>JANCRA010000017.1:2527500-5072500 GCA_024362935.1 Setophaga petechia | reverse complement strand
GGTGTCACAGTGGGGTGGCTGCAGCAGCAGCAGGAGGCCCAGCAGGCAGAACCAGGTGCCCAAGGGGCCAGGATGTCCTCCCTGCCCAGCAGAAGGGCTGGGGATGCTGCACCCTCCCCTCTGCTCCTGATGCTGCAGGCAGTGGGAGAGCTCCTGGGCCTTCCCAGCCAGCAGGGAGCCCCTGGGGATGAAAGGCACTGTAGAAATGACATGGTTTGGGGTGCAGGTGCTGTGGGAGAGGGTGTGGACAGAGCTGGTTTCCTTAGCAGCAGTTTGGGGGAGCAGGGTCTGGTTCCTCCTCCCCAGTATTGCCAGCCACGTGGATGTGCTTGTGGACTCAACACCCTTAACTGGGCTAAACATCTCCAAACTCCTCTGCAAACCTCAGCTGTGGGCAGGGGGAGTGACTGCACTGCTGCTGAGCCATGAGGTTGGTAAGGGACAGGCAGGACGTGCACCAGTGCCACCCACTGCAGGGCACAGTGCCCTGGCCTTCCTCACTCCATCCTGGTGCTCCCATGGATATTCCAGGTGGGGAAAATCTTGTGCCTTGTGCTCAGCCCTGCTCCTGCAGGGGCAGGGGAAGCTAAGCCTGGCACAGGGGCTCAAAGCAATGCTGAAGGCACCACCCTGGGGGTGCTGGGGCCTTGGCTTGGCTGCATGAACACAAAACACACTGGGGGCAGCTCTGGGGGCAGAGGGAGGCCCAGGGAAGAGGGGGTGCACCCCTCTGTGGCAGCAGGACTGTGCCATCCCAAGGAATCACCAGGCACAGGATGTCCCTCCTTGCAGGAGGACAGTGTGCCCATGGGTCCAGGGACAGATGGCTTGGATGTCCCCACTTTGTGCTGCTGCTGGGAAAGGGACAAACACCGGTTTGGGTGCACTGTGGTGGTCAGGAAGGGAGAAAAAGCCTCTCTCCAAGGCACTGGAGGGCTTTCCTTGCAGGAGTGTGCAGTGTCAGACTGGGCCTTGCCTCAGCTGCTCTGTGGGATGGCAGCTGGCTCAGGTGGCTCTGTGGGACAGCAGTGTCACCCTGCTCTTCCAAAGAGCCCCTTCTGCTGTTTCCCCGTGGGGCTGGGGATGCTCCAGCTCACCAGGGCAGGGAGAGCCTTGGGGACCACCCATCCCCTGGCCCATCCCCGTGGTAGATCCCACAGGGAACATCCTGCACTGGAGCAGGGGTTTGCCATGGGCTGGGCTGCCCCACCTGGGCTCCTCCCCATCAGACCCCAGGGGAAGGAGCTGCCCTGCCTAAACCCAGGTGTGGGCACTGAGACACCAATGGGGGCTGCTGAGCAGCCACAGGAAGGGGAAGGGGAGGCTGGAAGAAGGTCTGGGACAGAGGATCTGCTAAGAAGGATGAGTGGATGTGGCCATGAGGAAGTGCCAGACCATCCACCTGAGCAGGGGCTCTGTGGCTGCCAGGCCTGATGCTGGGTGCATGCAGCCCCTCAGCTGCCATCTCCTCCAAGGCTTTGTAAAGCTTCTGCCTGCACTTCCTGACTGAGAAAAATGATTTCTCTGGTGGGAGCCACACTTCCTGCTAACAGAAATTGCCCCAAGAGTGCAGGATGCCAGTCAGGACCTTTCTGATCTGGAGACACAAAACCAGCTGGGTTTGGTGAAGACAGAGAGGAAGAAGACCTGCAGTTCCTACAAGATGCTGCCACCAATGGCTCTGGGGACAGCAGCAGTGGTAGGATTGCCCCAGCAGGCCCATGCCAGGCTGCTCCCCTGTCCCCACAGGTGACCAGATCACCTGCACTCACAGCCCAGTGCAGGACCCAGCAGGAAATGCCAGGCACTGAAGAGGAGCCAGGCTGAGCTAGTGGCACTGCCTGCAGCCAGGTGTCCAGGAGCATCCCCCATGTCAGGGCAGCCCATCTCACGGGAGGAGGAGGAGCCCCTGGGGACAGCATGAAATGGCAGAGGCATGAAGACCATGGGGACCACAGGAGGTGGCAGAGGAGAGATGGCAGCACAGGGGGACTTGGTCAGATGGGTGACAGCAGACTTAAGATGTTAGAGGCACAACTTGTTATGATCCCTTATTATTTTTTTTAAGCTTTCATCATCAAAGTAAACGAAACCAAAGTATATATGGGATTAAATTAAAATCACAGTTTTGTTTACATTATAAAAGAGTGACATAATAATAATAATAATAATCATAATAACCATAATCATAATATCAAATAAACAATAATAATTAAACAAAACAAGAAAAGAAGAAAGCCCTGGAGAATTCCTGCTGGGATGATGCTGACAGATGGAAGGTTTGTGTGACCTGTTTTACTGTTTGGGGATCATTCCCTTGATAGCTGACTCCCGGTTCACATAGGTGGCCCAGTAGACCAGGTTGAAAATGGCAAAGAGCACTGGGAAGACGATGCGGGACATCTTGTCTACCTTGCTGACGCTGTTGTAGGTCTTCTTGCTCTCGGGGAGCTTCTCCTCCAGGCGGGGCAGCTTGGGGGGCACGCTGGTGGCAGTGGCAGTGGCAGCAGCACTCTTGGAGATGGTGGGCAGGCCAGGCTCCTTGGAGATGTTCAGGGCGTAGGTGGTGCCCACGATGTTGTAGGTGTTGTTGGTTTTCTTGGCCAGCGCCACCGGCTCTTTTTTCTAGGGGAGGTGGGAGGGGGGAGAAAAGGAGAAAAAAACAAACAACAAACAAACAGAGGTGAAGTGGCAGAGAAGGGCATGGAGAATGTTCTGTCCTCTGAGTTTACCTGCTTGTCCAGGTGAGGAGGTGGAGAAGGGTGTGAGGAGCAGGAGGCCAGGAAGGGAGGAATGCACCTTGTGAAGGGAGAATGCAAAAAGGGATGACACCCCGTGTGCTCATCCTTGGGGAAGAACTGCATTTTCTGCTTGGCTGGCTGCTTCCTGGGTCAGGTGAGAGGAGGACACAGCACACAGGATTACAGCTTGATTTTATTTTTTTGGTGGCAAAAAGCCACATTAAGAGTATGGGCAACAGCATTGCAGTATTTTTGCACCGTATTTCAATGCCCTGAGTTCCTCACAGGAACACCTTATGATTTAACATAATGATGTTCAAATTGTTTCTGGAACCCTTTAGAGCACCTCATGACCCACCCAGGTCAGGTACAGAACAGATGGAAGGCATTTGCACCAACCAGAATTTGTGGAGTGCTCAGCACAGCACTGCAGGGCAGAGGAAATCCTTTCCCCTCCTGCCTTCCTACCCAAGGGATGCTGAAAATCACAGGAGGTGAGGGAACCCCTCCCACAGGGCTCTGGGGGACAGCATGTGTGCTGCAGTGAGGGCAAACTGCAGAGAGAATGGCACAACAGGCCCTGGTGTGTCAGATGGGATGCACTGAAGGATGAGGGTGAATGCTGGGACACACAGGTCAGTGTTCATGAGGATGGGTGGGCAGGAAGATGGACCTAGGGGGTCATGGCAGGTGTTGTCCCCTCTCTGGGATCTTCCTGCTGCTGCCAGGCACCTGAGACCAGCTGCACTGTGCTTTATAAAGCAACCCAAGGCTACAGGGAGAATGAAATCTGCACTCAGGTACCCCACGGGTGCCCCCTGCTACACCTGGAGCCAGCAGCAGACACAGCAGTGCCTCATGGTGGGGCTCTGCTCTCTAAACTCAGAACAAGGTGTGCCTTTGGATGACTCTTTTCTGTTCCAAAGCAATTGAAACACGAGGTGAGGCTCATCCAGGCATTTCCCAGGGCTGCTGGGCATGGTGATGCATGTTCCTATGAGGGAAGCACTTCAGGAGAGAAAAGGCTTTGGCTTTCAGTGCTGCATTCCATTTTAAATGTGTCTACAGTCACCATGGATATTCCTGGTTACCTTAGGACATGAATTTTCCACAGGGATTTTCAGAGGGACACTACAAGCAGACTTCTGTGCAACCTTTAAACCCCTCACCAATAACACCACAGCCAGGCAACCTTGTAATAATGTCAGCAATTACAGAAATTAACTTTTTAGGAGGAGGTCTCGATGTCTTCAGGCTCCACACCAGACTAAACCACTGTTTGGACCATATTCACAGTATTTCATGGTCTTTAACAATTAACTGGGTCTGATTCTGCAGTCTTTAAAGCCACATTTAGGTGTTCCCTCTGCACAGCAGATGAACTTTTCCTGCTAAAGAACTGACAAAAAACAAGTAAAGGGCCAAAGATCCTTCCCCTATTAAATATGCTTAAGTATGATTACTTATTAACACAGCTACAGGAGGCAATAAAATAATTAAAAATCAGTAATGAAATGAAAAACAGATTGTTATTCACAGAACGTGATTGGCAGGGCACTGTGATTATCTTAGTATTAATCAGCCATGTTATTCATTAGAGGAATAAGATGAATACCAGTGACATGACATTTTCTACCTGGACAGCTTTCCTGCCCCAGAGTTTGGAAAGTGGATCCATCTGAAAACAGCTGAAATGGAGTAAAATCAGGCAAACCTGGGTGCTGTGGGTGGTGATAGTGAGCTGCTGCTCCCAATAGTGTGATCCAGAGCCCCCAAGCATTAATTTGGGCTCCCCTGGACCTCAGATCAGGATGTTCAGGCTTGGGAACCTTCATCCAGGGCCTTTTCCTAGCTGTCCATGGAGTCCTCACCCTGCTCAGAGCTGGGAGCACCCAGAGCACCCACACTGCCTACCCAGAGGAGGCATTCATGTGCTCTCCATGTGTTCTGCCCCTGAGATGTCAGAGAAATGGTTCAGCCTGCTTGCTGGGCTTTATAAATGAGTTTTCCAGGCAAGGTTTTGACACTCAAACAAAGCAAAATGTGCTTGTTGCTGTCAGCTGCAATGTAGCTCCCAGCCTTCACCCTGCACCTGCATCTGTGAGGAATTCCACATCCTCCTGAAACAGAAGGAGAGAGTGGATAAACAGGAGGAACCCCCACATTTGCTTGGAAAACTTGTCCTATTTAAAACCTCTATTTTGCAAAGCAATCCCTGCACTTGTGGCCCCATTGAGGCCCAGGGAGACTGAATTGCTGCACAAAGATGTCCTTGTGCTGCTCTCCTGAGGGAAAAGCTGTAGAATGTGGTGTAGAGATAAATCTGTTCCCTAGATAGTGTAATCTGACAAGTTGTTCAACAACACACACGCTAGAAAATAATAGTATTTTTTGCTAAATATTCTTGTCTTCGAGCTTCTCTGCTGAAGAACTAACAACAGAACACCGAAATTATGGGAACTACTGCTTCTGTCTATGATTTGCTTGAGATTTAGTTCTCTGTACTGCTCCTTGACAGGAGAAAATTCGGATTGGAAGCACCATGCCTCTGACAGGCAACTCTGAAAGTCACCAGGATCTGCACAGCTTGGGAAATCCAAGTATTTGCCACTTGTCATTCTAGAGAAAAGTCACTTTAATGACCCCCAAGCAGCTCCAGTCTCTGGCATACCTGTATCCCATCAAACCCAGCAGCTGCAGTTGCTGTTGCAGCAAAGGTATCACTCCTTCCCCACACCAAGCCAAAGTTCCTCCTGCAGCCTGCCAGAGACTTGATAATTCAGATTATATGGGATCCCAGTGATCTTACACTCTCTGGATCACCAGACAAAGAGGTTGGATGGATTAAATGATCAGCCCAACACACCACACGGTGATGAGAGAAAAGAGGGTGAAATGCAGCTTTGGAATGATTCATGGACTGTGCTGAAGGTGCTGAGGGCATAAATCACTGGCAGTGTTATCACAGAATCCATTAGGTTGGAAAAGACCTCTGGGATCCTCATGGAAATCATGGAGATTGCAAGTGCCAAGAACAAAGGACACACGGGCTGCAGAGCATGACCAGCATGGGAAATCCCAGCAAAAACATTGACCATAGTGAGGCAGACAAAAAGGAGAAGGGTCCAAACCATCCCGAGCCCTAAAAACTTCAACCTGGTTGAAAATAGTGGCCTGTCAAGGCTGGTTCTTGTTCCTCTAGGATTGGAACAAAGATGCCACAAATGGAAAAAACAAAGGAAAAAGAAAAATTGTTCTCAAGGGAGCTGGATCAAAAGGCAAAGTGGAGAATTGAGTGGGTTGCACAAAAACCCAGGCTTTACCCAGCCACTAGAAAAAGCACCTCATGCATGTTTTTCTTAGTAAAAAGTACATTAAAAGTACACTAAAAAACCTTATCTCACCATGCACTGAAGAACTATTGTCTTATGACAAAAACAGAGATCCAGGATTATTGCTCTATCCAAAGCATGTTCTGCTTTTATGTATCTGGCTGCAGATGCTTGCACTGGTTTTGTGGCTTCTTGACACCCAGAATTTCAGGGTAATGCCATTCAGGCACAGACACTGAGCTACATCAGCTTTTATGCACAGACATGGCATTGCAGGCAGAAGTGGGTTTAAGTGTCTTCCAAGAATCCAAAGCATCTTCCATCCTGAGAAACAGACAACACTTTTTGTGGTAAACTCACTGGTGAATGTCATCCTTGCAGTTTCCCAGCAGCAAAGTCACCGTTGCTTGTTCTCTCCTTGGGTCCTCACTGTCACAGCCACTCCAGAAATTACCTTGAGGTGGCCATGCTTGTGGCTGGGATGGTGGATGGATCTCTCTGTCCAGACACAGCCCTTCTGTCCTGCAGTGGATGCTTTTCACAAGGTATTTTGAGGATGATGGAGGTTGGGAGCTTTGCTGGCTACTGAACCCACTCACCTTTCAATCTCTTTGGCCTCTCACGCATCTCACACCTTTCTCCTGGTGATGTTTTGTTTTTAAAGGTCACCTTTCCTTTCCTAACAAGTTTTCCTCTTTGGACCCAAATACCTCTCTTCAATTTGATCTGCAGCTCTAGGCTGGTTGCAGCCACTCTACCATACAAAAAGAAAATAAACTTTTCATCTACAATTAGCAATTACTGATGGCAGCAGGCTGGAAAGGCTTGAAAAATCTTTGGGTCCAAGAAACATTGGTCAAACCTTATCAGAATGCAGGCTAAAGGGAATTTTAAGTGACATCCATGGTGATATCTGCCTGCTTTTCATTGGAGAACTGCAGAGAATGTGCAGAGTATCTCCCAGCTAGAACCAGCTGTGGCTACATCCAGAACACCATCATGATTTTATGATGCAGAGACCAGCAATTCACCAAGATCAGCCCAGCATTTTAGATTCTACCTGAAAAAACCCCAGGTGTTCCCATCTAAACCAATGGTTTGGCTGAGGGGGAGAAAAAAAAAGAATAAACACACTGGGGGTGTCTGTCAGCAAGCAGCAGCTTTCCCACAGTACTGATTGTGTCCAAGTGGGATGGGAAGCTTTGCTGCTGCCTACAGTGATTTTTTAAAATGCTCATGCAATGAAACCTGGAGTGAAGCTCCTTGCCATCACACCAATAAAGAACATTGCTTTTGCTGGGGGGAAGGATCTCCAGAGACCAGGGCTCAGCCTGGGCTTCTCAGCCTTGGCAGTTTTACCCTTCATACAAACCCTTTAAAATGCCAGTAGTTGTTCTTCTGCCTCTTCTTCTTTTTGTGGTTTCCACCACCTGGCTTGTCAATTGTTTCAAGAAGAGCTAATTAAAGGCTGAAACTGAGCCAATGAGGCACCTCCATTGCGTGGCAAATTCACTGCTTGGAAATACTCATTGGAATAAAGATGAGAAGCAAACATGTTGACACATCATATTCCTAAGCTCCCTGAAAGCCCATCACTCTTCAGGGAGCTCTCCTGAGCTGCAGAGACTGGGAGTGAGTTTGCTTCTTCAGTAAAGACCAGAGATAGCTTAAAAAAGCATCCTCAAATTTGGAGCCCTTCCTGATTCTCCAGGCTGATACCAACTGCAGCAAAGCACGGAGAGCTCCCCCTCTGAAGCATTCCTGGTCCTGCTTTGTTTTCCTGTTTGATTATCATGTGCAGGAACATTCTGCGTGCTCTTAGCCTATTGTTTCAGCACTGTTAGTCTTGTGGTGCTGGGTCAGTGGATAAATTGAGGAACACGCTGCTTCTAAGATAAACTGCAGCTTTTGAGCCTTGACTGCTTTTTCCACCCAGTTCACATAATTGCCCAAGGCTGTGTGAATCCTGACTTTGTGCTGATTTGCCCATCCCTGAAAGGGACACCACGGCTTTGAGGACCTGTCCTGACTCTTCACTCATACCAATCACTCAGGAAAGGCTTCTCTCATCTCTAGAGGCCAGGTTGGCATCACTGCTCATGGTGGAAGTGGAAGGCCATCCCCTGACCCCCTCTGGACGCTTTCTGCCATGAGTCTGTTGCTCAGACCACAGCTGCAAAAGCAAACAGATAGACAGAGTCCAAGAAAGACAAGAGAGAGGCATCCAACACCCACTGATGGCTCTGTTCACCTTCTTTGACCTCCACAGCAGAGAGATGACTGGCTGCTGTCTTCCCAAAAGTTGCTGCAGTTCTGTCAGGTGTTTAACATACAGCCCCACAACAATTTCCAACAACACATTAAAATGCAAAGGAGAAAAATATAAAGGCTCCAGAACCAAGAACAAGGACAAAGCTGATTTTCAAATTGATTCAATAAATATAAACAAGGAGCAGCATGCTACAGTAAGCGATTTCTCTGCACAGCCAAGATTAAATCAGTTCAGAGGGAGGGGGGCACGAGCAGGGGCAGCAGAGCCTGTCAGGATGAAGCTGCCAGAGAGGCTGATCCCCAGTGAGGGGGGAGAAACGTGGGTGATGCCAGGCATTAATCTGCTGCCAGTTGGCATTTGGGATTTCTGGCTTCCCACCCACCCTCTGTGCCCAGCGCACAGAGCAGCAGCTGCTGGCAGCTGTGGGCAATGGCACCAGTGTCAGAGCTGGCCAGGGGACAGGGCTCAGGGGGTGTCCTGCAGCATGTTTGGGTTTTTTGGCATGCTAGCAACAAGGAATGGGGTTGGAGGGCTGGGTTGGGTTGGTTCATTGGTTTGGGAGGGTTGGGTTGGGGTTGGAAAGAAAAGGAAGGAAACACAATCCACCAGCAGAGCAAACCCAAAGCACAGATGTTCCCCTGGCAAACAGCCATACAGAGGGAAGAGCCAGCAGCCATGCCTGGGTGTTCCCCTCCAGCTCAGCACCCTGAGCAGCCCCAGCCATTCCTCGCAGCCCTCAAGAAGCGCTGCAGTCAGGAGCTGGGCTGGGCAGGCAGTGAGTACCATCCAGCCCCCGAGTGCTGCGGGGCTGCACGTTACCCACTGCTGAGCTGGCACAGCTCCCTCGGGCAGCACTTCTTCCCCCCACCTCCCCCAGCCCTGGCTGACCTTCATCTCCTGGGCCTCCAGCACCTTCTTGCCATCCCAGGCCCAGCTGCGCTTGGTGAAGTAGTTGACGGTGGCGAACTCGATCAGCGCAGAAAACACGAAGGCGTAACAGACGGCTATGAACCAGTCCATGGCCGTCGCGTACGCCACCTTGGGCAAGGAGTTTCTGGCGCTGATGCTTAGTGTGGTCATGGTGAGCACCGTGGTGACACCTGGGGGGCACAGGGATGAGATCACAGGGGTCAGATGGTGCTCTTGTACCTGTTTCTCTCAAAACTGCTGCCGCTCCCTTCATGGGAAAGGAGGAGCCACCTCCTCCCTCCTGCTGTAGTTAGGGGAGGATTACCCAGAACTAGTCCTTAGTGCAACTCAGAGAATAACTGGACTCAGGTTCATAGAGCCATAAAATCACAGGATGGCCTGGTGTGGTATTCACATGCCCTCTGAACAGGGAGAAGCAGAGAAGAGGGAAAACACAATTCTTATCTCACTTGCTGTGCCTGTGTTGTGCTAAAGTAGAATGCAATATGGAGATTGTTTACCCAAAGTGAGGATGTTTGGTTCCCTTGGCCTATCAAGGCCAGGTGTGTGTGTGTGTGTGTGTTGGACTGTCACAGGACAGTCACGAGAGAATCAGAGATGAGTGCAGTGTGAGCGAGTGCAGGGCAGATTCAGTTTAGATACAATGCACATGGTATAGTATAATAAAGTAATTAATTTGCCTTCTGATGATGGAGTCAGATGCATCATTCTCTCTCCCTTTCATCGGAGTCACCTTTGATTTACAACAGCCTGGGCTGGAAAGGACCTTGGAGAACACCTGGTTCCAGCCCTGCCACAAGCAGGGACACTTCACTATCCCTGGTTGCTCAAAGTCCCCTCCAGCCTGGCCCTGAACACTTCCAGGGATGGGGCAGCCACAGCTGCTCTGGCCAACAGTTTGTCCAACCCCTGCTCAAATTTCAGGTGGCTCAGGGAATTATTCTGGTTCAGTTTTGAGTACAATCAACGGCAAACATCTTCACTAGGATGAAGATAACCTTCATAACCTCCCCCAAACTGCAGGGACTGGACCTCTGCTCTCCACAAGAGCCCTGGCTCACAGGGAGGCACTGCACTGCATTTCTCACCTGCTGGCAGGGTGAGGTCAAGGATGCTACACCCAGCTCATGTAGAATATGTCATGGAGAAACCTCTAGTTGCTTTTGCAATGAAATAAAAATGAAATAACAGTGAAAAGAACAGCTAGATGGTCGTGAACCTCGGGGAGGATCAGAAACTGGACACTCATCCAACACAGCTCTCAGGGTTTTAGAAATAATGTCTTGTGACCTGCATGGATGGACACCTGGGATCCTGGGTCCTGCTGTCAATGGCCCAAGCTGCCAGAATAAATGTCACAATGATTTATCTTAAACAAATGATCTGTTGCAAAATGTCTTTTAAAGCTTTTTTCATTAAAGCAAGCAACCATTACCATCCATTTTCCCCAATAATGTGCTTTTCAATTAAAAATGCATTAAAAACATTATAAAAATATTGACTAATTTTCAGTTCCCTTAAGCCATACTCCTGGTAATTTAAGAGTTTCAATTCAATATTGTTGACAATACTTTCTGAGGGGCAGGGAAAAAAAAAGGAATAAACAATTTGAGTTCTCATTATTTTCTTAATAGGAAAGCAAGGCAATTTGGGAGCAAAGACATTTGTCACACAGGTAGGTTTTAATTTTTCAGTCAGCTCTTGCCTGCTCGATCTGAGCTGCTGCTTGAGGAAACTTATTTCACTGCAATTCTCAGGGCAACACAGGAGGGAATCACATATGATACCACATATCCCCTCTCTGCTTGGGGACTTTTGTCCAATATCCTCTCTGTTAAATGGAATGTGCTGGGCAGTGTTACATCCAGGATATACAATCCTGCAGCATCACACCTGCTCTGGGAGCGTGCCTGTGTAGATCCTGAACTAAAGGTCTTGACAGGAAATCACAAAGCAATTCTGTTATTAAATGCTTGTAAAAGCTATTAATATATGTGCAGTGCCAGCCTGGCACTTTGCTTGGGTGAGAGGATCTGAAAGCAGCTGAAGGAAATAATAACACTATATTCACCATGCAGTTATGCTGCCTCAGCCCAGGAACTTGTTATGTGGAGCTGTGACCAGGGGCACATTAGCAATTTCAAAGGTAGGGCTTTAAATGCCTCCCTGTGTCCCTATCCTCTGCTCTGCTCCAGAGCCAACACAGATAAGCAGACACAGCCAAATGCATATAATTAGATGATCAATACCTTGATTACTGTTAATATTTATGGCTGGGCTTGTAGCAGAGCCATGGCCAGGAGTATTTTTGCAGTGATTTGGGGGGGAACAGGCTCACTGGGAGGACACTGAAAGCTATCCAGATTAGAAATGCTGGCCTGGGGAATGGCCAGCAGCTTAGAAATGCTGGTCAGGGGCTGGCACAGAGCAGCCCTGATGCTCAAAGTGTTTCCCTTCCTATTTCCCTTTGTCTCTTTTATTTCACTTTGTAGGAGTGGCAGGGGTAGGATGGTCAGGATGGACAGAGACAGAGATCTCTGCAGCCAGGTCGTGGAACTTGTGGTTTATTGCAAAGGGCCTGGGGGCAGGGCCCTGCTGGGAGCTGCCAGACACAGCTCAGAGCAGGACTGAGAGAAGGAGAGAGGTAAAGGGAGTGGGAAAGAGAAAGAAGGCAGGAGTGTGGTAAAGAGGGTGAGAAAGAGCAAGAGTAAAAGAGAGAGAAGTTCCCATTACAATACAATAAATCTTCTTCTGTGTTGAATATTCTGATTCTCACTAACCAATCTAGTACAACATACAAATCCTACAGTATTTACATACAGCCTATAAGAATCATTACATTACCATACTGTGTTACATTTTAAACCCTAAAAACTCCTCTTTGGGCCCCTTCTGCCAAGCTAGTGGGGTCTGCTCTGACCCTTGGGCCTGTCTGCAAGCAGAGGGTGTTGTTCCATCAAAAGGGGATTACCTTCAACCAGCCACACCATTGTTTTCCAGTTGTTCAATAACTGAGGGATCTCAAAGCTTTCTTTCATTTCCATCTTGCTTATAGTTTCCATATTCTCAAAATCTATTGCCAGGCAATCATATTTATAAGGCTTTCCTGTTTCACCTTCCCCAGCACCCCATGCTGAGGGGAAGCCCTGTGCTCCCAGACTCACCAAAAACCGTGCGGGCAGGGACAGACTCCCTGTTGAGCCAGAAGGAGACCTGGGACAGGATGACAGTCATGATGCAGGGCAGGTAGGTCTGGATCACAAAGTACCCAATCTTCCTCTTGAGGTGGAAGTGCGTGGTCATGACGACGTATTCCCCTGCAGAGACAGCCAGGGAGGGATGCTGGGCCAGCCCAGGGCCAGCTGGTCACTCCAGAGATCCACCCTGGACAAACTCCCAGTTTTTCAGTGGGATTTTGGTGGGAAGGAGGAGTGCAGAATCACAGATTAATGAGGTTGGAAGAGACCTCTAAGATCATCGAGTCCAGCTTATGCCCTCACACCTCACCCAGAACTATAGCACCCAGTGCCGTGTCCAGGCTTTTTTTAAACACATCCAGAGATGGTGATTCTACCACCTCCCTGGGAAGCGCATTCAGTACTTTATTATTCTTTTGGTGAAAAATTTTTCCCTAATATCCAACCTATCCCTTCCCTGAGGTAGCTTGAGACTGTGTCCTCTGGTTCTGTCAGAGACCAACTCCACCTGTCTGCAACCTCCCTTCAGGAAGGTGTAGAGAGCAATAAGGTCACCTCTGAGCCTCCTCTCCTCCAGGCTAAACAGCCTCAGCTCCTCCAAACGTTCCTCCTCACAGGGTTTGTGTTCTTAGTCCCTCACCAGCCTCGTTGCCTCCTCTGGATGTGCTCAAGCATCTCAACATCCTTCCCAAACTGAGGGCCCAGAGCTGGACACAGCACTCAAGATGGGGTCTCACCAGGTGCACCCCTGCCAGGTGTGTGCCCCAGCACAGCCCAGGGGGCTCTCACATCACATCTGTGCTTTCAAAACACTTCTCTGGGTCTTTAATTAGCTAAAAAACACTTCTCTGAGTCCTTAATTAGCTACAAAATAGGTGTGGGACAAAGGTGAGCCAGTGTCAACAAGTGGGCAACAAAATCTTTCACTGTTTTGCACCAGGTACAAGGGGTCCCTGGGGTCTCTCCTGACCCTGCTCCCATCCAAGGCAGCCACACTGTGGGTAAGATCCCTTAAGCCTGGAGACACCCTAACAGTGCTTTAATAGGATTGCAGGACACAGGATTTTATTTTCTCTGACAGTCCTGAAAATATCTCACCTTCCCTCACTGTAACCACCTCAAAAATCCAGGCAAGTTCTGTTGCTAAAGGTTCCACCAGTGACCTGAAGAGGAAGCTGTCCCTATTTTCCCTCAACATCCTATTCCTCCCCCCAAGGCTTTGGGTATTTTCTTGGATTACTGTGCCTTTACTTTGTGAGCATGGCTCTGCTAAATCATTACACACAGGAGCCTTTAGCAGCTTTCTCACCACTCCAGGTTATTCATCTGTACATTTTACTACAACTTAAGTAGAGAGATGGGCCAGATATTATGACATTTAGTTCCCTGGGCTCCCCACATTTCCCCAAGGGAGGTGAAATGAGTTGTTACAGACAGACACTATTAAAATCAAGTGCACCAGAGAGGAAATATCCTCAAATGAGAGAACTACTGGTGCATACAGAGGGAAAATATAAAAGGGAAAAAAGAAGGATTATGAGAGACACACATGAGGTAACAGAAGCTATCAGTACCTGGATTCAGAGGGGAAGGGAGGAGCAGCAGATGGGAGAGAAAGATGATTAATATTGGTCATTAATCAGAGGAAGCATTTGTTTGGGATAATCTTCTATTAGTTATGATAATATTTGTGCAAGCAGATGCAGTGAAAAGCACACTGAACAATATGTTGCCTTCGCCTCCCCTGCCTGCAGTGCTTTCCTGAGGGGCTGGAAAGGAATCCAAGACAAATGAACCCTCAGCAGCACAAACCAGCTGGACAAGGTGGGGCAAATTTTCCACACAGCAGATCATTTTTAGATGCTTGAGATCAGTTCTCCTAAAGACTGTGGGCAACAAAACTCTTTCAATGGAAACCACTGAAAAAACAATATCTTCATGCCTCTTGGTGACCGCTGAAGATGTCACCAGCTGAATCCTCCTGCCTTAGGAAGTGCTGTGCTCCTGGACAGCCTCTATAATGATCCCAAACTGTGGATTCCAAGCCCATTTCATGCAGGAGGAGCTGAGCCCATGGTGGTCCCACAAATACCTGTGCTGGATCGAACCATCTCCGTGCCAACCACGTGGCCCAGCAGGTCATACTGGTTCAGGCGAGATCCACCCTTGGCTACTTCCACAGATTTGTCCTTGCCCAGGGTCCAGGTGTAGATCACCTCTGTCTTTGTGTAGGCATCTGCAGAGGAGGGAGAACAAGGAGCTCTGTGCTTCTGCCTGACCTCAAATATACCAAAATTAGCCTGTAGCCAAATGAATCTTTGCTGTGCATCTCTCAGAGCCACACGGCTGAGCACAGCCAAGCATGGCCAGGGACCAAGGCAGATCAACAACTGTTAAATCACAGGAGCAGGAGAGAGCTGGGCTCTTTGGAAGGGAGCAGAGCTCTGTCACTGACAGACAGGCTGACTCTGCAAGGGCTGCCTCCAACAGGGACAGCATCCAGGCCAGCAGGACAGCACAGCCCAGCCATGCCAGGGACAGGGAAAGTCCTGCTGGCAGCAGCTGGCAGCAAAGGCTGAATGCAAATGGGGTAAATTTTAGGTTAAAAAGTTCAAAGTTTTTACCCTTACTCAAAGGCAGCCATCTCCAAGACTCTGAGATTTGGAGGTGGTGTTCTCTCACACCTAAATGCTGTTTCCTGTTGCATTAATTACCAGCCAGGATTCAGTTTCTTCATGCAGGAAAAGCCCCTTCTTTATTCACATAACTCATTTTTATATAGTCTTTACAGACCTTATATTCAACTCTAATTGGCTAGTAAGTTCTCTTGCCACTCAATTAATTGGTTAATAACTGGCATCTTACCTTTCCATCAAATCTCTCTATTCTGGGGTTGTTTACATATTTTCTTCACTGATTCTCATGGGGCAGATTTATTGGTGATGCAGGTGCAAACTTATTTTCCTACTAGAACAGGTTGTTGTGTTAACTGCCTTCATTCTTAAGATTTTTCCTTATGGGGACTTACAATCTACTGCTAGCTTAGCCAGAGTAGCAGGGCCTAAACCATATTTTATGAGGCCTTTTTTTATATTATCTCTACCTATCTGCAACACTTTCCCTGTGTTTGTAACCAAGCCCCCTCTCAAGAGTTCTTGGCTTTTCCAGTCCTATGGTTATCCAAAAATTGAGTCTTTCCAGATTGCTAGGAGTTTTTCTCCCCATAATGCCCAAAATTCCAGCCCACAGCAAGTTTGCACCAGCTTTTTAAGCAAGAACAAAGCTCACTAAACCAAGCCTTCAGTTCATTTTTACCCACCACCTTCTCCTGCTGAAGACCTGAAGGAATTCTTTGGCTGTGGTGAGGTCAAGCAATGTGTCAGATCTACTGGAGAAACATCTCAGCTCCTGCTCTGTGGAACATTGTGTCCTGAGAAAACCACATTTCTGTGATCTTTCCAAAACAACCACAGTTATTGCTGTACTCTGGGTTTTGGCAAACCTGCTCCACGTTAAGCAGGGCTGTGCAAAGCCTTGGAGAGGTTTTGGTGATCAGCCAAGGTTTCTCAGCAGGCCAGAGTGCTGCCTAAGCTCTTGTGGTGCAAGCTGGTACCTCTCACTCTGCTTTTCCACCCCTCCATGTGCTTCTGGAGCTCTCCATCCTCCTTAATTCAGTTGTCTGTACATTACATACATACATATATATATATATATGTACATACATATGTATATACACAATTCCTGTCCATATCAAGTCTATGTATGTATATATATAGTTGGTATGAACAGGAATTTTGAGCATTATGGGGGAAAATAGCTCCTAGCAGTGTGGTTGTCTGGGACAGAAGGGTATCTGATGTCACACAGGCATGGCATGGATGTTTGGAACACATTTCATGCCAGGCAGCTGCTTTGGTTCAGCTCAATGCCTCGTTTGCAATGCAAAATCCAATCCAAACAGGGACAGCTCCTGGACATTTAGGGGAGCTGGTAAATTCAGCAGCATCTCCTGCTGCCCTAGTCTCAGATAGCTGCTGTACAAGTGTCCTGTGATGGCTGAGGAACAGCTCTGTGCAGTGCACATTGATCTTCAGGGAGCAGGGGATGGGCAGAGCCATCCCTGCACTGCACCCGGCCCAAGGGATGCTGCAGGTGGGCAGCTGAAGCTCTCTGGAGTGCCTGATGCCCTTAATTCTCCTGTAAATTCCCTGCTTGCCCCCTCAGGGGCTGCCCTGGGACAGAAGGGCACTGCTGATCACTGGTGGGCATCAGCAGAAAATGGTCTGTGAGGCAAACAGAGATTCCTTTGGGCAGGGCGGGTCTGGCACTGGCATTGTCCTTCTAATTGCAAACCTGACCCACTTCAGGCTTCTCAAAAATGAGCAGCTTCCAGCTGTCAATGGCTTTTTAGTGAAAACACTGGTTTAATCCCACTCCAGCACAGGAGAGGTGAGCTCTGATGCTCTGTGAGTGCTTTAGAAAAAGTCACATTAATGTTAACCAGGGGCAGCTTTCTGAGCTCCTTGTCTCAAAACTCTCATCATTCAGAGGTCAAATCAGTAAAAAAAATAAGCCCAAAGGGTGTTCCAGCAGAAACACACACATTAATCTCTTTTCCTCACCAAGAAACATTATAAGCAATTAGATGTGCAGTAATCTGCCTTCCTGCAAGTCTTGTAATAATCCCAGAGTTTAGGCCTGAGGTATGAGATTTGATATCCCTCCTCACAAGGTCAATTAACATTAATAATTCATCCTTCTCTAAGGCCTTAGTGATGTCTTGTGGCAATGAGTTCTACATTTAATTAGGTGCTGCCTAAGAAATAGCTTTATTTCAGTGGTTCTGAATAATCCACTTTCATGGCTACAGTTTGTCATGAGGCAGAAGAGCAGATGCACATGATAAATATGATTTCCTCTCCTGCCAATCAAACTTTTCAACTTTGTCCTCAGTTAGCTCCCAAACAGCTACAGGAAGGAAGTGTCACTTTGGGAAGGTTGGGGTTTTTCTGGGGGTCTCTGCTGTGGGCTCATTCTTTAGCTGGAGATGGGAAACTCTCTCATTGAACACAAATACAGAATAAAAGTGGTGCTCAGTTGCTTGGAGCTGGGAAGGAGCCCAGGCAGGGCCAGACTAGGATGTTCATTTCCACATCATGGTGAGCCAGGGTCTTGGGGTTTGGCTCCCACTCACTTCAGGAACAAAACCAAATGAAATTTAACTTGCATATGGGAGAGATAAGGGAATTCTATGGGGAGCCCAAGCAGCTGAGCAGCTGCATGTCTGGGAGGTCTGGGAGTTGCTTTCAACTCACCAGCAGCCTGAAAGTCTTCCCTAAACCAGGACCTTTGGCTGCTGGGGCTGAGCTTCCCAGAGTTTCCAAGCCTTTCACCTGAGGGCAGCCTGCCTGGCAGACTGAAGAGGGGCAGGGGGTTTGTGAGCTCCACTGGGGCATGGAGCCAGAGGCACCAGGAGCTCAGGCTGCCAGGATGGGACACCCAGCACTGCTGTCCCAGACCTGTCTCCCCAGCATCCCCTTGTGATGAAGGAAAAGCACAACTCAGATTTACAATCATAGAATCATTAATGTTAGGAAAGACCTCTCAGATTATCAAGCCCAACCATTAACCCAGCAGTGATTATCAGATTATCAAGCCCATGTCCCCAGGTGCCCAAAATACACATTTTTTGAACACCTTGAGGGATGGTCACTCCACCACCTCCCTGAGCTGCTGCTCCAATGCTTGACCAACCTTACAGGGAATAAATTTTTCCTAATATCCAATCTAAATATCCCTTGGTACAACTTGAGGTCATTTCCTCTCATCCTGTCCCTTTTTACCTGGGAGAAGAGACTGATTCCCACCTGGCTACTTTCTAAATAAATTTACAGCAAAACCATGGGTGTCTAACCCACCCTGTAAGCCTGAACTGAGCACAGACTCACTCAGTGATGAATTGCATGTATGAGACACCAGAAAACAATTTTTGCCACATTATCATCAGCAAAAATGAATATTACTGTTACTAAAACCCTGTGTGACACCAGCCACAGCAAGGACTGCTCTCCAGCCCTGCAGCCCCTCCTTGCAGAGGTGCTGGGGGTACTTACAGCTCCCAAATTTCAGGGGGCAGGCGTGCACGTCCATGGGGAAGTCCTCCAGGTGCATGGGGCACTCGGCGTGGATGGTCAGCCTGTGGACAAAGCACAGGGGCTGCTCAGGACAGGCTGGCCCTTCTGCCACAGCCTCCTGCAGCCAGCAGCACTGCCAAAGGCTCCAGCTGCTCACCAGCCTCGGGGCAGGAGGCCCCCAGATGTGCAGAGGACAGAAGGACACACATCTGGCAGCTTTTCCATGCTGTGAACTCAACCTTATTGACCAAGTTCATCTTCACCCACTGAGTGCAATGGGGAAATGTGCCAGAGCCCAGGAGTCCTGGGTGCTTATGGGCTGTGAGCAGAGCTCCTGTGTCACCATCATGTTTTCTGAAAAATCCCCTTGCCCAGGATTCATCTCCTGGGAAGCTGAGAAGCTTCAGAGAAAAAGGAAAACAATATTATCTTATTTGCTTCTCCAGTGTTTTGCTGCTTTAGAATGTGATTGGAGATTGTTTCATTGGTTTAATGTGAATTGTTTTAACTTAATGACCAATCATGGTCCAGCTGTGTCAAACTCTGAGGATAGAGCCATGAGTTTTTTATTAGTATCTTATTAAACCTTTTGCCTGTATCCTTTCTCTATTCTTTAGTATAGTTTTAGTATAGCAATGTAATGTAATATAATATAATATAATATAATATAATATAATATAATATAATATAATATAATATAAATTAGCCTTCTAGGAACATGGAGTCAGATTCATCTTTCCTCCCCACGACGGGGGACCCCGAAAATCCCACCCTGCTGGCGCCAGGGGACACCTCATGGACCACTCTGGCAGGCAGAGGGAAGGGCTCCAGGAGCTCCCAGGGAACAGGCCTGGTGCTCTGCAAGGAGCTGAGGGCTGACAGATGGTGCTAAGTCCAGATTCATGGACCACCAGGGCACAACAACCCCTGTCCATGTGGGACCCCCCATCCCACCTGCCCTGGCTTCTCCTTCCACTGTGGAGGATGCTGCAGGCACGTGAGGAACTGGAACATCCTGGGGGTGTGCAGGACAACCTGTGCTTTCCAAATCCCACAAATCCCCACAGGATACCTGGGGCTGTGCAGGACAACCTGTGCTTTCCAAATCCCCCAAATCCCCATAGGATACCTGGGGGTGTGCAGCACAACCTGTGCTTTCCAAATCCCCCAAATCCCCATAGGATACCTGGGGCTGTGCAGGAGAACCTGTGCTTTCCAAATCCCCCAAATCCCCACAGGATACCTGGGGGTGTGCAGGACAACCTGTGCTTTCCAAATCCCCCAAGTTCCAGTAGGATACAGGGACTGTGCAGCACAACCTGTGCTTTCCAAATCCCCCAAATCCCCATAGGATACCTGGGGGTGTGCAGCACAACCTGTGCTTTCCAAATCCCCCAAATCCCCATAGGATACCTGGGGGTGTGCAGCACAACCTGTGCTTTCCAAATCCCCCAAATCCCCATAGGATACCTGGGGGTGTGCAGGACAACCTGTGCTTTCCAAATCCCCCAAGTTCCAGTAGGATACAGGGACTGTGCAGCACAACCTGTGCTTTCCCAATCCCCATAAGATACCTGGGGGTGTGCAGGACAAGCTGTGCTTTCCAAATCCCCCAAATCCCAGCAGGAAACCTCATCAGGAAGCAGCTTTGTGAGGGAGGCACGGCCATAAAAAAGCATTAAAATCTGCAGAATATGGGGCCAGGCATAAAAGGATCCATGATAAAGGGCTCTAAAAAAGGGAGCTGGTGTTCCTTCCTGGAGTACTGCAAAGAGTGCAGCCAGGGAGAGGGAGCCAGGAGAGACAGCTTCCCAGGAGATGTCTAAAACAATCTCCTCTGAAGGAACCATTTGTAGGGAAAATAAAAAAATATAATAGACTCACTTCTGATGGCTCAGCAAAACAGCAAACAAACCATGGCAGGAGCAACATGTGGATGAAAAGGGCAACTGCACAGACTGAAGGTGGCTTGTGCAAAACTCAGGTCGAGAAGCTTCTATTGAGATATTTTCCTTTGGCTAGAAAAATGTTCAGTTGAGTTATTCTTCAAAGAAAATACTGAGGCTTAGTCAAATGCAAAATAAATCCTGAAAACATAAAGGCTTTGGGTTTTGTTTGCTAAAAGCAAAGAATAAAAAATTTTTTTAAAAGGAAATAAAAATAAAGGTTATTTCTTTTAGGCAGACAAGCCTTAAATGCTTCTATTTAAAAAAATAAATAAAAATAGGACTTTTTTTAGAATTCAGTGGACAAAACCAAACCCTTCACAAATTGCTGTAAAACCCCTGTGGAGGAAACAAAGCAGAGTGGCTGTGAGGTGGCAGGGGTGGCACAGCTGCAGTGGCAGTGGCTGCATGTGGCAGCTGCTGCTGTGAGAGGGGGCAGCCACACACAGGGACAAGGCAGCAAACCCTGCCCAGCTCCTCCTGCACTGGAACCTCCCCAGTATTGTATTTGCAGGGTGCCCCAATGAATGAAGGAATGATGCATCTGACTCCATGTTCTCAGAAGGCTAATTTATTACTTTATATACTGTATTATATTAAAAAATACTATACTATACTAAAGAATACAGAAAGGATACTTACAGAATGCTAAAAATAATGAAAACCCATGACTCTCTCCAGAGTCCCAACACAGCTTGGTCCCAGTTGGCCAAAGAGTGAAAACAACTCACAGCAGAATCCAATGGAACAATCACCTGTGGGTAAACAATCTCCAAACACATTCCACATGTGAGCACCACACAGGAGAAGCAAATGAGATAAAAGTTGTTTTCCTTTTCTCTGAGGCTTCTCAGCTTCCCAGGAGAAAAAACCCTGGGCAAAGGGATTTTTTCAGGGAATGTTCTGCTCTGCCAGGTGAGGAGAGGAGCCCTGGGATTTCAGTCACATCCAGCCTCACCTGCAGCTCCCAGAGGGTTCAGGAAAGAGAGAGAGCAGAGGAGTTAGATCAAGAAGCAGAGCAGGAGAATTGCCATAACTTTGGTGGGGCAGAGCTGGGTGACCCAAACTCCCTGGAGGCCGTGCAGCTCTCAGAGCAGGGCATTAACCCCCAGCTCCCCCAGGCTTTGGGAACATCTGGCAATTCAGTGCCCCAGAGACCAAGGGCCAGCCTGCACTGGGTGTGCCAGTCCTGTCTGAACCCCTGCCCATGGAAACCCTGTGTCCTGTGAGAACTGGCAAAGAGGGCATGGAGGGGATGCTGCCTGTCCTGCTTGCTTCACAGCTGCCTCCAGCCTGGCTGTCTCAGCCAAGCCAGGAACCACTGTGTGCCCAAAGCAACTTCTGCAGACAAATCACTCTGTCTGACTTGGTGATCTCTCCTTCACACTGCACTGAATGCACCTGTTTTACATGAAAGAGAAGAAGGCCTGACCTTTAGACTTCAGTCAAGGCTCACTGAAGACTGACAGGGATTTTCACAAGCCTACAAGCACAGTGCTGTAATTATTTTCTCCTGGACACTCAAAGGCCACCATGAGCAAAATGCTCATTTGCTCTGATGTCTCTCTTTTCCAATATGGATTTCAAGAAGCACAGGTATAAAAACCTGGCAGCTTGGTGTGGATTTGACTGCCTTGCTCTTCCTATTCTGTTTCTTTTGTGATGTTCTCTTCAGCCAGCTCAAAATCCACTTGGGGAGCTCTTGGCTGGCAAGCTTGTCAAGCATATTCTCACAGATCTTAGTCTTCCATTCTTTCTGTGTCTTTTCCAACTGTAGTGGACTTTTTGCTTCTCATTTTGTCACTGTCACTTGTGTCAGGGAAATATTGAGACATTTCCCCAGTCTCCCTCAGCAGCCCACACCAGAATTTTCCTTTTTACCTCCCTGGTTTTTCATCTGCTTCACTCATTGCTTTATTATTTCAAAATTCTCTTAGCTGGGAGTTCCCAAAGTTGGCTTTTCCAAAGGACCCCACCTCTGACCAGTGCCCTCCTGATGCAGTCTGAACCTACCCCAAAAAACCCAGGGAAGTCTTTTCCTTCCACTGTCCTGTCTGCAAGTGTTGGCTCTGATCATCAGCCACTCTGAATAAGGCTGAATGAGTCCAAGGACTGCAGAGGTGGGTCTGGTGGGTTTGTGCCATTCAGAGCAGCCAGGAAGAGCCTCAGAAGGGACCAGGACAGCAGCAGAATTGGCCTTGGCCAAATCCTGCCTTCTCCAGGCCATGGCAAACAAGAGCAGATGCTGCCAAGGGAAGGAGAAAATTTTATATGGATGCTGCATGACTCCCTCAATATGTGGGAATGCAGCAGTTGCATTTTAAATCTAAAGCCTGTTTTATTAGCTGAGTCAGCAAGCAATAAAACAAGAAATCCATCAACAAATCACTGGAAAAGCAACCTCATCTGCCACTTCTCCACCTACAACTGAAGGAGTTTTTAAGTCTCCTGAAATTTAATATAAAAAGGAAAAAAATTGCATCATTCCAGCAAGGTGAGTCTGGTTCAGCAGCTTCAGCCAGCCACAGGTCAGCAGGTTCACAGGTAACACACAAAATGTCAAACCACAAGGAATGTCTCTCCCTTCCCAGACAATTACCACAGCCTCTGCAGCACTTGGATCAAAGGGTTTATTGCAGAAATTCTCATCTCTGCCCCTTATCCTGTGCAAGGCAGCTGATGGCCAGAGAGCCACTGCGTTTTGCCTCATTGCTCTGATGGGCTATTCACATCCAGCAGCTCTGGAAAGTCCTTGGAAAGCCTAAAGAGCACCTAAAAAATAGCCAAGCTGCCAGAAATCACATCAGCCAGCAGTCACAGCCTTTGGCTCATCAGTCTCAGGCACCTGCAGCAGCTTATGCAGAACTGTTTTATGCCAAACCCCAAACTCCTCATGTTTTCTTCTCGGGACTTCTGCTGCTCACAGTGACCCCAAGATGTGTTAGAAAGTCTCTTTTCCCAGCCTGGCAGTAGAAGAAGGAGTCAGAACTCTTCTGTTCTCAGTCTCAAGGTTTGTTTAATATTTCTTATCTATAAAATTCTGTCTCTGGCCTGCCAAGGTCTGTTCAGCAGGTCAGACAGAGGCGCACTGCCTGCCCCTGGGGTGGTGTTATCTTTTTATACTAAAAACTACATGTACATTATTTACCATAACTTCCCAATACCTATCACCTATGTTAGACAGTGAGCTTCTACCTTAAACCAATCCAAAAGTGCCACCATCACAGCAGAAGATGGAGGCCAAGAAGAAGAAGGAGAAAGACAGGACATGCCCAGATTCCTCCATCTTGCCTCCTGAGCCCCCATTCTAAAAACCCCAAAAATCTATTTTTCACCCTGTGACAAACTAACTATTATTCTACTTCGACTTTCTTGACTTGTAATTCCTCATATAAAGGTTGGTGATTGTTTTTTCCATGGGTCAAGAACAAAGTCACAGGGGTCTTGGGCTCTGTGACAAGGTCTCTGAGCCCCTTGGCAGGGTCTCCAGTCCTCCAGGACAGCCAGAGGAATTTCCTGGGTTCCAACATTTTCTCTTCACTTTGCTGGCACAATGGCACCGAAAGTGGAACATCCAGGACAGAACCTGTGTGGTTTTTTTCCTCTTTTAAAGTCACGGGAAGTGCTTTGAACTGCGCCAACACAATGGCAAGAAGCGTGAATCAGGCTAAACATCCCTCTGCCAGGGCTGAGGGGATAACAAACCTCTTCAGCTGCGTTCTCATGGTTACCAGGAGCTTAGCAAAGCCTTTGATGTGTCATTAGAGCCCCTGTCGTTACCTGCGTGCAGCTGCAGCATGAGCCAGGATCTCAGCCCAATTTCTGGGACGCAAATGTAATAATCCCTCGGTGTGTGAGTGCTACAAAAACATGACAGCACCCTGCATGGCAGGGCTGGCTTTGTTTATGCCAGGGATACTGCTGGAGTTTTGTCCTGATTTCTTCTCCAGGAGGTTCATTAATAACCACAGTCAGGCCGTGCAGTGTTTATGGTTTAGGCTGTGGGAGAATCTAGGTTAGGTTTAATTGAGGGGTTTGAGCTTGAAAGCCAAATTGCTCCTAGGATCCTCGTGCTGGATCTGGAAGCACCGATTTCACTTTCCATCCTCCCCCAGCCCCTGGAGATTTCAGCCCATGATGGCAGAAATGCAGTGAGATAAGGTGTTCTCTGAAGATTTCTCCCTCCTGGGACAGTTTCCTTAAAAAAAACCTGTCTGCACAAAGCCAAGCCTGGAAAACAGATCATTTTTGTCTTTGGATCTGCTCTGGCAGGGAAAAGTTGGAACAAATCTCATCTTGTTGCCTGCTTGTGTTTTTATCAGCCAGCCAAGCTCTGCTCTGCTTGGATCTGTCTGTGATGTTTTCTGGGATCAGCCCTGGTGTGGGACAGACAAACAGCTGCCAGCCCCAGAGCCCAGGAGAGCTGGGGCTGAGCTGTCCCACTCTATGCAGGACAGACAAACAGCTGCCAGCCCCACAGCCTGGGAGAGCTGGGGCTGGGCTGTCCCACTCTGTAGGGACAGACAAACAGCTGCCAGCCCCAGAGCCCAGGAGAGCTGGGGCTGGGCTGTCCCACTCTGTGCAGGACAGACAAACAGCTGCCATCCCCTTCAGCCCAGGAGAGCTGGGGCTGGGCTGTCCCACTCTGTAGGGACAGACAAACAGCTGCCAGCCCCAGAGCCCAGGAGAGCTGGGGCTGGGCTGTCCCACTCTGTGCAGGACAGACAAACAGCTGCCAGCCCCACAGCCCAGGAGAGCTGGGGCTGGGCTGTCCCAGCCTGAGGGACAGACAAACAGCTGCCAGCCCCAGAGCCCAGGAGAGCTGGGGCTGGGCTGTCCCACTCTGTAGGGACAGACAAACAGCTGCCAGCCCCACAGCCCAGGAGAGCTGGGGCTGGGCTGTCCCACTCTGTAGGGACAGACAAACAGCTGCCAGTCCCAGAGCCCAGAAGAGCTGGGGCTGGGCTGTCCCAGCTGCTGGTCCAGCACAGAGGCTGCACCTCCATCGTGGGGAGGGTGCAGCAAAGCCTGGAGCCATCACAACCTGCCTGGGGGTTAAAAAATAACCCCAGCCAGTAAAGACACCCCCAAAAGCCTGTGCTGAGGGAGACACTGCAAAGCTCTGTGATTTCAAAAGGCAGCATGGGAAGCCCAAAGCCCTGAGTGTGGCACACCAGGTAGAGGACCTGCTCTGGGATTCCACAGCCCCTGTAGGTCTGCACGTGTCCTGGGCTCAGCTTTCCCTCCTGCTCTGCCTCTGCCTCGCCTGAGGGATCACAGAGCCTCCTTCCAAGGACTGCACGTTGTCTTCAGCAGCACAGGCTCTTGAGGCAGAGCCTTTGGGCATGCAGGGAATGTGTCAGCCTGACAGGTAAAGAAAACATCCTCCAAGTGCATAACTTGAGCACACATTGTCTGGGAACCACTCTGACAATAACCACAAAGCCTCAACACGCCATTCTGACAGGCCCTGTTAAGAGCAGAAGAGCTTTTTAAAGCCTTGATTCACAAAGCTGAATCCCATCAGCACAGCATTAAACTTTCACTGGTTTTCTGTGGATCAAGGCTAGGGAGAACCAGAGTATTATTTGTGTGCCCCACACAGTCTGAGCCAGAGAGTACACCCAGACATGGCTGTTTTGGCTGCTTTTGCCTCTTTCTTACATGAATCCATGCACAATTCCCAGGTTGTTGCACTCAGGTCTGACACCAGAGTTTAGACACCATAGCTGGGCTTTTGTGAACTACTTGGATTGTTCAGGAGCTCTGCAAGAAGAGACTGCAGAGGCAGGGCTACATAATAAAACTGCACTCCCTGTGCTCTCTGAGGCAGGGAGGATGCAGAGGGATCAGTAATCCTGGGGAGCAGAGAGATGCAGCTCAGTGCAGTGGTCATAAAGGTTGTTTTATGTCACAGACATGTTTTTTGAAAAATCCTTTCGCTAGGATTTTTCTCCTGAGAAGCTGAGAGACCTCAGAAATGAAATGTAAACAATGATTATCTGCTGCTGTGGAATGTGGCAGGTGTATCTTTGATTGGTCTCATGTGGTTGTTTTTACTTGATGACCAGTCCCAGTACAGCTGTGTCAGACTCTTTGGTCAGTCACAAGATTTTATTATTCATTCCTTTCTTTTCTAGCCTTCTGATGAAATCCTTTGTCTTTCTTTAGTGTAGTTTTAGTATATCATTTTCTTTTAATATAATATATATCATAAAATAATAAATCAGCCTTCCGAAGCATGGAGTCAAGATTCTCATCTCTTCCCTCATCCTGGGGACCCTGCAAACACCACCAGTTTTGTGGCCCAGGTGCCAAGGCCTGTGCCCTGTGACATTGCACTGATCCACGAGGAGAATGTGCCACGACTGAAGGAAATCTCTGGATGCTCAGCTACAGCTGCTGTGCAGCTCCTGGGAGCTCTGGTCAGTGATAAAGAGGCTCTCTCCAGGAGCTATAAATATTGTCACACAGGTGTAATTTTGCTGGATGCATGTGTCAGACTTGCCGTTCCACCAGAGCAAGTTCATCTATAACTGTAAGGCTTGACTAAGAGAAGTTGGCTCTCCCAGCAGGATAAATAGCAGGAGACGTGCCTCTAATTGCACATCAGCAGAGCTGATCCCTCAAGCATATTGCCTGGTACAAGGGAAAGGAGCAGGACATTCTCACAGCCAAACTGCATGGCCAGGTTGATCTGTGCAAGGGATCACCTGGGCACTGCTGCCAGGCACTGGAAATCTGGTGGAAGCCCAAAATCTCTGCCCAGTGAGCAGGGCACCCCTTTGGTATTTGCACTTTGCTGGATGCCAGCTGTGTGAGTCTGGCTTCAAGGTCCTGCTCCTTCTTTTAAGGACACACATGCACGTCCCTGCATGGGGGAGGACAGCAGAGGCATCACCTGGGCAGAAAAGAAGAGATTCCCTCAGCCCTTCCCTGGGAGAGGTTTCAAAGCAGCTAACAAGGGAGGGTGATGCCACCATCATTGCTTGACAGGGGAACTGAGGTGGGAGTGCCTTGGAGTGGCAAAGCCAGGCAGATTTTGGTGGCTGAGCCTGAGGCTTGGTCCTGGCCCTGCAGTCTGTGCCCTTGCACCTTCCTTTCTGACACCCCACTTATAAAAGAGACCCTGGGGATCCTGAGCAACACCAAGAGGAAGAAAGGGAATCATCAGATGTTCCAGGACAGACATCCCATCCTGGATGTGTTTATCTGCAATTCCAGAGCAGTCCTGCACGCTGTGGTCATCTGGGCAGCTCTAACCACATGAGCAGCTCCAGGATGTGCTGCCCAGAGCCTCCCCTGGGCTTCACCCACTGGGGAAAGAAAAGATCTCTGTGCACAAGAGCTCCTGGCTCTGTGCAATAAAAAACATGACAAAAGGTCTCATATCCAGCCCTCAGCCTCTGAGTGGGCTCCTCACCTCTGACAAAGCCTTAGGGAGGTATTCAAGGGGAACAGGAGCACCTTCATTCCCCAATTCTTCAGCAGACAGCTAAACTGAATGATGGTTTGAGTTAATTTTACAAAATCCCAAGGCTCTCTTTTCTTCCAGAAGCTCATTCCCAAGAGTCTCATGATGCTGCTGCCATCCTGGCACCTGCCCAGCCCTGAATGGAAGAATAAATCCAATACTTTTTTAGTCACACAAAACTTGCTGAAGCTAATGGCTGTTTGCTGAATAAAGAAGTAGTGAAATGATTTAAAAGCTCTGAAATTGAGTCTTTTTTTTTTTTTTTTGGCTGTCTTATGCCAGCAGCTCCTGTAATACTTTACAGTCAGACAATGATCCAAAGCGTGGGGAGTGTGAGCTGTCTACTTGCAGGTCAGAGAGCTGGGAGCAGAACAGAGCCCTTAAGTCAAGTTGGGCTTTTCCCTTCATTTACCCCATCTGCCTTAATGTGAGATCACTGATGTGTGGAGACCTAAACCCCCAGGGCACTGGCAGGATTAGCTCATATTTGAGAACTGCTGCACAAAAGCAAGGCATTGTTTATCAATGTGGGCTGTAAAACTTGCTGACACCGTGTAGATTCACAGCCAGTTTAACTATGAAGAGATGAAATTCTGCCTGGTCCTCATAAACAGAGGTGAAAGTGCAGCATCTCAGCACACAGAATCCACAATGAAGCCTGTTATTAGTTAGGATTGGCTTGGAGATGGAGACAGAGAAAATAATTTCTTAAAACAAAGATTTACACCTTGCCAAAACCAACTCAATACCTTTCTTGTGCATTTATCAGCAGCTTGTTGTTTCATTTACAACCTATGCCTCCTGCAACCCTGGCTTCTCCAAATCACAGTTTTTAATTAGCTGTTTGTTGGGTTTTTTCCCTAATGATGTGCATCGATCCCATAGATTTGGATTTTTTTAATTCCACAAAGTGGGAAAAAAAAACCCTATTGTTGTCACAAGAAAGCCTGGTCTCATTAGATGTGTGAAATGGTTCTGCTTTAACATACTGAACAAATTTAGATCTCTTCTCTGCTGGAAAATAGCAAATTCTCTCAGCCTAATGTTCCCATACCAACATTGGACACCTGATTCATATCCTATTACAGGTTAGGAAGAAAATTAAGCCAGGAGACACATCAACCTCACAAACTGTAGATCCCAACACATCTACCTCAGCACATAAAAGCAAAAAAACCCAATGTGAATGATGAGGGAAAATCTACCTGTAAAAATGTCCAAGCTGAGGATCAGTGATGGTCAATAGGTAGGAAACAGGGAGAGCATGGAAAGCAGCAGGGTAGGTGTGGAAACCCAGGGCACAGGGAATATTTCTCTATGTGCTCTGGGGTAACCTGATCCCCAGGGGAGCACTGACTTTGACTCTCATTCATGGAGAAAGTTTCTTGGACTTCAAGATAGACTGGAACCCACTAAAGTGTGAAATAGATTATAGAGAGCAGTGTGGGTGTGTCACTTGGTGAGAAATTGAGGTTTTGGGATTTTTAGTTTGTTGTGGATGGAAGCAAGATGGAGGGCACAGGGTATAGTCCTGGGTTTCTTCTTCATGCTTCTGCTTCCTCCTTCTTCACGGGTTTGGGTGGCATTTTGTAATTGGGCAGAAAAGTCTGCATTGTGGGCTCTGTGGGATCAGTTATTGGGTTAAAAGGGGAAATAATCCAGGTGTCAGTTCTTAATTGGATAGTTTAGTATTAAAAGACCTTGTAACAAGAGATTGTTGGCCATTTTGTGCCTTGCTGCTGAACTCGACTGTGAGACTGTTTTACTGATAATAAATAAGAAACACACAAGTCCCAACATGAACTACCTCCTCAAGTGTCTTCAATCCACCCCCAGGGAAACCCACAACTGTACCCCCACAGGCAGGACTCAAATCTACCAACAAGAGTTAGTGCAAGCCTGCATGAGCCCTGCTGTGAGGTCCCTGCACATGCAGAAGGGCCTGGATTCCCTGGCAGCAGAGGCAGACTCACCTCATGGTGTACAGCAGGGTGTGATTGTCCATGGAGAGGCAGACTCACCTCATGGTGTACAGCAGGGTGTGATTGTCCATGGAGAGGCAGACTCACCTCATGGTGTACAGCAGGGTGCCATGGAGAGGCAGACTCACCTCATGGTGTACAGCAGGGTGCCATGGAGAACCAGACTCACCTCATGGTGTACAGCAGGGTGCCATGGAGAACCAGACTCACCTCATGGTGTACAGCAGAGTGCCATGGAGAGGCAGACTCACCTCAGGGTGTACAGCAGGGTGCCATCATGGAGTGGCAGACTCACCTCATGGTGTACAGCAGGGTGCCATGGAGAGGCAGACTCACCTCATGGTGTACAGCAGGGTGCCATGGAGAGGCAGACTCACCTCATGGTGTACAGCAGGGTGCCATGGAGAGGCAGACTCACCTCATGGTGTACAGCAGGGTGCCATGGGGAGGCAGACTCACCTCATGGTGTACAGCAGGGTGCCATGGAGAACCAGACTCACCTCATGGTGTACAGCAGGGTGCCGTTGTCCACCAGGCGCAGCAGCTTGTTGGGGGTGGTCATGTTGTGGGCAACAGATTTCTTCCCGTTGTGGAAGAAAGTGTCAGGAGTCCAGATCTTGCTGGCCAGCAGGTTGTTCAGGGGAAGGATTTTCATGGGACCATCAAACTTCAGCCTTTCATCTCTCCAGGATTGCCGGAAAAAGACATCAATGGTGTATTCCTTCGGGGAGAGAGAACAGAAAATTAAGTTGTGTTTTACTCGGCTCAAGAGGTGGCAGCAAACTGGGGTTTGGCTCTCCTTGGGTGACACCAAGTGTGGTGCAACAAGCAGAAGGGGTTAACAGCAGTGCAGGGTAGATGGGATTCAGCACATTTTGGGTATTGACTTACCTATGATGTCAAAATGTGCATGTCAGTGTTTCTGAGCACTGCAGAGAAGCTGCAGCACAGCCCCTACAGTGGCCAGAGCTGGGGGAGCCCTGCTGCACCACCACCTCTGTGCAGAAGTTTCAGGGGAGAAAGGCCATTTTGTGCAGCTACACAGGTATTTTAGAAGGCAAAAATAAAGATCCTGGAGATGGAATCTGACCAGGATGCTGGTAATTATATATCTGCTCATAAAAAAAAAAAAAAAAAAAGAAATAAACTTGCATGACATTGTCTTAATGTTATTTTGTTCCTCAGGCCACCTTTAGAAAATCATTGAATTGAAGACTTTATTGGCATTACAAGATCCTGTGACTTTATTTTGTCTTCTTTTTCTTGTCTTATTTCCTTCTTTTTTTTTTTTTTTTTTTTTTTCCTTTCTGCCAACATAGAGACCCATTTCCTCTTCCAAATTCCAGCTGGGGCACTTAGAAGTCACCTCTTTGAAACCCTGCAGCCAAACCAGCTCCTCACTCAGTGAATGCAGATTCAGAAACCACTTTTAGAGGCAGAGGGGTCTTTGGAAAACCTCTCTGTCCCAACTGTTCTTCCTCCCCCTGCTGCTGCAGACTCGTAATCTTTATTTACACATTCCTGGAGGCTGCAGGACCAACCAAACTTATCATTGTGAGTGATTTCTTTCCTGCAGCACTTCTCAGCAGCACTGAAAAACTGCTGTGCGTCACTTTCCTATAGGACAGAGAAATTCCTACAGGTTTTGCAGCAGATGGCAGCTGAATGGAGGCATCTCTGTAAATAAATCCATCCCTGCTCCCTGGCCATGGAGACACCCCTGCTCAAATATGAACCTTCTGGATCTTGGCTGGGGAAGGAAAGATAAATTCTACATTCTCAAGGGCTCTGCCCTGTACAAGGTATTTTGCCCCTTCATGGAAGTGATCTCTAATTCTTTATTTCTTGGGATAAACCTAAAGAAATGAGCCTGTGTGCAGTCCTGGGAGGTTTGGGAAAAGTCCTTATCAGGACAAGGGCTCTCTCATTCCCTGTTTCTATTTTAAAAAGTGCCAGACAAAGAAGCAAAACATTTTTATGACTTCCAAGGCCCTGCTTATCTTCTTTAATGCTTAGGAATCATTCCTGAAGAAAAGAGAAATCATGTTCAGAATGTTCCCCTCTTTTCTATGCTTCTTTCCATAAAAGCATTATTCCCAACTCACCCCTTCCAAGGAGCACACTTCGTTCTGTGTTATGCTCTTCTCTGCCTACAGAAGTGACTGAAAACATCCACACTGACTCTGTCCTCAGAGTCCATCCATGAAACAAAAAAATCCCCTTCAATTTTTGTTTTCCTTTGAATAATTTCCCTGGGACTGGGGCAAAGCTGGAGGAGCTCAGTCCTGAGGACTGGGGTGTGCCTCAGTGTCACAATAGGACATGAAATAAAACAACATGGACCCTGGAGCTCCAAGGGAAGAAGAAGGGAAGTTTATTTTCTGACTCTAACATTTATAAACTTTCAAAAGTGACAGTGCATTGGAGGATGAAAGTGCCACTTCTCCAATGACACTGGACAAACCAACCCTCTATCAAATTTATCCTCCTCAGAGAGGAATGTAAAAACAAGAATTATTTACATAAAACTGTGTGAAAAACTCCATTACAAGAATGTAAGCATCAGAAGGCTTAGAAGAACTTAGAAGAACAGGGTGACACCTCAGGTGTGAACAGGCTCTGCTCTCCAAACCAACAGAGAGGTTGGGAGTCCCTTGGAGCACCTCGGTGGAAAGGTCTCCACGTCCTCCTCTGTAGGAATGTGCCCCCTGTTGATGGAATGATAGAACTATCCTTTATCTCCTTAAAAAGGAAAAAAGCCCAGAAAACTGAGGAAAGAAACTTCCTCGGTTAGGTGAAAAGACACCTCATAGGACTTGGGGGGCTTCACCTCAAACTTAAGGATAGTCAATTGGACAGAAGCCAAAAAGTCCCATCTGAGCAATTTACTAGGAAAAAAAAAAAAGGAAAAAAGAAACTAATGGCTTTTGTGAGGTATTTTACCAGGAGCAAGAACCTTTTGCACCTGGCTAGTTTTTCTCTGTAAAGAGTTTTGTTATTTTGCCTTTTATTAAGACTTTTTGTTTCCAACACTACCACAGAAGCCATCCTGCTGATTTTATGCCTTCTATGGTGGCTGAGCTATCTTGGGTGTGAAACAGATCTCCAAGAACTAATGAGACCTGGCTGGAGGAGACCCCCATTTCACTCCTCCTCCTCCATGCTCTGTAAGCAGCTGCTCTCCCTCTCCCAGGGCAGCTTTACCTGCCTCTCCTCCATCACTGCAATTCCACAATTCCAATTCCGCAGTTCCAGGCGCTGTGGGAGGGGAGCAGCACCGGGCAGATGCCAGCAGGAAGGAGGGATTTCCCCACTCCTGAGATGAAAGGAAGCCCCAGAGCAGGCTCTCCCCCTGCTTCCCGAGGAGATGGGGTTTCTCTCCCTCACTTTCAGCAGCAGAGCTAAAACACATTCGCCATGCATTTGTAAAATACACGGAACGAAAGCACGCGGAGGGGAAATAATTTATTATTCCTTAACTGTCTTCCTAATTTTATATTCATTTTGTCAAATCACATTGCAGAGAATACCTTCCTCTTTTCAATACCTCATATTTTTTTCTTCACAGTTCATTATACACACTCCCTTAATCAAATATGCTCCACCTTGGAAGTAATTATCAGATACTCCCCACGGGCTACGATTGCTGAATATATTATGGGTCTCTGCTGTGGTAGGAAAGCAGGAGAGAGAGGGAGGGAGAACTCAGATGAGGTTCATAATCTTGATTACACTGACATCAACTTAACTTCTTACCCTGGAGGGAGTGGTCTTCCCAAAGCAACACGGGTTAGAGTGATGGAGTGAGCAACTCCATGAAGCACAGAGATTTTCTGCTTCTCTGCTTGGCAGCACAGGATTGCTGTGGGACAGCTGGAGACATGTTCAGGCCATGCCAGCCTAGGAAATTCAACCCTTGCATCTCTGGAGGGGCTGTTAGAGCCACAGGACACTGCTCCAGGCTGGCCTAGCCAGTGACAACCTGCTCCAAAATGGGCTCCCTCCATGGCATGGGCTGCCCACCACTGGCCTGGGCTATGCCAGCACCAGGGCACCTCAGGGGCTGGGCATGCAGGAGAGGCTCAGTGCTGAATGCACAGCTGTGTTCACGTGCCATCCTGGAGCTCCTGAGCAGCCACCCACAGCCAGTCCCTCTCTGGGTGCGTGTGGAATATGAGCTGCTGTTGAGAAACCTCACTATTAATTATGCTCCACAGTCCTGTTTTAATTAGAAGACAAACTGCTGTGGGAATACAAGCCTAAATTCAGACCTCAGGCCTTTTCATTAATAATTTTCCCTGAACATGTCAAAATAGCACAGTCAGTCCATGCCTTTTCTGTATGCTCTTTTGCCTCCCTCCAGTTCAGGCACTAAGGATGGTTTGATGGTGGATCATTGTCTCTGACACTGCCACCAAACCAGACCAGCTTCTGGCATCCTCCCCTCTTCCCAAGGAGCACCTTCATTCCTCCAGTTATCATCTGGTTTCCAAAAGCCCAAGCACAGCTGGGAAACAACTCCTGTTTACCCCTGGAACTGAGATACCACCAGCTCTTGTCACTTAGGAAAATCCCATTTTTACCCATATTGTCCTGGGGGGAGGAGGGGGGACACATCCACAGCAGCTGAGGAGAAGCCATCCCCTCCCTGTGAGGCACCTACCATGTCTGTGTCCGAGACAGGGCCGAAACTCGTCACGTAAATGTCTGTCTTGACTTCAGTTACACTGTCTGGGACAAAAAGAGGAAAAAAAAGGAAAAAAGAGCAATTAGAGAGCTGCATTTCCTTGTGCAGGCAAGGCTTTGAGGTTTGTTATATAGTGTTTATTCCTGCTCTGCTGAGCCCTCAGCACTGTGCTCTGTGCCCCAAACAAGGGCTGATTTTATCACTGGTAATTGGGCACATTCATCTCCAGTGCAGTTCTGCTGCTTCCCACGCTTACATTGAGAACAAATCTGTCCCACACGGCCAGACAATGCGTATTTACAGAATCTGTGTGCCTGCATCATCCACACCCTGCTACAGATCCACATGTTTTCAATCCAGAGGTAAGCCTTGATGCTTTGAAACTCCTTTTTAATCTGAAATCCCTTTGTGTCTCCCAGCCAGATAAACAGCCTAGCGATGTTCCAGCAGTTTTAGGGAAGCCTGGGTTTGTTACAGCTCCAGGCTTATCTGTATGTAAAAAGAATCAATATTCTGATTGCCTTTTACTGCCATCAGGCTCGCTGCTCTCCTAAGTGCCTCAGTCTCACAAAGCTGCTGCTGCTCACTCGTCACGTGCTGCCCCTGCATCCCGGGCTGAGATTCCCTCACGGATGCTGAGCAGCAGCTTCACTGCCCCTGCAATGCCACAGGGCCCCAGTGCCTGCCCAGCTGCTAAAACCAGGGGCAATTGCAGCCACATGCCTCCAGATAACCTGGAGTGTGATGGTGTTCACAGGGGTTTTCAGATGAGGGAAGAGATGAGGATGTTGACTCCATATTTTAAAAGGCTTGATTTATTATTTTATTATATATATATATTACATTAAAACTGCACTATAAGAATAGAAGAAAAAGCGCTCATCAGAAGGTTGGCTAAGAATAGAAAATAAAGAGTAAGAAAGGTTTGTGGCTAGGACAGAGAGAGAGCCAGCTGTGCTGTGATTGGCCATTAATTACAAACAAGCACATGAGACCAATCACAGATGCACCTGTTGCATTCCACAGCAGCAGATAACCATTATTTACATTTTGTCCCTGAGGCCTCTCAGCTTCTCAGGAAGAAAAAATCCTAAGGGAAGGATTTTACATGAAAAAATATCTGTAACCCTGGAGTGCTGAACAGAGCCTGCAGCACGTGCACACAGGGCTCTCCTTCCTGGCTTCCTCGGATTTTGGCTTGTTTACTAATTGACACCTCTGCTGCCACCCCGCTTTGCAGGGAAATCAAGGCACAGTGATTTCCCAGATTTACAGTCCTGTGCTCTGCCCACTGGGTTGTGCTCAAAACATGATGGATGAGCTGCCTTGAGTTCAGCACTCAGTTCCCATAAATCCTCCCCACTTTAGGGATAGATCACGCTGTTGTGTGGCACTAGCTGGCTCAGAGCTGCTCTCCTAATGAAAGAACCAATTTAAAGCTGCAAAGCAGAGTTCATGTTTTATGCACAGGACCCAATTTTGGCCATCCCAGCAGCCTTGCAAGTAGCCTGGACAGCCCATTGTTTAATTTAGTTATGGAAATCCTTCTGTCCCCTGAGAGTCATTTTGCAGTACTATGAAGCTTAGGTTTGTGCTTCAAAGTTTTACATCCCAAAATAAGATAATGCATTCTGGCAGGGTTTTGTCCTTAATGGCTAAAATATACGTATACATGTCTTTAGTTATTATGGCTGAGAAGCTTTTGATGCAGCCCATGGCTGATATTATTGTGCTATAGAAGTAACCCTTGATCTCATCTCGATGAGCTAAAAAGAAGGTTAAAGAGAAATATGTATGTGGCACACTTTGTGAAACACCCAGAAATCTAAACAGAATGAGCCCCTTCTGTGAGGCTGAAACACTCAGGGTATTCTCAGCCTCCCTCCAAACAGGTCCCTGTTGTTTACATAGTTCTAAAGCCTCATACCTTCTCGATTTTCTTGTAGGCAGCTCTTCACAGGGGAAACGTCTCTGCTTCTTCTTCAGGGCTCCTCCGGGCTCTCTCTGACTGGCCCAGCCCTTTTATCCCAAACCTTCTCATGTGGCTACAGCTGCCACCCAATTAAGGGCATCACAGCTGCAGCCCATTTACAGTAACGAGAATCAGAGCAGGGTCACTTATACAATACATAGATCTTTTATACAATACATAGATCTTTTACTAAGAGGCCAACTATACAATACATACTATAATCTCATGGCCCCTACAGGTCCCCAGATGAGGCACACAGCAGAGAACATTGAGTGGTGTGAGGCTCCTTCTGCTACCCCGTGTGGTGACAGAAAACTCATTTTGTCTTGGAGAAAACACAAAACTCTCCCTCCTCTCCCCACCCTGGCATCCATTCTGCAGCCATGGACAGCAGATCAGGAGCTGTGGCCACCCATGGCCAGGGAGGGCAGTCCCTGGGAGGTGCAGGATGAGCTGTGCCCTGCTCAGAGGGACAGGGGGATGCAGCCCCACATTGCCCTTCACAGAGAAAAGCAAGGCACAATTCTTCCCAGGAATATTTCTGGGATTCACATTATCTGAACTTCAGAGAAAGAAAACACAATTCTTATCATTTGCTGTGCCTGTGTTTGTGCCAAAGCAGAATGCAATGTGGAGATTGTTTACCCACAGTGATGGTGTTTTGTTTCCTTGGCCTGTCAGGCCCAGGTGTGTGTGTGTGTGTGTCAGGGCTGTGGGCTGACAACCATGAGATTCTGGGCAGTGTGTGCAGGGTTGAGTGCTTGGTAGATCTGGTTTTAGATGTATAGAATAATATAGCATAATAAAGTAATTAATTAGCCTTCTGATAAGATGGAGTCAGATACATCATTCTCTCTCCCCTCGTCGGGGTTGCAGCAAATTCAATAGGGGGTCACAGAAGGCTCTGTGCTTTCCAATGTGTTCTGCAGGGTCCAAGCACAGGGGAAAGGATTCAGGAAGCCAGGAGAAGACAAAAAGGATTCGTTTTGGACAGCTTTTGATGCAATCCTTAAAGGAGCTTTTATGTCCTCATCATGCTGTAACCTGGCTGACACAGAGCTCCAGAAACCCCTTCCTGACCCTTCAATCTACTGGTAAATCCAATCAAAGATAATGGCATTAGGAAACTTCAATAATCTATGAATAACTTATTAATATTAATAACTAATTACAACCCCTGTCTGAAGAGAATCCCCCATTTCCAGGCTGCAGATTTACCCCCTGCAAGGCCATGCAGCACCCAGAGAAGGGACAAGCTGGGGCTTCACCACTAGCTCAGTGATGTCCCTCAGCTCTGAGAAAAATGAGCTTCCTGCACCTCTCATGGCAAAAGGCAGATGAACCCTCCCTGTTAATAAGTGCTCCTAAGGGCAGGATTTGGCTGGGATCCGGAGGGATTTCTGAAATTAAATCATTGCTACGCAGGCAGGGATTTCAGCAGAGCTGGGAAATCCAGAGATAAGTAAAACATCAGCAGAACAGAGCAAGCTCCAGCCTCAGAGATTCACTTCCCCTGTGATCCCACAGCCCAAGAGCACCTGCACTGCTCCCAGCTCTGTGACTGTGACACCTCCACCTGCAGAAGAACCAGCAGCTGCCCCAGCAGCCTCCCCTCTCCTCACCCTCACACTGACCCACCCAGAGCCTCAATGAGATGAGACTGCATCTGCTTTTTCAGCAAGAGAAAGCTGAGAGAAAAGCATTCCCTGCCTCTGCTTAGAGACATGGCAGGGAAATTCTTATTTTCTGCTCAAGCCATCGATGTGCTCATGCTGTAGCTTGGCTGTCTTGCACAGTTCTCACCAAAGATTTAACAATTAAGGACATTATAGGGGGGTAGGCACTTTCTCTAGAACTGCTGCAGAACACAAAATGGCATTTTTCATTCCCCAGCAGCATCCTTCTCTGTAATTCAATTTTTTTCAGGCACGAGTTGAGCTTTCAAGGCTGCTAGGGTGGCAGGTGGATGCTGCCAGTCCTGTTTATAACCAGGGAAACAAAAATGCAAGGGCTGGGTTCAGGTAGGAAGCTGGAGCAGAACAAGGAGCAGAACAAGGAGCAGAGCCCAGGTCTGGCTGCCCTAAGGATTGGCACAACACTGCCCAGCAGAGCCCTTGGTGAGCTGCCCAAGCCCCTTCCAGCCACCTTGCTGAGCTGCTGCACCAGGAAAGCAAAAAAAGACCCCGGAGCCAACATGAAACTGGAAGAGCAAGAGATTTCAGGTTCAGTATTTGAACTGAATTTACAGATCCAAGTGGCATGCCATGTTCCCAAGTCATTTGTTTGAGGACAATTCCCTTGTCTGAGGGCGTTGCCCATCTATAGGCTCAGCTTATTCCCAAGCTTCAGCACAACCATGTTCCCAGGAACAATGTGGAGCAAGTGTGAGAGCAGAACAGGCTCTGCAGGTCAGCCAGGGCTGCCCCTTCCCCCCGGGGTACAGAGCCTGCTCCTGCCTTGCTCCCAGCTGTAGAAATCCCCCACAGCTGGGCAGATCTGCAATGCAAATGGCAAACGACACCACCCTTCCCACAGTGTTACCATGGCACTTACCGCACCTGCCTGCTTTTTGAGAGCTACCCCTCTCCTCCAGGAATCTGCTCCCCCACATCCGGCAGCTTGTGTACCCCACAACCCCTCCAGCCCCGAGGGGAGGGACAGCTCCACACCAGCAGGTCTGTCACTCCCTGGGTGTGTGCACAAGGTGTAAACCAGCAGCAGCTGCCGCTGAGGTGTTTCAGGCGTCCCATTTCCATTTCTGTGCCCCCATCCCAGCCCTGTTCCAAGGCAGGCACCCCCTTTCCCCTGTAATTCCCCCTGCCCCTGTTCCAAAGCAGACACCCCTTTTCCCCTGCAATCCCCCTTTAAGTGCTCGTGACTCCCCGGCCCGGGAGGAGATAGATAGCTATTATTTACAAAATGACGGAGTGCTATTTTTACTCGCTTCTTGGAAGCACGGGGAGCAGCGGCAGGGCTGGAACACGAATTACCCCGCCTCGCTGCCTCTGCCCTGCCTGGCTGAGGAGCTGCGGGTGAGCCGGGGAGGGGGGCACGGGGGGCTGAGCGGGCTCGTGTTAAACCTTGCCCTGCAGTCATCCGGCTCTGGTTATTCAGGAATCACTCCTGATAGCCCGGCTCGGCCGGTTTTGTGTCAGCTGCGGAGGTTTGGGGCTGTGCTGAGCAGGGTTGGGCAGGCGGGGGGGTCCCAGAGGCTGTGCAGGCACCGGGATGGTGCACAGGCAGACGGGATGCTGTGCCCACAGCCGGGATGATGTGCAGGCAGCTGGGGTGCTGTGCCTGCACCGGGATGCTGTCCCACAGCTGGGGTGCTGTGCCCACACCCAGGGGGCTGTGCCCACACCCAGGGTGCTGTGCTTGTGCTGCGATGCTGTCCCACAGCCAGGGTGCTGTGCCTGCACTGGGATGCTGTGCCTTCACTGAGATGCTGTGCCCACAGCCAGGGTGCTGTCCCTGCACTCGGGGTGCTGTGCCTGCACTGGGATGCTGTGCCCATAGCTGAGATATTGTGCTCACACCCGGGATGCTGCGCCTGCACTGGGGTGCTGTGCCTGCATCGGGGTGCTGTGCAGAGAGCTGGGGGTGCTGTGCCTGCACTAGGATGCTGTGCCCACACCCGAGGTGCTGTGCCCTCAGCCGTGCCGCTGTGCCCACACCCGGGATGCCATGCCTGCACCAGGATGCTGTGCCCACACCCGGGATGCCGTGCCTGCACCAGGATGCTGTGCCTGCACCAGGATGCTGTGCCCACACCCGGGATGCCGTGCCTGCACCAGGATCCCGTGTCCACACCCGGGATGCCGTGCCTGCACCAGGATGCCGTGCCCGCACCCGGGATGCCGTGCCCACACCCGGGATGCCGTGCCCGCACCCAGGATGCCATGCCTGCACCAGGATGCTGTGCCCGCACCCGGGATGCCGTGCCCGCACCCGGGATGCCGTGCCCGCACCCGGGATGCCGTGCCCACACCCGGGATGCCGTGCCCACACCCGGGATGCCGTGCCCGCACCCGGGATGCCGTGCCCGCACCCGGGATGCCGTGCCCACACCCGGGATGCCGTGCCTGCACCAGGATGCCGTGCCCGCACCCGGGATGCCGTGCCCGCACCCGGGATGCCCTGCCCGCACCCGGGACGCCGTGCCCGCACCCGGGGTGCCGTGCCTGCAGGCGTGCAGGCGGGCGCTGGGGGCTCCCGAGTGATGCGCGCTGTGACAAACAGGGGCGAAGCCGCTGCGGCTCCGTGCAGGGGATTCCTGGATGCTGCGCTGACGTCAGGGAGGCTGAGCACAGCCGGGGGATGGGGAGCTCCAGCTCCAGGCAGCTCCAGGGCTGTGCGGGGACCTGAGGGAGCTGGGAGGTGACAAACCCGTCTGCACTGCTGTTTCTGTGAGGGGTGATGGCTGAGAATAGAAGGGTTCAGGGTTTTCTGCAGCCAGGGGTACAAACCATCAATCCACTCCAATGCAGCTCCTTGAGGGAGATGTTTCTGCTCTGGGCTCCAATGTCCCATCTCCAGCTGTGGTCACAACCTAAGAAGGGCAGTAATGGGCTGATAGTGCCTCTTAACTCCCTCCTAGGCAATCCCATTTATCCTCACTCAAGAATTTCTGAGGTCCCCTTATTCAGTGTCCCCTTATTCCGTGTCCCCTAAAAACCACACAAAACCCTTGGGGAAGGATTCCCACCAGCCTGTGCTGAGAGCAGTGGCACCATGAGGAGAGGGGATGCAGCCTGGCTCTCTTCCACAATCACACAACACAAAGGGACACCAGGGTGACATCCAGAACCAGCAGGGTGGTGTTTCCCAGCTAACTCAGCATCTCTGGGAAGGGAAACACAAGAAGTCAGCTGGTACTGCCCACTTCCACCTCACAGCTTCCCCCAACTCCCTGCCATAGTAATTAACAAGCAGCAGAAGGTAATTTTTGCAGCTGCACACAGAAGCTCTTTGTGTGTTTCATTCTTCGCCTTCTCAGCCTCCCACTGGGGGAATTTAATTTTCCTTCCACTTTTAGCCTCTGGAACAGAAGAGGTTTCCATGACCTTTGCTACAAGCTCCACAAGCCCACTGGAGCTGGGCTGAACCACAGCCCTGGGCAGCCCTTACCTTCAGAGGTGTCACTACAGCCCCAGCCAGAAACTCCACCCTGGTCCCTCCTCTCCCTCTGACCCCCATCACACCAGGGCTGCCTTTCCCAGCCCCCATCAGGTGCTTTTCAGGTGGTTTTTAACCTCTGGTGCTGCCTTGTTTTGGGAAGTAGGAGCTGAATGGTGTCCCCTTGCAGGATGAGAGGCCCTGAAGAAGGGAGGGACATCTCTGGGCAGTGTGGCACATGGCACCATCTGTGTCACCTGGCACTTGGGAATGCCAGGCCAGCGCTGGGAGAGGGCAGCGAGGCACAAGCAGAGGGGTAGGTGCCCAGGAGGAGAGGGTGACCTCTCTCCACAGCCTAAAGCTGCAGAAATGGAGACATCTACATGACCAAGCACACACCAGGAAGCCCTGACGTGGCCTTCACTGCTGTTTTCCTGCTGTGAGGGCAGCAAGACTCCCCCATACACATCAGAGTTGCTTTTCTTGCATTTTTTTTTCAGAGGGAACTCAGAAATAGCAGCAGAGAAGGAAATATTGCAGTGAACATCATTACAGTGCTGTTGATACCTCCTGGGCTTGTCCAGCCCAGCCAGGGGATAAAGCTGACTCCAAGGACACTGACAGAGCCACACAAAAGGCCACACAGCAGTGTGAGCTATTGCTAATGTCACGACACAAACATCCCTGCTGTGCCTGGAGTGCTGCCACACCAGGTATCCTGGGAGCAGGGGCTCTGCTGGGGTCAGGAGGGAAAGGCTGGGGAACAGAAGGGGCAAAAGGCCACGAGAATCTCCTGCAATTCCCTGCAGCCTCTGGGAAAGGGAGAGCAGAGCTGGAGAGCAGAGGTGCAGGCAGGACTCAGCACAAACCCTTCTCTCTCCTCAGCTGGGTATGACTTGAGGGATCTCAGACAACACAGACAGAGGTCATGAGCAACCTATTCAAACTCCCAGTCCCAAAGTAAAAATACATTTTTTCAGACACTGCTTGGCTGTTGCAGCACCCCAGCAACCTTGAATGTGAAATTACTTGCTCAGAAGTGAAAGCCAAGTCTCCTATCACAGACATTCACCCCTGCCTGGCAGCTCAGCCTGGGCTCCTTTCCCAAAAGTGGACAGCAGTGTGTACATGTTCTTCTTCTGAGAAGAAGCAGCAAGAACACACAGAGAATGTCTCAGTCCTGTCAGTGCCAAGTGGCAGCCAGCAGGGCCAGGAGTGTCACCAAGGGGCTGGCAGGTGGCCCAGCCCTTCAGAGGCCAGACAGAGCTAACAGCAACATTTAATTCCCTGAGCTACCTGCAACACCCACATCTCCAGGAAAGCTCACTTGGGCAGAAGCATCACGACACAGCTGAGACCCTGCTGGCCCCACAGGTGATCTCACAGGTAGTTCTGCCCACACCTCATCACCTCTGATGGCACCTCCCTCTCTCTAGGGAGCACAGAGATGAGGATGAGCAGGGTCCATGGATGAAGGCTGGTGGCCTGGGACAGAGGGGTTAAAGATGACAGGATGCTCATCTACTGCAAAGTGGGGTCAGCCAAGGACAGAGCACAGGGAAATCTGTACTCTGCAGAATAAACCACATAGTAAGGCAAGAAACAATATAAATGTCTGAAACAAATGTCTTATCTCAGCAAAAGCAGGGGTGAGTAAGAGCCTGCAGGGGATTGCCAACAAGACCTTTGGGTTGGATCCTTATCTAGCTCTGCCATGTCACAGACGATTTGTCTCACACAGTTTTGCCCAGCTATTTGCTTGATTCCAGAGTAACTGGGTCTGTGTAACAGCTCTGACACCCTCAGTTATGCTTCCAGTGACTTCTGCAGGGTTATGATCAAAAGGACATCACATTTAGATGGGGAACAAGGCTATCTGCTGCTCGCCAGGAAAGCATCAAGCCTGTTTCCCCAGTCCTGGGGTGCCCAGGCTTTTTTTCACCCACTGCTGCTGCTCCAATCCCCTGGCACTGCCAGCATTTGCTGTACAGCCAGTTCCCAAGTTGCTGCTCTGTGAGCCATGGTGATTAATTACTACCTTCTCTCTGGTGTGATGGCACATCAATGTCTACAATTGCGTGTCCTCCAGCCAGACTGGAGAGAAATCATCCAATCTGTAAACACAGCTACCCATGTGGTGTCACTTCCAGCTGTGCTTCTCTCCTCTCTCCCCTCAACCTGGATATTTCAGGGAGAAAGAGGAATTCAAAAGAATTCCAGGGGCTGTCTCAAGAGACAGCCAACAACAAAGCCACTCACACGTGATGAGAGAGATCAGCATGGTCTGCAATTACATGTGCTCAGTTCCTCAGCCCAGATGAAGTGAGATGATGCCTGTCAAAGCCTCAGAAAGACAGCCTGGCCTGGCTCCCTTTCTTAGCAGGGCCACGGGGAGCTGAGGCAGGGAAGAGATTGATTCCCTGTCTCACACCACATGCTGCAGATGCAGAGTTCTCACATGGCTGCTACCAATGTCCTCTGCAGGAAGGAGCTGCAGGACCATGAAGTGACCCAGTTACCACTGGAGTGTGGCTTGTCTAGGATTTATGGCACACTCTCAGGCAGAGATGGATGTCTAATTGCTGGGCACAAACTCCTTGGGTTGTGTAGGGAAGATCAGCTTGGTTTTTGGAAGAGAAATCCCTCAGGAGTGTGCAAGTGGTCTGTGCATGTGCCCGTGGCTCTGACCCAGGGCTGAGCTCTCTCCACACCTACACAACTCCATCACCAACAGACTGGGATCAAGGCACAGCTATTGCCCAAAGCAGAGCTCTCAGACACTCTGAGCTGCTCAGCACAGTGCTGAGAGGCACAGGGGGCACCTGCTGGTCCTGCTGGGTGAGTGACTGCACTCCCTCCCCAGCCCTTCCATGGGGTAGCAGCACAGGTGGCCCAGCTTTCTGCTGTGAGCTCGCAGCACTGCCCCTTTGTCTGAACACACACTGGCTGAGGGGACTCCAGCGTACCTGGCACGCCCAGGTGTTGCTGCAGAAGGTGCCACAGGGATTTCACACCCTCCCATGCTGGTGAAAGGCATTTTCTCACACTTGTCAAAGAGTGTGGGGCGCAGGTTACAGCTCTATCCAGCACAGCAGCCTAGGAGAGATGCTGCTTTATCAGCAGAGGAGCCAGCAAACCCTGCTTCCCTCAGAGCAGCTTTTCTTCCCTGATTTCTGATGCCTAACACCAGTTGATCCCACCTAGTTACCTCTCTCGGCTTTGGGTCTTTTTCCACTCAGCTTCATAATGCCACAAATCTTGGAGGGACTCCAAATCTCAGAGTTATCCACCTTTTCTGTCAGGCTTTGCTCAGATCAGCCACAGGCTCTAAAGCTTATGGAAGACAAAAGGCAGCAAAGATGGGTGTGATAAGCCTTACACCATTAGAAGCCCTGGCTAAAAACCCACCACAAGGCTCCACAGAATGTGACTTAATTTAGCCTGCCCCCCTTTTATCCACGTGCACATATTTTTATCACCACATTAAGATACAGATCCAGGGGTTAGGCTCAGGATGTGGTGCAAATTATTGATAAACAACCACTCCAGCAGGGACAGAAGAAAGAGTCAGAAGCAGTGACTGCTGGAGGGTGTGCAGCCATGGAGGCTTTATACACACCCCTCATTCTCACACATACAGACTACAAACAGAGCCTACAAATTAGCTGTGCTATTTTTGCCACAGACAGAACTAAGACAGAATGAACAAAGCTACTGTCGTTACTATTTTAAGGACTCAGGACACCCTCAGATGCCAGGAAGACAGAGGAGGAATATGCATGTATGAGCATGCTTTTAGAGGATCTGCAGTGCTCCCAGACCCTGTGCTAATGGAAGGGAGATGCCACATAAACATGTTTGTTATATATTATAAATACAATGGGAAAATGTGTGAATATAAATTAGCATGCATAATTGAACATACTCAGTATTAAAGGCTGGCCTTGATGGCTAAGCCAGAGGCACTTGGGAAAGGGAATCCCTGCTGGTCCCTGTGGACAGGGGAAGAACAGTCAGGCAAGGCCATGGAGCCAGCTGGTACATCCAGCTGTGCCCTGAGGACACCAAAGCCAGGAGAATTCTGCTGCAGGAGCAGTAACCTGAGGGCAGAAATGCCAGGCTGCTACCTCAGCAGTGGGCAAACCCCCTCCATGTTACCTGCAAAGCACCTGTGCAGTAACCTGAGGGCAGGAATGCCAGGCTGCTACCTCAGCAGTGGGCAAACCCCCTCCATGTTACCTGCCAAGCACTTGTGCTCTGCTTTGGGCCTGCCTTGATGACTTTGTTCAGGTAATTCTCCCCCTCAGGGATCAGGACAGGGTTCTTGCTGGCCATGCCAAAGGATGCTGGTGAACAGAACCCTCAGGGAAAGATTGCAGCAGGTTCAGTGCCTCAGTGCTGTCCCTGAGGTTGCAAACACAGGAGAGATGAGGCACCAAAACAAAGCATTGCTGTATCCCTCCACACATGAACAGCCCAGCTGGGAAAACCAGTTATTAGACCAGGCTTATCCATAACCTACATGAACCCCGTGTGCCTCTGAAGCTTCTTCCACAGGCAGACTGGCCCTGGCAGGTTTTTCTCATTCCCTTCCCTAAAAACACTGAGCCTTTGGGTAACTCATTCTCAACAAGTCTTTCTTTAACAGAAATCACCACCCCCCAACAGGCCACGGTTGCTTTGAGAGGAGTTACAAAATCTTCAGATCAGTGCCAGTAACATCCTTGGAGTTTGTAAAGCAATTACTGAGCTCTGCAATTCATCAGGCAGATCCCCAGGAAAAAGATAAGCACGAAGGTGCAATACAAAACTGCTGCTGCCAACCTGATAACCATTGATAGACAACAGAGAGAACAGCTGCAAAGATTGGAAAGCAAGGAAGCAAACAGGGAAGAAAAAACAGAGAATCATTAAGGTTGGAAAAGACCTCTAAGATCAAGTCCAACCCTCAACCCAGCACCATGACCATGTCCACTACTAAGCCATGTCCTCAAGTGCCACATCTATGTGTGTTTTGAATATTTCCAGGAATGGTGATTCCACCACTTCACTGGGGAGCCTGTTCAGGCTTTATAACCCTTTAAGTAAAGAACTTTTCCCTGATATCCAACCTGAACCCCTCTTGATTCCAGTTGAGGCCATTTCCTCTCACTCTGTCACTGGCTGCCTGGGAGAAGAGACAGATCCCCACCTGTGTGCCCCCTCCTGTCAGGGAACTGTAGAGAGCAATCAAATCACCACTGAGTCTCCTTTTCTCCAGGCTGAGCCCCCACAGCCCCTCCTGGTGCTCCAGACCCTTCCCCAGCTCCATTCCCTTCCCTGGACATGCTCCAGCCCCTCAATCTCCCTCTTGTCATGAGGGCCCCCAAACCAAACAGTCTCACTCAAACCAAGTGTGCATTAAATGTGTCATTGCAGAGGGAGAAGGAAGAAAGGAGATGTCTCAGTGAAGCCCATGAGGTTTGCAGGCCGAGCTCTGGGCTCCAGCCCCACCAGTGCTGCTCTGCCTGGTGGCTCTGAGCGTGCACTGAAGGCAGCTCTGCTGTGCCTCAGTTTCCCCATCTGCCTTCCAGCCCCGGTGCTGCCTGCCTGTGCCTCTGGCTGCACCTCATTGCAGGCTCCTCTGCAGGCTGAGCACAGCCACAACACGTGATGGGCTGTAGTGGGCAAAAAATGGAAATAAAAAATAGAAGAAAGTGACTCCTGGGGGTTGCTGTACAGCTCAGAGGAAGGGCCCATTTAATTTTCAAGCCTGTCCCCTGAGGCCAACACCAGGTACTGAGACAAGATACAAGAGTACCATAGCAGGGAGCAAGGCTGTAATTTGCACTCTGGTGCCTTATCCATTAGCTCCTGGCTGGCATTTCCTTCAGCAGAGAACTCAATCAGCTCCTCAGACAGTGTGCCTCTGGTGATGCTTCTGGCATCCTTCACCTCTGCTCCCAGGGCACTGCAGACAAACATTTTCCCTTTTTCATGCACCTCAGCGTGGTCTGTGTGTCAGAGCCCAGCTCTGCACAGAGCTGTCTGTCCCCTGTCATGCACAGGTCACTGAGCTGCATGGCCAGTGCTTATTTATTTCAGCACTGTGCAAATAAACTTATTTAATTCATATTGCCCTGCACCGGTCAATTTAGCATTTTACCTGGGCTCACCCTGTACCACCCCTGCCACAGACTGAGAAAGGCATTGGGAAAGAAAAAAAAAGGAAAGAAATAATTACACTTTGCCAGGTGCAAACAACTCCTCCTGGCTTTGCTGCCCCAGACTTGCACGGGAAAACAGTCTCCAAAGCACAAGATAAACCCCCAAACACTCACTGTGCTCCCCCAGGACACCCCCTCTCACCTGCCCTCCCCTGCTTCCCAGGAGAGCCCCAGGCTGCCCAGTGGGGCCAGCAAGCTCTGGCAGCAGTGGATTCATGCCCACGTGGCAAGATGGGCTGAGTTGTGCGTTCAGGCTGCTGTTTTATCCCCAGGTGAGCAAAGCAATTTCAGAGGAAATTCCATTTTGGATCTAAATCTCCCCCTGCCCAGCACTGTTCAGACACCAGCATTGCCTGTCCCAAGGACAGGAAGGCTTTTTTATCACAGTTACTCACAAAAATTCAACAACTGATAGGGAATTGTCAGTCCTGCCCACTACATGAATTATGATATGCTGCATGGTACTCTGATACTCCCATCAGAGACAGGCAGAGGGCAGATGCCTCCAGATGTATGTAATTTTTAATTTCCTTTGCTGGGGAAAATGTTTTCTTGTTTTAGTGATGTATGTTCAAAGCGTTCCAGTTCCCATGGCAACTCTCTGCCTCCACTGGAGATGTCATTTTTCATGCCATCCCTTCAGAATTCGACATCTCCTCGCAGAAGTTTTGAAGAAATGTCTCTCTTAAATATATATTTATTAGAGACAGTGCCCGAGAGTGTGTTTTATTGACACGTTTCTTAGGTGACTCAGCCTACAGAGGAGAAAGCTGTCTCCAGAAATATGCTGCCTGCCAATCTGCCTTTCCTCAGCTTCTGTTTTCAACCACAACTCTCCCTCTCTTTTTCTGCCATGCAGTTATTTGCCAGCACCTACTCCCTTTTATATTTTTTTAAATTCCTTTCTGTTCCCATCACTCTTGTCCATGCCCAGCATCTGCTCCCCACTTTTTTTTCCCTTTAATTCCTTTCTGTTCCCATCACTCTTGTCCATGCCCAGCTCCCCAGCAAAGCAAGCACAGCAGGGGAGAGCCCAACTGTGTCAGGAGTGTCTGTGCCTATTCCCTGCTGGCACATTTGCATGTGGAGAAAACCCCAAAGTGCTGCAGAACAGAGACTGCACGAGCCTCTCATCCTGGAGGTGCAGCAGCAGGAGCATCTGCAGCTCCCTGCCCCTGGATGCTCTCCCTGTGCCATCTGGCTGGAGCCCTTTGGGTGCCATGTGTCCCTTGGGAAGGGCTGAGGGCATTGAGGAGCTCATCCTGCTCCCCAGTGCTGCATGGGGCTGCCATCCTGGCTGGGGCAAGGATTCATGCCCCAGGTTTATCTGGTGCCACTTGGGCAGCAGTTTCAGTGGCTCATGGTGCTTGGTGCCTCTCTATGCCCCACAGGCTGAGGGGTGCTGAGATGGAGCCACCTCCCTGCCCAGCCTTCCCTGCCCCACAAGGCACACTGCCTGCCCCTAACCATCACCCCAAAACCCTGCAGCCCTGGCTCTGCAAACCCTGCAGAGAACAGGAGCTGTCACATCCCTCACACAGCAGCTCCCAGAGGTTTTACACCAGTCCCCAGCACAGAGTTTCCATTCCAGGCTGCAAGGAGCCTCCAGCTCTCCTGCCCTCCAGGACAGGGGAGCCCCCAGGCCCTGCAGGGCTGCTCAGGTGCCCTGAGTGAGCAGGATCCCATCCCAGGAACCCTCATTTGGCCCTCGATCAGCATCTCCCAGCAGCTCCTCGGAAAGAGGCGGCAGCAGCGCTGCGAGGATCCCGGCGGGACACGGCGCTGGAGAGCCTTAATAGAGCTGTAACCTTACAGCTCCAAATTGCCTTCCTGCAGGAGACAAATCCGAGCCAGGAAATTGGTAGGAGCTGAGCAGATCTGGAGGCTGATGGAGCTAATCCCAGGCATGTTTAAATGCAAAGGCCCAGGGAGCCTCACTCAAAGCCGGCGCGAGCGCGCGGAGCTCGCTGCTGGGTTTAATTCTCAGGTGCTGCCTGCTCCGAGGGGTGGGAAAAGCAGGGAAAATCTGGGAAAATCAGAACACTGGGAGCAAACATCACATGCCAGCTTCAAGGTCAGGACCTCAGCAAAACCATGCACTGGCTCCTGTTCACCCCATTTTAGAAACCACATGGATAAACATTGCTGTGGTCCCTTGGACAAGTTTAGAAACCTTTTCTTAGCCCAGCCTGGAGCAGGGACACAGAGGCTCAGGGGACACTTCTTGCTGACTCCAGACTTCACATTAATTGTCCCGTCCCACCAGCCATTAATCAAACGTCTTCCACTTGCATTTTTATTGAAAATCAATTTAATAAAGTAGGTGGGAGTCCGCACGCTTCCATAACATCAGATAAATATTCATGGGCGCTTACACTGCTTTAGCTAAATGAGTTTTTTAAATTTAACTGCTGCAATTTCCTTGTTCCTTAATATATGGCTTGGCTTGCCCTTGTTCAGGAACAGAAAGGAGGTGGGACTGGCTCACTCACAGGCACACCAAGGAAAACTCCTCTGCTCTGGAGCCAGCACCTTTGGGCAAGGATTGTGTCATCAGTAATTGGAAATACCAGTGCTGGGGTCAGCATCACCCAGAGCCAATCCCCAGAGCTGAGGTGGAATTCCAAAGGGCCACTTGGAGTTGAAAACTCATTTTCCACCACTGAGAGCATGGCCCCCATTTTTTACTCGGCAGGTGTGCCCTTTGATTTCCACTTTCCCCTCCCTGTTTAAGCAGCCATTGTGCTCCAGCAGCTAAAGCTAATGAAAATCCTTGGAAAATGCACCCTCCTGATGGTTACTGAAGGAGGTTAAAAGGCTTCCAGCTACCAAAACACACCACGCACCAGGGAAAGAACAGAAACACACCCACTCAGGATCTGAGAGTCCTTGGAGAAGGGATGAGCACCACGATCAGCATCACTGAGACAATCTCCACCTGCAGCCCCGGGGAGGGCAGGTCAGCCCCGAGCAAGGCTCCTTGCTGCAGCCCTCCTTCCCCAAGGCAGTTGTCAGAGCCAGATGGAAGAAAGAAAAAGCCTGACACATTGATCAAATTTAGGAGACAGGCAGGACTCAGACACTCCCTATCAGTGAGAGATTTTACAGCATCCAACAGCTCTTTGTTAACTGGAGCAGTGAGGAGCTGCAGCTCCCAAAAAGCAGCAATGCAGGGCAATTCAGCCACTGCCAGGATTCTTGTCGTGTTATCCCAGTGATACCCTTCTCTTGAAAGGCAGTGCTTCAGAGATCCAGCACACCATCACTTTGCCTTTGTTATTCATGCAAACTGACTTGTTTTCATCCTTCCAGCCCCGACCTAATTCCCCGTGCACACACTCCCTACAGAGCCCTGGACAGGATTTGCTTTCTCGGTGCTTTGGTGACATGAAGGCTGTGACTGGCCCTGCAGACAGGCACAGAGAGCCTGAGCCCTGGCACAGGGCACAGAGAGCCCTCCCAGAGTCACATTTCCCGTGCTCCAGCTCTAGGGTGTGGGTGGTGTGAGCACAAACGGGATCCATCAAGTGCCACTGTCACAGTTTCCCCTTTATCCCCAGCAGCAGAGGTGGGCAATCCTCACTCTGTGATGTCACCAGAGGCTCGTGGCTCAGATCCTCCCAAAACACAGCAGGGCCAGCTCTCCTGCAAGCCTCCCAGAGCACTGATTTCCCTGATTTCCCTGCTATTAAGACAGCAGCCCTGCCCTGGAGAGATCAGCCTCGCTGGAGACAAACTGCCTGTCAGCAAACAGCACTAAATACAGGGTATCATACTCCACAGATGGTGGCATGCTTTTAGTGTTTCCTCTCTTGGATGCAGGTCACACCACTAATGTCATCTCCAAACACCGAAATCCTACATGTGAAAAGGTAAAGCTTAATTGCCTTGAACAGCAACTCTTGTATTGACTCCAACATAAGGCCCATAAATATTAATACAGCTATATTTAGCCCCTTTCAATTATACATACAAAATTGAACATCTTTCTGGGAACAAATCAGTCCAGATAGGGCTTGGATTTTTTTCCTTTTCCCTTTTTAATGCGTTCTGCATCAAAATAATAATAATTCCAATTGAGCCAAAGCTTTAAAAAACCCAAAACAACAAAACCAGTGGATGGAGGCAGAGTCTTAAAGATATTTTTCTGGCTCAACCAACTCACTGGGCAGGTATTCAGGGGCACTTGCATACTCCTGACCTCAGCCTTGCCCCACCTGGTTCCCATTTATTTGTTGACTCAGTCCCTTTGTTGGTGGGCAGCAAATGGGCCCCACTGAAGGCGTGTGACACAGGGGAGCTGCTGGGACAGGGATGCTCCAGGGAGGTCCCATCCAAGCATGGCCATGCCCACACAAAGCCTTCTGCAGTTAAAGACCTTCTCCTTTGTATAAAAATCACATCCTCTTTACTGATTTGCAGATTAATTATACATTGCTTCCCTTGCCAAAGTGGCCTTAATGGTATTGACATGACAAAGAGGAACTATCAGAAAGCTTCTCTCATAACCACAGCCAGATTGATCAGGGAAGAAGAAAGGAGGTTTCATGCTTTTGTTTTTTAACCCTTCCTCATAAAAGCAGGCAAGGCCCTTTTCTAGGAAAAGGTGTTTTCAAACTCAGGCAAGACCAGGTGCGTCTCTCCAAAGGAAAGAGCTCTCATCTTTCATGTACAAGAGCCTGGAATTCAATTCCCACATGTGCACAGACCCTTCACAGAAAATACAGCTTGGGGTGGGGGGGAAACCCACGGGGTTTGCAATTTTTGCAGGACAATGGCCACAGCTGGCTAAAGGGACATCCACATGATGAGATGAGAAATCAGATGAGTAAGAATGAATGCAGGACAGCAAAAAAACCCTGATCTGGCCTGTATGGACACAAAACTTCCTCAACAAGAGCTCTGAGGGATGCAGCAAGGCTTGTGCAGAGCCTCTGGCTGTGCTTTGGTGGGGCTTGTTATGCTGCTCAGACCCTTTCCTCAGCAAAGTTTCTCCCATCACAACTGATCTTTCCAAACCAGAGCTGTCTGAAATGGCTTTTGTGACATCCAAACAGCATCCTGGCTTTTCAGACACAATTTATTTCGCTCCAGTCACGAGTTGTTCCATCCACTGACTCAGCCTGAACTTTGTCATCAATAGGATTTTCCAGCAGGTTGGGAGAAGAGGGGGAAAAAAAATTAAAAAATCATATGCTTCTTCTATGCCTGTTGTTCTCAGCACTTTGGTTTGAATTATATCCTTCCAGAAGGTAAAGAGAACGGGGTGTCCTTTCCTCACAATGCAAACTGCAGATTAAAATCCCTCTCTAGGCTATACTCTGTGCCTATAATTGTCAGTACTCCACAAGCACTCTTTTTTTCTTTTTAATAAACATTAGCTGCACATCCTTCAGAGGCACATTTTTAAAGTTCAGTTACAAGTTAGTAGACAAAGAAATATTACAGGAAATTCCTGCCCCACCAGGTGGGAGTTTTGCCACTTACTGCGACAGGGTATTTCCCTCTGACTTTTAATAGTCTTTGCTTAAGGGACCCTGCACAGTTCAGCCTCATAGCCTCACTCCCCAAAGCCCCATGCATCCTCCACCCTCACCAACACTCCAGTATTTTTATTTAATCAAACAAAAACCTTTAAATAAATGGAACAGCATTAAGAAGCTAACGGGTCTGAAGCAGCAGCATTAATCCCCCCTCCACAGGGGGCTCAGATAGATGTGATTTGATTGCTTCTTCCAGGTGGATCAGGGCTGAAATTCACCACCAACACAATCAATGACTTTGCCTCATCAGACATAAACAATACCTCTATATTACTACATGAACTGCTGCAAACATTTTATCCTCCAGCTCAACAAATAAAATAGCTGCTGTTTCCTCAGTATTTGACCAGTTGTTTCACCACCAGCTTCCCAGAACAAACCAATTAAAGTTGTTTTTAAACTCCATAACATCCAATAAAACAATCTTATTTCTCAATCCATATCAAAGCCCCATTATAAATCCTTTACATGGGTCTGAACGAATGGAAATTCTAATAAAGGAGAACCTGCCATAGTCCAACAGATCAATAAAGACATCCTCACAAGCAGTTTATAGCCATCTATAACATCATCTACTAATGTTCTTAAACCCATCTAACACATGTTCAACATGCTGAAACATCAGCTATCGCCTTCCAGAGCCATTATAAACAAACACCATCATCCCATCTCTGACACACGCACAGCTCCCCCTCGGGCAGGGAGCAGCTGCCCGACACTCACACTGCTTCACTGCAGGTGGCTGAGCCAGCTCTGCAGCTCTGAGATACTCCAGTGCATATTACTGGGGCAAAAAAACCCCTCCAGCTGGCTTGGCTTTCCTAGAAATATTTCTTGCTCCTTGGGGAAAATCTTCTTGCCTACATGTGTGGGTGCAGGGCAGGGTGAGCAGCTCCTTGCTGGGAACATGCAGCAAGGGAAGGGACCAGCTAAAAAAGGCACCCACAGGAGCAGGGGAAACACTTCTTCTCACAAATCACAGCCCCACAGCCCAGGGGCTTGGCTGGGCTAAAAAAGGCACCCACAGGAGCAGGAGAAACACTTCTCAATGTCACAAATCACAGCCCCACAGTCTAAATGCTTGGTTGGGCTAAAAAAGGCACCCACAAATCACAGCCCCACAGTTCAGGGGCTTGGCTGAGCTAAAAAAGGCACCAACAAATCACAGCCCAGAGGCTTGGCTAGGTTAAAAAAGGCACCCACAAATCACAGCCCCACAGCCCAGAGGCATACCTGGGCTAAAAAAAAACACCCACAGGAGCAGGAGGAACACTTCTCCTCACAAATCACAGCCCCACAGCCTAGGGGCTTGGGTAGGCTAATAAAGGCACCACAGGAGCAGGAGAAACACTTCTCCTCCTCACAAATCACAGCCCCACAGCCCAGAGGCTTGGCTGGGCTGCTCTGGAGAGCCCAGGAGCGTGCACACAATGCTGGTGATGGATTCTGGCCACATGACTGCCCTTGCAGAGGGTGGCAGGCACAGACCTGGCGTGGTGACCCCCTCACAGCTCTGCCAGATGCCCCCAAAGCACCTGTGCTGACCCCCAGCCAGGTGTTTCACACCAAAAGCAACCAATCTCCTTTCACAGTGGATTCCCCACCCCTGCCTGGTTCTTGTGACACCCCTGAAGCTTTGATACAGGCTTGTGTTGCCCTCAGCACATTCATAACTTATTTAAGAGAAGACTTCCACCCTTAGGCACAGCTGTCAGGGCTGTGCTCCTCGCCTGCCTTCTGATGTGTGCGAGGCTTTTCACACACAGCTGTGCACCAGGGGTGTAAACAGCAACACCACCAGGAGTTCTGGGCCACAGAGGAGAGCACCAGGGCTCTGCAAATCCACAGCAAAGCTGCCTTTGGAGAGCTGCCCTCGAGGGGAACACAACCTTTCTTTAATTTGTATACAGACAGATCTTGACTTCAGAAGTTTGACGAGCAGAGCAGAGTCCCTGTTGCCCAGGAAGGTAAACAGAAGGAAATGCTGTTCAGGCAATGCCTCAGCTTCAAATTAAAACTCATCAAGGAAGCTCAGACAGAGACAAAAATCTGAGATAAGACATGGATTTTGGGTTTTTTTTTTTCTAAGAAAGGATCAAATTCCTCCCTGGAGTAATCAATACAAAGCATGAAGTCAGATCAGAGAGAAGAGATGAGAAGTTGGGAGAAGTGGAACATTAAGACAGAAAAACAGATTAAACACAGGCTCAAAACCCTAGAAATTGTAATAAACAACAGAGGACAACTCTGCTTGTCATCTCATGTTTCTCTCACACAAACACTTGGTCTAGATAATGTTTCTGAGGCAGCTTTATCACACACACCTGAAAAACCTATCCACAAGTGAAAAGGTCAATTTCAACATTTCATCCAGATTTTAGGAAATAAAAGTTCCATAAACTTCAATCTGGACAATTTAACATTTTTTACCACTGGTATAGGTTAATGTCACTGCAAACAGATTTCTTCTTGGATCCTGTCAGGCAGATAAGGTCTTGCTGTTTCATTTTGGAGAGCACTGCACTTTCAAGAGAAGGCAGTTCTGTAATTTAATTATTCTATTTCAGCCCCTGTGCCTTAGTGCTCCCACAGTAACAGACAAGCCCTTACCTGCAGGAGGTCAGGCCAAACTGACAGATGTACTGAGGTGTAGCACACCAAGCCTCTCCCAGGAATGTCTCAACCTAAAGGGAGCTGCTCTGAACCCAAATCCAAACCCTGCTGGCCATCAGCACTTGAATTAGTGAAATGCAGGTGGCCAGGCAGGGATACAGATGTTCCTCAGGAGCCATCCTGCCAAACCACACCATCATTAAAGGAGCAGGAAGAGACATTGCGCCACAGAAAGAGGAAACAAGAGAAACCCCAACTGAGGTGCACTTTGCTGACAAGGTAATCATGGAAATACAACAGCAGGATAAATATTAATAGATCAAAACCACTGGCAAGTCAAAACTGACACAGTAAGGACAGAGAAAGGCACCACAGGCCAGGTGGGCACCCCTGATGTGAGTCCTGCTGTGAGCAGCAGGCCCTGACTGCACCAAGTCCTGCTGGAGCCCAGTGTGGGCTGGGAGGTGCTGACACCAAGAGCAGCAAAGTGGAGAAGAGGAAGAGGAGCCTGGGCTGCTTCACCCTCTGGACAGACCCAGCTGGGAGGGTAAAAGCTGGGCCTCCCCTCTGCCTGGATGGGACCACCCCAGGGACAAGGAATGGTGCCAGGCCCTGTCCCCAAGGCAGAAGGAACCCAGTGGGTGAAGGGCCTTGCTCTGTCTGGGGAATTGTGCTGCTTTAATCCAGCTGTCAGTGTTTGCTGGTCCTGCTACACCCCATGGACACTTCAGGAGGCTCCCAAACCTCAGAAGGCCCTGGTGCAGAGCTGGCCTGGCAGGATGCTGAGCAGCCACCACCCCTCAGCAGGGCTGAGCTGCTCAGGGACTCCAGAGAGGCTTCAAGGAAACACCACAGGAGTTACCTTGTCAGTCCTGCTGCAGCCAGGAGGGATAACACTCATTGATCCCAGCCTGGCTGCTTAACGTGCTACAAATTGCTCGTTAATTGCAATTGGAGAAACTGGCTTATCTAGGATGTTTACAACTCATCTTTTAGAAAACTGAGCAGCCCACTCTCTTCCCCTCTTCCTTGGGGCAAAATCTTTCCCTCCTGGCATGCCCTGGAAAACTCCAGCAGTTTTCTGCAATTCTTTTCAACCACTCAATACAGGGACTTTGTCCAGATGCCCTCTGGGTTCCTCAGCCTTACCCCAAATGTACCTCAGGCCCACCCCGGGCCCTGTGGAACAGCCAGTGGCCAGGCAGGGATACAGAAGTTCCTCAGGAGCCATCCTGCCAAACCACACCATCATTAAAAGAGCAGAAAGAGACATTGCACCACAGAAAGAGGAAACAAAAGAAATTCCAACCAAGATGCACTGTGCTGACAAAGTAATCATGGAAATACAACAGCAGGATAAATATTAACAGATCAGAACCATTGGCAAGTCAGAGCTGACAGCTTGAGGATAGAGAAAAGGCACCACAGGCCTGAGCTGGAAAAACCCCTTTTGCTTTGCAAACAGCTGCGGGAAGGTCCCACATGCCTCCTCCTCCAGCAGTAATAGCCCTACACTGCCAGAGCGTATTTAAAGCACTCTTGAGACTGTAAGGAAGGAAAAACCTGGAAATGTCCCCTCCTGGCCCTGCCCAGGCATTCCCAGCATGGCTCTGTTTCAGTTGCAGCACAAGGGGCCCAATGCCATCAATTAGGAACTAAAGTAGAGGGGTTTCAGCTGTCCAGGGAGCACCACTGACCCTGGAACCCCCAACATCTGTGTCCTTCCTCATGGTCACTGTGCTGGACACCACAGTGGCCCTGTAAGGACTGCAAGGACACACAGGGTGGGTTTGGACATCTGCCAGTCATGAAGAATCTCTTGTGGTCCCAAAACCTGCATCCCACTACTTGAGCATCTCCTCTTTTTGGGCACAGGACGTCTCAGCCTTGCTCAGGCAGTTCCATCTCCTTTTCCTGGCCACATCTCTCCTCTCCTGCTCTTGGGAGCTCCAGGGAAGCTCCAGGTGCATAAAGGAGGCTCTGCAGGGAGCCCCAGCAAGGAGAACCTGAGAGATGGAGACAGACACTTCCTACCCCAGCCCCTGCAGGCTGGGCAGAGCATCTGTGTGACTTCACAGAGGATCTGTGTGACTGTACAGAGCATCTGTGTGACTTCACAGAGCATCTGTGTGACTTCACAGAGGATCTGTGTGACTTCAGAGAGGATCTGTGTGACTGCACAGAGCATCTGTGTGACTTCACAGAGGATTTGTATGACTTCACAGAGCATCTGTGTGACTGTACAGAGCATCTTAATGACTTCACAGAGGATTTGTATGACTTCACAGAGCATCTGTGTGACTTCAGAGAGGATCTGTGTGACTGCACAGAACATCTTAATGACTTCACAGAGGATTTGTATGACTTCACAGAGCATCTTAATGACTTCACAGAGGATCTGTGTGACTTCACAGAGCATCTTAATGACTTCACAGAGCATCTTAATGACTTCACAGAGGATCTGTGTGACTTCACAGAGCATCTTAATGACTTCACAGAGCATCTGTGTGACTTCACAGAGGATCTGTGTGACTTCACAGAGCATCTTAATGACTTCACAGAGCATCTTAATGACTTCACAGAGGATCTGTGTGACTTCACAGAGCATCTTAATGACTTCACAGAGCATCTGTGTGACTTCACAGAGGATCTGTGTGATTTCACAGGGAATCTGTGTGATTTCACAGAGGATCTGTGTGACTTCACAGAGGATCTGTGTGATTTCACAGGGAATCTGTGTGATTTCGCAGAGGATCTGTGTGATTTCACAGAGGATCTGTGTGACTTCACAGCTCCAGGCCAGGAGCAGAGGCCCGTGCTGCCCACAGAAGCTCTCTCAGGACATTTTGTGATCCTGCAAGGTTGGCCATGACAGCAGATGTCTCCATTCCCTCGGGGTCCATCACTGTTCTCTCCTGACTTAATAACCAATCTGCCCCCTATTCTCCAAGGGGAAACACAGCCTTAGTGCTGACAGCTCCTTCCTTTCCTGCCCCACTCTGAGCCCTAGAAGATGTTCTGTTTATGCAGCTCCCCCTTCCCCAAGCCCAGACTGTCTTTCCATGGTCATGATGCCAAAGAAAAGACTCAGCTTTGTTCCTAAGAGGAATCCAGTGGGCAGAACCAGGGAGAAACCTCCTGCCAGACACTGTGACACAAATGGTCCTGTCCCCAGTGCTGCAGGAGGTCACTGCAGGAGCAGGGGTCTGACAGCCACCTTCCCCTGAAGAAGTGTGCTCCCAGATCTACCCCTTACCTCAGGACAGCACAGACTCCTGGCTGGCCTGGCTGTGCCCTGTTTGGGGCAGGGGCAGCAGGCAGGGCCATGCTCACCTGCAGCCTGTCTGGGGACAGGGCCGTGCTCACCTGGAGCCTGTTTGGGGACAGGGCCGTGCTCACCTGGAGCCTGGCTCTGCAGCAGCAGCAGGCACTCCTGAGCAGCCTCAGCACTTGCTTCAGCTCGTGCCTGCAGCATCCTGGCAGCAAGAGGAGCTCTGGCATGGCAGCTATTAGAGTGGGTGGCAGCAGATGGTGAAAGCAGAGGGGATAAGAAAATAAATACAAAGAGGCTATCTTGAGGGGAGAAGTCACCACATTAACACTCTGTTGCTTACACAGTGTCTTCTCCCAAAGTCTAAACAAACACTGCTCAGCTCCTGGTGCACAGGGAGCTGAGGGAGGGGACAGGGCTGAGCACACACAGCACTGCAGAGCCCTGAGAGGTGCTGCAGCCCCAAACCCTGCCCAGCCCTCCATGGCCCAAATGTCTGCAGGGCCATCTCATCCAGAGCAGGAAAACCAGCCAGGCAAAGAGCCTGCATGTCCTGCTTCACACAGCTTACACAAATCTAGGGAACTCCATCCTTCCAGCAGCCTGTGTGGACACAAGAGCACCACATCTGCCCTTCCATGGCCTGCAGGGTATGGATGCTCTTGCCTGACATCTTAAGAAAACCAATGGAAAACATTCCCAAGGGAAATGGGGAGACTACAGGGACAGCCCAGTGCTGTCTTACAGGAAAACCAATGTTCCCTGTCCATGGCTCAGTCCCACTGCAGCACAGCTGCTCATGGGGAGCAAGGCACTCCCTTTCCCAGCCCTCACACAGCCTTGGACAAAAAACTACAGGGAAAGGAATATTATTGAAGGAGTTCAAAGCTTAATCCTGCTGCATCCCATCTGCTCAGACTGGTTACCCCTGACACTGCTGGTGCACCTGTAAATACACTGACAAGTGTCAGTAAGGTGGCAAGTACCAGAGCTGGCTTGGAGCTTTCTATCAAAGTGTTCACCCAACAGAAAACCCAGATTCTGTAAGATAAAAGAGCCCACCCCTTTCTGACTGCCACCCCAGGCTCTTCCATTAACCCCAAACTCTGCAGTCTGCAGCAGACCATTTCTGCTGCTCTGGCCACCAGCAGCAGTGGGAGAGGTCTTTCCCTCTAATTCTCCTCCTGAGAGGCCTCCAAGGCTTCAGCCTTGGGAAAAACAACCAAAACTGGGGAGAGCCTGGCTCATCAGGCTGCTCCACACACAGAGCACAACTCACTGCCAGTCAGGAGCCCCCAAAACCTGCAGCCCCCATCACCACCTCCCACCTGGGTCTGCCAGAGTGCCTCAAGTCTGTCATTCATGAAGAATCTCTTGTGGTCCCTTCTTCTGCATCCCACTACTTGAGCATCTCTTCTTTTTGGGCACAGGACATCTCAGCCTTGCTCAGGCAGTTCCACCTCCTTCTCCTGGCCATATCTCCCCTCTCCTGCTCTCGGGAGCTCCAGGGAAGCTCCAGGTGCATAAAGGAGGCTCTGCAGGGAGCCCCAGCAAGGAGGTGAGACCAGTCATTAAACAGCAAGGGCTGGCTCAGGCAAAGGCAATTTATTATGTTAAACACGTTATTAAAGGATCTAAAGCAACAGAGCAAAGATGTTCCAAGAAAGGTTTGAACTTCCCCAGCAAGGGGCTCTTGGGACTCCTCTTGTTAATACTGAGCAGCCTTGTCTGCAGCTGAGCCTACAGTGAGCAGAAATGCCCCTCAGTGCCCGTGCAGAACTCGTTTCACTTAAATCAATACAGCCATCGGGGAGACTCGAGGAAGCAAAGCTATTAGTGGGACCAGAGTTAATTCTGGGGGAAAGAAACAAGCAACAAAAGCAATAAAACTGACTGATTGCTTATGCAGACAGCGTAACCCTTTCCTGCCCGGGTCCTGCAGCACAGCAGAGGGGAGGATGCTGGCTGGGAAAGCCCTTCCTGCCCAGGGTTGGTCTCAAGGGCAGTTGCAGGGCACAGGGCTGTGGCACAGAGGTGGGCACAGGGCTGGGAGGAGGCAGGGCTGCTCTGGGGAAGGAAAAGGCCATTCCAGGAGATCCCATAAGTGTGTAAGAGCTCAGGAAAGCAGCTCTTGGCAGCAGGACTGCAGAAAATGGGACAGCACGTGGTGACTCCAGCTCTGGGTGGGAATCACCAGCAGCAGCACAGTTTTGGTGAGCAGGAGAGCTCAGAGCAGTGCAGGGACATCCCCTCATGGCCCCAGCTGTCACCAGCTGAGAGGGGCCACCTCTGCCACAGCAACAGCACACCAGGAAACCACCCAGGCCCACATCTCCCTAATCTCACATGTCTCTTCCCCACACATCTCCCTGTTTCTTCTGCCCCCCTAGATCATGCTGACTGTAGCTGTAGGCATTAAGTGTGAAGGTTTTTCCTTGGTTTTTCCTTCTGAGGCACCTCAGACAAGTGCAGGAGCTTGCAGAGAGGCTCTGCAGCAGCAGCAGCAATGTTGGCAGCAGTGCTGAAGGCAACTCAGGGCCTGGGTGAGTGCCCGGTGCCCAGAGCAGCACGAGGGGGGAGAGCTTGCCAGGTGACAGCTGCATAGGAAATAACTGAGAAGATGTGGAGATAGAGGCTCTGTAGCAAAGCAAACTGACTAAAATCAACACCAACATGAGCTGAAGGTTCTGCAAGCTGGTGGTACAGAGCCACAGAATGGTGCAGGTTGGGAAAGGCCATCAAGCCCAACAGTGCAGCCAGCAGCACCACCACGTTCAGCATTAACCCATGCCCTCAGTGCCACACCAACACTTCCAGGGATGCTGGCTCTACCATTTCCCAGAAAGCCTTTTCCAGTGTTTTGCAACCCTTTCTGTGAAAAGTTTTTCCTTACATCTAATCTAAACCTCCCCTGGTACAACTTGAGGCCATCTCCTCTTGTCCTGTCATTCGTTTCCTTGGAGAACAGACTGACCCACACCTGGCTCCAACCTTCTTTCAGGGAGCTGTAGAATGTGAGAATGTCCCCCCTTTTCTCCAGGCTGGGCTCTCCCAGCTGCTCCTCATCAGAGGTGTGTCCAGACATTTTCTCTGGACACGCTCTGCCCGTCAGTGAATGTATCAGCATTTCTAAAAGGGAATTTTTTTTCCTGTCTCTAAAATAGCAGGAATAGGTTCACCCACAGCTGCTCCATCTGCAGGCCTGTCCTTGCACTGTCACAGGCCACCACAGCACCCTGGGACTCACCTCTCAGCCCATGAGATACCCAACAGCCAAACTGCAGCCCCACATTTCTCCTCACAAAGAAAAGCAAGGCACAATTCCTCCCAAGAATATTTCTGGGTTTCATATTCTCTGAACCTCAGAGAAAGGAAAAACAACTCCTATCATTTTCTGTGCCTGTGTTTGTGCCAGAGTAGAATGCAATATGGAGATTGTTTACCCAAAGAGATGGAGTTTTGTTTCCTTGGCCTGTCAGGGCCAGGTTTGTGTGTGTGTGTGTGTGTGTGTGTGTGTGTCAGTCAGGACTGTTGGGGGACAGTCATGAGATTCTGGGCAGTGTGCAGGGTTGAGTGCTTGGCAGATTCAGTTTAGATGTAATATAGTGTAATATATTATAGAATAATATAGAATAATAAAGTAATTAATTAGCCTTTTGGTAGTAACCATCTGAAATGAAACAAATATGTTCAGTACAGGTGTCACTGGATAATCGAATATCAAAAGCCAAATAGAGGTAGAAATAACTTCTGAGAAGACATCATGGGAAAATAAAGGATCAAAAAAGCATTGATAAGCAGGAAAATTTTGCTATAGCCTTCACTAGTATCAAAATTCTACCCTGTTGCAGACATCTTTTATGAAAAATCCTTTCCTTAGGATTTTTCCTCCTGAGAAGCTGAGAGACCTCAGGAACAAAATGTAAACATTGATTATCTGCTGCTGTGGAATGCAACAGGTGCATCTGTGATTGGCTCATGTTAGTTTGTTTGTAATTAATGGCCAATCACAGTCAGCTGGCTCGGACTCTCTGCCCAAGACAGAAGCTTTGTCATCATTTTTTCTGATTCTATTCTTAGCTAGCCTTCTGATGAAACCTTTTCTTCTATTCTTTTAGTATCGTTTTAATATAATATATATCATAAAATAATAAATCAAGCCTTCTGAAACATAAAGTCAAGTGCTCGTCTCTTCCCTCATCCAAGAACCCCTGTGAACACAGTCACACTACCCTCACCACAAAATCCTAGGAATTATAAATCTTTTCTTGATGATATTCTACCTCTTGATCAGGGTCCCTCCTTGTAACATGAAATCTCAGCCTGAAGTTTGGGAGAGGGGAGGGTGGGGTCTGCGAGGAAGCCAACCTGTACACAGCGCCTCCAGCACTGCACCTGGTCCATACTGGGCCTCCCTTTTGGTGAGATGGAGTCACATGAATCATCCTCTCCCCTCATCGTGGGTTACCAAACACCTTCAAAACGGGGAAACAGCCCCAGAGTGAGCCTGGCACTGAACAGCCCACCCTCCTGGCAGTGCCAGAGTCATTCCAAAGCCATCTGAGCTGCCTGGCCCTGCTGAGGGCTGAGGGAAGCATCACTGACCTCCGAGGCCGGGCCGCAGGCGGTTGTCGTAGCCATCCAGGAGCCGGTCCAGGATGCGTGTGAAAATGGTGATGTTGTCCTTGCTGTCATCCACCACGTCTGAGACGTGCTTCTGAGAGAGCCTGGCACAGGGAGAGGGGGGAAAACCAGGGGAGAGAGTTAGAGGAGAAATCTACACTGTGCACACTCCCAGAGCTCCTCACTGTTTGCTCCCCATCTTTCCCAGCTACAGGAAGAGAAGAGCCTGAAGGGCAGGATGGGACTCAGGTTTTGGTAAATTCCTGTGTTTGCACGCACCACAGGGCATTTCTGATCAGCTCCCCACTGTCCCCTCCCCTTCTATCCCAGCTACAGGGAGGGAAGGGCCTGAAGTGCAGTGTGGGGCTCAGGTTTGGGTAAATTTGTGTGTTTGCAGGACTCACCACAGGGATTTCTGATCAACATCAGCTCCCCTCCATCCTCACAGATCTCCTCACTGTCCCCTCTCCTCCTTTCCCAGTTACAGGAAGGGAAGAGCCTGAAGAGCAGGATGGAACTGAGGTTTTGGTAAATTCCTGTGTTTGCAGGACTCACCACAGGCATTTCTGATCAACTCCAACTCTTCTTTGTCCTCACAGAGCTCCCCACTGTGCCCTCCCCACGTTTCCCAGAGCTACAGGGAGGGAAGGGCCCAAAGGGGAGAATGGGACACAGATTTGGTCAATTCCTGTGTTTGCACACACCACAGGACATTTCTGATCAGCTCCCCTCTGTCCTCACAGACATCCTCATTGTCCCTTCCCCTCCTTTCCCAGCTATAGGGAGGAAAGGGCCCAAAGGGCAGGATGGAACTCAGGTTTCGGTAAATTTGTGTTTGCAGGATTCACCACAGGCATTTCTGATCAGCTCCCCTCTGTCCCCATAGAGCTCCTCACTGTCCCCTCCCCACCTTTCCCTGTTCAGATCCACCATGGTGGGAGATCCACCACTGCACCATGGGGAGTGGTTTAGGAGCCCTGTTGTAACAGGAATGCCCCAGCATCCCTTGCCTGCCCTTAAAAATGGGCATTTTCTGAGCAGAGGCTGTGGGAAGCTGAGTTATTGAAGTGCCACCGTCTCCTTACAGGCAGCATGAAGAAGTGACACCAGGTATTTGGCAGATTGAGCCATTTCAAAGATCTCTGCCCCAGGGAAGAGGGGAGACAGAAGAATAGGAATTCAGTAAACAGGCTTAAAGCCTCATCATTAAAACACTTAGTGAACCATCCCTGCAGTTTGCTGAACTTTTCCCTGCTTATAAAAACAAATGAGCTTCCACATTCCCATCTCTGCTCAACACAAGAAGCCTGGAAGCCCCCAAACAAGATGATTTCCTCTGAATACATTCTGCCCCTGGTGGAATAAAACAAGGAGTAAATTCCTCTAAAAAAAGCACATCTCACTGAACAAAATCTTCAATGCGGTTTTGCAAACACAAGGGGCTCAAGTAATACATTTGCATTTTGTGTCTCCCTTTCAATCAACAGAAAAGGAGATTGTGAGTCCTTCTGGAACCACCTGCCTCTAAAAGAGATTTCAAATGGCACAGAGCAGCAGTGCTGTGGCTTCAAGCACAGCTTTCCCCAACAAAAATAGCTGTTAGGACCAAAACAAATGGAAAGGCAGAAGATTAAGTAACAGAAAACAAAAAGAAAAATCTATAGAGATGAAGAGTTTTCAAGGAAGATGGAAGAGGAAATAACAGAGAGACAAATGAGGCAAAAAGAAAGATTAAGAGGCACAAACAGGCAGCGAGGTGGCTGAGGAAGCCCAGCCAGGCAGGGGAAAAAAGGCAGCTGAAACAGAGGGATGCTCAGCAGCAGCTACAGGAGCCCCTTGGGAGCATGGAAGCTCTGACTGGCAAATTGGCACTAAATGGAAAGGTGAATAACTGGGGAGCACTGGGCAGAGGAACACCATGAATGCCACAGACCAGAGCTGGTGGACATGCAAATCATGGTTCCAGTTATCAAGGACAGCCTCTGTGACCATCAGAAATGTAATACTGGGGGAAGAAAAGCCCCCAAATTGTCACTTTCTAACACTTCTGCCCCTTTCCTTCCCACCCCAGCCTTATGTCCTTTGATGTGTGGCAGCCACTGCTTTCAGCATGCATCATGAAATAACCAGGGGGAAAAAATAATAAAACCAACAAAAAATACAACAGGGAAAGGAATATTGTTTAAGGAGTTCAAAGCTTAATCCTGCTGCATCCCATCTGCTCAGATTGGCTACCCCTGACACTGTCAAGTGCCAGTAAGGTGGCAAGTACCAGAGCTGGCTTGGAACTCTCTGTCAAAGTGTTCACCCAACAGAAAACTCAGATTCTGTAAGATAAAAGAAGTGCAAAGAGTATTTCCTAGCAAAAGAGGAAAAATTGAGAGCAGGGTATGGGTACTTCTAGAGTCAGGCTGAATCAATACTATTTAGAATGCTGCAGTTAATTGAAATATTCCCTTTTGGGCAATTCTGACATTAATTTTCATTGGTTTCATTGACCAAACACTCTGGGAAATTTCCTTTCAAGTGCCTGAGGTCTGCTTCTCCAGGGGCACATCCCACCTCTCCCAGGACCACTTGGCCTCTGTTTTTTAGCAAAGCAACACCTGGAGGAATGGTCAAGCCAGGAAGTTGAGCCTCCAGGAGCACAAGGAGGGTAACAGAGTGCTGAAATTCCCTTTTCTATAGCGTGAGGCATGGTTGGGATAACATCTGACCCAGCCCTAATGCAACCTGCCAGATCCAAACATGAAAACATGTCTGGCATTACAAACTGCATCACAGCCTCCAAGATTTCCAGCTGAATCCAAATGCTGTTTTTGGCTTTTCATCTGAACTTGAACTCCCTGCAGGTAAGAAGAGTTTTGAGAAATTTAACAAATGCCTGCAGTAATTAGTAGGGTTTCAATTGTAGCAGCTTTCAATAGATGTCATGGTTAAAAGCAATCTGTCCCAGTGTCTGCTGATGAGTATATAACCATCTATAACTTATGAATAGCTAGCATGCTCATGAAAAGCTCATTCATTAATGTTTTATAAGCGATCTTTAAAAATTACCCATAATATAAAGAGCTAGAGGACGGATTTTTGTGAAGGAACTCCTGGCGGAGGCTCAGCGGTGATGGGAAAAATGAGTTTACAAATTTCAAAGCTGTTTTACTTAGCCTGACATTTGAGGGTTTGACTTCAATGCGAGCAGTGTGGGATTCACTTGGGAGGTGCTGGGGGAAGAGCAGCGTAGGCAGGACGAGGGAAGGTGCAGGCAGGGGAGAGGCAGCAGCACCTCTGCCTGGCACCTGATTTGGGCTAATAATTCCTTTGCCAGGAGAGCTCTGGGCTGCCTCACCTCAGCTGAACATAAAGCTAAAGCTGCCCTTTAGCAAGGCATAAAGGGACTGCAAAGAGATGTGCGGGATCAAGGTTTTAAAATAATTAAAATCCTCTAGGCAGGAAGGACAGAGGTTTACAGCAAATTTAATTAGGATAGGCTTGAGGAAAAGTCATTACCTTGCCACCTGTGCACAGGCTCTCTGGAGAGCTGTGCCATATCAGCACAGGGGTGCCCTCACACACAATTTGGGAAGCAAATCCTCCTGGGGACCAGTACTGTGAGCAATCCCTGCATGGTAGGGGAGCAGCAGCACCCTGAATACAGGGTGGGAGGAAAAGGCAGCAGGGAGGAGGGCAGAGCTGCAGGCACAGGGCATGGGGACAGTCCCCACAGCCATTGTGGGGATGGGGTGAGAGGCCAGGGCTCACTGTGCCCGTGCAGGGTCAGCACTCACAGGGCAGGGCAAGCTGCAAAGTCAAATCCAGGCAGACAAAGCAGAGCAGGGCAGGAGGGGCAGCACTGACATCTTTTCATGCACAAAGATCCTTGATCCCTTCTGGACTTGTAACTCAGCAGGCAGCATTTCAGTGTCCATACCTGGCACTCTAAAGGCTTTTCTAAATGTTTTATACAAGTCATGTATTATTTGCATTATTTCTCTCCCTCTGTGCAGAGCTCCTCCCTCCTCACATCTCCGTCCTCCTTTCTCCAAGGGCTCCCCGAGCTCACCCAGGAAAGGCTCTGGTGGGATGCAGCCATGGGCTGACAGGTTCTCATCCCCTCCAGACAGCTCCCAGAGGCTGGGAAGGTGAGGCTGGCAGCAGCACTCTCCTTGCCAGGACAGCCAGAGCACAGCCAGGCACAGGAGAGCAGCCAGGGTGCAGAGAACCCCAGTGCTGCAGCAGGTCAGGTGTGCTGCCTGTGGGTCATTACACCATTAACAGCCAAACAGATGAAGCAGATTGATTTTCTGCTCTTTAAAATAGTATTAAAATATTAAATGGGGTGGGGGAAATCTCTCTTCCAGGTTAAAACTCAGGCAAGCAGAGTCCTTGTCCCGAATGAATTGTGCAGAGGCCAAATCTGAAAATAGGTTTTGTTGCAAAAAATTGCTGACAACTGATCTCAGTGAAAGCACCTCAAATAATGCCAGTGTCAGCCACATTAGGGACTGAACATCCCCTGGGTGGAAGGCATGGGGATGGGGACATGGGGAGGAGAGTCAAACACAGCACAGACCCTTTAGTGCTTTGCCCTGGACTGCTTCACATGCATGTTGCCCCTGGGATATTTAAGTTCAGTAAGAGGACTGCAGCCTTGGCCAACAGCTCAGCACTCACCACCTTACCCATTAGCATCAGCAGGGAGAGCCAGGAGCAGGATCAGGACTCCAAGGCCAAGGAGGAAGAAGGGCCCCATTCCCAGGAGCCTCGGTGCCATGGCGGCAGCGTGCAGCCACTGCAAAACGAGCCTCCAAACCTGCCAGGAGGGACAGAGGGGAATGACAGGAGAGAAAACAGATTTCAGTTACTAGGGAAAAGCAAACAGTTCAGTTTTTTCTGCTGGACAGCTGCCAGTATTTCTAGGGTCGTGTGTTTGAAATCTCAGGAAATGCTCAGGAACCAAAGGCAGCATCGTGGGCTGGAGCACTGCTGGCCCTGGGCAAGCTGCACCATGGCAGAGCCAAGCAGGCACACACATTAAACCCTCACAGCAGATCCTGCAGCTCCCCAGTGCTTCAGCAGCCAAATGCAAAGCTCACTTTCCAAAGCAACCACCCTGGCTCTTCCTCCACCTCACCCAAGCAACCACACTGGTTCTTCCTGCACCTCACCAAAACAACCACACTGGCTCTTCCTGCACCTCACCAAAGCAACCACACTGGCTCTTCCTGCACCTCACCAAAGCAACCACACTGGCTCTTCCTCCACCTCACCAAAACAACCACACTGGCTCTTCCTGCACCTCACCAAAGCAACCACACTGGCTCTTCCTCCACCTCACCAAAACAACCACACTGGCTCTTTTTGCACCTCACCAAAACAACCACACTGGCTCTTCCTGCACCTCACCAAAGCAACCACACTGGCTCTTCCTCCACCTCACCAAAGCAACCACACTGGCTCTTCCTGCACCTCACCCAAGCAACCACACTGGCTCTTCCTCCACCTCACCCTGCAGGCTCAGCCACAAGCTGCCCCTCACAGCAATCCCAGCTCACCTGCTACCTCTGCCACCTCGGTGACATCCACACAGCAGAAGCACTTGGGAAGTCTCAAGACCCATTTTTTTTCCCCAACATCTTTTTCTAGACAGTTAAACTCTCATTTAATTCTGGTAATGACACTGCCAGGAATTATTATTAAGTTTGACCACCGAGGCCCAAGGTGGTGGGAGCGCTCGACGGTACTACACTTAGTGTGCTCAGAGTTTTCATTAATGCTCAGTTTTACTTTTATTGTGATGTTATTGCACATTTAACTGCCTTCTCCTTTTATGTATCTCATTATGTTGATGCACCTTGGAGCAGCACTGCCAAGCAACAGCCTGGATAAATAGAGCTTGTCGTGACATCTCCCCCTCACAACGCTCCCTGTCTGGCACCCAGGGGGTTCAGCCAGCCCCACTCTGAGCCCCCAGAGCCAGCAGTGAAGGCTCCAGTCAATCACAGCAGGCAGAAACCAGGGCAAGGTGCTGGTGCCAGCCAAATGTGACCTCTGGGTTTCTCCACTCCACGCTGCAGAGCCTCAGGCAGCTCCCTCCAGCACTGAAGGAGGTGCTGGCTGCACTGCCAATGCCCAGCAGCTGGATGGCAATTCTGGCCCAGGATGAAGGGCCAGGGGAACTCTCTGGGTGCTGCCAAGGAGCAGGGGGTTCTGCACAGGGATGTGGGAGAGGAGAGCTCCCAGCAGAAATCCTGTGCAGAGGGCTCAGCCCAGCAGCATGGACACAGCTGGAGAGCACATATGTCCTCAGTGTGCACCTGGAGAAGAGGCACAAGGCCAGGCTGGCTGGTGTGTTTTATCACATTTCTGCCCTTAGCTGGTCTCCCCACAGCACTGGGGCCCCACAGTCTCCCTGGAGGCACTGCCTGATCCTTGTTTTTAGCTCTAGGAGCACACGAGGTGCCAGGCTGGCAGAAGGTAAGAGCCAGACAGCACCAGTCCTTCCCACCCACCTCAGCTTTGTTCTGGCAAGATACTCACTAACAGCAGGCACAAGGGGAAAAAAACCAACCAACCAACCCAGCATTTGGCCCCAGTTACCTTTACCTTTTTCCCCATCAGGCACATAAAATCCTTGCAGAAATGAATGCACAGATTAATTTAGGCACAGTGTGCTCAGGCTTTTTTAATCAGGATTCCACCTGAATGCCCCCTAGGGAAGCTCATCCTCTGGCATGGGCACACACCCATGGCTCTGGTGAGAAAAGCTCTGATTTGGGAGGCCTCCCTCCTCTGGCTCTCCCCACTTTCCAGCTGAGAAGGGACACACACAGTCTTGGAAATTCAAGTATTTGATGATGAAGCACAAATTAACTGGCTGAACATCTGTTCTGTGGGAAATTCCAATGTTTCTGGGAGACTTCGTTCCAAATCACAACAAGGACAGATAAAATGTTGATTTTTCTTACAAGGCAAATTCAGAACTTCTTCAATAAGCAGCTTCTCAACAGATTTCCTTTCAACTTTTCCCTTTCATTTCATTTCAACTCGCATATTATACAATAGTATTTAATTGATTTTTTTTTCCTAAGGCAATTTCAAATATTAGCCAAAAGCAAAAAAAAAACTTATAAAAAAATAAAAGAACCATTGCTGTCTGTCCCCTCCCCTCCCCAAAACACCACTGAAAATTTTCACTGAAATCAACATTTTCCCATTCAACTGCTGATTTTTAAAAATCCTTTGTTTGGGCAGAATTTGCACAGCCAGCAGACTCTGACCAGGGATCCCCACACAAATGAGGACACTTTGGATGTGCAGCAGGTGCCTCCTGGCTCTGCAGGAACTGTTGTGGCTCCTGTAGAACATTTGGGACCATCTTTATCAGATTTGGTGAAACCATGGGTGGAGCAGATAATGCACCAACAGTGGAAAAGTGAAGCTAAAAAAAAAAAGAGTACTGGAAAATGGAGGAACAAGGTAATTTAGAGGGCCAGGAACAGTGACCAAATCCAGAACACCTTCCACGTGGGTGTGTCCTGTCTGTGCCAAGAAGCTCTTAACACCTGCATTTTCACCAAACCTTGCACATAGAGTTCTCCTTCAATATTACACAGAGATGAAAGTTCATTTTCTACTCTGGATAGTTCTGATGAGGAAGATGCTATCCAAGGACAACAGAGGTGCTTGAATTAAATCAAATTTGTGCTTAAGTCTCATCTGAAACACCAAAACCAGCTCTACACACCTGCACTGGAGCAAAATCTGTTTTCACTGCTCGCCCAAGCTGACATTTTGCCAGTCATATCTCAGTTTGTTCACACTGAGAATGTCCCCAAAATGAGGCTTTGCTGTGGCTTGGAGGAGGACAGCCCAGCATGGAGAACAGCCTGGCACTGCTCCCTACCACTTCCCTTTGGCCCATGCATTGTGTTTTCCTTGGGAAGCTGGACAGAAGAGCCTGCAGGGTGTTCTCCTCGTTCTGTGGCTGCTTTGCACTTGGAGATGGATTGAGAAGCAGAGCCAGCCCTGCTCATCACCCTGCTGCCAAGCAGGAAAGTGTTGGGGAATCCAAGGAGGATTTGCAGAGGAGATTTCAGCATTCAGACAGTTCAGGGGATCACCCCAAGCCCCCCACAGCCAGATCCTAGTGTGATTCCCGTGGCACAGCAGCTCTCAGCATCACTTCTCCCCTTTCCTGGGGCTCCTGCAAGCCCAGCCACAGGCACACACAAGAACCCAACTGGTGCAAGTGCTTTAGGAGCCCAACAGCTACTGAAAACACAGCCTCCCTAATCAAATCAGTTTGTAAAACAACTCTCGAGGTTTCAACAGCCCAGTGACTGAGCTCCTGAGGTTTTAGCACACAAGAGTAGCTCTTGGAGAGAGTGCTGATGGCAGAGCAGGCAGAGGGGTCCCTCTGTGCTCAGGGAAGGGATGGAAACACCCACGAGAGTGCCTCAGGAAAAGCAGCCCTGGAGCTCCTCCAGCCGTGCTGGGGCTGTCCCCGTGCTATGCTGGGCTACCCAGCTGTCACTTCCCACTCAGGAAAGCTCTGAATCAGCCAACGCCTCGGTCTGAATACCTGCAGGGATCCCTGATCCTCGGGAAGGGGAGGGAGGATGCAGGCAACGTGCATTTAACTGCATGGAACCAAGAGAGGGTTTGGGAATGTTAATTGGCTGTTAACAGCCTCAAAGAAGGAAAAAAAACCGAATCTCTTACTAGCACTTGCTGAAGGGAAAACTGCACAGTGTCCATGAAGAAAAAAGTGCAGAATACCAACATTTTCAAGCTCAGGAAAGAGTGGTACAACTCTTTAAACTGACCTCCTCTTCCATATGAGTTAGAAAACACCTTCCCCAGAGCTCCTGGCTCTCCTCAGTGTCTGTGCAAGATGGAGTCTGGAGGGATGGTGTGTGTTCAGAGCAGCCCTGCACTTCTTCCTTCCTCCATCTGTCCACTGCTCACTCCTTAATGGCACAGTTAGCAAATGCACTCAGCACTAATTGTGCAGTTGCTGGTAACCTCCACAGCTGAATCCAGTGCAGATTTCCTAAGAGCGCTGCTGACACCCTGCAGCTGGAACCCAGCAATACTGAAAGTTCACAACACAGGGAATTTGGCAGGTGTCTTTATGAGCACACACCTAAGGGCTTCACAAACACTCCCACTCCTCTCCAAGACAATCTGTCCAATCTCCAGAGCATCACAGCACAACAACACTCCAGGGGAATACAGTCTTCCTGTTGGATGTGCTGTGAACAAGGAGTTGGAAAAGCTCCCTTCCTTCCTTCCCTCATGACAGCAACATGCTCCAGCCCCTGCTCCCACTGAAGTGGGTTTGGGAACCAAAAAAAGTGCTGGAAACTTCCAAAGCAGCAAGGTATCCTAGTAGCTGTGCCAACATTGGGTATCTCCTGACTTGGCACACTGAGCCTGATCTTCCCAGAAATCCTTGTTCTAGAAACCATTAAATATTCTGAAGTGCCTTCCTAGGAAAGAGTGATTAGCACAGGCTTACTGCTGACAAGGGAGAGACACAGAACTCTGGAGGTGGAGACTGAAAAATAAAATTGCAAAAAACCTGAGAGAATGGCCAGGGAGGGGGATACTGCAAGCACCAGAAAAGAAATGCAGGCAGAAGAGGCCCATAAACCCACCTGGGCACGTCTGTGAGAGTCACATGGGCATCTCACCCAAATTACTGCCTCCTGGGAAGATGCACAGCCAGGGGAACCATCTGATTCACTCAGCAATAGTCTCACCATGCAGACAGCATTCGAAACCAGCCCAAAGGACAAATTTGCCCCAGCACTGCTCCCAGAGATGCTGTCCACCTGTGGTGTTGTTGGATCAGCATCCCCACGTGCCATGCATGGACATCAGCAGCATCAGCTGGAGGGGTGAGAGCACTGACAGCTCCCACTCAGCCCCCAGGACCTGCAGCAGCTGCACATCTTCTGTCAAGTCAGGTATCTCAGGGAGGGCTGTGCACCGAGGAGCTGATGTTGGGAGCCAGCTGGAAATCACACTGGGAGGAAGAGGCAGCCTCAGCCCAAAAGCTCAGATCAAAGCACTTCTGTGCAGGAAGAAGAGGGTGATCCACACCCCGGTGGTGTCAAGCACCATCTGCCCACCTGCACGGCAGCACAGCCAAGCACAGCGCTCTGGGTGACCTCACAACACCTGCATATTTACCCCCAAATTTAGGAGCACTTGCACAGCACAAGAAGCTCATTAAAGCCCTTCCTCATTGCACTGGAGACTCTCCAAAACAGGTCCCGAGCAGCAGGAGAGGTTCTTGAACACCCCTCAAGGATTGCAGAATCATCCAGCCTGCACGGGCTGGGCTCTGTCCAGCTGTCCCTGACCCTCTGTGAGCACACCAGGCTTCTGGTGGCCACTGCTGTGCCTCTTTAATGCCTCTTTGAGCAAAGCTCCAAGCTCTCTCTGCAGAGACAGCAGCCAGCAAGTGCTCAGTGCAGCAGCAATAAACACAGGCGAGGCACACACTGCCCTGTGTGGGGAGGGTTTTCCTCAGTTCTCAATCACTCCAGCTAAAAAGGAGGGTCCCTTGGAACAAAAACATCTTTTCATTCGAGGGCAGGGGCAGCAATGAGCAGCCACAGTCCATCTGGAAGCCTGGGAAGGGCTGAGTAAGGAGCTGTGGTGTTTCACAAGACCTCTGTCTCGCATCTCAGGTTGTTTGCATCCCTTTGTTCTGAAATGAGCTGGCTGGGACGCCCGTGTGTGCTGCATGGCACAGGCACAGACACCCAGTTCAGCAGCCCAGCCCTGCCAGCTCCACCTGCAGCAGCCAGCACAGGGCCAGGCTGCCTTTGGGAGCCTGGACCCAGCCCAGAGCTCTCCTTCCATCACCTGAGGTCGCCCGGATTTCTCCAGCTTGCCTCTAGTTCAGCGCTGTCTGGTGCTGTGCAGAGGCTGCTGAAGGCCAGGAGCTGCTACAGCGTTTTAGAGAAATCAGAGAACAAGAGCAGCAGCACCTCCATCCACCTGAATCCAACTTGCTGTTTGCCACCTACGTAGAGAAACAGCCCTGGCTCTCAGTGAGGGGAGCGTGGCAGAGGAACCACACAGCCCTCGACTCCTGAGCATGGAAATGTTTGTGCTCACCTACCCAAGAGGCACACACTGGCTCGTCCCTGCAAACACACAGGCACTGGAGGAGCCATAAACAACCTTCCTGTGAATCTGCCACACACAGAAGGTATGAGGCACATGTGATGGTTATCAAATGTGTTGTCTGCAGCTCTGCAAGGGACGCCAGCAGAAGACACTTGGAAGCAGAAGCACCAGGCAAAGAAATTAAAGGTTTAGATCAACATGTAAATCTTGGGAGCAAGCCTTAAAGTGGATTTCTTCTGTAAGTTGTTCTGCTGGTAACGAAGGAATAAGGTCTGTGCCCAACTCCCAACCCAGCTTTAATTTTCCAAAATGAGAAGCTGCTTGACAGTTTTTCCTCATCAAAACAAAATTAATCCAAGTATTGCATCTCTCTACTCAAAAACACATCCAGAGGGACTGTAGAGTGATTCACACCCACAACTGCTATGGGAAACCGTTTGCACTCATAGTGTAACAAGCCAACACTGATTCACCCACATAATTACAGGCAGACACTGATTCACAGCTACTGCAACTGCAGACAGACTGACTCACAATCAAAGCAACTGCAGACAGACCCAGGCTCACAATCACAACTGGAAATACAACCGTGCTGACAGTATTCACAGCTCTGCAATTCCATGTACACACCAACCTCTGGAAAACTGGCCAGCAGTGCAAACACTGCACACCAAGCCCCGCGGTTTTTTGCTGGTACTTTTGACCTTCACCCCAGAGCCATCTTCCCCTGGCTGGTGGAACAATCCCCACACCTCAGCAGCCTCCCTGCTCTGGCAGGAGCCCAGCAGGACTGTCAGAGCCAGGAGCAGCCAGAGACACACAGGGAGTGTGTATGGTGCAAGGCATCCCTGCACATCCACTCTGTGCCACACACGGCTGAGCTGCCTCCGTGCTTCCAGAATGTGAGTGAATGCAAGCCAAGTATAATACATTTAGCCCATGGGCAGAGGAGATGGCAAAAGACTCACCATTGGGCAAAAGCCTGAAAAGCTGGATTATTTACTACACTCTCTGGCTGGGTATGTAATTATGTCAGTGCTCAGCCTGGGTATTGTGCTACTTTTTGTAAACAGTTGGCAGGAATACTCGGACTGAGATGAGGGGCTGGGCTCTGTCTCCAGTGTGGAGAGAGGCAGGCTGAAGAGGACATGGTCTACTTAGACCAAAAAAAAAAAAAAAAACTGAGGTGAAAGAACACATTAAGCAGGAAAAGGCAAAGGAGAAGCTGAGAGTGAAGTGGGACAGGTGGCAGTCTACTGACAAAGGGAGAAGAAAGGAGAAAGAACAGAAGGGGAAAAGCTCCATGATGCAGACTTGTGATAAGGAGCTCCAAAGCGAGGAGAAGCAGCAGTCCCCCTGTGCTGAGGGTGTCTCGCAGCAGCGCAGACAATGCATCTGTGCCTCCCCACACGCCGGGCTGGCTGCACACTGAGAGCCAGGAGCAGATTCCAGGGGAAGGACACAGCAGCCTCTAGGGCAGTGTGTGCCGAGGGCCCAGGTGCAGCCGCAATCCCTCCAGCTGCTCTCTTGGAAAGGAGCAGCAGGGTCAGGCTCCAGCACTCCTGCCTCTGGGCACTGCGGGGCACAGGCTGAAGGGCAGCCTGGCCAAACTCCACCGAAACAGCATCACCTCAAAACCCCCAAAATCCCGCATCCTCCAGGGCAAGGAAAAAGTTAAGAGGCAGACTACAGAAAGGCGAAGACTTGCCTGAACCACAAGTAGCATCTTCTAGTTGTGGGCTGGTCCTGCCTCAGCACCTGCTGTTTTCTTCTCTGCGCTCCCCAGAAGGGCACTAAGGGGAGGGAGAGGTGAGGGAGCAAACCTGCTCTGCTGTTGCCATCAGAACATCTCGGGTGAGCAGCCACTGGGAGCTGCTCTTGCCAGCCCACAGCAGCGGGAATCTCACCAGAGGGTCCTGGTTCTCTGTTTCTGTCTGGGGACGCTGCTGCATTTGCAGCCAGTCAGCAGCACATTCGAGGGAGACACTACAGATGCAATTGGCCAGGGAAATGAACTATTTGTTCAATTGTACTTCTCTTGTCCAGGCGAGAACCATTCTGGCAGAAGGCAGAGTGAGGAACAATGGCTAAGTGTTGCAGTGGGGACTGTCTGCCTCTTAATTGCATTAGGCTATTCCTTTTTAATGATCCATATCTCAGTGCTAGTAACTCTGGGAGAAGGAGAAAAGACCTAGAGCTCTTTTCCCCTCTCCCCTCACCCCAGCCTCAGAAACTGCAGCCCCCAAAACTCCTTTCCCTCCCCAGTCCAACACAGCATCAGTGCCCATTAGGCCTGGCTGCAGGATTCAGGGGGAAATTTGACTTTGCTTTACAACACCCTTCTCCCTTCCCCTGCGTCCCCCGTCCGGCTCCAGCCAGGGGGGCTCAGGACCGTCCTCCTCCCGGCATTTCTCCCCGCAGCCGCTCTCCCCGTTCTCCAGCCAGCAGTGCCAGCCGTGCGGGCTGGATGCCCGGCGGGGAGCACCGGGCACGGCTCCGCTCCGGACCGACACGCGCGGGACCTGCCGCGGGAGCAGGGATGCTCCGAACCGCCCGCCGAGCCCCCCTTCCCTCCTCGCTCCGCCTATTGTCCGCGACCCCCAGACAATACCGGAGACCAGCGCAGCCCCCGGCAGCCCCATTCCATCCCCTCCCATCCCATCTCATCCCATCCCATTCCCGGCCCGGCTCCGCGCTACCCCCGCGCCCGCGGCCGCCGGGGATGCTCGGGGAGCCCCGGGGGAGCGGGGACGCGCCCGCCGCGCGCCCGCCCGCACTCACCGGCGCCGGCTGCCCCGGCGGGGGGCTCGGGGGGCGGCCGGAGCCCGCCGGGCTCCGCAGCGCTGCGCAGGGCTCCGCGCCCAGCCCGCCGTGCCGCCCGGCCGGGGCTGCCCGTGCCGCCTGCGCGCTGCTCCGGCCGCGGCGAGCCAGGCAGACAGCGAGGGAGGGAGAGAGGGAGAGAGGGAGGGAGGGGAGCAGCATCCCCCCGCCTTCCTCCTCCTCCTCCTCCTCCCCGCGCCCCGGAGGAGGGTTTACCCACCCGCTTTGTGCCGAGCCGCCCGCCCCGCAGCGCAGGCAGCGGGGATGGGTCTCTTGCTCTTGCCCCGGTTCGGGGCCACCTCGCCGAGCGATGGATGCTCCGGGGTCCTCCGCCCAGCCCCGGCCTCAGAGCACCGCCATCCTTTCGGCGCAGGAGGATGAGCAGAGCAGGGCTGGCTGCTCCCTACCTGTTGAAGGGGGCAGCTCCTCGAGGCGCCGATGCTCCTGCCGGGAGGTGGGCAGCACCCCAAGCTGCCTCCACCACGCTGCCGGGCCTGGCCGGGTCTCCCGCCGGGGCAGGGAAGTTTGGCCCACAAGTTGGGATTGCCGAGGTTTATATCGCAAGAAAACGATAGGCAGAGGGGGAAAACGCGGGGAAGGGGAGAGGGCGAAGAGAGGTTAAAATGCAGCGAGAGGCAGGCAGCGAAGGCAAGGGCACAAGCGGTGTGGAAACGGAGGGAGCCCGGAGGAAGGGCTGGCCACAGCCGGCTGGGCTCGGGGAGGTTTTGCAGAGGCACACGGCAGCGAAGCTGGGAAGGCGAAAGCTGACAGTGAGGCACACTCAAAATATATTGTCCCTGCAGAGCTCTCCCTGCTCTGCACGCACCGCAAGGCTCAGCCGCAGCTGACTCGAGGTACAGAACCTGCCCTCCAGCACCGGGGCTGTGGGGTGGGCCATGGAGCATCACTGCAGGCGCTGCTGACCACCCCAGAGCTCCTCTGGAAAATACTCTTGGTTCTGAACACTTAAAATAACATGGAAACATACTTCAGGACAAGGGCCCTCAAGGCATGGGTGATTAAATCCAATTTAACTGTCAGTTCTCTGCATTGAGGTATTAGAAAATGACCCAGTTCTTGCTTCCAGGAGAAAGTTAGGGGCAATCACTGTTCTACCTCATCCCTGCAGAACACAGCCACCCTGACTTTGGTGAGATAGGAGTATTTATCATTACATTCCTGGACAGTAGGAAGAGAACCTCATCTCTCTTTCAAAGCCAGATTTCATCTCCCTGTGGTTTGAGGATGATGTTTACTAATCCATGTATCCAGATGTATCTGTAAGCAGCAGGTTAAATACCAGTAGGATTCTGCTTTCCTCTGCTGGGGAGGGTCCACAGGCAAGACCTGAGGAGCTCACAAGATCTGAAAACCAACATCTTGAACAAAAACTGTTCACTGCCCTCATAATCAAATCTGCCATGTTTTAGACCAGAGCATCTTTAGTGTTACTGCAACGCTTGGCTCACTTACAGGAACTCTGAACCACCACAAACCCTAATCAAGATAAGTTTCTCCAGCCCTCAACATCACATCCAACCCCAGACAATGGAGATTAAATACTCACAGGACAATTTTGCAGTAGCAGCAAGACCTTCAAGTTGTTATTTTCTGTCCTCTGAAAAATATTTTGCCTGAGCAGCAGAGACCTAAGTTGAGAGATCTCGTGTGGACAGCCAGCATTTTAATTGTCCTCAGGCTGTTCACACATGAATGACAGCACCCAGTACGTGGTGCAGGGCTGTTGCCATTTTAAAAAAAGTCTGTTTCTGCATTGAATTCCTCCTGCCATAACATAAAGCATCACTCAAGAAGACAGCTGTGTGTGCACGCTGGCAGAGGAGCTTTTTGCTGGTCTCCAAAACTAGGACAAATCATAGGATCATAGGAAAACTTGAACTGGAAGAGATTTCAGGACCCCAGCAGCTAATCCAGTGTCCTACTCAGGGCATGGCCAGCTAAGGAAGAGCCCTGGGAGCAACACAATTTGGCCATAGTTCTTCCCACGGAATTCCTGCTTACATCCACGTTTCCTCCAAGCCACGTCTTCTGTTCCTCATTTATATGCTTGTGAACAAAAGAGTGTTGGCAAGGGAACAGGGAAGAGCCCAGAGGGAGTCCCAAGGCACAGCCACTCCCTTAGCTAAGAGCCCCAAGGGTCTGGCCCACCATCTTCCCCCTGGGAGGGGGTGCTCCACTGGAGAATACACCAGGATGACCATGCCCAGACAGGGGACAAGGCCTGCTTAAGGACACTGATAGACTTCAGGCTGAGAGCAGAAATCGTCCTCATACTTGTTCTTCCTCTTTTCCAAACTGATTCAGCTGCTGGCATGAACTGCCTTGGATTTGAGAAGAGGCATGAAACAGAATCAGTGAGACAGGCATATCCGGAGACAGAAGTGACTCAGGATTTTAAATGGCTCGTATTGAAGAACATTCCAAGATTTACACATTTAAGTACTGCTAACAACAGTCAGAGGCAACGAAAACCATGCTTCTCTTGAGGCCTCTTCTTCCACAAGCAACAGTCACACACAGTTCCCCAGGAGCAACATCTCCTGCTCTGCCCTGAGAAGCCTTCACCAAGCACTGCCTCCCCACTCAGAGGTCTGACACTGCCAGCAGCCTGAGTGAGTCTTGGGTGTATGGCCCTTCACTGGGAGAGCTTTTCCAAGCTCTAAAAATCAAGCTGAATCCCTCCCCTTGTAGCCACAGATCAGATTCTTACAAAGGTGGGGAAGAGGCTAATTGGAGTCAGACAGAAAAGAGAGCACCACATGAACAGTGAGCTGCTGAGAGCAGAGCAAGAGGTGCAGCACCTGAGAAAGGTACACCTCCCAAATTAGGAGGTCTGTGGATGTACATTCTGCAGCCCTTTCTGCCCCTCCAGATGTGCTGATCCACACCATAATCAGCTCATGCAAGTCCTTGGCAGAGCAGGCACCTGTGCACCTCAGCAAGGTCTGCTTCCAGCTGCCAAGCCATTAATCAAAATATCCACCAGTCAAAGCCCTCCTGGAGTAGAGAGGTGGTGCCAGAGATCCCAAAAATCTTCATGCCCCTCCTGATTTGCTCACCCCACCTGTTAGCCCTGCAGAGACATCAAGGGAGGCTGTGGAAATCTTCCTTTATCCCAGCCAGTGCTGAAAACCAACTGACCCATAAGAGAAGAGAGTGCTCCCACCATCTGGACAGTGCATGATGATGGAATTAAAGACATAAGGGCTATCCAGCAGTAGCACAGGAGGGGTTTGGACAACAGGGGATGCTGTCAGGATAGAAGGAAGAGGCTTTGGCCAGGGAAGCAGGCATTAGGTAGCTTAAGAAGTCCAATTTTAGACAACCTTTTCTCTGGGGGGTATGGGTAGTGTTATCAATATCTAGTTGTAATTGCTTTGATCTCTGCTCTATTCAGAAGTAAAGGTAACCCTCCATTAAGAGTATCAGTCTCTGTGGATACATTCATCAATTTAAGAGATGTAAAAACATCTTGTGAAACCTGTAAGCAATTATCTTTTAATGCATCTCTCCATCATAAGGCTTTTAATTTCTTTTTTAAACTATCTAACCTCCCTGCCTCTGCCTTTACCTGCTGGAACACCCCCTGAACTCTGGCACAGTCCAGGAGCTCATGGCTTTGAGGCAAAACCTTTCTTATGGCGATCAAGGTTAAAATGTGGCTGTCACCATATTATTGAAGAGTAATCTCTCAAAATGGAAGTACAGCAGCCTGGGAATACCTTGCTAATAATTAACAAAGCCTTTCCCTCCCATCAACCTGCTCAACAAGCCAGAATAAAAGTCTGCTTGCTTTTAGGTCCACGCTGCAATGCCCTTGAACAGAGTGGAATTGCAGATTTGAGCCCTTCAGCAGCCAAACAGGAGGATCCATTCTGCAGGTGCAGGCTGGAGCAGGAGATTAGGGATGTGCAGCAACCTCCAGGACACACAGCTCCTGGGGACAAGCCCAGGCCATCCCCATTCCTCCCTCCTCCAGCCAAAGGCAGCATGCAGGGAAGGGCTGAGCCAGGGCACAGCTGACCTTGCCCAGGATGACAGGCAGGAGGGCAGCGTGCTGGGAGGGACATGTCCCAGCAACGCCTCCCCCAGGGCCACTGGGAGGCACAGAGCCCTCAAGGACCAAAGATGCTCGGCACAGGGAGGGCAGGGCGGGTACAAAGGTCCTGCTGGGGCTCAGGCGCTCGTCCTGGCATGTGGAGGAAACAGGACCCAGAGCTGGGCACAGCACGGTCCTTTGTGCCAGTCCTGTGTGAGGGGGTCCCTGCAAGCTGCCATCCACTTTGGAGCCCTCTCCTGCCGCCAGGGAAAGCAGCCAGCCTGCACAGAACAAAGACACTCTGCCTTTCCCGGGAAGCCGCCGCTCCCTCACCGCCGAGGAGCACCATGATGATGTCCTGCTTCCCAAAGAGGAGGGAAGCAGGGACAGGAGGGAGAGAAGGGCTCTTTTCTCCCTTCTACTCTTAAAGCACCCAGGGACAGCTCGGCAGCCTTACAGACCAAACTCCTGTGCCACTCTCCTGGTGTCACCTTTTCCCTCTCCATCCCCACGTGGCAGCTGCCCCTTCTCCCCGCCCGCCCGCTCTTTGCAACCGGAGCAGCGTCAGAGCCGGCAGCCGCGGTGCTTTATTAGCCCATCTCCATGGCAACTCGCCTCCGGCTGCACTCGGAGAGACCCCCGGCTCCTCCTGCCATAAATCAGCCACCCTCCTTCCTCCCCGGGCAGCCACGGGGTCACGGCTGGCCCGGGCTGCCGCTGTGCCAGCCTCCCAGCTGGGGCTGCTCTCTGCCATCTGTGGCACCACGTTCTCACCCCTCGAGCTAAGCCTAACATCCATCCAAAGAGGCAGCATCCCAAAGCTGGGGGTTTGGAGCCACCCGTACGAACCAGCAGGGAGCTGGAGCGCTGCTGCCTTCGGGCAGGAGCAGAGTTCCCCACCATGGCCCTGGGCTGAGGGAGGAAGGCACGGTGTCCTTCCCCTTGGGAAGGCAGCGCTGCCCCTCCATGCCCATGGTGAAGCCCTCAAAGCCTGCCCTGAGGGCACAAAAGCCACCTAAAATGCTGTGCTGTCTCAAGAGCTGGTTTAGCCCAGCACAGCTCAAAGCACGTGAATACAATCTGCTGGTCTCCACAAGGACAGGCTTTTCCCAGTCCCACTTCTTCCTCACGGCAAGGGGCTACAGGACATGCTCCTTTCACCCTCTCAAACACACAGCAAAACCTGTTCTTGCTGCTGTAACTCCCCCTCTAAACCTCAGAAAATGGAGAGAGCTTTTGCTTTGCATCCCACGTGTTATGCAGATTGTCACTTCATCCATAAATTCCACGCACCTGATAATACTGGGACTAAATCCTGACAAGACAAATACGAAGGTGGCTCCTGCCACCAGAAGTTCAGGTAACTGAAGAAGCAGCCTGGCAAAGTAAAAGAGAAAAATGATCATTTTCAGAAGCAGCTGGAGCACTGCAGGGCTGTGCTGGTGGGAAGGTGATGGGCTTAAGGCACAGCCATCCACTGGCTTACCTAAAATCACTTACAATCCACAACCTAACATGCACTAATGGAAAAGATATTTTTTCCTCACCTTTCCACATTCCCTGAGATTGATGTACCTACTGATATATAATCCCAAGGGATGCCTGCGGTGTTTCTACACAAGACCACAATCTTTGTTGCCTTAGTTGAGGGTTCCAGTGTATCTGAAGGTTTACCCATAGCTTAGACATGCCCAAGGAAACCCAGCAATGACCATCAGGATGGCTGTAAATCTTCATTTCACACAGATGGTCAACATGCCTACCCAGACAACACCTCACAGAGCTAAAAATCCCTCCCTGCGAGGCACTGCAGAGCTCAAGGGCTGTGTCTAGGCAGATCCTGGTAAAGCAGAAAGCTGGAGTCTTGTTTCTATGACAAAACGTGCCATCCAAATCTCCAGAAGCCAGGTCCAACTCCATGCAGAAGTACCAGAGCTCTTTTAGCAGGGGGAGCTGTCCCGAAATTCAAAAGCTATGTGCTGGCAGTGGAACAAATTCATAAAAGCTAATGAGCCTGAAAGAGACTGTATTTGTCCTGCAGTCCCTTGGCAAGAGCAAAAATAAACCTGGAGAGAAAGACCTGTTCACATACTCCCTGTTTTCTGTTCTGCAGCTACAACAGCAGCATCAGTTCAAAGATCCCCCTGTGGAGTCATAAGGTTTTCGATGCCTCAGCATTTCTATTTCTAACGTTGCACATGCTTGTCAACTCCAAATATTCTGAAACAATTTAGATACCTAACACCTAAATCAAGTGCTTACGAAGGCTGGCTTTGAGAGTCCCTGTTTGTGCTTGTTTTTTTCTGATCCAGGGTCCTTCTGAGTTTTTCTCTGCACCCACAAAGCTGTGAACTCAATTTTTATTCAGAAGGAATCGAGTGGCAGGGAGCCAAAACCTAGAACTTGAAACAAGGCCAGATATCAGGAGGTTCACACTAAAAATTGCTGGGGTTGACAACGGCAGCTGAAGCGTTTGGAAAATGCCCTCTGTTCATGTTTCATGCAATATGTGATAGCAGGTCTTCGTTCCAAACGCTCTCCTCAGCTCTCTTTGGCAACTCAGAGGAGACCCTGGTCTCATCACAGCTTGATAAACTGAGCTCAGTTTACATCAGCAGCCTTCTGGCACCAGGATGCTGCTGAGCTTGGGGTGCACAGGCCTTTAGGAGAATAAATCCCCAGGGAAGAGTGAACTCTGGTGCTCTCAGGACCTACCACATCTGGACTCTGAGTGTGTTTCTCTCAAAACAGCCATCTCAGGCTCCTCTCCATCACGCAGGAGAGCCACCCATGCAGTGTGGTTGTGGACAGAGCCTGTCAGCAGTGGAGCAGAAGATTCCCAAAGACCTCAGCTGAACCTGCTCCTGTAACAAGAGCTCTAAATGTCACCACGCTGCCTGTGCCACGGTCCCTGGAAGGATTCAGATGTTGTCACGTTTGGTGAAGTTTACAGGGAGCACAGGAAGGGTGAGGCACAGCCTAACAGAATTAACTGAAGAAAACCAGCAGAGATCCAGGTAATAAGAGCTCTTCATGATGTTAATGTGGCTGCAAGGGCCAGGTCACTCCAAGCCCTGGCTGCTGGAGCCATCCCCATGGAAGTTGAGGCTGACCCAGCAGCTCAGTGGTTAATGAAAGGAGGAACTTCTTGGTATCTGGAATGGCTACCTAGAGGAAAGGCCAGAGAGAGTTAAAATAATAAAGTGGGTATTTATTAAAGGCCTTTAACAGGCACACCTTGGGCAGTGCAGGAGCCTGGCAGAGGCTACACCCAAGATGGAAAATGGTCATGAGTTCTTTGGACAGATATAAGTAAGGTCTATTTGCATATCAGAGGTTCATTCCCCAATTACAGCTTGAGGTAATGAAGTCACATTCCCTCAGTTTGCTTCCCCCAAATTTAAAAAAATTAATTGTTTGTATTTTTGGGGGCTGTGATGGTGTCCTTGGCTCTCAGGCCTGGAAGGATTGTTCTGTCTGACCAAACTGAAGAGAGCTTCCCAACACTCTGTGTGGAGTTCAGAGCTTCTCACTAATGCAGGGCAGGATCTGAGAAACAGAAAAGCTAAAGCTTAAGGCATCATTCTCAGAAATGGTTAGAGTGTTTGTTAGCCTTGTCCTGGCAGAAAAGCACAACAAAAGGAGCAGCACAGAGCCCCAGGACTCTCCTGTTACACACACAGCTCCTCATGCTGCACAGCTGGGGCTGGGGCATTGGCTTAGCCATCAGTGCAGCTCCTGGCCTTCCCTCATTTCCCCAAGGCTGGTGGAGACCCCCAGTCCCTGGAGCACACTCAGTCCGTGCATTACCCACCCCAGCAGCAGTTTGCTGCCAGAACTGGGCCAGCACCAAGGCAGGCACCAGGCTGTGGGAGCTCCTCCCTGGCACAGCGCTTGGCAGGCTCCAGCTGGAGCTGTGACTGCACGTGTACAGCTGATCCTCAGCCTCTGCCAGGGCCTGCCTGCTTCAGGAGGGGCTGCTTGGTGTAAACAGGTCACAGACAAACAGCCAGGGGAGCTGTGCTTTTGGTGACAGGAAGGAGGAGCAGAACAGCTCTGCACGGGAGGAAGCGCCGCAGGGCACGGGCACAGGCAGATGTTCTGCTGCTCCCAGTGCCTGGCACTGGGACATGGAGCCTCTGGAAATGCAGCCTGCCTCAGCCAAGCAGGGAAACACAGACCCAGGGACACTCAAAATGAGAAAAGAGATGCTGTAATTTCCCCCAAACCAGCAATAGCCACAACAGGCCAAGCTGTGTGATCCAAAACAGCCGTACACAGCAGGAAGCCCTGAAGCTGCTTGGGCTGTGTGGTTTCCACTCCACATCCCAAAACCCACCAGCATTCAGTACAGGGAAACTTAAACCAGCAACTTCTCCTCTGTCTTCTCCCTCCCACAGCAGCTGAGAGCAGTTTGGATAAGACAACATTGGTCAAAAGCTACCAAATATTCAGGTTAGCTGCTCCCTTCCTGTGGACTGCTGGGCTGTTCTGGTGAATATTCCACAGCAGCAGGCAGAGGGAGTGGGGTCCTGGCTCTGAGTGAGCCCCAGTGCTGACAGAACCCACCTGCATTCAAGCAGCCATCAACAAAGAGTGTGTTAAAGCTCCACACTACAAAAATATAAGAACCTTATGACTCCCTTCCCATTAACAGGCTAACCTATATTTAAATAGGAGAATTAATGCTAGAATGAGTAACCAGGGTTCTCCCTCTACGACACAAGCTTACATCTGTACATTAACAAATCACCAATATATGACAAATCAAACAAGCAGAGTATTAAATATCTTGTTAACCTGACAAAGGAGCGCTCATTAAGAAAGATTTTGCAGAATTCACCTGCATTCACCTGCTGGACTTGGGCCCAGCAATGTAGAGAGCACCAGGCTGCAGCATCTGAGCTCCAAACTTTGCAGGATTCACCAGAGTGAGCTTTACTTTGTTCAGCTGATAGAAAAGGAGAGGATAATGATGGGCAGGATCCTTTCTGCTTCCCCCAGTCCAGCCAGCCCCACCATTAGGGAGGAGAGCTCCTCCTGTCTGGGAGCCAATGCACACACCACCCTCTTGATTTGTAATTAGTGGAATAAGAATGCTCAGTCAGCTGGGAAATCTGCCTGAGTAAATGACATCCTCAAGTGCTTTCTAATCCAAGGAAGGCAGCCTCTCACTTCACTGAGCTAATGGGCTGCAGTGGGGGGCACCAGAATTTCTCCCCTGGACCCACATGCACCCAGGAACGTTTCTTTAGCTAATTCTCCAAGCCAGCAGCCCCATCTGGGCACCTGGGAGTAGCTGCTAGGTCCTGCCAAGAGTTTGTGTCAGTAATTAATCTGCCTCAGCCTCACAGCACTTGCTCCCTCCTCAAGGCACAAACTGTTTAAGGAAAGGTCCAGGCAGAAAGGATTCATGGGTCAGGGGATTTGGGAGCTCCAGAAAGCCCAGAGGCAAGTTCAAGGGCAGCTGCAGAGGCATTTCTGTGGGACAGGACCTGAGGAGTGAGAGAACAGAGGTTATGAGTCAAGGCAGGAGCTGCACAGCACCTGGCAAGCCACACACTGGAATATTAACTAAAATAACCCTCTGCCTCATCTCTTTTAAATTCAGGTGCACAGGGGAATCCATCAAGGTAATTTATGGTGTGTAGCTCCTGAAATGCCAATCAAAGGAAGCCCAGAGTAACAAGTGTGTTAAAAGGGACCTCATTGATCACTATCTCCACAAACACAGCCTTAATTCCTTCAATCCTGGTTAATCAGGCTACTTTGTTACTTTTCTTACACAAAGGATCAGTGGGAAGCTTTAGGCATTAGCTGTGCAACCCCCAGAAAGCTTCCCAGGTCTGGAGGAGGTGATGGAGGTGGTGTTTGGTGGTGTGGAACATCTCCAAGGTCCTCTAAGGGTCCCAGACAAAGCCTGTCAGTAGGACAGGGGGTTTTCTCCTCTCTTCCATAAGTGGAAATTTCTCCACGCACAAACCGCCAAGATTTGATGCAAACCTGACAATTAGCAGATGCAGAGATGATAATTAGGAAGGCAGAGAGAAGAGAAAGAGCTGTGCTGAATTCCAGGAGCCCACAGCCCCATTGCACAGGGGGAGCAGGCTCACGTGTTCTGCCAGCAGCAGCAGCAGCAGAAGGGACCTTGCCCTGTGGATCTGCAAATCTGGGTCCATCCAATGTGTCAGGAGCTGGGGCAGGGAAAGAACCACCCCAGCCCCTTCTCCTTCCACCTCCTCTTTAACAACACAAGCTGGCTTTCCCTAGGTCTTTCATGAGGTATTTTTGCTCTTTATTTGCCAAGGAAGCCCCTCTGACCTTTTTGCACGGGCTGCTGCATTGCTGTGAGCTGTAACATGCTGGAAAGGGTTTGGGATAGCAGGAGGGAATGCACAGATCAGGGCTAGATCTGCTCTTATTAAATATAATAATTACCGATCTGGAAGAGGGAATAAGCAGCGCATTAATTAAGTTTGAAGAGGATCTGAAACAGAGGAGCTGCCAACAACAAAATTGAAAAAAATTATATAAAGAGGAGGGGGAAAAAAAATCAAGTGGGAAGAAAGCAGAACCTGTGTGAAGAAAAGACACTGAAGAGAAGCTGTGGGGGAAGGAGGAGGTTTGGCTCTACTTTACCCCAACATCCCCAGAAGTCCTTTGCTTATTTCTACCTTTTTCCACAAAGCCAAAGCAACCCCCAGGCAGAAAAGGCTTTGGCAGACCATTGCAGGAAGAGAAGCCCTCTCATGTTTTTTACTTCAACACTGTTAGGAAGAATTGGTGGAAGCTTTGTCCCCATATGAGGAAGCTTTTACCAAAGGGCCATTTTGTCCACATGCAAAGATTCATCCAGATTCAAGTTTTTTTCTGCAGGGCAATGAAGTTCAGCAAGGCAGCCCTGAATTCACCCCAACACAATATAAACACAACATTTCACTCCTTCCTGTTTTTTTGAGGGTGTAGGGGTTTGGTAAAGCAGTCTCAGGATGCCAAAGAAGGCAGGGAGGGGCATCCTACAGTGTGACAGTGCTCACAGGGGTGTCAGGATGAGGGAAGAGATGAGGATCTGACTCCATGTTTCAGAAGGCTTGATTTATTATTTTATTATATATATTACATTAAAACTATACTAAAAGGATAGAAGAAAGGATTTCATCAGAAGGCTGGCTAAGAATAGAATAGGAAAGAATGATAACAAAAGCTTATGGCTTGGACTCTCTGTCTGAGATAGTTGGGCTGTGATTGGCCATTAATTAAACAACCAACATGGGCCAATTACAGATGCACCTGTTGCATTCCACAGCAGCAGATAATCAATGTTTACATTTTGTTCCTGAGGCCTCTCAGCTTCTCAGGAGGAAAAATCCTAAAGAAAGGATTTTTCATAAAAGATGTCTGTGACACTACAGGAAAGCTTTTGCTGAGCAGAAGGGTAACCTGGTGAAACTACAACTTCCCCAGGACTCAGAAAGTCCAAGTGATCACCTTGAGACAGGCACAGACTCACACTCCTCAATCAAAGTGCAAAACAAAAGGGCAAAATCTCCCTTTCCCTGCCCTGGCAGTGGCAGCATTTCCAGCTGCCCTGTGGCTGCCTTAAAGCAGCTCCACATTATGCACTCCAGAGCAGAACACTCTGTTGAGGATTGTATCTACATCCAAAGGTGATGTTTCAGCCCGCCTGCCCTGGGATTGCCAGCAGAATGACATCACCACTAATTAATCAGCCTCTGTACAGACATTTCTCAAACCCCCTGGATTCAAAGCACAGCAATTAGTCACATATTCCAGCAGGAATTGCCACCTTCCTTTCCACTTGCACTGCTCTCCATCCCTCGCTGACATCCCAGCTCAGCAGCACAGCCCCAGCATCGATCCACAACGAGGAGAAGGATCACATGGCACTGCCTGGAGTCCATGTCATTATCCCTGATGGAGTGTTGGCCAACACCACCATTAACAGGAGCAGAAATGCCAGGGACATACATTTCCCCTACTGCTGCAGGGGGCTGGGCTGCGCTCAGCCCAGGAGCAACCCCAGTGCCCTTCAAAATGCACACACTGAACAGCCACAGTGGGAGTAAATCTGAATACACTCAGTGTCCAGGGAGGTCCTGAGTGCACAGCTCCCTCTTCCTTCAGGATTTACCCTCCTTGTGCCAGGAGGCTGCTGCTCTTTGGGGGCAGCTGTAACTCAGCTCAGCTTCTCCAGCTGTGGTGAGAGCAGGGTCTCCTTGGAGCTGGCACAGAAAGCTGAGGAAGGTGTTTGGAGGGTGGGAAGACATGGAATAATTGAAAAGGACAGGAAGGAGTTCAGGGCTGACAGCTCTACCTGTGAGCACAGGGATTTTGGGATTGGTGGGGGAGGTAGGAACAGCTCAGACAGGGCCATGCTGGTCAAATGCTGGGCTGAAAACACAGGATTTTGGGTCAGAAAGAGCAGCCAGGGCACGTGGGGAGGGGACCAGAGCCCATAAACACTGAGATGGCCACAAGTGTCTGCTGCCAGCAGCCTGTGAAGGCTCTCCAGAAGCAATATCCACGAGGTCAGGGAGTCAAGCACTGCAATCAGGAGTGCCAGCATTCAGAGCAGCCCCCGTGCCCTCACACACAGACAGAAGAGCAGCAAATTACCAGAGTGTTTAATTACAGAACCCCCTTAGCCCCCCTCCAGCACCTCCAGCTCCTGCAGCCAGCCAGATGTGTGTCCCAGATGGAATTAGCACAATGCAGGAGCAGCAGTTCCTGTTTACAGGAGCTGCTATTTGTAGCTGATAACCAGGGACAGACAGCAGACAGCCATGAAGCTGCAGGAAAACAGAGGATGCTCCTTTGGGAGGGCACAGCGTGGGAGCAGGTGCTGCCTCTGGCTCTTACAGGAGGATTTGATCCCCATTTTCCACATGGAGCCACTTGCTCCCTATGGCTCCCCTTACTCTTCCTCAGGGGCAGCTGCCCTGCAGAGAACCCTCTGCTGTCACTGCCACATTTTCTGAAAAATCCTCTTTGCCCAGGATTTTCTCCTGGGAAGCTGAGAAGCCTCAGAGAAAAAGGAAAACAATATTATCTCATTTGTTTCTCCTGTGTTTGCTGCTCTGAAATGTGGTCTGGAGATTGTTTATCCAACATGTGAATTGTTTTAGCTTAATGGCCAATCACAGCCAGCTGTGTTGAAGCTCTGAGGATTGATGAGTTTTTATTATTCATTCTTGTTAAGCCTTCTGTCAGTATCCTTTCTCTTTCTTTAGTAGAGTTTTAGTATAGCATAATAATAAAAAATATAAAATATAATATAATATAATGTAATATAATGTAATATAATGTAATATAATGTAATATAATGTAATATAATATATAATATAATATAACATAATATAATATAATATAATGTATAATATAATATAATATAATATAATATAATATAATATAATATAATATAATATAATATAATATAATATAATATAATATAATATAATATAATATCCTTCTGAGAACGTGGAGTCAGATTCACTCACCTCTCACCTCGTCCTGGGGACTCTCACAAACTCAACACTCTGGGGTTCAGAATTCCAAAATCACGACACCAGAGATGTCCAGCTTGACAGCCAAAAGCATCCAGTGCTCTCCTGCTTGGAGCTCTGCATGTCAATTCTCACAAATTTCAAGAGAGGCTAAAAATAACCTGTCTTCCAGTAGTGGTGGTGTGAAATTAAATTCATTACCATGTGTGAAGCACTCTAATACAATGGTGATGAGTACTACCCGAGCAGAGGAGCAGATTGTACAATAGGGAAGAGAAAAAACCCTAAAAGCCACATTGAATGTGAGTGCTCAGGGAGGCAGAGGTGCTGGGGAGAGGAGCAGTGGGGGTCACATAATTGGGCTGTATTGATGCATATGCACAGCCAGGGGTGGGCTAAGGTAAGAGAGGCAGATTCAATTTTCATCTCCCTGAACTTCAGGCTTCACTGCTAAAACGTTTCAATAACATCAGGATGCACAGCAGAGAATAGACTTGGCAAAGAGCAGAAGGTTAAAAATTAAGGTAGGAAAAAATACCCCCAACCAAATAAAAAAAACCCACAAACAACAGAAACACCACAGAAGAACAGCAAAAAGTCAAAAAAGAACCCAAGCACCACAAAATAAAACTTTTAGGCTAAAAAGACTAATAGAGAATACCAGGTTTGAAAAAAAAGCTCAGCTGCTGAAAGGAAGCACAACTTCTTGAAAAGGCTGATCAAAGAGCCAGCACTTCATTTACTCTGAACCCCTGGCTGTAAAATAAAAGATATCCTGAGTGCAGAGGTCAGGGGAGAGGAACAGTGGGCACAGGTATGAAAGCAGGGCTGACATCCAGAAAGCAGCCTGCAGACATCCTCAAAACCATGAGAAACACCCCCAGGAAGCTCTGCTGAGCCCTCCTGCAGCTGCCACACCAATGAGACCCAGCACGGGCTCTGGGGAGGGGTTTTCAGCCATCTGATGCCTTTGCCTGGCTCGGGTTTGCAGCTGGGCTGGAGCCTGGCAGAGCTGCAGCCAGCTGTCCCTGGCCTCCAGCCCACAGCAAACACATCTGGAACAGCTGGGGATGGCCAACTGCTGCTGGCCAGGAGAGGATTCCTCATGTGGATTTAATGCTCTGCATTCCATGTGATGTGTTTGATGGGGAGTGTGGAGCAGCCACACGTGTGGTCAGGGAGCAGAATTTGGGTGGCATCTGCTCTGGACATGGCACTTTGTGCCCATGGAGCCCAGCAAAGGCTCCCTGGGCCACCTGCAGGTCTTGGTTTCCTCAGGGATTCAGCCCTTCCCACCTGAGGCTCCTGCAGGCAGAGATTGCTTTCCATCCAAATCACCCTCAGGTAATTTGGTTTGATTCTTTATGCCCCATCTTCAGGGCACCTTGCCCCAGACACCTTTGTGTTCCAGTATTTTGTCTCCTGTTCCACTGGTTTTTTTTACCTTTCCTCTAAAAAAAGAAAAAAGCCCAACCATTTTTACTTTAAAAATGTAAAATGAAACTTTTGAAAAATCCACTTTTTTTCTGTAAGCTCTTATGTATCCACTTAAGGCTCTCTACAAGCCAGACCAGCAATAAAAAAGATGAATTTTTCAGAGGAAACAGAACAATCTCTTTCAGCTCTTTTCTCCTTTTTGTCCTTCTATTTTCACCTGAGTGACAAAGAAGTCAGAATATTTGAGCAAGTAGTTACTGCCTTAGTCCCTTTCTTCACTCCCATTTTACCAGCCTGAAAAGCAATGAGGGTTTTTTATCACTTTGAGGGAGGTGGAAAGGCCTGGTAAGTCTTCACATTAGAAGGTAAAAAAAATAAACCAGAACAAAAAAAGCTTTGTCATGTGAAAATGGATGAGAAACAACCCATTTGAACCAGGTTCAACTCCTGCACTGAGACATCCCTCTTGGGAGAAAAAAAAAAATAAAAGAGAGGAAGGGGGTTTAACTTGCTAACTTGCTGTTAAAGATACTTCTGTGAACCTGGGCTGATAATAGGAACCACTTTCCAAAGTAAAACTGCAAAGGCAAACCTCAGAGCCCCTGAGCCAGGTAGTGCTGAGCTCTAATTGGTGTAGACCAGGTCCCAGGCCAGCCCTGGCTGTGAGGAGGGGTTCAAGGAACACCCTAAATCCTTGGGAGGTGTTTTACAGGGGGACTGCACCCCTGGGAAGGTGCTCAGGTGCTGGGAGGTGACAGTCCTTGCTGCTGTGACATCTTTTGGTGAGACCCCACCTGCAGAGCTGCCCTCAGCTCTGGGATCCCAGCACAGGAAAAACCTGGAGCTGCTGGAACCAGTCCAGAGCAGGCACCAGGGTGATCAGAGGGATGGAGCAGCTCTGCTGGGAGAGCTGGGATTGTTCAGTCTGGAGAGGAGAAGCTTTGGGGTGAGCTCATTGTGGCCTGAAGGAGCCACAGGAAACATGGAGAGAGACAATTTCCAAGGGATGGAGGGACAGGACAAGGGGGAATGGATTCAAACTGAAAGAGAGAAGGTTTAGATTGGATATTAGGAAAATATTCCTTATTGTGAGGGTGGGGAGGCACCAGAACAGGCTGCCCAGAGAAGCTGTGGCTGCTCCATCCCTGCAAGTGTTCAAGGTTGCACAAAGCTGGGAGCAAGCTGGGATAGTGGAGCGTCCCTGCCCATGGCAGGGGGCTGGAATGGGATGATCTTTAGGGTCCCTGCCAAACCAAGGCATTCCATGGCTCTGTGATGAGAACAGCTACACATTTTCCTGCACTGCCAAGGGAAGTGAAGCCACACCTGGGAAAGTGTTGGGCTGTGCAGGGCAGGACCTCTTTGCTCTGGCACTGATAATCGGTAGAACTCTCCCTGTGTCAGGAGACTGGAAAGGCATCCCTGAGAGGGAGCTTGCAGAGGGATTCCCTCAGCTGAGAGGGAATTCACACCCTGAGAGCCTTGGCAAGGCTGGCTCTGGAAGCTGCAGCAATACAGATGCTGTGCAAGCTCCCTCTGGGCCTTTTAGGCAGTGCCTGACTCAAATGGAAATCAATGTGAGCCTGGAGTCAACTGCTCCAGAGAGAGAAATCCCCGTGCAGCGCCCAGCCCCGAGCCCGGGGCGCTGTCCCTGGCACAAAGTGCTGTCCCAAAGGGGTCCAGGAGTGCAGGAGCCACATCCAGACGGGGCTGGCCCTGACAGGCACTGCCACCACACGGCTCTGAGCAGCCCCAGCACCACCAGCATCTCACAGGACATCCCGAGCTGGACGGGACACACAAGGAGCAAAGTGTGTCCCTGCACAGGACACCCCACAGTCCCACCCTGTGCCACAGAGCATTGTCCAAAGGCTCCGTGCGCTCTGTCAGAGCTGCTGTGAGCGCTGCCCCGGGAGCTGTTCCCGTGCCCCAGCACCCTCTGGGGGAAGAACCTGTCCCTAATACACAACTGAACGTCCCCTGACACAACTTCAGCCGTTCCCTCGGGTCTGTGAAGGGTCAGAGGTTGGTGCTGTCCTCTGGGAAGAAGCTGCACCCCAGCACAGGGCAGTGCCGGGCTCGCTGTCCCCTCTGTCCCCTGTGTCCCCCAGCACAGGGCAGTGCCAGGGCTCGCTGTCCCCTCTGTCCCCTGTGTCCCCCAGCACAGGGCAGTGCCAGGGCTCGCTGTCCCCCGTGTCCCGCCCCCGTGTCCCCCGGTGTCCCCACTGTGCCCTCTGTCCCCCAGCACAGACCAGTGCCAGGCTTGCTGTCCCCAGTGTCCCCCAGCACAGGGCAGTCCGTGCAGGGCTTGCTGTCCTCCGTGTCCTCCGCGGTGTCCCCCGCGTCCCCGCTGTCCCCCGTATCCCCCGTGTCCCCCGCCATGTCCCCGGTGTCCCCACTGTTCCCCGTATCCCCCCTGTGTCCCCGCTGTCCCCCGTACCCCCCGTGTCCCCCCGGTGTCCCCGCCCGTTCCGCGGGGTCTGGCGCCCCCTGCCCGCCGCGGGGGGAGCGGCAGCGGCCCCGGCCCGGCGCGGATCGCACAGAATCCATCAATGAATTGGGTCAGGAAAAACCTCTGGGATCACCGAGTCCGGCTTGCGAGGGATCACAGCCTTGCCAACAGCACCATGGCACCGAGTGCCACGTCCAGTGTTTGCTCAAACACCTCCAGGGATGGTGACTCCAGCACCTCCCCGGGCAGCCCATTCCAATCACCCTAATTGGCCTAATTACCCTTTCTGAAAGATGAAGAAATTACTCCTGATGTGCATCCTGAACCTCCCCTGGCCCAGCCGGAGATCCTGTCCCTGCGATCCCGTCGCTGTTCCCCGGGAGCAGAGCCTGACCCACCCGGCTCCGCCCTCCTGCCAGGGAGTTGTGGAGAGCCATAAGGACACTCCTGAGCCTCCTTTCCTCCAGGCTGAGCCCCCACACCTCCCTCAGCCTCTCCTCACGGGATTTGTGCTCCAGACCCTTCCCCAGCTTTATTCCTTCAGCAGCTCCACGTCCCTCCTGAGCTGAGCGGCCAGAGCTGGGCACGGGTGCGGCCTCAGCAGCGCCCAGCACAGGGGGACAAACACTACCCTGGTCGCTCTATATGTGATGCCAGCCAGGTGCCACAGGTCTGCTGGGGTTACCTGGGCACTGCTGGCTCATGTTCAGCCTCTGCCAACCAGCAAACCCAGGCCCTTTTTTGCTGGGCCACTTCCCAACCACTCTGCCCCAAGCCTGTAGCACTGCACAAGGTTTTTGTTTTTGGGACAGGCCCCTCACAGCCCCAGCCCACTGACAACAGCTGGCTGGGCAGCAGCAGTGACCTGGGAGTGCAAAACCACATAGTTACACATATTTACACCTGCAGAGAAGTGATGGAACAGCAGGCAGGAAGCTCCCTGGCTCCTGAGGAGGGAGACTGCTCTCAGAGCCACTCTCCGGGCTCCAGTAGAGACAGAGCTCTCCAATGAGATGGACACAGAGCAGCTTCCCTCACTCCCCTCCTTTCACACAGGACTTCTGGCAGCCCAGGGCTCCCAGGGTATCCATGCCAGGCTCACTTGCTCGTGTGAAAAGCTGTAAAACAATAGCAGTGTCACCTGCAGACACGTGCCACAGCTGGTGAGGTCACCCAGTGCATTCCTGCTGAGTGGGAATGCCCACAGGAGACCTCAGCCTTCCCTTCCCAGATGAACTCCCACTTAAACTGAAGCTTATTCAAGCATTTGCATCCCAGTGATGCATGAAAGTGTCCCTCTGCAGGTAAAGTGACTGTGAGATGGCATTTTCATGTATCTGGGATGTTTTTCTAAGCTGAGCTATGGATAGTTCCTTCTTCAAGCTGTTGCTCCTCAGTAGATTTAGAGTTACAAGCTCTGCTGCTCCAGCCTGCCCACCTCCCCAGCAAGGTGAGGAGCAAAGCTAAAGCCCACCTGCAGGTCTGCACAAATTCTCTGCCTACAGAGCCATCCCAGCTGGACACCTGAGGAGTGGCTGCCTTTGTTTTGGAGGGATGGAGAAGCTCCATTTCCCTGCCCCTGTGTTAATGTCCCACAGGAGCTGGTAGCCCCTCTGACCCTGACACTGCTGAAGAAAAGGCTCCCTCACAAAAAAAGCTTTATTTATCCCAAAAAAGCTTTATTTATTTATTTATTTAGCCAGACTCAGGCAGCAACTCTGCACCAAGCCTGAGCTAGCACAGACACACCATGGGCTCCCTGCAAGAGGCTCCCTGCTCTCCTCACACCCAGCCTGCCCCACAGGCAGCCGGGCTCGTGGAATGGGGTCATGCAATGGGGTCACTCCCCAGCCCTCAGGGCCATCCCCACTTCTGGTCCTGTCCCTCTGTTTGCACCTATTTTAAGCCACAGAGGCACAAGCCCTGCACCAGCCATACCCTGCTGGAAGCTCTGCAGAGGCCCCATGAAACTGTGGGGTTTGGTTTTCTTCCCTTCTAGAACTCCTTGGCTACTCACAGCTTTTGGGTTGAAAAGCCTTGGTTTCATCTCCAAAAGGAAGATCATTTTTTAAAGAACTGTTCAGACAAAGTGTGACATAACAGGGCATCTATTTCTTGAACAGAGCTGTTTCCCTGCATTTGTTTGAAGTCTGACCTGATTATTCCTGCAATTGTATTTTTAATGCTCATCAGGTATCCTTGGAGAAAATGGAGAGTCACTTTTTTTAGATCATGCATATGTAATCAGACAAACAAAATATAGCTCACCTGCCCTGTTCCTCCCCTCCACAGCAAAAAGCACATCCTTCACCATTGCTCCAGAGAAAGCAGCAGCCATTCAGATGGGACAGGGCACCAGTTTCTGACCTGCCTTGGGCACTTCTGGTGCCATCTGTCCTCACTGTAGGGAGAAATGCTGCCCTCACACTGGAATAAACAAGAGTTGTTCCCCTACTCGTAAGTGCTTCCTCCAGCATTGCTCCCACATAGTTCTGCACCTTTAATCCAGCTTTTTAAGGTGGCCATTTCAGCTCCATGGGTACTTTCAGTCCTGTTTTACACAGTTCCATGATCACTGCCTGGACCAGACAGAGGCAGGCAGCATCACTGGTGGCTGGCACTCTGCAGCTGTGACCTTGGCACGCCCGTGCTGCTGAGAGGAGAGGGGCACTCACTGAGCAGGGCAGGCAGCAGCAGCAGGGCAGCACTTTGTGCCTGGCTCAGCAGCTCAGCCAGCCCATCCCAGCATGAACCTGGGACATTCAGGGTCCAGGGCAACCTGTGAGCACATCCCAAACCCCTCTGTGAGGCTCCGTGTGTGTCACAGCTCCAGGGCAGACAGCACGGGACACAGGGAGCCCTGGGGTCAGGAAATGTCCCTCTGCAGCTCAGCTCAGTGATGGGGAGGATGAAACAGCAAAGCCTTATAAATATGATTGCCTGGCAAAAGATTTTGAGAATATAGAAACTATAAGTGAGATTGAAATGAGAGCAAGCTTTGAGATACCTCAGTTACTGAACAACTGGAAAACAATGGTGTGGCCAGCTGAAGGTAATCCCCTTTTGATGGAACAACACCCTCTGCTTGCAGACAGCTCCAAGGGTCAGAGCAGACCCTGCCAGCTTGGCAGAAGGGGCCCAAAGAGGAGTTTGTAGGGTTTAAAATGTAACACAGTATGGTAATGTAATGATTCTTACAGGCTGTATGAAAATGCTATAGGATTTGTATATTGTACTAGATTGGTTAGTGAGAATTAGAATATTCAACACAGAAGAAGATTTATTGTATTGGAATAGGAACTTACCTTTACTTTTCTATGCTCCTAGCTCTTGCCTTTTACACTCTTACCCCTTTTACTCTCTTACTCTCTCCCCCTCTCCTCTCTCAGTCCTGCTCTGAGCTGTGTCTGGCAGCTCCCAGCAGGGCCCTGCACCCAGGCCCTTTGCAATAAACCCCAAGTTCCAGCCCTGGCTGCAGAGATCTCTCATTTCTGCCCATCCTGACTGTCCTACCCCTGTCAATCCTACAGCTCAGCCCTCCATGAGGTTCCATCTCCCAGCTTGGCTCCACCACAGACCAGCATCCTCACCCCATTCCTGCCAGGAAACCCCCCAGGCAGGCAGGGCTCAGCAAAGGAGCAGCTCCACTCTCCCATCTCAGCAGCCAGAGCCACAGAAAGCCTCCAGACCCAGGCAGAAAGTTTGAGCTGCTGCAGAGTGCTGCCATAAGCAGAAACCACGGACACAGGCAGCCTCCTCAGCCCATCAATCATCAGGAGGGGGCAGAGAACTAGTCACCATCTCATCAGTTAATTACAACTGTTAATCATATTTTCATTAACCTGAAATGAAGCTGCCAGCATTGCCCCTCTTTTCACCCCATGGCCCAAGTGCCATTTCTCAGAGAGCAATTCTCCTGCAGGAGGACACGCTCTGTCCTTCACAGCACACATCTGGCCAGCCATTTCCAGACTGTTATCTTGCCTCTTTTCCACATCTCCAGCCCATCCTAGTCCTCAGCAGGCACCCACACTGCCTTTGCCCTGCAGGAAATGGGTTTAGACTCCTCACAGTGTCCCAAACCTGCTCAGGATGGGTTCCTAAGGTCCTGCAAGGTCTGTTCTCTTGCCTGTCAGATTGCTGCCACACTGAGCATGTTGCTACAATAACATTTCCCCTATTTTTAAAGACTACCTGGTCTATAAGCCTGCCCCTGTAAAGCACTTTTAGTTCTCCATGTATAGCTGTAAACAGAGCTGTTGATGCCAGATTTGCATGGGACAGAGAGGAGGGGCAGGAGAACCTTGACCTGCAGGGCAGGAGGTCACACTGCTCAGTGCCCCAGGGGCAGCCCTGCACCCTCCAGCTCTGCTCCTGCTCCCCCTCAGCCTCCACTCCTGGCTCTCCATCAGGAGAAAGGGTGTTGATTAGTGTTAATTGAAGACTTTGGATGCCACACCTTCCTCCAGGGTACGCAGAAATAATGAGCACTGTGACATTTGAGATCCCCTTTGCCTCTGCTGTTGCAGCACTGTGCCTCAGCCCTGCCTGAGGGGACAGCTCACCTCTGGGGTGAGCAGGGAATCAGCATTCCCAGGCATCATCTGCTCTCCTCCCTGCTCCAGCACTGGAAATCCCCTTTTCCAGGCTGGGGCATCACACCCCTCGTGTCTGTGTGCTCTGGGAAAGCAGAGCCTGAGCAGAGCCATCCCCAAGGCTGCCAAGCTCAGGGCACCAGCTCCATGGAGCAGCATTTACCAGAGAGGGACAGGAGAGCAATCACAGATCCTGGTCCTTCCTGTCATCTCACTCTGGTTCAGCCTTGGCCACTTAAGGTGACTCCCATTCTGAATGCTACAGATGGGTAATGTGATGGTTGACTCTCACAATTAAAAGGCAAATATTAAGTATAATATATGTTAAGAGAAGTTATATAGATTTAGAGTTATGTTTTACCCTCCTGGTGTTGTTATGAGGGGGTGTCCTAGGTTTGGGACATTTGGGAGGGCCACTTGTCACTATGGCAGCACCTGAGCTCCAACCAAGGTGTCAGGCAGTGATCTCCACCACTGGACAGGGAACAGGAGTCAATGGACAGAACTTTGGGAGGGACTAAAGGGTTAAAAGGCAAAATCTGGGTGAGCACATGGTGGGAAAAATCCTGTGCTCCCAGCTCTGTAATATTTTCTTTATTCAATCTTCTGTTGTATTTATGATAAGGTTTTAATAAACCTTTTAGATTTTTTAAAAGTGAGGAGCATTTCTCACATGGAGTAGGTGGCCTGAGAGGGAGTGGTGACCACTCTGGTCCAAGCCAAGCCCTGCAAGGGGCAGGACAGCACTTGGTCAGCCTCAGAGCTGTCAGAGTTGAGATAGCCAGGACACAGAGTGTCGCCATACAATTTCAGAAAGATTCAACCCACACAGGATAACACCAAACCACCTCAGAAGGCTCCAGGTGCCTGCCCACACAGAGTACCATCATCTCACCTCAGGGGGTTTCAAGCATCTCCTGTTCTTGTTCTTTAGCCCAACCCTTTACCCCCCTCACGTTGATGCCCTGCCCCTGTGTGCCCTCTGCTCCCTTTGGTGGTTGCTCAGCACACCTGGGCACTCCATGGCTCATTGCTGTCAGTGCTGCTCACCTGCTGCTCACAGCTGTGCCCACTGGGGATGAGGCTGGGCCAGCCCATCCCAGTGACCCCAAACTGTGCCCAGAGCACAGCCCATCCCAGAGACACCAAACTGTGCCCCTAGAGCACAGCCCCATCCCACTGACCCCAAACTGTGCCCACAGCACAGCCCCATCCCAGTGACCCCAAACTGTGCCCCTAGAGCACAGCCCCATCCCAGAGACCCCAAACTGTGCCCACAGCACAACCCCATCCCAGAGACCCCAAACTGTGCCCACAGCACAGCCCCATCCCAGAGACCCCAAACTGTGCCCACAGCACAGCCCCATCCCAGTGACCCCAAACTGTGCCCACAGCACAGCCCCAATGACCCCAAACTGTGCCCACAGCACAGCCCCATCCCAGTGACCCCAAACTGTGCCCACAGCACAGCCCCATCCCTGTGACCCCAAACTGTGCCCACAGCACAGCCCCATCCCTGTGACCCCAAACTGTGCCCACAGCACAGCCCCATCCCAGTGACCCCAAACTGTGCCTAGAGCACAGCCCCATCCCTGTGACCCCAAACTGTGCCTAGAGCACAGCCCCATCCCTGTGACCCCAAACTGTGCCCCTAGAGCACAGCCCCATCCCAGTGACCCCAAACTGTGCCCACAGCACAGCCCCAATGACCCCAAACTGTGCCCACAGCACAGCCCCATCCCAGTGACCCCAAACTGTGCCCCTAGAGCACAGCCCCATCCCAGTGACCCCAAACTGTGCCCACAGCACAGCCCCATCCCAGTGACCCCAAACTGTGCCCACAGCACAGCCCCATCCCAGTGACCCCAAACTGTGCCTGTCCCAGACTCCTCAGGTGGGGAGGTTGCACCTCTTACTGCATTTGCTTCACCTCTTCATCCACTCCTGACATTCCAGAGGGAATTCAGCTCTGCCTGACCACTCCCTGCAGGTCTGGGAGGATGTCAGGAGCCAGCCAGGGAAGGGAGGAGAGCCAGGAGCAGAGGGTTCAGGCTCTGCAGGTGCTTTTGCCTCCCTCTCCTGTCTCCCCCAGCCCCCAGGAGCCTCAGATGTGCTAAGCAGCCTGTGAAGGTGTTAATGGGGAATGGATCACCCCTGCCACAATTGTGATGCACCGTGGCACCCAGAACAGAAATGAGATATAAAGTATGTACTTACTCTCCCAGTGTGAAAACTGCTGGGTTAAATATAACCCAGGCTGCTGGCTCCAGGAAGCGTAGCTGATCTCTTCATTTGATGGCAGAGTGCTTGCTTTGCCAAACAGCCCTCAATCCCCACGGAGCCAGCAATTCCCCCTGTGCTAAATGTGCATTTACATTACCAGGCATCACAGAGGTGCATAAATTGCCTTCTTTATATATCTGTATGTGAAAAATGCATATTTTATGATTGGCTTTTCGCAAATATTAAAATGAATATTATATGTGTTATATTAGAAAGTTGTGCTGTATTAATTTTCTTAAGTAGGGTGTTAAATATAGTTTTAGGTTATAACAAAATGTTAAAATAGGAACTATGTATGCAGGATGTTTTTTTAAGAAAGGAATGAGGTGCTCACACAGAGATAGCAGCCACAGGACACCTCAATCTTTCAGAGAAAAAGCATTTATTGCTCCCTTATCAAAAAAAATTACCTTCTTCCTGCCTTGCTCAGCCATGAAGACCTTGTCAGGATTCAGAGGAAGAAGTTGACGCTGACCAGAGAGAATCCTGTGTTTGAATGGAATTTATGCATCATGGATGAAGTGTATGAATATGCAACAGGCTGTTGCTTTTAAGGGTTAATGCTCTGTTAACGTGGGTCCTTTTTTGGGTTTATTTTGCCCAGAAAGAGGTACCTGGACTCTCCATAACTCTTTGTTTCTGTTGTCTCATATTGTCCTAATCCAAATTGTCCAAATTATTATTACTCTAAATATATTACTATTTTATAACCATTTTATTATCATTAAAATTTTTAAATTTTAAAAACAAGTGATTGGCATTTTTCACATATATATATATATTTTATTTTACTTTTTTTCCTTGTAAAGTGTCCCAACCCAGCCTCTCACCAGCCAAGCCTTGCTGTTGTTTTTTGCCCAATTAGGTTTTTGATGAGGCAAAGGTCACCCTGGTTTCTGCAGGTGCAGAATTGAATGAAGGAGGTGCAATGAGTGGTCGAGAAACCTTCACCACCTCCCCGGCAGCCTCAGGGCAGCATAATGCAAACAAGACACAAGATTGTTACTGGTTAGAGCCTGTGGCAGCCTTGAGAATTAGCATCTACCTTCCAGCAAGATTTTAACCAGATTTCCTCTCTCTTTTGTGACCTCTTGGGCCCCAGACACAGTCTTGGAGGGACAATAAGCTGAATTTTTAATACACCATCCCCTGACAGCATGGACTGCTTGGCACTCCCCCCAGGCCTTCCATGGGGTCATTTGTAACCCCCTGGGCTGGAGGGGCAGCTCTGGACATCCCCAGCAGCTCCCAGTGAGGGTTAAATGCCAAATTAACACTCCCAGGAGCTACAGAGCTGCTCTCCCAGCTAAGCCCCACACCTTGTGCCCAGGTAGGACACTGCAGGTGCTCACACCACCAGAAATGAAGCTGCAGATGCAAAGCCCTCCAAATTCAGCATAAAGCTGGGTTAGTGTGAGCCTGGGGGAGGAGAGGGGTACAAGGTGAGAAACAAGGCTTGCTTGGAGGATGCAGAAACACTTCTCTGCCAGAAGTGACCTCCAGAGCTTGAAGTTAGCCAGGGGGAAAAAGTCACAAAGCCACACACCTCTAATGGCAGCACTGCATTGCCTGCTACTGCATTCCCTGCCTGTTTGCAGAGGATCTTCTGTTTACAAGAGATCTGTAAATCAAAATACAACCCTTCTAACGAGCTGGCCTTGCCAAACACCTCCTCTGCCTTCATCCACCTGAAGGCTCATCAGCTGAGAAGTGTCAACCAGCTGAAACTTCAGGATACCCTAGGCAGAAAAAAAAAACTTATTCAAATTATCCTTTCTGGCCTCCAACTCCAAGAGCTCAAACCTTCTTTGAACCCTCATCAAAAGTGAAGCCATTTCTTGTAGCAGCCAAGCAAGCTGCCAGCAGCACAGGAGCACACCACTCACCTTAAAAAAGGCAGCATTAATATTTACTGACTGAGTGCAGGCTGCAGAACAGCTCTTATCTGTGCTGTTTAATTGTGCCAGCTTTAAGAGCAGCCCAATAAAGGCATGTCAGCAAGGCTTCTTTTTTTAAAGAGTGTGCCAGGGGATCTTGTTGTAAGTGAAGATCTTGGAGAAAAGTGAGGAGATTCATTGCATTAAGTGCTCGGTGTGAAAGTGGGTTAGACAGGACTGCTGTCCCTGGGGGGCTGCCTCTGCCAGTCACCTGGGGAGAAGGATCTTTGAGAGACAAGCAAACAATCCTCAGCACTACCCAGTGAATTCAGGATGGGGCCCTTTGCCAGCCCAGCTCTCCCCCTCAGCAGGGAGCACTGGGTGGGTGGGTGGCACCCTCAGCCCCCTGTGTCCACTGGCACAGATGGGTGAGGACATTCCACAAGGCAAGCTGTCCCATCTGACCCTTCATGTTGTTTGTGCTCTTGGGGCTGAGATTTGGATCATTTGTCCTTGGTCCCCAGCTGGAGCAGGAATTGTTTTGTCTCCCTGCTCTGTGCACAGAGCTCAGCATCCCCTCATGTGAAGCCCAGACCCACACACTAAAGCAGCACAGAATCTGAAAAATAGAAAAGCCAAAATCTGAGGCATCAGTTCCCACTTATCAACCCCTTTTGCATTTTCACCCTCATGAGGAAAGGACACAAGTGTCTCCTCCCCTATTCAGACACCACTCCTGGGGTCCATCTGCAGCACCACTGTCACTGCTGGGACCAAGGTCCCTTCACAGGTTCCCTGTTTGGCTCCCTACACCTCACACTCTCACTGCCAGACAATATTTTCTTACTGGCCCCACGGGTTTCCCAAAGCAGAGTCTCAGACATCCAGATCTTTTATTTTAATTGTGGTGCTCAAGGCAGGGAGGGACCCCAACGAAACAACCCCTACCCTTGCATTCTTCACACACCCTTCATGTGTCTCTTGGTCCCACGGGGATATTTGTTCTCTCTGGGTTCTCCAGAGTCTCTGGGTGAGTGCCACAGCCCACACTCCATAGCACTACAGCCCCAACATCACCTGCCTCCAGCTGATCCAGGCTATGGTCTGGAGAAACCCCGAGGAGCAGCTTCCAACCACCCCAACCCACCGGGGAGGCACAGCCTCACAGGGCATCTCCCAGCTTTTTATGCCCATGGTGTTTTTATATCCCTTCATTTCATGGCCCTGCACTGAGGCAGGGAGCAGGGCAGGCTGCACCCCCTGGCAGCAGCAGCCCAGAGCCTGCAGCCTCACTGCTGGGAGAACTGGGGGCCACAGGGGCTGATCAGCCTTGTTTCTCCAGGAGAGCTTTGAAGATGCAGGCAACAAAGAGGGAAATTTCAACTCACCTGAAGCATTTTGCTAAAAATAGCTGCTCTTCCCCCGTCACAAGCTGGCATTGGGCTGCTGTAGTATTTTAAAGGGAGGTTATAACATAGAGCCTCCTCCTCTTCCCTCCCTGAATCTCTGAGCAGCAGCTGCAGCACATGCACACACACACATTACAGCATGCTCAGCACCCTGGCAACCAGGCTGCTCTCAAGGCTCATCGAGTGTAGGTCCAGCTCAAAAAGCAAAAGCCAGCCCATTTGCTATGGGGCAGTAATTGCTCACACCCCCTCAGCCCTTTGCACAGGAGTCACAAAACTCAGCAGCTCACTGCAGGAGGAGGGAGGTTAAACAAGAGGCAAAAGCAAGAAACAATCCCTAATTACAGCAAACAATGAAAAAATCCAGGCTCTGCAGTGCCTTAGACCCATCTCTGAGGGCATCTGCTGACACTCAGTCCCTCATCACAGCCCAGAGACCTCTGTCCCACAATTCTGCTGCCAGGATTAACCCAGCCCAACCTGGGAGACCACCCACAGAAACACAGCCCCTATCAATCAGTAAATATGCTGATTGGGAGCTGCAGGTGATTAATTGCAGTTATTTTACTGCAGTCTGTGGGGTGGGTACAGAGGCTCTTCCAGTATCACAGGAGGCTGCAGAGGAGGTGGATGCTGGCAGCAGTGCCAGGGCTGGTGCTCCCAGGCCAGATTTTGTTCCTTCTCAGGCCCTAGGTGGACACAGCCCTACCAAGGTATTTAGTGCTTAGGGTAATTCCTCAGAACACACCCCACCTGGAGAGCAAAGCCTTCCTCTCTCATGCTCTGGTTTTAAAACAAGATGTTTTTGCAGGAGGGTTTTAAAGTCATCCAGTCTGCTACAGATCACCAGTGGGAGATGATGTTTGGGCTAATGCTCAACTACATCTCCTAGGGCAAAGGCCAGTGAGAAATACTGCAGGAGAGCAGGGAGGGGGGGAGAGGAATTCCCTGAGCAGAAATTATTTTGAGCACAGAAAGCTGCAGAGCAGTGTGGAGCGAGGCAGAAAAAATTCAGGAGAGAGAGAGAGAGGTGTTTTTTCTGGGGGCACACAAAAGAACAGAGGAGAGAGGAAGCTCTGAGGATTCCTCTGGGGGGGAGGAGGTGGGATGCTGCTCAGGGGGGCTCTGTGTGTGTGTGTGTGGGATCCCTGTCAGAGCTGGCTGGGCTCAGCAGAGCTGCTCCCTGCAAAGGGATTCCCTGCGCTGCCTGCGATTGGTGCTGGCGCAGTGACGGAGCTGCTGAGAGGATTCCTCTGCCCTGCACATCGAGCAGCAAACAGCAGCCCCAGCCCCCTCTGCTCCCCTCCAGAGATGGGGGATTCCTGCCTCTGCCAGGGCTGAGCGCTCACACAAAAGCACACAAGGAAATCCGGGGGGGTTTGTGCCTCTCTGCAGGGTTCAGGGGGAAGGGGCTGTACCGGCAGAGCACTGAGGAAGGGATTCAGAAATTCAGCTCCTAATGAGAGCTGTTAGGAAAATTAATCCACAAACACCAGAGGTTTATGTCCAAAAAGGAGACAGAGGAGTCCTTTTCGGCTTTATTGAAATAAAGGCAGAGGCCATGGGACATTCTCAAATTCTCAAATTTTTGGAGCACACAGCCTCCTTTTTATCCCAATTTCCCAACCACATTTCCCTTCTCTCTTTCCCCCTTTCCGAGGTACTTGAGAGGTTCTGACTTCCCAATATCCCTGATACCAAAGATTCCCTTCTAATGTATAACCCTCCCTTTTCATTTTTAATTCCTATAGAATTTAGGGGGTTTTCTTCCCCATTGTTTCTTTCATCTTTCAATGCCTAATTTCATTTATCAGCAAGCCTAAATTTTATTTGTAGAAGCAAGTATCTTTTTCCATTCATCAATCAGTGGAATCCTTCCCATTGTTTCTTTTATCTCCCAGTGCTGGTTTTACCTACCAGCAGACCCACAGCTTGTTTGCAAAGACAAATCTGCCATTCCTCTCAGAGCCAACCCATCAGCTGCTGTGCCTGAGCCCCCCTGAGCCATGGCAGGGTCTGTCTGTCCCCTCAGATGGACACCAGACACCAGCCAGTCCTGCAGAGCAGTCGTGCTCCTTCCTGCAGGAAGGCAGCCCAGGAGATGGGACCTGGCTCCTTCTGGTGCCTTAAGGGGCTGGAGCAGAGGCTGGATGGAGTTTAGGGGAATAAAGAGGAGATTTACTGAAGATATAAAGAGGATATTTATTTGTTGCTTTCAAAGGCCACACCCTGGCAGTACCAAAGCCACAGCTGTGGCTGTGCCTGGATGGCTCCAAGATGGAAGCAGAAGAGGGATGGTCACAAGATCTCACATTTTTATAAGTTCTGCTCCATTTGCATATTGGACTAATTGTCCAATTACAGCTCCAGCCCATGCAGTCCCATCCTTCTTGTTTTTCTCTCTCCAGCCCACGTTGTTTGTGCTCTTGGGCTTGAGATTTGGATCATTTGTCCTTGGTGCCCAGCTAGGGCAGGAATTGTTTTGTCTTCCTGCTCTGTAAACAGAGCTCAGCATCCCCTCATATGAAGGCCAGACCCACACCTTACTATCCCTTATCTGAAACCCAGACCCACACACCAAAGCAGCACAGAATCTGAAAAACATAAAAGCTAAAACCTGAGACATCAGTTCCCACTTACTAACCCTTTCTGCATTTTCACCCTCGTGAGAAAAGAACACAAGAGTCTCCTCACCCATTCAGATCATCACAACCACGTCTGAGTGCAAAATAATAGAGCCTAAAGCCTGTGTGGAGTTCAAGGTGTGTTTTAGTGACAAAACACTGCTCTCTGACACAGACCTCTGTGCTGACCTTGGAACATTGCTCTTTCCTTGTCCCTCCTGCCAAGGGAAAGGTCGCCTTCACTCTGGCCTTGAGGAGGGAGCAGGGGCAGGAGCTGGCTCATGCTCTGCCCAGCTGGGCAGTATTACAATAGAAATTGCAGTGTAGGGATCTCAACTGGGACCTTCTTTCCAGAAGCACCCTGGCTGTCTGCCTTCCTCCTTGGGTGTGAGCTGCAGGGGGATCCACAGAGAAGCTCCCCAGTCTGTGCTGGGGAAGATAGAGGTGGGCACCCCATCTCCCAGGTGGGGCTGGTGATGCACTCAGAGCTGTTACACTGCTGTGACCTCCTAGGGAAAAGCTCTTTGGGGTGGGTGTCCTGCTGGTTGGGCATTCCCAGATGTCACAGGTGACTCTCCCCATGATCACCTGTCTCTCTAGGCTGGTGGTTTGGGCAGGAGCAGCACACAGAGCCCTGCTGTGAGGCACAAGGCTCCCAGAGCCATTGCAGAGCTGGGGCTGCTGGAGGGGAACCTCAGTGAGCCCCTGCAGGAGGCCTGGGCCAGTCTGCAGCCCTGGCCAGGGAGAAGCCAGAACCACACTGAAACATCCCCTGGGCATCATACCCAGACACAGAGCAGCAGGGTGTGTTTATCCTGGTGTAACCCAGACCTGTGGGGCATCGTGTGGCTGTCACACTGTCCCCAAGAAGGGTAATGTTATGAACGGAGTTTTGTTTAGTGAAAAAAACTGAATTTTGTTAAAACCAGAGTTGCTGAGGCAGAGCTGCTGGCCAGGGTTACTTGTTATGTTAACTATAAGTCGTTAGAGTTGATAGTTCTCTTTGTATCACTTAACGACCTAGCCAGGGCAGGTAAAAGCCCTATTTTGTGTTACTGAGGAGGAGGGCTTCATTACAATATGTAGATTTTAAGAAACCCAAGGTACCATGGGACTTATTGAACTTATAAGAACCCCAAAACCAACGAGCCAAATATAAAATTGAAGAATTGGAATGATTCGTAGATGTGAGGAGTGGAGTGCTGAACCTGCAGAGATGTTAGGAGACCTCAGTGCCCCCTCGCCCTGACTAAAAGAAGCTGCCTGGGACTGGGATCTGGAGCTTGGAAGCAGGGAAAAGCGAAGAAATACCGGGGTCCCGCCCTAGACGTCCCTGTGAGGAGTGGACCCCCAGCTCTGCCCCTTAGTGGACAAAGCTGCACCTCCTCCTCCTCTGAGCCACGCTGGGAAGACGACGGAGACGGCCGCCTCGTCGAACTTCCTAATCCTGAGCTGATCACTTTAATAAAGGCATTAAAAGGAGAAATAAAACTCCTGCCCTGTTGAGTTTTATTTCAGGTAACATATGCCTGGGGGATCTGGGGTTGATTTTGGAGGGATTTTAGGGGTCTGGGGGACTTTGGGAGGGATTTGGGGGGATTTTGGGGGGGTAGGTTGACTTAGGGGTGATTTGGGCGTTAATTTTGGGGATCTGGGGGGATTTGAGGGGAGTTTGGGGTTGATTTGGGGGGGATTTTGGGGAGATTCAGGGGGCAGTTTGGAGGGGTGGGGAGGTCACTCCTGGAGTGGGAGCAGGGACTTGTGCAGCTGCCATTGGTGCAGGGAGTCCTGATCTCATCTCCAACACCCCAGAGATCCCTGGGAAGCAGTGAAGGGTTTGGCTATGCAGAAAAATCTGCTTTTTTAACCCCTCTGCCTCTTCACTCCTCTTAGCTCCTTAAGGAATACTCTGTGTGAGTTCTAACGGTGAACAAGAATTACTTAATGCATGAAAAGCCCTGGGTCTTAAACCATTTTAAAAATAAAAAAAGGTAAGTCAGAGTTGCCCTCTCCATCCTCCAATGGGAGGGTAAAGTAGTCTAGAATGTTGATGAGAAATGTGAGATATCACAGCCCGAGAGAGAGCCTGAGCCTCCTGCTGGAGCCCCAATCCCTCTGCACCCCTGCCTTTGCCTCCACAGGGAGGGATCCTGGCAGAAATGGGGAACTGGCAGATAAAAACGTGGTTCAGCCCCCTGTGCCCCTGTCCCTGCTGTTATAAGTAAAAAAATTCCCAATTTTTTGGGGGGAAGAAAGGGGTTGCAGAACCAGTTAAACCAGTTGCTGCCAAGGTGAAGTTCTACCTGTCTGTTATTGTAATCACCGGTCATTTTAGTTATTTGTTCCTTTTGTATCAGTATAGCCCAGCCTGGGGCTAAGTTCTCCTTCCCCCCGACACTGAGGGGAGAGGACGTGGGGGGGTGGGAGGCATCAGAGAGAATGCAAAATAACCTCAAGACCTGCATGCCATGGGAGGCTACTCCACCAAATTTACCGAAAAGACCCCCAAAACAACGAGCCAATACAGAATTAAGAGATTAGAGTGATGCGTTGACGTGAGGAACAAAGTACCGAGCCTGCAGAGATGCTGAGAACCTTTGCTGCCCCTCGCCCTGAGCAAAGACCTCAGCTGGAACCAAGATCATAGCCTGGGAAAACCTAAAGCTGGGATACCCAGGGCTATGCCCACTATTCTTCTGAGGACGGAACCCCCAGCTCTGCTCTTCAGTGGACAAAGCTGCACATTCCTCCTCCTCCGAGTCACTCTGGGAGAGACGACGGATCCATCGAGCTTCCCAACCTCGAGCTGATCACTTTTAATAAAGGCATTAAAAGGAGAAAAAGTCTCCTGCCCTATTTGTTTCGCCTTTTCTCCCAGCACAATCCCGTCGTTATTCAGCTTGGCAGCACAAGGTGGAGTGAGTGAGTGCGGGAGGAGGGAGGGAGGGAAGGAGATAACGAGTGTGCGAGGTTGGCATTTTTAAATCTATCCAACATTTCTCCGTGCTGCCGATTGCAAACTGCCGCCCGCGGCCCCTGCTCCAGCATCCCGCGTTGCCATGCCAACAGAGCCTGCCAGCCCCTGTGTCGTGAGGGCCACTCCGCTTTCCTGGGAGCCACGGGCTCCTGGCAGAGGGATGTGCATGTCCCCGGCCCATTCTGACTCCTAGCAAGAGCATTCTTCGGTAATTGCCCCCCAGAACTTCCGATGCTGCGAGATGCTTCACCCCTCTTCAGCGCCTTTAAGATGCCATCAGCAGTGCTTGACTTAATCAGGACATCCTGGCACGAAAAGCAGCCTCCTCCTGACCCCTGCACTTCCGCTGGGAATTAAATATAATAAAGCAAAGAGCTTTTCCAGTTCCCTCAAAGCCTGGAGAGCTGTGGGTGTAAACGTGAGTGGCACCACCAGCAGACAACAGATCCCCCTGAGGGTGTTGGCTGACTCCAAGGACAGGGAGCAATGGATTTGCTGCCTGGTCCTGAGCCCACACCTGTGTGACAACGTGGGGATGTGGCACAGAAAGCAGGAACAGCTCAACCAGCAGCTACCTGAGCCTGGGGAAACAGGAATTCCCTTGGATCAGCTGTGCCCTGCGCTGTGTGGATGGCTCACAGTGTGAGGGGAGGTTGGGCTGATCTCCAGGGCTCTCTTGCCACCAGTGTTTCTGTGATGGATGTCTGGGCATCACTGATTTGTTGGTTCAGTTTTCCCTGCAGAGCTGGGCTGTCCTTGCTGGAAGAATTATGTTGGTGGTCTGGGAGACAACTTCACAGCCAGGAGCTGGAATGGTGGCCTGGGAGGCAGGCTCAGGAGCTCTTCCTTCTGCTGGGGGGTGCTGGCTGATACAGATGGGTAATGAGATGGTTGGCTCTCACAATGGAGGGGTGAACATTAGGTGTGTGTTAAAGAAGATTTGTAGATGTGTTGTTTTGTTACTGCAATGTGTCCTCCCCTTGCATTGCTATCATGGGATGGCCTTGGTCACTGGGGCATTTGGGGAGGGTTGGCTTGTTACTGTGGCAACACCTGACCTCCAATCAAGGTGCCAGAAAGTGATCTCCCCCCCTGGATGGCAAGGAAGGAGTCGACTGACAAGACTTTAAGAGGAGCTAGAAGTATAAAAAGCAGAGCATCCATTTTGAAGATGAGCATGTGGCTGGTAGTCACGGGGGCTCCCAGTGCTGTAGTTTTTCCTTATTTAGTCCTTTTGTTGTATTTTTTGTTAAAATTTATTAAACCTTTACAATTTTAATAAGTGGACAGTCATTTACCACGTGACTAAGGCACCTCAGGTGCAGGTTCCTTGTGACAGGGACATCCAGCTCTGTCTTTGCCCCTGGCCCTTCTACATTGTTTTAAACCTCTAGATGGTTTTATCTACAAAGTGCTTTGTCCTCTCCAACCATGAAGGAAAAGCCTCCCTTGCTCTGGGGAACAGAGACTGGAGCAAGGGAAGAGCAGCAATACAGGTCAGCTCACTTCAGTGAGTGTGCTGGTGTGCTGTGTCCTCCTTTAGAGCACCCAAGAAGATGTGAAGCCCTGAATTGAGCTTGGGCTTTGGGGTTTTTAGCCTTGGCAGTTCATTTCCCTTGGGACCCTGGGGAGGGCAGCAGGGGCATTTGCTTTTATCCAGTTAAAAAAAAAAAAAAAACAGCAAAAATTATATCTGCAAGCCCACTGTGAGCAGCTGCTGGCTGTGGAAAACCATGACCAGCAAAATATGTAGCTGAGATTGTGATCCTGCATGTGTTTAACCCAGCCCCTGCTCATCTCCTCCAGCCTTTTGGGTTGCAGGTGAGGGCCAGAAACACCAAAGCAAGCAAAGGAAGAGGTGGTGCTTCCATGAACTGGGAGTTTAGTGTTTGCTGGGTGCCAGCCCAGAGGTCCCAGCTCCCACCTGTGAGCCCTGCCTGCACATCCCACAGCAAAGCTGAGCTCTGTGGCCATTCCTGCTCTCCACTCCCTGCCTTTCCCTCCTGCAGGAGGGTTGCAGGGAGCAGCTTTGCAGGATGCTTTACACTTCTCCTTCCAGTTGCTTTGTTCTCTGCCTCCCTGCTGTTTCCTTGGAAAAGTTAATTTCCCCTATGGACTTTCTTTAGATGGAAACATTCCCCCTCAGTGCAGTCGGTGAGCACAGAAAACAACAATTTCCAGCCTGAATGGAAATAATTAGAATCACCTTTTGGTGAGGAAGAAACGGGCATGAACTGAGAAATCTTGCACCTCTATATCCATGCCTGGGGTCACTCTGTGTGTGATTTCTTACATCTTCCTTTCCTTTCCTTTCCTTTCCTTTCCTTTCCTTTCCTTTCCTTTCCTTTCCTTTCCTTTCCTTTCCTTTCCTTTCCTTTCCTTTCCTTTCCTTTCCTTTCCTTTCCTTTCCTTTCCTTTCCTTTCCTTTCCTTTCCTTTCCTTCCCTTCCCTTCCCTTCCCTTCCCTTCCCTTCCCTTCCCTTCCCTTCCCTTCCCTTCCCTTCCCTTCCCTTCCCTTCCCTTCCCTTCCCTTCCCTTCCCTTCCCTTCCCTTCCCTTCCCTTCCCTTCCCTTCCCTTCCCTTCCCTTCCCTTCCCTTCCCTTCCCTTCCCTTCCCTTCCCTTCCCTTCCCTTCCCTTCCCTTCCCTTCCCTTCCCTTCCCGTCTCTTTCTCTCTTTCTTTCTCTCTCTCTTTCTCTCTTTGTTTCCCTCTCTTTCTGTCTCCAAACAGCTAAAGGTGAAGGAAATGAACATTAGATGTGGCCTGGATTTATGGCAACAGCTTCCCAAAATCTCCTGTTCCAGCTCCAACTCACTCCCTACCACCTTCTGCAGCAACTGGCACCAGCAAAAAGCAAATGTAACATGTTACTGAAGTGTTGTGTCTCTTAGTGCACTCACCTTAGGCTGGTGCTAGCTGCAGCAGGAGGTGTTGGGTGGTGGAAAATCAGATGTTACAGTTATTGCTTCAGTTATAGATAGCTCTGCCTGGGAAAAGGCCAGGAGTGAGAGGGGAGGGCTGGGAGAGGATTCACAGGGTGCTGGGAAGGATGGAAGTTTGACAAGAAAGTCTCACAGGTATGTGTGCTTGGCAGAAAGATTTTTAAATGTAGAGTCTGAAGAAGGAATAGAGATGGAAGCAAGTTTTGATATAGAAGAAAAGAACTGCTGAGCCAGTCTTACTAGATAACCAAGGAGGCAAAGGGTGTGTCAGTTAGAAGGGGTTTTTATGGCTTAGAGCAAAGGATAAACCCACCCCAAACAAGAAGATGTTTTTACCAAGCAGAAAGAGAGCACAGGCAAACAAGTCAGCCAATGTTGCAAGTAGAAAAAAGGTCTCAGAATTTTCCACTGCAAGAAAACTGAAAAACAACTTCTAGCTTAAAGTGTAATGTACTGACTTTTAGTGATTGGAGAACAGTAACATGAATATGGTAATTATAGTAATTATGATAGGCTATAGGTAAAAGTTAAGGTATAGATTGGTTCTACTGTATGAAGATGCTCAGCAAAGAAAAGTCTCTAATGCATTGGAACCAAAACCAAAGGGTGTCCAGGCCTGCCTGCAGCTGGAGCTGCCAGCTGTGGGCACAGCTCTGTCACCCACACCCCTGGATGCTGTAACATCTCAGATACAACAAACTGCATTTTGAAGAGCTGCCTGGAGTCCCACACCTCTCATTCAGGCTCTCACTACAGGGAACACACTGTAACCCTCTTCTGAACAGATTTTGCACTATTACTCCTGAAAAAAAAAAAAAAAAAGTGTTTTTCCTTGTGAAGCTGAGGCAAGGACAGCCGTGGTCAGCAGTGCAGCTGGCACAGTCACTGTGCCCAGTGCCCGTCCTGGGCTCCAGCTGCTTCCCCCTGCAAGGAGCTCCCAGGAATGCTGCCTCCCCTGCTGCTCCCAGGTGCTCTGCTGAGCCTGAATTTTTGAAGAGAGAGCAAGAGGATTAATTTTCTCAGAAAACACGGCACAAAGTGGAGATGTTCTGTGGAGAGAGGATGATTTTTTTTTCCCCCCTCCATGCTCATGATAGAAAATTGTAATAGGCTTTGTTCTGATGAGTGTTGCAGTACTTATCAGGGTAAATTTAGTATTGCCTCCTATTATAAATGACAGGAGAGGTACAGTTAAAAACAAAACTTTATCCTGACATTTCAGAAGCAGCTGTACTTAGAGAAAATATTTTTGCTTGTCTTTTGAAATTGGGATCAATTAACTGCTGGGTTTGGAATTTCCTGCCAGGTCAAAGTCCTGTTACAGCACTGTTTATAGTCAGACTGGGTAGAAAACCACCAAAATGGAAAGTACTGAGGTAAAAGTTTTAATTATTAAGAGTCTTGAGCTGAGAACAGGGAAATCACAGCCCATCAACAACCCTACTGCTCCTTCACCATGTGAGTGTGAGCAAAATACCTTGTTTTATGTGTCCCAGAGGAAACATGGATGAACTCCTCCTCCTGAGGACACTGTGGGATGCTGTGGGCAGGCTAAAACAGCAAAAGGAGAAGCCAGAATGTGGCCAAAGGGATGGGGATGTGAGTTCTTGCAGTGTGCTCTGTGCAGGGGCACTGTTGGTGTCAGGGGAGTGGTGTAGGGGGCTGACCCAGGGATGAAAATGGGCTGAAATGGGAGAGCTGGGCAAACCTCACCTGTGGGACAAAGCAGCACTTCAATAAATTTCTTGGGAGGGTCTGGCAGGGGGTCCCCTCTGCTCTGGATGCAAATGCAAGGACAGATGTACAGGGAGAGCTGTGGTTTTGAGAGGGATTTTGAAGACCAAAAGTATTTGGTATGGATGGAAACCACTTGCTTTCCTTGTCATTTTCCTGTCTTTCTTTCTCTCTCCCTTCCTTCCTTCCTTCCTTCCTTCCTTCCTTCCTTCCTTCCTTCCTTCCTTCCTTCCTTCCTTTCCTTCCTTTCCTTCCTTTCCTTCCTTTCCTTCCTTTCCTTCCTTTCCTTCCTTTCCTTCCTTTCCTTCCTTTCCTTCCTTTCCTTCCTTTCCTTCCTTTCCTTCCTTTCCTTCCTTTCCTTCCTTTCCTTCCTTCCTTTCCTTTCCTTCCTTTCCTTCCTTCCTTCCTTCCTTTCCTTCCTTTCCTTTCCTTCCTTTCCTTCCTTTCCTTCCTTTCCTTCCTTTCCTTTCCTTCCTTCCTTTCCTTCCTTCCTTTCCTTCCTTTCACTTCCTTTCCTTCCTTTACTTCCCTCCCTCTCTTTTCTTTCTTTCTTTTCTCTCTCTCTCTTTCCCTCTCTTTCTCTCTCTCTCCAAACAGCTAAATGTGGAGGAAATTAAGATTAGACTCACAATTAGACTCCCAGTGTCACCTGGAGTGGATGATCACTGCTCAGAGCAGCTCCCTCAGCCCAAACCAGTGTAACCAGCTTCAAAACTTGTCTGAGGATGAGGGCAGCAGCCCTCTGGGTGTCCCTCAGAGGTGAAGAATCACTACAGGTGCTCCAAGGAAAACTGCATTTTCTGCTGTCAAAGCTGGGACACCTGAGCAGAGACAGCAGCTGTCCCTGGGAGGTGACAGCCAGGGGCCTTTGCAGCTCCTTGAATGCCCAGATATCTTCTCTGGGCTCTCCTTTCCCTTTCCCCTGTTTTCTCTCTCTCTCCCTACCCTCAGTTACACTTTTATCTCCCTCCTGGTTCTTGGCAGGTTTTTGTGACCGTGTTTTCAGTCCGAGTGCCTCTCCCCTTCCCTCTGCTCCCCAGCCTGGAGCAGACGTGCCCTGTGCTCCATCACTCTCAGCCTGTTGCCAGGCAACCCAGCATCGCATGGATTTCACTCCCCAGCTCCCAAACAAACTGCAGTACAGGGGATTTTTCTCCTGCTCGTCCAGAGAGGGACCTCACCTGTCCCCTTGGCAGTTCTGAGGGGTCTCCAGTAGTCACTGCTGGCTTTGCTTTTTCCTCACTTTGCCTCCCCATCTGCCACCTCAGCACCTGGGAGGGCACACACTGAGTTTTGTTGGAAGGTTTGTTGGTTTGTGGGGGTCCCTCCGGGCACAGCCCCACTTGCAGTGGTGGCAAACCTTGCCATGATCCCTGTCTCCCTCAGGGAATTGCTGAACAGCTCTCCCACCCTCAGACTGCCCAGGGCTGTGGAATTACTCAGGAGCTTTGTTTTCACAACTCCAAAGGCTGAAATGGCTCCAGAAGTTGAGGCACCACCCCAGGTTGCTCGCTGTCACCGGGCTGATGGACTGTCAGACCTGCCTCAGGGGCAGGACACACATCTCACTGTCTCCCAACCCAGAATGTACTAATCGTGTTGGTGACAGCCATATAACACTCCTGAGAGCTAATTTTGGCACAATTATCACCCTTTTCAGGTCATAAAAGTCACTCAGCACTCAGCCACCTGATCAGAGCTGTCAGCCAAAGCCTCCTGCAGCCACTGCGGGGGTGAAGCACCATGGAAAGACACACAGGGGTTATCCCACATGAAATGCTGAGCCAGAGAGGAGCACACATCGTGTTCCCAGGGGAAATGTGCTGCCAGTGCCCTGTCCCAGGCAGGAGGAGTGCTGGAGGAAGGAAGCACACCTCTCCCAAAGCAGGATGTGCCTTCAGAAAGCACATTTTGCATGTGTCCTCCTGCATTTCCACACTAACAGCTGCACTCGGGTGTGTCCAGCTCCCATCACAGAAAGTGTCCAGTGCATCCATCACAGAGAGTGTCCAGTTCTTCCATCACAGAGAGTGTCCAGTTCCTCCATCACAGAATGCCCAGTTCCTCCATCACAGTGTCCAGCTTCCATCATAGTGTCCAGCTTCCATCACAGAAAGTGTCCAGTGCATCCATCACAGAGAGTGTCCAGTTCTTCCATCACAGAGAGATTCCAGTTCTTCCATCACAGAGTGCCCAGTTCCTCCATCACAGTGTCCAGCTTCCATCACAGAAAGTGTCCAGGTCTTCCATCACGGAAAGTGTGTCTAGCTTCCATCACAGTGTCCAGTTCAGAGAGAGTTTCATCCAGTGTCCATCACAGAGAGAGTGTCCAGTTCTTCCATCACAGAGTTCTTCCATCACAGACAGTGTCCAGTTCTTCCATCACAGAAAGGGTGTCCAGTTCTTCCATCATAGAGTGTCCAGTTCTTCCATCACAGAGTTCTTCCATCCCAGAAAGGGTGTCCAGTTCTTCCATCACAGAAAGAGTGTCCAGTTCTTCCATCCCAGAAGGAGTGCCCAATTCTTCCATCACAGTGTCCAGCTTCCATCACAGAAAGGGTGTCCAGTTCCTCCATCACAGAGTGCCCAGTTGTTCCATCACAGAGTTCTTCCATCACAGAAAGAGTGTCCAGTGCTCACATCACAGTGTCCAGATTCCATCACAGAAAGTGTCTCCAGTTCTTCCATCACAGAAGGAGTGCCCAATTCTTCCATCACAGTGTCCAGTGCTTCCATCACAGCGTTCAGTTCTTCCATCACACAAAGAAGCCTGCTAGCTGGCTTAGGTGTCTGATTTGGCAGGTCAGAAACCTCCCAGCTGGGAATGGGGCACTACCAGTGGAGACCAGAACATGGTTAAGGGGGTCCTGATCTGCTCCAGGGACTCTGGAAAGGTGCAGACTGACAGCTCTGGGGATCCTCTTGCACCCTTTGTTGGGAACTTTCAGGCTCCATTAGCTCTCTGAAATGCCTGTGCAGCAGTGCACACGGCATGGGGCATAAACAAGAAGATTTAGAGATCTCTGTGTGGTCACAGAGCCATAATCTCATCACAGTTACAGGTCATGGGGAACAGGAGAGCTGCTGGAGGCCTGGAGGAGAGCCAAGTCACTCCAGTGCTCAGAAAGGGCACGAAGGAGGGCTCAGGGAGCTGCAGGCCAGCCAGCCCCAGCTCCATCCCTGGAAAGGTTAAGGAACAGCTCATCCTGAATGTCATCTCCACACATGGGCAGGAGAAGAAGGTTACCAGGAGCAGTCAGCATGGGTTCAGCAAGGTGAACTCATGCTCAAGCAGTCTGACAGGCTTTGGGGATGGGATGGGATGGCTGCCTGGTAGGTGAGGCAGAGCAGTGGTTCCCGTCTGCCCTGGCTCCAGCAGGATCCTTGGCACTGTCCCACAACATCCTCACATGGAGGGTGGGATGCTGACAGGTTGAGGTTGGGCAGAGGGTTGGGAACTGGCTGGGTGGCAGAGCTCAGGGGTTCTGATGGTGGCACAGGGTCCAGCTGGTGGCCTGTGACTGGTGCTGCTGCCCAGGGGACACTCCTGGGCCCAGTCCTGTTCAAATTAATTCAGCCATGGCCTGGAGGAAGGGACATTGCTGGGGAGGTCACACCACGAGCTTTGTCACGGGATAAACACAGGGGAGGACTCCAGGAGAGCTGGGCCTGACCCCCTGAGGCTGAGTGGAGTGCAGTGTCCCCAGGGAGCCTCTCCTGTCACCTCTGCCGTGTCCCCTCAGCGCAGGTGCTGGGTGCTGCAGGGCTTTAGGCTGAGGCAGGTGGCACCTGCTCTGGGAACACTTTGTCCTGCAGCCAGCAGGGACCAGCAGCTGGGCTCCTCTGCTCCCCTTCCTCCTGGGTGCTGAGCCCTAGAACAGGAGAGCTGCAGGGCCAGAGGGAGAAAAAGGAGATGAAACCATCCACACCTCCATGTGGTGGTGGTCAGCAGAGGAATCTTCTGCTCAGATCCTTGTCATCCGTTCTGCTGCTGCTCCCAGGTGTTTTTGTTGTAGCTCTATGACCCCGATCAGGAGCTTTGACTCAGAAAGGGGCTCCTCTGCTGGCACAGGTGGGCAGGAGCATCCCTAGGAGTGAGAAGTGGGACACCCTCTGAAATGGGAAGGGGATATGGGCCTCAGTGATTCCATCATTAACAATAACGAGCAAGGAGGCATTTCTGTGCACTCCTAAGCTCTCTGCAGGGGCTGAAGGGCATTTTCCTTGCCTTGTGCCCTTCATACTGCCAGTCCCAACAGGATCAGAAATTCCAGTGCTCCTCCTGAGAACCATCATGGAAATGCAAAGAGGAAATCAGCCAGAGGACCTACAGACAGACAGATCCACAGCACTGGGGCTCTGCATCCCTCAACACGTGTGCAGGGATGGATTCACAGCTCCCCTGGCACCACAGCTCTGCTGGGGATGGCTGTCAGAGGCTGCCCTGCACACCTGACTCACTTGCCCTCCCCATCACCCACCTCAGGGGTGGCAGGAGCTGGTTGTCCTTGTGCCACAGGCCAGGACAGTGTCACTGTCACCCTGCAGGCTGCCTGGGCATGGCAGGAAGAGGCTGTGGCGTTGGGAGTGATGTTCTTCTGTTGTAGACACAAGAGCTAAACCTGAACAACCACAGCTATCAACAGCCACAGCCAGCACAGCACGTCTGCACACTCCTAACCAAAGCACCTTTGCTCAAGGCCAGACCATTTCCTGAGTGAAGGAAAGCCCAAACTGAACGTTGTCTGCATCCTCCTAAGCTCAGAGAGGCTGAATGGGAAGTGGCACATGAACCCACCTCCAAGGACAATCCTTTCTCCCTTCCCACCACACTGATGCTCTGCTTGGAGAGATTTGAGTACATAGGACCAACAGGACTGCAGGTAAATTCTGCTCAATTCCTCCATCACAGTTCCTAAGAATGGCCAACATTTCCACTTGCTCTGCACTGCCTTGCAAAGTGGTGAAGGATCTTTAGCTCAGCAAAGAAGGGGAACTTTGTGGATGCCCTCTGAGGCATTTCCTCAGGAATTGGTAAAATCTAGCACACGATGTGTCCAAGCAGAGAGGCTCCTGGGCTAGACATGAGGAATTTGTGAATCAGAGGATGCAGAGTCACTAAAACAGGAGCCACATCTGCCCAAGCAGCTGTCACCATTCAGCCCCACCAGTCCAAGGGGGCTGTGACTTGTGGTCTTTCCTTGCCACCACCTGAGGGTGTTTAGATGGCACTGTGGGGATGATGGAGCCTTTGTCCTGTAGGATAGCTTGAGGGAAATCTTTCCTGCAGGAACCTGGAACTGGAATTGCAAAGGCTCTTTGGCTTGGTCCTGGATGCAGCTGCAGAGACAGAAGCTGTGTTCTGGACAGGGTGGGAAAACTCCCCTTTGCCTCTGCTTGCCTGTATTTCTACCTCATGATGTGCACTTCACTTACTTTCAGGTTGTTTTCTACCTTCTGCACAGAAATGTAACTGTAAGACTTTTTTCTTCTTTTCCATTCAATTTCTGGTTTTGTAAAGATTCTTTTGCTTTCTCAGCTCTTGTCCTTGTTCTGCTTTAGAAGAACAACCATCTTCTTCTGGGAATTGTTGGCTGGGCAGAAGAGCCAGCTCTCCAGCTGGCTGGGAGTGGGGATGAGGGAGATTTTTCACCTTGATGGCAAGCCCTTGGGAAAAGCAGCACTTGGGGCTTGGAGCTGGCAGCGGCCACTGGAGAAGAAGGGAGGCCAGGGTGTGGAGATTTCAGCAGAGCAGCAAGTAAGAGAGGAGTGAAAATGAGTGATTTGATAGTGGAGGAGAGGAAATGGCCACAAACACAATGCCCATGGCCTCTGCAGGGTGGTTACAGCCACAGCTGGCATCCCCAGCTGCCTCTCACAGACATTGGCAGGGTCAGGATGTGAACTTCAGAAAAACCCATCACTGGGCCCTCTGGAGACAGGCAGCCCCCAGCAGGGCAGGGAGGCACAAAGTTTGAGGCTCTGGGAGGGGCCCATCTTCTGGAGAGCAAGGAATAAACCCCTCAGTGAGCACAGGCACATCTGCATCATCTCCTCTCCTTCATGAGAGCCAGCAGAGATGGGCCCTAACTCCAGAGCACTCCTTTATCCCAGAACATGGCTCCAGGTAGGGTGCTCAGGAGCACCCAGCAGCTCCTCTGGATGCAATCCCTGCCAAGCAGGGCTTCCCAAAGTTTCCTGTTGTGGCTGAGTGGTCAGATAATTCATGGGACACGGTTTCTGCTCCCGACTGGGAGAACTTGCAAGCACAAATGTCACCATTTGTGAACATAATTTTTCCTCTTCATGTGTGCCTCTGACATTTGCTTTTCACTTATCTTTCCTGCCAGTAACTCACAATCATGGCTGGTGGGAGGGAGCAGAGCAAAGGGGGCAGAGCAGGAAGGGACCAGGAAGGGCTTATTGGGGCCTCTGGTACCTGGGGCAAATGCTTCTCATCTCCTCAAGAGCTCCTCCCTGGTGCCCAGCAGCTTAAATCAGAATAAATGCTGCAGAAAGTCACTGCTGTCAGGAGCTCTGTGTGCTGGCAGCAGCAGAGGAGGTAAATGCTGCACCTGTACAGCAGCCAGCACCTGATGGCACCAGGCAGCTCATCCTGGGCATGTGGGGACATCCTGCAGGGGCAGATCTGCTGGGCTGGCTCCTCTTCTTCAGCAGAGGTGTGGAGAAACCCTACAGCTTTGGCCATGGAGCCCTCAGCCGCAGGAATTAGAGAGCCACAAGCTGCTGGGGGTGGTGACAAAGCATGAGTTGCTGGTGACACCAGGTGTGTGGGAGCCCAGGAACACCCTGAGGGCACAGTGCAGGGCCAGCACTGGGAGCTCAGGCACACAGGCTTGCTCTGGGCAGCCACGCAGTGAAATGTCACCAGCTGGGTGTCCTGGGGGGTCCCTGCACCCTGGACTCACTGCGGAGGCCACAGGGAGTGGCCAGCAGTGAAAGCCATGGGCAGCACAGCCCTGAGTCCCCAGGGGCAGGCACATTGACTGGCAGGTGACAACTGCCACTTGCTTTGGGCTTTGGGAAGGCAGTGGAAATCACTGCTCTGAGCTTAATGTGCTAAGTCTGGACAAGCAGGGGTGGTGTGGGCACTAAACCAAGCAGAGAACCTTTTCCACCAGCCTCAGCAGTAAGGGAGAAGAGCTTTCCCCCTCCCATTCTAGCCCAGCCTCACTGTAGATGTTAAACCTTTCCCAGCCTCCATTTTCCCCGCAAGCCCCACAGGTTCAGTGTCCCCAGTGACACCAGGCCAGCTCAGCACAGCACTCAGCTGTTCCCTGGTTTGGTGGATCCTCCAAAGGTCACTCCCCACCAGGCTTTTTGGGAAAAGGAGATTGGGAGCACAGGATCTGTGGCATGGCTCTGATGAGGAAACCATGTAGAGCCAAGCCAAGCATGAGGGAAAGGAGCTTTAGGAACCCCAGAGAAAAGGATACTCCCAGATTCACAGAATTCACAGAATCACCAGGTTGGAAGAGGCATGAAAGACAATCGAATCCACCCCAGCCCCAACACCTCAGCTAAACCCTGGCACCCAGTGCCACATCCAGGCTTTGTTAAACACACCCAGGGATGGGGACTCCACCACCTCCCCAGGCAGCCATTCCAGAACTTTATCACCTTTCTGTAAAAAACCTTTTCCTGCTATCCCACCTGTATTTCCCTTGGTGCAGCTCGAGGCTGTGTGCTCTGGTTGTGTCAGTGCTGCTGCAGACAGAGCCCAGCCCCAGCTGAGCACAGGCACCTTTCAGGAGCTGCAGAGAGTGATGGGGGCAGCCTGAGTCTCCTTTTCTCCAGGCTGAGCACCCCCAGCTCCCTCAGGGGTTCCTCTCAGGGTTTGTGTTCCCAGCCCCTCTCCAGCCTCACTGTCCCCTCTGGATGTGCTCAGTGTCCCAAGGTCCTTGCCAAGCTGAGGGGCCAGAGCTGGGCACAGCACCCAGGGTGTGCCCTCACTGTGCCAGGGACAGGGGCAGGATGAGCTCCCTGCCCCTGCTGGCCAGATCTCCCTGCAGGGAAGGGCAGGACAGAGCAGCTGCCCAGTGGCCTCTGGACATTGCCCTGTGCCCCTTGAGGCATTTTGGACCTGGTCCTGCCCACTGCAGTGACACATCTGCTTTGCCCCTTGTCCCAGATGGCTTTGGAGACCATCTACCCACAGGTGCCAGCCAGGACATACCTGTTCAGAAGGGCTGCTCTGAGCTGCCAGGCAGGTGCAGAGGAGATCCTGTCCAGGCTGGTGAGATCTCAGATGTTTCCTCCTTGAGCCATGGCTTCTGCTCTGCATTCAAAGTGCTTCTGGATCTCTTCTTTTTCCTAGGGAAAAAAAAATCCATCTGGTAGTACATTACAGCATGCCTGATGGAGAGTTCCTTCATTATATTATTTTTTAAGACAAAGATCAGAGGCTGGTGCACAGGAGGCCATGGAGATTTCAATGGCTGTTGCCATTCCAGCAGGCAAAGCCTCAGCACCTGGAGCTGATCCCCAGCAGCATTTTTGGAAGTTCAGGCTCCCTTTTCCCACAAACTCCATTGTATGCATAACAGCATCCTTCAGGGAGAGCTGAGCATCCCTCCTGAGCTGGGCTTCCCCAGCCTGGGGGAGTCTCCAGCCCCAGCAGAGCCTCCAGATCTCCCCCAGTGCCCCTGGAGGAGCCACCAGGACACTGGGCTCTGTGGCATGGAGACATTCTGAGTAAATCACCTTATTTTCCATCTCTGTGGCTGCAGGAGGAAGCTCAGCCTGTGCTGGTGACAGTGTTTCAGGCAGCCACAGCACCCATCAGCGTTCACAGCTGAGCCACTCTTGCTCAGGCACAGCCCCCCTCTTGCCAAAATGCCATCACCTTTCCCATCATCTTCCCTGCACCCACCTCCCCGGGCAAAAAACCCAAAAATCCACCTCAGCAAAAATGCTCATCCATCCCCTCTGCAAGCCAGCAGGGGTTAATGCTGTCAGCCATGACGTCAGGATCCCAATTTGTCCAGAGAGTCCCCCTCCCCAACCACAAACTCCCTCTCTCCTCCCCTCCTCTTGTGACTTTGCAATGAGCAGCAAAACTCCACAGGAGCTGCGGCAACAGCACTAGGGAGACATCCAGCCCTCCCTGCAGACAGGGATTTATCTATTTTCTACACATGCATATATGTATTTTTTTTTATTCACCGGGCTGCATTTGCTGTTCCTTTTTTATTTTTATTTTTTTCTTTGTAGCCTTTTCACAAAAGCCCCAAACCTCCCAAGTGATGAGCCTGAGATTTCCCTAAAATAAAATAACTGCACAGTGGGGCTGGGTGGCTTCCCCTTCCCCCCTCGGAAAATACATAGGAAAGGGGGAGCAAATAGGTAAAATCCAGAATAAAATCATATTGCTCGAAAACTCACACGTCCTCCCTCCCTCTCTCTCTCTCTCTCTCTCACACACACACACACACACACACACACACGCTCTTTCTCCTCCTCCTCCTCTCTGAAGGTGGGTAGCAGGAGCCATGCAACATCTGCAGAACCGGATGGCAAAAGAGCAGGAGGAAAAATAATCCAAGTGGAGTGCTCAGGGGACACTGAGTTGGGTTTTTTTCTTTTTCCTTTTTTTTTTTTTTAATTTTTTTTCCTTCTTCTTCTTCTGCCGCGTACCTGTGAGATTCGATTTCACATTTTGCTGAGCCCATTTTGGGGCATTTTATTTTTCTTTCTCTTGGGATTTTCTCCATTGCCAGAGGATGTCTCTTGTTGAGAGGATGCTGAAAGGAAGAAGAAACGAATTCTTTGACTGGCACTGAAGGAGCGGGGGGGTATTTTTCCCCCTCATTTTTTAGTTTTTTGTCATTATTCTTTTTCTCTAGGAAATCATTAACTGGGGGGGGGGTTGGTTTCTTTTTTCCCTCCCCCCCTTTTTTTGGAGGGGGATTTCAGAAGATCCATCTTTCTTTCCCCTCCCCTCCAAAGATTTTTTTTTCATCCTTCGTCTTTGTGGAAATGTGGACATTTCAGGCAGACAGATTGAGTGGAATTGTCTCTGCTTTAGCAGCTCTTTGTCTCGCCTGCTGTGCGCAAAGGTAAGGATTGCGATCCCAGGCTGCGGGGACAGGGGGGCTGGCACAGGGCTTGTTTGTCTCGGTCGGGCTTTTCTCCATCGAGCTGGATGTGGGGAAGAGGAGGGGGTTCTTTCCCCAAATCGCTTCCCCTGCCGTCTGCTATTGTTATTCCCCAGCCCGTGCCGTTCCTGGGGGAGGAGGGATGCTCGTACATGAGATGTGGAGCAGACCCTGCGGACGGAGCCCACCTCGCAGCGCGTGTGTGCGCGTCCCCCTGCCCAGCCCGGGGGAAAATGGCCAAACGAGGGGGTTTGCTGGGGAACATGGTGCCCGCAGGAGCCGCCGGAGCCCCGGAGCTGCGCTAGGAGCCCGGCAAGGCTGCCTCGGCCACGCACACGCAGCCACGCTCGCATCCGCGCGAGCTGCGCCGTGCCACAGCCCCGGCTCTGCGGAGCTCCGGGGGCGATGCCCACGGCCGTGCGGGATTGATGGCATGCAACACCTCCTCTGTGGGTGCCATCCATCCGGATCCGGCCCTGCGTGTGCGCAGCCAGCCGTGCCCGCCCGTGTGTCACTCACACCTACGGCACGGCTTCACCTGCCCTGCGTGGCGCCGGGCAGAGCTGGCACCGCTCCGCTGCCCGCTCCGGCTGCAGCTGCTCCCGGGCTGTGCCCGGGGCACTCGCAGCGCTCCGGAGGTGCGGGAGCCCATCCAGCCTGGCCGAGGTGTGCGGAGCGCACCTGTTTGCTCGCTCATCCGCTGCTTTCACGCACGGGGGTAGCGCTGCTGCTGCTGCTCGCCCTCCCTCCCTCCGCACACCTGCGGGCAGGTGCGTTTGTCCCTGCGCCTGCCGGGGGGAGCTCTGGCATCTCCCTGCTCAGCCGCGCGCGGGGAGCAGCGCGCTCCCGGCGCACACACGCAGCCCTTACGGGGCTCTGGCTGCCCACATTTGGGTTCCCGTGGTTATAAACACGCACGCAGTCTTTGTAGGGCTGTGCGTGCCCACACTTGTGTTCCCATGGTTATAAACACGCACATGCACACACACACAGAGGTCCTTGTGGGGCTATGGGTGCCCACATTTCAGTTTCTATCATTATAAACACACACAGGTTCTTGTGGGGCTGGGGGTGCCCAGATTTGTTCTCCCATGGTTATAAACATGCACAGGTCCTTGTAGAACTGTGGGTGCCCACATTTGTGTTCCCATGGCTATAAACACAGACAGGACCTTGCAGGGCTGTGGGTGCCCAGATTTGTGCTCCCATCACTATAAAAACATGCAGGTCCTTGTAGGGCTGTGGGTTCCCACATTTGAAATCCTGTCATTAGAAACAGACACAGGTCCTTGCGGGGCTGTGGGTGCCCAGATTTGTGTTCCTGTGGTTATAAACACATACAGGTCCTTGCAGGGCTGTGGATGCCCAGATTTGTGTTCCCATGGTTATAAACACACACATACACAGGTCCTTTTGGGGCTATGGGTGCCCAGATTTGTGTTCCTGTCATTATAAACACACACACACACACACACACACACACACACACACACACACACACAGAGTCGTTGCAGGGCTGTGTGTGCCCAGATTTGTGTTCCCATCATTATAAACATATTATAAACATGCACAGGTCCTTTCAGGGCTGTGGGTGCCCACATCCCACATTTGTGTTCCCGTGGCTATAAACACACACAGGTCCTTGTGGGGCTGTGTTCCCATGGCTATAAACATGCACACATACAGGTCCTTGCAGGGCTGTGTGTGCCCAGATTTGTGTTCCCATGGTTATAAACACACACAGACAGGTCCTTGCAGAGATGTGGGTGCCCACATTTGTGCTCCTGTGGCTATAAACACACACAGGTCCTTGCAGGGCTATGGGTGCCCAGATTTGTGTTCTCATGGCTTTAAACACACACAGGTCCTTGCAGGGCTGTGGGTGCCCACATTTGTGCTCCTGTGGTTATAAACAGGAGGTCCTTGCAGGGCTGTGTTCCTGTGGCTATAAACACGCACGGGCGCAGGCGCGTGCCCACCTTGCCCACACCATTCATGCGTGGTCCTGCTGTGTGGGGACACACACACAGGCAGCTCAGGAGGCACTGTCCAAGCAAATGTGTGACACTCAGAGCCCACAGCAAGCCCCTTTGCTCAGACATATGTCCCTGCATGTGTGTTTGTCTGTCCAGCACTGATTTTTACCCATAGCCTCTGTGTGTGTGTCTGTGCACAGCTCGGAGACAAAACACTCTCCATGTGCACGAGCCTCCAGCTACTCCTACACAGCCCAGGCAGCAGCACGGGGTGCTGGTATGGAGAGGCTGGGCTGCAAGGGTACGTGGCTGTGCAGAGCACATGGCCACTGACACAGAATCAGGGGCACAGCACTCTGGAATTCAGATCACAGGCTGGCTGTGCGTGCTCCCCGAGCGGATGCAGACCCACATTTGCCAGGAATAGCACTGGCATGCAGCTGCTCGCCCACAGCTGGGCAAATGCACGACTTGCCTCCTCAGTGGGAGGGATGTGGCTTTTTGGATCACAGGGAGCACTGGGAGGCAAAAGACCTTGTCCTTAATCATGATGGTTTGTTCCCTCACTAGGCCACCTTGTAGCTGGTGAGGAGGAAAGAGTCCCCACGGCCCTCTTCCCACTCTGCCCCTTTCTGCAGGGCCCCTGAAACATTGTTTCCTGTCTCTATCTCAATTTCCTTTCTCATATTAATGAGGTAAACACTGATTCCTGAGTTTATGGCCTGTAGGAAGCCAGGCAGAGGTGTCCAAATCCCTTGAGAGATGCACAGTGTCCATATTATGGGTATGGGAGTCTGTGTACCTAGGAATGGCTGTCTAGAGATGAGCAAGTGCTGCTGCACGTTCTCAGTGCTCAGTGACAGGACTGTGCTTTGCATACTGCAAAACCTCACACACCTGCAGAGAAATCCACAGGTGCAAGTGGACCTTGCAAGCCTGGGCACGGCGTTGTGAGAGTGCCCACCTGTGCACACCTCTCTGGCCTTTCCACAGTGATTAAAGCCCTGCAAGGAAGAGCTGTACCCCTCTCAGGAGCACATTTAGGAGGGGAGCTCAGACCCCTTCCCCTGCCAGCACAAGGATTCGTTGGTTGTGCATGCTCCCGAGCTGGGGGCTGCCTCACATTTGCACATCCCCGTCCTGCTGAGAAATTCCTGCACATCCAGACAGCTCTAAGAGCTGCCCAGGCTCCCAGGTGGTCCTACATGCCTCCACTCACATCCCTAGGGAGAGTCTGGATCACCAGACCCACAAATGCCTGCTTCTGTGCTTCCCATAAATCGTGTCCACAGTTCGGTGTCTCATCAGACCCCAGCAGAGCAGGGTCTGCCCCCACCGTCACCCCCAGGCACCCCCAGGCACGGCAGGCCCTGGCTGGGATGTGGTCACACACATGCACACACCTCTGAGCCTGTTCTGCAGCCTCACCCAGTGCTGCCCTGTGTCTGTGTGTGTGTGCACAGGCAGGGAGTCCCTTCCTGCTCCGTGCAGCCAGGGGAGCACGCCTGTCTGCCTGTCTGTCTGTCTGTGTGTGTGCAGACACAGGGACATGCCAGCGGCAGCCCCTGGCACGGGGCTGGCAGGCAGAGGCAGTGCAGCTTTCCAGGTTGACTGGGATGGATGTGGGAGGCGGTGTTGACAGGGAGACATGCTGTTGTGGTGGGTGACTGCAAAGAGCAGCAGTTGTCACCGGCAGGGTCTCTATTCTCATGCAAAGCAGGGGACGAGGGTGGCACAGAGGCTGGGGATTCAGGCACAAAACCTCATACACCCCGCAGCACTCAATAGGTCCGGTATTTTTAGCATCCCCTGCTTTCTGGTTTCCCACCTTCAGTTTCGGTTTGGCCCTTGGGCTGATTTCAGGAGGAGCTTCTTCCTTGCTGGATGGGTGTTAGGGAGGACATCTGCCCTCTCTGTGTGCAGGTTAAAGGGCTGGGAGGGAAAGGATTGCTGCTGTGGCGCACAGAGGGGAAGATGGACTCTCCTTCCCTGGCTCTGCCTCTTGATCTGTGTTGCTAAGAAGTCACAGTGATGCTGAGTGACAGAAACTGAATTTTACACAGCAAAGATCAGCCGTATATCGAGGCCGTAGGAGAAAAAGGAGCCTCGTTTTCTTCAATATCTTCATTGTTTGCTTCAATAACCTGAAGAAAGCCTTGGGTGCAGTGGGAAGTCGCACTGGGGTGTGTGACAGCGCAGGGTGCCTGCAGGGGCCACCCGTGTGGTGGGGACCTTGGGACGTGCCAAGTCCGTGCTGGGTGATGCAAGAGCCCAGCTGGGCTGAGGAGGGGAGTGAGACCTTCAAGGGAGGGCTGCAGCTGTCCCAAGCACAGCCTGGGGCACAGAAAGGACGATTTCTGCCCCTGTGCCTGTGCACCCCTCTGTGGGCAGGGACAGGGAAGGATCCCAGGTGTGTGGGTCGGTGGCCAGGGTGCTCATTGAGGGGTGCAGGGATGCCCAAACTCTCAGCATGCCTGGCTCCCACCCCAGGACAGGCTCATCCAGGCAAAATTCCTGCAGCATTTCCAGCTGGGCTGACACAAGGGTCTAGAAGCTGGAGATTGTTGGTGTTACAAGGCCAGGGAAAGGGGTGGAAGTTTCCTTGTACCGCTGCTGTACCCAAGCCCTGGGGTGCCTACACCAGAGGGACACCAAGAACAGAGCTTGGGGTGCCCTGGAGTCAGGGTGAGCTGCAGAAGAGGAACCAAAACACTGCTGAGAGTTCTGAGCCCCTCCCAGGATGGCTCAGGGGCTCTGTGGGGCTCGTGGGCAGGCGAGGGGCTGGGAGCTGTGCCAAGGACAGAAAACACGAGAGAGAGGGAGCACAGAGAGGCTCTGCTGGTGGCTGAGGTGTTCTGGTGCCCTGGGGTGTGAAGGATGCTGAGGGAGCTGGCCTGGACCCCTGGTGCCGCATGGGATGACAACAACTCTCTTCTTTTGTCTTTCAGCCCCTCCACTGGAAATATTTCTGTGGTGAAAGAGATTGTGGACAAACTGCTCAAGGGCTATGACGTCCGCCTCAGGCCCGACTTCGGAGGTGAGGCAGGGGACAGGGGACAGGGGCAGGGGACAGGGGACAGGGGCAGGGGGCAAGGGCTGTGTCTGTGCTGGCCCCTCAGCCACACACGGCGGGCACTGCTCCCCTCAGACACCTCCAGCCGAGCCCTCACATCTGTATGGCCTTCTCCCTCACGTCCTTAGGGCCTTCTCCCTCATGTCCTTACAGCCTTCTCCCTCACATCCTTATGACCTTCTCCCTCATGTCCTTACAGCCTTCTCCCTCACATCCTTATGACCTTCTCCCTCACATCATTACAGCCTTCTCCCTCATGTCCTTAGGGTCTTCTCTCTCACATTTCTGTCACCCCTCCTGCTTTCCCTTCTCCTCTCGCTGGCTGCTCTCCTTTCAGCATCTCCCATCTCTGCAGGCATCTGCGCTGTCCATGGTGTGACGTTTCTGGGGATATTTTGCCACAACAGAGAGCACTCAGCTCTTCCTCTGCTCCAAGCTTTCCTCCATCATGGACAACTAGTCATCCCTCCTCCATTTCTGCTCCCAGTGCCAGACATTTTGGCTCTTTTCCCTGCAGAGGGTCGAGGTGATTGCTGGTGGGGCTGTTGGTTGGCCTGCAAAGCTGCTCCCTCAGCAAGAGTGAGGCATAAAATATTCCATGGGGTCAAGGATCTTCAGTTCCTCCCTTGAGTCCTGTGAGCAAGCAGGAGAATCACAAGGGCCTGGTGGAGATGAAATATGGAAAATATTTGGGCACTGTTGTGTTCCCAGGTCCAGTTGAGGTCCATTTCTTGGAGAGGAGCAGGCACTGGAAAAGCACAAGGAGGGGGATTTGAGAGCTTCTGGACTCAGCCTGCCAAGCTTGGCTGGTTTAAGTGTTTTCTGGGCAATGCCATTTCTTCCTGATGAGGAGATGTGAGGGGCTGGGGGATGCTCAGCTCACAGGAGGACAGCTACATGTCCAGGTGTCTCTGCCCATGGGACTGATGGGAAACAGGCTCATGCCTGTACTCTCAGGGGAAGAGAGGCCAGGGACAATTATTTAGAGGCTCAAGGGAGCAGTTTTCTCCCAACAGGGCTGACCCATAGTTCCTAGAAGCTGGGAGTGAAGGAATGCCCTCACTGCTTTCAGCAGGGTTTGAAGGCACCCCCATTTGCTGTTCCCCACAACCAAACCCATCTCTCATTGAAGCCTCTGGTTTCCCTGCACCTCACCCAGACCTGCCCCATGCTCTGACCACCCCATACCCTTCAGCAGAGTCCCTTCCACCCCTCAAACACCACCCTCATCTCCTTGTCCTACCCCGTGGTGGAACAGGGGCTTTCAGGAGGCAGCACCAGGCACTGCTGGGCCCTGGCCTCAGGGAGGGTCTGGGTGGGGGAGATGATGCCCACCCCTCCATAGTGCTCAGGGAAGGTCACCCAGGGCAGTGGGGAGACGCTCTGGGTGCAGCACCCTGCAGGCAAACAGAGCTTCCAGATCTCCCCTCTCTCCTTTGAGCATGGGGCAGGCTGGCTTTGATTTAAAGGCTCTGCCCAGCAAACACGAAATGTCCCTATTACCTGGCCAGGCTGACCACAGAAATTGGTGCAGTCACATTTTATGAGGGGGAGAGCCGTGGAGATGACATAAAACTGGAAGAGGAGCAGGGTGCAAAGGCACGGCAGGGACTGGGATCCAGTGCAGCAGGAGCAGAGCTGGCTCTGCAGAGCCACAGAGCACCGGGAGTCCTGGCTGGGGCCAGCAGGGTTTGTTCCCTGATTGCAGCCCCCAGGGCACCCAGGGGAGGGCCCAGCCCTTCCTCTGCTGACCCTACAGATCTGTGCAGGGCTGGGGCTGGGCTTGGCAGGCACTGCAGGATGGATGGGGCTGGGCAGCCCTGGCGTTTCATTGGATTTTGCTGTGAATTCCCAAAGTGCAAGCAGCATTTCTCCTCACTCAAGCAAAGAAATAGAATTATGAGCATAAACCCCCTTCCCTGTAATTGCCTCACTGTTGCCCTTCACCCTTTCTTGTCCTTCCCTTTGCTCATGAGAGCAAGGTCCTGGTGGGGAGCACCTTGGTGCTTGTGGTACCCAAACTCTCAGCATGCCTGGCTCCCACCCCAGGACAAACTCACCCAGGCAAAATTCCTGCAGCATTTCCAGCTGGGCTGACACAAGGTCTGGAAGCTGGAGATTATTGGTGTTACAACGCCAGGGGAAAGGGGTGAAGTTTCCTTGTACCACTGCTGTCCCCAGAGCTCACCAGGTCTCTGGGCTTTTGGATCAAACCCATTTCTAGGTGAAATCCACTGTGGTCATGTCAGGAGGTGTCTAAGCCTGCGTGGCTCCCAGTCCTGGTGTGGAGAGGGTGCAGTTCTCCCCAGTAAGTTGTGTGCAGCTGGCACAGCCACAAGACCCACAGGAACAGCATGAAGCTGTGCCAGGGGAGGCTCAGGTTGGATATCAGGAAAAGGTTCTTTCCCCAGAGGGTGATTGGATCGTGGAGCAGGCTCCCCAGGGAATGGCCATGTCCCCAGGGCTGCCCGAGTTCCAGGAGTGTTTGTACAATGCTCTCAGGCACAGGATGGAGTTCTTGGGGTGTTCTGGACAGGGTCAGGAGTTGGACAGATCCTCGTGGCTGCCCCCCTGCTCTGATGTGCTGTGATTCTGGGGAAAAGGCACATGTGGGACTGAGCTCCAGTTCCAGCATCCTGAGGACTGGACTGTTCTCCAGGACTGCCCTGTGCTCCACCTGGACTGTCTGCCACCCCTCCTCTGGCTGCCAGCTGGGCAGGGGGGCTGTCAGCCCTCTCTGTGAGGGGAGGTGCTCCCACCACCCCCGTGCTCCCATCCTGGGAACACCAGTGAGGGTGAGCTGGGAATGGCCAAGGTGGCACCCTGGAGGGGTGGCAGGACCTGCTGGGAGCCCTGTGCCCCAAAGGGATGTAATGGAGCTGCCTCAGGGCTGGCCACGAGTGACCAGGGGATCTGGCAGGACAGACAGCTGCCTGCCCAATGGAGAGGAGAGCAGCAAAGCAGCTGCCCCTCAGCTGCCCATGAACCAGGCTGAGCTGTGCCCCTGAAGCCAGAGCCTTCAGTCCTCTGTGGCTCGAGGGTGAGGCACCAGAGTCAGGAAGGTCACAGCAGCCAGTGCTGGGCTCCCCAGAGGTGTGGGCACAGCCAGGTCCTTCCCAGACAGATTCCCACATGAGGAATGCAACCCACAAACGTGATGAACCAGTCTGGCTTCCCTTTCTCCCTTCCCTGCTCTTTCCTGCTGCTTTCCCCATGTTTTCCTCCTGCAGCAGAGTTGTTTCCTCCTTGCTGTCCTGTCCTCACATCAGTGGCAGCCACCCTGCCCTGTCCCCACTCTCAGCCTTGGGAACAATGTCCCACCTCCACGTCCTGTGGTACCTCCTCCATTGACTGGTGCCTGTAGAGCAGGAGCAGCTGGGATGCTTTGGGTGTGAAGGCACATGGAGGGACCTGTTCCCATGTACCACCTGCCATGGTGAGGCAGCTCTTGCCCCTTACAGTCTTTCTAAGAGAGCCCCCAGGCTCATCCCAGCACCCATACCCTGCCCAGGATGTGGTGCTTCCACAGCTCCAAACACAACTCGTGGCTCCCCAGTCCTCTTTTTTAAAAATTTTTTTGAAAAAGAGAAAGAGAACTCCGCCTAATGCCAAAAGGAGGACAGGCCTGCTGGGGATTGCAGTTCACTTTTTAATTTTGAGATGCCTCGTTAGCTCTGGGCCGAGCTGAGTGGCTGAGAAGCATCAGCCTCTCACTCTCCTCCCTCTCCCCCACCCCCCTGGAAACCCATTAGGCCGAGGAGCAGGTCAGCTCTCAGGGGTGGAGCCATGGCAATGAGTGCCATGTGCTCACCTGGGGAGCTGGGCTGAGCAGGGGACACCAAAGGGGACAGCAGGAGCTGTGTGGAGATGATGGGAAAATCTGGGAGCAACTCCATGGGAAAGGCGCCCTGGTTGGGTGGGGGCAGCCTGGGGGACAGTCCCCTCTGCTGTTTGAGGGGACACAGGACAGGACAGTCCCCTCTGCTGTTTGAGGGGACACAGGACAGGACAGTTCCCTCTGGTGTTTGAGGGGACACAGGACAGGACAGTCCCCTCTGCTGTTTGAGGGGACACAGGACAGGACAGTTCCCTCTGGTGTTTGAGGGGACACAGGACAGGACAGTTCCCTTTCATGTTTCAGGGTACACAGGACAGGACAGTCCCCTCTGCTGTTTGAGGGTACACAGGACAGGACAGTTCCCTCTGCTGTTTGAGGGGACACAGGACAGGACAGTTCCCTCTGCTGTTTGAGGGGACACAGGACAGAACAGTCCTCTCTCGTGTTTCAGGGGGCACAGGACAGGACAGTCCCCTCTGGTGTTTCAGGGGACACAAGACAGGACAGTCCCCTCTGGTGTTTCAGGAGGCACAGGACAGGACAGTCCTCTCTGGTGTTTGAGGGGACACAGGACAGGACAGTTCCCTCTGGTGTTTGAGGGGACACAGGACAGAACAGTCCCCTCTGGTGTTTCAGGAGGCACAGGACAGGACAGTCCCCTCTGGTGTTTGAGGGGACAGAAGACAGGACTGTCCCCTCTGGTGTTTCAGCTGCTGTCCCCCAGCCCTGGAGTGTCACCCCAAGCTGGAGAGGTGTGTGACAGTGCCAGGGCAGGACATGGAGGGACATGCTGCTACAGGAGAGGGCCTGGCACTGGGGGGACAGGAGGGGTGATGGCAAACATGTGCACAGGGTCTGGCCTGGTTGTGGTGGGGATCTGGAGCAGCTTTCAGGAGGGATGTGCAGGCTGGAGCAAGATGCAGCCAGGTCTCCAAGAGAGAGATCTTTGTTCTGATACTGCAAGACCAGAAGAACACAGAGAGAGGGTTTTGGACATCAAATGCCAGGTGGGTGCCATGAGTTGGGTCTGCAGGATGGACAGCCTGGGGGTGATTTATATAGCACACTAATTCCACCACCAGGTGAGCAGGATGGCCATGATTTAGGGCTGGCTGAGCAGGGGGTGCTGCAGATAATGTCTGGGAATCATCTCAGAGCAGCACCCTGGCTCTTGTAAGTGCTCTTAGGCATTCACTTTCAGAAGCATTAGTTAGGAAAAAAAAAAGGGAAAAGAAAGCAAACTAAGATGATATTGCCCCAGGGTAGAGAAGGCAATGAAGGAATGGCAGGAAGATCCCACTTGAGCTCAGTGACTCAGCTGCTCTCTGTTGGTGCAACGTTTCCAGCCCAAAACTTTGCAAGAGTTCCAAGCAGATGGCTCTTGATGGTTTTCCAGCATCATTTGCAGGTCTTGGTGGCCAAAAGCAAGGTGAGGGCACTCTGTGCTCCTTGCTGCCAGCCCTCCTGGAGTGCAGGGTTCCTGGTGTTTCTCCTGGGGGGAATGCAAGTGTCTGGAAATGCCTGGTGAAAACAGAATGACCGTGAAGCCCTTGGGATTGTACAGTAAATCCTGGATTTTCACATCTGTGGATCCAGCAGATTTCCCTGCTCCATTTTTAATTCAAACTTCCCTAAGAAAAATTAGCACTTAAAGGGTCTTGGGTTGAAATGAGCCTGTGTCCTGCTCCTCATCTGCTTTGTGTCATGGATGAGGCTTCCCAGCTCTTGTCACCCTCATTTGGGATATCCAAACCCCTCTTTGCTGCAATATCTTGGCCTTTCTCCCTCCTGTGCCCTGCCCCTCCTGCTCTCAGCTCCTCTCTGCTCCATCACACCTCCACCCTCCCGGGCACCCAGCCCTGCTCCCACATCCTGTTTATCCCCCAGTATTCCTTCTTCAGTGGCCACTCCAGATTCAGTGGAGCTGGGGGTGAAATCCTCAGCCTTTCCCTGTGTAACAGCATCACTTGAAAGCCAGAATTGTAAAAATAAATGATTGCTGATGCATAAAGTGTTGCAGTGAAGCATCGTCAGTGGTTCAGGGCTCCAAAACTGGCGGGGCTGAGCGGCTGCACCAGCTGGCACGGCTGCAGCAGCAGGGGATGGGGTGCTTGGGTTATTTCCCTGGCCCACCAGCTCTGTGTGCCTGGGAAACTCCTGCTCTCAGTGCTCCTGCGCTGGAAGGAATGGCAATTTGGTTTCTTCCATGGTCAAGGCTGGCGGTGCTGTTCAAGCCTTCCCCAAAATGTCCCTGTTTTCCACTGCGTGTCAGGTGGTGGTTTTTTCCAGGCAGCTAGATTGCTTTGGATTTTTGAAGGGGAGTGGGGGGGAAATTTTAGGAAAAATGATTCAGAAATTTCTGAGAACAAGCCAAAACATATACGTGCTGGGTTTTTTTCCCTGTCCTAAAATGTTGGGGGATGAAACCAGCAGCACCCACTGCAGGGCTGGCCCCTGTGCATGGGGAGCAGGCAGGTCCCCAGGGCCACCAGAGACCTGGCTGGCACAAGGGCTGTGTCCCCACTGCCTCTGGTGCCAGGGCAGCACCTCAGAGCAGTGGTGCTGCTGCAGGACCCAGGATATGGGGCTGGAAGAGGGCAGCGGGCACTGCTCCTGGGCTGCCTGTCTGGGGGCCCACAGGAGCTGCTCACCTGCCTTTCTAGGCTTTAGTTTTCAGCTTTCCCCATCTCTTCTGTGGCAATAATTGTTTAAATCTCAGAGCAGCTAGATTCAATTTTCCTTTTTCTTCTGAGATGCTTTGAGCCAGCCCTTTTGGGGCAAGGCACTGAGATTTGGCAGGAAGGCTCTGGTCCCACCAGGGACAGCTCCTTCCCTGCTCGCAGGAGGACTTGCCCAGAGCTGGGTATGGGGTGAATGTGAAATTCTGCACTTCACAGAGCCTGACTCCACCAGGAAATGCCACCCTTCTGTCCCCACACCGTGGCTGGGCAGAAGAGCTGTGGGTTTGAAAGCAGAGGGGTAATTATGGATCAGGCTGGGGAAAGGAGTTAATTGAGGAAGGAGAGACAGAAGCTGTCTGGAAAGTCTGTAAACCCCAGTGTCACTCAAGGCCAAAGGAAAGGTGAATCCCTACTAGGGCTGTCACTGGTCCCACTTTCCTTCCTGAGTAAAGAGCATTAAGAAAAAGCCATTCTTGGTCAGTAAAACTGGCTGCAGCTGTGCAGCCCTCACTTCCTCCCCAGTTTTTGTGACTTCTGGCTCCAGACCATGGGTCACATCCTCTCTAGGGCTAATCCAGAAGGAGGATGACAACCTCCTGCTGTTGTGTCTTACTTCATTAACTGAAGTGGCAGGAAATGAAAGGATCCCGTCCTTCTTGGGACATATGTGGATGTTAACACATTGCCACATGATGGAATTTCTATTTTTTTCACTTTGCTCTTTTTATACGAAATACATGCTGCGAAAAGGACTTGGAGGCTGTAAAGTCAGACACACAAGATTTCAGAAAAAGCCAGAATTTGGGTTTCTCCAGGGATCTACGTTTGGTCCCCTTGTGAGGGTGCATCAGGAGGCAAGGTCCAAGAGTTGCCTCCTCCTGAGCAGCCCTGCAGAGCACACCAAGGTGCCATGTGCACATGGAGCTGATTTTTCTCCTTCCCTTCCCTCCAGAGGGGAACAGACTGGGGGCATGGCAGTGGGGACAGCTGAGGTGCCCACAGCAGGTGATTAGGGTGGGTTGAGGTGATTGTCTGGTGCAAAGCCTGGGGCTGAGCACCCAAATTCCACCTTGGACTTGTCCTTTCCTGGCTGTTCTGTGCTCAGACCTGCTCTCCACAGCCTCAGCTGTGTTTATGGCTGCTGCCAAGCACAGCAGTACAGCAGGAGCGTGTTCACACCTCTCCCCCAAGGAGCCAAAGGTATCCCCTGCTGAGGGGTGCCCAGTGAGGGGGTGATTCTCCAGGATGCTCAGCAGCACTGGAGGCAGGCAGTGCCTGTTTGGAGCACAGCTCCTCTTGATTTCAGCCACAGCTGTGAGTGCTCAGCCCCAGTGCCCCAAGAGAGAGGCACACAGAGGTCACTGAAATCCGGGAGCTCCAGGTGACTGGGGTAGGACAGAGCACACAGGAACCCTGTGACACAGCCACAGAAACATCTTCCCTTTCCTGTGGGCTTCCCCTCGCTCACTGCAGGGTGGGCAGGGCACTGTCAGCACTGCCCTCCTGCAAATCCATCCTCTATCAATCAAGGAAAAGCAATGAGCAAGGATGCTGTGGACAGTTTAATTAAGAACTGGCTCCATAACACCCATTCAGCAGTGGGCATCTTTCCACCTAACCTTCATCCATTTTGTTTTCCTTACGATTTTGTTCTTGAGGGCAATCATGCTTTAGGATATTAGACCAGTCCCTTCCTCCAGTGTGACAGAGCTTGTGAACCTCTTGCTGCACACTGAACACCCTTGTGCATTGAGGTGTGGCCACACTTATTATCCTCCATTCCAGACAGGAATCTCTGGCACAGAGCAGTGGAAGCTGTTTAGGGAGAAGACAGCAATGGAGATGAGTTCCCCTGAGGCTGGCTTTGGGTTTCTGGGCAGGCTGTGTGCCTGCCACAGAGCTGTGCCTGCTTTTCAGGATTTGGTGTCCAGTGAGGAGCATAAAGTTTCACTGTCATCCATTTTCAACTGGAGGAGATGTTGGTTGTCATGCTTATGCCCAAGCCTGTGTGGGATAAATGCACTTGGTTGCCCTTCTCCTTCCTTTTCCCCCTTGGCTGGTGCAGCCTCTCCCTGCAGCTCTGCTCAGGCCCTGGCACAGCTGCTCTTCCACTCCATGGCAGGGCCCTGGGCTGGCAAGGACCCCTCAGAGATGTCTCTTAAAACAAAGACGTCATCATCATTTTAACTAAGCTTTTATTCCAGGAATTTTGCCTCCACCCTTAGTCATAGATTTTTTTTACATCAAGATGCAATACATTCGAGTTACTAATTAGCAGAATAATTCCAATACTTCTTAATTAATTAACTGACTAAAAGCAGATTGTTGTTTATAGCCAGATTTACCACATCACCTGGACCCATGTTCCTCCTTGACAAACATCTACGTAACACTCACCATTTCTGAGATTATTCCTGCCAGCAAACTTGCCTTCGAGGGACTGCCACTGAAAGCACAATGTGAAAGGAGTGTAAAATCCATTAGTACAAGTCCTTTTGATTACTCAAAATATATTCTCACCGCCCTGGAGCTGTTCATCAGAGCAGCTTTACATACCTGCATTGTTCATCTCCTAAGACTCCCAGTATCCCAGATAGGCAGAGAGGTATTTTTAATCCATGTAACATGAAGTAGAAAAGCCAAGGAATGTGCTGCAGTTGTGCTGCTGTGTGAAAGAGGCTCTGTGTGTGCATGGCACTTTTCTCACCCATGTCTGGTTCAAATAAAAAGAGTTGGAGGCTGCTACAGTGTCAGGGTGGCTGGATATAAGATGGCTTTTTGGTGGTACTGACACTATCTGGTCTGAAAAATCCATTCTTGCAGAGAGCCCTTGCTGGAGGTTTTTATATCTTGATATTTCATGTGAAATATCGTGCACTTGTTAAAACATCACCAGAAACATGGACAAGACAAAAGATGTGTTTAATGAAGGCACGAGGTCCTGCAGAGCAATTCCCACCTCATGTCTGAGAAAAGGCAAAGCTGGTGGTGGAGCCCTATAGGATGAGCAGAATGGTCAGTAAAACAGGTTTGCTGGAGACCCAGGGATTGACCCTGTTCTCATGAAATGGAAGGAAGCAGAGCTCTTCTCCCTTCCTGCTGGGATGTGGGAGCTCTGCTGTTTGCTTTGAGCAGGCTGGGTTGGGCAGCACTGATCACACCATTCCTATAGGCTGTTTTCCTGGTTGTGGCATTTATCCCTGGTTCTGGGCCATAGCTAAAACCTCTTTTCTTCCCTCTGATCTTTCCCCCCTCCCCTTCCTGTTTCTCCTGTTCTTTGCAGTCCTGCAGGAATTGTGCTGTTAAATAATTGTGTTTGTGACAGGGGTGAGCCTCAGCCCAGCCCACCATGTCCAGAATTCCCCTCCCTAGACCTCAGGACCTCTTAGTTCAGCTCTGGGATGACTCTGAGTGCAGTTCTAGTTGGAAGAAAGACTCTGTAAAATTACATCTTGTTGTTCCATATTTATTCTCCCTCAGTGGTTTCCATGTCAAACTTGCTCAGTTTACCAGTCAAAACAAGATATTTCTACCTGCCAGCTCTGCCAGCTCAGCCTGGGCTCTGGAAATCAAGCTGTGCTCTCTCTGCCCTGGACATCATCACTCGCCAGAAAGGATTCTCAAATCAGGGCTGAGCTGGATGTGATGTTGTGTGTGCACAAATAGAATTTGTTCCTGGGTGGTATTAGGGGCTCTGTGGGACAGATATCAGCAAGGCTCCTGTGCTGGGCAAATATTGACTAACAAATCTCCCCCACCACCTTGGGGAGGAGGGGACACCTCTGGGGCCATTTTACACCTTGGGGACACCATAAAGGGGAAGATTTTTGGGGGTGATGGTGAAAACCCACAGCAGCAGCAGGAATGGCACTGGGAAGCTCTGCTTCCTGCTGTTCTGTTTATTTGTGAGAACAGATCCAGCATCTCCTGAGCTCTGGGCCATTGCTTGGTCCCCAAACTGTGACCTTTCCTTCAGCTGTGGTGTCCATGGAATCCCCACAGGGAACAGGCAGGTGAGCCCACTTCTTGCTGGGGAGAGATGTCATGGTAAGCCATAGGAAAGGGTCTTAATTAGTGAGCATTAATCTTGTCCACAAATAGTTCCCCTTCTGATGGGTGAAGCAGAAGGACTTTCTTCAACACCCCTTCAGAGAAAAATGGAAATTTTGTAAATTTGATCATTGGCAAAATGTTTCAAAAGCCACTACATGTAGCAGAAAATATATTTACTGTGTATGATGGTGTCATAGTGTAGGGAAACTGGGAAGGGTGTCCTGCACTGCTTTCAGCTTTCACTCCTGTGCTTCTGTAGTGAATCCCCAGGGGCTGTCACAAGGAGGGGACATCAGAGCCTTCTCTGTCCCCATGTGAGGCTCCACCATGAGCCTGCAGAGCCTTCCAGCCACTAACAGCCATGGTGAGCTTTTATCTGTGACACAGCCCAGGGGCAGGGAAGAAATAGGGTGCCAGCCTTGGTTCCTGGACACTCTGTCACCCTGTGCTCACATTTGGGACAGTCAGCTGAGCTGGGAGAGCACCAACGTGCCCCTTCCTCTTCCTGCAGAGCCAGGATGGGCTTTCTGGCCAGCAGATCTCTCCAAACACATCCCCTCAGCTACCTGGAGTAGTTCTGACTCTTCTCTTACACTCTGTGAGACAATTCCTGCTCCTTTTAAGGAGCTTGGTGCTGGTGACACCACAGCAGGTGACAGGGGAACCCTGTGCCAGAGGTAAAGCCACATCCAAGGGCTGCTCTGGGCAGTTCAATGGGTGATGCACAAAAATTGGGATGCCCATGGCAGTGGCAAAGCTCTGGGTGTAAGATCAGGAGCTGTCAGGCCAGGAGAGGAGGCCACCCAGGTCACAGATGTCACCTGGAGAAGGTCTGCAGGAAAGCCCACTCTTCTGGCCTCTGGAGAAGGATCTCAGCTTGGCAGGAAATTTTTGGAAGTGAGGGAGAGGGTAGGCTATGAGCTGGATTCCTCTTCTTATCCTCCTTTCACAGCAAAAATAGAACATTTATCACAAGTTCCCTACATGTTTTTCTTCCCTATTGCACACTAGCTCCTTGCTAGTATTTGAAGCTCCAGAAAAAAGAAATTGATGAGTACTCAAGTTAATAATGTGTGCTTATTGTGTTGATGAATTGCTGGAGATGAATATATATGTAAAAGCTCTGCAAGATTCACTCATCCATGCATCCTGAGTGAAAGCAATTATTTTGGTGAGCAAATGGGACTTAGTTTTATGTCTTAATAAAGAGGTTCTGGGCTAAAAGGCAACTTTTGTTCCGGACATTATTGCAAATCAAGCTTTACTGAAATGATGGAAACACCAGCACAGGGGGCAATCTTTCAGAAGTGAACATCCTGGAATCCTTTTTTCTACTAAATTCTTTCAGTTCTTGGCCACATCAAATTTTGTAAGATCTTCCCTGTTTCAGACAGGGGAGAAAGGGCAGGACCACCTGAACAAAGCACATCCAAGAGCCTCAGAAACTGAGGGATGAAAACTTGTGATCCCATGGATGACATTTGGAAAGAGGGAGGCTTGTTTTTATGTGTGTGCTTTGTTTCTCATGATTCCTAACCGAGATATGAATTTAATGTGAATGTAATGATATTTTCAGGCCTGACTCACTCCATTTTTTCAATACTTGCCCTGTAAATTGTCCCAAACATAAGCCTTGGGCTTGGTATAAGTTTAGCACCAGGTCCCAACCTGGCCATCTTATTCCTTTTGCTTTTTCCCCAGATGCTGGGGATGTCCAACTGGATCCAATCCAGGAGTTACATCCTTTAAAGACAAGAGTCTGTAAACAGAGATGAGGAGGTGTGACTAACTCATAAAAAAAATTGAAAACAGGGAGGAAAAAAGAGAAAACACCTTGTTGTTGTCACTTTGATAAAAATGACAAGTCCAGGTATTTTGTTGTTGTTACAAACACTTCTAAGACAGAGAAAGGGATTTGATGTGAACAGAGGAGCTTGTGTTAACCCATTTAAATTAATTTGGCTCAGCTCATTTGCAGCTAAGGGGATTAGATGGCTCAGGATTTGGTAATGTGAGAGAGTGTTTTCCCAGACAGGTCACATCCCATAGTCCAGGCCAGGTCTGCAGATGCTTTGGGGGAGGATATTTCCAGTGCATACACAAGAGAGAGGCTCCTCCATGGAGAAAACATTTATTGCTCATGTGCCAGGAAAGCCCCAGCACTGAAAAGCTGGGGCAGCACCTTTGTGCCCTGGGTGGGCAGGTGAGAAATGAGACATTCCAAGGGGCAGCTTGGGAGAAAATTCCACAGCTGCCAGGCAGGGAAAACTGATAAATAACCTCAGCTGTGGGCCATGCTGGCAACCTGGGGAGGAAGGGAGTGGATGGATCCTGTGGGGTGGGATAGGATGGGATAGAGAATAGAATGGGATGGGATGGGATAGGATAGGATAGGATAGAGGATAGGATAGGATAGGATGGAGGATAGGATAGGATAGGATAGGATAGGATAGGATAGGATAGGATAGGATAGGATAGGATGGGATGGGATGGGATGGGATGGGATGGGATGGGATAGGATAGGATAGGATTGAGGATAGGATAGGATAGGATAGGATAGGATAGGATAGGATAGGACAGGATAGGATAGGATAGGATAGGATAGGATAGGATAGGATAGGATAGGATAGGACAGGACAGGATAGGATAGGATAGGATAGGATAGGATAGGATAGAGGATAGGATAGGATAGGATAGGATAGGATAGGATAGGATAGGATAGGATAGGATAGGGTAGGATAGAGGATAGGATAGGATAGGATAGGATTGAGGATAGGATAGGATAGGATAGGATAGGATAGGATAGGATAGGATAGGATAGAGGATAGGATAGGATAGGATAGGATAGGATAGGATAGGATAGGATAGGATAGGATAGGATAGGATAGGATAGAGGATAGGCTAGCTAGGCTAGGATAGGATTGGATTCCCACACATAGCAGCACCACCCCTGCCATTGGGGGTGGTTTGGCTGTGAGGAGGAGGGTGGTGCTGTGGTTTTCCAGGTATTTTTCTGCACTCCTACCTCCTGGCTCTGCAAGGAGTGTTATGATACTGGGGGAGGGATCCCAGCGCTTGGGATTCAGCCCTAAAACCTGCTTTAAAACCTGTGTGCCTCTGTGGGCCTTGTAGGACTGGTACAGAGATGGAACATTTGGTATTTTAGAGTGTTTTTGAGGCTGTGATGAGTCCTGGGGGTTGGTCAGAGACTGACCTGGTGAGCTGGAGATGGGGCAGCTGCCTGTGGTAATTGTGTTCTGGTACAAGGTTAAATATCCTGCTGACTTTTGCACCCAGGGGTTCAAAATATCTCGTGTCTGTGCACAATCCTTCCTGAAGAGCTGCCCCCTTCAAAAGCAGGTGCTGGGCTGGGAAAGGAGGAGCAGGAGGGTGCCAAAGGCTCCTGAGCCTGCCCCAGCTGGAGGAGCAGAGTCTCTGGCAGTGCCCTGGCTGGCTCTAGGAGATGGGGCAGACACAGGCTCTGAGTAAAAGCAGAAGGACTGGGCTGTTCCTGAGTCCACCAGAGCTCCCCAGGTGGGCAGAGCTGTGCCCCAGGGCTGCTCTGGCAGGGCCCTGCAGAGATGCAGCTCCTCCTGCCAGGATCCTGACAGAGGTAGGAGGGAAGTCTTCTCAGGTGGAGCGGTGTGGGGGTGGCTGATGAGCGTGGGCACAATGCTTCACGCTGCTGCTGGGGAGAAGAAGCCTGCCTTGTGTTGCTTTGCTGTCAGTCTACAACAGGCACTTGCTTGGCAAGCCCTGCTGTCCTCCTGCTACTACTCCTGGTGGAGGAGAGCTGGAGGGACCTGGGATGCTCAGAGTCCCTGCTTTCCTGGGATTTGCTCAGTGTAAACACAGGGAAATGTGGTATTGCATAGTGCCAGCTCTGCAGAGAACAGGGGAACACCAAGTGTGTGCTCTGCAGGCTGCAGAGCCTCAGAGCTGGTCCCTGTGGGTGCCCTGGGGACAGGGGGAGGGCAGGTGAGCCATTTATTGGACTCAGAGCTGGTCCCTGTGGGTGCCCTGGGGACAGGGGAAGGGCAGGAGAGCCATCCTCCAGGAGGCTGGAGCACTGCCTTCATCTGCCAGGGGTCAGGTCTGGACCCACCTTCTGCAATGTCCCTGCTCCAACAAAGACTCCAATGGCAGTAACACCCCTGGCCATTGTCTCAGCTGGGCACTGCTTGCTTTAAGGGGTGGATGGGAGCTGGCTCTCAGTCCTCTTGGTGAAGTTGCTCTTAAAGGGTCGATTGCTTGGACCCACTGGTCAATGCCAGGGTGGAGATGGTGAGTTCTGGTGAGGTTCTGTGTCTCTAAATTAAAGACAAACCTGAGAACTTCTTTTCCTCTTGCTTTGCTGTACCCTTACCAAATGTGCTTTGGATGCACCAATGTGCATCACCTGGGCAAGAGATTCCCAAGCAGAAGCTGTTGGAAGACTGTTTTCATCACTGAGGATGAAACAGCTTTAAAAATCTATCTCCTGAATATTGACCTAGGACTCTTCCAAGAACAGATGATGTTCTGGGTAGTCAGTAACATTTTAATGCTGAGAGCCCTGTGTGTGTGTGTACAGGTGCTCTGCTGGACTGGGTCCACTGGCAGTCAAGATGCTGTCAGGCTTGGTGTCTGCTCTCTTGTTCCATTTTTAAGCCTGTACATTTGAGACTTTGTTTTTATTCAGCTTGGGTAGCTGTCTACCAACATCTTTTAAAATCAACCTTGATTTAGCTTCCTCTGTAATCCTTCAATCCCTCTGGGACAACCTTTACACTGTTTTTTGCAGCCAGCTGATTGTTCTCTCTCACTTCCAAATTTCCATGGGATATTTGCAATATCCCACTCTAATACCCACTAATCCATTAAAAATACCCATGAGATAGATTAGGTAATCCACTGTGCCTCACAGATTGTGCTCCTTAACTCTCTGCTTCCCCTGGAACTGCCACAGAACGGGTGCTGCAGCTGCCCTGGGAAAGCTCTGTTCCTCCAGGAGGATCCCTCAGCACTGGCTCAGCAGCAGGCACAGTTTGCTTGAGAAAATGTTCTGTGACTGCTCAGGTCCATAGGGAGGCTTCATGTGACAACAGGCTGGGACTGTGGCTGCTGTTATCCAGGTTAAGCTGTGTGTTTGCAAAGAGCATCTCAGGGAGCAGAGCTGGCAGCAGCAGAGGTCAGCCCTGCCTGCTCTGCAAGGGCTCCTCACTGAACAGGAGCCTCATTGCTTGCACCATGGTTGTGTTTGGATGTTCCAAAACTCTGCTCAAGAGCTGTGCTCTGGTTTTACCCTTCCTTACTTGTTCCATCCTACCTTTGTGCTGTCCTTGATATATCCTGGTGAGAGCTTCCTCCAACTTGGCATTTTCCTTGGGAAGTCCCAACTATTCCCCTTTCTTAAATAAATTTTTCAAGTTCAGTTGTCTGACTGGATGGGGTGACAATGCCAGGATGCCAGGAGAGGACAATGGCACAGGAAATCCTCATCATCCTCCTTGCACAGGGTGGTGCTGTGCCTGCTGTGGTGTAGATGGATGGAAACCACACCAGGGTTAGGCAAAATCTCATTCTGTGCCTGGGCTCAGTGGTGAAAAGGGCCAGGCACTCCCTAAAGGAGTATGGGAAAATATAAGAAACCTAAGAAATACCAAGGAAACCTAAGAAATACTCAAGAAACTGTTTTCTACCAGACCTACTTGGAGGGAGAGCAGCTGCAATCTCCATGGGAACTAGTGGTGGTAGATATCCTCCCTGCCCCTGCAGAGCCATGAATCCATGGGGAATTGACAACCCCAGACACCCTGGAGGCCAGGGCCCTGTTCTTTTAGCTCCAAAATCCCACTGAGAGATTCCTCAGCATTGACAAGTCCCTCATAAAACCTGTTCCCCCCAACAAAAATCCAGTAACAGATTTGCTAACTTGCCTTGAGACCATCTCTCCTTCTGGTAATGTATAACAGTGTAAGGCCATGGAGGGCTTTGCCCTTTTAAATCCAAGGGATTCCATGGGGTGACCTGCTGGGAGTAGAGGGAGAGCTCCAATATCACCCTCTGAATGTGTTTGATGTTTCTACCCCTTGTGCTAAATCTGGTAAAAGAAATGCACAGCACTGGCTGTGTTTGGGGGAGAGATCGTGGAAAAAAGAGTGGAAACAGCCAAGTGAGAAAAGGATTGGAAAGTGTTAAATGGATGTTTAAACCTGGATTTTATTGGAAAAGTTTGAGTAGGTTCTTAAGGGACCCTGCTGAACTCGGTGCTTCTAGATGTCACTGCAAATCAGAGGTGCTGGATGAAAGTGGTTCCCAGAACATTTCTGCTTTCATGATACATGGTCAGCTTTTCTTGTTCCTCAAGCAACGTTAACACTAAACTGAGTTTGTGCTTGATGCTGTACATAAGCTAAAATAAAAGGAAAGGAACAGGAAAATCAGTGTTGGGAAACTTCTTTGTGATTTGGCTTGTGTAGCCTGCTGGGCTGGCATCTTTTAGATGTTCTCTCACTGCTGTAGCAGAACCTCGGCCCTGAGATCTGTAAGCACAGCTATTATGCAGACAGCAATTTGTGAGCTCCTCTTGCAATCTTCCTGTGTGCTGAAAACCCAGGAGCATTTCCATTCTGTCTGCACTGGAGTGTAGTAAATTTGAGTGTCCTGACAACAGGCTGGCCTCTGAGTTATCTTTTGGGTGGTTTCAAAAAACTACAGCACAGGACTAATTAGTCCATCAGCCAAAAATGATTCAGGGCTATCTGTTTTGGGAGGGCCAGAGGGAGATTTATGAAGAGGATGAATGTTTTCATCCTGGCAGCAGCTCCCCAGCCCAGTGCTGGATGTGCTGCCTCCTGCACCTCCAATTACCTGGGAGCTCTTGGCTTCCAACTAACCACGTCTGTCAGGCCTTGTGTAACCAGCCCATGACGTGGGCCTGCCTCTGAGCTGGAAACACAAAGCCAGGCTGCCCCCAGGTCCAGTGCTGGGAACAAAGCAGAGGAGCAGCCTGGGTGAGCCATTTTCTGCAGAAGGGACGAGTGGATGCTGAACGCCCCTGCCTCGTTGAGGAGTGTGGAGTGAGGACTGGAGGGAAAAGTGTTGGCAGTGGAATGACAGTGACAGGCTGTGTGCTGGTTGTGCCTGTGGTGACACTGAGATTGCCCCAAGTGCTGGTCCTGTTGGGCGAGGGTCACTGAAAATGCAAGAGAGGCACTGTGGTGCCATGGTCCTTCATCAGCAAAGCTGGCCCTCCTCCTGCCTGCCTGCACCAGCCTTCTGTGCAGAAACACTTCCAACAGACAGTGCAGGGCAGTTTTGTCTGGGACTGGCTGGTTTGAGGCTGCCCTTCAGCTTCTGGAGGGTTTGGAGTGAGGAGCAGGGCTTTGTATGGATGGAATCTCATGCCTATGGCTGTTTACCATTGCAGGGTAAGGCACAGACCTGCTCTATATGTAGGTTTAGTAACTGAAGCCTCTAATTTCTCTGGTTGGCTTTGTTTACTCAGCAGAAGACCTAAAAGCAGCTTTCCTGCTGCTGCAGGGATCTCAGAGACTGGTGATGCCACAGGCAGGGTGCAAGCAGGGAATGCTGAGGCTCATGCACAAAGCTGTCTTGAATAATTTCTCCTCCTGTCCAGAAGAGACAGGGCTGTGCTCGCTCCTGCTGCACTCCAATGGCAGGAGCTCAGCTGCCCCTTTGCCATCTCCAACCTCCTCCACAGAGTGAGCAGCTCCCAGGATGGTTGCAGTGGGTTTGGAGATGTTTCTGTGGTTTTAGGAGGGTTCTGTACAGGAGAGGTTGCTTTTCCTTTTGTCTCTACGGCTGTGTTGTTTCTTCAGTGGCTGGTTTGTGGATACCAGGCTTTAAAATAAAGATGTAGACAAATTGGCAAAAGGCCAGAGGAGAGCAGCACTAATTGTCAGAGCTTTAGAAAACATGACCTCTGAGGAGAGGTTGAAGAAATCAGGTGCATTTAATCTAGACAAGGCAGTATGGGTGGGGGAGGGAGGGGGATGTCATGGTTTCTCAGAACATAAAAGCTGTTGTTAAGGAAGGATGATTGATTTATTCTTTCACTGTCGTGGAGGGTGGGGGGAATGATGAGACCAAACCACATTTAAACTGCAGGGAAGATTTGGTTTGGATATCTAGGAAAAGCCTTCATTGCAGTGAAATGTGGGAAGGTATTGTTCAGGGAAGCTGTGAAATTTCTGGCACCCTGTTAATGCCTTTGTTCCTGTAGCTCAGACTAAAGGGTAATTTTCAGGCTGGTCCCTGTCCCTCAGCACTGCAAACCTCGGCTCTGCCAGCAGGGCCAAGTCCAGGTGGTCAGGAATGCAGGAACCAGGGACCTTGAAGCCCTGGCTGCAGTTCATAACAATGATGTGGCTTCAGTGGACCATAAATGCAGCTCTGCTCTCCTGCCCACTGCTTTGGAGCCTCTTTGGCTGCGTCTGAGTTGCAGTTGGAGATCTGAATGCAGAGGAACCTGAGCTTGCTCTGTTGTTGACTTCCTTGGGTAGGAGTGAAGAGGGGACAGCTTGGACCTCAGCTCTGGGCAGCTGCCTGAGTGATCACCCCCCTGTTTCACTGGATTTTGTGCTTTTGTCTTCAGTGAGCTCTGAACCAGGCTGGGTTCTGGGAGGGATGTCCCAGGCCAGGCTGCCATCACCTCTGGCTGGAGTGCAGGCACACACAGGCCTGGAAACACAACCTTTCCTCTACACCTGTGCAGAGTTATTTCTGTTAGCAACGTGACTACAGGTGCTGGGGTTTGATGCGTTATAAAATAAAATGTGAGAGTAATAACTGGTTGCTGGGAAAATATTGCAGATTAGCACAACTTGTTCTCTACCTTGACTGTGTTTATATTTGACAAGTATCACTTGCAGAAAAAGGACAGGTTTTATTATAACTCTTTTGTCTGCTTCCCTCCCAACTTCCTGAGTGCATTATCCTCAGGCATCAAACTACTTTCAGGACAAAATGTTGGTGAACTTTCCAGTGGTGGTGAGAAACAGGGATGTGTGAGGGTGCCATTCACTGGTAAAAGTGGCAGAATTTCTCACACTCCCTCACTTGTGATCTTGCCTATAAATCCTTCCCAGGTAGAAGCTTTTTCTTTAAGGGGAGAAAGCCTAGTTCTTTGTACCCACTGGCAAGGCACAGATAAAAGCATGGGCCTTTAATATCAGGTTTACTTCTTTTGCCCTGTCTTGGATCCACAAATGCAGAGTTCTGTCTCTTCTGGACAAATCTACAGATGACGTTATCCCATATTTGAAATACCCTACTTTTGTATCCCTCTTGCCTGAAGCTATTAACATTGGCAGAATTGATGTCCTTTGTTTATTTTTCTGTACTACTTAAAGTCTGAATGTTGGGCACCAGCTGGCCTGGTTTCCCATTGGGCTGCATTGACAGTCAGGACATATTTCAGTGTTGGCTGTGTCCATACTCCTGAATGCCTGTCCTGAGCAGTCTGGGAGCCAGCAGGGCTGGAGAAGGTGAAATGGCTTCCCTGGCATCAAGATGAAGTAGGTGCAGTAAAGGCAGGGCTTGCATTTCATTTTTTGTAGGGCAGTCACACACAGGAGCCCATGGGCTGCACACCCCAGGGCTCGCAGGTGGGCAGTGCAGCCTCCCAAATTCTCTGATAGATGGGATGTGGAGGAGTTGGCAGAGCCAAGAGGAGCCCTGCTGACTCTGCAGGGAGCTGATCCCTCCAGCCCAGAGCTGCTCCTGGAGCTGGGAGAGGGCAGCTCTGGAGCTCATCCCTGGCTCTGAGTCACTGCATGACCCCGGGCACTGAGATACCACGGTGATGAACACAGCACAACTGTCTGCATGCATAGAATGCACTGCACAGGCTCTGGCTTTGACAGATATCTGTGTATCCCCACTGCCAGAGCTCCCCTGCTCTACCCACCCAGCCTGCTCCCAGTGGGGGAAGAGCCCTGGCTGGTGCTGGGGAAGGAGGGGGTGCACAGCCACAGTGACACAGGCACTGCTGGGGATGGAGGGGGTGCACAGCCACAGTGACACAGGCACTGGTGAGGATGGTGGGGATGCACAGCCACAGTGACACAGGCACTGGTGGGGATGGAGGGGGTGCACAGCCACAGTGACACAAGCACTGGTGGGGATGGAGGGGATGCACAGCCACAGTGACACAGGCACTGCTGGGGATGGAGGGGAAGGAGGGGATGCACAGCCACAGTGACACAGGCACTGCTGGGGATGGAGGGGGTGCACAGCCACAGTGACACAAGCACTGCTGGGGAAGGAGGGGAAGGAGGGCATACACAGCCGCAGTGACACAAGCACTGGTGGGGATGGTGAGGGAAGGAGGGCATGCACAGCCACAGTGACACAGGCACTGATGAGGATGGTGGGGAAGGAGGGGATGCACAACCACAGTGACACAAGCACTGGTGGGGAAGGAGGGGATGCACAGCCACAGTGACACAAGCACTGGTGAGGATGGTGGGGATGCACAGCCACAATGACACAAGCACTGCTGGGGATGGTGAGGGAAGGAGGGGATGCACAGCCACAGTGACACAGGCACTGGTGGGGAAGGAGGGGATGCACAGCCACAGTGACACAAGCACTGGTGGGGATGGTGGGCATGCACAGCCACAGTGACACAGGCACTGCTGGGGATGGAGGGGGTGCACAGCCACAGTGACACAAGCACTGGTGGGGAAGGAGGGGAAGGAGGGGATGCACAGCCACAGTGACACAAGCACTGGTGAGGATGGTGGGGATGCACAGCCACAATGACACAAGCACTGCTGGGGATGGTGAGGGAAGGAGGGGATGCACAGCCACAATGACACAAGCACTGCTGGGGATGGTGGGGATGCACAGCCACAGTGACACAAGCACTGGTGGGGACGGGCTGGAAGCCAAGCAGGCAGAGGGGCACTCCTGGAGAGAGCAGCACTGCATGGCAGAAAGGCTCTGGAATGGGAGTGTGGCTTCTGCCAGGCTCTGCTGCAGCCCTGTGCATGGCCCTGACTCTCCTCCTGTAACTAATTAGCCTGCAAGATCCTCAGGGCAGCTCTGACTTCCTCCTCCTGCTATGGCTTCCATCACAAGGCCCTGATTTCAGGGCAAAAAAAAAGACAAACTATCAAAGTGAAACTTCCTTAAAAGCTTTGCTGTGCCTGTGTCAGCCTCTGGCACAAAGAGGCTGCGGGAGGATCGTGTCTCCCTGGCGTGACTGTTGGTTATTTTCCCACCTGGCTCCCTTGTGAAGGATGAAGGCACAGGCACAGCTAAGATGTGTCTGCAGTGTGGCTGTGATGGCATCTTCAGAGGCTCCACGAGGTCTCCCGAGCTCCCCTGCCTCGGGCACCCTGTCAGCCAGCCCGGGGTGCTGGAGCCTGCACTGCCTCTTTAAGGAGATTTGCATAGCAGGGCCTAATTACAGTGGTTGATTCTGATGTTTTCAGTGTTGTTCATATTCCATTAAAGGATAATGCTGCTTAATTTGCAGCAGAGGGTCTCGGTGAACAGCACACCCAATCACAAGGCACCCCTAATGACACTGCTTCCCTACTTCTGGTAACACATAATTAAAAAATCACTCCATTTCCAGTTGTGTGGTTCTCCCCTCTCCCCCAATCTCCTAATTACTTTCTGAGCCATTTCATGATTATCTGTAAATATTTCAGCACTTAGATCTACTAATGAGTGCATGGAAGAGTTAATACCTTGAGTGGCACAACTGCTTGCCTTTCCCTTTCTAGTGATGCATTGCAAGGGATCCTTTTCCACCTTGCATGTGTGAGGTAAAGGGGATTTTCTTGGGGTGGGATTGGGTTTGTGCTCTGCCTTTGGGGTCCTGGGCCTGAGCAGGGGAGGGGTAACATGCAAAACCCCATTTCCAGCTACAGGAGGGGTTTTGCTGGGTTGAGTAGTGGATGTGTATCTCATTTTAAATTGTTTTACATGGCTTAAACCCCACAGTAAGGACTGCCCTATTCTCTAATCTAAGCTCTGCTCTGAAAAGCCACCTTACAAATGCTGCTTTTTCACTTCACAGATCTGTTTCCTGTACTTGTCTGGTGCCTTGGGTGTTAAAACTCACTTGGGACTTTCAGACTGTGTACTCAGAGCCAGCAGTGATGGAGGAGTGAGCTGGAGCAAGTTTCCTGCCCGTGGCTTGCATGGCCTTGGGTGCTGAGTTCTTTGTGTGGTCAATCAGGACCACCTTGTGCGAGCCCACTAGGAGCCTGCTGATGGTCTCTGAAGGGATTATTTGGAATAACCAGAGATAATTGTGTTACTAGGGGGTAATTAACTTCCAGAATAAAAAAAAATATATCAAGCTTAGGCTGCACTGCTCCTTGGGGTGAGTCTGTAAGTCTGGGAGTGAGAGAAATCAAATCACTTGGGCACATTCAATTCCATGATACTCAGGGAAGGTGGGGCTGCTTGGAATCAAATCCATGCATTTCTAGGCAATTCTTATATTGCAGATAAGAGAGGAGGGCTTGAATGTGGTCCTAACCCAGCCTGTTTGTGTTCCAGGTAACCCTGTCACAGTGGGAATGAGCATCCACATCTCCAGCATTGACCAGATCTCTGAAGTCAACATGGTAAGTTTGGAAAGAAAGAGAAAAATTTAAAAAAAAGAAAGAGCAGGAAAAAAACCCCTATAAAATGTTCTTCCATTTTCTGCCTGAGATTTACTTCCAAGGCAATGGTTTCTTGGAGGCATCTGCATCTCTGCTGGCACCTCTGGAGCTTGTGCCATCTCATCTAGAGTAGATTCTTTTCACCTTCTCTGCTGGTGGCAGAGACATCTCCCCAAGTTATGCCTTGAAAAAGTGGATGTGAATTGTATTTTTCTGGTTGATACAAAGGTGGCTTTATGGTCAGTCTGTCCCTGTCAAGTTAAAAACAGTGAATTTTCATTTGCTGGTGGTAATTCAACATTTCCTTGGAGATCTGTGCTGGAAAGAGAGGCTTCTAATGAAAATCTGGTTTGGGGTGGCATTGATGGATTGGAGCTTTTCATACCACTGTGAACAACAAAAAAACCCGAAATTATCTGCTCAGGTAGCAATGGTTTGGGGTGAAATCCGTGAAATTTGTTGATTACTTTGGTCATGGTTTAGGTTCACATCCAGGACTGTCCCTCAGAAGCCCTCAGCACCCAGCAGAGGACATAGATTGTGTTGTAATTGCCTACATTTGCCTTTCTCCCTCCTGTCCTGAGGCTTTTCCTCCAGACTCTGCTCCTTTCCCCGGGGCTGAGTGCAGGGGGAGGTTTGTGGGAGCCTCGTGGCTGCTGCTGTCCAGTTCCTCCCTTCCTGGCCTGTGCAGGAGGATCCTGGGATGGTTTAGAGCTCTTGCAGTTTAAAATCCTGCTCTGCCCCAGCTCCTGTCCCATTTCTCTGTCTCTAGCCTCTCCTGCCCTGTTTCCCTGGCCCACCAGCTCTTCTGAGGAGGGGGGTGACACAACCTGACCCGTTGGTTTTGTTCCCAAGCTGCCTGAGAAGCCTGAACTCATGTTGGAATGACCCAGGGGTCAGAGCCAGCCATAACCTTTATGTTCCTGAGTGAAAAGTTCCCTTTGCTGACTCTGCCACCGTGCCACCCTCACCTGAATTCTCTGCATGGCCTGTGGCACCTCACCCCAGTGACAGTGACACTGGGCAGTGGGTGTGGCCCTAGATTTGGGTTCAGAGGAACTGGGTAGCTGTGCTTGAGTTTAGGCTCAGCTTAGCAGGGCCAGATGGTTTAACCTAGATCCATCTCTCCTGCCTGTCAGGCCACAACCCAGCTTTGAGTCATCTCCTCTCCCAGGCTCAGCTTGGACCTGGGTGTCGTGGGGTGCTGGAGCCAATGTCACCCTCCTGCTAGAGCCAGGATGGACAGTTTGGGCTCTGCACTTGTGCCTTAAGACCAAGACTTGCACAAACATAACTGGGAGGGGGTGAGGGGTTTGTTTTCAGCTGTAGCCACTGCCCCTGTGAGCCTGAGCAGCTCTGTCCCAGCTCAGAAGGACAGGGACCTGCTGGAACCAGTCCAGAGGAGACACCAGGGATCAGAGGGATGGAGCAGCTCTGCTGGGAGGAAAGGCTGGCACAGCTGGGATTGCTCACCTGGAAAAAACCAGCTTACAAGTGGCCTTCCAGGACTGAAGGGAGCCCACAAGAAAGGTGGAGAGAAACTTCTTACAAGGGCTGGAGTGACAGGACAGGGGAAATGGATTCAGACCAAGAGAGTAGGTTAACATTGGATCTTAGGAAAAGATTCTCCCCTGTGAGGGTGGGCAGGCCCTGGCTCAGGGTGCCCAGAGCAGCTGGGGCTGCCCCTGGATCCCTGGCAGTGCCCAAGGCCAGGCTGGATGGGGCTCTGAGCAGCCTGGGACAGTGGGAGGTGGCCCTGCCCATGGCAGAGGGCTGGAACAAGGTGATCTTTAGGGTCCTTTGCAACCCAGACCATTCTGGGAAGGCAGCTGAGCCCTGCAGAGGCTGGTGCAGGATGAACCTCCTGCTGGAGAGGTGTCCATGGGCTGCAGGGGCTGATCAAAGGCTTTGTCCAGCAGCTGTGGCCAGGCACACAGTACCATTGTCCCAGCAGCACTTTCCAACCCTTGCCATGTAAATGTGGTGCTCTCCCCTCTTCTGTGAGCCCCTGCTCCCCTCTGCCACACAACTGGGGGAGAAACATTTATAATACCATAATAATCACTCTGTGATGCACAGGTTTCCTGGCACAGACCTTCCTCCATGTGCTGCTGTGGATCCTGCAGAGTTTGAGCAGTGCAGTGATGGACACTGAGTGCTTTCATGGTGGTGGCATGGCTGTGGTCAGGCTGGGCACCACTGTCCATGCCATGCTCCTGTAGATGTGAAGGAATGTCACTTCTAGGCTTTTGATTGTCCCTCCTGGCTCTCTGTTTGACAAGAAAAATGTCCTGCCTGTCTTTCCTACGTAGATTGGGGCAGGGGAACAGGGGGAGAAGGTGTGGAAAGGTTTGGGGATGAGAGAAGAGGTGGCTGTAGGTGAGAATTTATTCAGGATCAAGATCTCTGAGCACCCTGGTGAGGCAGCTTCAAGAAGGGGTTAAGAGTCAGAATCATCTTTAAGAACAAACATTTAGGGAGCAGAAGAGTTCTCATGTGATGTAAGTTTCCAGGCTGAAGGGATTTTATGTGCATCATTCTTCTGTGAGACAGATGCCCCAGGGAAAGGGCTGTGTTTTACCCCTGCTCTGGACATGGATACTGGCAAGAAAAACAAGGCATTTTTTTGGCATCATGTGTGCTTGGGAAAGGAACTGTGCAATGAATAAATTAAAGGCACACAAGTGAAGCTGGGTTGTCATGGTGACCAAATAGCTTCTATTGTTCCACAAGGAGTGTTATTACTTACTACCCCTTGTAGGATAATTAATTAATCCTCAGACATCCTTTTGGGAACAATGGCCCTGGTGCTGGGGCTGGGCAGGCTGAGGAGAGCCCCCGGCTCTCCCAGGCCTTTCCCTGGGACTCCTGGCGCCTGCTGGCTGCCTCTGGTGGGGAACAAGTGCTGTCAGTGACCACGCATTGCATGGGCTTCCAAAAGCTGCTTGCCACAGGAGTCCAGCTGGCTGTGGAGCTGTGGAGCAACCCAGCTCCATCCACGAGCATTCCCTGCCCTCACTCCCACGGGAGCCGTGTTCCCAAAGTGAAGATGTGGTGACATCCCTGTCCTGGAGGACACAGGGCTCTCTGAGGAGGCAGCACAGTGATGTCCTTCTGCTGGGTGTTCCCAGACACTCTGACACACAGAACACTTTGCATTGTCTCTAGATGCCACGTGTGTTCTGACACCCAGAGCTCCTCCAGCTCCCCGAGGGCCATTCCCAGATCCTGTGTTCTGACACCCAAAGCTGATGCACCCCTGTGACCATGTTCATAGGGGTTCTTGGATGAGGGAAGAGACGAGGATCTGACTCCATGTTTCAGAAGGCTGATTTATTATTTTTTATCATATATATGATATTAAAACTATACTAAAAGAATAGAAGATAGGATTTCAGCAGAAGGCTGGCTAGGAATAGAATAGCAAAGAATGATAACAAAGGTTTGTGGCTCGGCTCTCTGGGTTGTGATTTGCCATTAATTAGAAACATCTAACATAAGCCAATCACAGATGCACCTGTTGCATTCCACAGCAGCAGATAACCATTGTTTACATTTTGTTCCTGAGGCCTCTCAGGTTCTCAGGAGGAAAAATCCTAAAGAAAGGTTTTTTCATAAAAGATGTCTGCGACACACCCCCAGCTCCCTGAGGGCCATTCCCAGATCCTGTGTTTTGACACCCAAAACTGATACACCTCCAGCTCCCTGAAGGCCATTCCCAGATCCTGTGCCCTGCCAGGCTGCAGGGTGTTCATAGGTACAGTGGCAATTTTCTCCCAGTCATGAGAGACCAAAACTGCAGCTCTTATTCTAAAAAGTGTCCCCTCCTGGTCCCCTCCTGGTCCATGGCAGCTGCTGCCTGTGTGTGGTCAGCCATAGTTTCAAGCTCACTTTTTAGAGTGCTGCTTTCTTGCTGTATACCCCCCTCAGCATGGCCAAGCAATGCTGAGCTGTTGCCTCTGTTCTTGTCAGTGATTAGAAGGATTATTTGCTGAGCCAAGATCAGTGGCATCAATTGAAATGTCTGGGGAAGGATTCCAAGGGCCAGGCCAAACAGGTATTGGGGAGGGCACATTTGAGTGGCAGACCCTCTGGGAAGTGCTGGTCCATGAAGATGAAAGGCTTCACTGGAGTCTTTTCATCTCCTGTACACATTTGCAAGTTGGGCATTTGAAGGCAGGCTGAGAGGAGGAATGTCTTCCTGCTGCTTCTGGGTAGCTCAGGTGAGCCATGAAGGACAGAGGGACAGCTCTTCCCCTTTGAGGTGACCTGGGACTGAGTTGCAGTGAGCAGGGTGATGCCTGGAATGGCTGCCTAGTGTTGCCCTGATTTTTTAAGATTTTCTAAGCCTTCTGATGTTTACATTCTTGTAACAAATTTTCTCACACACTTTCTGTAAATAAATTATTGTTTTGCATTCTTTTATGGAGGAGGAGAAATTTGCTGGACTGTTGGTTTGTCCAGTGCCATTGGAGAGGTGGCACTGTCACCCTCCAATCCACTGTCACTTTTGGAAATATATAAATGTTGAGTCAGAAATTAAAAATTCTCTTTTTACCTTGGAAGAGCTGCGTGTGCATCGTGTTATTTTGTGTCCTATAGCGACAATCTAGAGCAGAGGCCAGACAGAGTTAAAATAAAAAAGTGGGTATTTATTAAAGGCCTTTAACAGGCACACTTTGGGTAGTGCAGGAGCCTGGCAGAGGCTACACTCAAGATGGACATGAGTTCTTTGGACAGATATAAGTTTGGTCTCTTTGCATATCAGAGGTTCATTCTCCAGTTACAGTTCAGTTAATGAAGTCACATTCCCCCAGTTTGCTTCCCCCTAGTTCACTTTTGTTTATGCTTTTTGGGGCTGTGATGGTGTCCTTGGCTCTCAGGCCTGGAAGGATTTTTCTGTCTGACCAAACTAAAGAGAGCTTCCCAACACTCTGTATGGAGTTCAGAACTTCACACTAATGCAGTGCAGGATCTGAAAAATAGAAAAGCTGAAAACTCAAGGCATCAAGGGAACAGCCTGCAGGTGTCTATGGACTCTTGTTGGTGTGCAGTGGCACTGGGGCAGTGACACTTTCAGGTCTCTTGGTGTGGTGCCAGGTTCCTGAGGAGTCCAGCAGGGTTTCTGAGCTGGGGAATGAGGAGCTCTGGCATGTGGAGCTCGTGTCACACTCAGCTGGAGTAGGCTGGGGGTGTCTGTCCTTGTGCTTCACGGCCTGAATGCTGCCCAGAGTCACTCACCTCAGGGGGCTGGTTCTGGGGGTGCAGTTCTGATGGTGTCCAGCACCAATGGCTTCAGAAGGAGCCCCAGGTCTTCCCCCACTGCAGGATGTCCTCCCATCCAGCTGAGGACCGGCCTGCTCAGGGTGTGCTGTATATTCCTGCATGATGGGACTAGACAAGAACTAATCCTTCCAAAGCAGCCTTTTCCCTCTCTAAGCAATCTCTGGGGATGTATTTTTCTAGCACCAGACAGTTCAGACTCCCTTGAAGTATTAATGAACTATTTCAATAAGGAAAACTACCAGAAGTTTTGTATGCATTTGAAATAAGAGGAGGTTACCCTTCATAAGGCTTCAATTTTCCTGCCCTATGATCTGTGCAGTCCTAAACCTGCTCCCTCCTGTGTCTGCACACCATAGACAGCTCGGAGCATCCAGCCATTATAGTCATGATTTCTTTGTGCCTCCTATAATTTATTCATCCCAAGATGCTCTCCTACATCTGCAATAACATCATTTCAGTTTGTTATAGCACCAGCTTTAAAGTTTTATAAACCTGGTGACAAGTTGAAAAGTTACAAGAGGATTGTTGCAGAGGGCTAGTGTAGGAAACAAGGCTTCCAGATAAAAACATTTGCAGGAATAGGGCTGTGAAAGGAAGGATGTCTGTGGCATTGCCAATTCCTTTTGCTGGGGGGCAGCCTGCAGTGGGCAGGGGTTAGGGGCCAGGGCATGGGGCTTGGCAAGGCTGACCTTGATGGTTTGTTTCAGAGTGGTCTGGGTTGGAAAGGATTTAAATCATCTCATTCCAAACCAGGACACTTCCCACCACCCCAGGTTGTTCCAAGCCCCATCCAACCTGGCCTTGGACACTTCCAGGGGCTGCCACAGCTTCTCTGGGCCACCTCTTCCAATGGCTCACTGCTTCCCAGCCCTGTGCCCCTGCTGCCAGGCTGTGCCTTGCTGGAGTGGCTGCTCTGGTGCTGGCACTGGATCTCTTGGAGGTTACAGCAGGAAGCATCGTGGCTGTTATTGTCCAACTTCTTGAAGCTTGCTTCAAAAACAAGCTGTCTGGTTTGGCAGATTTCCCTGCCCAAGAGATGTAAAGCATGTCTCCAGACAACCATGAGCTGCAAGGGTTTTCAATTGGCTTTTAACCCAAAATGAAGTGGACCAGCTTTTGTGTAAGAGTGTTCTTGACCAGGACAGTTCATCCTACAACCTGTTATGCCATCATCAGTGGGGCATCACTCTCCTCACTACTTTAAGTTTTCCATCTTTTGGGCATGGTTGAAATAGACTTTGTGCTGGAATGTGTCCTGAGTGGGCTTTGCAGTTCTGTTTTTTATGGAATATATGTACACCTGCAATACCAGACAAACCCAACTTTCCTGCAGTGTGCCCTTGAAAAGGATTTTCCATTGCTGTAGATACCTTGAGCTTTAAAAACCAAGATTTTAAAGAAGAAAGTTCTACTATTATGCAGTGCCTTTTAGTACCATCTACTCTCTTCAAATGTGTCAATGTTTTCCTTACTCTTAATTGAAAACGTTCAGTTTTGTTGCTCTCTCTTTTCAATTGAGAAATGACATGCAGATACTCCTCAGTCTCTGTGTCCTTGGGTATCCAAATGTCTTTTAAAAGCAAAGGTTAAAGCATTTAAATCCTGCAGTCAGAGTTTTCTGGAGTTATGTGCTGTGAGATACAAGTATGACATGACACTCCAGTGCTGCAAATGTTTCTCTGTAGCCTTGGGTATCCCCAGCCCTGTGACACTGTGGTATCTAAACTCTGTGTGTGCATACATCACATCTTGGTATTCAAGGCTGCTGAATATTTAGGACTGCCAAAACATGGGAAAGCTAGGAGGTTGGTGCTGAGCTGCAGCTGGTGCTCTGTCGTGGTGCTGCAGGGGATACAGTCCTGCTGGATTGCTGGAGGCTCCTGGGATGGAAGTGTTGTAGGTAGCAGAGGGGGCTGTGGGGCCTTGGTGATGGAGAAGGATTCAGGGGCATTCGTTTTGGATATAATGAAAAATTTCTTCCCTAAATGAGTGGTTAATAATATGAACAGACTCCCCAGGGAAGTGGTAAAGTCACCATCCCTGGCAGTGCTCAAATCCTGAGCAGACCTGGCAGTGTGTGGTGTGGTTTAGTGGCCATGGGGGTGCTTGGTCAAAGGCTGGACCTGATGACCTTGGAGGTCTTTCCCAACCTTATTGATTCTATGAGTCTTGATCTGCTGATGGTGAGGATGGCAGAGCTCTGACATGGGGTGGGCAATCCCTACAGGCATGGGCAGGTGGGGTTTTGTGCTTTTCTTATTCACAAGGAGCTTCTGTGTGAGCTAAAGCAGGCTATTGCAGCAGGACCTGGGATGGAAGGTTCCTTCAGGGCTGGAGGGGCCTGTGCCCTCCTCTGCTGGGGCCACACAGCTCCTGTCCCTTCAGCTCCTGGTGTGGGGGGCTGCAGTGCATGGATGGCTGGGAAATCAAGCAGTGCTGCTTCTGTTCACTGAAACTGCATCTCCTGGAGGGGAGAGTTACCAGGGGAGGCAAAGGTCCATGTGCACACTGCCATCAGTCACACAGGACCTGCTCACTTTGCTTCTCCAGCAGTGGCAAGTGGGGGACACACAACCACTGGGCTGGCTGAGGGGAAGCAGCAGCATATTGATGCTTTTTCCTGCTGCTGGAGGGGTGTTTGGAGCAGTAAAAAATGGCTGTGGCAGGGTGGAGAGCAACCTCCAAACCACTCTGGACTTGGCAGCTTTGAGATGGTCTTGTTTGCATGCAGGAGGCACAACTGCCTGCTCTGTGGCTTGTCTGGAGAGAGAGCAGGAGTGGAAATCCACTGAGCTCCAGAAACACCTTTGCAAAGCTGATGCCAGGGACACACCTCACCTGCCATCCTTAGATTTGTGGGTAGGATTGTTTTATCCTTGCAGCAGCAGTATCCTGTGAGTGCTGAGGCTTAGGGTGACTCTCACCAGGACTGACACTGCCTAAAAAGCCAAGGATCAGGTGTGGACACCTGCTCACATCACACAGTGCCCTTCTTTAATAGAATTCCTGCTGGTTGTGCTGAAACATCCCTTGGACTGGGATAGACTGTGAGGACAAGGAAAGAATCTGACCCCAGAGATGCTCTGCAGGGTGGTGGGGGACTGGGAGCTCATGTTTAAGCAAGGAGTGGTCCCCTGTCTGCATGAAATATGGGGATGGTTCTTCCAAAGGGGTTGAATAAAATAGTCAAGAATAAAGTGAACTCGTGAAGGAGCCTGAAGTGCTCCCCATTCACTGCTTCTAAATCAGTTGCAAAGAGATTGTCCCGGCCTAAAAGCTGGAAAATAGGTCAGTGTGACTCATATGTCAATATTTACTGCATTTATGGCAACTTGTAGAAGGGAAAAATCTCGCCTGCCTGCCATAATGCTTCACAAGTTATCCCATTGCCATGGCAGAGCTCTCCCCGTGCCCTTGCTCCTGGTTCTGCTGTGACTGCAGTGACAGCCCAGTGAATCCACCACTGCTTCAGCCCAGTTGCTAAGTAACAAGCCAAAGATCACCATGCAGGCTCTCCAAACGCCGTGGCCAGCTGGGAGCTGGATCTGCACAAAGCCCCAGGAATTCCTTTGGAGACAGAGGGCTCAAGGACTCTGTGCCTGTGGAGCAGGGAGCAGCCTGGTGGAGCAGCAGTCCTGCCACCAGACAGCCTGAGGGGGCTGTCCTGTGAGGGACAGCTCCTCTGCTTCCCCAAAAGGGCTCCCCTGTGCTTGTGCTGATGGGCTGTGACTTTTTCAATATTAATTATGACCTTGGATGAATATTTTTGTTGGCCAAATGGCACAATTTGGCCATAAGTAGGAGGTGAACTGTGGGAACCTTGCTGGAGCAAAACTGAACTTCTGGACAAGGGAATGATTCTCTCTCTTACCCCTGAAGCTTTTTATTCTACTCTGCTTGTTTCTGCCTGGGGGCCTTTCAGCATTCACCTGATAATCTTAAGGGGAGAGTTTGCAGAATCTCTTTGTCTGCATGATGGGAAATTCTGGGTTATGGCAAAGCTGTGGGGTGAACTGGCTGATTCCCAGCCCAGAGCTTGAGGTTTGAAACATGCACAAAACTTGATGGCAATGCTTGTCAAGAGTGGTCCCCCAGTGTGAGTCTTTATCAAATTCAGGGTGCCCCTGACATAGGGAGTAATTGGCATCTGACTCCATTGATTCAGAATGCTGAACAGTTGATTTATTAAAACTATACTATATTACATTAATACTATATTTAAATTGTACTAAAGAGATACTAAAAGGATACTACAGAAAAGATAATAAAGAAAAACCTGTGACTGACTGAGATAGCCAGGACACAGCTTGGAGTCATTGGCTAATGAATCAAAACAATCTTTAGTAGAATTTAATTGACAAATCACTTCAGGTAAACAATCTTATTAGCACATTCCACATGTGCAAAAACAACAGGAGCAGCAAGTAGAGGTAAAAATTGTTTTCTCTTTTTCAGGAAAAATCCTGTGAGAGAGAGTTATGTCTCTCTGTGCTCAGAGAATGTGAATGCCACAGGTCTTTGCAGGGTGCTGCCCTCCCTGAGGAGCAGGGAGCCCTCCAGGCCGCGTTGGAGGGCTGAGCTGAGCCTGCTGCCGTGCCAGCAGCAGAGTTCCCATGCTCTGCTCTCCAGGCAGGTTCCCCAGCGGGGCCATTTGGGTGCACTCGGAGCTCCCTGAGCTCTCGGGGGTGCCTGCCCCCCAGGCCAGGACAGGAGTCGTGCTGGGGGGAGGAGAGGCTGTGGCTGGATGCTTTGCAGCGTGCCTTCAGCTGAGCAGGGCTATGCATTGCACTGCTCCATCTGTTCCTCTAGCAGCCGAGTTATCTTTAGCTCTGAACATGTCAGTGTTGTATGGTGCTGGTATGAACCACTTCAGCTTGCACCCCAGCATTCCTGTAGTAGTTAGAATTCCTGTTGCAGAAAACTGCCTGGGATAATTTCCTCTCCCCCTGCTCCCCAGCCTTGCTTAAATTTTTATTCATGTTTTCACATGGGCAAAACTCCCCCCACCTCTATATATTTTTATATATATACATGTATTAAAAAGCTGGCTCTATTTGTGAGCAATGTTCCAAACTGCCACCTGTTTCAATAGCAGTGTTGCAGCATTGGAGAGGATTACTGCAGAATGCTAAAGTAGCTCTCCCCCCAAGTGAAAGCTTCATCTGATTTGATTGAAAACCAAATTAGACCTTGAGAATCTGACCTTCTGACATCCTGTCATATATACATTTAAAGCACCCAGCAACAGAGAATGTATTTTGTGCAAGAGTGCCAGTACCTCAATATAGAACCTAAATCCAAATACAAGCTCTTGCGTGTCGTGCTGCTATTTGAATATGTAAATAAATGGGGCTATAAATAGCTCTATATGTTATGTACATGTTAAGTGAAGGTGGCAGATCCGACAGCTGAATGGCTCTGCTGTTTCTGAATGCTGGGAGAGGCTCCCTGCACGCTCCCCACATCTCTCATGTTTGCTCCTACCCCTCTCAGCCTCTCTGCTACCACATTTTTCAGGCCTCTGGAGAAGATCGTGTGTGGGGACAGGAGCTGTTAATATTCTGAGTCTGTGCTGAGTTGCTAGGCTACAGAGAAAAAGGAACATTCAAGGAAAAGGGATGGTGGAAAGAAGAGGGTCTGCTGAGCTGCTTGGAGATCCAGAGAGGTCCTCTAGGCAGATGAAGGGATCATTTTGGGGAAGGAGGGCGTTCACACATGTGGGATGAGCTGTGGGTAGTCCCTGCTGCCCTGGCACAAACAGAATCTCAGGCCAGCCCCAGCCAGAAAACAATGGCAGAGGAGGGAGTAAAAGACAAGATGCACTGGTCCCTCCCACGTCACTGCTTGCCAGGTGTGCACAGCTGCTCTCCTGCTGGGTGAGCTGGGTCACCTGGCTCAGCCTGCCATCTCACACACCCCTGCCTGCATGTCCCAGGGGCTGCTGACCTCCAGCTGAGGCTCTGGGGAGGAGGGAAGCAAACCCAAGCCATGCTCAGTGCTTACAGGCTGGATCTCACCTCCTTTTCCCTCTGCAGCACCCTGCTACCCCAGCATCTCCTGAGTCTCCAGTGTGACTGCAGGGGAGGGCAGCCTGTGCCTTCTGTGTCCCTGACCACCTCCTTTGATGCTTTCCTAGGTCACTGATACCCAAAGCATTGACCCTTTTATCCATCAAGAGTTTGTAGCTAGGATTGCAGGGGATGTGAGGTTTTACAACACAGAAGCTCCTGTCTGAGCCTTGTTATTGCTTGCCCCAAAAAGGAGTGTCAGGAATTCAGCTGTACCAGCTGTGAGCCACCAGACCCTCCAGGTGCTGTGTGCTCCACTCTTCTGGAGGGATGGGTTTGCCCTACGCTTCTCTCTGTATCAGATCCCTCAGAAGGAAAAAAAAAATTAAACAGTGCTTTTGGGTATTTTTATTATCTGGATACTTTATTTACTGAGCTCCCGTGGGCTCCCTGCCAGCTCTGCAAATAGAGCTCCTTGGCTCCAGGACTGTTGGTCCTGGTGCTGCAGCGAGCACTCACTCAGCGTGGACAGGGACTGCAGCTTGTTCTCCCCATCCAGTTGGCTGTGAAGTCAAAGTCTGCTCTGCTTGTGGACCTCCACAGCCTGCTGAAACCTCTTTTATTTTCCCTTTATGCATCCTGCAATAAGCTTGACTTGTTCAGCAGAATCAGGAGTGTTTCCTACAGCTGCAGTGTGAATGCTGTTTGCAGTGCTACCAGCACCCACCCACCAGGTCTGGGATCCCACAGCCACCATTGGGGTGGATGAAGTGGGAGGGGACCAGCAGGGTCCTTATGGTGGCACTGCTGCTGGCCCCAGCCAGGGGCTTGAGCCTGGAATAACCATGGGCAGACTCACCCATGGATGGAGGAGGAGGTATCCATCATCCATCCATCCATCCATCCATCCATCCATCCATCCATCCATCATCCATCCATCATCCATCCATCCATCCCTCCATCCATCCATCCATCCATCCATCATCCATCCTCCATCCATCATCCATCCATCATCCATCCATCCATCATCCATCCTCCATCCATCCTCCATCCATCATCCATCCATCCATCCATCATCCATCATCCATCCATCCATCATCCATCCATCCATCCATCCATCCATCTATCATCCATCCCTCCATCATCCATCCATCCATCTATCCATCATCCATCCATCCATCCATCCATCCATCCATCATCCATCCATCCATCCATCCATACATCCATCCATCCATCCATCATCCATCCATCATCCATCCATCCATCCATCATCCATCCATCCATCCATCATCCATCCATCCATCCATCCATCCATCCATCCATCCATCATCCATCCATCCATCCATCCATCCATCCATCCATCATCCATCCATCCATCCATCCATCCATCATCCACCCATCCATCCATCATCCATCCATCCATCCATCCATCATCCATCCATCCATCCATCCATCCATCTATCATCCATCCCTCCATCATCCATCCATCCATCTATCCATCCATCCATCCATCATCCATCCATCCATCCATCCATCCATCCATCCATCCATCCATCCATCATGCTGGCTTCCTCCATGACAGTAGAAATTCTTCCCTAGAGCAGATCCATTGATCCCCCTGCCCTTTCCAGCTGTCCCAGCAGCACTGGGCAGTGCTCTGTTCACACCACAGCTGGCAAAGCTGATTTCTGGCCCTTTTCTCTAACATCATTCCCTCCCTCTGAGATTGTCACCTGAGGGGCCACAGATGCAGCTGTGCAGAATATTCACCTGCAGAAAGTCACCCCAGACACAGAGCCAGGTCTCTGGGAGCAGGAGGCTGAGGGTTTGCAGGGGAAATGCTTTGTGTCCAGTTTGCTTGCTCCTGTTGAAAAGCAGGACTTGTTTTTCCAACCCCAGAGCTGCCATCACCTGTGCTGAGACCATGCCTGACCTAACTGAACCCCCCTGCCAACAGTATGTTCTGTTCTTCACTGTCTTCTTCATCTTCATCTTCATCATGTTCTGTTCTTCACCATCTACTTCATCTTCATCTTCACTTCATCATGATGTGCTCTTCACCATCTACTTCATCCTTCCTAAGTGATCAAATTTTGCTTTCTACAGGAAGCAAACACCAGTCTAAGTTTTTGGTCAAGCCAATCTGTGGCAGCCTAGCTGAGGTGATGGTTTCACCCAGGAGGTGTTAGTTGTCTTAAATGATTTAAAGGATTTGTTTGCCTCTGGCTAGCTCCTGGGAAATGACATCTTTCTGGCAATTTTCAGAACCTGAAACAGGAAACCTTCCTTCCCTGAGTTAAAACAATGTCTTCAAAGCCCTGTGTGCCTTGATATTGTTGCAGAATGTCATGGTTTCAATGCTCAGAGCTGGATATACTGCATTTTATTTTGCCTTGTAAAGTAATAATATTGCTTTATTTATAACATGAATTCCTACCTCTGCAGCCCCAAACTGCAGTGGAGGTCTTGACAGCACAGGGAATTACAAGCTCTGTTTAATTTTTTTCCTTAGGGAGGAAAAAATAATTTCTGTGTTTACACATTTAGCACTTGCCCAGAGATGTGGGGGAAAGGTTTAGGAAGCATCACTCATCTTCCAGCATCAACTTTCCCTTGACATAATCCAGTTTTCTTCCTCCATCCTTCTGAGAGCTTTAGAAACTGATATCTTCACTAGTCACTGTTCAAATGTCTCACTCAGATTTAATTTACTCTAATGGGCTGGTTGTTGCATGTTTAATTAAATACCAAGTAATTATTAGAAGCATTTTTGAGCTTTCATGGCTGTATATTAGATATGGCAATATGTGTGTACAGGAGGATGCTGGCAGCACAGGCTGTGAGGCAGGAAGGAGAGGAAAGGGGAGCAGAGAGGTGGGATTCAGGCACCTCACTGTGGAAGGCAGTGGGGTGGAGGGCTGGGTTAGAGCAGGCCAGCAGTGGAAGGTGAAGATGGCCTTGGAAAGCACCAGGGTTTTCTGTGGTGGATCAACATAATCTGTTTTAAATCACCAAGTACTTCACACCAAAAAGCATCTTGTAATAAAAGCAAGTGCTTGGATTCCCTTTCCTAGCTCTGCAATGCCTGGTCATAATTATTCTCCAGGACTCCACAGAAACAGAGCATTAATGCTCGTGTGTCCCACACTGTGGGCATGGGTGGCCTTGTGCATGCCTGGGGAGAGGTTAAGGGAGTTAACAAAAGGGGCTTATTAGGATTTTGCCTTAAGTTAATATGGTATGGGAGAAAAGGAACTTGGGAAGGCTTGGAGCAGCCATTTGGAGACATCTGATGCTCTAGCAAAGCATAAATGTGAGTTCCCTAGCAGTTACCAGCCCATCTAGGATTAGAATATTGTGTAACAGCATCCCTTTCTTCCCCCAAAATGGCCAAATTCATGCAGTGCCTTTCCCAAAATTTATGAATGGCCTTGCTTCTCTGCCCTTAGGTGGGTGTCTGCCCAAAGTGTGCCCTTCTGTGCTGGTTTGCCATGGCAAACTGCAGGAAACAAAATGTGTCCCCATTAAGTGGCTGCTCTCTTTAAGTGGCAATTTCTCAGGCTGGGGGGGGGGTTTGAGAGCAATCCAGCTGGTGGTGAAAAACAGGACAACTGGGGGCAGGAAGGGCTCTGGGTTGGCCTGGCTGCTGGCCCTTGGGGGGCAGAGGGAGGAACCAGCCCTCAGGAATGGTGTGCACCAGCTCCCAGATTTCACAGCTCAGGGTGGAAAGTGCCTGGTGCTGTTTCCAAAGCCTGAGGATGATGTGCTGCAGGTGGTGATGCTGGGATTGCTGCCTGTGACTCTGAGCAAGGTTGCTGTCCTGCCTGTGCTCTCAGAGCAGGTGATGCTCATCCCTGTGCCCCTCAGTTCTGCCTCTCTCCCCTTGATCTCTGCTGCCAGCAGGTGCTGCCTCCTGCTCACACAGGGCTCTGAGGTGCAGCCTCAGGACTCTGAAGGCCTTGTCCCAGCAGATCCCTGCGGGCCAGGACCCAGCTATGTCCTCTAGCTGACACCTGCAGGGCCAGCACCATCCCAGGTGCTGCAGGGACAGGGCCAGGCAGGAGAGAAATAGGGCAACAAAGCCACACTGTCCCTGCACACCCTGGGATGTTGAGGATATTGCAGACACCTGTCCCAGTTTCTGGTCATGCATTCAGCAATTAAACACATGCAAATTACTACAAAAGTAGATCAGATTAGTGAGGGGAACATATCCATGCAAAGTACTTCTCAGGTCTTGAAGAAAATCAGTTCAAGAGCACACAGACCTGCAGCACAGAAGGGCATAGAGTATATCCTAGAAGCCAACCCCTCTTTGCACTCCTTGATTCCCAAGTCAGTGCTGACATCTGGCTATTCAAAAAGAAGGAAGGTGGAAAAAGGTTGTGCCTTTCCTGCCTACTAGGCTGAAGTGTAGGGAGAAGGGCAGTATCTGAAATATTTGTCACTTTATGTACAACAACTGTCATGCAGAACTTCAGACTTGTAAGCTGGGCACTGGCACTTGCACCAGAACAGAAATTAAAAGCAGCATTTTGGCAGGATGCTCCCCCCATGAAAAGTACAGTAAGTACAAGAGCTGCTGCCTCCTGCCTCAAGCAAAGGTGAGAGTCTGAGCAGACTCTGTGCTGTCTCAGGCTGGAGAGGCTGCTGGCAGGTATTTACTGATGGCAGGTTAACTGCTGCTCGTTGAGGTCTGGGGTGCCTTCATTTATCTGCTCTGAGATGGACAATCCCCTCTGGGATGAGCTTGCTGAGGAAGGGCTGTGGCCATTCTGCTCTGTCCTTCCTGTATATTCCTGTACATTCCTGTACCTTCCTTTATATTCCTATATATTCCTTTACATCCCTGTATATTCCCATATATTATTGCACATTCCTGTATATTCCCATATATTCCTGTACATTCCTGTACCTTCCTGTATATTCCTATATATTCCTTTACATTCCTGTATATTCCTTTACATTCCTGTACATTCCTGTATATTCCCATATATTCTTGTATACATTCCTGTATATATCTGTACATTCCTGCACATTCCTGCACATTTCTGTATATTCGTGTACATTCCTCTATATTCCTGTACATCCCCATATATTCCTGTATATATTCCTGTATATATCTGTACATTCCTGCACATTCCTGTACATTCCTGTACATTCCTGTACATTCCTCTATATTCCTGTACATTCCTGCACATTCCTGCACATTCCTGTACATTCCTGTACATTCCTCTGTATTCCTGTACATTCCTCTGTATTCCTGTTCATTCCTCTATATTCCTGTACATTCCTGTATATGTATGTACATTCCTGTATATTCCTGTACATTCCTATATATTCCTGTACAAGGGAATCCAAGAACTTGCTTTTATTACAAGATGCTTTTTGGTGTGAAGTGCTTGGTGATTTCAAACAGATTATGTTGACCCACCACAGAAAACCCTGGTGCTTTCCAAGGCCATCTTCACCTTCCAGTGCTGACCTGCACTAATCCTTCTGCCTTCCACAGTGCTGGTGCCTGAATCCCACCTCCCTCCTCCTGTATATTCCTTTACATTCCTATATATTCCTATACATTCCTGTACATTTTACACTGTTCCAATTCCTTGCAGCTGACTGCAGGCAGATCCTGTGTTCTCCCCTTCAAAACAGTTCCCCTTCTTTCTCCTATCCCCTCCTTCAAATGAAACACACTTGAGGACTACTTTGTCCTTTAATTTCTTTCCCAAGAATGACGGGAACAGGAGCTGGTGTTTAATCATCAAAGAAGTTGAAGCCAGCAAACTGTTCATTAGTCTCTGGCAGTGGCAGCTTGGTTTTTACTAAGTCAGATGTTCCATTTTTCTCCCTCTTTCTGGAGCATCTTGGCTTTCCTAATGTTCTTTTGTGATCTTGGACAAGGAGACCATATGTCATTTGCTTATATAGGGAAGGACTTTTATTTGGTTGCTTCTCCAAAAGGAGGTTCTTTATCAAAGTCAGGGGGAAAAAAGTCAAGTGGTACAGCCAGAGCTAGAGGTGAGTTGCAAAACCTCTTTTATCCCTCATGCCCAGAGCCCTGCAGCAGCAGAAGAGCAGTGCCCACTCTCCCCTGCAGAAAGTTATTGTTCCCAGCACCTCACAAGTGCTTGGTGAAAGTGCTTGGAACAGTCACCTTCACTTGCAAAGCCCCACTGAAAGGTTTCCAACTCTTTTGTCATCCACAAAAACGCACCAGGCACAAGGCAATATCTGTGTTGCCAGAATTGCTGTATTCTGAGCAAATATTTGACCTCTCCACACACATTATTCTTTCAATTTCTGGTCCTGGTGCCTGAGTCTAGTGGAGCCCCTAATGAGCCTGCACACTTCTGCCCCTGGACTAGCTCAGTGCTGAGGGTTCTCCAGGTCACAGCACGAAGGAAAATGATCTGACCCAGGCTGCCCACGAGGTGTGTCTCTCAGGAGCTGTGCTGGGGATTCGGGGAGCAGCTGCTGGGAGTTCTGTTCAAACATGGAAGCAGTTGGAAGATGGAGCCCTGCAGCAGCAGGCTCAGCCTCCTTGAGCTATTCTTTCCTGTGAGTTCCCTTCCATAACGACTTGAATTTATTTTCCATATTAATGCTTAGACCTTCCAAAATACTCTTATGCTCCTGACTTCATGCTTTTGTAACATCTAATTGCACAGGTTCTGTGGAAAGTGATTTCCATTACCTTGCCTTCAGTCTATTCTTGTGCAACAACCCATTGCTGAACGTCAGACTCTGCCTGAGCTCTGCTCTCTGCTTAACCCCTGCAACAGTTCTCCCTGCCTTGCTTTCTCCTGCCTCTATCAGAGCCTCTCAACTAGTTCTGAGAGTGTTTGTGGTTATTTGTGCTCTGATGAGTAACCCTGAAGTGTCTAAAAGGAGGTGGGACACTGTGAGCCTGAGAGCACAAGGTTGTGGTTGTTTACCAGCTTAATAGATGCACTACAGGGAGTTGGAAAAGAGAAAACCTGACTTGTACCTGTTTAAATTGGTGTGCAAACAGTGAAGGACTCACAGCCACAAGACTGCAGAGGCCAAAGGTTGAATATTTTGAAAAATAAGATAAGCTCTCATAAGAGAAACTGAGTGTCTTCAATTAAGAAGGTACCAGCTCTGACTGAGGAGATCCCTAAGTCCAAATAGCTGCAGAATTAAGTATCAGAACAAAGACCCTTTTAAACTTCTATTCCCCCCTGCCATTCTCTTTCCTGTTACTGAAGACAGGCTATGACTGTATAAAGACTTTTGGTCTGACACATACACCTGTGTCTCCAAACCCAGCACAATCACATTTGTAAGAACTACACATGTGTTCAGAGCATGTTTGTGTGTCCTGCAAACTGACACAGGGCTGCAGGAGAAGAGGGGCTCCTCGATTTTGTAACCCTCCTGTCACTGCAGTGACAGAAAGGGACACGATGCCCTGTGGTGCTTTAACTGCTCCTGCCCAGCCCTTGCTGTTCCCTGGTCTGTGGACAAGGAGGTTCAGGCTCCCAGTCTGAGCTGACTCCCTGAAGTGCTGTGGCCCTTGGTGGTTTGGGCACATCTCTGCACACATTTAACAGCCATGGCTGGCTCACCACCAGCTCTTCTGTGTCCTCACCGAGTTATGGTGCCTTCAGATGATATCTGCTACCTCCATCCTCAGCCTCCTGCTGCCTCCCAGGGTGTTGGTGCTCCAGCAGCACCCAGCCTGTGCTGCCCATGGCAGGAGTGGCTCCTCTCCTGCTTTAGTCCCCTCCCCTGGTTCACAGGTCCTCTCACTGCCTTGTTCCCCCCAAACTGTGCCTTTCTCTGCACAAGCAGGTTTGTTCCTGTGCTCAGATCTGGCATCTTAGCCTGGGACACTTCTCCAGGAGGCAGCTTTGGTGTCAGTGGGTTCATTTCTGCTCCTGGGCTGCACAGAGCCAGCACCACAGGGAGGGCTCCAAGGCCAGGCCAGGTTTGCTTCCCAAGGAGTATTTCACTCCCAAAAGGGGCTCTGTGAGGTGGAGGGGGAGAAGCAGCTTATAGGATAGATGTTAATAAAGGTGTTTGGAAAATGGGCCAGTGGAAATTCATTCTTGAATTCATACCAATAGTGCCAGCTTATTTCCCTTCTTGCTGTGACTCAGCTGCTGTTCCCTCAGACTTCTCTGCCCTGTCCTCTGAGAGTCTGGGGAATCCCTGTGCATGCTTGGCTGAGTTTGTTGCCTCTGGGGTTCTGCAGGAAACACCTTCCTCCATTCATGCCCCTGCCGTGTCAACACTCCAGCCTCTCACAGTGTGCACCATCTTCGGTTTGGGGGCTCAGCTGAGCTTCAGGACAGGCTGTAATTATCAATATCCTCTCATCTGGAGATGGATTTTAGCATTCCTGTCCTGAACATCTGGTAGGAAACTCCATCATCCCAACACATGGCCCCCCCAGGTAATCTCCTCTTCCTTCTGCAGTGTTTTTTGTGTCACTTCAGGTGAGCTCTGCTCACAGGGGAGCACCTCTGCACCATGAGTGTCTGTCAGCTCTCACCTCTGCCTTGTGTGCCTCGCAGAGCAGGAAAGAGGAGAGAAAAAAAGCCTTTGGAAAGGCCTTGGAACCCTTGGGAGTGGGGGCATCAGGGGCTGGCACTGGCAGCTGGCACTGAGCTGCTCAGTAAAGCCAGGCATGTGCAGGGATCCCTCAGGGACAGCCAGGCCCAACAGCTCCCCAGGTGCCAGCTGAGCTGCAGGAGGGGAGCTGTGGTGCCCTGAGCTGCCCACACACAGCTGGAATGGGAGGGCAGCTCAGGGATGCTGCTGCTGCTGCTGCAGGGAGTTGAAGTTTTTACAGAAAGGTGATAAAGTTCTGGAATGGCTGCCTGGGGAGGTGGTGCAGTCCCCATCCCTGGGTGTGTTTAACAAAGCCTGGATGTGGCACTGGGTGCCAGGGTTTGGTTGAGGTGTTGGGGCTTGGGTGGACTCGATGATCTCAAAGATCTCTTCCAGCCCAGTGATTCTGTGAATAATGTGAAAGTCCTGGGAGTGCTGCTGGAGCTGGGAGCTGCTGGGTACCACACCTTGGGGACAAACCAAGGGATCTGGCCACTGCTGGGCTGGCAGAGAGGGAGGAGAGGCTTCTTTTGAAACACACAAGGCATTTCAGCAAAGAGGCACCTGCTTTTTAGGTCGGTGAGCCTCAGCAGGGCTGAAACAGCTTCCCCCTGGCCAGAGCTGGTGATTCTGGCATTTCAGCCCCCACAGTGGGATGCTGGGCAGGGCAGGGCAGGGCAGTCTGACACGGCCAGCTCAGCCCTGGTAGCAAAGCCCATTAGGGCAGAGTTTGCAGGTATCTTTGCAAAGCTTGCTTTTCCTTGGGATGGGAAAAGGGAGAACAAGGGGAGGCATGCAACTTCTGGTCATATCCACCCTTCAAAAGCTCTCTTTGTCCTGTCCCAGCCTTTGTTCTTTAACAAATGAATTCCAGGGTCATGGTGAACACTTTCCAAAGTGCAGTTTCTGGTGCAGGGGGTTTCTGGTGAGGAGTGGTATCTCCTCACTTCCAGCCTCACCTCTCCTCCCCCAGCAGGCACCAGATGAAGCAGGAGCTTGCACAGGGTGGCCTGGCACATGTGTGCCCCTGCCAGTGTGGGTGCTGCCTTCTATCCCAGTGCAGATCACCTTGGCAGGGCGAGCTGGGAGCTCCCCACAAAGCTCTGCCATGCTTGTCCCAGCTGTGATGGCCATGGCCAGGCTCTGGCCCTGCCTGAGCATTTTATGGTCCTCCACAAAGACCAGTGGGATCCATCATTTGGGAGCATTTTTGTTGCTGCTGGAGCAGCACTGGTGCAGGGTGGAGAGGGGCTAGGCTGCCAGTTTAGGGGCAAGGGAGAAGTCAGATTTTCCTGTACCTCTCATTTAGAGACAAGGGAAAAATCAGATTTTCCTGCACCTCTCATTTAGAGACAAAGGAAAAGTCAGATTTTCCTGCACCTCTCTCATTTAGAGACAAAGGAAAAGTCAGATTTTCCTGCACCTCTCTCATTTAGAGATATGGGAGAAGCCAGATTTTCCTGCACCTCTCTCATTTAGAGACAAGGGAAAAGTCAGATTTTCCTGCACTTTTTCTTAGTTTGCTCCTCCAGCAGCACCAGGAGAGCTCTGTTTGCTGGGTGTGTGTGCAGAGGCAGAACCCCTCACTCACCCCCGCACAGGCAGCAGGGACATCCAGCTGTGCTGTCCCACCAAGGTGCCTCAGTGGTGAGCTGGAAGGAAGAGCTGGAGGGGTGTGAGAGCTCCAGGTGTGTTTAATTCAAAATTCTTCACTGAACCTGGTAAATTGGCCAACTGCTGCCAGCTGGTGACTCTGGGAAACCCAGCTGGTGTCATATCTGTGGCATCAGCAGGCTGGTGAGTGTCATGGATTAGTGGGAGGTTTGGGAAAGCCTCATATTAGCCCAGTGACAGATAAAACCCCACAACAAAGACCTCGTCATCCAAGGCTTGGAGGGAAATCAGGCTCATCACTTGATTCCTGAACCTCTGAACCCCTGCATGCCTTGGCTCCATCTGGGCATTCTGCTGCTGCAGAGCAGGGTCACCCTTGTGTGCCTCTGGAAGGAGGGCTGTGATTAAGGCCCCAGCAGCTCTGGAGCCTGGCCAGGGTGTGATGTTAGGGTGGCACAGGGGTACTCCATACCTGCCTGGCCAGGGTGTGATGTTAGGGTGGCACACGGGTACTCCATACCTGCCTGGCCAGGGTGTGATGTTAGGGTGGCACAGGGGTACTCCATACCTGCCTGGCCAGGGTGTGATGTTAGGGTGGCACAGGGGTACTCCATACCTGCCTGGCCAGGGTGTGATGTTAGGGTGGCACAGGGGTACTCCATACCTGCCTGGCCAGGGTGTGATGTTAGGGTGGCATGTGGGTACTCCATACCTGCCTGGCCAGGGTGTGATGTTAGGGTGGCACAGGGGTATTCCATAACAGCCTGGCCAGGAAATGGGGCATGAAGGGGAAGGCAGGCTCACTGCTTCTCTCCTGGATTCTGCCCCTCTCACCTGCTGGAGGGGCCCTGCCAGTGCTGCCTCCAGCCCCAGCTGTGCCTGCCCTGTCCCTCATCCCCATGGCTTGGTTCTGTCCATGCCATGTCAGTGCCCCTTGTCCCTCCTGTGAGGGCTGACCATTGTGAGGTGGGCACCTGCCCTGCTCTTCCTTCTGCCCAGAAATCCTGCCTGCTGTTCAGAAATGTGGTGAGAGCAGCAGAACAAGCACAGGGATCAGCAGAGAGAGAGGCTGAGGGAAACCTGAGGCCCTGCATGAGCCATGGTTATCAAGCTCTCACCTCCACGGTGCTGCCCAGAGAAATCTGTTGTGCCAAGGAACCCAGGAAGGCTGGAGAACAGAGCTCAGCCCTGGGCTGGGCTGGCTGCTCTTCCCCAGGAAGGTCTCTGCACCTGAAGAAAAACCTCTAGCTATGGCTGGGGTGTGGGCTTCTCTGTCAGCACCCCTCTGTGCCTGTTCCATCAGCCCTGGGAACACAGAGGATGTGTTTTACAAGGAACATTGTTCACTTTGTAAGCAGCTTGCCCTTTTTGTCTTCTGGAGATCAGTGCCACCTCTTGCCTGCTGCTGCCTGAAGGCAGTGACAGCAGGGTGGCCTGGTTAGGGGTGAGGTGTTGCAGGGCTCTGTCAAGGATTAGGGAAATGCAGGTCAGTGAAGGAGCTTGCCAAGATGTGTGGGTGGAGTTCTCAAAGGGGGGAATGGAACGGATGCCTCTGTAGCCAAGTGTCCCACAGGCAGGGGATGAGTCTGTTACCAACAGCAGTCAGAGGATTCAGAATTTGGATGCTCTGCTCCTCTGTGCTCTCACTGCAGTGCAGCCCCAAGCACCCTGGGAGGGATTCTGGGGACAACATCTTCCTTTGCAGGGTCCTGACCAAAATGAGAATATTTGTGCCTCAGAGAGATGGACTGTGAGGCTTCTGAGGCAGGAGTTTACAGTCCTTTAAAAAGCAGAGCAAAACAGCTCCTTGGCCAGCAAGCTGTCACTGCGTGTTTGTTCTCTCCAAGACAGCACAGAAGGTGACAGATATAGCTCTGTATCTGGTGTGCTCCACAGATTTACACCCTGACCTTTCGGTGTGCATATGGGTCTGGATTTCTGAATCATAGTTAGATACCCAAAAGCTGGCATTATCCATGATGTGGGATTATTTGAGCTTGTTTTCAGAGGTGTTAATCAAACCTGGCTTTGAATGAAGGCTGTGGGAGAAGACAGGCAGGCAGATGCCTCAGTGCTCAGCCCAGATGTTGGTGCATGAGCAAGCTCCTCACTGGGATTTGCAGAGCAGAAAGGCTCATCCTGCAAATTCATGTGGTCAAGGGGATTCCTGTGGCACTGCAGGGACTGCTTGAGAAGAGCCAATGTGTCTGTAATCCCACCTGTTCTAGATCGTTTGCAAAAATGCTTTTTATATGAGTCTCTTTGAGCTAAGTCTCATAAGCTCTTGGAGATCTATTTCACACCCAAGATAGCTCAGCTACCTTAGAAGGCTTCAAATCAACAGGATGGCTTCTGTGGTAGTGTTGGAAACAAAAAGGTTTTAATAAAAGGCAAAATAACAAAACTCTTTACGGAGAAAAACCAAGCCAAGTGCAAAAGGTCTTTGCCCCTAGTAAAACACCTCACAAAAGTGATTACTTTCTTTGTTGTTTTCTGTTTCTAGTGAATTGCTTAGGCAAGACTTATTAGCTTCTGTCCAATTAGTTATCCTTAACTTTGAGGTGAAGTCTCCTAAGTCCTATGAGATGTCTTTTCACCTAATTGAGAAGAGAAACTTCTAGACTTAATTCCTTTTTAAGGGGACAAAAGATAGTTTTATCACTCTGTCAACAAGAAGCACATCCCTATAGCTTTTTATTTAAGGACTTGGGGAAAAATCTCTGACTTCTGTATGGTCACTGTCAACAGGCCTTGTGCTCATTTCCTAATCAATCCATAGCTTTTAATGCCATCTGGTTTACCCCAAAAATCTTATCTCCCAGCCTATTTAAGACCTGTTGTGAGAATGTTTCCTGAGAATGTTTCCTGTTGTTGGTATGTACAAGACTCCTTCCTGTACTGCTTGTTTACCTGAGAAGAAGAAGCTGTTCTGTTTGTGGCACCACACTGTGCCTCTGAACAGGCTGATCCAAGGCCTCTGGATGTGCCCTGGATGTGCCCAGACATGGGTTTGGTTTCTGCAGAGCTACAGCCACCAACAGCTCACACTTCCTTCTGTAAAATTCTTGTGTTAGCAACAGTTTTTAGTGTCAGGCTTTTTCTCTTGGATAGGAGGGGAGCAGGAGGTTTGTATGGCATTGTGCTAGCTGGGGATGGTTTGGGAATCACAGAATTAATTAGGCTGGAAAAAATCTCTAAGATTGAGTTCCATTTGTGACTGACTGACCCCAGGTTTGTCAGCCAGACCATGGCCCTGAGTGCCACATCCAGTTGTTCCTTGGACACCTCCAGGGATGGGGACTCCACCACCTCCCTAGATACTCCATTCTGATGTTTAACAACCCTTTTAATGAGGAACTTTCTCCTACTGTCCAAATTTATGGGGAATTTTTCAGGGAACTGCCCCTTTAGCAGTGGCTCATGCTCCACTGATGACAGATTTCCTCCCCATATGTCCCTTCCTGAGAACCACCACGAGCTCCCAGCCCAGCTCCCATAGTGAGGCAAGTGCTCAGAGCTGGTCACAGCTGGCCTGGCCTGACCTTCAAACCTTGGCCTCGAGGTGAGGCTCTCCCTGTGCCCTTTGGAACAGCCTCAGCTTCTGCTGAAACCTAAATTAGCTTTTACCAACTATCAAGCAGTGCCTGGACATGGGCAGATTTCATTTATGTGACCTTTGTGTGAAAGAAGTGGGGAACAACCCTGGAAGTCTTTGCTGGGTAGCCACTGTTGGCTAAAATTTATTCCCCATGAATTTGAGCACCCTTTGGTGCTCCCATGGCCTGGACTGCTGCTGGTGGTGCAGGCAAGCTCTCAGCAGGCTGGGGCAGCAGGAGTGGGATGCAGTTTTGCTTGATTGGAAACATAAATGGCAAGGACAGGGGAAACAGGGGACAGAACATAATGGTGTTTTGTCCCCTGTAAAACATGGGCTTGCTCCCATTTTCACAGAACGAATCACAGCACACACCCCTCAAAAAAAAGAGAAAAAGAAAGAGAAAAAAATCAAACCAAAACAAAAGTAAAAAAAGAAACCTAAAACAAACCAAAACAAAAAAAAAAAAAACAAAAAACAACAACAACAACAAAAAAAATCAAACAAAAAATTAAAAAAAACCCAAAACAAACAAAAGAAAACTCATTAAAAAAACTTTTGGAGGTGTGGAGCCACACATTAGGGTGCTGAGGAACTGGGGGAGGTGTTGGCTGTGGTTGGTGAGGGACTGGAGCTGCAGTGGCCCCAGGCTGACACGTGTCCATCTCTCTGCCAGGATTACACCATCACCATGTACTTCCAGCAGAGCTGGCGGGACAAACGCCTGGCCTACAACGACCTTCCTCTCAACCTGACCCTGGACAACAGGGTGGCTGACCAGCTGTGGCTGCCTGACACCTACTTCCTGAACGACAAGAAGTCCTTCCTGCACGGGGTGACGGTGAAGAACCGCATGATCCGGCTCCACCCCGACGGGACCGTCCTCTACGGCCTCAGGTGAGTCCCAGGGTTTGCTGCAATGGTTCCTGGCTGTTGGGAAGGAGGAAAGTTTGACAAGAAAGTCTCACAGAGAGGGATGTACGCTTAGCAGAAAGATTTTTGAATGTAGAATCTGAAGAAGGAATAGAGATGGAAGCAAGTTTTGATATACAAGAAAAGAATTGCTGAGCCAGTCTTACTGGATAACCAAGGATGTGTTACGTAGAAGGGGTTTTATGGCTTAGAGCAAAGGATAAACCCACCCCAAACAAGATGTTTTTACCAAGCAGAAAGCACAGGCAAATAAGACTGCCCATGTTGCAAGTAGAAAAAAGGTCTCAGAATTTTCCACTGCAAGAAAACTGAAAAACAACTTCTAGCTTAAACTGTAATGTACTAACTTTTAGTGATTGGAGAACAGTAACATGAAAATGGTAATTACAGTAGTTATGATAGGCTATAGATAAAAGTTAAGGTTGGTTCTACTGTATTAAGATGCTCAGCAAAGAAAAGTATATAATTAATTTGTAACCTAAACTAAGGGTGTCCAGGCCTGCCTGCAGCTGGGGCTGCCAGCTGTAGGCACAGGCTCTGTCACCCATGACCCTGGGCTGCTGTAACTCTTGGATGTAATAAACTGCATTTTGGAGAGCCCCTGGAGTCCCACATCCCTCATTCAGGCTCTTACTCCTGTCAAAAATCACACCTCATTTGAACTTCTCTTGTCTCTAAAAATATTCTGGCAAGGCAAGGGCCCAAAAGATACTCCAGAGCTACACGGTTTTGAGTCTCTATTCTTTCTCCAAGCTGGAAATGGATGTTTCTTTCAGGCCTCCAACATTTCCTGTGCTGCTATAGATGGATGTTGGAGAGGGGAATAGTCTGCTCTGGGCGTTTCAGGTCACTGTCATTCATGTTGCATAACACTTCCATTTGAAACACTCATTTTCAGTTGCTTATAATTTTCTGCAAGTTTGGGCTATGGAGATGAGCCTTTGTTAGTGTGATATCCAAGACTAGATGCTTGTAGCCTTTTAGTCAAACCACTTCAGTCATTTTTTTTGTTCAAGATAGGTTTATGTAAGGTTAAGGAAAACATCTGTTTATTAGAACAATTCTGAGGATGGAGGCTTGAAAATTCATATCTGGTAGGAGAATGGCCCTCAGTGAGGAGATGTTTTGTGGTGTCTTGAACATAGGCAAGTCCAAGGCCTTTGAAATTGCTGTGCTTGTGTGAAGTGCAGGGAGAAAAGGTTGGTGTTACTCTTTTATCTGGGTATGTGAAGGGGCCAGGGTATGTAACAAAGTTGAATGGAGAAGCAGAGGGCAAAAAGGCAAATTTGCAGCTGCAGGATGCTGTAGCTGAAATCTGGGAAATTATTTTTCCAACCCTGTATTTGTTTGCTTTAGTCTCAGGGTTTTGGGGTTTTTTTGTTTGGGGTTTTTTTGTTGTCATTGTTGGGTTTGTTTGGTGAGGGTTTTTTTATTTTTGTCATGTGACTTTTTGGGGTTTTTTTCTTTTTCAATTACCAAAATTCACAGCTGGCTCTTTTGACCTGCCTCCACAAATATTTGTGATAGCACCTCTGGGCTTTTGTCCCAGAGATGGAGGCAAGGGGGGTAGGAAAGACCTTTCCCCTTCAGAGAGGGCACACCCACCCTTCCCATTTACAGCACCATCGCTTGTGCTCCGTCGTGTTCTGTGGCAAAGTGTGACTTTAGGATTATTTTACACCTCCCTGAGTGGCAGGGCTGTTTTGGGGAGGGTAGGGCATGGCACAGCAGGAGGCTGCCCAGAACATCACCCTGCCAGAGGTGGTTGTGCCCTGTGCTCTCCCTGCAGCAGAGCCCAGGGAAGCCAAAGGAGCAGCAGCACTGCTGAGGAACACCCTGGGCTCCCTGGGGTCGTGTCTGGGCTGGTTTTGCCTTTTATTAATGGAAGCCTTCTGCTCCGGGCCCAGAGACAGCAAAAGGTGCAACAAGCCCAGCTCTGTGAGCCTGTCCCTGCTGTGCCTCTCCTCCCCAGGACAGGCACATCATCTCTCCCCATTGCCAATGATGTTGTTTGGCTGAACCTGTCACAGAGCTGGCTTTGCTGACCCACCAGAGAGACTGCAGCAGTCCCCCAGCTGACTCCCCCAGATCTTCTCATTGTATCCCAACAGGAATGAAGGGCAGGCAGGAAGATGTTTTGACTTGGAGGCAGGTAGGAGTATAAATTCAGGAAGGAGGGGGCAAAGAATGCAGCTGAGCTCAGGCTGCTCTTTGCTGCTGATCAGCCCACCTGAGCACAGAGCTGCCTCCCCCAGGCTGGTGGGCAATCTCTGCACACACCTGCACAGCACAAGTACAAGTGCTGCTGTATTTTTATCAGCTGCTATTTAGCTTGAAGAATGAGCAGTGTGAACCCAGGCAGTGCAAGTCCTTGGAGGGTTTGCACTCAAGCTGGCTGGAGCTGGGACACTCAGCTCCTCATGCACTGACCCCTTCCCTTCCCTTCCCTTCCCTTCCCTTCCCTTCCCTTCCCTTCCCTTCCCTTCCCTTCCCTTCCCTTCCCTTCCCTTCCCTTCCCTTCCCTTCCCTTCCCTCCCCTTCTCCCTGGAATGACCTGTGCAAATGGGAAAGAAGAGGAAAATTGCACCCAGGCCAAATGAAAGAAAATGACAGCTGTTTGCCCGCTATGTCCAGGCCTCAGTAAGAGCTGCCTGTGTTGGTTTAACTTTTGGCTGGTTTTCCTGGGAGCTGCTCCCTTGCCCCTGGAGAAAATGACAATTGTAAAAGTGAAGCTCTGAGCAGTGGCAGCTCCTGCTCCTCAGCTGCACCTCAGGTCAGGGTGGCTTGCTGGAAGCACTGGGGGTACAAGCCTGCTGCCCTGAATGCTTGGAGTCCTTCTAGCTTTGCTCACAGTGGTAGCAAAAGGATTTCTTTAGGGCTGATTTCTATACTGACTCCTGGACCTGCATGCTTGCTGAAAACAGGACTACTAGGTCCAGTTTTTTCCAGGTGCAAATAATGGTGATCCTACTCAAAAATACACAGCAGGTGTAAGCAAGCAAGCAAACAGACCCTGAATATTCACCTGAGCTCCCTCCCCTCTGTAAATGTGCAGCCAGGCTTGCCCTGCCAACAGGCAGAGAGGGGCAGGTGCACCCTGTGCTCTGAATCCTGCTCTTGTCCTGCATTTTGTGGAGGAATCTATGAAATGGAGTCACCCTGGTGGCAGAGGGCCAAAGGAGGCAATACCTGCCTCTTTTCCTTTGTTTGCCAGTTTCCCCCGAGCAGATCCCACATCTCCTGCTCCTCTCCCTCCTCGCCAGTCGCTTCCCCCTCCTCTGAGCTGATCCTGTAGCAAAGTGACTCAATCATGCTATTTGTGGCACAACAGTCATTTTTTTCCAGCAGGCTCTGATGTCAGAGAGCAGGGAGGGATGACATCCTGGCAGGCCCTTGCCTTCAGCAAGTGTTCCAGGGACCAGCAGGACCAGGCTCAATCCCTGGACCAGACCCCAGGGCCCAAGTGAAGGCACACCCAAGTCATGAGGAGCTCCTGACCAATGTGAAAGCAAGAGCAGGCTCCAGATAAATTGTTTGCACGAGTAAATGAAGCCCTGTAATCCATTGTGAGAGCTGGGTGTCAGAAAAGCATATTCTTCTTGGTTTTGGTGGAATTAGCAAATTAATGGTTGAAGGAAGTGCAATCCAGCTCCATCTCAGGGAAGCGTTCCATACAAAAGCTTACTCCAAAATTAATTCCCACCAGGCTCACATTAATAGCAGGTTGCCAGGTCTCCAACAAAAGGAATGAATAAACAGCAGCAGTGATGCTGGGATGCAGGACTGGTGTTTCCTACCCCCTTCCCAAAGCAGTTACCAGATGGCACAAACCCCAAAAAGCCAAACAGAGCCAGCCTGAGGCAGCCCAGGGGGCAGTCCCAGCTCTGCAGGCACGGTGGGATGGGAGGATGCAGGAGGTGTGACCTGGCACTGGGATGGGAGGATGCAGGAGGTGTGACCTGGCACTGGGATGGGAGGATGCAGGAGGTGTGACCTGGCACTGGGATGGGAGGATGCAGGAGGTGTGACCTGGCACTGGGATGGGAGGATGCAGGAGGTGTGACCTGGCACTGGGATGGGAGGATGCAGGAGATGTGACCTGGCACTGGAATGGGAGGATGCAGGAGGTGTGACCTGGCACTGGGATGGGAGGATGCAGGAGGTGTGACCTGGAACTCACCTGGCCCCTGAACACCTTGCTGGAGTGAGAAGTGCCTGTGGAGCACAGGAGGGATGTTCACCCACGGTGTGAAACTGGGGAGCGCTAAAATGATGTGGAAATCCTGCAACAGAAAGGGAGGCTTGAAGGTGCTACCCACAAAGACAAAGCTGCTGGGTGGTGAAGGGAGGTGGATAAAACAGTGAGGAAAATCTGGATAGCACCAGCTGAATTTAATATACTTTTCTACCTAATGGCTTTTTTTTTTTTTGAACAAAAAATTAGGGAGAATTTTTTCCATTTAAGAAAAACCATGTCAGTGCATGTTGATGTTTCACTTGGGTCAATATTTCCCTCACTCTTACAAGCTGCTTTACAACCACCATTGAAATATTGAGGTTGAGTAACAGAATTACCAAGGCTTCCACTGGACCTCCAGACACTGTCTGGAGCCCTGCCCCAATATTCAATAAGCTTTACATTATCACACATTCAAGCTCTATATTGGTCTGGGATTTTTATTTCCTTGCCCAGACCATGCAGCATCCATTTGGTAGTGAAACAAGTCGACACTTGTCAAGTGCTGATGTCACCAGCATTTTGCTGTCTGTTTTCAGAGACCTAAAAATAGCAACCACTGTAACAATGCTGAAATTCTCGTGTGGTAATTGGGGAATTGTATTTGAAACCAGCTTTAAAACATCCTTCAGGGAAATCTTGGAGCCGTTTGGTGTCGTTCTAATTAGAGGATTTTTGGCTAAACAGGTGATTTGAGGAGGCCAGGTTGCCTCCTTGGGCTGGTGGGGAATCTGAGGTGTTGGGAAGCAGGAATTCCTCCCTGGAATCTGGGATGTTGGGAAGCAGGAATTCCTCCCTGGAATCTGGGATGTTGGGAAGCAGGAATTCCTCCCTGGAATCTGGGGTGTTGAGAAGCAGGAATTCCTCCCTGGAGTCTGGGATGTTGAGAAGCAGGAATTCCTCCCTGGAATCTGGGGTGTTGGGAAGCAGGAATTCCTCCCTGGAATCTGGGGTGTTGGGAAGCAGCAATTCCTCCCTGGAATCTGGGATGTTGGGAAGCAGCAATTCCTCCCTGGTATCTGGGATGTTGGGAAGCAGGAATTCCTCCCTGGAATCTGGGGTGTTGGGAAGCAGGAATTCCTCCCTGGAATCTGGGGTGTTGGGAAGCAGGAATTCCTCCCTGGAATCTGGGGTGTTGGGAAGCAGGAATTCCTCCCTGGAATCTGGGGTGTTGGGAAGCAGCAATTCCTCCCTGGAATCTGGGGTGTTGGGAAGCAGGCAGGGAGCAGCGTGGACCGTGCCTGGCTGGCGAGGAGCCCAGGCAGTGTAAACTGAGCAAGTGGAGAAGTGCAGAGGAATTTGGTGGTGGTGGAGGCTAAATCCTGTGTGGAGGGAAGGAGGGATCTCCTCCTGCGGAGCTGGGGGTGGTGCTGGGGAACGTGTGCATGTGTGAGGTGGGGGTTTTTATTCCTGGCCCTGGTGATGTAACGAGGTGTGCTTGAGGGATGAGTCAGCTCAGGAGCACGCAGAGGTGCCAAGGCAGCGCCGTGGGGCTCCGAGCCCAAGGAATGCTCTCCTGGGGAGGCAGAACCCTCTCATCGGGGTAAAAAATCCCTTAAAGCAAGAGGGAGAGAATTGCCATGCTTCAGACACCTCAAAGTGTTTTAAGCTGAGAGATGCTGGGTGTATCTGCCTTGGCAGCACCTCGTTCCTGCTCTTCATGGTGACTTCTCACCATTCAGCTGCTCCTGGGGCCACCAGCCCTCTCATTGCTGACCCTTGATGGGGACCAGACCTCCCTGCTGGGCAAGGCAGCAGCCAGGACATCCCTCTGGCTCACCTGGCATTGTGAAGAGCACAGGGTGATGTCAAACATCCCTCCTGGTGGCCCATGGCCCAGGGGATGCAGGGCAGCAGCCAGGACGTCCCTCTGGCTCACCTGGCATTGTGGAGAGCACAGGGTGATGTCAAACATCCCTCCTGGTGGCCCATCCAGCCTTGGGGACACTGTCACACTGTCACAGCCCCCTGTACCACCCCAGAGCCTGCCCTGCCTGCTCCCCATGGCTGGGGCTCCTCCTGAGCCCCCATCCCCAACCTGCCCCTTGATCAGGATCCAGCCCTGGCAGTGCTGCATTCCCCAGCTCCCAGCCTGGGGTTATTTAGCTCTCCAGCCAGTAGAAAGGTTTCTTCTGCTCCTATATCACTTGGAGCTGCTGTCTGCAGCCATGTCCTTGTTTTCTCCATGGGTATTTGTTGATTTTCTGCAAGAATCTGGCCTGATGGGTTAAGACAGGAGTTTTTAACACAGAGGAGTTTTTTTCTGTGCTGAGACCACTGAGCAATTTTCTTCTCCCATCTCACAGGCCAGCAGGGAAGAAATCTACTATTTTTGCTTCCCTTTCCCTCCCTGAGAGAGTTTTCTCTGGAAATGTGAGAGATGATTCAGGCTCTACCCTGCCTCTGGGAGCTCTGCCTGCTCCCTCTGCAGGTTAGGCAAAGGCAGCAGAAATCTCCCCTGTGGCAGCTGGGGTGAAAAAGGTTGGACTCATATCCATCTATCCATCCATCCATCCATCCATCCATCCATCCATCCATCCATCCATCCCCCTGGATCTGGTCCTGGAGCTTTGTCCTGCTCCCACACCCAAGCCCTGCCTTGGGTCAGTTCCTCAGCACAAAGATGTGGAGGTTGGAGTGGAATTCCTTAGGTGGGTGAGGGGAAATCAGGGTTTAATTAAGAGCTGAGCTCTCCAGCTGAGGTTAAGGATAGATTCTCTCCTGCATTTTTGTCTCCTAGGGTTGGGATGATGGATTTAACAGGAAACACTTAAAGAAAGTTTAATAATATGAAATTTCTCAATAATCTTAGAAGCTGTGGAAGAAATTGGAGCTTACTTAAACAGGACAAAGCAGCAAAGCCAAAGCTGCTCCTCCATCCTTAACATCCTTACATCTTTGCAAGAACAAAGGCAAGCACCCTCCTGGCTGGAATTGCTGCCTGTGCTACATCTCCTATGAGTCTGAGTTGTTTATTAGCAGAAACAGAGGTCAGGCAGCATCCACTGCCTCCTGAGGCAGCTGGTGTGCCCTGAGCCCCCAGCTCACCCTGGCAGCACCTCTTCATCTTCCTGCATATCCTGTCCCAGCCATCACTCTTAAGCCTGTCCCTGGGCTTTGCCTGTTTTTTGCCACCTCCCATAGGTTTGTTTTGCTGTTTTATTAATGCAACTTGTGCCAGCCTGATGCTCTTGAAGGGAGAGACCTCTGTCAAGTGCAAGTCACTGATATCTGAAGCAACTGTAGGAAAAGAACTTTTCTAAAGGTGTTCCACCAATCTCTTGTCCCCCAGGTCAGCTGGCAGCTGGCCAAATGCATGGTGCATTTGGGATGGAGTAAAGGGGCAGAAAAACAAAACCTTGCAGTTTTCCACCCTCCCAGGGTGGAAAAAAGGTTGGTTAAGAAGAGTGGTACCCTGAGCACTGAGTAAAAAAAAAGCTTCCTTTTCCTCTCCCATCCGAGTGCAGTGCACACTGTTATTTATCAAAGGATGCCTATGCAAGCACAGATGCTTTTGGAAACAGAGTGACCTTAGCAGGATTGTGCCAAGGCTTGTGGAGTCACTTTTAGGCAAACAGACACGAGGGGAAAATATTCCATATCCTTGCCTTGCTCTTGGTTCAATAATGACCTCCAGGAGTTTGCAAAGATCAGGCTGTGTTAAAAGAATGGCAAAATTCACCACGGGTTTATAAATCCCTCCAGGCCCTTGGAAGTTTGTGCTTACTGCCAGGCAGAAGGTGACATTTGCCAGCATGTTTTTTATGACTGACTTTGAGAACGAACAGAATAAGAACTCGGTTTTGGTTTTATTCCCATGTTTAGCAAAACAGTAATTTTGCCTCTCTTTCTACTCTTAGTCACCAGAATTCCCGTAGGAGTCTAACCTGCCCCATGGGGCGAGCCTGAATAAGTCCTGCAGAACCTGAGCTTCCATCCCTTCTCCTTATTGCTGCAAAGTGCTGGGAGCTTTGGGAGCCTGCATCCCGAGGGGATGGGAGCATCTTTACCTTCTCAGGAGATCTGGAATCCAGAAAGTTACAACCAGCAACTTAAATGTTTGTCTTTGGCTGTGAGGGTGTTTGTGTTAGTCCCTGCATCATCTTCATCACTTCATCTAGAACAGGGAAAAAGGGTGAGGTGTTTGCTAGTTGTGTCTCTCCTGGAATTAGAAAGGTAGTACTGGGGGAATTTGTGCTGTTCCCCCACTGTTCTCGCCATACTGAGTTTTACTCAGTGTCCTTTCCAAGCCAAAGGAGTTGGGGAATATTCCTGGACACTGAACATTTGTTTCCTGGCTTTGCTCTGTCCAAAACAGTCCCTTGGGCATCCCCAGTTAGAGCCCAGCAGAGGCTGGTGACCATTCCCAACAGACTTTCTGCAGCCAGATCCTTTTCTATGGGGTAGAAATTGAAGTGTAGACCAAGACTGTTCCATGCCAGCTGACACTGCCCTCAGAAACCAGTGCCAAGCATTTTAAATTTGCTGGGATAGACACAGTCACGATGCAGAAGTTTATTTTGTGAGGATGAGCTTTAAGGGGAAAGCCCCCCACTCACTTTAGCAATGAAGGTAATGGTCTTCTCCTGTGTCCCACTCAATCCTCCTTAGAAAGCCTGGACTTGCTCCTTTTGCAATCAGGCCACATTTTGGGGAAGTAATCCGTTACCCCTCACACTTGTGGCTGGTGAGCTCAGTTCTCCCAACACACTGGGGATGATGCAGAGGGTGAATGGGTGGCCAAGGGCTCTCAGAGCCGGCAGCAGAGGGAGATGTGGCTGGGACAGGAGATGGATGTGCAGCTCCCCTGAAGGTGCCCAGCACCAGGGTAAGGAGGAGATGGAAAGGAGACCCTGGACTGCAGCAGGGTTTAATGGCAGCTTGGAGCTCTATGCTGCTCTATGCCTGTGCACTTATATAATCATTCTAAATAAGACAGAAGAAGCCATTAATAAGTAAACAGTGATGAGGAGGATCAGAGGGGGAATGAAATGGCTGGTGGTGTTCATGTCAGAGAACTGAAATATTTGTGGAGAACTGATGGTTTGCAGCAACCTGAGCGCTCCCTTTTGAGCTGCAGCTGTGCTGGGGCCATGCTCTGCTGCTGCCAGGCTTGGTGCAGAGCAGCAGGCGAGGCTGCACCACCCTCCCCATGCCAGCATCTGCTGCGGCCATACCAGCTTCAAGAGGGCAGAGCTTTCCTCATTGTAACAATCAGACACTCAGAACCAGCCCTGTGTGGCTTAGAGCTCCATGGATGTTTTTCTAGAGGTGGTCTCTACCTCTCCTGGGTACCAGGGCACTCTCCAGGGTGAGGTATCCATGCTGCTTTGCCTTCTGCCTGGCAAAGAAGGGGATCTCCATCAGCCTGCCCGAGCTGCTCAGCATCTCATCCATGTCCCTTTTCTCCTTTTTCTTCTTTTTATTTCTCTGTGAGCTGCACGGTGCTTTCTCCACAGCAGTGTCCCCCCAGATGACCCGTGTTTGCCTGCCAGCTGTGCACTGGAGTAGCAGGGCACTCAGGCTTTGGCTACTTGGATGGCACAACCGCCTGCAGACCTCAGGAGAAACAATTACAGCCAAGGGCATGAATGTCTTTTTTTTTGTGTGAGGAAGGAGCTGTAAATGTTGTGAGGGGCTGACCCCGAGGCCTGTGGGGTGGGCAGGGGCCGGGGCAGGCCAGGGGAGCTGCAGGGTGCTGTGGTGGTGGCCGGGCTCGGTGTGTGGGGCGGGCAGGGGCCGGGGCAGGCCAGGGGAGCTGCAGGGTGCCGTGGTGGTGGCCGGGCTCGGTGTGTGGGGCGGGCAGGGGCTGGGGCAGGCCACGGGAGCTGCAGGGCGCTGTGGTGGTGGCCGGGCTCGGTGTGTGGGGCGGGCAGGGGCTGGGGCAGGCCACGGGAGCTGCAGGGCGCTGTGGTGGTGGCCGGGCTCGGTGTGTGGGGCGGGCAGGGGCTGGGGCAGGCCAGGGGAGCTGCAGGGCGCTGTGGTGGTGGCCGGGCTCGGTGTGTGGGGCGGGCAGGGGCTGGGGCAGGCCAGGGGAGCTGCAGGGTGCTGTGATGGTGGCCGGGCTCGGTGTGTGGGGTGGGGTGGGGCTGGGGCAGGCCAGGGGAGCTGCAGGGTGCCGTGGTGGTGGCCGGGCTCGGTGTGTGGGGTGGGCAGGGGCTGGGGCAGGCCAGGGGAGCTGCAGGGTGCTGTGATGGTGGCCGGGCTCGGTGTGGAAGGCGCTGGACGCTTCGCTGAGCGCGCGGCGCGGGAGAGCCGCTCCCTCCACGGGCAGTGTCTCCGTGAATCGCCGTCAAAGCAGATGAAATTTCACACCACACAAATTTCTGAATTTAAAAGGGGAGGGAGGTGGGTAGAGAAGCAGGAGAGGAGGAGGGGGAGGGAGAAGATGCGGGCTGGCCGGGCGCCAGCGCCTCATGCTAGCGCCACGGGGAAGGTGGCATCCTTCCCTGGCGTTCCCTCTGGTCCCCGCGCTCCCTGCTCCCTTTCACTGTGCTCACGTCTTCTGGAGGCAGTGTGCTCTGTCTAGAGCTGTTTACAGGATGATGGTTTGTTCCCTGTCTCCTCATCTCCCTGCTCACTGAGTGAGTATCCTCTCCTCTGCTTTCCCTCTTTTAACCTCTCGTTCTCCTCCGGCTCTTCCTCTCCAGGCTGCTTTACCCCGTGCATCCCCTGTTCCTCCTCCTCTCTTCCCTTACCCTGTGCTGTCTGCTCTCCTCTCTGTCATCTCCACTCCTGCCTTCCCCTAGCTGTGCTCATGCCACCATCTCTCCTCATTTTTCCATTTTCTCTCCTCTTATTTTCCTTCCACCTTGATTTTCTCTTAAGCCTGTTGAGACAGGAGTCCTGAGTGTCACCCCCCATCCACCCCCTATCCTGTCCTCCCCATGCAGTCTCCCACGTGCCAAGCAAATCCATCTCTTCACACAACACTCGGAGTCTATCAAGGTAATGAATTTATACCCGTGAAAGAATGAGGCAAAGGTTGGTCCTGTGGTCTTCTGCATCAGAGGTGGCACATGCTGTGACCCCAAAAGGTCACTGAGGTGACTGAGATTTCCTCATGCTCCCTTTTGACTGGGAGATGTGCATGAAGCCTCTTATCCCTCCAGGAGTCCCACCTGTCCCACACAGCCACCAAAGGAGCTGGACAAAGCTCTCCTTGGCCCCTCTAGGAGCAGGTGAAAGTTGACTCTTCAAGCAGAGTCTATCAAAGGGAAGTTGGTGTCCAGGATACTTCATAAGATCTGAAGTCTAAAGAATCAAACACCTCCATCTCTCTGGGATACACCTCTTGCTTTACCCCAAGCTGGGCTGGTTTATCAGGGTTTAGGAAGCCCAGAGGCAGGACCTGAGCTGGACCTGGTGCCCCAGACCAGCTGCCTCTTGGATCTTGTTCCACCCAGGCCCCCACACCTGGTGGTCCTGCAGTGCTGGTGTCCCCAGGCTGGGCAGGCACTGCAGGTGAAACTCTCTGGACGAGCGGGTGGCTGCAGCCTGGCACAGCTGGGGATGGCTGTGCCACCTCTGCTCAAAAACCACAGCAAAGCCTGACATGGTTCCCATTTTACCTGCCCAGGCAGTTTTATATGGGTAGATCACCTGGAATTTGGGATCTGCATCTAACTGGGATATCTCTGGAGGATGCTGAGCCACACAGTGTGGATATACCTGCCCTTTAATTGCACAGAAAGACATTATCTGGCTTTTTGAGGACAAACGTCCTCTTAATCTTGTTTTTCTCCTTTCTGTCCTACCTGTCCCTTCCTTTTGAATCAACAGGGCTAAATTCTGCCCTGATGTAAATCTCTGCTGATACAAATTGGTGTGATCTTGCAGAAATCATTGGCGTGGCTGTGGATTTACGCCAGCTGCCAGCGTGAGCAGGGTTTGGTGCATGGAGTGTGGCAGCCATATCTCACTGTGTCACGCTCTGCATTTCCAACCAGCACTGCAGGTGATCAGCAAATCCTGGCGAGAGGGTCCCTGTGTGAGCAGAGCAGGCTGCATGTCCTTCCTGCAGCCAAGCCAGCCAGCCAGGCTGCGATTTTGGGATGGACACTGTGCAAAGGTTTTTTAGCCCACGGGGCTCCACAAATGGGGTGGAAAATTTCCATTTAATACATTTTTTGCATCTCACACTTTAGGGAAAACAGGGAAGCGCATTTGTGGCCACGATTTCCCAGGGGTGCAGCATAATCCAGGGAGTGGATGCTGTGTGCAGCACTGGGGGATGACTCATCCCACTCCTTGGTCCCTGCGCCGGCCACCGTGGACTCTGCGCCTCCCACCTTGGGCTTTCCTGCCAAGGTTGCAGCTCCCCTTTTTGCTTCCCCCCAGCACCACAATGCCCAGTTACCCCAGCACAGCAGCAGGATTAGGGTGGGACAGGCATTGTGTTCCCAGCTGCCCTCCTGGAGCTGCCCGGCTGGGAGGCTGTGAAAGCAATCCACGCAAGGGCAAGGCTGCGGTGGTAATTTTTTAAGTGGTTCCTGTCCTGTTGTCCTTCTCCCCCCTCAGAGCTTTCTCCTCCACCCCAAATGCATCACAGATGAAAGGGTTAAGAGCTCGCCTGGGCCCCCTGCTCGGAGAGAGGGCAGTTGCAGTGTTGTATCTAGACCCAGTGAGGATATATATAAATTCCCTTCGTCTCTTCGGATCTATTTATAGCACGGCAGGCAGTGGCAAAGGCTCTCCTCAAGGCTTCATCTCCTACAAACAGACTTCACAGACAGCAGAGAAGATAAATTTAGCACACGAGATTTCTTAAAGAGCCAGCAGCTCTGCGGGGCTGCCAGCCTGCCCTGCCACAGCCCCTGCCCTGATACCCCCACTGGGGCAGCCCTCTCCCACCTTCTTCTACCCTCCCACATTCCTCCCCCCTCCTCCCCATTTCCAATTTTATGCCCAGCTTCTCCCTTATTCTCCCCCTTTCTGGTCTCCTTTTCTACCATTGATGTTTTTTGCTTTTTCTTTTTTTTCCCCTTCTCTTTCACTGGTTCGCCATCTCATCCTCCCTGCTTTCTTGTTTTTTGGGGTTTTTTCTTTTTTTTCCCTTTCTTTTCTCTCCCAGGCCACAGGGCTCAGAAGATAAAGCTTTCTAGTTAACAGTTCACTGGTTATGCCTACATAGTAAAAAATGTGTAGCTTGATTAATGCCTTCCAGATGGTTAATTGAAAAAATAGGGGGAGAATGCAGCAATCTCCCCCCTCCTCTCCAGCCCTCTGCACACATCCATTGCACGGGGAGAAGACTGCATCAAAGGGTGAGGGGAGCAATAGATCTGAGAAACAGGGGCAGCCTGTAAACTCCAGGGCGCTGTTGCCATGCTGGGGAGTTAACTCTGTCCCTGCCTCTCATGCCCTCATCTATGCCAGCCCAAAACCCCCCATCCCAGGGATGTACAATATTCCTTCCTCTACAGCACGCACACACACACACACACACACACACACACACACATACACACTCTCCTGGCATCCTCAGCTGAACCTCCCTGCCCTGCGTCCTCCCCATGCTCCATCACCCCAGAGCAGCACCCACCCTCATCCTCTCCCATATTTATTTTTGGGGGGGGATGCACACAAACCCACACACTTCCCCCAAGTGCCTCTGATGATCACACCATGATTTGTGCACGGGTGCCTCCGTTAGCGGGGCTGTGGAGCAGGAGGGCTCTGCCAGAGCCCTCTGGGGTTTTGGGTTTTGGGTTTGGCAGTGCCAAAGTGGGCACGATGGGGATGGGGGGCTGTAATTAGGGGGTTTGTGGTAGTCTTTGAGGGAAGGGAGTGACAATATGGTCATCAATAGGTCAGTGCTGGGTGGTGGAGCCAGTCCATCCCCAGCCCCACACACACACGTGCCTGCTGTCTCCCTGTTCCACGCTGGCAGCCTCTCCTCTCCCCCCCGAGCCCGAGCTGTGCCATCTCCCGGGTTCTTTGTCTCTCTCCAGGGAGAGGCAGAGCGGGCACACGGGTCCCTCCCCAGCCCGTTCACAGAGATGCTGCCGTGAGTCACGGAGGGTTTGTGCCGTGCCATTGGGGGTGAGCAGCGCCAGCCCCCCGCCCTGCACACCTCCCACCCCGGATCTCCCTGGTTTCCAGGGAAACAGCGGCCCCAAATGCTGCCTGACTTTCACTTCTGCCTTTCATTCCTCCTTTCATTCCTTTTTTCTTTTTGGTAAGAAAAAAAGCAGACACAACAGATTTGTTTGTTTTTAATTTTATTTCATTTTTGTCCCTCTTCCCCTTTCAGGATCACCACCACGGCCGCCTGCATGATGGACCTGCGGAGGTACCCGCTGGACCAGCAGAACTGCACGCTGGAGATCGAGAGCTGTGCGTATGCCTCGGGCACATCCCCTGCCACACGGTGCCACCTGATGCCACCCGCTCCTGGGAATGCCCCCCAGGGCTGCCACAGCACCGGGCTCCTCACCCATGGGGGGAATTCCCGGGAAAACCGAGCTCTAGCAGCAGGCTGGGCATTAAAACCAGTCCCAGGAGGGTGGGGAAGCCTCCCTTAGCCTAAAGGAAGCTGTCCTTGCTCATGGCTGGCTCCATTCTGTGTGGGAGGTGGCACCCAAGCCCTCATCCCTGCCTGGATGTTCCCTGGACACCCATGGAAATCCTCTTCCAGCTGTGCTGGCAGAGCAGGTCCAGCTTTCCCTCATAAAAATGCACAGCAGGTTCCCTCCAGGGCTGTCCAGAGCAGCAGAACTCCCGGTGCAACCTCAGGGGGATTATCTGGGAGCTGCTTCTTCCATCAGGGAATGATCTGGGAGCTGCTCCTTCCGTCAGGGAATGATCTGGGAGCTGCTCCTTCCATCAGGGCAGGATCTGGGACCTGCTCCTTCCATCAGGGAATGATTTGGGAGCTGCTCCTTCCATCAGGGAGGGATCTGGGAGCTGCTCCTTCCATCAGGGAGGGATCTGGGAGCTGCTCCTTCCATCAAGGAGGGATCTGGGAGCTGCTCCTTCCATCAGGGAGGGATCTGGGAGCTGCTCCTTCCATCAAGGAGGGATCTGGGAGCTGCTCCTTCAATCAGGCAATGATTTGGGAGCTGCTCCTTCCATCAAGGAGGGATCTGGGAGGTGCTCCTTCTATCAGGAAGGGGTGTGGGAGCTGTTCCTTCTATCAGGAAGGGGTCTGGGAGCTGTTCCTTCCATCAGGGAATGATTTGGGAGCTGTTCCTTCCATCAGGGAATGATCTGGGAGCTGTTCCTTCCATCAGGGAGGGATCTGGGAGCTGTTCCTTCCATGAGGGAGCTCCCACAGCACCTTGGCTGGGAGCTGCCCTCCCCATCCCACCCATGCAGGGTCAGGGGATGGAAATGAGGTCCTGCTGCAGGCACCAGTGCCAGGATGTCATTTCTGCCACTCCTCAGCAGTTTGGGAGCAGTTTACAGTAGAACCAAGCAAACAGAAGGCAGGGAATTACCCACAGTTCCCTGTGTTGTGATTCTGTTCTTAATGGGTCATGTCAAGCCAATTTGTTCATCAAAGCTACATTTCCTCACAGTATTCCTGAGACCCAGGCCGAGATGAAGAGATCCAATTGTTTCCTCCCTCAGAGCTTTTGTCTTTTACACACTTGCACATTCTCAATCTGCAGGGCTCCATTTTCTTTGCTTCCACTTGACTCTGGAACATCAATCCTTTTAAGGCTAGATTATAAAACCAGTGTATTTTGATAAACAAAACCAACCCAAACCTCAGAGAAAAAGCCCTTTTCTGATGCAGGGGTGCTGGGTTTGGGAAGCAGCTGGGGGCTCTTACCTGTAGGAGATAAGCACTGCCTGTTGATCCCACCCCTCCACCCCAAAAATAACCCTCACCACGTATACCCTGCCTATCTGTGTGCCAGGATCCAACAAAAACCTGATGAGGCAGGCTGCAAACAGACTGCTAATCTGACATTTTAAGACGTCACATCAATACTTTTCGATATTTCAGGTGGAAATGACTTGTCTTTGTGAAAGTTCGTTTACTTTTTAGAAGTAAAATGGAAATTTGGTTTTCTCTTTAAAGCTAGAAATCAAAGTGAAGCATTTATTTTTAGACCAAGCAACCTTTCCCTTTAGAAACACTTCTTAAAAATGGCTTCATGAAAAACAAGCTCGATCTCATATTGCATAATGCCATAATAAAATAAATTTAAAATACAAAAATTGGTACCCAACACCAGCAGGTCACAGAATAAATGGAATAGAGCTAGTTAACTGTGAGATCTCCTAAAATTAGTTACTGCAATTTGACATTTTCATTGCTGATCAGGAAGTAAATTTGAAGTCACTGCTGTTAAATTTGTGGATGATGAAGATAGCAGCGTGCGGGGCTTCGCTGGCTGCGCATTCGAATCCTCCCCGGTGGGAATCCATCCGGAAGGAGCCCAGTTCTGTGAGCTCTGGGCTGTGTGTGGGGCTGCAGGGCCATCCCCAGGGGCTGCAGCCCCACAGAGAGCTCAGGGAGGCTCCGTGGCTCTGGCATGAAGGGCTGGAGTGAGCCCTGTTATATAAACCAGGGGAGCTGTGAGTCAGAGCTCGGCATTGATTGGCCTCTGAACGTGTCCCTGAGATGGGGAAACGGGCTCTGGCTGGGTTTGGGTGCCAAAATTTAGGGAGGAAGCTGAGAAATCCGAAGAGGTTGAGGGAAGATGCTGAAAAGTGGTTCAAGGGCTGGAGCAGATGTGCAGTGAGTGAGAAACCTCAACAGCTCAGTGTGGTTTGTTTACTGCTAAGGAGGTGCAGAGGTGAATTGTTCCCAGGCTGGGCTCACCTCTGCAGAGGGGGAACGCTGTGGGGAAAGGGCTTGGGAACCTCCTGGAGAAATTGGGAACAAGCACGGGAGCCTGAGGGTCTGAGGCAGATGAATTCCCATGTGAAAGCACGCACGGTGTTCCTGGGCTGGGAGGGTGTTGGAGCTGCTGCAATCAGCAGGACTGGGGGGCACCTGGGTGTTTCCTGCTGGTTCCAGCCCTGGGGCTGAGTGATGCAAACACACTCCTGTGCACAGGGCTGGTGTGTGAGGAGGATAACCAAGGGTCCTGAAACTCTGTGGGCTCCAAACTGTGAGGGTTTACCCCTTTGGGAGTAGGAACATGCCAGCTGGGGGAGGAGGAGGAGCCCTGGCTTAGCTGATTTCCATCAGAAGCAGATGTGGCATGGCATTTGGAAGATTGGGTTTGTATTTTGGCACCCATGAATAAGCGCAGCAATGAGTGATAGTGCAGGATGTGGGCTTGGAGACTGCACAGTCATCAAATAATTCTGTTTGGGAGGACACCTCAGGGTGTCCCTAGTCCAGCCTGCAGCTCAAAGCAGGGTCAGCTGTGAGATCAGAGCAGACTGCTGAGCCCTTGGTCCACTCAGCAGCTTCAGGATGACTCTGTCCTCGAAGGCTGACCTCTGATCTGGGGTAACCCTTAGTCCCCAAAGAAGACTTTCTCCTTGGTGCTGCATTCAACAGCTCCTCATTGCCCTGGTGCCAGCTCTGGCTGTGGTGGCACTCTGCTGAGTGGCTGTGAGCCTGGCATGGCCTGTGTGCCAGGCTGGGTGGCCAAGGCAGGCTGCTGTGCAGCACAGCAGGTGTGAACACGAGCTGCCTGTGGGCAGCTCACACCCTGAAGGCAGCCTTGCCCTGAGCTGCACCAAATCCTGGCCATTTCTTACTGCTCCCACGGAGCTTTACTGAGAATCTGAGGCCACCCTCGTGCAGCTACAGCCAAAGGGCTTCAAAACACACAAGGGATTTTCAAGTTGTGGTGAATCCTTGCCCCAAGGACAGGGCAGGGCTGTGCACATGGCACTGCTGGGTGAGAGGTTTCATGGTTTCATCCCCTGGGCCTCATTCCCCACGAGTCCAGAGCACTTGGGGGTCACATTTCCAGCCCATGTAGCCCTGTCTGCCACATATATTTTGGGGTTAAAGCAAGAAGCTTGGCTGAGTTAGCAATCCCATGGCCCTGGAATGTAAGGGATGAATATTTGAGGCTGGCTCCCCTTCCTCTCTTCTCTCATTACTGCTCTTCTCAGCCAACACTTGGTAAAACAGCCCCCAGCCTCAGAGACTCTGTTCACTTCTTGGATCTGAATTTTGACTGAGAGGACTTAGAAAAGGGAGATGCTCTGATCTTCAAACTTCTTTTCAACTGCTGCTGTAGATGTTCTCCTCTCTGGAAATTTTTAATACTGAGCTGCCCTGTTTCCCCAGTCCCACCAGTCTGTACTGTGTGGTCTCCCCCTCCTGGTAAAAGGAGGCAGTTTTTAAAAAGCAAAATGCTGTGTTTGGTGCATTTGGCTCTTGGTGCACAAGTCCCTGTCATGTCAGCCATGGAGATCACATGGTGCAAGTCCAGCCTCACCTTTGGCTCTGAATTCTAGCCAGAAATGGGAGTTTTCTGGCCAATTTTAACTCTTCTCTTGGGGATTGTGTTCCCAAGCTCAGCTGAAGAATGAAAGCACATCAGCAGGGAGAGGCTGGGCTTGGTGTGGGCTTCCTTTTGGATCCTTTTCCAGATCACCTTAGTGTAAATGGAGGTGTCCTCTGGTGCAGCCTGTCAGCTCAGCTCTCCCTGTGTGCTCCTTCCTCCCTGCAGATGGTTACACCGTGGATGACATTGTCTTCTTCTGGCAAGGGAACGACTCTGCTGTCACAGGCATGGAGGTGCTGGAGCTGCCCCAGTTCACCATCATCGAGCAGAGGCTGGTCAGCAGGGAGGTGGTCTTCACCACTGGTGAGTCTCTGGGAAGGGATGCATGGAATGGGCAAAGCTGCTGCTGATCAGCTGGGCTGAGTGCCTCTGATTGCTGGGGCACTAACTCTAGGATCTTCACCTTGGGGTTCTTCTAAAAAAAAGGGTCTTCTGCACCCACCAGCTTTCCTTTTTTCTTTTGTGTTCTTTTTTTTTCTTTTTTATTTTTTTGCCTGCTTCTCTTCAAAGATTTTCAGGATCATTTTCCCCCACTGCAATTTTCCCCCTTTCTTAGTCAAAATAATGACTGAGCTCAGAACCTCTTCAGAAGGTTCTCAGCCTTCATCTGATTGTTTTATGTGGTTTACATCTGGGCCTCAAAGCTAATGTAGGTGCAAAGTAAGGAGGAAATATATCCATTGAGGAGCAAGTGGGCTATGAAATGATGCAAACCCATCTGTACATGGCAATAAAAAGGTTTGGAGAGAATACCTGGGACGATTCAGATGCTGCCAGCTGGAAAGTTGGAGGGGGTTGGATTTTTGGTTGCTGGTCTGAGGTGAAGTTCACTGCCAAAACAGCACAGCGCACACCTGTCAAAAAAAGACTGGTGAAATATTGTGTTCAAGCCATACAGGTGGCACATGGTGGTGAGAGAACAATACCTCCTTTTTCCCACTCTGCATCCTTGATGGTTTAAAACTGCTGTTTTCTTGTTACTTTAGCTGCCAACCAGGATTACACCCATATTTCAGGCTCCTGTGTTGCCTGAGGGACAGAGGTGGGCAGGAGAAATTACTTGGACTTTGTCTCACAGCAATGAAAGAGGCACAGCTTTGTCCCTGTCAAAATTAGCCTGCTCCAGTGGAAGGACTGTAAAAAGTACTTATTGTCCTCACTATCCTCATTAGGTTTGCTAAAAGATTAGGAGGAAGTTGCAACAACTTGAAAATAATAAAAAAGAGACCTTCAGATTAACTAACAGTACTCTATTTGCATATGAATTTGCCCAGTCTGACCATTACCCATTTTTAGAACAGCATGGGAAAAATATGATTCAGATCTTCATTGCTGTTTGGAGGCAGAGCTGGCAGATGAAACATTGGAAAATCATCTTGTGGCACCCAAATATAGGGTTAAAGTCTCCTGTGTAAGCCTCCATCATATTGGCTGGCACCATAACAGCAATTCCAGCTCTGAACAGCCGTTCTCCCATGATGGCTGATATAATATAATAATGTCACTTATGCAGAGTTTCCTTTCTTCTTAATACTCTGGGGCAACTGAGCAGATTCTGAAGGGACCCCTTGCCAAAGCTGACCAGTCTGCAAAACCAGCTGCAGAAACCAGGAGAGTTCTCATTATTCCTACCTCTTGAGAACTTTTTCCAAATAAAATTTCAATTCCTAACCTAAGTTCTTAGCACAAATCCAGCCTTGCCCTCCTCTCACACCACCTCCTCCTTTGATGTCTCACTGGCAGGTTCGTATCTGCGCTTATCCCTGAGTTTCAGGATTAAGAGGAACATTGGTTACTTCATCCTGCAGACCTACATGCCATCCATCCTCATCACCATCCTGTCCTGGGTCTCCTTCTGGATCAACTATGATGCTTCTGCTGCACGAGTGGCACTGGGTATGGACCTTTTTGTTGTATTTTGAGGTGTTTTCTTGAGGGAGATCAGTTGTAACAAAGAAAATCCCTTTTCTTTATGAGGTAGCAATTAAGCAAGTCCGTCAAAGTTGTCATCCCAAATGGACATAATTTTTTTTCTTCTGAGAAAAAATTTAAATTTTCAGTCAGAAGAGTTGCTTGTTTTGTTTTTGTTCATTTAGTACTTCCCAAAGTGGAGTCTGTTCTATTTGAATCAGTAAAAGTCCTACTGAAAATGTCCTGGGTGTGAGTTTAAACTCTCTAAACAAAAATGCAGATGGTCACTGATTCTCAGGAATGTGGGACTCTGACATGCCCTGAGCTCCTTCACTCTGGTTTGCACTGGTTTTCTTCAGAAGAGAAATTTGGGCCTCTCTTTGTCAACAGGTGTGCCAGGAGTGGCCGGTTCCATCGTTAATGCTGAGGCTGGGTGGCCAAAAAGTTGTATGGGAATGGTTAAAAGATGAAAGAAATAAAGGAAGGGGCATTACACGTTTTTCTGATGGCTTAGACCCCATACAGACACTCTGCAGAAAAAGACCTTCAAGGCCAAAGCAAATGTGGGGCAGCAGTTAAAGTCCAAGTTCTTCTTTAGCACATGCTCCCCTAAATAGGAATGTTTTCCTATAAGAGGGGGGAAAATGAGGTCTTTTAAGCAACAGAAGGGAAGTGGGGGTGGATGGCAGATGAGGGTTTGGAAGGAGGAACAGAAGAAAGGGGGGATGGCTGGCATATGAGAACGGGGCTGTGCAACACGAGGGGAAGTTCCAGGGCAATAGGAGAGGTAAGGAGGAGCAGGGCTGGATCTGTGAGTGGGACAAGGCTCAGGGACAGGCTGGGTCTTACAGCAAAGCTTGGGGGCTTCAAGCAGCTCTAGGAGAATGAGTTTGAGAAGACTCAGAGGAGGGGTGGGTTGTACAAAGGTATAAAAGAGGTGATTTGGCTTTGCCTGCTTGGAGAGGCTGGAGTAAGGAGGCAGGGAGAGAAGAACTTGGTAATTTAAAAGGGTAAGTTGTATTGACAGGAGTGTAATCAGAGACAGAAGAAAAAGAGACCATGGCAGACATTGTGGAAGCACAAGCAAGAGGGTGCAGGTGAGATGCACAGCTGTTGAGTTTCTGCTGACATCTGGACTCAAAGGAGAAGACAGAAAAAGAACATTGTAGATCAGAACTGCAAAGCTCTCCCTAAACTATTCCTGACAGTTCTCGACCTAACTTATCCATAAAAAGCTCCAAAAAAAGAAACTCCCTAGCCTCCTCTGGTCACTTTATCTCCAGATTTACCTGCTTGCACAGTCAAAGAGCTCCTCTTTGCCCTAAGTCTCCATTGCAATTTGTCTGCTTCTTAATGGAGACATGGAGAACATTCTATTCTCCCTTTTCTTGCCTCAGATTTCTGTATATTTAGACTACTGCCTAAATATAGACCATATTGTGTGTGTATATAAATATATCTCCCTTCTGTTTACCCAACTGAAGGCTAATAGTTCTTTCAGTCTTTTATCAGGAATGACACCAAAGCAGAGTGAGGGTGAAGGGGAAATAGGACAAGCAGAGGTCCAGGGTGCACAGAGAGCCATCACTGTAGAGGTGGGGCTGAAACCACAGGAGCAAATTAAGGTCATGGAGATTATTAGAGCTGCCAACAGAGAGATGAGGAGGAAAAAAGGAGAAAAGAAGATCAGCAAGGTAGTAAGAACAGCTAGAGAAGCAGAGGAAGACTAGGTTGAAGGGGAAGAGTTACCACCCCCAAAATAAATGTGAAAGCTCATTGCTATGTTTTTGGAGCTGGCAGAAGGCTGTCAAAGAGGCAGGTCGGAGGCCACTCTGGCAATTCAGAGAAGGGAAGAGCCTGAGAAGAAGTTGAAGAAGAGGACTGAAGCTGTGAGAGTAATCATAGTGAATCAGGCTTTTGGAACTGAGTAGATGGGGACAAAAGTGTTCACAAAATGCTTATTTAAGAAGAATAAGAAATGTGAGGAGGCCTAAAAAGGAGAGTGTGAGAACCATGGGAGGAATGTGTCCAAGTGATAATTGATGTAATGAATGGTAAAGCTGGTGAGAGGAAGGTGGGAACTGATGGGGTCAAGGACAGAAGCCTACGAGGCAGGCAAAAAAAAGAGAATGCCATGAGGAGGAAATCTCTTCACTCTTTCTCCAATTCATGGCATTGGAAAGACACAGCAGCAGTTTATAAACTCATGATGCCAAGGGTGCTGAGGCATGCAGTAGCACACAGTAAAGCTGATGAGTTCATGAAGGATAAAAAAGGAGGAGAAGAGGGTAAAAAAGAGCAAAACTGAATGTTTCCTACCACACTGAGAGAAAGAGGGAAGATCAGGGGGACTTAAAGAAACAGGGATGCTGATCCCCATCATGCTGATGATGCTCAGCTTTGACACTTTCCAACTGTTTGCTGCTGGATCATTTTCTGCAGCAATTTGTAGTGGGCATGTGGGCTTAGAATGACTGTTGCACTGCTCCCATCCCTCCTGAGGCTGTCCAGCTGGAAGGAGTGATGTGGGAGCTGGGAACAGCATTCCAGGAAACCATCCCACGTGGGTAACAGAGCACCTGCCCTCTCCTCACAGGGGTCACCACGGTGCTTACCATGACAACCATCAACACCCACCTGCGGGAGACTCTCCCCAAGATCCCCTACGTCAAGGCTATTGATGTTTATCTCATGGGCTGCTTCGTCTTCGTGTTCCTGGCCCTCCTGGAGTATGCTTTTGTCAACTACATCTTCTTCGGGCGGGGGCCGCGGCAGCAGAAGAAGCAGAGCGAGCGCGTCAGCAAGGCCAACAACGAGCGCCACCGCTACGAGGAGAAGAGGGTGAGAGAGCAGGTTTGTCCTCTCCTTTCATTGTGGCAGGAGAATGCAGGCTCTCCACTGGGTGAGCTGCTGGCTTGGTTTGGAAAGACAGGAGTCTGCTAAGGAAGGCAGGAGCCTCCCCTGAAATGGAGAATGTAAACCCTCCCCACCCCTCTGAATTGCCATAAATTTTAACTTAAAGGGCTCTCAGGCAAAAATATGGGAGCAGGAAATAACAGTTCTTTAGTAGGGAAGAAAAAAATAAAAGGATAAAGTAAACAATGCAGCACACTAGAACAACACTGACAGAATCATAACCCAACCTGACACCCTGTGGGTCAGGCTGTTGGCAGCAGTCCCATTGGAATTGTGGCTCAGCCCTCCTGCAGTGTCAGGGGAGGTTCTGCTGGAGCAGGGATCCTGTAGAGAAGGATGGATTCTTCTTCTGAAGATCCAGTGGAAGGAGAGGCAGCTGCTGTTCCTCTGGGGAATCCAGTGGAGAAGCCGTGCTGGTGTCTCAAAAACCTCTGGATTATATCTGGGTAGCAATGCTTGGCTCCTCCCTCTGGGCTCACATCTCCCAATGGGATGCTGCAGTTCTTATCAGCCATGCAGGGACATTCCATAGCTGTTATCAGCAGGTGTCCCCTCCCGAGGGAGGTGTGATTGTGGTCACTCAAAGAGAGAAATAAGGCAAACTGCCCCTTGACAAAAGACAACTGCCATACAGATGGTAATAGAAAACATCTTGCCTTGCAATTTGGAACGGCTGCAGAGCAGTCTTTGGAAAGACAAATCTGCCATTCCTCTCCCAATTATACAATCACCTGTGGGTAAACAATCTCCAAACACATTCCAAAGGAGCACAACACAGGAGAAGCAAATGAGATAAGAATTGTTTTCCTTTTCTCTGAGGCTTCTCAGCTTCCCAGGAAAAAAATCCTGGGCAAAGGGATTTTTTTCAGGGAATGTGAACACCACAACCCAGCACCTCTGTGTCTGTGTTCCCCGCCCCAGGTCGACCCTTACGGTAACATCCTCCTCAGCACGCTGGAGATGAACAACGAGCTGCTGGCCACGGACATGATGAGCAGCGTGGGCGACTCTCGAAACTCTGTCATGTCCTTCGAAGGCTCAGGAATCCAGTTCCGCAAGCCGCTGGCCTCTCGGGATGGCTTTGGCCACCACCCCACCCTGGACCGCCACGTCCCGCTGAGCCACCACGCCGCCGCCCGCAACCGCGCCAACTGCCGCCTGCGCCGGCGGTCGTCCAAGCTGAAGCTCAAAATCCCAGACCTGACAGACGTCAGCACCATTGACAAGTGGTCACGGATCATTTTTCCAATCACTTTTGGATTCTTCAACCTTGTTTACTGGTTGTACTATGTAAATTGATGCCTGCGGCCTCCGAGAGAGATAATAGGGACAGACACTCAGACAATGACAACACAGGAGTGTTGTGGTCTTTTGGGTTTGGGTTTTACTCTTTACTATCATTGTCATTTATTCCTATGGTTCATTAGATTTATTCTAAGCTTACTCTTCTCTTTTCAGCACATGTAGAACCATGGAGTGTGGGGTGGGGTAAAGGGAGAGAAAGGTATGGGAGGGGGTTTGGTTTCAGGGAGGGATGTGTTTGTCTTGATTTTGGTTTCCTGCTGAAGGACTTACACCATTGTACAAAAAAAAAAAAAACATCCAAACCAACAAAAACAACAAAAAACCAAAAAAAAAGGAAAGAAAGAAAAAAAAAAGAAAAAAAGACAGAAAAAAAAGAAAAAATACACAAAAAAACCCCAAAACCAAGAAAATTAAGAAAAAAAAAAGGAGGGGGGAGATTTAAAGAAATTGAGTCAAAAACTGGTGGGGGCGATAGGTTATCTTTGGCTGTGCTCACTAATGCTCTATCCTCACTTCCATTTCACTACTGAATTTCATCTTTCACTTTTCAGTCTTATTATATATTTTTAATCTTTCTTCTATCACTGTTCTTAACCCCTTCATGTTAATTCTTTCATGGATTCATGAGATGATGGGGTTTCATTCTCACGCTATGAGATTTTTCTTTTCTTTTTCTCTCTCTCCCTCTCTCTTGCTTACAAGCCTAAAAGAGTCTTTTAAACCAACAAATAAAAAGAATATTTATTTTGGAAGAGCTGGGAAGGGAGGGGAAGACGAGGCAATTATTTGGGAGGGAAGGGGCAACGTGGGGTTTATGGGGGGGGGAGGAGGGAACTTATCAAAACCAAGGCACATTTGCAAGATGCCTTTTTCCACCTTCAGGAGTTTGCAAGCTGTTTTTCCTGTGTGAATGTGCGTGTGTGGAGCATCTGTGTGTGTGTGTGTGTGTGTGTGGGCACGTGTGCCCATGGATGTGTGTGTGCAAGCATGTTTTCTGGGGAGGGGGGCTGGGGAGGGGGGTTTTGTAATATCTTTTGTAGAAAGAGAACACAGATGACATTTAACTGGCAGTGTGTTTGGGGGAGGGAGGGAGGGAATAGCAGGGGTTTGTTTGCTCATTGCAGCTTCACCAGGTTGGAGGTCGGGGTCCCAGCTCCAGAGGCAGAGCTGGGGAGGCAGAGTGTGCAAATTGGCACTTGCTGAGGGAAGAGAGGGATTTGGGGATCAGCAATAGGGCAGTGCTGCTGCTCACTGCTGGCATCTGATCTCGAGGAGACTAAGCTGATTCAGTCCTCAGAGGAGGGGTTGTTCCTAGTTATCCCCACCCTGCATCTTCCTTACTGAGCCTGGAGGAAAAAGCAGTTGTAGGACTCTAAAAATTCAACCCTTTCCCCCTCTCCCTGTTCCTGATGCCAGACAGTGGATCCACACTCCAGCCCTCTGAGTGACCATAGCCTGCATCAAGGCACAGGAAAGGCTGGATATTATTTAACTTTGTTATGTTTCAGGATGAAAAAAATAGGGAAATTTTAATGATCCCCTTTCCTAAGAAGTTCAGGAGTGAATGGTGGGCTGGCAGCCTCTGATCTGTGCTGCTTCTACCAGGCCTCCCTTTATGTCTGTTAAGATGTACAGAGTGTAGAAAAAAGCACCCCGTGCCCTTCCTTGCAGATGATGAAGCTGAGGATGAGGTGGGGTTCCATGGAGCATCATCCTGCTGGAAGATGATGGTCTCCAAAGGCTGGGCAGGGGGAAGGCTGCAGTGAAAATGTTGAGCTTGGTGCTGGTGGAAGCCCCTGAGTCCCCAGGAGCTTCCATCCACAGGCATTCCTGAGGAAGGAACAGGAGGGGACCTCGGCCTTGGACAGCAAGGTCTGACTTTCCCAAAGGAGCCAGTGACTTTCAGGAAATTCACTGAATTATTGGCCACTTTGGCAATCACTGATGATTGATAATCTCCCTGATAATATTAATAAAAGCCATGAAAATGTTAAATTCACAAGTGCAAAATGTTAACCCTAGGGTCATTCTGCCATCCCTGGAATAATGATGAGAACCTTGTTCTTACCTGATAGAGTTTTCCATGTCAGACCCACGGACACCCACATTGCCCTTTAGTCAACCATCCTTTCATTTTCCTGCTAGCATTGTCCTCCCTTTTCCTTGATTCCCATTGCTTGGGAGAGCAGAGTGATCCTCTGAGACCAGGGAAGCTCCTGTTTTTCAGATGACCCTGATGCACATCTTTCATTCACTAATTTGTGTCTGTACAATACTATGAAAATGTGAATCTCTCCAGGCCTGACCCAGTAACACTGAAGTCAGGGAAAGTTTTGCCTGGACTTGGCTGAAGCAGGATCAGGCCTCATCAGAGTAATTATTGTTATTTTTATATCAGTAATGTGTCTTATGCAGAATCTGAAGCATAAGAGCAGAGCATCCCTCCTTCCCCATGTGTCTGTCCCCCTCTCTCATGTTCATGCATGCACATGTTTGGGCCAGGCCTGCCTGGACTCACCAAGGTTTTAGCACAATTGTTAAATCAGACCTAGATTCTCCCCTGCCCTGCAGAGCAGTCTCCTGCTGGTTTCCCCATCCATGAGCAGTGCTGCTGGGGATGGGTTTTCCCCAAATTGCTGCAGTTCATGGTCTGTATGGGTCTGTATAGGAATAGGAGTTTGGAGGATCAGGTAGTTCTGTCTACCTGATGTGCAGGAATTTAAATCTTGGCCAGTGGAGAAAGTTACACTTCCTAGTGTGATTCTGTTCAGAAATATATTTTAAATGCTTTAATGGAAGTCATAAAGTTGTGCTTTATGACAGCAGCAGTAGAATGTCAGTGGATATCAGCATGGCATGGCTGCAGCTCCCACTAGGAGACTGCTTATCAGCAGGTCCAGTTTGCAAGGGGAGCTAACCAGGTGATTGATGATTCAATAAAATATATAAAAATTACCCTTTATATATGTGATTGCAATGTAAAGGGTGGTCAGAAGGATAAAAGTAGGGAGAAAAAGAGGCAGTTATAAAAAGCCTATTAAGATTGGAGGGAAAACAAATGGCTGTGGGGTAACAAATTCTGAAGCTGAGGAAAATGACTCAGGAACTCCAGGAATCTGATAGCTGTAGTAAAAGCCTGACAAATGTGTGGTATGAGTTAGGCACCTGAGAGCTGTCTGAGCTGGCCCCAAAGGCTGGCAGGGCCAGCAGCACACAGATGATGCAAAACCTAGGGATGCTCTGTTCTTCTCAGAGCTGAGCCCCACACGGGGTGGGGTCCTGAGGGACCAGTGCCCTGCAGGTACAGCCTCCAGAAACTGGAGAACAGGCACAGGGAGGCTGTGTTTAATGCTTGAGGCTTCAATCCAGGGCTGAGCCCAGTGACAATCCAAAAGCTTTCCAGGGAAAAAAGCTCTGCTTAGCAGATTTCTTCTCCTGCTGGGACTGGGAGCCAGACTCCTGTGCTGTGGCCTCTGTTCTCTGTTGGCTGGGCTCTCTTTCTTATCAGGAGTCATCCTAGTTTCTCTCTTTGAATGTTTCTAACTTGGTATTACCAGGTCAGTGTTACTCACAGAGTCAGTACATCCCGACTCCTGGACTTTTGGGTCCAACACAATGATCTTTGCCAAAGAGTGTGTGGTCAGGACTGGTGACAGTTCAGGAGCTGCCTTACACTTGCTGGTGATGGGGCAGAGTGCTGGAGAACAACAGAGTCCTGGGAGTGGAATGAGGAATAGGAAATGGGAGGGAAGGATGCTGAAAGCCTTTAGGAGTGCTCTGCTCACAAAGTGAGGAGGCACCTCTGTGTCCCCCCTCTGCAGCTGCCTGCTCCACCCCTAAGGAAGGCAACAACCTTGGTTTGAGGTCCAGCAACTCAGAAAGGACATAGAGAAGGAAAATCAAGGCATTTTATTGATGCTCAAGGCTCAGAGGTTTCAAGCCATCACAAGCATGAGTGTTACCAGAAATGGTGGAGGGGATTTCCTTGCTGCATCTGGCGTGCCCACTGCTGCCCTCCTCTTCTTCACAGAGGGGAAAGGGGGAAAAAGGATTTGTGAGTGCTTTTCCAGAGTGGAGCTGCTTCTGGCTTTTTCTGCAGTGGTGCAGGAGGCAATGCTCAGGGCCTGGTTTGTTGGCAGGGCTGCTGCTTGCTGGGCTGTGCTTTTTAGCATTTGAACATGAAGGGTGTTCTGGGCTGCCTGAGGGGGCCGGGCTGGGGGAGAATGTTTTGCACCTTTTCCATGGGTAACAGCCTAGGGAAGGCATGTGGAAGAGGAGAAGGAGGAGCAGAAATAGAAATGAAATCTCTCTCAGGACATACATGGCCAACACAACTCTATTGCTTCATTTTCTGATACTGTATAGTGCTGTCACTCAGGGACCTTTCGTGACTGGGACCTTGGGACTGTAATTCTGCCTGTCCCCTTCCTATCCCCCCTTTGCCTTGAGTGTTGAGACATGAAAAGACAATGAGAGGAAGTGCAAAAGAGGGAAATGAGCCCTGCTTGCAAACCCCTGCTATTCTATGGGTGACAGAAAAGCTTTGGTTACTGAGGTAAAAGGAAGATGTAAACCTTTATATTCATGGCTTTGAGCATAAACCAGCCACTAGTGTATATAGGATAAGTTGACAGTGCATGAAACAAACAGGACTGTAGGTTTTAAATGGCATCCAACTTTCTTGCATGCACATCTGACACCACGCCAGCAGCTTATGTCTTGCAAATAAGTAGGGAACCTGCCAAGGCTTGGCACTTCCTCTGTCCAATGGACAGCACATCCACTTCCCAGAAACAGAGCCAGGAAGAGAACTGATCTGGCCAGTCTGTTTGACCAGATCTGCTCCAGAGGGTCTGGCAGGAGGAGATACGGGGTGAGGAAGGGAGCTGGTTTTGTTCTCTTTGTTGTGGGGAGAAGGAAAGGGTTTAAATCTCTGAGCTGTTTTCAGACAGAAGAGAAGCCTCTGGAGCTGCAGACCAAAGGACAGTGGCTTTAGGGAAGGTGGTCACTGGAATCCTGATGGAGAGGAGGGCTTGAGGAAAAGGTGCTTGGTGGGAGAGAGCTGTAACTTCAGAAGCAGAGCAAATAGGAGAGAGCTTTTGAAAATATATGTGCAATACAACAGGTTTGCAGGGACTGGAGCACTGGGAACAGCCCTGAGTCAGACAGGCTGGGTCCAGCTGCAGGCAGCACTCCAGGAAGCCCAGCCATGGCAGCAGTCCCTGGTGGGCACAGCCTGTCCTCTCTGGGGGGCAGGGAGGGCAGGGATAGAGGGAGACTCAGGGTGCGTGGCCATCAGCAGAGCTCAGTCCCTGGGGGCAGGGACAATCAGATGCATCCAGACAAAGTTGCAGGAGCTGGGCTGAGATGTGCAGGGGAGTGATTGCTGTGCCAGGCTGGGGCACGGCTGAGCCCTGCCCTGGGGTCACACCAGAGACAACGAGGCAAGAAACGTCCTGCTGGTTACCAAATGCTTTCTGGGAGAGGAAACTGGCCTTACCAAGCAGGGCAGGATGTCTTTACAGTAGATGTGAAAGTTGGGATGGGGCATGGTTTGGGTGAGAGATGTGAAACCAATGTGTTGGAAGCAGGACCTAACGCAGATGCTGGGAGGGAGGGAGGGAGGGTGGAAAGGTGGGAGGGAAGGGAGCAGAGAATGGGGAAGAGAAGATGTATATAGTGTTGGGTTTTATTTTTCATTTCCTTTTGTTCCTTTATTTTTTTTTTTAAAGAAAAACAAAAAGTTGTTTGATTTCTAATGTCTTGATGTAAACCAAATAAAAATGGTTCTGTACATTCAGAAGTAAAGAACAGCTGAAAGGTGACAAGTACAATAAAGAAGCGCTGACCTTCAGGCTACTATAACCATTTCCCCAGACTTTTCCCACAGGATTGGAGGGCAGACCTGTGCCTGTGCCTGCACAGAGGTGCTGGGATGGTGACCTTGGGGCTGGCTCCCTGATCCACCTGTGAGTGCAGCACAGAAGAGGTGGGCAGTAGAGGTGGAAGTGATGGTATGTAAGTAACTTTTCAGTGTTTGATCCCACCACCCCCGAGGCCAGCAGGAGGAGGCTGTGTGCTGAATCCCAGTCCCTTGTGCACAGGGTCTCTTCCCAGAGCCAGCCTGCCTCATGCCTTACTGTGGTTGGAGATGTAGTGAGGAGGGGAGGATGGGATCAGCTGTCCCTTGGATAAATGGGGCAATGCAGATGGAGCAAAGGCAGTGGGAGCCTGAACTGGAGTTGCCTGTCTTGAGTTTAGTGCTTTGGAAAAGCAGAGGGCACTCTTGCCTCCACGGGGCAGAAAGTGTGGCTTCTCTGCAGTGGGGCCAATAAATGTCATGTTGTTTGTGTTATTGCAGCAAGAGCAAAAGGAAAAAAAACAAAGCAAACCAACACTTGATGTGGAAGGCAGACCTAAGGGGGGTCTCAATCCTCTTAGGAAAGGCCATTCTTCAGCAGAGAGGCTGGACTGCATCAGCATGGGACAGCCCAGAGCCCCCATCAGCCCTTCCTGCTGCTGACCAGGCCACCAGCACTGGTGGGGAGCCAAGGGCAGGTGTTTGCTGAGACAAAACCATGGGGACTTGTGTGAGCACAAGCTCCTGCACTGCACTGTGCTCTGCCACAAAGGGCAGCCCCTTGCTCCCAGAATCTGGGGGTATCAGCACACAGAAAATGGACCCACAGCATCCCAGAACTCCCCAAAGGACCCACAGCATCCCAAAGCTCCCCAAAGGACCCACAGCATCCCAGAACTCCCCAATGGACCCACAGCATCCCAGAACTCCCCAATGGACCCACAGCATCCCAGAACTCCCCAATGGACCCACAGCATCCCAGAACTCCCCAAAGGACCCACAGCATCCCAGAACTCCCCAAAGGACCCACAGCATCCCAAAGCTCCCCAAAGGACCCACAGCATCCCAAAGCTCCCCAAAGGACCCACAGCATCCCAGAACTCCCCAATGGACCCACAGCATCCCAAAGCTCCCCAAAGGACCCACAGCATCCCAGAACTCCCCAAAGGACCCACAGCATCCCAAAGCTCCCCTCCCCAGCCCCATGCCATAGGCTGTTTGCTCCCATCTAAGGTAGCCACAACTCACCAGTGCCAGGGGCAGAAAGCACTCAGTGAATAAAACTGAAAATGTGTGTGACAAAATGAGGAAAGGAGACGTGATAGACCCATTTATGATCCAGGGATGCACATTTTATCATTTGCACAGGCTGAACTTGGCATTTATGCTGGCAGACTTTTCCCACAGAAAGGATGAAACAGTATAGTGGTGAGTAACGTTATTTTTGTGAAGGGATGATAATTTCTCTTCCAGCATGTGTTTTAAACAGTGTTGGTTCGCCTTCTGTGAAGCCTGATGCCTCCCAGCTCTCAGTGCTCTGATGTGGGGAAGCACCAGAGCTAATTGTTTCACTTAATCAGATGCTGGGTCCATGTTTTTTGGGAGCCTTGCTGGGTGTCTGATGGACAGTGTCCAGACATGAAGACCAAAGATCCTTTCCTTGGCTCTCCCAGCCCTCTGGACATGCCTTGCCCAGCATGTGCTTTGCTGGATGTGCTCATGGTGACCAGCCCTGGTGCTGATGAGCCTGCAGGGAGGGTCTGGGGATCCATGGGCTGGGAGAAGCCAGGCCAGCAAGGAAGGAAACTGTGCTTGCCTTTGTTGTGATGCTGATGGCCCTTGGGGCCTCAGGCCAGGGCAGAGGCCAGGTTTCCAGCAGCAGGAGCAGCCTGTCTCAGGTCAGCAGGGTTTCCAGCAGCAGGAGCAGCCTGTCTCAGGTCAGCAGGGTTTCCAGCAGCAGGAGCAGCCTGTCTCAGGTTAGCAGAAGCTTTTCTCTCTGTGGCTGGTCTCCTGCCTGCAGAGAAGGGAGCTGGCACTGCCCCTGCACTGACAGATGCTCTGCTCCACACTGGGATGAACTTGCTTGTCTTGGCTCTGGCCATGGGGGAGTCCTCTCATTTCACCTGTAGGGGATGGTGCCTCTGGCTGGGCTTTTCTCCTTCACCACCATCCCCTGGCTGGGCTGGAGCCCTGCAATGGCCTCTCCCAGTGAGGCCAGAGGGTCTCAGAGCTGAGGCAAACAGGTAACTCCTGGTGCACAGTATTGGGACATGTCAGGTGGGAGCCCAAGGTGCACCTTGTGAGAGAGCTGGTGCTGCCACAGCTGGTGATGCTTTAACCTCTTTTCCCCAAAAACAGAATCCTGCAGAACCTGACAGCCTGGGGACCACTGTGCTGCCTGCCTCAGGGACTGCTGGGGACCCATGGTGGATGTTTTGGACAGGAATAGCTCTTGTCCTAGTGCAGCTTTCAGGCTTTTGTTAGAGATCCTGTCACCCTTGTGGCCCTTGAGTTTTGAGGCAGGCAGAAGGAAGATGTGTCCCAGAGCCTCCCACAAGCAGAGACTGGGCACAAATCCCTGAGTTTCAGCCCCTGCCAAGGCTAGCAAGGTTAGCAAGGGAGTTGGCAACCTTTCCCTCTCCCATTTCACTTGCACTGAAGCAAGAAAGGGATGGGCAAAGCAGAGATTAAACCCACACAGTCCCAGCCCAGCAAAGCCCCATGTCTTGCTCAAGTCTGAGCACAGGAGCAGACCTGACAACTGCACATCTCCTTGAAATCCTGCCTGGATCTGACAGCTTCTCTGGGCTGGGGCCAGTGTGCTTGGCAGGCCAAAAGGGAAAATTCTGGGGAAGAAAACCCCTAGAAAGGCTCAGCAGTTGTCACAGAGAAGGGTTTCTGTTACCTGGGAGGATGAGCAGCTAGATGCTAGAGGAGAAAATTAAAAAACTGAGGATAAAGGAAAGCCTCAGGAATCACCCAGAAATATCCCAACCTCTGGCATATACACATGACCCTGGTGGCAGGGCTGTGGAGGGGTCTGTGGGGTGGGTTGTTTGACTTTTATTTCCTTTCTCTACTGCCTGGCACATCATAATATTGTGTCTTTGTGTGAAATCACATCCCCTGCCAAAAGAGAACCCAGCTCCTGGAGGGCAAACACCCTCTCCCAGCGTGCTCACCACAGGGATGGTGCACCAAAAAAGACACAAAAACAAGGCTGGGGCATCTGCCCAGGAAAATCTGTTCCATTTCTGGCTCATCCTCGCCAGCTGCACCCCCGCATCTCCCTCCCAAAGACCAAGAAGCTGCTGGGGACACTTGCTGGGGGCTGAAATCCAAACAGCTGAACAGCAAGAGGGCAGGAGGATCAATGTCAGTGTCAAAGTGTGCTGTCAAAGGGACTGCTGTGAACCATCTTAACACACTCTGAGTGGCTGCATTGCATCCTGTACAGCGTTATTAAAAAACAAAAAAAAAAAAAGAAAAAAAAGTAAAAAGAAAAAAAAAACCAACCCAGAACAAACCACCCATTTTTATGATCTTTAATTTGCGTTTTCTGCATGAAATAAGACCTTGATCCTTGTCTTTTTTCACAAAAGCAGATTCTGCTTTAACTAATGTAAAAAAAGAAAAAGGGGGGGGAAAGGAAAGAAAAATAATGTTTCTAGAAAAGTGATTTAGATGTAGAAATTTTTGTAAGAAAAAAAAAAAGAAAACAACAACAAAAAGGTAAAAAAAACAACAAAGAAATAAAATAAAATTACCTAAAGAGCCATCTTTGTCTACTCTAGAGGTGGGAAGGTGTGACTGGTGCGTGGCACTTTCTGCTGTGCCTGTGGGAGCCCAGGGCAGCCAGGAGGGCTCTGGGAAGGACGTGGTCACCAATTGCTGCCAGGTGCTGTCAAAAACTGTCAAACTGTCCCTTCAGCTGCTTCCAGGGACAGTGGGCAGGAGGGCAGGGGGAAGGGCAGGGACAGCTGCCTTGATTTTCTCTTGGGGTTTTGCTTGGGGTTTTGTTTCCGTTCCTCTAGTGACAGTTTTTGAAAGGTGATGATGAACAAAAGTGAAAAAAAAACCAACAAACTTGAAAAGAGTTTACAATTTTGTACAAACATGATAAATACTAAGAGCAAATGTTTTTAAACATGGTCCATACCAGTGCCAAAATAATGTAATATGTACATTAATTTATCACATTAATTTATTCTCTCTCTTTTTTTCTTTTTCTTTTTTTTTTTTTTTAAAAAAAAAGATACTTCTTTTTTAACAAATACTGTATGTGGACATAAATGTACTTGAACACTGTTGGTTACTAATTGGTTAGGAAACTTTCTTGGCCTTTTGGGTTTGTGCTTTTTTTTCCTACCCAGAGCAAAAGTAACACCTATAAAATACAGCCTTTGAAGGTGAAACAATCAACTCCTCTCTGCTGGTCTGAGTGTTCTCCCTGTTTCCATTCTCAAGGCACTGTCTTTGGGCCTTGTCATAGAGAGGACTCCAACTTGTCCTGAGCTTTAAACACAGCTGTGTTAATGCCACCTGAAAGGTGTCCCAAGGACTTGGCTAAGACCTAAGCAAAGTTTTCTGCATTTCCAAGTGTTCTGCTGACTTGAACCAAGAGCTGGAATGTGCTCAAGCTCCATGACACTGCCTGGAGCAGAGGGGAAAATCAGAATTAATTCCCACTCTTGTTTTGCCACCACAAGGTGAGTGACTTACCCTAACTCTGAGGAACCAAGACCAGGAATTCTTCATTTTTGAGGGCTCTTCACTGCTATTTCCAAAAACAAGTGAGATATTCAAGCTCTTGCAGGCTTTGCCATGCTGAACAAAAGGGAACCAGTCAGGACCTTTCTCAGAAATGACTGATGTGCTTCCAGCAAGACATGGAGGTATTTAATGACCAGACTTAAGCTCCCAAATTCATGTTTGGAAGTTCAGAAGGGCATCTAGAGGTCTTAGGATGCTCAAGTCAGGCTGCCTGTCCAGCCAGGGGGTGGGGGACTGTGTTGTCACCCAGGGAGGGACTGTGGGGACACAGGGGTGCTGGCAGGGGTGGGACTGTGGTCAGTGATGATGGCAGGAAAAGGAGGGAGCTGGCCTTCAATCCCCACTTCCCTGGGCTGCAAAGGGATGTTGCCAGCCCAAAATCCATCCCTCACCCAGGCTCTGTTCTCCAGCTTGGCCTGCTCCACACCTGTGTGGTGTGAGCAGAAATGCAAGGTTAGAAACACAAAACCAGCCGTGGCAGGGAGGCTGCTGGGATGCTGCAGCCACTGACAGGGCCATCCTTGCACCCCTGAAGCAGAGAGTGCTGCTCCCCCCTGCTCAGGCAGGAAAACAGGAATATTTACAGTGCCTGAAATGCTCTAGCTGGGCATCCCCATGTCCAGAGATCTTCCCAGCCTGGACCACTGCCAGTGGGATCAATGGCTGCTGGATGGCAAGTCAGGGGTAAAAATCATGCTAGGAACTGCATTCAGCACCCAGCATGTGAAATCCAGCCCTGGCTCCCCTCCCCAACACTGGCTGAAGTCACCACCTCACCATCTACTCAGAAAAAAACCTGATATTTCAAAGGTAATGGGGATGAAGTTTTCCCTTTTTTTTTTTTTTTTTTTTTTTGTCTTTGGACTTTATTTTCTTTCACTGAAGTCCATATATAGCACAAAACCATTTTCTTCTTTTCTTCAAATCTGCCAGTTCAACTTTCCTCTCTCCTCAGCAGCCATTAGGACAGTTCTTGTCTCTAAAAGCCCCAAAGCCCTGCTGAGCTCAGAGGCTGCAGCTGCAGCCCCAGCAGTGGGGAAGGCCTGGGAGCATCACTGCCCTCTCTTCTTGCCTCTTTCTTCCCTGTAAAACCTCAGCTTTAAGCAAATGTGGGATCAGCAGGAAGCAGAGAATCCATGCTTGCTGAAAGGTGAAATTTGAAACCTGACATAGGAGTTGGACATCTGCTCCTCAGGCTTGTGTGTCCAAACTCTTGAGGGTCTCATCCTCCCCAAAAGCATACATGGAAGCTAAAGAGACTGTGCTCCCCAACAAAACAAAATTATTAATGATCATTAATGGTGCTAGGAAACTTCTTGAATATTCAAACAGTGATTTTTACACGTTCTGAAGTGATTAAATAATCCAGGTTCCTCTGGCTTTTCAATGGTTTGGGCATTTAAGTTGCACAGTGATAATATCCAAAGTGACATGCAGAGTTTGTAAAGACATTCAAGCATATTCAGACTGGTTTATCCTGGAAATTCTCTTGAGGCGGGGAAGAAGAAATCCTCAAGATCACTTTGTATAACAGCATGGAAAAATGGCAGTCCAAGCTCTCCTAAGTCCATTTGCAGGAAATGCCTCTGCAGATCAAGCTCCAAGAGTTTGGAAGGCAGCAACAAGGCAGAGTTGAGTACATTGCTCTGCCAGCTACCATGCATTAAAACAAATATAAGGCCTCTTCAATATGGGAGAGACTAGGGATTCTAAAAAGAAAGGAAGAGTTATTTGGAAGTTTAAAAGTGATATCTTTAATGCATGTGAAGTCTTTGATGTCAAGAAGATTTCATTTTTTTGTTGGTATGTCTTTGGAGCATTTTGTCTTCAAGAATGAATTATGTTTTTATTTGTATCAGCATCATTTTCATTGTCTAATTTCAGGCAAGCAAAGGCAGAAGAGTGGAAATTCAGAGAGAGACAAATTGAGAGCAGAGTTGATACTGAAACTTAAATGAAATAAAGTCTGTTATTTCAATGCTGCTGAAGAGCATTTCATTTGAATCACTGCAACTTGACATTTTTTACAGTTTTTTGACAAAATGCAGATTTTTGAAGGAAAAAAAAAAAAAAAGAACAGCAAACATTATCCAGCCAGTTATCTTGTAAAATGTCATCTGACAGATTCTGTGCTGCAAAGTCCTTGCAAGCCACCCTCAGCCTGGAGAACAGAAATCACCAATCCAACCCAGCTGCAGCCCCAGTGCCTGCTTTGGGCAGCTTGGACATTCTGTGCTGGCAGTTTGGTTTGGATTCTGCAGCTTTGCCACAGACAAGAGATTTCTCCAAAGGATGGTGGTGCTGAAGCTGCTGCCTCCACCAGGCACTGTGTCAACAATTTAAATATCAACAGCTCCACGTGCTCCTGCCATACAGGGAAAATGCAGGACCAGCCAGAGGATTTCATCTCCAACCCCACTTGTGGATTTGCCCCCCAAACAGAGCTGTGCAGTCAGAAACAGCCTGAACCAGAGCCCACATTGCTGTCCAAAGCCAGCTCTGATATTCCAATTCTCACACCAAAAGGCTCTGTGGGAAGACAGGGCTTTTCCAAGGCTCCAGGGTCACTTGGGCAGGCAGCTCCAAACACATTCAGCATCCCAGGCTGTGTCTGCTGAAGGGAGGAGGGCTCCTTCTCCATCAAACTGAAGAACTAATACCTCCAAAATGTGGCCAAAATCCCCCCAAAACCCTGCTTCAAACAAAGCTGATGTGCTCAGGGACAAACAACCCTGTAACAGACATTGCTGACTTGCAACCTGTCAGGGTCTGCACCAGCCTTGGAAAATGGGATTACTCAAGTCTTGACACCACAGTGGGCACAGTGAAAGAGTCTAGCCTTGAAAAAATGAAGGCACAAATTATAAAACCAGAGTCTGTAGCTGGAGAAAGAGTGTCCAGAGAAGTTCCTGGTTAAAAATGTGATTTATGTCGGTGGTTTTGTATGGTCATCTCAGCTCTAGGATCAAAACTTCACCTCTGTAGCCTATATGTGAAATATTTACTCTCATTTGTGTGTTGTGCATTTACAGGGCAGGTCCTAGACCAGGATTTAGAACAACTTCCTAAAGCTTATTATACCTTGTCAAGGAAGGGTCAGACTTCAGCCAGGGTCCTATACTCTGTGGAAAAAAGATCCACCCGTCCCTCTCCCCTGTCCTTGCACTTGTGGGACAGCAGAAGAGCTCATCTGCAGCAGTGTCTGGGGTGAGAGGTGTCAGGTAAACATGCAAGAACAGAAAGTGCAAGCCACTGCAATAAATACCAGCAGACAAGGCAGACACGATGTGACATTCACATTCTCTGAACAGAGAGAGACAAAATTGTCTCCCTCAGTTTTCTTCCCGGAGAAGCACAGAGGGAAAACAATTTTTATCTCTACTTACTGCTTCTGGTGTTTTGCACATGTGGAATGTGTTAAGAAGATTGTTTACCTGAAAGAATTTAGTAATTGGATTCTAGTAGAGAGTGTTTATGTTAATTAACCTGTCAAGTCCAAGCTGTGTGGACTGTCAGTCTGCAGACAGCCACGAGTTTTTCAGTTAGTAGTAAGTATGATTTAGTACAGTATCACTCTTTAATATAGTTGTTAGGAAAATTAATACATGAACATCAGAGATTTATGTCCAAAAAGGAGACAGAGGAGTCCTTTTACTTTATTCCAATAAAGGGAGAGGCTATGGGACATTCCCCTGGGATTTCTCAAATTTTTGGAGGATACAGCCTCCTTTTTATCCCAATTTCCCTCTCTCTTTCCCCATTGGCTGAGGTACTTGAGAGGTTCCAACTTTCCAGAATGCCTAATACCAAAGATTTCCCTCTAATGTATAACCCTCCCTTTTAATTTTTAATTCTTATGGAATTTAGGGGGTTTTCTTCCCCGTTGTTTCTTTCATCTTTCAATGTCTAATTTCATTTATCAGCAAACCTAAATCAAATATCTTTTTCCATTCATTCCATTTTTGTAAAAGCAAATATCGTTTTCCATTCATCAATCAGTGGAATCCTTCTCATTGTTTCTTTTACCTCCCAGTGCTGGTTTTACCTACCAGCAGACCCACCAGCTTGTTTGGAAAGACAAATCCACTATTCCTCTCATAGTTGCGATGTAATATAGTATAGAATAATAAAGTGAGTGTTCAGCATTCCAAAGACTTGCAGTCAGATACCAATCATTCCCTGGTTGGGGGCACCCTGCTTTTTGAAAACACAAGGCTGTTCTTCATCTACCACATCCAAAACCTGTGCAGCACCAGCGCTGAGGGGAGAGCTGAGTGCATGCAGCAAACCCAGCATTTCAGTGCTGAGATCCAGAGCTTGGAAAGGGCCCAGGCACCCATCCTGGTGCCACGGGGCACATCCTCACCCGCCCACAGGCTCCCGCTGTGCACACTCTCACTCTGTGCTTTCTGGGGAAGGATGAGCACATTTCAGCTGGAATCCTCTCCCCGTTGCCATGGGGAGACAGAGGAACCCTCCCCAGGACTGCAGTGGTGCAGAGAGAGCTGCTGCTGCTGCTGGCCTTGTCCAGGTGCTGGTTTGCAGGCTGTGCTGCAGGTGCAGTTTGATTGCAGGGTATTGGTTTCTCTGGGTCTGGAGGGTATCAGTTTCTCTCAGGTGCTGGTTCACAGGCCGTGCTGCAGGTGCAGTTTGTTTGCAGGGTATTGGTTTCTCTGGGTCTGGAGGGTATCAGTTTCAGGTGCTGGTTTGCAGGATATGCTGCAGGTGCAGTTTGATTGCAGGGTATTGGTTTCTCTGGGTCTGGAGGGTATCAGTTTCAGGTGCTGGTTCACAGGCTGTGCTGCAGGTGCAGTTTGATTGCAGGGTACCAGTTTCTCTGGGTCTGGAGGGTTTCAGTTTCTCTCAGGTGCTGGTTTGCAGGCCATGCTGCAGGTGCAGTTTGTTTGCAGGGTATCGGTTTCTCTGGGTCCGGATTGAAGGCATTTGGGACAGCAGTGTCCTGGTTTAGAGCAAATTTGGGAGAAAACCTCCAAAGGGGGCCCCTCCAGAAAGCAAACCCATGTGGCCACTCCCTCCAACCATTTCAGGAAGGATTCCTCAGAGAGGAGTGGAAAGAACCTGTTTATTTAACAGGCACAGCACCCCCCAGAACACAAAATGAGCAATGCTGGATGACACCACTCTTCTACTGCTCTGAAGAGACGACAAATTCAGAAAGTCTCTCTTGGGAGTGGTTGCTCTGTTATCAGTCCCTCCGGCGCTGAGGATGGCTGCTGCCCAGAGTAGGCCTCAGTAGGCCACAAGGTGCAAGCTCTCAGTGTTTCCCAGGTCCCAGTCCAGAGCAGGCTCAAATGGTTCCAAGAAAAGGATAGAAGAACAGTCCAGGGAAAATTTGGACTGCCTAGCTAAACTAACTAACAAGCAAAAGCAAAAAGCAAGAGCAAAAAGCAAAAGTAGTGCTATGTACTGCCCTGTCTGTGTCCCTCTGACTGTGGGGGAGTGAGCAGGCTGATAACAAAACAAAACTTCGCTTTTCAGAACCAGTCTTGAAGGCACAGAACCTAATATCCAGCATAAACAGAACAATGACTGGGGATACAAGCATCATAACGCCACCCTAGGACAGGTAGTTCATGTTGGGACTCAGGTGTTTATTATTTCTTATCAGTAAAACAGTCTCACTACTGTGAGTTGTGCAGCAAGGCACAAAATGGCCAACAATCTCTTGTTACAAGGCTTTTTAAGACTAAACTCTCCAGTTAAGAACTGACACCTGGTTATTTCCCTTCTAACTCAATAACTGATCCCAAAGAGCCACAGTGCAGACTTTTCTGCCCAATTACAAAATGCCACCCAAACCCATGGAGAAGAAGGAGGAAGCAGCATGAAGAAGAAACCCAGGACAACACCCTGTGCTCTCCATCTTGCTTCCATCCACAATGTACTAAAAATCCCCAAACCTAAATTTCTCACCAAGTGATACACCTAGCTACTCTCTATAATCTATTTCACACTTTTGTGGATTCCAGTCTATCTTAAAGTCTGGGAAATTTTCTCCATGAATGAGAGTCAAAGTCAGAGCTCCCCTGGAGGTCAGGGCACCCCAAAGCAGACAGAGAAATCTTTCCAGTGCCCTGGGTTTCCACAGCAGGGCAAGCAGGAGGTCAGCACTGTGCTCAGCAGCACTGACCACGCTCCTGCTGGGGCAGGAGCTGCTGTGGCATCTCAGCTCTGCACCTGGACACCACCGTGGGCTGGCAAAGACATCCCTCACCTGCTGTGCACCTGCTGGCAAGGTGCTGCTTCTGCTTAACACTGGAGGACACACACTATTATTAGTTCATATTTTTATTCCTTTTCCCAAGGCAAATTCTTGTCTTATTTTTTTTTTCTAAACTTTGAGCAAAATCCATTCTGCCATTTTGAAGTCAGACGGGTGAAAATGAGCCAACTTTAAATCAGAGTTGCCAACTGGTTTAATTTAATTTGGTGAATTAATCATGAGCCTAGTTCTAAGTCCTTCTTCACAAAAAAAAAAAAATCACAACAACATGTTCTTAGATTCATGGGAATAAATCCAAGGCTGTGTTTGCTTTTAAAAACAAAAAGTAAGTTTCTGTCATGGAGACAAACTCTCATAAATTGACTGCTGGAGCCTTCTACCAGAATATAAATTAAAAGAATCTGTCATTAAATGATTATTACTGAGGTAATAGGTTTCAAGTCAAAAACAAGATTTTGGAGAAACAGAAAAGCAAATAACTCATGATTACTGAATATTTGTGTCTAACAGGTTTCTGTACCCAGTCCAAAACCTCCTGGTTTGAAGGAGGTTTCTCTGCAACATAAATGTAAATGTCCACCCCCAAATCCCCACAGGAAACTATGACTGTCTCCTCCTGGACTGTCTCAGCACAGCATTTGTGAGCAGCTTTGCTGGACAAAGGAAGAAGTGTAATTAATGCAGTACAAGCCAGGGTGGCACAGCAGCACAGGGCTGCTCATGTTTACATTTTTGTTGGATGGAGTTTCCACCTGGCTTCACGTTACGAAACAGCGAAGATGATTCACATTCCTGGAGCACGTGGGTGCCTCAGGACAGAGCAAGAGTGACCACTCAAGGATGGTATAAACAGAAAAACCAGAACTGTAGAGCTCAGGCCTGCAGAACCCCTGGTGCAGATCCCATTCCACTGGAGCATGGCAGAGTCAGAGTGTTGTGGTCTTGCTGGGGAAGGCGCCCAGATTCCTGCTGGAAGGAAGAGTTTGCTCCTGCTCTGGTAATGGTTCAAAAAGAGGAGATAGGATTGTCATCCCAATGAGACAACATGATTTACTGTCCACGTGGAGCTCCTTGGATTCCTTGGAGGCAGGAGAAGGTCTCTGCTGGGCATGTTAGGGAGGAACTCCCATAAGCCATGGTGACACTGTGAGTGCTGCACTCGCAGAGGATGTTGTGCACCTTAGGTCACCCTAATTGTATGAAAAGGGAGTCCACAGGAGGGTGTCAGGAAGGATAATGGATTTAAACTTTAAACTTTAGGAAATTTTTCTCTGTGATGGTGGGGAGGCCCTAGCACAGGGTGCCCAGGGAAGCTGTGGCTGCCCCTGGATCCCTGGAAGTGTCCCAGGCCAGGTTGGATGGGGCTTGGAGCATCCTGGGAGAGTGGAAGGTGGTGGAGTAAGACAGTTCCTTCCAACATAAACCATCCTGGGATTTGATGATCAAACAGAAGAGGATGTTTCACCACACCTGACCTCCCTACATTTGTACACACATTGTCCTACTTGCCACTACACAAAGTTCCCAGTCCATGTTGAGGCGCTGGGATAGTGAAAAGCATATTGGCAGACTTTAGAGGTGAGTGGACTGTGTCTTACAGAAGAGGATTAGGAAATGAGATCAGCCCTTCATCATCATTCCTCATGGCAGGGAGGGGATTGATGTGTAGACAGGCAAAAGGAAGATGAAATTCTCGCCACTGAGGGAGTATTTTCCAATTTCCCCTCAAACCCGTGCCTGGTACCTTTTCTTAAAGAAGGTCATTCACAAGAAAATCCCCTTCCATATGCAGCTCCCTCCAGAGCTTAGATGTTCTTGTACGGTTTATAAATCATAGAGGCAGCTGTTCCCATCAGCATTTTTCTTCTCTCTTGAAGTACTAACAGCCCCAGCAGCTGCTGAGTCTGAAGGTAATTTCACAAATTAACCTGAGAGCAGCCCACAGTCCCAGGACAGCAGCCCCACCTGCACCATGCATCTTCCTGAGAGGGACAGAGCTTGCAGCCTCAGCACTTCTGTAAGCTTTCCAGGAGGATGGGAAAGTCTTAGGAGGGGGAAACCTCAGCTGGATCAGTGTTTCAGCCAGAAGGCAAACAGAGAAGACAGGATGGATGCATAGTACAAAGGCAAAGTACAGAGCAGAAATAAAAATGAGAAGGGAAAAAGGCTCCTAAGAGGATGGATGGAATGAAGGACATGCAGAGTAGTTAGAAAATAAATAAATAGAAGTAAGGCTGGAGCTAGAAGAATTTGGCTCCAGTGGCAGCCAGCCAGGTCACAGGAGCCAGGGTCCTTGGTTTTGTTTAGTTTGGTGTTCTGTCAATTTTTTCAATACCAAGTTGTGCTCACCCCCCAAACCTGCCCATGGAGATTTGTCTCTGCTCTTTTGTGTCCCTGGAAGTGTGAAACTTCTTGTGAAGTCAGCTCCAGGGGCCCATTTCAGCTCCAGGGGCTGAGCCATGAGCTCACTGCAGGGCTGCTCAGGTGAGGAGAACATGCCCTGTGGTACCCAGGGCTTCAGAGCTCAGGTTTGCACAGGGGAGTGGGGAAATGGGAGAGCTCTGCTGCCTTCCTGCTCAGGAGCTGGTGGAAAATGGGACTTTGTTAAATGCCCCAAACACCTTCTGCAGGCACTGCAGCTGGGGGCAGGGCCTGGAATGGCAGGCAAAGGCATTTGCTAATGGAGATGAATGAATGGGGAGCTCCACTAATGGGTTTGGGTTTCTGTCCCTAGAAATCCATTGCCTACACTGGGGTTTCTAGTTCCCCTTTCAGGCTGATTAATGAAATGATTTATTGCTGTCAATACAGAGCAACAGACAAGGAAGGGGACTGAAACAAGCAGAGGGGGTTCCCTTCAGTGCCACAGGATGCCTGATTTCCTCACCCCAGCTGTGCCCAGGGCACTCCTGTCCTCCTGCAGATCAATACTGCTCAGTGTGGGTGTCAGCTCTTTGTAGATAACAGCTCTTCTTGGGGACCTTGGCAGAGAGGCTTGAGGAGCTGGGTGTGGTGACCTTGTAGAGCACATGGTGAAAGTGTGCAGGGCTGCATGAGCTGTGCTGCTCTGGGGAGGGAGAGATCTGAGCAGACTGGGGCCTTTCCTGAGCACCGTGTGAGAGGAGAGCTATGCAGGTGCTCTCCTTTCCCCCTCGATCAGCAAGTTCCCTTGGCCAGCACCTTTTCCATAAGGTGCATGGTGCTGCCTCATGATGTTCCCACAGGTCAGGAATTTCCCTGAACACGGCCAAAAAGGCCCTAAAGGCAGCCAGTGGGACAGCAGAGGGGGTAAGCAGCCTATCTGCCTCCCACCATTTCCCATTCCTTTCCTAGGCACAGGGACAAACCCACTCCCCACCAGCTGCTGGAGAAGTTGCTCTGGGGATGCAGCCCTGCCTCCTGTGACTCGTGGAAACTGGAGAGCCATGGAAATGGGAGGGATGGAGCACCCTGCCCACCCCAGAGATGTGGGACCTGCTGCTCCCAACCCCTTGGGGCAGAGGAGGGAGCTGGGTGTGACTAAATGCAGAGCCTGTGGTGGGATCAGGATTTTTCCTTCCGCCCCAGTTCTCTGAGACTACTTAGTTTCTTCATTTCGTTTCTTCCTATGGGGCTAAAAAAAGAATTAAGCCTTCTGTATGAAGTATCTGATTCAGTGTAAATCCATACACTCCTCATCTCCCACCCTTCTGTGAGAATTGCTTCTTCACTTTGACTAACAAAAAATAGAGTGTTTGCGTGAGCACAGCCCTACTTACAGGAGGAAATGAAAGTTCAGCAGTGCCCACAGTTTGGGGCTTTGATATCCTCAAACACATTGTTCTAAACCAAAAGAGTTCCAGATATCCCACATCCAGAAATGGGACATGTTTGAAGTGTGTGCCAGGCCTATTCCTGAGGAACATCTGCAGGATGGGAAGTGGCAGCCTTGAGGTGACATTGGGCGTCTCTTGTCCTCATGAGGAGCACAGAGCAGGAATCTGCTCCTCCCTCAGCTGCAGCACCAGACAGGGATGTGTGCTAGGGGAGAGCACAGCCCTCACATCCACTTGTACTTTTGCTTCCAAGAATTGTTCCTTAGCAAGGAGCACTTTGATTAAAGGAACTAATTTACAAAGCAACAATAAGCAAAGAAAATCCTTGTGTAACCTCTCTACAGCAGTCACAGCACCTCGTTGCTTCTAAGCTCTAAAGACCAACTTGACATTTCATTCCAGCTCCTGTGAGGAAGCAGCAGGGACAATGGGCACCAGAGAGGTCATCAAACCCTCAGCCTCTGCCTCCTTCAGCAGCCAGCTCCTCCTCTGCAGGCTCATGATTACCCCAAAGCATCATTTTGGGGTCCCAGGCATTCTGCCCCTCAGATTCCACTTCAGGAGGAGTTTCCTGTGTAAGGTCACATCAGACTGACACCTCCTGCCTGCCTCTCTGCTGTTTCAGTTAATAAACATGTTCCAGGGCTCTGTGCTGGCCTCACACAGTTTTCACAGCTCTTTTTCCTCCCAGTGCCTGTCCCAGCTTTCTCAGTCAGGACCTTCTAAAGGAAGTGCCAGCCTCACAACCAGAGGTTCACATCTTGATCCTGCTCTTAGATGTGATGTCCCCTGGCAGCTTGTTGGCCAGGGATGTTTAGATGCCTGGAAGTGCTCACAGCCAGGTTGGATGGGACTCTGAGCAGTCTGATCTGGTGAAAGAGTCGCTGTTTCCACAGGGGTTTAAAGGTTTTTTTACAGAAGGTTTAAAGACATTATATTGTGCAGGGGATGGGAAGGGTGGACTGAGCATCTCAGAAAATCCAACACTGAAGTGTCCACACTGAATACTGGAAAGAGAAGCTTTCCCCTCTTTTGGGGACTGTGATGGTGTTCACAGGGGTTCTTGGATGAGGGAAGAGATGAGGATCTGACTCCGTGTTTCAGAAGGTTTGATTTATTATTTTATTATATATATTACATTAAAACTATACTAAAACAATAGAAGAAAAGATTTCATCAGAAGGCTGTGATTGGCCATCAATTAGAAACATCCAACATGGGCCAATCAAAGATCTACCTGTTGCACTCTACAGCAGCAGACAATCAATGTTTACATTTTGTTCCTGAGGCCTCTCAGCTTCTCAGGAGGAAAAATCCTAAGGAAAGGATTTTTCATCAAAGATGTCTGTGACAGGGGACAGCTGCTTCTTGAGGATTTTTTCTCTTGCTGTGCTCTCTCCCCACATCTGGACCTGGAGCTCATTTCTCAGGAAGTTTGGTTTTGTGGCTTGCTTTGGGTCTGCTGTGCTCCAAGCTGAGGCTCTGCAGCGTGTCCTGCTTTTCAGAAAGGACTAAGAGCTCTTCTTGGGTCCATGGAGTTTCTTTCTCATTTAATTTGTTCCTAATTAATTGTCACAGTAAGGGGATGGGAGGCAGAATTGCAACAGAAAAAGTTCTATTAGAGAAAAGGAAAAGATTTCCATAGCAAAGGCAGTCAGCCAGCAAATCACAGACCCAGGTCAGCAGTGGAATCTCTCTAATTGGAGTTACTCATTATTTGACAAAATGGACCTGAAGACCCAAGTTAACTTCAAGGATGGTCAGAGCTTCAATGTTGGGGATGCCCCTGGCACCCAAGGCCGTGGTCCAGAGCAGGGGAAAGAGCTCAGATGTGCAGACATGGCTCCGTTAAAGGATTCAGTGAAGCAAACTGATTTGGGTGGAGGAGAGTAAAAATAAAGCACTGCCTTTATCAGTGGGGCTGTGTCCAGAGGCCAGGAATTAAACCAGAAACACACACAAGCATTGGGATGGGGAGTTATTTAATCAGCTGGAATTAGCTGTGGGGTTTGTCACTTCAGCTTTTTGTGTTTGGACTGATTACAATTAAAATGCAAAGTTCTGACTGTTTAAGCACTCCGTGCTAATTGGGGGATCAGTGGGCTGTCTTTTCCCTTTCTCTTCCAATTTCTTTTATGGCTTTGTTTCCAGCACAGAAGGTGTGGCAATCCCAGGGTTTTGAAATGAAGGAGAGAGGTGGAAAACACCAAATAAAACCTGTGTGGGCAATTCCCCCAAGGCTGGAGAGGGAGGGGAGCAGGGGTCTCTCCTGCATGGGGAGCAAACCTTTGCAAAGGGATGTGATCATCCTGCTTTCCTCTCCCCTGGCTACTTTTGGTCCAACAGCTGTGGGGATTAATTGAATGAGGTGGTTGCTCAGGAGTTTGCTTGTTTTTGCAGCTTGTTTTTGTGTGGTGAAAGAATTGTGACTCAGAGCAGCCCTTTTCTTCACCAATGGGTGCTTTTCCAGGGAGAGGCCAGGTTTTTGGAGAGGGCAGCTGAAGGAACATCACAGCAGCCTTTTCCACACCCCCATCCAGCCACTGCATGGTTTGCAGTCTTGAGGCAGATGTGGGCAGCAATTATCACACCTACCAGGCTGCCCCCATCAGCAGGATGCTTCTTGTGCTGGAAAGGGAAAATCCCACTTGGATTTCTTGAGTCAACACTGAAAGGGAAAAATCTAAGGCCTCCAACATGCAAAACATCAGATTGGAGATTTGCTCAGGCAAAAATAGTGTTTGGAGAAGTGTCTTGAACATGGTGATGGGGCCAGGCTGCAGTTCCTGCCAGAGGATTCCTGTTCCTGGTGCCAGCTCTACTTTGTCAGCACCCAGCAGGGAGCAGCTCAGTGCTGGGGTCAGGATTCAGGGGCAACGAGGCAACAACACCACAAAAAGAAAAGCATCGTCTGCCACGATGAGCAAATGTTGCTGTTCCCACCCAAAATTTACACTGTCAGCTCTGCTTCCCAGAGAGCTGTGGTCAGCAGTGATGGGCAGCTGGGCACAATCGCTTCCATCTGCTGAAATCATCTTTTAAGCAGCTGAATGCTCCTTGTGCTCGTGACAAGGTGATGTGTTTCCCCTTCCTTTCTGATGGAGAGCTCAGGCCCAGAGCTGGAATCCATGCAGCTGATGCCAGCAGGGAGCAGAGCAGGCAGAAACCTGGATAATCCTGTCGGAGGGGTTTGCAGAGCACAGGGAGGACCAGAGGAGTGGGAGCCAGGGGTGCAGAGAGTCACAGGAGGAGCTGGGCACCCCCTCAGAGGAAGGGGGACAGCAATTCCTGCAAACTCCACGGCAGGAGCTGGAGGAGGGCAGGCATTGCACAGCTCCTCGCCTCAATTCCACAAAAACCCATCCTGAATGCCCCTTCCAGGACAGACTGCCAGGCTGCTGCAGGGCTGGGCTGGGTGACAGGGAGGTGTCCACCTCCATCTGGGGAGCAGGGATGGCTCTGGAAGGGCTGAGAGGAGGTGAAGCCCTGCCCAGACACACAGAGGGGAGGGAGAGAAGGATGAGCTGCCTCCACCATGGCCAGGCCTGCAGGAGGCTCTAATGAACCTTCCATGCCCAGCCAAGCACGTCAGCAGAGCAGCCCCATCCCCAGGGAAGGGCAGGAGGGGTCCCAGGGGCTCTGCACCCCGTGATCCTGCTCTCGCTCCACTGCTCTCCAGAGATGGGCAGCTGGGTGTGAAATGTGCTCAACTTTTGTGGGTTTTTTCATGAATTCAGTGAGATTTACTGACAGAAAAGGGGAAGGAGACAGGAAAATAGCTTCTGATCCTAGTGGAGAGTGCAGGGATGTGGAGTTGAGGAGGGAGAGGGGACAGGGGACAGTGAGGGAGCCTGCAGGTGTTGGAGCAGAGGCACTGGGAATGCCCTGCCTGTTGTTGGCATGTTTATCCTCCCATTGCCTCCTCCCAGCTGCCCCACAGGCAGAGCTTCCCTCACAGTGGGACACAGGAGCTCATCCCTGTCACTATAAGACATGAAACACACAAGCACACACACCACTGCTCTCCAGGTGAAGAAAGGGAAGTTTATTTTCTGACTCCATCATTTATAGATTTCCAAAAGTGACAGTGGATTGGAGGGTGACAGTGCCACCTCTCCAATGACACTGGACAAACCAAACAGTCCATCAAATTTCTCCTCCTCCATAAAAGAGTGCAAAATAATAAGTTATTTACAGAAAGTGTGTGAGAAAGTTTGTTACAAGAATGCAAACATCAGAAGGCTTAGAAAAACGTAAAAAATCAGGGCCACACATCCCCCAAATCCTGAGGCCAGAGGGAGCTGTGGCAGGGGGTGGCTGCCCTGGAAGGTCACCAGGACCATTTCCAGAGACAGGTCCAGGTGTGTCTCTCCCCATTCCCTCTCCTTGGCTGGGCTCTGTCTGTCAGCACAGCCCATGTGAGCTGGGGACAGGAGTGGCTGTCCATGACACCTCAGGATTTTAGCTTTTATATTTCCATATATTTGTAACCCTGCAGTTCTTTAGTGTATAACTCTAAACTCCACACACAGTGTGAGCTGCTGCTTTTCCATTTTGGGCAGACACAACAATTCCTCTCCAGGCCTGGCAATCAAGGACATCTCACTGCCTCAGGCCCCAGAGATGGAAACAAAAGTGAGTTAGGGGGAGCAAACTGGGGTAAATTACTTCATTACCTGAAGTAATGGAAGTGATTAGAATATGTAATTGGAATGAAGTAATGGCTGTAATTTGAATACGTAATTGGGGTATCCCTCCAATATGCCAATGGACCAAACTGATAAAAGTGTGAAAACCTGTGAGTTGTCATCCATTTTGGCTGTAGCCCCTGGGGGCTTTGTCTGCCCTGACTGTACCTGAAGGCCCTTCAATAAATAGAAGTGCTCTTTATTCTCCTAATTTTGTCTGGCCTCTGTTTTTAGGTAGCCCCATGAAGGCATCATCCCTGAGCCTCATAGTGAGCCCAGTCCCAGCTCTCCCCCCAGCAGACCCCAATTCAGGCCTGGGGACAGGCTGGGCCAGGCCTGATGGCTCTGTTGCTACACAAGCTTCCCAAAGAGCTGGAATCTGGCTTGAAACAAGAGCCAGAGTTTGACATCTGAGTCCTTGAAGCGCATTTCCCTCACTGAGAGGCCCAAAAGCCCCTCCTGTGCTGTGCAGGTGTGCCCTGAGCTGCAGGCTTGGTCCCCAGGTGCTCTGAGGACAGCTGCCCTGTCCCACAGGTGTGTGAGCAGCAATTGTGAGCAGCAATTTCCACTGGGCTGGGTGTCTCAGCTGGAACTTCCCAGCCTGGCTGCCTTTGGGGGTGCAGATGTGTTCAAGATGTTGCTGCCAAAAAAGCTGAGGGAGCAAGCAAGAAACCACATTCAGTGTGGTGTGGGGGAGAGATTGAGTTACACACAGCTCTCCCTTTCTTATAGTCTCCGGGGCAGGGGGGAGATATTTATTGGAATTGTGCTTGGGCTGTCAGGAAAGGAATTTTTTGGCAACACCTCAGTTCAAAGTGCTGTAAAACGAGGTGTTGCTGAGGCAAACTCCAGAGTAAAGAGTGTGAGGGTTTCCAACCTGTCTTCCTGAAGGAGAACGCAGAGGGAGAGAGAAGCAAACTGTGCTTGCCTAAAAGCCCTGGATTTTTATTTTTCCCCCTTCAAGCAGCCAAGTGCAAGCACAGAAGGAAAGGTTAGCAGCACTATCAGCTCACCTGCTTGTAAACAGGGTGGCAAAGGGACTTTCCAGAAATCACAGGGAGAGCAGGGACCAAACCCAGTGTAAGATCACCCCAGGTTCCCAGGTGGGAATTCTGTGTGTATAATGTGGGAAGGCAGGAGGATAGAGCTGGGATGAGGAGGAGACACTGGGGCACTCTCATGCTCTAGAGCAATGCACAGCTGGGCTGTTTGCCTGAATGTGCCCGAGCTCTGCAGCACCAAGCACCTACATGGGCTTGTGAGGCAAAACCTGATGTGCCAGTCTAACAAAGATCCCAGCTTGCACAAAAGCAGAGAATATTGCATTCAGAGATGACACATTTGCCAAGTAGGAAGGACCATTTATGGCTCTTTTCCTAAGTGAGGGAAGGAGAAAAGAGAGGGAGCCACTGGCCCCAAAAAAGAAGCTGAAACTGGAACTCAGAAATTCAGATGCAGAGACAGTTTTCTGAACACAGCCTTGTGTAGGCTGGTCCTTACCCCAAAATAATTGGGGCAGAAGGATGGGGTTGGCCTCTTTGATCTCACTGCTGTCCAGTGAAACCTTCAAACTGAGCCAGCAGCACTGGCTTGTTGTGCTTGGAAAGAATTTGGGAGCATCCCCAGGAGCCAAACAGTGCCTCTGTTGTGAGTCTTGGCCTCTGTTGTTGCTGGCACTGGATGTCTCTGCAGCCAGGAGGTAAAAGAGCTGCTCAGAGCAAAGGTTTGGCTCTTGTTCTCCTGACAAAGGCGTTGAAATGGCAGCAGAGCTCGGAGCAGAGCTGATAAAGGCTGAGCTATTTTCATCCCTCCGTGTCTCCCTCGCCTCGCAGCAGCGCCAACGTCAGAGGCAGGAAAGACCCTGGAAGGGCTCTGGAAGCTGGCAGTGCCATGGGGGGATGGCAGTGCCATGGGAGGAATCACAGAATCACAGAATCACAGAATAATGAGGTTGGAAGAGACCTCTAAGACCATCGAGTCCAACCTATGCCCTCACACCTCACCCAGACTACAGCACCAAGTGCCATGTCCAGGCTTTTTTTAAACACATCCAGAGATGGTGATTCTACCACCTCCCTGGGAAGAGCATTCCAGTACTTTATTATTCTTTTGGTGAAAAATTTCTTCCTGATATCCAACCTATCCCTTCCCTGAGGTAGCTGGAGACTGTGTCCTCTGGTTCTGTCAGAGACCAACCCCACCTGTCTGCAGCCTCCCTTCAGGAAGGTGTAGAGAGCAATAAGGTCACCTCTAATGTCACCTCCTCTCCTCCAGGCTAAACAGCCCCAGCTCCTTCAAACATTCCTCAAATGGCAGTGCCACAGGAGGATGGCAGTGCCACAGGACAGCCCTGTCACCTCTCTGTCCCCCTGGATGGGCATCGAGGCCTCCCCAGCCCAGCATGAACCACGGGCAGGAAGGATCCTCCTGCAGGAACAAATCCCAAACCCACAGAGGCCTTGATAAATAAATCAAGAGGGTTCCATGCTCCGCTCCCAGATGCTGCTGTGGAAACCCAGAATAAGTTCAGTGGATGAATTCCAAATGGACCCGTGTCAGGGAGAGCCGGATTTAGCCTGAATGGCAGAGCAGGGAAATGAGATGCTTTTTGCTCACTGCATTGAAGCATAAACATAATTTCCCTTGTGAAGGTTTCCAGCCATCCTCTGGAATGTAGCAAAAGGGAGCTGTGGCTGCTCAGCATCACTGCATTTTTTAGCTGCCCTTTGCTGGTTGGCCCAGCAGCAGCATCACCTGTGTGTCTGAGGGCACAGGAGCACACCTGTGGCATTGCTGGAGCCCAGCCTGTCCCAGGTGGGCTCTCAGACAGCAGGAATTCCTGTCATGGAGCAGGCAACAGCCAGCTGAGAAACTTACCCTGACCCACTCCCTTCTGCCCAAATCTGAACCCCATCTCTGGATCAACTGGAGCAAAATCTCTTCCTTGCCATGAATTAAGGCAAAGCTCTCCTTGATCTTCACATGAAGCCCATGAAAATTGTAAGAAGGAGGAGGGAATGGGGTTTTTCTTCTTCAGCTTTTTTTTTTCCTTGTAATGTTCCTCATTCTGCTTCCAAGTTGATTTTTTTTTTTTAGCTCAATTATATTTTCCCTTGTCCACCCCAAAATTTAGCAGGAGGTTGTATAAAAGAATAAACAAATAGCCCTAAAGGAAAGCCTGCAAGCAACACAAAACAAAAGCAAAAAAGCAAAAGAGCATCTTTGTAACCAAATTGATGTCAGCATCTGTGGAAATAAAATATTTAGCCCAGGATTCAGTGCTTATCCTCCTGGTGTCAGCTCTAATCCGAGCTGCCACTTCAGAAAATGAGCAAACAAACAAAAAATAGCCCGACCTTTTCCCTTACAACGCTGGTTTCAAGACTGTGAATCTGGAGCTGGGAATTGATCCCAGGGAGTTTCTGTGCACAGATTGTTGGGGGAGCTCACCCTGTCCCACCAGGGTTCCTGCTGCAGCTTTTCCTCCCCTCCCTCCCTGCCCCAGCTGCCTCTCCCTGTGCTCATCCTGATCCCAAATGCCAGGGCTGACAGCACCCCAGAGGGACACCAGCAGCTCTGGGGGCATGGAGGGTTTTAAATTATTTTCTCTTTTTTTTCTTATTTTTTCTCTTGCTGCTGCTCACACAGAATCACAGAATCAATTAGACTGGAAAAGACTCTGAGGTCATCGAGTCCAACCTATGACCAAGCACCACCATGTCCTTTAGACCATGGCACCAAATGCCAGTCTTTCCTCAAACACCTCCAGAGACAGTGACCCCACCACCTCCCTGGGCAGCCCACTCTCATATTTAATCACCCTTTCTGTGAAGAAATTCCTCCAAATGTCCAACCCCACCTTTCCTGGTGCAATTTCCCCCTGTCCTGTCCCTGGCTGCCTGGGAGAAGAGCCTGAACCCCACCTGGCTCCCCCCTCCTGTCAGGGAGTTGCAGAGGATGAGAAGGTGCCCCCTGAACCTCCTCTCCTCCAGGCTGAGCAACCCCAGCTCCCTCAGCTGTTCCTCACAGGACCTGTGCTCCAGATCCTTCACCAGCTTTGTTCCCTTTTGTTTCTGCTGGGCACTTGTGCCTCTCCAAACCCATGCCAAGCTCCAGACCAGGTGTCCTTAACAATCCATCTTGTTAAAAAACTCTTTAAACTGACCTTTAAATAACCCCTAAGGAGATTCTGTTTGGGGCTTTGGGTTTGGTTTATTTCTGGAAGCAGGAGCAACAAAAACTCAAATAATATTTTTAGCCTTGGACACCGCAGGAGCACCGACAAATCCAAAAATATTCCTGAAAAGCAAGACAGCAGGGGTCTGCTTGAACCATAAATGCCACAAAAATAGTAACCCCAGGAGAAGCTCCTTTTTTTTTTTTTCAATGCTGAAAGCAAATACTTTTCCGGCCAAAATAGAAGTTGATGTAACAGATTTGACCTTTCTTGCTGTCAGCTGTCAACCCAGCACCACCACCATATTCACCATGTCCTCAAGTGCCACATCCACGCATTTTTTGAAGGCTTCCAAGGGTGGTGACTCCACCATTGCCCTGGGCAGCCTGTTCCAGGGCTTTATAAGCCTTTCAGTTAAAATTTTCCCTAATATCCAATCTAAACCTGCCCTGGAATAACCTGAGGCCATTTTCTCTTGACCTGTCCGTTGTTTATCTGGGAGAAGAGACTGGCACCTCCTTCAGGGAGTTCTAGACAGCAAGAATGTGCTTTTCCTCCAGCTGAGGGTCTTGCACTGATTATTCATCTTTCAGGGACTGATGGTTTGATCTTTCCCTTATGTCCAGAGTATGCTGGACACAAGGGAAAGATCAGATCCTCACCTGGATCTGGTCTGGAGTATTCACCTGGATCCAAACAGGCCAATTGTCCCAACTTGAGGAGGACAATATCACAGTATCAAAGCTGGGAGCCAGTGCTGTGCTTGCTTTTAATGACCACAGCAATGTTCTCAGAGCAGAGCAGCCTGCATGTGGTCAAAGCAGCAAAATTAAGCTCCCCCAGCCCCCATGCCCAGCCAAAAAATGAAAAGTACAGCAAGGCTGGAGGGGAGAGGGCCCAGCTGGGTGTCCTGCCTGCCTGCCTGCAGCACAACCATGGTCTGGCTGCCTTTCAAGGAGTTTCCTCCCCATTCTGTCCAGTCCTGTCCCTCAGGGATGGGGAAGGAAGGGGAGCAGGGAACAAGGGGGACGCTGGCAGCAGTCAGTCAATCTTGATCAATCTTTTTTCCATAAATTTATGTCCACTTGTAGCTCAAAATACATGGCATTTAAATGATCAGCAATGAAACAAAACAAAAAATTTAGCAGGGCGAGGTTTCAGCAGCTCAAAAGTTCTTCTTTGGTCCATTTCAGGACTTATTTTTCCAGTTGAAATTTTAATCCTCTTTTGGGCTGAAAAAAATGGATATGAAACATGGAAACCACACCTGAACTGGAGAAATATTTCCCTGTGCTTCTGAATGGTTCCTTTCCCAGGCTGCCAGCCACCCACCCAGCTCTTTGCTCAGTCCCTTTGGGCATGAGCAGCCTGCCAGCAGCTCATTTCTGCATTCCCAGCCCTCCAAAATGCAGCTGCTGCTCCCACCAGGACCTGAGCTCACAGCGGGATGCCCCAGGAAGCTCCTTTCTGATCAGGCACTGTTGGCTGCAGGGCAGGAAGGCTCTGCAGGGGGATCTGCCCAGGCTGGCTCCATGGGCTGAGGCCCAGCCAGGTCCTGCCCTGGGTCACACCAACCCCTGCAGCTCCAGGCTGGGCAGAGGGGCTGGAAAGGGCCTGGTGGGAAAGGCCCTGGGGGTGCTGCTCACCAGCAGCTCAACAGGAGCCAGGAGTGCCCAGGTGGGACAGAGGCCAATGGCACCTGGCCTGTCCCAGCCACGGTGGGGCCAGCAGGACCAGGACAGTGACTGTCCCCTGCCTGGGCACTGCTGAGGCCCCTCCTCAAATCCTGTGTCCAGCCCTGGGCCCCTCACAACAAGACAGACACTGAGGGGCTGGAGCATCACTTTGGTCACCCAGCAGAGCACCCAGGAGTGCTTCCCCCGAGGCTGAAAGGAAAAAGATTCACTCAGGACCTGAGTTCTGTGTGCTGCTGACCAAGGAGTGTGAAACAGAGACACAGAGCAGCCATTCCCTGTCCTGGGTAGGGCTGTGGAGCCCTGACACTGCCAGTGCTGTCCCTCAGGAGCAGGAGGAGGTGCTTTAGATGCTGAAAGTTGGCACGAGGGGTGCACCAGAAGAGGCTTTGTGCAGGTGTCTGCCTTGGCTGTAACTCTGTGTTACGTAAAAGTGATGCAGTTTTCTGTGCAGACAAAGCCTTTTCTGGCTAGGAAGGGCAGATGAGAGATGCAGGTTTGGGAGAGCACCAGGGACAGGAAGGGGAGGGTTGGGATCTCTGACTCAGCCCTAGTCACTCTGGGAACTTCAGCAGCTGCAGAAAGCTCCTGAACCTTGCAGAGCAGTGATTTCAAACTCCCCATAGCCACCAGGACAATTCCCAGATGCACCTGCAGCAAATGTGCTGCTCTGAGCCCTGGACATCCCTCTCTCTCTCTCCCCTGAGATGTGTTGAGGAAAGCCATTTTGTCAGCCCTGCTTTCCTCACAGAGCAGAAGGTGAAGCCCACCTTAGACTGAGCACTGCTCCAAGTGGACACCAGGAAGGCAGTCCTGGATTAGCCTGTCCCTGTGTTTCTGCCTCCTGCAGACTGCTGGAAAGCAGGATTGTGGAAGATTTGGGGCCAGATGAAACAGCTGAATGGGTCACTGTGGAGAGAAAAGCATCTCCACGTGACTGCAACTGAACTTGCAGCTTATTCACCTGAACAATGCCAGCAGGGGTGCTCTCAGTTTGGGTTATGTCTTGTTTGGAAGGACTAAAGAAGGCAGGAGCCTCTCTTGAAATAGGAAATATAAACCCCTTCCCTCCAAATTATTATAATTTTGAAATTAAGGGGCTCTCAAGCAAAGATATGGGAATAGGAATAACAGTTCTTTTGTAGGGAAAAGAAAAGAAATAGAAGTGCAATAATACAAACTAAAAATAATATAAAATAATACAAAAATACAAAGTAATACAATAATATAATAATACAAAAATAATACAAATAAATATAAATAATGCAAAGAATTACAAAAAATAATGCCAAAAAAATAATACAAAAAAAACCCCACTGCCAGAGTCAGAGCATGCCCTGTCCCCTGTGTGTCAGGGTGGTGTCCCAGCCCCATCCCAGGGGGGCTCAGCCCTCCTGCAGTGCCAGCTGTGGTTCTGCTGCAGCAGGGATCCTGCACAAGGGGGGAGTTTTCCTCTGCAGCTCCAGGGCTGCTGCAGATGGGCCTGGGCTCCCTCTGGCCATGCAGGGCAGCAGAAAGCTGCTCCTCTGGCAATGCAGGGGGCAAAGGCTGCTGTGCTGGGCCAGGCTCAGCTTGGATCCAGGTAGGAATGCTTGGCTCCTGCCCTGGGCACAGCATCTCCCCATGGGATGGGGGAATGGGATCAGCCCTGCAGGGACACTCACTGGCCATGGACAGCAGAGATCTCCTGGAGGGAGGGTTGGCTGTGGGAGAGAGAAAGAAAAAACTGCCCATGGACAGCAGAGAACTGCCCCACCTTTAATGGATGACAATGGACTACACACCCTGGCCACAACTTGCATTTGTAACCTAAGACAGTTAGGAAGTATTGATTTTGGAGTTATGAGAGTTAATTATGATGTTTTCCTCAGACTAATTCAACAAAGGGAATTACATCATCCCTGGGGTATTTCCCTGTGTCTGATGAAATGCACTTAAAAGCCTGGGTTTAAATCACTTGTTGATTTTTGGGGGGCAGTCGTTTAATTATATTGGTTTAGAAAATGAGATCTTCAGCATGGCAGGTGCTCCTGTGAAAAAGTTACTCTTTGTCTAGTTATTTCACTAGAATTATACTGGTACAAACACTCCACTGAGAATATAGGGGAAAAACCAGGAAATGACCAAGAGAACTAACCTAGACCAAACCAAGCAGTCATCTACTCAAACTCCTCCAGAATTTATGAATCTATTTTTATTATTTGTATTGTTTTGTACTATGTGGGGAGGCCCTGGCAGAGGGTGCCCAGAGAAGCTGTAGCTTTCCCATCCTTGGGAGTGTCCAAGGCCAGGCTGGGCAGGGCTTGGAGAAACCTGGGACAGTGGAAGGTGTCCCTGCCCATGGCAGGTGGGGGAACAAGGTTGTTTCCAACCCAAAACTCTCTGTGATTGCCTGTTTCCCTGAAGCCAGCCCAAAACAGCACAGGGGTGTCCAAGCTGCACTGGGAAACCACAATGTGATCCTCACCTGGTCTCCCCAGCTGGGGTCAACCTCCAGAGAACACCATGAGCAATTCCAGGGGTCTTTTTGGGTCCTGGCTTCAGCACTGCCCAAACCTCAGACACCCATGAACATATGAAGCAGTGGGCATGGGAAGACAGCAAGTTAATTCACTTGTATTACAGCTGAGGTAGATTTAGATCTCTACAAAGTCTGGCACTGGTTCCTATTTTTCACCCAAAGTGTTCTCTTCAATCTTAAAAATGGCTTTGATATGTGCTGAGTAGCAGAGAGGCTGTGATCAATTTGTTAGAATGAGTTTATTAAAGAAGAGAGTCCTCAGAAGAAGAAATTGGGAACATGGCACCTGTAATTATCTCTGTCAATTGAGATGGATTCTGAAAACCTGAGCTTCCCCCTCCAGCTTTGCTGCAGCTCTGATCTATCACACACAGGCTGCAGCTCTCAGCTCTGCTCCTTGATCTGCTTCTCTCCCCTGAGCACTGGGAATTCCTTCCTCTCCTCTCCCCACCGTGCCATATATAAAAAACCCAAATACGCCAAATTGATCAAAATTTTCCTTTTCCCAGTTAACTCAACCTATGTGCAAGTTTGTGTCTAATTTCACAAACAGCTTCAGCCAAATGTATGCAGGATTAGTTTTGACATCAAGCTGAAATGTTTTGAAATGGTTTTTTTAAAACTTTTAACACTGAAACAAATTTTGTTTAGCCTAACATTAAAAACCAGAGTAGATGATAAAGGACATTTTTCTCTTCCTGTTGAAGAAACCACTTAGGCCTGACTTAGTTTTGCCAAAGTGGTTGACCCAAATTCCCTCAGCTTTCTTTGGGTTCAGCCACTCATATGAAAAATAGTCTGTTCAGCCAGCTGTAATTCACTCACCTCTGCTGTTTCTTGCCTTCCGCCCTGCCTTTCCTTCTGCAAGGTCTGTTGCCTCCTTTCCCCACCTGGTTTGGTGCCAGCCCCCACTAAATCCCCCCTTGTTTTGGGATACAGCCCCTTCTCTCAAGGCTGTGCCTCTGTGGAGGGCCATTTAATTGTTTGGCATAATTCCCTTATTATCCAGCACCACAGAAGTGTGTTCACATCTCAGGAATGAATAATGGATGCTAATAATGCACAATTAATTCCCCATAAGTTACAGTGTCAGCATCAGGAGTGGGAGCAGCACAGGGCAGTTCCCCATCCCCCTGGGGCTCCTGGGAGGGGTTTGGTGAGACCTGAGCATGGTGTGAGCCAAGGAGCTCCAGCATCACCCAGGGAGGGTCTGGGGGAGGAGGAGAGGCTGTCCCTGTGCTCTCAGACCAGAGGCAGGGCTGGAAACAGAGCCAGGAGCTGAGGCACTCCCACATGGCACTGTGTGAAACTGGGCAGGGGATCCCTTCCTCCCCTGCCTCCTCCTCATCCTCCCGAGGCAGGACAGGCCACCAGATCAGCACCAGCTGTTCTCCAAACTCCTGCTGCTGCCAGGAAGGTCCTGGCTGAGCTTCATCCCTCCTGCTTAATCACATTTGTTCCCCATGTCCCCATCAGTCAGGCTGGCACTCACACATGACAGCTTTGATCTTCCCAGCCCTGCTGAGGGAAGCCTGGCAGGGCCAGGGCTGCCTGCTGGGGACCATTAAAGCCCACTTGTTACTGTACCCGATGGCTGGGGCTCTTTGCACCGAGTCCAAGAGGCTGGGTTAGCCTTGGGCATGAGCAGGAGGGGCTCCCACAGCCCCCAGTGCCTGTGCTGCCATCCAGGGAGCACCCACCTCCTCCACCTCCTCCCTTTTCCACTGGGCAAAGCCACAGATGGACTCTGCCTGGGACCAGCCAGAAGGATGTGAGGGGAAAGGAGAATCCAGAATAAAGCTGCTTCACCTTCCTGAGTGCCCCTGGCTGTGCCCAGGTAACAATTCCTGCCCATGGGAATGGGGGAATTGACACAGACATCTTTTATGAAAAATCCTTTCCTTAGGATTTTTCCTCCTGAGAAGCTGAGAGGCCTCAGGAACAAAATGTAAACAATGATTATCTGCTGCTGTGGAATGCAACAGGTGCATCTGGGATTGGTCTCATGGTTGTTTCTAATTAATGGCCAATCACAGTCAGCTGGCTTGGACTCTCTGTCTGAGACACAAGCCTTTGTTATCATTCTTTCTTTTTCTATTCTTAGCTAGCCTTCTGATGAAATCCTTTTTTCTATTCTTTTAGTATAGTTTTAATATAATACATATCATAAAGTAATAAATCAAGCCTTCTGAAACATGGAGTCAGATCCTCATCCTCAGACCCCTGTGAACACTGTCACAAAATTGCTCCAAGAGGGACTCTTCTGAAGAGGGGCTGAAAGAAAGGGAGTTTCTTAAACCAGGTCTCCAATGCAGGGAGCCCATAGAAATTCCCTGTAAGAGGGACCTGACCCTGAGTTAAGCTGAGGATCCCACACGTTTCCTGTGCCAACCTCCAAGCCCCAGAGATGCTCCCACCCTTTCAGAGCTGGCAGGGCTCCCAGCACATCCCCACCATGGCAAACTGCTCTTTGCCCAGCCTTGGCACGTGCTGCCTGCCCAGCTCCTGCCTCAACAAGATGATGATGGGACAGCCCCAGCACACCACAGGCCAGCTTTCCATTCTGAGCAATTCCAGGCATTTAAACTGCACCAAACACGGGAAGAGTTCATGGTTCTGCACCACATAAAAACATGCAGAAATGTGTTTGACAAATCCATCATTTACATCAGCAGAGAGCCTGGTGTTTCTGGAGCTCTCCATGCAAAGCAGTAGGAGTTTGCCAGAGGCTTTCAGCAGAGCTGAGCTGCACCTTGGAAATGCAGCTCTGCACAAGATCAGCCTCTGCTCCCAGCCAAGCACAGGAGCTGTGGGCTCTCCATCCTGCTCAAGGGCTGGCCAAGGGTCAGTAGAAACTGTGGTTCACTGTATTCCCCTCCTGCAAAGGTGACTTATTTCTTTAATTTCTAGATTTGCCTGTTCCAAGCTACCAACAGCCTTTGCTGTTTATGCAGTGACAGTGTGAGCACAGGGACAGGTTTTTCTCTTTTCTCCTTTCACCATCCCTTTCCCATCCTGTCTACCTGGGAAATCCAGCAGGAGAGGAAAGCCAAGGAAAGGAAAATCAAGCTGAGAACAGAGAGTGACCACTACCCTGAGCAGCCAGGGTGCAATCTCACCTCATTGAAAAAGGTGAGCCTGTGTCACCACCAGGAAAAGGAAGATGTTGCCTGTTAAGTCAGGAATAGTTGAGGACAAAGCTACAAACCATGTCAGAGCTGAAGTGTTGCTCTTAAACTGATGGTTGACATGGGGGGTCCCAGATGAGTCTGATCCAGGCAATTCAAGCCTATTAACAAACACAGAGGCATGAAAAAGCCTTTTAATTTCCCTTTCTGCTGTAGTCTGTGTCATTTTTCCCTTATCAGACTGTCTGATCATCACACACATTAGTTGTCCTCCCAAGAGAGATAAATGCTACGAAAAAAGACACAGCACCAAGGGAAAAGCAGGGAAGCTGCCAGTGCTCCAGGTGGAAAATCACACAGATATTTGGGTGAAGCAAGTCCCACCCCACCCACAAAACACTCCAGGAAGCACTCAGAAAGGGGAAGGCTGGGAGAAAATCTGGGAATGAGGAGAATTGAGGTGTCAGGGTCAGCCCTCAGCCTGAACATGACCCTTCTGCCAAGGAAGGAAGGGGCCAAAGCCACCAGTGGTCACCTGGCTGCCCCCATGGCATTGTCCCCCTCTGCAGGGGGATAGGGCAGCCCAGCCCTGCAGCTCCTGCAGCACTTCCCTTGCTCTGTCAGGGAAATGAAACACAAAGAGTGGCAGGCTGGCATGCCAGGACAGACAGACAGCTCTGCAAGGGTCTGCCTGGGGACAGGGGGATTCCTTCAGACAGCTGGGCTGCTGCAGCCTGGCCTGATACAGGAACCTCTGAGTCTATCTTTCAGCTTCCAGGATAAAGCCAGGAGCTGTTCCAAGCAAATATTTAGGGAAAGAGCAGCCTAATTTATGGAGCTGAGTGAGAGGGTGTCAAGGCCTGACTGGGCATAAAATTAAACCTCAGTGTTTGCTGCTTCTCCTCCCTGCCAGGTGTACAAATCTCTGCTTGGACAAAACTGCTCATGCTGCCTGTCCTGAGCTGGCCTGGCTGGAAATTCTCCACTGGAGCCTGCCCTGGAGTCACTGAAATCCAGGGTGTGTCATTGAAATCCAGAATGATGCTGCTCACTTAGAGGAACCTGTGGCCATCTGGCCATGGAGGATAGCAGGGCATATTTTTATGGGCAGTGTATGCAGGAGGAGGGTCAGTACCAGAACATCTTGATGCCCTTGACAAGAAAACATACATTTTTCTTCAAAAAAACCACATTGCATGTGGTTCCCTTGCTTGAATCACTTGGGTATCACATTGGATGATATGGTACCCAGATTGATCCAGTGCATCTACCAACCCATCTGTTAATGCTGAAGAATTCCCAAAATGTGAAGAATTCCCAGATGAATATGTCTTCAAGTGTTTATTTAAAGTATTTGGCCTTGCTAAAGACTTCATGTGATTGCTCTGGAAATGAGGAGTGCTGCCCTTGGTGCAGCTGTGCTGCTGTTTGTGGAGGGATGTGAGATTTTGTTTGTGGATGTGAGATTTTCTGAGCTGCAGAATTGCAGGTTTGGTGGGGGAAATGGAGGCTGGATTGCTCTTTAGGGTAGGATGGCAGAGAGCTTTGCCATCTCACAAATTAGGAACAGTTGCTAGGACTATGTCCCAGAGCCCACATGATTTTAATCCTGGGAGAAGCAGCAGGAGGAGCTTTGGTTTGTGTTACCTGCAGATCACAGAATAATCATGGAGTTGTTAAGGTTGGCAAAGGTCTTTAAGACCATCAAGTCCAGCTTGGCACCACCACCCTGCTCACCACTAAACCATGTCCCCAGGTGCCACATCCACGTGTCCTGAGAACACTTCCAGGGATGGATTCCACCACTTCACTGTTCTCATGTCTGACAATCCTTTCCACTAAGAATTTTTTCCTAACATTCAATCCAGTCCTCCCCTGACATAACTTGAGGCCATTTTCTCTGTCCCTGAACACATCAATTCCTGCAGTGCTGCTCTATGAACAATATTTTCTAAACAGGCACGAACTTCTCCCTGGCTTCCTAAAATCTTAAATTTGGAGGGGGAAAAGGGCTGATTTGATTGCTTACCCTCCATTCCTGTGGAGGGCCTTACCTCAGAAGAACTGGTGTTCACACACAACATTGAAGCAGGAGAATTGGTGTGAAGGGTCTGGAGATGTGGATCTGCTGCTGAAGATTTGCCTGAGACTTTGGTGAGGAGGAGGAACAAGAAAAATCAGGCAAAAAAAGCCAAAATAATGAGGGACTTCTGAAAGTTGGCTTTGGCTATGCCTTATGTCTGGAGCTCTGAGCTTGGGATGGTTTAATTTTCCCCTCTGGTGTTCAGGATGTGTTGCTGAGGGGACACTGAGGGGACATTGAGGGAACACAGGGTAGTTCAGTGCTGCTGCTGCTGCAGTTTGATTTCTCTGATGCTCTGTTGACAGTTAATGATTGCTATAATTTCATTTTTACAAAAAGAAGTTATTTATGAATTTTCTTTCCCATGGAGCTGAAAATAATAGCAAAATCAATCTAAACTACCTAACAGTAAGAAAACAAATAGATCCTTCAGATCATCAAATTAAGCTGCTCACAGAACTCGTGGTGGTTCTGCTCAGCTGCAGCTGTGGGACCCCAAAATAATTATTGCCAGCAACCAAATGTGTGATGGGTTGGGTCTTTGTGGGGGGACAGTTGGGTTTTCAGTGGGGGCTGTAACAAGGGAAGTACAAACACCCCACAGAATGGAAAACATGAAGGTAACTGCTGGTGCCCCATAGGTTTCATAACATTTGGTATTGGCTTTTTTTTTCCCCTGCTCAAAAGCAGCACAGAGGTAATAGCAGTGATGGGAATCTGCATTTCACCTTGGCAAGAAGCACAGCAAATTCAGTTTGTGAATAAGTTTGTCTGGCAGCAATGTGGAGAGTCTCTTTTGTCTGACTGCATGGAGCAATGGACAACCTACAGAAACCTAAGGAAAAAAAAACCATCATCCTTTAGGGAAGGAAAACAAAGAAAAGGTGAGAAAAAGAATCAGAGTTGTGGTGGTGGTGGGGTTGTTTTTGCTGTTTGGGGTTTTTTGCTGGCTGTGTCCCTGGTTGTAGCCATGACACACTCAAGGTGCTGATGGATTTTCCTAAATATTTCTGCCTTTAATGAGGTATTTCTGGTTTCTGCTGCTAAAGCCCCAGCTGAGGTGCAACAGGAGGTTGCAAGCAGCACGGTGGGCAGTGGATTAGCAGGAGAGAGGATCCTAAACCCAGAAAAAAAATTCCCTTTTCTTTGGAGAGTGACATATCTGGCATAGCTGTGGTATTGGACTGTCAGGGAGGCTCCTGGAAAGGCAGAGGCAAAGACAAAGAGCAGGGGGAGAGGGCAGCACAAATGTTGTGAGCAGAGAGCTGCAGACAGAGCAAGAACCAAGGGTGCAGCCCCAAGGGGCTGTGCTGAGCCTGGGCACAGGAGCTCTGTAGATGTCAACAGCCAGAGCCCAGGAGCACGGGCTGTACTGTCCTACCCAAACACAGCAAAAATCAGCATTTTGACTTCTGTTTGCTCAGGGCTTTTTGGTTTTTTGTTTGGTTTTTTTTGTTGTTGGTTTTTTGGGGGGGTATTTTTAATTTTATTTTTGGTGTTTTTTTTTTTTTTTAATGTTGCGGGGGGGAGTTTTTGTTTGGTTTTGTTTGTTTGTTTGTTTTTTGGGGTTTTGGGGGCAGTTGGTTTTTTTTTAATTTTATTTTTGGTTTTGGTAGGTTTTTTTGGTTTTTTAAAATTTTGGGGGGGTGGTTTTTGTTTGTTTCTTTCTTTCTTTCTTTTGTTATTTGTTTTTTGCTGGTTTGGTTTTGGCTTTCTGCTTTTGTTGTTGTTTGGGGTTTTTTCCTTTATCTTTACAAATACTTGCATGGCTTTTGGTGTGGTTGTACTCCCCTGTCTGTGTGCTCAGTGCAGGCTCAGAGCCAGGTCCCCATTCCCAGGAAATGCTGGGTGCCATCTCTGCTGTCCAGCAGCAGCTCTGCCAGATGTGCAGGCACAGCCTCCTGCTGGTGGCCTGTCCAGATGTTGGCTGCCTCTGCTGAGATGCAGCTGGCTGAAAGTCCACCTCGTGCTGGGGAATGCTCATTTTTTGTGGGCATTTTGGGGCCTCCTGTCAGCCCCAACCCACCCATGGGAGTGCTTCAGGTTGGCAAAACAGCTGGGATTGAAGGTGCCAAAAAACCTGATCCCATTCCACATCTGGGATCACTGGAGGACACTGTCAGCACAGCTGATTATGGTAAGAATAGGAGGTTGAAGTTGTGAAGATTTTTTCCTTTTTCAAGGAAAAATCCATTTAAAGCTGCACAAGGTGAAATATGGAGGCTTTATTTGCTCACCATAAGCTTACAAAACTTTCTCCTCTGCTGAAACCTAAAACACAGCTCTCTTTTCACTGTGGCTCTGTCTAAATCTAATGTGGTCCCTCCTATGCTTAATTTGTCATTTTATTATTTCCCTTTCCTTTGTTTTTTTAAAGAAACAAATACCTAAATTTAGTATCACTGATTTCTTTGTCTAAAGACACAGCCTGAGGAACTGTTGCAAATTTGCTGATCAACTTCAGCTGAGGAAAGGAAAGGAAAAGTTGAAAGGCTTCCCTTGGAAAACAGCAGGTGTGAACACCTGGACACTTCAGTGTGAAGTGGCTTTTTTATTTTTAAATTGGCTTTTTTTAAAAGTGGTTAAGAAACTCAGAGAAAAATTGAGTTATCAGATAGGAATACTACCCTGAGTGAGTGCTGATATTGAAAATTACTTGTTCTGATAATGGGAAGCTGCCCAGCTTTCTCCCTTTGTGCTGAAGGCAGGTGTCTCCTGCTTTCAATTTTTACAGACTTCACAGTGGAGAGAAAACTGCTTTTGGAAACCATCTGCTCTGTGACAACGAGGCTCCTGTAGTCTGAGGTTGTGCCCAATGTTATTCTGTGTAATTAACTGGAGCAAGAGGGGCTTCTGCAAGTGGTGATGCTCCCTCAAAGGTGGAGTGCACTTAAAACAGGATTAGCCAACAGGCTGATTTAGGGGATGGAGCCAGACAATGCAATCCTCCCAAATCTGGCTCTGCATGTGGGAAAGGAGCAGGGGCTGAGGGCAGACCTGCAGCACCACCCCTGCCCTCCTGCCCCAGCCTCACCTGCAGCAAGAGCTCAGGGGAGGCATCTGTGATCCTGTGGTGAAAGGAAAAAGGTGTTTATCCATAGCTCAGATTATAATTCCAGGAGGCTGGAAGGGAGCAGTGCTTGGAAATTAAAATGAGATTTAAAGGAGTAATTAAGGGTTCTGCCACTGAACAACACTGATGAACTGGCTGGGAATAAATCAGATTTCACTTGAAGGAAGTGACCTGGAAATATATTATTTATTGCCTGTCCCTTGGCCAAACTTCCTCACCGTGGGGTGTCATTGCATGGAGCTGAGGTCACCCTGGCTGGAGCTGGGGAGGGCTCAGCTGGGGAGTGAAACCTCCTGGGCAGAGCCTTGGGAGCCTCTGAGGTGGTTTTAGTTCCAGACCATGGAAATAGCAGCTCCAAGTAGACCAGCCCTCATTGGTACAATTTTGTCTCTTGAAAATGCACACAAAATCTTTTATTAAAAACCCTGCAGATGAGTTAACAGCTGGGGGAAGCTGGAATATGATTAATGTCTCGTGAATTAGCCCTGGAGGTACTTTATGGAAATAAGATTTACAACACTATTACACGCAGTCCTGAATGTGCTTTACATTTTTAAATGAGGGGAATGAATGTTTCTCTGTGCTCTGCTCCCTTCTCCCTTGGGCCCTGCAGAGGTACAGGAAGATGATCCCAGCTGATCTGGGATGGAAGGCTTTGGTGCTTGGGGAGGTATTGGGCTCTGCATTTAATTGAATGATCTTCCTGGCCCCAGTGCTTTATCAAGCAAGGAACCAAAATGTGTCCTGACACGTAGGATGCAATTACAAGTCATTAACAGAGAAATCAGGGATGCCAGGATGGAAAGGAGGGATCCATCAGGCTGGTTTGTCCATCCTCTCTGCCAAAGCAGCATTGCTCCTGACAGCACATCCTTGGGTGCTTCTGGAATAATTGAGCTGCTGACACCTTTGGGGTGCTGTGGTGCTCTGAGCAGTCCTGATTATTCCAGTGTTCTAAATGTTCCACTTGAGATTCTCCCTCCAGAGCACTCAGGCCTTGCTAGAGGGAGCTGGCAATCCCTGAGGAAGAGGAAAGTGTCAGAATTCAGGACATTCCTCTGGCTGTCCTGGATGGCTCCAGCCCCTGCCAGGGGGCTCAGAGACCTTGGCACAGAGCCCAAGACCCCTGCGCCTTTGATCTTGACCCATGGAAAAAATTACCAATCTTACATGAGGATTTACAAGCCCCAAATTTTAAGTAGAATTATATTTAGCTTGTCACAGGGTCAAAAGTAGAATTTTGGGGTTTTTAGAATGAGGGCTCGGGATCCCAAGATGGAGGAATTTGGGTGTACCCCGTCCTTCTTTCTTCTTCCTAGCCTCCATGTTCTGGGTGATGCTGGCACTTTTAGATTGGTTTAAGGTAGAAGCTCACTGTCTAACATAGGTGATAGGTATTGGGAAGTTATGGTAAATATTGTACACGTAGTTTTTAGTATAAAAAGATAACACTGCCCCCAGGGCAGGCAGAGTGCCTCTGTCTGACCTGCTGAACAGACCTTGGCAGGCCAGAGACAGAATTTTATAGATAAGAAACAATAAACAACCTTGAGAACAAGACCAGAAGAGCTCTGACTCCTTCTTCAGCTGCTGGGCTGGGAAAAGAGAATTTCTGGCACATCTCAGGGTCAGCCAGGACCACAGGGACCCCGGGAGAAAGGTGGCTGTGCCCTCGTGGGAGCCCTCTGCAGCTGGCACCAGGTTAGCCTGGCTTTGCCTCACTGCAAGAAATGCTGTTAATGACCCTGCTTGGCCACAGGAAAACTTTCCCATTCCTTATGTCTGTCACAGAGGGCTTTTTCAACTATAATTATTCCATTATCAACCCAGCATCACCCAACAGTCACCTCTAAACCACGTCCTCAAGTGCCACATGCACACCTTTGCTGAACTCTCAGGGATGGTGACTCCAGCACTTCCCTGGGCAGCCTGTCCCAATGTTTGCAGGGAGGAATTTTTCCTAATATCTCATCTAAACATCACCTGGCAGCTGAGGAGAGGCTGAGCTCCTGAAGGGGGAAAAGGAAAGGGAAAGGGAAGGAAAAAGGGAAGGGAAGGGAAGGGAAGGGAAGGGAAGGGAAGGGAAGGGAAGGGAAGGGAAGGGAAGGGAAGGGAAGGGAAGGGAAGGGAAGGGAAGGGAAGGGAAGGGAAGGGAAGGGAAGGGAAGGGAAGGGAAGGGAAGGGAAGGGAAGGGAAGGGAAGGGAAGGGAAGGGAAGGGAAGGGAAGGGAAGGGAAGGGGAAAAGACCCACATGAGATGAGGTTGAACTACATTGTGTAACACAGGGTAATTAACCTGGTGGTAAGATGACCTTTGGGGGAAGGTGATGAAGCAAATGCATCCAACTTCTTCCTTCTAAGCCTAACAGCGCCTTCAAGATGGGAAGAAGTTCGTTTCTGATAAGATGGCAATAAATTCTTTTTCTCTGAAAGATTTAGGTGTCCTGGGGTGGCTATCTGGTGCAAGTACCTCATTCCTTTCTTTAAAAAACCCCACTAATACAGCTCTTATTTTAACTACAAAAGTTACCTTCTAATTACAAGACTGCATTTATTATATTATTAAAATTTCAATACAGCACTACTAATCAATACATTAAAATACAAATGGTAAATATCTGTGTAGAGCCATATAATATGCACTTTTCACACCTGGCAATCAAGGACACCTCACTGCCTCAGGCCCCCAGAGATGGAAACAAAAATGAGCTGGGGGGAGCAAACTTGGGGTAAATGACTTCATTACCTGAAGGTGCAATTGGAAGATTAATTCCCAACATGCAAATGGACCAAACTTATAAAAACATGAAAACCCATGAAGTGTCATCCATTTCCTCTGTGTAGCCCCCTGGAGGGCTTTGTCTGCCCTAAATGTACCTGAATGCCCTTCAATAAACAGAACTGCTTTTTATTCTCTAATTTTGTCTGCCCTCTGTTTCAGTAGCCCCAAAAGGCACCACCTTTCTTCTGGGCTCACGGGCTGGGCCGTGGAGCTGGGAACTTGGCAGCAGTGCTGAAACCAAGCCTCTCTTAACCCTTATTTTGGTTTTTATTCCCATCTAGCGGCAGGCTTGGGGAACTGAACGTTTAAATCAAAGTGAACGCTGCCCCAAAGGCTGCATGATGTAATCTCATAGCTCCTTTCTCCCTTCAATGCTTTGTCCCCCACCAGTTTTGTCTCTCAGCTGGGACTATATTTGAAATTAGCTGGTGCCTTCCCACAAATGCAGCCCTGAATCTCCATGTGAAAATATACTTATTTTACAGCTTTCTTCAGTGTTTGGCTGTCCTGCAAAGTGTGGCTTTAAGGCAGCAAAATGCTGGCAGTGGCAGCAGTTGCACAGGGCACAGGAATGTTCCCTCTTTGTCCCTGTTGAAGGCTCTGTGGTGGTTTGAGTGAAAAGCACTGAATCTGCAATTAGCAAAACCAGCAATGAAGTGTAAGAGATCACTAACTGTACTGAATTTTGGTTTTAACTGCATTGCCAATCTGGGTAAGTATCTAAGCATCTGCAAGTCTTCTCTGTTTTCCTATGACTAGCTAAGCCCCCAAAGAAACCCTTTTGGATTAAAATAGTGCTGCCCTCAAACACCAGATGCCTTTGGACAGATCACCTGCAGGCTTTCTATGCTGTCACTAAGGTGAGGTTCATAAATCTTTAATCTGAAATTGAAATCTTCCAAGAATCCCTATCTGAAACAACATGAAAGTCACCAGGCAGAGACCTGAACTTGTATCCCAAAGATAAATAGTCCTGGAGCTGTGCTTTCCTAAACTCTGCAGGATCTTCTGTACATCTCTGCAGTTCTCCTGGAGAAATTACTGAGGGAGAGGGGCTGTGTTCCTGCTGCTTGTCCTGCATTATTGGAAAAGAAGGGTTATGAATGTACTCTCAAATGAATTATAAACCCATTCTTTCAGGCTTTGGGACCAAAGACTGGGGTTCTTTTTCTCATGATTGTAGATACTATTTGGGGAGTCCTGGTTTTCATGCAAAGGGCATTCTGGGGCTGAACATTCTCCTGTGGCTGCCTCAGCTGTCCACCAAAAAAGTGCTGATTGATGCAATGCAGTTTGATTTATCTGTTAGAGGGTTTTGTTGATGAAAATCAACAAAATACCTTCATAACAAGCAGATGCAAGTAACTGGGGTGGCTGGTCCATGACTGGTTCTTACAAACGCTCCCAGGTAAAGGACACAGGGATGCCTTGGCAACCTTAGTGAGAAAAAAAATGGGAAGAAACAAAAATAATAAAAGGAGGAGGAGGAGGGAATATGATCAGATAGTGAAAAATGCAGTCTTGCTGCTAAAGATGTGGCAGAATAGTAAATCTGTCCTTAACAAGGGATACAAAAAGGCAAAGATTCCAGCTCAAACAAAAAAAAACCTGGAAATTATCTCAGCTGTTGACAAACTGTTTTTAAAATAAAATAAAAATCCTATCTGAGGTACCAGCCCCGCCTGGCTGTGCCCTTTGCTGCTCCCTGTGCTGCAGCACAGCTCTGTGGCTCCGTGCTGGAGGGCTGTGAGTGCCATGTGCAGGAGTTTTCCCGTGGGCTGCAGCAAGGTTTGCTCCTTGGCTCCGCTTTTTCCGTGTTTCTGTCATGCTCCACTTGGCTCAGGGCTGCCAGGGTGTAATGAATGATCTGGGCTTGCATAACTCGGATTTCAGGGGAAGGAGGAGATGAATGAAGTGAGGCTGAGGCTGGAGTGGAGCAGAGTCCTGGCACATCTGTTCAGGAGAGGAATTCAGGGAAGGAAATGGAGGAGCCTTCTGTCCTGCAGCATTTGAGATTTATAAGGCACACTGTGCTCCCTAAATTCACCATTTAATGCTTTCTTTCTCAGTATTTAAGCACAGCTGCCCTCTGTGAGCTGGGGAAATAGGAGGAAGTGAATGGGGATATGAAAAATAGGGTGCTTCATGGTTGGTTTGGAGGGGACATGTTTTTCTCCCCTAAAGTTCTGATCTTTCTCTTCCCCAGGATCTGAGACTGCTTTCATCAAGGTTTTATCAAATGCCAGAGCAGTGGGTGATGCCTGGGTGTGCTCAGTGGATGCACCTGAGTTGTGTCACTGCACTCTCCTGCTTTGCGGCAAACAACCATGAACACAGAACAGCAAATGTTTCTGGTTTAAATGTCCATCTCTGGTGGATTTTTAGCTGCATTCATGTAGCTGTTTGGACTCTGAGATGTTTCTGATTCTCTGGCTGTGGCAGAGATGCTCCATGCTCTGACTGAGGAGCTGTTAGAGCTGAGGTGGGGTTTGGTCTGCCTGGGACCAATAATGATCATTGCTCTGCCAGCTGGAACAACTTCAGCAGGTCCCAGAGGGGTTTAGGAGGGAGGGGAGAGAAGTCTGGGTTCACCCTGCTGGGTGCCCATCAGTTTTCAGCTTGTGCTTTCTCCCAGGCACCCACACATGGGCAGGCTGTGGCTCCTTGTTTCACTTCTGTTGTGAGTTCACCTGTCTCCACACCAAATTTCCACCCAAAGCTGCATTCAGTGTCCACTTGTAGAAGATAATTCCTTCAGCCACTGCATGGAGAGATGATTGAGCTCTGAAAGTTGAGCATAAGTCCCTCTGTCTGTCCCCCTCTTCTCAACCTTTGACTTTTTTAGGTCAAACAAAGCCTTTTATCTGCCTGGTGCCTCAAGCCTTTCATGATGATAGATACAAAATATGTTAAAAAAGCCTTCCTGCATTACAATAAAGCATTGCACATTTTCATCCCATTTTGGAGCCTGTCATCCTGCCATAAGGTTAAGGCAATAAATACCCTGTGGGAGACTTTGGCTCTCTCCTAATGATCTTTAACTCCTTGAAATGATTTTGTGAACCTTAGCCTACATTAACTGCTTGCTTCTATTTATGGCTCAGCAGCCACCAGCAAGTTAGAGCTGATAGATGAGGCAAAAGCTAAAAAGGGAACTTTTCTGACATCACAACAGATTTAAAAAAAGTCCTGTGCAGCTATTCTGGGAGCTCAGCTGCCAGGTTGGCACTACATGGGGTGTCACTGTGGGGGGAAAAGCAGCCCTAGCAGCACGTGGAGCACTCAGACAAGCAGGTTGCAGTTCTGTCTCTGCTTTTCCTGCAACCAAACACACCTGAAAATTGGAAAGAAGCAAAGTCCAGCCAGATGTCAGTGATGAGGGGGGTCATTGCTGGCAGGGTTTGCAGTTCTGTGCTGGCACACACACCACAGCTTAAGGCAGCTTCTCCATCATGGAATTACTCAGGCTGGAGAAGATTTCTGAGATCAACAAGTCCATCAGCCCAGCAGCACCACCATGTCCTCAAGTGCCACATCCTCGTGGGTTTTTAACATTTCCAGGGATGGTGACCTCACCATTTCTCTGGGCAGCCTGTGCCAGTGCTTTACACCCTTTCCATGAAGATATTTTCCCTAATCCCCACATCTGATCCACATCCTGGCCTTGCAGGGCAGTGCTGGTTGGTGGTAGAGATGCACAAAGAACCATGACAAAACTGCTGCCACCTCTTGTTTGGTTCCTTTGGCAGCAGGACTGGACAAATGTGTCCACTGGAGGCTGTCCTGTGCCTCTGGGCTGGTTCTGGGGATATGGGTTTGGCACAGAGGGGCTCTGAGTGGAAAATGCCACTCTGGCACCACCAGTGACCACTGCCAGCCAGCAGTGACAGATCACAAAGAAAAAAAAATATAGAATTGGCTTTTAAAAATGAAAATACATGAAAAATTATCACTGAGCTCCTCTTTTCAACAGCTTGCATGCTGCAAACACGATGAGGAGAAAAACACCTCGCTGCTGCCCGGTGCTGAGTAGAAATGAGGCATTTCAGGGCTTGCAGGAGCTTCAGATGCTCACAGTTTGCTGGTTATCCTAATGTTTTGCCTTGCCTGACCTATCTCCTCAGGGCAGCAATAAAAATAACCAGCTTCAGTCCACTACTTCGCTGCTAATTGTCCACTTGTAGATCTTAGTCCCAGCTGGGCCTGCTCCTGCCCAAAGGCAGTTGTGCTCACTAAAGTGGCTGCTCCCATTTGCAGCAGCTTCACAATAGGAGCAGGTGGCTGCCATTTTCCATGCAAGAAAGCTCTTTGGAGGGAAGGAAAAGGGGGCAAATGAGGAGAGGAAAAGAAAAAAAAATATATCTGAACAAAACCAAACAATGCAAAGCATCGGAGAAAGGAGAGGCTCTGCACTGCTGAGGTTAAAATGGATAGAAACCCAGAGTATATAGAAATTAAATAAAGAAGCAATATTTCAGGGCAGAGGAGGGAGAAGGGAAATGCTGCTTCTCTCACTTCTCTGCTAACCACTGCATCCAGGGCTGCCCTCCCTGTTTTCCACCTCGATCAGTATGCAGCATCCAAGTGTTTCCCAGTGAAGATGCAGCCTGCTCTACAGCTAATTTTAGCCTCCTGATTATGACTTCCTTCAGTGAGCTACCTTGCCTTGACAGCTTACAAGTAGTATGTATTTTCCCTGGGGTGCTGCAGACCAGAGGTGGAAACCTGCAGCGAAGCACAAAGAGAGGGAAATGGCAAGAAATCACTTCAGGGCTGTGAGCTTCAGAGCTCTGCCTCCCTGAGCAGGGAAAAAGGAAACTTCTGAAGTGCCTGTCTCACCCTCTCAGCACTCACAGGCATCACCTGCAATGGGGACAGCACAGAGCTTGTCTCTGGGAAGAAACAATAGAGGAGAAGTGCCACAGAAGCTGCTTGTTCAACAGCACCGCTTAGCAGAAGCCAGGTTTTTTGTATCAAAGGGAATTCTGCTATTTTTGAATTGTTTATTCATGCAGAAAGGTTGACAATGAAGCCTTTGAAATTATTTCTTTTTTTTTCTTTTTTTTTTTTTTTTTTTTTTGCCTTGTGACAACTTGGGAGGGAACCTATCAGTCTCTGGAAAGGCTTTATATTGTACTCAATTCCTGTGTGTGTTCTGCTGCACCATCCAACATCTCCAAAATCTCCTCCCTCTGCCCACATCATGTACACAGGGCATGAGCACAGTGCAGGCAGTGGCTGGGCACTCACTGCTGACCTCTTTCCAACCAAAAAGATCTTGGAGCCACCCAAGAAAACTGATAGGAGCAGTTTGGAGGCAAGGGAAAGGCTGTGGCTGAGCTGGAGATCTTCCTGCAAAGAAACATTGTGGGTAGCAAATACAGCAAATCGAGATTTTCCTGCAAAGGGACAATGTGGGTAGCAGTTATAGCAAATTGAGATTTTCCTGCAAAAGGGCAATGTGGGTAGCAAATATAGCAAATTGAGATTTTCCTGCAAAGGGGCAATGCAGGTAGCAAATCAAGATTTTCCTGCAAAAGGGCAATGTGGGTAGCAAATATAGAAAATTGAGATTTTCCTGCAAAGGGACATTGTGGGTAGTAAACACAGCAAATCAAGACTTCCCTGCAACGGGACAATATGGGTAGCAAAGGTTTGTAAGGGATTAAGGGGGAATGGCCAGTCTGGGGGAGACATCCCTAAAGTGCTGCTGGAGACAGAGGGATTGCACCTGCTCAGAGTCCCAGGAGCTGGAAGGGTTTTGAGGTGTTAGAGACAATCAGTATTTCACTTTTGTCCTGCTCTTTACCTTCCTTGCCTTTGCTTTCAGCTCCTGTTAAAAGTGACACAGGAACTGATGGACAGGCATGTGACTCATCATCTCTCAAACTCAGAATTTTATGCCCTTTTACATTTTTTTTTTATTCTATCCAAGCTTTTTTTCACTGTAAAAATTATTTCTATTCGGAAAATGAAAGGCAAATTCTTGTGAAATTCTTAAACTGTTTGTTAGAGCATTAGTAACTGTTTTTCATTCATCTTTTAGGATAAAATGTCAGGTTTGCATGTTGAGATTGTTCTGTATTTTCACAAGATGTTCTGCCCTCAGGCATACAACATTTTTGAAACACAACCATCTTTAGCTCATGAATTTCCCAGAACAGTGTTTAACAATGTGAAAAACTGCCCTGGATGCAGGTAAGGCTTTAATGAATTGTCAGAGCTTGTTATTCTGATGTCCAGGTCATCTCATTCCAAAATAACTCCAAGGAGGGAATTTTTGGACTCCCAAGAGGGGTCTGGGCTGGGAGGCTCAGTGCTCAGACTGTCACAGGAGGGATTTATTTCTCTTTTTAGCCAGGAATATTTGTGACTCTGCTCGCCTGGGGCTGTAGAGGCTTCCCCATCTTCAAAGGGCTGAATCTGTGGCTGATGTTTGGATGTTCTTGCTGTGGATTTCAGCTGGAAAAGGAGTTCCAGCTTTTTCATTGTCTCTGGACAGCACAGAGAGCTGCAGCCTGCTCCATGTTTCTGAAGGAGAATTGGCTGGGGTGAACATTGAGGGTCCCAATTCCATTGTACTGTAACCCGTTGAGGGCTACAATTCCAGACTTGGATGTGCACTGAGCAAACAAGGGACTCTGTGCATACCCTCAGTGATTCCATCTCCAGGGAGAGATGTGCTTTGCCAGGAGTCCAAAAATTCATGGAGAAGCCAGAAAGTGGCTGGAGAACACATGGAGCAGAGGGAAAAGAGGTTGGAAACCAAGCTCTGGGATCTGAGAGCTCTCTGAACCACAGAAGATAAATTTGTAATTGTTTGTGCAGATTCATCTGGAGATGTCCACACAGTGAGTTCCTCCTTTACCTGGGGTGAGGAAGGGATGGATTTTACTTTGCTTGGACTGGGTGCAGGGATGAGCCTTGGGTCATGCCTTGCTAAAGATCCTCTCTGTGGCAGACATCTTTTATGAAAAATCCTTTCCTTGGGATTTTTTCTCTTGAGAAGCTGAGAGGCCTCAGGAACAAAATGCAAGCATTGATTATCTGCTGCTGTGGAATGCAACAGGTGCATCTGGGATTGGTCTTTCTAATTAATGGCCAATCACAGTCAGCTGGCTTGGACACAGAGCCCGAGCAACAAGCCTTTGTTATCATTCTTTCCCCTCTATTCTTAGCCAGCCTTCTCATGAAACCTTTTCTTCTATTCTTTTAGTGTAGTTTTAATGTAATATATACTATAAAATAATAAATGAAGCCTTCTGAAACATGGAGTCAGATCCTCATCTCTTCCCTCATCCAAGAACCCCTGTGAACACCATCACACCTCTCCACTTCCAGGGCATCAGCAACATCCTGCCAGTGCTGGGCTGAGCTGTGAAATCCCTCAGAAAGGAGTTTCACTGTGCTGGCAGCCAGAGCACAGCCCTGCAGAGCTTCCCTTCCCAGTGAATCTAGAGCAGATTGATGTGTGACAGGCTGGGACAGCACAGCTGGCAGTCCTGGCAGTGCCACGTTTGGAGAGCAGTGCTCCTGAGCAGCCTGATGGAAGCCACCCTCAGGAGCATTCCTGCCATGCCCAGCTGCTGTTTGCTTACACAGCAGGGGAAAAAAAGAGTTTCCTTGGTTTATTAGGTTTTTCTCTCAAATCTGCTGAAGGCAGCGACAAGTTCCCATCCTTCAAAAAATTCAGTATAACTTGGGAACAATGAGGCTTGGGGATCAACAGTGATTGTATTAATATTTGCTTGGCAGATTAGCTCTGAGGAGCTGGTAATTCATGAGCTCTTTGTTCACCATGGTTTAGTGCCCATGGATTCTCTCTCTGGAAGTGTCTTGCTGCAGCATTTCTGGCTTTTGAGGTCAGTGCAATGAGCTGCGTGGGTGTTTTTAGACATGAATCACATGCAAAGGCTGATTCTCTTTTTCTTTTCTGCTTTTTTTTCTTTCCCTCCTGACATACCAGGCAGTTAAAAAAAAAAAGTAAAAAGAGAAAAAAACAGCCTTGCAAATTCCCAGACTTCTTTTTCAGCTGAAAAACAATGTGAAGTTTTATACCCATTAATTGTTCTCTCTCATCCACTGTGGGTCTGTGCATCACAACTGCAGCATGGTTAATGCAGAGATGTCCTGTGGGGCAGGTGGGAGCCCTGTGAACACCTGGTTTTGTGGCTCTGCAGGTGCTGCTCAACCTCCCCAGCTCTGTGGGTATCGCTGGCAGGGGGATATTCACAGATCACCAACGGGATGGGACTGCTGGGAATGTGCCTTGAGCTGTTTCATTTTCCAGCATCAGTCTCATCACGTGGTTATGACAATGGGAAGACGCCAGCAGCTCACATCCCAGGCAGCAGACAAAGAACTTAATGTTACAACTCACTTTACAAGTTTTTTGACCAATCACAAAAATCAAAAGCACATTGACAGCAGCTCTATCCCACCACTATAAGCACAGGTACCTTTGGTTAAAACAACGTCTCCTTATTTTGGATACAGTATCTACTTGTAAGCCTTAAAACACAATGCACAGAGCTCCATTATTAAGCTTTAACCTCCTAATATCCTGCTAGATAAACTTTTCTGTAGCTTAGGTAGTTTTTCTAGACAAGAGTTAATACACAGACCATTGTTCAATTTGTCCTTGCCTTTCTACTTTTTAAATAGTCTTTCTGCTGACCTATCTCATGGCTGCTGCTTAGCTCTAATCACAGTTCTGCTGTCTCTGAGGCCTTTTGCAGCTTTCCCAAAACCCTCTGATTTTGTGGATTCCCACAATTCCCCCTCTCTGTTCACCTCAAAAGAAACCTTCATAACTGTGTTGTTTATTACTTGCATTTCGTAGCTTTACTGTAATATTTCTGCTTATTACCTGCTTAAAGCATTTTCTTGCTTGCACTAAGCATTGCTATATTACAACACAGCAATTTAATGCTGTGAAAGTCCAGTCAGTGGAAAGGGCATAAATTACTCCTGACAATAGTTACAAGTCATTGTTTGAAAAAGTCTTGTCGATTCTAAGGTCTTAATTCAAAACCTCAGAGGAAAATCTTAGGAAGGAGGAAAGATCAGCAACATGGGAATGGTTTGTTGAGGTTTGCAGACATGCCTGGCTTGTACTTTTTGGCACTGAGCTGGGGAAGCCCAGAGCTGAACTGAGCTTTGGTTCTCTGTCCCACATCCTCTGGAAGGGGGGGATTTGTCAGGAATGCAGTGCCCTGAGGAACCCCTCCTGCTTTTTGTGGCCCCCAGCTCCCCTGCCTGGGTCCCTTGGCAGTGCTGCTGAGGCTCAGTGACATTTTATTTTGGAGCATTGGGCCCCAGGAGGAACGTGGGAGTCTCTGGGAGGGTTTTCTTTGGTCCAGGGTATTTTCTGTGCTCAGGAAGCAGGGCAGGGGCACACACCCTTGATTTGGGATGTGTGTGGCTGTGGGCACAGCACTGCTGAGCATGCCCTGAGCCAGCTGTGCATCTTGGAAAGGGCAGGTTTGCTCTCCTGTTTTTATCCTCCTGGTTAAGGATGTGCTGTTTGAGCTGTGTCCCTCCCCTATTGACAAGCTGTCAGTGTCAGGGCTGGGAGCAATGCTTGCATAAACCTCCACTGTCATTTCAGCTGCTTTTACAGCTGATAACCTTGGGCTGCTTTCAAACCCATGGCACAAAGTCTCATGCAGCAGCACAAGGCACCAGATGTGCTGTGCAGGGCAAGGGCTTCTCTTGGCCATGACAGAGGCAGGTATTCAGAACCAAAGCAGTTCCTGAGGTCAGCTGGGGTGGGAGGTGAGGAAAAAAAAGAAAAAACCAAAATGGCACCACCCTCTGCCCTCCCAAATGGAAGTGGGCTCTGTTTTCACAGAGCAGTAGAAGAGCCCTGCTTGCCTTGAGCCAAGGCAGTGGCACTGCCCTGTCCTGAGCAGCTCAGTCACAAAGAGTTTGTGGGGTTTGTGGGGTTTTGTGGGGCAGAAGCCAGAGTAGCCCCTTAGCTCTGCTCTGTGCCCCTCAGAAGTCACAAGAGAGGATTATCATGCCTCATTTGTAGTGACTGAATTACTGCTGGCTCCAAGGATGCTGATGGTGGGCAGAAGCACTGGGGTTTTACCTCAGGGGCCTGAATTTAGCATGGACATTTAAAGGTTTTCAGTTTATTTCAAGTCAATACAGCATTTGGGGTTTTATAGTGGGTACAATGACAAGTCCAGGAATGGCAAACAAGGTGCTTGAAAAATAGCTTTCATCAGGTATCAAATTCTTGCTGGAAAGGTAGGAATCTTTGTGCAAATAACTTCTTTTTTTTTATTAGAGGAGCACTGTCAAGCACCATTCTGATACTATATTTAGCTTTTAAATTAAGTGTTCTCTGAAATCTTCATTTGCTGAGTGCTCTGAGCCTTTTGTCTGCAGCAGAGTGGAGCAAGTGGTCTGCCAAGAGCTCTGGGATGTGTGGATTGATGTCTGTGTAACGCTGGGCACAGGCTCTGGAGCTGCAGTGCCCTTGGAGTGTTCAGCTGCTTTTAAGCTAAGTCATGGTCTGCAACCTCTCTGTCCTTCACCTCCTGCAGTGGAGAAGTTATGAAGCAGCTTTTAGTGCTCAAATGTGTAAACACTGAAATGTTTGGGCTGAAAAACTCATGGTTTGGGGTGTGATTTGGAGGACTGGGGAGGGAGAGATTGTCAGGAAAATGGACCTATGCAGAAATGTCCTGGAGGGGAGATGACAGGTATGGGGAGGACGTGAATCTTCTTTATTGCTTGCAGTTGTGGCTGCCAGGCAGGGGAATGAGCTGTCCCAGCCAGCTCTGCAGTGGCTTCTGTGCTCCCAGAGAGGTTCTGTGTCTGCACACAGGCTGGCAGAGGGCTGGGAATAAAGGTGAATGGATACCCAGAGCCATGGGATGTGCTGAGTTGAAGGCTAATTTATGATTTTATTATCTATATTATATAAAAGAATGCTATACTAAAACTATACTAAAGAATAGAGAAAGGATACTTTAGAAGGCTAAAAGATAATAAAGAAAAACACGTAACTCTTTCTTCAGAGCCCAACACAGCCTGAGAGTGATTGGCCATTAAGTAAAACAATTTACATGTTGGATAAACAATCTCCAATCACATTCCAACGCAGCAAAACACAGGAGAAGCAAATGAGATAATATTGTTTTCCTTTTTCTCTGAGGCTTCTCAGCTTCCCAGGAGAAAATCCTGGGCAAAGAGATCTTTCAGAAAATATGATGGTGACATGGATCCATTAAGGAGATCCTCTTAATAAATCCCTGCTTTATTCTTTAACTCTGTCTGGTCTCTGTTCTAGGGCAGCCCTCACAGGGCATCACTTCTGACAGCAGTTTTGCTGAGCTCCTCACAAGGGACCAGCACAAGAGGTGCTGTGTCAATAAAGGGAGGAAGGACTTTAAGCCTTGGTGAGAAGCACAAGACCAGCCCAGCCAAGGATGGTCAGAAGGCAGAGAAGTGCTGCTTTTGACTCCAGCCCTTGTTGGGAAGGTGCCCCTGCTGTGCTGTGGGATCAGGGGCAGCAGTGCCTGTCACATCCATCTCCCAGCTGCATCACTCCTCCTTTCAGTGCATCACAGCTGGGAAAGGAAATGCCCTCCTGCCTTTTCCTTCCTTTTCTCCCTCCCTCTTTATAAATGGTCTTCTTGGACTGCCTTATTGTATTTGGGTTGCTCCCAGGTGGAGGAAGGAATGATGCATCTGACTCCATGTTCTCAGAAGGCTAATTTATTAATTTATAATACTATATTATACTAAAGAATACTATACTAAACTATACTAAAGAATACAGAAAGGATACTTACAGAATGCTGAAAAGATAATAATGAAAACTCATGACTATCTTCTCAGTCCTGACACAGCTTGACCTTGACTGGCCAATAAGTCAAAATAATGCACAGCAGAAACCAATGAAACAATCACCTGTGGGTAAACAATCTCCAAACACATTCCAAAGGAGCAAAACACAGGAGAAGCAAATCAGATGATTGTTTTCTTTTTTCTCTGAGGCTTCTCAGCTTCCCAGGAGAAAAATCCTGGGCAAATACATTTTTCAGAGAATATGAATGCCACACTACCTTGCTCTCCCCTTCTTTTCACAAAAGTGCTGAATATATAAATTTACCTCCTTGCAGTCATACATTTTATTTGCAAGACCATGAATCAGTCATAAATTAATGAGTTACACTGCTTTAATGTAAATAAATACTGAAAATTTAAGGCTCTCTTCTTTCTGTTCCTTGGTAGGATGGAGAGGGTTTGCAGAACTTGTACTTATTTGCAGTATCTCTGGATAACATGATTTAACTTACTTGGGTGCATTCTTAGACAGATTTCATCAATTTATACCCCATCACACACCTGAGGGTTTGTTCCCAGTGCTTTCACACATATTCCAGTTATTCCCACCTTAATATTGCTGGAAAGAACCAGAAGATTGGGAACAGCTTTGCCCTTTTTTGGCTCTGCATCTCCCAGTCTCTTCCTTGGCCTCTAACAAATGCTCAGTAACAATCCCAGTGGGGACTCAGCTTAGACAGGCAGGGCACACCTGAACCATGGAATTTCAGCTGGAACAGACTTTAGCATGATCCAGTGCCACCCCTGCCCTGGGCAGGTACCCCAAGTTGCTCCAAGTCCCAATGTCCAACCTGGCCTTGGACACTTCCAGGGATCCAGGGGCAGCCACATGGGGGAGAATTTCTTCCCAATATCCCATCTAAACCTGCCTCTTTCCATTTAAGGCCATTGCCTCTCATCCTGTCACTCCAGGCTCTTGTCAAAATCCCTCTCCAGCTCTCCTGGAGCCCCTCTAGGCACCAGAAAGCTGCAATAAAGTCATCCTGGAGCCTTCTTTCCCCCAGGCTGAAGAACTCCAACTCCCTCAGGCTTTCCCCATGGAAGAGGTGTGTCGCAGACACTGTTTATGAAAAATCCTTTCCTTAGGATTTTTTCTCCTGCGAAGCTGAGAGGCCTCAGGAACAAAATGCAAACAATTATTATCTGCTGCTGTGGAATGCAACAGGTGCATCTGGGATTGGTCTCATGTGGTTGTTTCTAATTAATGGCCAATCACAGTCAGCTGGCTTGGACACAGAGCCCGAGCCACAAACCTTTGTTATCATTCTTTCCTTTCTATTCTTAGCTAGCCTTCTGATGAAACCTTTTCTTCTATTCTTTTAGTATAGTTTTAATATAATATCTATCATAAAATAATAAATCAGCCTTCTGAAACATGGAGTCAGATCCTCATCTCTTCCCTCATGCTCAGACCCCTGTGAACACGGTCACAGAGGTGCTCCCTCCATCCCCATCTCCATGGCCTCCTTTGTATTTGCACAAACATGTCCCTGTCCTCCTTTTGCTGAGCCCCCCAGAGCTGGACCCAGGTTGGGGTGGCTGCAAGCAGCACCTGGCTGTGCCCTGCACCCCAAACTCTGTGGGGACAAGGCTCCCAAACTCCTTCACCCCAAGCTGAGGGATCCTTTCCAGAACTCCTCTGTGCGAGGAGTGGGAGCTGCCAGAGCCCTGTAAATCCCTTTTCCTGGTGCAGGACTGAGGCGAGGGGGGAAGCTGGCAGCCAACCCTGGTTACAGAGCTTGGATTCACTCAGCTGTCACTGCTGAGGGGACAGACCCCTGCCCTGCACAGACACAGCCCAGCATCCCTCCGGCAGCCACACGATGGCAGAAGAACCATGATCACTGCACAGCTCCTCAAAATCTCTGCTGCAAGCAGGAGAAGCAGCAGACACCTGGGTCTGGATGTGCTGCCTCTGCCACGGACTAACACTGACCCCAGCAGGGGCTCAGCTGCCCAAGACAGCTGAGGGGGCTCAAGGGAGCTGCTCCTGCCAGCTCCTCTGTGGCTGCTCACAGGGAGCTCACAGCTTCGTGTCCCACATCACACAGCCCAAATGACACACCCTGGGCTCTCCACACAGCCCAGGGCCTGCCAGGGCTGAGGAGAGAATTCCAGCGTTTCAAAATGATGCCTGGAGAGGCTCCTAGAGCAGAGGCTGGACAGAGTTGAAGGAATAAATAGAGATTTGTTAAAAGGTCTTCAAAGGATTCACCTTGGGCAGCACAAGAGCCCAGCCAGGGCTACACCCAAGCTGGACCCCAAGTCAGGGGTTCCCACACTTTTATCAGTTTTGGTCCATTTCCATGTTGGGGTTCATTGTCCAGTTCCAGCTCCAGGTGATGCAGTCCCATCCTCCCAGTTTGCTGTCCCCAATTCTCTGTTGTCTGCACCTTCTGGGCCTGAAGCTGCAGTGGTGTCCTTGGTTCTGGGGCTGCAAAAGGATTGTTCTGTGGGACTGAGCTGTGAGGAGAACTTGCTGACACTTTATATGAAGTTCAGAGTTATATCCTGAGAGTCTGGAAAATATGGAAGCTAAAACTTAAGGCATCAAAACCACGAAGCAGCTGTAAATTCTGCAGCACAGAGCCCTGAGCCACCTGCCAGAATTGGACCTGCTTTGTGCAGGCAGTGGGACAGGTGACATCCTGATGTCCCCTCCAATCTGAATTACTCCCTGGACTGACCCTTCCCAGCCAGCCTCTTCAAGCAGCTCCCCTCCAGTACCTCTGCACAATCTCCCCTTTGGCAACAGGACCCCAAACGAGCTGCTGTGGAACCAGAATTGTCATAAAGACCTCTCAGTAATCCTCTCACCACACAGGAGCTGCTTTAACCACCCAGGCTGTGCTCACAGCCTGCAGGGAAAGTGTTTCCCCCCTCAATCAGCTCATGTGCTATTTAAGAGATTCCAGAAGCACTAAAGCAGCTCCTGGTGATGTCCTTGCAAGAGAAGTTCCACTGCAGAGCCCTGAGTGCCCAGAGCAACCAGCCAGACTTCCACCTGTCAGGACATGGAAAAACAAGGAAAAATAGCCCAATATCAGGTGAAAGAAACCCAAAGGAGTGCAAGAGAAAACAATCCCATGTGGGGTACTGTTGGAACCCTGGTTCCTGAGAATTTCTGATTTTCTGTGCTGGCAGGCACTGACCTCCAAGAGAACACTGCATTGACCTGAGGCCATGGAGAAGCTTCCAAAATGGAATGACAGAACTGGGATTGTGGGTGTGGAGTTAGAATAGAAATGTGCAATATATCACAGGATGGGAAACTTAGTGTTTAAGGGCTTAGAATATAGTAATATATATAAAGCAAGATTGAGGTTTTAGGGTAGAGGCTGGTTCTTCTTCTTCACCTTCTTCTTCTCCTTCTTCTCCATGGGTTTGGGTGGTTTTGTGTAATTGGATAAAAAAGTCCACATTGCAGGGCAAGGGTGGTTGGTTATTGGGTTAAAAGTAAAAATAATTTAGGTGTCATTTCTTAGTTGGACAGTTTATCCTTAAAAGGCCATGTAGAGAGAGAGATGGGGCTCCATTTTCAGTTTGTTAAAGTGCTGTAGAACTCAGGGTTGGTGAGACTGTAACAGAGATAAGAACAAACAAATATCTGAGTCCAAACAAGAAATACCATCTCACACATTTAATCCTGACCCTGGCAAAAAGAGAAGCAAAGTCTCCAGAGGGTACCTGAGCAGGGGAAGCTATTTTTCAGGACAAGGTGCTCAAAGACTGAAGATTCCTTCTCAAAAGATGCAGGAGCTAATGCAGCTCCTACCAAACCCAAAGCCTCCAAGCTCTTTCACAATCTTTCACAATCTTGGAATGGTTAATGCCAGCTCCTAAAGCATCCTGCTCAGTGTGGAACCTGCTCCTAAACATCTGCTCAGTGTGGAACCCGATCCTAAAACACCTAGTTTCTGGTGGAAATTGCTCCTAAACACCAGCTTGGGGTGGAAAAACACCCAGCTCAGTGTGGAACCTGCATCCAGAGCATCCAGCTTGGGGTGGAACCTGCTCCTAAACACCCAGTCTGGGGTGGAAACTGGTGTAGAACACCAACTCAGTGTGCAACCTGCTCCTAAAACCATCTCCTCCCCAGCTCACAATGGAACCTGCTCCTAAAACACCCAGCTCAGTGTGGAAGCAGCTCCTAAAACACCTTGTTCCAATGGAACCTGTTCCTAAAGCATCCTCTAGTGTGGAACCTGGTCCTAAAGACAAGGGTGGAACCTGCACCCAGAGCATCCAGCTCAGGGTGGAAGCTGCTCCTAAACACCCAGCTTGGGGTGGCACCTGCTCTTAAAAACCAGCTTGAGGTGGAAGCTGCTGCTAAACACCCAGCTCAGTGTGGTACCCACTCCCAGAGCACGATGCTCAGTTTGTACCCACTCCCAAAGCCCCCTGCCCGCTGCCAGCCGCGGCAGGTGGCACTCCTGCCCGCAGGTGGCGGTTCCCGGTGTCCCCAGCCCAGTGTCCCCATCCAGGGCAGTTCCCGGTGTCCTCAGCCCGGTGTTCCCATCCTGGGCAGTTCCCGGTGTCCCCAGTTGGGCAGTTCCCGGTGTCCCCGTCTCGGGCAGCTCCCGGTGTCCCCAGTTGGGCAGTTCCCGGTGTCCCCAGCCCGGTGTCCCCGTCTCGGGCAGTTCCCGGTGTCCCCATCTCGGGCAGTTCCCGGTGTCCCCAGCCCGGTGTCCCTAGCTGGGCAGTTCCCGGTGTCCCAGCCCAGTGTCTCCAGCCAGGGCGGTTCCCGGTGTCCCCATCCCGCTGTCCCCAGCCCGGTGTCCCCATCTCGGGCAGTTCCCGGTGTCCCCAGCCCGGTGTCCCCGGTTGGGCAGCTCCCGGTGTCCCCGTCTCGGGCAGTTCCCGGTGTCCCCAGCCCGGTGTTCCCATCCCGGGCAGTTCCCGGTGTCCCCAGCCCGGCAGTTCCCGGTGTCCCCAGCTGGGCAGTTCCCGGTGTCCCCAGCCCGGTGTCCTCAGTTGGGCAGTTACCGGCGTCCCAGCCCAGTGTCTCCAGCCCGGGCAGTTCCCGGTGTCCCCAGCCCGGTCCCCAGCCCCGTGTCCCCATCTCGGGCAGTTCCCGGTGTCCCCACCCGCCCCGCTGTCCCGTTGCCCGGCAGTGCAGCCCCGGCCATCCCGCAGCCGGGGGATAAAGGCAGGATGGGGATAAAGGCAGGATGGGGATAAAGGCAGGATTAGCCGCGGGCTTTGGACACCCCGAGCCGCTCGCTGAGCCAAGTGAGAGGGGTAACTCGAGGCGTTTGTGCTCTGAAAAGCCCGGAGGGTTGGCAAGGGCAGCCGCTCGCTCAGCCCTGCGGCCTCCTGTAAACTGAAATGCCCTCTTAATGCTGCTGAAAAGAGAAAATAATGATCGCGCTGGAGAATGAATAAAAACCGAGGCTAAACATGAGGTCATTGTGCTGACATTAGCAATTATCACCCCAAACACCTCTGCAGACGTTCAGCACGGGAGAAAGGTGATCTCTGATAGCAGAAGGCTTTGGCTGACTTTCTTAGGTGTGGGGTGGAGGAATTTCTTTAGTTCTATCATTTCCCAGATAACAAGCAAACAAGCAAATAACTAGTAGCAGAAATTTGTGTTCCTTTGGTGAGGGACAGGCAATTCACACATGAAACTTCCCAAGAGAATTCACAGGTTGTTCCATTCAAACACATCCAGCTGATTTTTTAGCACTTTCCCAACTTCCAGAGAAGTTTGGGTTCTGAGGGCTGAGATGGCAGCATTGGGATCATCTTGTCTGACCTGCACAAACAGGTTACAGCATTTTTCCCAGAGCTGAACAAATTTGATCTTGGAGAGGTATTCCAAACAAGGATACTTTATGAGCCCACCCAAGCAACACCTTTCAGTGTACAATCTTCTTATTATGAAGAAATCACACCTTCACTGGAGGTAGGAAATTCCTTCTTGTAGCTGGGCTATGTGTGTTTATAAACTCCTTTCCAGACCTCCTGATTTATGAGTAACTCAGCAATCATGCTGCCTCTCTGCTATTTTTTTTAAATAAACTAAAAAACCCCATTTCTCGAATTTAATTTAAAGTTTTGTTTTTCTTTGAACTGTCTGAAGATACTCCAGATCTTACTACAAAATTCTACAGCTGGCCCAGTGCAGGACTGAAGGTGCTGTTTTGCCTTTCCATCACCCACACCACGTTTGTTCCTCAGATGACACAGGCTCCAGCTCTGTGGGTCTTCTATATCCTAAAGAAAAATACACTCAAAGCAAAGTTATGAAGAGAAATGGACATTTTCTGGCACTGAGGAAGAAGAGGAGAAGAAATGGTGTGTGAGAAGGGAGCAGGCAACACTTCTGAGTGTGAAGAGATGATTTGTGCCACTGGTGCTGCTCATGTTCATCCCCCTGGTACTGATTTGTGGAGTTTCCCCAGTATTAATTAAGAACAAACTAAGCAATAAATTCTGCCCTCAGTCAGTCACATCTGGAGAAATATTCACTTACAAAAAGTGACCTGCTTGGGCCAGAAAATGGAACTGAAGCTGAGAAGTCTCTACATTTGAAAATATATAATTAAAATATATGATGAATATATGATATATATTAAAATATATATAATATAATATAATATATATATTAAAATATATAATTAAAATATATAATGAAAATATAATTAATTTAGCAACACTGGGCCAGACTTGCACTGGGAGAATCATGATGACATGCTTCCATCAGACCCAAACCAGGCCTTATCCACCCTTCAGAAACTGCAGGGGACCAGCAGGGCAGCACTTTGTGTGTGTCCTTTTCAAGCACACACTTTCCATTAAGTAACTTTTTTTAGACAAAGAACTTTTCACAGGAGGATGAGAGGATCTGCCTGATGAAATATTGACTCTCCCAATTCATATTAGATTCTCAAGCATCATTCAACAGCTCTGAATTGACTAATGGCCATCACAGCAAATGGATTTCCACCTTCATCTTTAGTTCTTGTCTGAATGATATTAATACACATTGTTTATCACTAATGAGCTCTAGAATATGATGTTAACAGAAGCAATTAAGGCCCAGAATAACTGTCTGCAACACTGTGCTGGAGCTGAATGCAGGGGTAATGAATCACTTCCACAGCTCAGCTCCACTTTCCTCACTGCAAATCGCACATCAGATCTTACTGAGCCCATCTTAACATCCAGGTTGTGCCTTTATTTTTAACTTGTGGCTGTGCAAGAGTTGCTTATTTAAGAAAAAAGAAGAAAGGTCTTTGGAAGATCCAGCCTTGTAGGATTTTATTTATTGTGGAGTGATAGCAGAAACCTCTAAAGAGAGGTGTCATATTTACATGACTTTATTCCTGTACCTGTAGGTCTAAACTTCTTCTCAGGTGTTTAAGTTTGGGAGAATAAAGCTTGGCTCAGAGCATTGTGCAACCAGGACTGCCAGACCCTGACTTCTTGTGCAGATAATCACAACAAAGAGGTCAGGAAAATCAGGGAGGTTTTTGCCTGCTTAAGGTAAGAATGTCTCAAAAACCTTTGGTGGACTGCTGCCTTCAGGGAAACATTTCCACATCACTGGTGACCACATGTCCTGGTTTGGGATAAATTTGGAAGGGAAATTCCAAAGGGAAGTTGTTTCCCTAAAGGGAAAGATGCTTCCCTAAAGGGCTAAATTCAGCAGCCCTTCCTTCCCTCCTGTTGAGGAGATAAACCTCATTCAAGTAAAGTGGGAAAAACTGTTTATTTAACAAGCAAAGTACTCACAAACATGAAAAAATGAATAAGATTAAACAGGGGGACCTCTCATTGTTCTGAAAACATGGCAAATTCAGAGAGAGTGCTTTTTGTGGGTGTCTGTCAGTCCCTCCTGTGCTGGAATGCCACATCCTGTCCCTGCTGGGTCACAGGTGTGAGCTCCTGGTGTTTTTCTGGGTTTTCAGTCCAGAGCAAGGCTGAACAGTTCCAGGGAAAGAAAAGCCACAGTCTGGGGAACTTCTCTGCCTCAGCTAGCTAAAAAACATCAACCAAAAGCAAAGGAGAGCTCTCTCCTGCTCCCTGTCCATGCTGCAGGCAACATGCAAAACTGAAGCTGTTATCTCTGTGTTTTTGAATACAGCTGCAAAAATATTGCCCTGCTTTTCCTTCTCCCCACCATTTCACTCTCAGATCTAGTTTTAAAGGCACAAAATTTTTTTCTGGGCTAAACAGGTGGATGGGGATATAGCTCAGCATCATAAAGTCACCCCAGGACACCACAATTTAAAAGCTGAGGTCCAGAAGAAAGGCAAAGATGCTACCAAGCTAATTTTTATTTTGCAGTGTTGCCCTGTCCCAGTAGAGGCTGAACACACCTGTCTTCAGTGAACTACATTAAACACTGAATTTTTGAGGGGTTTTGGAGCCAACCCAGTCCTGAAAAGGAAACAAAAGCTGCAGCTTGACAGCAACATTGACAAAAGTGAGGATGAGAATTGCTGTAAGCATTCAACACAAGATTCAGTCCTGCACTTGAATCCAGAGCAAGTTACTATTGACATCAGTAAGAACCTGTTGTAAATAAAGCTCAGTTTGGATCAACTAAGCTTTTCTGTGTTCTGATACCCTGAAGAATACACTCATCCAGTCTTGAAGAGGAGTTAAGGAAACCAGAAGTATCAGGCAATAGGATCATTTGTTCTCATACTATAAGAAATTCTTAAACAAGTCAATTTGCCATGTGTCTTGGCAGGAGACTCAAAATCTGCCTGAAGCTGCTCTGTCAGTCCAAACTGAGAAAATGTCAACAGCCATGGAACCATTTCTGCTCAGACACTCAGCTCCTTGCATCCTACATCTGGGATCTTTTCCTTAAATAAGCTCAAAGCAAACAGTTTTGTCCATAGGCTCACCTGGACTGTGCTGCACTGCTGTTTCTCCCAGCCCCAGCTCTGGCTGGTGTTTATAAAACACCCACACGAAATGAAAGTTGGAATGCAGCTGTTCAGGCAGCAAAGTGGAACACTCTTAACTGCTGCAGGTGAACCAGGGGATTTTTACCTGTCTTCACCTACAGATGCCATCACCACTCCTACAAGCAGGCTCTGCACGTGGTCATCTTTGATCTCTGCCTGATGTTTAGTACCAAATTAGTCAGTAGTTCCTCTTTTTTTCTCAGTTTTAAGGAGTTATCTATCTAAGGACCGACATCAAAGCAGCAGGAGCATCATTTCATTGTGCTGGCTTGAATTGCAGTGTCACTTTAATTTGCAGCTGCTGAAGCAGAACCTCGGCAAGTGCAAAGGAAATACTTGAGCAATTAGCCAGCACTCAGCTCAGGGCTGCAGGAGCCACACCGGGAGCTCTGGGATGTCCTCAGCACCCAGCCAAGCCTGCAGCTGTGTGTGCAGCTCTGGAGCACGGAGCTGTGGCACTGCTGAGGAGAAAGGGAGACTCCCTGGGACACCCTAGAACAAAATAATCTGGGAAGGATCTTTAGGAAGTCAAGCTTGTGCTGTTATTTTCTGTTTGCTTGCTTATTTTTAATATATGTAAAGGGGAATTGAAAGCAGCTTTTCATGCTAATTTTAACATCAGTAAAGGCAAAGGTGTTTAGCAAATTTAGAGTTACAATTCTTCTTGAAAAGACAGTGTATTTCCAGTGGAAGAGATTAGAAGTCCTGTGCTTTAAAGAGTTGGGAAAACCCAGCAGCAGCAGCCATTTACACACCTCATGTAGCAGCATGTGAGGGCTGAGCTCTCCCTTCTCCATGTTTAGCCTCCTTGACCCTGTCACACCAGGCTCCATGGCTGTCCTCTGGATTCTCCAGACCTGACCCAATCCTGCAGATCTGGAGGGGGACAGGGCAAGAACAGGGCCAGGAGCAGGAGAACCAGTGTCACCTTTACCACTGTGCCTCAGCAGCTTTTCTGTGTCATCCACATTACTGCAGCCACTGATTTAAGGCAGGAATTTCCTCCTGCACAATCACACAGACACATCCCCATCTCCTGAAATTCATAGCTCCTATCAACAAGGAAAGAAGAGAAAAACCTTCACTCCATTTCACATGGAGGCCAGCTGTGACACCAAGTGACAAAGCAGTTCCAGGTCTGCAGAAAACCTGGGATGCTGCTCTGGCCCAGACCTTCACTGGACAACACCAAGTGAGCAGTCAGCTCCTCCCAGGGCCACCAGGACTGGACAGCTGGGTGCCCCCTTGCCCGTGTGCCAGACAGACAGAGGTAATTCAGGACAGACAGCTCCCCAAGGCTTGTTTGCCCATGAAGATGTTGGGAAGAGAGTTGGAGGTCCCTCCCAGCTCCCTGGGCAGGAGCAGCCTCTCTCTCTCTGTATTTCCTGACCCCTCATCCATCTCACCACCCGTTTTTCCAGATAGCAGCATGTCGGGGAAGATGAAACAGGAAAGCCTTATAAATATGATTGTCTGGCAAAAGATTTTGAGAATATAGAAACTATAAACGAGATTGAAATGAAAGCAAGCTTTGAGATACCTCAGTTACTGAAAAACGGGAAAACAATGGTGTAGCTGGCTGAAGGTAATTCCCTTTTGATCAAACAACACTCTCTGCTTGCAGACAGGTCCAAGGGTCAGAGCAGACCCTGCCAGCTTTGGGCAGAAGGGGCCCAAAGAGGAGTTTTTAGGGTTTAAAATGTAACACAGTATGGTAATGTAGTGCTTTTTAAATGCAGTATGTAAATGCTATAGGATTTGTATATTGTACTAGATTGGTGAGTGGGAATTAGAATATTCAACACAGAAGAAGATTTATTGTATTATAACAGGAACCTCGCTCTTTTATGCTTTTACTCTCTCACCCTCTCATCCTCTCTCCCCCTCTCTTCTCTCTTTGCTGCTCTGAGCTGTGTTTGGCAGCTCCCAGCAGGGCCCTGCACCCAGGCCCTTTGCAATAAACCCCAAGTTCCAGCCCTGGCTGCAGAGATCTCTCATCTCCATCCATCCCGACCGTGCTACCCCTGATGCTCCAACACCAGCCAAGCACCAAACCCCTTGCCAAGGGGGATGGAAGGTGCCGATGTGCAGCAGAGACACCCCCAAAAAAGCCAAAGCCCCGAGGGGCCGTGGGCTGCCCCGTTCCCCCCGGCCCATCTGCCCGGCCTGGCCTTTGTGGGGCCGTTCCCAGGGCGGCCATGGGTGCTGTATGAGGCACCTGGCGGGCGGACAATGGGCCCTGGGTGCTCGGGGGACAGACAGATTGATGTATTGTGTGTGGGGGAGGAGGGCTGTCACTGGAATCCATGTGAACCCAGCCTTTCGGGGCAGGGGAGATTGACAGCTTTTGTAGGGCGCAGCTCTCTTTCAAAGCTCTGCTTTATAGACAGTAGGTTAGGGGGGCCCGGGCTTTCACTCCCATAATTCGAACAGGGCAATCATCAGCATTGAGAATCTCTTCCCTCTCTCTCTTTCTCCCTCTCTCTCTCTTTTTTTTTTTTTCCTTTTCCACCCCCTTGTTATGCATTAAATGATTTCAGTGGAGGAATGTGCAGCATTAATTAGAATTGGTTAGCAGATACCGAGGGGAAAAGTTTCTTCACAACAACTAAAGGAGGTGTCAGTGCCACAAAGGAGGTTTTGTTTTCGCTCTCCCCCACATTATCAGTGCAATATGTAAGGTAGCGATTCTTTTCATTTAAATTAAGTGGAAAGCTACTAAATCTTGTTTTATTCGCAAAAAAAAAAAAAAAAAGAAAAGAAAAAAAAAAAGGAAAAGGTCCTTAACACTTATCTTTTAACTTCTTTCATTTTGCAAGGTTAGTGTTTACTTTTGCTTTCAGTCCTCCCCATTAATCGGGCTGCAAAGATGTGTATCCAGTTTTGTGTATCATTTAGCTCCTACAATTATAAGGCAGTACAACTAATATATAAGGATTGTCTCCTGATTAAAGCAACAACTTTACCATTTAAAATAAAAGGCGCTCGTCTAGAAGGACACATTGAAATTCAGAAGTGTGGCTGGCTGTTCTCTGCAGGGATTTCCTTGTTTCTTTCAACTTTTTAAACAGAAGTTAAGCTAAAAGATGGGCTTGAGCATATAAAGTAAGAGCTTAGAAGAAATGCTCATTAATATATCTATGTACTCTTTTTATTTCATTCCTTCAAAACTTTTCCCGTCGACAAACAAATATTAGCCCTGATAGTGTTTCAATATTTTCTTCTATCAAAAGTAATCAACTTGTTAAAAAAATCATTAGGAAAAAAAAAAAGCTAAAAAAATCTTAGCAAAAGACACAGTTTTAAGTGCTACACTAGGGGGTCATATCACATTCCTTGTTTTCTCTTAAGGGTTTAAAAATTACCAAATTATTACCACCATAAAGCAGCACCTCTTAAGACATGTAAAGCCAACTGCAGTCTCTAGAAGTGAATTACCAGGGCTCCGTGCTATGCAGAGTCCCTTCTCACAAATTCCTCTGGAATGTAAAGATATTTACACTCTGCCCACAGCAGCAGTCAGCTTCTTGTGTTCTTTTTGCCAGGAAAAGCATCATAATTTCTACTTGTTCCCCTGAGGGAGGGCTGGCAGGGAGAGCAGGTATTCCTGGGGAGGGAATCCTTCTCCTGCAGGACAGACACCAGACCCTCATTTTTTGTCTGACATATCCAGGCAATCTGTCCCATGCATTATACAGCCAAAAACAGCTTAAAAAATAAGCTTTGCTATTCAGAATTGTTGATCTTAACAAGCTTGATTATATTTCCACCTTTCTCATAAATCAGGAGTGCCAGTGGGAGACATTTTAGAGCTTTTTTTAAGCACAGCTCAGCATTGCCACAGCAACTTTAAGAGCTGGGCAGAGATGAGCAACACAGAGCCTGTGCAGAGAAAGAGAGGAGCAGTTTCTCCTAAGAGCAGGGTGCAGTTTCCTAAGTAGAAATTTAGCAACATAAATTATATTTATATAATACAGTTACATATATTTATATAATACAGCTACATATTTCACCCTCTGGCTGGAGGTTTTTCCCCACCATGAACAAGCTTACTGAAATTCTGACATTGTCTTGCAAGGGAAAAAATCCATTGTGTGTGAAAAGTCATTTTTTGTAGTGCAAAGGAAGGGAGGAATGGGGTCTGGTCCCTTCCAGCATCCCAAAACTGCTGGCTCAGCCTTGGCAGGTGGGATGTGAGCCCTGGAGCCTGCACCTGAATGCTCTACCAGCCATAATTATTAATTAATTAATTAATCAGAGGCTCCCAGGTAGACATGCTGCTTGCTGCCTGTGAAAAACATGTCTACTCTTGTGTGAAAATGTGAAAGTTTAATAAAGGACAGTAGGAGATAGAGACTATAGAGTAAAGGCGTTATGGCTGGGTGTGTCTTGGCACTTAGTCAAGAGCACAGCTGGTATTTTGGAAACACTTTTCTATACTATTTCTATTGTATTCGTTTGTTACATATTCATAAACAACTATGTATAGTAAGCTTTTCTTAAAACTGCTTTACATACTGTAAGAACTGGTTTGTATTGTTCTTCTTCAGGTGTGCCATTTTAGAGCATGTATATTCTTTGGTTGTGGTTTAAGTCTATTTTTATAATTTCTATTTTATATATAGCTTTATTTATATTTTATATATATATATATATTATTATATATGCATATTTTATTTATTATTATAAAATTAAAATAAACATATTTATTTTATTTAATTTATATATATTTATTTTATTATATATTGATATTTATATTATTTATATATTTATTATTTCTTTATATGTTTTATTATTTATTCACATATTTTATTATTTATTTATATTTTCTTCTTTATTTGTATATTTATTATTTATATGGAATTTTAATATTTTTATTTACTTATATTTTTGTTTCTTTTTTTTAGTTTTGGGCTTTAGTCTACATTTTTAGACAGTGAGTGTTGATAGCTGGCATATCTGTAGTAGGTGTCTATTATATATTCTATATATTATATATTATATATGTCTATTATATATTCTATATATTATATATTGGATGTTAACTCATCTAAGCAGGCATTTTAACACAAGCATATTTATATCAGCTATTTCACTACTATGTCTAAACTTAATTAGCAACAGAAATAAAAACATATCTTCATAGGAAAGTTACTTTAATGCCATACATATAAAATCTATTTAAATATTTATGAAAATCCAATATTATAATATATATACTATATTATATTATATTATAGTATAGTATAGTATATTGCATTATACTATATTATATTATACTATATTAATTATATTATATTATAGTATATTATATTATATTATATTGCATTACATTATATTACATTATATTATATTACATTATATTATAGTATAGTATATTATATTACATTATATTACATTACATTATATTATATTATATTATTATATTATATTATATTATATTATATTATATTATATTATATTATATTATATTATATTATATTATATTATTATATTATATTATTATATTTAACACTGCCTCAGCTCGCTGCACAGACGGGTTTGGGCAGGGCCATTGCCGGGGTCAGGCGAGGCAGCATCGCCCAGCATCCCCAGCATCCCCAGCATCCCTCCCTTCCCCAGCCCCGGCACTGCCCCCGGGCTCTGCTCGCCTCTCCCCGGCCAACTTTTCCCGTGTCTCCCTAACCCTGGCCCGCCTCCTCTCTTCTCTGGTTTATTTTTCCCCCCTCCTGACCACAGCACCTCTCTCAAAGTTATGCATCCCTCATGCATCTAAATGAGAGGGGTCCAATTACACGCGAGGGAGAAAGGGTTTAATGAATCGTGAAAAAGCAAGGGTTGCTTAGGAAAAAAAGCTCCATCCCAGCGCCCCCTCATCCCCCCGCTTGGAAACGTGCGTTCCGCAGTTTGGAGAGGGCTGAGAGAATGCGGAGGGTGAATGGGAGAAACCCCCGGCTGAATGAATGCGACGTCTGTTTGTGTTTATTCCAGGCTGCACTTGAAACCTGCGATGGGTTTTAAAGGGAAATAGCCGAGCACAGGAGCTGCTCCTCTCTGCTTTATAGGGAAATAGCCGAGCACAGGAGTTACTCTTTGCTTTTTGAGAGAAATAGTCGAGCACAGGAGTTACTCTTGTCTGCTTTATAGGGCAATAGCCAAGCACAGAAATTACTCTTCTCAGTTTTTAGAGGTAAATAGCCAAGAACAGGAGCTGCTGCTCTCTGCTTTATAGAGAAATAGCCAAGCACAGGATTTACTCTTCTCTGCTTTATAGGGAAATAGTCGAGCACAGGAGTTGTTCTTTACTTTTCGAGGGAAATAGTCGAGCACAGGAGTTACTCTTTGCTTTGTAGGGAAATAGCTGAGCACAGGAGTTACTCTTCTCAATATTTAGAGGGAAATTGCCAAGCACAGGGGTTACTCCTCTCTGCTTTTCGAGGGAAATAGTCGAGCACAGGAGTTATTCTTCTTTGCTTTATAGGGAAATAGTCCAGTATAGGAGTTATTCTTTACTTTTCGAGGGAAATAGTGGAGCACAGGAGTTACTCCTTGCTGCTTTATAGGGAAATAGTGGAGCACAGGAGTCACTCTTGTCTGCTTTTAAAGGGAAATAGCTGACCACAGGAGTTACTCTTTGCTTTTAAAGGGAAATAGCTGACCACAGGAGTTACTCTTCTCTGTACAGGAAAAACAAATGCAATAAGTGATTGCAGTGTTGGAGTTCTCCACATGCAGACATTTCTCTTCCTGCTCTCCTTTCCTTCTGATATCAGTTTAAAGGACACAACACAGAGGTAAATTGTTATTTATGAGGTCCTGTGCTACACAGCCCAAGCTCTGTGACCAGCTCCCACACCTGGCTGACCCTGCAATTGCTTGGTTATCACTGCCTGTCCCTGCTGAATGTGGTCAGCTTAGGATACAATGAACATTTTAAGCCAAACCACTCCAAAGCAATATTATTAGTGCCAGGTATGATTTCATTATGGTTACACTTAGAGCAGACATTAAGGCAAATTGATTTGTAAATATTCTGAGACTCTTCAGAATATTTACAAATCAATTTGTAGACAGTGTCTATCATTGCTTCTTTTCTTTCTGTTGTTCTTTTTTTTTCTTCTTCTTCTTTAGCAGGATTAATTATTAGTCACTAATTGTTGCTTTAATTATTTTAATATCTTAGATTAGAGTGTTAAAAATCCCCCAGAGCCCTCAGTGGGAATTGCATAGCACTGAGCTGTGAAAAGGAAAAGAAATAAACATAAACACTTGAGTTTGAGGATGGTGTCCCTTTTCCATACCAGTGAGGGAATTACAAGTACTGAGCATTTGTAAATGCTCCAACCAAAATCTAGCAGAGCAACTGTCTGGCCAATATCTTTAAAATTTGTCCTCAATTTTTCCTTCTTTATTTGGGCACAGAAATACCTGTGAAATTGCACATGGAAGTGGTTTCTCATTAAGGTGGGATGCAGCTGGGAAGAGGAATTCCTTCCACAACAGCAGCAATTGGGACAACTCCATGTGTTCATAAATTCCCACAGGATCATGAGCAACTTATGCCCCAAGCTTGCCCCAATTTTACTGACTTCATCTCCAACCCTGGAGGCAAAATGCACAACTTTTTGCAGTTATGAATTAATATTTCTCATTAGAAATATTAATGTGGAATAAAAGGAGAGACCTGCTGCTTTGGTGTTGCACGTGCTTAGTCCTGAATTATTGGCCAGACAAAAGAAGAGTGATGGAATTCCCTGCTCTGATTGAAAATGAATGAAGATTTATAGGAAGTCAGAAAAATTAAATTGCTACTTCTGGACATAACAAAGTAACATTTTCAGTCTATACCATTAATTTCATCCAAAGATGGTACAGAAAGTATCTTAAAGAGTACATATGTTATGGACAATAACATATGTACTCATTTCATATAAATCACTTGCCTTTTAAATTTGGCCAACAGATTGAGTCAGCCACACAAATCAAACCTGGTTCAGAAAATAACATTTAGAGAAGCACAGAGGGAAAAAACACCATCTGAGTTTAAAAACAACATCTTTTACAACAGTGTTAAAGGAAAGACACATTTTGGAGCTCATAATTCTCATACATTTCATCATGGAAGTTGGATAAACAAAGAGCTTCCAGCTCCAAATGTCACTGACATGCTACTAACACATTCTCATGAGGGACCAAACACCTCTTGGGTCGAAGGACATTTTTCTTAGATTTGTTTTCCAATTAGCATTTTAGGTTATTTAAGGGCAATGCCTTCTTAACATACTTTGGGGTTTTCTTTTTTCTGTAATGCAGTGCAGAAGAACAATTCTTTAAAACAGTAAAAAGGAGAAATACCAGAATAAAATATCAAACTGCTCATGAGATATCTTTTTTTCATATTTAACTTAACAAAACAGGAATAGTTAAAAGCACAAAGCCACTTAAATCTCCATTCCTATATCAATGGGACACATCACTACCCAAGGGACCATTTTCTGCACTCAATGCTACTGTGAAACTTTTCTTTCCCCTCAGTTTCCTCCTTGTGACTGCTTCTCTGGAGCTTTTACCACATTACTTTTCCTCCCCTCCCCAGGCATGGCAGATATTGGGGTTGGGACACCTTTCATGGACCAGCAATTCCAATTCCACCTCCTGGAAAAGTGGTGGAACCTTTTCAAGATCTCCCCTCAGCAGTGAGACAGGAGGAGACCCACAGGGCCAAGTTCTTTGTGCTGAAGTGCAAATGAACGTTTTGCACACTCCCAGACTCTCTAACCCAGCCTTTTCTGCCCCATTTTTGTGCTAATTCAGTGGTAAGGACATGCACACCTTGCCTTGCTCTTCAAACCTCCTGCTTTGTTCCACACTTGGCACAGGGGATGGCACAAGGAGCAGACACCAGCCAGGGAAACAGCCATGATCTGCCTGCCTTGGTCCACCAGCTCTGCCACATCTGCCTGTAAGATTTAACTGCAGGCTAGTTATGTTTTCATTAATCAGTTCTGATTTTCACAAGCCAGGATCTGACTTTCTGCACAAAAGCCTTCTCTTTCAACAGAAAACATACTAAAATACACTTTCAAGTGGTTGCAGATTTTTTTAATTTTTTTTTTTAATGGAGAAACATTAGGTAATTAAAGAAATCATGCACCATGCCATGTGGAGGCCTCCTAACAAATACAACTTTGGTGGCCATGACCCTGGCCAGAGGAAGAAGGCTGTGATGTCACCTCATCCCCAAGTCCCAGTTTCACGGATAGTATCTCTGAAAGGAATTGTCTAAAGGAGATTGTTCCTTATGAAAAGTTCACATGATGGAGTCTGAAGGGCTTGTTTCACTTGAAGCCCAGCAGGACAGAGCTGTTTGGAAAGAAGCATTCAGTGTGTTCTGTTTTGCTGAAAGCTGTCACAGTGAACAAGTACTTAGCAAACAGCATGAACAAGGATATGAACTAGAAAACTAGCAGGGCCCTGACAACATTGTAATAGTGGGCTCGTCTGTTCTGAGCCTCTGCAGGGATGCATGGGGGCAGGAGAAGGGAAGCAGGAGCACTGGACTCCTGTATTTCTGGTTTTTTATGAAGGTGGCAGTATCTATCATTGCTGCCAGCTTGTTTGTGCCATGCTGGTCACTCCTGGCACGGGTGGGAGGAGCAGCCTGCTGGCCAGGAGGGCTGCAGGGCAGAGGCACAGCACATCCCAAGGGGGGAACTGACTGATTCACTGAAAAACAACCAGTTCTCTTCCTCTTGTCCTGCTCTGTGATGTCTTTACTGCTGCTGTGATGGGCTGCCCAAGCTGTCAGCCCATCCATGCTCAGCAGGGAATAAAAGCTGCCTGAAGCCCAGTCTGCAGCTGGGAGAGCATCTGCCATGCCACACCTTTGAGAAGAGGCCACTTTCACTGCTGGTGAGTTGATCACACCATGTAGATATAAATTAGCACCCATTAAAGACCCCCTCTCCCTCCACACCACCAGAATATAATGTTGGAGGCACCACAAGATTAAGACATCAAATGAGTAGGGGATAAGAACAAGTTACACTTATATAATACACTTAAATAACACACAAGAAGCTATCAATACAAGAATAAGATACAATTATATTATACACTTAAAATACTCCTTTGGTTTTTACATAGTACATCCAGGTCCTTGTTTCTCTAGCAAGCCCCAAAACCACACTAACCACACCTTTCCACCATCACTCTGACAGCTTTCCAGCTCAGGACAAGCAGAGTTTCAAAAGCTGTGAGTAATCATTTTTTATTTCTCACTTCTAACAGGTTGTGCATTCTCCTAGACAGAGAAAGTCCCTAACTGGAGTTCTTTGCTGCAGAGGGCCAAGTGTGCCCTCTCCAGATCATCTTCCACCAAGCAATTAACACAAAATCCCTTTTCTCCCATTCCCTTTGCAAGGACAGAAGACCTGGAGTGTTTAAGTGCTCAGAACAGCACTCACCTCTTGGCTTCCAGACCTCCACTGGCTCAGGATGGAAAGAACTTTTCTAGCCTACAGCAAATCCTGATTTTAGCAGTTCCTGGGATGTATTCCTGGAAATGTCACCCATTCCTTCCATATTCTGCCATGGCTGAAAACCTCTTCTAGTGGTTTGTGAAAAGAGCAGAGGTGAAGGAAGGAGGAGTGAAGAAGCAGCAGCTCCTACACAGGGATGGATCAGAGGCACTGCTGCACTCCTGACCCTCTGCCTGCACTTCCTTCCTCCCTTCATGGCCAGGAACAGAGTGATTGCTCCTGCCTGTAAATTTGGATCTTAATTTATAAGGTAGATATACATTGCTATTTAAAGGTTATAAAGAGAATTTTGTCTGGTCTCCTGCTTTAGTGCAGCTCATTTGGCATCTGAGGAATATCTGTCCTTAATCTGAGCCTTCTAAACCTTTTAGCATTAAAGACAGGAATGTTTTTTGGTAATCCACAATGTTTCTAGGTGAGTTCTCCCCTAAGTCCCTCCACAACACTGATGAATATCCAGCTTTAGGATGAGCTGTATTCCAGGGAAATCCAGAGCTGTGGCCACCAAAGTGACTGGCTTTGTCTGGATCTGAGGAACACATTTTATCACTTTTATGATAATTCAAATGTATTGTTCTCTAGTTCTCATGTAAACTGAGTATCAGGTGTTCTCAGACTCAAAAGTACCTCGTGGGATTGAATTTACTTCAAAGATAGGCAAAGCCACTCTCTCCCTCTGAAAACCACATCCCTCAGATCCTGGGAATTCTATTACAAGTTTCTTATCACTCTGAGGATAACAGAGTTTTTTCAGCAAGCAAGTGTCTTTTGTAAGGACACCAATTATGATAAGGCTTTTCTTCCACTGATTTTGTTCAGCTGCTCCCTGAACCACATAGCATGTTTTCATTAGGAAAAAAAAAGTGATTTCCCTCTCTTTTTCTCTGCTTTTTCCAGCCCAAATCTCCTTTCACTCTGAGTGCAAAAGTTTGAAAGAGAAAGGATTAACTACGCTTTATTACAAATAAAATATTAAAAATATTTAAAATACCAGCATTTTTATTATATAGGGACCTATATAATAAACGTTTATGATATTATTTATATATTATAAAACGTTTATATATAACATATATATATAATTCCCTAGAACACTGGGGCCTGCACCATAAACATTTTCAGCATGACAGCTTGGATTAGCCAGGAAAATTTGGTCTGTAGCAAGAAAACATTTCCATGATGTAAATCCCCACAGGACTGGGGGTGAGCACCCACGCAGAGGTGACCTCCAGGTAGAAGCAGGGACATTTCCAAGAGGTGCCATCCCTGATTCTGGACAGCTGCAGAGGGACAGGATGTGATTCTGTGCCCCACCTCTGTCCCTCTATAAAATATCCACTGGCACTTTAGTGATTTATACCTCTGCCTTTTGTGTCTAAATTTGCCAAACTGCTTTGCCTCACCTGTGCTGCTCCCTGCAGCACCTGGAGCTCCACAATCAGGATGGCAGACACAGATCTGCTGCTAAACCTGCCACTGCCTCACCTGCAGCAGGAATTCTTTTTGTCCCTGCACAGCAAGGGCAGGAGCCATTCCTTCTCCCATTTCCCTCCCCACAGAGATCCCATATTTCTGCTCCATCCCCAGGCCAGCCCATCTTTAACCCATGAGCTGTTTGAAACTGCAGAACACAGAGCCCCTTTCATGCAGGGAGGGATGTGTTCCTGCCAGCCCCCAGTGTTCTAGGGAATTTGCCAGATCCCTCAATAATCTGATCCTCTGCCTTTTGGCTGCAGTGCTCAGAGCTCTCCCAGGACAGGATCTCCATCCCCTCCTGCATCATGCTTTCCCCACTGCCTGGTAACCATGTGGGGGCTCCAGCCCAGCTCAGCATTCCCCTCCCAGCAGAGCAGCTGAGGCAGCAGCTCCAGACAGCACAGGCACATGCAGGAATGGAGGATTCCTAATTGCAGTGTCCCTCTGAAGCTTTCTGCTGCAATAAATGCACTGGGTTTGATTCCTGCAGCACAAACACAGGGCTGCAGGAATCCAGCAGAGTGCCAGCAACAAGGAGATTGAAAGTGATGTAAAAGATGGTCCAAACCGGGCCTGAAGAGGCACCAGGGACAGCTGAGCTGCTTTACTCTCTATGCTGAGTCGCCCAATACTGTTGGGAGCACCCTCCCCTGGCTTGGCACACCAGACCAGTGATAAGGGATGTCCCCCACCCTCCTGGGCTGCCCATAACTCACTGGGCACATGCTGAGGAAAAAGCCCGTGCCAGCCAGCCTGCAGCAGTGCCAGCCTGAGAACAAGGGAGGTGTCACCCTGGGTAGCTGTGCTGCCATCACCCAGAGCAGGATATTGCTGCTCCAGACATCTCCTGTCTGACTGACTTCCCTGCCGAGCTCTCGTTCCTGCTCCTGCCCAAAATGAACAGATCTTGCAGAAAAGGAATGTAATTTTAAAAGTTCCAAGTGAATCAAATGCTTTAAAAACACAGTGCCTGTGGCACAATGGATCAACTCTGTCCTGGGTGTCAGGCCATTCACTGCAGCAAGCTCACACCAGAGATGAATTTGCTCTGGTGCCTTTGTCAATAAAATTCTCGATTAAAAGAGACCCTATATAGAGCTGGTCCCAGAGGTAATTGCTGGTTAATCAGCCAATTAACTGACCCAACCAGTAGGAAAAGGAGAAGGGGGAGGAAGGGGGGAAACAAATCAGTCAAGGTAGGGTAGAACGTAATTCTCTGGGAGTTAATGTTAGAAACCTTCTCAAAGGGATTGCAGCCTACCTTGACTCACTCCCTTTCTCCTTCCCTTGTTCTCCTCTTCCCAATTTGTAATTGTTGGTTCCCTTAATTGGCTGATTAACTACTTATTACAGGCAGAGCTGGAGGTATGTGGGATCCCCTTAGCCACGTTGATTGCACCAAGGGAAGCAAGGCTGAATGCAGCAGAGCATCTCTGTGGGCTGCCTTTTCCCTACCCAGCCTGGTGGCTTCCAGTCCAGCAGCATTTCCTTTGAGAAGACCCTTTTCTAAAGTAGTTTCTCTTTTATTTATGTAAAACTGCAAAGAAAGGGTTTATTTTTTAACACTCTGTTGTACAAACAGAATGGTTTTTAGCATTTAGCACCCCCAAACCAACCTGTTTCCTACTCACCAATCCACTATCAGCACTATCAGGGTATTTTAATGAATGAGCTGTTACAGCTGCCTGATGTTCCAATAATAAGTAATGACAATAGAATTAACCTCTATTTCCCTTTGATAGTGTCACCAGGCTGCAGTGCTGGCAGATGAGTCCTAAAGGTGAAAAGGGCAAGCTGAGAGAGCTCCCCTCATTTCCACTCCTTGGCTTTCTGTGGGGGCAGAGAGCAGAGCTCCCCCTTGCATTTGTTGGCTTCACAGGAGATTTATGGTGGGTCAGGAGGGAGGTACCAGGAGTCCTGGTACATCCTGGAGCCACACGGCTGAGGAGGAGCCCAAAGTTGCTCTCTGAAGCTTCAAAGAGGAGTTTTGCTGCTGTTCAGCACAAAGGAAATGTCCCAGCACTGCTTTAACACACCTTGAGCAGCAAAGCCAGGCAGAGATGGAGCTGCCCCAGGTGGAACTGTGACATCAGGGCTCCAGGGCTCTGACCCCTCCCAGACAATACCTGCCAGTGCACACAGGCAGGTTGCTTTCTAAAGCTGGTGGATTGTTTAGGTGTCTCACCTTCCTCTGAATATAATAAATAATATTCTTTTTTTCTCTCCTCATTTCTTGAGCTGCAAAGCAGCAACTGCTCCAGGGAGATGGGCAGAGAATGGAGTTCTGACAGAGCCTCTATTGCATAAACCTCTTCTGCAAATTCCACTTTTCTCCTTCACCTTCAGAAGAAAGTTTGGGATTTTAGTTCTATTTAATATTTGTGATTATTCAGCTCTCCTACCCCTCTTTTCTCCCTGAGCAAAAGGGCAGGCTGAACCAGGGCAGCCCATCCTCAACTGCATGTAAATCACAATCTGATTAGGCAGTGATATATTCATCTCTAGCTCCTGTATAAAAGTTATTCAAGTATTTTGACAAAATAAGTGCTGTTTACTTTATACATTTTCTGCTAATTCTAAAGATTTCTGCAAACCTAAAGGATCTCATGGAATTTACAGGCTTGTGGCTTTGCTATTGAAAGTATAAAAGCATGCTAAATTAAGTTGATTTGCCTGTGAAAGAAACACGTCCATTATTCATGTCAGGGCCCTGTCACATCAAATTGAGGGAGTGAAGAAAACCCTTTTTTAACAACGTTTAGAAGCAAGGGAAAAACCGACCATTCAGGAACTGAATTTCAATTGGGAGAAAGTCAGCCTGAAAGCAAGGTTAAAAAAAAAAAAAAATAGAGTTGGGGACATGTCTAATGTTGGGAATCAGCAAAGGGTGGGTTGATTTAACTTTGGCTGGGATCTTTCAAACAGAAAGCCAGGATGAAACTCAAAGTAGCAAGTAGGACACAGTCTCGATGTCTCTCATGTGTAAACTTGTCACAAGTAGTTAAGCTAATTCAGATTTAAAACTTTTCAGACCCTGTTCTTCTTGGATGCTTCGAAATAATGATAAAAATTGTTAAATAAAGCATTGAGTTTGTGCTCAGCTAATTTATCCACTGGCTATTACATGATTTAATTCTTATTAGCAGACAGCATGTAAGGGGTTTAAAGCTTGATGAGCTGACAGAAATTGAAAAAAAAAAAGGTTGCTTTAGATATGGTTTTTCTTCAGCTGGGGGCTGAGAGGATCAAAAATAGTCAGGACTGTTTCCTGTCTACTATAAGAGACACAGATATATTATATAACTTAATGTAGCCAGAAAATCTCACAATTTATATTATGTACTCCACGGTAGGTACAGACACAATAAATGGCACCTGCCATCTTTTAAATTAAAAAAAAAAATAATTTGCAATCTCCTAAGCTATCTGAATGTATACAGAGTTAAAGGAGAAACTGTAAGGGGAATTTTGTGCATCGAAATTCTTCTCCTTGTCTGACCATAATTTCTCGTGTGTCCTGCTTATTTAGCAAACAAAAAGCTTACAGTTCCTTCTGCCTACAGTTGGTTTTTATAAGCTTAAACCAGCACGTTAAGTGGCATTTCACAGTCCTCTGCTTCAAGCCTAATCGCTTTAGACCGGACACTTGAGGATATTCTTTAAAAGCAGCCCAGTTTTTATGTGCTGACATTATCATACTGTACAAAGGCTAACTCGGCCACTTAAATCATGTTTCTGGCTACCAGGCCTGTACCTCATTTCTGCCTGAGATTTGTTTCCCTACCTTTTGTTTTTTCCAGCCCCAGAGCCTGGGGGTTAACATGTTTTCTGCTTTAGAGCTCTTCTGTGAAAGACACTTTGCCACCTCATCCAGGCTCTCCCTGCAGCTTCCCAACTTCAAAGTCTCAAGCTGGGAAAGCAAATCTTAAGTCCCAAATGCTGGACTCTATAGGACCCTCCACTAAAGTTAAGTTCTTGTCTTTAATTGAAAACTGCAGCCAGTGTAAATAGGAGATAGTTTGCAGCAAGCTGGTCACAAAGGGAATTACCTCGTGGAGTGGCTCCACTGGGGTAAACAGAGGGGATAAAAAAGGGGAAGAAAAAGAGGGAGGAAAAAAGGCAGGAGGAAAAGAGAGAGGCATTGTGCTGTGGAGGTAGCATCAAGACAAGGATTAATGGCTGCAGGAATTGTATTTTCTGTGCTTTCAGCAATGTTACAATCTCCCAAAAGTGAGTGTTACTAATAAGTGGGCCAGTAAAGAGAGGTCAGGGCATTAAGGGAAATGGAAAAATCAGGCTCTGAAAATAACAGGAGCCTTTTATTCTGTAAAAACCAAGCAAAGTGGTGCTGATCTGTTTATTTTTAGTACTTACATTTCGGTCAACTAGTGAAATTTATTATTTCGAAGACTTGATAACTTCAAAGTGACAGGAGGTGATACACTCATACCATAAATGCCAATTTCTGCCAGCAGAACTTATTTCCCTGTGCCCCCATTTTATTTATCTCACAGTGAAATTGATTTCAGTGCTGATGTGAAATCAATTCACACAGATCTAGGGGTGAAACCCAAGCAGCCGTGCTGGGGGCTGGCAGGGCAGCTCCAGGGGAGGGGTGATGGTGGTGGGATGCAGGGCAGGATCCCTTTGCATCCTCAAACCTCTGCTGCCCTGGGACTGGTGCTGGGACAGGCTCACAAAGCATCCCCAGAGCTCTGCAGCCCCTCAGACAGACACAGCAGGGCACAGGGAGGGGAGCTCTGTGTCCTGCTCCTTCCTCCCACTCCCAGGGGAGGGGTGAGTTGGGGTTTGGCTTGTTGGGCTCCTGCCCTGCTCGGTGAATCTCCTTCTCCAGCAGGACCTGCAGCTTTAGCAGCTCAGCTGTTGTTATCAAATAGCAAAAGTCCTGTTATCAAATAGCAAAGGTCCCATACCTTCTTGTTGTTGTCATATAGCAAAAGTCCCACACCTTCTCAGAGACTTCTCAAGTGCAGCTCTTCACGTCACTGACTCCTTCCTCTTCACAGCACAGCCAACAAGCTCCAACTCTCTTCACAGATGTGACTGTTCCTGGTCCTTGCAGCAGCCATCTCACTTCTCAGATCCCACCAATCCACTCTTTTATGCCACTGTTCTTATTGGCTGCAGGTGTAGCTTCTTAACATCAGGCCTGCTCCTAATCTTTAGTAATTGGTACAGCTGCAACTCCTTAAGGGTAAGATTACTTTCTATACAACCTTATAGTGTATCCCCCTACACTCAGCTGCACCATGGAACAGCACCCTGAGGGTCACTAATTTCAGGCTCAGTTTAGGTCCTTTCCCAGCTCCCTGAATCAGCCTGGATTTGTCTCTTGATCCCTCGGTGACAGAATTTTCTGCCTGCAAAATGGGAGGCAGAACTCTTCCTTCTTTTCCAGCTCCCTGGCCTTTTCCATACACCCCTAAGCAGAGAATGGACACTGTGCTGCTGGGAATGCATTGAGCAGCTGGGATACATTTTGGTATTAAAATTATTACTATTTAAATGATTGTTTAAGCAAACACACTGACCTCTATTCTGTGCTGAATAGCTCACTTATGCCAGGTCACATCACTCCATAAGAGCTGAAATGGCTGGAATCTGGATACACTGAAAAGTAACAGGATGGATATTAGCAGGAAAAAAAGACTTTCCACTGCTATCAGTGCACCTACTGCTGGTTTTGTTTGCATTTGGGTTTTTAATTCATAGCTCAGCATATTCAAAATGCAGGTCTGAATGGAAGCCAGTGGAGCCAGAGTCTAAAAATCTCATAGAAATATAATTGAGTCTGTTCATGCATAATGCAGAATTACAGGAAACTGTGAGGGGATTCAGAAAAATATACTCCACTATGGTTTTTTTCATGTTACATAACCTATTTTTAATAAAATATAGAATCAGTGAGTTTAAGAGCACTGCTGACACAAAAGAGAATCCTACCATTATGGAGCAGGGAATGGCATTTGTTTCCATTCACTTTTCCCTGGCTTACAGTTTGCATTAATTAAAAACTCTCTCAGAAGTTCCTGCAGCAGGAATCCTTTGGATGCACCTGTGAGAAACAGACCTGATTAAAAATTCAGCATATATCCTGTCCAAATAAACGAACTTAAAATTGGCATTAATTTTGAGAGGTCAGTAAATGACTCACTTGGCCAAGACTCATAAAGTACTCTTTCAGCTTCTCCTTTTCCACTTGAATATTTGCATACTTTTTAGATTCTTGGTTTTAATAGAATTCTCTTTCTTTATTATTTTTTTTTATTTTTTACTGCCATGGGAAATAATTTAATTGTGCATGGTGTGAGACTGTCCCCGTGTGTACACAAAAACAAACTCCATGCCTTTTAAACTGAGATCTAAATTAATCCAGAGGGAAAAAACCCCTTAGCTTGAGCCATTGCCCATTATTATTCTGCTTACAGTACACACTTGGGAAGTTTTCCTGTTCATAACTCACTGTCTGCAGAGCACTGCACCTCTCAAAGATATGCAAGTTCATTCCAGCATTTATCTGCTCTTTTCTCCTCAGGAGTTCAACTGTTTTTCCGCCTGATGGTTTGAATGAATTGGAGATTTTGAGCTCATCCATCAGATTTGGAAATGATCCCTGAATTGATGAGAGTGTTTAACAGTTAATTGAACATTTCTGTTGGGAACTTTCCTCGTTTCAAAGTGCAGAAATGCCTCACCCAGGGATGTGGGCAAAGAAAAGGGGATCCAAGACACATCTTTGCCCCACAAATATTTTCTTCCTCTAGAGTGCAGCAGATTTTAAATAACAGGGGCACCACAAGCAAACAGTGATCTGAAAAGGACTTTCACAGAACCTGAGACCTGCCATGTTCTGCTGCAGGAAATTACTCATCATTTCTCCAAAAAGATACACATAAAACATACATTGGTCAGCCAACAAGGCTTTCCAAAGGGAACTGATGATACCTGTAAGAATTCAGCTGGTTTTTAATCTTACTGTAATCTTTGTGCCCCTCTCTCTTAGCTGACTTTGAAAATGCCCAGCTGCAATCAAGGGGACAAAAATGAACCTGAATTTTTTCTCATGCCTTGACAGTCATGAAGAAAAAACTTCCAGACTTTCTGCTCCCTTGCAGCACTTCAGCTAAAGAGAAATCACTGATCTCCTTTCTCAAACTCCACCAGATCACTTAGTGTAGTTCACTTTTCTCTTTTCCACTGAGGTTTGTACAATTCTGTTAGAGCATGACTTGAATTTCTTCACTGTAGCCTTGGGGAGGTGGCTGGAACAAGATTCTCTTTAAGGTTCCCTCCCACCCAAACCATCCTGTGACTGATCTGTGGCAAGGCCTTAACTCAGTGTCCCTCCTGGCACCCAGCAGAACCTTGGTGACACATCCCAAACACTGGAACACCTCCACCAAACCCTTCACAAGGACTTTGGGGAAACCAAGGCATGAGGAATGGAAGTTATTTGCTCAGGCACTCAGGGAGTCAATACCACACTGAAAATTGAACCCAGTTTTCCAGTTTCTCTTTCCAGGGACCTGTCAACTGGGACCTATTTCCTCCTTGGTCCTTGTGACTTTATTAAGAATGACCTTTAGAGATGATGGAGATTTCTACTGAAAGTGCTTAATCCTTTCCCAAAAATCAGAGCAGCTCACTTTTCTACAGGAAAACTCATCCGAAACTTCCTTAGGAGAAATTGTGAAGATATGGATTTGTATAAATAATCTCATTTCAGGAAGTGTTTCTGTTCCTCATACCTTGGTGACACATCCCAAATGCTGAACACCTCCACCAAACCCTTCCCAAGGACCTTGGGGAAGCTCCTCCTGCCCCTGCAGCCCCTGGTGCTTTTCCTCTGCAGAGCTGCCTGCTCTGCTCCACTGACCAGCCTAATTCCCTCATTCCTCTGCACCAGCTCCCTTTATTTAGCAGCTTGCTTTTCCCAGCACCAAGATCATTCCTCTGTGCTGGATGGTTAATTAACTCTCCTCCCAGGTTCTCCAGGCTCCTGTGGTGTGAGAGGGCCTGGCCCTGCAGCTCTGGCTAAGTGGTCACATCCCCCAGCCCTGTCAGGTGGAGGTCTGGGCTCGATTCCCCTTGGGAGATTCCAAAACAAAAATTGTTCTTTCTGAACTACCATTCTCCCCCACTGTGGGAAACTGCTGAACTTGGATTTTATACTTCCAGGGATGACAACCAATTTATTCTATTTTTTTTTAGCATAAATTCTGATTCAGAACAAGCTTTGCTCAGCACCAGGGCTAAGAATCATATCCCTCTCTCCATCCTGCTTCTCCTGTTCCTCCTGTGCCTGTGCCACAGCAGCACAGGAAAGTGGGAAATTGCTCCAGCTGATAAAAGATTATTTCCTTACCTTTGCTGGGCTACTTTTCAGCCAGTTGAGGTGCATGATGTGTTTTGGAAGCTGGAAATCAGCAGCAGGGACAAGGGGCTGCTTTTCTACAAGGATCACCCCTGAGTCACAGAATCACAGAATCTGCTGCAGGAAATAACTTGTCATTTTTTCCAAAAAGATACACATAAAACATACATTGTTTTATGGAAGAGACAAGGTTGGAAGAGACCTTCAAGATCATTGAGTCCAACCTGTTCCCTGACACCTCAACTAAACCCTGGCACCCAGTGCCACATCCAGGCTTTGTTAAACACATGTGCCAGCAGAGGAGACATTCCTGAAGGATCAGGGCAAGCCAGGCATCCTCAGAGGGAGCCACACTCATCACAGCCTTCATCTGCTCCCACAGCTCACCAACACCAATTACAGCACAACAGATCTGTGGTGTTTGTGAGGGTCTCCAGGACAAGGTGAGCAATGAGGAATCTGACTCCATGTTCTTGGAACGCTGATTATTCTATTCTATTCTATTCTATTCTATTCTATTCTATTCTATTCTATTCTATTCTATTCTATTCTATTCTATTCTATTCTATTCTATTCTGCCATACTAAAACTATACTAAAGAAAGACAAAGGATACATCAGAAGGCATAACAAGAATGAATAATAAAAACTCCTGACTGACTCCTGACTGTCTGACACAGCTGGCTGTGATTGGCCATTAAGTTAAATCAATTCACATGAAGCCAATCAGACATTCACCTGTTGGTAAACCATCTCCAGACCACATTCCAATGCAGCAAACACAGGAGCAGCAGCCAGATAATTATTGTTTTCATTCCTCTCTGAGGCTTCCCAGGAGAAAATTCAGGGCAAAGAGGATATTTTAGAAAACATCATGGTGACACAGATCCACCGCAGGAGCGATCTGAACCCATCCACACCCAAATCAAAGCGTGCCCATCCTCTGGAGCCCCTGCCCTGTGCGGACATGGAGAAATGGGAATTCACACCCCAGTGCAGGGCACACACAGGGGCACAACCCTCTCTGGGAGAAATAGAGCCCCAGGGAAAGCCAGACCCACTCCTGTGACATGTCCCTGCTCCTGCTGAGGATGGTGTCCGAATAATTCCCGTTCATTTCCAGGGACAGCGGCCCCAGAGAGGCAGGGATACAGTGGAAGGGGTTGGGTTGTGGGGTACCGCGATTTTCTGTGAGTTTGAAACACAGCCGCTCTTTTGATCGTACTGTAGCCAGTTCTGTGTGGCTATTGTGGTTCTCCTTACATGTCAGGCACTGTATAAAGCAGATAAAAGCGTTAATTTCCGCATTTTGCTCGTTTTGCCCGTTTTCCATCAGTTTTCCTCGCCTCGAGCCTCCGACGGGCCGGGCCCTGCTGCGCCCTCTGCTGTTCGAGGGGGGGAATTGCACGGTCTGTGCCCGCTCCTGTCCCCTGTCCCTGCTCCTGTCCCCTGTCCCTGCTCCTGTCCCCTGTCCCCGCTCCTGTCCCCTGTCACTGCTCCTGTCCCCTGTCCCTGCTCCTGTCCCCTGTCACTGCTCCTGTCCCCTGTCACTGCTCTCGTCCCCCGTCCCTGCTCCTGTCCCCTGTCGCTGCTCCTGTCCCCTGTCACTGCTCTCGTCCCCTGTCCCTGCTCCTGTCCCCTGTCCCCACTTCTGTCCCTGCTCCTGTCCCCTGTCCCTGCTCCTGTCCCCTGTCCCTGCTCCAGTCCCCTGTCCCTGCTTCTGTCCCCGCTCCTGTCCCCTGTCCCTGCTCCTGTCCCCTGTCACTGCCCCTGTCCCCGCTCCTGTCCCCTGCCCCTACTCCTGTCCCCTGTCCCTGATCCTGTCCCCTGTCACTGCCCCTGTCCCCGCTCCTGTCCCTTGTCCCCACTCCTGTCCCCGGTCACTGCCCCTGTCCCTGTCCTCTCTCCCCTGCCCCATCCCCTGTACCTGCTCCTGTCCCCTGTCCCTGCCCCTATCCCTCCTCCTGTCCCCGTCTCTGCTCCTGTCCCCTCTCCTGTCCCCTGTCCCTGCTCCCGTCCCTGCTTTTCCCCCTGTTCCTGTTGCCACTCCTTTCCCTTGTCCCTGCTCCTGTCCCCTCTCCTGTCACTGCTCCTGTCCCCTGCCCCATCCCCTGTCCTTGCTCCTGTCCCCTGTCCCTGCTCCTGTCCCCACTCCTGTCCCTGTTCCAGCTCGTGTCCCCTGTCCCCCGCTCCTATCACTGCTCCTGTCCCTGCCCTTGTCCCTGCTCCTGTCCCTTCCATTTCCTGTTATCCCATGCCTGTGCTTCTCCACAGAAACATTCGAGGGGCTGTTCCTCCAGGGCTTTATAAAATCACTACAAGTTTCATCTCACATCAGTCCAGAGGAGGTCACTGAGATGGTCAGAGGGAAGGAGCAGCTCTTGAGCAGGGCAAGGCTGAGAGAGCTGGGATTGCTCAGCCTGGGAAACAGAAAGGTTTGGGGTGACCTCACTGTGAAGGGAGCATGGAAAAAGGATGGAGAGAGACTTTTTAGAAGAGCATGGAGTAACAAAGGAGAATGGATTTAAAATAAAGGAAAAAAGGTTCAGAGAAGATGTTAGGAGCAAGGTCTCCCCTGTGAGGATGTGAGGCCCTGGCTCAGGGTGCCCAGAGCAGCTGTGGCTGCCCCTGGGTCCCTGGCAGTGCCCAAGGCCAGGCTGGACATTGGGGCTGGAGCAGCCTGGGACAGTGGGAGGTGTCCCTGCCATGGCAGGGATGGAATGAGATGACTTTTAAGGTCCCTTCCAACCTAAACCATTCCATGATTCTCTAAGTCCCAGGTTTGACACAAGAGCACAGAGAGCTTTACCCCAATCCAGACTGTCGGCTAAACATAAGTTATCCATGGGGAAAGGAACTTTTTAACTCCATTGCTGTGGAAACCTCTGGGAATCCCAGCTCCATCTCCAGCAGGGTGAAGAGCAGCACTTTGGGAAGCCTGTGCCCAGTTCAGTGTCACTGACCCATGTCCCCAGCCAGACCCTCACTGCTCTGTGCCCACCTGGCTCATGTCTGCCACTGGGAGCTCCTCAGGGCTGAGCTCCCCTGGCTCCCATCACTTTCAATCAGAGCTGGGTCTCCTGTAGCACCAACAGCAAACAGTCAGTGAGCCCCAAGTAAGGAGCAAAGGCAGTGATACCTTGGAATTTAGCTTTTTAGTTTTTATTTTTTTTGATTTTGTGCTGCTTTGGTGTGTGGGTCTGGGTTTCATATAAGGGATAGTAAGGTGTGGGTATGGGTTTCACATGAGGGGATGGTGAGCTCTGTGCACAGAGCAGGGAGACAAAATTATATTATATTAAATATTATATTATATTATATTATATCATATCATATCATATCATATTATGCTATACTAAAACTATACTAAAGAAAGAGAAGGGCTTAACAAGAATGAATAATATTCCTGCTCTAGCTGGGACAAATGATCCAAATCTCAGCCCCAAGAGCACAAACAACATGGGCTGAGGAGAGAAAAACAAGGATGGACTGAATGGGCTAAAGCTGGAACTGGACAATTAGCTCCATGCAAATGGAGCAAAATTTATAAAAGTGAGAGATCTGGTGACCAAGCCCTCTTCTGCTTCCATCTTGGAGCCATCCAGGCACAGCCACAGCTGTGGCTCTGGTCCTGCCAGGGTGTGGCCTTTGAAGGCTCTTCAGTAAATATCCTCTTTATATCTTCAATAAATCTCCTCTTTATTCCCCTAAACTCCATTTAGCCTCTGCTCCAGCTCCTTAAGGCATCAGCAGAGAGAGCAAGATGCTCAGCTGGAAGAGAAGGAAAGACAAGGAAGGATTTTTTAATCAATGACAGGATAACAAGGAATTTCATCCCAGCTTGGAATGAAACAAAAGCAAAAAGCCACAATTCCTCTCCATTTACTGTTTCACAAATAGTGAAAAACTGGTAAAGTCTAAGATGATGTTTCACTTGTGGCACTGGAAGGATTGGCATTCAAATATAACTAATCCCAGCCTAAAAGTAACCATTTCAAGGACTATTTATAGAAATCATAAAATTTGTATTCTTTTTTTATTTAAAATGCCAATGTGTATTTTGGTCACAGGACCCTGCTTCTCTTTGAAGCTGAGAGTTGCTTTTTTAAATCTCCATAGTACAGAAACACAAGGTTCTTGTGATTCCATAAACCAGTTAACTCCTTGAAATTAACAGTGTTTTTCCCCAAATTAAAATTCAGTCTTTTATATTGTATTTGATCTGGATACAATTTGTCAGTTAGTGATACCAAAATGCACATAACAAGAAAACCAGTGCAATAATTAAAATAATACTGTCTTATTCAGATTGAGTGAGGTTAGATGATTTTAGCTCCAACAGGATTCCTGCCAGCAGGCCTGGAGCTGTGCAGGGAGAGGACAGGAGGCAATTTCACAAATAATGACAAACAAGTAAAATCCAAGATGATGTTTCATTTATGGCATTGGCAGACATTCAAATATAACCAATCCCAGCTTGAGACCAGCCTAAAATTAACCCTTTCAAGATCTGTTTATAGAAATCATAAAGTTTGGGGGGGGTCTTGGTTTTTGGGGTTGTTTTGTTTGTTTGTTTGGGGGATTTGAGTTTTGTTTTGTTTTGTTGGGGGGTTTTTGTTTGTTTTTATTTTGTTTTGGAGGGGTTTTTTTTGTTTGCTTGGGGGTTTTTGTTTGTTGGTGGGTTTTTTGGGTGTTTTTGTTGGGTTTTTGTGGGGGTGGTTTTGGGGTTTTGGGGAGTTTTGTTTGTTTTTTTATGTCATTTTTTGTTGGGTTTTTTTGTTTGTTTGGGTTTTAAATTTTTTTTAACTGCTGCTGGCTGGTTATGAGGCAGTGGATGTGGGAATAAAGGACTCCTGCACACATCCAGCAGCTCCTGTAACAATGCAGCTTCAGGCTGCAAATATTGCTCCAACCCCTGGGGTTTTACCGGGCTGCTGAGGGTGCTGGTTACAGCACAGAACTCTTCAGGCACCCTTGGAATTCATTTCCTGGCAGGACAGGAGGTGCTGAGGAGGAGGAGGAGGGGCAGATTTTGGGGTGAAGCTGTGCCCTGTGGGGGCCTGGGATGGTGTCAAAGCTGTGAGTGGCTTTCCAGATGAGCCCCACCGGGTGTTCTGCACTGCCAGATATTTCCAGCTGTGGCTGTGATGGGTTTGTGGGGCAGATCTGGGCATGGCCCGGCTGACCCCGGGGGAGGCAGCCCCGAGGCCATGGGATGTTCAGCTCTGCTGGATCTCCATAGAGGGGGCCAGGAATGCACGGGGAACAAAGCCCAGGGCTGCACACAGCAAAGGATGAAGGGCAGCCGAGTTTGATAACCACATTAAAGCACTACCAACATCTGTTCAGGGCAAAGACAACACTATCTGCAGGAATTAACCTCCTGAACCACTTAATCATTAACCTCAGCAGAGGGAAAGTTGGACAACAAGAGCCCTATTTGTCAGGAGGGATGCAGCGAGCAATATTTTACTGAGAACAGCGTGAGAAGGGCTTGCCCAGCTTTATACATTTTAAACACAGAATATATTTGTGTGGGAAACAAGGAGACAATGGGTGTAAATAAACAGATGATCCTACCTTGAAGCCTTCATCCATTTATCCTGGTTCAAGTGGCTTGAAATGTTTTGTCCTGTGTTTCCTCCAAACAAGCAGAGATGCTTCAGTTCTCACTCAGGAGTATTCCTGGCCATGGAAAGAATTACAAATGGATAGGATGGCACAATTTTAAACTTGCACCCATATCTGAAGTTTCCTATTTGAAAAGAAATCAGGGATTATTGCTGTACAAGAAGCAGCAGGGCTAGAGAAGTAAAGGGTTTTGTTTAATAATTATTTGTTTATATAGACTGTTTCCCATGTGAGGTCACCCATTCAGCTGTAAACCAGCCAAATGCCTTTCCTCCACATGGGGACAGCAAGTAGAGATTTTTTTTATTTCTTTTGGGTCTTATTTTCTTTTCCAAAGGAGGAAAGGATCTGATTCCTTCAAACTTCATGGCTCCAGATTGGTGGCAGAGCTGCACTGGGGCTGACAGTTCATTTCTCTGGAGCTCAGGTAATCATTTACCCAGGGGTGTAAAGCTCTGGCACACAAGAATGATGCTGTTTAACACCCACTAGCAGCAGCCCCAGTGGCCACACAAGGTGTGCATAATCAGGGCCCAGATGTCTGCTTGGATATTGCCACAGTTGGAGGGGGCAGAAAGAAGAAAGAAAATCAAATGAAATTTGGGAAGAGGACTGAGTGAAAGGCTGCAAACAGAACCTGCTCCAGTCCAAGAGCTGTGTAATAAAAAAATTGGGTTGTGCCAGAAATGGCCCAAGGTCTCCACCCTAAATACCACACTCAATTAAAATATATTTTCCAGCTTATTCCCTACTGTCCACGTGAGGGGCTCCTGTCTGTTACTACTTAAACTTCCCTACTTAAAATAGAATTATAAAGTCTGTGGTGGGGGGGAAAAGGGAGGGTTTCACACCAAGGAAGGAAGAAGGAAGATCTCAGCCACTTTTTTATGGGATATATTTCTATTAGCCAGCAAGCTGAAGGGTTTTGGTACAAAGCCTCACATGTGTCAAAGTCAGGACAGGGCAGCATCACACAGCCAGGGACTGAGATTCCTGAAACCACAGTGTCTAACTTGGATTTCATTTATTTCATTACAAAACAGATTGGTAACTTGAACAAAAAGGAAAATTAATGGTTAATTTTTCAAACAATGGTACAGTATTTACACTCTTGGTACAAAAATCATCATTTAATGGACATAGAAACTGAATTATCCATTCAGAATAGGGCTCAGACTGGACAAAATGTGGATTTTACCTGGTCTGGAGGCACTATCCCTGTGTGCCCTCCCTTACATGTGCCTGTCAGACATGAGGCAGAGCCAACACTAATTACATGTTATTTTAGCCATGAATTATGGCCCCAACTTGCCTGACCTTAATGCTTGCAGTCTGATTAGTGGTGTGCTGACAAAAATTAGAAAAGAATCATCCTAATTACCCATTTTTAAATCAGTAAAAGGTAAACAGAGTTATCTCCCCAAAGATTTAGGTTTACCAGCACACTGGGAAGATGCTCCTCTGGTCAAGACATCCTGAAGAAATGTTCCTCAGACAATTAATTTCTCCAGCAGGATGATCCATCATCGTCTGCACTCCCACAAATTGATTTCTGGTGGTTCATCATGGTAATTTCATCCTTGCTGCTTTTCAGAGGCTGAGCTGGATCACTGCTTTTTAAATTGCTGTTTGTGGAGAAAACCAAAGACAAGGCCCTCATTAAGGTGGATAATTAATTGGAACTTTGCAGCCCTCCCTTTGTACAAGGCAGGGAGCTGGTGCCCCTCACCTGAGCTCTCTTGCACAGACACCTGCTGCTCATAATTAACATCCAATGCCCAAATTTGCATATCCTGATTCTCTCCCTCAGCTCCACACACAAAGGACAGCCTTTACTGCAGGGAGCAGCAGCTCCAGTGAAATGCTGCTCCTGGGCAGCTGCTCCTGCTGAAGGGCCCTGACACCAAGCAGCAGAGTGTTTTTATTTAAAAATTATAAGTTTGGGCTGGATTTAAAGAAAAGCACGTGGTGGTTTCCCCCTCAGGAGGATAATAGGCTTTTCATGAGATGACAAGTGTCAGAAGATGCCATAAACTTCAGGGCAGGCTTTGTTTGAGGCTGGCAGAGCTCAGCAGTGAACCTGAGGTGTCCCTTCCCTCCCCTCCTGCATGGGCTGGAGAGAAGGATCTCATCCACTTCGTTTTCTGATGAAATTGCACTGTGGAGCCTGATCCTCCTGGCCTTTACTCAGGCAAAATACTCATGGCTGTGTCTGGAAACACAGTCAAGGGTGTGCACCTGGTGTGGGGAGAGCAGACACCTCCCAAACCAGCAGGGACACCCCTCCCTCAATCCACAATTCGTGGTCCTGGTCCTGGCTTTGACACATTTTTGTACCAAAACCCTTCAGCTTGCTGACCAATTGAAAAATAACCCAGAAAAAACTGGCTGAGATCTTCCTTCTTCCTCCCTTGGTGTGAAACCATCCCTTTTCCCTCCACCACAGACATTACAATTCTTTTTTTAAGACCTGGAATCCACAATTCAGAGAGGTGAATATGGCACAGGAGAGAAGCACTGGGAGCCAGCTGAGAATCTCTGAAAATACAGCCCCAAATGCCAGATATTCCTCTGTGGGGCAAATGGAACATGCAGCTCCTTCTGGTCCTTCAGAGAAAGGGTTTTCCACGTTCACACCTTTACAGCAGAGCTGACACCAGCTGTGAGTGCTCCTCAGCTTTTGGGGGATGCTGAGAGCCAGCATGGATCTCCTGCTAACAGCTCAACATGTTCCTCTCTGCATTTTTCATCCAGGTTGCTGGATGCAAAATCCAGAGCAAGACACAGCTTTTCTGGAAGCCTTATAGAGCCTTCACTGGGTTTAAACCAGTTTTAATCATCCAGATATTAAAAATATTCTAAGCCTGATTTACCAAATGGGGGCTAACCCAAAACAGCTGCCAGGGCAGAGCCTCAGTGGTGGTGGGATTTGGATTTACAGCTTGTTTCAGCTCTTTTCCAAACCCAGAATTTACATTCAAACAGGTTTTCACCCCATATTCAAGAAAAGGAATAAAAGCCATGAATGGAAACACAGTAGAGAGAATACAGGGTGGCCTCAGTACAAATATCAATTTATAATATAAATCCACAGGGATCTGCAGGAAGCCCCAGGAGTGGAGGTGCACAACCAGATCAACAGAGACCATGACTGGATGGGGGTCATGATGCTCTTTGCTCCTTAGCTGAAGAGAAGAAAAATTGGCTTTCATTCTCATTTCACTGCTTGCTCTGTGTTTTACTCCAATTTTTAGTTAAGCTGATCTAAAAGTGAAGGCTGCTCTCTCCAAACCTCCTAGCTTTGCCCAGAAAAATGAGATGGCATTCAAGATAGAGAATCTTGGGGCTGCCTCTGGATCTTTTCCACGTGCCCCCTTTGGAAACATCTTTCCTTTCACTTTTTCCTTAATAAAAAAACCCTACCAGCAATATGTAAAATGCATTTTTCTACTTCTTAAACTTCAAACCAGAGAACAGATCTATTATTGGATCTGGGGTGATAAGGCAGATGCATCTGAGAGTTGATCCAGCTTGGAAGTTCCTCTTTTCAAGGGTGAAAGCAAATTTGCAGTTTGTGTAGAGCGAAGTTACACAGTGAGTAAAAATTAAAATTACCTAAATAAAAAAATAAAGTTATCTAAAATAAAGTAAAATAAAAAATATTTAAACATTTTAAAAATAAAGTTACCTAAACTCATGACTGTACCTGGAAATAATAAGGTGATGGGTAATTGACTGCTTACTTTTAAGAGCAAACAGAAAACAAACTAATTTCTGGTGGAATTAACTGCTACTGAACTTCATTTAAAAAAAAAAAAAATTAAGACACTTCAGACCTAGACATGGAAATGGTCCATAATTCCTTATCTGTGACACAACTTCAGAATCCATCCCTGGGAGTACCTGTTCAGCAGCCTGTGGCAAATGAAGAAGACAAAGAAAAACATTGCACTGGGAGTCATTAATTGAATTAATTAACCTAGTGACATTGTCATAGGAAGAATTTATCTGGCAACCAGCAGGAGCAGATCTCCAATCATTTCACCATGGCTAACAGATTAACACTCACAGGAGCCCCTGGCAGCTGGCTGTGAGCACTGCAAATTATCAGAAATTAATTAGCCAAACGCTGTGCACCCATGTGGATATTTTGGGTTTGAGTAAAGATTATGAAGCCAATAGCTCATCTGATGATTTATTGAAACATCTTTGTTTGAACAAATAGGTTGCAGCATGGCTTTCTAATGGGAAAAAGAGGGGGGCAAAAAGGGGGGGAAACTTACAGCAAAACCATAGTTACAAAAGCCAAACACATGTAAACAGGAATTAAACAATCCACTCTGAAAAAAGGTTTATATACAAATAGTTTCACAAAGATCTATTTTTTTTTTTTTTGAGAACAGAAATAATTATTTTTGCATACTTACAGCATGATTAAGTTTCCTCCTTCAACCTATTAAGCTGGGATTTAAATATTCAGAAGCACTTCTGCAAGACAGCTTTGTTCATCCAGATGTTAATGGCTGTATCACACATGAAAAACAGAATTTTAAGGAAATTGGGAGAGCAACATGAAGTCTAACCTTAATTTTTTCTGCAACTTCTTGTCAGAGTAGCAAGCAACATAACCAAAACACTTTGGAAAGACTATTTTTGATACTACAGTGCTTCTTAGGAGTAGCCAAGGACTTGTCTAAAATAAAGCCTTAATCTCCATGTGATTTAATCAAAAGTAAAACAGATTCATTCTCACGGATGGGTTTCAACTGTCACCTTCAAAAGCTCAATTACTTCCACCTTGCAGTGTTTTGTTTGATTTTTATTTAGCTGGACTTGGAAAAGGATGAAGTTTTTAAACATGCAAAATGTTTAAAATGTACCTATATTTAAGAACCTCAATAATCCATGTTTTTGGAAGAGTGGAGTTTACAGAATATGAACAGTAACCAACTGAGCCCAAGAATATTCAGATATTCATGCAGACACAGAGCTGCAGAGTGGGGAAAAGGAGAGCAGGGGGGAAAGAAAAGGAGAGCAGAAGGATTAGAGTGGAAGAGGACTGGAAACACAGAGAAACACTCAGTCCTGAGGCTCTGGGAAGGTGATCCCAGGTTTGAAATAATATCTTGTGAGAGACCCCAGGGGAAACACGGCTGGCCAGGTCATCATTCCAGGCTAATGTGGAGCTCTTCCCCGGGGAGCTGCAGGCTCACAGGCTCAGGTTTCCAGTCCCTGGGGGAGAGGAGGCTCAGAGGGTCTTCCTGAGGACAAGGCAACCCTGGGAGCCGGGAAGGGGCAGCAGGGGTGGGTGTGGAGCTGTCCAAACCCACCCGGGGCAGGGCAAGGGGAAGGGTGGGTGATGCTCTCCCTGCTCTCAGTGAGAGCAAAATCGCCCCAAAATAAAGGAGCACTGGCCCTGCCTGGGCCAAGCTGCCCCCACCGAGCTCCTAATCACAGCTGTGGAGACCTGGAATTGCTCACCTTAGAGCAAGACTTCTGAGAAAGATGTGAAAAAGTCTTGGAAAAGACCTCTGAAATGGCCAAGTCCAACCATCAGCCCCCAGCACCAGCACTGTCCTCAGGTGCCACCTCCACATTTTCTGTGGACACTTCCAGGGGTGGTGACTCCACTGAACTCCCTGCTCAACCCTTCCCACAATGAAATTTTTCCTAATTTTCAATTTAAACCTCCCCTGGCACAACTTGAGGCCATCTCCTCCTATGTTCTCACTCACTACCAGGGAGAAGAGCCTGACACTCACTGGCACCAGCTCAGCACCCTCATTTGTGCTTGGTTGAATATAAAAACTCCTCTGTGTAAGAAATTGGAGGTTCCCAGTGTTGCATTCTGCATGGGAGCCACGCTCCCATCACAGAAACTCCTCTAGAGCAGAATGTTCTGTGTGCCAATCCCTACCCAAAAAATTGGGATATTCTGCAAATTTTGCCTATTCCTTGTTTGCCCAGCTCTCTGGCAGGTCACAGAAAATGTGCAGGCAGTGAGGAGCCATGCCTGGAAAACAGGGCACACCTACAACCTGGAGCTCTCAGACACCACCAGTTTTCAGTGCAGCAAAGCCACTTTAAAAGCTTCTGTTATTTTCTAGTGTATCCCCATGCACCAACTCAGCACTCTCATTTGTGCTTGGTTGAATATAAAAACTCCTCTGTGTAAGAAATTGAAGGTTCCCAATGTTGCATTCATGGGAACAATGCTTCCATCACAGAAACTCCTGCAAAGCAGAGTGCTCTGTGCCAATCCCTACCCAAAAAATTGGGATATTCTGCCAATTTTGCCTATTCCTTGTTTGCCCAGCTTCCTGGCAGGTCACAGAAAATGTGCAGGCAGCTGAGGAGCTGTGCCTGGAAAACAGGGCACACCTACAACCTGGAGCTCTCAGACACCACCAGTTTTCAGTGCAGCAAAGCCACTTTAAAAGCTTCTGTTATTTTTTAGTGTATCCCCATGCACCAACTCAGCACTCTCATTTGTGCTTGGCTGAATATAAAAACTCCTCTGTGTAAGAAATTGAAGGTTCCCAATGTTGCATTCTGCATGGGAACAATGCTTCCATCACATAAACTCCTCTAGAGCAGAATGCTCTGTGTCAATCCCTACCCAAAAAATTGGGATGTTTGCCAATTTTGCCTATTCCTTGTTTGCCCAGCTTCCTGGCAGGTCCCAGAAATTGTACAGGCAGCTGAGGAGCTGTGCCTGGAAAACAGGGCACACCTACAACCTGGAGCTCTCAGACATCACCAGTTTGCAGTGCAGTAAAGCAGCCTTAAAAGCTTCTGTTATTTTCTAGTGTATCCCCATGCACCGACTCAACACTCTCATTTGTGCTTGGTTGAATATAAAAACTCCTCTGTGTAGGAAATTGGAGGTTCCCAATGTTGCATTCTGCATGGGAACAACACTTCCATCGCAGAAACTCCTCTAGAGCAGAATGCTCTGTGCCAATCCATACCCAAAAAATTGGGATATTCTGCCAATTTTGCCTATTCCTTGTTTGCCCAGCTCTCTGGCAGGTCACAAAAATGTGCAGGCAGCTGAGGAGCCCTGCCTGGAAAACAGGGCACACCTACAACCTGGATTTCTCAGACACCACCAGTTTTCAGTGCACTAAAGCAGCTTTAAAAGCTTCTGTTATTTTCTAGTGTATCCCCATGCACCAACTCAGCACACTCATTTGTGCTTGGTTGAATATAAAAACTCCTCTGTGTAGGAAATTGGAGGTTCCCAATGTTGCATTCTGCATGGGAACAATGCTTCCATCACAGAAACTCCTCTAGAGCAGAATGCTCTGTGCCAATCCCTACCCAAAAAATTGGGATATTCTGCCAATTTTGCCTATTCCTTGTTTTCCCATCTCCTTGGCAGGTCACAAAAAATGTGCAGGCAGCTGAGGTGCCCTCAGACCACACCTAGCAAGCTGAAGCTCTCAGACACCACCAGTTTGCAGTGCAGTAAAGCAGCCTTAAAAGCTTCTGTTATTTTCCAGTGTATTGCCATGCACCTACTCAGCACACTCATTTGTGCTTGGTTGAATATAAAAACTCCTCTGTGTAAGAAATTGAAGGTTCCCAATGTTGCATTCATGGGAACAATGCTTCCATCACAGAAACTCCTGCAAAGCAGAGTGCTCTGTGCCAATCCCTACCCAAAACATTGGGATATTCTGCAAATTTTGCCTATTCCTTGTTTGCCCAGCTCTCTGGCAGGTCACAGAAAATGTGCAGGCAGCTGAGGAGCTGTGCCTGGAAAACAGGGCACACCTACAACCTGGAGCTCTCAGATACCACCAGTTTGCAGTGCTTTAAAAGCTTCTGTTATTTTCCAGTGTATTCCCATGCCTCAGCCAGGGGATGTACAGGCACTTGTTAACATGTGTACTGCTCTAATTTTAAACAGCTGCTTCTCCTCCTGTGCTTGGCAAGAGTCTTAGGGGATAAATACTGCAGAAGTAAGAGAAAAGGCAGCTTCTTGAAAGCTGATACCTCAGTTTCCTGCTTCCTGAGAAGCCACTTTATCACATGGATCTGGCTGTTGCATGGCACAAAACACCAACTCAGGAACTTACAGTTAAAATCCTAAATCCACAGTCATGCAACAAAAAAAAAAAAAAAAAAAAAAAAAAAAAAAAAGAAAAAAAAAAAAGAAAAAAAAGCAAATGCCTTCATTTTTTTAATGTTGATTTCCCATTGTCTGGCTGTAAAATCCTGAACTTTATACCGTTATATGTACATATATATTACTTCTTTTTATTTTCTTGCATATAAGCTGTTGCCTGCTTAACTGCACTGAGAAAGAATGAGAAAAGGCTACAAAGAATGAGATGGCTAAACAGAAAAACAGAGAGAACTTAATTATGGGATCATTTTCTTAGGACTGGAATGTTCTTCAGCTATTTTTTACTATTATATCTTACCTTGTTTGAATTCTCACAAACCTCTTTCAATCATTTCTCCTACAGGACTGTCATAATGTCCAAACTACATGTATACATATATTTTTAAATAAAGCCATCAATTATTTTAAAAGAAAAAAAGAGAAAATAGCCTTGCAAAACCAGCTGCAGCTGAACTCTTCTCTGCATAAACTTGTTGGACATTTCTGATTATCCAGCACTCCAAGGAAAGTGAAACACATCCCTCATCCAAGCAGGTGTATCAGGATTTACAAGGGGGTTTTGCTGCAATCCCTGTGTGGATGCTCAGGCATGGAAGAAGGCTGGGGCTCAGCCTGAGAACAGCTCTGGAATCCCTGTGGAAATGTTGTGTCTCGTGTCCTGAGCATGGCACTGAGTAGAGAGAACAACTCTGCTGTGAGAGGAGCCTTTCTGCTTAGGTGTGTGAAACCCAGGGTTTGCATTTTTCAGGGTTTTTTGGCCAGAACTGTACTTTCAAACAGATTCAAAGATACACAGGGGTGTGATTTCTTTTGTGGCTCCTGTCTGAAGCCCTCCTGTGTGCAATGTGTGTTTGTTCTTACATCACAAAAGCATCCTTGATGTGCCTTCAGCTCCTCACACCCAACAGAAATCATCTTCCCAAGGGCTTTGCCCATGAAAAGGCTGCACAAACCACTCTCTGCCCAAGTTTTATTGTGCCCACATCACAACAGCTTGTGCCTTTTCTACACCAGGAAACCTTTACATGTGCTCTCCCTCCCCCTGCCCATTATCAAGCACAGGGTGTAAAAACTGGGGAAACGTGGCCACTTTAATCAGAGATTTTCAGAAAAATCTGGGTTTTGTCCTGCTGCACTTTGCTGGGTGACTTGTCATGTCCAACAGTGTCAGTCACAGCTGATTTGGTGGCTCTGGGACTGCTGCACCTCGGTGAGCTCAGCCCCACTGGGAATCTCCAATTTTGGGAATGCACTTCCCAAAAAGTTTAACCCTTCCTGTTCAGGGCCAGCTGCACCTCCTGTGCCACCACAGGGTCACCACCCACTCCAAGGGGGGAAAAATCAGCCCTGGCTTTCCAGAAGTGAGTTTTTAACTTGGTATTAACACAGAAGACAGTAGCTCAACATCTGTTATAAAAGCTGTTTTCAGTAAAGTCTTCATATATATATATATATATATATATATATATATATATATAATTTATTATCTATATATTTATGTAATATATAAAAATAAATATTATATTTATAAATAATGTATATATAATATTTATCTTTATATTTATTTATAGAAATATATTCTATATAAAAATATTAAAATTATATTAGTAATATTAAATCTATAGTATATAATCTATTATATGTAATATATAGTATATAATACATATATATACTATAATATGTAATATATATTATATAATGCATAATATATAATATTAAATATAATATAATATAATATAATATAATATAATATAATATAATAAATATTAAATGTAACTATTAATAAATATTAAATGTAAATAAAATATAATGTAATATAATATAATATAATAATAAATATTAAATGTAACTATTATGGCTATGATAGAATGTATTATAACATCTTTATAGTATTACAATGATAATATATTTATATTATATATAAATTTTATATATAATTATACAACTATATTTAAATTCTATTATTCAAATTATATATAAGTTATATATATAATTTTCCTATATGATCTATTAATTTTTAAATATAAATTTTACATATAAGTATTTTGCTCAAAATTCCCATGGAACATATACGGCAGGCTGTTTATTTGTATCATTTATCCAAATTTCCAGCTTGCAGAATTGAGTATCCAGGTCACACCTTGCATTTTCTATTGAGGAGTTATTTGCATCTGCAGCTACTGAGGTTCTGTAATTGAAACAGCAGCAGGCAGTTGGAAAAACAACTTGCTATGGTTTTACCAAAGCATTTTTTCTGCCTAAATATGATGGTTTAGTAAAATATTAATTGGATGATGAAAAATTTGGGAGCAGGCCACATTAGGGTTATTTTCCCCTTTATTTAAGCACATGGATGAGACAGAGCTGCTCTGAGATGTGCTTTTTGAGGAGGAACTTCTCCCATCAGAATTTTAGGGTAATTTACTGCTTATTATATTCAGGCAATATACACATGGTATTATTCCTCACAGATTTCTGCTTTCTTGAACAAAGGCTGCTCCAGATACCTACTTAGATACAACCTAACAACACAGAAATAATTGTGCTGCATTACTCTAATGCAATGTTTTACCCATAGTCATTAACACATTTCAACATTAGCTGTGACCATATCATAAAGTAATATTATCTCCTTGCTTTGCATGATGATTAGATCTCAAAAAAAAAACCCCAAACCACACACTGTTTATCTGGACAATCTTCATTTCAGCTGTTTTATCTATTTGAAAGTAACCCATCAGTAAAGAGAATGGCTATTTTCTTGGTTGTAATGATATTATCTTTAGAGTTTCATTAGCTATGTCTAGTTATGTGAAATCAGGAGGTGTCTTAAAAAACGAGTAAGAAATAATCCCAGGAGAACAAACAACACATCCCCAACTAAAGACAGACAGAAGAACAAGGAAGGCAACAGCCCAAAGCTGACCAGCAAAGGTTTGTCTACAACTTGCACTGTCAGACCAACCCAAAACCAGCAGTTTTATGGCCAGCTGTTGATGAAAAGTGTTTGTATGCCTGTGATGTTTATAGGAGACATCTTGATTAATAAACCAGACCAACAAACCCTAAAATTGTGTCACTGGATGGATTAAATGCTGGTTAAATAATGCATTTCTACATGCTGCTAAATAGAAATTATGTTTAGCAGCTGGTTCAAGTGCAGTCCCTAAGGGTCTGTTCTCTGCTGCTTCATATTTCTGTCAATGACTCAGGGAAAAAGCAAACATAAAAACATCACTGGTAAAGAACAGAGTGGGGAAATGTTAACTAAAAAAGGCTGGACCAGCAATGCAAGCTGAGTTGGATGGCTTGGTAAGTTATGTACAAATATGAGCAAATCCACAAAGTAAAATCACAAACCTGGAAATGAAGTATGCAGGCCACAAGAGCAGGCTGAGGAATCTGTCTGGGGGACTGGAGGCTCTGGAAGAAATCTGTGGGGTTGTGGGTGAAAATCAGTGTCTGCACAATAAAGGAGCAAGGGGCCATGAGAGCTTGGGGCACACAAGCAGCAGAAGCCACAGGAACAGCAGGAGCTTTACCCTTACCCCCAGAACTGCTGCTACTGTTCCTAAAATCTGACATTTACAACACAAAAATGACACCAGAGAATCCAAGGGTCAAGAGAAAAGGCACATGAATGTGTAAAAGGCATTTTTAAAGATGATATTTCACTGACATACTTACCTTGCAGCAGCAGTTCACAAGGAGTGCACTGCTCAGGCCATTCAGGAAATTAGGTTTGATGCCCACAATTGTCCCCAGTGCTTTTCAAATCCTGACATCCACTAAAGAGTGGGCCCCAAGTCTGGAAGAAAAAATAATGCTCCAGTTATTTTAAATTATTTTAAAAATAATTTAAAATAACTGGACAGAACCCCCACTGTTAGAACAATCTATGTGCAATCTATTGATCATAAACTTCAGTTTGTCCCTTACAACCACGAGCTGGTAAAAAAATCACAAAATAACAGAATAATTTGGGTTGGCAAAGACCTTGAGGATCATCAAGCCCAACCTGTGACCAGTCACCACCTTTGTCACCCAGCCCAGGGCACTGAGTGCCACATCCAGGGGTTCCTTGGACACCTCCAGGGATTCATGGACACCTTGGACACATCCAGGGGTTCCTTGGACACCTCCAGGGATGGAGACCCCAAACCTCCTTGGGCAGCCTCTCCCAAAGTTTAACAGCCCCTTCTATGAAGGAGCTCCTCCTTGTGCCCAAGAGATGCCACAAAAATCCTAAGGAAAATCCTTTACAGCCACAAGCTGGCAAAATATCACAAAACAACAGAATAATTTGGGTTGGCAAAGACCTTCAAGATCATCAAGCCCAATCTGTGACCGGTCACCACCTTTGTCACCCAGCCCAGGGCACTGAGTGCCACATCCAGGGGTTCCTTGGGCACCTCCAGGAATGGGGAACCCAGACCTCCCTGGGCAGCCTCTCCCCAGGTTGAACAGCCCCTTGTGTGAAGAAATTCCTCCTGCTGTACAAGAAATGCTACAAAAATCCTAAGGAAAAGACTAAGAGAGCATCTCCACCTCTACAAGAGCTGCACAAAAAATCCTAAGGGAAAGACTGAGAGAACATCTCCACCTCTACAAGAAGTGCACAAAAAATCCTAAGGAAAAGACTGAGAGAACATCTCCATCTCTACAAGAGCTGCACAAAAGGCTCAAAGCAGTGGTTCCCAGTGGGAAGGGGAATCCTGGAGCCGGGGAATCTGGCAGCTTTGTGCCATTGATCAGCTGCACTCAGCAAGGACAGCAGCAAACTCTGCACTGCCATCACTGCCAGTCAAGGCTGCACTGGTGTAGAAGAGAGCAGAAAGCTCTTCACTGAGAAAAGGAGAAGATTTAGAAATCTCTTTGCTGAAAACTAGTTGCATTCTGTTGATAAAGTCCAATGCATTTTTTTATAGCTGTGGAATTTAGTGGGCTTGCTGGGGGGACAGGATTGAGAACCACCCACTAAAAGGCTTTACTTGCATTTATTTTGCTATTCTGGCATGAGAGGATAGCAGAAGTTATCCCAGCTCAGGTAAAACCTTATGAGATTTGAAAGGAGACAGTGACTGACCCACAGTTCATCCCTCCACTGCATCATTCCTTTATTTGCTTGCATTCCTCAGGCAGGACTGAGGTGCTGTTGCCTCCTCTGCAACTGCAACCTGAGAGGAAAAAGACCCTGCATGATAAATTCCCACCTGCATCAAACACTCTTATCTTCTTCCCATTCCTTGTGCCCTCTCCCACTCACCTGGAACTGAACACTTCCCTTCTGCTTTATCTTATCTTGGAAACAAGGAAATGCCACGAGTTACATGTCAATATGACCTCTGTGAACTAGGAAAAAGCTGTCTAATGTAATGCCTTGTGGCTCCATTAGACCAGCTAAAGATGCAGCTTGAATTCTAGCAGTGCTGGGAAAAGAAAATATGCTTTAGGCTGTGAGTTTAAAAAACATAAAGGAGATTGGGATAAAAAGGTCATTCAGAAGATGGGTTTACATAGAAGTTGCCCACAATTTGCTTTAAACTCTTTTTTCCCATTAATTGAATATTTTCCTCTGTATTGATTTTATAGGTTAAATATTTATTTTATGGATTAAATATTTATTTAAATACTAAATTTAAATATTAATTTATTTTTATGGATTTATGCATTAAATATTTTTATGAATTTAAATTGAAAATGTAAGCATTTTAGGCAATCTAAAGCTTAACTGGGGAAACTGGAGTGACCTCTAAGAAAATGGTCAGGAATTTTCTTTCCATAGTTTAGCAATCAGTGAAGCAATAAACAAGATGAAACATTTGTATTTTTTGAGATTTTCTTTGCTTTGTCAATGTAAAAATTCCTTCCCTCATGGGGACTGAATTTTCCTTTCACCTCTCCTCTTATACTGCCATATCAGACTATCCTTTTTGACCAGGAAAAGTTGCATTAATACTTTAATACACATTAATGTATTAATAATTACTCTTTTAGGCCAGAGCACAGGGTCCCATTCTGGGCTTCCCACACTGACCACGTTCAGGTCTGTGCTGCAGGAGCAGAGCAGGAGGATCACTCTCCCCAGGGACATCAGAAATGTTGTGCAACCCCTGGATTGTGCAGAATAAAATTATGAAAGGGTTACCTGGAGAGTTCTGCTCTCTGCAATTGGTTCTTACCTGTGAGTGGCACCAGCACCAGAGCAGGGCTGAGCCTCCAGATGAACTTTCTGATTTAGACCCCTGTCCACCACAAGGGACAGGAGTTTCCTGATGCTGTGGAGGTAGAAAAAGTCACTTTTCATTACAACATTAAATCAAGCAAAGTCAAACAGACCTTCAAAACCTCTGAAGATCTTTGGAGAATGGAGGAAGACAATGTTCCTGCATGAATCTTCTCTTACGGATATTCAGATTTATCTGAAGACAGATGACATTAAATATATGCCAAGCACATAAATACATTTTCACTGGCCAGATGACCACAGAGACCTTTTGCACACACACAGCCTCTGCAGCATTTTAGGGGGGGTGTCATCTCACTGAATAGATCAGCTGCTGTGAAATTTTGGATTGTAAAGCAGTGTGCAGGAAAAAATTATGAGGAAGACTCCATTGATATTGGAAGGTTTATTAATTACTTTATTATACTATATTATTCTATACTATATGGCATACATCTAAACTGAAACTGCACAAGCACTCAACTGACTGAACAAATCTTGTGTCTGTCTGCTGACAGCCTGCACACACACTTGGTCCTGACAGGCCAAGGAAACAAAACCCCATCACTCTGGGTAAACAATCTCCATACTGCATTCTACTCTGGCACAAACACAGGCACAGCAAATGAGATAAGAGTGGTTTTGATCATTCTTTTCTCTGCTTCTCTCAGGTTCAGAGAATGTGAATCCCACACTTTTGTAGGGGTTACAGGTGAATAAAGGTCTCACCTGTATAAAGTCTCACCCATCAGAGCAGTTGTTTGCCCTCCCTACGAAGGGAAAGCTGCAGTGAGTGCTTCCAGGGATGTGTTTGTCCCTGACAGTGTGACAGTGCTGGGGTTTAGGAGAACAGGCTGATTTCTGGCTGCACACACTGCAGCAAGGTTTGACAGAAAGTTATCCCTGATTACCTCCAACTGCAGCTGCCTTTGATTTCAGCCCGACTCATACAGGAAAATAACTAGCAAAAAGTGCAGAATGCAACAGAGGTATTTCCAGATTACCTGAAAATGGTTTGTGTTTCTTAACTCCCACCCCACAGGTGAGGTCAAGGAGCCTCTTCCCTGTGGGCCTGTCTGAGTGCAGAGAGGACCTGCAGCCACTGCTCGGCCACATCTGGAGATACTTGATCCTGCATGAAAAGAATGGGTGAATTTGATGAATGCCTTGATGAGATGAAACCTGGAAGCCCTCAGGTGTGGCAACAAGATGCATTGGCAGATATCCCAGGGAAATGCAGATCCTGCCCCATCAGATGACATTAAACTGGATTTATATTTCACCAGCTACATTTTCAGTCCAAGGGAAAAGTGACACATTTCCAGCTCTGAATGCAGAGGGACAGCACTCACAAATGCCCCTCCTCACCCTCCCAGTGTGAGGTGACATTTCCAGGAGTGGAAGACAATCCTGTTTCCACAGCCAGCATCCTCAACAGCCAGCAAGGGAAAGAAACTTCTCCAGGAAAGAGAGATGGAGTGAAAATCACCAGCTGGCAAATGAATTCATGGTGGAACAGTGAGAAAATGCAGTGAAAACAACCAACCAAGAAAAGGCAATGAAAACAACCCAGCAAGAGCCACTCTGATGGCAAAGGGCTGTTCTGTGACATTGCACCTGCCTGGGACAACTTCTCTGAACAACAAAAGGTGACAAACCTCAGTGAGCCTGTTGGAAGAGAAGAGTTTAACTTCTGACCAAGGCTTATCTGTGAGCAGATAGAGGGAGGCAGGTTAAGGAGATCGCTGGTTCAGAGCCAGGACTCGGGGAGAGGAGGAGCACAAGGTCCCAGGGCTCCTCTCCCTGCAGGAAGGGCACAGAAGCCACAGATTTGAAACAAAGTTTTTACTTAAAGAAAAAGATACTCAGACTCTCAATTAACTGTTTCACTCCCTACACTTTCACCAACAAAGATAGGATGTCTTGAGACAGTTGGATTAAAAAAATTGATGTGAAAGACTGCATCCAGTGCAAAACTTTGGGCAAGAAGAACGAGCACATTAAAAGTCTTTCTGTACTCCCTCACCGTTTAAAGTTAAATTTAACTACTTTTTGCACTACAGAGATAGCTCTGATTAATATTTCTGTCCCCTGAAACAAAACACATGGATTACATGTTCTAAAACTTTATTCTATGAAGCATCCTCATTCTGGGAAAATAGCTAAATGCTTTTGTAACATCAGTGGAAGAAAAGCAAGACTAATTATTCTCTAATAAAACTTTTCATATATTTCAAAAATCTTTTGAAATGGGAGAATACCTATAAGCCTCTATTTTAACAGGAAATTTTAGAGGAATATGAAAGGCATTTAGCTGCTGTGCAGAATGAGTAATTTGAAAAGCATTTACTCTGGAAGAAAATGCAGGTTTTCCTTCTTGCTTCTCCCCCACACCACGCAGGCACAGAAGAAAATGTTTTGAGAAAATTACTTTAATATTGCTATTCTTCTTGTAATAGAGGCCTTGTTAGCAAGGCAGGGCTCAGAGCAGGGTGGCACTTTCCTGGGGCTGGGAGCTGAGGGCAGATTGATGTTTAACTTTGCAGAATGCTTTGCAAACTGGGAGAGGGGAAATGGGAACCAAAACAAGGAAAGGACATTGCTGGTCACAGGGAAAGGTGCTGGGCTGTGATGGGAGCAGCCAGGAGCAAGGGATGCTGCAGGAGCTTGGCAATCCAGGGCCAGGCTGGGGGAAAATGAGGCACAGAATTCCCTGAGCTGCAGTGGGAAGAGGGGAAAGGAGATTGTGGGGCAGCACAGCCAGGCCAGCAGGGTTTAGCAGGGTCAGGGAGGGAGGGCAGGAGAGGAGCCAAGGGTTTGTCCAGCTGGGAGAAGAGTAAGGTGGCAGCTACAAGGAATTCTGCAAGGGTTTTTTGTTTGAGGTTGTTGTAACTCATCATTTCCACTGTTTTTTTTACATTAGTCTGAGAGCCACAACCACACTTGCCTATATTTGTATATTCTCTCATTATACTCACTTCTAGGGTAGCTCTTGCTTTGAATTTAAGGAATTCAAATATATATAACCTGGGACATGCTGCTGAGATTATCCCATGGATAAGTGGCATGATTGTGCCACCAGAATGGAAACTGAGCTGAGCTGACAGGCACACCACTCTGTAAGTCATGAATTTTAATGGATTTTAATGAATCTAGAGTCTGTGCCTGGTCTTAAAAGTGCTCAGTAAAACTCCACCAATGCTTTCTTTGCTTATAAATTATTGGCATTTCTTTCACCAAGGAAAGACACTGAAACTGCACCTTTTTGATCGAGATTTCATCTCGTTCTGTTACTGCTTTCTGCCCATGCAATTAATTCAAGTAAATTTTGTAGGATTATAGTAATGTAAAGGAGAAACAACCTTTCCTCTGTTTCACAGTTTAAGAGGATCCTTTCTGGCTCACCCAGTGCAAAATTAAAGTCACAGGGAAAGGGATGAAAGATTGGGCACTTTGAGCTTGCTTTTGTTCAAAAGAAGATCTCTGAAGCAAATAGAATGTGAACTTCCAGTAAATGATAAATTTGGTCTTTGGCTGATGTCATTCAGCCTTTTCTCCTTGCTGCTTAGTCAGGAGATTCTCACCAAGAATTTCAGTGTCTCCTCACATTTTCTGGATGTGGTTATTCCTGGGAGAGTATTCACAGGGACCAGCTCAAGCCAGAGCCCAATCTGTGGATGCCTAATAGGTTAACCTTGATCACACCTGAGAGCAAAATCTGCCTTGATCCCCTATTCAGAAAGAATTAATTAAGACAATGCTTGCCTATACCCAGAGTGCTTTCAGATATGAATGAAATAAACTGTTTTTAAAATCACTGAATTCTCATTACATCAGCAGGAGGATCTGGCTCCCCTGAGCACCAGGAAACCTGAGCTTTTATTCATTTATCAGATGCAGGCTTAGAACCCTGATTTGAAGTGATCATATTTTGTGATACAGCTCACTGATAGAGGAATCCAACCACACTAAAGGTGTTAAATACTTCTTGACTTTAAAAAGGTGAAGAAAAATCTTCTTATCCTGTTCTACTTCTTCTGTTGCTCTCATCACAATATTAGAGTGGAAGGCAATGAGGATCCTGATTTCCTATATCTGTGCAGATGGAAAACCTTGTGATAATCTGGAAATTCCCTGCTCAAATTCATGCCTTCATTTTGTCCCACTTTTGGGAGCCCTTTTGACTGTGGATGACAATATCCCATATCAAAATATTCTTTTCTTTTACAACATTTGCTAAAATGCAATGTTTACACCAGCTGAGTGATGAGGCAGCTGCTTTTTGACAGACAAAATCATAAGAGCAGCTCATAAAACCCAGAGTTTTTCATGTTTGCTGTGTCATTCAAGCTGCAGAGATAAGGACAAACCAGCTCAGTACTCCTGTGGTGAATCTGGATCCACAATTAGACCTGCACAGACAAAAAATGTGTCCCCTCTGACAGGCCACTTTTTTTTCACTTGAAACTTCTTAACCTGTTGTGATTCACTTTGTGAACATGTTCCTGTATGCACCCAGCAGAGAAAATCCTGAGTCATAAACAGGATTTCTGATAGCTAAAACAATAATCATCAACATGTGGCAATAAAGCATCCTGATCACTGGGCCTACAGCAAGACATCAGCATCTTACTGAGGATCAATCACCAGGAAATGTGTGCTCATCTCTGCCTTAAACCTTTCCTTGTTTAAAGCAATTGATCATCCCACTCTGCCCGTGTCAAGCATTGCTTCACTTTCCTATTTTTGTCACCTCTGAAAGAAACTCTTGTGCCTGAGGATGTGTCCTAAACCCAAACTGGTGTTCAGAAGTGAATCCCACTTCCATTGGAAAGGGCAGAGCTATGATATCAGGCATATCACACAAAGGCATCTTCAGGATCAATCAAATGCTTCCACAAAAGGGAATATGGAACTTTAAAATTTTTAAAAAAAGAAAAGAAATCCACTAATCGAGGGAAAATATTTTTGTGAACATTCACAAAGCTCGCTTGCATTTACATTTTGCTTGTACTGAATCACTAAAAGGATTAGGAGGGCAGTCAATCAACGAGGAGGAAAAGCAAAGTTTATGCAGAGACTATTTTTAGATTTGCAAGCCCCATCACGAGGAAGCTCCCAGCCCTGGGCACAGCCAGGAAAGCACCGGGGCTTTGCAAACGAGCCACAATCCAGATATATATATATATATATATATTATTTTTTTTTTTTTCCAGGATGGCTATTTCTGCCCAGCTTTGTGGGGAAAATCAATATCTTGTTTTCAGATGTGTAAATGCAGTGGTCTCTCCAAAGTGCCCCGGTCAGTTTACCACACGTTCAGCAGCTGCTTCTTTCCAGGCTATCCCACGATTCCCAGCCTATGAGGATTGACAAGGCAATGATAAACTAATGTGCCCCCTCAGCTCTGTGCTCAGCCCATTGTTCCAGCAGCTGAGACCCTCTGCTTCTATTTGCTTTCTCCCACATACATTATTCAACAGCCCAGGAAAAGGCCAAGAACCTCTTTCATTCAGGAATTCTGTATTAAAATAATCAATTTTGAACTGAAGCGGGGAAGGGAGGCTTGCTACAGGCCAGGCCTGTTAAATAAGCCACCAGCCCCTGCCATTTGCATTGGAATCATGCTATCATCAGGCAATATATTATTATATTTCTTATCCATAGAAGAAGAAAGGAAGAAGAAACCTCAGAATACTTTTCTCTCTTTCTCTGCAAGAGCACTAATTATAGCAGCACCTTCCTGATGGCCTATTTTGGCACTATTTCCATTTATTAAGGTCTATATAATAGGCTACATGGGCCACAACTTGATTTAGAAATTCTTAAGGAGGGAAGGGGATTCATAGTTCCACAACAGGCAGAGGAACTGAATATTAAAATTAACTTATAACACCTTTTTTTAATGTTCCAGCAGAGGGTCGAAGGCCCATTGTTCTGTGAAACATTTTCCCGGCATTAAAATATATTTAGCTGTGCCAGAAGATGCCAAACTCTGTTAAGTCATCAACCACAAGACTTTCAAGTGCAGCATTTCTCCTGGCAGAAAGGAAACACAGGGATAAAGGCAGGGCAAGTCATCATTGTCCCATGTCATGTTGGTTTTATTTTTACTATGGCACATTTAGGGAAAATAAGACCAGCACCTTCAGAAAAAGGCAAACACACACGTTTGAGTCACAGCTGCAGAGGCAAACCAGACTTAGGAGACTGATGGCAATAACCATGATTCTATAGGCCCTCATATTAACTATAAAAGAAACCTCCTAAAAGAAAGATTGGGAGCCACACATCTCTTTCAAAACCACATGATTTGAAAAGATACAAATTTTGCTTCAAGATCTTCATCAGGGGAAACAGACAAGAAATAATATATGTGCCTAATACACTATAAAAGGAACAAGTTCAATGGCAGAAAAATATGGAAACAGAGGAAAAATTCTTCCAATTTATATCCAAGAATTAGGCAAGTGTTTATCATTCTACCCAAAGAACACCAAGAAATATTACTTTTGCAGTATGCAACAACAGTGGAAGGACTTCTATAGCCAAAGAGCAGCAACCTCCTGTAAAAACCCCTGAAGGGAGGCACTGCTTCCTGTGCTGCTGATTTGCTCTGTTTGTCAGGGCAGCTCTGCTCACTCACCTCCTCCTCCTGCACTCCTGAGCTCTCAGTTCCACTTCTCCTCTCACATTTCTGGAGCTGTGCACTTTATTGCCAGCAGCACTTTTGATTTCCTCTCACATGCCATCCTGCACGTCAATAACATGAAAGAAACACTGATACCAACAGATAAGAAAACATGAAAACCCCAGGCCTGTGGCTGAGGGAATTAATGGGAGGCTTCTTACTGCCTAAAAATGGTATTGATCATTGATCACTGATCCCTTCTGTGATTGTTTTCCCTCCCATTCTATCCCAGATATCACGATAGCTCCTTGTTCTGAATGTTCCACCCACTCCTTGACATTTCTGCTAACCAAGGACTGTCACTGCTGTTTGAAAATGATTGATGCTTAGACTTTAATGAGTAAAAAACTTTGGTGAGTAAATTTTATATCTACTTTACCAGTAGCATCATCAGCTTGGTAAGCACAGGGGTGGTGAGGAGCTAATTAAGGCTGATGGTGAACAAGCTGTGCTCAACTTCATTAAAGGGGAAAAGCTGCACTAAAAGCCCCCAGAAGTTCTGTGAAACATTTCTACCTGGTGTCTTGGCTATGAAATCAAACAAAATATATAAGTTTAAATGCTGTTTTCAAAACTCTCAACTTGCATCTCAGTGGGGGATAGAAAATAAAGGTATTTGGTGTTTTTCCCATTCTGATATCAGACAGGATTTTCTACCAGTCTGTTCTGATGCTGGCACCAAATCTACACATTTGGAGGTTGCTATTCTGACAGGAAAATCCAACTAATGTTTGATGCTGGAAACACACATCCTAAAGTGAAAAAGGCCAAATGTACTGGGATTTGTGCTCATGAGTCACTTCCACAGCTCAAAATGCTCAGTGAGTGAATAAAACATTCCAGAAAGTGCCATGTACAGCATGAGGCATCCAGCCCCAATGAGCTGATGATTTTTGGCCAGCTGATGAGCAGGGCCACAGAACTATTCAGACTTTTGTTTTGCACTCTGGAGAGTTTGGTTTCATAACCCTACAAGAGATGTGCATGAGGCTCACCTAGAGATGAGCCAGGAAAGCATTTCATTGTGTCCACATTTTCCATGGGCTGAGCATACCAAACCCTGCCATTTCCACTGTGCAAAACAAATCAATCCCAGCTGTTGGCACCAGCGGCTCTGAGGGTAGGAAATCATCGACGTGGCAGTGGGGAGTGAGAAAGGAGAATTTAAATCTCACACCTTTGCACAAACTATTCACTTGGTAAAGCTGAGAGCAGCTGGGAAGGACAGAGAAGAAAAAATTTAGGACAAGATAAAGAATATTTCAGCCCCTTCTCCTGCCAGGCCATGGTTTCACTGAGAAGGAAATTTGGAAGCAGCAGCAGCAGCAAGACTTGTGGAAAACTGACCCAAACTGTGCAGGTCAAGAGCTTCAATCCTGGGAATTTCACACTTTTGTTACAAAGCTCTGCTGCTGGACATAGCCACCCATTACCATGAAATCTCTAAAATTAATTCAGATTATCTAAAATATAGAAACAAAACCCAAAACATTTCTAATTTAGACAGCAAAGCTGGTCCCTAGATGCACAAGCAGTTTCTAATAAAAGCAAGCATGCAATTCTTCCATACTGAGGCTAGAAAGCCTCCAAATGAAAACCAAGCAGGGTAATAATACAATTGGGGGTAGAAAAAATGAGACTTTCTTGTACAACTCAGTGTTTAAAAGAGTGAGATATCTCATGATGTGCCAAAATCTTGTGGCCACTGTAAACCAACCTCTATCTTTCATTCTCTTCTAATGAACTGATTCAAACTGCACATTGATACAAAAAAGAATGGAGTTCAAGAATCTATACAGGCAAACTACAGAGTTCTTTTCTGTGCTTATGTTTACCTTTTATAAGTGTCTCACTAAGCTAAATGCTTTAACAACTGTGGGCAGCTTCAGTTGCCCATTATTAGATCTTTGAAGTAATTCTTCTGCAGCATTCAGCACGTGAATTTATTCTGCAATTTGCACTCAATGCCTGCAGTAAGCCCAACTTGTACAAAGACAAAATGCTGTCAACATTTATCTGCTGCTTTACACATGCCTGGAGCAGAGCAAAGGGAAAGTGGCAAGCATTTCTATTCCTGGACTCAAAACAAGCTGCATTCACTTAGTGCAGGATAAAAGGCAGAGTACAGAGATGAAAAAGTAAAGGGGAAGGGAAAGAGTAAGGAAAAAATAAGAGACCAAAAAAAGAAAACAAACTTAGAGGGGAAAAAAAAGACCAATTCAAAAGAGAAAGAAGGATAAAATCAAATACATGATCAAAGGGAGACAGAAATTGAATTTGTAAAAATAAACTCAGACTTGTGACAGGCTCCCAGGAGCAAGCAGAGCTCCCCATGACTGCTCAGAGGGAGCAGGGGCTGATCTCTGCAGCCTGGGTGACAACCAGCACCACCACCAGTGCCACCAGTGCCACAGACAGGGATTCACCACACCCACACCAGCCTCAGCCCCAGCCTCAGCATCCAGGCACGCTAAGAAAGGATGGGCTGCAAATGGGCAGGAACAAACTTACACAGAGAAAGGAATGCCATACTCAAACCTCTGAAGGCTCACCAAATTACAGAGAAAATGTCCTGATATCTCTACAGGATAATGAAAAACGTTATTCTGGTACAGTTAGGAGAGACAACTTCACAGAAGGAGTAATTCAAGGATAAGCCATATGCATCCTCTGCAATTATGGCTGTTTTAAAGCACTTTTTTTTTTCTTAGAAATTGTTTTCTATACAAAAAAATCCTAATAGGGATGTACAGGTTCCTTTTGTTTTTCTGAAAAAATTGTCAAAACATGCTATTTCTATAAGGTAAAAGCAAATGGCTATTTTTTTAAAATCTCATCATTTCAAATTCCAAGATTATAACTTTTTGTTGTGTGCAGTGACAAAGGCTTTGGACTCTCAGCATTTTTACACTAGCAGGAAATCCATCTTTATTGCTATCCTATTCCCTCCTTCCTTCAACAGATTTTGAAGAAAGAGAGGAAGATAAATAAGAGAGTGCTATGAGTGCTGTGCACTGTGCTTGCAGAGGAGCTGAATGGTTAATTACACCTCCCAGGCCAGTGCTGGGCAGTGCCAGATCCCATGGGGCCATCCAGCAGCACAGGGAGTGGATGGTGCCCAGCACTTTGGTGGGCAGATCCTTGGCAGGAGCCTTGAGCTGTGCTGGGACAGCCCAGAGCTCTCCAGGGAAGGGCTGAGCATCAAAAATCAAATCAAATATTATGCAAAAATCCAGTTTCACTGAGCTCAGGATTTCCAGTGCTGGTTCCTCCTCCTGGGGAACAGAGGGCACTTGGCAGGATGCAAGAGCTGCCTGGCTCATTATCCCCTTCTGTGGGGTGAGTTAGTGGGGAAGAGGTTTTACAGCAATTCTATTGTTAGCATTCAAAAACACATAATCATGGAGTGATTATATGTGGTGCTTTTTATTAAGAGCTCTGGGAATTGGGGTATTACAACCCAAATCTAATTCCGACCATACATTCGAGGTGAAGGTGTTTTATACTCTATCATTACATAACTTTCATGCTAATTATTAAACTTTATTGTATACGTAGATTCTTATGGTATAATAATTCTACTTAATTACTAAACAATCATCACATCTAACAATTATATCATTTATCATACTGCTTACGCAGGTGCAGTGTTCTGAGAAAAAGCACAAAACCTAACATCTTAGAGTTCTATCTTTGACATTTTCCAGTGTTCCACTACCACTGTGAGCCAGAGAGAAGTTTGATAACGGGATCCATGTTTGATAAGAGGATCCATGTTTGATAAGAGGATCCATGTTTGATAAGAGGATCCATGTTCACCCCTGAAAGAATTTTCTACCAAGGTCATGAAGAAGAAAGAAGAAGGTAAAGAAGAATAACCTGCCTCTGCTCTAAAACTTCCATCTTGTTGCATATATATTACTATATTCTAAAACCCCGAACTCTAAGTTTTCTACTTTGTGATATTACACACTTCTAACCAACTACACACTCCTAATCTTAGTGCTATCAATCAATTGTGGAAGCCTCTTCACAGCCTCAGGTCAAATACAGTGCTCTCCTGGGAGTCAGAGTCTGTCTGTATAGAAAATCTGAAATTCTCAGCATCTAGAACTCTAACAGTTGACAAAGAAACCAAGAAAGAAGGAAGGATAAATAAGAGAAACCTGCAACTGCCTGCTCCAATGAGCACTTTGGTGACCAATGAGTAAAGTGTAAACTGATGAGTTTTGTTAAAATGCATAAAAAGCATGCATGCTATAAAAAAACCAATTTGAAACTTGGAAATGCGTGTTGCTTTGTATTGTCTCTGTTTCAACTACCACAAGTTATTTCAAAGCAGATCATGTGGGCAGCACCCCCAGAGCACAGAGGGAAAGCAGGGCAGTGCTGCTGTCCCTGAGATCCCCCCATGGGCACCGTTTGAGCCCCCATTAGCATCAGGGGGAGGAGGGGATGGAGCCTGGACGTGTTTTCTGTGCTAATCTGGGAGCTGGCCCAAATCCCAGCACTTGGGTCACTTGTACACAGGGTTCTCATTGTGAGCTGGGGGAAAATGGCAGCCTCGCAGTTGGGCTTTGAAACTATGCATTTTTTAAAACTTGTGTATGCATAAGCCTCTTATTTAATGAATGACTCCCTTTGTATTTACATGTTCCACCATCCACAGGACAAATAGGGTTTAGTGGTTTGAGAATGAAAACTTCTCATCCTCAAGGGAGGGGGGGAAAAATAGCTGCAGCTATTTTATGGAAGTGGTAAAAAATCAATTAGCATCTGAGTTGTAGATAATACCTGATCTCCAAGGCCTTCTGTGGACATAAACATATTCTTTCTTAAGTTACATATTCCACAGCTTCAATCAGAAAAAACAATTCTGATCTAAATCTAACAGAAACACATTGGTTTTAATGCAGCTGGATTCAGATCAAAAATGATCAGAAAAGTTATTTTAGGCTGCTCCAGATCACTATCCTAAATTAGAAGGGTTTTACCAGACCTGAAGGCTTCTTAATCTTACACCTTTTTTTTTCAGTCTTCCCTTTAAATTCAGCTGATAAATGGAAAATGTGAAATAATAAATAAATATAAAATATACGGCAGAAATAATTTCAAAGGATTTAGCAGCTAAGATAGGAATGCACAGACAGCAGCATTTTAAGTTGTCTTGATTTCCAAAAGGAAATAGTTATAAATTAGTTCTAGGGCACTCTGATTCATTTATAAGAGTGGTTCAAGAAACTCTTCAATATTAATTAGTAGCCTGTGAATTCAGCCTATGCAATTATGATGAGACAGTTCTTTGGGTATGAAAGAGCCAACTTATCATATTTTTGAATTCGCCATCTCTAAGCTTGAATATTTTTGTATTTCCATATTTCTCAAGTAGCACTTAATTTAATCTTATCCCCATTTCTTTCAATAAACCATTGTTGCCTCTCTTAAGCAGCACAGCTTCCTCCTCTAACTCATCTCCCCGTGAAATTGGTTTAATGAAGCAGAAAGGTATGAAGCATTAACAACACTGGAATTCATGTGGTAGCACTTCATTTTTCAGAGGCACTCACATTTCCTACCTAATTTATAAAATCAGCACACAAATGATTTTTATCACAGCCATTACATCAGTATAAATTACTGCCTTTTCTATAACACGGCAGTTAGTCAAACTGTTGAAATTATATCTATTAGTCATAGAGAGGAGGAGGGAGAAAGAAAAACTTGTAGGAAAGATTTAGTGTAAAATAAGGACTGATAGCAGCCTTATTGAAGCACTAATATTAATTTACCAAATGAGCCCAAAGTGTGGCTATTTTGCAAAGGAAAATTAAAAATACACAAAGTGAAGCAAATGGGTCAATTTGTAAAAGGAGCTAAAAAGGAAACTGGGCAAACAAGCCAGGCTGTGTCAGAGGCACACAGAGATGCAATTAGGGAGAAGTTCCTCACATCCAAGAAGGCAGCACATGCCTCACCTTCCTTGCCCCACATTCCTCCCAAGCTCACCCCCTTGCTGTGGCACTGGTGCTGTGCTTGTGTGCATGGCAGCTCCTCCAAATCATCCTCATCCTCCTCCCTTCTTCCTCTGTCACCTACCCCTGTCCAGGCTGTTCCTTTCCAGACCAGTGGCAATCAGCCCCTTGCCACACAGCAGAACTGTAATAATTCCTGTTGGGAAAATCTTTGTGTCCTCTCCCTCCCCAGGGAGTATAACCTGCTTTTCCAGGACCTCCATCCCAATTTCCAAACTTCAGCCTGTCAGAAAGCAACTGTTCAATCTGCAGAGGCTTCAAACACTTGAAAAGACTTCAATTTACCCTGCTCTGTAAACAAGACCTCTCTCCACCAGAGTAAACTCCTTTTACTGGTGCTGCTGGGATCTCAGGTGGGTCCTGGGCTTCCCTTCCTGTTTGCTGTTCCTTCCAGAGCTGCTCTGTAAATTCACTGTCACCTGCCCTGTCAGACCTCTGCCTGTGTGAGCTGACACCTGAGAGGGGCACTGCAAAATCTCTCCAGGAAATTCTCTTTCACATTCAGGAAGAAGCTCTTCAGGATTGCACCGAGATCTCACATTTTTGTACAAGGTGTGATTTGCAGTGACATCTGTAATTTTGTCTTTATTTTGTTTTGACCCAGGAAAATCAAATATTATGCAAAAATCCAGTTTCACTGAGCCCAGGATTTCCAGTTCCTGAGGTTCATACGGTTCTTCAGGGAGAATTTTGGTCCACACAGCCCATTCCTCAGTGGGATTGATACCAAATCGTGGAAGATCTGGAGAGACATTTTGTGGTATTGGCCAATTGTCCACCAGCAAACTAACCAAGCAGGTTGAGAATGGCATTTCTGGATTTGAAAAAGTCAAACAAATGGTATCCAAGCCTATTCTTGCTCTCCCTTTTCCAATTATTTCCCCTTGACGTGCTCATTGCCTTGGATCAGATGGTCAGCCTGGGAGGCAGGGGTCACACCCTGTGATTTGTGCTCTCCCAGCAGCCAGCACTGGGGCCACAGGGACCCTGCTTGATGCCCCTGGCATTAGGGGCAAGAAGGATTAAAACCAATTTAACAAAAAAATCCCAAATCTGAACTGAGATTTTCAGTGCAGCAGCAAAAACCTGCAAGGGACACAGAGGTGCAGCTCCCTGTCCTTGGTGAGTTTTCCTTTGTGTTTTGATCTCCTTCTGCTTATGGTTTTTATTAATTAGCTTTCTCTCTCTGTAGCATCAGGGTGTTTTTGCCTGGCTCTCTGTGTCTCCAGCCCCCAATACTGGTGTAGCAGTGTCTGCTGATGGCACCTTGTGGCTAACCCAGAGAAGTGCTTGGGAATAAAAAACAGCATGAAGGAAGCCAGGAAAATACCAAAAAAAAAGGAGAGGAAATCCCTCCTGCCACAGTGAGGGCTACAAAAAATGGTGCAAATCTGCAAACACATCCTTGCCAAGGAGGGCACAACCTCTGCCTGCCCCTCAGAGAGCCCTGGGGTGCAAACAGGAGAACTGGCCCTGAACCTCCTCCCAGCAGGAGGCAGGGAAAGGGGACAGGGGTGGAAAATGGCAGGAAAAGGGGACAGGGGTGGAAAATGGCAGGAAAAGGGGACAGGGGTGGAAAATCCATCCCCCCTGAGTGAGGGGCAGGAAGGAGCCAGGCTTGACCTGCTATCCTGAGCCCTGAGAGCACGGCCAGCTCTGCTGGGGTACCCAGAGCCCTGAGAGCATGGCCAGCTCTGCTGGGGTACCCAGAGCCCTGAGAGCATGGCCAGCTCTGCTGGGGTACCCAGAGCCCTGAGAGCATGGCCAGCTCTGCTGGGGTACCCAGAGCCCTGAGAGCATGGCCAGCTCTGCTGGGGTACCCAGAGCCCTGAGAGCACAGCCAGCTCTGCTGGGTGCTGTCCTTGCCCTCAGAGGAGAAGCTCAGCCTGAGCCCAGGGGCCAGTTTGTGGTCAGGAAAAGCTCTGACCTGCAGAGCAGCTCTCTCTGCAGCCCTTCCCAGAGGCACTGCAGGCCCTGCAGTGCTGATGGTGCTGGGGACACCCCAAATGGTGCTGCCACTGCTCCTGGAGAGGGGCTGGAGTCACTTCACAGCCTCCCCTACCAGCCAGGTGGGAGTGGTTGTTGTATTCTTTTGTATTTGTGTGGTGTCCCAACAAAGGAGAGAATGGTGAATCTGACTCCATGTTCTCAACAGGCTAATTTATTATTTTATGACACTATACTATATTAAAGAATACTATACTAAACTATACTAAAGAATACAGAAAGGATACTTACAGAAAGCTAAAAAGATAATAATGAAAACTCGTGACTCTCTCCAGAACCCCAACACAGCTTGGCCACAATTGGTCAATGAGTGAAAACAACTCAGAGCAGAACCCAATGAAACAATCACCTGTGGGTAAACAATCTCCAAACACATTCCAAAGCAGCAAACACAGGAGAAGCAAATGAGATAATATTATTTTCTTTTTTTTTCCTGAGGCTTCTCAGCTTCCCAGGAGAAAAATCCTGGGCAAAGGGATATTTCAGAAAATGTGAATGCCACGGGTGGCAGGTCCTGAACAGCCCCAGACTTGCCAGGCACCTGCTGGTTTGCAGCTGTGGCCAGGCCTTGGTGTGGTGACACCATGGAGAGGTGGCTGGGTCACCTCCTTGCCCAGGACAGCCACCAGGGAGGCCCAGCCAGAGCACAGCAGGGAGCTCTGTGGGCACTGATGGAATCATGTCCCACAGCCAGAATCCCCTGACAGGATCCCCACAGTGCTGGGATTAAGAGGCAGCAAAGGGCACAGACCCAAACTGCAGATAAAGGACATTTGGCACCCAGCAGCACCACGTGGATGGGTCCTGGGCAGGGAGCAACAAACAGACACAGGGGGGCCTAAGCCAGCCAAAATCTCCTCAGAAATTCTGGGATCACGTGAAGAAGGCAGGATTTTGTCCCAAACATAAAGCAGTTTTCAAAGAGGACTGCCTCTCATTTAGTTTAAGTTTCCCAACTCTCATTTAATTTTTCTCAACTCCCTGATTCAGTCCAATTATTTATCTCCAAGTACTCATCCTGCATGGATTTCTAGGTCTCACACCAGTTTGTATTATCTTAAATATGTCATTGTCAGAATTCCCAAAAGTTTTGAAGTTCTTCTAAAAGCTGACTCCAAGTTTCTGCCCCCAACAATGTTCAGTTTAAGTAAGAAGCACACTTGGAGAGGAGAACAGGAGTCCAAGATCACCCAGGAGATCAGATCTGCATTCCAGAGATAGGAACACATAATTATGAGATGTAAGTACAAGTTCTCACTGTAGAGGGAAACCTCTATGATGGAAAATCAGGGAGGTTCATTTCAACTTTAAACAAACCATGCTCCAGCTGGATATATGAAATCACAAAAGAATCAGAGAAAAAAGAAGAGATTTATCTTTATAGATCCTCAGCAGACGAACATCTGCAGCCCTAATCAAGTGCCATGTCAAATAAACAGCTCTCCAAGCCCTACCTGAACACCCAGGGCAGCAGAAATTACCCTCACTGTCCTTCCAGGGGTAGGTGCATCCTCATTAAAAGGCAGAGGAGTCTCTCAGTGGGCAATCAGTGTTTCCAAGCAGGAATACAAAATCAAGAGAAGCTCTCAGTGCCAGATCTCACCTGCAGCCCTGTCAGGACACTGTGCCCATCTTTCATGGCCTGTACCCAGTGATTCTCACAGCTCTGTGCACACAGGTTTTGCACACAACCACACCAAGCTTCCCTCAGAGGAATATTTTGTGCTTCCCAGTCCAGCAGAGACAGAAGAATCCTCTTTTACTGATTAAAAACAAATAATAGCTCAAGGAAAAAAAATAACATGCTGTGGTATGAAAAAATGAAATGACAGACTAAGAGAGAAGATTCAGCAGAAGCAGAAATTTTAGGTTTTAGAAAACCTTTTTCTCCCAATAAAAGCACCTTCTGCCATAAAATCACTCCTGCAACCTTCATGTCACTTTTTGTCCTAACTCTGCTTAATCCTAGAGGAAAATTAACACCAACAGATAAAGAGTAAAAGCTTCATATTAAGGACAACCCTTACCTGGAAAAGAAAGATGAGTGATACATTCAGTGAAGCCCACAAAAGCCTCCACTATTCCACATTACCTGGAAGATGATCAGATACCACTGTGATAAGCAGCCCTGCAAAAACTTGGGCAAGGTTGATGGCTGAAATTGGAATAATTTCTTTTTTTTTTTCCCCAAAGGAGATGTTTCAGTGCTTTTTTGAAACAGTAAAGCTCCAGGCTTGTCTTTACCTTTCTGTGTAAATAACTTCCTTTCCCTGGGGTGTTCATCATGGGTTTGACCTTAAAATGCATGGCAGTGTTCTTAGCAATATTCAATCAATGGCAGGATTAAAGGTGAAATCAGTTACACAGAGGAAGCCTACTGCTGTTTCACCAGTGTGGTGGCTCTAATCTCCCTCTGAGAGACTAAAGATCATAACTGATTTACTTCTCCTCCCTGGGGAACAATTTTCTGTAGCCTGGAGCAATCAGGAAACAGACTGAATTGGCTTTAATACCCATCTGCCCTTGGGGGGGAGACTGGGAAAAGCTACCAGGTTGTTTCTTCTTCATACTTGTAATTAAATAAACTATGACAAATTTGACAGGCAGAATTTCTAGCAGTACCAGTTGTCTCCAAACTTCCTACTCCGTGTGTAATTGATATATAGCAGCTATTCCCAAGCAGTGCTGAGACTATTTAAACATTAAAATCAGTGATCTTCACTCCATTCCATGATTTAACCTATTGGCAACACACCTCTAATTTTCACACCTGTCAGCACTGTGGGACGTGTTTAAACACAAGGAAACAGGGCTTACTTTGATTTTTTGGTTTGGTTTTTTTTTTTACCTTAACTGTGATCTTTCTATTAGTTCCAGAATGCCAGGCACATAAATGAGGTGGTATTGATATCAGAAAGAAATAAATCTTACAAGTGGTGCCAGAGAGGGAAAATCTGGGAGAATGAAAGCATTTAGATTGATAACAAGGTGTATGCAATAAACTTTTGCTAGTACTCCTTTTCAAAACAGTGCCAGAGAAAAACGAGATGAAAAACTATTTCCCTGAAAAACTTAGTGCAGTTCAAAACATTTTTAGCATTGTATAATAATAACAATAGTAATAATAATAGTAATAATAATAATAATAATAATAATAATAATAATAATAAAGTTGTGGTAATAATAATAATAAGTAATAGTAATCATAATAATAATGAAATTTATGAAAAGATCCAAGGTTTTTACTTGTATAGAAAGGAGAACACTGATACCAGGGCTGGTGTAAGTACAGCATTTCAAATATGCTGATATCTGCCTTTCTCATCTCTATTCCCCAGCATGAGACAGGTTTAAATACCCCACAGGGAAGGGAACTCCTGATTTTTCAGTTTACAGGGTTAACACCACAGACACGTTTTTTCACATAAGCTCAGCTGAGACAATTTAAAGCCACAGGCAATTCCTTTTTTTTTCATAATTATTTAACTTATTTCAAGCTTGTCCACCAGTTACTACAGGAAAGCTTAGGAATTTTATAAATGCATTGGTGTCTCTGCCCAGAGCTGACATCTGGGCACAGGAACCCAGAATGGTTTGGGTTGGAAAGGACCCTAAATCTCATTTTATTCCACCCTCTGCCATGGACAGGGACACTTTTCACCATCCCAGGCAGCTCCAAGCCCTGTCCAGCCTGGCCTGGGGCACTCCAGGGATGGGGATCCCCAAGCTGAGCACTCAGGGGTGCAGGAAATGCTGCTGCACCTGCAGAGAGCCTCCCAGGCCCAGCAGAGCAGAGCATGGCAGTGCAAACACAGGTGTGGACAGACAGCAGGGGGTTGGGAAAACTCACATTGATGGTTTTGGCCAGCTTGAGGTGACTGCCCACAAACTGGTCCTGACACCCTGCAAGAACAAACCACAGAATAAACCTGAGCCGTGCTTGCCCAAAGCAGCACTCCTGGAGAGTTTGAATCTTAATTTTAATCTTTCCTAAGGCTGCTGGTGAGAAGCTGAATTATCTTTACCAATGTCAGAGGGCCCTAAAGAATTGGCAGCATCCCTTTTGGCCCAGGGAAGGCTGAGATGATCCATTCTCTAAAGCAGGTTTACAGGAATGAAGCAATCACCTGTGACAGCAAACCCAGCCAGGGCTGCTCACTGCTCTGAAGTTAGAGTTTCTCTCTGTGAGGATACACAGACTGCTGCTCCTAAATAGATTTTTTTAACATTTAATAAATTTTAAAAATCAGTCAAAAATAATTAATTAATTTAAAAATCAGGCAAAATGCAATTACAGACTCTACACAACTACCTGAAATTTTCTGCTGCAACACAGGGCAGATGCTGCAAAAGAACCTTTTGTGCTTCCCTGGTGCCTGAGAAGCTGTGCAGACATCTGAGGGGCACCACTCCTGAGCCTGTAATTAATTCCCAGTGCTGTTCTGCTGAGTTCTTCCCAGCAAGGAAATAAAGGAGCTTAAATAAAACAAACAGCAAACAGGAATTGAATGAGAAGCTGAACACAGAAAGCCAAGCATCTGAAGGATTTTTACTTGGCCAAATTGATAGCAGAGAGAATTGGTGAATGCATTTCCATGTTCAACTCTGTACTTAGTTTTTGTACTGTTCTTCAAAAGCAAATGATGATTTAGAATATGGCAAGTGTTTAAATTGGGTACTATTTCTTATTATTCGGTTAAAAGAACATAAATATTTAGCTACAAGGACCTGAGACAAGTGAGTAATTTTCCTAAGAGCTAAACATTTACCTGTGTGGGATTAAAGTGATACAAACAGCCATGAGTGACTGCTAAAAATCTGTTTCAAACTGATTTCAAACAGATTGCTGATAAAGTAAATTATTACACTGCAGACAAAATCTATTTTGTCAGTTTTGTACTGAGATTTGAAGAATTCAAACATATCCCAAGACTTAACAGTTATTTTTTTAAAAATGAGTGTTAATATATAAAAAAAGCAGAATTTTTAAAAACCTTCCTATTCCCCCTATTTCTCCTCTGCACCTGCTTTTTATTGCAATAGCCACAGGCTGTAATAAGCCAGCAGTGTGACTTCAAGCACTGACACAAAGGGAGCTCTGTCTGAGCCAGTTCCTCATCCACATGACATGATAGCTCCCATTTCCTCCTCACTGCTGCTTTCCCAGAGCAGTGACAGAAACCACATTGCAGAACTGTCAAGATCCTAAAACCTGATTGCTAAATGTCAATTACCTTCATTAGGTTTCCTTAAAAAACACAAAAAAAAGGTAAAAAAGAGAGAGATGTGAACCAAAGATTTACCTGCTCTGCTCCAACTTGGTAAACTGGAACTCAAGCATATTTTGTCTGCCCACAGATCTGCTCTAAAAACAAAGCTGAGTCTCTTCACTAGAAAATCAAACACTTTAAATGAACCTTCCTGTTCTTTAAACAGTTGTTTGAAAGTCGTATTTACCTTCAAAGAATTATCCATAGGAGCAGGTGTAAAGATATCAAAAGGCATTCCAAAATTTCCCAAGGAAGAAACAGCAACACCAACAGAGGGAGAAATTTAAATTTTAAACTCAGCCAGAAGAAGCAGCAGACAGTGATGAGGCTGTTGGGTCTCTGAAGCTCTCAGAACAGGGGATGTTCAGCATTTAAGAAGAACAAACACAAGTTTTTATCTTAGAATCAGAAATTCAGCTGGGCCATTGGATAAACAACTGTGGCATTTATTTCAAAAAACAAATTCAGCTCAAACACTTATTACAATTACACAGCACAGAGAGTATAAATTATCCTGTCTTTGACATCAATTTGCCTCTCCTGACCCTCTATTTCTTCCTCTTCTTTTAATTAATCACCTTTAATTTGTGTCCCTCTTGTCCATCTGTGCACCAATGCTATGAATGAGCCAGAACGTTTTACTCTTGCAAAAAGAAAAGGAACATTTTTAATTTTTATTTAGCTCTGATATGTGGCTCATCATTGAACACAACAAATCATTTTCTACAAAGTGATTTCTGACTCTTCAACTGAGAATTTTCTAATTATTTTTCCTTCAATTACGTTTAAGATATTATTTTTAAGAGCCTTGCAGCCACTTTATCACCCATACAGCTCCAGCTGTGTGGCAGAAAAACAGCTGGATAATTCTGTACCCACTGCCAGCCTGCCTCAGAGCACAGAAAACCACCTGAGTGGATGTGCTTTGATGGAAAAAATACCTGCAAATGCTTTGGCACCAGCTCAGCAAATCTCCCATCCTCACAGATCCCCCAGGAATGACACCTGGATATTGCAATACACCAAAGGTAGCTCAGACTGGAGAAATCTGCTCTTGATCTGATCAGGGATGTTGCTGAGGAGCTGCTTTGGTGCTCCAAACCTCCACCCTTGGGAGCAGGAGGGTCAGAAATCTGCAGCTGAATCCTGACCCTGGCATCCAGGGTTGTGTGGATCAATAATTATCTCCTATAACAATTATATCATCATCTCACCTGAGCCACTGGGATTATTCAGTGTAACAAAGATTTTTGTAGGGTTTGAAGAATGGAAAAATCATACAGAAGAGGAGAATCAACTGAATTTATAGTTTAAAACCCCTTTTCCTTCTGCAAAAAAAAAAAAGCTGTCAAAAATAATACCACAGTAAGTTTTAAAGAGATATTCATGGAGTTGAATATCAGGATTCATAGCTTTTGCATAAACTGTGGGGAAAAAAAAGTTTCATTTTGCCATCCTTAAAATCTTGAAAGCATCGAGTCCCTGCAATGCTGTGCCTCTATTTAAGTGGCCAAGGTTAGAAAAACTCAGATATTTTCCCCAGTTCCCCCCCACCTTCAGCAGATAAAACAGGGAGATAAGAAAGTTGTGATGTTCTTTTGACCTTCTGCCAGAGGTAAGGACCACCTGTCGATCTGAATTTCCCTTGCAAATCTGCTGGAGCTGCACTGCTGAACCTGCACTGCTGGTGCCTGCTTTATCTCTGATTAGCCATCATGTGGGACAGCTGTTAACTGATGGAGCAAGTGCCTGCCCTGAGCTGGCATTCCCTACCTCCCCAGCACTCTCCTGCAATAATATCTCACTGCTAAAACACAGTTGTGTTTGTCCTCTCTCATCCCATCTCAGAAATGGAGAGAAAAGCTGAGCAGAGATTTACTGTGGTGCTGTTGGGGGAGGATACTGAGCACTGTGATGAGCCATGCTAGATTAGGGTGGTGTGAAATAAGAGTTTGTGGCTCTGGACACACCAGCAATGCTCACAGAGGATGTTTCTCTCCCAAAGGCACAGTGCTGCCCAGGAATATCATTTTAGTGGCAGGATTTTCCTGAAGAGCAGCAAAACCCAGCCCTAACCTGTGCTGTCTGTATGAAATTTCCCCTGGCATTCCCCAGGTGTTTCCCACTGTGCTCCAAGATCCCATCCCTGGGCTCAGGTTACTGCAGGGATGACAGCAATTCCTCATCATCCTCTCTCTCCTTGTCTTTATTCCCTTCTTTCAGCTGAAAATGGAGCTGATATTTCATTTACTGCCCAAGTAAATGTTATTTATTTAGTGCCCAAGCCTTGCTGTGTGAGTGTTACACAGGTCTGGCTCCTCTGCTGCCCTCACTAAGGTCAGATTTTCCTTTCTGCCATAAATTCCTTCACTTCCTTGCCCACTGGGAAAGCATTGGAAGTCTGGGGTGCTTTGGATTAATTATCTGGTCCTGTTTTGTGCATTTAGACATTTGGCCAGTCTGGGAAAATGCACAAAAATTGGAGTGAGCTGGGGCAGAGAGCTGGCAAGGGCTGATCCAAAGGGTCAAAACCCTGGACACAGCATTGCTTCCCTTTCCTCCCTGAGCACACCTAGAACCATGGGCAAAATGCCATAAAATAGCCAAATATCATTTCATAAAATTGGCTTCTGCCAGTGCCTGTGTTTAACACAGACATTCATTTAGCAAAGGTTTCTCCTGGTGATTCTCATCCATTATTAGAAATATTCTCATTAAAAATATACAGGAGATTATTTTGTTTGCTACATTCATGTTTTTCAAATCTGCCCGAGACTTCCATTCATTTAGGTTAAAATAAAAGATTTTCTTCTTAAAACATGATATATCACACAAACCAACTATGGAAAAGCTTTTTTGGGAGGGAAAAATAAAAACCATTTCTGATGGTTTGAAATCACCTGATCTATATTTTGTTTAGTATGATGTTGTCAGTCAGAAAGTTCCAATTTTCTTTATGAATGAACTAAATCTGTTCAAACCAGGAGTTTGTTCTCTGCCAGACCCAAGTTCCAGTGTTTGCAAATACACATTTGACTGACAAGCCAATGAACAGCATCCTCTTTCAAAAAAATGTCCTTGTACATTTAAAGAAGAGAGAAGTGTAGTTTATACATTTCTGATTTATGAACTAAATAGGAGCTAGGAGATATTTCAATAAAATCTCCATGGAAACTTTTATTTCCTAAGATAAACCTATGAAGGAAAGGTGCAATGACAGCTTAAGAGAAAATAATTTTAACAATACAACTGCCTGTAAATATTCTGTGGGACAAAATGAATGAAAAATTCCACTTAGCTGAAGCAAAGAGCTGCTCTCTGCAAGTATTTAGCCAGAAATGAAACACTTTTGAAATAGACTGAACCAGCAGCAGTTTGTGGTGGGGTAGAAAACCACAACCCAACCTGCAATAACCATGTGAAAATTGGTTTTCTGCAGAACACGTCTTTAGAATGCCACCTTGATTTTGGAAAGTTCTCTTTCAGAGCTGTGCATGAACACATCTGAGGTACCCAAGGAGAAAAGCTGAATTTTGGGGCACTGAATTACAGGAGCTGAACTGGTGCTTTGACTGTCAGACTCACCATTTTCAATGTTTTCAGAAACAATAATAACAATGGCAATGCTGGCTGCTGCTTCCTCCCCTTTGGGAAAATTCACTTTGTCCCCAAAATTTTATCCTTGCTGTATTCCCACAAGCAGCATCCAATATTCTGGAAGCTGCTCTCAGCCAGCTGGTCACAATTTTATGGACAAATCCCAAAGTTCCTAACACAGAATAAAAAATACACACTGCAGGAACTTAACTTCATTTCTGGTTTCCAGCATAGGACAGAGGAGTATGAATGAAAAATAAACAGGGGAGAATTCATGGTTCTCAAAGAGAGGACTCAGCTCTTCAGGACACCCTCAATGCAAAAATAGGTAGGAAAAAATCCTAATTAATGGCAAGCCTTAAAAATTCTAATTCATGGCAAACCTTAATCCATAGTCCCAATTGTGTCACCAAATCACAGTCTGGGCATAAATGAGACCTACACACCAATTCAGGAATAAAGTATTTGCTTCTACCAAAATGAAAGCCTGAGAACATTATTACAGCTCAAAGCATGACAAGAATAACTACATGGATGTTAAAAATCAAATCTGGCTTTTCAGTTCAGGCAAATTTCCTGAATTACCCAAAATCCCAGATAAAAATATTGCTCATGCTCACAATGCACACACAAACTCCTGGAGCCCTACAAACCACCAGAGTCAAGTGTTTGAGGAAGCTGCTGATAATTATTCAAAGGTAATTATATCCCAAATTATGGAGCAAATACAATATACCATGAATTATCACAAATTATATCACAAATATAATGGAGCAGCTCTTCACCGTTGCCAAAATTGTTACAGCAGCACAGGGAGAGGATGATGTGGCTTTCAAACCTTTTCCTGGAAAGAGGAAAGTGCAGCCCTTTGACCCATGTCTGCATAACTTTGTTTCATTTCTACATGGCCTTAACTGGTCAATCTGAAACACAATATTAAGGAAGAAATTATGTGTGGAAGTGCCAGAGAATTCCCCAAAATTTAGGGGACTGTTTCACATCAGACATGGTCCACAAATGGTGAAATGCAGTGAAATTATGTAAGGTAAATTGATTCCCTCTGAGGCTGCAGAGATTGATCATATTTTCCACCAGATTTCTGAAAGAAAGAGAGGAGAGTCACTCTCTACCACATTTCCCTCTGATTTCAATTGTTAAAACTTACTTAGCTCTGTTCTCACAGCTCATCACAGATGATGGTGAATTTCTCTCAGCTTTTTCTTCTCTAAAGAGCAAAAAGCCACTGAACTGTGGGCCACAGTTAAAAACTGACCCCAGCATGAGACTGAAGGACTTCAAACATGGTATCTGTGAATGACACCTGATATCTTAATTATTGGAGCCCTTTAGCATAGACTAGAAACTATCGATGCAATTCTCTAATTGATATCTTATCCTCTTTGGTAATTTTAGATCATTAGAAAATATCCTCCCTCACTTCATCCAACAAAATTCAAACAAGTAATTCTAGGCAGCATTTATTTTTTCTAGAAGATGACACCAAGCAGCAAAACTCGCTGCTATGGTTATGTTACTTTTGTTTCTGCAAGAACTCCTAGAACACTTTCTATGTATTTTGGCATTAAATTCCTTTTTCCTCTTAAGATTGGCCTATTATAATGCTTGAACTAGGAATTCATTCCCAAATAAAAACTGGATTCAGACCAGTTGAAAATCAGACTTTGATCTCAGAAGATCTCTTGCTTAGTCACATGGGATTTTGGATAATTTTTTATTTCTTTGTCACAGTGTTCAGGTTTAAATGTTGCTTTACAGGTTGATTTTTTTCCAAAGGGGCTGGTTGGAGCATTTTAATTTATGGATCATTCCCAGACTCAGATTCAGCCCTTAAACTTTGGGCTTCTTGAGATTTCCTTAGGTGCTTTTATTGCCCTATTCCAGTTGCACTGAAATGCTTTAGAAACACCTACAAACTGAAACAAAAGCACCATTTTTTCTTTAACATTAGCAATACCTGGAGCAGATTTTAATTTTTTTCTACTGTGTCTGTATGTATATGAGCAAAAGAGAGAGTCCAAGAAGAAATGCTCAAGAAAATCCATTTACACACAGACAGGTATTGTATTTGCAGGGACCCCTGTGGCAGGGAGGAATGATGAATCTGACTCCATGTTCTCAGAAGGCTAATTTATTATTTTATGATACTATATTGTATTAAAGAATACTAAACTATACTAAAGAATACAGAAAGGATGCTTACTGAATACTAAAAAGATAATAATGAAAACTCCTGACTCTCTCCAGAGTCCCAAAACAGCTTGGCCCTGATTGGACAAAGAGTAAAAACAACTCCCAGCAGAATCCATTGGAACAATCACCTGTGGGTAAACAATCTCCAAACACATTCCAATGCACCAAAACACAGGAGAAGCAAATGAGATAAGAATTGTTTTCCTTTTCTCTGAGGCTCCTCAGCTTCCCAGGAGAAAAGTCCTGGGCAAAGGGATTTTCCCAGGCAATGTGAATGCCACAGACAGGAGCCCAACCTGCCTTGCCCCCAGAGCCCTGAAATTCCCACAGAGGATTTGTCTTCATTTATCCCATTTTATCAGCATTTATCTTCATTTATCCCATTTTATCAGCAGCGCTGTCCTGGGGGAATGACCAAGCCAAGGGCTTGGGGAGGTGAGGCAGAGACCTTGGGGAGCCCTGGAGCTCAGGCAGGAGCCAGGCTGATGTGCTGATGGTCGCTAAGCAGGGGAGCTGATTGCTGCCTTTGTGCTGGAGGTCTGGGGCTGGCTGGCCCTGCTGAATGCTCCGGAGCTCAGGAATGCACAGGGCACCCTACAGAGGGAATGGGAAATTCACTGGCCTGGCTGGAGACACCTGCAGCAGCCAGGGGTTCAAACAGAGCACAGTGCCCTGCCCCAGTCCCACCTGTGATGGATGAGTAATGCCATGGCTGACTCTCACAATTAAAAGGCAAATATCATGTATAATATATGTTAAGAGAGGTTTTATAGGTTTGTAGTTATGTTTTACTTCCCCTTGTGTTGTTTTCAGGGGTGCTCTGGGTTTAGGATATTTGGGAGGGTTGGCTCATTGCTATGGCATCACCTGAGCTCCAATCAAGGTTTAAAGAAGTGATCTCCACCACTGGACAGGGAGGAGGAGTTGATGGACAGAACTTTGGGGGAGCTAAAGGATTAAAAGGCAAAACCTCCACTATGTGGATGAGCACATGATAGGAAAAATCCTCTGCTCCCATGGTGCCATAATATTTTCTCTATTCAGTCTTCTGTTGTAGTTTTGATAAGGTTTTAAACTTTTGGAAGTGAGTATTATTTCCCACACACCTTCCCCACCTTAACCTCACATTTACCTCCCTAAAGTCTTCAGCTGAGCTCATTCCAGCCTCAGCCCTGCCAAACTAGATTTAGCATATGGGCAGCCAAAAAATCCTGCTGCAAATGGGTGACACAGTGAGGGCAGTAAATTCGTGGAGCTCATGAGCTGCTGGCTCTTTGTCTTTTTTTGTTTCACCAATTCTCCCACTCCCTTCACACTTGAGAGAAATGTGATTGTGCAGAGGACAGCCAAAGATGGCTGAGCCAATCTGAGACCTGCTGGTCCTGTATCCCAAAATCCCTGTTCCTGTTCTGTCTCACAGCCAGCCCCCATCATCCGTGCTCGTTATTATGCTCATGCTCAGAGCACAGTTAATTCAGTCACCCCCTGCCTTTTGGTGCATTACTTTTGTACCCAAGGCAGCCCACTTGGGACACTAAGTGCCAGGACTGCAGAGCTGCAGGCACAGAATAAAAATCAACACCCTCCTCTTACATCCTCAGAAAAGGCTCAACTCTGAGCACCAGCCTGAGCTGGGAAGGGCTCGCCCTGTCAGCCTAAGAAAGGAGGGCTGACCCACTTCAGGAGTTTCCCTTAGGCTCAGCAGCTCTGGGAAATAGGACAGGGATCAATAAGAGCCAGTGAGTCCATTAGGATCAGCCCATCCCAAAGAGCTCTTTCCAGGGCTGGCAGTAGCCTGGGGCTTGGCTGAGGGACGTGGCACCACCCCAGCTCCTGCCTGGCCTGCTCAGAAAAGGCAGCTCCTGGCACAAGCTCCCAGCTCTGCACAGCACCAGTTCCCAGCCCGTGCTGCTGGGATCTTGCAGTGCTTTGGGATCAGTGTCCAAAACAGCCCAGAAATACTAAAAGGTTGGCACAGGACTCCAGCTCTTCTGTCCTTCTTAGCAAAAGAATTGCATAAGGGGCTCCTGGAGTAGAGGAGACAGCTTCCTCATTGTTGGGGGAGCTGGAAAAGAACTGGTTTGAGTTCAGCACCTGAGGACTCCAGATATGATCTGCTCAATCACATTAGGATTTTGAAAACTCCCTTATGGCAAACCTACAAATAGTTCAGAAAGGAGCTCTGCAGGAAGTCATCGCCTGCCCAAACACCAGATTCTCCCAGGTGATGCATTTCTCCACAATTTCACCTGATGGGACTCTCAGGAGCTTCTCTGGTGACTTGGGGTGTGATGTGACAAGACAGCCCCAGACAGTGTTTCCCCTACACTTCCCCACTCAGCTCCTGGGTTTGTTAAATGTGTGCTCACACTCATTGGGGGTCTGGATGTGAACTGCATTGCCTGCACTGCTGTTTCCAGGTTAATAAAATAATAATTTATGAATAAATACACGTTTATTTTCCCATGGACAGTGACCTTTCCCATGGGCAGTGAGTTTAAAGAATGCAGGTAATGCAGAATCTGTTCTGCTAATGAGTTATTTCATTGATCTTCACTATTAAAGAAATGCAGTGCTCAGTGAGCACTCATTCAAGACTTAGGTATGATCCACCCCAAAGCAGAGGACAGATGGGGAAATATCACAGAGAATAAGGTTTTTGGCTTGTTTTAGAGGGAGATAGAAATAGAATAGAATCTATAACACAGAAATAGAATCTATAACACTGTATTTGTAAGCCTTACACCTAATAAAAAAAATAAAATTAAGCACACACATTTCTAATGCTAACTAAGCAAAATAATTGCACCAGTGCTACCCAAACTTCTACAAATCCCATGTGACCAGTTTTCTTCTTGCTCAGAATGCTGAAACACAGCAGGACAACGGCAGGAAAGAAAGGCAGGCACACATGTGCTGCCTTCTAGAAAACTGTTCCCAGGGAAATCCGCAGAGTTGGAGATTCTTGCAAAGTCAGAGTTCAGAATAAAGTAGGAAGACTGTGCTCATCCGAACAACAAATCTGTATTTGTGCAAATCATAAGCCAGGGGTGAGGTGGGGGGGAAGATAAATAGGTTAATCTGTTGTAAACTGATTTTGACCCTGAAGGTGATCACAGGTACACAGCATTACGGGCACTTTAAACTGTTTTATGCAAAGCTTAAAAAAGACCCAGCAACAAAACAAAGCTTTTTTTGTGTTTGCTAAACAAAGCATGAAAGAATAGTGACAAAAGTAGGAGGAGCCGAGTTTGTCGGGACAAAGGCAGGAGGAGGAGCCCCGATGCAATGGAAATGCAGTTCAGTGCTCCTGGATTGATATGCTCATCCTTTAAACCCCCAGGGCTGGGAGATCACAGGGCCTGAAAGTCCATCAAAGAGCGCTGCTCTGCATTGATCCAGGCTGGAGCGGAAGGCTGGTGGGGGTCTGCTCCTCTCCATAAGGCTGCCTCCGAAGATAATCAGCTTTTCTTCTTGGAAATTGGGGGATCCCAAACATCAATAAAGTGTTATTTCAAGTAAAGCATCACTCTAAACCTGCGGAGGCCTGAACGTGTGTGTGGGTCGCTTTTGTGGTGTTGTGATGCTGGGTTGTTTTTTATAAAAGAGAAAAAAAAATAAATATAACCTCGAGTATATAATATCACAGAAGGGAAAATATTTTACCTTGGAAGTATAATATTAACGCCTGGGCTGTTCTTTCCAACTTATCAACAGCAGAATATCCTTGTAGAGATCTCTTAAGCAGCCACACAAATTTTCCTGGCTATGTCTGGATGCTCAAGCAGCACAGCAGCACCTGACCTGCAAAGACAATTTTTTAAAAGTTTAAAATCATGATGTCCTTTAGTTTAAAAACAAATTAATTTTTAAAAAATCATTACATCCCTTGATGTAGAGCAGGCAGGCAGTCCCAGGCCAGTCCAGCTGCTGGGGTTAGAACACTCCAGGTGAGGAAAGGCCAGTTGGGAGCCTGGGGAATGGCTAACCCTGACCACTGGGACAGGCTCAGCACACCTTACCCAGAGCTTCCAGGGGCTCAGGGATGAGGATGGGGAGCCCCTGATCCCCCTCTCACAGCCCTGGGTCTGGTTTGTTCAAATCAGAGATAGAACATTGATGTTTTAAAGGGCTGAACCTGCAAAAAGCAGGAGTGGGAGGGAGATGAGGCAATCCAGCACTCTCTGATGTAACCAGAGCCTGATAATCATTCATCAACCATTGGTTTGATACTGGGAACTGTTGGGATATTTTATTTGTTCAAGGGGAGAGGTGTTGAGCAAACAGAGGATGATACAAGCTTTTCCATCCCAGCACGTGTAATGTGACCTGATAAATTTAGGAATATTTCAATATCATTAAACAGCTGTGTTTGAGTAACATAAATCAGCTGGCTGAACAAATCTCAGTGCCTGGAGATCCTGGTAATTACAAAATAATCTATGATATCAGTGCTTGAAACTATTTCAGGAGACCACAACCATGCAGAGAAATGTGATGAGAATTCCCTCTGTACCATCTGTGGGTACAACAGAGGAGAAGGAGCAGCAACTCAGCTGCTCACAAATGGTCCTTTTCACCATTTTTGGGATGAGAAAGGGTGGCAAAGGAAGTGATTTATTCCAAAACACTTGCCTCTGGTGTAGGAATGGTGTCACTGGGATTAACAGCCCACCAATCTCAGGGCTTTGGCAATCAGGCACACACAAGGTACTGAGCATGTTTCAACCAAATTCTGTGTGAGCTAACAAATCCCTGCTATGTTAGAGTTCAAATAAATGAATAGTACAGATCAGAGCAATCGCCTGCCCTCAAAATACAGTTGCCCCTTTACTCAGCTCCCCTCCTTCCCCACAAAAAATCACACTACTGAGAATTAACAGTTTTTCTTTCTGTTATAAACAAACACAGCCTGGCTCTTAGGTGCTTTTTAAGAATATTATTTGTTGAAGATTTTTTTCTCCTGCACAGGTAAAGAATAGATTAGTCAACATTATTAATTATTTTTATGACCTCAATATCTACAGCCCTCAGAAAGTTTACAGATCTAATCAGTGTGTGTAGAGCAGAAAACAGCTGCTGCCTCAAGAGACTGGCAATATGTGCTTTCTTTTGCAGAGGGAATTTTAAAAGTAGAATTTTGCCATAGAAATTATTCTGATTTATGAGGTGAGGACACAATCACTTACACAGCAGTGGCAAACTATACTGCAAATTTTTTTAAAACCTATTCTTTTTGGTGTGTAAACATATCCAAGCAGAAATATCATGCTCTACATGACAATTTTATGGAAAAGGCTCCAGCTCATCAACCTGCCCCCGAGCATCTCTGCAACACCATCTGCCAAAGGTCAGCACCCCCCAGCCCCAGCAGCACCACTCACACATTTGCCTCCAAAGATGCTCCAGCCAGAACAAACCAGGGTCCCTGGAAGGGTTCAAACACTCCCAGCTGGGTTAACCTGGAGCTAACCTGGAGGAGCTCCTGAGAGCAGCTCTGCTGCTGAACCATTGGTGTATTGCATTTGTGGGGTGCCCCAAGAAAGGAGGGAATGATGCATCTGAATGATGCATCCATGTTCTCAGAAGGCTGATTTATTATTTTATGATACTATATTACATTAAAGAACACTATATTAAACTATACTAAAGAATACAGAAAGGATACTTACAGAATGTTAAAAAGATAATAATGAAAACTCGTGACTCTCCCCAGAATCCCAGCTTGGCACTGATTGGCTAAAGAGTCAAAACAACTCACAGCAGAATCCAATGAAACAATAACTTGTGGGTAAACAATCTCCAAACACATTCCACATGAGCAAAACAGAAGAGAAGCAAATCAAATAATTATTGTTTTCCTATTTCTCTGAGGCTTCTCAGCTTCCCAGGAGAAAAATCCTGGGTGAAGGGATTTTTCCAGAAAACATGAATGCCACAGTGGTGATCTCTGCAAAGTTATAAATGCCTGGGAGCACCTTGTACTGGAGACACTGAACCCTGAGAAAAACCAGAGAGATGTGGATGGGGCTCCCTAAAACTCAGATACTGCAGGGGAGGCTGTGGGAAACCAAGGCAGGTAAACATCAGTTTACCAGATGTTTACCAAGGCAGGTAAACATCAGATTTCCATTGTTTCCCTCCGTTTTCTTGTGGCAGTTTTGGAGCCATCAGTGCAGGACAGGGGAGCACAGAGATGGTTCTGCAGCTGTGGGGAGGGCATTGTACAACCAAAGACCTGTCAAAGGCAAGAGCAGAGCTTGGGGACAAGCTGAGCTTGCAGGGGGTGAGAAAAGGCAGGGGGACAACTGCTTACAGGGGAGGATGTGGAAAAGGCTCCAATGAAACAATGGTTAAAGGAGGCAAAGCTGAGACAAGAATTTTGACTTCCCAACAACCAGTGCAGAAAATCAAAGCAAGGCATGTTACCAGGTTAAAGCATGAGCAGAAACTGCTCTCCAAGGCTTTGAAACAGAAAGAAATGCTGAAGAAAGTGTAAAAAAAAAAGCCAATGAGTACTCTGAAGGGCTTGCAACATCCAAGGCAGTGAGCTCAGTTTGGCAGAGCTCAGTGTGAATTAATGTGCTCATATCAAAAGTGCTTGCAGGTGTCAGGAGGCAGCAATAAACAGATATTTGATAGATTTGAGAGATATTTGATAGAAATAAACTTCCTCAATGGGACAAACCAAACCAAAGCACAGGAAAAGTGATCCCAGCTAAAACAGCAGCTTGAGCTTTGGTTAGGCAGTTACCAGCAGTGGGATTTATTTGGAGCAGCAGCATGGCAGGCAGCACACACCCCTTTTGTTTAGCACAGCACTGCAGTTGGGATTCCTGCAGGAGCTCCCCTCTTGTCTAAGGCTGCAAAGGGAACCTGCTGCATCTGTAATCAGAAAAAAACCCCTCAGCAGAGGCCATCCCTCCCAGGAGTGTATTTGGCTCATTACACCTTTGCCCTGTTCACAGAACAAAACCAGGGCTTGTTTGTGTTTAGCTCTTCTGACAAACAGTCCTCTCCAAGTCTTGAAGCAATGATATGAAAAGAAGATGAGCAACCACATCTGGGAGGTTTCTTGCAGCAATTTTCCAATTTTCTGTCTCACTGTGACAGTAAATGGGGGCTCTGTGGCTCGTGCCACCACTGGGGAGGGCAGGAGTTCACTCACCATTTCTCAAAGCAGGCCTGGCAGGCTCAGACTTCAACAAAAAATTGACTGCACTGAGCTCTCCATCAGGCTGCTGCCATCTAGCCCCACATTTTCTGTGAGGGAGCAATTCCCAGCCATGGGCAGCACACCAAGATACCAAGAATACACAGTGGCTAAAGGGAAGGAAAAAATGAAGGGCTTTCCCCATTTAAATGCAAGTAAAAGTGAAAGCACCATGTATTTTTCCAAGAAAAAGTGTATTTTAAGCAGCCAAATCAAAGCTGCCACAACAGGACAGAAAGGGGTGCACTGCTGAACTTTTATTCCTTCAAATGACATTGCAGGGTTTAGTTATAAGCAAGGACAGGCCCAAACTTTGGAAGTTTAACCTCTGGCTGAGCAGGCAGCCAGCATCCCCTCTCCTCTGCAGCACTTTAGGTATTCATGAAGTGCAGTGTGAAGTACTTTTCATTTTTGCCATGCTTGGTAAATTAGCCAGCAGGCAGGGAGCAGACAATAATAGCAGATTCCTCTTCGATTGCTGGGTTTGATTTGCTGCATCTCTGGGTGTTTTGATCATTTGCACTGGAGATAAGTCCCACACAATTTGGGGGCTGGCAAAGTGGGATTTAATAAGTCTCCTGTAAAACACAGCGTGTATGCAAACAGCCCAGAGGATTAGACCCCGCTTGCTTAGTTTAGAACTTGGTGCAGCCAACCTGAATAATCAAATGGAGGAACAAAAGTTGTGAATCCCCTCAATGCTCTGCTTCATTAGGATCTCCTTACAAAAAAAGAAAAATGGGGCTCATCTGATCAGCCAGATTTTATGGCATCTGATTAGACCACCATTTTCTCAGCAGGTCCCCTTTCTTTAAACTGTTGACTATGGATGGCCTGCTGAATAGGATGAACTTTGGACTGCTAAATTGCAGCATTATGGTTATTTAGTGTAATTTATGAAAAAGAGAGAAGTCATGATCACCTACTTCATATTGCTAATGATATCTCCATTTATCAGAACAGCTATGAGTTTGGATCATCATTTTTGCCTCACAGTCACAGAACACTGGCCAATTAGATAAAAAAATTGTGAATGTGGGCTGTATGAATACCAAATTAATATTTAATAATCCTTACATAATCATTTATTACTGTTGACTCTTTGCTGCTTTGCATTAAGTTCCACATAATCTCAGCGGGTTTGCCTCAAAGTTTTCTATTCATTCTGTATTTCCTATTTGCATTTACAGTGAGTAATCTAAGAAGAAAAATAAAGGAAAAAAAATTCTGAACTTGATTTTTTTGCTCTGCAATGTTTCATCTAAACAGCAATTAAACCCACAACAAATTACAAAGATGCTGTGAGAATTAAATAACAGTGATTTCAGAGTGAAAGTGCCCTTAGCCTGGATGAAAAGAGATTTCCAATTACAAAAATTATCACTTTGTCTTTTTTTCCCCCTCAACAAACAAGACAGCCAAACACTTTCCTTAGAGGCAAATTTCTAAATTGCTGATTATTACAGGTAATGATCTATTCACTGTGTCAGCTTCCCAGCCTTTCTTAGGAGCTGGAGTTATGCAAGGTAACAATGAGGAATCAGGGAGGGGAGCAACAACAGCACTGGGTGATGCTGCTGGGCAGAAGCCAATTCCCCAGGCACACAAGGACTGAACATCTGTCCTGCCTCTCACCCACACAAACCCCTGGATGATCTGCTCACCTGCAGCCTGCTCACAGACACTGATGGATTTCCAGCTGAGCAGCTCTGTCCTGCTGGCTGAGCCCTGCCAGGAGCTTGTGTGGCCACTGGCACCCAGCCCCATGGCTCAGGTGGGCACAAACCCTACAAACACCCAGCCCTCAGCCCGGCCAGGTCCTCAGACTGCAAGAAGTTTGGGTAGAGCCAGCTCAGGCAGTCTGCACAGCCCCAAACTGTGAGAGCATCACAGCTCAGCCTGGAACAGCTCTGCCCAGAGCCCAGCTCTGATCCCAGCCTCAGGAAACACATCTTTCTTACTGCTGGTTAATAAATGGCTGTGGGAATGTTGTTCTGGAAGGCCTTGGAGCTAAATGCACAATAATTACTCCAGCACCACTTCTGGGCTGACAGTGCAACACTTCTGGTTCGAGTCCACTTTGAAACTGTGAACCTGCTCATGCAGTTCTTCAAAATAAGGATCTACTTTGTCAGCTTTTGTTGTATTTTCTGAGACCCCTGTCAAAGGAAGGAATGATGAATCTGACTCCATATTCTTAGGAGGCTAATTTATAATTTTAAGATACTATATTATATTAGACAATATATACTAAACTATACTAAAGAATACAGAAAGAAGGCTAGAAAGATACTAATGAAAACTCATGACTCTTGTGAAAAATACTCTTGAAAACTCTGTGTCAGAGCTCTGACACAACTGGCTGTGATTGGTCATTAAGTAAAAACAATTCACACAAAACCAATGAAACAATCTCCAACCACATTCCAAAGCAGCAAAACACAGGAGAAGCAAATGAGTTAATTATTGATTTCCTTTTTCTCTGAGGCTTCTCAGCTTCCCAGGAGAAGAATCCTGGGCAAGGGGATTTTTCCAGAAAATATGGCAGTGACAAGCTTCAACCTGCATGGCTCTGCTCTGCAGAATTTCTGTTATCCCAATTCATATTCAGCATCCTGCAGCAGGTGAAGTTTTTATGTGGGTACCCCCAAGAGCCAGCAGGAGCTCTTTGCTCTCTAGAATATTTTATTAGCATGATGACCATTTCTATAAGAGACCAGTGGGGTTTTCCTGTGAGTCAGAGTTCATACTTGCTGTCACTTGAAATCACTGTAGGCCAATAAATGCTATAGATTTTTGGATTTTGATTATTAGAATCAAACAGTAGCAAATGCTGGGCAAGATCAAGAGAAAAGGCAGCAGCAAGTGAGGCAGTGCATCTCTACCCTACCCCACAACACAACCCCTCAGAGATGATTTATGGCAGTGGACCAAGGCCTCGAACATCTGAGAACCTCTACTTATTTCCTATCCACAATTGCAACTTCTGAGCCATCCATGGAAAGCTCAACACAGCATTACTCCCAGGAAAAAGCCTCCTCTCAGATTTGTTACACTTTGGCTCCATGAAGCCATTAGTTGTCAACCAACTGTAAAATTATCAGCACAGCTCCAGCTACACAAAATAGTTTTGGGTTTAGTACCCAAGAGAGTCCTTGACTTGTCCTCCTCCTTTCAGTAGGTAAATTGACAGAAATCAAGGACAGCTCTGGGGCAAGGTGAGCAGGCAGCACGCAGACCTTCACATCTTCTGCACATGGCAGGAATAGGGCTCTGAACAATCTCCCCAGGCCTCCTGACTTTCCATTATTTATGTGTTGTTGGTAAACATCAGCATTGCCCTGGGTTCAGCATAGAGAAAATGGGGAGAAATATTTCTAAAAGCCTTCTGTTGAACCTTCTCTTGGGGTTAGTGGAAGAAACCTTCCCTGTCTGTAATTACCTGCTTGTGCTGCACTGTTGGAGCCCTCAACAAACCCAGCAACCCCTCCAAGGGATCTCTGAGCAGGCAAGATACTCCTGGTGGTACTGCACAGCACAGATCTGAGGTGGAAAAGCAAGGTTTGGGGCTGATTCATTCTCTGGGTGTGCTGGTTTTGGTTGGGGTAGAGTTAATTTCCTTCACAGCAGCTGCTGTGGGTTTGGGTTTGTGCTGATAACCCAGGGCTGTTTGAGCTCTCCCTGAGCAGGGGTTGCACACAGCCAGGACCTGTCCTGCTCCTCACCCTCACCATAACCTCTAAAATCCTCTAAATAACCTAAAAATAATCCTCTAAAATCCTGTCACTGATCCATCAAAATTTCTGGGTTTAACACCTTCAAGTTGGATTGGCTTCAATATTTAAATGAAAAGGAGGAGCTGGGGGGCACAGCCAGGACAGCTGATCCCAGCTGACCCCAGGGACACCCCAGACCTTATGGCATCACCCTCAGCACACAGAGCTGGGCGAGAAGGAGGAAGGGGAACATTCTGGGTTTGTCTTCCCAAGTAATTGATGGAGCCCTCCCTTCCTGGAGCACCTGCCTGCCATGGGAGGCAGTGGATGAATTCCCTGTTTTGCTTTGCTTGCATACACGGCTTTTGCTTTGATTATTAAACTGTCTTTGTCTCAATCCCTGAGTTGTTTCACCATCACCCTTCCAATCCTCTCCCCATCCCACCAGGGAACAGAGACTGACCAGTGGGGTGGGTGGTCAGCTGGGGTTAAACCACACCAGGGCTGGGTTTTTCAGGAGCCAGGTTAAATGAGAGTGTGATTGCTCCTGGGTGAATTCTGCTGCTGTAGGAATCCCACCTGTGCAAACCCAGGGCACTGGGAATATTTGTCTGCTTTGGGGTGCCCTGACCCCCAGGGCAGCACTGACTTTGACCCTCATCCATGGAGAAAGTTTCCCAGACTTCAAGATAGACTGGAATCCACAAAAGTGTGAAATAGGTATCCCCTGGTGAGAAATTGAGGTTTTGGGATTTTTAGTGTGTTGTGGATGGAAGCAAGATGGAGGGCACAGGGTGTAGTCCTGGGTTTCTTCTTCATGCTTCTGCTTCCTTGTTCTTATTCATGGGTTCGGTGGCATTTTGTAATTGGGCAGAAAAGTCCCATTGTGGGCTCTTTGGGATCAGTTATTGGGTTAAAAGGGAAAATAATCCAGGTGTCAGCTCTTAATTGGAGAGTTTAGTCTTTAAAAGACCTTGTAACAAGAGATTGTTGGACATATTGTCCCTTGCTGCTGAACTCACAATAGTGAGACTGTTTTACTGATAAGAAATAACAAACACCTGAATCCCAACATGAACTGCCCTCTCAAGTGCCTTCAATCCAGACCCAGAAAAACCAACAACACCAAACAAATAAATGTAAACAGCACCTTTGGGCAGTTCTCACCTCCACACAAACAGTATTTCCCACAGAACACTGAAGAAGGAGTTCAAGTACTCTAGAGGTGATCCTTGCTCCTAAAATGGATTTTGAGAATATCATTTTTATGCTGTCGGTAAATACATGATTGTCTTTTAAAAAAAGCAGCTTTTCAAAAATGGCCCAGATGCATTTCAGTGAGACTTCTTGTGGCCCCTGTGGAAAAATGCAATGTGTATTCTAACAATTATTACACCTTGATTCTGTGCATCAAGTCTGTGTCTAAATGTCTGAACTGACAGCATGTCTGGTCACATGAGTCCACTTGACAAATTTGGCTAACGGTAACGCTTTAGGACAAAATTATGAAAAAAATGACAAATTAGCAATGGCACCTAATCAATAAATGACACAATATGGAATCCATGAAGCTGATAATGCAACCTCACAATTCTCTCATTTCATAAAATAAATTACCAGAAGTAAACATGTGCTGGATGATGTCTCATTTCCAGTTAGATTTCCCCCAACCAATAATAAATTTATCTGTAATTATATAGATTATGGTCCCAAAATGATCAGCAACACACAAATTTCAGAACCTGGCTACTTTTAACCCTAAACCAGCCATGAAGAAGTGGTTTCCTCAGTGCTGCTGCCTTGAGACACCCTTTGACACAATACAGTGTGCTCCAGAAAAAGTTCCCAGCTGGAATATCACCACAACACTGAATAAAAACCAGGAAACAGAGTGACAAATCAGTTTGCCTGTGCTAGAGGAACTTCATCACTTCCCCACTTAATCTACAGAAATGCCACAACAGCACTGTCACTCTTGGAAGAGCTCTCAAAATATTTCAAGATTTAACTATTTTCCAGATAAATTTTCTGTCATTGGAGCCCAAGTGTTATTTTACTTTAACCTAACACAGAAATAGGGTCTGAAATTATTTACCTTTATTCTTACAAGTAGCCTTGGTGACTTATCTAACACCTGCAGGCTGGCATTTCCCATGATGTGGTTTGCACAAAAATAAACCCCAATTCTTCAAAAAATCCTGGAGAAAATCTGGTTTTGTGACTTTGAAATTATCACAGAGCCAGCTCAATTCATCAAAGCAGCAAAATTACATCCAGGCATCCCCTTTCTGCAATTTTGTGGTGATTCAGAGCAAATCCAGATACAAGGAGCTCAAATCAGCCCTGCCCATCACACACTGAGGGAAAGGTGCTTTGTCCATTTTCTTGTCTGGAGAGGTGCTGAACCAACTCCAGCAGGGTGGCAGCAACTGGAGGGCTCCAAAATAAATCCCTTAAATAGTTTTAAAAAGCAGTTTGCAAAAATCAGGCAGCCCAGTGGAAATGCCCAGCCCAGCAGATCAGAGGCACGGATAAAGCAAATTTTAAAGGTACAAAGGCCAGGCTGGGCTGGGCTCTGAAAAACCTGGTTGGAGGTGATGTCCCTGCTCAGGGATGGTTTTATTGTCTCTTCCAACCCAGCCATTCTCTGACTCCCTGAAAATAGAACTAATAGCTCATGTAACTCACACCATTCATAATTTCCAATAAATTAGGGAAAGTTGTCTCTGGTTTGTCCCCTCCTGGGCCGTTATCCTCCTTTGGAGGTTGCAGCCACCACCTCCAACCTTTGGAAGAAGAAAGAAAGAACAAAGTTTTCAGCTCTCACAGCAATTCAGAGCTGCCCATCACTGTATTTTCTTGTGGGAATCAGCCCATCCTTTTGCATGGAAGTTCACCCAGATGGAGGAAAACCTGTGACATGACCAGAGTCCTGTATTGCCAACAGACATTAGTGCTGGTTTTGGTGGAGAATTTAAAACTCTGCTGCTCTGAAAACAGCAGCAATGAATAAAGTCTAGTTTTCAATGTATTTAAAAGGGGAGAGGAAGCCTTATCATTGGGAATTATATTTCTGAAATCTGCAAAATAAGTATCTGAAAATAGCGTATTTTACTCTGGGAAAAAGGCTTGACAAAATAAATAAACAGAATTCATTTCGTCAAAAGCTATTTAAACACTGAGAGACCTTGAAAGAAGAACAGCCTGCAAAAAACTAATTATTTAATATCCTGAAAAAGTAAAAAATTATGTTAAATCACATAGCCAAGAGAGACCTGTTTGCAGAAAGAACTGTGCTTAACCAACCCCAGTACTGAAAATCTTCCTGTATATTCCTGTCTCTACTGCACTCATAGCCCAATGCAACACAAAAAGGCACAGAAAAATATTTTTAATAAATAAAAATAAAATGAATGAAAAATACTCTGCTTGTCTGGAAAAAACTGGCCAACACAACATTGATATAAAATTATTTAAATCCCTTTTTTCTCTTACAAGTGCCCCTGAAGCAGAGTATCACAAATTCCCCAGCCACACCTACAGGCAGCATTTCACTGCTTTAAATCTCTGCTACACCAAAACACTTCACGCCACATTCCTTGCTCACAACCACTCTCCTCTTTGCACTGGCAACTTGCAAGAGTTAATCCAGCTGAAAATAACAATATTCTGGAAGAAAAATCTTAGTCAGCAGCATCAGAGTCTTAATCCAGGTGACCAAAAGAGCTTCAGGCCTGGTCCATAACAGAAGCAGCACCTTTGGCTGCAGATTTAGGAGGAAATTGTACCCCAAGGTCTCAGGGCACTGCCATGGCATGAGCATTAAGCCTAGAAAATAGCTATATAATTAACAAAATGCCAGCCAAGCACTTGGCAGGAAGATCTCATTCCTTCATGCTTGGGCTCGTACTGCCCAACGTGTGCAATGATCTCCAAGTTAAGTAGCTGTGTTTTGGGTCAATTTACACACATCTCTGCACAGGACAAAATAATAATAATAATAATAATAATAATAATAATGATAATAATAATAATAATAATGATAATAATAATAATAATAATAATAATAATAATAATAATTTGCTACCACCTGAAAGAAAAACAAAATAAAAAAAAAAATTAGTGCATTGCAAAAATGCCAATTCAGTATGTGCCCATCCAAATGCAAAGGAATATCTTTGTCCTTGGCAGAGATAGGTAAAAGCTGTGCCCGAAGTCACCATGAGAAATGAGGTGTTACAAATACCTCAGTGCTAAATACTCTGCAGAATATTTCACTTTTACCCATATGTTCTTCTTCCAGCAATTCAAAATTTTACTCTCCAGTTGCATGTTTGTGTATGACTGGGAGAAAACAGATTTTAAATGTGATCCCAGCTCCTCTGAAGATGGAAACTCTCAGAGCAGTTCTTTTCCAAGCCCCTGGAGCAGGTATCTCCAGCCCAGCATCCAAACAATGGGAGGTGCAGAGCATTCCCCTGATCTGTATTCATTGCTGTGAAACGTGCCTCCATCACCTCCTGTCGCCTTAATGAAGGGTTAATTTAAACATTAATTGGGAGCGAACAGCCCTGGTGATATGAAGCGGCCTGACTGGAAGTCAGCCTGCACGGACACCAAATAGCTGCTAAAAGTGATGGGCTGAGCCATCACCTGCTGATGGTGCCCGGTGATTTAGAGCTCTGCTGAAATAAAGCCACCTACACCCTGTTTCCCACCCATAAACACTTATTTTGAAAAGCCAGCGTTGTCACTGAACGCCAAAAAAATTCAGGCAAAAACTGGGGGAGTGTGGAGAGGGAAGCCAAATTCATTTGAATCAGATATAACTGATCGTCTAGAAATGGATTTAAGTAATTGTGAGAAGTCCTAAACATACTGCTGGAAATCAGGCAGGACAACCACACTGATCAAAAAGTTGACCCCACATTTTAACTGGTTATAATTTTCAGTTGATCTTTAAAAAGGCTCCTTTCAAACTTGGGCGTTATTTGCACACACTGAGTCTTTGCTCATCTATCTAATGCCATGCTACAATCAGAGGTACAACCTTTGCTTCTAGACAGTAAAATCACATTTTGCTCCTTAATTTTTACGGCTTGCATCAATCTTACAGCTTGACCAGTGTTGGTAATCAGATTATTTTTGAGAGGTTCTGTTTTGTTTTTCTCGTGCCCTTGCGAAATTTCATTTTTAAACTGTGGCACAGCAGGAGGCATCGCTGTGTTGAGACAATGTCCCCACTCCAAGGAAAGGAACAGCACTTTGCTAAAGTCTAGGCTGCCATGAGAGGTTTTTTGATGCAGCTCAGGGCAAAACCAACCCTGATCAGCACTCATAGAACCCTCAGCATCTCTATTCTCCGTACACCCAGTCTGTGTTACTCATCCTGGGCAGCGGGTGAACATGGAGGTCTCTTTTCCAGAGGGGAAAGCTGTTGGAGGGTTGCCTGGATGCTGTCTGCTTATCACCGGGGCAGATGAAAGCCACCAGCCCGTGCTCCGCCCTGGGTGGAAGGAGCGGAGGAATGCGGTCCCTCCCCTCCCTCCCAGCAGCCACGCCGGAGCTGCTTTCAGGGCGGCTTCACAGCTCGGGGTACCAGCGCCCTGGTGTGATAGCATCAATGCCAAGCGCTGCCCGAGATGGCTGTAGGGCTCACTGATGGGCTGGTCACACCTGGAGGGCACAGCTGTGACACCTCGCCCGGGAGCGGGACAGCACCGTGGAGGGGTTGCTTTTACCCCGTGGGCTCCCGCTGGAATTGTTCAATCAGGGTGGATCCTAAACGGGCAATTAATAAGGAATCATCCTCAGAACCTGAGTTTTCCCAGCCACTTTTGTGCGTGGCAGAAATTAATTATTGTGCTTGCTCATTAATAGCTCCTGGAGCTTTCCAGTGGGCTCTGAGTGGGAAATGGATACCCGACTTACGAGCTGAGCCCTTGAGCCTTATTTTTCTGGCAAGTTAAATCTACAGTGCCCTCCAGCACTACAGACATCCTCCCGAGCTGCTGAGATTCTTCAATCAGGGTGCCCTCTAAATGTGCAATTAATATGGAATCAAGCTCAAAACCTGAGTTTTCCTAGCCTAGTCTGCGTGGCAGAAATTACTTATTCTGTTTGCTCATTAATAGCTCCTGGAGCTTTCCAGTGTGAACCTCGAGGATGGGAAATGGGTGCCCCAGCTATAAGATGAGCACTTGAGTCACACTTTTCTGGCAAGTGAAATCCTTTTACCTCGGCAATGCCCCTTCAGCAGCACGGGCACCCTCCCGAGCTGCTGGGATTGTTCAATCAGGGTGCCCTCTAAATGTGCCATTAATACGGAATCATCCTCAAAACCTGAGTTTTCCTAGCCACGTTTCTGCGTGGCAGAAAATAATTCTTCTTGTTCATAGTAGCCCCTGGAGCTCTCCAGTGCTATCCTCGGGAGTGGGAAATGGGTGCCCCAGCTATGAGTTGAGCCCCTGAACCTCATTTTTCTGGCAAGTTAAATCTACAGTGCCCCTCCAGCAGCACGGCCACCCTCCCAAGCTGATGGGATTGTTCAATAAGGATGCCCTCTAAATATGCTATTAATACAAAATCATCCTCAAAACCTGAGTTTTCCCAGGCACGTTTCTGTGTGGCAGAAATTAATTATTCTATTTGCTCATTAATAGCCCCTGGAGCTCTCCAGTGCGAGCCTCGGGGGCTCTGGGTGAGAAATGGGTGCCCCAGCTATGAGTTGAGCCCCTGAACCTCATTTTTCTGACAACTTAAATCTACAGTGCCCCTCCAGCAGCACGGGCATCCTCCCAAGCTGCTGGGACTGTTCAATCAGGATGCCCTCTAAATATGCTATTAATACAAAATCATCCTCAAAATCTGAGTTTTCCCAGCCACGTTTCCACCGGCAATGCCCCTGCGGCAGGTCGGGTGGAGGGTTGGGAGCGGTGCCCTGCGGCCATGGATCCCACGGGAATCCCTTCCCCTAAACAGCCATCAGCGAGCCCCGGCCCCATTCAGCCGCATCCTGCCCCAAATCCCTCCGAGCGGGCACTTTCAGGTCCTGATTTGCACTTGTGCATATCAGGGTGAGACTTTAGCACCTTCCTGCACGGCCATCACCGGCACTAGAGCCTGCAAAATCCTCTACTCCGCCTGCCCCGGGGCTGCCCCGCATGGGGGACAAGGCACCTGCCCTGCCGCTCCTCACTGTCCTCGGGAATTCCCAAAAGGACCTTCAGCTCCTCCTTAAAATTGGAATTACCAAACTGACTGCCTCCTTGAAAAGCTCCACAAGACCCAGAGCTTAAGAGCACAAAGGTTGTGTGTGGATATTCACAGTTCTGTCAAAGAGAGAACAGAGACAATTTCTGCCAGGTTTGGGAATCTTAGAGGAAGGAATCCAAACAATGATTACCTCTCTTTCTGTAACCATTGTTTGTAGTTATGGTCCTTCACAGCCTGCTATTCATAGTTCACCAATATTGTGAGATGTTTCTACTTTGACACCAATCAAGGATCACCCTAGCGAGTCACATTATAAAAACCCCGCTACTTCCATTAAACAGAGCCTGCTGATCCACCTGAAGACTCCAGACTTTCTTTCCATCCCTGACTCAACAGTGTCACTCGTGTCCTGTGGCACTCAAAATGACAACTTCGCGTTCTTGGGACTTTACAACAAGCAGGAATTAACTCAGATCTGCACACAACTCTTTTTTTTTTTTTTTTTTCCAGCACAAATGTTCACATGCTCTGCTGCATCAGGTTCTAAATACTGACATTCTGCGCTGTTCATTCAGGGCCTGGAAAAGGTGCTGTGAATCCCCGATGCACAATTCCCACTGGATTCAGCCGTGGAAGCTGCAGAGATGGAAATACCCCGGGCTGGGAGCACTAAGGCAGCGCTAATGATGGGTTATGCTAATGAGCCAAGCTGTGAATTGCAGCAGCTCGGGAGCGCAGCTCTGCTGCAGTTCAGCTTCAGGCAACAGGTAATCCGGGGCAGAGGGGCAGGAAAAGCAGCCAAAGGACTGTGCAGCTGTGGCCAAGCTGCCCACGAGGGGTTCCCAAAGCTCTCCTGCCCCAAACTGCTCCGGGTGAGCTGCCAGTGAGGGTTATGAGTTGGATCTATTGCCTGGCATCACAAATAATCAGCATACATACTCAGTATTTCTAAATTAATTGCAATTATTCGCCGCTTAAACTGTCACTGCATAATACAGCCTTCATATTTTTCATTAAAATACCTGAATTTCACTTTCTGCAGTAATGCCATTGTTTAGAGGACATAAAAATAGTGAAAAAATACAAACCAAACTTCAACGATTTTTCGAAGACAAGCACGGTTAATTGAATTTTTATGTAATTTAAGGTTTTTTAATCATAAACAATGCTGCTCCAGTTCAGCCTTGGGGTTCAAGGTAAAGATTTTTTAAGATGAACTTTTAAATTACATGAATCAGCTCTGGGGTGCCTCAATCAGTTGCTAAGTTCTCAAGGAAAAAAAAAAAAAAAAAACCAAACACAAAAAAAAAAAAAAAAAAAAAAAAACTTGTAGAAAGAGAAAGCAATTGAATTACTATCTTCTGTGGGGAGTGGAACAAGAAAGCAAAAACAAAAAAAAAAAAAAAAACCCACACCCATAAAGCAAACAAAAATAAAAGAAAGGGGGGAAAAGCCACCCAAAAAGACAGTCTGTCACAGAATATGAATAAAATTTAATTTATCAGAAGTTGTTCAGTGAAGCCCTAAGCTAAGTCACCTTCTGTGCACGAAGCCACCCTCTCTTCGTGCAGTCGGGCTGTGAATTTCTGTCTGCATAATCTGTAATTCTCTGCCAAATCACCCGTTTCTAATCACCGGCATCTCTGATCGTTGCCCAGGTATGCTGCAGGACCGCAGGGACCCTGGGCACCGGGGGGGACAGGGATGATCGGGGTCTGCCCGGCACTTTGGGGTCATTCCTGGCACTTTGGGGTCATTCCCGGCACTTTGGGGTCATCCCTGGTACTTTGGGGTCATTCCCGGCACTTTGGGGTCATTCCTGGCACTTTGGGGTCATTCCTGGCACTTTGGGGTCATTCCTGGCACTTTGGGGTCATTCCCGGCTGGAATGCGAGTGGGCGAGCAGAGCCGGTTGAAATCTGAATGCAGATGATGGTGGGATGAGGATGCCACCCCCTGCCCCGCATTCTGCATCCCCCGGCTCCATGCAGGGATAACCTCAGCCTTTGCTGGGAGTTGCCCTTTTACCTCCAAAATGCAGAAAATTCACCCAAAGGGGTGAATTTCATGTATTTCATGAGTTCTGTTCTCAGCCAACTTCATAGTGCGGCTGAGCTTTCCTGTGCCATGAACCAGAGTTATTATAGGATTGAGAAATTGTTTGAAAAGAAATAAAGAAAAAAAAACCAGTGGTCTCAATTTTCTCCCACAACAAAAAGCAAAACTCTTTCTTGCCACTCTTCATTCCCCCACCACGTAGCTCTCAGTGCTCACTGGGACACTGGCAAGGCTTTTTTATCTGAATAAATGGCAAAAAGCACTTTTTACCCCCTCCAAATATCAGTCAACAACTGCTATAGCACAGCTTTACTGCTCTGGGGAAAAAAAAATCGGTTTAAGGAAAAAACCCTCACTTCAACAAGATATTTTTTCAATTTAAATTTTAAATAACAGCATATTTTCAGGCACCCTTTCCTCCTTCTTTCCTGAACCAACCTGCTGCTGTAATTCTCACATGCAAGAGGTGCTTTTGGTGGTTTTGCAGATTTACCCCGGGTGCCAGTGCAGCTCTAATCCGGCCACACCGGCGGCCCTTGGAAGTGAAACCTACAGTAAATTTTGATTTCAGCCACACCTTTGTAGAACTAGTTTTTCCATGCCAAAATATATAACAGAGATCAAAATCTTCACCATTAGTGCCAGAAGCAACAAGTGATAAGCTCTGGGTAGGCTCCCAGCTGTCACCCAGGTACAGCTGTCTTACTAAACATTGTAAATGTGAAAATCTGCAGAAATTTCTGAGGGGACACAGATAGAATTTAATTCCCATTATCTTTCCTTCTCTTCAGTATACTTTACTACACTTAAAACACAAAAATTGACTTTTCTGTTTAATGAAAAGTATTAAAACCTTGGTAGAGGTTTTTAGTGAAATTAAACCGAATAGACTTTAATTCCCATTATCTTTCCTTCTCTTCAGTACACTTTACTACACTTAAAACACAAATTGCCTTTTCTGTTTAATGAAAAGTATTTAAAACTCGGTAGAGGTTTTATTTTTAGTGAAATTAAGCCAAATATTGCATTTCAATTCCACCACACGACACGAAAACTCTGCTCTCCACCAATGTCTATCAGAGCAGCAGCTGACCTTCCCCTGGCAACATTTTCCAGGCAAATCCCCTCTCCCAAGCTCGGCAGGGCCGGGATGGGGAGATAAGCACCCAATCCTGCATTCCTCCCACACCCACAGCTCCAGCCAGAGGGCGGATAAAGAGCAGGCAGCTGGGGGAACGGCTGCAACTCCCCGAACTGTGCTGCTAACTGATTCAATCAGTTTTTTAAAAAAAGTTTAAGACTCTTTCAGGATGGAGGTTGAGGAGGTGCTCGGCTGTTTGTCCCTCTGTGCTCCTTTCTGCTGCAGAAATATCTGATTTTCTCCAAAGCAGGCACAGAGAGCAAATTCAGAGCCCTGCGCTCACAAAGGGCCAGTTCAGTGTATTTTAAAGTCACTTTGCTGACTCTCAGTTTCAACAGCGATGCCAGCAAGCAAACAGCCATTAATATGATATTTTATCCCGCTGCATATGCAAGGAAAAATGGGTTTGAAACTGTGAGCTGTTCGCTCAGAGTGCACAACAGAAAGGCACAGAATTGAACCAGGAGGGTTTTGGGAGGATGCTGTAGGGAAGGGTCACAGAATGAAAAGGCTGAATAAATCCCATGGCCAATTACATGGTCACTGAATCATGAAAAGGCCAGGCTCCTGGAATTTTGCAGCTGCTAGTAGATTCAACGGATGCATCAAACCAGCAGCAAACTCAGCTACAAGTTACCCCTCCACAGAATGGATTTGAAACAAAATGAACTTAGAGCAAACCCCCATCATGCAGGAATTTTTGAGAGAACACTGATAGACTTGAATTCCCATTATCTTTCCTTTTCTTCAGTATACTTTACTACAAAACTCATAAATTGCCTTCTCTGTTTAATGAAAAGTATAAAAAATTTTGTAGAGGTTTTATTTTTAGTGAAATTAAGCCAAATATCAAGATGTGGTTGTTTACTAGGGGCAGGAAAAGCATCTTTAAATTGACTCTCCCTGGATAAGCTGTGACAGCCTGCACTGGGAAAAATGGAAAACAAGTCCATGACTGTTTACTGTCCCTCTGCCAGAGTGACAAAGCCACATGAGACAGGAGAATTGCCAGCCCTCCAGCAGAAGCAGCCCAGACTATGTAAAACCATGATTTCTTTAGGCCAGGATGCAGTGACCCAGGAGCTGGCACAGAAACTCTTCCCTTTCCAAAGCCAGGAACCCTCAGCAGAGGTGCGAGGGGAAAACTGGGAGGAATTCCCTCCAGGGCTGCTGGAGCTCCACCATCAGCACAAGGAAGTGCTGCAGACAGGGCCCATTTGGAAAATTCCATTCCAAAGGGTGGGCAGAGCATCACTCCGGGGTGAGGGATCACCCCTGGCTCTGCCCCTGCCTGCCTGGGGGCCCCTGGACATTTCCCTGTTGGAACTGGGCTGCCCTGATTCCTTTAAAAGTGTTTGGAGATCTCACAGAGGGAAAAAAACACCCAAAGTTAAGAATCACCACCAAATTACAAGTTCCCTCCTGATGTAACACTCCCAGGCTTCAAAACATTGAGGATCACACCAGATCAGGGATGTTTCAGTCAGAGAAAATAAATTCTTTTACAAATGAATGTGAAGGACAGCCAGGAAACATTGATCTCCCATTATTCCAACGCAGGATTCTCCTCTGCAGCTCAGAGATGTTTTATCCAGTCCTGCCTAAACATCTGAAAACTCCTGGAGAGAACATTGCACATCTGCCTTTTATTTCACTGGCATTGAATCCTCCCATTTCTCCTGGTTGTGCCACAAGCCCTCCCTCAGCAGAACAAGTTTTTCTTTTTGCACCCTTCAGGCATTATGCAGACTTCTGACTCCCTTCAGAGGTCATCCCACACTCCTGTGTACCCATCTCTTGAAATGTTTCTTAAGAATGTCTCTTAGACCTCCTAAGTGATTTTTTAAACTGAGGTCTCAGTTTTCCCCACCTGCTCTCTGTGGGTGCCAAGCTGCTCCAGACACACACCTGGGCACACTGCACCAACCTCCTGCTCACCTTCCCTCTCCCCGAGTCATTTTCCTTCATTAAAAAGCACAGATCCCTCCTGTACATCTGCAAAACCAGGACATTTGAGAGATTTTTTGAAAGAGGAAATGACAAAACATTCATGGATTGTGAAATCTGCCACGTTCTCTACCCGCCAGCAAGGACAGAAACCCACAGGTCCCAACCATCTCAGATATGCCTGGGCATTGCTAGATGAAAATTTATCGTGAAAATTTCTAAATTTTCATGATAAAACCACTTTTCCTGCCTGCTGGCTCTAAAGTGACCCCAGCTAATCCTGCAATACTCAGTCACCCTCAGCACCAGGGAGTTTTCTCTTCTCTTTCCCTCCTACCTCAGGAGCCTCTAAGTGCTGAGGGTACTTAAGGGCACTGAAATGGAAATGCTGTCAAACATTTAACAGCTGATCCTACAAATACTCCAGCCCGAAGAAGACTTCACTGGAGAACTTGCTCAGACAGGTGTCTCAGGTGAAAATGTGTTATTTTATATTATTATTAAAATAATATTAAAGTTATTTTAATAATTAAATAAATAAAAATAATGATTAAAATTATTTTAGGATTAGTCAAATTTTACCTGAAAGCTGTTACTAAATTCCCTCTTCAGGCTCAGTTTAACAGTGAATATGAGCAATGCTATTAAATAGTGAGGCCATGGCAGCACCAATTGTGGGATAACCTGATGGTATACATTTATTTTCTCTATTACTTGATCCAATAATTATTAAACTAATTTTTATGCCCTATATTCAGGAAAAGTTATTGCAGGGATACAAGGGAATGTAGCAGGAATTAATTGACTGCACCTGGATATTTTTAAATACTTCTGTACTTTAAGGTCAGGGGGCACCATTATGATCCTTTTCCCCAAACCAAGGCACAGCCAAGATTATTAAATTTTACCCAGCAGTTCCTGGAGAGGAGAGAATTATTCTTTCCTACTGCATAAGTGAACTCTACTGAGCCCAACAGCTTTGTTATTCATACTCCAAGGCAAGCAGCACCTACCACAATTTGAGTGATGAGATAAATAATAATGCAGCCAACCAGAATGGGAGACAAACTAGAAAAATCCTCATCGAAATTCAGCAAATCTGGGCTAGCTCCCTCTCAAAACTCCCCCATCCATCCTCCCCTTCACACAGAGATTTTAGGGACAAATGCCAGTAGATCTCTATTGTTCCTGCTCATTCATTAGCTACAACTGCTTTTGCTCTTGTGCTCACACTTCAAGGTAAGGATAAGATTCTGGCCACATTGTGCATGTTGAAAAAGTAACAATGAGACACAGAAAGTGGAGATTATTTTAAATACAAAATAACATTACATTGTTTCTTTCACAGTTTTAAGCAATCCCCAGAAGTGAAACATACATGTTCCAAGGTGATAAACTCCTTTCATCCATTACCTTTGGACTTCCCCCTTCCATCTCCATTAGTTGTATCATTCTCCTGTTTTACATCTTCTCCCTTCACTAAAAGAACTCAGAAAAACCCTTCTTGCTGTTTTTTGTCACAATGCCATTTCTACACCTGTAACTCCCATGCCCACAGCGAGCCAATATTTGTGATTCAACCATAAAATCCTGATTTGAAGTTGCTGCCCTGTCCCAGTCCCCCTTCCCACATGCACCAGTGCAGCCATGAGCTGGCTTCAAAGGGGGGCAGAGGGTCTCAGTTTAGCTGGAACAAAGCATCTCACAGAGCCACAGCTTTCACTCACCTCCCATGCTGGGGGTCACTATTTGCTTTCCCACACTTCTCTTTGGGCTGGAATTAAGGCAGGCACAAACTGTGCTTAAACCTGCTTAGATAGATGAATGTGATCATCAAAATCTCACCCAAAACTTCAGAAACTGGGAAAAACCAGACTTGTTCCCCTGCAAAGCTCCCAGCCTAGAGGTGCTCAAGGGTTCTCTTTATAACAAACTTTGTGATGCAGTTTATTGAAGTCACCTGCCCCCATTTGCAAGTGGGGTTTTTCTCATTAAGTGGGCAAGGCAAACCCAAATCCTCTCCCTCACACCTGAGCTGCTCAGGCCTCTGCTTAGAACCCTGACTTTTTTATCTCCCTGACAATAAAGGTCTGTTCTGCTTGTTTTTTCTCTCCCCAGTCCTTCTGTGGGCAAGCCAGCCTCAAAACCTATGGCTGACAGTGGTTTTATTAGGAGCAGTTCTGGGAATTCTCCTGTAATCTACAACAATTCTCCTTGATTGACAACAAGCTCAGGCATCAACTTTGGAAACCCACCAAGGAGGTGACCCCGTGGGCTGCTTCTCATCCAAGGATCACATTCAGCCACTTCCTTGTCATGAATCAAAAGAGAATTTGGTGCTGTGACCACACAGCACTTTAGAGACAGTTAATTTGTGCTTATTGCAGCATCACATTGTCCTTCCTCTGCTCCCACCCTGGTGCAGAACCTCTGGCTTCACTTAACAATGTGTGCCTGTAAATGGATACAGACAAAAGCACATTTGCTGCACATCTGCCTGCTTTGCACTGAAGTTGAAGCAGATCAAGCACCAAAAGTCTGCCAGTGCCTTTGTAACCTCACTCCTGGAGAATATTTCTCTTTATTCCTCCTTCCTTTCCTTGCAGTCCTACCTGAGCAAGGCACAGCACCCAACTCTGGCAATATCCTCAGCAGCAACAGAATTCTGGTGAGAAGCTGTGAGAAACTGTAATTTGATAGAAGCTAGAGGTAAGTAGTTCTGCTAGGAAAGAAGGGGTGAAACCTCAATGTGAGGAGAAATGAGCTTTATTGAGGTTGTGTGCATCAAAACATACCCTGGGCTCTTTGCCCAGGCTGGCATTGACAGTCCAGTGAAGATGATTTCACCCCAAAAAAAGATGGGATGGAATGGTCAATCCTCCCCTGGGTGTGCAGGTTGTGTTCACAGCCAATTTCTGAACCTGGGCAGGATGGAGGAGGGAGGAGCAGCCAAGCAGGACCCGAGCCCAGGCACAGGACAGCAAAATCTCATCAAACACTTGTCCAGTTCAGTTTAGGCTGGCCTAAATTCTAGTCCTCTCTTGAATAATTGAAAAGGAAACGGTTGTGGGAAAAGTTTCATGTAACAGGAAGTCCAAAGGATGTGCCAGATTTTGGCAGCTCTGTGCAGCTCACAAGCCTTGTCCTGTCATGAACTGGCCTGTCAGTCCCTGAAATCAAAATAACTGCAGGGCACAGATGGACAGCCCTGTGCTGGAGGCCAAAACAGTCCTGTTTCCTACCCCAGAGCCTCCAGATCTGCCCATGCCACCACAGCTGAAACTCTTCAATAATATTTTTGTTTTACTGCTGTCTGAACAAAAGAACACCAAAAGGTTCCTTACTGCCTTTAGCAATTAATCCAAAGTTATTCCTCCCTACTTACACAAGACTTTCAAATCACAGCATTTGTTCTTGGCTAGAATTGATAGAAGTAAGGTCTGAAATCTAGGGAGAGGAGCAGAAGAGTTATGGCAGAAGGAAGGAAAATACTTTCAATGAGTTTATCTCCTTATTTTGGTATAGTTTAAAAAAAAGTTTATTATAGTATTCCATGCTCTACACAACATCATCCAAGTCAGGGAAACTTCAGTGGTTCTTAGAGAACACAGGCAGGGCTAATCCTTCCTGCAGCCACTCACACAGCCCTGCTGAATGCCTGGAAAACTGCACAGAATAACCTTGGTTCAAATGTTTGCCAGTCTGTATATTCAGCTCCTTTACTTCCTTTAACTTTAGGGCCATGACACTTAATTCAGTTACTATCCCAGCTCTGGTATGCTCATAAAAAATTCACACCTGTTTCACAAATGTTCACCTGTTTAACAGACTCAGGTTTAAAGGAAAGGAAGTTTTTCCTTAATTATGAAAGTATAACTTGTTTCTTTAAAAGGAATTCCTGCTATGACACTTGTTGTTTACAGGCTGTAAAAGCAAAACTGCTCAGTGAATCGAAGGAAAAAAAAAAGGGGGGGAGGGAGAGGGAAAAATAAAAGAGAGAAAAAAGAATTACTTGGATTAAAATATCTTTCCTTAACCTTGTGGAAGAGAAGCTTCTCTGCCTTGGCAGCACAGTACAATGAAAATGAAATCAATGCCAAGTGTCTTATCCTGAACTCTGAATGGGCAAAGTTCCCATTGACTTTCAAGATCTCTCTCCCTGCAAATGGCAAATTCGGGAGCAGTCGTTACCTGCACCTAAGGCACGTCCAGCACCCTGCTCTGCCTCTCCCCTTTGTGTCTCTCCCCTTTGAGTGGATGTATAGAATTTTTGAAATCAGCACAGCAAGCTGTGAATGATGCATGAAATGAATAAGCTGAGTCTTGTACAAAGGGGAAATCCTGAAGGCTCGGTGCAATCACGGCTCTACTATTTCCTATGGCCTGCATAGAAAAGATGCATAATATTCTCCACAGAGACAAAGGGAAAAGCTCACCGAGGCCAGAATCTCAATCAGAAGCTGCAGAAGAGATAAATGACTGCAGCTCACAAGTTTTGAACGTTGCTTAATTTCCCTCTTATTGCTGAGCTGTTCCCCAGGGCTGCCTGGCTCTCTGAGCCCTGGGTGCACGTGGAATATCCACACGGGATGGGATGGGATGGGATGGGATGGGATGGGATGGGATGGGATGGGATGGGGGCTCTGAGAGCCCAGCTCACTTTGCACTTCTTTGGAGGCAGCCCGATTTATGCAGGAGTTTGTGTTTCACACCTCACCCCATCAGCCCAGGGGAGTTTGCACCAATCCCCCAGCATGGGATGGCCAAAGCATGGAAAAAAGTGCAGATTTTTCCACAGGATCCACGGGATGTGTTAAAACCCCATCACTTCTCCCTCATGTGGACTTGAATCAGAGACTTCACTGATATCAGCAAAATATTTTCAAACCAAGCCAAACCACACTCTGATTAGTCTTAGTTTGATGTATTCCTGAATAAATATAATTATAGTTGAGCTTAGTGACAGCAATAAAGATGAGCATCCTGAGCACAACACTGTGCTACAAAATTATTATTTTTCGTCATGGAGAAGTTATAAATACATCTTTTTATGAATGTGCTGTGACCTCTCCCAGTTTTCTTGCTCTCTCTTATGTTTGCTCACATGCTTTGCAATCTCCCCTGCTGCACTAAGGAGGTAGGGATATTTTAGAAACTGGAAAACTGAGGTTTGATAGGGATACTGAGCTTCTGAGGATGCCTTTGGAAGAAGCAAACCTAAAATCCTGTTTGCTTGACTAGCAACACAAAGAGGTTGGCTGCAAATGGTATTTGCAGCAAAGAATAATTAATTCCTCATCCTGAGGACATTCTGTTGGGAAAAAGTCACTGTGTTGCACTGATTGCTTCATCCAGTGGCATCAATTAAAAGTTGTCATTGGGAAGGATGTGGATAACTGTTCTGGAAATCTGTATTAACCACTAAATAACCCCATGCAAACACATCTGCAATGATGGCTATCCACATCTTTCTCGAAAAATCATAAAAGAAATGGATTCAAATTTTCTCTCTTTGTTATTTCAGAGTTTTGTCAGAATTTAGTGATGGAATTTACCATAGAAATAATCTGAATCTGCAGCATGTGAATAAACTGGATAAGACTATAGGAAGTCTGGGATCAAGGTCTGTGTAAGTGGAAAAGAAACCAAGCTTCTCACTAGTGCAGGCACCCAGAATAGCAGCAACATTCCAGGCCCGAGCATCACCCAGCTTCACATTTCAGGTGTGCTCATTCCTGAGAAATCATCCTTTCCCTTAGCACTGGAGGATAATTAGACAAGTTCTTGTCTTCCTAATAATGTTCCTGAGAAGTATCTTTGTTAGTCCTACATTTGATATGGGACAGCTAAAAAGATAATTTATGAATGCTTTCACAAACTGTCTATGCTGATGCTTTTCCTGAATTTAGTCTTCATCTCTTCTTGTAGCAAAGAAATAGCAGAAATACAAAAGCATGCTGTTTAACATATATCCTTAAATAGTCTTAAAATGCTCACAGTGTTTCTGCTGATAATTATTATACTTTATTCACTGTTTCAAAAATTTAACTTGAAGTATTTTAACTTACCAACTTTTGTTGCAATAAATTAACTCTGAAGTTCTTTGGCAGAGAAAGGAACCATGAAAATGTAACCCAATACACGGGGTTTTGATAAACCAACAACACCAAGTGTTATCTTCCCCTCAAAAACAGGTTAAAACAAAAGCCTGAATATTGTCATTACACTTTAATGCCAGCATTAACCTCTTCAGAGCCAGTGCTCTGTCACTCTAAAGATAAAGTGTGCACTTGCATTTGTCCTGTTGGAGAATAAGGCTGGAGTTGTTTTAACTCTGCAAAGAGATGCTGAGGATGGTGCACATAAAACAACCCAGCACTTCATAGTTTGGAACTTTACCTGTGAATGTTAATGGCTCCATTCTGAGCTCTCCCACAGCAGCAGGGGAAGGAAATCCTGCCTGGGCAGTGCTAAAAAGGCATTTAGATTTAATGCCTGCATGCATACAGGAGGGATGTCAAGGGCCAGATACCCTGCAAATTTAAAAATGGAGTTCAGCACAAGTAAAACAAACTTTTATCGGATCTGAAAAGAAAACATTTCTGCATTTGTTCAGCAGGAAAATCTCCTGGGCCCAAGCAAAAGATGTAACTGTTCTTTGAGGAAAAAAAAAAGAGTTGTCTTTTAGACAATGTCTCCCTCTATGCTGTTGGCTCTCTAATTAAAACACTCCTGGTGATGGAAGAAGAGGCTGTATCTGTATTTATAGTTAATGTAAAGGCAGGGTTCCATGAGCTTGTCCAGAACCCTGCCCACAAGCTCTGACCACACCTTCTGAACTTTGGGATAAAGTTTAGCCCCAGGAAGCTGAGAACTGCATTGGGAATTTTACATGGACATCTCAAAACCAGTAAATCAGGAAAAGCAGCCCTAAGCCAAACCACTGGTAGGAGCTTCCAGAAGGGAGCAAGGCAGAGACATTTCTGTGACCCCTCAGGAACTTGCTCACAGACCCTCCTTCAGCCCTAATTTAGGCCAAACAAGGATAACTTGAGCTTAAAAATACTACAAACTCTGAAAAAAAACAGAGTTTCTCCCCTTTCCTAGCAGAGAATCCACTTCCACACAGCTCAGATGTAAAGGACAAGTATTTATAATGATGCAGCTGCAGTTTGACTCTGAAGACACCAAGTACAATTCCAGTGCTGGCAGCTGCTCACCTGCTCAGGGGCCCTGGCTTTTGTCAGATCTGCACCTGCACAGCTGCCTGGGAAGGTGGAGGGAGAATTGTTTCAGGGAATGGAAATTTCACTCTTCCCCACTGAGAGCTGTCCTGGCACTGCCAGTTCTGGAGAGCAGCAGATGAGTTTGCCTCCAGCTGAGATGAAATCGGCCCTGCTGCTGCTGCCCTGCCTATGTCCTGTACTCTACTAACCCCACTGTTGCTACCACCTTCTCTCAGACCCCCAGGTTATTCATGGATCTGCTTCTCCCCAAGGACTAGCAGGTCATGGTACCAGTTACTACACTCTCCTGCTCCTACCTGAAGGACAGCAGCACCACCAGGCAGAAGCAGTGCCGAAGATTTGCCAGATTTCCCCAGAAATCTTATGGAAGGATGGAGCTGTGGGTGTGAACCACGCCGGGCTCTCATTCACCGGGTGATAGCCCAGCCCGTCCCGGGGGCAGCGGCGGTGCCCGGGCTGTGCCGCCCTGACCGGAGCGCGGCCGGGCCCGGGAGGGGGCAGCGAGCGGGGCTCGGGGCTGCCCCGCTGTGGGACCCGTCCGGGAGCTGCCCCTAACCCGGGGCCAGGGGCACCCGCCAGCGAACGGGGAGCTGGGGGAGCTTTGCAGAGCATCCTCGTCCCTTGGGAGAGCCGAGCAAAGCCCTGCCCGAGCCGGGCGGAGAAGGCAGGAGCCGCTGCCGGAGGGAGAGGAGCGCCGGGGAAGGAGCGCGGATGCGACAGCCCCGGGCAGCCAAGGGGCACAAAGTGACCCCGAAACCGCCCTCGGTAAGGGGTGGCAGGACAGGCCCCCGTACCCAAACCCGAACCCCAGCAGCGCCCTCGCGGTCCCTCTGCCCCCATCCCAAGGCGAGCAGCGGAGGGGCAGCGGGAGCAGGCGAAGCTCGAAGCGGGGATGCGCTGCGGAGCGGCGAGCTCAGAGCCAGGGCACTGCCCGGGAGCCGGGGACACACGTGGGGACCCGGCCGGAACAGGGCTCGGAGGGAGGGAGAAGCGATGCTCGGCTCCGCCGGGACTCCGCCGGGGCTGCTCCGCAGCGCAGCCACGAGTAACGCACATCCCTAAAAAAAAACAACTAAAAAAAATATAAAAAGGGCAGGGAAAGGAAAGAAAAGTTGTCCAGACTGCAAACACTCGTCAAACATACTGAAAAGATTGAATTATTTATTTCCTCTGGGGACTCCTGTAACCATTCATTTTTAATGGAGTCTAATTAAGAGTTCCCCAACGGGTTTTACCTTTGTAAATATTTTAGATGACCTGGCGTATCTAGGCAGATCCTCCTCACCAAAAAAAAAAAAAAAAAAAAAAAAAAAAAAAAAAAAAAAAGGAATAAAAAGCACAGCAAGCCGAGGCGGAGCCGTAATCCCCTTCGCTCCCCGCCGGCGGAGAGAAGGAAGGCAGGCAGCCGGGCGGAGAGGCAACAAGTGGCCGCGGCGACAGCGGCGCTTCCCCGGCCCGGCTCCCGCTTCTCTTGAACAGAAAACCAAATCCAAGGAGCGCGTTCTCCCTCTCCCGCCCCCCAAAGCGCAGCCCGGCTCGGCGGGCAGAGGCGCAGCCCAACAGCGCTGGCAGCGCCCGGCGGGGCCGCGATGGGCTCGGCCCTGCCCCGCTCCGCGCTCCCGCAGCCGCGGGGGATCCGCACAAAGCGCCCGGACACCGCCGACGTGCCTGATAGAAAATTTATTGATCTCTCTTCGTTTGGAAGAAGGAAGCAAACGAGGACTAGGAACAGGGAAGGAGTATTTCGATTTTTTTTTTGTTTGTTTTTTTGTTTTTGAAGGAACCTGGTAACAAAACTAAAACGTTTTTATCCGATATGTCAAAACATGTTTCACAGTAAAATTCATAAACCCATTTACATAAGTTTACAGTTCAAGAAAAAACAAGACATACAACTTACTATAAATAAAAGAAACGCGTTTGCGACCCGCACAGCTCTGCTCTCTCCCACCTCCCCCTTTTCAAGGAATAAAACCTCAAAATTAAAAAGTCGTGGAAGCTACAGATTGCGGATGGAAACCAAGCGAGGGTCGGTAACAAAACACTTAATAAACCACAGCGATTATGTGAACAACCGAGTTTAAAAACAAAAGCCCGCGGTTTTTGTTTGTGTCATTGCAACGCTAGAAATCAAACTGGAAGATGAAAGATTTTTTAAAAAACTTTAAAGCGAATTAAACAGTGCCCAACCTAGCCGAAACCAGGAAAGAGGTGTTGCCGTGGTTTGAAAACTTCACCGCGGCTTCTAGGAGGCAGGAGTTGTGCTCTATTAAAATAACAACTTGCTCAAATATAATTTCTTGTACAAAAAAAAAAAAAAAAAAAAAAAAAGACACAACTAACGGATTTCCTTTTTAAAATTTCTCCAGAGTTAGTATTAAGTCTGCTAAGCCGAGCAACACTGCCGTACGTCCCGGTGCAGTCAGGGAGCGGTGGTGGGGTTTGGGATTAGGACGGGGAGGCGTCCGGAGCAGCCAAGTTTATATGTGAGTTAGTGGTACGGTACCATTCACGGCAGTCCCGGCACTCTGGTAGTGCTGGTGCACGCTGTGTAACCTGCTGCCCTGCAGGGCGGAAGGGTCTGTGGCATCCCCGCCGGGGGGCAGGTACATGCTGATCATATCCCGCAGGTCTCCCAGGCAGGCCCTCTGCGAGTGGGAAGTGATGGCCGGAGGCGGCGAGCTGGGCTCGGATTTCACCACGGAGCCCATGGAGCCCAGGCTCATGGCCGTGGAGGGCTGCTGGCCGTAGGCGGCGGGGGACATGCTGTAGGTGGAGGCGGCGTTCATGTAGGTCTGGGCCGTGGACATCATGGGGCTGTACTGCAGGCCCGTCATGTCGTAGCGGTGCATCTGCTGCAGCTGCGGGCTGTTCATGCCCGGGTGCTGGCTGTAGCCCAGCTGGTCTTGCATCAGCGAGTAAGCCCCGTTGGTCCAGCCGTTCATGTGGGCATAAGTGTCAATCCTCTGCCCCACCCCGACGGGGCTGCTCACCGCGTTGCCCCCCCCCGGGGCCAGCAGGTTACCGGGCAGCGAGTATTTGTCCTTCTTCAGCAAGGTCTTGGTCTTCCTCCGGGGCCGGTATTTGTAATCCGGATACTCCTTCATGTGCACGGCCCGCAGCCGCTTGGCCTCGTCGATGAAGGGCCGCTTCTCGGCGTCGCTCAGCAGCTTCCAGTCGGCGCCGAGGCGCTTGCTGATCTCCGAGTTGTGCATCTTGGGGTTCTCCTGGGCCATCTTCCGCCGCTGCCCGCGGGACCACACCATGAAGGCGTTCATGGGCCGCTTCACCCGGTCCTGGTCCGAGCCCGCTCCCGCTCCGTTGCCGGTCCCGCCGCCTCCGCCGCCTTTGCCGGTGCTCCCCGGAGCGGGGTTGCCCCCGGTGCTGCCCGGCGTGGGCTGCGGCCCCTTGATCTCCGTCTCCAGCATGCTGTACATGGCAGGGGCCGGTAAAAGGTGCGCCAGGGCGGCGGGCAGGCGGGCACCGAGCGAGGAGAGGAAGTTCAAAAAAAAAAAAAAAAAAAGAAACAAACAAAACAAAAAAAAAAGAAAGAACCTGTCTAGGCGGCTGCCACGAGAGAAGGAGGAAGTTTCGGTGCCTGGCAGAAGCGCCGCTCCCCGAGGTGCCGGCGCTGGCGGAGCTGCTGGGGCTGTGCGGAGCGGAGCGTCTCCCGCGGGCGGCAGCGGGCGATGCGCGCAGGAATCGCGGGGGTCCGTGATTGACGGGCTATAAATGAGGGGGCGGCGGCCAATCAGCGAGCGGTTCCCGACAGCCCCACGCCGGCAGCGGACCGGCCGGGGGCGGGCGGAGGGACCCGGGCTCGGGGATGCCGCGGCCGCCGGGCCCCTCCCGCACCTGCCCCCGGGCACAGCGGCTCCCGCAGCTGCGGCTGGGCCGGGAGTGCCCCGGGGCCGCGGGGAGGAGGATGCGGGGCGGAGCGCTGGGAGCTCGGGGCTGCCGGGCACAAAGGGGTTTGGGGCTCCCGGGCGGATGCGCGGTCCCAAGCCAAGCTCGGACAGGCTGCCCGCAGACCGAGTGAGCCCTCACTGCACGCCCTGAGTGGATAAAGGGGCGGGGGAAGGATGGACGGGCTAAACACTTCCACTCCTGAGCTGTCGCCTGGGGGAGAATCTACGCTGCCATGCTGGGATCGGGCACGGGTGTCGGTGGGAGAGGGGCTGCCCCACGGGGCCGGGATGGGTGGCTGCCGGCCGGGCACTCCCGGCCATCCGCACCTACACCCACCCCGCTGCCATTTGAGCTTTTCCACTCGGCTGCCCCAAAAGAGGGGAGGGGGGGTAGAGGGGACGGCGCTTGTGAATCCCCCGAGTTTCATGGCAACAGAAAGTTCTCTCCGTGTGAAAGAAAACTTTGGCGGCGGATATGTGAGTGGAGCGGCGCCCACTTGAGCTGTCAATCACCGGCTTCCCTGTCCGTCCCTCCCCTCCCTTTACCCCTCCTTCCCTTCCTTCGCCAGAGGCACGGACACCGCACCTGCATGGACGGGGCCGGCAGCTCGCTGGGAGCACCGCGGGCGCAGCGCTCTCCGCCGGGGACCGGGGGAGGCTGGGCTGGGCTGGGCTGGGCTGCCCCATCCCTGGACCTCCTCATCCTCCCGCATCCTCCTCTGCAGCTCCATCTGGAGAAGCCGGGCGGCTCTCCGGGCCGGGCAGCGCTGGGGCAGAGAGGCAAAGCGAGCTGCGGAGAAAGCCTCGCTGCCGGAGGATGCGGGCAGCATCGCCGCTGTGGCCATGAGCAAACTGCCCCAGGGGCGTGTGGGGCTCCGGGGAGGGTCAGGGGCCTTGAGATGCGGACGTGTCCGAGCCTCCCGTCCCGTCCTGGGCAGCCCGGCGAGGAGCGATGCTGAGCCGCTGTTCCCCGGCTTGGCGGGCACCGGGGGCACCCCAAAGACAGGACCGCGAGTGTAAGGACGGTAACGGTACGGGGAGGAGGAAATCAGCAGGGCAGGGCGGGGATGAGGAGCTGCCGGCCCTGCTGCAGCCCGCACGGGCACTGGAGGGACGCTGGAAAGAGCGCGGTGGCGTGGAGGGGTTGCAGTGAGCCGATCTGAGCACTGCTGGGATTGAAGTTCTCGCTCTTTTTTTACGGATTTCTCTTTTGACAAAATGATTTGTTGAACAAAGTCGAAGGGGAAAGAAATCCCGCTTGCGACTGGCTGTGGTGTAGTCAGCACTTTGGTTTTTGCTTGGTTTGCTGCTGGGGTATTGAGCGAAGTGAAAATTTGTCAGCCCGAGGGGACAGGGTGACAGCGGAAGGGTTGTTCCAGGCGGGAGTGGTTCGCGTGTAACTTTTGCAATATATTGGAAAAGCTTCAGCCAGTCGTAATTAACTTGTAACCCTCAATATATTTTAGGTCCTCCAGTCGAGGTTTAGGACTTGCCCGGCTGGCAGGAAATCGGACTGATATATATCCTGGCAATACTTTGATATTTCTTTATATGAGCGTTTGTTGCAGGGACTGGACACGCCGGCATGCAACAGAAAATTAGGCTGTATGGGGAATTGGAGGACGTGCTGAAATCCCCCTGAATAGTGTTTTCGTCAATGCTTGAATAAATATTACAATGTTAAGTTTCAGGCTCTTACTTTGTCTTTCAATTCGTCTTTGAACTGCCTGAGTCTCAAATTAGAGATTTTCTTTCCTCTAAATGCCAAGCTCTTCAACAATTTTCAAGTCCATATTACTTCAAACCAATACATTTCTCTTGAACGCTAATCTTGTAAAAGAACTGAACCCGACTGAATAAAAATGTAAGTACAGACTGATGGATCTCCAGACTTCACAGGTCCCTGTAACGCTCCCCACGCCGCACATCTGAGGAAAACTTCAAAATCCGGCTGATAAAATTTCCAGTACGGGTGAGAGGACCCTGTGCTCCAATCCCCCCGCCGCGGCGGCAGCGCTGTGTGCGCAAACCTCGGTCGGGATTTGGGGGAGCGGGGAGGGGACCCCGAAGCCGCCTTCCCTCCGGGCTGTCCCCGGGACCCGGCTGAGCTGCCCGGGGCTGTCGCCGCTCGCAGGTGGCCACCAGCGGCCCCTTCCCGCGGCCACCCGATGGCTGTCCCTCTGTCCTTCCTTGTCTCTGTCCTTCCTTGTCCCTGCCCGGCAAACGCCGGTGGAGCGGCGTGGGGAGCAGGAGGAACGAGGCGAGCCCGCTGCTTCTCCCCAAAGTTATCCGCAGTGCGCTTTGAGAGCCCGTTCCAGCACCCCCTTGGCACCCAATTCCAGCCTCCTCCTGCTCCCCGGGAACGGGGATGGAGCTGCGGAGCTGCCGGGACGCAGGGAAGGGGCAGAGAGCAGGAGGGGACCCAGCCCGGCACAATAAACCTGATGCCTGGAGCCATTTTCTTAAATTCACTACGAGGGAAGCCCAGTGTGTCTGCTGGGGTCGGGAGAACCCTTGAGGTCGTGTAAATACAGTTGTCAAAGGCTGAGGAGGCTTTTATTATTGTTATTTATTTATTTGGGTGACAAAGGAGCGTGAGGCGAGATAAGGAGTTTACAGCACAGCCAACTCGAACGCGAGAGAGACGCCGGGATTGAAAAGGGCCATTTGAAAGGGTCTGTCTGGGGTTTCTGCGAGAGCAACGCTTAATAAGAAAGAACCATTAATATATGTTAATTGCAGCTCCAGAAGTGCTCGGGCGAATCTTGGAACTGTATCAGGGAGGATCGCTGGCTTTTAAAGAATAACTCAATGTGCGGACCCGGCCCCGTCTAATCCTGCTATTAAAACATCCCCTTGGTCACCAGCCTAATTCCCGACCGAGATCAGCGAGGGCTGGTTCTCGAAATTTGCCCGGACAAGGGAGCTGGGCGCACCTTTCGTTTGGACCCTGCTGACCCTCGCTAGGCTGATCATCCGAAAATGTCCAGCCTTTTAGCGATGCTTAAAGATAAAAGTTCACGTGATCGCCGTTTCAGGCTAGCATTCACATCCTCCCCAGAAGTTTTCAGCGCGGCAATGTGGCTACTAAGTGGGCCATATAAGGCCGGTTCTACAGTTGAAGGTCGTTAGGAGTTTTTTTGTTTGTTTGTTTGTTTGTTTAATTCTCCATTTAAGTGTCACGCCAAAACACAGCTCGAGATTGCCTCGCCACGCTGCTGCCTCCCTCGCCGCGGGGCTGACACGGCTGAAGCGACCTCCCAAATAAATAAGTAGCAAAATCATTAGTTCCGACAAACGAGCTCAAACTCCTTCCCGTGGCTCCCCCGGAGCCTGGCCGCGTGGAGATCGCAGCTGTACCACAGCCTCCAGCTGTCCCTGCTGCTCCGCCGCTCCGGGCAAGCAAGGGTTACTTCTGATGACATCATTAAAAATCGCAACATTTAGGAACAAAAATCTGAAGTGCGTGGTTAAACCCGGGCAGCGTCGTTTGGTCATAGTTCGATCCCTTTGAACTGAGCCTCCCAGCGCGTTCAGGAGGCAGCGGTGAATGTTTTTTGGTGTTTTTTTTTTTTTTTTAATCACTTCCCTCCCCCCCGTCCCCCCCAGCTGAACTTTTATTTGGCTTCTGACAACAATAGAGGGCTGCAAACAGACCTCTCGGAGCGCTCTCTGAATAGACCCTTTTCGAGCCCGGATTGTTTCCACCGCCACAAAAAAACAACCAGTAGCTCCCGTTTTTTAATTGGGTTGTTCCTGGCCCTGGCTCATTCAGGTGTTCGCCAGGAATTTGTTTATTAGCCTTTGACAAACAGCCCTTCCTGGCAATCGCCTCACGGAGCTGTCTTCAGCGGGAGGGGAGGGATGCGGAGGGGGCAGTTTGCTAATAAGGACTCTCTCCATCCCCGAGTTACCAATTAACAGAGTTTTGGAGGGGACCACCAGCACAGGATAACTCGCCAGGGCTCGCTGCGGAGCCCCGAGGAAACCAGAGATTTAGCTCATGTGTTTTCCCGCAAAACCACCGAGGGAAAAACGAGCCCGAGAATAGATGCTAAAGAGACCACCCCCGCTGCCCAGCGCCGGGCAGAAATCTCATCTCCAGTAACAGAAACTTTCTGCAACTTCCCCTCGCTGTTACAGCGTGCAGAACCCCCTGAAAGAATTATCCAGCCGTAGCACGGCTTGCCCGGGGCGCTGCCGGAGCTCCCATGCCTTACAAGCCGCGGGGACGTGACACTTGGGGACACGGCTCGGTGATGGGCTGGCAGTGCCACCTTCATTCGCTGATCTCAAGGAGTTTTCCAACCTGAACGTTTTCTCACACCTCAGCTCCTTTTGCCCGCCCCGCTCCGAGCGCCCCCGGCAGGGGCAGCCCCGATGGCCCGGGGACACAGCCCCGAGAGGGGACATAGCCCCTCAGTGAGGGGACACTGTCCCTCAGTGAGGGGACACAGCCCCGTGAGGGGACACAGCCCTTCAGTGAGGGGACACAGCCCCGTGAGGGGACACAGCCCCGTGAGGGGACACAGCCCCTCAGTGAGGGGACACAGCCCCGTGAGGGGACACAGCCCCGTGAGGGGACATAGCCCCAACGTGAGGGGACACAGCCCCGTGTGGGGACACAGCCCCTCTGTGCGGGTGGCCCCGGCTGGCACCAGCCCCTCTGTGTGGGGACACAGCTCCGTGCAGTGACACAGCCCCATGCAGGGACACAGCCCCATGTGGGGACACAGCCCCGTGTGGGGACACAGCCCCTCTGTGCGGGGACACAGCCCCATGCAGGGACACAGCCCCGTGCGGGTGGCCCTGGTGCCAGCAGCCCCTGTGTGCGGGGACACAGCCCCGTGAGGGGACACAGCCCCTCCGTACGGGGACACAGTCCCGTGAGGGGACACAGCCCTTCAGTGAGGGGACACAGCCCCGTGAGGGGACACAGCCCTTCAGTGCGGGGACACAGCCCCGTGAGGGGACACAGCCCCTGTGCGGCGGGGACACAGCCCTGTGTGGGGACACAGCCCCGTGCGGGGGGCCCTGGTGCCAGCAGCCCCTCCGTGCGGAGACAATTCGGGACGGAGCGGGCGAGCCGCGGGCACAGCAGCCCCTTGCCCCGCAGGGACAGGGCAGGGACAGGAATCCCCCCCCGTTCCCCGGTGCTTGTTGCTGGGCTTTAGCGGAGACACAAAAAGCCCCAAGCCAAACAAACCCCACGAACTCAAATCATCTCTGTTTTTTCCCCCGTTTAAAACTTCGCGAATCTTTCCTCCGGCGTTTTCTATACAGATGCAATAACCACCTTATTTACTGGTAATCATGGCTGTGCTCCTTTCTATGGATCAGAAATCGGACATTAATTGTAAAACTCTAACTTGCTAATTAGCTGCAAATAAACTATTCATTAGTGGCAAATTAAAATCAAAACACACCTTATTCTCACTCTCTGACACACAGTTTTGAAGGCACATATTGTTTCAAACTACAGCCTGTATCACTGGCACAGCAAATTGAGATCCTGAAAGGTTTCTCTCCAGGATATATAATTAAAATATATTCTACTTTAATTGACATTATAGAGGACACAAATGAGATTTTCCTTTTAGAAAGAAATAGCAGTTTCTAAATAAAGCTTTGCAGGCTGCAGAATGGAGGTTTCAAGCAAATGAATAGTCATTACTACCTTTTCAATGATGTGGGCCTTTTGATCAGAAAAGAAATTAGCTCTAAAGGACAGACAATAGGAAGCCTGCCCTGCAATAGGAAGAAAATTAGATGGCTAAGGCTCTTAACAACACCTATTTCTATAAACCATGGAGCTTCTTGCTTTTCAATTACAGCTGTTCATTTCAAATAAGGAAAGTGGAAAAACACAGAGGGGAATATAAACTCTGTTGCACCAAAAAAAGCCCGAGACAGGGCAGGCAGGCAGCTTTCCCGTTTCCCTTTTGTTTTTATTATAATCAGTTAACTAATATTACATATTTTGTAATACTCAGCCCAGTACAGCATTCTCCAGGTCAGTCAGGATGGATTATGTTCAGTAAAGGAACTGGTGAAACATGAGAAACTTCACATTAGGTAGCTGGATGTTCCTGCTGCACATCAAATAATTACATTTTGCACATGCATCTCATACGTGTGTGCATTCTGCAGAGAAAACAAAACAGGACTAAAGAACCTGAGGAAAACGAAGTGCTGAGTAACACTCTGCTGTCTTCTGATTATAGCCAAAACCTAACCCCAGTTGTCCTGAACTAAATTGAGTTCTTTCATTACACTCAGGACACAGAGATTACTTCAGGCAGGTTCTCCCCACATTACTTTTAACCCGTTATTATTTTAGAAATAATACTTCTCTCAAAATATAAAATTAACTTGCCATGTAATAGATTTTAAATATGAGCTCTCTTTCAAGTTATTTAGTTTCAAACTTATTTTTGAACATTATTCTCCTGCATACAAAAATAATACAAGTCTTCCTGTGAATCTGAGATACAATCATAGAAACAATTCTTTCTTCCTCTACCATTTCTCTCTAGCCCCACTTTTATGATTACGTGTAACAAGTAAATTATAATTTGTTACTACCCAATCATTATGTTGTAATTGAAATAGTCTTTCAGTCATGATTTAAACATAATAACCACAAAGCTTTATTGTAAACAAGTTTTTTCTCATATTAACCCAGCTGGACTATAGAGATGATTTTAAAAAATCCCATAAAATCACAAAGATTACACACAGATTGTTTTTCATCCTTCCTGTTAATCTATTTGTGACTTTCATACTTTCTCCTTTTCCTCTCCCCACTCCTCTCTCTTTATTTTTCTTTCTGTCTCCTTCCTTGTTGTATTATTTATTTAGAAATCAGGCTAGATGTTTAATTCAAAGATTTGATGAAATAAATATGAATTGGTTATGCTGTGATAAGGTGTCTTTAAATCCTTTTCATCTTTGCACAGGGAAAAATTATTTTTCCTTAATCATGTTTGTCTTCTACCTAGAAGTGATTTTAGTATGAAATACAAATGGCAGCTTTCTATTTGGTGTCTGTATCTCCCTTCATTCCTGCCTGGCCCTGAGATAGAGAAGAATAAAAGAAATAGTTTAATCTGGTAAAGAATGATCTCCTAACTCCCAGAGTGGAGTCACTCATGTCAGTATTTGAAGTAATCTCCCTGCTTGAGAGCAGTTAGAAAATTATGAATAATGCAAATGCAAAGTTCTTTCTTAGTTTTTACTAGAACAATCCTTCCTTTTTTTTTTTTTTCCCTTTTCATTTTTTTGGTAAGATCTTAATTACAACGTCATTTGATTTGAAATTATTTCTTCTCATTAAAGTCACCCGAACTAACCAGTGGGAAAAACTTCCCTCCATGCAAATGAGGGCTCAAGTGTCGCTTGAGACTGTGATTTACAATACAAAACCCACATGAAGATCTGCATCCCTGAGGAGATTAAGAACTTGGGAAACCCCAGTCCTGCTGCTCCAATTCCCAGTCCTGGTCGTGTCTTCTGCCCCTGGGAAGGAGCCGAGGGTGAGGAGCTGCCTGCACGAGAACGAGTGAATCTACCCCGAGCTCACACAGAACTTGGACATTTCACCTGAAATTGCTTTAATTACCAGAGCAAGGAGATCTTTGAGCAGAGCTCTACAGAGAAATAGAGAATTAGGGACCCTGATTAGCAAAGCAGAGTGAGCAGTTTGTGAGTGGGGCTGTGCTGGACCTGTTTTACCTGCAGGACACCAGCGCATCTCTGTTAGCAGGGAGAGGATTCAGCTCCTGTGACCATTCCAGTCATGTGGCCGGTCATGAGAGGACTTCACCAGCCCTGGAAATCCTTTCTGCTCGTTTTTCCCCCTAACACATTGATAAATGAGGGCTATACGTGCTCCCCAGCCTTCTGAAAGGAAATATATGCGTCTATGCATGCAATAGATATAAAATAACAATAACTATATACAATAGATATTAAATAACAGACCAGGAGCTCACCAAAGAAACAATTATTATATGGTCTGTTCCCATGGACGAACATATTTCTGACCTAAACACGGTCACAAATAACTGCACCATTTAAATTGATGTTCATCACTCATATTTGCTTTCTCTAATAGCTCAAATCAATGACCTGATTTTCAATGTGTCCCAAGAACTACTCAAATTCCTTTCTTGAAACTCTTAATTGTCTCTGTGGACAAAAATTCCTCTCCTAGTAGGGCAAGTGCAGCAGGCACTTGCAGTGGAAGAACTTACGCAATGATACGTAAATTAAGGACTTGCAAAATAGGTGTAAAATAGGTGTAAAAATGTAAAATAGGTATTTCCAGGCCATTTTTGAAACAGAAGCACCAATTACACAAGGGGCATCTAGAGGGACACGGTGCATCGTGCTGCTGGTTACCCAACAGATTTCTGCATGCAAAGAATCCGAGGCAAATCCAATTTTCTGTGGTTGAGAAGCCTTTCTGCTGGCTCTGGACTCCCCTCCCTGCTCCTGCCAGGATCCCAGGCAGGGTGGGTACTGGGAGCTGGTGCTCCCTGCTCTGTGGGACGGCAGTGAGGTGTTCCAGGTGTGAGATGTGTGATCTCAGTGGGTGTGAGGGCCACAGGATGATCGGGTGACAGAACAGAAGGAAGAACCCACCGAACCCAGCCTTGCTCTGGCAGAAACAAACAAAAAGCAGCTCAGTGAGGGGATCATGGGGGAAATGAGAACCTTTGGGATGCAGTCCTGAGCCTGCTGCCTGAAGAACCCTGCTAGGAAGTGAGGAAGGAAATGCAGGACAACTTACAGGGGGAAAAAGCTTCAAAAGGAACCATTTAGGGGAAGCCAGGGAAGGGCCACCACACAGTTTATGGCTTGTTTCTCTTTTCTTTTTGTCAGTTACCTCTGTCCTGGGTCACCCCATTCCCACTTTTGCAAAACAGCTCAACAAGTTCTGTTTCTTTTTTAAAAAGAACTCCAGAACCCCTTGGAAAATCATGTAATCTCACAATACTCTCATATTCCACTTTGATTTCACTTGATTTGAAGACCCCACAAACACCCCACAAACAAGGTATGTCTAAACTCTGTCCAATGTTGGGATTAGCTTGCAGAAATATATTGTACAGAGCTTGTTTCATCCATACATCGATTTGGATTGGAGCTGTAAAACCATTGCAGGTTGTTAAGAAAATAGGTGGTATTAATAATTTTGTATTTTAATCAGTGCAAATGCAGGTATTTCTGTATCTGCTTTCTAATTTCTATGCACAAAGGCCATCAAGACCCAAGCCTGCTCTATTTGCACACCAATGGCTCACAGGAAAGCTGATGGAAAATTAAAGGGAGGCACTTGTGCCTTACTTTTGCCTAAAAACACAAACTCTGCTTATCAACAGCATTGCTGCTTCTCATTTCAGGTTGAGTCAAGCTCAACTGCATTAAAAAATGGCAGCAAACCCACACAAAGCACTGCAACATTCATAGAAAATCTTTAAATAAAAATGAGGACCTTGTTCTTCTATTCTCCAGATTCCATTTAAAAAATGAACCACAAATTCCACTTGCTACTTTTATGGCTCTTCCTATCACAGTATTTGAATATATTGCAATAAATGCAGTTTTTACTGAACACAATTCCAGGTGAGGGAAGGAAGCCCTGGGTGTATTCACAGAGGTTCAGGAAATGGGGAAAATAGCAATGTGGGGAAAGTCTGAAATAAATAGGAGATCTAAAATAAATGGGAAATAAACAGGTTAAATCAGATTAGCACGGGGCTTGAACCATCTTGCATTTCTGTAATGGATCATGCCCATTAATATAACGAGCTGGAAAGTCCTCAGAATCAACATGGACCAGCAGGGAACAGTCAGATCTGCCTTTTGTAACTCCCTGGGAACACTCCAAACCAAACACCAGGACAAAGCAATCCAGAAAGAGAAGCAGTGTTAGCAATCCCATCTAAAGCTCCATTTCCTTGTAACTTGGTTCAGGAATATGTAAAGAATATGGCTTGAATGACCTGGGGACTGACTACTGTGACATGGGAAATACTCTACTGCTGTATTATAGCAAAAAAAAGAGAGTTTAAAAAGATGAGGCACTAGGAATTAGTCTGAAAAAAACCCCAAATTATTTATTTCAAGCTCATGCAAGACACTTAAGACAGACAGAGACAGCTAGGATGTCTCCCAAAAAAGAAAGCCTACACCTTGGTGTGCCAGCAAAAATGGGAATAATCATCTCATGTCCCACAGCTCCTGCAGAAATAAACGGGATAATTCCCTACCCCAGGAGAGGGCAGCCTGTGCCTCCTGCAGGTGCTTCTCCAGGGCTGCCACAGTGCCAGGGAAACATTCTCTGTTATTATTTCCTCTATTTAGAACTAATCCCGACCCATAGAAGGCACTTAAATTTCCAGTGTTGTTATTCCTTTAATTATAAGTGCCTGAGGAAATGAGAGCTGCAGAGAAAAGTTGCCTGTGCTGCTTTGTATGAAAATGCACACTCAGAATTCAGCAACACCCCAACTTTCCACAATGATCATTTTCCATTGGCAGCTTTAACCAGGGCTGGAGATCAACCAAGAAAAGCCTTGAGCTTGATGCAAATGCACATTTTTAAGGTTTGCAAAGCTGCACACTGCCAGGTTGAAGGGGGATGTGAGACATGCTGGGCTGACACAGGGTTGAGATTTATGCTGGTATATTTTACTTAAAAACCTTTGGAAGATGAAGAGCAAAGAGAGTTCCACTGTTTGCTGATCACTTTCTGCTCAAGAAAGGACAAGGTGGCACAGAGGATGTGGACTGGTCAAAAAAATCCCTTTTTCTCCAGGTTTTTAGGGCTAATCCCAGATGGTTACAAAAGAAAATTGCCAGTTTGTTGGGTGCTGCTGCCTTGTGTACACTGAGCTGGAAGTCCTTGGTTCTCTGTACTCGTTTGAGCATCATTAACTCTTCAAGAAGTTGCAATTATGACACAGTGAGTGTGAACTGAGTGTTCTGAGAGAAATGTGTGTGGTGCTCCTGCACACAAAGAGCCCTCCCAGTTAAATTGCCAGGAAAGTGTGGATGAGCAGGTCTCCTTTCTGCTCATACCGTTGCACTCGAGATGAAAATAGAGGATTTTTGTGATTTCAAATAATTGCTAATCAGATCTTTCTCCTTATTCCCTCCTCATACCATTGCACTCGAGATGAAAATAGAAGATTTTTTTATTTCAAATAATTGCTAATCAAATCTTTCTCCTTATTCCTGTGTTCATATCCCAATCAGCAAAATAGCAAAATTTCCACATTCAGATTTCTATCAGAAAAACTGGTTTTACAATTAAAAGGAGAATTTGAATTTTCCTTGGCATTTATCAGCTTCTGGCCCTGCTACCACTACTCATTTGATGCATTTTGCTTTGAGCTAATCTGACAGCCAGCAACATTTTTATAGACTTGAAGTAATATCTGATATGTTGCTTTATTGCCTCGAGTAGATCCAAAATCATTATAATAATCACACACCTCCCATTTTTGTCAGTCACAAACGTTTGCAAAATGAGAGGGATTTTTAAATCATGATTTTTACTTGTGATGCTCATGGCATCAGGCAGATCATGCATGTTTGTTCAGAAAGAACCACCACAATTACATCCCAGATACCTGCAGGTGATATAACATCTAAAGGATGATGATAAATATTTCTAACACATTGATCAAACATAGGCTCTGATTGCACTGACTCTTAGAGGGATCAATACTGTTTAGCTTTCCATGTTATGCTCCCCAAATTCTGGTGTTTTACAGATTGATATAAATGCTGCAGATAGGACAAATACATGTGTGTACACACACAGGGTGGCAGACACAATCACTGAGCAAATTAAAACAAGAACAAGATAAAACTGAAAAAATCTCCCTGTTTTGTTTTTGTGGCCATTGTGTGAGACTGAATCTGTATTTCCACTTAAATAACAGTGGAGTTGCAGGCAGGAATTAGACATCACAGAGCCCAAATTTGTCTATTTATTTAGCAGCAAGGTAATATCTCACAATTATGAGTCTTTCCCCATAAATTTGCTCTGCACACAAGGAGGTTTGTGTTCTCATTTCTGAAGTTTGAGGTATAGGAGCAGGACATATTTCAGAAAACTCTCTGTTTTGAGTTAATCCCTGCTGTCTTCCCACTTTAAGAGTACTTTATGACAACATGATGAAATTATAGATGATAAAGCTTATAGAATTCACAATAAATGACTATTGATGCAAATTTTACAATGTTCTTCTACCATTGACTTTGATCTTTGTTGATTATTGATGCACCTACATCACACTAAAATACATCCTACTGTTTTATTTTATTTTTAGAAATAGATGAGCAGTCCTTTTATTCCAACATTAGAAAATGAGTAGAAAAATGATTATTTAATTCACTGAGGGTAACATTGCTGGGATGCTTTTACAAGTGCCTTCAAGTGACTGATTCAAACTGGTTAAATTCATGGATGTGTCTACTTGCATATTCCTTACGATGAATAGGAGCCCAAACCATGAAAATTGAAATAATTAATAAATAAAGGTTGTGCACGGAATATTTTTATTTATTTGGTGTGAATTCTGTGTCACAGGAATGTGCTTAGGGATGTTACTAATAGTGATGTTGTTCTTTCTAAAAACCCAGGTAAATCACCTAAAAAAATGCAGATGGCTGAGCAGGAACAGAATGATACAGAATGAGGTAAAACCATTTTAGCAAAAATGCCAGGGTGGTTTTAAACGGGATTTTTCAGTCTTCAGGACATGCAATAGAATTTATAATCTGCATGAGAAGCTGCCCTGGCTGTATGTGCATATGGGCCCTGAGCAGGTGTGAATGGCCACCAGGACAGCCCCATTTGCATGTGGCAAACACGAATTAACCTCCCTGCATATTCATTAGGTGGCCAGGGCAGGTTTCAGTTTGAGCACCCGACCTCCAAGGTCCAGCTGTGAGTGCCTGAAGCAAGATGAAATTCGGAACTGGGAGGGTCGGTGTAAACACAACTGTCACCGGGCTGCCAAAATGCAAACTGGATTTTTAATATTGAAATCGAGCTCCCACTCAGTGACAGCTTCCAGATTATTGAGGAACAAACAGGGTGTGATGCACATCTGCAAGGTTTGATATCAAGCTCTTTCTGCCAGGTGAAGGATTTAATTTTTCTTAAACAAATTATCTCTTTTTGTTGGCATGGTTCTCAGATTGAAAATATTCTGGTTTAGAACACTTGCCATGCAGTCCAAATCCATTGCATCAGAGCAATTGGGTTGTGTCTTTCATTTTTGCAGGAAAATATGAATAGAACAGAAGCTCCTTGATAAAAAACGATTTTAGAGCAATAATTGAGATCAAACAGCAAACAAACAATAACTAACCTGAAATGTGGCAATGCTTGCAAGTGCTATGTAGTTAAAACTAATAAACTATAAAACTATAAACTAATAAACTAAAACTATGTACAAATGAAGTAAAAATGCCAGAAGTGTTTCAGGGGAATTTGACAGGCAGCTTCCAGGAACTCGAGGCAATGTGGGGAGGAGGAATCTCAGGATATTTTATTGCAGCAGCAACTGCATAGGGGAGCTCAGGTGGGATTATACACACTCAGTTCTGAAAAAGAGAATAAATTGCCATTTGAATTCTTACTGCTTTTCAAATCCTTCCTAATTAAGCTCACCCTTAAACTCAACATCTTTACATTTTGTGTTTTTCAGCTAACCCAGCTCAGGGTTCTGCTCTGCTGTTCTGAGACTTAAATTTCACTATGTGCCTGGATGCCAATTATGTTTTTGTTGTAGGTGTTATATTACCAGTAGTTTGATAAGCAGTCATCCTTATTTTTATTATTTTTTATTATTTAGAGACTTCCTCTTCTCTCTGCTCACATTCTCTGCAGTATATTCCTTCTGCTCTGTCACATGTGAATTTAACCTTCCTGGCCTTACAGCACCTGTTTTCTTAAAAATATTTACAGGTCTTTATTTGTGGTAATAGGACACCAAGTGGCAGACTAAGAGCATTCTGATCTGAGTGTAAATCCAATGCCACAAGTGGGACTGATTAATCTACAGTCATCTCTGAAATCCAACCAGAAACTGGAATCTCTTTTCTCTTTAAGCTGGATCCCGATTTTCACTAACAATATTTAGCAAAACTACAGGATTTAAGTCAGTGTTTTTCAGATAGGAGTCAGAATCAACAGCAAATTTTCAAGCAGGAATTTTCAGTCTTGCTATTTAAGAAAATCTAGCCCAGGCAATGCAGGTGTGTGAGCCTCTTCCCCAGATTTACCCAGCAGAGACAGAGAGAGCTCCCAGCTCTGCTCCTCTCCAGACTCAAGCTCTGCAAATATAAATACAACACATGTTACTGAAGGATCAGACCCTTAGATCTGTTATTATGAGTTGATTTTAAAAAATAAATTGCCTTTAAGGAAAAAAAAAATCCTCAATCATCCTTTTTACACCGAGCTGCAAACAGTAAAATTCGATTATAAAAGGGAAGTTGTGCTTTGTTTTCCTCAGCAGTTACTCCCAGTCATTTTAAAGTCAGCTCAGTCCCTAAAGCCACTGTTATCTATATGAAAAGAGTAACTAAATTGTAGATGTTTCTTTATTCCATCATAAATTGACATGTTCTAACAAGACAGTTTGTTTGCTTTTATTGTTCAAAAGCCCCTAAGTCTTCACTGTCTGCTTCTCCACTTGTCTTAAATGTTTGATTAAGCACTGTGAGAATTGTCAGTATTGATAAACTTCTTTCCAGTACATTAAGCACTCTAATCCTTTACATTCCTACTCTATTGCCAAATCACTCAGCATTTGATTTTAGGCCAATATTTGCATTAGAAATGGCCTATAAATAAAAATTACTGTAAGAGCAGGAAAAAATGTTTTTCTGCAGCTGGAGATTTCTGACAGAAACAGTATGTGAAAGGCTCTGCTTGTTCCTCTGTAATCACAGCAACTAAAGAGCTGTCTGGTGAGCTAATTAAAAGGGTAATTAAGCTCAGCACTTTTTCCCCAGATTTCTAAAAATCTTAATTTTGAGGAGTGACAATGCTATTTATCTTTGCTTCAGGAGCCTGAAGGAAGCAGGAGGGTTTTGGTGTCCATGCAGTATTTCAGATTAAACTGCTGCTTACTGGGATAATTCCACACTGGGGTTGTTCACAACTCAGGGTGAACTCTGCCCATTTTTGGCACTGTTAGGATCAGCATTTTGGGTTTAATTTTTATTGAATTATTTTCTCCATACCATTCCAAGATTGCCATTCGTGTGTCAAATACAGAACATGTCAAAATCTATTTGAAATCTCAGTGCTGAAGATTGCAGATTTAGAATGCAATAATTTGATTATTTTTACTTTATTTTACCTTTCTCTCTGTGAATTTCACTCGAGTTCTGGGGAGAGGAGGATATTGCAGGGCAGCAGGGACATGCTGGAAATTATGTATATCCCTGTCAGGATCACACAGATATAACACTAGCAGAAAACTTTAATATCCCCTTTTCCACATTTTGTGAAAGTAAAACTGTAAATTCAGATTATTTGGGTGCCAGAATTATTTGGTATTTCAGCACTAACACCAATCTATTCAAAAATATAATGACACAAGCTTAATCAGGTCACAAGGGGCACAGAACTCTGCCACTTCCAGATGAAACCCAGCGTGGCCCTCACTTTTCTTACCAAAATCTGGCCAAGGTGAGAGCAGTATTTGGGTATCTCCCTCTTTAAAGATGATTTGGGCATTCCACATGCAGCACAGAACAAATATCAGTGATCAAAGTGCATTTCCCAGGTCCTAACCCCGTGATCCTGACACAGACTTTGTTTCCAGGCACTGCAATGAGTATTTTGCCTGGGTAAAGGCAAGGAGGATCAGGCTCCACAGTGCAATTTCATATGAAAATGAAGTGGATGAGATCCTTCTACCAGACCCATTTGAAATGAAATAGGAGTGCTGCCTTTTTGTCTGCACTGCTAATAAGAAAAATATGCTAGAATAGAAGGTAATTGTAATAAGGTATGTCCCCATTTTTCTCAATTTTGCCCAGTTTTCTTTGATATTATTATGGATGTCATATATAAATGGTATTCCTTCAGGGTGGATTCATTAATTTTGGAGCTGTACATTCTTCTAGTACACATATAAGAATTGACCATTTATACACAGGGGAGGAGAAAGGGTAGAAGACCCACAGGAAGCAGAGGGTGCAGCACAGAACATTGTGTCTGCAGCTTTCTCCATAAATAACAGGAATCACACAGAATTGCCAGAGATTATTTTAATGGCTCGACCCTTATGCTGTTATGGTAATTACTGAGTGAGTTTGAAGCCCCTCCACCAGAGAAATTCTGCATTAAAATAGTAAAATTTTGTAATGAGCTTCAACTGTTATTCAAAAGTCTTTATCAGCACTTCTGGGATTAATAGTTGCACTGCTTTTTTTTTTTTTTTTTCCTTCTGAACAACCATAAACAGAGCTTTAAAAAGGCAGCAGAAAACATGCAGGATATCTAAAATTGATGCAACTGCTATTGATTTCAGTGAAATGGGTGTGACTCCCCCCAGTGAATTCCTGGCTAATCTCTTCTAGGTGTGGGAGAGAACACCTTGGGTGAGAGGCTCCTGCTTAGGCAGGGATGCACTTCAAGGACACTGAACCCATTCAAGCCCAAAGTTCACCTGCTGGGTTAAGGAGTCAGTTAAGTTTGGATATGTGCAGAGTTTCTCAGTCTGCCTTCCTCTCCTTGTGGAAATCTGCCCAGGGAGAATGTGTGGGATCATCCTTCTTGGCTCTGATCTCTGCCCACCCAGCATCAGTCACAGAGGCACCTGATGCACCCTGTGCCAGGGAGCCATGGGCAGATCTTTGGGTCAGTGGGGGCTCACAAAACCACTGGGAATTTCTGATGGTGTTCACAGGGGTCTGAGAATGAGGGAAGAGATGGGGATCTGACTCCATGTTTCAGAAGGCTTGATTTATTATTTTATGATATATATTACATTAAAACTGTACTAAAAGAACAGAAGAAAAGGTTCTCTTCAGAAGGCCAGCTAAGAATAGAATAGAAAGGAATGAATAACAAAGGCTTGTGGCTCAGATATAGAGTCTGAGCCAGCTGACTGTGATTGGCCATTAATTCCAAACATCCACATGAGACCAATCACAGATGCACCTGTTGCATTCCACAGCAGGAGATAACCATTATTTACATTTTGTTCCTGAGGCTTCACAGCTTCTCAGGAGGAAAAAATCCTAAGGAAAGGATTTTCCTGAAAAGATGTCTGCGACAGGCATTTTCTGGTTCAGAGGGAAGCACTGAGCAACAGGTTTTCAGTATTATTTCGACCTTCTGATCTACCACAGGGCTGAAGGAGTAGAACAGTGACTGCTGCCTCTGGTGTTGCTCCACCAGCACAGAGCTGGTCCTCACTGCCATAGGCTGAACTTCCTGAGACTCTTTTTTCATCAATTACCAACTAACTGCAATGCAGCCCATTCATTTGAACCCCAAACCTCAGTGCTGTGGTCAGAGGGGTGATGCCTCAGGTTTAGCTTTTCTATTTTTCACATTCTGTGCTGCTTTAGTGTGTGGGTCTGGGCTGCATATGAGGGGATGGTGAGCTCTGTGCACAGAGCAGGGAGACAAAACAATTCCTGCTCCAGCTGGGACCAAGGACAAATGATCCAAATCTCAGCCCAGGAGCACAAACACCGTGGGCTGGAGAGAGAAAAACAAGGATGGGACTGCCTGGGCTAAAGCTGGAATGGGACAATGAACTGCAAGATGCAAATGGAGCAGAACTGATCACAGTGAGACACTCCGTGACAGGTCAGGGACTTTTGTGACCATTTTGGTTCATCTTGGGTGCAGCCCTGGCTGAGCTCTGGTTCTGCCCCAGATGGATCCATTGAGGAGATGCTTTTAATAAATCCCTGCTTTATTCTTTATCTAGTCTCTGTTCTAGGTCAGCATTCACAAGGTATCAGGGGGACAGGATCTGCTTCTGCAGAGCTGAGCACAAAGAGTTAAAGGGTCTGTTTGCAGAGCAGGTGGGCCACAAGCAAGGTGCTCTAGGTGCTCTCTGAGGGCTGTCTGGAGCTGCAGATTTTCCAGGAGACAGCAAAGCATTGCCTACTTGTGGATTTGGTACCTCCTGCATTCATATTGCAGCTCAATGCTCTCTTGCTGCCCCTCTAGACAAGCCCCAAGATAATTGTTTATACTAAAAAGCTGTTCTTTCATTAGCAGGAATCTCCTCTCTCTCAAGGAGTATATTTAGGGAGAGATTAAAGGGAAACCCTCAAAAGCAGCTGATCAGATGTAAACAAACCCACCAGGGTTATTAGACACATGAAAATAATGATACAAGAGTTTTCCAAGCATGATAACATCACTCTTTGTACCACACTAAATTAATAACATCTCTCAAGCACCTGCCTAAACCAGAAGTCTTTCCAAGAGACTGAGCACAACCTCTCTCATTAAATCAGCATTCAGGGAGCTAACTAGCAGATGCTGCTGACATGAACCCAAATGTAATCTCTTTAACCTTGTCCTGTGGGGAGCAGACAAGTCATGACCGAGTAATTCCAAGTAAATTAGATTTTATGTGAAAGTGTATAATCTAAATTAAATTTGATTAAAATGATTCACTGATTTGTGTTTGCTTTTAAAGGTCCTAATGTAGCCAAGGTGACCAGTTTTCAGTAAGCTGTGTAATCAGATTAATCTGTTTTTACATGGTTGGATCAAGATTCTTTTATCCCATAGATTTTTCTATATTAATCATATTGCTCGAATATCCATGGATAGATTAAGTGTTTTCTCCTCAGACAGAGGCTTGCCATAATTCAATTTTCACCCTGTTAATGAAATCTAACTGTGGAGACTATAAAGATGTGTGATGTAAAATATCTCAAACTATCTGCAGGGAGACAATGATCAGGTCATTGATACCAAATGTAAAATGTGAAACAATCCTAGCCCCAAAATCTTCCTCTGTGGCAGACTTTGCTCAGCACAGACTCAGGGCAGCACTAGGACAGGAATTGTGCAGCTGCCTGTTTGTGCAGTGATAAATTTCCTGGGCTTAACCCCTTCACATCCTCTTCCCCTACTGGGAATTGGTGCAAGTGGGATGAATCTTGGGCACTGCCTTAATTACATCTTGAAATCTTAATTGAATACCCCCGGTGCTGATGAGTGGCTGCATTCTCAACACTAATCACAGCCTGCAATCAGCAAACAACATAGAGCTACTAATTAAGACTTATTAAGTTAAAATGACAATTTTATCCAATATATGAAGTCAGGGGTTGCTGTGTGCTGGATGCTTTAATGGCAAAAGAAAGAAGATTTGGGCTCCAGGCAAGGATTTCTGTCGTTTTTTATGAGATGCTGGTGTCACTTTTGCAGATACAGTTTCTCTGTTTCTTTCTGGTATCTGATGGGGTTTTATTGTTTGGGGGTTTTTTTCTTCCTCTTTTGGGCATTATGTATTTCACAGTGTGACTGGCCTGCTGGAAATCCACAGTTCTGCAGAGAACAGGGTTTAGCAGAGGGTTTCAGGTGGAGCTTTAACAGGTCTGAAGCAGTGGCTGGTTGTGTCAGCAGGAAAAGGCTCAGGGTGCAGGAGGAAAGGAAAAGGCTCAGGGTGCAGGAGGAAAGGAAAAGGCTCAGGGTGCAGTGCTGGTGTCACCCAGGTGATTGTGCTATAAATCCTCAGGTTAAATTTTGGGTTACACACAGAAAGAACTGCCAACTGCTTGAGGTAACTATTGAAGAATATTAAAATAAATCAAAGGGGGTGAGGTTTACCTGGCACTTGGTTGATTTAGGCTGCTCTTCTCCCACCCTTAATTACCACAACTTCAGCTCCTTGCTCATTTTTCCTTATCACACCAACAAATCCTATGTAGACCAGCTAGCTCCCTGAGCCTGTCCCCTGCCTGTGGAACAAAACCCTTCAGCTCATGTTGAATTTTAGCTGTGGGAATATCTTCAGAGGCTTAAATGGGATTTTTCAGAGGCTTAAATTCCATGAGTTTCTGCTCCTTTCTGAAGGAGAGCAGAAGAAACTTCCTTCTTCCTCAAAGACTATGCCTGAAATCTACTCTGGAGCATTCAGCAATTTGTTTATTATGTTATTTCTCATGAGAACATCTCTGGTGTTAGAACCCTTGTGGAGAGAATAAAAGCATGAGTCAGTGAACTGCTCCCTTCTCCTCATTCTCCACTGGGAGCAAAGCAAAGATGTTCCACCTCAGCACCTGCACTGCTTCTGAGCCAAGAATTTCCTTTGTCCTGCTCCTTTTTATTGAGTGGGAGAACAGAAAACAACAGAAATTGTTTCCCTGTTCTAGAGGATCACTCCTCAGTTTCTTCTCTGGTGTAATAACAAAAGTGCACCGTGCTTTGCTTCTACTTTTCCAGCTTTGTGTTTTCTTTCCAAATACAAATTTACCTCAGTGAGTGGAACTTAAACAGGAGTGAAGGCACTGGAGCAGTTCTACAGTTCAAAGTGTGATAGAAAAACTCTGTGGTGAGTGAGGGAACAGGATCAGCTGAATGTTGCTCCAAGGAAGGCTATAAAACCCCTTCAATCACTCTCTTTCTCTACATTTTGCATTTGACAAATGCCCTTTCACTGGATCTTGATAACTGCCCCAAAAAAGACTGAAGAAGAGAGAACCTGTAGCTTCTGAAAACAAGTATAGGCCAACCTAATAATCTCACTTATGTTCATTCATATTTAAACTGCAGTTTTATGTTTGGAAAGTTTGTGGCCAGAAAAGTGAAGTGCTTTGCAAGATTGTCTTAAATTTAAAAAAAAATTACCAGTCATTGTTACTGTAAAGAATAGCTCCTTATTTTTCATATCTTAAAGATTGAACCCTTCACAATGATTAATAAAGCCTGGTTGTTATCTGCTTTTGTCATAAAAAATGATATACAAAAGAAACAGTCTGAAAACCACAAAGGTAAAGCACCAGCATGAACATTCCTACCGACACTGCTAATTAAAAGACTTAACTTATTAGTCTTTAAGTAGCAAAAAAAGAGAGAAACAAACAAGTATAATTTGGCAGATTAATTTTATGTTCTGTTCTATTTAATCAAACTATACCTATAGTGAAAATGACAAATCTGAGTTGTCAGACTATGGATGATAAGAAAGATAAAGGTCATATATTTTAATGTCATAGAAGGTCTTATTAAAGGAACCCTAATTACATTAGGTGTCCATGAAACATTAATTAAATACTGTCTGAAATAATTAGGTCCAAGTTACTGATGATTTAATTAAACTCAGTTTTTTATTTTATAAGAAAACTACAGGTCCAGTATCAGTGTGCTGGCAGGGTAATTGATAATGTGTCAGAAGAGCACAACAGTAACCTTGACCAGCTGCATGGGAAGGACATTTTGGGGAGCAGGACACCTGGCAGGAGCACATGGGCTGTGCTTGGGGTGTCCCAGAGTGAGCAGAATCCAGAAAGAAAAAGGTTTGTGCTCATATTCTCAGCTTGTGTGAGATGTCACAGCATGTGAGGGCTCGTCCCTGACCTCAGTCCAGCCCTGGTGAAGGTCTTTGCCTTACCAAGCAGTTGGGCTTCTCCAGCACCAGGCAGATGCACACCAGAAATTCTGGGTTTATACTGCCCACCACACACCCCCAAAAAGCTCCAAACCCTTCTTCTCTTCCCCTCTGCAAAGGGACAATGATGGAGTCAACAGCTAAAAACTCCTGAGCACACAGGAGCTGAGCCAGCTCTGTGGGGATGGAGGGATGGATGGATGGATGGAGGGATGGATGATGGATGATGGATGATGGATGGATGGATGATGGATGATGGATGATGGATGGATGGATGATGGATGATGGATGGATGGATGGATGGATGGATGATGGATGGATGGATGATGGATGGATGATGGATGGATGGATGGATGATGGATGGATGGATGGATGATGGATGGATGATGGATGGATGATGGATGGATGGATGGATGGATGGATGGATGGATGATGGATGGATGGATGGATGATGGATGGATGATGGATGGATGATGGATGGATGATGGATGGATGGATGGGGGATGGATGATGGATGGATGGATGGGTGATGGATGGATGATGGATGGATGATGGAGGGATGGGTGGATGGATGGATGATGGATGGATGATGGATGGATGGATGATGGATGGATGATGGATGGATGGATGATGGATGGATGGGGGATGGATGATGGATGGATGGATGGGTGATGGATGGATGATGGATGGATGATGGAGGGATGGGTGGATGGATGGATGATGGATGGATGATGGATGGATGATGGATGGATGATGGATGGATGATGGATGGATGGATGGATGATGGATGGATGGATGGATGATGGATGGATGGATGATGGATGATGGATGGATGGATGATGGATGGATGGATGATGGATGGAGGGATGGATGGATGGATGATGGATGGATGGATGGATGGATGGATGGATGGATGATGGATGGATGGATGGATGATGGATGGATGATGGATGGATGATGGATGGATGGATGGATGATGGATGGATGGATGGATGGATGGATGGATGGATGGATGGATGGATGATGGATGGATAATGGATGGATGGATGGATGGATGGATGATGGATGGATGGATGGATGATGGAGGGATGATGGAGGGATGGATGGATGGATGGAGGGATGGATGATGGATGGATGGATGATGGATGGATGATGGATGGATGGAGGGATGGATGGATGGATGATGGATGGATGGATGATGGATGGATGATGGATGGATGGAGGGATGGATGGATGGATGATGGATGGATGGATGGATGATGGATGATGGATGGATGGATAGATGATGGATGGATAGATGATGGATGGATGGATGGATGGATGGATGGATGGATGGATGGATAGATGATGGATGGATAGATGATGGATGGATGGATGGATGATGGATGGATGGATGGATGGATGGATGGATGGATGGATGATGGATGGATGGATGATGGATGGATGGATGGATGATGGATGATGGATGGATGATGGATGGATGGATGATGGATGGATGGATGATGGATGGATGATGGATGATGGATGATGGATGGATGATGGATGGATGGATGATGGATGATGGATGGATGGATGATGGATGGATGGATGGATGGATGGATGGATGATGGATGGATGGATGGATGGATGGATGATGGATGGATGGATGATGGATGGATGGATGGATGGATGGATGGATGATGGATGGATGGATGGATGGATGGATGGATGGATGGATGGATGGATGGATGGATGGATGGATGGATGGATGGATGGATGGATGGATGGATGATGGATGGATGATGGATGAATGGATGGATGATGGATGCATGGATGATGGATGGATGATGGATGGATGGATGGATGGATGGATGGATGGATGGATGGATGATGGATGGAGGATGGATGGAGGATGGATGGATGGATGATGGATGGAGGATGGATGATGGATGGATGGATGGATGGATGGATGATGGATGGATGGATGATGGATGGATGATGGATGGATGGATGATGGATGGATGATGGGTGGATGGATGGATGGATGGATGGATGGATGGATGATGGATGGATAGATGGATGGATGATGGATGGATGATGGATGGATGGATGGATGATGGATGGATAGATGGATGGATGATGGATGGATGGATGATGGATGGATGATGGATGGATGGATGATGGATGGATGATGGATGGATGGATGGATGGATGGATGGATGGATGGATGGATGGATGGATGGATGGATGGATGGATGGATGGATGGATGGATGGATGGATGGATGGATGGATGGATGGATGGATGGATGGATGGATGGATGGATGGATGGATGGATGGATGGATGGATGGATGGATGGATGGATGGATGGATGGATGGATGGATGGATGATGGATGGATGGATGGATGGATGATGGATGGATGTATGGATGGATGGATGGATGGATGGATGGATGGATGGATGGATGGATGGATGGATGGATGGATGGATATGATGGATGGATGGATGGATGGATGGATGGATGGATGGATGGATGATGGATGATGGATGGATGATATGGATGGATGATGGATGGATGGATGGATGGATGGATGGATGGATGGATGGATGAAGAAAGTGGGACTGGAGCACTTAGGCTGGCAAAGGGCTGCCCTGGTCTTTCAGGATGAGGGAAATATTGCAGGAGTGAATTATCATCCCCTGCTTGAAACTGTCACAGAATATATGTGAAATTTTGAGATTTTCCAGGAATAAAAAAAAAAATAAAAAAGAAGAGAATTGGAAAGGTGAGAAATATGCATTTTTATGTGGAGTGAGGCAGTGAAGGAATTTTAGGGACAAAGAGCATTTTTTTGTCTATTCCAGGAATGGGAATGCTGGCCATTGAAACCAAATGTAAAATGTGAAACAATCCTATCCCCAAAGTTCATTTGTGGCACTGCAGGGATGGACTCTGTGACTGGGTTCTGACACCTCCAGTGGCAAGATTTAAATGTTCCTCCTCTCCCAGGCTGCCTGGCTGACCTCAGACCAACAAACCTCACACTTCAACTTCCCATCTTGCAAAATGAAAAGGAACATCTTTATTCCTTCACAATTATGAGTATTGCCCAATACCTGTGAGGGATAACTCTACAGAACAATGCTATTGAAATGCAAAATATTGACCTGAGAATTGTAAAAATCAGAGGCAGCAGTGAGAGCCACCCTTCCCTGAGATCAGCAGCCACCCAGTGTCACACACCAGCCCAAACACCATCCTTGATGTGCCCAGCTGAGGAAAAGGTCCCAGGACATCCTCTGGACAATCAGCACTGCTCACATGGAAGGTTCTGGGTGATCTTTACAGGAGAATCAATTGATAATTAAAACCTTTGTGCCTCCTAAACATCCATTCCCACAGAGAGCTATCTGGTTTTGGAAGGGAATTAACTTGTTGCTACACAACCAAAAAGATTTTTTTAATTTTTAAATTTATTTTTAGTTTTAATTTAAAAATTAAAAAAAAACATATTAGAAACCTCCCAGAGTTTGTATTGTACAGAGTAAAGCAGATTCCACAAAGGAACACCCATTTTATCCTCTTGATAAAGCTCTGTGAGTTCAGGGATCAACTGATATAAAAAGATCACTGAACACTAACATTCCATTATTTCACTGTGGAAAAGTAATAAATTCTCAAAACCAGAAAAGAACACCACAATTATCATTGGCAGGATATTCTGGGGTTTTAAACCAGAGCTGTCATTATGACACCTAACAAATACCTGGATTCCACAAGAGATATGGGAAAGATTCACAAGGACCAAGGAAATGTTCAGGTATTGACTCAGTAACTGGTAAAATCTCTAAATTAAAACCAGAAAAGTGATTTTGCAATAAATACAACAAGCTGGGCACTCCTGGGGAGTGGGATGTGTTCTGTTTTGGGTATTAAAACATCCCAGCTGCACTGGGCACAAATACACAAATATAAAACACAAAGTACCTCTGTGCTTGCTGCTGCTTCCCCATCTTCCTCCAGAGGTTCAGGAAACTTTTCTCTCAGGCTTTTCCAGTTGTGAATCTCCTCCCATTAAAATGAGGACTGAAATATAAAGAAAGATTGATTTTAAAGAGTAATGGAATTCTGTTTGTTTTTAAAGAAAGTTTTCTTTGAGTAATTCAAAAGACAAAACCAGATAAAGTGTTGTTCTTTCTCTGCAGCCTCTGCATGACATCAGTTACTAATTTATGATATAAAATAATCCTACATTTTACCCTGCCTCAGTCCTTGTGCCATCTCTATAATGCTGCCTACAGAAAAACCCTTAACTCCTTCAGGCAAAAATAAAACTTTATCATTAAATATGTCATTAAATCTCCTTACTTTGTCTGTTACAGTAATCACTATAACAACAGCATGAATTAGCATGTGTACAATGTTTCAAAACTAGCAAAACTGTAAATATATAAGGTATCAATGAGCAATTAAGCAAGCAAAAACCTTTATTATCAATGAGCAATTAAGCAAGCAAACCCTTATTAATTATGTGCTGTCCCCAAATAATCTGTTGCCACTGTTTGTGGCAGAGTACCTGTATAAGAATGGCATTTTTCCCCCTGAAGTTTGAATTTCCACTGAAATAAATTGCCTTTTAAGCTGTTTTTGATGCACTTTTCAAAGCACAGAAAGCTTCCATGCATTTGACAAGGACATAATTGAGTAAATATCCCTAAATAAGGAGCAATTGCTGGTTTTGGTGAGGCACACAAACACGGAGTGCAAGGTGCTGCAGGTCATTGTGTGCCTGCAGACAGGGCACAGACAAAGCAGAGCCAGCCCTGGAAGGAGAGGGGGCTTTGGGACAAAGGGACAACAGATGAATTAATGGGAAACTGATAGCAGGGTGTCAAACAGGACCCTGCTCAATACCTACACATTCCACCCAGCAGGGATCTCCCCAGCCAAGTTTTTGGTGCTTTTAGGGTAACTCAGCTGCAGTTGGGGTATTTGAGTTAGAAATAATGCAACTCCATTCCTGCTGCAGCACACAGCCCCTGCAGGCACATACCCAAGGGCTTCTCCCCAGTTCAGGGGCATCAATTTGGTCATGACCACTCACAGCCAGAACTGGTGGAGCCCTTACTGGTATTTGTTGCCTTTGGGAATTTGTCTGTTCCTTTTCTTTAGTGTAAAACCCAGAAAAAATCTAAGTAAATGCTATTAAATATGATACACGGTGAAGGCATTAATTAATTTTTATATACAAGATGATGAGCTGGATCCTGCTCATCATCTTGTATATAAAAATATATTCTTCTAACCTAAGCAAAACACAAAGTGCAAAGGAAATTCTGCTTCATTTACTTAACAGGAACAAGTTCTGTACAGCAGGATCCCTTTATGTCACTGTAGCAATCAAATAATTTAGAAAAGCGACCCCTCAAACGAATTCCTTCCAAAATTATGTTAACTGTCAGCAAAAGAGGTGGAGAAGGAAAGGAAAACAGCTGCTTGTGTTTTACCTGTCCAGCCACCTGTTAACTGAAATGGATGAATAAACTGAGCACTGCAGGGGAATCCTTGGATTTCTTGGATTTCCTGAAGAGTGTCCAGAAAATCAACTCCCATCCAAAGACACACTGGTGACTGATTTTTATAAGTTAAATTACAATTATAATCTATGCAAAATAAAAATACATCAGACTCTGAAGGCTGAGAAGCAGTTTAAAAAATAAATAAGCTTTAAGCAGTGTTAGTACCCCAAATTCTAGACAGAACAAGCTTGAACATTGACAATAACATTGGCAAAATCTGATATTTGAAAAACCCATAAGCTGTGCACACGTTTGCAACATTTTCCCCCCCACACCAGATATTTCTAAATATTGCCTTCAGACTTTAACAGCAGTGCAGATCCAGTACAAATTCCTTTGTGTGAGCAGAGATATTCTACTAGAGATGTGCCACAGCACACAGCTCCCCACAAAATAATGAAAAACAACATGGCAGAAGCAGATCTACAATTAACAAACAAAATTTGACAAGGCACTTGCTGGATCTGTCCTTATTTTTTATGTTACAAGCACTTACCTGATGTCTTGTGCAATGTGTTATAAAGATATTTCCTAAAAGATTTTGGCAAATGAATTATGTAGCTGAAATGTAATAACGAAGGTAGAAATTTGTCCTGTTATCAGTCACACACATTCAAGCAGAAAGCCAGTGCAGCACAGTAGATAGAACTATAAGCTCTGGGATCTTCTCATTCAACCAAGATTGCTTCATACAAAAGTTGACAATACACTAGTGAAAGCCATTGTTGATATTCAACATTTTTTAAATAGCTGAACAGAATAGACAATAAGGCATGAAGGAAAACTTGGATAGGAGGCTGGCCTGGAGTCTGGGTTCAGAAAGGGGAAAAAAAAAGCATTAAAAATGGACAATAAATATGGGATTCTCATTTTTTGCCCTGAATGCATCAATTAACTGATCTTTACTGTGCTGAAATTCTGCTGGTTTTAAAGGGAGAGTAAAATATAAACCATAATTTTTTAATTCCATCTGTTTAAGTCTAGGTGCAGTTTGAAATGCTGGCACTGAGAGAGACAAATGTTTTTGTGGTTCACATGCCAACTAATGTAAATTAAGGACTTTGCAAAATCAGTGAAAGATCCTCCCATTAATTGTCAGACCCACCTGCCCAGGCTGAGGAGATCACACATTTCAGTCCTGATATCAGAAAAAGGATTCTTGTGAAATACTTTTTTAAGTATTTAAATCCACTATTTATAGTTCCTGTTACTGTGTCTGAACTCCCAGTTTCCTGAACAAAAAGTATCAGGGCACTGTACCCAGTATTTGAAGGAGTCCCTAACATCTCAGAGATCTTGCACATGGCAGATAATGGCTTATTTTAACAACTGCTTATATTTGGGTTGTTTTGCCCAAGATTTCAGAAAAATCCCACCTTGTCCCACTCTGAAAAACTGCATCAGCACAAACTTATTTTATTTTTTCCACTAGCACACCTGAAACACCTTGTGTAGACCACAGTAAAACCAGCAAAGGATGAGTTTAAACGATTTTATTTCTTGATAATTTAGATATGGCAACAAAGCTTTCTACTTTACCCTCACTCAGAACTGTGTAATTTCTCCAGATCTGCTTTGGTTTTCATCGTATGCTGCTTCACCCATGCAGCATAAATTCAGAATTGCTTTCTCAAATTTTTAATTTTTAATTTCTTTTATAAAAGAACAGGTTATTTCAAGCTGGACCAAGCAGTTTATGATGAATGTTGGTAGAGCAATTTATCATGGGAGGATTTTTGTTTGTTTGCTAACCCTGGTGTATCATCCATTAACTCTGCTCCTGAGTTCAGAATGTGGACTGTAACTGCATTTCATAGAGCATTTTCCCCTCTTGTTTTCAGTCCTATTAGGTATGTGACTCAAATTTAGACATCACCTGCATTTTTCAGCCTTCTTTGAAGAAAGGACATTGCTTGGTTTGTCTGTGCTATCCCAGCAAATACCTGGAATCCAGGTGTGTCCAAAGCTTGGCACCAAGCACACTCATTTTTGTCAAAGCCAGATTTGCCCCTGATGTGATGAATGCCAGAGATGACTCCAAGCAGAGTGCCAGGCAAGGAATTCTGAGCAGGACAGGGTGGCCTTGATTACATCCTCCTAAATGGCTGTTACTGAGTCCTCTAAAAACATTTCCCCTAAAGGCAAGGACTGAAACCAGCTGAGGATCCCTTGTGCTGCTGCAAAGCACAGTGGCTGCAACCATTTCCATTTCCACTTCTATTACCATTTCCATTTCCACTTCCATTTCCACTTTCATTTTTACCTCCACTTCCATTTCCATTTCCATTTCCACCTCCATTTCCACTTCCATTTCTACTTCCATTTCCACCTCCATTTCTACTTCCATTTCCACTTCCATTTCAATTTCTACTTCCATTCCCCCTTTCATTTCCATTTCCATTTCCATTTCCATTTCCATCTCCAATTTCCACTTAATTTCCATTTCCATTTCCAATTCTACTTCCATTTCAATTTCTACTTCCATTCCCCCTTTCATTTCCATTTCCATTTCCATTTCCATTTCCATTTCCATTCCCCCTTTCATTTCCATTTCCATTTCCATTTCCATTTCCAATTCTACTTCCATTTCAATTTCTACTTCCATTCCCTTTTCATTTCCATTTCCATTTCCATTTCCATTTCCATCTCCAATTTCCACTTAATTTCCATTTCCATTTCCAATTCTACTTCCATTTCAATTTCTACTTCCATTCCCCCTTTCATTTCCATTTCCATTTCCATCTCCAATTTCCACTTAATTTCCATTTCCATTTCCACTTCTACTTCCACTTCCATGTTCAGAGGCCCCTCTAGGACAGTGCTAGGAGCCATTTCCCATTTTAGTTGTATTTTCCAATCCTACCTTTGGCCATAAGCCACCCTCACACAGCAGAGTGGAAATTGAACTGAAGCCACTTTGTTCTGGGGTCCATTACAAGGCACCACCACAAACCAGATTTTCTCTGACCTTGGGAGCAGAAGCTGTGAACAGAAGTGGTCAAATCACTCCAGCCAGGAGAGCTGGAAGGAAAACTCCTGGTCCTTCCATGACTGCAGCTGGAGGTGTCTCACAGCAGCCCATCCATGTCCTTGGATGTTGGAATTCACACAGAACAGGCAGAGTTGCACTCATATTTGTAAAGCTGACTTTTACCAAGGTCAAACCCCGTGAGTTGTCCAGCCCATTGTGAAATGCATTTTTCAAGCTAAAAGAGAAGGGAGTTTGATGCCTCCATTGGTATCAGGAAGGAATCAAACAAGCACAGGGCATTTTGCTTTGAGGTGGCCTTCAAGTTTAAGTCACACAACAACACCTCCAGCTCTTTCATTGCAATTATTTGCATTGATTTTCAATCAGTTCACTGATATTGGTGAACATTTTCACGTGCCAGAGAACTGGGTCTAAACCAGCTAGTGACACAACATTTATATTAAACACTATTCCCTTTTCTCTTCTTCCTATAAGATTATAAACCAACTTTCCACAAGAAATATAAACATCAAATATCAGTGTAATTTGCTATACCTTTTTATGTCGTTCTTCCTTCTTGACACTTAAACTGAATCATTTTCACTATGATTTGCAATCTAAACAATTACATAAACTTCTGGGTTTCATCAGGGCAGGAAATCTCCTAAATAGCTGTGGAAGATCTTTTTATGCAGCAGTGCTCATAGGAAAAACCTGGTTCTAAATGCATTTACTGACTGTACTCCAAAGCTACGTGAGAAGAAATCAGAATGTGAACCTGAGCCCTTTTTACATCTTATCCAAAGCTGTGAATCACAGAGCACCTCAGCTTTCAAACAGGCAGAAGATTTAAATAAGGAAAGGATTCCAGCACTGCTTTGCTGGGTCAGGTTCCTCCTGTGTTATTACACAGATGCTATAGACACACTGTCTGTTTAAAATTTGCCTCTTCTTAAAGGGATGAGAAATTCTTTTCTCAAGCCCCCAGTGTTTCACCCAGCGGAATTCTAAAATTGTCAGTAATAATTCTGCAAATTATGTCTACAAGAAAATTGCAGTTCTGTCCTTCAGAAGGAGAGGATTATTTTACCCCACAGCTCAGTGTTCATCTCTGAAAATCACTTATTAGGCTGCCCTTGGCAAATTCACAAACTGCAGTTGTCAGGACCATCATGAAGTTGTATGCAACATCAATTTAACGATAACATTACACTGGTTTTCTCTCCAGCCTTGCATGGAGCCTGTGAATTTGTGGGAAAGAGATATTCAATACCAATGTATCCCTGAACAATGCAGAAAATGACAGATCTGTGTTCTGAGGACATAACATGCACCTTGTCCACATTTCACTTGGGTCCTTTCAAACAGCTGCCAATCCTGCTTCCAGATAAGTACAGAACATTACATGTATTCAGAAACTGTTTAAATTATTTTAAAGTTTTAGGTTACTACTTTAATTGCAAAGTCTGAATTTCCCTCTCTTCCTAAAGGCACGATATGAATTCTCCTCTCATTGTTGTAATGTTCTGTGATATAAGCCTGCTATAATTTAGCACTCAACTGCACTGAATCCCATTATGAAGTCTCATCTTATATCACACAGAGTATATCTGAGTATAAAACATAAAATGCTTAGCTTGTAAGGATAGGGAGCTTGTCATCTCTTTAATTTGATCACTAAAGTAGAATTTTGGAATAAAAAAAAAAAAAAGTTGGACTATAATGGCAAGATAATGCTAAATATCCAGATTTTTAGAATGACTGACACTGTGCATTGCAGAGATAGAGATATGTATGACCTTCACAGAAGTTAATTAAAATATGGAGAGAAAAAATATTCAAACTGCTTTTTTTTTTTCTCCCTAGGAAAGTGTGTATTTCAAATGTCCCTGGCCCTGAGCAATGCATGGGGTAGTCCAGCATGTCTCCTATTTGCCACACAAGGTCCCCTTGAACAATTTCCCTCTAGAGATTGTCCCAGGGAGAGAGCCTCTGTCACTGATATTTACATGTTTAACAGAAATCCTCTTTTTCTGTCCCACGTGTGACATTCAGGCTTTGAACCTTCACTCTGTTCTCAGGAAATCCTGGGGCAGACTTTAAAAGGAACATTTGTGTTGACCTTGCAATAGAATCATAGAAATGTTTAGGTTGGAAAATTTCTTTAAGATAATTGAGTCTAATTATTGTTACTATCTAATGATTTCTTTCCTTAATATAATTACCTTAAATTTGCAGTAATAAGGATATTGCAGTGATAAGTACACAGACTTTCTGATTTACTGAGTTCTTTTACAGCAGTAAGAAAAAAGTGTTAGAAATGATGTAACATAAATTTAACAAATTTATTTGCTTGATGAAGTATCAGTCTCAAAATCCAATGAGTGCCTTCAAGTAATATTTGAGAAACAGTCATGAAGAAGCTTAATAAATCAATGTTTGCTTGCAGTGGCTTTTCAAATTGGAAGTAAATTACATTTTGTAGACTCTCTGCTCACTGACTGCTCAACAGCTGCAATAAGTTCCTTGGAAATGCCCAGACCTCTGTGATACAAGGGTTGGTGAGACCTGAACAGGGAAATAATGTTCTGTGACCCACAGAGTGTTTCCAGGATTGCCCCAGGTTTGCATTCTGGCTTGGGGTGGAACAAACCTCAATTTTTTCCTCCACCCCCAATCCCAGAGCTGTGAATCCCATGGTAAAACTCTTACTTATGGTATGGAAGATCTAATCCAAACCTTTGTTCTCCTACTCTATTCCACATTTTTGCCATCAGGACCAAGCAGCTTAAGAGATGGAATGCTCTCCTAAATTTTATTGGAGCTGTTCTAGGTTGCAAATCACTTCAATATTGTTTCCTGTGGAAGAATATTGTTTCCACAGGCAACAATATTGAGAAGAAACCAATAAGCCACTTTCCTCACATAGCAGGAAAAAATTCAATAGAAGCCCCAGCTAAATCTAAGCAGGCTTCTGTGTCCATAGCACAGCAAGAAGCCAAAAAGGAGCAAAATCTAAATGCTACCAGTCTGAAGGAAGAACTCTTCTCCAGCCCCAAATTTGAGAGGTACAATGTGTGAATTGAGTAAAAAAAAATAACAGAAATATTAGGGTTTTGGGAGTACTGGGAAGCTCCATCCTTTATCATCTCTCTGAAGCCTTTTCCAGGGGATCAGAGGGGAATAGGGAGAGAAATGCTCGGAGGATGTGAGGGAGGGAGGAGCAATGAAGGAGGAAAAGATGGAAACCTTGGAAGATGGGACATTACCAAACAAACAGCATGCCAAACAATTTCAAATCTTTTCAACAGAATTTCTTCTCCCAGTCTGCTACCCAGGTCTGCTTCAGCTCAAGAGAATGCTCCAAGCATGGCAAGAGGCCGTGGAGCTCTTTGTGCTCTCCCAAATCTCATCCTCAGCTGGGCTCTTGCCACATTGCCCATCCACTGCTGTCTAATTTATGTGGATTATAAAAGTTTCACACCCTCAGCAGGGTGGGAGAAAGGAAATTCATGACACAACCAGCACCAGCTTGATGGGCAGGTTGTGATGGCCCAGGTGGTGGAAGGGCAGTGCTACGAGAGGGTCAGGCTGTAAATCAAAATATTCCAACAGTCTGGTGCTCATGGGAAGTCACCTTAAACCTGAGAAGCCTTTTCCACTCAAAGTCTTTCCAAAGTGCTCTGATCCTGTCAAAAAGTTTTCATTTCAGTGAACTGACATTTTCTGACAAAAAAAACACCCCTCTGTCTAAACATCCCTTGATAGCACTGATGGTAAATATGGGGGTGAAATAAAAGATTTGTCACTGCTGGAAATAATATTTATTAAAATGGTTGCAAACACATGTTTCCACTGAGGAAAGGAAAAAATGCTAACAATCAGTGGTTAAATACTTGCTGCTCACATAAAGACACTTTTTTTTCCTAGCATAAGACATGGAGGTGGGTTTGGGGGAAAAGATGCAATAAACAGTGGACTCCTTTTTTTTTTTTTTTTACAATAAATTTTCATAAAAATATCTACAAAAAGGCCAAGTTAGCAGTGTTGGATATTACAATGTATTTGATTAATTTTTTTCTTTTTTAATATAAAATTGTCAGATAATCTTGTCCTGTAAAAATACTACATTTTAAAATTCAGCGTGGAGCTGTCAGGCTCCCACAGCCTCTTAGAGCTGGAGCTGGTACTGAGCTTGTGCTCCTTGTCAAAATTTAATGAGACGACCAGTTCTAAAATAATTGAATTTTCATATCAGAGCGAACCAGGATTACTCAGACAATAAAAATGCTGAGTCCTGTACTGTTACTGGCAAATACCTTTTGCTTTGCTCATGGAATCAGTATGTAAATGTTCAGGGTTTGTATTTAAGGCATCTTATGCATTTAGAGTTGTAGTACTGGCAATAATTTCAAATGGTGCTGTTGATAAGTAGCTGGGATTTTTTTTTTTTTAATAATGTTCAAACTGTAATTTGTTTGGTGAATCAGGATAAGCATTTGGTTTATATTTTATATAAATGTTAATGCACTTGCAGTTTAATTATATTTCTTAACTTTCAGCATTTCAAAAGTAGAATTTGAAGGCCACTCCATCAGATTGTCTTGCTTCCAGGGAATACTTATGAGTACAGTCCCACTGACTTTTGGCTTTAAAAAGTGGAACTGTCCCCAAAGTTAATGCCAGCTCCAGAGGGTGAATATGTGTGCTGAGGCATGAAGAGCAGGACAATGCTGGATGTATTCCTCAGCTTGCAGGTTGAAAAGTCAGAGACAAAAGGTCCCCATCAGAAGCATAAAAGGAATAAAAACCAAAGCAAACCCCAAACCCCACCCCTGACTGGGATTATTTACATAAATGCTCCAAGGAACACTGAAATGTACTTCAGTAGTTCAGGGGTTGGTGCTGGAGAAAGGGCTCATGGAGATAATTAAAAGGGTTCTCAAGAAATCACTACATTACCAGCACCTTTACAAATTTCCTTTTCTTGTTTTCCAGAGATTATTATGAGGTATAAAACTGCAGGAATGAGGATTTCTAAACTTTTCCAGCTGCCTAAATGTGTGGGACTGTCTTAACATCAGAATTTTGCTTGAGTGTGTGAAGCTGTATTGAGTTTCCAACATGTGACAAGAATATATTTGACTAAAATTCACAGGGAAGGAGAGCTCCTAAACAACTCCCAGCACACAAAAAGCCTTTAATCCATTTTTTCATACTTCCCATCCCATCTTCCTACAAATCACCCCAACAGTCTCAGCATTAACTCTTAGGGCACAGTTAATTAGCCACATATAATTTTGTTTCCTTGCCCAGCTCTAATTTAACAGATGTTCCTGTGTAGCTGCCTCAGACATGCTACAGAAAATCCATAGAAGAGAGGAGAATTGGAAAAATACATTTCCAACTCCAAAAAGAGTCTGTGGGACAAATCCCAAGCACTGACAAAAGAAGAAGTGAGAAGTCCCTGCAGTGAACACTGTCCTGCACCCACCCAGGCAGGGAGGAGCCTGCACTGCTCCATGGGAGATGTAGTTCAATCCTCAATTTAAAAAAGGACAAAATGCAGGAATGAGGCCATCTGAAAGGAAATGAATGCAGCTCCTGTGTGTCACTTGGGTGATGGATGTGCTGTGGTGGAGGTCTTGTAAGACAGGTAGGGCCAAGTGAACATCTGGATTTTTTTGGTGGTTATTACTGTAATATTGGTTGGGAAAGTTATTATTGATAATGGAATTAAATGGAATTGGCTGGTCAAATGTATTTGTTTTTCCAGTCTGCAATCTTAACCACTTCATAGTTACCTAATTGATATTTCCATTTTTTTCTGCAGATGAAGATAACCTACAACATTATCTCTCTCAGATGAGGCTTCTTTACATCTAGAGGTGGGGTCTGTAGCCATGATATTTTCTGAAAAATCCTTTCCTTAGGATTTTTCCTCCTGAGAAGCTGAGAGGCCTCAGGAACAAAATGTAAACAATGATTATCTGCTGCTGTGGAATGCAACAGGTGCATCTTTGATTGGCCCATGTTAATTTGTTTTTAATTAATGGCCAATCACAGTCAGCTGGATTGGACTCTCTATCTGACACACAAACCTTTGTTATCATTCCTTCTTTTTCTATTCTTAGCTAATCTTCTGATGAAATCCTTTCTTCTGTTCTTTTAATATAGTTTTAATATAATATATAATAAAATAATAAATCAGCCTTCTGAAACATGGAGTCAGATCCTCATCTCTTCCCTCATCCTCAGACCCCTGTGAACACCATCACAGGAGTCAATTAATATGGACATTGTCCCATGTTAAGCAGACATAAAATCACAGAATCACAAGATATTTAGGGTTGGGAAGGACCTAGAAGTCAACTTGGGCACCTTCAGGCTGTCTCTGTCTTTTCTCACTGGCCTCACACTGTCATTTTCTCAGACTTTAAATTCAGTGTTGTTTCTGATATCATGGCACCTGAGTTCCCACTGATCCTTAAGACAGAATATCATATTTACCAGGAATTATATCCATTATTTTCCACTCTGTTCCTCCTGAGAGCTTTCCTACTCAAGTATGACTTTAACAATACCTCACATATTTCTCTCCCTCAATTATGAACAGATTTTACACTCTGAAAATTGCTGCTGGCAGGAGCTGTGTATCAGTAATTAGGTGTCACCTCTGTGCCCTGCAAAATGCTCTCAAAGACAGCAACACTGAGCAGTGGACAACTGCATCAGGTGATTCAAGAAATCAGCAGCTTATTATTTCCTAAAATGAACTGAAAAATGTTAGTTGTAAGAGACAAATAAGAAATAAAACCCTGCAAGAGTTTCTTAAAGCCTGCAAAATAGGGAAATACTGCACAGTGAGAGCAAATTTTGTATTTCAAAACATGAGTTTCTGCCAAAATAATCACCTGCAGGAAAATAAAATTGAAATCCAGGTACAACAGGTACAAGACTGAAGCTTTTCAGGCAGATAAAAAATAGGAAAGGGCCCAGAGTGAACAACTGAAAACTGCAGGTTCCAGAGCAAGAACTATTTCCCAATTTAGCTAAAGGATACAGCCTTGTCTCAGAAACACTTCGTGTCTCATTTTTTGGATGTCCTTTGCCCAAATTTCCAGGAGAGAAAGCTACAGCAATAATGATGTTTGTGCAACTGAATATTTTTGGTGGGGTTTTTTCTTTGCTTTTTTTGTTTGTTTATTTATTTGTTTGGGGGGGGGGTATTGCTGTTGTTCTTTTTTTTAGTTTTTGTTTGGTTTTTTGGGTTTTGGGGTTTTTTTTTGAGAATGGAATTTAAAGAAAACTTGATTTAGTGTTAAAACCCTGAGTGAAGCAGCCAGCTGGTTTCACTGGCTCTGCTGCAGTGCTGGCAAGATCCAGAAGAGCCAGGAGAAGAGCAGCTGAGGCAGTTTTGAGTTAGATTTATTGCAATTGCACAGGGTGAGTCACTTCTGCAAAAATACTGAGTTCTATTAATGTGCAAGAATGCATTCAGTGCATTGGCTTTTCAAAGCTTGCCCAAATTGTGATGCAGAAGCTGAGAAAAGACAGGTAAAGCTCATTAATCTTATTAAACAATTTAAATTCTCTGCAGGTGAAGACTTTTCAGGCTGAACCTGAAACTCAGTGTTGCTGCTGCTAGGAATGATTCATCCCTACACCTTCCCCTCCCCTCTTGCATTTACACTGGAGGAAATGTGTACTAAAACATCATTTCTGTGTACAGTGGTGACCTCCTGAAGGGTTTGGTGACAGAATGCTCATTTGTATGTAATCAGCCCCAAAATGCATTTTGCCCCATGACTAAAAAAAGGTAAAAGAGTCACTAATGTGCTCTTTTAGCCCAAACAGAGCTTAATACCCCGGGTTTTTATCTCAGATCAACTTTATTATAATACAGTAATTACACAGGGGAAAAAAAAGTGCTGGTGATAATGTCAGGCACGTTTAACCTCCCTCAGTGTCCCATGATTCTCAGCACTGAGGGCTCAAGGAAAGGCCTCCCCTGACTTCCTGATAACTGCATGAGTGATTATCCCCCTTGTTAATGGGCAATGATAGAGCAAAGTCCTCCATATGGGCAGAATATTCATGAGGGGGCTGCACCAGCCGAGATAAGGGTGGGAGATGCCACAAGCAATCACTAATGAGAGCACCAGGAAGGAAAAATTCACACTGGGGGACACTGAGCCAGGCCTGGGGGCTCTGGGTGAGGGTGGCAGCAGGACAGAGCCATGGCTGGCATTTGGGGACAGGGACTGAGCCCAGGGCTGGGTTTGCCAGTGAAGAGTGTTTGGCACCACGGCCTCCTGGTGGAAGGTGGCCCTGCCCACCAGGCAGGGACTGGGGGATCTTTAGTGTCCCCTCCAGCCCAAACCATTCCATGATCCCATGACAATTTCAGCTGCCATGACAATTTCAGCTGCCATGACAATTTCAGCTGCCACGTGTGAGATTTTCCCCCATCTGGAATCACAGCCCCAAATCTGTGCAAGCAAGGCTGTGGAAGGGGCTAACAGCAGGCCTGTTAGCTAAAGCAGCGAGAAGAAGCTGAGAAGTAAGAAGAAGCTGATAAGGAGCTCTCTCCAAGGCTGTAACCAAGGAGATCGAGAGAAGAAAGATAAGAACACCTTGCAGCTGGATGAAGTAATGTTAGAAAGATAGGTGGAGTCACTATAACTTTAACCAATAGCATTATGTTGATTTATTGTGGCCAATAGATCAGGTAGAAGAAGTATCAACAATTGAAAAGTGTATAAAAGTTAGCCATGTTAGAAAATAAAGTGTTGCCAACTGAGACTGCTTGTGGTCTCTGCTTTATGTTGTGACGGCCTCGACAACGACACAAGGCAAAGCTCTTGTGAAGGTCCAGGTGCCACTGCAGCAGCTTTCTTTGGGAGAATTGTCCCCACATCTGAGGGGCTGCCCTTTATCAGACAATCAGAGAATCTTCAGGACAAGGTTTTCAAGAGGGGATGGCATTACTCTCATTTTTCAGTCTATTTCAACATTTTCTTCCCAAATGAGATGGAAGCACTGACATTTTTAAGTATTCCCACATCAACAGTCTGAAAAATACACATTTTGCCAGTCAAATGTTCTGAGGATTTTGAGATGTGCTATTTAATTTATTTTTGCTTAGTATTTCTCAATATTTTAAAAAATTTATTTCTTAAGAAGGAGAAGTTAGTTATTATAACAAAATGTCATATTGATAACTGTGAAACTTCTTGACTAAATTCATACACATGAGGCACTCTCACTTTCTGATGTTACAAATTGATTTCTTAGACCAATCACACTTTGGAAAACAAACTGATTATATGGCTCTTACAAAAGCAGCTCTTCTGACCACACAGAACAAGACTCCAGCCCAGTAAATTTTTCAAAAATTAGTGAGTTATGGTGATGGGAGATGTGGTGTTCCATGTCATGGTTAATGGCTCCTCCATTCTCTGCTGTGGTTCCTTCCATTCAAAGTCCTTTTGAATGACAATTATGCACTGAAATAACTTGTGTAATGGGATCAGCTCAGCCAGGACCAGCCATGATTCACATTGCTTTGACAACAATCTCACTTCCTTGACACTGCTTTTAAGTGAAACATGGGTTTCTTACTACACAGATTCCTGTAGGTAAAAAAAAAACCAAACCAAAACAAAAAACAAACAAACAAAAAAAACCCCAGCCCTTTTTTTTATGACAGATTTTTGCTTTCATTAAATACATATATATAAACTCTTCCCAGCAAACACATATATTTGGTGAAAAAAAACCCCAAACCAACCAAACAACCAAAACCTGATCTCCCAAAACCACTTTCTTTTCTAATCCTATTCCACTGAAATAAAGCACCAAAGCTGAATGCTTTTCTCCCAGCATGGAAAATACCAAAGCTGAGCGGGTTTCATCCCAACATAAAACTAAATCTGAACTGATTGACCTACAGTTCTACTGAACTCCTACCAACCTTAATCAAAACAACTTCAGCCACCACCAAACCTGAAAGGATTTGTGTTCAAGCAGCTACAAATTGATGGAAACTCATGAGGTAACTCATATGGACAAGCAAAGCAAGAGATTTTCAGTGTCAGGATGAAACCCAGATTAAAAAATGTGTGGTCACTGAATGGGAAGGTTTTTGTCTTTTTCTCCAAGAGGAAAACGCCTGTGTGGTGTAGAGGCAGCACGGTGGGGTGGCTCCACCTGCATCCCATTGGGAGATGTGAGCCCAGAGGGAGGAGCCAAGCATTCCTACCTGGATATAATCTGGAGATTCTGGAACACCAGCATGGCTTCTCCACGGGATTCCCAGAGGAACAGCAGCTGCCTCTCCTTCCACTGGATCTTCAGAGGAAGAATCCATCCTTCTCTACAGGATCCCTGCTCCAGCAGAACCAGCCCTGACCCTGCAGGAGGGCTGAGCCACAATTCCAATGGCACTGCTGCCAACAGCCTGACCCACAGGGTGTCAGGCTGGGTTCTGACTCTGGCAGTGTTGTTCTAGTGTGCTGCATTCTTTATTTTATCCTTCTATTTTCTTCCCTATTAAAGAACTGTTATTTCCTGCTCCCATATTTTTTTTGCCTGAGAGTCCCTTAATTTAAAATTTATAGTAATTTGGAGAGGGAGGAGGTTTAACAATTTCCATTTCAGGGGAGGCTCCTGCCTTCCTTAGCAGACTCCTGTCTTTCCAAACTGAGACATGTGACAATTTCCAGCATTTCAGCCCCACAGCTCAGGTGGAGCTGAGGGCTCTGCACATCTACCTGCAGCACCAAACAATATTAACCTTTCTTTACATACAGCAAATACGTTTTGTTCTTTTTTTTTTTTTCCTGTATCAATAGAAACAAAATTTTTGTTATTTCCATTAAAAGAAAGTACTAGATTTGAAAACTATTTCTGCAGAAATCCTTTATCTGCCTCCCTTCAGAAATGCAGCAAATCCTAATATGATTTATCAAAAGTCCTTGCTTCCAAAAGGCATTGTGGCCACTGAAATAATGAACTACTTGAAAGTCACATTTAATTTACTTCCAAAGAAACAAGCTAGCATTGCTCAAGGTTGCTGGGGAAACAGGAAAGCTGCTTTAGATCAGTTTGCAGCAGAGAAGACTTGCTCATATTCTGCAATTTGTACATGTTCGCCATAACTTTAACCATCTCTTATTTTCAGAAACCTATTTCTGATTTCTTGCTAAATATTAGTCTTCATTCCCACAGCATGGCCTTGTTTTCAGTTGTGGATTCAGATTCATAATTCTGACTTAAAAATAAGCTGGTTTATCACAACTGTGTACATGTTTCTTCTTTGGGGGCCCATTTATCAAAGAATGCATCCAATTTCAGCCCAAGAGAAGCCCACAGTAGGCAGAAAAATCTAATTTCTTGGGAATCTACAGTGCCAACCTTGTTTGCAATTTCAGGTGATCAGACCCTTCCCAAAATCTTTTATTGGCTGCCCTTAGACTTTCCTGCTCTAAAGAAAAGTTGTAATAATTCCCAGAGTTGTAAAATTCGGTTAGAGCATTCACTTAGTGCTCTGCCATAAAGGAAAAGAAAATCACATTTGAAAGCCACTTGCACAAGTGGAGTTCTGCTAATCCTTCTCCTGCAGACAAATCAGGAGCCCTTTTTCCAGCAGTGGCAGTGCACAGATGTGATTTAACATGTACATATCCAATTTAATCCCAACTTGCTCAAAGTTGCAGTGGGGGAATGAAAGGACCAACAGAAAAACGGGGAAGCTTGTCCTGGGCAGTGAGGGAAGATGAACCAGGTCTGCATTGCTCCTCCCTAGAACAGTTTTCTCACAATATTCAGTTTTATCCAAGAGATCAATCTCCTAAAATCATGCCACATGAGTTTCATGTGTAGGGACAAAAGAATTATCAGTGCATCATTGTTTAATTACGAAATTACTTAACTTTTGGAGTCCCAGGATTACAGTGAGCACAAATTAAGTTCAAAATTAACAAAGGGAAATATTAATCAAAATTGAAGTGCTTAAAATAATTGATGGTATTGAGTTCAGATTGCTCTGAGTCTCAAAGAAACACAATTTAGAAAAAAGCCTAAACAAGAGCTACAGAATATCTCTGATGTAGTTGCACCTCATGTCTTGGTTTTTTACAGATGCTTAGGCCATAGGGGATGAGTTTGGAAATATCTACCAGAAAACCCCATTCTTACACCAACACACTTTTAGTCCAGCTCTTCGACATAAAATTTAATCTCAACCCACTTTGCTTTGTTCTGTTCATTAATTTTCCTCCATATATCTCATCAAAGTGCTTTTATCTTTTTTTCCCCCCTATTCTTTGCCTAATTACAAATTTTGAGACTTTTGGTGACATTCCATCAGACGCTTAGTGAATTTTGCTCTGGTTCAAAATCACTGTGTGCTTTAAGGTCCTGGAGTGACATTTTTGACTGAACACTATATTTTTAATTATATATGTAATACATGTATATATATATAGATATAGCTATACATATAGCTATAAATTTTATTATATACTTTTATTTTATGAAACATATTATATACAATATATACTATATTATGTAATTAATATATTTGTATACTATAATGTTTAAACTATATATTATACATTATATATAATATATTTTATTTTATATATTTTTATAATATTTGTTTTATTTTCTATATATTAAATATATAGAAAATATATAAGATATATAAAAATATATAGTTCAGTCAAAAATTTCCCTCTGGTACCTTAAAGAATACAGTGATTTTAAACCAGAGCATAATTATATATGTATAAAAAGTATATTTTATATATACATATATACACACACATATATATATATTAAAAATATGTATACACTCTATATATATATACATATATACTATATATATATATATATATATATATATATATACACACACATATATACATATATACATATATATATATACACTTAAAAATATTTCTTTAAATCATGGAGCTTTTACCCAGTAGGATGACCTAAAGAGAGAAGAAAGCAGAGGGATGCCAAAGCTGAGGAAGTAAGAGTGAAGGTTTGGACCAGGTCAACTTTGAATGGCCAATGAATAACAGAAACAAGGAGGATTGAGAGGAAAACTCTCTGAGAAACTGAAGATAAGGTAAAAAGCTTGTTGATAAAAAACTTTCCGAGGCTGCAGTGCCTGGAGGGGTGCGAGCAGGAAATGTTCTCCTGCCCCAGGCCATGCATGCCTGCCTGGGCTGGGCAGGGCTGGGGCTCCCTGCCCATCCCTGCCACATGGAAATGCTGGGATGCAGGATAACACACCCGGCAAAACAGATAAGGCAGGAGTGGGACCCGGGGGTGACCCTCAACAGCTCAGTCCTGCTCCATCTGATAATACTTTTTATATTCAGAATAGTTTTCACCTAAAACTTTCAGAGCTGGGAATGTCCTTTCCAGATTTTCATCTACAGGAAGAGGCAGAGAACAGAGAGAGCTTCAGCAAGGAGAAGAAAAATGGAGATGCAAAAGTGCAAAGGGATGTTTTAGGTCCCAAAAAAAAAACCAAAACCAAAAAGCAAAGGGGGAAAATAAGAATGACAGTATATAAAAGAGAAAAAGACTTAGGTCCAGTCAGTCCCCAAGATGACTCACTGAGTCACTGAGTGTCAATGCTGCCAAACTTAGGTTTATTATACAGTAAAATCATTGTATTTTATATTGATTGTGATTTTATCTGATGTGTGTTGGCTGCTGTGAGGTAGTGGCCACTCTGAGCAACAACTTAAAGCCTTAGTAATAAGGGTAATGCAAAAAATGAGTTGGATTTTTGGCCACAAAACCAAGCAGTTCCACTAAGAAAAGTACTGCCCTGTCATCTTTAAGATCATTCATCAGATATCTGGAAGATAACCTTGTTTTCTTGAGGGAAAACCTCTGACAGCTGCCATTGCTCAGAAGGCACCATCTGATAATACCTTTTATATTCAGAATAGTTTTCACTTAAAACTTTCAGAGCTGGGAATGTCCTTTCCAGATTTTCATCTACAGGAAGACACGGAACTCTTGCAAGGAGGATTAAAATGGAGATGCAAAAGGATGTGTTAGGACCAAATGAAAAATCAAAGTTGCAAAGTATAGCTTGGTTATTCAGTGGTAGCTAATTTAGAGCATAGTCATCTACTCCAAGCTGAAGAGTAAACACATTATCACTGACAAACATTACCTACTGGAATAAAAACAGGTATTTATAACAGCATTAAGAGACTCTATTAAGATATTTCTGAGAAATCTGAGTTTCATACCAGGAAAACTCCACTTATCCACTGTTAAAACAAATTTGTGGAGTGCAGACTCCTTTGTGCTTGTGGCCCTAAGAATTACACAACTGTGAATAATAACACTCAGAACAGGGCAAAACTGGGTAATTACTATCTCCATATTGTGTTATTGTACAAATTAGTATATCCTGCATCTCTTGGAAGGAAAATGAGGCATATGGTTTTGTGCTGTGTTGTAGACCCAGCAGACAATAAACTGATCCCTCATGAGAACACAGCAATGCAAAGTGCTGCCTTGTGTCAACAGGAAAAAAAAAAAGAAAAAAGGAAGAAAAAAAAGAAGGAGGAAAAGAACAAAATGACCAGGGAAAGCATGAAATTCAATGGAGAAAGTGATTTAATTGCACGGAAAAGGAAATATTATTATGGGTGTGAAAAAAAGCTCTTCTGTGAAATTGTGGGTGTATAACTGATAACAGAAAATATTATTTTTTTTTAAAGCCATAAATTCCCCTTGGTAATGTCAATTTAATTGAAAATGCTGCTAAATCTGCCCGTATTCCATGAGTGTGCATGTTAAGATTGGTGTGTCCATAAAGGCACTCCAAGAGGAGCACACAATGCCATGCTAATAGGGTTAGGTGCTCAGAATATAAGGTAACATAAGTGCCATTTGATGCAAGAGTTGCTAGGGAAGGCTATTTATTTTTTTTTCCCTCCAGCCTGTTAATTAAGTGAATTTAGTGCTTTTGAAAGGTGCCAGATTGACAATGGCGGGACTGAAGTCCTCTATTGAGGGAGCAGCAGAGCCCGGGCGGAGCTGCCCCCCAGCCTTGACCCGCGGGGCTCAACCGGGCCGGGGCTCCCCGGCGCTGCTTCTCCGCTCTCTGCTGATCAACCTGCTAATTAGGGCCATTGGCAGCCGTGGGTCTGCGCCCGGACACCTGTCCTTTAGCAACCGAACCGGCTTTTCTAAAGAGTTAAAACCAGAGCAAAATTAAAAAAAAAAAAAAATATATATATATATATATATTTATTTATATACATTTATATATATATTTATATATATATATTATATATATATATGCACATACATATATATATTATATATATATATATATATATATATATATGCACATACACATATATATATATGCACATATATATATACACATATATATATACACACACATATATATATATATACACATATATATATCTATATATACACATATAGATATAGATATATAGATATATAGATATAAATATCTCTCTCTATATATAAATATCTATATCTATATATAATATATTTATATATATAATAAATATATAATTAATACATTAATAAATATATACATATAAATAAAAGGCTATATTTATATTTTATGCATTTATATTTATATGATTTATTATATATTATATATTTATAGAGATTTTTTATATTTATAATTTAAAATATAAATAGATTCCCATAAATATGTAAATATAGGATATACAAATATAAATAAATATAAAAACGAATGTGTATAATTAAATTATACAGAATATATAATATTCTATATATACAGAGTATATAATATTTCTATATATATAATATAGAAATATTATATATTCTGTATATATAGAATATATATATATAAATATATATATAGAGAGAGTATATTAAATATATAATATAAACATACTATATATTATATAAAGTATATATCAATATATATATTATTTCTATTTATTATCTAATTTTTATTTTAGTTTTTAAAATTTTTCTTTAGATCATGGTTCTTTTACCCAGTAGAATGAACTGAAGAGAGAAGCAAGCAGAGGGATGCCCAGGGAGGGGATAATGAGGGAGGGGATTTTCCAGCGCTGCTGACCCAGGGTGGAGAGAATAGGGACAGGAAAGTCAGCTCAAGGTCTGGGTCTCACCCAAATGTGTTTTTAAGGGATTAAATGGGAAAAATGATTTTTAAAAAATATGATGTCCATCCAGCTGCCTTGGTGACTCCTTTTCCAGAAGTCTCCTTTTTGATTACTGCTGTTGAGATGGGAATTCTTTCATGGCTGTTCCGTTTGAAAGGGACATGGAAGCCCCAGGGCAGAACCAGAGAAAGGCAAAAACAATTCCAGCAAAGCAGCTCCTGCTGCCTGAGGCTGATCTAAACCTGGGGAAGGACAGGGCTGGCACAGCCCCCGCTTCCCTCTGCCATGGAGGAAGGGTATCTGTGCCCATTGGGAAGGGGCTGCTGCTGAATAAAACATTCCAAAGGACCAAAGCTGACTTCTGCTAAGTTTATGGACTGTTTGAGGGCAGAGCTTACAATACGGGTTTTGCCAGAACCACTCACAGCCCCGAAGTTTTTGGATAATTGCATGCACATGATGACGTGTCAGATAAGTTCTTTTAATTCTACTTTGGTGCAGCTTCTATTCCCCAGTGATGATAGCCATTATCAGTCTAGAGGCAAAAACTCCCTGAAACCCTGAGCTTTTTGGAAATTCTTGCCTTTACTTGATTTAGCAGAAGCAAGTCAAATAAGAATTCCCCTTTAAATAAGTGAAGAGCTGAGTTGATGAATCTACACTGACTAATATAGCAGAGCTCACACTGAAATAAAAGATTCCTTAAATGTGTATGTTTTGGGTTGTTTTTTTTTTTTTTTATCAGAAAGGGCTGACTCCAAAGGGCTGACTCCAAGCCTTTATTCTTTTTCACCTCTGTAAAGGTGCAATAGAGATACAGCAGCTCAGTGTTCTTGACATCAGCAAACAGGCTGAAAAAACATTATCAGGAGAGAGCCAATCTCCTCTAACAGTTGAATAGTACTCACCCAGGTGATAAAGGTTTGGGTGAAAGATGAAATGAAAAATGTGTCTATAGCTGCTTGCAGCAAAACCTGCTTTTCTGGAGCACTTTTGCCCCCTGTCTTGAGTGTTCTATTGAATGAATAGTGGGTGCTTTATGTCACTTTGTTGCTGAATGGAGCAGTCTACTTAGCATGAACTTTTGGATGGCCCTGCCTTCTGAAATGGTGTGCAGAGGTTTCATGGATTATGCATTAGTCCCATTTAACTTTCCACTTGAAGATAACACGGGCAGCAGCAGGTCTAATAAAGACTGAGCAGAGAGAGGCAAGGCAGCACCAAAACCCTGAAATTTTTGCTCACAGAAATAATTTCAAGTGTCCCCTGCATTAAAGTGCCTCATCTAGGTGTGATATATGGCATCACCCCTGGTGGGGCAGGTGTTCAGTGATATTTCTTCAATTTTTCTCAGCTCTGCTTTGAAAACTGGGAAATCTCTTGGTTACTCCCCAGTGTTTTCAATCTGCAACAACTCCTTACCTAAACATTCAAACAGCAAAAATCCTGCACCAGGTCCACTTGCTCTCTTAGCTGGGGTTTCAAAAGATGGGTGTGAGTTAGGAATCCATTTAAAACTGTGACAGCCACATAAAAATTGTTTAAAATATGCCCAGCCTGCCCAGAATGCCATGAGAATAACTATTAACTCTTGTTTCTCTTCAGTCTTTTGCATTGAGGTCATGCTGGGGCATCATTCCAGGTTTTTGTTTATTTTCATGGAGCAAATCTTAAAATATTTAAATTTAAAAAAACCAAACACAAAAACAAACAAACAAAAAACAAAGCAAAAAAAATCCTAACAAATAGCGGGACAGAAAGCCAAGAAAACACCAGTATTTTCCAGAATGTAAAACTACAGATTTGAATACTGCAATAAGATTTTCATCTTCCCATTGCACAATACCAGTCCAGCTCTTACCACTGCTGCTCATCCTAGGAATCATCTCATGGCATTGCCCCCACATAATGCCCTGAGTATTTTATGGACATTCCTGGATCATGGGTTAAATTTTAGAATAAAGTGACAGGGAATTTTTAGGATGATGCTGGGAAATAATGGAGTGTTCACCAGAGTAAATGATCTTCCAACAAAGAGCTGAGTAGCCTGGTGACAATTAAGAGCCATAGTGAAAATTAAGAGAGGCATTAAAGGATATCAATCCTATGAACACTGACATGGATATTTCTGCCATCAGCTGACAAAAACAAAGTAATTAATTGTTATAGTAAATAAGGTGATGAAGGCACACACACACAGAGCCTGGAATGAAAAAGCAACACATGCAGGATAAGTTCTCTCTTTAAAGAGTCATTCTCAATGCTAAAGCTGATTTGATGAGGACAAAAGGAACAGCACAGATGAATCAAGGTCAGAAAGGTGAGTAAAAATAAGACAGTTATTATGTCTTTTCTGAAAGCAGAAGCAGATTAGAAAATAGGTCAGGGAGTGCAGGGAAAACGTTATTTGTATTCTGTCAATTTGCAAAGGACATGCATAACTGAATGCAGTGAATTTGTAGTAACCTCTTATTCTAGTCCTGGGGAGTCATGTATTCTATAGTATTTATTTTTATTACTAGTACTACATTATGTTTTAAAAATATTTTCTTGCCAAAATCAAAATGCTATGGTGATGAATGCTGCACAACCAAGCAGGAGGAGAAAGTTTCTGTTGTGGGAGACTGTGGGACAGAAAAAAAAAAAGTTTGTGGGACACATACAAAAAGCACTGGAAGAAGGAGGGGATGTGACTTGTCAGGAGCCATGTGGCAAAGCAGGAAATAAAGCTTTCTCCATTTCCCAAAGCAGTGCCATACCCAGGAAAGACACAGGCACTTGACAGAGTCACTAAATATTGCTCCCCTGATGTGCCAAAATGGTTGCCTGATAACAGACATTTGTTTAGCTGTTTGGAAATTGGTAATTCATGATTTTATCCACTTCCTGCTGTCTTGTTTTTAGCCTGCATTCCTCAAGAAATTAATCTCAAGTGCACTGAGGGAACTGTTTAGTCTAGAGAAGAGAAGATTGAGAAAGGATCCCATTAATACACATAAATATCTCCAAGGAGTGTAGGGGATGGTGCCAGACTCTTTCCAGTGGTGCCCAGCAACAGAATGAGGTGCAAGGTTATAAATAAAACACAAGAAGTTCCACCTCAGCAGGAGGATGAGCTTCTCTCCATGGAGGATGGCAGAGCACTGGAACAGCTGCCCAGGGAGTTGTGGCATGTCTGGATTCATCCAAATCCCACCTGGATGAGTCCCTGTGTCACCTGCCCTGGTGGGGGGGTCACTCTGGACCATCTCCAGCCCCAGCTGTTCTGGGATTCTGGGCTGCCTGGGGAGGTGGGGAGGGCCAGGGAAAAGCACTCAGGTCACTCCCTACCCCAAAGCTCAGACAAGTCTCCCACAGTGACAGATTTCTCAGATGTTTCATGTTTTCAGAATTTCATTGAGGAGGACAACCCATGTTGATACCTTGTGCAGGCTGAGCTAGAGCAGAGGCTGGACAGAGTTAAAGAATAAAGTAGGGATTTAATAAAAACATCTCCTCAATGGATCCACCTTGGGCAGCACAAGAGCCCAGCCAGGGCTGCACCCAAGATGAACCAAAATGGTCCCAAAAATCCCCAACCTGTCACAGAGTCTCTCACTGTGATCAGTTCTGCTCCATTTGCACCTTGCAGTTCATTGTCCCGTTCCAGCTTTAGCCCAGGCAGTCCCATCCTTGTTTTTCTCTCTCAGCCCACGGGGTTTGTGCTCTTGGGCTGAGATTTGGATCATTTGTCCTTGGTGCCCAGCTGGAGCAGGAATTGTTTTGTCTCCCTGCTCTGTGCACAGAGCTCAGCATCCCCTCATGTGAAGCCCAGACCCACCCACTAAAGCAGCACAGAATCTGAAAATTAGAAAAGCTGAAACCTGAGACATCAATGTAAAAAGCTCACACCTTCTTCCTCTCCATCATTTCCATCTCCCACCATCACTTCCACCTTTTACAGGTATCCAGGATTTCCCACCTTTCACACTGGAAATGTCGGGAGACTTTCTACATCTACTGGAACTCTTTGTTCACAATAATTATTACAATAATTATTTCTGTGCACAGAAACAGCTAATCTACTGCTCATAAATAAGACTTAAATCAAAGTGTCCATTTAATCCTGGAGGAGGTGGTTGGGGAGAATCAGCTGCAGTTACCAAATTCTTCCACACTGATGTAGAGGGCTGGGCAAATCCTAAAATCACTGCTGCCCTTCCACACTGTTCATTGAGGGATGTGGTACCAGACCACTCCTGGGTCTGCTCTGCTGCTGGAAAATTTAATGGATGGACAGACAAATCCAAAATCTGCTGTTAATAAGTGGGTGGTGAAGCAAAGCTCTCAAAATTACAGCTATAAATATATTTTTAGTGCAAAACTACCTCTTATATAAAAAGGCTTGATTAAAAAAAAAAGCTAATTTTAATTGTTTTAAATATTAACCCCCACAATATATTTTCCTTAAAATGAAGTAACATATTTTAGGTAAACATGTAAAAAAAGGAAAAAGTGTTTCAAGTAATACTTTTTTTCAAATAATAATAATAGTAAATATATTTTAACTTGATTTGAATACCTGTGTGTTGGTTTTAGAAAGCAGAGCATTTCCACAGTAAGACACATAATCATGATCTGATTTTGAAAACAATGTGAGGTTGCCTCAAGATTTTATTTTTCTTCAATCATACAAGGAAAAGATAAATGCCACTAATTTTTTGTATGCATACAAAAATGCATTAAAAACCACAGGAATTCTATTGTTTTGCTTTCAAAGACATTTAAAATTAGTTTTGCTTTTAAGAGCTGAATGCCTTTCCCACAGACTTCCTCCAAATTCCTGCAGCATGTAGGGGAAATGCTGCCTAGAATGCAGATTTCCTGGTGGATGTGTGGATTATTCTTCCTTAATCTCAAGTATCAATGACTGGAATCTTATCCTAAACAAGGAGCTGACATGTGTAACTAATTTTCAAAAGAACTTTCTTTAAGCTTATTACCAAAGCAACTGCTTTCATTCTTAAGATTTGGGCAATATAAATAAAGGTAATTCCTTCATCACCCTGCATAAAATCCTTTATTACGCTGTGGACTAGCCAAAAACTGAGTAAATTCTGATATATTCATAGAAATTAATTCACAAAAATTTATCACATAGGTGATAAATATATTTCTCACTTAATTTCTGGTCAGTATTTATTGTGGAATAATGCAGGGAAAGCTTTTCAGTGTGTCACACTTGCCATCAGACATATTCAAATGAACTGTTTTTATTCTCAAAATATTCAGCCACTGTATAAAATGCAATAAAATATTAACATAGTTAAAAACCTAAATTCTTTTGGCTGCGTAGATTTTGTGTGTTTTAATTTTTATTTCTATCTTTGGCTTTCTACCATCTTCATGTGAGCTTTCACAGGAGAAAACAAAAAAAAGCTTTACCTGCTTCAGGTAAAGCAGAAAGGAATAAATCAAGATTGGAGCAGAACAAGAGCAGAGGCACAGTTTTTAAAATTTAATGAGCCCAGTGATTAAAAACTTCTGATCATAAAATGATCTGTTACCATGGGAGATACAGCTCTCAGGATCATTTTATAACATAATTTTTAACCATCATTTATAATACTTCACATAGTTTTGAAATTAACTTTTCTCCCCTCAATACCTGTTGGTGTTTAATTTTCACAGGGTTGTTTTATTGAGCAGAGCCACAACAATGACACTTGAGGAACTTTAAGGTGGCTTTCTCTGCACTGGTTTGCCCAGAAATGCTGCAGAGAAATGGAAATAGGAAATAAAATTTGTTTATTTTCACAAACTGCTCCAGTACAGTGAAGTTATTCAAATTGTAGATACACAGCCCCCAGGTTAAGCTGCTCTATAATAACAGGAGCTGTATTCAGCAGCTCCAAAGGCACAGCATCATTTCTTTTGGAGGCAAAGACTTTCCTGGGTAGAAATGAACACAGGAAAATTCTCTGCTATTAATTTTATTAGTTTTACTATTCCTTCATTGGGACAGAATGGGTGGAATTTTGTATAAAAATTCTTCATCTGACTCACCCTCTCAGCCACCTGGCAGCAGTGCTGGCTGCTTCTGGAAGGAACCAAGGTGAAGCTTGAGGGTTACACAATTTAGGAAAAAAGTAGAATAGAATAGAATAGAATAGAATAGAATAGAATAGAATAGAATAGAATAGAATAGAATACTAATATAATTTACCATCTACCCTTCCTGAAACAGTTAAATTAGAGCTGTTTACAATATCAGGTCAAAATATGAAAATATTCATAGTGAGTTGAACTTCTGGAATCTTAATTAATCAAGTACATTGTATATGAAAGTAAATGTTTCTTGCAGGGACAGCCAGTGAAATTATCACTGCCATTTAGAAGGTTTTCGAGATATTTTGACTTTTTTTTTTTTTGAGATATTTTACAGAAAGAAGCAGCAGAAACCCTCTGGATGCAGGAATCCACATGAGCAGAAAAAACCTGAGGATTTTAGGATTTTACCCAGTGCTCTCACTCATGGTAGAGAGGGATTTACCTGAAAACTCTCACCAGTCAGGGAGCTCCCCTTTCTGGTTGTTTCTTTGCAGCAACAGGACACTGAATTACTGAAAAGTGATAAAATTCACTGTGAGTGGTAAAATTCAAGTGAGATTCACTGGGCGAGCAGCTGAGCAGTAACAAGCAGGACCTGCATCAGTAGCTGTATTGTGGACTATTTTCTCGACCTAAATATATTTATGCAAACATGCTGAAGGCTGAAGCCTCTCCTTTGTTGCTGGGCCACAGATCAGTCTGCTCCTGATTTAAAATGCATGGCTAAGTTTAAAACTTTAGTAAGGGCCAATCTCTGAATAATCCTTTAAGGATTATTGTAATTAAGGGACTAATCCTTAGATGCTTCTTAATTTGTGTCCGTTTTAGAATGGAGTGCCACTTCTTTCATCACAAAAGAGAGAAGAAGAGCTGAAACCCACAAAGGTTTAAACATTAACAGCCTTTCCTGTCACCTCATGCATCTGAGCGACACAAACAGGTAGAATATTTAAAACCAGGAGGTCATTAAAACCAAACCCGAGCACAGAACTCCACCCCACAAAAAAGCACGGCTGAAAACCAAGAGAGATTTTAAACCTGGAGACGTGTTGATGGTGAGAAATATCCCGTGTGCAGATAAGGCAAACACAGTTTAAGGACAGATATTTCAACTTGTGAATGCTCTGTGCATGAACCCTCAAATGCTTGTTTGCATCAACCCTCCCCTATTGCGTTTTTATCTTCCTTTCTTTTCCTTGTCAGGATCGGGATGAAAGTGCTAGAGACCTTATTTCGTGTTTGGGCTCAAATCTTAATTATTTCTTATCTATATCACAGTCTTGCAAGTTGTGAGTTCTCCAGCATTTTACTAACAAGCTACAAAATGGCAAACTATCCTTCTATACAAGGTCTTTAAAGGCTAAGCTATCCAATGAAATGACACCTAAATTATTTTTACTTTTAATCCAATAACTAATCACCTGAAGTCCTCAATGCAGACTTTTCTGTCCAGTTACAAAATACCACCCAAACCCATGGAGAAGAAGGTGAAGAAGAAGGACCAGCCACTGCCCTAAAACCTCCATCTTGCCCCTTATATATTGGTATATTCTAAAACATTAAATTCTGAGTTTTCCACCCTGTGATATCACACACTTCTATTCAAACTCCACACCTGTAATCCCAGTGCTGTCAATCAATTTTGGAAGCCTTCTCCATGGTCTGAGGTCAAATGTAGTATTCTCTTGTGGGTCTGTGCCTGCCACACAGAAAGTTTAAAATTCTCAGCACCCAGGATTCCAACACTCCCCTTCTCCCCAGCAGAAGCCTGTTTGAAGAATATATCAGTGACAGCAGTCTTTAATCACCCCAGCACTTCTATTTATTGTTTATCATGGAATGAGTGAATTGGGCAACCTAAGACTGAAAATTTAGCAGAGAGGGGGATGTTAATGGCATTAAATTCTTGATGCACATGAGGGAAGCTTCATGGTCTAATCTAAGGAATGTTGAGGCTGAAGATGGTGCACAATCAGCAAGAGGAAGCAATGGGGTGGCATTGCTGGGCTGGAGCCCCTGCCAGCAGTGCACTGGCTGCACCTGGGATCAGCTGCCATTGCTTAAAGGTGCTGCTGGGCTCTGCTGGCAGCAGCCCTTGCCCAGCAGTGTGAAAAATAAGGCAGGAATACCTAGCAGTGCTACAAGGCTTGGAAACAACCTCTCTTCTCTGTTCCAATCTTCATCTGGGCAAGACACAGACCTGGATGCCTCTGTTCCTGCATCTGTAAAATGAGAATGTTTATAAATATTTACACAAAGGGGAAAAACCCATCCTAGGGATTGATGTTATGAGGAGAAAGAGAGAAACAAGCAGTTGATGCATCTCATGCTGAGTTACATTTGTGTGGATGTGCAGCACTGGAAAGTGTGTGAGTTGGAACAGGGCTGAGAAATCATTAGGAGACGTGGGAAAAGGCTCACTCTTGTTTATACCCCTTGAAAATAGCACATCTTATTTTTATTTCTCCCTGAAACATGCAAGTATTACAAAGATACCATGCTGGATGATTTGACAAACCTGCAGGGGCAGGTGTTCATCATTCTACGGGCTCCATGAGGATGATTGCTCCATGACACACATTTATCTTTAATATAGTTTACAGAGTTGGGATTTTTATTGTTGTTGTTGTTATTTTTGTGGGTTTTTTCCCCTTTCCTCTGTGACAAATTACATTGTGCTTTATGGAAATGTAACATTTTGTATGAATGGCTGGCAGCAGCCATGTTGCATAGCAATGAGCAAGACAAAGTAGCTCCACTCCTATTTGCAACTGGCTCAGACCTTTCCATTAGCAAATTAAAATCTGTTCAAATTTATTTACTAATATATTAGGAGAAGCTTCAGGCTAACCCCTGTTGACCTGTATTATATAGCAAACAACTGTAGCAGTGAAAATAATTAATAGAATGTATTGCACCTCCTGCTTGTTTCTCCATCACAGCCCGGGGTCGGCTGCAGAGTGGGTTTGCCATCTGCATTCTGTTACAAGGCCACATTTACTTAAAAATTATCAATTATATTCTGAAATTACTTCCTTTAATTGAACTCTCTCTATTCAAGGCATCCCCTGTTTTTAAAGCTTCTGAAAGCATGCACATGAAAATGTTTTCTTTTTCAAAACTTAAGGGGAGCTTGGTGAATTACCTGTGGATGCAAAAGGAGCAAATATGCAACAGAAATTCCTTGTTACATCAGTTATTCATTATTGTTATCATATCATACTTGTGTCATTCAGGTGGAAAGCATTACAAGACTTTTTTTTTATTTTGTATTTGCTATCACAATGTTTTCCAGAGAAGCTGTGGCTGCCCCATCCCTGGAATTGTCCAAGGCTGGGCTGGACAGAGCTTGGACCAACCTGAGATAGTGGAAGGTGGAACTGGATGAGCTTTAATGTCCCTTCTCAAACCATGGGGTGTTCTCCAGCCTTTTCACCCTGGAGAACAGCTAATTCTGAAGTCTTCATCTGATTGATAAAGGAGAATGTGATTATGAGACATAGAATGATAAAAAAGGGGGTTGTCAGGAAAAAATGCAGTTTCAGCTGCCCAGACTGAAGTTTAGGTGCTAATAAAAGCTGGGAATGTGTAAATGCTCCCTTCCCATCAACACAAACAGCTACAATAAAAGCTATCCAAGGGTGGTCAGCTGGGAAGTCTTAGCCCTACACAACACATTCAAGTTTTAAGAAGGAAATTAATGTGCCACTTTAACATCTCAGTGAATTTTTTTTTAATGTATATAGATATAGAAATAAATTTGCACATTAATGGCCATGGTAATAAATTTCACACAGTGAATGTAGGCCTATTTTATTATTATATGAACAAAACCAATCATGATCTTTGGAAAACACACAATTCTTGATAATTTACTTAGTTTTTGATAACTTTCTGTCTGTATAAAGGCAAACATTAATTAATGAGTGCTATATCATCTAAAATGTCTTTAGAATAAGAGATTGTTTACAGTCTTATAATTATTTCTACAAACAATAGTAGATCTTCTCTAAAATAACAAGAAAATCTAGTCTGATTAGGTGTCTTTATTAGAATGTATTTCATTTACAGGAAGAAGGGGTATTTGCCATTACAGGTCGCTGTTGACCTCTTGTGGTCCCATTCTGTGCTTACAGCAAAACCCTGAGGCCAGCCAGGAGTTGGACATCGATGCTCATTGTGGGTCCCTTCCAAATCAGGATATTCTGTGATTCTGTAACTCTCTGATAGCCTGGAAATCCCTGGAATTCTCCCCTAAACCTTAAAAAGAACAAACCCAAGATTATTTCTGCAGCATATAAATGTGCTATAAATGGAATATAAATCAAATGGAATATAAATGTAATATAAAACAAATTATTGTTTAGAACAGCTTCTTTCCTGTGGAGGGGCCTAACTGCAGATTTATCAATTATTAATTATCAATTAATTTATCAATTTATCAATTATCAATTCTTAACAATTGTGTTTAAATTCATTCAATACTAAAAAAAAAAAAAGGACTCTCACTGCCAGCAGCCAGCTCTTTCTTTTCCAAAGTGGAAAAGAACAAAAATTATTAAAAAAAGAATTTGAAAAGGATACAATGCAACACGATGTTCTTCTTCTCTATTAAGAATTCAGCTAACCACGAAGTAACAATTAGCAGCAGCAGAAAAGGCAATCAGGGATGTGCAGTGTAATTAGTGTGCCCCAGGTCTCATCTGGAGAGCAGGGAATCCAGCAGGGATTGGTGCTCTGCTTCCAGCAGCCTGCCTGCAGTTCTGCTGGGTCAACTTATTTACACAGCAGTCTTCACCCCAGCAGGCAGGAAAACACTGGAAATTCATTATTTACTTATCACTGGTATTAATTTTGTGTTAGAATGTGTTCATGTCTTGAAACAAAGCTTGTGAGGGTCAGTGCTTTGTTTTGGAGGGGAAAGGGGAGAGGAGGAAGATGAGAAATAAAAGAATGAAGATCCAGATTACTTTCAGCACTGATAAATCAGCAGTTAGGCCCCTCCACAGGAAAGAAGCTGTTCTAAACAATCATTCCCTCTGGAAGCTCTACAAGCTCTTAAATTTCTGTGCTAGTGAAAGATTATCTGATAAAAATTCAATCTCCAAATTCAAGTGAAAAAAAAATGTTTAGAAACTCACCCTGGCATATTATCTGCTTTCTTCAAAGCAAGCCAACCCCAAACATGTCAATAAACAGCTGAAAGAAAGCAGCACAGTTCTAATTGTTACTAAGAAAAATAAACAGAGCAGAAGCCCCCTCCATCTCAATAACAGCAATTGGAATATTACCAAGAAAGCAAAATTCTGTTGAGCTACGCATATTTGTGAAGAAGATTTAAATTTGCACTTTTATGCTAAGCAGGAACAAGGAGAACTGTAGGTGATCCCATGGGGATCAATTTCATGTTCCTGCTACCTATAAAGATAAAACAATCCAACATTTCCCAGCATGGAAACATAGGCATTGCTCTAAAAGCAAAGAAATATTCTATACAATTGCTAAGTGAAAAAAAAAACTAGTTAAAATGAATAGATGCTGTTGTATCTGGTATCCCTGTTTTATCTTCTGGCATGTTTCACATTTCCTCTGGTCCACCACAACTCCAGCAGCCACACAGCACCTGGTTCAACCACCCGTGACCTCTGTGCCTTGCAGAACAGCCCCCAGCTGGTTTTCCCTGGCTGGGAGGGGGAATGGGCAAACAGGAGCCCTTTGCTAAGGAAATGAACACAATCCTAAACTGACTCCAGGAAACTGAACTGGGCTAATTCACAGAAATGCCACGAGGTGGCAAGTCAGGATTGCATTAAACCCTTGTGCTCTCACAACAGCAGCGAGGGAAAAATCAAACTGCAATCACTGGGATGGGAAAGGTGCATTCATAAGAAACATTTTCCAATCTAATGTTCCTATCAAAAGCAAAAAGAGTTTTGAATAATAGCAATAATTTTGGATTCCCTTTCTCTGTCTTTAAACTTAGCAGGATCCTCTCACACACTTCTCCATGGAAAGGGTTGTCACACATTGGAACAGGATTCCAGGAAGGTGGTGGAGTCTCTATCCCAGGAAATGTTCAAAATCCATGTGGGTATGGCAGCTGAGGACATGGTTTAGTGGTGAGCATGGTGATGGTGCTGATGCTTGGTGATCCTAGAGGCCTTTTCCAACCTTAATGATTCTGTAATTCTATTTCCCTTGCTAGTTTCTGTTTTGTTTTAAACAATAGCAAAAAATAAAGAACCTCATATCACAGCTTTTAAATATGTAATTACAATATATATATATTTGTAATTACATATTTTATTTTTGTAATTACGTATTTATTCACTTTCAGTGAAATGACCCAAAACTACATGATTCAAATGCAAGTAAATGTTTTTTTCTTGGGGACCCAGCCAGGGCAGCTGTGGGAATATGTGCCAGGAACTGTTCAGCATCTGCATGCACACATTTGTACCTGAGGGTATGAAGGATCTCCACCCCACACCACAAAGGCTCAAGTGCCAGAAATCCCACTGCTTCCATGGTACTTTGCATTTTGCACACAATGTTTGTGCCTTTCATTGATGAAGGGAACCTCAGGAGCACTCCCAGCTCCTCACTGGGAGCAGGACAGCTCCTTAGTGCCACTGCACCACCAAGAGCTCATGATTTATTGTTAAATGTGAATATGTCCTATTAACAGCATGGTGTCACTTGAAAACTGTCTTCTGGAGAAAATGAAGAGAACAAAACTGCTCTTCCAGGCTCTTTCCCTTTGTTCTGCCATGAAGATTCTTCGCTTGGTATTTTTCCTGTTTTCCAGAAAAGTGAAGCTCTGAAGCACCTGGTACAGGTGACCTTTGGGTCCGAGGAGAGACCCATGTCTCCCTCCTATCCCAGTCTCTCTCCTATCCAAGTCTCCTGCAATCCCAGTTTCCCCCATTCCCATTTTTCTCCAGTCCCAGTTGCCCCATTCCCAGTCTCTCCCCATTCCCAGTTTCCCCATTCCCAGTTTCCCCCATTCCCAGTCTCTCCCCATTCCCAGTTTCCCCCATTCCCATTTTTCTGCAGTCCCAGTTGCCCCATTCCCAGTCTCTCCCCATTCCCAGTTTCCCCGTTCCCAGTTTCCCCCATTCCCAGTCTCTCCCCATTCCCAGTTTCCCCCGTTCCCAGTTCCCTCCATTCCCAGTTTCCCCATTCCCAGTTTCCCCATCCACAGTTCCCCATTCCCAGTCTCTCCCCATTCCCAGTCTCTCCCCATTGCCAGTCTTTCCCCATTCCCAGTTCCCCATTCCCAGTTTCCCCCACCCCCAGTTTCCCCCATTCCCAGTCTCTCCCCATTCCCAGTTCTCCATTCCCATTTTTCTGCAGTCCCAGTTCCCCATTCCCAGTTTCCCCCACCCCCAGTTTCCCCCACCCCCAGTCTCTCCCCATTCCCAGTTCCCCATTCCCATTTTTCTGCAGTCCTAGTTCCCCACTCCCAGTTCCCCATTCCCAGTTCCCCATTCCCAGTTTCCCCAATCCCAGTCTCTCCCCATTCCCAGTTTCCCCATTCCCGGGCTCTTCCCGCCTCAGGCCCCTCAGTCCCGGCCCGGCAGCGCCCCCTGGCGGCCGCGGCTCACAGCCCCGCCCCCTCCCGTCCGAGCCCCGCCCCTTCAACTCCGCCTCCGCCGCCGATTGGTGAGAGCGGCCGCAGGGCGGGCAGAGGCCACGCCCCCAAGATTATTGAGGGGGTGGTGGGGCCCGTGCCAAGATGGCGGCCGGACGAGGGTCAGGGAGTGGGACCGAACCGGAGCGGCGGGGCTGGGCTGGGCTGGGCTGGGCTGGGCTGGGCTGGGCTGGGCTGGGCTGGGCTGGGCGTTCCACGCACCTCGCCCTCTCCTTCTCATCCCTGGAGGAAGCGAGCAGCTCCGGCATCCTCCGCCTCACCGGCATGCATCTGCGCGGCGAGCCCAGCAGCGAGAGCGCGGCAGCAGGTGAGGGGGCTCCGGCAGTGACGGGGCTGCGGGGCCGCTGGGGACGGGCGGTGCGGGGCCGTGAGGGGAGGCAGCGGAGGCGGTGAGCCCCTGTGGCGGCAGGGAGGGCTGGGGGGCGACACGGGAGCGGCCGGTGCCCGCTGTGTGAGTGCCATGGGGACAGCAGGGGCGGGCTCTGCAGTGTCTGGGGCTCCCCCGTCCATGTGTGGAGATGGGGACTGCGGGCTGTGCCCGGAGCGGGGTGTGCAGCGTGAGGGGAGCTCCGGAGCTGGCTCCGAGCTGAGGTGGGGTCGAACCTGCAGAGTGTGGGATCCCTTGCCGTGAAGCTGTCCCGGTCTGTCCTTCTCAGCTCAGCAGAAACGTGTTCCAAGTGCCCGTGCGAGGGATGTGTGATGGTAAGAGTAAACCCTGGACAGCTGCACAAGCAGGGCAAAGTAATGTCACCCCATACAGCAGGAAAGCCCAAATGAGTAGATTTCTTGATAACATGCACAGAAAGAGCTCTTCACATAACACCAAACGAAATTCTGGAAGAAGGAGTCATTCCTGAGTGCTAGTTATTTAAATAACTTTTTTTTCCAAATATATTTCCTAACAGATGGATGCTCGTGGAGAAGGGAAGCTGCCAGGGATGAGAAGATCACTGTTGAAGCAAGGCACACTGCAAACATGATGTGCTCTTTCATGTTTGAAACTGGATAAATCTCCCTGCCTCAGCAGGTGGAAAGTTAAACCCAGGCCTGGAGCAATTCTGGTGGTTAATCCCCAGGCAGTGCTCCCCACTCCTCAGAAGCTCATGGCACTTCTGGGCTTTTCTCTCTTTGTTTTGGTGGTCTCAGTACCACATTTACACTGAGCTGTGGTCCGAGAGCCCTGAGACAGCTCAGAATCCTGATCAGGTCCAAAGAGCCCTGGGACAGCTCAGGATCCTGCTCCAGGTTCATTGCTGGCATTACTTGTCTGGATGGTTTGGTTTTCCTTGATGCCTTGTGCTCAAATTCCTTACTGCTGCTCTTGCTGAGGACTCTCAGTGGGTTGGGGCTGGGCCCTGCTTGGAGCAGAGAAGGATGGGATTGCAAGGAGCTTCCTTCCAAACTGGGAAAGCACAAGAACCCTGATGAGCCAGACACTGAGACTGTGCCCAGTGCCTGCCAGTCTGCCTTGGTCACAGCTCCAGGGGCACAGCCTGATCCTGCAGCCCCTCCCTGTCTGCCTGTCCCCTGCCCCTGGGGTCTGTATTTCATGAAAATAAGTGGAATTTCACCCTTCAAAAGTTTGCTTCAAAGTGACAGAGGAAAAGCTTAATAAAAACGCCAGGGTCACATTTTCTTTGGCTCCTAAAATAATATGACAGATCCAATATGTGCATTATTAACTATGAGTGTGAGCTTGTTTTCTTTTTAGGGGCTTTCTAATTTACCTGGGGCTGTTTTTCTTGTGCTGCACAAGCACATGGCTGCAACCACTCCTGAGAGCCCGTGGGCAGCAGCTCTCTGGGACCAGTAGTTATTTATTGTCTTGGCTAAAGATGCCCTCTCACTGCAGAAATAGCTCTGTGAATGCTCCTCTCTTGGCAAACATTGCATTGTGACAAAAGCCTCAGTGTTTTGCAAAAAAATCCCTTTGCAAAGGACATTTATTGTTCTGTTTTGAACTGGAGCAATCGTCAGACAAGCAGGATTTCTCCCAACAACCCCACTGTCCTCACCTGCCCATTGGCAGTCCAAGACAGGACTGCAAAATGTCACTAAAATCTTCCAGGAAGTGATTTAGCAGCAATAATTCTTTAAAAAACCCAAATTTTGATGGAGATGTCATTTCATGCAGCAGATCACTTTGGTTTGTAGGTAAAAGCTGGTGGAACAGTGTGTGATCACTTGGTGTTAGAAAGAAAACCTCAAAAATAGCATGTTTGGCAAAAGTGGCAAATTAGCTGCAATAACTGAGGTATCAAAGACAGTTACTGATGGGGTAATTTGGGTAATTTAAGTCTGTTCTGGGAAAATGAGGATTAGGAAGAGGCATAATTAAAATATGCAAAGCCGAAGGGGAATAGAGAATAGATATTAAGTCACTTTAAATTAGTAATTCATGAGAGGGTGGAAGGGAGAGAAATGGATGAAATTATGCTCTGAAAGGACCCTGATATTCCATTGTTGCAGAGAGAAAAGCTATTCAGAGCCTGAGCACATCTTCTGTGCACACAGAAATTGGAGAGGAGGGTTGAGGAGCTGTGTGTCCACTGAGGGAGCTGATCCTGCAGGGATCCCTCACATCCAAAGGAATATGCTTTTGTAGGGGCATCAGGGGTTTTCCAAGCTCTGCCTTCTGTACATTGACAGCAGAGCTACAGGAGCTGGACCAGGAGAGTCCTTAGCACCTCAGTCAGGATTGTGAGAGGCAGAGTCTTTCCCCCACAGTGTTGCCTGGTGTGCTGAAAATTAATTCCATCAGGGTGGGGTTTACCCTCTAATCTGACAGCAGAGACCATTTTAGCAAGATTTTGTTACTGAGCATCAAAAGTCCAGTGCAAAGCTCCTGAAGGCACTGTTTTGTCTACCAATAGAGAAGAGCTTTGTAATGGAATCAAAGAATCATCAGGAAAATTAGTTTTGTCACAGTTATATTTTCTGGGAAAAGTCTCTTTGCCCAGGATTTTGATCCTGGGAAGCTGAGAAGCCTCAGAGAAAAAGGAAAACAATATTATGTCATTGCTTCTCCTCTGTTTTCCTCATGTGCAATGTGTTTGGAGATTTTTTTTTATCCAACAGGTGATTGTTTCCTTGGATTATGGTGGATTATTTTCACTCTTTGGCCAATCAGTGCCAAGCTGTGTTGGGGCTCTGGAAAGAGTCACGAGTCTTCATTACTATCTTTTTAGCCTTCTGTATTCTTTAGTACTGTTTAGTTTAGTATTCTTTTATATAGTATAGTATAATAAAATAATGAATTAGCCTTCTAAGAACATGAAGTCAGATTCATCATTCCTTCCTTCATCTGGAAACCCTGCAAATACAGTAGAGTTTAACCTTCAATTTTCACTCCACGGAAGTGAAGAGTTGATTTCCATGGTGAGCTCCATGCAGAAATTGGAGCTTTGCATCAGGAGGAACGTTGACATCTCACTGTCATAAAGGGATGTCAGGCTCCAGAAGGAGCAAAACTGAGCACCCAGGCTGCCATTCCACAGAGTGTGAACCTGCAGCTGCTGCCACTGTGATGTCAGGGCCCGCTGGGCTGGCACGGAAAGGTTGGCACATCCCCGCAGTGCCAACGGGACACTGCCATTCCTGCAACCCAGACCTCCTCAATGCCCCTTCTGCTGGCACTCCAGGAGGATCCTCCTCCTCTGGGATTTCTCAGTGGGCTGCCTGCAAACCAGCAAGGCTTTTAGCTGAATTTTGGGTTATGCAGCTCTGCAAGTTCTAGCACAGCTCTGCAGAAATGATCCAGCAAGTTGTTGCTAGAGTGTGTGATTTTCTGTCTGCTGCATCTGCGCTGTATTTGTATCCAGACAAACCCTGGCTGCTGACAGCCCATCTGAGGAGTGAGTAGTGCTTTGCCCTAGGTGCAGCATATCTGGCTTTGGGATCACTGTGGCCTTTCTGCTCTTCCTTAGGAACTGAGCTGAATTTGGAACAGGAATGACAGTGAGATAGCACTGGTTTGGTAGAGCTCCTGTCAACAGCTTCTGCTAAAAGGGGGTCTCAATGGGGACAGCATTTGGAATGCAGGGAGTCCTGTGGGGGTTCCATTCCCTATGCACAACAGCTTGGGGAGTCTGTAATTCCCTCACTTTGCTGCTTCAGCCAACTTCCAAAATGCAGACTGGAAGAGCTTGTCAGAAGTGCTTCCAAAAACTGTGCAATTATCTTCAGAACTGAGGGAAAAGATTTTTTTCCCCCCCGTAATTAAAGGATTTGACTAGCAACCTGTGCTAAAATAGTGATGACCTTCATGAGGAAACATAACTTCCCAACAGTGTGTGCTCCTGAACCCAGGAGCTGTTTCTGTGCAGTATCTGAATAAAATTCACACAGCTAAGGGGATTTTGGGAAAGCTTTTCTAGGGAAGCATTTTCAGCAAACTAAAGAGAACAAATGCAATTTAATAGTAGGGGAAAAAAACCAATGAAAACTTCTTTAGCTCTTGAGCAGAGCAGAATCATTGACTATTAAAGAACAATTTACTTTTCTTGACTGAGTTTCTATTTATTTGCTGGTGAAACAGCACAAAAAATAGAAAGATATAGAAAAAAATTAATCTGGTATTTTGACCTGTTCTGTTGCTTACTGTGGAAAAGAACTGTTGCTCCTGGAGAGATGACATGAAATAAAAATGCTCTTTTCTTTGGGCTGACTTGTTCCATGGGGGATGCCCCACAAGAGGCAGTTTTCTAACAGCATCTGGTTCATCTTGCCCACTGCAGATCTGATCATCCAGTTATCCAGAGGTGGATTCATGGCAACCTGTCCTTTGGTGAGTGGGAAAGGAACCTTTGACATTCCTAGAGTTTAAGAGCTGTGGAGCAAGCTGTGAATGAGCTTTGCCTGCTCCAACAGCGTACCAGCCTGAAAAAATGTCCATGTCTGGTTTTGTGGCAGCAGCAAAGGGATCCCTGCCTTTTTTCTCAATTTCTGTTCAAAGCTTTTAAACAGATGAAGGTCTGGTTTTGCTGGGGGAAGATTGTGGGTTTAGCCATGGTGGAATATCTAATTCACAGCAATTTACAATACTGTATAATTGCCCCTTTTAATTTAAACAACTTAGAATTCCCTTTCTAGCAAATTTAATGATTTATCTTTAGTAGAGCTGGATATATAGCTGAACATAAATAAGGTTATAATTGATAATGTAACTCACTGGAACCATGGAAAGGAAGTTTTAAATAACAATCCACATTAATAAATGCTGGGTTGCAATAACAATCCTAGAGAGAGGCATGACATCCACTGGCCAAATTTATTAGGGTTAAGATTAAGCATTTTAAATAGAGCACCAGTGAGGTGTGAAGGTGTAGAATGGTGCCTTTGATTTGCTTCAAGTGGCCTTTAAGCTTTAAAGCAGTTAAAACAGCAAATTTGGGGCAACTTGATGTAGTGCTCTGCCCCTGCAGAGCAGCAGCTGAGGTTATTTCAACCCCCCATAATTTATAGATATTTAAATTGCACTGTGACACGTGCAACAGAGAACAGAGGCTGTAGGACCATGTGCATGTCTAGATCAGTTTCTGATGTCAAAGCAGCTGACAGTTGGTGTAACTATCAAACCTCCCAAGAAGGGAGACTCTTCCTCCTGTCCCCAGCCCACGACATTGCCACCAGAACCTCAGCTGGCTCTTTCCCTTCCTGGACAAGACGATAATGAGAAGAAGGTGGACAAGGAACCTGCAGCTGTTTCCTCAGGAGAATCAGTAAGTAATGCCAGCTTTGGTTACCCTTGGTGCAATTCAGAGTTTCTGGTCAGCCAGCAGCTGCCTTTCACAGCTGGAGTCCTGCCATGACATTGTGCTTCACCCCAGCCACTGGCACCTGGAAAATTGGGTTTGAATTTCCCTTTTAGTCATCAGTTTCCCTTGCAGGATACAGGATAAATTGTCTCCTGGATGTATCTGCCCCTTTGCACAGATTATTTGAGAAAATCCATGAAAATTGAACATGTAACTGGCCATGAACTTGTTTTGGCTTTGTTCATTCAGTTTGTGGTGTGGACAGCAAAAAGCATTTTCAGAGCACTGGATATGGCTGACAGGCATCTTCCCGAGGGTTTGCATTTGGAATACAAGCTCAGGGGATCCCTGCCTGCTCCCTTCCTGACACTGATTTCTCATCACAGATCCACACGAGCTCTCTGCTGGGAGCTGAAGATGCAGATAATGAGACATTTGATAATGAGACATTTCTCCTGTCGGACACCCTCAGCAGGAGCTCAGGCTCTCTGGACAAACCCAGCGTCCGACCGCAGAGGAAATTCCCTGTGATAGAGGAAGTGCTGGAACAGCTGAGTACGTGTGCTGTGCCTCTTGTCTGGTGTGTGTGCCCCAGCCTCAGCTGCACCAAAGGGACACAGGAACCAGAATCCTCTCTGGGCATTCCTCAGGGCAGCTCAGACTGGGTTCAGTTTCCCTGTGCTTCCATCTGTGCTGAAGGCAAAAGCAGGGATGGTTTCTGATTCAGCAGAAGGTGCTGTGACCTAGTGAATGAACTACTGAACTCTTGAGTGCTCGTGGCCTAATCAAGCAGGATATTTGGGTTCCTAAATTCTCTTTAGTCCCCTGACAGGTCATTGGAGCAAAAATACTTTACAGCAATCTATTAGATTGAAGACAAGCAGTGTGGTCCTTCAAATGGCACAGGCAAGAATATCATCAGAACTTTGCCTGGTAACCCATGATGAGGGTCCTGGATCCTAAAGCCCCATCATTATTGATTATAACATGAGATGCTGTTCTTTAAAATCATTAAGACAATCCTTCAATGAACTGCTGAAAGTTGGGAAGATCCCCTTCTCTCCTGGAAACACTTTGCACCGTTTCTTAAAAATGAATCCCAGAACCCGGGGTGCATTTAATCTTCAGAAATATTAAACCTTTTGTTGAATCACACAAAGGGTTTATTCCCAGGAAAATAAAGGCTGTGTTGTTTTAGCTCTCCAAAATATTTGTAGAAAACAAATTCTTGCTTTGGTACCTGGTCTTTCCTGATTTCTTTCTCTTGTGGATATTTCTGCTGGTGCTTTGTTTCCTGTCAAGGTAACTCTTCAAAAAGAAATATATGTGGAAATATCTGTGCTTTGGAGCTGCCTCTGTTGCTGTTGTTGCCCACAGAGGGCTCACAGCCAGACAGTGGGGCTGCATTTCCCATCTGCTGGAGGGTGGTGTCTGTTTGAAGTGAGCATCTTGCATTTCATTTCTTTCAGGGGGCATTGTGAACGAGGGGGACCCTAAGACCAAGTACACTGATTTTGTTCAAGTTGGCCAAGGGTAAGTCCCATCCCAGTTACTCCTACAAAACCATGGCTGGGCATTTTGCTGCTGTAGTATCAAGTGTGAATCCAGGCAAGCTCCAACATGATGTGGGTTTAGATCCATCTCAGTACAAATTAATAATTATGGTCAGAAGGTGTTGTCAAAGAAAACTCGATGCTGGCAGTGCCTCACCTGCAACAAGCAGCAGAACCTGAAAAATCTCCCATCCCATCCCTCAAACCTTATTGCCTAAAAGAGCACCTTACCACCCCACAGCTGTCAGATAAAAGTTCTCAATAACTCTTGTTTCAAACATTTTGCTAAAAAAATATTTAGTACTCTGGAATATACACTTGCAGGATCTGAAAGATCTCCCATCCCTCAAACCTTATTGCCTAACAGAGCAATTTACACAGCTGTCAGATAAAAGTTCTCAATGACATTTATTTCAAATATTTTGCTTAAAAAATATTCTGTAATCCAGATTATAACCACGTAGTTTAGCAATTGAAATTGGAGGTGAAATAATAAACTCTCACACTGTCATACAAGATCCCACCCTGTGTAGTCTGCAGCGTGCATTCCCTGGGAAAAAAATACACACAGAGACACAAAAAGAAAGAAAACACCCAACACAACAGGGCAAAATGGAAAAGAAATTAAATATTTCTCAGTTTTTGTAGGCACACCCTCTCCCTGCTCTTAGGTTTTGAAGATCTGTGCTCCAGCTCTTTTTCTTTAGTTTTCTTCTCAGTTGTCCCTGCATGACAGAGGGCTGCTGTGCTGCTGTTTGAAGAATAGATGAACTAAAGTGTTTTAAAACACTTCATGCAGCAGAGATCTCCTGGCTGGGCTGGCTTTCACCCCCAGCACCTGAACTGCTTCTCCTTTCTTCTCTGCTCTTTTGTTTCCAGGGGTTTTGGGACTGTTTACAAAGCCATGGACCCAGCCACAGGAGATGTGGTGAGTGCCAACACCCCCAGCACTCTGTGCAGTTCCTCAGGGCTTTTCCCTCTGCTGGAGTTTTGGGTGCCCAGTAGAGCTTTCCTGCACAGCCTTTCCTCAAGCACAGACCAGTGGCAGCCTGCAAAACTCATTTTGGACAGGCTTTGTTCCTACTCAGGTCCAGAAAGAATGCTAGAGGGGTAGTGGTGTCTTTCAGAGAGGGATAATTAAGGCTTAAAATACCAGAGAATGGGTTATTTCGTTAGAAACCCAGAAAATAATTGCAAATCTGAACTGTGGAGTTTAGATTGCCCATTGGAGTAGCAAAATCAAAGTTGGAATAGCAAAATCGAAGTTCTAGAACTGAGAAATGTGGAATTGTAATTTTTTTGTGTCTGTAACTGCTATGATCTTTCAAGATGGGATTTTATCCTTCATGTACACATGTGTTTGCTTTGTTAGGCAACCAAGACCAACAGCAGTTGCTGAAATAATGGCCAAACCCCATAGAATTGCTGAAGGATTCTCAGCTGTTTTGATATATTTTCACAGTCATAAAATCCTGCTTGCAAAAACCTGTGTGAATAATGCCAGAGGTGATAAACTGAGGCCATCAGGGTAGAATGTGGGTGCAGGGTGTTGTCAGAGATCTGTGGGGAAAATTTTATGAGGGATATGGGAAATTTTTGCAGAGTTTAGAAGGCAAAATGTGTCTGGCAAGTATCCTGTAAGTGGCACCCAAGCAAGTGCAGAAATCAGCTGTTGTCCTGTCACCTCCTGATGTCTGATCAGAAGGTCACAGGGCAGTTGGCACAGCCCAGCCCCATCATTCCAAAAACATTCTCTCCATGGTCTATCCAAGCTAGGCACCCCCAACACAGCAAATAATGTGCTCTGACTCCATGATTCAAAGGCTGAACAATTACTTTATTAAAACTATACTATATTACATACTAATACTGTATTGTAACTATACTAAAGAAAATCCATAACTGTCTCCAGACAGTCAGACACAGCTTGGAGTGACTGGCTAATCACTCAAAACAACTTTCACCTGTGTCCAATTAACAAATCACTTCAGGTAAACAATCTCCATAACACATTCCACATGTGCAAAAAACAGGAGCAGTGAATAGAGATAAGAATTTTCTCTCTGTGCTTCTCACTGCCTTCCCAGGAAAAATCCTTGAGAAGTTGTGCCTGCTGCTCTCTGTGAAGAGAGCTGTGGCCACAGTGCTCTCCTGCAGCAGAACTTCTGGGGCCCATGGGCTCCACTCTCATTTCAGGTGGCCCTAAAGAAGATGCCTCTCCGCAGACGGAGCAGGAAGGAACTCCTTGTCAACGAGATTCAGATCATGAAGGAAAACAGGCACCCCAATATTGTCAATTATATAGACAGGTGAGTGGTTCTGCTGTTAGCATGGGAATGTTTGTTTACACACCACAAAACAAAGGTTAAAAAACCCCTTTGGGCACTGGCAGAAGATGGAGCTCTTTCTTATTTCTCTGTTCATCTCCAGTGGATGGGTGGAGATGGCCTTGGGTCTCCATTAATCTTTTTTGGTGTATGTAGTTGGAAACCTCTTTTCAAAAACCTGGAGGTGCCATGTCTTACTAAAACAACAGCCTGTCAGTTCATTATTTCTTTGTTGTTTTGGGGTTTGGTTTTTACAGGTTGATCATATTTTCTATGCCTTCACGATAAGTGCTGATAAACCATCATAGAAATGATCTCCCTTGGGCTGTTCCCACCATTTTCCATTGCTGTGGAAGCCAGGAAGACTAAATTCTCATTGGCAGAGCCACATAATTTGCCAGCTTTTACATAGTTTTTCCTGTTTCTGACTGTATTTTATGCAGTGTTTTCCAAATGGTTGGCCAGCATCTGTCCTCAGTGCTGCAGAGCCTCCTCCCATGGATGACTCTGGAGTTGTGTTGCCTTGTTCCTGGAGTGAATGGTGGAAGTGATAAATTAAGACAATGATTCAGTTGATGGCAAGTCTCCTGGTTCAAGACTCATCTCTGCTGTTACTAAATTGCATTTTTCATTTCATTTCTCATGAGCCTTTCTCATTTAGACTGCTCAGGTTCCAAATATTCTGTAGCCTACAAGGAATGTCTCTCCATTTCATTCTGCCTCCATTTCCAAGCGACCTGGAAACAAAACTCCCCTGCAGTCTTTTCCACAAGGTAATTTAGCTGTGCACATTCATCTGCATGCCTTTGTTTTCTCCTCTCAGCTACCTGGTGAATGAAGACCTGTGGCTTGTGATGGAATATGTGGATGGAGGCACTTTAACCAGCGTTCTTGTCCGAGTCCTGATGGAGGAAGGGATGATAGCTGCTATCAGCAGGGAGGTGAGGGACCCTGCTTGTGCTTGCAATGGCTTGGACAGGGTGGGACAGGAGTGGCTTCGTGTCCAGAGCTTTATTGCAGTGCTGCTGTTATGAAATGTAAAATAAAAGGGTGTCTTGGTTTGAAAAGACAGGTGTCTATTAAGGAAGGCAGGAGCTTCTCTTGAAATGGAAAATATAAACCCCCTCTCTCTGAATTATTATAATTTTGAATTTAAGAGGCTCTCAGGTAAAGATGGGGGAATAGGAATAACAGTTCTTTACTAGGAAAGTTAAAAAATACAAATGTAAAAGTATGCTGCCAACAGAACCACAGGCAGTGGAGGACAGAAAACGGGCAAAGTCTTGGAAAAGATGGGGTCACTCACAAAGACACATTTTGTAAGAAATGGACTCAAAGAAACCCCAAAAAGCTGTGCCACCAAATCACAAAGTGTACTTAGATCTTCACCTCTATTCCCTATAGCTCTTCTTCCTTAACAGAATTTCCTTTTGTCAGAAGATTTGACTAGGAAAAAATTCCATTTTTGTGAGGTGTTGTGAACTGTTTTTACTACTTGTAATAACCATCCCGGGTCTGAGTATTCCTATAATGCAATGCCATGCAGCAGAGAACCTGTCCACTTTATAGCTTTGCTCTCAATATTTGTTACTCATTGTTTTCTCATCTAAATGTACATTTGCAAGATGTGTGTCAACCTAAGACAAAGGGCATCTAAGTGAGCCTCCTGCCAATACAACTGCATTTCTTATACTCTGTTATTATACACTTTTGTCAGTCTCTTTTTAAATTTATTTAACATTCTTAACTTTGCCTCGTTAAACTGGAGCATGTCTGCACTGCATTTTTGGCCTGTAAAAGCAAACATGCTGGTGGCAGAATTTTAAACTAACAGCAAATTAAAACAGAGCCTCATTTCTCACAGCCCTCAGCTTAAAAGGAGAGCATTGCACCCCAAATGGTGTTTGTTTCTGAAAAGTGACTAATGTGCTGCTTAATGTGGTGTTGAGGCCAACATAAAACCTGTGTCATGCAGCCTCCCATACAAAAGTGATCCTTCATAATGGAGGGAGAGATGGGCTTTTTTTTTTTTTTGCAAACCCTCCTTTGTCACCTGGATGGAGAGAGCAGAACCACTGCAGCCATTCTGGCTGGGTTAGGAATGGACAGTCTATATCAACAATTGGTGTTTCACCTAAAAATTCGATTTTTTAGAGCCATTTTCTTGTCTTGTGTGATGAAGTGAGGTTAATTAACTTCTACCCTCATGGTTTTTGTCTCAGTGCCTCAAAGCCTTGGATTTCCTTCATTCAAACAATGTGATTCACAGAGATGTCAAAAGTGACAATATTCTTCTCGGGATGGACGGCTCTGTGAAACTGAGTAGGTGTTCTTGGTTGGGCCCAGCATCCCTGTGTTCTCAGACATGGAGTGGGGAACTCTTGTGCTTGGTTTCATGGTTCAAGCTGGCTTTGACAGTATTTTTGTTTTCCTCCTCAGCCGATTTTGGCCTGTGTGCTCAGCTGACAGCGGAGCGGAGCACACGGTGCACGATGCTTGGCTCTCCTTACTGGGTAGCACCAGAAATCGTGAAAAGAAAGGAATATGACACCCAAGTGGACATCTGGGCCCTTGGGATTGTGGCCATTGAAATGCTGGAGGGAGAACCTCCATACTTTAAAGAAAGTCCCATCCAGGTAAGGTGCAAACAGTCAGATGCCACTGTTTTGTCAATCTGTGCCTCATTTGTCTCCCATGAACCAAAATCCCACTTAAATCAGCCTGAAATAGTTCCTCCAAGGCCACTTCTAGAAATATCCCCACAGAATATCTCATCAGAGGAGAAGTGACCTGTGCCAGTGCAAAAATGTGCCTTTTTGGCCTCCAGCACTGCTTGAGTTCCTCCTGCTGTGTTTGATCTCTCTCTGAGCTGGAGCTGGGAATGACAGCAGCAAATTTCTCCAATTGGGAAATTATTATGAAAAGCTTTACAAGTGTATCTATGGGCCCAGAAGTCTTTTCAAATTCTGACCAGTGCCTTGAAGGGAGGGTCACTGGTTCTAGTGATGCCATAATTATGTAGTACCAAAAAAATTTCTAAAAGTATATTTTAGCAAAGCTACTCGTAGTAAACATGTTTTCAAGTTTTCAGTTTTAGATCCTAATTCCTTAAAATGAAATGAGGAATGATGAGTTCTTATACCAGACGAGCAAGGAATAGTGGAGGAATATATACCAGGATAAAATCTCATGACTATTAGCTGAAACCAGGTTAAATGCTGCACAGTTAATTCCTGAGAAAGACAACAGTTCTAAAGATTTCAGTCTTCCACTCTTCTTGAAAAAGTTCCTTGACTTTTCTTGGAAGACCACTTTTGGATTGCTTTTGCCTTGTATAAGGCAGCAAACCCAGCTGAAGAGAATGATTTCCAGATCCCAGAATATTCTGATTTGGGAGGGATCACCAAGTCCAGCTCCTGAGAGAATGGCCCATCTGGGAATTGCTGTTTCCAGCACCATGCTCTGACCAGCTGAGCTACACTCAGGCTCATTATCATCACTGCCCTGAAGGCTGACATTTCCCTGCTTCCTTGCCCTCAAATGCTGATCACAGCCCCTTGAGAAGCACCAGAAAAGCTCTCAGTCAGCCAGGAGGGCCTGCAGTGGAGCTGTCAGCCCAGGGATGGTCAGTGGCTGTCCCATGCTTCCTCTGTCCCCAGGCTCAGCGCCTGATTGCCCGGAACAGGTACCCCCCTCTGAGGATGCCCAGCAAGATGTCAATCCTGTTCCACGCCTTCCTGCACTCCTGCCTGGACACCAACCCCAGCATCCGCTGGACAGCCAAGGAGCTCCTGCAGGTAAGGGCCCAGGGGCTGCAGGGGAATGTCTCCTCTCCTGTTAGTCCCCAGTCTGGGTGCTTTGCAAAGTAGAATCATACCAGAATTTGGCTTGGAAAGGACCTTTAAAGTCTGTCTGGTCCAACCTCCCTGCCATGAGTGGGGACATCTTCAACTTGATCAGGTTGCTCAGAGCTCTGTCTGACCTGACTTGGGATGTTTTCAGGGATGGGGCATCCAACACCTCTCTGGGAAACCTGTGCCAGTGTTTCACTGCCCCTAGCATAAACAGTTTCTTCCTTAGACCTGAATCTCTCCTCTTTTCATTTAAAACCATTATCCTTTGTCCCTTTGCAATAGGCCCTACTAAAAATGAGTCCCCTTGAAGTTCTGAAAGGCTGCAATAAGGTCTCCCTGGGGCCTTCTCTCCTCTAGATTGAACAATCCCAGTTCTCTTGGCCTTTCCTCAGAGGAAAGGTTCTCCATCCACCCTCTGACCATTTCTGTGTTGTATTTTGGGAGTGCATTCAGTTTTAGCTGGTGGCAAGAGAGCTGCAGTAGAATGGTGCCAGGTACTGAGGCCCAAAATGGTGTTGGTGGAAAAGGAGCCCAGTCCCAGCCCAGCAGTCAGAGATTTGGCTGTTCTTGTCTTGGTGCTGAAAACCTGCGCCTGAGTGTTCTTCAGAACAGCACTGCCCTAAATCCTCATGGGATCAACATTCCTTGGAGGTGCTGGAGTTCCCTGTGGAACAGCTTGCACTCATCTTTTCTGACAACTAAAGAAGCCCCTACCTTTAGAAAAAAAGGAACCTTAGTGAGTCCTTTGAGTTTCCTGAAATGGAAAAAGCCCTAAGGCAGCAAGTGGCAATCCCAGAGTGCTGGCAGGGTCAAAATCCCAGCAAGCTGAGGACACCTTGATAAATTGATTATTGCCTCTGACAACAAGGTCCTGAATATTAAGACTGAAGTGGAGATGGTCCCCTCAGTCCTATTTATGTGTATTTCTGGTAAGCAGAGGAATCATGCTTCCTCTTGTGAGAAACTGGCTTTGGAAAGTAACAGTTCCTTTCTTTGTTTCTTTTTTTCCCCTTGGGCAGCATCCATTTTTACGAACAGCCGTGAGTCTCTCTGTCCTGCCTGACTTGATCTGTATAGCCAGGAAAATCTGTCAGGCTGTGGAAACAGTTGAGTCCAGCAGTGCCAACCCAGAGCAAAAGAAGGAATAAAATTTTCTCTCCTTTGGGAGATTTGCTCCCTTCTCACCCAATGATTCCATTCACTTCTGAATTATTGGTTGCTTCTTAAAGATGGAAAGTCCCAATTATGGGGTTTGGTATGGTTTGGAAATGGGGAAGGGTCTCCTTTATTCTTCAGCTGCAGACCACGCTGCCTCTGGAATGCCCACGGGCTGGGTTTTGCCCACTTGTGGCGCTTCTGGGTGAGGAAGAAAGTGCAATTGCATTTCCAGCCAAAAATGGGTGAAGAATGGGGCAGCCAAAACATCCTGTTGGATACACACAGTCAGCTGGGACTGTGGAGTGTTTGGAGAATTCCCTGTCCTCCCTCGACCTGGCAGAACTCATTGACACAAAAAATATATAGAGATTACAGAGAAAGATATGTATATAATATAGATTGCTAAATGGGGGGTGTGCAAATGTACATAGAAATATACTGGATAATTATTACATGTATAAATATACATGTATATAATTATTATATGCATAAATATGTATAGAATATATATTAAATACACTCTCTCTCTCTCTCTATATATATATATGCACACTATGTATACACTATATATAATGTTTTTATATAATTATAATGATATGTATAGTGTGTTACAGAGCTATGGACATACATTTACCTTGTACCTTATATTGTCCCCTACACACAAACCCCCCATCACTCTCCTGAACTGTAGGTCCTTATATAATGCTCCATATATATATATATAGATAGATAGATGGATAGATATAGATATATACAGATAGATAGATAAACTATATAAAAAATGTATTAAAAATGTATCTGTATATACATATAATATATATATATATATAAATATATATAAAAAGTATATATCTGTATATACATATTATATTTATTATATATAAAATCTATATCTGTATATACATATATATATTGGGGTGTGTGTGTATATATAGTGTGTGTGCATATATGTATAAATGTATATATGTACATATGTATTAATATATAATTTTTTATATTCATATATGTATATATATAAATATCTATAAAATTTTTATATTTACTCAGAGGTGCTTCGAACTGTTACACAGTGTGTAGAGAGCTATAATAGCGTGTATAGGACAACGTGTGGCACCCTCGATAAATTAAACACCGTTTTTATCCGGGTGTGTTGAACGCACCGAGGTCCGGTGTCGGTACCTGGCCCTGGTCACACCTGTGTGGGTGGACACCGAGCGCCCTCTCGCGGCCGCCTCCGGCGCAGAAATCGCTAAAATTGAATTTTTTTGGTAAAATTTTATTTAGGTCACTTCGTATTGAAAAGTTACAAAATGTTGCAATGAAGTATTTTACACCCGTTTCCACCTGTTTTCATTTTTGAGGTGGTTCGAGTGTGTACATAAATGCAGCCCTTCTCCCCTCCCAAAAAACCAACCCCAATACGTTTTCCCACACGTTGATATTGTTATAAAATGAACAATTTTAAGTACCAATGTTAGAAGCAGGCAGCAGCACAAGCCCCTGTCAGCCTGCCCTTGCCTGGCTTCACCTGGGAAGGCAGGAGCATCTGTAAACCAGCAGAGCCAGCTGTGTTCCCAGGCTGGATCAGCTCCTCCTGATGGGAAAACCAAACAGTTCCCAAAAATAATCACTGCAGAGGTGCAGGCATCCTGCTGTGCCTCCTGCAGCTCCCAGCACTGCCAGTCCCTCAGGGCAGCCCTGGCCAGCAGGGCCTGGCCCCATGCCATGGGCACAAACTGAGGCAATGTCTGGAGCTGGCACAGTGATCAAGGCCTAGAGGTCACCATGTCTGTGCCACCCACCCGCGTTCCCACTTTGCCAGGCTGCACATGCCCAGGAACTGCTGGTCACACTCCCTGTGTCCCACTGATGCTGGGGACAGCCCTGGACAGAGGCTGGGACAAGCTGGTGGTGCTGGGACTGGGGGCCAGGGCTGTATGGCAGCTTGGGGCTGAGCTGGCTTTGTGCCCTCAGTGGGCTCAGGAGCTTCCTCAGCCAAATCGTGGGGCAGGGAGGCACAAACCTCTGGTGCCATCTTGGTGTGGAATGTTTTTCAGGCTAAACACTGATCCTTGGCCAAGCCAAGCCCTGGGAATGGTCACCATCCCATAGGGAATGGCCTCATCCCATAAGGAGTGGCCCCCATCCCATAGGGAGCACTGCAGGAAGCAGCTCCCACAGCCTGGAGCAGTCTGAGGAAAAGCAAAGCAAACAGCTCTCAGTGCAGGACTAGGGCAGCCCTGACCTTTGCAGTTCCCCTGGTCCAAGCTCTGGTCTGCATGAGACAGTTATGCTTTATGCTTTTAAAGACAGAAATCTCAGTTTACAAACATTTCTGGAGTAAACAGCCCTGAAGCCATGAGCTTACAGAGAATGTCACTTGCCTGTGGGGCCTGTAGTTCACACCTCTGACAAGATCTCTGCTGTGCCAAAGGGCCTGAGCCCAGACTGTCTGAAAAGAGCTGGGTTTTGGTCCTTGGCACATGCAAGCTGATGGCACTGCAGCATCATTCACAGCCCCACAGACCATCTCTGGCATGTCAGAGAAAGCATTTTCCTACCACAGCAATGATCCTTTTGGAGCCCTGAGGAGACCTTTTGTGAAAACATTAGCTCTGTCAAGGGCCATTTCATAAACTGTAAAAATTGCACAGTGTGGCTGAAGGGGCTACGAGGCACATAGAAATCCAAATTTCCTGGCTGTAAAAAGGCAGAATGGTCCTTCAGCTTCACTTTCCCACCCAGAATCTGCAGCTGTGTAAAATCCATTTCCATTTCAGAGTATGTGGCACAGAGCCCTGTGCACTGCCAGGGTCACTGCCCAGCGTGCCCACCCCAGACAGCTGCTGAGGGAATCCTGCCCAGGGCTGCAGGGGAAGGGGAGAGCTGGCACCAGGCCCCTGCTGTGAGGGACATGTGAAATAACATCCATCCTCCATGGTATCCAAGTGAAACTCCATCAAACATCAGTGTGTCAGCAATAAATGACTGCAAAATGTTGAGAGTGAGACCTGACAAGTGCCAGGGAACAGCACCCTGCTTTTACAAACCCACATTTCTCATGAGCTCATTTTCTCCTCTTTTGGGCTGGTGCTACACGGACCAAAACAAGAGGGCTGTTATCCCATTTTTAGCATGATGTGGCTTAAAGCAAGGAGGCTCCCATTACTGAATCTGTGCTCTGAGCAAAGCCACAGCTGAACTGTGAGGTGCCCTTGGACATAGATACCAAACTGTGAGTCACCAGCTTGAGGTGGAGAAGAGAACAATCAGAAAGTCAGTCTGAGAGCCCTTGGGTGGACAAAGCTCTTATTTGCTGTGGTGTTCAAACAGGCACTGCAAGATCTGCCCCTCTATTTTAATGTTGTCCTGGCAAGACTGGTCTTAACACCATGAGCTATGACTGAGCTCCTCACGTAGTGACATTTTAACCAAGAAACAGAAACACCTAATCTGTAGTGAAATTCATCAAGAAATTTATACCTTTCTATGGGAAGGATATGGGGAAAAAAAAATCCCCATGAATCACCCTTGTATTTGCCAGTCCCCTAGCTGCTGGTGGGTGCCCAGTGGAGCTGCAGCCATTCCTGCCTGCATCCTCAAGGATGCTCCCATCCTCACGGGCTTACCTGCCAGCATTCCATTTGGCCCCTCTGCTGTCACCCTGTTCTTCTAAGCCTTCTGATGTTTACATTCTTGTAATGGAGTTTCTCATGCACTTTGATATAAATAATTATTGTTTTTACATTCCTCTCTGGAGAAGGAGAAACTTGATAGAGTGTTGGTTTGTCCAGTGTCAGTGGAGAAGTGGCACTTTCATCCTCCAATGCACTGTCACTTTTGAAAGTCTGTAAATGTTAGAGTCAAGAAATAAACCACCCTTCTTCTTCCCTTGCTGGTCCACGTAGTGTTGTTTTGTGTCGTATTGCGACACTCTCCTACTGCATGAGCTGTATCACGAGCATAGATATGTATTAATATGCATTTCCCCCTTTCCCCACGGAGGGCTATTTTTTTCCCCCCCTTTAAAGCGATTATGCTGATGTGCTCCGTGCGCTGCCGGGAGGTGACAGCTCCGCGCGGCTCCGCGGCGCTCAGAGCTCGCCGAGGTCATCGCTGCACAGCACGGTGACGCTGATGTGACCCGGCACCTCGGCCGCTTCCCCGCCGCCCCTGCCCCGCAGCTTCAGCCGCCGCCGCTCGCGGGGCTCGCCGGGGGACGCTGCCAGCACCGCCTGCCCCAGGAGCCGGTCACTCAGGAGGTTGCTGTTCCACACCTGCCGACCAGGGGACACAAAGAACGCGGCTGAGCAAGCGCTGCTGTCACGCTCCGCCGGGAAGGGTCACCCCCGATATCCCCTTGGAGAAAGCGTGGGTCTAAATTTAGCCAATTGTCTAGAGAGCATGAGGGAGAGTCTGGATTTGCATGCTCATTTACATAGACTATGCAAATAAGGAGAGAAACGCGGCTTTTTGCTTTCTAGGTCAGAGCCTGTCTAGGAAAGGAATAAAAATGACCTTTTTTAGCACATCAGCAGTAAAACCTACCCACAATAGCCTGTCGGCTGCTCTGCCTGCCTGTGCTCACCTCTGCCCCTCCTCAGTGCTAGAGTGTTAGAGCCTAGCACACAGACTGGGCTGAAGACTAAGATTGCCTGGACTGCATCATCTCAATGCCAGGCTCTACTTCTCCAGTTAGTGCTGAGGTAAACAGTGAGGTCTAGTTCTCACAGGGGTAGAATTCAGGGTAGAAAACTTCTTAATAACATCCTAAGCTTTGGGATTGTTTCAAACACTGACTCTGGACAGCACTTGGCTTTTCTTTGTGTCTGTTTCATCAGATACAACATAGGGCAAAATGAATTCTGTAAATTCCTTCAAAGCCTTGGAATGAAACATTCCTTGGAATGAAACATTCCTTGTCATCCCCAAGTGCCATCAGCTGGTGTTTGTGGAGCAGAAGCAGCAGCAGAGCTCCAGGCAGAGCCCAGCAAGGGGAGCAGAGGCTCTCACTCTTCTCTCCCGGGTCACACAAAGCAACAGCTGGCCCAGTGAAGGCCAGGGCTGCTGCTGTGCTGCCCTCCCTGCCCTGAGCAGCTGCCCTGTGGCTGTCTCACCTGGATGGTGACAGGACTGTCGATGTCCTTCCTGTAGAAGATCACCTGGGTGTTGAAGACGGGGCTGGTGGTGTCGTGCTGCACCGGGGAGCGCCGGCTTTGGTTCTCACACTTGATGAGCACGTAGGGATCTGCTCCTGGAACACAACCAGCAGCACAGCTCTGGGCACACAGAATGGCAGCTGAGAGCTGCCCAGAAAGCCAGCAGAGACAGTCCCCTCCTGTGCCTGGCAGCACCACAGGACAGGGCACCAGAACATGTCACAGCCACTGCTCCCTGTCCTGGTGAAAACACACACAGAATCATGGAATGGTTTGGGTTGGCAGGGACCTTAAAACCTGTCCAATTCCACCCCCTGCCATGGGCAGGGACACCTCCCACTGTCCCAGGCTGCTCCAAGCCCCATCCAGCCTGGCCTTGGGCACTTCAGGGACAGCCACAGCTGCTCTGGGCACCCTGTGCCAGGGCCTGCCCACCCTCACAGGGAACAATCTCCCTAATATCCAATCTAACCCTCATATATGACCCCCTGCAATTGTTCAACATCCTAAAAATGCCTTGTTTAGACACTGAACTTTTTTCTTTCTTATTCAAGTTGATATTCTCTTTCCTTTACAATGAGGAGCAAGATCCATTTTGGAAACCCAAACACATTCAAATAGAATGGGCCATTCCATTTTCTAATTAATTTTTAATTAAACAAAGGCAATACCATGTTTTGTATTTCAACACAACTCTGTCCATTTCTGTTGTTAATGACAGAATTTTTTTTCCACACCTTGCTACTCCTTAGATACAGATTTTAAATAAACCCAGGGTATCTGTAAGTCAGGCTCATGAGAGTTTCTAACACACTTTATTTCACCATCTACTTGAAAATACCATTGCAGCCAGAAGGCAGCACAATTTTAGGCAACTTCAGCTTTTTAACAAACCATACCCAGATGATTTCCCTCAAACTCATCACTCATTTACCAACACGACCAGGTACCAACATGAACAAACCACATAACAGCTGCATCAGGGCAGACACAGTTTTCCATATGTTGCTCTGTGGTTACACCTGGCCAGAGCTGTTTCCCTGACAACCCCTCACAGCTCCATGGCAGGTAGCAGGATATTGGCTTTTCTGATGGGCAATTGCCTTCTGTGTCACTGAACTGTGAATTCAGCTCTGGGGCATGGGGTGGCACCAGGCTGTGTGCCAGGGGTGGAAAAGCTGCCCTCCTTGCAGAGCAATTTGGAAAATGGATCTGGATAAAATGGGGTCTTGCCTGTCACCCCAATGGTGTTAACAGCTTTGTCTGAGGGCAAAGAGCAGAGCAACATCTGATCATTAACAGTAATTAAGAGATAAAGAACATAAGGTGGGGTGGGGAAAGGGCACAGAACTAAAGAGGTGACAGACACATCTGCTGGATGGATGAGGGAGCAGTTAATGGGGGGACTGGCAAAGTGAAGGGAAAAGGAAAGAAAATATCTGAAGGAAACATTCAAATTCTCAGCAAGACCTCGCAGAGGGAGGTAGAAGGGGGACACAAAATGTTCCTGTAGCCATGATGCTCCAAAATACTCTGATCCCATGATGGGGTGCTGGATGGGTCAGTTGTTTTAGGAAAACTGGCTCCAATTCCACAACAAAAGCAAGCAGTGGGAGAACATGGGGGATCAGATGTTCTCAGCTATGGATGGCCCAGTTCTGTGCCTGGTTTATTTACAGGACAAAGAAAAAACACCAAGGTCTGCTAGAGTGGAAAAGCAATGTCCTGGTATTGGCCATGAGCTGGGAGTGAAACTGGAGCTGCTGCTCAGGAAAGAGCTCTGGCAGTGGAAGGAGGGCTGGGTTCAGCTCTGGGGCTCTCAAATGGCTCCAGCCCTGCCCTGAACCCCATAACAGCTCTCCTACCTCAGTCCTGGCCATGCTGCTGCTGGGAAGTTGTACAAAAGAACAGTGCAAAGGAAGAAGCTGGAATCTGTAAAAGCCAGAAACACCTGAACAGTAATGGCATTTCTAAGGCTTAAAGAAATCTGTGCTCAGTAGTCTAAGGCTGAATTTTTGGGTTTTTGAGAACTGTTCCAATGATCTAACACCCACACCCTGCAGCACTGTACCAAAGCAAAAGGCATTCAGGAAAACACTCCCGAGGGAACATTGCCAGCTGCATTCCCACTCCTCTCTACTGCTCTTCCCAGAACCTGGGGAGCTCTGACAGCCTCAGCCACTGGAAAAGGGCATGGCACAAACAGCAGGAACAGGGCTGAGACACAAGCACTGCCCTGGCAGTCACAGCAGGTTGTTTTGCCTCTTGCAGGTGAATCTCTGCTTCTCCTTCCTTCTGCTTCTCAGGCAGCTTCCACTAAAGACTCTCTGCTTCCAGGGCTGTCACACACCACAGATCTCAACACTCAGTTCATATTCCAAGTGGTGAAAAACAATTCAATGTGCAAATCCAACGTGGAATGTCAGCAGGAAGACTTAAAGGTGCAAAAGGTGATTTGTTCTCAAAGAGAAACTCAGGGAAAAGGCCTGACAGACAGTAGTGAGAGCTGTTTTTAAAACAGGCTTGGGAATGAGGGACAGAAAATCCTCTAGCACAGAGTTTCCTCATCATCCTGCAGACCTGCCACTGTGCCTGGCTCACAGACAGCTGGATCCACTTCAGAACTCTCTGACTTGGAGAGAGGTACTTCCACAAGGAGCATCCAGGACTGAGTCTGGATTCATCCACTATTCCTGACAACAGCAAACCATCCATTATCTTGTCCAGAAGAGCAATGGATCAAAGACAGCCTCAAGGAGGAGCTTTCCAATAAACATTTAAAATAAAAATAAAATAAATTTCCTCTGGCCTGGAACAGGGGTCTAATAACAACCAGCATTGAGCTGTGAAAAATGAAGACTATCAGACAGATCAGGAGTAGAAAATAAAAAAGCTAATGACAACTGGGCAAGTTTCCTAATTAACTCAACATCAGGTGCTATAAAGCCATTTTGGTGTTCTTCAGGACACTTCCTCTGACAGACACACAGTCATGTATAAAGCATTTAACCCCTGTTCTACTTTACCCAGCTGAAAATGATTACTTGAAAACAAAAAGTCTTCCCTGAAGTGCTCTAACGAGGTAAATGTAACACACTACATGAGTCTGTGCCATTCAGCTGCCTCCTGGATATTTTCCATTTAGAAAACACACAACCCTGTCAGAAGAACCTTATTAATCCCCACAATTAGCTCTTCAGGAGGCTCTGGCTATTCCTGCCCAGTTATGGACCTGCCCATAACTTGCTGTTGTGCATCCCCATATGCTCTCATATCATATCTGCTCTCTCCACTGGAGCAGGTTTTACAGCAAGATGGAAAAACAAATCCCCTAAATCCTCTCTTTGGATAATTTCTGATTGCTTACATATCACCCCATATCATCTTTAGAGGACTGAAAAGCCAATCCCACTCGTCCAGACTCTCTTTTCACTTACCTCCTGATCTGTCTTGTTTCTGCAAACCCTCTGCAGAGTGGACTTTGATTTGGGTGACTCTGCGTGGGTAGCCACAAAGAAGACTCCAACATGTCATTTTAGGCCTATCTGCCTTCAGCTCCCTGAAAAATCATGGAAAAAGCAACCTAAGCAAAGAATGTCAAGCAAACAATCAATGGTTGTGGAAATCTGGCATTTTTAGAACATGAGATTTGTAGTTTTTCCTCATCTGCCGTTTTTGAATTCTGTGGTGCAGAAATGACAGATGTAAGGAATATAAATAGAGCAAAGCAAAGTAAAACAAATTTGTGTTATCTTTTGCATGGAAGCAAAAGTGGTGACTAAGCTCCCAGTTTTAAATAATGGAAAATACTATTCAATCAAGAAATAAATACAGTGTGCCTGATTCATGAAGCACTGGTTCTACTCTCGCAGCAGCCACTGCTTTCAGAGGAGATGGCCACAGAAACAACAAGTATCAGCTGTAGCCACAAGCACCAGTGCTCAGGGTCCTGACCTAGAATTGGAGGCCACTACAAGAACTGAACTAAAAAAGCCAAAAGACTCAAAGTGAATCATCCAAGATGTCCCTAAGTAAACATTTCCTGACCATGTATGATAAAAACGAGAGCAGGCTCCTGGTGCTAAAGTGATTTCAGCATTTATTATAAAAAGAAAGGCCTAAAGCAAAGGGGCCCTGGGCCGAGCAGGAGCGTTCCCCTCGAGGATGCTGCAGCTCCGGCGCTGGGGCTGCTCAGCAGCGATGGCCCCGATGTTCCAGATGGAGCAGCACGGATTCAGTGGGTCAGAAACCCCTTTTGATCCTGTTTTTGTCCCTTTGGATTGGTGTCATTTTGGATCCTTCATTTGCATGAAGGTTTAAGGCGCTTGATTGGCCCATTACAGTTCTGTCCAGGCTGGGGTGTGCTGCACTTTACTGAGGTGTATTATGGCACATTGGGTACCGAATTTCTTACAACTACCCTTTTAACCCCTTTTACAATACAATAACCAAACTAACAGTACATGCTTAACGATCTATCAACTATTTTACAACAGTTCCTAACCTATTTTTAACAATGTACAAACCTGGATATTCTCAGAGGTGCTCCTGAAATCTCCAGGGCCCTGTTCTGGAGCCACACGAGCCAGTGAGTTGCAGGACAACCTGGCAAGCCCTCCCATGGAGCTGCAGCCTGTGGGCTAAGGAGGATCTCCTGCAGCTGTGAGTGGCACCTACCTGAGTTTTGAGGGCACGTCTGTGTAAAGCCTGAGGATGAACTTTGTGGGGACACCTGGGATGTAGGTGGTGGGGACCAGGACATAGCGGCCTTGCTGCAGGGTCCTCCTCAGGAACACGCTGCGAGTGTTGGAGTAGGGAGACGTGGCCACTCTCTCCTGCACCGTCAGCTTGTGCAGCCTGTACCTCCTGTTGTCCTCCACCTGCAGCAGGAGAGGGGTTAGGGACAGCAGGGCTAAGGGCAGGGCTCTCCCTAAGCACCACACAGCTTTTCACCCAGCAAGGGTGAAAAAGTTTGGCAAGGGTGAAATAGTTCAGTGAGTGTTTTCTCATCCAGTTAAGCTGTGGCAGGTGAAAGTTTGGGGCTGGCAAAGACAGGAACCCACTGAAAGAGATGATGTGATGCTACTGTAGAGCTTGGAACACTTCCAGAGATGGACACACAGCCCAAAGACTGTACCTGCTCAGACAAGGCTGAGATCCCATGGAAGAGGTTTTACAGAGACTTCTGTGAGAAAGAGAGAAATATGATAAGAGGATCCATGTTTGATAAGAGAATCCATATTTGACAAGAGGATCCATGTTTATCCCTGAAAGAATTTTCTACCAAGGTCGTTGGTAGAAACCAAAAAAAGAGAAGGATAAATAAGAGAAACTAGCAACTGCCTATCCCAATGAGCACTTTGTTTGTCTCTCATGACCAATGAGTAAACTGGTAAGTTTTGTTAGAATGTTTTTTTATAGTATGCATACTTTTCATACAGTTTGAAGCCTTCTGAAAATGGAGTGTTGCTTTGTATTGTGACCATCTCAACTGTGACAAGACCCCTCTGCCTCCCTTCTCTAGCCTTTCACAGCAGGCTCCCAGTCCAGATGCACACAGCTGGATTTTCCTTGCCCTTTCCTGAATACAAAAGCCATAGAATAACCATGCATGTTTTCTTCTAACCCTTGAAGTTGTGCTTAACTCTTAACATCCTCCCCAGGGGACTGGTATTGCCAGAGCTCAGTTTAAATCTAAACCTCTCTCTCAAGCAGCTCTTGGAGCAAAGGCAGCCCTTCATTCTTTACTGGCAGCTCTCTTCCCAAGGCCTTTAGTCATGCTAATGAGCCTGGTGTGTTAGAATATATCTAAAATAGAAAAATTATTGATTAGAAATAAAAATAGAGTACTGAAGCTTTTAAGAAGGTGTGATTTTCTTTTTCAAGCCTTTCCAAATTATAGGCATGAACAATGGAAATTATTCTGCTTTCTGCAACAACACTTTTCAATATATGTGGTTAATAGGTGATTGGCAAATGAGTAGGTGGAATGTAGATGTCAGCAGATGTAACCAACTGTTAAAAATTGATTTTTTTTTTTAGTGTAGGGCACAGATTTAATGTAGTCCCAGGAGCCATAGCAAGAGATGACAGGATTACCCCAATCCTCAATGAAAGAGTAGAAAAAATGCTGTTTCTTTGCTTCCCTCCTCTGAGTTTGAGTGTTTTCGTTTTACTCAATTTGCCTTAAGAGTACAAATAAATTACCTTTTGGGATCCCTGTGGTTCCTTTTCACATATATTCATTTCCTGCTTACCAGTCCAGCTTTTGAAAAGACTTTTTTTCTAAGTGGCAACAGAAAAACTGCAGAATTTTCAACCTCAATTCTCCTGGCTGTGTTTGCTGGTGAAATGGAGGCAGAAGAAGGAGAAAAAAACCCTCCATGTTTTAAGTATTAATATAATTTTGCCTTTCTCTAGAAAGTTTTGAGGTAGGAAAAACACTTAAAATTCTTTTGCACTGTGCAAAAATCATTTATCTCAAATAAATGAAATTTATTCAAACAGAGTTTAAGCTGAACTAAAATCAGCTGAATTCCCATAGCCTCAGTGCAGTGGCCACACAGTCTGAGCACAGAGCCAGACCCAGGATAATCCTGGTATATTGTCTGAAAGATCCATTTTCAAAGAGTAACCACCAGAGTGAGTGCCCAGACCCCACAGACAGTAACAGAAGTTGTATGTGTGAATTTTCATGTGCTGGGAGAGAGAAGGGCAGGAAGGTGGGAAAGGGAGTAGGAATGGATGAACAGATAACCTGATTATCTAGATCTATCTAGAGACAGATCTCCAGTTACCAAAGATCTCACAGTCAGGGAGAAGCAGGACTGAGCAAACTGAACGAGCTCTGCACCAGGAGCACAGCTGGCTGCCTACCTTGAGGATTTCAAAGCCAATGGTGATGTTGTCTCCTTTCCCTTCTTTCTTGTACTTGCGGCGATCCTCCTGCTGTAAGGACACCAGCACTTTGTCCTGGGCCTTCTTTACATCAAACAGGTACTGGGAGGAGAGAGGAGAGAAAAGAGCTCTTAGAATTTTACCCTCAGGAGGCTGAGGGTAAAGCCACCACCAAGGAAATATGTTATCTTAGGGTGGAAAGGGGGAGGTGTGTTCTGTCACCATCTGTCAGAGCTGGGGCAGTTCTCTTCTGTTCCTTGGGCAGTTTTTTCTTTATCTCTCCCACAACCAGTCCTCCCTCCAGGAGATCTCTTCTGTTCATAGGCCCTTAATTATTAATTCTCTGCTGTCCATGGGCACTGAGTGTCCCTGCAGGGCTGATCCAATTCCCCCATCCCATGGGGAGATGCTGTGCCCAGGGCAGGAGCCAAGCATTCCTACCTGGATCCAAGCTGAGCCTGGCCCAGCACAGCAGCCTTTGCCCCCTGCATTGCCAGAGGAGCAGCTTTCTGCTGCCCTGCATGGCCAGAGGGAGCCCAGGCCCATCTGCAGCAGCCCTGGAGCTGCAGAGGAAAACTCCCCCCTTGTGCAGGATCCCTGCTCCAGCAGAACCACAGCTGGCACTGCAGAAGGGCTGAGCCCCCCTGGGATGGGGCTGGGACACCACCCTGGCACACAGGGGGACAGGGTCTGCTCTGATTCTATCAATGTTGGTTTGTATTACTGTATTTTTGATTTTGTTTTTTAATTTTTCTTCCCTAATAAAGAACTGTTATTCCTATTCCCATATCTTTGCCTGAGAGCCCCTTAATTTCAAAATTACAATAATTCAGAAGGAGGGAGTTTATATTTTCTATTTCAGGGAAGGCTCCTGCCTTTCTTAGCAGACACCTGGCTTTTCAAACCAAGACATATGTTTATACAAAGGAGACAAATGGAAATATATTTGAGGTAAGGAGAGTTCTCCATGGAGCAGACATTCCCAGCAATTCACAGCTGGAAAATGAATGCTAATAAAAAGGATCTTAAAATCAAAAATATCAGGTAAATAAAAGGTATTGATGAAAATGGACATCTTAGTGATAAGACATGGGGGAATGACCTTAAGGTGAAGCAAGGTAGGTTTAGACTGGATGTTAGGAAGGAATTGTTCCCTGGCAGGGTGGGCAGGCCCTGGCACAGGGTGCCCAGAGCAGCTGTGGCTGCCCCTGGATCCCTGGCAGTGCCCAAGGCTGGGTTGGACACTGGGGCTGGGAGCAGCCTGGGACAGTGGGAGGTGTCCCTGCCATGGCAGGGGGTGGATTGAGGACTGAGATGAGCTTTAAGGTCCCTGCCAACCCAAACCACTCCATGACTCTCTGATTCTATGAACTCACATAAAAGACAGCCTGGGACAAAGCTAGAAAATAACTGCAGTCACCAGGAGGATGCCTCACTTGAAAGAAAAAGACAAAAGATTAAGTTTTATTTAGCTATAAATCAGGAATGAGATTTAAAAAGTAAACCAACAGACTCCACATGGGGTCTTAGATAGTTTTTGATTCTCCTTTTAACTAAACAGTGCCTGTAAATTTCAAACATCTTTATATAGGACCTGCAAATGAAGGAATCTCTCAAATCTTATTTAAAAGGCACTTTGTTCTACATCTACAGTTCCTATTTAATGTGAGAATGACAGGAATGCTTATTTTGGACTTCTCAGTTTTCCTGAATACCCAGTAAAAACAGCTAAGAAAGACTCCTGCACCCATAACATACAGATATTTTATCCAAACTGTACTGTAAACTCAACTCATCTTGGGTTTAAGCCAAATCAAAGGAATTTATCACAACTTTAAGCAGCAGTTCCCATCTTACTAAATCCAACTTGAACATTAGCATTACTAAAAATCACTACCAGACCAGCTCATGAGTATGAACAAAAGAAGGTCAGACAGGTGTTTCTTTATATGACAATGAATTAAATTAATTTGTTCATTTAAATTTTCCATTGTGCATGCAGAGGGCAAACCTGAGTTGTCAGGACCAGAGGAGATAAGAGGACATTATTTAGCCCAAGTTTGGACAGATGCTGTACTCTCCCATCCTCAAAGACATTTAAATGTGAAGAAAATAAATAGAAACATAAACCTGCAGCAGTGCACAGCTGGGTACCATGTGCACCACATGTTCTGGTGGTTTCAGCAGAATTCAGCAGGAATTTGAGCAGAAATTCCCTGGCAGCGTGGAGAGGAACATCATCATTGGTTCAATTCCCTCCTCCCTCTTCCTTTGACTGCTGCTAAAAATCAAATTATTGAGCTTTGCTCTGAGGTAGATATTGAGATTGCCCTGGCTACAGAACCATCCACATCCCTCTGCCTTGGAGCTCTGCTGAGCAAGGCCCCATCCCAAGCTCTGATTTGAGTTTTTTATCACTTACTGCAGCAGAGAAAGCACAGGGCCCTGGGAGAGTCCCAGGGGTTGTAAGAGAACCTAAAAAGTGAGACATAAAGATGCAGCAACACCCAGTAAGGCACATTTTAATCCTTGAGCCATACACAGGTAACCCCCCAGGCAGCCCAGGGTGCTCCAAGGCCATGGAGGGGTGGAAGGGCAACAAGTGGAACCAGGAAAATTCTCCTGATCTGGTGACAGCTCTGCAACTGTGACCTTCTTCTGATGGCACCTCAGCTGTCCCAATGGGGAATGATCTAGAAGTCAGTAGGTGGCTGAAGAATACACAAATACTTGGCTGAAATTGCCTTTTCAAAGGGACTGGAAGTGGCACAATCCTCTCTGCACAGATAAACCTCACAGGAGGCCTCAGTGCCCGGAGAACAGAGAGATTATCTCTAGATTGTGGTGGGGTGTGCCACAGCAGCCTAAGATAACAGAAATGTGTTCCAGCACTGCTGCTAAGAGCCTTTTAATCAACTGGCCCAGAGAAAACACTGGAATACAGAGGCCTTCCACTGCATCAGGCACTGCACTCAGCTGGAGCTGTGCATTTTGTTCTCTGTGACAGCTAAACACTTACAAATGAGACCAGACAAGCTCTTGGAACACATCCAGAATCTCACAGGGCAATACCTGAATTCCATCACCCCCTGGAAATGAGGCACTGACAGAAGGCAGAGCAGTGAGGAGCTGCAGGATGAGCTGGGAAGCTGAGATCTGGTGTGAGCAGCAGAGGCTGCACTGCTGCAGCATCCTGCTCTGCAAACACAGGCTGCAGGCAGAAACCTCCCTTGCAAGTGCACAGAAGCAGATGCAAAAATATCTTTAATTAATCTGGACAGAAAGATCCATTTTCAAAGTAGTAACTCCCAGAGTAAGTGCCAGACCCCACAGACAGTAACAGAAGTGCTATATCTGAATTTGCATGTGCTGGGAGAGAGAAAGGCAGGAAGGTGGGAAAGGGACTAGGAATGGATGTACAGATCAACTGAATAGCTTGAAATGACCAGGTAGGATGAGACAAGGAAAATTCCATAATGCTGATGAGAGGGTGAGCTTGGGGAAGAGATCAGGTACTTCCAGAATCTGACATTAATACCAAGGGATACTAACTAAATACAGTGGATCAAACCCCTGAGCTGTTTACGGGGGTTAAGTGAGTTCTGTCACTAGAAAATCAGACTTGCTGCCTTTCTATGACTGGGAAAATGAAAGAAGTCCAGGCAGGATGTCAGTAATTCTGTTGTGTGTGTGACTCACCAGCCCCAAGCGTGATCAGTCCTAAATAAATATATAAATGCTTCTGAGAAATTGCACCAAAACATGCAGCACACAGCACAGCCCCAGGGCAATGAGATTTTTTGTCTTGTAGTCACTGCCAACTCCTAAACAGGGTGGGTACTTCAGGAGCCCCAGCTAAAGTGGGTACACTTCAATACCTCACAAAACTTCCCCCCTGGGGGTTCTGCAGGAAGGTGTCTCTGTTATCAAATACCCCACAAAACACAGGGGTTCCCACCTGGGGGTTCTGCAGGAAGGTCTGTTATCAAATACCCCACAGAACACAAGGGTTCCCACCTGGGGCTTCTGCAGGAAGGTCTCTCTGTTATCAAATACCCCACAAAACACAGGGGTTCCCACCTAGGGGTTCTGCAGGAAGGTCTCTGTTATCAAATACCCCACAAAAAAAACACAAGGGTTCCCACCTGGGGCTTCTGCAGGAAGGTCTCTGTTATCAAATACCCCACAGAACACAGGGGTTCCCACCTGGGGGTTCTGTAGGAAGGTCTCTCTATTATCAAATATCCCACAGAACACAGGGGTTCCCACCTGGGGGTTCTGCAGGAAGGTCTCTCTGTTATCAAAGCAGCCCCCAGATCGGTTCAGCAGGGGCTCTGGATGCTTTTCCCAAGCCCCATACATCATTTCCTTCTCCCAGGTCTTGTGGAGGCTGAAGCAGGAGGTGTTCACAGTCCTGCAGATGTCCACATCTGTGAAATTCTTACACCAGTCCTCAAACGTCATCCTGCTCCAGGGAACACCAGGGAAGAAATGGTTTGTTTAAAAATAAACAGTGATATTCACGCAAAGAGCCAAAACAAAACACAAAATCTTCCAGTAACTTGAAGAGGAGGCATTGCTCAGCTGTCCAGGGGACAAACTGATTCATTGGAAAGCTTTCCATGTGGAAATAATTGAGAAACCACAATCACAGAGTTTAGAGCTTAATTCAGAGCAGCATCACTCCGTGTGTTTGGTTAGATCAGGATCTGTCCTTTTGCATCTCCTAAGCCTAAAGGACTGCTTGAATGTCCCAGGCTGGATTTGATAACACATTTTGCAAAGGCCAAAGAGATCATCTGCAATTAAAGCAGGATCCATTCATTATTACATTCCTTACTGTCACATCTGTCCCTGAGCAGGACTCCAACCTCTGCCCTCTGGACAGAGCTTTTCTTCAACCCCATCTCACCTGTGCCTGCTCAAGGAAGGGGCTGGACTGCAGAGCAGCTGAAAACCAGCCTGGCTCTTTGAATTACCATCATGGCCTGGCTCATTCATGGCCCAGAGCCAAATCCTGCAGCTGCCAGTCCTGACAAAGCCAACAGAATGATTTTCACTGTGAGCTTTGCCAGCTCACTTGCTGCAATATTGATCATCTCCTGAAGGACCTGCTGGGCTAAGGATCTAAGCTTTAAGCAAGGTCAGAATTTAATAGAGCTCTAGAGATTGGATAGAGAATGAACACTTGGAAAACACCAACAAATAACAAAATTCACTGAATGCAACTCTATTTTTAGATGCCTCAGCCATGGCTGACCTACAGACAGGCATAGTACTCAGTAAACAGGGTGTGAAATGCTCATGGTACTTCCTCAGATATTTTTGCCCATTTCAAAATTTAACAGGTCTAAACAATGTTCAGTATTGGGCATTGTGTCATGTAAACCAGCACATGCTCTCCTGTTTCTGAGAGATTATCCTAAATATAGGCAATAGATTCTAAGAGCTACTAGTTTTGTTCTCCTAGTTTTAAATCCATTTTTATTATTCTCCCCTGTCATCCCTTGGGAGTTTGAAAGAAACAGTCCTTGGGATAACTTTACCCATCTGTTTTTGAAGCTGTTAAATGGCAGATTAATGACAGTTCCTCAGCATAGCCAGTGTCTCCAAACCCTTCTCATCACTCCCACTCACCAGAACTCTCCATCATTCTCAACAGTGAGCCCCAAATTCCTGCGCTCAGAATCGCTGACTTTCTTCCACTCTTCAGAGCTAAAAGGAAATATTTTAAAAAAGGAGGAAAAAAATCAAAACAATAAAGATGATTAATAATTTAAAATAAAAACCCTCACCTGGAAAAAAAAAATGAAGCAAAAATCTCTCCTGCTCTGTGGTTTTAAAAAGAATATCAGAGTACTGAAAGGGCAGATGATATTGATGAAAGTGTGAGGCTTTCAGGAGGGGTTTTAAAACATTAATTGATTTGAAAGCTACTAAAAAAGAAAGAGATTAATAGGGAATAAGCTCAACTAGAGCAGAACTTTATTGATTTCCTTTGTCACACCCTCCATTAGGACTCTTAAACACTTAAACAGCTGGTTTGCAAGGTCACAGGAGATTGACTCCATTCCCTGAAGGCCCCTCAAATGAAACCTGGCTTTCCTCCTCGGGAGCTTATTGAACGCTTCACTTAGACCAGAGTACTCTCTTTGTCTTTTAATCACCTTAATAAAACAGGCCTGAGGTCTGAGATTTCCCCGGGGGCCTTTGAGCAGAAACTGCTGGAGCCTGAGCACAGTGTCCAGCATACAGAGGGATGTTCCAGAGCACAGCCCCTGCAGGCACCTGCTGCTGCAGGGGAGCACAGACCCCAAATTCCAGCAGCCTCCTGCTGAAACCCAGAACAGACCCTGCTCCTGATGGGTTACACCAGACAAACAGAGCCACAGCTCCCCCCTGCCCCTCCAAAAGCACCCAGAGGCTAAAGCTGAAGGAGGCTGGAAGGAGGGAAGGGAGGCTGCTCACTCTAACTGCCGTTTTCTTAACCTATTTGGAAATTGTCAATTTAATTCTGCTAGACCAAAAGCCATGGGCCACCCTCAGAGTGCTCAGTGCTGGCATGAGTGGCAGCTGTGCCAGGCTACTGGAGAACCCTAAGGGCTTCAGCTAAGCAAGACACAGCAGCTCTGTTTGCATTCTCTGCATTTCACCCAGACCAATCTCACTGAAAGTAGTAGATTTTTGCTAGCTAAAGCATGGATTATAAAAAATTAACAGGCTGCCGTTAAGAACAGTGCAATGTTAAATGTTAAATACTAAATGCTAGCTGGTGAGTCCAGTGCTGAACTGCCACATATTTTTCATGTTTAAATCACCCATGATGGGAGGCATCCCCTCCAGCAAACATTTTTCTTGCTGTGGAGGTACCTGCTAAGCCCATGGCCCACAAGAAAATTCATTAGAAAGTTAATTAGAAAGAAACCACAAATATGGCACATTTACAGCACTTTTCACCAGTCACTTAAATCATCTACAAGATTTTTACCATCCCCAGTAGCTGGAAATGACAGGTGAGGAACTGAGTCACTGACACAGTGGTGAAGCTGGGAATGAGCCTCATGTTCTTCACTCCTGAGCTGTTTTTCTTCCCATGTTCCAGTGGGCCAGAAGAATGATATAAACCGTAAATAAGGTTCAGAGAGCCAGGACAACAAATAAGGTCCAGACTCCTCCAGGACATGCTCATTTTCTCAGAGGAAAATGGTCAGAGGTGGCAAAGAGGTCCAACCATCTCTGAGCATGAGTGTGTCCCACCAGTGCTCACCCACAAATTGCAGTGCCCCAGCACAGCTTCACCCTTTGACACTGGGTTTGCAGCTCTTACCTGTCACTCCAAGCACCGTGCCATTCTTTCTTGCCCCAGGGATTCCTCAGCCTGACCATGAACAGCTTTTCTGCCTTGAAGGAGAGCACCAGGCTGTCCCCGAGGCGCAGTTTCCTGATGGCGGTCACGGAGTAGGCATGGCCCACGATCAGCCCCATGGCTGTCTCTGCTTCACTGGGCCGCCCAGGGGACTCCTGGGGCACGAAAAATCACAATTAAACAACAAGAACTCACATCTCTGGGGAACCTGATGTGCCAGCAGCTCTCTGGCCACAGAGAGAAACAGACAACTTTCCCAGGCATCGTTCTGGGAAGGGCTGGGAGAAGGTCTGAGAAAAGAATGAGAAACAATTCTTATCTTCACTTGCTGACCTGGTGGTGTACACATGTGGGATGTGTTATGGAGATTTGTTTACAAACCCTCCAAGCAGACAGCCCCTGCAGGCTGTGGTTTCTTAATTAGCCAATGGTGATGGTGTTTTAACTAAAGGACCAGTTAGGTCCACTTGTAGCAAACCAGGGTATAAAAATATGGGTTTCTTAATAAAGAAATTATCATCCTTCTGAAGTACATGGAGTCTATGTCAATTATTACCTGGCTGGGGACCTGTTGTGCTGACAACCTGACAGCTCCATGTTTAAGGGGAAGAGCAAGAAAAATTTGTTTTTCATTCTCTTCCCGAGTGATTTACTGTGCATAATAATAACAGCACTAGGAATCAGAACTAGAAGATGACTAGTGTGGTGTGTTAGTGCCAGACAATCCCAGTGCCAGAAAATCCCAGGGCACAGGGGAATCCTGCCTGCTGCAGCCAGTCTGTCTTCTCCTGGCCTCAGAGTCAGAGACAGGGTAATGGAAAATCAGCCCTTCCAAAATCTTGGCATCTCTATCAAATGGCTTTTCTGAACACTGATGGCTGTGCCCAGACTGTCTGGGGTGTCCTCACCTGGGAGCTCATGAATTTGGCTGCTGGTCCAATGATTGCTCTTGTGTTGGAATAAATTAATAGGAAGAACTACTGGCAGTGGTAAAAATGGGAGAGCACAGGCACAAGTGAAAAAGCTTCTAAGCCATTTGTGTCCTGTACCTCACTCACTCACTGGCAAGGCTCTCTTATGTGGTAAACAGAAGATCTGTAGGGTGCTTTAGGAACTGGGTTTGCTCATCATAAACTCCACATGAGAATCCCAGTTTCCAGCAGTGATCAAGCTGTCTGTAAACTGTCCCTTAACTAACCTTAAACTGTCCTGTTTGATGCCCTAGGCCTGATCAGATGCTGATCTAAGAATTCATAAAAGTAGTCAAGCTCTGAAAAAGAGCACAATTTCATTTAATGCATCCAAATCTCCTGATCTAAACCCAGAAAAGCAGCACCATACAAAGATGTTGGAGTTGTTTTGATGGTCCTGGATCCAGATTCTCCTCACCCTCACTGAATCCAGCCAAGCCATCCTTGAGTCTCTCTCTTCTATCACCCAAAGGGCTTGGAAACACTCGTTCCCTTGGGCATCAAGGAAGGAAGATTTGACTCAGTGCAGATCCTTGTGTGTAAACTTGTAATTACCTAATTAATGCTCAATCAAGCCTTGGCTGGGGTGGAGAGAGCAAGAGGTGTGGTCTCTTGGTGTTACTAATACAAATATTTAAATATAAATATGTTTTTATAATTAGACATTAATATATTAGTATAAATATATGAATGTTTAAATAAACATAAGGACTTACCACAAGTGTGAAATGCACATAGTATTTCCTCAGATATTTTTACCCATTGCAAAATTTAATTGGTCTAAACAGACAAAGTCCTTGTCCTAAGGCAAATGTTGCACTGATACAACAGTGCTCAGCCCCAAAGGTAAGAAATCACATTAAAAAAAAAAAGAGAAAAAAAAAAGAAAAAAAAAGGAGGAAGGAGAAATTCCTATCAAATTGGAGCTGACAGATGGGCTGGCAACTGTGAGAGTGTCACCAAGGCCTGTGTGCCTCTCACTGACAGCAGCTCCCAGAGAATCAGCTCAAGTGTTCCCCCAGCCTGGCTGACATCCCCTGGCTCTGGCTCCCTCCAGTGCAACACTTTCACTGGCATTTTTCACAACTAAAAGCAAACAAAGAGTCCTTGACAGCACAGGAGTCTGTAACTTCTCCTGCTGCCTTTATCACCCCCCAGGCTTTTCTCACTGCTGGCCTTTCCCACCTCATTCTGAAGATACTTATTTATTTCTTTATTCAAATGAGATATTGAAGCATCTCCTGTCTGTTCAGATTTCCAAATGGTGATGCTCAGGGCCATTCTGTAATCCCAGGCAAATGATGATATGTTTGTAAGGCAGCAATGAAGCCACTTGAGTATTAAATATTCTACACCTAGCAAGCTCCACTGGGTGCATATTACATCAAAAAGTGACAAATGCAGGCAAACTTAGGAATGGCCTCTCTGTAATCAATGTTTAGAAGCATTTGTGTTTAATCTGGAAGGCAGAAACATAATGCCAGGAATCAGTGGAAGCATTACAACTGCCTAATTAATTGCTCTTTAAAATACAGCTCCCTGTATCCTGGTCAATCACCTCAGTAAATTCTTGTTAACAAACAAGAACTGCTCTAGCATTTGGGAGCAGCCCATCATTCTGGAAACAGTATCTGCAGTAGCAATTCACACCAGGCAGTCTGCTCTGAGCAAATCAGATGGAATTCTTGCAGATAAAAATTCAGGCCTTATGAAAAAAAGATAAAACAAAACCCCAAAACCTTGAAGCTTTTGTTTCTGAGCTGTTTGCTGATGTTGCTGAAGGGCCAGTCCCTGTTCTGTCTCAGGGTAAAGTTTGTGTCCCAGAAGGTACCAGGTGTATCAAATTCAGGGTACTCCCAACATGAGGAATGATTGGCATCTGACTCCATTGATTCAGAAGGTTGAATGATTGCTTTATTAAAACTATATTACATTAATACTATATTATACTATACTAAAGAGATACTACACTATATTAAAGAGACACTAAAGAATACTAAAGAAAAACCAGTGACTGTCTGAGGCACCCAGGACACAGCTTTGAGCCAATTGGCCAAGGAATCAAAACAATCCTCAGCAGAACCCAGCTGACAAATCCCTTCAGGTAAACAATCTTCCTAACACATTCCACAACAAGAACACAGACTAGAGACAAGAATTGTTTTCTCTTCCCCTCTCTGTGCTTCTCACTGCCTTCCCAGGAAAAATCCTGTGTGGATTTGTCAATGTGGAAAAATACTGTGTGGATTTGTCAATGTGGAAAAATCCTGTGTGTATTTGGGAAAGCTTGTGCCTCCTGCTTTCTGCCAGAAAATGAAGCTCTCTCTTTCTGAAGAGAGCTGAGGCCACCCCAGGTGCTCCTCTTTGGTGCCAGGCCCTAATGCAGGACTATGCATGGCCAGGGCCAGATCAACAGGTAAAATTCCCAGGAAACCCCAAAATCAGCTGATTTTCTGCTGTTCTTGACAATTCCAAACTCTCTTCATACTCATAAGAATTTCTGAATTAATCATCTTCATTCACAGACAGGGAAATTAAAGCAAAATGTTTAAGTGATTTAACTAAGCTCAGCATCAGCTAGGGCCTTAAACTGAAGCATGGGCCATGGGAGGAAGATGCTGAAATGCACTTAGATGCCAACCCTGCAGCTCCTAGAAAATAATCCCTTTTCTGTGGGCTGCTGGCTTAATGGTTCACGATAAATTATTTTAAAAATCATTTCAAAGCAATTTTTTAGGAAACATTCAGGTGCCACTGCAATTTGTTGGCCCTTCACATAACAGCTGTGGACAAGGTGAGGATTTCAGCAGTATCCAGCCAGGGCCTGACATTGCAGACTTAGAAGGGGAGTTCAGTCAATGGTTTGCCTCCTGTGGCCAGGGGCTGGGCCATGGGTGCTTTGTGAAGCATCTTTTGAGAGCTGTTATTTATCCATCTTCTAGCACAGGACTGGAGAGGGGTAAATTTTCCTCAGAAACCATCCCCTCTCTACTGACTAAGGGAACTTCAGGGCTCCTAATGTGGGCACTGAGATAGCTGAGCCCCACATGAGCCAGCACAGGTGAGCTCTGCAGGTTAATGCCAGTGGGGAGATTATCCAATGTATTGACTATATTGAATATATTCAATATAAAATAGCTGAAATTTCAATTAAATATCAAATACCTGAATAACCAGGTGAGCTCAGCCCTTCAGCTCAGCTCCACTGTTACCCTGGGCTGCACTGGCACAACCAAAGTCAAGAGGTCTCAGCAGCTCTGTGCCAGAACTGTTTTCTCTAAAGAGATTTCTCTAAGGAATAAAGCAGTTAAATGCTGCTATCTGCTGTGTAAATTAGGGTGGATTTACCTCAGGTCAATTCACAGCTGTGACCATGCAGAAAAACAGAATTTCAGACATACAGTGAAGTGGCAGCACTAGCAGTTGTGATTGTATTTAGTGGCTCCTGGAGCTGGAAGCACTTTCTGGATTTCTCCATACAAAACTTTCCCAAACATGCAAAGGAAGGATATACTCAATATTCTAATAATGGTATTTCTTCCAGGATATTTTCATTGAAATAAACCCTTAAAATCCATCTCTCTATACTCACCGAAATGGAGCAGCTGATGAACCCTCCTCTTTTATGCACTTTCATCAAGTCTTCAAACAGCTTCATCTGCTCAGAAATAACCTCACCATATTTGCCCTCTTCCAAATTGATGGATTCTGCCACTGCTCCAGTGAAATCCACCAGGGCTTCTGCAGCACAGCCTCCATCCAGGGCTTGGTAGGACCCAGCCAGCCTGGGGGCAGCACAGAACATTCTGAGTTTACAGGGGGCTGGAACAAGTGCCCTAATTTGGCTTGAATGTAGGGAACATGTTTGTGTCTCACCAAGGAAAAAACAACAGAACAAAAAAGCCTGAGCAAACTGCAGATAAATCTTCTCTGGTTTCTAGGATCCTTAAGGATTTGTGCTGCTGAAGAAGAGAGTATTGCTGTCATTTATGATTTTAACAGAGATTAAAGAAGGAGTTTTCAGTCTTTTTTAGGTTCTCTACCAGCAGCAAAACTAAAACCTATGGAAAGTCTGGTAGAATTGAAAGACAAAACAGACAAAGGGACAACACTGAGGACTACAAGGACAATGAACCAGCTCATACTTAGCATAAGCTTTCTCCAGCAAAGCACTCCAGAACTCATTTCTCACGTTGGAATGGCAGTACATGAGCCTCCCATTCTCTGTGGGCAGCAGATCATCCACCACCACCTCTGTCCACTCCCCAAAGCGCCAGAAGCGGAAACGGAAAATGCCAGCGTATCTCCTTGGGCTTTTGGGGTCCCACTCCTGCTCATTGCAGTCTGGAATCACCTGAGGAACCATGGAAGGGTGGGGAAAACACCAAATCACTTGTTTTTACAATTTTAAAAGTTTAATAGTAATAAAATGGTTGTAAAAATAGTAATATAATTAGAGGAATAAAAATTCAGACAATTAGGATTTAGGTAAATATGAGACAGTAAAAACAGAGTTATGGACAGTCCAGGTACCTCTTTCTGGGCAAAATAAGCCCAAAAAATGACCCATGTTAACAGAGGATTAACCCTTAAAAGCAACAGCCTCTTGCATATTCATACACCTCATACATGATGCATAAATTCCATTCAAACACAGGATTCTGTCTGGTCAGTGTCAACTTCTTCCTCTGAATCCTGACAGCATCTTCGAGGCAGGAAGAAGTTAATTTCTTCTGACAATGGAGCAATAAATTCTCTCTCTCTGAAAGATTTAGGTGTCCTGTGGCTGCCATGTCCCTGTGAGTACCTCATTCCTTTCTTTAAAAAAATATCCTACATACATAGTTTCTATCTTAACATTATGTTATAAGCTAAAACTATATTTAACACACTACTTAAGAAAATTAATACAGAATATCTTTCTAACATAACACATATAATATTCATTTTAATATTTGTGAAAAACCAATCATAAAACATGCATTTTTCACAAAGGGGAAGTTCAGCAAGTGCACTGTGCTGAGGCTTATTCCCAGGGCAGACTGCCCTGGAACATGTTAAAGAAAGGGAAGATTTGAATCCACCAAAATTCACCCCTTGTTAGTCCTAGGGAGAAAAACAACCAAGGTTAGCTTGGTTTGTGAGTTTTATTTCCTGCACCACACACTCCAATCACCCACCTGCTGCCAGAGGCTTTTCCTCAAAGCCAGGCAGGAGCACGCAGCCACAAACCAGCAGTTCCCCAGCTTGCCCTGGTGGAAGTCGTGGGAGCTCATTCCATCCACAAGCAGGTGGGGATCTTCACAGAGGTCCTGGCAAAGCAAACCAGAGATTGCTGGAGACTCCACTCCCAACACAATCACAGCATCCTTCTGTTGCCTTATATATTACAACATCTCTCTTATCATTATGGTGCAATGGTGTGTTATATATATTAAGAGTTCTCTTCTCATTATGGTTCAAGGATTCCATAGCCTCAGAGTTGTGTACCTCCTCAAAGTTTTCTGTAGGCAGCTCCTCTGAGCACTGACTGTTTTTGGTCCTTGCAGCAGCCATCTGACTCCTCTAACTCCAGTTCCCACCAATCCATTCTCTTATGCCACTTGTTCTTATTGGCTACAGGTGTGGCCTGTTAAGACCAGGCCTGTTCCTAATCTTTAGTAATTGGTTCCAGCTGCAATTCGTTGGAGGATAAGATTACATTGTACATTACCTTCTTTTATCCATACTGTGTCCCTCTACATCCTTCCAGTCAAGAAAAGCAGCAGGAATTGATGCTGCTGACACCTGAGCTCTGAGCTTCTCCTTGTCAAGCCTCTAAAGGGGGGGAATCTGCCTTAATATTTTTAAAATCCTGTGCTTCAATAGTGCATAACTCTACACTTCATATAAAGTGTTAATTACTGTCTTCACACTTTGGTCAGACAAAACAATTCCTCTGGGCCTGGAACCCAAGGACAGCCTACAGCCTCAGGGCCTGAAAAGTACAAACAAAAGTAAATTGGGGAAGCAAACTGAGGGAATGTGACTACATTACCTGAAGCTGTAATTGGGGAATGAACCTCTGATATGCAAATAGACCAAATTTACATCTGTCTGAGAAACTTGTGACCATCTTCTATCTTGGGTGCAGCCTCTGCCAGGCTCCTGCACTGCCCAAGGTGAGCCTGTTAAAGGCCTTTAATAAATACCCACTTTATTATTTTACCTTTGTCCTTTGCCTTGTTCTAGGTAGCCACTCCAAGGCATCATCTCCACTGCCATTCCTTTGGCTGACACTGGAAACCCTCCTTCACCAACAGCCTGGGCCACTGCAGTGACCCCAAGAGAACACCTTTTTGTGAAGCACACCTTTTATTCTCTGGGTTTCATAACTCTCATGGTTCTGGCTCCTATTAGAATTATTTGTCCCTCCTTTCCTGGCTCCATCTCTATCCACACACAGATTCCCACCACAGCATGGCTGGGATGTCTCCCTGCTCCTCCCTGGCTTACCCCTTGCACTAAAGGGAGAACCTCTCATGGGAAAGCCACAGGGGTGCATTTTGCAGCAGTGATGGGTTTGTCCCCACAAAATCCTTGGCAGAGGTGTCCTGCTGAAGGGAGAGGGAACCTCCCACCAACACTTCATCCCTAACTGGTGTGGAACCTGCAGGGTTCAACCCAGTGACAACTCCTGACACTCTCCTGTCAGTCACTGCTCTTCCTGACTGGCTCAGAAGATGGCAGAGAAGTTCTGCTCTTTCACAGTTTAATAACCCTCAGTTTCAACACTATGGAGACGATCCTATATCCAAGCATTAGAAAAGCAGAATAATTAACTCCATCTCATCTCAAAATGGCAGGAGACCCCAGATCTCCTGCAGTCTGTCCTGTCTGCCATCAGCAGCAGAGGAAGGAGCTGTGCTCCTTACCTATGGAATTCTCTCTGCCCTTTAAACATGATGATCCCAAAATGCAGGAGTGCAACCCAAGCATGGCTACACACCACAGGCATGCATCCTTCTGATGTGACTCTGACAAATCAGTGCCAGATGAACTCATTTCCAGAGAAAAGAGCCACCTCAGTGCTCAGCTGATGGTTTCAAAACCTGGGCTGGTTTGGGTGATGGCTCCTGAAATCAGCCCACAGCATGAAATTCATAGAGCTGCAGCCATTCCCCTTAAGGAAATCATATTTTGGGCAGGAGGCTTTTCTCATTAAATAGCAGCTGACATTTTAAATTCCTTTTGGGAAACAAGCAACTGATCATTTCATGACACTGCTCTCCTGTCAGGAATTCTCACGTGTCTGCACTTAGAGAAAACTCAAAGCTTATTAAGAGACATTAACAAAAATCTGAGTAACAAAATGGTGCCCAGGAGGAAAACTGAGCAGGTACAAGATGCTCATCAGCATCATGGACAGATTCATTCAGCCTCCCTGGATGCTGACATGGAATGGCACCTCAGAGATGTGAATCCACCCAGCTGCAGGGGTGGACATCAGTTGGCCACTTGGCTTTCATTGTGGCAGCACACATCCCTCATCCACGTGGGCCACATTCCATTTTATATCCCATTTCCTGGCATCTCTGGCATTAATAATTTCTAGTTTGTTTTTCCTTTCAAAATGTTATTTTGTTAGAATAATAAATGAGGGATAAATGGGGCCATTGGGGTTAAAACTTTCCAAACTTTTCTGTCACTAGTGGAAGCCAAAACTTTAATTAGTTTTAGAAAGAAATTAAGCACTGCTGTGTATTACTAAGATCTTATTTGGTTTGTTTTGATAAAAATAATCACATTAAACTGCCATTTTTAAATTGAAGTGTGTCTTGCATCTCACAAAACCCTCAGAGGAAAAACAGAGCAGCATGTGCCAGCTGCCAAAATTTATGGATGAGATCAGCATTTGCTGAGTGCTGGGGTCCAAAGCAAACATGGAACAGCAGAGCTCAGAAACAGAACCTCCCTGCTTCCACCAGAGCCACCAAATTCTCCAGGATCCTGCCTGATAAATCCTTTCTGATTAAACCACCTAAGAGCCCTGGAGTTCAGTGTAAGAAAATGCCGCCAATTCCGTTTCTTTCTTAATTAATAAATTAATAAATTAAAGAATTAATGTAATTTTAACAGCTTCTGTAGTGACTGTCACTGTGTGGCTCAGATGAGACACAATAACACTGAGGCACAGCCTAGAGCTCATATTCAGCTCCTTGCTCGCTTCTGGGTGTTGTGATTTTCACCACTTATGCCATATAGGAAATTCTTAGGAATACTTTTATCTATCTAAGCCACAATTCCCCCAACACAAGTTAGAAATGTGCTGTTTCAATATATTATTCTGCAGTCCTTGTGAGGGTCTTTAAGCATTTTTGGCTGCCCCAAGCATGTAAAAATAGAAATTAAAAAAAAAATAAAATTATATTTTTCCACAATGCTCCCAGCAGTTAGGATATATAATGTGATGGTGTCCACTGGGGTCTCAGGTTGAGGGAAGAGATGAGGATCTGACTCCATGTTTCAGAAGGCTGATTTATTATTTTATGATATATATTATATTTAAACTACACTAAAAGAATAGAAGAAAGGATTTCATCAGAAGCTAAGAATAGAATAGCAAAGAATGATAACAAAAGCTTGTGACTGGGACAGAGAGTCTGAGCCAGCTGACTGTGATTGGCCATTAATTACAAACATCCAACATGGGCCAATCACAGATCCATCTGTTGCATTCCACAGCAGCAGATAATCATTCTTTACATTTTGTTCCTGAGGCCTCTCAGCTTCTCAGGAGGAAAAATCCTAAAGAAGGGATTTTTCATAAAAGATGTCTGTGACAATATCATGTTCCCAATTTAGGATAGCTGAAGATCAAGCCAGTTACTATCAGAGGAATTCCAAGGAGGAGACACTGACAGGAGATGTGATCCAGGCCCTTCAGGAGTCCCAATCCCTTCTCTCTCTTGCTGCCTGAGCACCCAAGCACTGGGGCTGGGGGTTCCACCAGAACCTCCTCCTTTGCTGACACAATGGTTTAACCCCAATCCTTTTTTTCAGGATCATCTTGCATCATCTGTGCTGTGAAGGAGGGAAATATCTTCCCATTTCCAAGGAAACACTTAAAGGCAGTTACTACAGCATCCTACTACACACCATTAATGCCTGGCAGCCACCCTATTTCTGACACAGCCCCACAATAAAAGCAGTTGTTGCAGTGTTTGTGCCTGCAGGGAGCATCCCAAATGCAGAGCTCTCCCCATTTCTCCCCTCACACATGTACACAATGAAATAAACACCATCTGCAGAGCTCTCATTGGGCTGGGCACAGTCTGGAGGTGAGGTTGGAGGTTTCAGGGCCTCGTGGTTCTGCTGAAAGCCCTGATGCCCTCATTGTCCTACCAGGCCTTCATTGGCATGGCAGAAGTCTGCTTGTGTCACCTCCTATCCTTGCTGTTTAGTTGGAATATCTGACAATCAGACACTGATGCTGTGAGGAATAAAGTGGCTCACAAACCCCTTTTTCCTGATTTTAAATGGTCCCTTAATTTGTAACAGAGCAACCTGGTCAACTGGCTTGCAATCCTATCCCAGTCTGGATCCCACAGAATTCCCATACCTGCCTTCCTAGTCCCTCATCCAAGCAGCAATGAAAATTCTGATGGGGGAGATTCCTGTAGCACTCCAGCAACACAGCTTGAGAGTAGTCCAAGTAATTTATTTCACCAGCTATGCACCCCCATGAAGGAGTTTTGCAAAACAATGTGAACCATGGGAGACAACTGACACTCATTTCACTGGAGCCATGAAATGGTTTGTGTGTTGTTCTGCCACAATTCCCTAAAATAAACTAAAAAATAAAGGATGGGTTTTATTCGAGACCAGATGCACCACTGAAAGTCCAGCAGGTAACTGATTGTGCATTGATAAATGCATTGACTCTTGGAGTACTTTAGCTAAAGGAGTAAATTCCCCTTAGCTCTGAAGATGCATCTCCTGGTGTGAGTATTACCAATATTCATTAACTAAAAGTTATGCACTATTGGTTAGAAATAGGGAGAAAGGCATTCAGAGGGTTAACTAATTAGTTGTGCGTCTTCACAGGCATTAGCTGAAGCTGCACTGTAAAAATATTATTTCTTGGATGATCTCAGATGTCCAAGAAAAGGAAAAGTTGATTTTTAACAGATTAGGGTCTGTCAACTGTCTCAGAGACAGACTCTCATTATTCAGAGATTATACAGGGTCTATATAACAGACATTACACAGAGATTCAGTCAAGGAAAGAAGACAGAAGAGCAGTAATTGTTTGCAGCTAAGATTTTCAAAGGTTTTTGTAGCATTTAGAGGTTCCTTTCTCCATCACCCTTTAAAGAACCCAGCCCTAGCATAACAAATAATCCACCTTTGCTTGCACATGAGACCTACAGAGGCAGGCATGATCCACTTAAGCCCTCCCACCATTCCCTTAAATTCTTTAAAGCAGGTTGATTTCTGTCAGAGCTGAGAATTGTTTCCATTTTCCTCCCTTCTCCCACTCTCCCATCATCCTGAGATAACTCCTGCAGAGGCAGTGTAGGGAGCAGGGGAAAGGCAATTCTTTCTGAACATGGATGGAATAATTCAGCTTTGGCTGCAGCTGACACTGAACCAACCTCATCTGAAGGAAGGCAGCAAAGACAGCACCCTGTGGTCGTGGAGCTGAACAGGTAAATGGGGTTGTCCATCCTGTAATAAACCCCAGCTGTGCTGGCAGGGCCACAGAAGCTCTCCCCAGAGCAGGCTGTGTGCCAAAGCATCTGCAGTTAGCCCCAAGAAGCAAAAGGCCCCAGCCCAACTGCACTGGAGACCCCATGCAAAAAGACTTTTAAACCTTGTTGTGGCTGGGAAAAATCTGCCTGTGGAGTGGAAAAAGACAAGTGACCCCACAGGAGGCATCCAAATGTATCAGATGTGACCTGACTGATACAGCCCTGGCTTCTCGGGTTGCTGTTGATATTTGCTGTCCTGAGATGTGCAGGATGTCTCTGCTTCAGCCTGTGCAACTGAAGAACGAGTCTGGACTCTTCACTTTTTGGTCTTGAGGTTGTTTATTAATTCTTATCTATAAAATTTTCTTTCTGCCCATCTGAGATCTGCTCAGCAGGGCAGCCACAGGCACTCTGACCACCCCCGAGGTGGTGTTGTCCTTTTGTACTACAAACTACATATGACATATTTACACTTAATTCCCAATACCTATCACCTATGTTAGACAGTGAACTTCTATTCTAAACCAATCCCAAAGTGCCAGCATCACTGTAGAAAATGGAGACCAAGAAGAAGAAGAAGGAAGGCTGGACACACCCAGATTCCTCCATCTTGTCCCCATAACCCCCTTACCAAAAATCCTAAAATCTACATTTTCACCCTGTGATCATTTTGTTATTACACTATTCAAACTTCTGTGACTTTCATGTCCTCATACAAAGCTGGCAACTTGCTCTAGGGGTCAAAATCAGATCCCCAGGTGCTCTGGGCTGTGTGCCAGGGTCTCTGAGCCCCCCGGTGGGGTCCTCAGCAGCTCTGGACACCCGGAGGGATGAACTGAGTTCTGACACTTGCTGAGATCAGGAGGGGACTTTGGGCAGATTTAGCCCCAGGTTTCTGTCTGTCCACCCTGAGCTCAGGATGTGCAACTCCTCTGAAAGCTCTGTGCCCATCATCCAGCAGCACCAGTTCCTGAAGGTGAGATAATGCCCAGTGCTGCTTCAAGAGAAACTGAGCAGCACACGAGCAAGGGGAAGGGCATGCCAGAGCTCCAGCCTTGTGTAAAAGAAAACTCAGCTAGGATTGAGAAATGCTTCCTCCCCCTCCTCCCTCTCTGCTAAATCCTGTTACAAAACCAAATGCATCACAACATTTTTATAGTGTTCTTTTTTTTTCCTTTTTCAGTTTGGGGCTAGTGGTGACTAATGCTCAGTCCATGGGTTTCAGCCTTGCCCTGCCTGTGGGACACGTGTGTTTGGGGAGGATCTGAATCAATGTTTTGGAAGAAAAACCCCCCAAAAAATTGGAATTGGGCAACATGGTGTGTATCTTGGCTTCTGTGGGTTTCACCTGACCCCTGGAGCAGCTGTGCTGCTCTGTCCAGAATGCTGACAGGGCTGGGCAGGGCTCAGTGAGTGATGGGCCCTAGGGCTGACCTCCTCCTGAACCTCCTGACAAAGCCTTGGCTGAAGCTCTGCCAGCCCTCTGCCCCTGCAGCCCAGAAATCACTGCAGATCCAGTGAGAGGTTTGCTGTTCTCCCAGAGCCTCAGACAAGGACAGACCACCTCAAATCACCTCTTGCTGCTCCATCTGAGTTTGTGATGCTGCAGAGCTGCAGCACATCCATTACACCTCTAGAGAAAACACTTTGATTTTCACTGCATTTACCAGAACACAGCCTTTGCCTCCTGCCTTCTTCCCCTTGGAACTATTCCCTTATCTAAACTGAATTTGTGTGACTTTCCCCCAGCAGCAGCAATCAGAGATGCCATTCTTAGGACAGGATTCACCTCAGGGAACATCCAGTTCTCTCAGGCAATGTCCAACCTCCCCTGGAAGCAGAGCTCAGGTCCTTCCAAAGGGCAGTGCACAGACATCACCCTGCACCCTGCCACTGCCATGGGACACTGGAGAGAGCCCTGGGTCTCTACTGACCATAGAAACCAACAGTTCACAGCAATTCCAACCCCTATGAAACTTGATTTCCAGCTATTCCAAAGCTGCAGCAACTGTGACATAATGTGGGGAAAAAATTTAATCAAAGTCCCAATTTAATTGGTTAAAATGGTATATGTATCAACTTCCTGGGAAAAGTGATAATTTTCCATCCTAAAGGGATCATTTCAGGATCACTAATATGAAGTTTTCTTGCAAAATGCTTTTACAGGGATTTATTCTGATTTTAAGGTGGTGATGCTCCATGAAAAACAGGTAGATATAGCAGCAACATTTGAAAGAAAATCTGAATGTAGCCATGCACCAAAGCAGGGGAAATGTTTTTGCATTAAATGCAATAAAAGAGGATGGTCAGGCACAAAGCCAGTCCTTGGAGCAACTCCCTGACATCATTTCCTAAACACCCTGACGTGGCTGAGGTCAGACATGGGCTGTAAGGCCACTCATCACACTCAAAGGCCACCCACTGTTCAGCTCCAGCTTTTTACTGCTTCCTCAAAACATGTTTGTCTATCAAATTCTTGGATGAGTTTCCTCAGATGGGGAATAAAAACAATAAGAAAAGGAGGTTGGAAAAAGTCACACACGTTTTCTCACAGCACTGAAATATTCAGCACTGGAGCAGTGTGGACTAAGCTATTCCCAGGTCAGTATTCCTGACTGTCCAGCTCTGCCTGGGGAGGAAAATATTTGTTTGCCTCATAATGAGTATCATTTTGGCTCAGGGGCCATGATCTTGTCCAGTCTGACCTTCTGCTGTGTCTCAGGGGGCTGGCAACTGATGCAGATGGAATTCTCCATCACTGCCTTGTCTGAGGAAGGGAATTTGCTGTTTACAAAAGAGTAACAGGCAGATTTCAGCAAAGTCACTTTTTTTTTTTTTAATTATTATTACATTAAATATTTTGTGGCAAAACTAAAGTCAAGTCATCTAAACATTGTCTGGAGTGAAAATTCAGATTAATCTGGGAGATGATTTGTTTTTCCTTAAAGGAGATATTTCTCCCCTGCCCAGTGGCAATGCACAGACTACAAAGATTAAAAAGCACAAGTCTAAACACCACATTAAAGAGCATAAACCCCTTCAGCAACAAGTTCCTCCTTTCCACATCCCTTTTCCAGCAGGGTTTGTTTCAGCCTACATTCCACTATCTACCAATCATGGCATTTATCTCAGACACTTAAAGATAAAAATCCTTTATCCTCTTCTGACCTTTTTTCAGACTGCACCTTGAGGTGCTCTCCCACTTATTTACTTCAAGCAAAATGTGAATGCCTGGGATAACAGTTCAAGGCCTATCCAGTGACACCTTGCACAGAAACCTTTGGGATTGTGATTCACCCCACACCATTCTGGACTAGGTGTTTGCTTCACAACATAAAAAGAGGAACTGTAAAATGACATAAAGCCCTGAGCATAAGACACAAGCTTCATAGACTATGAGCTGTAACAAATTTTGGATTTTGAATTGGTTTTTAATAGAAATTTTGTTCTGGCCAGCACAGCACAACTTTGCTGAGCCTGTGAAGGTCACAGTCTATGGAGCATCTCTGTCCCAACATGACACATACCAGACTTCAAATTCTAGTCTGGACATCCTTGCTGGCAAAGAGCAGCCTTAGAACATGTAAACAAGAGTCTTTTTCTGTCAGGAAGATAGAGGGTTCAAATTCTAAGCTATAAAAATATTGCCTCAAAAGTGACACAGCAGCATTCATTTTACCCCTGAATACTGAAAGCACTTTTATGACTCAGCCAAATCAGTGTATCACAGACTCATAAATTCACAGTAACTGCCAGGAGGGCTTTTATTTACACATCTTGAAAACAAACAGCAGCTTCTATCTCTAAAACATCTTTTTAAACTTTGTCTCGGAAAGATTTTCATTTAGCAATAAAGTTATCAGCATGTGAGATAAATTTCTTCAGTTTTGAGTGATGACACTGAAAAACCCACATCAGTGACTTCCAAAGAAAAATTAAGGAAAATCACAGTTGCTGTATCTGCCAGGCAATCAAGCCCATGCTTTTCCCTCTATGTAGATGATTTTGTCTTGCACAGATGGCTATTAGAGTACTGAAATGAATAAAATATGTTTGGATAACATGCTGTTGTTATACAAAGTGATCTTGAGGATTTCTTCATTCCAGCCTCTAGAGAATTTCCAGGATAAACCAGTCTGAATATGCTTCAATGTTTTTACAAACTCTGCATGTCACTTTGGATATTATCACTGTGCAACTTAAATCCTCAAACCATTGCAAAGCCAGAAGAACTTGGATGCTTTAATCACTTAAGGACTCGTGAAAATGTGGAGATCTACCACTGTTTAAATAGTCAGTAAGTTTCCTAGCACCATTAATGATCATTAATTTTGGATTCTCTTCTGCTTCAACCCAAAACAAAGAGCAGAGCAGATTCAGTCAGACAGATCCGTGGACAACAGCCTTTGGCTGCCTGGGAGGACCCAGCCTGTCAGGGTGTAGTCAGAATATTTACTTGGTCATGACTTTATCCCAGCTGAGGCACAGTGAGTTTCATCTTTGTGATTAAATTGTTCAGACATTTAAGAGATTCTTGCTTGCAAAGACAGAGTAAGAAACTTTTTCCTTATTTATATCAAGCTGTTTCTTTCTGTAGCTCTTTCACTGCTTGAGCTAATTTTTGATTTTCCCAATGTGATATAAATACACTGAGTTGAATTCATCACTTCATTTCAGACAAATTTCTCTGTTAAACACTAACATCAGTGCCATCACTGAGAAATTACCCTCCTGATTTACCAGCTTAGAAATCTTTGGAATCCCAATAATCTCCCTCCTATCTTTTGCAATGACTACTGGCAGCCATAGGAGCATTCTCAGTGCCCAACCTCACAGCACTTCCCAGAGAACACAAAGTGTTTGATTTGGAATTATGGATTTGAAGCCACATTCTGGGTAAAACAAAAGGGATCCAGGCCTCCAGTTCCTGTTGTGTATTCAAAGCACCACAAAATTTCCTCTGAAGATGAAGATTCTCTACGAATATCCAGGAATTGCTGCGAGAACTTCATCATCTTTATTTAATCAGGGACGAACAGCTAAAGTGAAGTCAGTGAAAAACCTAAGGAAACATTTCTTAACTCTCAAAAGACAGGAGAAGAGCCTGTTTCTAATAATGTTGAGGTTTGTCAGTGTTGCTTTTCCCTTGTCTTACAACAAAAGCATTTACAGTTCAGCCATTATGTTCACTGGGGGCGATGCTGGTTTTAATTTTTTGCAGATTTTGGAATGTCTGCACAAGCAGCTTAACCTGGTGTCCCTGTGTCTTCCAAGCACAGCCTCCCCCTCAGGGTCTGCTGCAGGGCAGATTCTCAGCTAAATCATCCTCACTGCAGCTAAACCATCCTCATCCTCAGATTCTCAGCTAAATCATCCTCACTGCAGCTATACCATCCTCAGAGTCTCAGCTGTAAATCATCCTCACTGCAGCTAAGCCATCCTCATCCTCAGATTCTCAGCTGTAAATCATCCTCACTGCAGCTAAACCATCCTCATCCTCAGATTCTCAGCTGTAAATCATCCTCACTGCAGCTATACCATCCTCATCCTCAGATTCTCAGCTGTAAATCATCCTCACTGCAGCTAAACCATCCTCATCCTCAGATTCTCAGCTGTAAATCATCCTCACTGCAGCTATACCATCCTCATCCTCAGATTCTCAGCTGTAAATCATACTCACTGCAGCTAAGCCATCCTCATCCTCAGATTGTCAGCTGTGAATCCTCACTGCAGTTAAACCATCCTCAGATTCTCAGCTGTAAATCATCCTCACTGCAGTTAAACCATCCTCATCCTCAGATTGTCAGCTGTGAATCCTCACTGCAGCTAAACCATCCTCATCCTCAGATGCTCAGCTGTGAATCATCCTCACTGCAGTTATACCATCCTCATCCTCAGATGCTCAGCTGTAAATCATCCTCACTGCAGCTATACCATCCTCAGATTCTCAGCTGTGAATCATCCTCACTTCAGCTAAGCCATCCTCATCCTCAGATTCTCAGCTGTAAATCATCCTCACTGCAGCTAAACCATCCTCAGATTCTCAGCTGTGAATCATCCTCACTTCAGCTAAGCCATCCTCATCCTCAGATTCTCAGCTGTAAATCATCCTCACTGCAGCTAAGCCATCCTCATCCTCAGATTCTCAGCTGTGAATCATGCTCACTGCAGCTAAACCATCCTCATCCTCAGATTCTCAGCTAAATCATCCTCACTGCAGATAAACCATCCTCATCCTCAGATTCTCAGCTGCAAATCATCCTCACTGCAGCTAAACCAAGGGCTGATGGTGCTTGCAAGTCCCCTCAATCCACCTCTGTCCACAGGCACACACAGCTTTGGTTTGGTTCATGAGATATTCAGCATTTTAGGGGAATAAATGTGCTCGTTAAGATCAGGAAGGAGAAATGCCATGGTTGGATTAGATCTGAAATATTTGGATTGAATTTGAGTTATTCCTCTTATAGTGCAGACAGCAGCTGTTTGAGCAGTTGGGTCATGTGCCCAAATGTGAAAAGCAGCTTTTAGGCAATTGTCACTTGTGAGGAGTTTTATTTGTGGAGAGCAGAGTCAGAGAGTGAGGGAGGAGAGGCCAGAGGATGAGGTGCTGCATTCACATCTCCATTTAGGGAGGAAAATCAGATGTCCAAAGCTTAAATGCCCTTATCTGAAGGGAGGAGGAAACAGCAGTGGTCATGCACAGCAAATACAGCTCTGCACAAAAATGGATTATCTATAGTTATCCCACTGACCCAGGGAGAGAAAACACCTGATTTTTGTCTTTTATCAGTCCCACAAGTGCTTCCTTAAAGCTCCTGTGGTCAACTTGCAGCAGCAATAAAACTCCAAAGCTCAGCCCACAGGTGGATCACAGCTAAATGAGATTTAAGTTTTTACTCACCATCACAGGACTGAAGATTCAGTACAGTCTTAGGAAAAAACCCAACCCCATTTTGATAATTATTCACTGTATCAGACTGGAAATTGCTGTCTCCAGACAAAAATCAGACCTCAGTGTGCTTTCTACAGCACAGACACTCTTTATTAAACAGACCTTGGGGAGCCACTTGTCCATCTCCCAAGCCCAGGAGTGCCCAGATGGCTCCTGGACAGCTCCAGACACAAATTCCATTTCCTGATGCACATGAGGAGCTCAAGGTGGCCTCTGCCACCTCCAAAGTTCAGTGCAAGAACTGAATAATTGTGAGATAACTGTAACACTTGCTCTTAACAAAAAGTGTATTTATCCTGAGGAACAGCATTTTATTTCCTGAAAGCTGGAAAAAAATGCAAATTCAAAATCGTTTAGTCTTTGTGATTAAGTTAGAAACATTGCCACATACAGGCAAGAAAGCAGTTCTAAAAGGTTCTCTCAGCTGTGAAGGATTTTTAAAAGCTTCTTTTTAGCCAAGAAAACATACATATTTATTTAATCTTTAAATAGAATTAATCTTGAAGGAAACATACATTTGAATCACAGGAACACAGCATGAAATTCAAACAAATTACTCTGAAAATCGAAGGCAGAATGGCTTACTAAACCTCAAATTCCAGCTCATCCCCAGTACCCTTTTAAATATGGAAATAATATGACAAAAGCATGAAGCTCTTCACACAGAAAGCATTTTTTGGATGTAGATGCTTTCCACTCCTGCTGAAGAGTGTTGACAGAACAATACCTCCATTTCCTTTGCAACTGGCATGTTTAGGCTGTAATTTTTGCTTCAGAGAAATCAGACATTTAATTCTTTTGGAAGACTAAATCAATGAACTACCAATTACTGTAAGAAGACTTATGCTAGCTGGGGATATGATCCTCAGGCTTTTTGTTTTACAGTCTCAAAATAAATTTTACCATGTCATTCTTGCCATCACCACATCGCCTCAGGACAAACAGAAACGGTTTGAGAAACCAATTTTCATCTAATGACAACTGAACCAACTAAATGAAACCTGACATTTTAAACTTTAAAGAGACATTCAGAGCCTTGCAGTTGTACTGTTTGTGCTCTAGAAATTACATTGAGGTCGTTTAATATTTTTTTTCTTTAGAGGAAACAACCACAACAACATAAGAAAGCCTTCATCCAATCTGAGGGAGGGAAATACAAACTGGAAAAAGTGCCAAGAGAGAAGATAACAGAATACTGGCATCTGGAGAGCTGTCTGCTTGGCAAGCATGCATGTCATTTACAAATGTTTGCCTTTAATTATAGTCCTGCAAGACTTGGGTGAACAATCCCACTGAGCAAGCTGCCACTTTCCAAAATTGCCACTCCATCCTATGGAAATAAAGGGTGGCCACTGAGGGGGTTTTGCTTCCTGTCAGGACGCAGCCAGCAGCAAAGGGCACAACTAAAACCAAAGAATTTTCTGACTGACATCAGGAGTGGGATTGAGCCATCAAATTGTTGTCATATGGGGTCCACACAGTCACCAGACCTTCAGGCTTTATGGTGCATTGCTCAGCTCTTCTTCTGGGCAAGCCCCATCTTAACAAGATTTTCCAGGCAAAATAAAAATAAAACGATGGAATTCGTAGAATAAGGGTGAGCAACAGCTCAATTCTGGGAACACTTCAGCAATTCCAGAAAGGAACATGTCACAACTTCTCCAGCTGAAAACATTAAGGACAGAATATTATGGGAGGAATGTTTTATCCAGTCAGAAACCAAGATGGAAACATGCCAAACAGTGTTTTCATGATGCCTCCCATACTCAGCCTGCTGGGGGACAGACAAGGTGACAAACAGAACACAGTGAGATTCCCAAAGCTTTGAAAGGAGCCAGGGACCAAAAACCCTGGTATTAATATTGAGGTGTACCAGCATAAATCACTGGTGGGATTAAAAGTGAATTAAACTATGTTTATAAGTTTCTATTGTTTAGAAAAGACACATCCTTAAAATAACATCCCCAAGAGAACAAAACAGTATCTGTTTCAGTCTAAATAGAGCTTCTTAAATTAAATACTCATCTCAAAAAAAGTGAGGCCCTCCCAAGTTCTGGAGCACTGCGTGCTCCCATATTTTCATTTTTCAAATTAACACACAAGATCTCTTTGGGGTGAAGCACTCCGCCAGAGCTGGGCATCACCAGCCTGCTAAAGAAAGGTGAGGAGAGACACAAAATCCTGGAACAGTGTGGAATTCCTGATCCTGGTGGACCTTCTCAGACACAGAAATGGAATTTTATCAGGTTCTCAGGGTTTCTGGTCCAGAGGCACAGCACCCTGCACTCACCTTGTTAGTGTTCAGGAACACATAATCACAGAATGATTATAGGCAGGTGCTTTTATTGAGAGCTCTGGGTGTCAGGGGTACAGACCCAAATCTGGCTCCAACATGGGTTTGGGAGAACATGTTTTTATATTCTATCATTATATAACTACATATTAATTATGAAACTTACATTGTTCAATTGCATACATTGATTTCATGCAAGCATGGGTTTCTCATGATCCCCCTCAAACCTTTGAACACAGTTTCTCATGATTCTTCTTACGATTAAACAATAATTATATCTAATTACTAAGCAATCATCACATTAACAATTATATCATTTATCATATACTGATTACACAGGTGCAGTTTCACATGATCCAGCAAACACAGGGCCTAACATTTCCCGGGGCCTACCAAGCCTAACTTTCTTTCTAACTCCCCTGAATATACCATGATTTTAGAAACATTTTATCCCTATACTATCAACCCCAGCCTGGATGTGGCCTGCAGACCCTGGCCTGGGAAATGGGACCTGGACAAGGCTCACACAGCTGGACACAACCCCCTGTGACAATTTGAGTAATTAGGCAAATGCCTAACAGAGATCTGAAGTTTCATCATGTTGAGATGTTTGATGGTGCTGGGAGGTCGATTAGGGCATCATTGATGATTTTCAGGATTTGGTGGTTTTTACGAAGGTTGAGGGCCATTGGTTGTTTCTGTATGTGGATATGAGGATGATGAGAATGGATAAAGTGAATGATCCTCAGTAGGCTTTGATTAGGCCAGAGTGGAGGGTGGTGGCAGCTTTGGTTGCTATTAGTGGCAGGTTAGCGAGTCCTTCTGGGCCTGGTGTTTTGTATCAGGAGAGGTCAATTAGGTGGGAGGCAATGTTTTGTCCTCCACTGAGGAAGCTGGTTATGCTTAGGTGTTGGATTAAAGGGTTAAAGTACCCTAGGGATGTGGAGAAGTTTGAGAGAGGAGTTTGTTTTGTGAGGATGAGTGTTTGGGCTATCTTTAAAATTTCTAGGGCTAAAGCAATGTCTAGGGCTGTTATGATCAGGGCAGTATTTTAATGGAAAGTGGTTTGGCTATTGGAAGGGTTTTTGTTGGGATGAAGAATGAGGTGATGAGGAATCCTGCCAGGATAATTTTAAATTCTCTTTAGCAAAACGCAATCCAATACAAAATATTTGCTGTTAACAGGATTTTCTCAGGGTCCAGTGCCCATCAGATTTCCAGAGGCAAGCCTGTTAATTATTACTTGGAGGCTTTGGTAGCAAAGGTTACTTTAGAATAATAATAGGCCAAACCTGCAGACAAAGTCAACACACATTTTCCAGTTTGTCAGGTGACAGCAGAACACCTGCAGAAGCTGAGGCAGGGCTTGCAGCAGAGATGTCATAGCCACAGAGAAAGGATCAGTGTCATGTTCAACATGAATTAGCACAGTGGCCACAGTCTGGGCATTTCAACCTTCCCATCCCCTTTTCCTGGGATCAACATAATGTTTCCTCAACTGATTATTAAGTATTTTTACTATATTCAACAAGGTATATTTTGTGGCAGCTCTTCTGATGTAGCAAAAAAGGCCCTTCCCTTTGCACTGCAGGCTGGGTCCAGAAAATATTAATAATAATTAAATTAATATTTAATTTACATTAATAAAAATTATATAGATATATATGTATATATATTACATTAATATAATAATAAAACAATAATAATATCAGCCTGGAATACAGGAGACTCCTTTGGAGTCTTCCTGGTTCCTCAGGAGGCTGCTCTCAGATGTTGTGAGCTGCCAAGCATGTTTTCCATGCCTGATGTAACAAAAATCCTCCTGTTTGGTTTTTCCTTTTCCATCAAGCTATGGGAAAAAAATCCCAAATGAACCTCCCAGTTGTGAAATACACAAACATACTCCCCAAAAAATACACCTTTGCTATTTCTCAGCCAAGAAAGGGCAATGGTCTGTAGGGAAAAGCTGCCTGGAGCTCCCTACCTTCACCTGCCAGGGTATTAACAGGTGCCACATTTTCTCTTCAGAACGTGTTCAGTGAAAAAAAATGAACCAACCCAACCTCAAAACCTTGGGAGAAAATAATAATGGGAGAAGGGCAAAAATAAAACAAAGCCCACAATGTTTTCAGTGAATTGTTTGGCTGGACACCATCAGAACATGCTGTTCTAAATACCTTAAATCACCAACAAGGGAAAGCCCTTCAGGGCTGAAAAATGTTTCCTTGCCTCCAAGAAAAAAAAAATTCAATAAATATTTCAGCTTTATTAGCGCACTTGGGGAAAAGTTGCAACATTAAAATTAAAACCAAAAAGTATTTTAACCCAGTATTTTTCCCCCACAAAATCCCCACTATTTTTCCCTTCCATTCTTACAAAATGTGAGTGCTCCTCAAAAAGATAAATTCCTCGGAACATCTGGGACTGTTCTTAACTTCAAAATTATTCCAGGATTGTATTAGGGTAGCATAAATAGTGACAATGTTATTCTATCATGGTGTGCTCTATGAGAACTTCCATTCTTGGTTGGTAAAATGAGAATTCCAGTTCCAAGGGTTTCCAGTTACTTTTTTGATCTCTGTAGATCAGTGCATCCTATATGTATTTGAGTTATTAGAACTCTTATTTAAATTACATTTAGATTTCAAAATCCTGGCTGCTAAGTGCTGTGGAAAGTTTTGAATTTCAGTGAATTCTCATGCACCAAATCACAATTGACCTCCTCTGTCTCAGCACTCCAGGGCAAAACCAGGTGGCCACACTTCTCTTGAAAATAACATTACATTTCCAGCTGCTGGCAAAAATATCCAAATCAACTGATTTCACTAAATAAAAGAAGAAAGCAGATTCTGAACCCATCTGATCCAGAACTGCAGCCATACAGGAAGGGTAAGACTTGTTTTGACCTGGATTTGAAAGACCTTGCCCTCCACTTTTGGACGCCTCCTCCAAGGAGCCCAATCCCCTGGGATCTCGGTAATCCCTACATTTCCAGTCTGTGGAACACCAGGATGCAAGAACAGCAATAGCAGCACAGAAGATCACTCACTCCACCAAATCCACCCTCATTAAACAAATAAAGCTCCCGAGGCTGATTTTCAGTCGCTCCAACAAAAAACCCCCAAGGTTCAGAAGCCAAGTGCCAGCACCAATTTACCCTCAAAGAAGCCCAGAGCACGATGAAGCCCTGCCCACGCCGGCATCTCAGAGGGGTGGCAGCTCATTGTCCTACCCCCACCGCCCCTCCCCTTCCCTCCCAGCTCAGAATTAATTCTAACAACGTGAAGACAATTCGACTTAATTGCAACTGCATCATCTGCAGGATCCCGCTGCCAATCCCGCCCTCTGAGTGCGCAGTTGCCAGGGCAACGGGTGCGGAGAGGATGCTTTTGTGCTGCCACTTGCATCCTCGGGAGCCGTGCCAGCCTCCCGCAGCTGGGATGGGATGGGGTTAACGCCTTCCTGCCCGGGAGCCGCCTGTCTGTCCTTCCTGCCTGCACCAGCCCTTGGCAAGCAGCTCCTTGCGAGAGTCTGACCGAAATATCCTTCATTTTTGCTTCACGATTGTCATGGAGAGAGACCACTGAAAAATTAAAAACTGCTGTCTGCTGAACCAGTGAGGGGAGGGGAAATCATGTGCCTGGTTCTTAGCTCACTGTTTCCACAGGTGTTGTTTGTTATACGCCACACTGAACTCAAAGGGGCACCCTGCCCTTTGTGCACAATGGCCCAGGAATCCTCCCCACCTCCCGGCCTGGCTGGTTGGAGCTGTGGGGTGGTCCCTCCTCCAAGGGAAGACCCCTCTTGCCCATCCTCAACCATCGTGACAGACAAGTAGAGATGTAGGCCTCTTCATCAAGGAACCAAGACATGAAACCCCTGTGTGAGAAGGCTCCCCCCTCTCACCTTCTTCCAGAGACTGGGACTGAAACCCCCAAACTCAGGGGAGGTGTGCAGTGTGGGGAGGAAAGCTGCCCAGAGCAAGCACAGGTGTGAGCACTGGGCCATGAAAACAATGGCTCTTGCCTGCTGCCTGGCTCGACTTTGTGTACACCTGACCAAATCCATTCTTTCCCCCTGCAGACCTTTGTTTCGGTTGTGAAATTCATTCCCCTTCCCCCAACAAAAAACTGTATAACTGGGGTTCAGATGAACTGTGCCTCTGAGATCTCCCCAGACGTGACCTGGTGAACTTTGTCGGCTGGACCCTGAAGGATAATGCACGTTTGGTAGCTATAACCCACCCCTCCTCTTCCTCCTTTTTTTCTTTATTTTCTCCTTTTTTCCCCAGTTCCCCTCACCAACACATTTCTGTTGTGGTTATTTCAATAAAATTGCACCTGTTGATTGTTACTGTAAATCCCTGTGCATGTTGGTTCTTTGCACCCTGAGGTCACCCCTACAAACCACCATGTCATCCGTTCACCAGGACGGATGGTGACACTCCTCCCGCTCTGCAGAGTGACACCTGCACAGCAGGGACAGATGGCTGCAGCTCAGCTCCACAGCTCTGGGCACCCAGGGTGTTGGAACAGCTCCCCTCAAACTGCAGCAGTGCCAGACTCTGTTTGCAGGATCTTTGGGGTACGTGGTTTGTCCTCAATGAGGAAAGAAAAGGTGCTTCACCATCATTCAGGAATTATTTTCTTCTGGTGGTTTCCCATCAGCCTGTTGTTGTCCTTTCACCCACTCCCTCTACACCAACAGAGGACTGCACCATGTCTGGAGGAGTACACAGTCCCTGCCTCCACAATTTTAACCTAAAAACCATGATTAATGTGTACAGAAACCTCCCCATCAATCTGTGATTATCTTCCAGGGCAGACTGCTTCCCAGAGCTTAGCTCCTAATAGCTTTCCTATTTCTTTAAGATGAAGGGTTTAAACTTAGGTCAGAGCCTACTTTGCCTATGACCTTTTATACCACTTTGGAGTCTGCAAGGCTTTTATACCACTTTTGAGCCTGCAAGGCTTAAGCCCTTCTATAAAAATTAAGGTGCACTGCAATCATTCTCTTTACATACACACACATGCAGTTAACAAAGAAATATCTGACTTTAAACTTTTCCACAGATAATGAGCTGTAGCTGAAGATCACAAGCTAAATCTGCTTTTAATGGCAAGGAAAACTATTTGCAACAATGGCAAACAGCCTCCCTGCTAGTGCACTCACAACTAATTACAGCACACAAAGTGCCTGTTGAAAAGATCACCAGAGCCATCTAGAAAGTCCTAAAATTCTCCAGTACAGCTGCACTCATGGAGTGAATGTCTGAAAGTCACCCACTGAAGATGCTGGACTGTCTGTGGAGGACAACATCCATGGTGTTGAGATCTAGGATGCAACAGACACACAAGGAAAAGAAGCCAGTTTGGGATTGATTTCATCTTGGTGCAAAGCTGAGTCTTCCACAGCCCTTTTCTGTGAAAGACTTGCCCTTTCCAAGCAAACCACCAGACACTGGCTCACACAGCCTCCAACCTGAATCCACCTTTGTGTCCCCAGCTGTGCTTGAGGCACATGAAAGGATTTGTGAGCTCCCTCAAAGCTCAGCAGAAGTTCAGCACCTTTTGAAACACATTTCCTCATCCCCCAGATGCCACATGTGCCATTATTCCCAGTGCAAACACAAACACAGAGCTTTGCAACTTCTGTTTACCCACACTTGAACAAGAGTTAATAACCACCAAAAGTAGAGAAATGTGCACAATTCTGGGACAGGCAGGGAAACAGAAGCCTAAACTTCAGCTGTTTCAGTACATGTAGCCTTTGCAGAATAAGTATTCTTTTCAGGAAAATAATAATTATATCATGCAAATCTTTAAGGGTAAGGAGGAGAGGTGGGGAGGGACCCCTATTGTAATTAAGCAAGATGATTGCTGTTGCTCCATATTTTTAACTGGAAAAAAAAGGGGGCTGAAGGAATTAAAAAGGCACATTCAGATGTGAAAAAGTGATCACTTAACCATGAGCCACACTCCAGAAGGGAGCTGGGGCACAGAGAGGGGATCTGGCAGACCAGGTAAGTGTCACTGCTCATGGGGGCTGTTACAAGCCTGTGAGAGTCTGTCCGAATTTTCCCTCATCTGCCTCACGATTGTCATTGGGGGACCACTGCAGAGAAGACCCCTCTGTCTAGAATCTCTGGCTCTGAAGGAGAAAGTCACACACCAAAGGCCCTGAGCCCTGAGAGCACAGTGTTAAGCTATTTGTTTTCACAGGTGTGTTTGCTGTATGCTAAGAAGAGGGCACCGTGCCCTGTTTGCAACAATAGCCTTGGGAGCTGTCCCACCTCTCAGCCTGGCAGGACTTCTCCTGAGTTTCAGGTGGTTTCCCACAGAAGACCCTCACCTGTTTTACACCTACTGTGACAGACAGACTGAGATGGAAGGAGCCTTTCCATCAAGGACTGAGACATGGAACCCCCGTGTGAAAAGGTCCCTCTGCTCCTTCCAAGGACTGGGACTGAAACCCCAAACCCGGGGGAGGTGTGTGGGGGAGGCAAGCTGACCAAAGCGAGATGTTTGCCTGCAGGATGTGACCACTGGACCACGAAAACAATGGTTCTCATTTACTGCTGAGAACATGGACTACCTGTTACATCTATTCCTTATTGTATCTGTTTCCCCCCCCCCCCACACACAATTTTCAATACAATTATCATAATAAAACCCTCTGAGTTAGCTAGAGATGCTGAGATCTCCCCAACCTAACAGGCAGATCCTTGACTGGACCAAAGGACTTCGTCTCTACGTTGGTACCTCTATCACTGTCTTTCTCTCTCTTTCTCTATCTTTTTTCTCTCCCTTAATCCCTCTATCGCATTTTGCTGTGGTCATTCAGTAAAGGAGCATTTGTTTTGATTATCACTGCAAACCCCCTAGTACTGTGCAGTTTTTTTGCAGCCTGAGATCAAATCCACGAACCATCACGACATCCGCTCACAAGGATGGGTGGTGACAAAGCCCATCACTCTGTCACACAGAAGGCAGCAGTGCAGCTGCTCTGAGAGGAGTGCACATCACTGCCATGCCAGTTGATGCCATTCCCCTTTAATACCCACTCTCCTCCAGCTCTGGATTCCCCCCAGGCCCATCCTGGCAGATATCCCAGGCTGTGAGGAGCTGTCACTCCTCTCCATACCCCAAAACTGCTCCTGCAGTGGTCATGCAACTGCTCAAAGCCTGACACAGTGCCAGGACACCTCCCTGTCCTGCAGGCACCACTGGGCTCCACACGAGTCCCAAACATAAGCAGATGTCTCTGGTCTTGTTCAAACTGGAAAACAGGGTCAGACTGCAGTGACACAGCTACAGAGGAGACAGGAATTAAACGATGAAGAGCATTACATCTGAGAGACATTTAACCTGACAGCCAAATCTTTCATGACCCTCATTCCGTGAAATTTATGACAACTGGGTTACTGTTGATTATTCTGGAGGACATTGAGACCACAAATCCTGGCACTGTGGAATAAAGAACATTAATGCAAAATGTAAAGCTCACCCAGACTAAGGGCCCACACAGGGATTTTCCCCAAGCTTCCTCTGCCTTCCAAATGAGAGCGAAATCTTAAACAGGTAACAAGGTAGGGAAGGGTTTAGGATTTCAATCAGCACTTGTAAATATGAAGTTGTTTCAGCTCCTGAGACAATGGATCATTTTCCACCAGTTATAAGCAAACAAAAGCTGGTGCTGCACAAGTCAGAGCCCCTGAATTCTCTGTCACTTCAGCCCTGGATAAATCACCAACCTGCTCATCCCACACACCCCAATTTCGGAAGTGGGGAGACATTTTTTCCACCTATTCCACTGTATCATTCTAGAACACAGTACTGCCTTATCTCCTGGACTTTTCACTTGCATGGTGATAACCACCCCTGAAAAGGCTGGAAAACTGGTGAGAAGAATGGAAAATGGGGCCCATGGCATGCAGTGTTTCCAGGAAAAGGGCACTGGGCTGTGCAGATGCAACTCCCCACCCTCAGCCAGGTAGCTGACCTTTGGAGTTATGGGGATTTAATCAAACAGAGCAGTGTCCCTCAGTGGGCTGGGACACAGGAGGGGTTTCTGGGGAAGCAGATCAGCAGCCCTGTCTCACAGTGCCTTTCTGGGCTCTTTTCCTGGACACAGACCAGCTCTGTCTTCCCAGAGCATCAGGGTGCAATCACAGCCCCCTCACAAAGAGAAGATGCAGATGAAAGCAGTTTAAAAAACACAGGGTCAAGCAGGGAAACCAGGAAAGCACATGATAAAAGTCTCATTCTGTAGGATCAGACTATTTTCCTTTGTGAATAACTGAAGATCACTGTTTATCTCTGAAGCAAACTTACCCACTCCTTCCTCACATGCCTGCCTGCCCTGCTTGGGGGATCACTGCTGTTTGTTTAATACTGACAAAGATGTCCTTGAGATCCCATCCTTTCTGCAGGGTCAGTGAAAAAGTTCACACAAACCCGAGGTTTAGTTAAAAATAAGACAAAGCATCCATTCAGCAGTGACAGGAATTCCTGGGTATTTTCAGGCCGTGCTGAGCAGGACCACCACACAGAGGCAGTGTTAACCAGCACAGGTGGCCAAGGACACCCCTCTTGGCAGGACACAGCTGCCCCCAGCCCCACTTCAGCTTGGCAGGGGCTGAAAGAATTTTTTTCCAGGGAAAAGATTTTTTTTCCAGGGAAATCACAAGAAAAGAGCAGGATGATGCTAATATCAGTGGGCCAAAAGAATGTCCACTAACCAGAGGCAATGTTTCTTACCCTTTTTCCAACAAACCAGCAGGTTTTCCCCACAGAGAATCTCCCCAGGAGGTTTCCTGCATGAGCTGAAGGGCTCTGGAAGATGCTGCACCTTTGAAATGGTCACACTCAGCTCAATTATTTCACAGGTTTATCTCAGAGGAACTGGGGTATCAGCAGAGCTCAATGTTCTGAAACACTAGCAAGGATTCACACACCAGGAGAGGCTTAGATTAGATACAAGGAGGAATTTCTTTTCCAAAAGGGGTGTCAAGCACTGGAACTGAAGTGGTTTTTTAGAGACTTGGTGCTGGGACATAGCTTAGTAATGGACTCAGTAGTGTCTGGGTAAGTGTTGGACTCAGTGATCTTAGAAGGTTTTTCCATCCTGGAAGATTCTGTGGTTCTGTGTTTTTGGCATCAACACCAGAATTCACCCTCTGAACTTCTGGTTGGCAGAGGCCAGGGACTGGTGGCATATGGGTCAACATCTCAGGAGGGTCAGGTGAATCTGTGCTTGGTTTTGTGATAAATGATAATAAAATTTATGTAAATGGAATTTTAACTAATATGTGATGTTTCCTACATTATCATCATTTTTAATGGGTAATAACTGAATGCAAAGGTAATTACTGACCTACAATTAGGCTTCAAACCACTGACCACCACCTTGAACAATCTCATACATACAAGAATGGCCCAAAATGGCATCCTTGGCTAGAGTTTAGCTCTTGCTTCATATCTTTTATGAAGAACAAACACTCTTCCTGACCTCACTCTGAATGGTTGCACAGTATTTCCTCTTCTAGGAGGGGATAAAAGACTCCAATAAACAGGAAGGTGCTCAGTAATAAAAATAAACCCACAGACTTTGGAATGTCTTCTTTTTCTTTCCCAAATTACTTCTCCCCATTCTTCAGTCTCATGTCTTACTTGAAAAGCTGAAATGAGAAGCAGGAAAGCAACGCTTGGACTGCTCACTAAAATTCCAGTAGAGAAGCTGTTGTGAGGAATGAGCACCACCAGGAAAGAAGAAGAGAAGCAAAAAAGAGAAGCAGCCTCAGGCCATCCTGGCAAAGAGAGTCCAGCCCTGGTCAGCCTCATCTGCTGTCCCCTGTCACAGAGGACACAGAACAGCCCCAGCTGCATATGAAGGACATCACATTGGCATCAAGTCTGTGCTTCCAGAAGATTAACTCCAATCCCAGAAGTGGACACGGGTGAAGTAAAGGGGTGATTCATAATGCTTAAGGGCAAAATTACTGCATGCATCTGGCTGGAGGCTTCCACTGTCCTCTCCATTACACTTGTCACAGTAAGAGAACAGATGACACTGATGGAAAACCAGACTGGGGATGGGTTTCTGTTCTTCTGAATTGTTTGCTTATGGCTGTGAACTGATTTAAAAATACATGTGAAGCATAAAATCTCAGAGTAAACCAACTAACAGACCATAGATATAGGTGGCATTAATGATTTGAAATGCCTACTACATTAGTTCCAATTCAAAGCAAATGACATATTTGTTTTCCTGTTAAGATGCCAGTAAAAGTGGCAAACAGACACAAGCATTCTTGGTTGCTTACAGATAATAGTTGATCATTTGGCACAGAAAATCACTGGTGGGCAATTGAGGTTCTACACAAGTCAGAGACAAAATCCACTGTGAATTCAGCACAGCCACGCAGAGACCAGAGCCAGCATCAACCAATAAAGGAGAACTCTCCACTCTCCCTGTGCAGAACTTGCTGCTAAGGCTTCACCAGAACCAAACTGAAACAGCTGAGGGAGAGGTGGCAATTCAGAGCAGAACAAAATGCTCCAGATTGCAAGGCAAGATGTTTTCTATTACCATCTGTATGGCAGATTATCGTTTCTCAAGTGGGCAGTTTGCCTTATCTCTCTCTCTGAGTGACCACAATCACTCCTCCCTGGGAGGGGACCCTGCTGATAACAGCTATTGAATGTCCCTGCATGGCTGATAAGAACTGCAGCATCCCATTGGGAGATGTGAGCCCAGAGGGAGGAGCCCAGCATTGCTACCCAGATATAATCCAGAGGTTTTGAGACACCAGCACGGCTTCTCCACGGGATTCCCAGAGGAACAGCAGCTGCCTCTCCTTCCACTGGATCTTCAGAGGAAGAATCCATCCTTCTCTACAGGATCCCTGCTCCAACAGAACCAGCCCTGACCCTGCAGGAGGGCTGAGCCACAATTCCAATGGCACTGCTGCCACCAGCCTGACCCACGGGGTGTCAGGCTGGGTTCTGACTCTGGCAGTGTTGCTCTAGTGTGCTGCATTGTTTATTTTATCCTTTTATTTTTTCCCTTCCCTTCCCTATTAAAGAACAGTTATTTCCTGCTCCCATATTTTTGCCTGAGAGCCCCTTAATTTAAAATTTATAGCAATTTGGAGGGGTGGGGAGGGTTTACATTCTCCATTTCAGGGGAGGCTCCTGCCTTCCTCAGCAGACTCCTGTCTTTCCAAACCAAGACACAGAGCTTTGCTCAGACACCTCTTGGTGGAAGTGTCTCTGCTGGAGGAGCCTGCAGGAGTGCAAACACCCCCATCCATTACCTTTGGCCGCTTCCACTCCACTTTCCCTTTTGCTGCTGAGTCGTAGTACAGGGATTCATCCGAGGCTGGAAACTCGGGGTCCTCAAAGAGGATCCCCTGCTGGAGGCACTGCCCCTTCAGCTCGTGGTACCTCTGATCCCGGAAGAGCTGCACTGATGAGGACATCTTCTGTCTAGATAAGATCAATATTGGACAAACCATGAAGGCTCTTGAAAGTCCATAGCTGATACCACTCCCTGGTCTTGAACAAGAAAGCATGTAACGTGTTCTAAATGAGGTCACCGATTTATTTACAATAAAACAGAAAACCCCAGATTATAAATTAGATTAGGTTAAAGACTAGGAAAGTATAAACCCAAGAAGATCTTATAGATAAGGATCATATTTTAGTCTGAACAGAATTCTTATCAGGAAAGAGCCCAGGCCAGGCACAAACCCAACATTTTGCTTTGTCTAATTGATTGGAAAGGTAGCAGAGTGAGGCTTGGCTCTCAGTCTGCACCATGTGTGCAGGGCTGGGCCATCTTTCTGTCCTACATTCTTCCCCTGGTCTCTAAAGTTCAAATTATCTACTCCAAATCTTGTGCCTAAAAAAACCAAAACCAGATTTCCACATTTTTCCATCTTAATTTAAGTGACAACACTTTGGCTTGTACTATCGTCTTTGAACTTTATGTTACTTTTCAGGGAACAGATTTCCCAGCAGGAGAAAATATTTGCAAATAATTGACGAGAACTAAAAGTATCTTAAAAAATCACAACAACAATAAAAAACCCAAACAATGTGTTTCAAACCATAGTTCCCAGAATCCTGATTATCAAACTTGGCAGGTTTATGGTCGCGCCCACAGAGCTCCAATAAATTGCTTTAAAACATTTTACAAATGAGGAATCAATTACAGAAATCACTCAGGGTAGTTTGAAATTTGGAGGACGTGAGGGATGCTATCTCTGCTTCAAGAGAGAGAGAGGTGAGAGCAGCTGAGCTTACCCTGTTTGGAAAGGTCCTGTGTGTCAGTTCCTTTCCTCTTCCTTCTGGACACAGGTTGGAGTTAGAGATGTATCTCCCCTTCCTTGCCTACAGCAATAAAGACAAATGCAGGTTGAATTAACCAACATCCTGCTCTGGAGCATGGCACCACATGGTCCTGGCAGCCACGCACTGTGTGCAGCTGCAGGGAGCTCAGCTGGTGCTCCTTGAGCCACCTGCAGCACAAATTGGATGAGATTCCACAAATCTGTACGAAGCTAAACCAAGCTTCTGCAGGTGTGCAAGTGAGCACAGCAACAGAAATACAGAAGAGTAATGAGGAACACTTTGAAACGTCAAATTTATCATGGTTTTTGTTCTTGTGAGTGAAAGCTCTTTGTGGATGCCCCTGGGTCCCTCGAAGTGTCCCAGGCCAGGCTGGATGGAGCTTGGAGCAACCTGGGATAGTGGAAGGTGTCCCTGCCCAAGGCAGGGGGTGGGACTGGATGGGCTTTAAGATCCCTCCCCATCAAAGTCATTTTGTGATTCTATTGCTTTCTGCTTACTTACCTAACTCAATTAAAAGTCTCAAAGCCTCTCCCTTGGCAGGTGGCCTCCCAAGACAGGGCAAATAGATCTGCTTCCCCCCACAAACCAGTTCTTCAAATTCAAGTGTAGAACAACTTGTCAATTTTACAGAGGTACCTCAGGGACCACAACAAAATAGTCTGACTAATTTGGGTGGGATATAGATTATTTCATGATAACAGGCATTCTCGATCATTAAAAATTCCCCATGAGCTATCTAACATTCTAAACTGAGTCTGTTTTTAAAGTAGGCCCCGGGTGATGAGGTTTCTGTCACTGCCTAATTCATTGAGACAGGTCTATCATGACCTCATTCCCCTGCCCTTTCTCCCCACCTATTTGTCAGACAGGAACATGAGTCCTTCCAGGATTAACACTCCATTCCACAGCAGCCCGGAATGTTCTGTGGCAATGCACAGAGGGTGGAGATAAAGCATGCCTTGCCCTGGGCTGCACAGGCAGTGCACAGCGAGGGAAACACCAACAAGGAGGAGGCTTCTCCTGCCAGCCCCTTCTCCTGCCCCTCTCCAGGCTCCCTGTGATATCTGCAGTGTGTTTGAGGGGCTCAGGCTGCCAGGGCTGCTCATCCTGGCTGCTGAATGTTTCACCCCCACCCAGGAGGCACTGAACTGAAGCCTCATCACCACCTGGAGGAACCCACTTTCACAGGAACCCAGAGTTGCCCATTTTAAACTCAATAAAAAGATCTCTTTCTTGTTGGAAAGCCCTCCATCAAGAATGCCAGTGCAGTTTCTATACAAAGCCTGGTGGTTTGAGTGCTGAGGATGGAGGAACACAGCTGAGCCCACCTCTTCTGGAGTGTTCACCCACCAGGACATGGCCTGGGGCAGACCTGGCTCCCATTCCAAGGTTTATTTTTGAAGCAGCTCCCAGTTTTTGACCCTCAGTTGATGGCTGAAGCTCCCAAACTAAGAAGCACACACTCCCTCCTTCCTGCAGCTGGGGCACTGAGCAGCAGAGCATCCCCTGCTCCACACCCACAGCTGTACCCTGGCTCAGCTGGCACTCCAACCTTGCAGTGCTGAGGAAACACTGCAGGGCTTGGCAGCTGCTCTGCCGTGTGATACAGATCAGCTGTGCACAGTGAACTAAGAAACACAGTCCCAAAAATACTGCACCCCAGCCCAGAGACACCAGCATTCTGCAGAGAGAAGGGACCACTGCAGGGGAGGGACAGAGGAGAGAAAAAGGGGGAAAAATGCTGAGGAGCTCTACAGGTCACCCAGTCCCCTGGGGTATCAGGAGAAGTATGTGAGGTCTCACGTTCTGAGCTTTCAGCCTCACAGCTTTTAAGTCTTTCTCTGCCCCTCTGTTTTTTCCAGATAGTTTCCTATTTTGATTAGGAAAAGGGATTCAGCAGAAGAGTGAAGTGGAGCTGGTGCAGAGTCCCCTCTTCAGCCTGACCACAGAACAATCTCAGTTTTACTTACAGTTTGTTTTCAGAGATGATTCCTCTGCCTGAGCCAGCCAGGGCACAGCTAAATCCCATTCAGCACTGGGCAAATAGCAGCTCCTGGCCTTAGCAGCAGCCATAAATTAAAGGGACATTCACTTGAAATCCAGGTACTCACCGGAGCATTAAGGTAAGCTTCGAGTGTTAAGCTACCCAACAGTGTTTCTTTACACTCACATTTCCCTGCCTTAACCTTTCTCTCCCCCAGCTGCTACACAGGAGATCCACAACAAACAGCACTGACTGTCCTGACAGGTGTGTGAGGGAGAACTACACCCTCCTTATCCTTCCTTACCCTTGAATTCATGCAATAAACACACAAACCTGAACAGAATGCACCTGCTCTCATCCCAGTGTGGTTACTCTGTGTGACCAAGTGACACGCAGGGTAAGCACCCAGGCAGAGCAGTTATGCAGCTGCTGAGCCCAGCCATCCCTCCCACTCCCATCCTGGCCCAAGGGGCTCAGGAACAGCAGGGCTGGGTTTTTCCTAACCAAACCCAGCATTTTCAGCCCCAAAGGCCAGGCAGCTGCAGAGGGCCCTCAGTGCCAGATGAAACTCCTCTGCAAGGAGGAGGCTTGATGTGTTGTAACACATAAATTCTATCACACACCCCTCTTTGCTGTTCCAGCTGCAGGACTCCAAGGAATTTCCATGCACAGCACCAGGACTAAAAGGGCAAAGTGCATTTCCAGGCAGGATTTAAGGCCACAGCTGGACAAAACTTTGAAAATGAAACTGCTTCTTCCTGAGAATCCTGAGTTCAGGCCCACATTCCTGCTGGTTCAGGAGCCCCTGACTGGGAAGGCCATGGAGGGATGCCAGGAATGAGGCACACAGCATATTCCATGCTCTGGGGGAGCCTCCCAGGCTGAGGGAGCTGGGGTGCCTCAGCCTGCAGAAGAGAAGGCTCCAGGGAAACCTTAGAGCAGCCTTTCAGCTCCTAAAGGGAGTGTATAAAAAAAGAGGGAGAGCAACTTTTTACATGGGCAGTGACAGGACAAGAGAAAGTGTTTTTAAATTGATAGGACGAGGGAAAGTGGTTTTAAATGGAAAGAGGGGAGGTTTAGATTAGGACACCAGGAAGAAATTCTTTCCTGGGAACTGGCACAGGTTGCCCAGAGCAGCTGTGGACTCCCCATCCCTGGAAGTGCTCAAGGCCAGGCTGGACTGGACTTTGAGCAGCCTGGAAGATATCCCTGGCCAGGGTGGTGGGATGAGATGAGCATTCCAACCCAAAGCACTCTGTCATTGTATGAACCCCGTTTGAAGATTATTGTCCATTTGCAGGTACCAAGTTGTCACCTTAGCAGGACTAACAACCACACCTGGTTGTCAGGTTTCTCTTCTGTACCTGCAGTTGTGTGACCATGTTCACAGGAATCTGATGTTGAAGGAAGAGATGGAGATCTGACTCCATGTTTCAGAAGGCTTGATTTATTGTTTTATGATATATATTACATTTAAACTATACTAAAAGAATCAAAGAAAAGGTTCTCCTCAGACGGCTGGCTAAGCTAAGAATAGAATCAGAAAGAATGATAACAAAGGCAGCTGTTCCAGACTCTCTGTGCCAGCCAGCTGACTGTGACTGGCCATTAATTAGAAACATCCAAGATGGACCAATCACAGATGCACCTGTTGCATTCCACAGCAGCAGATAATCATTGTCTACATTTTGTTCCTGGGGCCTCTCAGGAGGAAAAAATCCTAAGGAAAAGATTTTCATGACAAGATGTCTGCGACACAGCTGAGTGCCTGTCTTGACAGCACACAAAAACATCCCAAACTCTGCTCCTTCAACACTGACTCCTCAGCAAACCTCAAAGCCACTGTTTGGACTACAGGAGCAAAACAGGGACTCAAGTATTTCACTGTTTGCAAACATAGTTTTGTATTTTCCCAAACATGTCCGTCTCCAAAGTTTGCTTCAGAACAATCAAACCAGTGAATGCCTCCAAAAAAGCAGCCCTGCAGCCAAAAGCTTTGAATTACTCTGAACTGGGTTTCTGTTAAGCTAATTAAAGGAACTTCCAGATCTCCAGCTGGAAAAGGTTATTGCTCTTTCTTGCTGTGCAGAGTGATCACAGGTCCTTACAACACAGTGACTTTGCAAATCTGTATTAAGTGCAGGGGAACTTAAAGCAGTTGAAAATCTTCCACCTCATAAACACTGTGGTTTCATGATCTTGGCTATTCCACTGCTACTGCTGCAGTAGAAGCATCTCTTCTGGAGAAATTTACTCATTCAAATTCTTTAAACAGCCCAAGACATTAACTGGGAGGCTTTATGCTGGGGTGGATCTCCTCTCTTCCTCTGCATAAGCCAATAAAAATGTATAAAGTCAGTATTAAATCTGTGTTGTGTGGATGTGCAATTGCATTAGTAAGAATATATTCAATGTTGATCAAATTTGCTGCACAGGATAATTTAATAGCCCCCTGTCCAGTGTAAATGACTGTGATCCAGGGTTCTCAGCAGGTTTGGATGGCAGTGCTCTCCCTGACTGGGTGAAACTCCAAGTTTAGTGTGTGCTCTGGGGATGTCATGGTTGTGCAGCATTAGCCCTTCTTTCATCCAGTATTTGGGTTTTCCAACAAAATAAGGTTAGTTTGACTATAGCCTCTGTAACTCATATATATAGGCATATAAAGAAGGTTTCTCTGTTAGCTCAGCTCAAGAATTAACTATGGGAAGGAGACACAAGCATTTGCCCTCTTGCAGAAACAGGACCATGCCAACCTTGTTCTGCTACACTTAAAATCGAGAAGGAAAACCACATACTTTCATCTGGGAGTATCCCAACCCATATCCTATCACTTCTGAGCAGGAATGTGGGGGAGAGCAACTGGACAGCCCACAAGCTGTTTGCTTTCACAGACAGCATCACAGCCTGGCAGAATCAACAGGCTATAAACCAAAGTTTTTCCACAATAAAATTAATTACAACACTTGCACTGCAACAGCACAGTGCTTAACCAGGTTCTTCTTTCACATCTCACTGGGATAGGAGAGGTTGTGTGGTGTCACAGACATCTTTCATGGAAAATCCCTTCCTTAGGATTTTTCCTCCTCAGAAGCTGAGAGGCTTCAGAAACAAAATGTAAATAATGGTTATCTGCTGCTGTGGAATGCAACAGGTGCATCTGGGATTGGTCTCATGTTAGATGTTTGTAATTAATGGCCAATCACAGTCAGCAGGCTCAGACAGAGAGCCAAGCCACAAACCTTTGTTATCATTCTTTTCTATTTTATTCTTAGCTAACTTTCTGATGAAATCCTTTCTTCTATTCTTTTAGCATAGTTTTAATATAATATATCTCATAAAATAATAAATCAGCCTTCTGAAACATAGAGTCAGGTCCTCATCTCTTCCCTCACCCAAGAACCCCTGTGAACACCATCACAGTGTGGTGCTCCAGCTGGGAGTCAGAGCTCAGATTGCACTGCAGAGGGTGGGTGCTGGGTCAGGACCCAGCCTGACATTTCCTCTTAGGAACTCCAGCAGTGGAGCAGGAGCTCTGCCAAGAACCTGCCACTGATTTTCACAGCTTGTTCTCTCTCCATCTCACCAGTTCTCGGTGGGGTAAAGTGCAAACTCATGCTGACCCTTCAGGATGGGAGCACAGAAGCAAAGAGCTGCTGAGGAAAGCTGCCCTTGCAGGTGACTGTGCCCAAGGGGGAGCAGCTGCACTTGGCATGAGCAGAAACACCCTGAATTTGATGGTCAGGGGGTGTGGGATCTTTCAGCTTGAGAACAGAGTGATATCAATATACACCTGTGATTGTTCAGCAGAACAATGCTGACTTCATAGTCAAAATCACTCAAAGTCCTGGCAAAACACACTTAGAGGGGATAAACTCTGCCTGGACTGCCTCTCTCCCATGGGAGTTTATCCACAGCAGCTGCCCATGAAACACTTTAATGCTCTCTCTCCCCTCAGGCAAGGGCAAAGATGTAAAAAGCAATGGCATTAGCAGCAGAGCAGACTTTTGCCTCCACCTGACTTCCAGGTGAAACCTTCAACAACATCCTGAAATTCTTAAAGATCACTGCAAGCAGAGACAAAACCCATGGCTCCTTTCAGGATTTTCCAAAGTGCACAGGTGTCCTCATGTTTTAAGGAACCTTGTCCTTCAGTGGCTTTCAGTATAGCCTCAAAATCAGACACGTTTTCAGTTAACATCAGAGAGGCACAGTTCCAGTTAGATTTTTTTTAAAAAGTCATTTAGTACAGTAGATGGCAATTGTTACAATTAACATTAATCCAATCAAGTGATCTATAAAAAGCTCTGAAGAGAATGCAAATGGCATTGTCACTTAATTCATTCAAGCCAAGGTTTTGTGCTGAAACCACAGGAAACAGCTTTCTTCAGAATTCCAGTACCTCTCCATTCTGCCTTTTCATAAAAGTTAGTTTAAATAAAGAGAGTAAAAAGAGATTGCAAATTAATCAGTAACTCCTTATCAGGCCACTCCATTATTTTATATATATCCACTTATCAATTATTTTAGATACAGTACAAAAATCTCTCCTTCACAAGAACAACGAAATAAAGTAAAAAAAAAAAAAAACAAACAACAAAACCCCTTGAATTTCACAGTGAAAGAATTCACAGAGAGAACTGACAATATTTTGGAAGATCAGAGATAGGGTAGCAAATGGAATTATATGAGCAAAGATCAAATCCAACTCTCTCAGTCTGGTCCCTTTCTTTGGAATAACTGTAAAGGATGCCTGTAGAGAGAAGAGTAGAACTGGTTATCCCAGAAGAAAGGAGAGCACCCACGCTTTGGTAATAAATCCTGCAATAAATTTGGCTCAGATTTGGCACAGACTTTCTGAAAGAACTATACATTAAACAAACTCGAGTAATCCACAGCATTTTCTCACTGTGTTGGCTCGTCAGGGTTCACACAGAGCTTTCCCTCCTGGTGACAAAGGTGTTAATCAGCAAACACCCGTCAGGCACTCACCTGGCTGGGGTCAGACGCTGCTGGGGCACATCCAGCTCCAGAGCAGCTCCTGCAAACAGTGATCCCTCGGCTCCTTAACACAGAATTCTCTGGGCTGTACCACGATCACATCTCCAGGGGGTGTGTGCTGGGAAAACTCTTCCAGGGATGTCCCAGGGACACCAGGAAAGCTCCGAGCTGACCAAGAGTGCAGAGGCTCATGCGCTCCTGACACACAAACCATCAGTGTGGCTGTGCCTGGAACTGTGGATGAACTCTTAAAGAAGGAGATAAGGCCAGGCTGTTTGGCAAGAGTTGCAGGGTTTGTTTGGATTTGTTTTAATTTTTTTTTTTTTTTTTTTTGGTAGGGAAAACAACAGATTAATGTGCACCGTGAAAAAAATAAGTTACATTCCTTATTAGACTGCACAGCACTCATTATTTTCTCTCTGTCCTAGTAAAGGAATTGGTATCACTTCGTGGGGGTAACAAAATTAAGAACACAGAAAATAATACATTTCTCAGTGCTGTAGCAAAATAAAAAGCAGGACACAAAGAAATTCTCAACAAGAAATGGGTTTGGAAAAACAAGCTTCTCTCCATGCTTTGCTCAGCCTCAATTTCCTCTTGGGTAAATCCTAAACATCTGGGTTAATTTGACTTGAATTTTTTCTGATTTGAGGACTATAATACCTTCATTTTGCCATTATGTGGCTTTTATTTGTATTTTAGTAAATGTAGTGCCATTTTTGAACAAGCACCATTTCAAAATGCATTACAAAATTTCATCTGTACCATAGTTTTACATATCCTCCCCATTTAATCCTCATTTTAGCATAACTGGTCTAACTTTACAAATAGGTTCATTCCTTCTCCTCAACATTATTACTGAGCAAATTTCCTAAAGGAGATTGGACCTCAGGGGATGAGTTACATCCACAAACTACTCTGAAGGTGATTAAGAAGTATCACAAATTTCTGTACTGCAAGGTTCACCACAGGACTATTTGCTCTTTTACCCCAATTCCTTTAGAACGCACGCTGAAATTTGGACTGAAAGTCCCCAGAAGCTGCCACTAAAATTTTACTCATTTCATGAGTAAAAAAGCCTTACAAACTAAAGCCATGTGTTTCCAATTCCTGATTGAGTAAGTAGCCCAGAGTTTAAATCATAATAAAAAGCTGATGCCTGTATATTACACACACACTGTGATTCATTTGCACAGCTGAGGGAAGAACATGAAAACTCTCACAAGAGCACAACAAAATTCCACTCTCTGAGCTGATAATAATATTCACAGCTTATAAGAAGTGTTCTCACAGTAGCTGCCTTTGCTTTGATCCAGTGCAGAACAAAACCATGAGAACTTTTTGATGTGAGCGGTGTAATCCAAGAACTGGATGGGATTTGTCTGGGCTGAGGAGGAGCTTTTGCTGGAAATCTTGTCAGAAACAGAAATTCCTTTGGACAGGCAGCAAGATGAGCTACACAGATGGCAACTAATGAAAAAAAAAACCTGGAAAAGAGGTCTATTATTGTGAACCATTTAACCTTACAACATCGTACCTGAAATCCTTGAGTGAACCCTGCAGCCTTTAGCTTCCTTGATGGATGTGTCACCTCCTCTAGACTGGTTTCCCTCCATGGCTGTGCTGCATCTCCTGGTGTCCCCAGTTTTCTCGCTGCTCTCCTGCCCAGCCTGCAGGCCCTCCCTGAGCAGTGCCCCACCACGCTCTCCCCTGCTCCAGACTTGCTGCTTTCTAAACCTGACTCCTCCTGCATCTCCAGCAGCAAACCAGAGCCCAGAGCCTGCCTGGTTTGTAAAGACACCACCACAGTGCAAGGAATCCCCAGAACTTGCTCCTTCACAAGGTCTTCTATACCCCACATCTGTATGTTCAGCACCTTGAGCTCAGAGCCCATCACACCTTCAGAAATTCCTGCCCGCCACCTTGCACACACACCCCCCACCAGGTTCTTGTGTCCCACCAGAGATATTTTCAGCTATTATTCACTTAATTTCATGGGGTAATTTATTAATAAAGCATGAGGTGGTTTCCAGCAGAGATTCAACTTTAAACCCTACATTTTTACTCTACTCTTTCTAATTTAAGCAATTTGAATAAAGCAGAGCCCAAGAAATCTGAAAACTAAGCAAGAGTCACTGAAAATTTTCAGAGTTGTGTATCCAGTCATGCCTGATTTTGCTCAGCAACAGAATTTTGAATCTGGATCACTCATCCTTCACATTGTGGAATTTTGATAACAGGTTCCTTCCTACTTTAAAAGCACAGATGACATGAGGGGTTGGAGTAAGGGATCAGTCCCAGGCTGGTGGCTTGCTAGCACTGAGTTAAAGGAAGACAACCCCTAAAACAAAAGTCACAGAAGGGGCTGTGCTTTGCCCCTGCCAGCTGTAACAGAGGCTGAATGTGTACAGAGCAGGCTTTATCCCCCAACTACCTTAATCACAGTCAGAAGAAAAAATTCTAAAAAGACAAGGCAGCACCACCCTGCAGGGTTTGAAGCGGGGTTTGGAGTTATTTTCCAGGCGGACTGGTCACAGGGGGAAGGAGGAGCAGGGGAACAGCCCTGCGAGGGAAGGGCCCCGGGATTTTTTTCCCTGCAGGACACACGAAATCCTCCCTCCCTCCCTCCTGCGAGCCCGGGGAGGGGAACGCGGCCGCGAGGTGGCGGCATCGCCCAGGGATGCGAGGGTGGGAAAGGAAAGGATGGGGAGGGAAAGGCAAGGGAGAGGTGGGACAGGCAAAGATGGGGAGGGAAAGGCAAGGGAAGGGACGAGTAGCTAAGGTGTGATAGCTCCCTTGTCTTACCTCACATATTCTTTCCTTGCCTTACACTGCCTACTCTTCCCTTGCCTTAATATACCTTGCCTTGCCTGCACCTCTCGTTTTTCTTTGCCAGCCCAGCCCCACCATGAGCTCCACCACCACAGCTGCTCTCCCATCCCAACCCCACAGTTATTTCAGCTCCAGCCTCACAAGCTGTACTTCACTGCCAGCTCAGTTTCCACTCCAGCTCTCCACTGCTGTCAGGTGAAGCTGCTCCAGGTTCTTGGCAGCATCTTCATTTTATCTCCAACCCTTCAGTCCCTGCCCCACAGGGGTCTCACCCCCAGCCATACCATGTTTATGCCTTGCCAGCTCTGGGCTCCCATGTGCTGCTGCAGGGAGTCACAGGTGGGCAGTGGGGAGAGAGAGGGATGGGGCAGGGCCGGGCTCCAAGTTGGAATAGGGGTGGGGAGCAAGAAGGGGATGTTACAGAAGAGGGCTGAGGGGAGAAGGTAAGGGTTAGGAGGGGGCAACCTCCAGGGACAGGGCAGGGACTGAAGGGTTGGAGATAAAACAAAGATGCTGCCAAGAACCTGGAGCAGCTTCACCTGACAGCAGTGGGGAGCTGGAGAGCTTGAGTGGAAACTGAGCTGGCAGTGAAGTAAAGCTTGTGATGCTGGGGCTGAAATAACTGTGGGGTTGGGATGGGAGAGCAGCTGTAGTGGTGGAGCTGGGCTGGAGCTATAGCAAAGATCCTGCTGTGAGAACCTTCTATCAGCTACCTGATGGCAGTGGGAAGAAGTGGAACGAGCTGAATGGGGAGAGCTGGCAGTGAAATAAAGCTTGTGGGGCTGGGATGTTGTCATTATATTACAAGAGTTCTATATTGCCAGAGTTTCGTACCTCCTTGATGTTTCTGGTAGGCAGCTCCTCCAGGTACTGACTCTCCCTCATCCTCATGGCAGCCAACTGACTCCAGTTCCCACCAATCCACTCTTTTATAACACTCTTCTGATTAGCTACAGGTGTGGCCTGTTAACATCAGGCCTGCTCCCAATCTTTAGTAATTGGTTCAACTCTTTAGGGGGTAAGATCACATTCTATACCCTGTTCATTTACCCATACTGTATCCCCCTGCACTGGGATAGGGACTGAAGGAGCTGAAATCACCAGTTCTTCCCCACTTTTCTTGCAGTGAGGGCCCTGTGCAGTGGGGCAGGACGGATGTTTTTGGGGCACACAGGACACATCCCCTGCTGCCATTCACCCTCTGTGTGGGCAGGCATCAATCAGGCTGAAAAACACACATGAAGAGAAAACTCCCTGAGGAGCTCACAGAGACAGGAGTTCCCTTCTCTTTGAATTGCCATTCGTATTCCGAGTGTTGTGTAAACATTAAATATTTAAAACATTGCCTGTAGCACTCTTGTTTTGTGGTGGGATTTGGATAAAGCCATTCCTGTCTCAGGGCCATGAGAAATGTGCTCAGGCTTAGCGTGTTCCCCTTCTCCATCAGAGATTCCAGGGCCTCCAGGAGCACTGCCCCTCTCACACAGCCTGCAACCAGAGCCTTGTTTAATGCTGGCAGGAGCTGGACGGGGTTTGGCTCATGTTTGCCCTGTCATTCCTGCTCTGTGGGATGCTGCTGCTGCAGCAACATTGTCCAAACCTCGTGATGGTGGTCACAGGGGTTTTTTAGAGAATGGAAGAGTCAGGATCTTGATTCCATGATCAGAAGGCTTGATTTATTATATTATGATATATATATAACATTATAACTATACTACATAGAAATAGGAAAGGAAAGGAGCTTCTTCAGAAGCTGGCTAAGCTAAGAAGAGCCAGGAAAGAATAAAAACAAAGATCTGTCTCTCTGCAGAGAGCGATAGCAGCTCCACCGTGAGTGGCCAGCAAATCCAAACACCTACAGAAGACCAATCACAGGTGGACCTGTTGCATTCCACAGCAGCAGATAATAATTGTTTACATTTGTTACTGAGCTTCTCAGCTCTAGCAGGAAAAATCCTAAGAAAAGGATTTTTCACAAAAGATGTCTGTGACATAACCTCCCTCAGCATAGGAGCATCTCTGCACTCCCACACGCCACCCCCTGCACCAAGCTTTAGGGCTTTTTGCAGTGCCCAGGCCATGCTCACTGCAGTTCACATCTGCTTTGAGCACTGGGATGTTCCACCTTGGAATGTGCCATTTTTGGTGGCATGTTGATCATGCAATGCCATTTTTTTATTTAGTGAAGGTTTGTCTTCTTGCAGTTTCAGGTGCCAGCTCTGCTCTCACAGTGCTGGTGATTTCTTGTGCTGTTGTAGTTTCCCAGGTGAAACTCTTCACGTGGAGTCTGAAGGTGTGATTGTCCCCATCCTGCTGAAGTTGTCATTATCCCCATCCTGATGAAGGTGTGATTGTCCCCATCCTGATGAAGGTGTGATTATCTCCATCCTGCTGAAGGTGTGATTGTCCCCATTCTGCTTGTCCCCATCCTGCTGAAGGTGTGATTGTCCCCATCCTGCTGAAGTTGTGATTATCCCAATCCTGCTGGTGCCTGGAGACCAAAGAAATTCTAACCCCATTTTGGGCACTTGCTGTGTTTTTTCTGTGATCCCAGGTGATTCCCCAGGTGACACAGAAAGCTGTGGCCACATCAAGAGCTAAAAGTCTCCTGAGTTTTAGCCTCCTGCTCTAAATATTCTTTTCCTAGTTCTGGTGCCTGGCATTTAGATGATCTACTTTTCTGACCAGAAAAGGAGAGTATGGTGAGTCATTAAAAAAATTAAGGATACTAAGGGCAGGCTTGGTTTTATGTACCTAAATCTGTGTCAAGGGGACAGAAAGGTGTTTTTTTGTTTTAATGGGGTATGCCTTGTGGGGATGCTGCACTGGCCTGTGTGTGCCTGGAGCCTGTTCCAGGGTACTTTGTCACAAAACACAGGAACAAGGGAATTGTCCTTTAAGAGGAGAGCATGGGAGGACACATTTGCCCTTGTCCTCAAGTTCTCCAGCACGTAACTGCATTCCCCCCCTCGTGTCCCCTCCCCACCCAAAGTATGACCCATTCATTTGCAGAGCTACAAAAGCTTGGCCTCATCTCCCTGCACTTGGCTCCTGCTCCCCCTGAGTGTGCACAAGCAGTGCCTGGGTGGGCGACCTCATTTGAGAGCTGATTTCATTATAGATCAACTGTGTTCCTCCCCTCATGGATCTCACAGTTATCTTCCTCCCTGATGAGGACTTCTTAATTAAAGCATGGACAATTTGTGACAGAATGGCATTTTCCAAAGATTTTCTTTCCTGCTTGCACAAATGTGTCTCTCTCCGGAGGCCAGGCTGGTCCTGTGTTAATTTAAAATGAAGGTTTTATTGCTGCACCCTGCTCTAGGTGCTGCTCCCCTTTCTAGGCAGCACTGGAAGAAACACCATTTACAGGCTGATTTGGCTGCAGGTTATTCCAGGCTTCTGTCCTGTGTTATTTCAACCTTATGTTGGCATTGGTGCCTTATTTTTCAGCAAAACTGAGCCCATGTCAGAGTGGCATCTTTGTCCCCCTCCTCTTCCAGAGAAGAGCAACTGACTTCTCCTACTCCACCAGCCCTGAAGACCTGAGCAGATCCCAGGAAAGTCCTTCTGCTTCCCCCAGTGTTCTCTTCCACGGGCTGTGGCACTCACAGGGACCCTGCAGTGTCCCCAGAGACACCGAGGCCACATCAGCGAGCGAGGGAGCTGTGCTGGCTCCCAGCAGTGCTGCCCAGCTCAGCCCCTGCCCTGGCACACAGGGGGTGATCTCAGTGGCCTGGATTAACCCCAGCCCCTGGATTAACCCCAGCCCCTGGTTTAACCCCAGCCCCTGGTTTAACCCCAGCCCCTGGTTTAACCCCAACCCCACACAGCCACTCACTCACTGCCTTCCCGGGGATGGGGAGGAGTCAGAGGGGTGAAAGTGAGAGAACTCCTGGGTTGAGATAAAGATAGTTTGATGCATCAGAAATTAAGAAACTAATGATGATTATAGAAGAGAATTACAATGTACAAAGCAAGTGATGCACAATGCAGTTGTCCAGCCCATGGATGGCTTTCCCTCAGTTTATGTGATAAGCATGACTCCAGATGGTCTGCAATATCCCTGGGTCAGCTGGGGTCAGCTGTCCTGACTGTGACCCCTCCATGCTCCTTGTGCCCAGAATCTCCTCACTGGCAGGGCATGAGAAGCTGAAGAGTCTGAGCACAGACACTGCTTAGCCATGACTGAAAACAAGTGCATTATCAACATTATCCTCACACCAACTCCAAGCCACAACAGTCAGTGCTACTGGGAAGAAAATTAACTCTCTCCCAGCCAAAACCAGGCCAGGGAACTCTTAGTCAGGTCTCTCATGTTCAGAATATATGAATTTTAACAGTTTTTGCATAAGTTTTTAAGGCAGCTAAAGATGCAGGTCAGCCTGATGAGGCTGAGAAGGCACTGATACAATTAAAGCAGTGCCTCTGGGGTGTTCATCCCACTCAGGGGTTTTCACAGCTCCCTGGAGAATCTCCCCATGGTTATGGTCACTCCCATCCTTTGGGACACCTCTGCTTTGGAAGGTGGTCCAGCATTGCCTGATGTGCTGTCTGGAACACAGCACAGAGCCAGCCTGGGGTTACAACCTGAAAAAAGCTTTTTAAATCATAAGATTTGATGGCAGATGGTGAAAGGGAGCAGCAGAAAGTGGGGTCAAACTCTGGATTTGATGGCCCAGGCTCAGGAAGCCCAAAATCTGAACACAGAGGCTTAGCTTCATTTCCAGGAATCTAAAATCCTCCTCTGTGTTGCCTTCACAAACCAGGAAAACAGAAGGCAGCAGCCAAGGGGTTTTGAGCCAGGCCAGAAGTTACTTCAGTCCAAGCAACTGATACCACGTAAGGGATGACACACTTGGACTGAGACTTTTCAGGAGCAAACACTTTTGCTGCTCTGATGTACCAACATATTCCAGGATCCCTGATATTCATTCTGTCTAGATCCAGGCTGATGCAGCAGGAAGGCCAGGCTGTGGAAGCTGAATTTTGCTCTCACTGACACAACAATAAATCTGGAGTGACTCCACATGTGCCAGAGGAGTTCCTGCCTGGACAGCAGCATCATTTCCAATGGCTTGCAGTGCTGGTTGGGGGTACCACACTACCAGCATTTAGATTTCCTTTTAACTCTCTCTCCAGAGTCTCTGGAATAGCTGTGAGAGATGCACACAGCAGGTTTTTCAGAACATTTTGCATGGGCAGGAGCACTTCCTCCAGGATTTTATTGACCTGATCCAACACACAGCCCCTGAAAGAGACACCAGGCTGCTTTGTTGTTGGCTCCTCGAGTGCACAGGGACACAAGCAGAGAGTTTTCTAAAGCACTCGTTCTGCTTTTCTGATAACATTTCCTTCAGTTTCAGCCCATGCACATTCACATAAAGGCTACACTGAGTGTGGTTTTCTCCTGGTTTGATGATGGGAACTGCATCTTTTTCCACGTGGCCTTTCCCTGCAAACAGAACTGCACTGTCTGTGCGGCTCTGGCCTGTCCAGGCACAAGTGGGTGCCAGCACTTTGCCAAGAGGGGCCATGGGTTGGTGGCCCAAGCTTTATTGTCATTTCTCAGGGCTCACAGGGAAGAAAGCTTTTGTCCTCACTGTGGTTCTGACAGAGAGGCTGGGAAAGGAAAACTTGGAGCTTTTTCAGGCCTGTGTGGGAAGGCAGGACAAACACAGTGCAGCTCTCAAATCTCACCAAACTTCCCCAAACTCATGTGGGACTGCCCGGGTCTTGCTCAGGCTCTGGATCCAGGGCAGAGTTCAGATGGGGGCCACATTTGCTGCTCTGAATCTGCAGTTTTATCTGCAGTGCTCACACAGGGAAAGAGCTGCCCTTATTTTCCCTTTTCTCCCAGAGTGGGACCCACACAGAGTTCATCCCTTTAGGCAAAAGGATGGGTCCTGCACAGGTTGGGCTGCTTCAGTCAGGCAGATTTGTATCTTAATTAATTCAGGGACATCAAATTCCCTCCCAAGCCTCTTTTCTTTCTGCATTTATACAAGTGGGGCAGATGTGGGAAAGCTGAGGTATCACAATGAATGTGTGTTCTATAATTCACAAGTCACAGTCAACACACACTCGACAAATAAAAGCCTAAGAAAGGGTTTTATCGGCCTAAATATTGAAACCAAATTTTATTTTTTGAAAATGACATTACACACATCTTGCAAATGTACATTTAGATGAGAAAACAATGAGTAACAAATATTGAGAGCAAAGCTATAAAGTGGACAGGTTCTCTGCTGCATGGCATTGCATTACAAGAATACTCAGACCCGGGATGGTTATTACAAGTAGTAAAAACAGTTCACAACACCTCACAAAAATGGAATCTTTTCCTAGTCAAATCTTCTGACAAAAGGAAATTCTGTTAAGGGAGAAGAGCCATAGGGAATAGAGGTGTGGATCTAGGTACACTTTGTGATTTTGTGGCACGGCTTTTTGGGGTTTCTTTGAGTCCATTTCTTACAAAATGTGTCTTTGTGAGTGACCCCATCTTCTCCAAGACTTTGCCCGTTTTCTGTCCTCCACTGCCAACAGAACCACAGCTAATAAACAAGAAGCCCCTTGTACTCAACTCAGAGCTCAGGAGTGTGGAGAAGGAGTTGTTTACAGACCCCCCCCCAACAACATAATTCCCATAACCCATCCCCACCCCCTTGCTGTGTATCCAGGAAAACCAAAAGTGTGTGCAAACTCCGCAAATCAGGGGCCGTGGGACGAGTCCCGGGGACATCCCCACCAGCAGCAGCAGCAGCAGTGGGGCCGCGGCCGACGCCGCTCGTGCCTCCTGCCTCAGCTGCAGTGGCCCAGCAGCGCCTCACCCTCCAGCAGAGCCACCCCCCAAAGGCTGCCCTGCTCCCCAGCTCGGGCAGAGGCGCTGGGCACTCATCTCCTCCTGCTGGGTCCTGCAAGCTGGAGCTGACCGATGTGCCAAGGCAAGGCACTGCCAGAAGCACGTTCCCCGAGAGAACCTGTTGAGAACTGCTTTTCAAACCTGGTCGTTTATTGTTTTATTTATGCCCAAATCTGTACTTTACAACCACGAGAGAGAGAGAGAGACAAAGACAGAGTAAGAGAGAGGGAGAGAGAGAGAATCTTTCCAGGAGGAAAGGAAGAGCTAATTAAGAAAAGAGAGGTACAGGACCATGCATTTACTCTCAAGAGCTTGTTCACGAGCAAGCCAACATTTCTAACACTACAACCACTCATCTACATCTGTTTGCTAAGTAACTGAGTTCTACCTACAACTAGAGAGCAGAAGGGGTCTTTTTATTTTCTTCCCCCTCCCTTTAAAACGTCAATAAAAATGTTTTCTGTACAAGTTGAATGGCACAAAAGGTGGTTAAAATGCTAAGTAACTCACCACAAATGGAGAATGCAAAATTAGTTCAAAACATGCATGGATTGTGTACAGGTAAGCAAGGAATCATTGGCATAAAGCTGCAATATATTACAAGATGATACAGTTGAGATCTTTTGGAATAACCTCTGCTTGCTCTGTCCTTTGAAGAGATCTTCACATAAAAACTCAGCACAAAGGAAATTCAAGGTACATATCCAAGCAGGAAGTTAACTATGGGCAACGTTATTTGTCTGAAGAGAAAAGCATTTCCCCTCCCCTTCCACACACTCCCCCAAGGTACAAAAGTCAACATGATCAGCATTGCTGCAGGCTTGCCAAAAAGAAAGGTTAGACAGGTCTGGGGTAGGAGAACAAAAGCACCATTTAAATTAATAACTCTTTGTACAATGTCATTAATTAAATACCTTACTCTTTTAAACAAAAACATCCTGAAGTTTACCAATCCCACCAAAATAACCACGGACCCCTTCCCACCCCCGTGTCCTCCAAGGTTATGTACACAGAGTTTAAAGTATACCAGCTAAACTTTAAACCCAGCTGCCCCTCCAACCCCCACCCTCTGAACCACAAGAGAAAATCCATCCTGGCCCCTCAGTTCTGTTATATTATATTGCAGCTTTGTCGTTAATGAGGAAATCATACAAACTCAATGCATGGTCTAAGACAGTAATCCACCATCAGGTTCCAGTTGAGCTGCACATCTCCCTCCCTCAGCACTGCTCGGGGAGCCACAGGGTCCTGAGCAAAGGCAGCTCCTGCTCTCCAGCCAGGAGCAGCTCAGGCTGAGGGCTGGCAGCTGCTCACCTCAGCCTGGGACAGGATTTGGACTGAGAAAGCAGACAAAGGCTGGTGACAGCAAAGCCAGCAGGCTGATCCTCCTTTCCTGTGCTTCCAGGCTAGACTGTGTCACGAAATCCAGAGGATTATGGAGGGGAATGTGTCATTTCAGAGAACAGAAGAGTTTTGGCTAGACAGGTTTCCTCTTTCCAAAAGACCCTGGGTGTCTTCTAATTGCTAATCACAGCTGTACTAGGACTGCCACGGTGCTCAAGCTGCCTGGATCACCCATCATTTAAATAAGAAGCAAACTAACAACAATTTCACATGTCAGAATTCAACATGTAATTATAACTCACAGGCTTCCTTGTTCTTACATTCAGCTTCACCATATCTAAAAACACCAATTAAGTGCAATTAATTCCCTAGACATTCTTCTTTTTAGGCAGATGCATCATTAGACATCACACTAAATCTGGAAAAAGCTCCTCTGTCTTAAAGAGAGGAAGAGAAAGGAAAAAAAGCTGTGTGTTCTGCAACCCCCTGTGACTGTAAGGTCAGCATGAGAGGGAAACAGAATATCACAGGATCTCACCTGCCACCTGCTAAGGAAAGTGAATTACAAGTCCATCCATACACGCTCTGCAGTGGTTGGAAGCAGGTAGAGAAAAGCAGCCATGCTGTAATTAAAAACAAAGACAAAATACTCCACCAACATAACCCCAAAACCCCCAACAACAACAGAAATAAACCCCACAAAATCTTTCTCAGGGATTCTCTGAAAACAAAATCTGTCATGTTAAGAGCTGGGCCTGGACCCAAGGTTGGAATCCTTTGGTCCCTTTCAGGTATTTCCCAAGCCTCACCCTGTGCATGGGTTTCCCAGAGCTCAGGGTTTGGTTCTGGCTCTCCCTGACCAGGTGCCACCACCATGTCCCATCCTGCCTGTGCCAGGTGAGTCCCTGTGCTGCAATAACCCCCCTGTGCAAATGTGACTCCAGTTTAGCTCCATTTCCTATCAATAACTCTTGGAAGAACCAGCTTGCATAAAACTCAAAAGCAGCCTTGAGTTTAGATGAGTCACCTAAAATGAACCCAACCTTCCTTTTTATTTCAGAGGCATTTGGCAATGCTTTTCTCTAAAAACCAAGCCAACCAAAAAATCTCTGTTCTGCCTGGTACTAGCTGGGACTAGAGTAGAAAAATACTGGTAAAAATAGAAATACTACTTCTAGTCCCATAAACCTGCTGGGCTCAGGGCATGTCTGTTGGTAGACTGAGTGAGAGTGAAGTGAGATAAAGTCAACACTCTTTAGAAGCCAAAAATATGGAGGAGACCCTGATTTGCTGAGGTTCCTTGTTTAATTTTCAATTCTAAAACTTGTAACGTATTTCAGCAAACTATTTCAGCTTTATCAGTAACTATAATTAAACTATACAAAGTATCTCCCATCTATAACTTGCTATTCAAGGTCCATACAAGAGATCAGTTGATAACTGGGGTCAGTGAGCTTTTCTCTGCAAAGGCTGCAGCTGTCACCCAGGAAACTGAATCTGCACTCAAGTAATCAATCACACAAGAATTATCAACTGCAATCAATCTTTGAAATAGGAGACCAACCTTGGGCCAAATAGATTCATAAATTAATTACAGAGGAGCTTCTGCCTGGTTAAAGCAGCAGAAAATCAGGTGTATTGGGTTCCTTTTGCATTATATTGAGTGTCTGAGAATTTATGGAAATAAAAGAGATGCAATCTTCATGCAACAACAAAAAAATAATCTGAGACTGTACAGCAAAAAAGTGTTTGGATAAGCCAGTTATTTTGTGGTTTAGGATTAAATTCACAAGCAACTCAAACTGAATTTAGGAAAAAGATCTCATGAGAAAAGCAGTGCAAGCACAGGTGCCCTTGCTCAGCACGGTTTCCCATTGCTGTTGTGGCTGCAGCAGCTCTCACACAGGGCCTGGGCATTTCCTGGGCAAGAGCAGCATCACCTCTGTGCCCCCACAGCACACCCACCCTCCCTGAGGAGCCTGTCCTGCCTTTTCACCCTGTCCCAGAGTTTGCTGAGCTCTGTGGCAGGGGAGGGGAGGCTCTGAGGTGCCCTCATTATTCTCTTACATCCCCCAGAGTGCCAGGTCTGTCCTCCCCATGCCAGGGCGTGCTGGTCAGTGATTGCTGTTTCTGATCTGACACAGGGAGGGGTGTAAATAAACCCAACCCACAGCTTGGTGCTGTCCTTCAGCTCAGGGCTGCATCTTCTGGATGGCAGCAGAGCTAAACAGCAGCAGGGAAGGAGCTTCACACCAAATTCCCCTGCCTGCAGCCAGGTTTGGCCCTGTTTCTGCCAAGGGGAGAGGGACAGACACTGCTGTGGACAGACACCACCCAGGAGCTGCCGCTGCTCTTCTGTCCAAGCCACAGATCCTCAGCGAGCCCCAGCCGCCTCCTTTGTTTGTCCCTGGAATTTCTTGCCTTTTGTCTCTCACTATTCCCACACATCAGTGGCACTGACATGTCCAGTGCTCTCCCTGCCATTGGATTTTCTGTGAAGCTCCAGCTCATTTCATGACTCAGCACCTACCTCCTAACAAACATCCCCCACCACTCCTCTAAGGAGCAGGCTTCTCCCTTCATTCCCTGTGTTTTCCATCATGGCACCTTTCCCTGATGATGCCAGCTTTCTCCTTTTCAGCTGACAGATTAATTACTGCCAAGATTTGTTAATTCCCTTTGGGCATCCTCCTTTTTCTTCAGTTTGAGTGATAAACTGCCAGGCCTAGGGAGCCTCCAAACTGGCTCAGGGGCCCTGAGTTCAAGAGGGAAACAGAATATCACAGGATTTCACCTGCCACCTGCTAAGGTGATAAAGAGCAAGAGTCACAAGAGGTGAGTTCAGGTGCACTAAGCAAGGACACTGCTCTCTCCCATGTAGATATCTGACCACAAACACTTTCTAAACAAGAAGGTTTTCAACACCTGGCCCACTGTTTTCTTGGTAAAAAGCCACTGGAATAATTAGACTTATTCACTGTTTATAAACAGAAGGCCCATATTTTGACTACTAGCACGAATTGCCCTGATATGTGCACGTACATCTAACAAAAAGAGGGGCAGTGGGGGCTGTATCAGGCAGGAGGAAATGAGCTGCTGGATGAGGGTATCTCCTTCCTCCAGGGATGTTGCTGGCTCCTCCATGGTTTCAATGAGGAGCTAAAATTGAGGTGTCTCTCTTTCCCCATGACTGAAATACGTAAACATTTTCACAGGAGAGTTTTGAGAGAGCCAGAGCTCTGTGAGAGACTTTCCAGTTTGCTTCTGTAACATGCTCAGAGTTGCTGAGCAATTAATACATTTTAAAATCAAGTTCTTTGTATCAGCTTATCTCTAAGCACCCTACAGGTGGAGGGAAGTATTGGGACCAGCCCTCTGTGCACTGGCACAAGGAGAAATGATCTGTCCAGGGTTGTGCCACACCCCAACAGCTCTGAAACCCACTGCTGAATCCACTAGGTTTGATCCTCATATGCTCAGAAGCTCATCTGTTGGCCAAAAATAGGTGTTGATGTGTTTAACCTCCTCTAAGCAGTGTCCCAAGGGATGGACAGTGGTCTGTGACCCCAAAACTGCACATTTTCCTCTGCAGGTGTAGTACTCACACCATGATCTGCAGCTGGGATCCTGTCAGAGCAGCTGTGCAATGGCATTGCTGGAAAAAGCCTTTCCACCCACCTACTTGTATTCCCTGAAAATCTCCCCTCTCCCTTTTAAAACGTGGGTTTGTCACCCTGGCCTCAGACCATCAGTCATCACTGACTAGAACTGTTCCAGAGGAAACAAAACAAAGCAAAGAGGGGTCTACACATTGCTGCTCCCAGCCTTTCACCTGCAGGCACCAGGAGAAGCCAGGTCTAGAGCCAGGAGCAGAGGAGGAGGATGAAGAACATCTGAGCAGCAGAATCAACCACCACTGCAGCAGAGCCCAGCCCTGCTCACTCCACAGTGAGGAGCAGCTGTGAGACACAAGACAGCTTTAACATTTCCTGAGATACTGTGGAGAGGCCCAGATTCATGCAGATGGGACAGAGGCATCAGCCAGAAGAATTCTGTGGTTCTGGAGACAGCAATTTTCAAGAGATGTGCTAAATACCTCGAGAATTGAAGTGTGCCCTGTCTCCTTTGGTCAAGGCCATTGAACCCCAGGCCCTGCTGGGCACTTGCACAGTCCTGCTTCTGAAGCCCAAGGGATGTTAGAAGGCACTTAAAGTCTTGACCTTCCTGCTCTCATCACACCAGGGTGGGGTTCCAGCTGGATCCCTGCCAGGGGTCCTGTGTAAAGCACTTGTCCTGTTGCATGGACTGGCCTGACTCTTTAGATACACAGAAAACAGATCCTCATCTCGTGCCATCCATTTGCTTCTACAAAGAACCTCACCAGTCCCAAACACTGTCCCAGCCTGCTTCCATCAGCAACCAGAAAATTGACCTGGAGCCTAAGTCACCACATGGGAAAAAAAGCTGTTTTATTTCATTGTGGCCATGATCAGCACCTGGTGTGTGGCAAACACACCTCTACAGAGCTTTCCTCTGGTTATGGATTGTCTTAGCTTGAGGAGACACTTTCTAGGCTAATTTCATATCTACTTTACTTGGCTATCTTTTATTCCTTTCTCTAAAAATGATTCTGCCTCTGCTACAGTGGAAGAGAACCCTTGGTTGCTTTGCATGGCTCTGGGGCACCACGGAGGTCAGCAATAAAATCACCCCAGTGCTCTCAGCACGCTGGGGAAGGCTCAGGCTGCAAAATCCACACTGGGCCCCTGCAGAGAAGATGTCACTTCCAGGGATGGCTGTCCCTGGAACAGTGTGTGGGGAGGGATCCAGCCTGGAATCCCAGAGCACTCCCACAGGCTTTGCAGCAGGAAGAGCAGCACTGACCTCAAAGGCATCAAAAGGCAAAGACAAGGCATCCCAGGAAATGTTATCCATGTGGATAAGGAGAAACCAACACTTTAATGCCCTTGCTTCCCATTGGAAATGCCTGGGTGTGACACTGCTTTGCTGTTTGCCACAATTTTTGGTTCTGCCTCATTTTTTTTCCCCTTCAAAAGTACTGAACAAGCAAATGAGAGAGAAATGGCAGCTCGACCATGTGTGTGGATTTTTGTGTGCCTACACGTGTGTTAGCTGAGGGTGAGAGAGATGGGGAAGTTGTTTTCTAAGCAGGATTATTCTATCATCTATGGAAATAACACAACTAGGGTTTCTAGCTCCTGAGAAGACAATAAATAATGTGCAGATATTGGAAACACAGACTGTGGTAGGGAAAAGCTGCTTCCAACTCCCACCACAAAGTAAAATCTCATTATCAAACTCTTTTCAAACCACTTCAAGATATTTAGCAGGTGGAACTGAACTAGCTCCAAATCATATAGCAGATGAGGCCTTAAACCAGAAACTTCAGGATTATAAATGCTTTACAAGTGATAAAAATCCCAAGGCTGAAGGTTTTGCTGCATTGCTCTCATCTTCTACAGTCAAGACCATCACCTGAGTGTAAAAATGCTAAACCCTTCTGTCTGTACTATTCATTCCTAATGACTGTGCCTGAAACAGGGATCTTAATATGCAAATTTGCTAAATTATTCTGAATAAAGACAGATTTCAAAGAAACAAAGCCCTGCCACTTTAAGAGTTTCTCCAATTTGTTTTTAAATACTGTATTGTTTTAAAACAATATAGTCTCAGTGATTCAATTAGTCTCTGAAAGCACTAAAGGCAGCCTCATGAGGCAAATTAGACAGGGTTTTTATAGCAGAATTAATATGGCAAATCCTCATATCATGTGGAGCTTTATGTGCTTGTAAATGTAAAAAAAATAAAAATATGAAAGGTGAACTGTGGAATTACTATCATCTGCTCCAGGATCTCACAGGGTCTGGAATTGCCCTAGTAAATTGGAAGTAATTACTAATTCACAGCAGTTCAGGAAAGCTTTCTGACCAAATCCAAGCTTAATCTCGTGAAAAGTCAATAGGAGTAAAGCACTTGCTAAAATTTAAGCTTTTAGGGTTTTTTTCCTGATTCACAGCTGTCCTTCTGTTTCAGTAACCAAGGTCTGATGCTGTGCACTGTTTCTCTTTGTATTCAAATCTAGATGAGGGATCCTACAAAGCCAAAGATAACTAGTTCTGAATGTATGTAACATTCCACATGCATTTCTGTACAAGAACTCATGCAATATTGGCATTAATACAGACTTCACTCTATGCTACAGCTGAAATGCTCACTGACTTCTACTGCCCAGGCATTTCTACCTAGAAAATTGCTTCTTAAAACTTGGGAGTCTGACCTCATACCCTGTTTTCTTTGTGGCTTCTGCTGGTTTGAATGGCTATTTTTCCCACTGAACAATTAAATGTAATCCTTTTAGGCCTTTTCAAGGTCCCCCTAATTCCCTGAAGGAATTGCTGGGCTCAGCCCCACCACAGGATGATCCTCATGCAAACAAAGCTGCGTTCCCAAGGGAGAGCAGGATGAGATGTGTCACCAGGTGCAGCTCAGGAGGAAGAACTCAGTGATTCCTCAGTGATGCTGCACCAGGAAAAGCATCTCCAAACAACCAAACAGAGCTTCTGGCAGGAAGGAAAGGATCCCCTGCTCAACAACCATCCAAACAAAGCATCATTCCTCCCTTGGGATCCTGCTTTCTCTTACACAAACTGGTGAGAGCATCTCCCGGATTCCTTTGCTCCCACCAGCAGCTCAGGCTGCAGAGAGCAGCCCAGATTTGGGTTTCCTGCTGGATCTGTGGTGAGCATCCTGCACTGAGCAGCACGAGAACCTGGGTGGGACTGCATGGCTGGTCTCCTGTTTATCTGAGGAAAGGTGGCAGGACAGGCTCACCCTGACTGTGACAGGAATGGCCTCTGTCACAGTGTGACAACACCCTGGGCTGCAGCTCCAGTCCATCCATGGTGACTGCTCAGGGTCCCTGGACAGGCAGAGACTCAGGGAGGGGCTCTGAGATTTCCACCAGCAGAACAGAGGAGAGGGTAAAAGCATGTGAAGCTATCTGTCCCACTAAAGCTTTCCCTAAGACAAAAGCTGTGATGAATAATATTGTTAATACCATAACCAAGGCCTTTGACATCCTTATGCTTGAAAAAGTCCTTTTTGCTCATGACCAGCTTCTACAGTAGCACTCACAGGATTAAACAGCCAAAAATTAGCACCCATAACCAAATCTGCACCCAGAATATTTCAGCACCTTCTGTTAGAGGATCTGAAAGCACTTGACAAATGTTAACCAACATTTGGCCTCACAACCCCCAGTGAGGTAGAACAGAGCTGTCCCTGCAAGGACAGACAGACAGATTGAGGCACAGGGTTACTCAGAGACCTGCTCCCATTCAGACACAAGATTCAGCAATGCCAAGGGCTTTGAGGTGTGCTGACTGCTGCACCCAAGCTTTGTCCACAGCACCATCCTTCCCCCCACAAACCCTCAACGAGCCCTTAGCCTGTGAACTAACCCCAGGATTCTATTTACAATATTTAAAATGACCATTTAGCAGTTGTGCAGTCAGAGAGTTATTCAATCAAATGAAGCTATCAGTGAGAACAAATGGCTCCTTGTGCAAAACTCTGGCTGTAAATGATCATGCACTAAGACTACTGGGTGCAAATTTGGTGCATGATAACTCTGACCCCTTGACAATTCCCAATCCTGGCCTCTCTCTGATAAATCTCTTTTAAAAAGTTGCATTATAAGTATGATCACACGAGCCTCGAAAGATGCAGCCTGCACAGATTGTTTCATCCCAGCAATGCAAGCAAACAAAACGTGGAGTGGCTTTGGGAACAACCCAGCATTCATGGAGCATCAAACATCACGAGGATAAAATCCATCCTAACCACAAGGGGTTGCAAGGCAACAGGGAGTAGGTGTCTATGTTGGGAAAAAAAAATAGAGAAAAAAGCAAATAGAGCAACAAAGAAAGGCTTGATTGCACAGATTTCATTTAGGTAAAGTTCTGCAAGAATCAGTTTCATCAAAGCTTATTCCATGAGGGAGGGAGGCAGTGGCAGCTGGCCTAGGACGAGGCTTTGGCGCAGTGAAAACCACCAGCCCTGCGTGAGGAGATGAACTTTGCATTCTGGAGGAGGCATTACTGATTAATAAAAGCAAAAGCTTCTCTAAATACAGCGAGTTTGTTTTTCTCAGATAGAAGAGTTTCTTAAAATACAGGTTTTTAGAACACCACAAAACTTCATTTGTTATATAAGTAGAGAATCTGGCCAAAGTTAGGAATACTGAAGTGTAAAAAACCAAATACGTAGTCTTAAACATTACAAAAACTATCAAAACATTCAATATTTTGAATTGACCATATTTTCCCCCCCTACACGTGTCTGTTTTGGCAGTGATGATAGGATTTCTAAACTGAGTTGCTGTTATTATTGTTCTGCAGTTGTGGTTGGATTTTTTTTGTACTTTTTTTTTTCTGAACGTGTTTTTTAAACAAAAGAAAATTACCAGCTTTTATAAAAAAGAAGGAGCTTGAATCCTTACTCCCAAAACACAGATAAAAGGTTTTCCTTTATAAAAAGTGTATTGATTTTTTTGCTATAAAAAGTGACCTATAGGGTGTCAAACCTGAAAACAAATTCTCACAGTGTTTTCAGTGTTGGCTGTTCACAAGGCATTACTGTTACAAACAGAGATAGAGAGATACCATAGGGGAGCTATAAATATTTGTTACCAGCTAGCAGCATTGCATGTGGAAGATGTTCTACACCAGATAACTCAGCTGATTTATGGGGTTTTTTGTTAATTATTTTTAAAAATCCCAAAAAATACTTGAATAATTTGAATTATTGTACTAACCTTACTTAGCATCTGACACAATCATTCCAAATCTCATCCAAGCTTCTGCTGGCATATTAAGCACCCAACTACAAATTCTCTTCCTGCTCTCCACAATTAAACCAAGACTCTTTAGAATGCAGGTGCCAAAACTGGGGCTGTGAATGAGGAGCAGGTGAGCTGGCAGTTTGCACAGGAGGAGAACATCATCTGCAAACTGCTCAGCAAGGGGTCCATTTGCACACCTCCAGGGGAACTACTTTACTAACACCAGGAAAAACCACATGGTTGCAGCAGCAGAAGAAACAACAGAAGAAAATGGGAAATGCACAGAATCCTTGGAGGCCCCAAATTTCTCACAATGCCCATTTTGCACCCCTGTGACTTAGAAGAATGGTATCCCTCTATCTCTATAGACTGGCAGGTGTTGGTTTGTGGCACAGAGAGGAGAAATCACAGAACAAAAACGACATTTAACTGTGTGTCCTTTGACTTGAAAGCACCAGTCACCGATCTGCTTGTGTGGCAGAGGTACTCTGCTGTATCCCAAATGCAGCGTGGACATCTCGCTCTACATGGAGTCTCCCAGGGAATCAGAGTCATCCAAAGACAGAGGCAGGTACAAGTCCTGTAGGGAGAAAGGAGAAAATGTTAACCCTCACCATCAGCTCCCACCCTTGGCCACGCAAAGGGAAGCAGCTGAGTGGCTCTGGGCAGCTCAGAGGCTGAAATTCACATTCCAGAGGGTGGAATGTGCTGCTGACTGCTCACCAGAACCCAGGGAGCAACAGGCTAAAATCAAGGCAGGCTCCTTGCACAGAGGAGCAAGTGCATCTCTGTTCCTGATGTGTCAGGGATAACTTTCAGAACTGTTTTTTATTGTTCTGGACCAATGTGGCCATTCCAGCAAGTGCATCTCTGTTCCTTATTGGTCAGGAATAACTTTCAGAACTGTTTTTTTATTGTTCTGGATCAATGTGGCCATTCCAGCAAGTGCATCTCTGTTCCTTATTGGTCAGGAATAACTTTCAGAACTGTTTTTTTATTGTTCTGGATCAATGTGGCCATTCCAGCAAGTGCATCTCTGTTCCTGATTGGTCAGGAATAACTTTCAGAACTGTTTTTTTATTGTTCTGGATCAATGTAGCCATTCCAGCAACTCCATCTCTGTTCCTGATGACTATTCAGGGATAAGTTTCAGAAATTTTTTTGTTGTTGTTGTTCTGGATCAATGTGGCCATTCCAGCACATGCATGAAAGAGCAGCACGTGCCTTAAACACATCTCTTTAAACCTAAATCCAGAATAAAGAGTCTTACCTTGGTTTGACAGCTGCCCTCAGGACAAATCTCCAGGAAAATCACATGTTCCATGGTTTATTCTTTATTTTAAGTAAGTTCTAATCATTTGGAAAGGTTAATAAAATAATCCCAAGTTTGTTATTTGGATCAAATGCTCAATAAAAAGCTTTTCCAGTGTCCCTTTCTGGGGTAACCATTCTATTCCACCCATTTAAAGTCCAGTGTGGGAAAAAGTACAGGAACGAGCTCAAGAGTTTTCCTGGAATCTTTTTGAGCTCTGACCCACACACAGGTAATAACTGAGCAAAATGAAGAAAAACCCAAATATTCAAGAAAGAAATTCACAGAAATCTTGATATAAGAAGAGGTAAAATAGGACTTTGTGGTGAACTCAACCTAAGCATTTATCACTTGAGCTTTAAGGAGAGAAAAGGAATTTCATCATAAGCAGGAAATTGCTCCTGGGAGAAAGACAATGATGCATGAATATTCTGCTAACCTAAAATGCTGAATTTGTGTTTGCTGATTGGCTTAACTTAGTGGAGAAAATCATAGCTGGGTTGGCTTTGCCCTCAGCAGTCACCATCTATTACAAATGGTCTCAGGGCTGCACTGGAAAGGTCGTAAATCAGCCAGCTGCAAACATACATAAAACATTAAAAAGGTGAGTTTTACTTGTCTTGACCAAGAAACAAATCCTCGCCTCCAAAGTTCTCAATGAGATGGAAAGTTTAGAAAATATTTAGTGTCCCTGATGCTGAAGCAAAGGGTGCAGTTTGCAGCATTACTTCTGCTCAACTGATGAACTCAGACCATGGGCCAGATTCTGTCCTCAATTATAAATGAACAATAAATCTGGACACATTGTGTTAAATTTGGTGTCTTTTCTCAAACTTAGAGTGAACAGGTGAGAACAGAGTGAGGACATGAGGAAAGCACAGTTTTCATTTGGATTCAGCTATGCCTTTGTTAAACAGAATTGGTTCAACCCCTGCAAGCTGCCCCACGGTGGGTTCCATGTGGCTGCTGACTGCAAAACCTCAGCACCACCAGAATTTTTAAATTTCTCTTCAAAATCTTTGAGTCAATGCTTTCAGAGTCAGGCTGAGAGGTGCATTCTGTTTTACTAAAGAGAAACCCCCCTGACTTCCTCTCCCACCTACTTTTGTGCCCAAGCTCCAATTCCTGTATCAAGTGAAAACTGTTGGAAGCAGCATTGTGGCTATTCCAGAAATGCAAAGGCCCACAGAAATGAAAGTCAGAACTCAGCACAGAGTGGCCCTGAATAACAGGAACTGAAAAAGCTGTGACAGCTGCTGTACCTTTTAAATAAATCAATGCATGAATTATCCATGAGCCAGTACAGGTTTCCTGGTCCCTGCCAGGATGCTGTGCTACCTGTTGGCCTGTTCCACAACACAATTACCACACCAGCTGTAAGAATCACCTGATTCCTGTAAAACAGAGCATGGCCTTAAATAATTAAAAAAAAACTTAAATTCTTCAGGAGCATCATTAAAGTGATGTCTGAGAGCTCCAGAAACATTTGTGTTGCTTCTGCTCTTTAATGTGCCTGATTTGCCAATGCTTGAAGCTTTTCAGGCCAGGAGGGTTGACATGAAACCACATCCATCAATGATTTTTTCAAACAGTGCTACAAACTCATGGTTAAGTTGTGTCTTCTGAGCCCCTTGGATGGTCTCCAGCACACATTTGCAGCTCCAGGGTAGGAGTCAGGCCAGTGCTTTGCTCACCACCTTGCCCTAAAGGACAACTTTTACAGGTGAAGGGCCAAACTGCCCTGTTTGAACATGAGTAGTTTTTCTTTTTCCAGAGGATATGGCCATGAGTTCAGTGTCCCCCAGAGCTGGGAGGCTGAGGCAGAAGGAGGTGTAGTAAGGTATAAGAAACATAATACCTTGTGCTTGCGGAGGCTCCCGGGGCTGGTGGGCGTGGAGATCGGGGACTGCTTGGACTTGGGGGTGGACAGCTGGCTGCTGGAGGTCCCGTTGGCTGGCAGGAAACAGAACACAAGCTGGGAATCAGGCAAGCAAGGGGAAGGGTTTGCTCCTTTGGGGAGATGGAAGCTCTCCGAACATTTAACACCATGGTTTATTCATGTTAGGCAGGAGGGGAAAAAACCAAGTGAACAGCGTAGCTGTAAACATAACTCAAGGATTTCAGCTGCAAAATACAGTGAGATACAAAATAAATTGAGGGAGCAATATTTCACTCAATAAATATTCACCAAGACAATCCAAGGCACACATCACCAGAAAAATAGAAAGACAATTTCTGTGTTCTCAAACTGTTTAAGGGCATGACTGGAAACCAGAGGCTGAAAATATCCTGAATCCTACCCAAGCAATGTCAGATGTCAATGATAGACATTAAAAATTAGATAAACAGCAGCCTGGAATGCCCTGGATGTAGTTTGCTGTGGGTGGGATTAAGTGACCAAAGAGCCTGATGGAATTATGCTTTCAATTGTAACAGCTGAATCTGCAAATCAGTTACTTAAAATTCACCAAATACAGTCTGGAGGAGACTGAAGAAGTGTATAAAGTATCATAGAGTAAAATGTGTGGATGTTGTATTTTAAGAGCCAAACCAGCACAGCTCTTGCTGTAAAGCCTCAGAAAACCTCAGTGCTCTTCTCTGTTACCTCCTTGTGAGGAACAGGGGTAGCTCAGGTTTGCAGCAAAGGCAGAGGGCAAACAGGTGTGAAAAGAAACATGTGCTTGTGAAAAATGCATGTATTTTATGATTGGCTTTTTGCAAATATTAAAATGAATATTACATGTGTTGTGCTAGAAAGTAATGCTGTATTATTTCTCTTAAATAGTGTGTTAAATATAGTTTTAGGTTATAAAAAATGTTAAAATAGAAACTATGCTATGTAGGATACTTTTTTAAAGAAAGGACTTGCAGTGAGATAGCAGCCACAGGACACCTGAATCTTTCAGAAAAAAAGAATTTATTGCTCCATTATCAGAGGAAACAAACTTCTTTCTGCCTTGAAGGTGCTGTCAGGATTCAGAGGAAGTTGACAATGACCAGACAGAATCCTGTGTTTGAATGGAATTTATGCATCATGGATGAGGTGTATGAATATGCAACAGGCTGTTGTTTTTAAGGCTGAATCCTCTGTTAATGTGAGACCTTTTTTGGGCTCGTGATGCCCAGAAAGAGGTACCCGACTGTCCATAACTTTTTGTATTTATTATCTCATATTGTCCTAATTGAAATTGTCCAAATTATTATTACTCTAATTGTATTACTATTTTTTAACTATTTTATTACTATGAAACTTTTAAAATTTTAAAAACAAGTGATTGGTGTTTTTCCCATGCTCAAAGCCCCAGGACAAAGGAGGAGCTGCCAGCACCTTAAATCAACAAATTCATAGTGGTTGAAATGGTGTGGCTCCTCTGCCTTCACATCCATCATTTCCATGCACTTCCTCCTCTGTTGGGAGAGAAGGGTATTCATCACACACAGCTTTTTTCCTATTACAAATGCACCTAACTGAGGAAATGGATATTTTTAAAAAGTGGTAGAAATAATGATTTAAAGATAATTGGGGAACAGAGTGACACTTCACCTCCTTATCTTACTCAAACCACGCTTTATTGATAGGGGAAAAAATCTGTTCTGGAATGGCAGGAGCTGTTTCCTGCTGGCTCCTGCACTGAGCTGTGCCACTCTACAAAATGAGCTGCCCTCCAGGCTGGTGGGAAAAAAAGTAGAGTTTCAAACTATATACCAAATAATGAAGGCAATTCAGTAAAAAAAGAACTTGGATCTCTTTTATGTTTTATTTCACTGAGCGAATTTGTGTTTCCTATTAAAGAAAATGTGGGGAACAAGAGGACTGATATAATCTCCATTAGCTAGAATCCATTTCCAATTTCTAAAATGCCTCTTTCTTTATCTCCAATTGTCACTGATCCTTCCTAAGCTGAAGAATGCCACCTAACAACTCTGCAAGAAACCCCAATTTCCTTTCCACAAACAAGACTGGAACAACAGCAGAGCCAATGTGCAGCAAAATGGATGTGATTGCTGCAGGGCAGGATAGAAATTCCCTAATACAATGAGAGTTTTAAGTGCTACAGCAGGCATGTAAATATTTTATGAGCATCAACAAAAAAACAGATGTGACATCCAAATCAGAAATGGAATGAGATGGATGGATATCATTACAAAGACAGCAGAATTTTGCAGCAGGAGCAACAATGAAGAAGCCCAGTTTAATCTTCTCTGCCTGCTAATGAAGAATAGTGCTCATAAGCAAACTTGCCTGCATTTCTTTTGAACTGAAATGCAAGAAAATAACAGGAGGCAAAGAGCAGGTCCCAGGTGGTGCATAACACTGCTGCTCCACTAAAATCTGCTGATGATTTAGGGTAGCTCAGGATCTCACCTACACTCAGCTATCAGGAACTGTTCTTTAGAACCAGCTTTCCTTTCAATTCTTTGGGGTTTTTCTACCATTTTATTCTTTGTGCATTATGGCTTATTCGTGAAATTGTGTTTGCTTTGCAGCATCAATTTACCCTAATATGTAATATTCTTTCATTTCAGGAGCATGTGCACCTTTTTTCCACAGGATCCTCACCTCCCCCTGTTCATGAGGCACTTTATACTCAGGAGAGAAATCAGACTTGTCAGCACATGAGAGGGAGGATGGAGAATATTCCTGTTGTGTTTGAGATGAGAGATTCAGGGAGACTGAATTCTCTGTCTGCTTCCCCACAGATATTTTAGAATCACAGAAAGGTTTGGGTTGGAAGGGATCTTAAAGCTCATCCCATTCCACCCCTGCCATGGCAGGGACACCTCCCACTGTCCCAGGCTGCTCCAAGCCCTGTCCAGCCTGGCCTTGGGCACTGCCAGGGATCCAGGGGCACCCTGAGCCAGGGCCTCACCATCCTCACAGCAAAGAATTTCTTGTTCATGTCTAAACCTTCCCTCCTTTAGCTTAAGTCCATTCCCCCTTCGTCCTATCACTCTATGCCCTTGACAAAAGTCCCTCTTCAGCCTTTTTTGAGGCCCTTTTTGGGCAGTTTTCTCACATGGAATTGTTCCCTGAGTGTTGCTTAGGTTTGCTGGGATGACCAAGGCTCTGGATCCAGAGTTTATGGTCCAATTCCAGCTCCAGCCCATGCAGCCCCATCCTTCTTGTTTTTCTCTCTCCAGTCCACGTTATTTGTGCTCTTGGGCTGAGATTTGGATCATTTGTCCTTGGTGCCCAGCTGGAGCAGGAATTGTTTTGTCTCCCTGCTCTGTGCACAGAGCTCACCATCCCCTCATGTGAAACCCAGACCCACAGACTAAAGCAGCACAGACTCTGAAAAATATAAAAAGCTAAACCTGAGGCATCAGGGCATTCCCCAGACATCTGCTGCCTTGGACACACTCATCCATAATGACCCCTGGGAGCAGCCCTGCAGCCAGGACAGACGGACACTCTGGGTCTGTTTGCTAATTGCTGCTGCCTGCTGAATGTGCTTTTGTCCCTCTGTCCATTAGTGGACTGAGACATTAAAGGTCCTGCAGCAGCCTCAGAGCCCTGCTCATATTCTCCCCAGGCCAAATCAAAGCAAAGACATTTTCAAATTTCAGTGACTCTGTCCTGGTTTTAAGAATCATAAGCTCTCCTATCACAGGACATGGTTTTATACAAGTGAACCCTTGTTTGGCACATCAGTTAGTGTAAGATAAATTCAAGTTTTTATAACAAAGAAAGAATGGTAAATGACATCATTATTTTCTCTCCTGTAGTTCTCCCCTGAGATTTAGCTCTGGCTTTTGCTTAGCCTGACTCCTTATTGGAGCAGTCTGTTAAAGAAATTCTGCCAAACTTCATGCTGACCCTACTCCATTGAAATCTCATGGATCAGAGCAGAAGCACAGAGGCTCCTCATGCCCAGTTTTCCTCTGCCATGTTAGGAGAAGGAATTGGCTGGTGCCCTGCAGGTGAGGTTTGTATGGATTTCACTGCTCTGAGCTGGCTCTTTTAGCAAAGCTGACTCCCTAGGAAGAAAGATTGAGGTTAGAAATACACAGAAGCTTTGTAACTCCAATTTTGCCAGAAATCCACTGGCATTGTTTAGGAAGGACAGATATGGGTTGGGTGTTAGTGAGGGAAGAGAGAAAGGATTTCCCTTGGGAAGGCAGGGATTGGGGTGAGTTCCCATCCTTGGAGCAGAGAGACACATCTTTGTTCTGCATTCATTCATTTAATTTTCATTCATTCATTGAAATGACTGCATGGTAAGAGAAAAACACTGTGCCAAGAAAACAATGTTTAAATTGCTTCTGTGGATTTGCCACCTCACATTTTTGGATATCCAGGGAGCTGAAGGAGACTCTGGCTGCCTACAGGGATTGAGCTTTCCACAGTGAGGCCCTGACACCTCACTGTGAGGTGGGCTCAGACTCCTCTCACCCAAAGATTCCCCTCCAAACCTGCCCAGACATCAGTGCCCAGGTATGTCACAATGGCCTTGGAGACTTTGGTGGGAGAATAGGATACAGAAACCTGCACAGAAAAGAACTGGGAAGAACAGAAACAACACAAAACCAAGGAAATGCTCATGAGTTTCTACATGACAACCACAGCAGAGGGAAAGACAACAAAGACAAAAGGTACAAATGGGTAGGAGAGCAAACACACAGCAGAAATATTGCATATATTTGAAATAAAACTGCTTTTAAATAGTTTCACACATTAAATGGGTGATATTCTGGGGGGAAAAAAATAGGTCAGATCATCTTTTATTAATCAGACTTCATTCAGCTTTCTTTGCTTTTTGAATGTGATAGCTCCAAAATCTCATCTAAATGTAAATATTGGTTCTTACAAGATGTGTAAATCCACTTAATTTATTACCAGTTCAATACAAGAATACAAAATAGTATTCTTTTTTCTCTCTGTCCTGAAAAAACAAGAGTCTTCTATTTTTCAGTACTAAAAGAGCTCAGTCTTTTTTATTCTCATTAAGCAGGACAAGTGCCATTTTTTCCTTTATTGAAATTACAGGAAAGCACGAAAGACTCTTGTCTGGATGGATTAAAGAAACCTGATTTGCTCTTCATTACTGACCTTAACTCCAGGAACTGGTTATTGTTCAGCCTTTCTGGTTGTTTTAATCTCCCCCTAAAAAGCTCTGCTAAGTGTGTTCATTAAAGCTCATCAGATGAGTCACCATCCTGGGCCTGGAGTCGCTCAATCAGTTAAAATCAGGCACACAATAATTGCCATTTCATATTAAACTCTATGCTCATGCAGTAAACTCTGCTTCTGGTGGGAATCAGCACCTGATGCCTGTAGAGGAGGTTTAAAGCTGCTGATGCATGAGCTGACTCCCACATCACTGAGTGTTACTTCTGGGTTTTTGTAAATCACATTTCCCATTGTGCCTTCAGTGTGCCTACACAGCCTCAGCAGGCATTTGGGATAGTGAAAATGGTTAAATTATGGCAAGACTGAGTTTGAGAATAGCCAACAATGGAATCTTGAAAAAAACTTTATGAATGCAAAATCACCTCAGAAAGAAATGTTTTTTTAAAAAATACAGAGTCTTGGCATGTGCCAACCAGTTTCACACAGTCCCTTTAGGTAGCTGAAGAACACCCACACACCCTAAACAAATGAACTGCAAATGAAGGGGGAAATCCTTCTGACTACTGCCAAGAGAATTTTCTGACTAATAATCCCATTTCTACTGATGATCAGCTGTTGTGTTATGCTCCCATTCAATATGCAGCATGTTAGCATGATGGTGAAAAGGAATTTCTGGTTTATATCACCTGTGTTGATGCTGTGGGACACCTGAACTCAAGCTGTGAAGCTCTCCTGGAACTCTGACATGTTTAATTGATGATTTGGCCATTTTAGTGAGAGGCCATGTCTGGTATTCTTTTGGAACAGAACAGGCAGGCAGGTGAGAGATCAGTCATAACCCCAGAAACTCTCCATGACTCTAAAGACTGCCAATTACCAGAATCACTGCAATGTGCAGCCCAGCCTTGGACTGACAGCCCTGCAGCTCCACACATGTGCTGCTGCAGAAGGAGGGAGGCATTTCAAATGCTGCAAGCTGCTGCAGCAAATTAGGATTCCCATTTTCCCTCTCTTCCATTACTGAATGAGTGTCTCAGCATCCCATCAATAAACCCATCAGCAGTTCTGCAATTGCAAGGTCACTGCTCTCCTTTAAATAATGATTGCGAGGAGCCACTCCTGACCTGTGCAATAATCACCATTTGCTTTGCACAGGAGGTTACCCTAAATCACTCTGTATCTGCAGGGACCATCTGGGAGCACTGTGGGCCTTGAATTCCTGCCTGGGGAACAGAAACTTCTTTTAAAACATTTTTGGGGAAGGAGCTGTGAGCCTGTGGCTGAAAGAACCTCAAGCCGCAACCGCGCTTCACCAACCAGGAGATTCCTTCCCAATATTTATCAGCTCCTTGTTTCCCAAAGACACCCGAGATTCCTTAGCAAGCACAGGGAGTTTGTGCTTTTCCCCGGAGCACAGTGAAAGGCAGACACCAAGAAACAATCACTCACCATCTTGGTGGTTACCTGAATCGGCCGGGGACTTGCTGCGGCGCATGGGCGCGGGGCTCTTGGCCGAGCTCTTCTGAGGGGTGGGAGAGGATTTGCTGCCCGTGGCACCTGCTGGGCTCCCCTTCATCACCCGGCACTCTGGGGGAACACACACACACCTGGTTATGGCCCTGCTGTGAACCAGCCATGGCAGCTCAGTGCCTGGTCCCCAGGGAGATGCAGGAAATGCCAAGGGCAGGGGAGAAGCTGATACGGTCCCTTGTTCTCCAGGGCTGAAAGGAGACTCATCAAGGGGAGAGCAGAGAGAACAGCTCTGATCCTCTAGAGGAGGTGCTGAGACTCTGTGGGTGTCAGGCTGGCTCCCGCCAAACATTTTCTGCCCTTCCCCTTTCCCTTGGCTCTCCTGAGCACAATGAAAATGGCCAGCACTGACTGAGGGAACACTCAAGAAAATCCAGTTATTTTGCTGTAACCCTCCCGTGTCGCAGACATCTCTTATGAAAAATCCTTTTCTTAGGATTTTTCTTCCTCAGAAGCTGAGAGGCCTCAGGAACAAAATGTAAATAATGATTATCTGCTGCTGTGGGATGCAACAGGTGCATCTGTGATTGGCCAATGTTGGTTCTTACTAATTAATGGCCAATCACAGTGAGCTGTCTCAGACTCTCTGACCGAGACAGAAGTCTTTGTTATCATTCTTCTTTCCTATTCTATTCTTAGCTAACCTTCTGTGGAAATCCTTTCTTCTATTCTTTTAGTATAGTTTTAATATAATATATATAATAAAATAATAAATCAAGCCTTCTGAAACATGGAGTCAGATCCTTGTCTCTTCCCTCAACTTGAGACCCCTGTGAATACAATCACACTCCAGTGAAGACCCAGTACCAGGAATGATGAGTGCCCTTCCTGCAGGTACAGAAAGCCAGCAAACAGCTCATGGTGTGCTGTAAATGAAGCCTGCAAGTGGCAGATGGGGCAACTGCCCCAGGAGGCTTTCACCCAGCTGGAACCAGCCTCTTCTGTCCTCAACAAGCTGCAACTTTTCAGATGCACAAAGCAAAGGAGACAAAATGGTTTTACAAAGCACATCCTCTGTCCTGACCACTCCTCACTTTCAGCAAGATTTGTATAAACAAGCCCAGCAGATTTATGTACTGGAAGATGTGAGCAGATGAGGACCCCAACTGTGCTTCCTTAAAAACGAAATAGGCCAGGAAGAGTGGAAAATGTAAACATGATCCACAGTGTCCTGCAGAGGGGAACTGAAATGCTAACAAACCTCCACGTGTCCCAGGATTTCAGGCATGCCTGATCTTCAGAACTGGGTTTTATTTACATTGAGAGCTAACAGAAAAGGAACTTTCCACCCCTCAAGTTATTAACTTAACCCAGTTAAGAAGAAGGCAATAAAAAAGGGATTTCCTTTTTGTCAAATGTTAGCTGGTTCCACCTCATCTCCTCCAACAGCTTGTCCTCGCCAAGATGTGAAAAATGGGTCTTTTTTCCAGATGTGAAAAATGTGTCTTTTTTCCAGATGTGAGTTACGTGTTCCACATGCAGGCAGTTTTTTATGGAAAAGTTCAGCTCAGCCCCACATGCTCCACACTGAGGACCCCTGGAATGGAGTTCCCAGTGGAATTAAGGCAGCACAGAGCAGATAAATTATTGGTCAACCAAAAGCAAGCTGTCTGACCTAAATGTATGTGCTATTTAATTATATATCAGTGTATCTATGAAAATGTAATTGGCTTCAATTTTTTCCCCAGGCTTTGCTCATTCTCAGCCAGCCAAGGCTCCATCTCTGCTCCTTCTGGATGGTTTGAGAGAGTTTTGCTGTTGGGCCATGCAGCACAAGAATGTCAGGAGAGGAGGCCTTGTGCTCCAGGGATGCTGCATGGCAAGAATTAAACCTAAAGTCAGCTTATTTTCTCCCCTGCTAAACCAATTTTGTAAACTGTAAATCAGGGATAGAAAAGGTTGTAGGTTTTTTTCCTTCAAAAATACTTGAATTCTCACAGATGATGTCACTTGAAAGGCTTGTAGAGGTCCAGCCCCAGTATAGCCCCAATTTTTTATACATGAAGAGCAGTTCTGCTGTTGTGAAGAGACTCAAAGGGTGTCAGGCAGCTGTGTTTAGTCACCTGAATTACTCACTAAAAAAAAAAAAAACCAAAAAAGTAAAAATACTTCATGTTAGGTCTTTGCAAGAGCTTCCAAATTTGTGCTCTTCCCACAGGAGTAATTCCTTGGAAGGAAACCTGGCTTTGCATTTTCCAGCACAGAAAGGCTGACTCTGAGGAATTCCTCCAGCTCAGCCCTTGGCAAGTGTCAGAGGCAATCCCTGAGCTTTTGCAGGAGGTGGAAACCTGGCTGTGCTGAGGTTGGTGTGAAAAGGCCTCTAAATGTCACCAAAGTGTGACATTTCCACCATGCTGAATCCAAGGGTACAAAAGGGACAGAGCAATGTCCTCTGGAAGGTGCTCAGCAGCAGGATCAGAGGGTGGGAGCTGGGGTGGGCAGCCAGGAGGAAAAAGATGACATAATCCTCTCTTGTGCTGTTTCTCTTTTTGTTTCCTGACGTCCTGCCAGAGTGAACATAATAACCAGCAATCCTGGTGTGTGTCATCCAAACAGGCAAGAGAAATTTCCCCATGACAGAGGAGATTTTATTAAGTGACACTCATCTGCAAAACCTCAGGATTTACAGCTCTCCTGGCAGCATCTGCCTCGGAAGGAGGAAGGGTGATGGGTGTGCAATGGGGAAATGTTGGGGAAGATGAACCAGGAAAGCCTTATAAATGTGATTGCCTGGCAAAAGATTTAGAGAATATAGAAACTCTAAGCGAGATTGAAATGAAAGCAAGCTTTGAGATACCTCAGTTACTGAACAACTGGAAAACAATTGTGTGGCCAGCTGAAGGTGATCCCCTTTTGATGGAACAACACCCTCTGCTTGCAGACAGGCCCAAGGGTCAGAGCAGACCCTGCCAGCTTGGCAGAAGGGGCCCAAAGAGGAGTTTTTAGGGGTTAAAACGTAACCCAGTATGGTAATGTAATGATTCTTACAGGCTGTATGTAAATGGTATAGGATTTGTATCTTGTACTAGATTGATTAGTGAGAATTAAAATATTCAACACAGAAGAAGATTTATTGTATTGTAACAAGAACTTCAAGCACTCTTACTCTTGCTCTTCCCTCTTAGCTCTTACTCTTACCTCTTTTCTCTTAGCTCTTACCCCTTTTACTCTCTTGTGCTTTCACTCTCTTACCCTCTCACCCTCTCTCCCCTCTCTTCTCTCTTTGCTGCTCTGAGCTGTGTCTGGCAGCTCCCAGCAGGGCCCTGCACCCAGGCCCTTTGCAATAAACCCCAAGTTCCAGCCCTGGCTGCAGAGATCTCTCATCTCCATCCATCCTGACTGTCCTACCCCCCGTCAATCCTACAAGGAAACACTGCTGAGGATCCTCATCTGCTCCCTGGCAGCTGCAAGGCTCCTCCAAAAACACCTCTGGAGCTGCTCACTGCCTTCCCAACAGCAAACTTGGCTTCTTCCTGCCAGAGCAATCCAAGCTGAAAAAGCGAGCAGTGCCCAGAAGTGGAGGCAGAGGGCTGGGATTTCCATCCAGTTGTTCTGCATCCAAGCTGTTTTCCAGCCTGGAGCTCCCTGTGGAGCTGACTCAACTGCTGAGTGGTGAAAAACAACGTGAAGCTCAGCTTACAGACTGCTTCCCCAGCCTGACACAGGCTTTATTCTCTGCCTGCAAAGTCTCAGCTGAACCTTGGAAACTTCCTTTGAATTACCCCAAGACCATCAAATGGGTTCATCTGGAGTACACAGGTCAGAAGTACCTAAAGAAGCACTTTAGAAGCACTAAAACAAAATCAGGCCTGCAAGGGAGTAATAAAAAACTCAGTGTTTGGAGATTAGAAGCTGCTTGGCTTCCTGGCATCCAGCAAAAATCCTCTTTGGTCCTCAATACAGAGCCAGTTTGCAGCATATAGGACAGGATGGGGCTTGTGCTCCTCACACAGCACACCTAGAGCTTTGGGAAGTGTGCCTAGATGCTTGGAGAGCACATTTTTTTTTCAGTTTAAATGGTTAAAATGACATTAATTTCCTCTTGCTGCACTCACTGGCACCTGCAGACAGGTGGGTGCAGTTGCCAGGTGGGGTGGGTGATAAGTCCTACAAGCAAGCTCCGTATATTCTGTAAAATCAAAGATTTTATGGTGTAACTGATCACACAGACTCACATGATTATAGACTTCTGCTGGCAGTGGTGACAAGGAAAAATAATGATGCTGTCCCAGTCATGTCCCCAAAAAGGGAATTATTGCCCTGCTTTTTGAATCAGCATAAGGAAGCCATGGGAATGTGATCTTTTTTTTCAATTGTTGCTTGTTTCCATTTTTAATATGCATGTGTCTACATAAGGATGATTAGCTCTCAAGAAAAACGCATCTCTCTGAATGTGACTGGAGAAAATTGAAAGTATAAACACTCCCAGATTTTGCAGTAAATATCAAAATGCTGTAGGACTTAATTTATTCTGACTATACCTCAGTCAGTATTTGCCTGATTATAATAGTGCTGACTGGATAAGTATCCCAAAAGGATGTTCAGTGTTATAGCAGCCTTCTCGAGCCAGGTCTCATGAGCTCTTGGAGCACTATAACACACCCAAGATAGCTCAGCTACCCTTGGAGGCATAAAAATCAGCAGGATGGCTAAACCTAAACAAAAAGGTTTAAGAAAAGGCAAAATAACAAACAGAGAAAAACCAAGCCAGGTGCAAGAGGTCTTTGCTCCTGGTAAAACACCCCACAAAAGCCATTAGTTTCTTTGTTCATTTCTATTTCTAGTAAATTGCCCAAGAGAGACTTTTTGGCTTCTGTCCAATTAGCTATCCTTAAGTTTGAAATGATGTCCCCTGAATCTCTGAAGTGGCTTTTTTCAAAGACAGAAACTTCTGGGCTTCCTTCCTTTTTGAAGAGACAAAGGACAGTTTTGTCACTCCATCAACAGAAAACACATTTGTCAGAGACATCTTTTATGAAAAATCCTTTCCTTAGGATTTCTCCTCCTGAGAAGTTGAGAGGCCTCAGGAACAAAATGTAAACAATGATTATCTGCTGCTGTGGAATGCAACAGGTGCATCTGTGATTGGGCCATGTTGCTTCTTTCTAATTAATGGCCAATCACATTCAGCTGGCTGGGACACAGGGCCCAAGCCACAAGCCTTTGTTATCATTCTTTGCTGTCCTGTTCTTAGCCAGCTTTCTGAGGAAATCCTTTCTTCTATTCTTTTAGTATAGTTTTAATGTAATATATATGATAAAATAATAAATCAAGCCTTCTGAAACATGGAGTCAGATCCTCATCTCTTCCCTCAACCTGAGACCCCTTTGAACACGGTCACACACATTCCTATAGTTAAATTCCTGTATTGGGTCTCACAAAGCAGACCAGAACCTGCAGCATGAGCTCAGACAGGAGCAGGGGAAGGGCAGGGCAGCAGAGGCTCAGGGTGGGTTTGATGTTACCGCTCTCGTCCAGGGAAAAGTCGTCCTGTGCATAGCGGAACTTCTCGGGGCCACAGGCGATGAACACATCATCATCCCCAAAGAAATCGTGCAGACAGGTCACCTGCAGAGAGAGCACAGGCATGCATTTCAGTGGTAATTAATTACTTTATTATACTATATTATTCTATACTGTGTTAAACTATGTTACATTACATCTAAACTGAATCTGCCAAGCATTCAACTGTAAGAGCCTGAATGTGGGATGTGGGACTCCAGGGGCTCTCCAAAATGCAGTTTGTTGTATCCAAGAGGTCACAGCAGCCCAGGGTCCTGGGTGACAGAGCTGTGCCCACAGCTGGCAGCTCCAGCTGCAGGCAGGCCTGGACACCCTTTGATTTTGGTTATGATGCATTATAGACTTTTCTTTGCTGAACATCTTCATACAGTAGAACCAATCTATACTTTAACTTTTACCTATAGCCTGTCATAACTACTATAATTACCATATTCATGTTACTGTTCTCCAATGGCTAAAAGTTAGTGCCTTACAGTTTAAGCTAGAAGTTGTTCTTCAGTTTTCTTGCAGTAGAAAATTCTGACAGCTTTTTTCTACTTGCAACATTGGCTGATTTGTTTGCCTGTGCTATCCTTGGCAAAAATATCTTCTTGTTTGAGGTGGATTTATCCTTTGCTCTAAGCCATAAAATCCCTTCTAACTAACACACCCTTGGTTATCCAGTAAGACTGGCTCAGCAATTCTTTTCTTCTCTATCAAAACTTGCTTCCATCTCTATTCCTTCATCAGACTCAACATTTTAAAATCTTTCTGCCAAGAACACATATCTGTGAGACTTTCTTGTCAAACTTTCATCCTTCCCAACACTCAACCCTGCACACACTGCCCAGAATCTTGTGATGGTCCCCCAACAGTCCCAACACACACACACACACACACACACCTGGGTCTGACAGGCCAAGGAAACCAAAATCCATCACTTTGGGTAAACAATCTCCACATTGCATTCTACTTTGGCACAAACACAGGCACAGCAAATGAGATAAGAATATTCTTGGGAAGAATTGTGCCTTGCTTTTCTCTGTGAAGAGAAATGTGGGGCTGCAGCAGTGTCCTGATGGGGCTCAGCTCTGGGGAAGCAGAAGGGGGCTCTGCCTCTCTGCTCTTCCCCCACCCTAGGTTAATGTGGTCCTGCTTTCCCTAGGGCTGGTGCTCATATGCCCAGGGCAGGTCAAGCCTAACAGAGGCATTAAATAACCCCAAAAAAACAGAGATGAGACCCCCAAACACCTCCCCTGCAAGTTCTTGGAGGTTTGGCATTTCCCACCCAGCTGACAGGACACATCAGTCACCCAAAGGAAGGACACAGCTACTACTAAAATAAGACCAGAGGTATCCCCTGTGTCACACTGGCAGGGCTGTGACACCACTGCCTGTGCTGGGGCTGTCTTGGTACTCACAGAGCCTAAACTCTCAAAGAATCCACAGATGTAGAGCTGTGACTCCTCCTGAGCAATCCTGGTGACAAATTTAAAGCCAAAACGTTTATCTGTGCTATTGGTAGAGAGACCAAAGTAGAACAGGACAACATTCCCACCACAGCACCATTTAAATCCAGATTTACTGCAGGTGATGTGGAAGCCTCTCCCTCACTGAGTGCCTTGCTCCCCATTTTTGCCACCCTCAATAGGAGGAAGTTTTATCTTGCAGCACCTGGAGCTCCCAACTCTGCCTTGCCTTGCAGCATCAAACAGAAACAAAGCACAAGATATGGGAGCCCCAGATCCATGGATTTAATCAGAGAACTGACAGCTGGGAGTTTGGAAATGTGAAAATGCATTCAGGTTGCTGGGAGAAAAATTTAAAATCCCGTCAGGCTGGGAGCTCCTCCCCATATTCAGCTGGCAGAGATCTGCAGATGATGGACTTGCTTTAACAATTCCTAACAATATTCTGATATCCCAGATATCCCAACCAAATGTTGTGTCAGGAGCAGCACAAATGCTCATCTGCAACCACCCCAGTGTGGAACAGCTCCAGCAGAGCCAGCCTGGGGCAGCCACACACCTGAGCACCCAGCAGAGCCCAGGGAGGCTTCCCAAAGCTCCACTTTCCCAGAAAACCCTTCCAAGCAAGCCCAGGCTCAGCTCTGGTGTTTGTAATGGAGGGAGAGGCTGAGAGCTGCTGCTGCTGCTGCTGAGCAGGGTTTTGCCATGTCTGGGCACTGGGAGGGACTGCAGAGAGCACTGGAGATAACCATGGAGCTCACTGGAGGCAGAGCTGAGCTTCTCTATCTACTGATCTCCTGGAGCTGGACTGTGAAAAGTTAATTTCAAGCTCTAATAAATCAACTCTAAAGAAGGCTTTTGGCTATCTTAATAAGGCTCAGTATTTCACACTGGTTAGTATAATGTATAATTAAAGCACTGCCCATGAATGCCAGCTCTGGTTACAATGCCAAACCTTAGTGAAAAGAATGTTTTTCACATTGTCATGACTTTCAAAATGGAGCAGGCTGAAATCTGCCGTGGCTTTGATGATCAGAGTTAAAATTTCCTCTGCTAACTCCAGTGAATTCCTATTTTTGATTGTCTAAAATTAGATTGAATATAGCTAACTTCATCTATAGAGAATTCTCCCAAAGAAAAGATGACATTTCAAACCAGCACTTGGTATTACAGCCCTCCCCCTGAGGATGTGTGGCACTGGTTCATTTGCAAATAATTGGGTTTGGCTCAACACACCAGTTCCCATCTGAATGCTAAGTACCACACTTGTGCCACTCAAAAGACCCATGGGTTGCTCTGCTCTGCTGTGCAGTTAAATCTGTGATCTAAACTTGGATCAAAAGGCTTCAGAAATTTCCCAGCCTTTTGCATGACATCAGAAAGAACCCACAGAGGCTTTTGTTGTCTCCAGGTCAGAAGGCCGAGTGTGGATTTTGTCCTTGACTGCCCACAGCCACCCTGAGCAAAAACAAAGTCCAACAATCAAGAAAATCTTCAGATCCAAGTGTCCAAACCCAATGGAGAAGTCCCAGAGTGTCCAAGGACAGGAACCTGACTGCATTTCAAACAGAGTCACTTGCAATTCACTTTTCTGCGTGCCTGTCACTCCAGAAAGCAGTTATTGTGTGTAAATACACACAGTAGTTATAGTTATATATATATATATATATATATATATATATATATATATAAAATAGTCATGAATGGCTGGTGAGCACTGGAGGCTGGTAGAGAATTCAATAATCTACTTGCTGAACTCTGAATATTCAGGAAACAATCACTTCTGCCTTTGCCCTATTTGTTCCTTTTTGGTTTCCTGTTGTAACTTCCACTGCTAAGAGCTCACCACAACACAGCAGAAAGGACAACCAAAACCCAACCCCAGTCTCCTTAAATAGTGCAAAACATTGCAAAACTCAGAAAATAACTGGGCTCCTGTACTGTGGGGCCTGTAGCTCTGTTGCTTATGTTCACCACGTGTGTGGTATTTTCTATTTACCTTTTGTTTATTCAATCCCAGACCTTGATCACTGCTCTGAGTCCCTGAAACACATCCCAGATGGGTTCCTGCCCACAGGAAGCCACTGGAGTAAACTTTCTTTGGAGAAAAATGTGATTTCTCTGCTGGATCTGAGAGCACCAGAGCCAGCTTGTCTGAGGGGGGCATGGGAAAAGGAAAATGGAAGAAAGAAACCCAGCAGGATAAAGCCCTGGATATGCTCATCCCTGAAGGACATGAAGCTGGGAAGTGAGGCCATGCTGGGATAACTGGTTTGAGACCCCATTAACCAGTATGGAATGTTTCAGGGTTGTTCTTCAGGCCAAACCTCTACCTGCAGTCATATTGCAGAGGCTTTTAGTGACTCCCAAATAACATTATTGGTCTTCTCTGCATTCTTCAGAAGTCTTTTTTCTGATGTTTCCTCCATTTAAATAAATAAATACATACATAGATAAACAAATAAATACATAGATGAATACACAGATAGCTAGATAAATAAATAAATAAATAAATTTAGTAGTACAAGTAGTAGTACAAGTCTCCTCTCAATCAGTGTGGATTTTTCTTTTTGAAAGAATATTTTCTGCTTTAGCTTACTCTGATCTATCACTCTAATTATATCCAATAATTCACCTGGAACACCATGAAAAAAAAAAAGCTGAAAGAAGCTTCATAGCAACAAAAAATTTACCTCAGATCATATCTGAATATAATTTTTTTAAAATGCTGCATTTTGCTTTTAGTAAAAAATTTATTAAAGCACAGGATAAAGCCCAGTAGTCAGAGAGTGCAAGGAGCAATGCTGCCACTTGAAAATGGTGATTTTGTTGGTGGCTGTTCTCATGCAGCCTCAGCAATGACACCAGGAGCCAGCAAAATAGGAAGAATTTCTCCTTCTGCAGTTTTCAGTCTCCAAGCATTTTTCATCTATAACAAAAAATTAAACTGGTGTTTATGGCTAGAGTAGACAAGACAAATAGCATTGATTCCAAGCATGCCTTTGTTTAAGGGAGGATAATATTGAATTTGAAATTCAGGACTGAAAGGACAATATTGACTTGGGAAAGGATCATACTGCATGAAATGTTTACTCTCCGATTCCTGTAGCTTAAGCAATTCCAGGGAAGGAAATCATATCTTCACAGCCCAGTCAATGAGGCACAAATTTATTTCTTACAAAGTCATTATTCCTAATAGATCTGATGGTAGCATTTTTCTTTGTGCCAAGGTCTGATCTTTAAAAACCCTTATAATATTTATTATGGAAGAAATAGAAAGTTGTAGAGATTAGTTTGCAATTCCTTAGGTTTTCCTTGTTAAATTAAATCCTTCTCTGCTTATATGAGAAAAAGCTTCCCTGAGAGGGCAGCCTAGCTGGGGTTTCTGCAGTGACAGTCCATCAGTGTCTGCTGCAGCAATTTTAATTGCAGAGAGCAAAAGCTGCAGCCTTGTGAGAGCTGCTGAGCCCCTGCCTCATTTTAATACAGCACTTGTAGAACTAAGCATTTTTCAGGATTTTGACAAAATGGAGCTTGCCTCACACACACATCCCTGCATGTGAGCTCACAGCTTGCTGAAATGCCTGTGCTGGTACAGGCAGGAATCCTGAGTTCACCTGGAAAAGGAGCAGTAAAACCACAGGATCTACACTGGCCCAGCTCAGAGTAACTGGCTGGCCCCAGCTTCCTCCAGGAGGCAGCAGCACTATTTAGAAACTGTGATTTATTCATAAATAAAACAATTTAAATTAATTAGAAATAAAAAGTTTGAAGACTTCAGCCTCAACCTGAATCACCCAGTGTCTTGATTTGGAAAGACAGGAGTCTGCTAAGGAAGGCAGGAGCCTCCCCTGACATGGAAAATGTGAACCCTCCCCACCCCTCCAAATTGCTGTAAATTTTAAATTAAGGGGTGCTCAGGCAAAAATATGGGAGCAGGAAATAACAGTTCTTTAACAGGGAAGGGAAAAAATAAAATTATAAAATAAACAATGCAGCACACTAGAACAACACTGCCAGAGTCAGAACCCAGCCTGACACCCTGTGGGTCAGGCTGTTGGCAGCAGTGCCATTGGAATTGTGGCTCAGCCCTCCTGCAGGGTCAGGGCTGGTTCTGCTGGAGCAGGGATCCTGTAGAGAAGGATGGATTCTCCCTCTGAAGATCCAGTGGAAGGAGAGGCAGCTGCTGTTCCTCTGGGGAATCCCGTGGAGAAGCCGTGCTGGTGTCTCCAAACCTCTGGATTATATCCGGGTAGCAATGCTTGGCTCCTCCCTCTGGGCTCACATCTCCCAATGGGATGCTGCAGTTCTTATCAGCCATGCAGGGACATTCAATAGCTGTTATCAGCAGTGTCCCCTCCCAGGGAGGAGTGATTGTGGTCACTCAGAGAGATAAGGCAAACTGCCCACTTGACAAAGATAATCTGCCATACAGGTGGCAATTGAAAACATCTTGCATTGCAATCTTCAACACCCAGCAGTGCAGAGCCTGGGCTGCTTTGGAGGTTTGGGATTTCCCAGCTCCTTTTGCCCCTCTCAGCCCCTCACTGTCCCTCACTGTCACTCCAGCACAGTCATGGGCACAGCAGTGACAGAGGGTGAGCTGAACCATCCTCTTCACCCTTCAGAGAAGTGTCCTTTTCACTCAAAAAGTGTTCTTATTTTCAGCTCTCTCCCTCAGTTATAATGATTTTGTAAACCATTCTCTCTGCAATCTCCCTCCCATTTAGGAATTTAGGCAGCAGAACAGTGATAAGCACACAAGTAGCTTCAAAGTCCCTAAGTTTCTGCAAATCTAATGGTTATGTTCAAAGAAAACAGATCTCCACTTGCTTTCTTTAAATCATCACAATTCTTCAGCTTGTAGGCTTCCAAAGGTCAGAACAGGGGGAAAACTGTCTACAGAAAAAAACAAAAAAGGGCCAAAAAGACCCCAGAAGACAATTGCAAGCCTGTAAGAACAGAGCTGAATTAAGACACACTTCTCTTTCCTAGGTTGCTTTGATAAATGCTGTAAAATTGAACACATCCAACCATCAGATAAATACAATAATGGGTTTTAGGTGCCTGCTCCTGTCCTTTCTCTCTCAGCACTGAGCTGAGCAAGTCAGACCAGCAGCCAGACAGGCACCAAGAGCCAACTTAGCTGAAAATGGCACTAAAACCTCTTTAAACTCTGTTTTAACTCACACCACCAATCTCAGGGATTTATTCACACTCCATCAGCTGTACTCCAAGTCAGATTGGGAGTGGCCTGCTTGTTTCAGGTCTGAGGAGCCAAAGTCCTACATCACAAAGGAAATTGTGCTTTATTGTGTCACTTGGGTGTCTGCAATCAGCAAAGCCCAGCACAGAAACCAAACACCCTCAGAGTGACCCACAAAGATCCAGAAGGAATATGGGAATTGATGAACATGGGTAGGAACCTCCTCACCACACACCACAAAGAAAAAGATTTCAGAAGACTGAAGGGTTAATGGAATGGAAAATAAAGATGTTGGTATTGGAATGCACAGCACTTAATACATTCTTCTTTTTAACAGTCTGAAAACTGCAAGCCCAAAGCAGACACTGAATTGATTTACATTTTATTAGATTCTGGTTTCCTGCATTTAAAAATAAGAGATGTTTGGATTCAATTATTTCTTTAAAGTATGCACACACCCACTCAATAGATTCCACATTTGCATTCACAGAAAGAGAAATACTTATCTGCTTTCCTGAAAAAAAACCAAAAATACTGCTTAAAATTGATAAGCAATAAAAAGAGGAGCAGGAAAAGCACAAATATTAACATTGCAGAGTGGACCCAGAGCGCTCCTGCATGCCCAGCCTGTGTCACACAAATATTTTATTGCACTTTGGGGAGCCCTCTGTGAGCCACCCAGCAGTGAGGGAAGGGGCTCTGTCACCTGTTCTTCCATCTCTGTCCCCCTGGGCCACCAAATGTCCACATGGAGACCTGGCCAGAGCATGGCCAGAGCATGGCCAGGCTGTCCCCTACTCCTGTGAGGCACCATGAAGGGCAGGAGAAGTCACCTCTGCCATCTGGGTTTCTCTGTGACCTCTCAATAGAAACACTGAGATTTTTCCCATTCCTTCATGCATTATTCAGAGATCTCAGCTTTTTCCTGTGTTCACAGAGACCATTCAGGCCCTACCTACACGGTTTGATTGAAACAATCAAACTCCTCTCTCCTGCAGAGGGTTGTTTTCTTCCTTTCTCACCTACAGAAGAGAAAGTTCTGGGTCAGTCAAGACCATCAAATGTTTTCTTTGATGCCAGAAGGAATCTTTACACCTTTTTGCTGCTGAAAAATGTAGATCCTCTTAATTAGGCCATATAACTCCAGCAGGTTGATCATGAGTGCTTATGCTCACTTTATGAGGCAACTAAACCAGAGTAGGGACACCAGCTCCTGACCAATGTGCATTATTTCCAGGATAAGCATTTGTGATGCTTATTTAAGTGGAATAAGGAATATTCATGCATGTATGTCCACAGCAGCTTGTAAGAGTTCATGCATGAAGAAATGCTGCTCTCAAGGGGCTGCAGCACACAGGGCCTGTTTATCTAAGTACTGGAAATGGGTAAGTTTGAAACAGAATGGAACAAAAAGCAGGAGGGAGGGAGGTCAACAGCCAAGCTACCCAGTAGGAATGTAAAAGCTGAATTTTAAATCTCTGATGAATTAGTGGTGCTTCCAAACTGTGTGAAATCCAATTAGCCTCTGGGAGAAAGGTTAGTTTGTTATCCCCACTGCCTATACATATGGAGGAGACTGTGAAACAGATATTCAGGCTGTTGATTCTTTTTAAGCAGAAGAAAGGCTTGCTCTTGCATTCATGAGGGTATTACGCTGAGATAAACGTGCTGTGAAGTTTGGGGGAACAAAGAGCACAGCCATGCACACCAATATATAAAACATTACCATTTCTCCATTGGAAAACCATAAAATGAGGAATTCTGGGTGACAGATTGACTTTGAAAGGAGAGATTGCCAGCACAAATAGCCCCAGAACAGGTAGCACTTAGCAATTCAGAAAACTGCATCCTAATCAGCATCCCATCACCACTCTTGAGAGGAAACTGTAGTTCTGGATGACAGAAGAGCAGCAGAGACTTTGGAAGTAGCACAGCTACATGGCCAATGTCAAGCAAGACTAATAGAAATGGGAGTCTTGAAAGTAAGGACACAGGGAGGCTGTAAAGGTGAGGCTGGAATACCCATTAATGGGATTTCCAACTCCAAAAAACCCCTAAAATCTATAGCTGTTGTTGTCCTGCTGTGCACAGTTTCACAAAAGGGAAAGGCTGTTGTTCAGCTTTGTGCAGGTCTCTCTTGAATGAGGCACTGAAGGAGATTTTAGGAATAAATCCTCACCTTGCTTACAACACAAACACAGCACTCTGTGCCAGCATGGAGTGGCTTGGGACAAAACTGATGTATCCATGCATTTCCATTTCCAGGGGAAAATCCACTGTCTTTCAACCCACCCTTCTTCCCAACTGCTGCCCAGCACGCAGCCAGGGAGGACAGGGCAGCATCCCAGCACAAATAAAGGACTGGGAAAATGGAGATTACACAAAATAACTGTATTTGCTCCTACATCCTCTCTGATGTAGACATAGGTATAAAGAGACATGAGAGAAAATTCTGTCCTCAGTAGTCACCCAGAGTGACAAAGGAAGTGACAGCAAATATGACTGATGAGTTTCCCTGTAACACGTGGATGTGTTTTACTCACTGAGGCAGCCTCTCTGAGAAATGGAGTTATTTCAGGTTGTCCCACGTCCTGCTGACATCAGTAACTGCCTTCCAAAATAGGTGCTGGGGAGAAATGAGAGTCAGACTTGCTGTTTTTATCAGGGCATTGGGAGAATTTGGGGACATTTCAGTTCGAGTCAGGCTCCAGCACTCCTCAGGAGGAGTAAATTTTGCACTGGCTGTGTCTCTCTGGCACAGCAGCACACTGACACACTCCCTGAGGGACACCCTCGTCCTCCTTGGCACTTGAGGTAGACAGAATATGTTGGTTAGGATTGAGTAAGTTACAAAAACCCCACAAATCTCACTCAAAAAGACACAGCAGCCTGGCCTTGTTTGGCCTAGGTCACTTTCTTTTCAAGAGTGGCAATAAAACATAAAAAAACCCCAAAAAAACACAATAAATCAAGAGAGTCACAGGATAAATGCTTTCCCTCCATCTTATCTGGCACTTTGGCAAATGGTTTTGGACTCATGTGTGCCATCCTGGGTCTCCCAGCCCAGGGCAGACACGGTACAGGGTGTGTGCCCCAATCTTTTGGGATGTGAGGGGCCTGGGCACAGGTACAGGGCTTGCCCTCTGTTTTTTACATCTCTAAAATCCTGCACACGTCCCCATCGAGGGACATGTCGAGGAGTTGATATTTTTAATTCCTGCTATCAACCTTCATGGAAAAAAGACACCAGTGTGAAGTATTCAACCTCCAAGTTGTGGCATTCACATTCTCTGCAAAAATTCCTTCACCCAGGGTTTTTCTCCTGGGAAGCTGAGGAGCCTCAGAGAAAAGGAGAACAATTATTATCTCATTTGCTTCTCCTGTGTTGTGCTCATGTGGAATGTGTTTGGAGATTGTTTACCCACAGGTGATTGTTCCATTGCATTCTGCTGGGAGTTGTTTTCATTCTTTGGCCAATCAGGGTCAAGCTGTGTTGGGACTATGGAAAGAGTCAGGAGTTTTCATTATTATCTTTTAGCATTCAGTAAGTATCTTTACTGTACTCTTTAGTATAGGATAGTATTCTTTAATATAATATAGGATAATAAAGTAATAAATGAGCCTTCTGAGAACGTGGAGTCAGATTCATCATTCCTGCCTTTCTCAGGGCTGCCCTGCAAATACAATACCAAGTAAATCCTCCTAATACATCTCCAAACCTGGTGAGGGACAAATGTCCCATCCTCCAACAATATAAATTCATTTACAGCCTATGGATCCAAGTCAGCCAAATTCTTGAATTAAGGGAAGATGCAACTAGTCTGTGTCTAATTAACACTGGCTTTGCATTTGATCTCACTCAAAGCATCAGTGCTGTTCCTCAATTCTTTAAATATTCTGTAAAGGCTCCTAGAGGCATTTTGACTCGTTAAATTTCAATGTTTGCCAGGATCTTTATCACACTGTTAATTCTGGAGATTAATGGGAATTAAAAATGGCGGCCTTTAAAAATTAAATTGTAACAGATGCTACATGAAATCTAAAGGAAAGTAACAATTGTTATCAAGCTGTTCCTTCCAGGGAGCTAAATTTTCTTCCTTAATTACAAGTCTGAACCTGTTCTTTGTGTTTTGGGAGATATCGTGAATTTACAGCTAATGCATATCCCTTCCCTATCAGAAGAGTTTTGTTTTCACCCTAATTTCTGTTAATCTTTGAATAAAGCTATTATTTTTTTTTTCTAATTAACAGGTCTTTTCAACTCAGCTGACAGAGAACAGAGTAGTGGAAAATTCAGCTTTATGTCCTAAGCTAAACCATATTAGGGTAGAAATTAACAGTGTTAAGCAGACTGGGAGATAAAAATACTTTGTATAGCACATGTAGAGAGGCTGCTGAAATGGATGTCCCAAAGCCTTTCACATGAAAATACCTTTTTTTCCCTTTTTTTGCAATGTATTTCATCCCTTCCACGTTTGCAGAACCAGTGACAGGTTCTAGCTTAGTGTGCAGCAACGTTAATGGAATAATTGATGCAGGAATAGTGAAATAGATGATGTGTAAAATGGCAGGCTGCATAATTGTCTGGAGTGAGTTCAAGTATTTCTGCAGTGAAAAATGGTCCTGTTTTACACTCCCATCACGTCTCCTCGCTGCTGCGTGGCAAGCAGATTTCATTTGGAGATGATGCCAAGATGCAGTTGATTTACTGGAGGGATTCCAGAAGGCAGGAGGTCAAAACCTTCCTACCCTAACGAAATAGCACCTGGGAGAGGCATTACAGGGCTCACACTGCTTTGGGGAGCAACCACTGAAATTACAGCTCAGTAATAAACACACAGAGCTCACCAGGGTGGAGCTGTGCCACTGAGCAGTGGCAGAAGAGTGCCTGATTAGAGAAACAAAAATATGACTTTGTAATATTTGACCTTTCTTTTTTGTAATAGAAAATATTATGTGATGGAAGAAAGGGGGAATGGAAAGAACATGAGCTTTTAAAATTATGATGCAATTAATTTCTGCTCCTGTGAAACATGTGAGAGCCATTACATTTGCATGGCATTTCTCATCAAATCAGTTGTAGACTACTGAAGCAATTAGAAACTAATTGCTATGAGATTCCCCCTAGAGATATATGATGGAAACAGGAGGTGGCCAGAGACTTACAAGCAGAAGTGTGTCTGTTTCTTTGCCAATCTCTAGGAAACAGCACATTCCAGCCCTGGAATGGTGCAGAGGTGGCTGCAGGGCTCCCTGATCAGCCTGCTGCAGATGGCTGCACTCCCTGACATCCCCTTTGTGCACTCTCTGGGATAATTGGGTGTTGCTTTGCTTGTTTGAGCCACAGGAATGATGCATCAGGATTTTTAACTCCTCTGTCCCCCACTGCATGAATTCCTCAGCTCCTCACCCATCCTTCCCTCTCCAGCTCTTCCCAGCTCCCATCCTTAGAGACTGAGTGTCATTTCCATGGTAAATGGATCCTTTCTGCTGGTGTGCAGGACACCAGCCTGGCATCTGTCACACAGGGCTTCCCTGTCCTGCCTCGGGCATGGGCTGAGCTGGCATCCCCCCTGGCACTCTGCTGTGAGGCAGGAATGAAACAGGGGGCACCTCACAGTGCTCTTCACTTTGCCAGGGCTGGCTATTGCAGATTCTTTCCTCCCCTGACCCTCCCTGCTGATCCTCACCTCTGCACTAAAGAGTGTTTTGTTCCTTGGCAGGTTTTGAGTCAGTTTCTGATCTCAATTATGTGCCCAGCAGCCCTGGGTCAAAGCATTCTGAGTCTTCTTTGTGACTGTGATCAGAAACTCTGCAACTACAGTTAAACAAAAGGATTTTAAATAACCCTTTGTTAGGTTCAGCCAAGCTGACACATTAATAATACCCATTTAAAGATGCAGGTGTCTTGTTTGGCTTGTAATTGTGGAGTTTTTTGTTTGTTTCAGGGTTTAATTTTGTTGTGGATGCCGAGAAAGAAACGAGGTTTGTTGTCTGCTCAGGATGGGAATGCTGCTCATACATAAATGGATATGTAGGCACTGCACAGAGGCTGAGGATGCAGTCATGAGCAGGAATGTAAATAGAAGGGCCAAGGCCACACTGACACATGAGCCTCTTGGTGCAAATCCACGGGAGAATTCCACAGAGCATCACTTGGGCTTTGCTCCCTGATCATACTGACAGCACTTCTGAAACTTGGTATTTTTAGTTTTTCCCCCTCAAATGTTTTACAGCCTCCCTTTGCTGCCTTCCCCTTCCATCTCAGAGGCAGATCATTCCTGACAGGTGATCCAGCAGCATCAGCCTCTCCCTCCCCTCAGTGGTGTGCTTTCAGTTTGCTCCTGCCCTCCCATAAACACCCAGCACAGACAGCCAGGGCTGAGCTTTTTTAAAAAATACTGAATGTCTGCAATTCCTGTGGGCTCAAGAACTGCAGAAAAACAGCATTTCTGAGGCTTGGGATAGCAGGGATAAGTGGAGAGAGGTAGTTGTAACAAAACCAGTGTTGTGCTTTCCCTGGTGTCTCTGAATAAATCTTGTCAGAACATACATTTCCATCCGGAATTTGGTGCTGGAGTTCACTCAAATGTCACTGTGCTAAAACAACTTTCCCTAATTTCCCCCTGTGTGCCCAGGCAGTGCAACATCTGTAACCAAATAAGGCAACACACCAGCATCCTTATGAAAGAATTAGGGACTCATGTCCTGACAATTAACATGCTGGTGCAGTCAATTCCTGGAACATCAACTCAGCCATGATACTTGCACACTACAGCAGCTTAACAAGCATTTTGCTTTTGCTGTCTTGAACTCAAACATGCCAAAGTAATTTTAAAAACCTGACACTCTTCTCCCTTTGTAGTCCAGGCTAAATATTTTGTTTCTTTCCCCCGGAGAATACATAATCTACACTATTGTCTTGTTTTAGTTCCAAGGCAGCCTTCTTAGACAAAAGAAAAATACCGGCTGCCTAGAAAATCAGCCTTAGATAATGAATGGTACATTCTCTTCGCAGCTCCTTTTCATTTCTTTGTAACAGCAAGGCAAGTATTACATTCATTTATCCTAGCTGACTTATATTTCAGTTTTACTGAGAACTCTGCCATCCCTTTCCTCTGGTTCTCTGATCTGGTCCTGTAGATGCACGCATTGTCCTTGGGTGTGTTTAATTAATTCACAGTTTTATTCAGCTGGGTTCTGACCCTGTGTGCAAACAAACTCTCCTGGTTACTCAGTGAGATGCTGTTTTGCACCCAGATCTCCTTCACTGGCAGACTGTATAAATATACATTTATTTATAATGTATAAATGTATATTTACACATTATGTGTAAATATACATTTATTTAAGGACCATCAGGTGATCACAGAACTAGGCATTGTATCACAATAACATAGTGACTCATAACAAAAGAGTGCTATTCAGGCTACTGCATGTAAGATCTAGGCCAGTGAGTGGCAGAAAATGTTCCCAGTCTTCCCCAGAACAGATTTTTTTCTTCTCTTCAGGATGCAAATGGAAATCTGGGAAGTCTTATCTTATGATGAGCCTTTGCCTTTCTAATGCCATTTAAAGAGCCCATTAAATCCCATTTCAACTCACCTATATTGAATTAGAAATAAAGCATCACTTTTGTAAGCTCTGCCACTGTGCTGCAGCCATCCACTGCAATTCTGCATTAAAGGACATCTCTGAAGAGCCCTGGGGTGCTTTTATTCCATCCTTTGCAGCTCCCCTAATGCTGATGAGGGATGTCCCAGAATTTGGGGGAATGTTGGGCTTACCCTGGCGAGCAGCACATCCAGAAATAAAGTCTGAGCCCTTGAGATCAAGGCTTGAGAGCTGCTCCTGGAGCCGTGTGTGGAGCAGAATTGGAACAATGTGAAACAGGTACTTTGAAATAAATAATGGGACACAAACAGCATCTCTGTCCCATCTGGAGGTGCCTTGGGTACCTGTGAAAAATGGTGCCATTCAATGTAAAATTTCCTTGAACTTGGTGGGTTTTTTGTTGGTTTTTTTTTTTTTTTTTAAGCAGGTAGCATCACAGCACCACACAAGAAAAGGGATCCCATTTGAATTGTGAAGATATTCATCACGTTGTAATTTCCCACTCATGCTTACAGCCCCTAATAAGATGATGTTGCTCTCTTGTTTGTGTACACAGCCCAGCCTGCTGTTTGGGGGTTAATGAATGATAGCAAGTGAAAGCATGGAAATAAAATTAGCAATGCCCAGAGCAACCCACTTTATCAAACTCACCAGTTTATAGGATTAGCAATGGATTCTGTGCAAATCTCTGCTATGGGTATTACAGGGCAAGGTTTATGCCAATTAGCAGAAACAGTGCAGATTATTTAGGAAGAGCATTGACAAGAGTTAAAAACTCCCTCTACTTTCAAACTGTGTTGTTGGAACATCCATTTGAAGCATTCAACTCCACTTACAAGGTTATTTTTACTCATCTCCCAAGTGCTATTTGATTTCTTACATGCATCCACAGCATTGTTTCCTGAGGCAGTGAAGAAGGCTGAATTGTTCCTTTCCTAAGATAAATCTTGCACTCTCAAACTTCTCTGGGTTCAGGTCAGGCTGCCCTGAGCAGAGCCCCACATGTGTCACATTCTGCACTCCTCTGCAGCAGATGTGACTCCAACCACACAGACCCCACTGGGGAAATCAATCCCCTGCTGAATTCCAGAGGGATCAGGCCCAAATCCCCACAGCAATCAAGGACCTGAGGGAAAGAATTCCAGAAATGGGTTGGTAGGTGCCACTTGAGCAGCAGCAGAGGAACATTGCTGATGGAACACAGCTCCTAAAACCTGCAGCTCTCATGTGGGCATCAGGATGGCAAATCAGATTGCATTGATAATCAGATTAGAAAAGGAAAACTTCATGGAAAGTGGACTTTTCCCGTATACTCAAACCTACAAGACAGGGACAAGCCTGAAGCTGGTGCCATTCAAGATAAAACATCCCTTGGAAAGCCAAGTTTTTGGGGGAGGGCCGTTTGTTCTGCTTCTCTACAACCAAGTTTTAATAAATTAATGCACTTCCAAGACAGCATCCTCTCATCTCTGCACAGGGGATGATTTGGAGCCCTGGGGGATGTGTGAGCTGGTCCCACTCTGAAGGGACAATGATGCTGAGTTTGGTCTAATTCCACACACACACACACACGTGCCACAGATCCACTAATGGGTTTTTGCTCTGAAACAGTTGATAATCTCCCAGCCAGTTTATCCTGAAGAAAAGCTGGTTAATAGAACTAGGTATTTACAACTGTGACAATTACATTGAAGCAATTTGTGTGCGGACATAATTATGTTTCTAATGAAGATTAACTTAAATTAAATGCTTTTAATTACAATTTGCACTGCCTTTGGCTATTGTGCAGACCGTATTCTGATGCTCACGCCTCACCAGACAGGAGATTTATGCTTTGCTGTGTCAAAGCTGACCATAATTATTGGCTGGATATTTGCTGTCAGGTGCTGCTGACATTGCAAAAGGGCTCAGTGCTGGAAACCACAGTGTGGAAGGATCAGAGATTGAACCTTTCAAGAGCTGTTTGCTCAAACTCCTCTGATAACACCCTGTCTGCCCTTGTGACTGCAATTCTTCTACCTGTCTGCTCCAGCTTTCTCCAGAAGGAGAGGAGGGAATGTTGCTTTTCATTTCCAAAGGAGCATGTGGAAGCCTCTGTATCTGTATAATTTGCTGGAGTCCCTTCTTCTTGATAACTATGGGAGCCCAGTTTACATATTAGATCCAAATTTGAAAAAAATTAATTCCAAAGGTTCCTTAGGGGCAGCATCTTCATTATTCAGAAAATCTTGGCATGTAAACTCCACCTACCAGCATTCAAAAGGAATGAGTGATCAAAGCCAGATTACAGATTCATTAGTGATTAATCTGTTCAGGAAAACCTTCCCTGGTGCTTTACAGGAATATGATAGGAATATGATTAATAGTAATAGTTACAATAGGATCACAGCCAAACCCATAAACAGCTGCTAAGAGACACAACCACAAGAGCCTTGGAGTTTCCTTCCTGAAGAGATTTTGTTTGGTGGAGATGTACTCAGAGCTCTGTGTCCTTCCACAGTGACTGGAACCCTTTACAAGCCTCCACATCCCTGGGAAGAGTTGGTAATAAGAGACCTTAGAGTCACAACCTCAAGCTGCATCAAGGGAAATACAGGGTGGATATGAGGAAAAAGTTTTTCACAGAAAGGTGATAAAGTTCTGGAATGGCTGCATGGGGAGGTGGTGCAGTCCCCATCCCTGGGTGTGTTTAACAAAGCCTGGATGTGGCACTGGGTGCCAGGGTTTGGTTGAGGTGTCAGGGAACAGGTTGGACTCAATGATCTTGAAGGTCTCTTCCAACCCTGTGATTCTGTGAATAATGTGATTCTGTGACCTCAGTGGCATTTCACTGCCAGAATTGCAGTGTCTTGCCTCCTTTGTGCCCTGTCCAACTCTCATATCTTCAGGAAAATTGATGATGACATAAGGCAGGGCAGAACTTAGCCCAGGGCTTCCCCTCTTGGGGTTTGCCTCGTTCTTCCTCTCCATGTGTTGGAGTGGGAATGAGTAATAGAAAATATTTCATCTCTCCCTTCTTTCTGTAAGGACTGTCACAAAAACAACTCTCACTGTGGGCACACATGTGACATTTCACCTCCAGCAGAGCCCTGTGGCTTGGACCCTGCATCAGCACATTGTCCTTCCCCAGGGGGCTGGGACAGCCCCTGCCTGCCCTCCTTGGGAAGGGGAAACCAGGAGGGGCTAAATCCCCCTTTAAAGCACTGTCTCAGCATAGAGAAGGAGCATTTTGTGCAGTAAGAAATATTAAAAAATCTCCAGTAAAAGTTACAGCCTGTCACAGACATCTTTTATGAAAAATCCTTTCCTTATGATTTTTTCCCCTGAGAAGCTGAGAGGCCTCAGGAACAAAATGTGAACAATTATTATCTGCTGCTGTGGAATGCAACAGGTGGATCTGTAATTGGTCTTATAAAGTTGTTGCTAATTAATGGCCAATCACAGTCAGCTGGCTCAGACTCTCTGTCTGAGCCACAAGCCTTTGTTATCATTCCTTCTTTTTCTCATTCCTCCTTTTTCTATTCTTTGCTAGCCTTCTGATGAAATCCTTTCTTCTATTCTTTTAGCATAGTTTTAATATAATATATATCACAAAATAATAAATCAAGCCTTCTGAAACATAGAATCAGATCCTCATGTCTCCCCTCATCCTCAGACCCCTGTGAGCACGGTCACAACAGCCTGTCTGATTTGCCTCACAGGAAAGAATCACAGAATGGTTTATGTTGGGCAAGAGCCTTTAGATCACTGAGTCCAGCCACTAACCCAGCCCTGCCAGGGCCACCACTCAGCTGAGAATAATGCTCATCCCACTCAGCATCCATTCCAATACATATTTCATCATGTTGATGCATATTTCATTGCACTGTTTGTACCAATTCCTCCAGCATTTTGCTTTTGCAATGGTGCCTAATAACCCATGATTGCATGGAGCCCTGTGACTGCTGGGATTCCCTCCTGTCCCAAGGAGGGAGTGATCCTTCCAGGCTCCTGTTTTCCCTGTGTATTGCTCCTGTTTTCCCTGTGTATTGCTCCTGTTTTCCCTGTGTATTGCTCCTCTTTTCCCTGTGTATTGCCTCTGTTTTCCCTGTGTATTGCTCCTGTTTTCCCTGTGTATTGCTCCTGTTTTCCCTCTGTATTGCTCCTGTTTTCCCTCTGTATTGCTCCTGTTTTCTCTCTGTATTGCTCCTGTTTTCCCTCTGTATTGCTCCTGTTTTCCCTCTGTATTGCCTCTGTTTTCCCTGTGTATTGCTCCTGTTTTCCCTGTGTATTGCTCCTGTTTTCCCTGTGTATTGCTCCTGTTTTCCCTCTGTATTGCTCCTGTTTTCCCTGTATATTACTCCTGTTTTCCCTGTGTATTGCTTCCAGTTTAGTTCTCCCTCCCTGGGTTTCTCAGCCCATGATTTTCCATCACAAGAATGATTCCATTCCCAGCTCCACTCAGCCATTCCTGCAAACTTCCACCCTCCAGCTTTTTAGATACAACATCCATGGCCACTCCACCCACATAAACAAAAAAAAATTGGAGTTTTTACTTTCCCCCACAGTCATCCTGATTGGACTAAGTTTTATTCATAGAAATACAGATTGTTATTTGGTAAAATACTAAGAAAAATGCATATTTGCACAAAAGATAAGCCAATGTTCACCATCTTTTTTTATTTTTTTCTGAGTTAAGAGGCTGCCTTGTGGATGGCCAGTGCAGTGCACCACACTCTGCAAGATCAGGCAATGAAAACCACAAACATTTGTGCAGTACATTATTTCCAACAGGTTATTTCACCCACCAAAGGAGTGTCTCAGATTTTAAAAGCTCAGCAAGAAGGGTGTAGAGCAGTCTGGTGATTCAGTTCACTCCACAGCCCAAGCTAATCCTAAAAGAGCCACCTAGAAATGCATAAAAGATCATGTCTGCAGAGCTGTACATGTCTGCTTATGTTTATATATCTGATGTATATTTATATCCTGATGTGCAAGCACACAAAGATGATTTCACATCTTGAAAGAACACACAATATAATATTTTACAATATCCCAGAGGAAACGAGGATGTGGTTTCACCATCAGATCCTCAAGGACAAAATGTCAAAGCAGCTGTTGAAGGTCCTACATCAAATTAGTTCCTATAAAGAAATAGATTCCTGTCTACAGAAATCACTACTGGCTTTAATGACCCGTGTTAGAACTTGGAGCATTTAAATAAAGCTCCACAAATGTATCAAAATAATTTCAATCAATCCCCTTGCAGAGTGATGTCTTTTTAATCAAATGCCATATGTGTTTTTGCACTCAAATTTAACACATGAATTTTAGGCCGTTTTCCCTGAGAGAAATCAAATAAACAAATTTCATATGTATTTATTTCTAGCAGTACAAAATACATCCCCTTCCCAACATAGATCAGGGCAGATTTACAGAAACTAATTAAAGAAACATACACATACACACGCATATATGTGTGTGTGTATATATATAGATGGTAATTTTGAAATATATATTTTAAAACATATATATTTTTAAATTATATTTTAAATTTTAAAAATTATTTTAAATATATTTTAAATGTATTTTTATTTTATATATAATGTATAAATATTTATTATAGATATAAAATAAAATATAGAAATTATTACAAATATTTAAATAAATATATACATAATATATTTTATATAAATATATATTAACAATGCAATATACTATAATTATAATATTTATAGACAAATATATAATATATTAATATTAATTACAAGATATTAATAAAATATTTTTATAATTGTATTATTATTCTATAATTTAATTAAATTTTAAATTGTAGTATTTAACTTAATTATTTAAATTATTATTGCTATTATTTATTGATTATAATATAAAGTATATCAAAATTATTGTAAAAATATTATATATTTTATATATATTATATAGAATATATATATATTTCCATATATTATATAGAAAATTACCATCTTTGTGGACACCCAACGATGCCCAGGGAAACACAAGAGTGAGGAGCACCATTGATAATTTTTCACTGTGTTTCAGGCCACTGGGAAGGCAGTGCCCAACTGTGAGGGCCTTCAAGGTAAAGTCACCCCTGAGGTATTGGATTTTGGATTTGGGAAGCTCTCAGAGCCCCCACTTTGCTGGTGCCTCAACACTTGAGGTAAGAGAAGCCCTCTCAGGAGCTCATGCCCCAAATTATCTGCAGTTCTGAAAATCCAAATCAATACCCTGATTTTGTAACAGAGGAGCAGAGAAAGAAAAACAGAAAGAAAAAGTGTTTTAGCAAATGACAGCTTTGCAGGGCTTTCCACCCTCTTGCTGTTCTCTGGGCAGAAGAGCAGAGAACAAAGCCCAGCCTGGCCGGTTCCAAAGGGCTGGATTAGCATCCTGAGACCCAGCTCCCAGGAGCAGATGGGACAGGAGGCCCCTGGGACAGGATCTGCAGACACAAAGCCTGGGACAAGCCTGGAGAGCAGGCCAGGATCCCTGCCATGGCTGCAGCCACAATCCTGGCTGGGCAGGTTCAGAGTTTGCTCTTGGGCCAGCAAAGCACAGGCAGTGAACTGGCTGAATTTAGTTAAATTTAGTCATTCTCCTCTCTCTGAGAGTGACATAACCCAGCTGGCTCCCACCATCCCCTGTCACCAAAGGGGTGTCAGGGACAGCCAAAGGTGATACAGAGACCCCATCCTCAGAAGGCATCAAAAGACACTTTATTATTAGAAAATCACAGTTCTCAGAGAAACCATGGTGGACCTAAGGCCTGATTGGGGTTTAGGAATCTTCTCTCACCTATTGGTGAGCTATGAACAGCACACTCTGGAGAACCATATTTATAATCAATGGCTACAGAAAGAGAGATAATAATTGTTTGAATTCTTTCCTCTAAGTTTCCTACAGCTTCTACACAGCTTCCCAGGATCTTCCTGGGAGAACCACATCTCTCTCTGCTCAGAGGATATGTAATTATGTAATTACTGCAATCCCCCATCTACACAGCATAAGGAGCACTGGCACAAACCAAGCCCAGAGATCTGTCCTGACAATGTAAAGAACTGTCCCAGTGTCACCCCTGCAGGTGACAGGCAGTGCCATCAGTCTCAGGTGGCCTTCACTAGATGTTTACTCAATTTTTGAAAAATCCTCCAGCCAATGCTTTCAGTTTTTCAATGGTTTTTATCAGTCCATTGTAGCTCTCCACTTTGCCTGCAGCTGGTGCATGGGGGATAGGTGCACCCACCCAATGTTTCTGTGGTGGGGGCAGGAGGGCAGGATTGGTGTGGTGGAGGGCAGGATTCCCTTCCTGCACCCAAGGATCAGCAGGGCAGGACATTCCCTGTGCATCCAGAACAGGTAAAGCCATTTATCCAACCAGCAAAGCAGCTTGAAAAGCATCTTCTACTAAACAGAACTTCAGTGTTTGCAAAGGATGCTGCAAAAGCACTCCTGTGTCTATTTTAGCTAATTCCCTTCTCCTGCTCTTTCAAATCATTCCCTGTGGCAGAATAATGATAAAGAGGCTCTTCTACCTGCCACAGATGGGACAAGTAATGATCCCAACCTTCAGGTCACCAGCCTGTTTGTTGCCCTTTCCTTTCTTCCTGTACTCTCCATGCACACCTCCTCCCCCACAAGGAATTCTTTGTTCATTTTGGGGCTGTGAAAAAAATCAAGTTATTTCAGCTGCTCACACCTACAGGCCCCATTTCCACCTGGAGGTCCTCCAGGGATAAGTGGAGATTAATTGTTCTCTCCCCCAAGTCCTTACTTTGATAAATGGAATTTGCCTACGTGCTTTGTCCAGGAAGAGCAATTTCGAACAGGTATGGAGTGCACACAGTGCAGCAGTTCAGCACAATGCAGCTGGGAGCCTGGTTAATTGACAAGGAAAAATAGAAATAAACCTTCCAAGGACCGTAGGGAGCCTTAGTGGGGGGAGTGAGAGAGGTGTGGGAAGGATCACTGGGCTGGGCAAGAGGGGAAGGAAATGCTGAAACCTCCCCACTGTGGCACCTGCTGGGTGACCTGGACCAGCCAAGAGGGCTGAGGGTGTAAAATAAAAAGAGATCAGTGAGGGAAGGGGTCTTGGCTGCTTTTAGGACCAGTGTCATATCTCCTACCCACATCTCAATGTAGAACAGGCTTCATTTGTAGCACACCTGAGCTGCACTGTCCTCCCTGAGGATGCAGCATCACCTCCCACACCCAGCACCAAATGTACTTGATTTTCCTGGGTTTTGGTCTGACTCTCTCTTTAATAATTTAATCAAGCATGAGGTGCCTGGAGTGTTCTTATGCTTGACTAACTGCTTGTTTAGGAAGGTGCTCTTTTCTCCCCAAATTAAAAGGTGTGCTCAGCCAAAGTAATCCTGTTTTGTTGAGGCATAAATCCATTTATGCAAGTTTCCAAAGTTACCACTGAGCTTTTGAGGGCTGGAAAATTTAAAGAGTGTCCTATATTGAACTGAATCACAAGTACTTCTCCATTTCATCAATATTCCCTGAACTTCCTGCTCTGGATTCCTGCAGGAGCAAGTGCCTTTCCCTATCAGAGTCCTTACATTAAAATTTTTAATCTTTCATGCCGCCTGCTGGGACCGTCTGAGAAAGGAACCCAGAATAACCACAGTGATCACAACAATTCTAAACTTTGAACTTAAATTCATCCATTTGGCGCCTGTGATTACTGAATTTGAGCCCAATTTGACACCACCCTTATTTTGAGGCAGATTTGCTCCAACATTTCTTTTGCCATGTGCCAGTTCAATTACAAATACTCTGTCTCCACTCTGCTGCCTTCCAGATGCACTGAACTTCCCTCCTGCAGACTGCAAGAAAATGACTTGGCTCCCTTTCCACTGCTTTCTTTTTATTCCATTACATCAGGCAAATAAACAAGACTAATTTGCACTAACTTAGTACATCACTTAAAATTTCCTGCACTCATTTTTTCCTCTGAAGTCATACCAAAAAAACCAAAGCATCCAAGCCCCATGCATTGGTAACCTGTGTACTAAAATATCCATATTCTTTCTTATTCTAGGGAGAAAGAGAAGATAGCAAGCAAGAGGAATTATTATAACATCTCCCCAGGAGGTAAATGTTGGTTCTTTCATATAACTGAATTTTATTACTGGTGTTCAATGGCCAAGTCCTGTTTGAGCTTAGTTTTCAGTCCACCTATTTTATATAAATGTTGGAATAAAATGGAGAAGAATCTGGTCAAATTCACTATAGCAGGTTAAGAAGGCACTGGATACTTGCCTCCTACAGGTTTTGGGGGTGGGTTTGTTTTTTGGTTTTTTTGTGACTTCCAAGATCTGGTCTCTTGGTTATAATTCATCCCGTGACAACTTTTAGAGCAGCACTGATCCACAGATGGAGATGCCAAGCAAATGGCTCTGCTCAGTGTCCTTATCCCCAAGATAAGGACAAGACAGATATAATATTCCCAAGATATCCCCAAGACAGACCCCTGACAGAACCAGTGCTTTCCTTTACCCAAGGCCCTTCAGACTTGAGATCTGCTCCAGTGAGCAAATGCAGGTGACCTATTTGATAAGGCTGAAATAATCATCAGACTGGATACCTCTTACAACCAAGGAAATGAACTTTGGGACCTCCTGATGCCCCTCCTGAGCTCCACAAGAGGATGAACGTTTCCAGTCTAGCGCACCGGCCGTGCTGGATTTAGAGCACCCAAGCGTTTGGCCTCCTACCACAATCTTATTTCTTTTTGCTGGAAGGAGGCAGCACATCCCACAGGCACCCTTCCATTCACCTGTGCAGACACGTGTTTGAATGCTCTGCCCACTGGGCTGTGCAGAAATGTCTCTTTGCTCACCTCCAGGGGCACATGTGGGAGCTGCTGCTGCTGCTGCCCCGCCAGCCACCCGCACTGATGGGAGCTGCTGGAGCTCCTTGGCCTTGACCCGGGTGAACCAGGGCTGTCTGCAGAGCAGAGCTCCCACAGCAAGGCACAACAGCCCTGTATTTGCCCCATTTCTGACCTGCTCTGGCTTTGGGGACCTCACACCAGCAGAGCTTCCCTCAGATCCCACTGCCAGCAGCACCCGGCTTTGTTCAGCCATTTACACCAACATAAAGTGAGAGCAAACTGCAAAGGAAGACAGAAAATCAGGGGCTCTGTGGCCAGATGGGCAATGAACAAGCACCTCCACTAATAGGATTAAACTCCTGCTAGATTACAAGTGTGTCAAGTTTACAAACAGTCAGATTGGGGCCGTGCCCTCAATTTGCAGCGCTTGACACTACAGGTGGCAGCTCTGGGGCAGGCACACTGAGCCTATTGGTACACACATTTGTAGTTGGAAGTTCAATATAATGCTCTCCTCCTCTCCAGCCAGACATTTTCCTATTTTCCTCTCAGCACATTAAGTGGATCCCCACCTCAGTGTCTCTGTCCAGGTTCATTTCCCTGTCACTTATTGCCACATTGACAATTTGTGCCTGCTTATGCTCAGCACAGTGGAGAAGCCAAGTGCAAGCTGGAGCAGGTACCTGCTCAGTGAGCAAAAGAAAAATCTGAAAATTACCTCCATAGAAGTGGAGGAAACCTGGAACTGGGATATTGTTTTGTGTTCTGCAGGTAAACGCACAAATGGTTGGATTAATAAAGTCCAGTTCTGCTTACAGATTCTCAGATGAGATTTGAACCCCAGAATTTCTGACTGCTCCAGTCTGTCTGTTCTGCACATCCCTGTACATTAATGAGCCAGAGCAGCATCTCAGAAGGTGCTTGTCTTACCCTCCAGTGATGCAGCAGAGGGAAAGGGGCCACATCATGGACAGCAGGGGCTTGGGTGGCTGACAGTCAGCTCTGACCCGCGCCAGTGGCACAAACGGAATGAGAACAAAATAATTAGAGAAGCACCTCAGAGGAAAATATCCCTTGGAAGGCAGGCAGGAGAAGGTATTTCTTAGAGCTCTCTCCTGTGCAATGCAGCTCCTCTGGCACAGCCTGAGCAGCTCAGCTTTTCCACAGAGCTGAGGCAATTCCTCAGACAAAGGATGTGCTGGGCTCCATCACTGCTGCTGTGTGAGCCCAGCTGCACTGAGATGCTGCATGCTCAGCCCCACTGCCCTCACCTCCCCTCTGCTCAGAGAACTCTGCTGCAAGGATGCAGAAATTACCCTGAGCTGCTCGGCTGGGATAAATTAGGAGAGATTTTTCTTCTGCACATTTTGTTTTTCCTCTGCAGCCATGAAGAGGGCAAACGCTGAACCTCCTGCCTGGAGCTGCCTCAGATGATGGCAGGGAGAAAATAGTAAAGGTTGTTTTGTCTGGTGCCTAAGTGGATAAAATGGCAGATTTGCCCTAAGAGAAAACTGGGTAATTTCTGAGACTGGCAGAACAATGCTCCTGCTAGCAGTATCATGCTCAAAATCCTCTGTACACCCTTTCCAAATGCATTTTTAAACTGTTAGCACTTAAACAAGGGACAGAAGCAACACTGCTAGGAAGGACAAGGGAAAGCAATATGAACTACATTACTTTGGTTTTAAAAGCAGCTTTAGGAACAGATTATCAGCCAGTGTAAGTCAATAAATCTGCACTGTTTTTAATAGAGTGACCCAGGCTTATGTGAGTTCTTCCTCTGCAAATAGCACCTCAGACCTTCCTGTTTACAGCGTCTCAAATTCATGCTTTGGGGATATTCCATTGTCAAAAGGGATCTATTTTTCTAACAGTTCTCTGGCAAATACATCCCCAAATGTGACAGCCAGACAACTCCCATACCAGCCCTGCTAATGGATTTCTGCAAAGTCTAGACCTGCATGCACTGTGCTTTGGGAATATGTTTGTTTTGAGTGCTACCAGAAATAGCATCTCCACCACTGTGCCATCAATTACAAGGGTGCTACCCACAAGTAATTCTTCCACAGCTCTCCACTGAGAGCTCAGCATCTTGCTCCCAGCTAAAAGGAAGGAAAGGGATGGAAACCTTGAGTATCAGGCCTGGTTATTACAAATACACTGTGGCACTGGGGATGATCCCAGGCTGGGGCTGAGGTCCTCACCTGCAAAGTGTCACAGAGCTTCATCTCTCCCTAAGCTTGGATATTTTCCCTCTTACAGGTATTATTTAAAATCTGAAATAAGATTGAGGCAGCTTCAGCCATGTCCATTCCTGCATTCAACAAAATGCACTGTTTTTATGGGAGAACAAGCAGAAAGTGCTGAAACAGCACTGGGCAACAGAGAACAGGCTCTGCTTAGGCACCTTTAGTAGAAGAAAATGCTGATGATGCAGGGCATCAAGACCAGAAAATATCAGAATTGCTTTAGTCAGGCTGAAAAAATGACATGCAATTATCAAAACCATTAGAAAAAGCTGCATTTGCAGGGACCCACCCAGAGACTGGATTACTGTCCCAGCTGCCTCTGCCTTTCTCAGGGGTTCCCTAAAACCACACACTGAGCCCAGCCAGGGCAGGGACATCTGCAGGAGGGGCCAGACCTGCACACAGGTCACCAGCTCCATGCTAGACACGAGTAAAACAATACAAAATAAAAGCAGCTCTTGGGGATGCTGTGACCTTTGCTGTTAGAGATGGGTTTATTCCAAATGACAGAAGCATTTAAATGACCGGGTAATGGTTTCCCCTCCAAAATTGCATTTCTTGCTACATCAGACATTGCTGATTCCTAAATTATAGTTTGCCTTTAAGTAGTTTTTTCCAGTCCTTGCTCCACAGGAGCTAGCTGGGACAGTGATATCATTCCTAAGGAAAAGCCACAAACTTTAAGTGAGCTACAGTCAAATCCAATTTGAAACAACACAAGCATTTAGAGTTACAAAAGAACAAAACTTTCTACAGCCAGCTGGCCAGGGGGGAAAAAAAAACCATAAAATCAAGGCTTATTTTGTGTAGCAGCAGATTTGAGTCAGTGTGCTGGCATTTTGGATGCAAATGCTGCAAGGGGAGAATGGGCTCTGCTGAGAATGGGGATAAAGGGGGGACTGTTGAAGAGCCTCATTCGTGCACTGGTGAAAAGCAAGTCCAGAGTGCAGCATGGAGTAACAACAGGGCAGACAAAGAGCAGCCCAGAGGGGCTGGAGCCACAGCAAGAGAGCAGGCAGGGAGTAACAAGCTTCTGCAGTGGGGAATGAAGTGAAACAAAAGGCTGGTCTGGGAAAGCTTTGGCAGTGGGAAAAACAGGACACATTTACACAGGTTTCCTCCACATGGCCAACTAATCACTGCTGCTTGTAAAGCTGTGCACACACCATGCTGGATCCCAGGTGAGATCCCCCCTGCTCAGGGCATGAGGAGGAGAGCAATGTCTTGCTTAGTCAGTTCTTGATTGATAAGTCATTTGGGCAGGAATCCTGTCAGGGGAGGGAGTCCCACAAGGGAGAGCAGGGTTAGGAGCAGCATTAGATGGAATTTTGGTTCATGCAGTCATTAGGGTAGATAGCTTTAGGACTTTGGTTGTGTTTAGAGTGAGGAAAATGGTTGCAGTTATTACAGCATACAGGTAGGTGTGAGGAGGGTGGGTTTAGGGTTGTAGATGATAATGATTGCTATTCAGCCTAGGTGGGAGATGCAAGAAAAGGCTGGGATCTTTTGGATTTGTGTTTGGTTGAGACCCTTTCATCGTCCCAGGGCTGCTGAGAGGACAGCTGGGATAGTTAAGAGTGTAGGGTTTAGTGATGGTGAGGTTATGCAGAGTAGCATGGCGGAGTGATGCTCCTCAGCAGCACATCCAGGTATTTACCTGGCTCCCAATATGACCCCCACAACCAGGAGCACAAGGGATACAAATGTGGCCCTTGTGAGGCAGAGGAAAGGAGCCTCTGTGTGCGAGGCAACTTCCCCTCCCTGTTGTGAGGGGAAAGCAGAGCATCCTTATTGCAGAGGTGACAACTCAGGAGCAGTGCTGGTTTTCTCCTTGTCATGGAAGGCATTGGACCATCAGACTGGGGTCATGGCCTGTGGAAGTGCTCTGTAGACTTCAGTGAGCTTTGGACAAGGCTCTGCAGCTGGGCAAGAAATAAAAATCTCCATGCCTGAGAGATTCATGCACATCTCCATAGAAAAAGATGGACCAGGCCCAGTCCCTGTCACATGCTGTACTCCAGCCTTTTTAGAACCTCTTGGAGGTTACATAATAATGTAAATTACAGGTTTATTCAGAATGACACCACCTGCACTGATGGACACTTCCTCCAACCTGAGCAGTGGAAGGCCAGGACTCAGGGAGCTGTGTCAAGCTGCAGGGCAGACCCTGCATTGCTGCAGGGCTCAGGAGGGAATCCTGCTCCTGCTATGCCCAGGGAGCATTTCCAGCTAAAGCAACGAGTCAGCCAGGGGCAAAATGAAGGACTTGGAAGGTTAATGGTCTCATTTGGTGTGGCAAATCCTCTGAAATCCACTGACAGTTTAGGAAGATAATCCCCTCTCTTTTATTAGTGACATGCTTCAGTCTTCCCTACAAATCATAGACTAGACTTCTCTAGCACCACAAACTAACACCCAGTGATTTCCCTCAAAAAGGATAGGCTCCTCAAACTGCCTGGTAGGAATGTCTTTGCCCCTGAACACAGTGAGGATTAAGGTGTGAAATTCCTATTAGGGCAGGGGGATCAGGCTGTTGCATTTACATAAGGATTTGACACAGAGGATCAGTTCATCGGTGCTGATGCACAGCCTCTGTCAGGGGCTGAGAGCTGAATTCCCTGTTTCAGCAGACAGGGAAGCTCCTCCTTCACAAATGTACTTACATCTTTCTGCATGATGCTGCCTGGAAAGGCCCTGATCCCTTCAGTGATCGCTGTAAACCCCAAAGCATGAGCTGGAGGATTGCCCTGATTATTGTCTCCATACATCCAAAAGTAATCGGCGAGGAAAACTGATAGATTTAGAATCAGCAAAATCCATGCAAATACCACACATGCAAAAAGTATCTGGGAAGCACCAGCTCAGGGATGAAAACTGTGCCATAAGTGCCTGTATTAGTGACAAAATGTTTTCAGGGCAAGAAAGAGATTATGGCTTAAGTATGTGTTTTTAAAGAAAGAAATTCCACCCTGGCTGCGGTTTATTCACTGAAAAGGTTCATGTAATAATGCCCTGTGCAGGCATGTGGGCATAAATAAAGGTCCAAAGCCTCCAGGTGTCCACTCCAACCCCTGCTATGACAGCTCATGAGTGTGAGGCACTAATATTCAGAGTCCTCATTCTCACAATCAGATCAGAAGATCACACCAGTGCAGCCCTTTCCCTTTCCCTCAGCAGCTCTGCATGCCACATTTAGCACTGAGTGAGGCAGGTTCATTTCCACTTCAGCTCATGTTCCTCAATCTTTCTTGACTTTAGCCCTGGGAGCAGAGCAGCCCAAACTCTCAAAAGGTAATTTTACTTCTTGGCACCTCAGGGCTTTTGATCTGGGAGGAAAATGCCAGAGACCAACAACACTTCCTAGTCTGGAGTTTAACAGCATCCATACATCAGTTTATCCATGTTAGTGTGCATTTCATCAGTGTACTGTAAACTTCTAGGGTTTATTTGTCACCACATAGCACTTTGCATAAATAAATTACCAAAAAGCCATTAACACCTGACTAGAACCAACATATTATTCATTGTTTTATCTTTCACAATAGCTGAGGAGCAGTGAGCTCTTCTGAGGCAGAGGAGGAGCCATTCATAGCTATTTCACAGATATGACCTGCACATCACAGGATTATTACAAAGAATGAACAGGCAGGCAGTCACACACTGGATTAAGGAACAATGATTCATAAATCCAAATCCCCATCTCACATGTTGCTTTTATATAGAACCTGGTAAAAGCCTGCCTGAACCAGCAGTGGCAATCACAGCCTTTCATTTCATTCCTGCATTTTTTCTGAAATAACAGGCCACTTCTGGCACATGCTGTCACCTCCCTGACTCAGGGAGAAAAAGATGCGTGCTAAAGAAGCCATAAATAGTATCTGCTGGTGCTCCCTTTTCTATTATGGTGACTTTGATTCAGGTCCTCGCAATTACTGGGAACAAGAGAAAGATAAATAAAATTATCCCAGCTGTTTGTGGCGGACAGGCAGCCCCAGCCTCCCAGCTGAGAGCTCTTTGTGCTGCTGAGAGCGTCACCAAGCAACCAGCCCTGGCAGCTGCCAGGCTCTGAGAGGTGAAAGCATGACTTATGGAAAGGAGGAAGCACACGTGAAGGCTGGGACTGAATCAATCTCAGCTTTGTCTCCTGCCTAAATATGGCACCAGAGAGTGCCCTCAGTGCATCCCACCCGCTGAGGGGGCAGAACCCGGATGCTTACTCTGTTTTAGAAGCCAAACCCTTGCAGAACTTGTTGGGAAAGATGAAACAGGAAGGCCTTATAAATATGATTGTCTGGCAAAAGATTTTGAGAATATGGAAACTATAAACGAGATTGAAATGAGAGCAAGCTTTGAGATACCTCAGTTACTGAACAACTGGAAAACAATGATGTGGCCAGCTGAAGGTGATCCCCTTTGGATGGAACAACACCCTCTGCTTGCAGACAGGCCCAAGGGTCAGAGCAGACCCTGCCAGCTTGGCAGAAGGGGCCCAAAGAGGAGTTTTTAGGGTTTAAAATGTAACACAGTATGGTAATGTAATGATTCTTATAGGCTGTATGGAAATGCTATAGGATTTGTATCTTGTACTAGATTGGTTAGTGAGAATCAGAATATTCAACACAGAAGAAGATTTATTGTATTGAAACTGGAACTTCACTCTCTTAGCTCTTACCCTTTTTAGTCTCTTATGCTTTTACTCTCTCACCCTCTCATCCTCTCTCCCCCTCTCTTCTCTCAGTCCTGCTCTGAGCTGTGTCTGGCAGCTCCCAGCAGGGCCCTGCACCCAGGTCCTTTGCAATAAACCCCAAGTTCCAGCCCTGGCTGCAGAGATCTCTGTCTCTGTCTGTTCCCATCATGCTACCCCCAAACACTCTGACAAGAACTAAGATCAGGTATTCTGTAAGCTATGCAATGAAAAGAAGGGGGGATCAGTCTGTTATGATGCTGTTGAGGCTTCTCCTCTCCATCAGTCTTAGCTGGTGGTCCAAAAAGCAGCAGAAGGTGGCCCATGATGCAGCTGCCAGAATGACTGCATTGTCTCAGCTGTAAGGCATACCCACGTGTAAGTCAAGGGGAGGTGAAAAAAGATTGTGTGGTAATTGGAACAATATGGCAAGGAAAGCAAAGCAAACAGGCAAATCCCCACGCACACAGGCAGGGAGTGAATAAAATGGGAGGAGGGGGAATGGAGAGATAAATGGCCATTCAAAGTGTGCTCTGCTTGCTCCTGATTGTACAGCACTGTTAAGAGAGGCATTGCTCTCTTAGAATAGAGATTCCTCCTGCAGGATTTAGGCAGGGTTGAGAAACCCTGGCTGGCACCTTCCCTGAGTCCCAGCATTCCCCAGCTCTGAGCAGTTTTACAAATGAGTCCTGTTTTACCTAAAGGCAGCTAAGACAGAGATCCGTGGAAACTCTTCCAACCCGGACATTAAAGACAAATTGACAAACTCATTTCAGCTCCCTGTGAGTTTAAATGTGTCACAGCAGCTCAGGCTGAAAACAGCAAATTAATTGCCTTGCTCGTGGTCACACAGTGCAGTTGGGTCCAGGCCAGGAGCCCTGAGAGCCACTCCTGAATACCTGCAGCACACTGCCACTCATCTGTGACATCAGATATTTCCTGGGAAAATTACATTCTTCTGCTTTGGACAGAAAGAAGGTCTTTGTCAGCTCTGCTGGGAACAAAAAAGCAAGTTGGTTTTCACTCATTATGAGATCTGTAAAACAGTGCTCAGTGCACTCTTGGCCCAACTTTATTTTTCCTTATCTGCTGTCCGGTTTACACACACGGAACACACACAACTGGAAACAACCCAAACAATGAATGTCAGGATCAGACAGCATTTTCTCCAGCATCTCCTTTTGGAAGAAAGGGCCTTTTAGAGAAATGGTGTAAAATGGAGCAGTTCTGCTCTGCTTGGTACTAAATCACTACCTGCTGCCAAGAGCAGTGCAAAAACTTTAGGAAGAAATTCATGATATGGATGAAAATTCAAGGAAAAGCAGACATTTCAAGAGCTGTTCTCCATTTTAAAACTGCAAGAAATGCCAAGACTGTAAAGATCTCTGTTGCTCTACAGTGCTAAAAATAACATTTGCCAACAACTCTACTGAGTCTCTTGCACAAAATTCAGCCTTATGGCTTTCATTTTGATTGTGAAATGAATACATCATTTTGCAAACCTCCGTGACTGGGGCTGTCTAAAATGAAGGAAATCCCCAGTACCATTTACTCTCAAAATATTAAAATTCACTAGAAGCAGAAAAAAAGATGCTTCAAATTTCAGCTGGTATTAAGAGATGTTAGTTCTTGTTTCTAATCCATTATGAAGGGCTTTCAAGTAGGCAAGAATAACGTTCTCAGATCCTAATGTTGGCTACCTAACTCAACTCTTTGATACACTTCATTTACATGTAATCCTGCAGCCTGCCAGCAGTTGATAAGGTTCCTGATATCTGCACATTTGAGAAGGAGAAGTTTAGTTCATGATGGGCTAAAGCTGAGCTCCATGATGGAAGGCTGCTCAGGTTTAGGGTTTCACACAGATTTTTTGCTTGTCTGCAAATGCTTCTCAGCATTTCTCCCCAAATAATTTTTCTGCCAAGTTTAAAATTCTTGACCAAGTTGAAATGGCTGCATTGGATTTTTGCTTTTTTCCATTCGTAAAATATTTTATGAGTTCCTGTTAACACTGGGTGGTGGGGAGGAAAGTGAGGGGTGTATTTTTCTCTCCACTCCATTTATACTATCTGGTAGTTTAAAGGACAGCAAAAGTTACAGAAGTGGCTGACAGAAGCCACAAATGCTGAGTTAGTGGCTCTACAGCACATGAGAATGAAGGATGGACAGTCCATATCCATCAAGACCAAGATATTTACAAGCACTGAATTTTATGTCACTCATGTAAAGACCAGGGTCATTCCATGCAGTTTTGACAAAAACTTTCATTTGACAAAAACATTCATGAACCATTTCAAAGGTTCCCCCACAGAATCATGGAGCAGTTTGTGTTGGAGAGCACCTTTAGAGGGAATCTCATCCAGGCCCCCAGCCATGGGCAGGGACACCTTCCACCATCCCAGGCTGCTCCAAGCCCTGTCCAACCTGGCCTTGAACATTTCCAGAGATCCTGGGGCTTCTCTGGGCACCCTGTGCCAGGGCCTCACCACTTTCATTGTAAAAAACTTTGTTTTATTTGATCTAAATCTACCCTCTTTTAGTTTAAAACCATTACACATTGTCCCAGATTAAGAATGTGCCCCCATCTTTATTAGAAACCCTCTTTATTTACAGAAAGGCTGCACCATGCCATGCCATGCCATGCAGGGGGATAAGATGTGTCACCTGGCTGTAGAAATTCCAGGTATTCCCCATCTGCAGAGCTACAGCTGGAGCTTCTCTCAACATCTTTGCACACCTGGAAACTTTGGGTCTCCAAAATAAGTGAAGCTGGCAGCCAGGTCACGTCCATAGCCAAACTCCCAGGTTCAAAGGCACAAAAATACAGCAAGACTGGGCAGCAGGGGTGATTCAGCACTCCAGAGAAAGGGGCTCTGACCATCTGTAACCCCCTTGGTGTCTCTCCAAGCTCCAAACCCTGCATGAACTCGAGTCCCCAAGCACCTGCAGGAGCCAGCCCAGCCCTCCTGGAGGCTGCAGAAGGTGGGAGCACAGCACAGCCACTGGAGCAGCTCTTTATTTCCTTCCATTCTCTGAGACACATCTGAGAACTTGGAGAGGTGAAGTGGAAAGATAAATGGAATGCAGCAATATCTTTAAAAGCTGCTCCTTTCTGTGTGAATTTTGAATGGATACCATATGCTTTAGCATGCTGTTTTCATTCTCTGCTAAGATATTATTTACTAGCCTGCCTCAGCAAGGCAATCCTCTCTCCAGAATAGTTACTTTTAGTTTAAAAAGACAAATATAAGAGTAATTTCTACCAGTGCTGCTTTGAACTTACAATCATCCATTACCCTGCCTGTTCATCTCAGTCTCCCAAGCTTTTTATTACAACAGTCCTTTCATCATCTTCACCAAGTGCTCCCACCTCCAGATCACTCCAGAAGATAGTAAACACCACTTGTTTATGGGTATTTTTCTTTACTCTGATAAGAAGTTATTTCTACCCTGGTTTTCTTCTTCTAAACCTGTTTCAAATCTGTGATAACATTTTCACTTCTTATCACTACCTCAGGTTTCTTCACAGGAGCCTTTCCTTCCTTATGAATTTTGAAGTCCACATGTTCATTGGCTCTCCCCCATCCATGGTTTTATTATTTTATATTAAGAGATCAGCAAGGTGAAAGGGGTTTTTGCATGTTGTAGCACGTTTTTTTTCCACAATTTTGTCTTTCAGTTGATTTATCCAGCACAGAAGCTGAATTTCCTGGTGTATTTTCACTGCCAGACACACAGAGGAGAGCAGGTACCATTAGTCCCACTCTGCCCCTCTTCCTGCACTATTTTGGGCATGAGGGAGTGAGGAAGGGCACAGGAGAAGATGCTCAGAGTGCAGGGGCACAGCAATAACTGAGGAAATGCTTCTTTCACAGAAGAGTGCACACACCAGGGGATGCTTTTCTAAACCCATTTCTGTTCCCTGCTCAGAGAACATGAATAAAGACAGAAAAAAAAACACCTGCAGCCAGAAACTGTTCTGCCAGGAGCACAGGGAATGCTTCAGGTGGGGGCTTGGACTGCTCTGCCATGGCCAGGAACTGATGCCCACAGACAGGGATTGATGCCCACAGACAGGGATGGATGCCCACAGACAGGGATGGATATCCACAGATAGGAATTGATGCCCACAGGCAGGGATTGATGCCCATGGGCAGAGATGGGTGCCCATGGCCAGGGGTTGATGCCCACAGCCAGGAACTGATGCCCACAGACAGGAATGGATGTCCCCAGGCAGGGATTGATGCCCATGGGCAGAGATGGGTGCCCATGGCCAGGGGTTGATGCCCACAGCCAGGAACTGATGCCCACAGACAGGGATTGATGTCCATGGGCAAGGATGGATGCCCATGGCCAGGAAGGGATGCCCACAGCCAGGGATGGATATGCACAGATAGGAATTGATGCCCACAGCAAGGAATTGATGCCCACAGACAGGGATAGGTGCCCATGGGCAGGGATTGTTGCCCATGGCCAGGAAGGGATGCCCACAGCCAGGGATGGATATCCACAGATAGGAATTGATGCCCACAGCAAGGAATTGATGCCCACAGACTGGAATGGATGCCCACAGACAGGGATGGATGTCCCCAGGCAGGGATGGATGCCCATGGGCAAGGATTGATACTCACAGACAGAAATGGATGCCCACAGCCAGGAATTGATGCCCATGGGCAGTGATTGATGCCCATGGGCAGGGATGGATATCCACAGCCAGGGATGCATGCCCATGGGCAGGGACGGATGCCCACAGACAGGGGATGATGCCCACAGGCTGGAATGGATGCCCACAGCCAAGGATTGATGCCCATAGGCAGGGATGGATATCCACAGAGAGGAATTAATGCCCACAGACAGGGATGGGTGCCCATGGGCAAGGATGGATGCCCACAGGACTGAGCAGAGGGTGCTGCAGCCCCAGGGCATGCAGCAGCAGGGAGCAGATGGTGAGGGCAGGGCAGGGCAGGGCAGGGAGGAGCCCCAGCCCTGCCCTCCCCACTGCCCCCCAGGCTCAGGGGCTGCACAATGATTCCTGGGGAGCCAATCAAAGCTCCTTGAGCTCATTGTGCTCCTGATAACAGAGCTCACACCTGGAGCACAGGCAGGACTGACCTCTCATGCCAGTTCTGACTGGAGCAAAATCCCCTGGAAAAATCCTGCTAATCAATGGGGCATATTATCCCATCTTCCCCATGTCAGGGTTTGTTCATAACTAAATCCCCCATTTGAGTGGAAAAAAAAGGAAAAAAAGAAACAGTAAAAGGTTGGATAGGTCTAGGAGCCACTCCAGCTGAAAAATCCCTGTTCTGAGGTATTTTTCAAGATAAAAATACAAAAGCACCATGAGCTAATACACATTAATTTCCTACTTATTTTAGATGACATGGATAATTTAAAAACTGGTAATAAACACTGAGATTTGCACTTATGTGAAGGAATAATGTAAAAGCAAGCAAACATTTTCAAAGTTCAGTTAAAGACTGCAGTGAGATGTCTTTGGTTTTGATTTATTAGGGTTAGGGAACAAAACCAATAACATGGCTCGAGGATATCAGAGCACAACAATCCCTGGGATTCTTTAACTACAGGAAGAGTTAGGATTGCTTAGACAGCAAATTGAGCTGCAGAGCTGTGCTGTACAACACTTAGTAAAATGTATTTATACAGATAAAAAGGTGTTTACTCACACACACAGTGCTTGCAGTTAACCAGGGAACTAGAACTGGGTTTAATAGTGTAGATTATTATTAAACATCCACTATGTAACACCCAGCAAGGCCTGGCTGCACACTGACAGGGAACAGGGTGTGCCTGTGGCTGGGAGCAGTGAATGCTCTGTTATTAGCCCTGCTCATTCCCCCCTGTTCAGCCTGAGCAAATCTCCAGGAGCAGGCCTGCAGTCCCAGCTCTGTTTTAATCGATTTGCTGCAGCCTGAGGTGCACAGGGACAGCCCTCAGCTCTCCCAGCTCCTCTCTGCACCTCCCCACGTGTGCAGGGCTGCCTTAGCCAGCTGGGAAAAGCTCCAGGGATTGCATCCAACTTGGTTTTTTCCTCCTCATCTCCTTTATGCAGACACATTTCTGCGTGTCTTTCGTCACTCCTGGCAGAGCTGAGGGTGCACGGAAGCTGCATCCTCTGCAGGTGAGCAAGGCTATCCCTGCTTCCCTTACTGGGCCATAAAAACACCTTTGTGGCCATGGGCATCGTGGCCAAAAGACAGGGTGAGGAGGGTTTTGAAAACCTCTCACACTCACAGAGCCCTTAATATTTAAGCTCCATGCAGATACAGGCAATAGACACAAAAATGGATAATCACTGACTCAGCCCATGTGCAGTTTCAGAGGCAAGGGAGAAGGAAATGCTCTTGTCCTGGCTGACAGCTCTATCCCAGCATTTCTCCCAGTCTCTGTTACCTGGTTGTTTGCCTTTATTCACACCTACAGCAGGCTTTTCCTAGAGAAAAGTGTGAACTGTCTCATAACTTGCCTGCCACTGAGTGAAAACAGCTTTTTGGTTGAAGGCCAGTAAGAGCTGGTCTTTGGTTGAAGGCCAGTACAGGAGGGGAAAAGAAGAAATGGTTTCAGGCAGTCAAGAAAAAGAGGTGAACTTGCAACAGGATGTGAAACACGGCACCAACCATGAGGAGATCCTCAAGGTGTGTCCCCCTGAGGGAATTCAGGGGTGTTTGCTCAATCTTTGAGCTACTGCAGGTAAGGAAAGGTAAGCAGAAATAATCTGTGATGCCACTCACAGCCTAAGGACCCTCTCACAGCAGAGTAAGCACAGAATTCACTGAATTCTGCTTATTCTGTGAATTCAGAATAAGCAAGGTATCTTCCCCATTACAAACAGGAGAAATTCACATATTTGATTATTGCAGGTGATCAAAATAAGACATTTACAAGAATCCACACCCTTGTTCAGGATATTTTAAGTGTAGCCTTCTCCCTCTCAGAGAAGGAAGGATTTTCATTCACATTGGTGGAATTGCTGCTGAAGCATCAAAAATGAACCAGAAACTTAAGTTTCACATAATGACACAAACTCACAATGGAAAAAACAACAAGGCTTTCTTGGCCTGTCCACAGCTCCAGATATTCAACCTTATTTCCCTTGCCCATTTTCAGCCCATTTATTCCAAGATAAACCCTCTGGCACTACAGTGAATAATCCTCTTCTCTCTTGGGATTCAGAGTGAAAAGGGAACGTGTCACTCTGTGTGACAGAGAGAGCTGCTAAAATAAAGATGCTGCTGAGGATCGAATTTTGAGCACACGTCTCTTTTGGGGTGTGAATAGCACCAGGATGCAGAACCAGGGGCCAACACTCCCAGGTCACCAGGTCAGCTCTGACTGCATCTTTCAATAATTCTGACAGCCTGCCATCTGTGGCACGAGGAGCAGGTGTTCATGTGGAGCGTGGTCAGTGCATGGCTCTAAAATCAACCATTTCCAGCAAACAGCAGCTCTGGAGCCTGCTCGTGGGCTGGGAGCTTCACTGCCTTGAGAGGAAAATGGATTTACAGAGATTTTTACCCCAGCCAGGATCTGCAATGTGCCAGTGAGTACACAAAGCCCTGTGCGTGGCAGGCAGGGGATGACACCTCCTCCAGAGCCTGAGAGTGAGGCAAAGCAATGGCAAAACATCCAGCAAGGTCTGCAAGATGATGTTGTCCTCCACTGCCTCCCCTTGAATTATAGAATGGTTTGGCTTGAAAGGGACCTTAAATCTCCTTTAGTGCCACCTGGACACTGCCAGGGATGGAGCAGCCACAGCTTCTCTGGGCAGCCTGGGCCAGGGCCTCACCACCCTCACAGGGAAGAATTTTTTCCCCCCAATATCTAATTTAAGTCTGCCCTCTGACAGTTTAAATCCATTTTTCCCAGTTTCCATCACAACCTGTCTTGAGGAGTAGTGCTACACCACACCAGGGGTAACCAGATCACAGGAGAACAGGTCTGATGGAGAGTTCAGCTGCTGAGATCAGCCTGTGCCAGATTTAGGAAACACAGGAATTAGGATTCACAGTGCTCCAGACAAGCCCCTCTTCACCCAGATTCTGTGGCCCATAGACCCAGGGGAAACAGAAATTAATAAGCATAAGGTTTCTAAATAACATCTCAGGAAGTCTTCTGAATATTTTATCCTAAGTACTTAGCTACACACTCACGGAAGCAGGGTTTGCTCATTCTAGTGAGTGCTGAAATCCTTGTGGGATACCTGTGGACTAATTGGTTTTGTCTGTGTTAGTGTCTAGTCACTGCATGAATCAGGCAGTGCTGGAGCTGCAGCTTGCACTGAGAGCTCCCTGAAGAAGGAGAACTAGGCTGTGTTGTCTGGCTCTGTAAGTGGCTGGGTTCAGAAGTTCTCCAGCCCATACATTATTACTAATCCTCCCTGCACGACTCCCTGCTGCTGCAGAGCAGTGATCTCACGCGAGCACCCCGAGCCAGAGCATCTGCAGCAGCCCTGGGGAGGAGGGAGCTGGGCTCCATCCCCATCCTGAGGGATGTGAGCTGGGATCCTGCCTGCTCAGCACCTCTGCCCATCCTGAGGGATGTGGGCTGGGATCCTGCCTGCTCAGCCCTGGGGAGGAGGGAGCTGGGACTCATCCCCATCCTCCTGGGGGATGTGGGCTGGGATCCTGCCTGCTCAGCCCTGGGGAGGAGGGAGCTGGGCTCCATCCCCATCCTGAGGGATGTGGGCTGGGATCCTGCCTGCTCAGCCCTGGGGAGGAGGGAGCTGGGCTCCATCCCCATCCTGAGGGATGTGGGCTGGGATCCTGCCTGCTCAGCCCTGGGGAGGAGGGAGCTGGGATTCATCCCCATCCTGAGGGATGTGGACAGGGATCCTGCCTGCTCAGCCCTGGGGAGGAGGGAGCTGGGATTCATCCCCATCCTGAGGGATGTGGGCTGGGATCCTGCCTGTTCAACCCTGGGGAGGAGGGAGCTGGGCTCCATCCCCATCCTGAGGGATGTGGGCTGGGATCCTGCCTGCTCAGCACCTCTGCCCATCCTGGGGGATGTGGGCTGGGATCCTGCCTGCTCAGCCCTGGGGAGGAGGGAGTTGGGATTCATCCCCATCCTGAGGGATGTGAGCAGAGAGATCCTGCCTGTTCAACCCTGGGGAGGAGGGAGCTGGGCTCCATCCCCATCCTGAGGGATGTGGGCTGGGATCCTGCCTGCTCATCCCTGGGGAGGAGGGAGCTGGGATTCATCCCCATCCTGAGGGATGTGGGCTGGGATCCTGCCTGCTCAGCTCCTCTGCCCAGCCAGACCTGCACTCTTCTATCAAAATGGGAGATTTACACAGGGCCTGGCAAATCTCAGAAGAAGCTGCGAGAGGAAAGGGCTGAGGAGCAGATGCAAAGCAGATCTGGGTTTGTTGTTCCAGCTTTGTGAGGCAGGGAGGGAAGGTGGGAGTCCCCTTAGGACTGGCTGTGCAGGAGCTTTACAGAAGTTGGGACACAGAACACCCTGCTCCCCTCTCCTGCTCTTCCCTCTGATTTCCTTTGAGGCTGAATTCCAGTGTCTCGCTATAAGACACAAAATACCACAACATGCACACACAAATCTCTTAAGGTAAAAAAGAGGATGTTTAATTTCTGACTCCAGCATTTATAGATTTCTAAAAGTGACAGGGGATGGGAAGGTGACAGTGCCACCTCTCCAATGACACTGGACAAACTAACAGTCTACCAAATTTCTCCTCTTCTATAAAAGAATGCAAAACAGTAAGTTATTTACAGAAAGTGTGTGAGAAAGTTCGTTACAAGAATGTAAACATCAGAAAGTTTTAAAAAATTTAAAAAACAAGACAACACCAGTGCATGGAACTGAGAGTTCTGGGGTCACTCCAAGGCAGCTCTTCAGCACCCTAAAGGGCAGCCAACAACCCAGAGGGAGGAGTTGTTCTGGCATCCTTCTCCACAACGTGTGCAATAGCACAAAGCAATTTGCTCACTTTGTAGCCCTGAACCTGGTGCCTCAGGGTGTGAGTTAACTCCTGCCAGGGCTCTGCAGGGAACAGGCTCCCTCTGATCTTCCAGCAGTGCAGATGTTATGGGCACAGCCACACAGGTGTCACCTCCTTCCTCAGCACCAATTACAGATTATAGCTGTTGGAGGCATTTTTATATTTCAGCACAAACCTTGTTCCACATCTCATTGATACAATTCCATTAATACAATCAATAAATCTACATTATCCTGAAAGAGTTTGGTCCACTGCTGTTATCAACCCTTGATTAATTTTTTACTACTTTTTTTTTTCCAAATACCAGCTTAAAATCAGTGCAACAGCTCCAAAGTTTGGTTTCTCCAGTGCAACTTGTAGGGATGCCTTAGTGCAGTAAGATGCTTTATTATCAACTAATTTAGGAGATGCTAATCAACTTATCAACTAATCAACATCTCCTATTATCAACTAATAGGAGATGCTTTATTATCAACTAATTTATTGACTTTGATCACCAAGTCCCAACCTTAAACTTGCTGTAAGCTTTGTCATCCTGCTTCTCCCTCTGTGGCTGCTGCCCTTCCTCAGTGCAGGAAATCTAAAATGAAATGGCAACTTCTTGCCTGGCCAGGAGAGGTGGGCTGGCCCCCGGGGCACTGGCATCAGCTTTGCAAACACAGGATGAACTCCCCTCATCACCTGCCACTTGATATCCTTATCAAAGCTCAGGCTGCTAGAGGGGACCATTTTATTAAGACTGGAAATTCTATTGGGAGTGCAGTCACAAGTGGCCTGACATATGGAAATGGATGTAATTTCATCTGATGAGACAGCAAACACTCAGCTGGAGCAGCAGCACTGTGTCTGGGCAAGGGAACAGCCAATGAGCAGAGCATGGGAGACTTCTCCCCGTGTTTGAAGATTTCAAAGGCCAGAGGAGATCACTGATGTTATCATGGCTAAAACCAAAATCTGCTCCCTGCTTGTTGACCAGAATATCTCTATTTATGTGCAGCTGAAGCACACAAGCTCTCCCTGCTCTGAACAGCAACTATTCTGCTTATTTTTTGGTGATGATAGTTGTTGGGTCACACAATGGGGTGTTTAGTTAATTAAGGCATGGCAATAAAACAGCTGGAGAAAAAGAAGAGATTCCACATCACAAAAGAGTATCTTTCATACATAAAGTAAAAAAGTACATAAAGTATCTTTTGTACATAAAGTACAACTGGACTGATGAATTTCAGACTGATGCCTGATGAATTTCAGACTGATGCCTGATGAATTTCAGAGTATCACCAAACTCAGCCAATGACCAATAAAAAAGGATTGATTTTTGTCACTGCATCTCTTCAGGCACTTGGCTGAGCAACTCACAGACCTTGGAATAAAATACAGGGCAGGGAAAGAGGAGTTCAGGGTGCACAGAACATCAGCTGCCACAGGTCACAGAGAGGCAGGGAGGAATGCAGGCAGAGCCCACCTGCAAGGGAAGGTGCTGACAGCAGCTCTAGGCTGCCAGGGGTGGAGCAGCCTCCTGTGAACACAGACCCATTGTGCACCATGGTGAGGAGGGAGCTCAAGCATGAGCAGGACAGGAAATCCACACAACCTCTGCAAGGTCTAGCTCAGCCTGCTGCATTCAAAACATCCCAATGCAACTCCATCCACGGTCTCAAATTCTGCTTTCTAATTTGGCTTGTTAACGACCCGGGGCAGGAGCTGTCACCGTGTGTCTGTGAAGCAGCCAGGGCTCCCAGGAACCCAGACTTATTTGGGATGTTGGGTAGAACTGAGAGTTTAAAAAAGGAAGAATCTACCAAAATAACTGTTTTCCACCATGATCCACAGGCCTGACCAAATTAAATCCTGGATGTGTGTATTTTAATTGTCTATATTTATATCTCAACACTACAGCAGTCACAGAACCAAGTACTGAATTTGGTCCATTACTGCATCTGCTTAATGCACTGAATTCTCTCACCCACTCCATTTCCTGTACAGCCATGGAAGTTCTAAAGTTAAATCTCCGTTGTGATCCCCTGTCACGGTCATTTTTGGTCAACTGTTTGAAAAACTTTTTGAGCTCAGGGGTGTGCATCAAGAGGTAATGCTGTGCTCCAGGGAGGGAAGGAGCCTGAGTACAGACATCAGAAATATATGTGCAAGTTAAATAAACTACTTAAACACAAGATGCTAATTTAGCAGCTTCAAGGACCATATTTCTCCAGCCAACCCAAGACATAAAAAGACACAATTTCATTAAAATAACCTAACCCCACTGTTGTTTCGAGTGCTACATTTATTCAAACACAGCCCACCAGCTCTCAATTAGCTGCTTTGGCAGTCCAACTGCAGCAGGTCTGTAATGCACAAAAATGTAATTATTCACACCACCCTGTCACTGCCACCACTGTCTGTACTTCTAAAGCATCTTGATTACTGCACTGATGAGCACTATGGAAATGCCTATAAATAAAATAATCATCTCCCCTCATTAAGTTCCAGCTCGTGGACTGAGGCAGGATGATTTCCCTTTGTACGTTCCTTTTGTAAATTTTATCATTTCACAACAGAGGGAGCAACGTGCCTCTGATGGCACTCAAAGAGACAGACTGTCAGGATTCTTGTCAGTATTTCAGCTTTGAGCAGCTTGCATTTTTGCATGAATATTTCCTCCCGAAAATAAAGCGCTGTTTGTCAGAACCACGCATGCAGTAATCTCTTTCTAATGTCAGCATCAGACATGCAAAACCCCCTAATGTCATGTCAGGAGGTCAGATTTTATGGAGCAGTATGTCATGGAAACCCTAAGAGCCAGCAAAACCTTCTAGCTGTGATTTCCACACTAAGAGCACACATCTGTAATAAAAAACAAGCACTGAAGAAAATCTTCCACTAAAAACAAAGCCTTGGTGAACCCAGGTTTGCTCCTCAGGAAGCTTCAATAGTAATTGGTGCTGCAAACAAATACCAAACATCCCATTATTGCCAAATCACAGTCTCACTGTTTTCAATAACTGCATTACTGGGTGTACATTTGCACACTCTGAAACTCCCAGCTGCATCTCCAACATGCAATCAAATATCTGATTTCATAAAATGGTGAATTATAAAGCCAGAGAAACAAGTTAAATGTCATATCAGGGCTGATTCTGTCTTGCTCTCCAACCAGAGGTGAAAGGGAATCACCACTTGCCCCTGCAAACAGCTAAAAGGGGGAGAAGAGAGCAGTCTGATGGAAGCTCATGGAGGATCCTTATTTCTGCACATCCAAAGCAACATCTCACCCCAGGGCTGCCAGCAGCTCTAAAAGAACTGAGGCCACTCACAGGTTCAGATTAGGATCCCCCTTCCCAGCTGGGAGAACAGCAGGACTCTGTGTCAGCATGAGCAGGGAGCTGCTCTCAGGCCAGATCCAACCATGGAACCCTGTGCAAAGCTGCTGTGACCCCAAGGGCATGGCCTGTGCCCAGGTGTGATCACCTCAGGGAGCACAGGTCATTTGAGAATCCCCTTCCTCTTTCCCTGGTCTCTCCCAGGGTTTGCAGTGCACCTGTCCTGGTATCACTGCTCATTTCCAGCAGGTTTTTGTGTCTGTGGACAGGCAGCCTCTCATGTTCAAACTGTGCATCTGAGGAAGGAAAAGTGCTGTGTTAAGACAAGGGAAAAGGAAAGCTTTGGCAGACAGATGGGATGTTTTGTGTATCTGAAGCTGGAACCAGACAGTAGCTAATGTGCAGGACACAGGATGGGACAAAGCAAGAATCACAGAATGGTTTGGGTTGGAAGAGACCTTAAAGATCACTTAGTTCCAGCCCCTTGCCATGGGCAGGGACACCAGACTGTCAGGTCAGAGTGACATGCTGCTCTCTAAAGAGTTACACTGCACTCCTGGACTGTGCAGGACATTGTAGGGACCTGCATTTGGGAGGAATATTTTTGTTTGTAAAATCTGCATTTCCTTGGGCAAAGCCAGTCCTTGAATAATTTTCTCCAGAGACAGGACAAAGTTAATTTAATGCAAACCCATCAATCTCTAGAATAGCTGGCGTCCAAACCCACACAAGAGATGTGCTGCCTGACTCCAGAATCTGGAGCAGGAAAAATAGTGACAAAAATAAGATCATTCCTCAATTACAATAAACAGAAATGTTAAATCAAGCTCAGAATCGTCCTTGGAGAATCTAGCTCTTCCCAGCTCTAAAAATGATCCTCCACATTCCTTTAAGGCTTTTCATAGATACAGCAATACGAAATGGCTCGTTGCTGTGTAGCTGCTAACAAGAGACAGATGTTTCCTTCAGTTCCAGCAACATGTAGACATGAAGCCCATTTTGATGACCTGCTAAATATTTCTGACTCTTTCTGCACGTTACCTCCTCGTGCATTTAGTCAAGGAAATGCTCCCCAGTTCCACACTTTCCCTGCTCACTCTGGAGCTGGCCAGAAGAGCATGCTTGGATCAATCGCTTTATCTTAGCAAGCCTTCACCAGAGGGCAAGGAAAGTCAAGCAACACGTTTTCTCTGAGTGGAGCCAAAGCTGGAGAGCTCTTCCAGTGAGTCCAGAGCCAGAGCAGCTGGAGGCTGGGAGCCCAAGCCCCCTGTTATTTATTTAGCTGGCCCAGAGGACACGCACCGCACGCCGGCGTGCAGGGCGAGCATCTGCTCCACCCAGACCCACGGCTACATTCTTTACTTGGTATTAATATCAGGGAAAATTTAGTAACCTAACCACTGGCATGAGAACCCATACTTCTAAGGCAACAGATGGCAGCAATCATCTCAGCTTAATTTTAGCCTTCAAGAATTGCTCTGAGTCAGCAAAGCCGCGCGACGAGAAGAACAAAAAGACGAAACATCTGTAAAAACCTCCTACCTGCTTCCCATCCAAGGTGTAGAGCTTTTTGACCACCCCTGTCTCCAGTTTGATGGCTTCAGTGATGTCAGTGAGGACCTGCTCGAAGGAGTGGGCAGTCTTCTTGTTGAGGAGCACGCGCACGGCCTTGCGCGGCTTGACCCCGCTGCGGATGATGGTCACCAGCTTGGGGCGCACGAAATCCTTGTTCTCCTTGGCCTGGGCACTGTTGCTGCTGGCCAGGGACTGAGGTGCTTTCTGGTTGGCAGAGGTCTTCACGTTGACAGACCAGTTGGGGTTGACGTTCTTGGTGTACTCCACCTTCTTGAAGAAGTTGTCGGACGAGCAGACGTAACTCTCGCCTTGGGGAAGAAACGAGATTCTGCAGTAAGCACCAGCTCTGTGCTCTTCCCCCACGAATCATGCACACCGTTGATAATTGCTCCCATTAGCACTCCCACGACAGCTTGTTCTTAAAACATTCTGCCTTGTTTTAATGCTATATTTATGGTTACTTTAAATATTGCTGGTATTTCCACAAAATAAGCGTGTCAGCCATCAGCAAATACATACAATCACACAAACCAGGGGTTGAAAGAGTTGAGTTATAAAGGTATTTAGGTACTTGAAGATGCAGCTAAGCCTTCCAAGAGCTTCAAAACACCTAATTCATTTGACCACATCGATTATTTCATAAATTTGCCAGTTTTCCCTTTATCTTTACAGACCTAGATCAACATTCATCCACAAAAGTGCCTTCTGCATCATGCCTGAAAAATAATCAAAATCTTGTCCTGAACAGTCTCCACTAAAAGTAGCTTTGATAAATCTAGCAGGCATAATAAACATGCACTGTTGGAGCATCAGTGGTTTATTAGAGAACAGACCTAGTGGCAGCTGAGATTAAACACTGCACCAAATACCACTCCTTGATTTACATGGCTGATACCAACCAAAAATACATTAAATCCAAGTTTAGACATGGCAGAGAAGAGTTACAGGGTCTTTTTAGTAATTCCCAAAAAGCCCTTCCCCATCCCACCTAAAATTAGTTTCAGGCTTTGTCTGCAATTTACAGGATCCTATCTATCCAAGGTTTTAAAAGCACCTTAAAGGATTTGTAGGAGCTTCTTTTGGGTTTTGCAAATCTGATGGATGCTGGAAGAGTTATTACTAGAATGAGACTGTAAACCAGTATCCCTAAGGGAATGTAGCTGTCTGGTCTGAAATGACTCAGGCTGCACTGAAAAAAAGTCACTCACTGCTGGAGGAAGAAGCTTTCGTCTCGCCATTAGATAAAATTTTAATAGGAACTGAAGGCATGACCTGTAGGATTTTAAAGTCTCTTCTGGTGTTTTCTTTGTCTGATCTTACAGAATTAAGTTCTTCGTGTACCACAATACGTTTAAAATCAAAATACAGATTTAACTAATTTGTAAGACTGGGTTCTTTTAAAAAGAATCTCCTTCTTTACCAAAAACAGATTGGCTGCATGTCCTTGTCTGTCCCTGACTGCACACTCCAAGGCTCAGACATCTTTGAAAAGCCTGTCCCACAGCCAAGTCTGGCTTCCCACCCAGGGATCTCTAGGACAGGATTTGACATCCAGTTGGCAAAAATATGGATTTCCAAACATCCCACTGATTTTCACGTGGTCCAGGCACTAACATGCCCAGGATAAAGCTCATACTGGAGCTCCTTCTGCTGACTAAACTGCACTTCTGATGGAGGCACCAGAACCCATGGTGAGACCTCAACAGACACACAATAAACAGATTTTAACAGGTTTATAACAGCACTCTGTGTATTTCTGTCCCTGTTACTGACCAGGGTGTGATGCCACAAGCAGCCATAGAAAAGATGCAGGATTCTCACTTATTTTAACCCCACCTTTGCTCCCAATTTGCCACTGTGATGCCCACTCATGGTGTTTGCATCACCATCTGCAGCTCTTCTCCATCAGGTGTATAAAATGACCAAAATCCTTGATCAACAGGAAGCAGATACTCTGTTTCCCCTTCTAAAGATGGAATACAAATACAGAAGAGAGCTGACAAGGTTTGTGATGAACACTCAGTTGGGCATTTTGTCAGTGGGTATAGCCCAAGCCAACAATAATCACACCAGCAGGTTCTGTTGGTATGAACAAACAGTAAAAATCTCTATTTGCTGACAGCAACACCCCTCAATAAACCAACCCTGCAGCCCTGCCCATAGCTGGAGCTCCTTAATCCCCAACATTTTGTGAGTCTGACTCAATAAAAACTCAAATATATCCCCCAGAGTACCACGCATTATACAAAACTCCCTTTGGGGATATCCATTTCCAGAAGCTTTGAATACTTCAGATCTTTCTGATTAATAAGTGATAAGTTGTGGTTTATTCATCTGCTTCAGCCAAGTAACACCTGGTGCAGAGCAGACCCAGGCTTCTCTCCAGTTTCATGACTGGGAGAAGGGCAGCAAGGAGTCTGGAATGTTCCCAGGAATTAACCATCCTAAGAGCCTGAGCCCTCCCAAGCCCATAATCCCCAGGCAGCAGAGTGTGCTCAGCAGAACTGTGCATTATCCTCTGAGAAAAGGGATTTCTCTGTTTAAATGCAGCACTAAGTATTAGTGATTTGAATGCTGCTGTCACCCCAGCTTCCCTGAGCCAGCTCCTGACCTCACATTCACCTCTGCTTCCCCACCTGAAAAACAGACATAAACCATCAGCCACTGAAGTGTGGCAAGGCTTGGCTTTCATCTGCATTTGACCTTCATCTGTATTATATTCACTGTGAAAGAAAGTGCACATTTGCACTGTGTTCTGTAGACACCTGAGGTGCTGGAGTATAATTTCTATTAATAAGTTGAATATTTTAAAGTAAGCTGAAGAGATTCTTGATGTGTCTGGTACAGTACCATTACTCTTAGTTCCAGCTGAGTCCTTTTGAGCTGCTCACTGCACAGCACAGCTGTTTGGGGATTTACACCACTGTACACCAAAGGGAACAGTGGCATGAAGGCAGAGCTCTTGTAGAGTTTATTCCACAGATGTGATCTTGGGCAGCTGTGCAGACACACACACAGCCTCTCGAGCCGTGCTCACACTCACAAATGCAAAATGGAATCTGCCCCTTCTCCCTTTGTCCCACTGAACCCAAACTCCATCAAATAAAATCCATGTTGTACTCCATTCTAAAGCTGGAGACAAATTTCCTTGTAGAGACTCCAGAGGAGCAGTTCAGAGCAGCAGCTCTTCTCAGCATCATCTCTACAGTCACAGCAGCACAGCTCCAGGGAAGAGGAGCTTTTTTTCCCTTCCTCCCTGACCTAAGGATGTGACCTGAAGCTTTAACTTCATTTAAAAACCACTTCAACTAATGTCTTCCCTAACTCAGTTTATGACCCTCAAATAGCAGCAAAATCATCATTTAAGTCCCTCAGCGAGGTACATGCATTTGCCAGCCAGGAACACACTTCCACAGTGTATTTCACCTCCCACAGTGGAGTTTTATCCAAACCTTACCATGGTGGTAGCAGGATTGAGCAAGCATGGGCTGGAGACCTGTGAACTTTGCAGCTTTGAACTGCACAATGTGGCCAGGAGACGATAAAGAAGAGAAATCTTACAGGGAATAGAGCTACCATGGAGGGAGGAGTGGGCTCTCTGTGGGTTTCTGTGCCACATCTGTCTGTGCTAAGCCTGTAATGAGAAGTCAAGGTGTACAACTGTGCCAGGCACAGAAATATGACTGACAGACACAGCGTGAGAGCAGAAGATGTGCTCAGCATAACAGAAGGGATGGGAAGGGGATGTGAGATCTTGTCATGAGCAAAAGAAACAGCTCCAAGAAGAACATTGCTCCCCAGCCCTAAGCACAAAAATCTGTGCACAAATATTTTCAGGAGCATATCTCAAGCCAGCAAGCAGCTGCGCAGAAATCCCACTGCAAGCCACAAGAAGGTTCAATGGACAGTCAGGTCATTAATTCCAAACAAACCCCAAAAAGGGAGCACCAAAGAGACACATTCATGCACTGAGGCTGGGGAGCATCACCCTGACAAAACCCCTGTGGTGCCAAGGATAATACTGGTTCAGTGCAGGGCCAGCTCAGAGTGTGAAGCCCTTTTTACACTGCAGAGCCAGAGCCCACAGGGGGATGAGCACTGTCACCATGCCAGGGTGCTGCAGACACGTCACAATTCCTATGGTGCCACCAAAGCAGCCAAGGCATTTCCTCCCTGCTCCTGCCTGCCCTCAGCAATGGCTGGGCTGGCTGCAGACCTCAGAACTGCTGTCATGACCATCATATTGGCCATTTGAAGCCAGGCTTGCATCACACAGAATTACTCCAGGTGCATGACACATCCCAGTGGTACAGATTTGTTGGAAGCACAAGGAGATTATTCAGCTCCTAAAGAAAGGATGATCTCAGCAAAGATAAGGTTTGCCTTGGAGAAGGTTCCTTAGAAAAACCCTAAGCTCCAGATGAGTGCTAATCCTCCAGCCCTCTTAGAGCAGCTCCCTGTGACAATACCAAAAATGACAGGCTGTGCTTTCAGGAAAAGTTATCCTTCCTCAGCATGCACCAGCAACTTTCCAAGGATAATGAACTGTGGGCAGAAGTCTTTTGAGAAAAATCAGGAAAGCTGGATTGAGGCCATTTTGAATGCCTAAGTGTTAACAGTTATTCCAGGAACAGTCTCTGTGGGCAGCAGTCAATTATTCTGGCTGTTAGCTCTGCAGTTGCAAAGTTGAGAATGTGCTACTGTGCCCAGCTTTTGTATTTCATGGAATTTACCAAGGCTGCAGCAGGAATTAAGTGGACTTAACACCTTGCAGAGTTCATTCCACGTGGTGTTGGAGGAGGCCTTGAGTTTCAAATGCATGAACTTGCTGCTGTTTCATGAGTTAAAAAGACGTACTCCAGCAAGAAAGGCCTACTCCAGCAAGAAAGGCCTACTCCAACATGGCAAAATGAGCCCTGGAAGAGCTCCCTTCCCTTGGCTCCTCCATGAACAGAAGCACCTCTTGTTCTGCTGGAGAAGTGGAAGAAATGCCTGATTAGAAATCACCTTCAGAACCACACGATGCCCCTAAAGAATTTTGGGCCCACACCAGTCCTGGCTGCACCTAGCTGGGGTTAGCAAGCAAATAAAACAGAGCCCCATGGAGAAATTTTGTTACTTAGGATGTAATTAACTGAGATATCAGGCCAACAGACACCCACAGAAAACAATTCCACAGGTTACCAAGGTTTCAGTATGAAACTACAGGAACTTCACTTTTCCAGGCAAGCTGGAACACACACATTGGGTGGAGGTTCCAGGATGTTTCCTATAAACCCCTCAGTCCCAGCACACACCAGACTCCTCAGTTCCAGGGTGGAGCCCCTCCTATGATTACTTTAAACACTCCTGGACAAGATTATGGAAAATATTCCCAAGGGCATGACAGGATACAAAAAGCTTGGAATCACTTTGTGGAATATCTCACACAGCCCAAGAACATTTGCAATAAAACCACACCAAGCAAAAAAAATCCAACTCAGCTTTTTCTAGAGTTTGATTTGAAACAAAGGCAAATTTCAAACAAGCAGCCCAGGACGGGGCATAAAATCCACCTTGGGATGTGCCTTGCCTTCCAGGTTGTGCCACACTGTCCATTTCATTATGTCAAGAAGCTGAATATGGGAAAGCAGAAAAATTATGAAGAGAGCTAAAAAAAATCCCTTCTGTCCCACAAAGAACTAATTGATGGGACAATGGGGACTGGAACAAGTCAAGAGCAGCATTTCCTAAGCCACCTTTGCTGCTGAAGACAATGCACAACATCAGCTTCCACCACTACCCAGCCCTCCATTCAAGGACAAAAAATAATCAGAGCTGAGGTGGGACAACTTCTCATCTCATCAAGTCTACAAGAAGAGGCTCAAAATAAACCAAACCACCACGTCCAGATACCAAAGGAACTAAATTTCAGCTGAAACTTGGATGAAATGCAAGCTGCTCTATGATCATCATGAGAAAGGCTGCAAAGGATGGCACATGATTATTTTAGCATCTTTCATATGCAAGTTTGATCACAGCACAAGGCACAGAATTATCAGTTACAAGTGACTCACCAGAAAATGCAGCTCCATAAATCAACTTCCCAAAGCCCTGGCCACTGGAACCAATTCTATATGAAGGGGAATAAAGCCCACATAGTGCTGTTTTCCAAAAAATTCATCTGCCAGGATAAATAGCAGCACCTTGGGCCAACATCCACTCCTGACCCAGCCAAGGCAGTGGGACATGAGTGGAAGGGATGAGTTGGAACAGGATCTGCCCTGCACTTGACCAGCACAGAGGTTAAGGAGGAATCCAGTCCTAGGCAACATCAGCAGGTGCATTATTTATTTGTATTACAGTTTTTTATTATTATTATATTGCATATTTCATTATTGTTATTTATTAGAGTTTATTATTTATATTCTTTATTCCTATTAAAGCTGAATGCTGAAAATAGGAAGTCAGGATTGAGACAATGCCTACAGTGATGGAAGATGGCTGCTAGGACTGAAAAGGGGAAGAAAAAAATGATCAGTAGGAGGATTTTGAGAGAAGGTGACTGGGAGATGAGACAGCTCCCTGGAAAAGAATGGAAAAACCAACCTGTGACCTGTGAGGGAGAACTCAGCTGGCAGAAAAAGGCACCTGTGTGACAGAGCTCTGAGGGCTTCCAAAATGTGAGATGTTAGGGTGCAGTACAGGAAAGGACCAAGAGGCTCAGCCCAACAGATGGAAGGAATGTGAAAAAAAGAGTGTGGAAAAAAGAGTATGAAAAACTTCATTTGTTCTCATTATGGGAGTAACCTTGAGTGCCAGGGAAGAACTCTGGGTCTGGAGAACAAAAGGGTGATTCCAAGCCCCAGTTAATTAGCAGCACACCACGTGGGTTTTGTTCACTTGAAATGTCTGTCTCTAGATATTGGTGCTGTGCAATATCATTCTCTAACATCCAGAAGTACTCAGGCTACACTCTGTGAGTACATTTTTCAATCAGAAGTAATCAGGTGAACATGATGTGAAATATTCCCAGTAATTCACAAATTTTTGCCATTAAACCCCTGAGATGAGCCTCTTTGATGACTTTTCCTAGATTCTCCTGGTTTATTGGAAATTACAATGATAAATTAGCCCCATTATAGCAACAAACACTGGTTTGGTTACCCTCAGTCTCCAAGCAGAAAGCCAATTTATAAGGCAGACATGCCCTGGCTGTGTGTGCACTGCTCCTGTGTGTCACAGCAGAATTACTCCCAAATTCTGGGTTTCATGCAGGTATTTTGGCACACAGGTATTTTGTACACAACTATGCAAACACCCAAGCTGAGGGCAGAGTTCACCACAAGGGCTGGTTATAACCACAGTGTTGTAAATTGCTTTTCTACAACAGCAGCGTAGGTCACCCCTAGAAATATGGGATCAATAACAGCATGCAGACCTACTCTGGCATGGTCAAAAATGGATTCCTTTGTCTTCACTCTGCTCAGGTTTTATTTTCCCAGATGAGGCTCTGCTGAGGACACAGCCACACAGACAATCCCATTTTGGTTTTAGTGCCTCTTCTTTGGTGCTGTTTCCAGATGCCATTTTGGCAGAACAAAGCCAGAACCCAAATGCCAGCATCTCCTGACTGTACCTCAACCAGAAAAATGTATTTACATGAAGTAGGTACCTCCTTACCTGCAGCAAAGCCCATATAAAGGAGGTGTAACAACTAAAGCTTCCTTAACTAACAAAAAGAAGGAGGAGTAAAAGAGGAGGAATAGTGTAAAAAGAGAATAAAGAACTGCATTTTCTCCTGGAGTTATTTCTGAAGATTTGCATAAAACCTAGGACATGCAGGACTGAGAGCTGCCATTAGAGAAAGGCTGTGGCCATATTAAGAGACCAGAATGAAACATGGCAGAATCTCTAAAATTAAGGGAGGCCACACCTCCCTTCCACAGCTGTAAATGGGCTGAGAATAACTCCACCAGGAAGCATCACAGCTCTGAACGGCAGCAATTTCTTCCCAGGAAAACTCCTCTATGGAAACCAAGATTTATTCCACGTCCTTGTCTCCGAGAAGTATTTTGGGGAGATGACAGAGAAGGAATTCGAAGGAGAGCTGCTTTACTCAAGGTCACACAATGACTCCCAGCCGAGGCTGCCCCTGCGGTTCGTGCCTCACTTCCATTGTCTTTCGCTAAAGGCAAAAACCTCGTGGATTTTTTGGCAGCTACCAAACTGGCCAGGGATGTCTGCCTGGGAGAAAGACACCAAGGAAAAGGGAAAAGCACCTCCCCTCCTGCAACAGGATATTCCAGGTCCGAACAAAGAATGAATGGATTGCTCGGGGAAGAGAAAAGCAGCGTGGCTCTGGTGCCCTCTGTCCACCTCATCTGCTGTGGCAGAGCTGCCCCGCGGTGCTGCCTCGGGATGGGCAGGGAGGCAGCACCGCCCATCCATCCCTGCAATCCCACCCCAGGGCTGTGCTGACCTGCCGGGAAATGAGCGAGCAGGGCAGCACCCACGGCTGGCAGCGGAGCAAACCTTCCCCCAGGGCACCCTTCCTTCCCACAGCATCGATTTCGGGCTCATCCCTCAGCCCGCAGAGGAGCAGGCACAGCCACAGCCCCTGGGGACACGGGGACACCTCGGCTCTGCCCCGAGCAGCCCCGGGATGCTCCAGAGCCACCGCAGCGACCGCTCCCCAAAGACAGCGAGGGGAGCTCCCTTCCTCACAGCCCGGCAGCGCATGAACTGCCCGTGCCCTCCGTGCACATCTCTGAGAGACACCCCAGACCCCCTTACAGACAGCCCCCCACACCTCCACACCCCCTGAGCACGAACCCCAGCGCAAAGAAACCCCCACAGCTCCCGTCATTCACCCTCCTCAGAGCCGCATGCATAAACCCCAAATTCCACCAAGCACAACCTGCCCAAAACGCCCTTCTCTATTCACGAGCCTCGCTCGTTAAACCCCCTCCCTAATCAGGCTGTGTGAACTCCCAACACACCCCTGCACAGCTCCCCAAGCAGAGACCGCCGTGCCCTCCAAACACCCCTCGCACCTCAGCATCCCTCTCCACGCCCCCAGGTGCCCGCCCGGCCCATCCCGCCCCCCTGAGCACTCACACCGTGTGTGCCATACAGCAAAAACCCTACACGGAGCGCACAAACCCTTCCCAGCCCATCCCACAGCCCAGAGCGCACACATCGTGTGTGTCATACCCAAAAACCCTACACGGAGTGCACAAACCCTTCCCAGCCCATCCCACACCCCTGAGCACACACACCGTGTGTGCCATACCCCAAAAACCCTGAGACAGAACACACAAACCCCTCCCACCCCATCCTAAACCCCTGTGCACACACATCATGTGTACCATACCCAAAAACCCTACAAAGAGAGCAAAAACCCTTCCCACACCTCTGTGCACACACACATCGGGTGTGCCGTACCCCAAAACCCCTACACAGAGCACACAAACCCTTCCCAGCCCATCCCACGCTCAGGAACACCTCAGCCCCTCTTCCCTTTCCATTCATCCCCACCCACCCCACTGGGAAACCCAGCCGGGCTCACCCCAGCCCGGACAGAAGTGGGGACACCCTGAGGCAACCCCTGAGGCATGGACACGGCCACGAGCCGGACACACGGACACGGCCGTGAGCCGGACACGCCCCTCCGGCCGCCAGCTGGACACACGGACACGACCAGGACCACGGACACAGCTAGGAGCCGGATACACAGACACGGGCAGCAGCCGGACACACGGACACGGCCAGGAGCTGGACACACACCTCCAGCCGTGAGCCAGACACACGGACACGGCCGGCAGCCGGACACATGGACACGGCCAGGAGCTGGACACACACCTCCAGCCGTGAGCCAGACACACAGATACGGCCAGGAGACAGACACACGGACACGGCTGTGAGCCGGACACACAGACACAACCAGGAGCCAGACACCCGGACACAGCCAGGACACGCGGACACAGTCAGCAGCCGGACACAGGGACACGGTCGCAAGCCGGACACAGGGACACGGCCAGGACACCCGGACACAGGGACACGGCCGTGAGCCGGACACACGGACGTAGCCGTGAGCCGGACACAGCCAGCAGCCGGACACACGGACACGGCCGTGAGCCGGACACGCCCCTCCGGCCGCACACCCGCACGGCGCTGGGCACACGGCGGGGGTGGCCCCAGCCCCGGGCGGGCACAGCGGGGCTCGGCACCCCCAGGGCCGCGGAAAGGTGACCTTGCGGGCAGCCCCGAGTGCTGCAGCCCCCTCCCCATCCCTCCCTCCTCCTCCTCACTGCACCAAGGGATGCTGCCGCTCGTTACCTTCCTCCAGCTCGTCCATGCTGCCGATCTTCCTGGAGCCATCGATGGTGTAAATGTAGCGCACGCCCTGGGGCAGGTTGATGTTGTCGGACAGGGAGCGGGTCAGGTCCGCCAGGAGGGCATCAAAACTTCGGAAGCGGTCGGAGGACACGGCGTATACAATCCCCTTGAAGTAGCGGTCCCCGTTGCGATAGAAACGAACCTTCTTGGCTTTCTTCTCGTTACTGAGCGCCTGTAAGGTCCGGGTTCTGTAGAAGCTACAGTGAGCGCTGTGAGTGGGGCTGGGCAAGCCGTTCATCCGTGTGCCTCGCATGTTTCTGGACGCCTTGTCTCTTTCGTCAAAGTGTCCAAAATCAAGTTCCATAGTTTGGTGAGCCCTAAAGATCTGAAGCTGAAGGGCAGGAAGGAGATGGGGAGAGAAGGAGGGCAAAGGGATGGGTTAGAGCCGCGATCCGGAGAGCAAAACCACGCTAAGGCTGTGCCTGGAGCAGGACAGATGCATTTGGGAAGCGCCCCCTCCCCTGACCCAGATTTGTATCGATTCTGGGGACTGAGAGTAGGAGGGGTCCTCGCATTCTGAAAGGGATCCAACTACTGGGGGCAGGGAACACGTTTCCCGAGAGCTGCCTGCTCCTCCTGCACCTGGGAGTTTTCAAAGTGCAGCAAATTGGGACTTGGGGCCAAAGGGATACATGGCAATCACAACTCAGCCCCAAAAAAACTCATCCAAACACCAGTTGGCAATGAATTAAACCTCTGAGCCCCGTGAGGTTTCCTTTGGCAACAGAAAACAAGGAGATCCCAGTAAGTCAGCCCTTCAATCTGTCGAATCACGGAAGGACCCAGAGCATCTGAATGTTTAACATTAGAATAAACTGGCATTTATGAAAGAATGGTCGCAGGGGAATAAGCAGTTTCTTTGTGACAGCCTGTTCAATAAGGGTTAGCAATGAGATCCAGCCCACCCTTCCCCCTATCCGCAGCCCCCTCCTAGCCCATCAATCAATTCCCAGGACCAGCCTACATCTCCAAGAAGAAATGACTGCAAAGAAAAATCTGTCATTGAAACGCAGCTTCGGTAAGCTCTTTTCAGCCCGAGCCTCCTCTGAATTGCATTTTCGCTCCCGTTTAATGAGGAGGAGAAAATAAAGGGGCTATTTCCACCCCCCGCTCGCAGCCCTAAGTGATTTAATAGCTGGAAGTGCCCGTGCCCCAGGGACACGCCGCCCCTGCTCCTCACCTTTCATTGTTCTGAGCACTGCAAAGCCGAGGCTGGAGCTGACACCCAGCCAGCAGGAATTCTGCACTGTCTCTAGTTTCTGCTCGAGAACAACCTTTCCCCTGCACCAAACCCCAGCACAAAAGGAGAAGGAACCCCCTCAATGCTGCAATAGAGACCCTTCCTCTCCCCCAGCAGCACCAGGCACATGCACCTCTTGAACGCATTTCTCACGTTAACACAGGGCTGAAAGGGGATTTACAGCGCTTGGCAGCCAGGTATAAACCCAGGAAAAGCTGTTGCTATCTCATCCCCGCCCTTTACACTCGCCGGAATGAAGCTCCTTCCCTGTATTTTACAATGTCAGCGTGACCCATGCGAGAAAAAAATATTATCCCCAGGCTGCAGGGAGGCAGATGACAATGCAGGCATTGCACACAGAAACCCCGAGTTGGGAACGTTCCCCCCACGATGCCAGCCGGGGTAGGTTCAGTCTGGTGTCATGCACTGAACAATGAAACAGCCAAGCAACTTCGGGAATGAATCAGAGGATGCAGGGGTTTTCATTTTAAAATGAGCTGCAGATGCTGTAAAGCAGCAAGAAAAGATTCCTCCTTTCTGTTACTTTTCCGCATGCAAGTCACTCAGAAAAGCTCTACTCACCGGTTTTCAGCGTGCAGGGTGGAGATGCTCAGAGAAAGAAAACCAGGCTCACTCTGCCTTTGTTGTCTGAGCTCCAAGCAAGAAATTCCTGCCAGGGTGGATGAGACGCCTCCTAGGTCCTAGTGCCTTGTTCCATCCCCTCACGGTAACTTTGCCTCAGTGATTCTCACTCTCACCATCAGCTGGCTGCTCACAGGCTGGGTTTGAGGGAAAAACGAGGTGCTGATTCCAGCTCTGGAGAGGTCAGCAAATCGGTGAACAAAAGGTTTAGAGGGGCACGCTTGGGGGTGGTGTTTGGAAGGATGCAAATTTCCCCTTGAATCCAGTTGTACCAAGCAATCATCTGGTTCAACTGAAAGAAAGAAAAAAAAAAAAAGCGCCAGGATAATTACCCCAATCCTACAGGATTAGCAGTACGGGGGGGGTCACAGTCACAATCCCACAGTGTGGCACAGTGCTGGCACCAGACTCCTGTGCATTAGGAAGGCAACTGAGAAAATCTCTGACCAGTGGAACCGGGCACAGTCCTGCTCCTGTGCTGGTTTTACACAGCATCTGTGGTTTACACTGGCAAGGAGAAAGGGAGAATTCACTTGGTGGTTCTGCATGAGGTGCCCCTGAATACTTTTTCTCTGTTAACATTGGACACAAGCCAAAGCCAGAGTGCTGAATCCCAGTTCACTCAAACCCCCAGGGGCTTCGGGATGGAGTCATCCAGCACAGGCTAAACCCAGCAGATCCAGCGTGGCTCATATCCCACTGCAAGAGAAGTTTATTTTCTGATTCCATTACAGGAGGAGCCAGCTGTTAAAAAATTGTACTGAGCTCTTTCACTTTGACAGCAAAATCTTTCACCTGCTTTCTGGGTGGAGATTCCTGTGCTGCAGCACCACTAACCCTGCTCCTAAACCCACTGCTGCTGGCCTCATCTTTACATTAGAAAAGAATGGGATTTGGAAATGGGAGAGTTTTCCCATCTGTAGAAGGAAACCTTTCCTAACAACACTGCGTCTGTTTCGAGTGAAAACATCAGATGTTGTCATTTTGGCACATCCCAGCAGTATCACATTTACACAGAAGGAGTTGGTATTTATTCCAGCTTTGTCTGCCCTGTGCATGATAGTCCAGGCAACACTGACACAAACCCACTGAGAGCTCGTCTCTGTCTGCCAGCAACTTTCACACATGACATTTGTAAAAAGTTTCTTATTCCCTGAAACCAGCCTTTTATTCAAAGGCTCCCACACATCCTCTGCTGGGGCTTTTGGCTGCTCCCTTGTGTGCATGGTCAGATCACTGCAGAGGAGACAGAGCTGCTCTCCTCCCTCAGGAATCAGCTCTTGAGAGGAAGAACAGGCTCTGTCCTCTCCAGGGTATATTTCAGTAAGGGGTATGTGGGACTTCAAACCTTGTCCTTCCCATTTGGTCCTGTTTTCTGAATTAGATAATTCCTGGCTCCTCATCACCATGAGCTTAATCTGTCCAGAATTAACAATTCTTTCCTTTAACACAATACTGCTGTAAATATAAATCTGCCTGTGCTTTAAAAAATTGCCAAAAGTATAAATCATTCAGCATGTGCCAAGTACAGCAGCAGCAAGAAGAGAGAAAAGGAGAGTCTTCATTCAGCCTTCAGTGGCACACACAGCTTTGACAGAGAAGAGGAAGATTTTTGGGATGATGGCTCAGGATCCAGGTACCACACCAAAGTAACCAGGCAGGATGATGTAGATTCAGGTGGAATTGCACCATAATGTGCCAATTTACCAAATTTGACTGGTATGGGAAGTTCTGAGGGCAGCAAAGGGTGCCAAGCAGCATTAACAGATGGCACCTCCTTCTGCACCCCAGCCCATGTCTGCTGTGAGATGAGTGTGTCTGCATGGACACCTCTGCTCAGGACAGGGACAGAAGCTTTTTCAAGCACAGGCACTTCCTTTGAAAAGCATTTTAAACTAATTACTCCAGCAAGAGAACTGGAATTTCTCCCTGGCTGAAGGATAAGGTTTCTACAGCAAATCATGATAATGTTGATCTTGGGTAAAACCTCGAGTTCCTCCTAAACAGTGCCCAGAACACTCCTTTGATCCCTCCACAAGACCAGGAGGATCTCACAAGCCAGAGCACCATCAGAGGTGAAGAGCCCTGGAGCCAGACTGATTTCACATGTCCTCAGTGAAATCACACCATATTTGCTTCTCTCCAAGTGAGAACAGAGTCACCTCAGACCACAGACATCAGCACAGAAATAAGCAGCAGCTTCTTGAGGAGAGCAAGGGCCTGCTCCTGACTTCATTTCTTCTTCAGAGCTTCTTCCCTGGCCTTAAGGAGTTAATGCCAGTCAAAACATATTTACATCAGAAGAGACTCACCCTCTGAGACATCATACTCTAAACAGTTTTGGGCAGCGTGAGTGATTGAGAATTGGAAAGAAAATTCCACTTCCCATCAATAATTTCGTCTAGCTGCAAAGGAAAGATAAATTTAGCTCTTCCCATTAAATTATCTACTTCAAATCAGGTGAATCATCTTTCCTCCAGGAAGGCAATATTTAGACTTTTGCCTGTGTCACTAAATCCGTATAAATACATGTTTGTTGACATTGCTGAGCAACTGTGACACTTTGGAAAGGGGCAGACTGCAGGTGACAGGGGCTGCGTGATGCTGTGTGCTAACTTCTTCACATACACCTAGAAAATCCAGGTTTTAGCATCACCAGGAGCTGCAGTCTCAAATACTCTGTGTCAATGCACTGTTGCTTTGCTATGTAATTTCCTGACTTGTATAAAAATTGCCTCTGATGGCACAGCACATTGTCTGAACAGGAGATAAGTTAGGGTGATAAGCAACCAAGGTCTGGCTGCTTCTGTACCACAGAATCACAGAAAAATCAAGTGATCACTGGGTTTGAAGGAAGTCTTGGATCACCATCTCCATGTCAGTCTATTTGGAAGCACATGTTTAGTTACATTTCTTACTTTAACCTCTGTGGTTCTGGACAATTTGGAAATTGTCATCCCTGATCACTGCTGTCAAAGCTCTGCTTGATGTAACTCAAACACCAAAACTCTGAAATGACAAATTGTTATTTCAGGGGTCTGACAAGGGTGTCAAGGCACTCACAGCTGAAATCCCATCGAGTCAGTGCCTCAGTCTCAACCCTATAGAGCAACATCCTTTAAATGTGAATCTTCAAAAGAGCTGAGAGTTCATCAGAGTGTTATCCTAGATCAGGATATAGAGTTCCTCCTACAGAATACTACGAGCTAACAAGCAATGGGGACTTGGCAGAATTTCACCATATAACATTTGTTTCCTTTGGAGATTTATTTTTATAGGGACCACACACACATCTGAAAGCCTTTTAAATACCAGAGCTGGAGAGCCAAAGTCAGCCCAGCCACAGGGGAGAGAAGGGTGGAGGGTCACCTCCAGAGCAGCTCCCCCTCTGCAAGCCTTGGAAACATCTGCAGGGGCTGCTCAGAAACTGAGGCTGAAGGGCTGAACCCTTCAACCACTGGCACCTCCAGGGAGGAGCAGGGAAAAAGTTTTCAGTGTGAGGAAGGAGGAGAGGGTGGAAGAAGCAGCTGAGCTCCAAGGTCACCTCGGTGTGGGAGTGCTCAGCAGTGCCCACAGCAGCAGTGAGTGGGAGCTGCTGCTCCTCCACACCCCACAGGCTGCGCTGAGCAAAAGCATTTTAAACTAATTACAGGGGGCATGGCAGCCCCACACCCATGCCCTCAATCTCAGCAGGTGACTTTAGCTTCAGGTATTTGTGAAATCTGGGGGCCAGGGGCCTTTGCATTCTCTGAGGGACCATCAGGAAGCAGGCTGAAAGGGAAAAGGCAATTTTCTGTGCTGAGTATCTGGAAACTGTGCAGCTCCATGAAATCAAGAGATTCCAAACACATCCAGATACAACAAAGCATTAAACCCCACAGCAGTCATCCAAAAGAAAAATACCTTCTGCACTAGATCTCTTCTGGCTCAATCCCCTCCCTTCTACAACAAACCACCACAATTAATAAATCTTTGCCAGCCGAAAACAAATTCCCCAACAGCAGGAAGGGAAGCACCCCACCCCAGCATATTTTGGGTGAACTCTGCCAGAGCCAGTGAGTTCCAGGAGCCAGTTTCTGGTGACAGCTCAGTGGCAGCATTTTCCCTTAAAATCAAAGTGCAAACCTTGCAGAAATCCATGGCTGTGCCTGCCTCATGCACTGCCTGTACCCAGGGACGTGCAGAACCCCTCTGAGCCTGTCAGAACATTTGTGCTGACCAAGTTATGGATGACACATGGTCTGTGAGCCCCAGGTCATGACAAATGGAACAGCAAAACATCCAAATTCTCCTTTTTCTAAGACTGTCCATGGGCTGCAGCATAGTAGTTAGGAGACTTGTGACCAAGAATTTCATAACTTCTTGATAATTTCATTTTAAACCATAACTGGGACTGAATAGCTGATTGCCAGCCTCTCTCAAAATGCCTGCTGAGCACAACACTGGCTTGAAGGACTTTCCTGATGGAATTCTAAGTGATAGAAAGGCAAATCCCATCAAAGCCATCACGGGGGATCATGTCATGTTCAAGTTGGAAGCACAAGATGTTTCCTCTCAAACACAGATCCTTTCTGTCACTCTGGAGGCAGTGACAGTGAAGTCAGGTGACACTGGGGAAGCATTTGTGAAAGGGACCCGAGCAGCTCATCTTAAAAGCATGGAAATCCCAACAAAAGATCATTTCAGAAGTTGTTTTCCACGAGATTTCCACTCAGTAAATGTCATCCCAGACCAAGCCCAGCAGAGGCTGCAGGATTTGCTGTATATATGTCCCAGGAGTAGGGCAGTAGAGCAGGAATGAAGAGGTAGGAAAGCAGGTAAAGAAAGATTTTGTGCCTGTTTTATTCTTTTCAGGGGATGGTTTCAATTTGTTTTATCCTAAAAATACAGACAGTACTAATGAATGGTGATTTTTTTTCATGGCAGCAAATATTCCCCAGCTATTTTGCTATTGTTCCTCAGGCACACATATCATGTACCTACAATAAACTATTGAAAATCGGTGCTTTGCATCTGTACTGGCATTTAGAGGTAGATACAGCAATGAGAAAACTCATTTAGCTACATCAAAAGAAAAGCTTATCTGCCCCAAGTCTCATGCAAATTAGGAGCACGCTGACAGACCATTGTTTAAACATCAATGAGCTGGGGGCTCCTGTCTGCAGAGCTGCAGAGACACACAGAATCTCAGTCTGACAGGATGGAGGAACAATTAAACACTGAGTACAAGGTCAGCATCGTCAGCCCCCTTTCCTCAGCAGGGAGAGCCAGAACTGCAAACTCTGCCCCAAACTGAACCAAATCTAGTTTCTTTCAGTAATTCCTGGTCTGGCACACAGCATTACCCTGTTGTTTACAAGGCACCCCTGAGCACAGGAAGGAAGCAGGTTCCAAACACGTCCTGGCATGCAAAGCCCTGACCCAAGCAGCTCTGAGGCACCCAGGGATTTCTAAAACACCTCCTGAAGACCTGCAGAGATGGATCCCTGTGTGCTTTTAATCTTTAAAGCAAAGGTTACAGTATGGAAACATTGTGGGACACTCTGCCTTCTAAATAGCTTTATATCAACTACTGAAACTCAGAGCTGAACTTGTGCAGCTCTTCCCCTGCTCCCTCCACACACAGCAGAGCTGTGCTGAGGTGAGAGATGGCTGCAGGCAGAAGTTCTCCCTGTCTACAGTGAGACCATCAAGAGAAAAGTACTGAGCATCATTAATGCCCCTGGACAGATCACTGGAGAGAAGCATCATCCAGCAGGGAGGCAATGACTTTGGCACTTGTCACAGACATCTTTTATGAAAAATCCTTTCCTTAGGATTTTTCCTCCTGAGAAGCTAAGAGGCCTCAGGAACAAAATGTAAACATTGATTATCTGCTGCTGTGGAATGCAACAGGTGCATCTGTGATTGGCCCATGTTGGTTGTTTCTAATTAATGGCCAATCAGACTCAGCTGCCTCGGACAGAGAGCTTAAGACTCTCTTTGTTATCATTCTTTGTTCAGAATAATAACATTCTGAAGGCTGATGATTCTTATCAGCCTTTGTTATCATTCTTTCCTATTCTATTCTTAGCTAGCCTTCTGATGAAATCCTTTCTTCTATTCTTTTAGTATAGTTTTAATGTAATATATATCATAAAATAACAAATCAACCCTTCTGAAACATGGAGTCAGATCCTCATCTCTTCCCTCAACCTGAGACCCCTGTGAACACCATCACAGGTACTCACCTTTTTAGGAAAAAATGTAGTAGCTTTTACCTTTAACCTGTGAACACCTGCAGCTTGCTGGAAAAGTCCTTTCTAACACTGCAGGGGAGTAGGAGATGATTGTGGGAGCTACTGGACAAGAAGACAACAAGAGAAACTCCACAGAGATGGTTCTGATGCTATTTTGTCTCCAGGTTAGGCAGGTTCTGTTCATCTGGAAACCCTCCCAGGGAAGCACACACTACTCACATCCTGACATGCAAAAATAACTGACCAGGGGAATGACAACCATATCAGAACATCAGGATTGGTATCCCAAAGTTTGGATGAAGAGACAGGTCAAGAAGACACTCCTGGTCTCCTCTGAGGGTGCTGTCAAGCACATTTCTGATTCCATGAGCTCTCCTAGGGGTTACCCAACATCAGCTCTGTAAATACTCACATTGAGCAAGGGCAGCAGCTGCTCAGGCACCACAAAAACCAGCAGGTTCCCAGGTAAAATCCATTCTGAGCAGTTATCAGTCACCACAGAGCTGGAGCCAAAGAGCAGCTACTTGCAAGGAGTCACAAGGGGATATGGCTGTTTCCTGTGGCCCCAAACTCCAGGGAAACAAGCCCTAGAACCACTGAGTGTGCAGTGTGTAAATTCTCTCAGTGTGAGTTTGAGCCCTGTCTCTACATGGGATGCACAGGGCAAATGGCTCAAGCCAGAAAATCAACTGATGAATGCTGTGGTAATGAAAAATAAAAAAAAGATAAAGATTATTTTCAATCCTGGCTAGCTGCTAGAATATGGTATCAGCAGCAGCCTGACTTTACCCAGGGCCCTGTGGGCTGTAACCACAGTCATCTCTTTCATTAGAGCAGCCAAACTGCAAAGGCAAGGGCTCTCCTGCTGCAGCAGCAGTGCCCAGTGCTGGTGTGCATTAAACCCCAGCAGAACGTGCCCATCGCACCTTTGCACCATGGGGAATGGTTTATTGTTATAGAATTGCTACAGGCACTGCTTTTGCCCAGCCCCTGCTTTGCTCTAACTCCCAGAGCTGCAGCTGAGCTGATGCAGCCCCAGAGCAGAGCCAGGCTGAGCCACAAGCACTGACAGGACATTGTTTGGTTCTGTATCCATGAAATGCTCTGCTGCTCTGAGCCCAGGTTTTATTCTGTTTCCAATTAGAAACCCAAACTGCCTGTTGGATTAGGTGACTTCCACTCTCTAGGCAACCCAACAAATATTTTCCATTTGATCCTTACGTTTCTGAGCCCTGCAAGCACAGGGAGCACTCTGCCCAGTTAAACCCAGTTTAACTCTGGGCCCACCCAGCATGAACAGCCCTGCACAGGGAGCACTCTGCCCAGTTAAACCCAGTTTAACTCTGGGCCCACCCAGCATGAACAGCCCTGTCTATGGCCATGACTGGTTCCACTGTGCTCAGCCTGCAGCCCCAGCTCTGCTGGCCAGCCCAAATCTCCAGTTTGTGGGCTCAGGCTGTGGCTTTAACCCTGGCAGAGAGTTATGAAAGGCAGGGCTTGTCTCACTTTTAGGCCAAATCCCCTCCAAGCTGGTCAAGCCAGAGATGCTTTCATTTTCCTCTCACTTCACTGTTGGACAGGACATCCATTCCAGGCCTCCTTCCTCACCTCTTCCATAGAGAGAGGACCTGCAGGAAGGTCTGGTTGTGCTCCCTGCAGTGCTAATTATTATATTTCTATAATTATTAACAAAATAATTCTATATGGCAATTATAATTATTATGTCACATACCCCAGCAAAATTAATATGTTAAATAATTTATATTAAACTATTATTAAATATATTTATATTATAATTCTATTTTATATATATTTTTATTCTATTATTAAACATAATATATTTCTATTAAGTTATGTTAAATATTATTAAATAATTAAGTATAATATATTTCTATTAAGTTATATTAAATACTATTAAATTATTATTACAGTATATATTATTTCTATTAAGTATTAAATTATATTCAATACTATTAAATTATTATAGTAGATATTATATAGTAGATATTATAGTTATATTATATTATTATTTATATATATTATTTCTACTAAATAATATATAAAAATATATATTTATATATATTATTTCTATTAAATAATATTAAATATTAATATTAATTACTCAATTAAATAATTACGTCACACACCCCAGCTAAAGAGAATACCTGGGTGTTTTAGACCCTGACCAACCACCCTACAGCAGAGACACCTTTGTGGTACTCCCCAAAAAACTCATTCCAGTGATCCTTGACCTCACCCCACTCACAGACAGTGACATTAGCACACGCTGTGTCCCTGTGAGCGGGGAAGAAAGGACAGGAAATATTGATGAGGCTGCAATATTGGTGAGTTCGGTGCCCTGGGAGCCGTGTCCGTGCGGGCTCGGTCACCCGGAGGGACCCGCGGTGCCACCGCCCGGCGACAGCGGTGCCATCGCGTGGTGACACCGAGCAGCGGGACGGGCACAGCTCGGGCTGGCAGCGCTGTCACTCAGAGCTGTGCTGTCCCTGCACGCGGGGGTGACCAACACACACCGACACCACCAGCGCCTCTGGAATAATGTAATTAAAAATGGAAAAAAAAAACCAAAAACTGCGCAGCACCATCAGCACTCAGAGAGGAGCGAGATGTGTGCGAGGAGGAGAGAAGCTGAGCCCAGGAAGAAGGGAGGGGTGGGGGGAGAAGGTATTTCATTATTTGCTTTTATTTCTCGCTGCCCTGCTCTGATTTGATTTGTAATAATTAATTTTCCCAAGACGAATCTGTTTTGCCCGTGACAGTAATTGCTGAGTGATCTCCCTGGCCTTATCTCCCCCACGAGCTTTTCATCACATCTTCCTCCCCCTGTTCAGCTTCTCTCAAACCGTTCTGAATGGTTACCCAGGCCAGGATCAGAAGCACAATAGCCCTTCCTTAGGCTACACCAGTTCATAATTTGAGCTATTTCAGGGATAAAACCTCTAGAGATGGTTTTAGCTCAGTCAATACTGCATTGAAACAGCTGTAATGCCCCTATGGGGTCAGCCCAAGCGAAGATGCTTTAACAAGAGGAGTCATGGGACACTTTCCCTTCTGTCCCGGTTTGCAGTGTCCCTCTGTCCCCCGCAGTTAAATGCGGTGCCAGCAGATGGCAATCCAAGAAGGGTTTGAGCTCCCAGCAGCTGCCACAGCCGCGGGGCTGGCACAGCCACGGGGACCAGCTGCCTTCCCTGCCTCAAGTTCTGCTGCAGCCCTGGGTGCTGAGAATGTCAGACTTTCTGTGCTGGCAGGCACTGACCCCCAGGAGAACACTGCATTGACCTGAGGCCGTGGAGAAGCTTCCAAAAAGGAATGACAGAACTGGGATTGTGGGTGTGGAGTTTGAATAGAAGTGTGTGCATCACAGGGTAGAAAACTTAGAGTTTAAGGGTTTAGAATATAGTAATATATATAAAGCTAAGATGGGTCAGAGGCTGGTCCTTCACCTTCTCCATGGGTTTGGGTGGTTTTGTGCAATTGGATAAAAAAGTCCCCATTATCGGGTTAAAAGTGTTGTCATCTTATCACAGGGGTTCCACACTGTTGTCTCCTATCACAAAAGTTCCATACCTTCTTGGTGTTTCTCGTGGTCAGCCCCTCACAGCACTGCCTCTTTCTTCTTCACAAAGCAGCCAACTGACTCCAGTTCCCTTCTCAACACCACCCCACTCTTTTATAGCATCTTCTTCTCATTGGGTACAGCTGTGGCCTGTTAAAGTCAGGCCTGCTCCTAATCTTTGATAACTGGCCCAGCTGCAACTCCTTAGGGGTAAGATTGTTTTCTACACTATCTTTATTTTCTTATATTCTATCCCCCTACATGAAAGTAAAATAATTTAGGTGTCCTTTCTTAATTGGACAGTTTATCATTAAAATGCCTTGTAGAGAGAAAGATGGGGCTTCATTTTCAGTTTGTTTGAGTGAAGTGCTGTAGAACTCAGGGTTTGTGAGACTGTAACATGGATAAGAACTAACAAACATCTGAGCCCAAACAAGAAATACCACCTCACACTGGGCATTTAATCCCAAACCTGGCAAAACAGAAGCAAAGACCCCACACTGTGCCACTGCAGCCAAACCTCTGAAGGAGCTCAGAGGCTGAAGAGAACACCTGGGTGTTTTAGACTCCAGCCAAGCACTCTGCAGTAGAGACACCTTCATGGTATCCCCCAAAATACCCATCTCAATAATGGGTATCTAACTCATCCCATGGAATTCTTGCCCATTTCAATAGCCTTTAACCCATCCCATGGAATTCTTGCCCTTTTCAATAGCCTTTAACCCATCCCATGCAATTCTTGCTGGCCTCTCAGTGCTGGCACATGGAGGTTCACCCCACTGCACATGGTCACTGTGATTTAGCAGTGTCAGAGTGTCCTTCTCCTCTCCCTCCCCTGCAGGCTGGGTGCAGGTGGTTTCCTTTGAGCAGTGCTGTCCAAGGCACGGCATTGATCTCACACACTCTGGCATTTCAGGCAGCACAAATCCATCTGCCCTCAGCCCATCTACTCACATCCCCATGCCCAGGAATTCATTTCAGCCAGCTCTGGAAGAGCTCCTACTTTATGCAGTGAATTGCTGTTCATATTTCCCTCTCTCCCAACAGCAACTGATTAGGGTTTAGATGCAGAAACATTTTCAGTAGTGCTTTAAGCAGAGTCCTCCTGGACTTTCAGAGGCTGTCAGGGAGCAGCCTGTAGACCTGCTGTGCTGCCCCTTTTGAAGGAGCAATTCTCACCCACAGCCACAGGACCAGGGTGCCCAGAGACACAGCAGGACCCCAAAGACTGAAGCTAGAGCAGGAATTCTGACAAGCCACAGCCCAGGTGCTTTTCCCTCATGTTCCTGTCAATGGCTCAGCTCAGTGCTGAGAAAGAGCCCACCCAAGGTTCCTGTGTCTTACCTGGTCTACATGAGAGATACCTGCTCAGATTAGAGTCCAGGATATTCTTAAACCTGTGCTTCTACATCTACAACGTGGAGAATTTAGATCTGAAATGGAGAACCCTGCTCAGGCTTCCCAGCACTTGAACAAACCCCAAACCCAGGCACATCTTCACCAATGTGAGTTTTCTTGAGAAGAGACAAACTATTGATTATCCCTCCACAGGGCAAAGCAACTGCAATGGCAAACATATCTAGAAGGACTTGTAGTGACCACTTGGAGCCATTAAAGGGGGTATGAGTGATCTGCCTGGTGAGGGCTGAGATTACAGCAGCATCCTGCTAATTAATAAACAGGAGGTCCCATCCACTGAACTACTGATTGAGCTGGTGCTTTTAATTAGACTCTGAGTTGCTGTGCTGCAGGGCTGCTTTCCAACCCCTCACCCAGGACACAGATTAGCAGTAGTTTTATGCTAATTTATGTTGGCTGAAAAGCTGGTGATTTTAGGAGACATTTAGATTTCAGGGAGGAACTACTTATTAATATTCATCTCAGCTCCTATAAATACATTTCTAATCCACTGCAGGATTTAGAAGGCTGTTGATGGCAGCTGTGTCACTGCTCACATTGGATGTGTTGCAGAGCAGGGGTTATCTTGGGTCAGGGGGTGTTGGAGCAGAGCTGTGACAGGGTGGGCACAGCTCACAGCTGTGGGATGTGGTTGGTGGCATTTCTGTGTTTCTGCCACAGTGACAGGAGCTGGACAAGTCCCAGGATGTGCACACACAGTCTCTTGGGTTTTTCCTAATTCTGGCTTCTCAAACTAACTCCAAGTTACAGAAGAGGTAGAGCTCAGCTTTATCTTATGACTCTTCAGGGGCTCTCTAAGCCTTTTCTTTGCATAATATTTGTTCTCTGTCTTGCATTTCCCAAACACCTTCATACATCCCTTTGCCCCAAAGGAAAGGAGAGCTCAAACCCAAATTATACTTGCTAATATGAAACAATCACTCACCACACTTTCAACTTTGCTACTCCCCACCCGAACTCCTCTCTCCAGTTTAGCCACAACCCAGCTGGGTGTGGGCATCCATTTGGGTTGTGTGCTGTGGGCACAGTTTGGGGTCACTGGGATGGGGCTGTGCTGTGGGCACAGTTTGGGGTCACTGGGATGGGGCTGTGCTGTGGGCACAGTTTGGGGTCGCTGGGATGGGGCTGTGCCGTGGGCACAGTTTGGGGTCACTGGGTTGGGGCTGTGCTCTAGGGGCACAGTTTGGGGTCACTGGGATGGGCTGTGCTGTGGGCACAGTTTCGGGTCATTGGGGCTGTGCTGTGGGCACAGTTTGGGGTCATTGGGGCTGTGCTGTGGGCACAGTTTGGGGTCTCTGGGATGGGGCTGTGCTCTGGGCACAGTTTGGGGTCACTGGGATGGGCTGGCCCAGCCTCATCCCCAGTGGGCACAGCTGTGAGCAGCAGGTGAGCAGCACTGACAGCAATGAGCCATGGAGTGCCCAGGTGTGCTGAGCAACCACCAAAGGGAGCAGAGGGCACACAGGGGCAGTGCATCACTGTGAGGGGGGTAAAGGGTTGGGCTAAGGAACAATGTTGTTCCTTACTTCAAATGCCTACAATCCAATTGGCACCATTTTCTACACTCTGCACACCCATGCCCATGCCCTGACCTTTCCACATGCCTCCATTTACTTTCCCAGCAATAAGAACTGGTTCCAGTGTTGCAGCACATGTCACAGCCAAGACATCCACAGTACACAGAGCAGCCCCATGCAACCTCAGAGGGTTTCAAGCATCTGCTCTTCTTGTTCCTTAGCCCAACCCTTTACCCCCCTCACGTTGATGCACTGCCCCTGTGTGCCCTCTGCCCCCTTTGGTGGTTGCTCAGCACACCTGGGCACTCCATGGCTCATTGCTGTCAGTGCTGCTCACCTGCTGCTCACAGCTGTGCCCACTGGGGATGAGGCTGGGCCAGCCCATCCCAGAGACCCCAAACTGTGCCCACAGCACAGCCCCAATGACCCCAAACTGTGCCCAGAGCACAGCCCATCCCAATGACCCCAAACTGTGCCCACAGCACAGCCCCATCCCAGTGACCCGAAACTGTGCCCCTAGAGCACAGCTCCATCCCAGTGACCCCAAACTGTGCCCCTAGAGCACAGCCCCATCCCAGTGACCCCAAACTGTGCCCAGAGCACAGCCCCATCCCAGTGACCCCAAACTGTGCCCACAGCACAGCCCCATCCCAGTGACCCCAAACTGTGCCCAGAGCACAGCCCATCCCAATGACCCCAAACTGTGCCCAGAGCACAGCCCATCCCAGAGACCCCAAACTGTGCCCACAGCACAGCCCCATCCCAGTGACCCCCAACTGTGTGCCTACATTCCAGGATAACTTTTTTGCTGTAGCCAGCCCATACTGGTTTCAGCATATCAGGAGAAAAGTATTCTTTTCTAAGAAATATACTTAGAAAAGTGTTACTTTCTAAAAAAGCAGTGCCCTGTTGTAGAATAGGTGCTGTGAAGTCTCCAGAGGGTACAATAGGATCCATAAGCAAAATCACAACTTATAAGACCTAAAGCCTTAAATACACATTTCTAGAGCACTGAAACAAAGAGCACAATGTGAGTGGAGCAGTTCCATTCCAAACAACCACCAACAAGCTCCTCAGAAGCTGGGAGAGGTTGCATCACACCAGCTGGCAAAAGAACTTTTGGTTCCTTTATGTTCACCACACCAGCTGGGAAAAACCCACAAACCATGGGGAGGATAAAAGCAAGAATAACCAGCCCCAAAGTGACAGTCATCACCAGGACAGCAGCTGCAAGGAGGAGAGGTGCTACTACACCTTTGTGAGCAGCAGCCTGCTCTGTGCCTCAGCCAGGGAGCCCGGAGCAGATTCAGATGATACTAAACAAAGATTTCTTCAGGAGGGGTGAAGGTGTCCTGTCACTGTCTTATTTTCTGGAAAAATCCCTTTGTCAGGATTTCTTCTCCTGGGAAGCTGAGAAGCCTCAGAGAAAAAGGAAAACAATATTATCTCATTTGCTTCTCCTGTGTTTTGCTGCTTTGGAACGTGGCTGGAGATTGTTTATCCAACATGTGAATTGCTTTTACTTAATGACCAATCACAATTCAGCTGTGTCAGGACTCTGGAAAGAGTCACAGGTTTTTTGTTAGTATCTTGTTAAGCCTTCTGTAAAGATCCTTTCTCTATTCTTTACTACAGTTTTAGTGTAGCATTCTTTAATATAATATAGTAACATAACCTTCTAAGAAGAAGTAAATGGGGTAAGGGCATAGAAAAGTAAGAGCTAAGAGGCAAGAACTAAGAGAGTGAAGTTCCCATTCCAATACCATAAATCTTCTTCTGTGTTGAATATTCTGATTTTCACTAACCAATCTAGTACAGGATACAAATCCTATAGCATTTCCATAAAGCTTGTAAGAATCATTACATTACCATACTGTGTTACATTTTAAACCTTAAAAACTCCTCTTTGGGCCCCTTCTGCAAGCTGGGAGGGTCTGCTCTGACCCTTGGACCTGTCTGCAAGCAGAGGGTGTTGTTCCATCAAAAGGGGATCACCTTCACTGGCCACACCATTGTTTTCCAGTTGTTCAGTAACTGAGGTATCTCAAAGCTTGCTTTCATTTCAATCTCACTTATAGTTTCCATATTCTCAAAAACTTTTGCCAGGTAAAAGATTTTTACATATATATATATATATATATATATACACACACACACATATATATATGTATGTATGTGTATATATATATATACACACATGTATAATATTTTATTCTATATATTGTTATGTATATTATGTATAATATTTTACATTATATATAATATTAATATATAATATTTGTAAGGCTTTCCTGTTTCATCTTCCCCAACATTTGGATTTGTGTCTGGAGTGAGGAGCTGGTCTCCTGAGCCCCTGGCAGGAGCAGCAGGTGGCACCATCTGGGCTGTGAGGTGGCCCCGTGCCAGCAGCACTCGGGGCTGGGTGACTCCGAGCAGGGAGCACAGGCACAGCCTGGAGAGAAGGGAGAGCAAGGGAAGGAGCAAACTGAGGGAGAGCTGCTCTTAAAGAGCCTGGAATTGATGCTTCACTAAAAGCAAGCACAGTTGGGAGCTGTAGGAAATGTTTTCAGTCTGTTTGCTCATGTGAAGAAAGGGAGAGTTAACCTGAGAGCAACATTAGGGGGGAAAAATAAGAAAAACAGTCATTCAGGGATGTTCTTAACCCCACTGAGTCAGGAAATCCCCCAGCAGTGAAAATGGCAGATGTGAACACCAAAATGACAGCAGGGACATCACAACACAGTTCTCTGCCATGCTTGAACAAACAAAGATTGCCTCACTGGCTAAGGGAGTCCAGAGTCTGTAAAGTTCAGCACCACAGACTTCTGTAGGGCTGCCTGGCATCTTTGGCACACGTCAGCACACAGATTTCCCTTGCCTTGTTCTGATACTACAGCACAAAAAGCTGTCAAGTGAAATCAGGTCTTTTGCACAGTCCAGATCACTATTTTCCTTTTCAGGTTTGTGGATACTATGGTGGTATTCAGTCAAAGGCTGGACTTGATGAATTTTAAGGTCTTTTCCAACTTCAACAATTCTTACACAAAGGCCAGGTCTGGCCATTCAGAGTACTTTAAATAAAAGGGATGATTTCCTTGTTCTTTTCCTAGTGTTTGCTGATACTGGTAGGGTGTAGTAGAGAAATTGTAACACTTCAAAAATGTGTAAGTTGGTAGTACAACGTGTTTATTTCTCTCTTCAGTCGTTATGGGCTCCTGAAGTCCAAGCCCTTTGTGCTTCAATGGGTTACAGGCAAAATCTGAATAGAGAGGCCAGGACAGCTGGGTTTGCCCTCTGCTGGTGTGAGGGTATCAGTCAGCCCGTGGTGCTCTCCCCTTCAGAAATCAAGGCTTGGAATGGCTTCCCCCATTTCTCCTCCCTGATTCCCTCAGGCTCCCATAAGAAAACTGTCACTATCAGACACAAAGGAACACGAGCACACACCTCTTTCAAGGTGAAGGAAAAAAGGGAAGGTTTATTTTCTGACTCCTGTATTTATAGTTTTACAAAGGTGACAGAGGATTGGAGGGTGACAGTGACACCTCTCCAATGACACTGGCTACAACAACAGTCCATCAATTCTCTCCTCCTCCATCAAAGGAATGTGAACAACAAGTTATTTACAAGAAAGTGCATGATAAAGTTCCTTAGAAGAATGTCAACATCAGAAGGCCTTGAGAATCTTAAAAAACCAGGGTGACAGAAAACTGTCCCAGTGTTGGAGGCACACGTGAGGGTCATTCCTGCAGAGAGAGCTGAGGCTGCTGAGCTGGGCCCTGGCTCTGCAAGCACAGGACAACAAAGCCTTCCCTGTGAGTTACAGGCGAGCTGGAGTTGTAGGTCAAACACAACAAAGAGATTTGCCTTTCCCCACAAATTAAAATGTGGTCGTTTGGGCTGAATCTAGGGGGAAATGGACACCAGATGATCAGGAGGGCAGCAGCTAACACTGATTTAGCCAGCCACCAGCCAGAAGCTGGATCAGAGCAAGGTTGATCTGGTTTTGTTGGTCAGGGACAAATCATGACTGTAAGAGCTAAAATGAGAGATGTGGGATTCCAGGGGCTCTCCAAAATGCAGTTTATTGTATCCAAGAGGTTACAGCAGTCTAGAGTCCTGGGTGACAGAGCTGTGCCCACAGCTGGCAGCTCCAGCTGCAGGCAGGCCTGGACACCCTTTGGTTTTGGTTACAATGCATTATAGACTTTTCTTTGCTGAGCATCTTCATACAGTAGAACCAATCTACACCTTAACTATTATCTATAGCCTATCATAATTACTATAATTACCATATTCATGTCACTGTTCTCCAATCACTAAAAGTTAGTACATTACAATTTAAGCTAGAAGTTATTTTTCAGTTTTCTTGCAGTGGAAAATTCTGAGACCTTTTTTCTGCTTGCTACATCAGCAGGCTTGTTTGTCTGTGCTCTCTTCCTGCTTGGTAAAAACATCTTCTTGTTTGGGGTGGGTTTATCCTTTGCTCTAAGTCATAAAAGCCCCTTCTAACTAACACACCCTTTGCCTCCTTGGTTATCCAGTAAGACTGGCTCAGCAATTCTTTTCTTCTATATCAAAACTTGCTTCCATCTCTATTCCTTCATCAGACTCTACATTTAAAAATCTTTCTGCCAAACACACATATCTGTGAGACTTTCTTGTCAAACTTTCATCCTTCCCAACACTTGACAGCTGCTTCTGAAGCTGCTCTACAATCTGGGACAACAGCTCATCCTTGGCTGTTGGTCAGCCCCAGGTAGGTGCTGGCTGCCCATGCTGCAAAGTTCTGGCAGTGCTGATGCTGCAGCAGGACCCTTTTATGTCAGCTACAGCTTTTAGGGTGTTGATTTTCAGTTTCCCCTTTCTTCTGGAGTCCCAGTGAACCTGCCCTGTGGGCTACAAGCAGTTCTATCCCAGCCCATTCCCTGCTTGGCTCCTGTCCTGACCCCCCTCTCACTGCCATCCTCAGGCACTTCTGCCATCACTTGCATCTCCTGGGTTCTAACTGGCTGCCCATTAATTATCAAACATATTAATTACAGAGAGCATTGCTTTTATCTCTGCAGTCCCAGAGGGGTTTGGGGATTTGTGGTTGGAGAGTGCAGTTTGATACCACCTGCCCTGGGGGAGGGTGCAGAGCCAAGGACCACTACACCCCTCTGATTTCTGATGGAAAAAACATTCAAGTTTCATCCATGGGCAGCAACAACAGAAATCCATGGGGTTTGTTTCAAGTGGAGCCCTCCCTGCAGGTGCTGCATCCCTCTGGAGCAGCTGGACTGGGATGCAATAGGAAAAAAGTGTCAGCTGGCACTTCCAGAGCAGGGGAAAGCTGTGCTCTCCAGGCCAAACCTGGGTGCTGCTCTTCTTCAAAAGGGTATTTCTCAAAAAGTCTGTGTTCTCCATGCCAAACCTGGATGCTGCTCTTCTTCTCTAAATAAGGATTTACGGAAACTTCATTCAGTTCTCTCAAAAACACACACTAAAGAAAAGGAAGCATAGCTGAGTGATGGGAGAAAAAGAGTAAGAAATCAGAATTAATCTCTCTCTCTCTCCTTTACATCAGGGTCTCCAAGGCCTCTCCAGTGAAAAGCACCTTTTTGGTTCCCCTGTGCTGGGAAGAAAGCCTTGCTTTGCTGGTATCAGCCATCTAATTAGGAAAGGGATTGAGTGAGTGAGCAGGTAGCTCAGGAGCAGATCTTTTGTGAGCAGAGCTAATTTCATTTGTGCAAAGAGGAATGTGGGGCTTAGGCTGAATTATCAAATGAATTATATCAACAGATCATTTGCCTTCACAGTGATTTAATTATCAAAGATTTTGCAAGTGAAGGGAGGGGGGAACCAGATGAGGGACAGAGAATTTCCTGAGGGAAATGTCAGCTTGGCAGCTGCATCCCTCACCTGGCTGTGTCAGGCCAAGGTTATTAAGGGAAGGTGACATGGTGCAATCATTTGTGATGGAATTCCTCTGTACATCTGCTCTCCCTTCAGCTGTAGCTCTTTCCAGCACAAAAGCATTTTCCAGTGCAAGGAACTCACCCTCTTTCTCAGATGAATTATCCCAAGCACCTCAGACACTTCAAGATTTCTTGTCAGGCTCATAAAACAAATCTTACCTCAGCTGGTAATGAACCTGATGTGCTGTGACAGCCACAAGCAGGGCAACAAAGAGAATCCTCACATGTCAGCAGATCTGAGCAAGACCTCAATCTCCCACCACCAGAAAGAACAGGATGTGTCTCTGAAAGTGACAGCCACGATTTCCTCACACAGGAACCTGTGAATGCAGGCACTGATGTGCCAGGTTCTATTAACACAGGATTCCTTTATTATTCTTTTGTGGACCTTGTCTTGGATTCCTTTGAAAAGAATTATTCTTTTGTGGACTTTGTCTTGGATTCCTTTGGAGAGAATTATTCTTTTGAGGATCTTGTCTTACCATCAGGTCTGACGTTGTGCTTTCCTGGGACAAAGAGCAGGAAAGAATTCCAGATTGTTTTATTTTCTTTTAAAAAGTGTTTTCCTGCCTACAGGAAATATTTGATGGGAGAAGGCAGCTTCTATAACACAGATCATGCACTGCAAAGTGTCTGTAATTTACACAACATAAGGGTGCCTTGTGGAATTATAGGCACTGAAAATGAAATATTTCAAAATGTGAAAGGGCAAGAGGCATTTTATGAGTAGAAAAAGTAGTGGTACAAATCTTCCTTCTTCTTGAAAGGAGATCAGCTGGTTCAGGAAGATTCAGAGATTTAAATTCCCTTCAGAGGACTTATATTTAAATCAGCAGAGTTGATTACACTGCAGGGTGCTGTAAAGTTCTTCTGCAGTGACTGGACTTTAGTGATCCCCAGTGGAATTTAAGCTGCACTCTCACAGTTATCTGTATGATTAATTCAAATGTTTGCATTAAACCAGGCAGGGCACTCCTGCAGTCTGGTGGGGTCCACACATGGAAATTTCTACAGAAATTTCTACGGAAATCTCACAGCTGATGGTTCTGAGATTATTCCAAACTCATGGCTGTGGAGCTTTCCTCATTCTAAACCAGTGGCCCTTTAAAGCAGAGTCTATTCTCTTATAATTTTGATCCCATTTTAATGCATATATTTATTCCCAGGATAATCTTTGCAGGACTGGCCTCTGCTGAGAGCCCCAGACCATCACACACAGGTTCTACTTGCTCCTGGTGGAGATTAAAAAAGACACTTCATGTGCAGTCCAGCACATTATTCCTACACTTACTTCTCTTTTTCTTTGTTATTTTGGGCCTGTCATCAGAAGCAGAGCTGAAGCAGGAGGAAATGTTGATAATAAATTGTATGCAGAGGCAGATAATGTGCCTTGTCCTCCCTGTAGCACAGGACTAAAATCCTTGGGAATGGGAACAGGGATTTTGCTGGGTAAAATAGAAAGCTCCTCTCCCTTCCAGAAGTGGAAATAGAGAATTTGAGATCTTTACAGAGAACAGCACTAGCCCTGAACAGACACTGACACAAACCTGACCCTGCCTAAAGCCATTGCCAGAGAAGGGTTGAATGCCTTTACAATTCCAGGGGGAGTCAGGTGTGGAGAGCTGACCTGGGATGTTTAAATGTCCCTTAATCTGGGCATGGAACTGCTGTTTAAATAGCAGAGGGATATAGCAATGTTGTTGTGTCAAAAAGTTGTTAACCTGCCTCTATGTTCAAATCATATATAGCCAAGAATTTGAGGATTGCTTAGGAAAAGAGTTCACCAAAGTTAAGATAGAAAGTTAGAACCAAATTTAAAAATTATTGGCATAACTACAAATTGTCGACAAGGGTGAAACTTTTTCAGTTCATGTTCCTTTCTCCTCCTTCTTTTTAGATGTATAGAAAGGGTGAGATTAGGAATGTGCTCCCTGTTGATGGAGTGACAAAACTGTCCTTTGTCCCTTCAAAAAGGAATGAAGCCCAGAAGTTTCTCTCCTCAATTAGGTGAAAATGCCACCTCATAGGCCTGGGGGACTTCACCTCAAACTTAAGGATGGTAAATTGGACAGGAGCAAAAAAGTCCTGCCTGAGCAATTTACCAGAAAAAGAAGTGAAGAAAGGAACTGATGGCTTTTGTGAGGTGTTCTACCAGGACCAAGAGCCTCTTGCACCTGGCTCAGTTTTTCTGTTTGTTATTTTACCTTTTATTAAATATTTTTGTTTCCAACACTGCCACAGAAGCCATCCTGCTGATTTGATGCCTCCAAAGGTAGCTGAGCTATCTTGGCTGTGTTGTAGACCCCCGAGAGCTCATGAGACCTGGCTGGAAGAGGCAGCTGTTACTGAGGGACAAAGCCCATGCCCAGCAGCAGCCTGGCATCCACAGCCTGCCTCTGCCCTGTGCCCTCCCTGCAGCCAGGGACTCTCAGCTGGCCACTGCTGCCAAAAAGGAGGAGGACAAAAACTCCTCTGTCGCTCCAGAGCATCGCCTGATTCCAGCACGAGATCCATGTGGCAGAGTGGTCAGAGTTTGGAGCTGATGCCCAGGCACTGGAGAAGTTTTAGAAGTTTAGAAGTTTTCTGGGGTTTTAGAAGCTGGGACTTGCTGCAAAGTCAGTCTGGAGCATGGATGTGAAAAATGCCAATCACTTGTTTTTTAAAAAATTTTGAAAGTTTAATAGCAATAAAATGGTAATAAAAATAGCAATACAATTAGAGTAATAATAATTTGGGCAATTTAAATTAGGATAATATGAGATAATAGAAACAAAGAGTTATGGACAGTCCAGGTTCCTCTTTCTGGGCAGCACGATCCCAAAAAAAGACCCACGTTAACAGAGGATTAACCCTTAAAAGCAACAGCCTGTTGCATATTCATACACCTCATACATGATGCATAAATTCCATTCAAACACAGGATTCTGTCTGGTCAGTGTCAACTTCCTCCTCTGAATCCTGACAGTGCTTTCAAGGTGGGAAGAAGTTCATTTCTTCTGATAATGGAGCAATAAATTCTTTTTCTCTGAAAGATTCAGGTGTCCTGTGGCTGCCATCTCACTGTGAGTCCTTTCTTTAAAAAAAGTATCCTACATAGCATAGTTTCTATTTTAACATTTTTTTATAACCTAAAACTATATTTAACACACTACTCAAGAGAATTAACACAGCATAACTTTCTAACACAACACATGTAATATTCATTTTAATATTTGCGAAAATCCAATCATAAAATACACATTTTTCACAGTGGATAAACCTGCATCCAGTGAGAACTCAGAGAGGTTGTGTAGAGTAAGGCAGAGGAAAAGGACCATGTGGTGAATCTTTCTGGGTGGAGATCTTTGTCCAAATTGAAAACACGTCTTCAGCTATGAAAAGTGAGGCAATAAAGCAACATTTGTTGTTAATAGGCTAAAAATAAAAAGAGAGATCAGTGCTCTGTTCAAAAGGAAGGGTTGTTCAATAAGCTTTTTGTCCAGTGCTTTCACAGAACAGTTTCTTCCCAGACAGCTTGATCCTGGAGACAGAAGGGAAATGTATTTTGTGGCACATAGGCTGGAAGGGAGACCAAAACTGGCTATTAATAACCAGGCTCATCAGTTAAGCAGAATCACACAGGGATGTTTATTCTTTCCTTCACCAAAATTGAGCAATAATTAAGTGGAACTGCCCAGTGAACTTGTTCTGCTACTGACCCAGGGGCTGGGGAAGAGGGAACTTGTGACTGCTATTAGACAAACAAAGCATCAAATGGAAACATCCCCCATTTATATTCACTAGGAATGTGCAGGAATTACTGCCACAGCTCAGACTGAGGGGCTGCCTGGGCTGACACCCTGTCTCCACTCTCCCATGAAAGCAGCACAAGTTAAAAATTGTTGTATAAAACAATTATTTTCACAAATGTGAAACAAAAAGAGAACTGTGCAGTCATTATTCACATCTTCATCCTGCCTGCTCTCCCCTTCAGCACTCCCCAGGCACCAACTGTGTGGAAGAGGTTTTACAGTGACTTCTGTGAGCCAGAGAGGAGTTTGATAAGAGGATCCATGTTTGATAAGAGGATCCATATTTGATAACAGGATCCATGTTTGATAAGAGGATCCATGTTCACCCCTGAAAGAATTTTCTACCAAGGTTGTTGATGTAGAAACCAAGAAAGAAAGAAGGATAAATATGAGAAACCTGCAACTGCCTATTCCAATTCCCATTCCTTTGTTTGTCTCTGGTGACCAATAAGTAAAATGTAAACTGATGAGTTTTGTAAGAATGTATAAAAAGCATGCAGGCTGTAATAAAACAGGGTTTGAAGCCTTTTGAAAATGGAGTGTTGCTTTGTATTGTGACTGTCCCAACTATGACACAACTGGGCTGCCCATGAATCAGAAGGGGTTTCAGGAGTGGTTTATGTGATTTAACTCTCTGCTCATTGCCTCAGTGCAGCAGAATAAAGTGAGATAACACAGGGCCACACGAGGGCTCAGTGTCAGTAAATGGCAGATGCTGAGGTACAAATGCTTTGGGGTGGAAGCCAAGGGATCCATGGCAAGAGAGAGATCCCTGCTGTTGAGAAGGGATTAAGGAGAAACACCTGAATGGCTTTTGTATCACTTGTAAGATTTTTTTTTTAAGCTTAAACGACAATAATTCTTTCAGTAGAACTGTCAGCAGCTCAGGATTCCTGTGCTGTGCTCTCCTGTACAGAACAGATGCATCCAAACAGAGGATTTCCTCAAAAAATGCAGTGGAAATGGGTGGCAGAGCAGAGATGGCAGTGTTTGCATCTATCACTGCTTTTCACTCTTCTGCTGTGAAGCTTTCAACCATGTTTCCTCTAGACAGGTTTAGAAAGAGTTCATCCAGCCTGCTTGGAAATGCTGATATCTGAAATGTTAAAGTGTGTGGGTGGGCAGAGCTCTCTCAGCTGCATATTCTGTAAATGAGAATTGAGAAAAGAGACCTTCTTCCCTAAGACTGGAATTCAAACAAACAAACCAAGGAAATAAAAATTGGTGTAATGGGGTCTCACAAAATTGTTTTCCTTTCAGTATAACCGGTCATGATTATTATTTAATGATGGTAACTGAGGAACTGGTCCCCCCTCAGTACAGGCAGAAGCCCATCTGTTAACTGTGAATCATGCAAATAATGTGGCATCAACCCTTCAGAGAAGGCTTTAACTGTTTTGCAGCTCACATTCCCCACCCTGCACTCAGCTTTGTGGCCTGGCTGGGGGGATCTGGTCACAATCCAGGAATTATCTGTTCATATTTTAAAGATTTGCCTCGTGGGTCCCTTGGCAGGAGTGAGCTGGTCAATACCTGGGTTTGTGAGCACTGGGCTCAGACCAAAATGCCATCCTGCTGACAGGGAGCTCCAGCTTAGGGATGGCTCTGCTCAGGAATTACTGATCAATGTTGTGGTCACAAGGGCTGCCTGGCAAGCTCAGGGGTGCCTTTGTTTTAACATGTGGGACCTTATCTGAGACCCTCATGTCATCATCCCTGTGCTGTGAAAAGCACCTTTCAGGGAATCCCACCCAAGAATTAACCCTGCAAGCTGTTCCTGCAGGCAGAGATCTGGGAGAAGCCCCCAGGAGTGCAAGGGCTCTCAGCACACAGCTCTGGGAGGGGCTCGTGGTGTCCCCCAGTGCCTCAGGAGTGACCATGGGCTGACCCCAAGGGAATGCTGTCCTCACCCAGAGCATGGAGCCGGCAGGGGGAAAAGAGCTGGGAATACAAAATACATTTCCAGGCTCCATCCAGAACGCCCAGAGGAATGCAGAGAGCACAAAACCTGCAGATTTCACACATTTACACACCTCAGGTGTTGGTTTGGTGCTAGGTGTCCCCTGGGGCACCAGCCCTGCCATGCAGATGGGAAGGAGAAAATTCCATGAGTGACTCAGCAAACCCTGCATTGTCCTCATGGGTGATTTGTCCATCAGGCAGGGACACGGCCTCATCTCCTGGAGGCTTTCAGTGGCTACAGCCAGCCCAGGTGTGGTGGAGCCCTGGTGAGCTCTGGGACAAGCTGGGCTGGGAGGGTGAAAAACAAGAGCCCATTTATTGTATTTGCTGGGAAATGTCCTGATGAAGGCAGGAATGATGAATCTGACTCCATGTTCTCAGAAGGCTGATATATTACTTTATTATACTATATTATATTAAAGAATACTATACTAAAGAATACAGAAAGGATACTTACAGAAGGCTAAAAAGATAATAATGAAAACTTGTGACTCTCCAGACACTGCTTGGCCCTGATTGGCCAAAGAATGAAAACAACTCACAGCAGAATGCAATGGAACAATCACCTGTGGGTTAAACAATCTCCAAACACATTCCACATGAGCACAACACAGGAGAAGCAAATGAGATAAGAATTGGTTTCCTTTCTCTGAGGCCTCTCAGCTTCCCAGGATAAAAATCCTGGACAAAGGGGATTTTTCCAGAGAATGTGAATGCCACTCCCATTCTCAGTCACTGAAGCACAGTGGCTCACTGTTGTCTCTCAGGTTGTATTTTAGCAACTGGCCAGCCAAAACCAAAGATCAGCACATCTCAAAGTTTCTCCAGACCTGCATGAAGCTCCTGGGTCTGGAGTTTGTGCTGAACTCCCTTAAAAATAGGCACTGCTGCAAGAACTATCCTACTTCAGGAGAAATAATAATAATATTCCAGACTGTGGGCTGGAGAACACAAGATCTGTTTATTTTCAATAAATTTTTGCCAAGGCCCACGTGATCCATGTGGGATCTTGATGGAGGGTGGCTGACATGACCTTGTGGCTTGGATCCTGCTGGAATCTGCTTCCCAAACACCCCCTGCTCCAAAGGTGTTCACAGGACCCTGTTCACTGCCAGCTGCCCTACCTGAGCCAGCCTCGCTGACTTTTCCTTCTGCAAGTGGTGCTAATGCCATGCTGGGGACATGCAATGCCTTCCCCACAAGCTCACTCACAAAAATGAAGCCCAGGGCTGTTCCAGACAGAACTCTGTGCAGAACAATGCAGCCCTTCACTGACAACTGTAAATCAAATTAGAAATGTTCCTAAAAATTAGCAGCAACATCAGACAATACTGAATTTCTTCAGTCATCTGTGGGAGACTAAGTTTCTATAAATAAACTGAAGCATTGCCATGATGAAGTTCCAAACAAAGCCAAATTGTCAAAACAGCCCCAGAGCCTTTCAAAGCAACAAAACTCTTTCAGTCCAAACTCAGGAGCATTTTCAGGCTCAGTGTGCTGGAGAAAAGGAGATTGTGTGGGAATGCACAGAGGGAAAGGGTGCTGTGGAGCAGGGGACACATGACCACTGCATTTGTGCAGCCCTTGGAGGGGTAGGAACCAGTAATTTTTTCTTTTTCATGAAAAAGAAATGAGACAGAGAGAAGTCAGTACATTTGGTTGGGGCCTAAGCAGGGAACCAGCCTGAGGCAACTGTCTTTGCTTTCAAGGTTGCCACCCCTTGCACTGTGGGGTTTCTGCTCAAAGCTGGTGGCAGCTGGACACATTTCACAGGAACCTGAATATTTATCATATTTTGAATTCCATCCTTTAGAGACCCCTGATTCAAAGTCTACCAGAACATGTCTTTTTCCGTGTTCTACAAGCCTGCTTGTGGTACAGAACAAAACATATTAGAACAAAACCAGATCCCAGTCTGCCAAGACAAACAGCTACCCCTTGCTTCAGCATGTCCCCAGTCACTGCAGCTGCACTGAAAGGAAATTGTAAAGACCCAAATTGTTTACTGTGTTCATAGGATTCCTGTGTTAGGGTAACACAAGAATCCCTATAGGGACACACAGATTGTACTCACTAACAATCATGCAGAGATCTTGTTTGCCTCTAAAACTCAAATTTCACTCTAAGACTGGTGGGGATCTTTATGACAAAGATGATCTGATTAAAAACTTGAACTTTTGGTGCACAGGAAAGAGTCCAACAAGGTTCCTGGGTTTTTGCCCCCAAATTCCCAAAGGCTGTTTAAAAATATACATTCCCTGGGGCCATATCTCTGAGCATCTCCAAGGGAGTTTGTACACCTTTATTTTATGTAACACAAATTTGTCGCTGATTGTCCCAAAAATTTACATACTTCTCAACAATTTGGGAACTCAGCAATCATTCAGTCAAGTATTCATCAGCCTCAGCTGGTATAAATTGTGGCAGTATTTAAAATTCATCTGTCATTATTATACCCTGCTACAAAACAAACAAGAAATCCAAGTGCACCCACCCAGCAAGCAGCAGCTTGGTGCTACAAAAGGGAGAGATAATTTACTGCAAAATCAACAAAGGGGGAAAAAAGCTGAGCAGAGAAGCTGGATGGCATGGACAGGCAGAGAGCCTTTCATTTCAGCACTCCTCATTAGCATTATATAGCAAGCAAGGATGCAAGGTTTCAACATATCTGTCCCTTCTGGGTCTCATAAATTCAACCAGCAACATAATTCCTGCTTAAACAGAGCTCTCACTTCTTTCTTCTTAAATACAAGGATGTGTACCAAGGATTTGGAGGTGGTTTGTTGGTAAAGCAGCAATTGTAGCAATTCCAGAGGAAAAATACACAATCTTCCTTCTGCTTTACCACTGTACTTTCATTCCTATGTGCCTAGCAGGGAATGGTGGCATAGACTGCAGTATTGGGGACAGCACTTGATATTGCAACAAAGGAAATATGAACTAAAGTCAGCAGTCAAAGCTGCCTTTTATGTCTTAGTTTACAGAGTTCATCTCTGCACAGAAGCATGGAGGAATTGGGGTTTCTTTTAAGGGACTATGTTTTATTTATCTAAAGAGTGCTGCATTGTAATAATACACTGTGCTTGTGAGCTCCAGAGACTGAAGAGCCTTTGGAGAGATGGATTTATAATGCATCCCAGGAGGATGAAAGAGCTGTGCAGCTCTGGCTTTCATTACCCTTTGGCCCCTCTGCTCAGGCTGTGGCCATGGGGAACCAGAGAGGGAAAGCTATTCTAGGAGACAGCTTGGAGATTAAATGTCTCTATTTTGTCACACAGAAAGCTGCAGAGACAGAGAATGTACAGGTCCTTCCCAAAACCCCTGTGCAGGACCTATTTTCCAGAGGGGAAGCTTGTTTCCAGTGCCCCAAATACGGGCCAAGAACAACAATCTGGGAACTCCCACAAGCCCAGAGGCCAGAGTGGGGCTGTGGGTGAGGTTCACCCCATGAAGGTGCCTCCAGCCCTTGCTGTGGCACAGGGACATGGGCACACTAAGCACAGCTGCACACAGCTGCCCAAGCTGCTCAGAGGGGCAAACTGCATCTCGTGTGCTGGTGACACCTTGGGGACAGCTGCAGTGCATCCCAAAGTGGCATCTGTCACAAAACATCCCCACTCTGCCCAGGAGGGTGAGGAAATGCAGCTCAGGAGGTGTGGCAGTGAGAGGGATCCACGTGCTTTGGGTTCTCACCAGCCTTGCCTCCTCCTGCCTCATATTTCTGGCATCTCTGTAAATTTGTGGTTCACACATTCGTAAACTGGCAAAAATCATTTTTGCCCACAACACTGCAGGGTTGGGGTTATGTTTATTCTTGCAGTTCCAAACTACTCAGTGGGGCAGGACCTGTAAACTCAGCACAGCCCTTCCCAAAGCACCAACCAGCGGGCACAGGGACAAAAATGCACCCAAAGCTGCTCGGCCAAAGAGCAACGTCTGGGGACTGTCCTGAGGGCTGGAAGGTGACACTTGTCCGTGCTCCAGACAGGATGCAGAGAACAGGGTGTCCTCCCCCTGCAGGGTCGAAGAATGTGGTGTTAAGGTTACGGTCTGTAAGGAGTATTGTGATTCCTGTGGTGAGGACTGGAAGGGACACAAGTAGGAGTACGGCGGTAATCAGGACTGATCAGACGAATAGAGGGTTAGGAGTCCTCACCAGGAGGCACAAAACAAACAAAAAAACCCAAACTTTGAACTTCCCAGAAAATGAGAGGAACTGCTAAGCTGCCCTCCAGGGTGATGTCTCACTCCTGAACCAGCGGGCAGCGCAGCCTTGCAAGCACGAAAGGGTTAAAACGAGAGAGAAAGAGTTAAAACGAGAGAGAAAGAGTTAAACAGAGGGAGAAAGAGTCAAACCGAGCGAGAAAGAGTTAAAGCGAGCCTCGCACAAACTTTGCAGCGAGCTGAGCTCAGAGCGTCCCTCCCTTCGCTCGGAGCCGGAGCTCGGCTCATCCCCGCCTGGTGCTGCCGAGGGAGGGAGGGAGGGAGGCTCTGTCTGTCTCCATCCCACTGAGCAGCTCAGCCAGAGCAGCTCCTCGGCCCCTGCCCTGCCCCTGCAGGGACCCAGAGGTGCTGTCCATCATCAGCCGTGCCGTCCTTCATCAGCCCTGCCCATCATCAGCAGTGCCCTCCATCCATCAGCAGAACCACCCTGCCCTGGTGGCATCCCAGGGTCGGGATTTCAGAGCCACCCCTGCCTCGGAGAGCCACAGCAGAGGAGGAAAAGTGCACTGGGCTGGAGGGCACGGTCCTGGCCCCAGGACAGCAGAGCCTCCCTGCACAGATCCCACCGAGGAGATGCTCCCGGGGACACCAACAGCAGCGAGCTCGTGGTGTGGAGCAGGGACTCTGGAGCCTCATCCCAGCCCTGCTGCTGGCTCTGAAAGGTAATTGTGCTTTATTCTCTTCTCTCCCTGTGCACCAGCACGGCCAGCACCCTCCCATGTGTTCAGCATGAGAACAAAATTTTCTCTTCTGCCCCTAAAAGAGGAGACACAGACCCCCTGCCTCTCTGCTCCCCCCAAGGGAGAAAATACAAGCCATGGATGGAATTGATAGTTTTGATGGGGTTTTGTGTTCATCAGTGCTGATATTTTTCTGTAAAGATGACCTGGACAGAACACACCTGCTGCTGTGTGTTCAACCCCAAACCACGCTGTACTTGCCAGCCAGCTGGGTGCACTTGAAGAAGCTACACAAGGAATTGCTCTATTTGGTCCCACTTACCTGTCTGTAAGGGCCAGAGTGGGAGGAGAGGTCGAGGGGAGCTCAGGGAAGTTGCCTGCACTTTCAGAGATGCTGTGCTGGCAATGGTGCTCACACTGAGCACAGGAGCAGAAGGAAGCAGGTGGGCAAGACAAAAACCATTTACTGCAGCTGCAGGATCAGGTTGTACTGCCTGTGTGCAGTGGTTGGGGAAAATCTTTCTTTGTGCTCCCCTGTGACCTCCAAAGGGGCAGAGTGGAGCAATGCAGGCTCCATAAATGCTCCCCAGAGCTGAAGCTCCCCACACCCTGAGAGCTGCAGTGGGAGGCTGCTAATGTCAGTGCCCATGAAGTTTTGGCTGATGAATTTCCTGGCTCACAGACACACTGTGGGGAAAAAATCCTTCTCCTGTTGTGTGTGAAGGCTTCTATTTTCATTGCAGATTTTTATTAAATGAAATGTGTTGGGTTTGGGTTTTTTTAATTCCTGATTAAAAAAGCCACAAACTGATAAAAAAATCCCAAGTGTCTGCTTGGAATCAGTCAGCACCCACTGAGCACCAGTGATCACTCAGAATTGGAGCTTTGTTCAGCCAGAGAATGACTGAATCTTGGAAACTGAGATCACAGGGAATGCTCCTGTGTCCATGAACTTGGGGGCTCCTCATGGTAACCAGTGAGGTTCTGCCTCCTCTAATCTGAGTCATACACAGCTATGGTCTGACCTGCCTTACACACAGAATTATTGTCTACCACTTGTTTTCACATCATGTTGGTCCCTACAGTCATTCAGCTTCTCTTCCTTAAAGGGAAGTGTACAAAATCTGAATCTAATGGTATCCAAAGAGATGTGCTCAATGGGGTAATTGGTAGATTGAAAAGCAAAAAATCTTTGGGGTTGCCTGGAGCTATTGAATTATTTCTGGCTCATTTCTGGAGAAGATGCAGTTAATGTTGCAGCTTTCAATAGTCTGAATAGTTGATTGCTCCTGACAAATCTATAGTTGAGCCTAAAAAACCCCAAACAGTGCCAGCTCCCCATTGCTAATACTTCTTATTATTAATCTGCTCCTTTTTTCAATAAATACCCAGCTGAGCTTTACTAATTCAGCATCTTGGTTTGTAGTTAATTATTGAACTTCAGACTAATGTCCTTAGCATTCTGCAGTCTAATTTTATGAAGGATATAAAGCCATTAAGCTGTCTGCTCGTTAAGGAGAGAAACCAGCTCTGGCTTTTTCTCTCAGTAGCAGAGCAGATGGGATGGGCAAAGACATGGCTCTGTGCTCTAACTCACACAAGTGTCAGATTCCAGGCTGGTTGCACTTCATTATCAGCAGAGAAATCATATTGTAAGAACAGAATTTAATACAGTTACCTTCACACCCTCTATTTCCCACCTGCTGTGTAACATGAGAATATTCTTCACGGGAGAAGAATTTCCATTTATAGATTCCAAGTGTGAAAATCACAGTTATTGCCCTGTAATTGAGAGCAGAACAGCCTGGCTGCCCTGCACAAACCTCTGCATCAGCACCAAGCCCTCTGCCAGGGTAACTACAGGTTAATACAGAAAATAAATAGAGAAAATACAGCTCCAGGGGGCTGGGTCAGCCCCTGCAAGAACACTGAGCTCAAATGCTTTGGTACTGAAGAAGGAGCTGGGAGGCAAAGTGTATCCAAGCCTCTGTGTCCCTTCTCCAAAACTCAGCAAATCAGGTATTTCCTCATCTCATGAGCCAAAGCAGGTTTTTCTTGCTTTTAGTGGAAGTTTGAGTCCCTTGAAAGTCAAAATGTTTTGCAGCAATTTGTCATTTAGGTGAAATGTGTCAGAGCTTTTATCATATTGACCTAATGTTTCATTTATTCTGATTATCATACTATATTACCATGTTAATATTATTCTATTTACATCTTGTGTAGGTTTATAGACAGTGGACATTATCAATGATTGAATCAGTTTCTTCAGTGCTTTCATTTTTGTTTCAGCTAAAACTAAAATTCTGGTCTTATCAGAGCAGAACATAATGCTTTTGAAAGCACCATTTACAGTGAAATTTCAGAATTTTCATTTCTGTTTCCAGCTGGAATAACTGAAACAGCAAAAACGTTAAGATTCCCCCAATTTCCAGTAAATTGTATTGCCAGGAGGAGAGGGAAGTGTCACATCCTGCAGCAGGGGGACAGGTGGGGCTCTGGACAGCTGCCAGGTGCATCCAGCCTCAGAAAAAGAGGGTGCTGGTACACAATAAATGAGACACAGGGTGAAAAACACTGATTGGATTCATACCTCCCCTTCCTCTCTGACATCTGATTGCACAGCTTGGGGGGCCTTCTTGTACCCTTAATAATGTGCTACCAGAGAGGACATCAACAATTAGATTTGCACAGTGTTTTTCTAAAGTTAAATACTCAGTGCTTCTCCTCATCTCAGAGTGTCTCCACGGAGCATGACAGGGGGTTTCTTATCTATTTGCTCTAAAGATACCACATCCAGGCTAGGCTATTTTGGTACCTGGTGTCATTTCTCTCTCTCACACTTTTTTTCCCTTTAGAAATCTGACTTTTTGACCGTTCCTAATGAGAAACTCAGAACTCCAGACTCCTTAAGCCCTGAATTAGGAGAGAAGAGATCCTCCCAGACGTTTGGCAAAGCAGAAAACAACCTTCCCCAGCTCACCCAAGGATAAACCACCTGCTGTGGGAGAGAGAAGCTGGCAGAAAGCTGATTGCTCAGTCTGTCTGGAAAAACAACACTTGCAAAGACCAAAGCTGTGCCAACCTTTGCAGCTCAGCTTGAGAGAGCAACCAAAGCTTTTCACCATCCAAAGGAGGTGACCTACCAAAAGGAGGCCCAAAGTATTTTTAGGACGAAATAAAAGCCAGAAGGAAGTGTAAAGCACAAGTGTGATGCTCGTTGTCATTATGACAGCGAGGTGCAGAATGATCTGCACAGGCCTGTCCCTCGCAGCGTGCTCGGCTGTGTGAGCAGCAGCCTCGACACCGAGGGGATGGAGCAGCTCCTGCTGAAGCCATCCTGCCATCTGTGCTGAGTTTCCTCTCCTGACCTCCTGTGTGAGCCTGGTGAGGGGAGACAGGAGATCTGAAGGTAAATACAGAAAATGGACCAAAGCTGACAGAGAGCGATGACTGAGATTTCCTTCAAGTTCCGCGGAAACCTGACTGGCCGCGTCCACCTTCCAACTCTGGCTACTGAAGTAGACACAACTGCAGACAAATATTCTGGCCTCTATGTGTACGTGGGGCTGTTCCTGACCCTCCTGGCTCTCCTCCTGATCCTGCTCTTCTCCATGCTCCTGCGCCTGAAGCACGTTGTGTCCCCCATCACCTCCCCAGAGAGCACTGAGAACGTGCAGCACTTCACAGATGTGGAAATGCACAGCAGGATCCCCACCACGTAGGGAGCCACAGCAAGGAGGGCTCCGTGCTTGGGAAAGGTGGTTTTTGTTCAGCAAAGGTGGTGGACAGAAGCTCTGACTGCCTGTTGAGCCCCACGAGTTCTTGCAAAGCCTCAGCAGCATCTGGAGGGTGTCGCTGGCTGTTGGCACCACGGGCAGCATCTCTGCAGCAGCCTCCATAAAATGGACATCACAGAAACCTGCTGCTGTCAGGGATGGCTCACACCTCCTTAAAAACCTTGCAGAAAATGGGAAAAGCCACATTAATGACAGCAAAAAACCCAGAGAAACATAGCAGAATGTGTCCTGGAGCCTCTGTTTGACACCTCTCTCTGAACCAACAAAGCTGAAGTGGTGTAAGTGGGAAGAGCCCACAGGCCACACACAGAAATTGTCGGTGGCTTGAAAATTCTCAGGCATTTCTCCCATTCAAGAAGGAAAACATCAAATTGTTCTCTTTCACTTGAATGGCAATTAAACAGTGGAGCTTCACAAATATAGAAATGTTTCACCTGCTGGAACTACATCTTTCTGACATTAGAACACATTTAGTGAATAGTTGCACACCAGATATCAAAAAGAGACAGAACTTTAAAGAGGAAAGCGAATAAAGCCAAAATTTAAGCAAGGCTTAAAATAAAAAGGAGCAGCAGCAGCAGGAAATGAGATTAAAAAACTTATAAGACACTCTACCTCTTCCTTAGTCCTCCTTTATATGAACTGAGCAGAATACAAACATTTTATGCTCCCATGCTTTTAGGCTCCCCAGTATCACTCAGTAATTAAAATGCAGTGTAAGTTTTGGGAGCCCAATTAACATTGCTCTCCTAACAGACTCCAGTTCATAATAACATCTTCTCTCATATCCATATTGGGTTTTCTTCCTCAAAAGACAGATGAGTTCTTCCAAAGACTTTTCATTTGTTTTCCTCCAAAGAAAGCTGAGGAGATGCCCAGGCCTGGCACTGCAATAAGGAATAGTGGGAACAGCTTTGGACACAGACTAACAGGGAATATGCAGATGGAAAATAAACTCACTGAGCACTGAAAGATATGATTGGATTCAAATATCCTGATGGAATCTCACAGAGGAAAGAAATGTTTATTTGAATTTATGGAACAACAATCTGACCCAGTCCTATGAGTGACGTACAGAGGTAGCCTTTGCTGCTGTGGATGGAAAAGTTGGAACCAAATATGGGAAAGCACTCCTGGGACAGCCACTGCCTCTCACAGAAAAACCTTCAGTGAATTGTTTCAGCCCCATCTCTAAAGGGCAGGTATTTTACACAGCTTATCCACTTTATTACAGTCTAACCCTAGTTCAGCAATAAAATCCCCTGGATGTTTTCCACACGTACATACATTCTAATTTGCCAATTCTCCTCTCTCCAAGGGCTTGGACAGTGTAAAGTCCTCACAGAAACCCAGTGCAAAATTAGAGAAGACACTGTCACGTGGGCCTGTGATACTAGCATGAAATTTTTCTTCAAATGCTCTGTGTACAGCAGGTTTTTTTGCTTACCTTTCAAGGTCTGGGTGAGCTATTTGGACTGGAAATATCTGGGGTTTTACAGATGGTTGGGGAGGAAGCAGAATGACAGGTAAAATCCCCCCTGGATACAGTGTGGGCAGGACTAGTGCAACTTCTCACTGATGTATTGAGTACAAAACCATTTAAACATTGTTTCCTTATACTGAATAATTCCTTTTTACTTCATTGATCCCTGTGAAGCACGGAATCCCAGAATGGTTTGGGTTAGAAAGGACCTTAAAGATCACCTTGTTCCACCTCCTGCTATGGGCAGGAACACCTTCCACTATCCCAGGTTGCTCCAAGCCCCAGTGTCCAGCCTGGCTTGGGACAGTGAACCAGAACAGTGATTGTGTGAGGGAACACAGAAAAAAATTCACTCTCAGCAGTGTCTCTCCATGCCATGCTTGGCTGTGTTTCCCTGGAAAAATGGCAGGATGCAGGTTATCCTCTATGGGGACAGCACCAGGCAGGATCACACAGCATCTGAAGGTTGGCTCCTCGACTCTCAGTACTGCACAAGAGCCAAAATTTTGTGTGATGATCAGGATATTAATCCAACTAAGACAAATGGCCACTGAGTTAGACAATAACATTTAAAATTAATGAAAATCCATGCTGCTCAAATTGGTTTGGTATGTGTCATTCATTGAGCCATCATGAGGCAGCCCAGCCCAGGCTCAACATCTGACTTACCCTGGAAAACTTCTCCATTCAAAAGCCACCACTTACCTAGACCCTGTTATAAGTTAGTAAATCAGCAACCAAACCACATTAGGTTCCCAGCACAGCTATCTGCAGAAAAGCCTTGCATCCAAGAGTCTGCAGGACAGGCTCAGCTTTTATTGACAGACTTTTATGGATATAAAATATCAGACCTACTGATGGAAAATGACAGTATCAAACTCTGAGTGCTCTGATCTCAGCCTAAATGGCCCCTGAGGTACAGGTCAGGACTGAGTTTCTTTCCATCATACTAAGGAATGTTAATTCACATGAGTCCCACAACATTTTAAAACTTATTCAGTAACTATCCTTTAAATAAATGAGTAATCTCTTTATATATCAGATGGTATCTTTGGGCAGACTGGGTATTTTTATAAAGTGCTCTTATGGAAGGCTGCCCTATCTTCTCACAGGAAAATGACAAGTTTTCCTTTCCAAAGCTTGATTTCACATAAAGTCTCTGCCCCACTTGACACATCTACAGTGGCACTCAGGGTGCCTCATTTGTCTGCAAAATGCCAGTGTATTTTAAAACCTTTCCCACTGAGAAATAAAAGAATGCCTTTCCCCTCTTTTCATTATCATTTGCAGTGTCCCAGAACTGAGGGATGTCTGGGAAAAGAGAATGTTTGGGTGTGCTGGTCTGTGTTTGGTGAGTGGCCTCTAGTGGAGTTTGGCATTCTTGGGCTTTCAGAAGTGGTTATTGGAACTTTTGCACAGTTTTGAAGCATCTTTTGGAACTTTTGCTGCATCTTGGAGCACTGCAGGTCTCACAGCCATACCCCTTCCCACTTGTCCATGTGCTATAGAAAATGGGGTTTTTTTACAAAAATAAAGAGGCACAGTGCTACCAATGCTGAGTCACTGACTGCTCTGTACATTCCCACCTGTGGGTCTGAAGGACCAGCTCCCAAAAAGGCTCAGGAGGTGTCACTATTCCAAACCAACTGGGCAAGAAACCCCTCCACCAGTCTGTGTGAGCATCACTTGAACCAGAACAGTTTTCCCCCACCCTTACTCCCATCAGACACTGGGGATAAATCGAGTATTGAGTAAATTCCTCACCTCCTCCACGCCCTGCCTGTGGGGGAGTGTTGTTGGTGTTCACAGGGGTTTATTAGAGGATGGATGAGACAGGATCTTGATTCCATGATCAGAAGGCTAGATTTATTATATTAGGATATATATACAGCATTATAACTATGCTACATAAAGATAGAAAGGCAAGAGGCTTCTTCAGAAGCTGCTATGCTAAGAGAGAGATATAGAAAGAATGAAAAACAAGGCTCTGTGCCTCGGCAGAGACGACAGCAGGTCCACCGTGAGTGGTCAGTAGGTCCAAACATCTACAGGGGACCAATCACGGGTGGACCTGCTGCATTCCACAGCAGCAGATAATAATTGTTTACATTTGCTGCTGAGCCTCTGAGCTCCAGCAAGGAAAAATCCTAAGAAAGGATTTTTCAAGAAGAATGTCTGTGACAGGGGAGGACAGCCACCTGTTGTTGGGAAGGAGCAGAAAACACACCCGAGCATCCTGTCCCTGCTGGGTGGAGCTGTGAGGCCAGAGAGGGCCTCCTCTCACCCAAAACCACCAATGCTCCCAAATCTCCCAGGCTTCTTAGCCTGGGAACTGTCAGGAGTACAGTGTGACTCCCCAGACCATACAGCATCAATCATTGAGTAATCTCACCCACGTGGTTTCCATCCACAAGCATGAATTTTCTGTATTAACAGACCCTTAAGGGTGGATATGTAGAATCTGTTCCTTCTCTATGTCAGAATAAACATAAATATTTTCATATCCTGCTGTATTTGCAGGGTCCCCTGTGGTAGGGAGGAATGATGAATGTGACTCCATGTTCTCAGAAGGCTAATTTATTATTTTATGATACTATATTACATTATATTAAAGAATACTATACTAAAGAATACAGAAAAGATACTTACAGAATGCTAAAAAGATAATAATGAAAACTTGTGACTCTCTCCAGAGTCTTGACACAGCTTGGCACTGATTGGCCAATGAGTCAAAATAACTCATAGCAGAATACAATGAAATAATCTCCAAACACATTCCAAAGGAGCAAAACACAGGAGAAGCAAATGAGATAAGAATTGTTTTCCTTTTTTTTCTGAGGTTTCTCAGCTTCCCAAGAGAAAAATCCTGGGCAAATGGATTTTTCCAGAGAATGTGAATGCCACAATACCCTCTCAGAGCTGCAGAGAAAAACTTGATTTTGCAAACAACGTAACTCAGCAGAGGATCAACCCTGATCCTTCCCAAAGGACCTTTTTGGATTTTACCTGAAAAAGAAATAAAAAATGTTAAAAATCCAACAATTATGTGAAGTCAGCCATCCATTTAACTGACAGCATTAATGGAAACTTAGATGTATGACTTATCCTCACTAGGAATTGATATTTCCTTACATATCCTTACCCTGCAGTCACTGATGAGGTGACTGCTGAGGAGGGAAGTGCAGACAGACAGCTCCAGCTTTAGGGCAGGCTGGGGAGCAGGAGACAAGCAGACAACTCCTCTGCTGCCAGGTAATGCCACAAATCTGCTTTTGCTACAGGTTGGGCAGCAAGGGAGGGGAAATTGTGGAATGGCTGCACTTCTTTCCAAAGAAGATGCATCTTTGTGTTGTGTCCATGCTTCAGCTTAATTCTGGTATGGAAAGAAAGTTGGTTCACAGCTCCTGTGCCCTGCAAGAAATGGGCAATGACATTCATGACTACAATTCAGATGCAGATATATCTGGAAAGGGGAAATCCCAAACAGTGTTTTGTTGGTGCATGAGCTGTAGACTCAAATGTTGACATTTTAGTAGAAAAATAAAGCTGGAGATGGTGAAGTCTGCTTGATCTTTGCAGTGGGCTCAAAAAAAGATTTCACAGAATGTTAAGGGAAAAAGATAAATACTTGTGGATTGGGGAAGGTATTTTCAGTTATGGTTCCTGACACAGATTTCCCATTTGTTCACAAAAAGGAACTGCATGTTATACATTCCATCTGCCAAAACCTTACCCCATAAAGCCCTCTCAGATCTTCACCTTCCTCAGGCTTTTCCAGAAGGTTGTGAAGTTCCAACAAGGGTAAGAGCAGTCTTCAACTCCTGGTGTTCATTCTGGGGGCACAGTTATCAAAATAAAGCCTAAAAAACCCACAATGATCATTTAGTTTCTTGTACATTTGCTCTCCAGAATGTGATATATGAACATTTCCTTCTCAGTCTTTTCATTATCAAGAATAATTAAATTATGTTTTTAAACTGATTAAACTGATGTTAAGAGTGGAAAAATAAACTGGATTTGTATTTTGATGGATTGGATTTTTCAAAGGTACTTAGAATTTCTTCAGCTGAAGGCAAAGCTAAGTTGTGAAAGCAGATCTGGCTGCAAGAGGGAAAGGTCTGTGCAACTCATATGTAATTAATAAATAACCCACTCCTTATACTCCCACCTGCATTTCATGGCTATGTAAACTTGTCAAACAAATGATGAATAATTCAAAATACCTTCTCCTCCCTCCCTTCTCCTCTAGATTTATTAACCCATTTTCAAAGTATAATTTGATCAAGCTAATAGCCACAGACTTCCTAAGCTGACTCTCTCTGCATTAATTCTCTCTGCATGGCCATAGTCCTACTCCCACAGTATCATCTAATAAAAATCAATTGCAAAACAACAAAAGGCACCTGAAAGCCAAATGAGAGCTCAGCAACATTCTTTGATGCTTGAAGTCTGTTCTTCTCTGCAAGCAATAAATTTATCTTAATTAAGGTGGGCTATTGTCCTGAAGCCAGTTCTTCTATAAGTCCTCAAACACTTAGCTACTGGATGAAGTTTATTTATGCAGTTTTGTTAAAAACAAAAACAACAAAAACACAAAAAACCCAAAACAAAACAAAACAATAAAACCCAAACCAGATCAAAACAAACAAAAAACAAACCCGCACAAAAACAAAACAAAAAAGAATAAAACCAAGAGAAACCTAAACCACATCCAACGAACAATGCTGAAGGATCAAGTAGGACCTGTCTGGGATATTTCTGTGTGACATTTTGCTCACATGTGTGAGCAAACAGCAGGCAGAGAAGCTCTTCCTTGCAGTGCAGGGAAGATTTGGAAGCAAACTGGCCTTGGGCTACTCTTTGAGCTGTGTGGACAAGCAAGGGCTGCACTGGGAAACTCTACAGGACAACACAGAGCTGGATTTGAGTGTGCCACAGGCTTTGGCATCCTCCAGCTTCCCATTCTTCTTCCCATACCAGACTTCTGTCTCACTCACAAGTGAGTGTTTCCAGTTTACCCCTTATGCCTTAGCAACCCTAATTCAAATTAATTCATGCTCCCAGCAGTTTCATGCAGCCCTTTTTGTCATGTTGGTCCATAATCTTTAGGTGACGAGGACGTGTCCAAGTTGCTGTGGCAGGAGCAGCCCATAATGCCCCAGGAAGCTCAGGTCTGGGCTGGGCTGAGGTTGCTGCAATGGGCTCAGTGGCAAATCTTACAGCTTGTCACTGCAGAATCAAACTGACGTGGGCTTGTGTTGTTCACAAATTTTTCATGCTTTCACACCCAGGGAAAGCTCCCAACAGCCCCTTCAGCACTGACTCTGTCAGGATGGGAACACCACACCAGTTTGCACTTCATGTTGGCACCTAGAGGGGAAGAAATGGGACTTCTTCTCCTTCTTTGTGTCCAACAAAACAGAGGAAAGCAGGAAGCATCCTGAATGCCCCTGGTTTGGGCTAATGCTGGGCTGAATTCCCAAGCTGTTTATTGTTTCAGAGCATGGCCAGCACTGCAGGGACAACCACAGCACAGCAGAATTCTCCACATGCACTCTGCAAGCTTCTCAGGGAGACAGAAACCACTGGGATCAGAGTGCTGAGGCTGCTTTTCCTTTGTTTGACTTTTGCTGGTAAGTATCCATCAATTTACTAGAGATACATCATCATTCTGCTGACCTGCTTCCCTCCACTCACACTGCTCAGATGAATAGTAATTTGCTGTAAAGCAATTTAGAAAATAAATGCTGACAGGCTGAGTGTATACTTAGCCTAGGTGAGATTTTGTTCTATTTCTACTTTTTAAATTAATTTTGCTGGATTAGAATTCTAAAAAGGTCTCCAAAAGGAAACTGCTTTTGTGGAAATTCAGTGCTGTCACTATTCGACACGAAACAACACAATTCACACACACTGCTGTTTTTAAGGTGAAAAAGGGAAGTTTATTTTCTGACTTAAACATTTATGGATTTCTAAAAGTGACAGTGGATTGGAGGGTAAAAGTGCTACCTCTCCAATGACACTGGACAAACTAACAGTTTATTAAATTTCTCTTTTTTTATAAAAAAATCCAAACCAATAAGTTATTTACAGAAAGCCTGTGAGAAAGTGTGTTACAAGAATGTAAACATCAGAAAGTTTAGGAAACCTTAAAAAAAATAGAGTAACACAGTGCCTTCAAGGCCTATGCTGGACAACAGCAATTACAAAGAGATTGGGAAAAGTTTATCACACTTTGAGTAGTGGGGTGTCTTGAAGGCCTTTCTCTGGAAAGCTGCTTTCTGTATCCATGAGCAAGTCACAGCTCAGACATAAACACCTTTGCATTTGGTGTCACTTCTGCCACTTAAAAGCTCAGATAAGTACATCTTATGAATACTGATTAGTTCAGCATTGTTGCCTCTTTTTCTTCTTTTTTTTTTTTTTTTTGAAACTTGAGAACACAAGAATTATTCACACCTCAAGAGCAGGGGACAGAGCAAGATATTTATCATGAAAACTTTAGGTCTGAGTGTCCAGTTTATGCAGGCACACAAATACTCATGACACAGAGAATATTAATCCACAGAGGAGGTGTACAAGGCCAAGGAAGGTCTGTTGTGGATGGATGTGTGACTGTAGCTTTCTCCTACTGTTTTACTCATGGTCCAGCTGAATCCAAACACAACAGCCACACAGTAAACCACAGGCAGGAATCACAGCAGAGTGCCAGCAATGTTCATAGAAAGTAAAAATACATGTTAGGATACATCAGACAAAAAGCCCAGTGGTTTCTCACTTCAGAGCAATGGGCCCTCCCTCTCAGCAGGCAGCAGAAGCTGAGAAACCAGAAACAGCCAAACCAAATGCAGGAGTCCAAGCTGCACTGCCAGCCTAGGACTTGGGAATGCAGACACACCAGGAGTCTGCTGTTTCCAGGTATTACCAGCTGTGAAAATCTATTTGGACAAGCAGCCCCTTCCACTGAGGTCAGGTTCAGGAACTGCTGCTTGGCTGTGCCCAGTTTGCCCCCGTGCACATCCCATGTGCTGCTCCTTCCATTCACCTTGGCACATCTCTGTGACAACCACTCCCAAAGAGCACAGGAAACTGAGAGCCAGGAACTATCTAGATAAAATCTTTGCATGTAATGTAAAGGTAAAATAAGGAGAAAACAACCAGCTCTCCCTGGACTGCTCCTACATGGTTTGAGTTCAGTGTTATTGAAGCAGGAAAATCTGAGAGTTGCAAGGTTTTGTCTTTCTGGGTGTATAAATTCTCTCAATGGTTTCCTTGAAGGAAAGACAAACATGACAAACATCCCTACAGCCAGGAAGCCTGAGAGCTATTGTCACTCCCCCACGTGATTAGATCCAGCTGTACCAGGTTTTCACATCCCAAGGTACCATTTTTCAGCAGTAATCATAATTTGGTTTGGGTTTTTTTAGCAGACCAATTTGTAAATAAATGCAGTCTTGCTCTGGGGAAGGCTGTTTATTCTTTCTTGTGAGTCTGAATGATCTTTCATTCAGTGTTATGAAGTATGAACATATATTGCTTTCTGTTGAAGGAAAATAAGAGCTTGGATCCAATTCCAGCAGACAGCTGGGGAAGGCAATTTCAATATTAAACATTGCCTCTTTATTTAATACTGCTGGTTTTAAACTCATAAGAGAACATCAGGCAAAATAAAATATGTGTATGTGGAGTTTTCATCCCTGAGTGACCACAGCCTAATCTTTGTCATTTTCATCCTCCACTGTGCCAAAGAAGCCTTGCAGCTCCTCTCTCTGCTGACTTTTTGTCACTCAGCAGTCTTTTGAACAACCCTTAGAGTTTTGCAGCTTAGTGAACCATCTCAGATCTGCAGAAATCCAGTCAAATCAATGCTGGAACTTGGGCTGAAGAATAGAGCTGTGAGTGAGGAAATCAGAGTTTTTTCCTTCTTGACCACAGGCAAACCATTCTGGGATGTAACATGCCTGGTGACAGAATCACTGCTCTCATTGTCTCAGAATTCCTTCGTGGTGTAGAACATGTTTTCAGCCATTTTCTTCCCAAATTTCTCAAATCCAACAACATTCTTTGATTGTATGTCAATAAATCCATCAGCAATCAATTGACAGTAACATTTCATATATCAGTCACTTTATTTAATACAAGCCTAGGTAAAGTATAAGAGGAGTTTATACAAACTATTACACATTCCTTCTTTGTCTCTAGGCTAGAGGCTAGTCCTTCATGTTTTTCTGGGTTTTTTTGTTTTGTTATGTTTTGTTTTGGTTTTTGGGTTTTTTGGTTTGGTTTTTTTTTTTTTTGGTTGGTTGGTTTTGGTTTGGTTTTGGGTTTTTGTTGTTTTGGGGTTTTTTTCTGTGGCTGGCACAGGCTCTTTATCTATTGCAAAATTCATTGTAATTGGAGTTCTTTAAGATTTTTTTGCATTTCTAGGGGGAATTAGTTCTTTACAGAGGAAGGGTTTCTCCATTGTGGGATTCATACCATAATTAGACAAAATGATGGGCTAAGTCCCAATGGAAAAAATGCACTGTAATTGGTGTTCATTTTTGTTACATAAACCCATGGAGATCATGCTGGTTCCTCCTCTTGCAGCCACTTCTGAAGCACAGAGTTCAATTTAAAACTGATGTATCATTATTATCTAGAACCCACAAATATCTTCAAGACTTTCATCTGAGTCTGACATGAACCTTCTTCCTCTGAGCAAAATAAAACTTAAGGTCAGTTTAAGGCATCTGCATTACCCAATCTCAGAAGCCACAGATTACAACCAGCTTTGCCTTGTCTTTGTTGAGGCACCCTCCAACACAAACACCTGGCATGGCACAAATGATATTTGTATGTCAAAGTAAGGCACACAGAAGAATTTCTTCCAGCCTGTACAGCACCTGGGACAAGAAAATAGCTGGTGACAACCACAGAACAAAGGTACCAACCCCCCAGAACAGATCTTATGGAGTGCAAACAAGATGTGGCCAGATTTTGTGGAAGATAAACAAAAATATTTAAATGTGTTTATTGCATCTAACAAACCCTTATTGAGGATAGTTGTCATTAAGAATTAACCAAATACTTGTAAGTTTGTTTTAGGTGAAAAATACCAGTCTCACAAGTTTTTTGCTATTACCTTGCTGATTTCAGAAAGCAGAGGATGTTCACAATTAAGCCAAGTCACATCAACCCCAAATGTATTTTTACAGAGGAACAAACCATCCTCTGTGTACATGCAACTCCTCCAGCTAATTAGCACCTTGGGGTGGGTTGTTCATAAACAGAAAACAGTAAGGGATCACTACATCCCAGCAGTGCCTTGTGTAATACCAATCTCAGAATCAATGAAGATTTTACCTGAATCCTCATCAAGTCACTGCCTCACAAAATAAAAAATAAAACTCCAGGTTTAGAGAAACCAAAGGGAATGATTTCGCCTATGATGACAGAAATCTAAGGCCCTGGAGGGATATGGGACACTCCTTCAGAAGACATTTCCTTTTGATCTTAGGCATAAATAATTTCTTTAATATCAAGCTCATTACCTTTGGAAAAATTAATTTATTTCACTAGTTATGCCACAAGTATCAACGTGTAAGTGTGGGTGCTGCCAGGCAATTCCATCCCCTTGATAAGGGACAGAAAAGGAACACAATTTGCTTCATGGCAAAGCCATTGGGTCAAGTTCAGCACTGTCTGACTGATGGTGCCCAGCAGCCTGCAAGGGTCCCCAGTCCAATTTCTGGTGGCCAGCTGCCCACACCCACACTGAAACCTCAGAGCCATCACCAAAAGGATCAAACATGGACCAAGAGCCATCACCAAAAGGATCAAACATGGACCATGCTGTGAAGTGGGAAGAATTTTTCAGCTTTAATAGTTCCACCTTCCAAGCCAGGCACATAAAGCTGAGCTGTCTGTACATCTGCCATGCTTCACTCCACTTCTGAGAGATTTAGGGCTTCAGACTACCCTCAGCCATCAGCCTAATCTGTGATACACTTACAAATCAAAAAACAAAACCAAGGCCCTTCTTTTGGATGGATTTAACCATGAATCACCATTTTAAGATGGCACAGGAAACGTTGGTACACAAAGCCTCATTTAATGAACACAAACATTCAGCAGCTGAACAGCTCTTGGTTTCAGCAGAGAAAGGAAAAAGGAGAAGGAGAAGGAAAAGGAGAAGGAGAAGGAGAAGGAAAAAGGAGAAGAAGGAAAAAGGAGAAGGAGAAGGAAAAAGGAGAAGGAGAAGGAAAAAGGAGAAGGAGAAGGAGAAGGAGAAGGAGAAGGAGAAGGAGAAGGAGAAGGAGAAGGAGAAGGGAAAGGGAAAGGGAAAGGGAAAGGGAAAGGGAAAGGGAAAGGGAAAGGGAAAGGGAAAGGAAAAGGAAAAGGAAAAGAAAAAGAAAAAAAGGAAAAGGAAAAGGAAAATTATTGCGGATGAAGTACAGGTGGCCATGCATAAGTGTGCTAAAGGGTGAAGCAAACAGGACTAATTTGAGTTCAGAAGATTTCTCTAGAGGCAAGATAATGAAAAATATTTTTGTTTTGACATTAGTGCATGCAGTAATAATGGCTCTCCCAAATGTAACACCAAGCTCTGATTTAGACCTAAGCTAGTTCAGTCACACCTGGGATGAATCTTGTCCAATATCTCCCAGCAAGTTGTAGAATGATGATTTATTTTAAACAGCTTAATGTTATCCTGGAATTATGACACAAGAAATCCTGAAAGAAGATTCACCTAAGTAAGAGGATTTATTTGTAAAGTACACATGCACACACACTCAAAACAGTTTTCCAGGTGTAAATGACTTTAGATGTCTCTTACATGTCTCTCTGCATATATCTTTAGAACATTAAAAAACAAGAGCCACAATTTTTCATCTTTGTGAAATTCACTGCATACCATTAACCTCTTGGTTTGCCTCTGCATAAAACATTTCTAGCATTTCTGGTGATAAAAAGAATGCCATAAACAGGAAATGCATGTAAAAATGTTTCTGGTATTGATTCTTCTCAGTATATGCTGTATATCATGCACACACAAAAAAAACCAAACAAAAAACTGGTGACCCAGAGCTGTTAAAGCATCTCCAAATTGAGCTCAGTGGTTTTGCTGAGTATCTTGTGGCTGCTGTGATCCCTAATGTCTAATGGAAACTAGACTGCTTGTAAATAATAAGCCATCATCTTGTTAGCACAAACAAACAGCAGAGAGAAATGAATCATGACTGTCACTGTTTTAGCACCCCTGCTGCTGTTGCAAAGCAGCAGGGGATGATGCAGAGGGCACAAACCCTCTGAACAGAACTGGCTGCAAACAGGCAGGCTCAGTCCATGAAACATCACTGGATTTTCAGACCTTGAGCAGATCTCTGTTGGCTGTGGCTGTTGGTTGGCTGGGAAGTGAATCTCAAATGCTTTCACCATATCTCTTTGGTTCTGAGAGGCAGTTTGGCAATTAAAAAAAGGCTTTGCAAATGGGAAAATGCTAATGCTGTGCAGGAAAGATGGAGCAAAATGGAGCCTGCAGGTTGGGTGCCCTCAGTGCAGTGAAAGCAGGCAGCCCTCTCCTGGTGTAGACACCACTGCTCACATCTGCCCAACAGCCCTTTGCTTTTCTGGCAGAATTAGAGCAGTTTTTCATTCATTGTAGGGCATTTGCAGCAAGTCTGCATATTTCCAAAATCCATTTACTTCATCAGTGGGCTGATTTAGGAGTCCCTGGACACTTCTGGAGAACAATTTAAACTGTCTACATGAACTGCTGCTGTCTCAAGCCAGCTGCTGGAGAACAGCAGGCAAATGGACAGAAGTGAAATTTGACAGAAGTGAAATTTAGTCTGAGTTCACACTGGGTTCACCTCCTTGCCTATTTTTATACTGCATGGCAAACAGAGATATTTGTATGTACTTGCATAATTGGGACTGTCTGGGAAAAGGAATTTGGCTCACTTGGAGTTCCTTCCTAAAGATCTAAAACTGTTGGTTTACTTGAGCATAATATTCTAATTTCCTTTAAAAATGCACATCAAAAAGAATAATTGAAACATGAATTCCATCTCAGTGCTTGTAAAAATGCATGCAAGGCACCTCAGGATTTGATTATATTTGCACCAGCACAAGCTGCCCTGAGAGAACAAAGCTCAATTGATTTCAGGGAGTCTGATTTGCCTGGATGGAAATGAATTTTTAATAGATTTGGTTGTCAGAGGGATTATGCAGGAACATGAAGCGGCAGGGTGCTCACACAGTGGGCTGCTGTGGAGGTGTGTGCTGGTGGCCAGCAGGCAGCAATGCTGGCCAGTGTTTCACACAGACAGCAAGGAGCAGGATCCCAGGGGAGCTGAGGGGACCAGTTGCCAGGAGACACCACAACACCGAGGCCTCCCTGCAACAGACCTGACTCCCTCCTACCTCTGCACACTGGCCTGGTTTGCCACCGCTCTTCAAATTATTTCCTTTAATCTCCCAATAACCCAAACATGACTGAAAACTGGCAGCTTTGAGAAATTTCATTTCTTTGATATGAAGCCCATTTTCTGGTTCTTTAAGGTGAGCATTTCATTTATGACAGAAAACTAGCAGAGGCCTCGAGCATCAGTAAGGATCCAGCTCCAGGTACCAACCAGCCCAGCCACAGTCCTGTAACCAGGATTGAAACACAGCCTGTGCTGTGTCCCAGGGCAGAGATGCCCTCCTGCTTCATGGCAGAGCAAAGGCCAGCAGCACTTCACTTCCATAAATGAGTAAACACTCAGCTTCCTGAAGCTCAGGCCTCCATGAACCATTACATTGTTTAAATAGGAAGCAAAACAGGAGTAACAAACAGATACATAGTTATAGATCTCCAACAAATATTGTTTGTGTTCTGAGAGTCACAGAGTGGTTTTCTCTCTCCTCTTCAGAATCATAAAGCCTTAAAAACTATGATTCCATAATTTTAGAACTAGGGGCTTCTAGGCACACCACAAAATGTGGCAAAATTCAGAAAATCCATGACAGCTGTCAGATGGTGGAGAATTATTGTGGCTGAGCCACAGCCTCCTGCTCCACTCCACACGTGAGATGTTCAGTCAGAGGAGTTCCTCCCTGTGCTTTGGTGTCTGTCTTCTGCCATCAGCCCTGAGGAGGAGGTGATCCAACATCTCCCTGTCTCCAGTCAGCCTCAGCCTTTGTGTCAATCCAGCTGCTAAATAACAAGCCCACAAAGACACAATTCAAAGGATGTAAAAATGTGATGAAATATTTCAAATTGACATTTGCCTGACAAATGCTACTCTGTTATTTTGCCAGGCCAAGCATCTCTGAATCACAGTAATATGAAGGAATTATTCCCCAAAAGATCCTCCATCTGATTTTCAAAGCTCACTACAGTAACAAAAATATCAACCCTCAAAGGTACAGCACTACATCTCAATGAGAGAGGAAAAGGAAACAAATATTTTTTCAGTTCAAATTTATATGAAGCAAATCAGAAAGAGACATAAGACTACCTTTACTCTTTCTGCACATTTATAAACATAGAAAAACCATAAATTTAGTGTGGAGAAGTCTAATTGCTCTCCTGTGCTTCATGTCATCCACTGCAGCATTATATCACAAGCCATATGGAGAATCAATCTGTGCACAAAATACAAGGGAAAGGAAAGTCAATAACTAGCCAGCCATTGGCTTTTTTTCCTTCAAAGAAAATCGAAGTTTGTAGACTCATACAGGTTTCCTGCTTTCCTGTTGGTGTATATGTTTTAATGATTCATTATTTGATACACTTTGGCCCATGAATTTCCAAGGTCATCAGAGTTTTTTCTCCACAGTTGTGGGTCAGCCTTTAGACTTCAAGAACAAACTAAAGGCAGGATGTACTTTTCAGAAACAAAGATGTGAGCTGACTAGTTTATTTTCATTCACTTTCTTACCCCTGAATAATATAATTATAGAGCTTTCTGGGCAAATTATGGCAAGCTGAACTGAATACAAAGCGACAGTGCTCAGAACTGAGCCATGCAGAAACATTTCAAACACCAGCTCAGGAGAAGAGGGGAGGGATATGTCATTCCTCTCCCAACAAAAACCAGCTTGCACTCATGACATCTTCACTTTCTTGCCCAGATGTTGTCACAGGAAGAAAATATCAGAATATAAATTATGCCTTATACAGCACAGATGGGAGCAAGCTCTCACAAGAACCTATTTTCCATTTCAGCCCTGTCCTAGCCCCTCCCTGGGGCCCAGGACCACGTTATGTCAGATTGAGCCCCTAGTTCTGGACTGTCCCTGCTCATACCACACACATAGAGACTGGAGAGAGACAATTGGCACTGCAAAGAGAGACTGCCCAGCCCAAGCAGGGCTAGGTTCACACAAGGTTTGCCCCAAAGCCATGGGCACTCAGCTGCCTGAGCCACAGGGCTCAGAGAATGTGCCTGCAGCTTTGGCAGAAAAAGAGTGAATGGAGGTGCAATCCCCCAGTGTTTAAAACAGACTAAATCCAGTGTACAGCAGCTCTCCCTTGTGCTGGCAGTGCTGCTTGTGCAGCCCAGTGAGCTGATCTAACTGCAAACAAGCCACTGGCAGGGCAGTTCTGTGGCCACTGTGTGGGTTTATTACAGAGCCAGCAATGAAACAAGGCTCAGCACCAAGCCTGGATTACATGACCTCTACCTGCTCAAAACTGCAGAGGCTCAGCTCCAAGTACCTCATTTTGAGAGTGATGTGTAGTTCTCACAAACCTCAGCCTAAGCACTCATGGGCAAAATTCTACTTATGCCCTATACAACTTCTAATTAAAACAGCAGGTACAAATTAGCATGCAATTGAATCCCTTAATGGATGGTTTTCCCTTTTCTCTTCCATTTAAAATCACCCTAACAAGCCTGATTCAATGTGCAAGTGGAATGTATCCTCCAGTGAAAATTCAAATTTAAGTCACTGCAATTTTACATGTGAATATTTTTTCTTCTAACCCCTACACAGCATGAAGCTGGAAGTGCTAGCTGAAGAGGACACTGCCTTCCAGTGACACACAGAAAAAAACCAACCAAAACCCCTAACACTTAATTATCCTGTCCTTTACCAGGTGCTGAGCCTCATCTCCAACACCTAAAAAATTTAGCATTTTCCTTTTCATCCTAAATCTACTTTCTTCTCCCACAGCTGCCTGCCACAGGGCCCTGACTGCATTAATTGTGTGACCAGTCTCAGCTGGGGCTTCCACTCACACTCTTGGACAGGGACTTTATTTAACCTTGGGGTTTAAATAGAACCATAGAATGGTTTGGGTTTGCAGGGACCTTAAGTTCATCCAGTTTTAACTCTCTGCCATGGTCAGGGACACCTTCCTGCTCCAAGCCTCATCCAGCCTGGCCTTGGATGCTTCCAGGGATTCAGGGGCAGCCACAGCTTCTCTGGGTACCTGTGCCAGGGCCTCAGCACTCTCACAGGGAAGAATTCATTCTCAATATCCAGTGTAAATCTGCCCTTTTCCAGTTTAAAGCCATTCCCCTGTGTCCTGTCACTCCAGGTCCTTGTCCAAAGTCCCTCCAGCTCTCTCTTGGAGCCCCTTTAAGCACTGGAAGGGATTCTAAGGTCTCCTTGGAGCTTCCTCTTCTCCAGGCTGAACACAGCTCTCCCAGCCTGTCTTCCCAGCAGAGATGTTCCAGCCCCTGATTCTCTTTGTGGCCCTCCTCTGAACCTACCTAACCATGTCCTTTTCCTGCTGGGATGAGAGAGGTGATTCGTGGGTGTCTTTGCTAACTCTGTTCCTGAAGTGCTGTTTGGGTTTCCTGGGCTGACATTGTGTCCATGTCTTTGCTGGACCATGCCCTGTCAGTGAGATCTTTACCTGGCTGGTGTTGTGGCCACCCTCAGCTCCCAGATTCCTTTTCCAGAGGGACAACAGCAAGAGCTGGATAAGGCTGGGCAGAGCCACTAAGTCCCTGTGCACTCAGGACACCAATAATGCTTTCCTCTACAGCATTTTTCCCCCAGACAGTGTCTGCTGTCAGCACTACTTGCTTTAATCAAAAAACAAAAAACAACATTTCAGCGTGGCTCATTATGCTAAATGAAAACAACAGGGGGCTAATGAGCATTGTGAACAAGGCATTAACATGGCAATCAGAGGTTTCCTCAAGAAGCTGCATCCTTCTTCAAACGCCATGTATACACAACTGTGTACACAGTTGTGACCTCATCTGTTGACTTTAATTCAGGGAATAAATAGATTTAGATGCCTAACTTTGGTTTATCTTTGTAGCAAATTGTGCATTGTGTTACACTTACTAAGAGGAAACAAAACTGCCAGTTCGGTTTGTGCAACTGTTCAGGGGTCATTCTTACTCTTCAGTGAACACATTTAACACATCTAATATTCATAGCTGTGTTAGCACATTTAATATTCATGATTTTGGGGTAGAAGTTAAAGTGTTACTTCCCCAATAGGTGTTGTGGGAGGCTTGGGCCAGTGTCAGCCTGTAAAGAGAAGATGGCTGTGACCCTGCTCTGCCAATGGCACTTCTGAACACACCCACACAGGCTGCCCGCGAGTTATCTGGGTCCCCAGTGCTGAAATAACACGTGCAGGCCAAAACCTTCCGAATCTCTTTTTCAAATTTATTTTTTACCTCTTCTCCTTTAAAGTCTAAAAACCTGAAACAGTCTTGGCTACCCCTCTAAACGCTGCCGGACACTGGGCTCGTTAGAGCGGCCACCATCGCTGCTGGTGTGGCACCGCGAGGGAGAACCCCACGGCGCAGCGGCACCAGCTCCGCCGAAACGGGCGGACGGGGAAAAACCCATGAAGGGAAGCCACGGAAGGGGACAGGGAGGGACAAGGAGGGACAAGGAGGGACAGGGAGGGACAGGGAGGGCCGGGCCCGCGAGGGAAGGAGGCGTTCCCGCCCGCCCCGTCCCTCCCCTCAGCCCGGCCGCCATTTCGGGAGCTCTGCGCGGGCGCGCGGCGCCCCCTGGCGGCCCCGCTGCCGGCCCGGCCCGTCCCGGCGGCCATGAAGTCCGTGTTCGTCACCGTGGGCACCACCAGCTTCGATGAGCTGATCGCCACCGCCCGCTCCCCGCCCGCGCTGCAGGTCAGCCGGCCGAGACACCGACACCGGCCCCGGGCCAGGCCGGGCCTGCCCTCCCGGGGCTGGCGCCTGCGCGCCACGGGCTGCCCCGCCCTCCCTGCCGCGTCCCGGCAGCGGTGCCGTGGTGCCTGAGGGCGCGGGGGCCGTTCGGGTGTTCCCGGGGGAGAAACCTGAAATGTTGGTGGAGGAAGGGGAGGGACGGCCTGTGGCGCGGAGTGGCACGGGGAGGGGGCAGCGGTACCGGGGCTGGGGTAATCGGGAGCTGGGCACACCCCTCACACACCCTCTCTATCCCCGCCTCATCCCTTTCATTCCACCCCCGTCATCCCCCTCTTCTCTGTCTCTCTCTTCATCCCCCCACCCTGCATCTCCCCATCATTTCCCACGCCGTTATCCCCCGTTATCCCCTCCATTCACCGGTCCCGTGCCCGCAGGCGCTGCAGATCCGCGGGTACCAGAAGCTGGTGCTGCAGGTGGGCCGGGGCTCGCTGCCGCAGCCGCAGCCCAGCGGCAGCCCGGCCGTGGCGGTGGAAGCGTTCCGATTCAAGGACTCGCTGGCTGAGGACCTGCAGAGCGCAGACCTGGTCATCAGCCACGCAGGTACAGCCCGGCTGCTTCTGGGGCTGCGGGAGGTCCGTGGGATGAGGTCTCTCCAGCCCGGGGTGGGCTGGCTGGGAGTGCCGAGGTCCGCAGCTAGAGTTGGGTTGTTCAAGAGGCTCTCCTGTTTCAGCAGCATGTAGGGGGATATTTGATCTCTCACCATGTTTTCTGTTTCTCTCGTAGGTGCTGGTAGCTGCCTGGAGACTCTAGAGAAAGGAAAACCACTAATAGTAGTAATAAATGACAGGCTGATGAACAACCATCAGCTCGAGCTGGCCAAACAGCTGCACAGAGATGGCTGTGTCCTGTACTGTAACTGCAGGTATGGAGCTGCTGGGGCTGTTCCTGCTGGACAAGAGCATTCAGTCCATGTGGCTGCACAGCTGAGAATGTAACAAGGAAATTTACATCCTTCTCTGTAATTTCCATCTGGATATTACATTCTCCAGGGTGAACAGACTAACACTAGGTAGAAATTTACCACACTTACCAAGCCTTTTGACCACGACCTCTACTTATTTTTTTTCCATTTAAGGTAACATGTATTTAGATTAAAAAAAAAAATACTTGGATTCAGGGGATATTACCTGGTTAGTAACTTGAAGTACCCCTATCTTTCAAGTACTCATCCTGCTCTCATAAAAAGCTGCCCTTTTAACCAAACTTCCTGAATCCACCATACCCTCTGACAAGGAGTTTCACAGATCTACTGCCTGTCACTTCAGGAGAAAAACCCAAACTAAACAAACAAAAACACACACAAAAAACCCCACCCCACAAACAAACAATGCATGAAAAAATCCCACCATCACCAAAACCCCTATCTCCTTTTTTTAAGTTCATCCTGACTCCTGTTGGGTTTATTTCTTCTCCTGGTTTTAACTGTGTCTTACTGTTTTCTCATTACTTGTAATTGACTCCACTCTAAAAATAAAAGATTACTTTTAAACTGAAGGCAGAAAAAATGTAACTCCCATTAATTAGTCTGCATCTTGTTCCTTTGCCCTGCAAGCAGAGTTTCATATGTTTCAGAAGAGCTTTCTGAACAGACCAGGCCTGGCATTCATTTCAATCGAGCAAGTTTCTTAAACTCATTATCTTGGTGCTTCTGTCAGCTTTGGAATTTTTATTTCTTTGTGTTGGGTAGTGCCAAGCATTGAGCTTTATTTGCAGCCTGATAATAGCAAGTAACAGATTGATGTAGCTGTTCTTTCTGGCTCTGTGATCAGGGAGAACTCTGCCATGTGTTCAGATAGGAAGGATTTCCTCCTATGGTTTATGGAGCAGAGCCTCAGATCTTGTTCAGTCTCCCAGCATTACAACCACAGAAGATTAAAAAGTTTCAAAGTTGTTTGTCTCAGAAAGCTGATGAAGTGTGTTCTCAGCAATGCTGCCTACAAGCCAGAGCTGGCTGGGGCCTGCTGCTCTGTGCATTCTCTTCCTTTCCATACATATCCTTATTTAATATTTCCATGCTAAAGAATTATGTATGGATGCATAGAAAGAAAACTGTATTTTTTAAAAAAATCCTGTGGGGTGGCTATTTCTTCTTTAATTTTTGCTTTTGGTCTGTTTTTACAGCACTCTTGTGGAGACACTGCAGTCGATGGACTTGTCAGCTTTGAAACCTTTTCCTCCTGGACAGCCAGAAAAGTTTGCTTCATTCTTGGATAAAGTTTTTGGGTTACAATAAACAAAACACAGAAATTAAAAAGTTGGAATAAAATGTCTCATCTCCTCCACTGAAGATCTGCAACTGGGACAAACACTCAAAAAAATCAATTAATATTAACTGATATTAAATGGCTTCCAATTTAGTGTCAAACTCATTCAGCTTTATGCATGAAAGAATACAATGCCAATAAGGAGGGAGTATGAACTGTCCTGTGGCATGGACAGACACATTTCTATCACAAAAGCTGCACTGGGATGGTCATTCCACTGATGAGGACAAGCTAAACTTGTCATATGCATATGCCTTGTGGTCTCTTGACCTTTTTTTTGCCAAGCACAGGTGGAAATAAATTGTCTTTGTTGATGTTCCTGTGATGTCCTGCAGATGTCTTCAGCTCTTAGTTCATGTGTTTACAGAAGCACTGAAAAGAGAGCTTAAAACTGAGCTATTTGAGCCTGAAAAGTGAAAAAAGGCATGTGGTGCATCCGGGTGAAAAAAGTAACGAGCTGCAAACCTGCTGCCCTTTGTTTGGGTGATTTACCCACAAAGTAAAACATAGGACAGGAATGGGCTTGGTAAAGTAATTGTTCCTTTTGCATGGTGTTACCCCATCATAACCCATCACTTTGGGCTTCTGCACATTCTTCCCTGTGAGGAGAAATTCTCCCCTGTGAGGGTGGGCAGGCCCTGGCACAGGTGCCCACAGCAGCTGTGGCTGCCCCTGGATCCCTGGAAGCGTCCAAGGCCAGGGTGGACAGGGCTTGGAGCAACCTGGAGTATTAGAAGTTGTCCTCGCCCATGGCAGGGGTGTGGAAACCAGATGAACTTTAGGGTCCCTGCAAACCCAAGCCTTCCTTTCTGGGATTCTTTGATGCTGATCAGAGCTTCCCATTTAGAGTATCGAATTTGACAAAGACGTGTTACATGGATTTCTTCAAGTAAATATTTTCAAAACCAAAGGGGGTTTAAACTTTAAAATGTTCATGCATGTTCTTAAGCTTCTAATGGTCTAGAACTTTAGAAGTGCATAATTAGCGCTAATTGCCCTTCCTACAAGGACATTTGGGGGGGGGGGGGGGGGACGGTGTTGCTTTTGTTGTTTAAAACAAGAAAATGAAACTCCTGAATTGGCCCATCTGATGTCTAAGTACAATTTTCATGAGAAAGTTAAATGTACATAGAAGCATTCAAATCAAACACAAAGAGCCACAGGTGGAATAAATCAGGCCGCACAGTTGTGCAAGGCTCAGTTTTGCCAATCCCCCAAAGTTCGCCCCAAATACTCGATTAGAAGCCAGTAAGACTCTTCACTCCCTTAACGATTTCCATGGAGTTATTTCAAACCCACTGCTAACACCTCGTCTGCAGCCCGGAGGGCAGAGGGAATCCTGGATAACCACCGGAGCGATGTTCGCGCTGGTTCTCCGCAGCCGAGCCATGAAGTTGAAGGAGCGAGCTCAGCCAAGGCAGGTGCGGGAGAAGCCGCTTCCCATGGCTTGGGATGCATACGCACATCGGGCACTCTAAAATCTGTCTTAAATGAACCTAAAATGGCCCCAGCGGGGGCAGCCCCGGCGGTATCCGAGGGGCCGGGGGCGGGCTCGGGCCGTCCGGTCCCGCAGGTGGGCGCCGTGCCTCATTAGCGGCGCCTTATTAGCGGCGGCCGCGCGCCCGCTGCCTCGCGCCTCGCCCGCGTCTCCGCGCTCGCCTCAGCCGCCCCGGCCGGGAAGATGCACAAAGGCTCCAAGAAGTACTTCGGGCAGAAGTCCTTCAGCGAGGTGGCCATGGACGAGTACCTGGGCAGCCTGGGGCTGTACCGCAAGATGACGGCCAAGGACGCCTCCTGCCTCTTCCGAGCCGTCTCCGAGCAGGTGAGCAGCCGGCCGGGCTGGGGGCAGCCGGGGCGCCTCAGGCCCGGGGCGGGCCGGGGGTGTCCCCAGAGAGCTCCTGGAGACCTGGCCGTGAGCCCAAAGCGAGGAGGTGGCAGAGGGATGGCTGGGGATGTGTGTGGGGATGAGTGCGACCGGCTCCGGGCGCTTGGGCTCCCCTCAGGTTCAGGCGTCCCAGGTGCCCCCAGCCTCTGCACCGCCTCCTGTTGTGGTGGCGTTGACCGGAGAATTCATGCCTAACGCGAGGCGTGAGTTAAACTATTGACGTTATCTCTTTGTTACCGTTATTTTCCCAGCTGTTTTTATCTCAGATTCATCACGCAGAAGTTAGGAAAGCTTGCGTCTCGTATATGAGGCAGCACCAGTCGAAGTTTGAATCCGTAAGTACCGTCAGTTCTGTGTCTGAGCTGGGTGTGTGCGGGTGGGAGGGGGTCAGTGGTTTAGCACCGAGAACACGATGGTTTGTCATGTTTAATGCTTGAAAGACAGGAGAAGCGACAGGGTGACTGCTTCCTTGTTGAAGTTACACAAGTTTTTTTTTACTTTGGTTCTGAAGTTCCTGAAAATAAGCAAGTTACTAAAACCTTAGTAGTGAGTAGGGCAAGTTTTCATGTCGTATATTCTCTGTGGAGTGACCACTGCAGAATTTAGGAGGTGGGAAATGTGCAGGTTTTTGGAGCAAGAAATTAATATCAAAGGATGGTGGGAAATTCTGGAATAATTACATAAAGTCGTGGAGTTTTCAGGTATGTTTTTTGGTTGGTTTTGTCTGTGGCAGTTCGTTGTGTGCAGTGTGGTATAGTAGGGTTTTGATGTGTTTTGGGGTTTTTCTTTGTTTTCCCTCTAATCACATTTAAGTGCTTCAGCTAATCTATGATTAGTGCTTTATTTAAGTGCTAATTTAAGCACATTTAAGTGCTTCATCTGATGATGATCTTGAATCATCAAGTTCATCTAGGAGGAGCTTGACTATTATTTGGACTCATATCATTAATATTTGTTAGGATCTTTTAGTATTCTCACCTTGATACCCCAAATCATTCCTATGATGATTCTACGTGCCTTGCCCCCTCCAAATCAACAGCTGGTAGCTGTTAAGTAGTGTTTAGGTTTAATTTTAACTTTGCTTTTCAACTGCCTGTGTTTTTATATCTGTTTTCTTCTTCTTTTTTTGTTTTTTTAAAGTATGTGGAAGGCTCATTTGAGAAATACCTAGAACGACTAGGAGATCCAAAGGTAAGCCTGATTTGAGACTTATTAAGAGATTTAAATTTGAAGAGACGGGATCAGGAAGGTGTTTAGGTAGTTGTTTGAAATGTGGTTATTTGAGTTTGAGGGGTTTTTTTAAGATAGACCCAGATCTTGGGGAATCAATTACATAAGTAACACTAAGGGTTTGTACTGATAAATGTGAATAAAGTGTACCTGTATAATCAATACCTGTTTTAGTAGGGAATTTGCATGGTTGCAAAGGAGCAGTCCAGTCTCTGCAGGCTGGACAATAAAAAGCTTATTCCTAACTGTAATTCCTTAAGAAGAAAAAAACTAAATATGTGGAGTGTGCCTCAAATGAAATGTCTGTCAGGCTTTACAATCCCCTGCTTCTTCCTTTACTGTTCAGACTTCTATTTCTTTAGTTTTTAACTAGTAATCTTGGTGAGTGCAGCAGTTTCTGAAACAAATGTGGGTTTAAAAAAAAAGGTATCTAAAGTGATGTGTTGGAGCAGCTCAGTCTTAAAAATTTTAGTAATTGTGGCCACCCCATATAGCAGACTCCTTTTACCTCACTCTCCCCCAAATCCTTATATCTCAACTTTCAGTGCATTATTTTTCTAACAGACTGATGATTTTTAACAGATATTTTGATAGTACAGAATTTTAATACTACAGAAATGTAGAATGTAGTTGTTGATGTTTAGATTCTTCTGCTATCTCACATAATGTCATTTTATTGCATAGGAAAGTGCTGGCCAGCTGGAAATAAGTGCCTTATCAATGATGTACAAGTATGTACCTCTTTCTTAAGGTTTACTTTGTTTTGCCCTTGGTGTGGGGATACTGGCCCCAAAACTTTGTGTGTTTGCCACTGAGAGGTGAATGTATGAAACAGGATGAAAAATGCTTCCCTAAAAAACTTAACTGACATGTACATGGTGCCATCACAGCCCCTGTTCTAATGAGGATTGAGGGCAGGGTCAGTTTCCAGAGATGCTTGTTTGTTATCATTTTGCTTATATTAAACTTGAATGTCAGGTGTTTGCTTCTAGTGGCTGAAGACTGGAAAATGGGCAAAACTGAGGAGCTGTGTGCAGTGCAAGCACTGTGTGGTACTTACAAGTGTGGCTAAAACTCTTGTAGGTGTTCTTGAAAGCTCCAGCAGTGAGGAGTACCTGCCCTATCTGGTGTGTGAACACTGCTATTTACTTCAGAGGTAACACAGACCTGTGCAGGTGCTGCTGCCTTGCTGAATTAAGCTAATTAACTGATGCCAATTGTAAAAAGCAGTCTGGCTCTCTAGTGGTAGGAGGTAGAAGCCTCCTTTTGCAGGCTCACTCTGTCCCAGTACTGAAGGAACAACTGAAGTTTGGCAGGAATTACTAGCTCCCTGCACTGAGGTTCTAGCCCTTTTGTAGGGTGCCTAAATCACTTAGACTGGACAGTAAGAACAGGAATTAAGTGAATAGTAAGAACAGTAAAGCAGGAATTACTGTTCTTACTGAATAGTAAGAATAATTACTGTTCCTGTTCTTACTGAATAGCAAGAACAGTAAAGCAGGTATTACTAGCTCCCTGCACTGAGGTTCTAGTCCTTTTGCAGGGTGCCTAAATCACTTAGACTGACTAGAACACCCTTCTGTAAGTGTAAGTACTTGACTTAATCTGTGAGTAAACATCATGGTCTTTCACAGATAATTTTAGTTTTCCCCTCAAGATAGGTTTGCTCATCTAGCTATTCCTTTATGATAGCATTTATTTATTAGGGAAAGTGCTTTGCTTGATTTTTCTGTAAACCAACAGTTCTAAACTGCTCTCTGGAAACTTCTTCATAAGATGGTTTACTCAGAGTGTGCTCTTGCCAGTCTTGTTTCCCTCTGCTCACCTAGGCGGGACTTCATTGTGTACCGGTACCCCGGGAAGGCACCCACACGTGCTACAGACAATGGCTTTGAAGACAAGGTCAGTAGAAGTGAGGGAAATTTCCTGCTGTTCCCCTGCCAGTCTGGTTCCTTACTTTCCTGAAGTTAGATGAGTTGTGCAGTTTTTTTCCCTGGAAAGGAGAAGTTAATGAGAAGAGATGACTCTAGCTAATTGATTTTTGTGACCTACAAACTGATCCCAGTTCAGAATGAGAGTTATTGGAACAGCTTATCTACATCAGAACTGCTGCTGATAGGGGCAAAAGGAAGGGGCATAAAGGACAAATACTGTGTATTACCTTACATCTGACCCCTCTGGAGCTGTGTAGATATGGGTGCACAACTATGTGGCTACTTCAGGCATGATGCCAGTGAAGCTGCTGCAGTGTGGATTTCAGTGTGGGCTGCTAGATTTGCCAAGGTGGACAGTCTGCTCTGAACCTGTGCTGCTGCAGCTGTTACTGATTTGTTGATGAGCACTGCTGTCTTCATTACATGTGCTTCTTGTTTCATCTACACAGTTTCCTGTGTGGCTTAATTGAATTCCAAAATGAGCTGAGTTTAAAAATCAACCAGCACGGTCTAAATGCTCAAGGCTTTCCCACCAGAACTCTCATTAAGTGTTGGCAGCTGTCTGGCATTACACTGTTGAGTTTGGGCAGCAGCTCCTTCTGGTGTTGCTCCTCCTCACCACAAGAGGAGAGCTTGTGTTGGCAGAATCCACAGAGCACCCAGAATTAAGAGCCCTGGCATCTGGGCTCCTTCTGGGAGCTGGTTTTCTGGGAAGCATCCTCACTGGCAGTGTGCTGACAGCTGCCTCAGGGCTCCTGCTCATTGCAGTTGGCTGTGGTTGTGTGCCAAGAAGTTTGGTGGCACATGTTTACATGATGTGTCAATGCCTGTGATGCAGAAAGCATCTCTTCTGCTTCTTAAAAGCAAGTTTTTAAGGGTTGGAGAAGTAAATGCTCTTCTAGTCTAGCAGGCAGAGAAAGATGAAATGTGCCTTTGACACTGGGATAGTGTGTCTCAGGGTGCTGCATGCAATGGGTTGTATTTATTTTACCTCCTGAGCAAATGGTGGTCTTGGAAACAAACTCCTGTTTCATGTTCAATACACCAGGATGTACAGATAATTTTTTTTTTCTTTGTATGATACAAAATTACCTAGAGACTTTACCTAAATTTCAGTTTTGACCTGATGGTGCAGCTCAAAAAAAGCTTAGCATTTTCATGTTTATATTGAGAATATTTACTATTTTCTTGGTGAGTTGGTGTCAACTGTAGAATAAAAGGATATCAGAATTTACTGAATTCATCATAACTGATGGGATGACATCATTCCAGCCTTAAAACTTTTTTTTTTAATTTTCCCAGATTCTACTGTGTTGTTCCGGTAACGGCCATTATGACTCTGTGTATACAAAACAATTTCAGGAAAATGCTGCCATTTGCCAGGGTAAATTTGAGATCATTTTTCTGTGAAAGAGAATTGTGTGTTTTCATATGTTTAGAGGCAGGGTTTGTTTCAGTTTTCAGGGGTGGGGAGAAGAGAGATGGAAGCTCACTTCTGGTATATTTTTATGCATAGACTCATATTTTTTTTAACCTGTTAAAGTGGGTTTTGAACTAAATGACTTGCAGAGGTCACTTATTCCCAACTGAGGTACTTTATGATCCTGTCCTTAACTGCATTTGACATCACTACAGCCTTGTAACAGTAGATAATATCTGAAGATCTGCCTGCCTTAAACTGCAGGAGTTCTTATGGGTCTCATATTATTGAGCTTTGTGTTGGTTTGTTCAGCTGTATTATATGAGATCCTCTACAAAGATGTGTTTGGCATGGATGAGGAAGAATTAAGGTCTGCAGTTGAGGTGTTTCGAAGTGGATCCAAGAAGAACAGAAGCAGTGCTCCTGTAGGAAGTGAGGATGCAAGCTTTGGTGGTCTCCAGGAAAAAGTGCCCCGAAATCCATCAGAAAAGAGGTAGTATGTTGGGAAGGGGATCTGGTAAGAGGAAAGCAAAAAAACCACCAAAAAACCTTAAAAACCTTGCAGAGAACAACTTTTCCAAGTTTCTATGAGTTTTATGGAATATTAACTCTTCTTTTCCTATGTTATGACACAAACACAAAGCTCAAGTATATAATGGAAGAGAGTATGCTTTTCTTGGAGCTGGGATGTGCCACATAATTGACTTGTCCTCTGCTGCAGGCTGTGCTATAGTTGTGTGTAACTCTGTAAAATGACAGCTTATTTGTATGTAAAATTGCTCCTTATTCATTAGAGCTTTTGTATTATTTTTTTAATGAGAGACTTACTCTTCTAAGCCTCCATAGCTCTGAAAGGCTTGAGAGCTTCCTCTGAATGCTTGCAGACAGCATTGATTTGATGGTACCTGGCACAGAGTGCCTTTTTATCCTTGACAGTGCAAGAATTCAGTCAGTGGGATCACCTTCATCCTTTCCTAGTGCAAGCAGTAGCCCTCATTAGGAGTGGGTATTGGAACAAGCAAAGGTCAAGTTCTTAAAACTTGGAAAAAGCTGATCCTACACTGCATTGCACCTTGCTGGTGTTTAAGGCAAAATGTGCCACTTGATGGCACCATGGTGCTTTTTCAGATTGTCTGAACAGTTGGTGGTATTAATCCTGGCTAGAGATTGTGTTGTAGCTTTTGTAATCTTATTTTCAATTTTTTAGACTGGACGACTGGGAAGGCAACGATGCTGACAATCCACAGGAAACCAAGTTCAAACAAGGCATTGAAGAACAAAAGGTTGGGCAGTTCAGGAAAACTCCTTACAGTTTGCTTTTGGGGTTTTTTTCCCAGTTGTATTATGTTACCCTTGTTAGGGCTAAATCCTCTTTACCACTTTCTAAAAATGTATTTTTTGGTTAGTAGGTGGTTTATTTCTTCCATGTTCTTGTCTTTTGGTTTTGCCCTTGAGATTCTCTTAAACTAGAAATAGCTCTTTTATTTTCTGAAATTCTCTAGTCCTTCTCTAGCTGATTTTTATTTCCCCCAAAAGATGGAGCTTAGCAGATGTTTCCTGATTTGTTTGTTTTTCCCAGAATATGATTTAAATTGGTTCACTTTTGTCTTGAGCATAGCATAAATTGCTTCAGAATACTTACAGAAACTGTACAGAGTTTTCAGATACAATAACTGAAATGCTCACTTTTGAAGCTGTGGCATCATTGATCTGGTTTCCTTTGATTCATTTTGAGTACAGAACAATTCCAAGTGTTACTCTTGAGCCTGTTCTGCTTTCCAGAGTCAGTTTGCTCAGCACCTGAGTGCCTGGATTTGTTTTTATACTCTTGACTTTTCATTTTTAGGGAAATACAGTGGAAGTGAAAATTTTGGAAAATAGCATCTGTACTTTTTTTAAATGGTGCACAGATGCTGGCAGAATAGAGACTGTGCTGAACACATGAAATGCACTTGTTAATGCTCCATTCCAATTCTGCTTTTAGCCTCCAGAAAATCCTCCAAAGATGCCTGTTCCTTATAAAGTGCTGAAGGCCCTGGACTCTACCATCTATCGAAATGTGGAGTTTGATGTGTGGCTGGACAGTAGAAAAGGTATCTTTTGGAAAGGGAAAAGACAAAAAACTCTTCCTGTAGTAGGGTTAGCATTATATTTATGAATCTTGAGTCCTGTCACCTGTTTATTCACAGCTGAAATGTGAAGGACACAGGTGAACCCAGCAGATAGTGTAGGTAGGACATGTTCTTGGTGTCCTGTCTGCCATTCAAAGCACAAAATACCCAGCTTTTGATACTGTATAATGGTACAAGGTTGCTAAAATCTGATCTCTGCTACTCATTGACTGTACACAGGAAATAGCAGGATTCAAAGCAGAGCACAGAACTCTGTTGCCATTCTGTTGTATTGGAAAGCATTCAAATGTGAGAGTTTTTTGTTACAGCATGTGTGCAAGGACTTCTTTTTAGAGCACGATTTTGGCCTCAGAATTGTATAATAATGAAGATCTCAAATTTAGCATTAAGATCTGTCAGATGAGTTTTTCTCCTGCCTCCCAGCCCTCCTGGGCTGAACATTCTGCAGAGATTTTTTGGTTCTTGTGGCTTGGGAAAGGTTGGCTGCTTTTTGGATTCACTGTGGCTGATCTGTAAACCAAGAAGTAACCAAGAAAGATAAGTTTTTAAGTGATACTTGATGTCTGACCCAAAGTGCTTTGCATTCTGAAGAACTCCAGCATTTCACCACGGTGTAATCAGTAATGAGGATCATTAAAATTCTTGGAACAGAGTGTGGTAACCAATTATCTGTGTAGAATACTGACGTGCAGAAAAGCCAGGCAAGGAACAGAGGTAAAAAAAGCTGAAATCTAACAGCAAGGAGACTTTAGGCAATGTTAGCTTTTCCTGGATGACATTTCATGTTTGCCAAGTGCCACTGGGACTCTGGCAAGATAAGAGATGTCCAACATTTTTAATTCCAGGATTTATATTAAATGCAGGATTAGCTCTGTGCCACCACAGAAGCTGCAGTGTTGTAGCAGTGCTGCTTGCTGCATTATCTGACTGTTGCTGGTCTCATGTGACTTAGCCTGGTTATGGTCTCTTGTTAGAACACCTAGAGTTACTCCACTGTTACTGTGGGGAATATTCAGGTATGCACAGGAAGTATTTAATTCAATTGGCCTATAAATTGTAGTTACCTGCTGTTATCAGTACTTTAGAATATGTGAAGAAAGAACAGTAGCTTAAAGGCTCTTTTCCCCCCATTTATTTATTTATTCATTTCTTTCTAGAGCTTCAAAAAACTGAGTACATGGTATTTGCTGGGAGACAGTACTATTTAGGAGATAAGTGTCAGGTCAGTACTCAAAGGAGACTCAGTTATGATCAACTGTTAAAAATCCTTTAAATGGACTATGATAAACAATGAAGTCATTTGACTTCATAGAATTCTCTCATGCTTTTTCTTATTCTCTTCCCTGTAGGTATTCTTTTAAATGTAATTTCTTTCTGAAATCTACCTTTAAACTTGGTAGTCTGATAGAAAAGAAGTTTGGGGATTCAATGTAAACCAGTCATCCACATTCTCTGAGTGTGGAAGCTCCAGGCAGAGCTCAAAATGCACAGGGGGTGCTTTTGATGTAGATGTCTTTAGATTTTTTCACTTGGGCTAAGCAACAATTCTGGATAGTTTTATCTTTCTCAACAGTGAAGGAGAAAAATATTTTTATAAAATAAAAAGGGAAGAGCTAAAAAGGGAGGAGTAGAATGATCTGGACAGGAGATGCAGAAAGGAAGGTCTGGTTTCTTTGGATTCTGAGGTCACATGTAGTGAGAGCACATTTTTTTAATCAATCTTTAGTGCTAATTATTCGCTCAGTGATTTGTTTCTTACTGAGCAGAGCTTTCCTTTTCCTACTTTATCTTCTGTTCTCCTCAAGTTCTTAAGCAGCAGTCTTCCTTGGCACTTATCTGCTGGGCTCAGGGGATAAAAATAAGTTAGGGAGCTGGTATCTTGCCTCTCAGTTGCTCACAAGACTGATTTTGTCTTTTTATCCTCCCTGAAGTTAGTACAGCACTCTTTATTTTGGTTGCTGTTTTGAAGAAATATTTGAGACTCCTGGGCCAGCTCACTAACATGGGACTGGCTGGGAGCAGCCTTTGCTGTTAGTGATTTGTGGACAATATTCTGATGCAGTTTAAGTTTTTTAGAGCTTTTCTTGTTCTCTCTCCAGGTGCGTCTGGAACCAGGAGAGAAGTATTACAATGCTCACATCCAGGAAGTTGGACAGGATAGCAACACATTGACTGTATTTGTTGAGGAGCTGGCAGAAAAGTAAGCAGTGATGACTTCAAATTTAAATCTTTCTGATTGAGGCCTTTATTTTTTTTTTTTCTAATGACCAAAATTATTATTGTAATGCTTTCTTTGAGATCTTGCTGCTCTTCCTTCACTGGAATATAAAAGTGTTCTTTTCAGTTTGGGCTTAATTCACAGAGAGAAAATTGCCCTCTGCTGTTGGGTTTCTCTGGAGTTTTTATGCTGTACCCAAGCAACAAAATAATTGGCACTTCTGGTGAATCTAATCACTTTCTCCCCCTTGCTGTTCAATCATTCACCCTCCTCCAAAGCTCTGATTGACAATATCCTGCAAAAATTCTGTGTTGTCTCCTGCTTTTAGGTGTACCTCTGGAGGCACACAAATATAGGCCAGGGAGAGAGGCTCGGCCCAGGAAATAATAGTGATTAAACTAAAATAGTGTTTAACCTAAAGCCTAGCTTGCCTTTTCTTATTAAGCAAGTAACAGTAATGTGTGCTTGGTGCCAGAGAAGCAGATTATTTATTTTCACAAGCTATTTCCTCTGTCTTGGTGTTGCTTCAGCTTATGTTACTGTGCAGAGTGTATCCCTGGGGCACTGCTAACATGGGTGTCCTTCCTGCAGGCACACAGTTCCTTTGGCAAACCTAAAGCCAGTGTCACAAGTGGCTCCTGTCCTTGCTTGGAATATGACACACAACAGAAGAGGAGCTTATCAGAAAGTCACAGGTGGACACTTCTCAGGAATAGGTTTGTACAAGGCTTCCACACTTATTTCTTCCCTGGGGAAATAGGGGTGTTGCTCATACAAGGGAGTTGTAACTGTAGCAGTCTTTGGATGTTGGAAGGGACTCAATTCCCCTGGTGATGAACACTTGGTGTCTGTAGGGGTTTGATGGAAAGCTGTCTTTCAGACAGGGATTGATTTGACTTTGCAAAAGAGCAAATCTGTTGAAATACAGAGCAAATTTGGTATTGCTCAGAATTGCCCAGAACAAATTTGTTTTTTGAGAACCATCTAAAAGACATGTCAGTGATCCAGAGAGCTTGTCTGACCTGGCAGTAGTAGAGATGCATGGATGGACCAGGAACCCACTAAAATATGGGCTCAGTTTAATTTGGAGGAGGAGTTGTGAGGGTTTTTTACTTTTATGAATAAATGCAGCATGCATAGAGAGGTTTTAACACTTGAGTACTGGTTGGATTAGCAGAAGCTGGGAAGATGCTCCCATGTCAGGTGCTTGTATCATGAATTCCTGCTTGATTCTTTTAAAGAAGGGTCTATAGTGTCCATATTTACAATGCACTTTTTTCTGGAACAAGCCATTGGCTTTCTTCTCTATGGGTTCAAATACTAATTCCTCACTTTATCATTTGAGGCCGTAGCTCAGGTTTAAGGTGTAAATCTCTTTTCTGTCTCAATGGAAACTGCAGAAATGGATATGAAAACACGCAAGAGGATGCTGAAGAAGGTCCGTGGGAAGGAGGTGTTCATGGCTGTGGCTTACAGCAGGGGACAGCCAGTGCTGCCCCCCCGGCTGCAGCACAGTGCTCCCTCAGGGCGCTTCCCTCCCATCCACTGCTCCCAGGGGGCTGCAGCCATGGCACCCTACAAACCCTATCACCAACAGAACCCTCCCAGACAGCACCGGGACTCCGGCGTGCCCAGGTAGGGAGTTTTGAAATCCTGAGCTGGCCACTCATTTCCTGTTCACTCTTGCTGCAGACTGGTCAGGAGAGTTTGTGCTGTTCAGGTAAAACTACAGCTGAAAGGCACTTCTGGTAGTTGTACTTTTTCCCTTTTAAACTCAGGGGATATGCATGTTTTGTAGACATGGGGTATATATATATTACCTGGAGAGAGAACAAGGGAAGCTCTAAAAAACTTAAACTGCATCAGAATATTGTCACAAACCACTAATAGCACAGGCTGCTTCCAGCCAGTCCCATGTTAGTGAGCTGGCCCAGGAGTCTCAAATACTTCTTCAAAACAGCAACCAAAATAAAGAGTGCTGTACTAACTTCAGGGAGGATAAAAAGACATAAAATCAGTCTTGTGAGCAACTGAGAGGCAAGACACCAGCTTGGCCCTCTCTAGCATTCTACCCCAGCCCAGGGAAAAGAGGCTGTCAGAGTTACGACAACTTGTCCTGGTGAATGACAACAAACCTTCCACCAAAAATTGCTCTACCAGGATGCTGGGGCACGAATTGCCTGTTGGCAGCAGAGTGTGAAAGAGCAGGTTTCTTGGTGGCTCTGCAGAAAGAGCTGGGTTCAAAGTGAGCAGGCAAAGGCAGGTGGAAGTGCAGGTGGTGGTGAGTGCTCAGCTCCTCTCTCGCTCCCCAGCTCGTACAGCCGCAGCCGCCGCCCGCTGCCGTGCGCGAACAAGGAGTGCCAGTACGGCTTCGTGCCAGGGGCTGCCGAGGAGCCCCAGGGCCCAGAGGAAACTGTCACTTTCTGTGAGGTCCAAGGAGATGACGCTGCTTTTCCTGCTCTGCCTGTGAGTTATGAACAAAGGGTAAGCTGAAGCCTCTCAGAGAGAAGAGGAGGGGGAAACTAAATGCGTGATGATTCTTAACCAAAACAACCTGCTGTATATTTAGATATTCTTGGAGTGTGGTTTAGCAGTGAATGCATTTTTGACAGTGGAAGACTGAAATTAGTCTAGTTCCTATAAAACCTTCTTGAAACCTCAATTTTTCTAGATATTCCCTTCTTTGTATCCTCAGTAGCAACACTTGTTTTCTTTTAAGCTTGTTTTCATAAACATAATCATGTTTCTCCTTTCTGTTGCAGTTTGAAAACAAAATATTTTCCTCCTGTGCATATCTGTCTAGCTCTAAACATTGTGGGAGAAATCTTTTCACTTGTTTGCCACACTATAATTTATCATTTGGGGAGCAAGATTCAGAAATGGGATAGTGATAGCCTGAGTGTTTTTTCCCTATGAATTTGTAGTTATGATGTTTTGGATTAACATGTTGTTCCTGACACAGTTTCTTCTGCTACCAAAATAGGAGAAAATTGCAAACCTAGACTTTTCTTAAAGCAATCTTTTTGTTGAGTTGTAGATAAAGTGGCAAAGTGTATTCTTAAACTTTAAAATGCCTTTTTTTTCTTTATTTGTAGTCTAAACCTAGTCCAAAGCTGGAGAGTGCTAAAAAAAAAATCAGTTTATACTTGGGTATCTGAATAGGAAAACAGATTAAAAAAACCACAACCAACCTGGTATATTTGAATTTTTTTGCTGTGTTGATGCAGTGAACTATTGTTAGACTCATATTTAAATGAGGAAGAGAGACTGTGCTTAGGGCTGTTTCAGCACCAGTCATTTTTTCTTTGCTCTGATGTACTAGATCTGTAATCTTTGCTCCGATTTTTCCTCCAAGAGTGCCAAGGAATAAGGACACATTATCCTGCAATTTCTCTTTTCCCAACATGAAATCAATACAGCTCAGTGGCTTTTTCTCCCCCTTTGCTAGACTTGCCTGCAGCTCCTAATGAATAGGTTTTCATGTTCATTCAGTGACTTTGTTATTGTCAATGCCAAAGCTTTTTCTCTGTCTCTTCCTTGTCTTGTTTAGTAAAGGAATGTGACATTTCCTGGGGGAAGATGCATCTCACAGAGGACTCTGCCATGCTGCCAGAGGCCTGGTGGGAGAATCTTCTGACTTCCCATCTCTGCATCAACCTTGGAAATCTTTCAAGCCTCTCTGAGCACTTTATCGATCTTGTAGTCACCAGTGGCTTCTGAGGAGAGTTTTGAGTGTCACCTTAGCCACCACAAGAGTGAATCAACTTCTTTTACTTAAGCATCTCAACCCTACATTCCTCCTTCAGAGAACTGAGCTTTTAAACTGGGATGCAGCTAAAGATTGATTTCAGTGCAGCAGCAAAGGGCATGTAAAAACTGAAGGAGTGCTGTGGGCAACCTTGGGGTGTGAAAAAGTCAGGGTTGCACACGTGGATCAGCCTAGTCCAGACAATGCTGTCTATGCCAGCAGCCACCTTCTGGTTCCACTAGTTGGGACTGAAGATGACCTTTCTCCATGGTGATCAGTGTTTGGATGAACTGATCTGCTGCTGGTGTGGGGGGAATGCTCTGGAATGAGGAATGCACTAATGCAGCCCTGACTGGGATCTGCTCCCTCCTTTGCAGCTCTGTTAGAGCTTGGGATAAAGCTGCCTGAGTTCTGGGAGGGAGCAGCTTGACTGCCTGGCACAGGACAATGGTAAAGCTTCTGAACTGCCTTATGTGTGCAAGGCAGAACAGAAGGAAAAGGAAGAAATGTTTGTTTCATTAGAATGGACACACAGATGATGCTTCTAGTAAGCTTTGGTTGCAGCAAGCTGGGTCTGCCAGCCTGGTTCTGTGTGTCTGTCTATAGAGCATGGAAATGTTCTAAATTATTTCTAAATGTGTCCTTCTGACTTTGCTTTTCAGAGCCACAGTAGCCATGCTCCCATTGTCCATGGTCCAGGGACATTTTGGGTAGCAAGGAGAGGTCCAAGCTCTGTTCCATCCAACAAGCAGACCTTGAGTGCCTTAGAGGAGGAAGAAGAAGCAAGTGAAAATGGTGAGTTCTTAAAGGATTAATAGGCAAAAAAATGTTTAAGAGATTGTGTCTTTTAGGAGATGTAAGGAACCTACTTTTGACAATGAAAAGCACACTGACAAAGTGAGATGATACTGAAAGCAGGTTATTAATAGATGCACTGAAGTATAATTGCAGTAACTCCAGATTTAAGCTTTTTTGCCTTCCCCTTTTTTCCCCCCTGAATCAAAACTTCCTGTTCTCTTTCCCTTGTAGGGAAATTTCATGAGGAGTATATCTATGTATCTTCAGGTAAGTAAAAGTTTAGTCTTTACTGATAAAACATTTGGTGAATGTATTACACTCAATTATGAGCTTTTTATATGTTTCTGAAGGATTAGATTTAGTGCAGCTCTTTCAATTAATTTTGCCTATGTCCTCCAGATCCCAACTGTGAAACTGCAACAGTGTTTAGTTCAGCAGAACCCACAGCAAACTTGGTAAGTTTTACTCACAGACCTTTCAGATTTGAGATCTTTGAGGTGTGTGGCATTCATGGAAACTGTCCTTGGATGCACAGTAGGCTAGAGACTTAATAAAATAAATGAAATCAACATTCCTTTATATATCCTTTTGCTTTCTGAATGGTGAGGTTTTTTTCTGAGTCTGCAAGTACAGTCTGAATTGCACTGGATACATTAATGATTTTCCACCTTTGCCTCTGCAAAGAGAGATTGTGTATTTGAGTGCTGTTTACTTTTTTTTCTCTGCTCCAGACAGCACTTGCCTTTATCAGGCCACCTTCAGGTTATATTCCAGTTAATCTTAGCCCTCCTCTGTGGGACTGGAGAGATCTCATCTGTGATAGAACTTATCTTTATTTTTTTTTTTTATTTGAAACTATATCTTTAGTCACCTGCTGCTCCACAGTGGGTGTGAAAGCAGTCCTGAGCATGCCAGAATAAAACTGTGTTTAACTGAGCTGCAGAAGACACTCTGGGTGTAGAGTCCATAAATTTAAAAATAAAAACTAGGGGTGTGGTGTGTGTGCCTTGTGGCTTCTTTGCCACTGAAATGGACCATGCTTTGCTTTGGAATCCCTTCAGGAAGAAGGGCCAGTCTTGGTGTCACCTCCAGATGAAGTAGCTTCCTACAGCTATCCCCAGAAGGTAGTGTCTGGTACTCTGAACTGTATCTCACCCTTCACTGTGGTGGCACTGCAGAGAGGTGACCACTCTGCTTGGACTGTGACACTTTCTGGGGACCCCTCACAGCCTCTGGCAGCTGAGAATGCAATTCCCTGCAAATACAAGCAAAGCAGAAGATGCCTTGCAGGTGTCTGCAACTCTAAGCTGGTATTTTCAAGCCAGTTTTTGCAGAGTTTGGATAGTTAGATCTTTACAGCTAGGATTTACAAGATGGATTTGTGTGAAGTGAGAATTTTTGAAGTGTGTGGTATTTTCATAGTCTTTGTCAAAGCCAGTTGCAGAGGCAGACTGTCAAATGCTCTTGACTCTTTTCCAGGTGTTGGTGAACTCTGCAGCAGTTTCCACCTCCACAGATGTTTATACTGCTCCAGCTACAGGTCTCTCTTCAAATTCTGCTGCCTCCACTCCAGCCAGTGTCATAACAGCAGCTCCCCCACAAACAGCAGTGCAGCCTGTCATAGTATCTCCCTTTTCTGTGGGGAGGCCAGGTAGAGTGTACAGACTGCAGCTGTGGACTTGGAAATCCAAGTTTTCAGTTATATTTTCCCCTCCCTTTCTCCCCTCATCCAAAACAAGTGTTAAAAGGCTTTAAAAAAAAGTCACTTGCTTTGGTTTAAGATTACATAGCTGTAACTTGGCTGCTGGCTTCTTGTTTTGAAAGGGCTGTTGCCCCTGAATTTTTGTGGGAGTTTGGAGGTCTCTGCTTTGGGTTCCCCTCTTGCCACCTTTAACCATTAATGCCAAGGGTTTGCTAGAAAATTCTTTTCAGAAGGCAGAAGTGCAGTGTGACTCTTTCACCTCCCCTTTCCTACAGCTTGTTTTCCTCTTGAGTTGGGGTAGCAAGCCTCTAGAACACCATCACTTCTAGGAGAGTCTCTGGCTGGGGTGTTCCAGTTAATTTTTGTGACCCTTGGTTTCCTCTGTGCAAGGAGATCAGGTGTGTGGGTGCACAGGGTGCACTCTACCTTAGATACTGTACCTGCTTTGCTCTTGGAAAATGGCAGTTATGAAAAAAATCTCTTTTCCTTCTTACAAAGAGCACTTCTCCTGTCTTGTATAACTTTTCATTTAACATCTAAGACATCTCCACCTTCCATTCTGCTCAGTTCTGTCTCACTTTTCTTAGTTTTGTTTTTTTGTTCCTACTCTGCATGAGAGTTTAGTCAGCACAGTTCTCAAAGCTGTCTGCTCACTGGTGCCAGCCTGCTGCTGTGTTAGAGGTGTGGGCTACCTAAAAGGATATTTAACAGTTGTCTATCCAGGAGATTTTTGTCCTGATATGTCTCAAACCTTCCCTTGTTTTTGTGGGTTTACTGTCACACTTCTGAAGACTTTAGATGATTAGCCTAAAGTTGTTGTTTTCTTACATAACTGTCTGCCCTAGAAGTCTTGCCTGCTTTCTAATACGAAGAAATTATTGAAAAATACTTTTTTCCTTAAACTGGGATATATAACTTGCAGATAGAAGTGCAGTTAAGGCTTGAGAGATGGAAACCTTCCTATCTAGTTTTGAAATTTCTTCTGTACACCTTTCAAAGTGATTGCTGAACAGAATTTTGTTAGAGCCTGTCTTTAGGGGCACCAGGGTGTCCAAGTGCATGCTGAATTGTGTAAGTTAACACCTTACTCGTTTGACATACCAAAGTTGACTTTTTGGGTGACATTTGTTTCCTTCCAATTGTAGCAGTTTCTTCAGTGCCATTCCCAGTTTACTCAGCTCCTCTTCCCCCAGTGAGTGAGGTGGGAGAAGCCAGTGCTGTTCTTCCAGCTTACTCCTGTGATCCCAGTGGCAGTGATTTGCCTCGAGGTAATTAATGATGGTGTTTTGTATTTTTACTCCTGTTGATCTCCAGCACACTTCTGACTTGTGTTCTCCTTGGAAGCTTAGCAGAACACCAAGTGAGAATACATAGTGAGAAGAAATTGCTCTCTGCAACTTGCAGGGAATGAGAAATAATATTATAGATGTTTATGCTAAAACATTTTCATTCCCAGTTTGGAATAGAAAGTTTGTATCTGACTCAAATATGTGATTATTGCAGCTCTAGACAGCACCTTAAATAAATGAAAGCCAGGGAGAGAGTGCTTGGCTGTATCATACTTGTTTGTGGCCAAGTAATCACTTTTCTGATAACTGATTATAAGAAGAACTGTGTATTTAGAAGCTGTGCTGTTGCACAGTTCAGTGGGGTATTTTGGTTGTTTTCCTTAATGGCTCCAGGCTGTAACTCTGTGGTATTACAGACCAGGGCTGAGGTGTGGGGTCAGCTTGTTCCTTGGCTGTGTAGCTTTGTCACACACTGCCATCAGCTGGGACAGTGTCTCAGGTCCACGTTGAGCAGTGAGTGCAGAGACCAAGCCTGCTGCTTTCACACTGCCGATGCTGTGCTCTGCAGGTGCTCTGCTGCCTCCCCTGTGCCCTCAAATCCAAGAATTGTTCATCTTGGCTGTTCTGGCCCCCTTCCCTGCTGTGGTAGCATCACTCTGACCCCATGCACACATCAGTGTTCCTGCTTTCCAGCTTGAGTTGAATGCCCTTTAACTGAGGCTTTCCCCACTTGGCAGAATGGGGTGTGAAGTGTGCTGACAAGAATCTGGAGTGGATGTGGATTAATAACCTCTCCAGACCCTGCCTGAAGCTCTTCAGCTGAGTCAGTCCACATCATGTTGGTCCTGTCCTTGGCACAGGCTGTAGGAATTTTAAAGGTTGCTAGTTAACAGTACTGCATGCAGCATTTATGTCACACTGCTGAAGTATAATCTGGATGGCCTTTAAGTTAAGAAACTCAGCAAGTTTGGAGTAGGGCAGGGTGAAGTATGTGGGTGTGCTTGATCTGGAGTTCTGTGTGCTTTGTTAAAGACACCAGGCCTGGTATTGATGAGGAGCAGGACTTGTCAATAGACTGAAGTCCTGGATCTGGGAGGAAATCCTCCTGTGGGCTCAAGCATTACTTGTATCTGCATTTATTCCAGTTTTCATAGCATCTTGTGTCTTGTTTTAATGGTATTTAGGATTTGTCAAGTGTGTTTATTAACCTCAGGTGTCTTGCCCTTGCATGGTGCCTTGTATTTGAAGGAGCTGTTGATAAAAGCCTGCTTGAAATTGCTGTGTTCCAGAAACAGAACACAGCAATTCAGTACTGGCCAGAGCTTCCCACCAGCACAGTGAAAACTCTATCACCAGATAAGATTTTTATCAGGCATCAATGTGGACTTTATATTTTCATGTCAGAATGGGTAACTTTTTATGGCTTAGCTGTTGCTTCATAAGCAGCATGTTTTACTGAAGATGGACTTGATTTCCAGACATCTAAAAGAGGGATCTAAACACAAACTGGTCTCCTGCTGTACTGGTTTCTTTTCCATCATTCCACAGATGTCAGTGTTTCCAGTGTCAGTTTGTCACTTCAGTCTCCCAGCAGTTCCTTTGTACTGTTATTGCTGCTATGGAAGCAGCTGTTTCATTCAGCTCTTCTGCTTGCTTTGCATAGATTTGCATAAACAATTGAAGAACAAAATTGGGTTTTTAAAAAAAAATCCAACTTCTTCCAGATGTAGATGGAATTTCAGTTAGATACTAAAAGGTTTGCACTTGTGTAAGCCTTGGAGTTATTTTTGCTATTTCCCTGATCATGGTCAGTGTTACAGCCAGACCACCAATACCTCCAGGACTAAGCAAGGAAGGATCTGTGAGCATTTCTTCAAACAGCTGCATGGATTGTTGCCCTGATAAATGGGCTGAGCAGTAAAAGAACTGAGAATTGGCAGCAGCAACAGAGGAATAAACCCACGTGCATTTTAAAATTGTGGTTTGCTTTGCTGATGCTTTTGCCTTCCTGCAGCAAACCACAGCACAAAGTGAAGCAGGGCTGGGGAAGTGTGGGAGATGGGTGGGCAGGGAGGCACTGTGGAGCCTGGTCTAGGGCAGGGTGGGTGTTTGTGAAGATGGAATATGGTAGCTCTGGAGGTGTTGCTGAGTTGAATCCCTAAGAAAATTCCTTTTGAGTTGTCTCCCTGCTTTCCCTTGGCTTTAGTACAGCTGGAAGCTCAAAGGCTGTGCTGTGGAATAGGTCACTTGCTCTTCCTTCAAAGCAAATCTGGATTGAAATCTAAGAAATCAATTTTTCTCATGCACAGTTCCAAAACTCCATCATGGGATTAAACACACACCCTCTTTTTTTCTTTTTTTTCTTTTTTTTTTGTCCTTTCAGTGGGTCCACTTTAAAGGTTTCAAGCTGCTTCACAGCTTTTGGACAGTTGGAAATGTGTTTCCAAGTTCAAAACCCTGTTGCTTTTGGAGAGAGAGGTTTCAAAGTCCCTTCACACACCTGGGTCTGTTTCTCAGCATATCACTTACTTGGCTGGGGACAAATTATTCAGTACAGGGAAGACAGAAGCAAAAGACTGTAAGAAGGCAGGGAACTGAGTACCCTTGTGAGGAAGGAATTTATTCCTTATTCCTGCCTCCACTGAGCTTAATATAACAGTTGGGGGCCTCAAAATCTAGTGAGAAGCTCTGTGTTAAGTCCTAGTTGCTTAGACAACTTTTTTGATTGTTTTGTAAAAAAACTGAGTTATCACTTGAGTAATCAAGATGAATAAACCAAAACTAAAGCTAATGTAATCATTGAATTAAATAATTAATTGGCCAGACAAATGCTCTGCCATTGCACAAACATCTAACTGGATTTCATTTAAAAGAATAAAACTAGTTTAACAACAATTTAATTTCAAGGGTAAAGAATGTATCTTGAATATTTAAAGAAAAAGTAGTGCTGAAATACTGTTATTCATTAAGTAAGAATAACTTGAAATGAAATGTAAGTTGCTTTTGCTTCTTGGTTTATATTCCTCTGCTCTTTAATGTGCTGTCTTTAATTTCAGATACCAAGGTCTTGCGGTATTATTTTAATATGGGATTGCAAGTAAGTGCTTATAAACTGAGTATAGAATTGCTTATAGAAACTGCTGGGTTTCCTGACAAATGTACTGATGGATTCAAAACTTCAAGTGTCCTAAATGTGCATTTTGGGCACTGGACAACTAATATAGATGGACTTTCTTTATGGGGATTAAAGCCTGGCTCAGGGAGTGAAGTTCTACCACAAAATGTGAAGTACACCATATTAATTGTTTTACTGTGAGTTGTGGTGGGTTTTTAGCTTTACTTTTAGTTTTTGGGGGGTTTTATTGTATTTTGATGGTGGATAAATATTCTTTCTATGAAGAGAAGGGAAGAACATGTGCCATTCTTAAAGAGGATTTATGTACTTGGATAAGAAATCAAAGACCACGTAGAGATGTGTGGGTGGAGTGTCGTAGGGCTTGTGCAGCTGAGCTCAGACTGGTTAGCACCAATTCTCTGTGTTCTGGAAACCTGCTCTGCTGAAGCATTCTCTGTAGCAGTGAAGTGCAGTGTCAGTGCTGCTGCTCAGGAAAGTAAAAAGAGCACTGTGAGCTCCTTCAACTGAAGAAATGGGGAAAATCTCTGATTATGGCAAAGTTATTAAGTGGGAATCTTCTTTCTCTGTAAAGACTTCAGACACCACAGCAGTGTGGCTGTTGCTGCAGGTAGCTTTCCTGGTAGGCTGTGTTGGTTTGATGGGGTTTTTTGTTTGTTGATATGCCTTAAAAGGGTTAGGGAGGGAAAAAAAATTTGCTTTTTCCTAACTTTAGCTCTGAAAGTAGCAGTGATTTGGAGGAGGGCTGGAGAGTGTGTGGCTGTGACCATGTTTTTCCTTTTCCTGCAAGTATTGCCATCAGAGCTGCTGGCCTTCCATGATGTACGTGCAGCCAGTGCTGCCTCCATCTCCAGTGGAAGTTTACCCAGCCTATGCTGAGCCAGCTCCTGTCCTGGATCAGTCAGTGCCCCAGCTCTTCCCTGATGCTGGGCAAGCTGAGGTCCACCAGGTCCCCTTGGAGGCATCAGCAAATGGTTTGTACTTGAGCAATGCTGCCTTCATACTCATGAAATCCTGCATAAAAAGCCCAGCAGTGTGGCTGAAGTGTGTGAATGTGCTTTTTGTTCTGTTTTTTTTTTAAGGAAACTTCCAAAACACAGAGCCTCCACCCCTGTCCTATGGGCCAGTGTATTACCCAGTGGTGTCAGACCCCTTCAGCCAGCAGCCTGTGCCTGGCTTTGACTCTGTGGTTCCTGCCTACCGCTACATTGGCACCTGGCATCCTGTAAATCCTCCCCATGGAAATTCCCCACCTGTGGCCCAGGCTGGGAGCTCAGGAGCACCACCCCAGGTGGGCTACGTGGCCTCCCCTACCCCTGCACCTCCTGATGCACCTCAGGGAATGTAAACCTGGGAGCTGGAGGCTCCTCCTTGGCTTCTCGTTTCTTGTTTGGCAGCTCTTGTTAATATTGTTTTGTAAGTGTTATCCTCTCTTAGAGAGTTGAGTCAGTTTGCTCAAATTTCATGTTTCTCTTTAGGTTTATGCTACTGATAGATGACAAGATGTTGCTTTAGTTGATTAGGAAGGCATAGAGAAAAGTACTGTAGTGCAGGGAACAAGCACTACAGGATGTGAGCAGAGGAAGTATGTGAAAAAACATGCTGTGACTAGAGACCTGTTGGGTATCTCTGAGGGCTTGCACTGAGCACTTAAACACCTGGTTCTTGCTGAAGCACTGAGCCACTGCCATCACAACTCAGGTAAACACTGGGCTCAGGGTCTTTAGAGGGGGATAATAATGTTTAAAATAAGTTGACTTTTTCAGATTTTGCAAAACAAAGGTGCTTTACCTCTAGTGGTCACATATTTGTAGCAGCTGTATTTCTTCTGTCTGACTTTTTGGTGCATAGGTTTCATGGCTATGCAAAGTGTAACAATAATGTTTTCATCTGTTGTATATTGTTCTATATTTGTAAGATTTGTTTTGTGAAAGCTGTTGCACATACGGTGGTGGTGAAGTTGCACTGACAGCACAAAATAAAAGCATTGAACATCTGAAAATGAGTGGTCATTTATCACTGGCAGGTAATGTTCCTGACAATTAGCTATCCCACAGCCTGGGCTGAGGAAATGCACTGGTGTGGGACAAGGCTGTTGTAATCTTCTGTGAGAAAGCAGCAAAAGCCTCAGTGTGGAAATGAGAGCAGAATAATTCCTGGTAATTACACCTTTTCCCCTCTAAACTCAGGCACAACATGCTTGGCCCTCAAATAGCCTTCTACACAAAATTTAAATCAGCTCTGTTGGCCCATTCTGCTGTTTGGTGATTTTTTAAAAAATAATTTTTCCTTTCTGCAAAACCAGGTGGTGGTGAAAAGGGGATTAAGTGCAGAACTGGGAGAGGGAAAAAGTTGTATTTCCTTTTGGTATCCCTTTTTAGTAACCCTGGCAGCAAAACCATATTAGGAAAAAGTGATTTGTTACATTTTTGTCTTAAATTCATGCAGCACTGTTGGTGTTGATAATGTAACTCTGTAGGGGCAGGGCTGCAAGCTCAGCTTTTAGTTTGTCTACTGCAATTTCTAATTGCTGTACATTTAATTTGGCAATTTAATAATGGCTTTTCAAGATGGAGCAGCCAGGTAAAAAATCAAAGCGAGATGAAAATGACCCCTGAATAGCAAATTTGATTTTGAGCTGCTGTGCTGTTTTTAAAAACAAAACATTTACACAAAATTGTTTATCAAATAATGGGTGGCCTTTGGAGGAGAACTTGACTTGCACAGATGATTTTTGGAGAAAATACCATGAGGATTTTTTCTGAAACAGCATTCACTGGCCTAACCTTTTAAAGGAACTAGTAAAGCCTGTGTTTTATTTTAAGGAATTTAAAGTGGCACTGACCTGAGCACAGTCTCCATGCTGGAGCCATGGAGTGAGTGTGTTTCCATCTGTCATATCCCAAGCAGTTTCTGTCAAGCACTGAAGGGAATGGAAAATCTTCCCCTTTCAGGCTTGAGCTGTGAATTCTGCCTCCTTTCTTCCTCTCTCACTGAGACAGCCTTGCTGTTTTCTATACACATGGTTATCACAGCACAGTGTTGGTGTTTTGTCTTTTGGTATTAGTCTGTCCCTGGAAGTTAACTATTTTTTTTTAATTGGAAAAACTGATAATTCTGCTACAATTCTCCTGGCTTTTTTGGTTTTGCTTACCGACATAGGACCTGGATTATTCACCATTAACCATGGCTATTTTGGCCTTACTGGCCATTTTGATACACATGAAAATTACTTTAATTGATATAACAACATGTCATATGTGGCCAGTTAACTTATTTATGGATTTGATACACAGAAGTACCTCTGTGGCTCATTTTATGTGTTTTTTCCAAAGCTTTTAAGCCTCAAAATCAGCTTTTTGACCTAGCAAGCAGGGGCTGTGGGGAGCAGGTAGCAGTGTGTGAATGCTGTCCATGGATAGGAAATGCCCCCTCTTTATTAACAGCAAAAGAGCTCAGAATGGCACAGAAATTTAAGTGATTGCTGGAGTCTTTTATTTCAATTCTGTTTCCCAGAATTGTGTTGCAGTACAACAGCTCTGCAGCACTTTTCTGAAACACAAAAACAGCTGCCAAAAAAGCCACAGCTCTGCCCCAAGCACAGCTGACCTGCTTTGTGCTCCAGCCCTTTCCTCAGCTGGGGTTTGCCAGCTGTGGCTGCAGCATCCCTGGACTGAACACATCCCTGGCCTCACAACATCCCTGGACTGAACACATCCCTGGACTAAAAACATCCCTGGACTAAAAACATCCCTGGCCTCACAACATCCCTGGCTCTGGGGCTGATCAGCCTTTCCAGGGGCTGTAGGATAATTCACACCAAAATCACACCAAGGGCTGGGGCTTGGTTTGAGAGGTTTGGGATGGTTTTTGTTGGGGTTTATGCATGTTCCAGGATGTGGGCTCAGGGTCTTTTCTTTAGTGGGGAACCCAGTGCCAGCCTGGTGCTTTTCCAGACCTCTCTGGCACATGTTTTAGTGTGATTATTTTAGCTTGATTGCTGTTATAGTTTGGTACCAGACAAATGCTCTGGGTTTTTTATGCCCAGCAGAATTGCTGTGAATGGGGATATTGGAATACAGTTTGAAGCCATAACCATATTTTATCTTTAGTTAGAAGAATGAAAAAATCCATGAGTATTGATTTCTATCTGGAATTATTTTTTTCTGCAGATCAATGTTTTAAAATTTTATTTTTATTGGACTTCTTGAATCATGTTGCCTAATAGTAAACTTTTAAAGCAAAGATTTGATGTGGGGAATGTGGGGGGGTTTGGGTTGTTTTTATTTGCTTTGTTTGGAGGATTTTTGTTGTTTTTCATTTTGGTTTTTGGTGGGTGGTTTTTTTTTTTTTTGTGGATGGCTTTTCAGCCTTGAAAAGGGAGAACAGAAGAGTTCAGCCCAGTTTTCACTAGTCATGCTGCCACCTTCTTTCCTTCACTGTGTTTTTACAGATGAAAGGCAGAGGCTCAAATTAAATTAACACCTGCAGGCTTTGTGAAGTGGCAGCACCATGGAGTGCTGTCCCTCCATGTGAGCCCCAGAGCCAGGCCTGTCCCTGCTGACAGGGGAGGCTCAGGCTGCACACCAGGGAGGGTTTCTCATGGAAAAGGTTCATTGTTGAATGGGAGGTGCAGAGTCCCCATCCCTGGAGGTGTCCAGGGAACACCTGGATGTGGCACTCAGTGCTCTGGGCTGGGTGACAAAGTGGGGATCACCCACAGGCTGGGCTCAGTCTTGGAGATCTTTTCCATCCTGAATGGTTCTGTGATTCTTCTGAACCTGCAGGGTGGACAAAGCAGTGACCAGTCCCAGGTGTGGGGCTTTGGGATGTGGCTTCTCTTGGGATTCAGTGTTTGAGTCTGAGGAGCAGGCTGCAGCTGTGTGAGCTGCCAGGCTCCAGGGGGATGGCTCTGTTATCTCTGTTATCTCTGTTATCTCAGCACCCCTCACTGCACAGTCAGCCCACGCTGGTGCTTGCAGAGGTGTCACCTGTGTCACCCCCAGGTCAGCAGGGCAGCACCAGTCCTGCACTGCCAGCCTCTGCATCTCTCTGATGGGACTGCAGTTCCATCTGGGATTGTGGAAATGACAAATACTGCACAGAGAGACTGTGCTGGCTCTTCTCCAGCAGCACTGGCCACTGGGCTGTGCCCTGCTAATGCTCCTGTTTTCCCCTTCCTCACATAACCAAACCAATCCCTACAGAAAGTTTCTTTTTCTAGCTCAGTTATTGTTTGCTTTTGTTTTTATGTCACTCCTACGTTCCATTTCTTTCAGCAGTGCTGCTGGGATACCTTTTCTTATATAAAATTATACCATCAAAAGCTGCATTATACATGGAAGATACCCAACATATAAATCCAGGCCCAGAATTCCAAGTAGCTGCTTTTTTCATAAGGGAGGAAGATAAAACCCTTGAACCAGAACTTTATAGCTTTGAAATAAGATCAGAAATTAAATTTTGCAGGGCAGACCTGTATCTAGGAGCTCCTAGCCAGTGCTGCTGACCAGATTTCACAGTCAGCTGGGCTGCAGCACATAGGAATCAGCTCAGAGCACGTTCAGGCACTGACAGCAGCCCAGCCCTCCCTCCAGTGGGGTGACCTGCAGCCCCAGAACAGGTGCCTGAGCCCTGACAGGCTGTTTTTATCTTTTAGGCTCTGTTCATGGCAATACTTTTATTCCAGATGCTAAATCTTGCCTTCCCTGGAGCAGCTGAGCATTTTGCCACAAGCTTTGGGGTGACCCAAGGCAAGGGTCAGTCTGTGCTCACAGCCGTGATGAGGGCTTGAGAAAATGGACTTTTAAGAGAAAGTGGAATATCCCCTAATGAGAAAATTGATGGACCATTCACATACCTCTAAATTTCCTTTATGTATTTTTTTCTATTCCCTCCCCTCCCTGTTTTCATTTTCCAATCAATTGCAGACATGTGGTTTCTAACCCTGTTTAAACCAGTACTTTTTTCACGTGTCATAGTTGAAAGCAAAGTTGTTTCTTTTGATGCTCGTGGTGATTATTGAATGTGTGATTTGTGTAACTTTTCAGGAAGTGCAATAAGAGGAGTGTGCTGAGTCACCCCCTGGCTTTGCAGGCACAAGGAGGGGGTGGAAATCCCTGCCAGGTGAAGTTCAGTCCCTGTTTCTGGAATAAAGAGCACAACTGGAGATTCACAGTGCCTTAACTTTCAACTTTTAGCTTTCTGATGTGAGTGGGAATGTGCACATCCAACTGCAAAAACTCCTTATATATTAAAAAAGGTGCAGTCTTTTGTTTTTATGCAAATATTTACATTTCTGTGACTGTGGATCCCTGGATTTTGTACAGCTTTTGCCATGGTCAGTGTTAATTTGTGTGTCCACGTTGCCTCCCTTGTGCAGGAATCTTCTGCATTCCAAGGGAAGGGAATTGCTGTGGTTCAACTTGTGGATAATCTTGTTTTCCTGCAAGCTTGACCAAAAGCCTCTGGTCAGAGATGGAAACCTCCTGAAATGTATCCCCAGGACTTTAATGAGATCTGCTGGAGGACAGCTTTCCAGAAGCAAATTATGTCAATACAGTTCTAAGTTGTTGCTTAATGACTCCCTTGCACTATTAGCAATATTGCTAATTGTGTGGCCAATGCAGTTGTGCTGGGCTGAGGGTATCTTTGGGGAGTAAATTAAAATGAAATTACACTTACTTAGACTTTTCTGTGCAGGAGTAATTGCATGCATGTGGTGAATTTTATTTACCAACACTTCTAGTAGGTTGCTATTTTCTGTTGTAGCCAAGATAGAATGAATATTTTGGGGCTGTTTTCTTTGGTTTGGGTTTTTTTTCCCCAGCCAGGTGTTGTTCAGCTCTTGCTCAAATTTGGGTGATCAGCTTCACTGGAGGCACACAGGACTGTGAGATGTCAATTTTATTGAAATACCAATAAAGTCTTCATAGAATCAGAGCCCTTAAGTGCTCCTCTAACCTCTGACAGCCCTTGAGAAGTCTCTGCTCAACTTGTTTTTTAAAAAATCTAAAGTGTCAGATCTGTTGCTGTTCATAAATGTTTATTATCAATAGGCAGCTGGAAATGTTACATCTGAAAAGGTAGAAACACCTTGATTTTTTTCAATAGGCTTACATTTTTTGGGAAAAAAATTAAATGCTTTTTATTTGTTTTTTTCAGTTTACAGTTAAGCTAAAAATACACATAAAATAAATAATTTCATTTGTTATGTACATAGTTTCATTTTGTACAGGTTATACGAGGGTCTGACATGGAGTCTGCACTAGGGGTGGAAGAGATGCAAGTAGAAAAGTACATAAAACTAAGCATCTGTTTTTGCTTTTTGCTCTTGCCCTTGTCTCCAGGGGTGGCTATTACCACTCAACTGGCAGATTCTGAGGTCCCCACTCTGTCTTTGCATACACAAAATTCTTATAACATGTAAAAGCTCTTTTGCCTGGAAAAGGCCTTGGAGTTTTTGAGCAAAACTAAAATAAAGAAGAAGGGGGTAGGAGGATGGGAAAACAGCCTCACTGTTTTGTTATTCCATGAAATAAAATGGCATTCTAAAATATGCTTGGGTGTGAAGGCTGTTTCTGTGGTTGCTTTTTTCATTAATGAAGATTTAATTTGACAATAAAACTTGATTGCTAAAAAATCTTCAGAGTCAGCCCAGGTCTCCAGGGCTCCCATATAGAAAATAGAATACTCAAGCATCTGCTACTGTCTTTTACTTCTCAAAATCCTTAGCCCTGTAGCTCCCAGACCTGCCTTATAAACACCTCCAGTAGTTTTTAAATAACTGTACAATAGCCAGAAAAAATAGCTAAGACCCAAAAGTGCCCCCTTGCTGAAAAACAGCTATTTATAGTCAAAAGGCCTCACTCTGCTGGCTCAAGGTATCACAGTGTTCTGTCAGCTCCTCCTGGGGCACCTCTGAGCCCTGGGCACAGCATCTCTGCTGCCTCAGGGGTGCTGCTGATGTGGGAATGCTTCCAATGGGATGGAAAGGAAAAAAAATCCCCCAAACAATCCCCAAAGCAGGCTGTGCTGAGCGGGGATGGCACAGGCTGCACTGGTGTCCCCATGGGTGGCACTGATGGAGAAGGGGCTGGCAGGAGGCAGAGGGTGGGACTGGAGCTCCAGGGGTCTCTTCCAGCCCAAAGCAGGATTCTGTATGGGAGGAATGAACCAGGTCTGAAATTGTGGGTGGTTTGAGCTCTATTGCTGTTCTGCTCGGGGGTTTCGTTTTGCTTTTCACACCGTAAAAAAACCAGAGCAGGTCAGAGCGTTTCCCTGAAGCACAAAATGCTATCAAAGGTTTGGAAGATGAGGATCAAATGCTTTTTGCTTTTTAAGTGTACTTCTTTAGATGAAACATGTTTTCTTTTTAGAACAATGGTTCTTGGTCATGAATTGCCTCCAGAGCAGTTGTTGGTCTGGGTGGAGGCAGTTGCATGAATAGTATAGAAATTACTCCTTTGTAAAAAGGGCCTGAAATGGGGAAAGACATGTGAAAATTAAATTTAATCAAATTATAAATGTTTAGGAAATAAACTGATGTGGCTAGCCCAGAGTATTCTGCATCTCCTCCAGTAAAAAATCCAGTGAGGAAGTGACTTTATAGCTGTTTCAAGTCACACATTCACTGAACACTGCAGATTCTGTTGGGGGACACTTTATTTTAGATGCTTCTCCAGAGAGTGGATTCATTATCCACCACAGTCTCCCTGACTCCAATTAATTTCACCATGACATTAATTAAAGTGCCTGGTGCTTGCAGCACACCTGGGAAGGTGTGAGCAGCCCTGGCCCCTCTCTCAGCTGGGGCTGCTGTGCCAGGGGGGCTGGAAATGCCCCTTGGGGGGAAGAGGGGCAGAGCACCCATCCCAAAACCACCTCCAGGAGGTCTCAGTTAAACCCAACCCTCATTAACTCCACCAGCCCTGGGGGCTGGGATGGTCTGGATGGATTTTTGCCATTCTGTGGTGGAATTGCAGCAGAGGTGGGAGGGGGGTCCTGATCCCTTGGGAATCAGCCTGGGAGGCTGCACAGAGCTTTGTCTGCCTGTGGGACAGGGGTGGGCCCTGCAGGAGGAGCTGACTGCTTAAAGGAGAGCTCAGCCAGCACTGAACTCCTCCTGGCTGACTGAAACATGCTTTTCTTTGGGATTCTGGTCCTTTGGAAAGGAAAGGAGCAACACCAAAGCGAAGGGAAGGAGGACAAACACGTCATGGTGCGAGAGCAGTGAGTGCTTGGGTGGTTTCCAGCACCCCAGAGGTGATGCAGATCCGTGCTTACACTGCTGTCACTGTCCAGATATCCCTGTCAATGACATCCAGGTCCCCAGGGCAGGGACCTGTAGGTGCTCCTGTCCCTGGCAGGGAGCTCAGAGTGCCCAGAGTGCCCTTGCCCTGCCAGTCCCCTCTCAGAGCTCCTCTTGCTCAAACCAAACACCTTTATCCCGAGTGAGCACTGAAGAAAACACCTTGTACAGGGAAATGTGGGTGAGGAGCCCCTCCCAGGGATGCAGGGGACAGTGTCCAGCTGTCCAGGCTCCCCCAGCAGCCAGTGTTGGCCACTCTCTGCTGCCTGGGTGGGTGCCCAGAGCTGCTGTCCCCTCTCCTGGGGCAGAGCAGCAGGGCCACCCTGCTCCAGTCCCAGCCTCCCTCTGCCCTCCTGTGACACCCAGGTGAGCTCTCCTTGCCAGGGATGGGGTGAGAGGTGATGATCACTGAGGTGATGATGTGAAATTTCCCTAGAGCCCTACCCTGGTGTGCACCAGTGCTGAGCTGCCTTGGAGCCCCCCACCCTGTGCTTAGAATCCTGTTGTACCAACCAATTTTAACCTCTTTCAAAGGTAAGGATTTATAGTCATACATTAATATATTTATTTAAATACTCTTAATATTTACAGTGGCTGCTTCTGCTAAAAATCATGTTAGAGGGGCTGTGGGGAAAGGGGTGGAACACAAATACAGGAAGGTGACATTTGGGGTGAGGCATAAATCACAAAAGCAAAGGTGACAGAATTTAGGCTTCCAGGGTATGCTGCTCCTGCTCTCTGTCTACTGCAGAAGTGCCCTAAATTCCCTTCATGGGGAAACCATGCGAGTTTCCTACATGGAAAATTATCATAACAGACATAACAGTTAAATCCTAACCTGAATTAGTTGTAAGAAAATAAAAGTAACCTACTACTGCTACCAATGTTACCTACGTACTGTATATAGCGCCTTTAAATTGCAAAGTGCTTCTAAACACTGAACTAACCCCCCCTGCGAGGTAGGTGAGTATTATTATCCCTATTTTACAGATGGGGAAACTGAGGCATTCCAGAGGCTGAGTGACTTGCCCAAGGTCACAGGGGAGGCAGAGGCAGAGCAGGGAGGGGAGCTGAGCTGAGCTCCCTCCTGGCTCTGAGCCTGCCCATGCTTCCTCTGAGGGGACACGGGTACAAACACAGCACTATTTACATATTTACCAGCAAGTGAGCCATGTACAAATGCAGTTATCCAAATAACCTGCACTGATAATTCAGGTAATTTCTTGTTTCTGAAGCAATTTAGGTAATCTCTGACCTGAGTACAAACACCTCCCAGCTCTATTAAATTCTTAACCCTGGGTGTTATTTGTTAATTTTTTAATTGGTGATGATGCCCCATCCCTGGAAGTGTCCAAGGACAGGGTTTGGAGCAACCTGGCCTTGTGGAAGGTGTCCCTGCCCATGGCAGGGGGCTGGAACAAGAACTTTAAGGTCCCTTCCAACCCAAACCATTCCATAATTCCATGACCATTTGCAGGTGTGCTGTTTTACAAAGCCAGGTGAAAATGACACTGTGATGAAAAAAATGCAACTTCAAGAGCAAGAAACCTAAGAAAGGGCAAATGGTTGAAAAATCTCTGTTATTCCTAACTCCAAACTCCTTGCATACATACAAGGGTCCTTCTTGAAGCCCACAGAATAAAGGCCAGGTGTGAACCAGCTGAGGCAAGGAAAGGTTTAACTCCTCAAGTGTTCCATCAGCTCCTACCCTGACCCGAGACAGCACAGGGGTCATTCACTGATTTCTCTGCAGAAAATAAGAACTTTCACTAAAAAATACTTTCATTTTTGAGCACTTGAAAGCAGAAAAATACTGGTGCAGTCCCAAATACTGTGCTGCAAGTGAATTAAGCAAAACCTGGGTGGGTTTTTTTTTAACAAATGTATTTTTCAGAAGCCACTTCAATTTCACTCCCCTGAAGCTCCTGTTTTAGCATAACAATAATTCACCAGCTGCTCCAAAGTCTATTGCTATCAACAGGGATGCATAGATGCAATCAAAGAGAATTTTGCCTTTTGGGGGGACCAATTGGAGTTTTTCAAATTCCTGGACACGTGTATTAATCACAGCCAAATCAAATATTGGTGTTGAATTCCAGAGTCAGCTCAGACTCGCTGGGAGCAAGGAAGGATCTCAGCCGTGGAACAAAGCCCAGGGGAGCCCCAGCCAGGGGGCCAGGGAGCATCTCCCCCTGCAGATCTGCACTCCACTGCCATGGGGCAGCTCCCAGCCCTGCCCTTTCAGCACCAGCAGGGGAACTTGACTCACACAGCCTGCAGGGAAGGCATTTTTGCATTTTCGGGGGCAGCACTGCTGAGTTAATCCCTCTCTTTGTGCTGTTTGTACCTGGTGATGCACTGGAGTGACACCGTGTGAGCGTCACCAGCACTGGGTGCTTGTTCTCACTGAACACTTCAAAGCCTTTCTGCTGTCCAAGGACACAAACCCAGCTTCTGGCCCAATTTGATGTAATCTGCATAACTGTACTTGAATTGTTTTCATTCTTCCTCCTTACCCAGGAAATGCCCCAAAGATTCTCTGGCCCCAGTCAAGCAGAGTTCCCAGACTGCACACTGGGTTAGGTGAGGCACCAATGGACCCAAACTCACCCCCCTGCAGCAGCTCCTGCTCATGTGTATCTTGGCAGAAATGTGCTCAGTTTGGTTTCCTGACCTGTGGGGCCTTCATTGTGACCATTGCCTTGGTGGGTTCTCCCCATTGATGGATTTGCTCCCCCAGCCAGGGGTGCCTGATTTCCTGAGGGAATGATCAGCAAGCTGCTCCCCCTCGGGTTTTGCAAGTCTCCTCGTGTACCACCAATGTCAGTTTGCTCAGCCTTCCATGAGGGAAGAGGAAATGCAGTTTTCAAGACAACCCCAACCCTGCAATTAGTGTGAAAGCCCGAAATCTGTTGATACAAAAATGCCTTTCACTCTGCCTTAACTAACACATCCAGAGGCTTAAATATTTGGGGTTTTACACTGCCTGCTGAGAACAAGACTGCTGTCATCATAAGCAAGGAATACAGAAATGCCATGGAATCTCTGCTCCTTGCTGCTGGTTTATCCCAACCCCAGGGGGGCCCTGGAGCCACAGAGTCTGCAGTGAACACTGAATACTGAACACTGCCCTGGGTGTGCACTGAACACTGAACACTGCCCTGGGTCTGCTCTGAACACTGAACACTGCCCTGGGTCTGCTCTGAACAGTGAACACTGCCCTGGGTCTGCTCTGAACACTGAACACTGCCCTGGGTCTGCACTGAACACTACCATGGGTTTTTGGGGTGCTGGCACCTCAGCTCTGCCCCAGCTGCTGCAGCACCCCCTTTTCTCTCTGTGTTCCACCTGCTGGGTGAAGCTGCACGACTGCCCAAATGAAAAACCCCACGAGGGGAGTTTTCCCCCAAAAGAGGAGGGAGAAAGGGTTAAAACTCAGGCAAAGCTGCAGGGGTTCCAGCATCTGCCATCCCCCTGAGCCTCGGTGCTGCCAGCAGAGCTGCTCCTGCCCCTGCTGCTGGAGTCTGACCTGCTCCAGGGGCAGGTGTGGATTTTCCAGCATTCTGTTCCTCCAGAGGCAATTCTCAGCCCAGCTCCCGGGTGAGGAGACTGCTGGCAGCCACCCTGGGGAAATGCTGGAGCTCCACAGCCCCTCCTGGGAGCAGAGCCCTGCAGGAGGGCAGGAACAGGGACAGGAATGGGGGCAGGAATGGGGACAGGAATGGGGACAGGAATGGGAACAGGAATGAGCCCATTCCTGAGCTGCTGGGAAGCAGCTGACCAAGACCAGCTCTGAGGTGAGTGCCAATCATCTGTGCTTCTTAGCAGCACTGCAGAATAAAGTTCAAGTATCCCATTGTTAAAAAATTAAAATAAAACCCCCTAAAAATCCCTGTTAAGAATTCAACCACCTTGCCCTTGATGGGTTTTTTCCCCCACTCTGATGCTCCTTGGGACAGCAGCAGTGACAGTGCTAAGCTCTGTCCAGATACTCCCACAGCTGGGGAAATAAAAGATAATAAAAGATCCACCTCCTGGCACACTGCTTTTTGTTGCACCTCAGAGAAGGACCTGCAGAGCTGTTCCCTGCTGCTCAGGCTGCTTTTCAGACCTGCAGCTCAGGGGCCCAGGGACAATGCCCTTCCTCAGGGGATGGATTTCCCCTGACACCCATCAGAGGGGCAGCAAAAAGTGAATGCAGCACTGGAAGTAAAATCAGGAATTGCAAAATAAGGGCAAGGCTTAGAGCTGGGTTTTGGTTCAGCCTATTAGAAACTACTCTGAGGTTTGTATTTCAAGCAGCCAGGGTTGTTTTGGGTTGTTTTGTTTTCAGTTCATCTACACAGGAGTTGGAGGCAAGGCCAGGTGCTGGCTCCCACTGTCAGCCTAATTGGAAGGTCCTTCTGCTCCCCAAAAGGGAAATTAGGTAAATAAGCAAATATGTTAGCAACAAAAACATGTTCCAGGTGGATGATCAAAGGGGTTTCATATTCAGAAATACTTTACAATATTAATATAGTGGCCTGAAAAAACAAGCACAACCAAAAGGAGTCATATTGCTTAAAGGAAACAAAAAAACCACCAGTTATAGGTCAAAACCCTTTTAAAAACATTTTCAGTGTGATTCTCAGGCTCCTGCTGAGCAGCTGTTTGTGTTGATGAGGAACACTGAGCAGGATGCAGAGCCAATGGTGCTGGACAGCAGCACAGAAACCCAGCTGGGGTGGGATGATGATGGGAGCACTGGAGAAATCCTTTCCTCAGCCACCTGCATGCCTCAGGTCTGTGGGGTTTGGAGACTAAGACTGCATCCAAAGGGATTCCTGTGGTTTATGGCAACCTTATAAATGGTGAAACCATTCGTTTAGTATTAGTGAGTGTAAAAAAAAGAGTAAATTAAAAAAGGTGCAGATGGCTATTAAATAGGCTGTAACATAAGTAGGTTTGCACTTTTTTTTTCACCTGTGGACAGAAAGGAAACAGTGATGCTGAACCAGATGAGAGCAAACAATTACCAATACTTGGCTGAGTTTTGCAGTGAGAGTGAAGAGAGCTTTGCTCAGAGCCGAGTGGTAACGTGATCCTCCTGCCCATCTTTCCACTGGTTTATAAACAAGTCACAGGCCTCTCCCCACGAATCAAACACATCCTCTGACGAGTCTATAAGTTTGGAGTTAGAGGAACAGATACTGGAAGCACAGTGAAGGGAACTGGTACAAACCACAGGGCACTCCTTGCTCTGTCCTGTGAGTCTCGTGTTCCCACTGTAGGCCACCTCATTGAGGTTAATTTCACTTTTGGAACAATTCTCTTCTCTCTCTCTGTCCATGGGAGAATATTTAATGTCTTTCCACATGTAGTGTGGCTGGATGATCCCGTCTGAGATGGTGTACATGGGTTCTGAGCTGGGCTCGGGCACGTGGCCGTTCATCTTGGAGAAGAGCAGGCCCAGCCTCTTGAAGGATTCCTTCTTGGAGCTGGAGAGTCTCTGCACCCGGTTCCCGTTGCGCACGAACGAGCGCTTGCTGATCCCGTTGCTCTTTGGCTTCTCCTCCACCATGTTGATGCCAGACATGGTTTTAATCAGGGCAGACACGTTGAAGTCCTTTTTCTTGTTGGCTACATTGAAGGACACGCTCTTGGCTCTGGGTTTTTCTCCAGCATTGTCCTCGTTTGTCTCCTCCTTTTGGGACACCTCTGTGCTGCTGGTAGAGTAACTTCTCCTCTGGGGCTTCCTGTTGCCCAAGAGGTCAAGAACTTCATAGCGAAAGCTTGAGATGTCCTGTTTTAATTCCTGGGGCAAGAGGAGACAGGAGTTACCCCCAGCAGCCTTATCTGACGTGAAGGAATGACCACATTCCCTCGGGAGGGCTCAGCTGTGCCAGTGGCTGGTACCAAATCACACAAGAACATCACACCCACGTCCAGTGCCACACACAAATGTGTTGGTAGTGCTGAGAACTGGGGACAAGGATTTTGTCTCCAAAGGCTGGGGACTGGCCCTGTTGATCAACCTCCCCCTGCACAGCCCAGAAAGTCAGATAAAAGATTACAGAAAAGGGAAAACTGCTGCAGTATGGCAGGGATCCTGTCTGGCTGATAGGTCCAAATTTACATTTGTTGGTGAGTGTTTTTAATATCCACCAATCCCAACCCATTCTTTGGCTCTGTCTGCATTAGGATTGGGAATATGATGTTGACTCAAATCACATATTTCACTCCTACTCTTTTCCACTGCTTTTGTCTGCATAGCACATTGTATATTAAAATATGGGAGGTGGTCATATAGGAAGACACTCAATAATAACTCACTCTGCCCACAAAACCCCACAAGCCCATCAGATACATTCCCAGCTTCAGTCACAATCCTATTTGCACACATACAAATCACCTTAACAAGCACTGCTCAGCGTTTCAGCTTCAAACTCTGCAAGTGGCTGTTTGAATTAATAAAACAAATTATTATTGAGGAATAATAAATTACCTTGAAGTTTTCTTCAGTTAAACCTTCGTTGGTTTTGGAAGTTCTTATCATTGCGGCGACGTATCTTTTCACAAGATTCCTTATCACTTCCTGGAATAGGAAACAGTCCAAGTGATTCAATTGCTGGATCAGCCCAAACTCTGCTCTTGCTGCGTTCCCCTGAGCTCTTGCCAACAGCAGCTGTCCTGACTCTGCTGGTTAAAAACCACTCACCACCAGAAACAAAATGCTTCCTTTTAAGCACAGCAAACCTTGGGAAGGGGTGATACAGCTTCCATCTTATGGATACTCAGTTTTTAACTAAAGGCAAAGCAGTTGTTTTGTGCTGGGGTTTGTAAATGTGCAAGTCATGGAGAAAAGAAATTCTAGGAGTGCTCTCTCCAAGCAGTTCTTGGATGTGCTCTTTAATCTCAGCTGCTGAAAGGTTTTACAATTACCCATCTCATGTGCACACTGTGTATCATGATGGGCTAAATTTGGCATCTGAAGGTGATTTATCAAGTATTTGAAGCCAAGGAGGCTGTGTTAGCAATAAATAATATAAAGAACAGCCAGGATCCCATGGGTCAATGGACATTCACCTCAAACCACATCTGCAGCTGCCTGAGTATTCCCCAAGGGCAGAAACTCCTTTAAGGGTGGCTGCACCATCTGTGGGCAGCACTGGAAGGGCCAAACCACACTCTCAGTGACTTCTCCAGGGACTCTCACTCCTCTGTGTCACCTGTCTGCTACACTCCATGTTTTTGGTTGGATGAGCTCCATTTTGCTCTGCTCATGTCTCTCCCTGATGGCTTCAAAGAAGCAAACTGGTGCTTTGAGCTTGCACATTTATCAGTGCTGGCCAAAACACACCCAGGCTGTTGTGCCTGTTGTATGCAGGGAAGAGACTGCTCCAAACCTGCCCTGCATCTCCCCCACTTCACAAACAACACCAAGCTGAAGATGGTGGTTGCAGCAAAGCTTTGCTGGGAGGTTTTTCAGAGATCCCAATGTCGCAGCCCTAAGCTGTGCTGTGAAGTCAGAAAGCACCATATGTCAGTTGTCAGAGGTGACTAATTAAGTTAACCACCAACTTCTGATAAAAGTGTTCTTCAGAAAGCAGGAGATGCCTTAAGTAAGACAAATTACTGATGGCTTTTGGCAGTGCAGCCTCATGTACCACCAAACATTTTGGAGAATTTTTTTTCCTTCCAGCGTGCTGGCATAATGCATCCCACTGAATTCAAGGGCTGAAGCTGGTGTTTTTAATGAAGTTTCATCCTTTTGTAGGTTGAGTTTAATGAGTACTTGATGACAGGCAGGCTGAGAATAAACAAACCAGCAAGATTCAATAAAGGAATCATTCCTCCTTCCTGAGCTGTCCCTAACAAAAGAATATCCCAACCACAGTCTGAGTTAGGGGTGCTTGACAAAAAAGAGCAAGAGAGGAACAACACAGGTGTGTAAAAATGCTGCAGAAATAGTTTTAGTCAGTATGTCCTGATGGCAATGGGGATGTGACCTTGACTTCAGCAGCCACACTGATACCTGCAAGTTTTCCACTGTTCCAGAGGGGCTGAAAGGCAAGGACAGATTTACTGAACCATCCACCTCCAACGAGGAAATGCTTTAATCCATGATAAGCTAAATCCTCTTAGAGGACCTACACTTATCAAAACATATTCTGGAAGCAAGCAAGAATTGAAGTATTGGAAAACAAGGAGGAGAAAGAAACAGCAAGTAAAAACTTTATGTGCCCAGAAGTTTACCTGGTAATGTTGATTCTGAATCAGGTTGTCAGCGTGACGTTCCTGGAAAGAGAAAGGCACAGGGGTGTCACCTGTCTGCTCCTGCCTTTAGAGTTCCCCATGGCTCTGAGCAAGTGTCTCAGGTTTAGCTGGGGGTGTGTTCTATCATTATCTGTTAGAGGTGGGGCAGTTATCTTCTGTTAATTGGGCAGTTTTTTCTTTATCTCTCCCACAGCCAACCCTCCCTCCAGGAGATCTCTGCTGTCCATGGCCACTGAGTGTCCCTGCAGGGCTGATCCCATTCCCCCATCCCATGGGGAGATGCTGTGCCCAGGGCAGGAGCCAAGCATTCCTACCTGGATCCAACCTGAGCCTGGCACAGCACAGCAGCCTTTGCCCCCTGCATTGCCAGAGGAGCAGCTTTCTGCTGCCCTGCATTGCCAGAGGGAGCCCAGGCCCATCTGCAGCAGCCCTGGAGCTGCAGAGGAAAACTCCCCCCTTGTGCAGGATCCCTGCTCCAGCAGAACCACAGCTGGCACTGCAGGAGGGCTGAGCCCCCCTGGGATGGGGCTGGGACACCCCCCTGGCACACAGGGGGACAGGGCATGGGCTGACTCTGGCAGTGGGGTTTTTTGTTTGTTTGATTGTACTATTGCATCTATGTTTTAGTTTTCCCAGCAAAAAAAATGTTATTCCTATTCCCATATCTTTACTTCAGAGCTTCTTAGTTTCAAAGTCATAATAATTCAGAGGGAGGGGGTTTACATTTCCCATTTCACAGGAGGCTCCTGCCTTCCTTAGCAGACACCTGGCTTTTCAAACCCAGACAGCGACTGATGATCCAGCAACCTCCTGCTGATCCCTCACAACCCTGAATATCCCCAACACCCCCCAGAACCAACCACAAGCCCGTGAGCTCCTTACTGTGAATGTTTTGAGGTTTTCGTGCCTCTTCTGTTCGTTGTCAGAGTCATCTCCTGGGCACAGCTGGTTGTGGATCCACTTGCAAAGGTACCAGACCGACTTGGGGCTGGGGACAATGTTGAAGGGAGGGGGCAGAGTGGCGCCTTCATCAAAGTAACTCATCCAGAGCTTCGTCCGCGCAAACTTCCACTCGATGTCCGCGTGGTCCTGTGGGAGGAGGGCAGAGACCATCAGCAGCTGCAGGCAGCTGTTCCTGGGGCCAGGCTGAGCAGGGGAGCTCAGAGGGATTTCCCCAGCTGCAGGCAGAGCAGCGTCACTCCTTACAGCTCCCTCACTGGGGGTGGGCATCAAAAAATGGGTGTGAAATGTAACTGGAGTGAAAAAATACCAACCACTGAGAGACCAGAGGAGAGCAATACCCAGCAACGAGAATTCCGTGTGATAAAGGCCAGAGAGCAATACCCAGCAAGGAGAATTCCCTGTGCTAGAGGCCAGAGGAGAGCAATACCCAGCAAGGAGAATTCCATGTGCTAGAGGCCAGAGGAGAGCAATACCCAGCAAGAATTCCATGTGCTAGAGGAGAGCAATACCCAGCAAGGAGAATTCCATGTGCCAGAGGCCAGAGGAGAGCAATACCAGCAAGGAGAATTCTGTGTATTGGGCCAGAGGAGAGAAATACCAGCAAGGAGAATTCTGTGTATTGGGCCAGAGGAGAGAAATACCAGCAAGGAGAATTCCCTGTGCTAGAGGCCAGAATAGAGCAATACCCAGCAAGGAGAATTCCCTGTGCTAGAGGAGAGCAATACCAGCAAGGAGAATTCCCTGTGCCAGAGGCCAGAGAAGATAATACCCAGCAAGAATTCCATGTGCCAGAGAAGAGCAATACCAGCAAGGAGAATTCCCTGTGCCAGAGGCCAGAGAAGATAATACCCAGCAAGAATTCCATGTGCCAGAGAAGAGCAATACCCAGCAAGGAGAATTCCCTGTGCCAGAGGCCAGAGGAGAATTCCCTGTGCTAGAGGCCAGAGGAGAGCAATACCCAGCAAGGAGAATTCCCTGTGCTAGAGGCCAGAGCAGAGCAATACCCAGCAAGAATTCCATGTGCTAGAAGACAGCAATACCCAGCAAGGAGAATTCCCTGTGCTAGAGGAGAGCAATACCAGCAAGGAGAATCCTGTGTGCTAGAGGCCAGAATAAAGCAATACCAGCAAGGAGAATTCCCTGAGCTAGAGGCCAGCTTTGTCCTTAAGAGGTTGTGCTTATTACTTCACCAATGCAAGAAGCAAGAAAACACATTTCTTATTTTGCTCTTTGCTAGCACTTTTATTATCACAAACCACTGTTCCTCACGTCTAAATCCAATGAATTCTCATACTCTTCCCTGGGAAAAAAAGTCTTCCATAGTGGTTTTTGATTTGTTTTTTATAGCCGCCATTAATTCTGCTCTTATAAGGAAATGACACATTTTATGTGTGCCATATTTTACATCTTGCCTCTGCATTATCCTTACAGAAGCCAGGAGACATTTTACTCTTGGGTTGGTGGGTTTTGTATTTATATTATCACCGTGGTGGCTTGCTGTGCCCTGGTGTTTTTCACCCCAGCAAAGTGGAGGTGGGAAGTTAACACCATCATTTCACAGCTGCACAGACACAGGGTCCATACAGTCCCCAGGAAAGGAATGCTGAGTTATGGAAGAGACTGACCTTCCAGACTTCAGAACAGTTGGGTTTGGGGAGCAAATATTAGTCAATTTTTAATGATGGTGGAGCCAACCCAGTAACACAGTGCATATTCCCTCCAACACCTGGGTAGAGGCAGCTCCCTGCAGCCAGAGATGCTGCAGAGACCCAAACCAGATCCCGTGCTGCTCTGTGCTACTTTTAAAGTTGAAAAAAATGCCGCTGTTTCGTAGGTTCTGCAGAAATTCTGACATTAGGCAGAAAGGGGGGGAAATAATTAGTGCTGAACGCAGCTGACAGCAGCACACTGAGCAGGAGTGGTGTAGTGTGTGTTGTTACCTCTGCAGAGCAGCGCTGAGCTGATGGCTGTGACATTTCAGCATTTGCGCGAACCGTGTCTGACACCAGATTAAACCAGAGCCACGGTGATTCAGGCTAAGAGCAGCACAAGGTGGGAGAAAAGGACAATGCAGGAGTTTAATTTTCTGAGGAGATTTCAGCGAGGCTGGAACAAGCAGCTTATTGAGCGAGGGGTGCTGGGCTGCAGCTCTGGCAGGCAGGCACTGAAGTGTAGGACAGGGAGTTTAATAAAATATTGCTGAACATCTACCCAAAAAATTACTACACTGGCTCTCTGGCCATGCTCCAGCACCCTGACACGGGTAAAATATGCTCACATTTTGACAGTGAGGTGCAGCTGAACTCCATTTTGGTAATGTATTCAAATGATGTGCAGCCCTGGATTTAGAATGACTGTCTCAGTGGCTCAGGAGCACATTAATCTCTGCAGATGGTCTGAACCAGCCCAGAACATCATTGTCCCCTGCCAGTTTACCACAGGGGCTCTCTGCAAGCCACAGGGGAGCTCAGAGGTGCAGCCTGTCCTGCCCCCTTTTCCTCAAACACCATCACACCCCATAAACGGGGGGGGTTGCAGCATTGCTGTGAAGTATCACGAGTCGATGCTGCTGGAAATGAAACCCTGGGTAGTAAAAAAGGGCAGTTTGTAGCAGTGGGAATAACTGCCACCGGGAAGGGAAGGGAAGGGAAGGGAAGGGAAGGGAAGGGAAGGGAAGGGAAGGGAAGGGAAGGGAAGGGAAGGGAAGGGAAGGGAAGGGAAGGGAAGGGAAGGGAAGGGAAGGGAAGGGAAGGGAAGGGAAGGGAAGGGAAGGGAAGGGAAGGGAAGGGAAGGGAAGGGAAGGGAAGGGAAGGGAAGGGGACTCCTGCTCATTTTTAGTTCATTTGTCTCTGCCTCAGCCCCTTCCAGAAGCAGGGCTGGCTGCTCCCTGCCCACACCTGCCTCATGCCCATCTTTCCACCTGAGCCTTCCCAGGTCTGGGCAGCCCGAGCTGAAACAAGAGGAAGGATGGGCACTGCAGGCCAGGTGAGCCCAGAGGGACCAGGGAAGGGGGAGAGAAGGGGCCTGAGCTGCACTTTCTGTGCCTCACCTGGATATAGAATCATTTCTCATGGAAAAGCCTTCTGAGATCATCAACTCCAGCCATTCCCCAAGGCTACCACCACTAACCCCTGGCCCCAAGTGCCACATCCACCCTCCTTTTAAATCCCTCCAGGGATGGGGAACCACACCACTGCCCTGGGCAGCTGTGCCAGTGCTGGACAAATCTTTAGGAAAATGAATTTTTCCTGGTATACAAGCTAAACCTCCCCTGCTCTTCACCAGGAAAAGCCCAGTGGCAGCTGCACGTTGCTGGTCTGAGCATCTACAGCATTTTGTAGGGGAAGATCTGCACAAGCCCAGGGTTAAATCACACAGCCCTGCTGGGGCTGAGCAGGAACTAAACCTGCAGCACTGCCTGGGGCAGCTGGGGAGCTCTGGGCAAGGCAGGAACGGAAGGACAGGACAAAGACTTATTTTGGATAGAGACAGATCTTCTGAGTTCATTGTCAGCACAGGAGTAGGTGTGAATGTGCTGCCTTCCAGCTCGGCAAATTCTGTGATATTCTGTGATGAATCCACCCCTCCCCTCTACCAGAGCCCATCAAAGGCCCGGTGTCAGTGTGGGATCAGGAGTTTCCCCCAGCACAGCATCAAAGGGCCCGTCCTGGGCCAATGCAGTTTGGCACTGGATGCTGGATGCTGTTTGAAGAGGAAGGTAAGGCAAATCTCTACCTTGGGGATTGCAAATTTGTTTCTGGGAAAGGAAGGAAAAGGCTTTAAAAGCTTTTCTGCACAAAGTGGGTTGTTTTTTTTTTAACTTTTTGTTCTTTCATTTTTAAAATATCTGGATGGGCCACTTCATCCCTGGAGTGCCCCAGGCCAGCCTGGGCAGGGCTTGGAGCAGCCTGCTCTCATGGAAGGTGTCCCTGCCCATGGCAGAGGCTTGGGAAAGGTGATCTGACCCCAAACCATTCTGGATTCTGTGACTGCACAGGCTTTCCTAGGGCTGAGAGCTGTGGAGCTCAGCAAGGCCTTCCCTTGGGAAGTTTGGAGGCTGCTCTGAACAAATCCCTGCTGGTCTGGGTGTGCCTGTGCATGCTGGCTTCACCCCACCTGCATTTCTTCTTGTGCTGTCTCAGTCAACAAGTGCACCACAACCTCTCTGAAAAGACAGACCAGACCCTCTGTACCAAGCTCAAAGTGTTTTTTCTCCCCTTCTCTGTTCTGCTGCTGCAAATTCCCCAGAGTTTGCAAAGGCAGCCTGTCTCAATTATTCACCTTGATGTTTTGTGAACCTGAGCAAATCAGATGAGAGCTCCTGGCAGCAGTTTTGTGTTGGAAATATACAGCAAAGAGACGCTTCAATTTTACTGACAATGTCTTTGTGTGCCAGGAAACCACCATTTTCTTGGTTAGAGCCCTCCTGAGTGCTGTAAGCAATAAAATCCTCACACAAAGCTACAGCTCCCCGAACTCTCCTCCCTGTGCTGAGCACCAAAAAACCACTTCAGTGTCTGTTCTGTACCCAGTTCAAAGCTGGGACACACAGCCAGGACATCAGTCCCTGCACTGGCTGGGAATGTGCCCCACCAGGTGTGCTCCAGATTTGGGGTGTTCCCCACTGACTGCTGGCCCCTGGGCAAGAGACATTTCTGGGAGCTGCCTGGGCCTGAGCAGTGAGTGCAGGATCCTCCCAGCCCTGTGTTGCCTCATGCAGTGTTCTTAGATGACAACTCTTTGGGAACATTTATAATAACCCCACATTCACCAGCTTTGCCAGCGTGACCTTGCTGCTTCAGGAATTTGAATCTGAGTTGGGATTTCAGCGTCCTCTCTTTGAGAGCTGCTGTCTCTCTCACCCTTGTTCTTGTCACCATTTCCTTTCAAGCACTGCTCAGCGTTTCAGCTTTCAAACACTTCACACTTAAGAGGGCCGAGCCCTCAAGCTCAAAGAATCCACGAACTCAAAGAAACCAGCACTGGCTCTGCTGTGAGGAAAAAAACCTGTCTCACTTCCTATCACAATGTGAATGTGTCATCCTGGCCACATAATCCTCTTGCAAATCTCTGCCATTTGAAGTGAGAATTAATCTCCCACAAAGATTTCCCTGTGGGATGGCTGAAGCCATTTCACTGTAGCAGTTGCAAATATTTTCTAATTCAGTCAAAGTGATGTATTCACAGATGTGCCAGATTTTAAATGATTACCTGCTACACTAATTATCCATGGTAATTCAGACATTAATCTCCATCCTCATCTCTGTGTAGAAAATGTGTTGTTTACAGTTTCTGAGATGTTTTCTATAAAGATTTCCATCACCTCTCCTCCTTGGGCCATGCAGGTTGGGTCATGCTTTGCCAATGACAGCAGTGAGCCCTGACCCAGCACACAGCCCCAGCTGTCTGGGAAGATGCTGTCAGCTTTCTGCATGAGGTGGACACTCTGCCACAGGCTCCAGGTTCCTCAAGCTCTCCAGGAGTTATTCCAGCTCCCTCCTGCCTGGGGGCTGGTGCAGGGAATCACTGTGAATTCCTCTTAGCACACAGGAGCTGAAGCTCACCCCATGGAAAGCCTGTGGCAAGTCAAGGCATGGAGTCCCATCTCCTGCTCTTAAGTTCTTAACACCCCTGGAAGCCCTGGGATAGCCCCAAGTTTTGGTTGGCTCAGGGCTGAGATGGATTCTGGGTACCCTGTGGGTTTTGCAGCTGTCCCTGCACTCTGGATCAGGCTGGTGCAGATCTGTGGTTCAAACCCAGGGGCAGGGTTAGATATTAGGATAAATTCCTTTATTGTAAAGTGGTGAGGCCTTGGCACAGAGTGCCCAGAGCAGCTGTGTCTGTCCCTGGATCCCTGGCAGTGCCCAAGGCCAGGCTGGACAGGGCTTGGAGCAGCCTGGGGCAGTGGGATGTGTCCCTGCCCATGGAAAAAGGTCATCTTATTGCAAAAGTTCCATCCTTCTTGGTGATTTCTCATGGGCAGCTCCTCACAGCACTGACTCCTTCACAGCTGAGCCAACAACTCTATTTCTCTTCTCCACCACCTAACCCCCTCTTTTGTAGCACCCATCTTCTTACTGGACACAGCTGTGGCCCATTAAGGGCAGGGGCTGTTCCTTATCTTTGGTCATTAGTACAGCTGCAACTCCTCAGGAGTGAGACTACCTTCTGCACTCTTTATTTTTTCACATTCTATCCCTCCACATAATAAGATGATCTTTAAGGTTCCCTTCCAACACAAATCATTCCAATATTTCTATGAAATCCAGTGCTGGGGTGATTTGAGCTCAGCAGCCAGGCATGCTGAGATCCTTCAACTTTTCCATTGTCAAACAATGCCAGGATGATCAGCTCCATGCTTTTCCACTATCAAACAATGCCAGGATGATCAGCTCCATGCTCTTCCACTGTCAAACAATCTCAGGATGACCAGCTCCATGCTTTTCCACTGTCAAACAATCTCAGGATGACCAGCTCCATGCTTTTCCACTGTCAAACAATGCCAGGATGACCAGCTCCATGCTTTTCCACTGTCAAACAATGCCAGGATGACCAGCTCCAAGATGCTCCAGCTCCTCTGTGCCACTCAGGGGTGCCCAAGGGCTCCTGCCCCTTGCTCTGGGAGTTCCTGGGATGCAAATCCTGCCCACAGCCACTTGGAAGGAATAACCTACAGAGATCTCCAGCATCACTCCACCCTGGCTGGCACCAAAAGGGCTGTGTGAGCCTTTCCTGTGTTTCATTACACAACAGGCAGTGGGCTGGGCTGGAATCAGGCTGCTGCCTGTCAGATGCAGATACAGATGGCTCTGACAGTGCCCTGGGGACCAGGCTGGCTGGCTGGCTGTGGCTGAGTGCCTCTCAAGGAGGGCTGGGAAGCTTTCTGGCTGTGCCAGGAGTGCTGCAGTGATTTCTGCAGCAGGAGCAGCTCTCTGCTGCTGTCCCACCCCAGAACAGCCACCAGCAGCAGCCCCACAGGATTAGGATGTGCCCAAGCTGTGCTTTGCTCTAGGAAGGAAGGAGGAGATGGAACATTTACCTTGCAGGCTACTGAGTAAGGGAGGCTGGCTGCCCCAGAGGCACAGGAACTTCAAAGGTGCCTTTTTTGCTGTGTAATTAGCAGTGCTGCAAAGCCTAAGAGAAGTCATTAGACTCTATTCAATATATTTCTCTCTCCACGTGCCTCTTTATTGCTCTGTGCTAAACCCAGAGCAGGAAACTGCACAGAAAATGCATCAGGGCTGGCTTTCAAGCACAAGAAAGATGCCCTTGTGTGTCCTGAACAGAAAGCACTGCAGAAAGAGGGTCAGGAGAAATTTAATCCTTACAGAGCTCCACACAGGCAACTCTTGTGCTGTTAATTTTGTAATATGTGTCAGGCAAACTGGAAATAACATCAGCAGAGCTCGGGGCTTTGGTGACAAGCTCAGAGAAGCAAGCAGCAAATTCCAAGCAGGCTATTTGACGTAAGTGGTGCTTAACATTTTTTTCAAAAGAAAGGATGTCATAGAAAGAAAAAGTCTGTGAGAAAATCAGGAAGCTACAAAGTCAATTAATGCATAGGTAATTCAGCTGCAGCTGGCAACAAACGACTTTGCTTTCAAAGCTGGGGATGACATACTGAGGGGTAAGAACTTAATAGGATCAATCTCCAAAATAATACAAGAAAAAACTACTAAAGGAGGACAACCTAGCATTAGGAAAAGCAATTAGAACAGTGAGGGGATGAGACAGCCAGAGAAGAGATGAAAGCTCTGAGGAGCACAAGGCAGGTCCTGGGCAGCTGCTGCAGGGGCAGTGCCCTGGGACAGGGCAGAGGAAAATCAGGGAAAACACACCTGGAGCAGCCCCTGCAGCAGCAGCAGGCAGGGCAGGGGGGAAAGGGAGAGCAGCTCCAAGGGGGACACAGGGGGATTTTGGCTCCAGCACAGAAAAGGAGCATGGGCAGGTGCTCAGGAAATGCTCACAAAGAAATAATAGCACTGGGAAACAAGGAAAGGGAATTATTGGACCAGGATGCAGGTAACTGACTTCAGGTAAGAGCTTGTCTGGTGTCACAGCGTTCACAGGGGTCTGAGGATGAGGGCAGAGATGAGGATCTGGCTCCATGTTTCAGAAGGCTTGATTTATTATTTTATCATATATATTACATTAAAACTATACTAAAAGAATAAAAGAAAAGGTTTCATCAAAAGGCTAGCTAAGAATAGAACAGAAAAGAAATTATAACAAAGGTTTGTGGCTCAGGCTCTCTGTGTCCGAGCCAGCTGACTGTGATTGGCCATTAATTACAAACATCCAACATGGGCCAATCCCAGATGCACCTGTTGCATTCCACAGCAGCAGATAATCATTGCTTACATTTTGTTCCTGAGGCCTCAGTTTCTCAGGAGGAAAAATCCTAAGGAAAGGATTTTTCATCAAAGATGTCTGTGACAGTCTGGCAAAAGGCAGCAAGGCTCTTAGGAAAGCAAACAGCACAAGGAAAGAAAAAACCTCAAACCCAAAGTTTTATACAGCAGATAAACCATCACTGGGACTGTGAGCCTTCAGAACCTGAAAGCTGGGGAAGATCCCACATGGCAGAGTCCATGAAAGAACACACTGTAATAGAGGAAGTGAGGAAAAATTCCTTAATTTTGCAGTGTCCAAGGCCCCCCACTTGGGAACGGCCAGTGCAATGTCAAGAAGACACAGCACAGGACCTGCATTTTGTCATGGGTTGGATAAAGCACTCCATCTCTGGAGAACAGCCCAAGAGGTTCAGGAATTATGGAAATGGGGTTGGTTGCAATGGAAAAGAAAGCCACAAGTGGGTTCTGAGCACGCCAGGTGGGGCAGAGAGCAGGGACATCCCCCCTGGGTGACAGCCCTGCAGACCTGGCACAGCAGCTGTGGCACTGCCCATCCCTGCCCAGAGCCTTGGCTGCCTCTGCCAGCCCCAGGGAATCAGTTTGTTTGTACTTGGGAAATGCATGCTTTAGCATCTCTGCTATTTATAACTTCCATGTGCAGAAGATATTCATAATTAAAATTTTTATTATGGCTTGCAATGTGCTGCATTCCACAATGTATTTAGGTTATATGTACATATATAGATATATATCAAACAGTTTTCATCTCCCAGCAGCATCTTGGATGGAAGCAACGATAGCTAATGAGAAGGCCAGGGAATATTATATTGGAGAAAACACAGAGAACTGGGGATTGTGCTGGTTTTATTGCAGTTAAATTATGGGAACTGACACCTTTTTGTTTCTGCAGTCATATTCCAGTTAAATTCAGTTTTTATTTTAATAGTCAAATAAATCTGAGCAGTGGGAAGGTCATGCAGAGAAACAGCTCTCTAAAAGCCTCAGCAGGAAGATATCACCAAGGCTTTGTTCTTCCTGCCATCCATTCTCTCTCCTCCATCACTGCCTGATAAGAGCCTCTTTTCATGCTGAAGGTCAGAGAGATAAGGGGCATCTGTGCTGATAACTTCACCACCTCCAGCCAGGTCAAAACCAAGTAACTCACACGTCCTGGGGAGCTGGAGGGCTGAGCAGGCATGGGTAACCCAAAGTGTTGGAGTGCTGATGGCTCTGTTAGTGCTAAGGCAAAAAATAAACAAACTTAGCCTCATTTTTACTTGCCCTATTTCCAGAAGATTGTCTTTGATTTTTTTCTGCAAAGCCAGTCAGGCTGGGATTTGATCTTCAAAGGTCTTTTTTTAACCCAAGCCATTCTAAGAGCTCATAAAGTTCTCATTGCTAAAGGTATCACATGTGCAATGAGATTGCAGATGATACTTGGAGATACTGCTGGGCTCAGGAGAGTGCCTGTTCCTCTCTGAGCAACCATTCCCAAAGCTCAGGAATCAAACCCAGTTCTCTGTTCTGGCCTCAGGGTGCTCAGTCTGTCAGTCCAGGCCACCTACTGCAGGTGGATGGGAACCCTGGATTCCCAGGATGATTCCCTGGCACAAACTTGGCCTGGCAGGAAGGAGCACTGCAGAATTCCCCACTTTCCACTCTGTGTGCAAGCACTTGGTCTGACCTTGGCTCCTCCAGCTGAGCTGCTGCAGGTGAGCTTCAAAGGGGAAGGACAAACCACAGGCAGAGCCCAGAATCCAAAACCCAGCCTGTGAGTCACGGTGTCCTGCTGAGGATGGAGCAGAACTCTGTGAAACTGGGCTGGAACAGCCTCTGGGGCGTTCTGCAGGTGCCAGGCTTCACCTCCCCAAATCTCAGAATTCCCTCATCTCCTCAAACCAAAGGCAAGGCTGCTGCTCCTCCTGTCCCCTCCCTGCTCCTGGCAGGAACACGACTCTGTGCAAGTGCTCAGGCACCAAATGCCTCAGTGCTCTGCTCCTTTATGGCTGCCCATAAACTGCCTTTCCTCAGCACAGGAGTGGGGCTGGATTATGTGTTTTACTGAGCCTGCAAAGGTCACAGCACCAGAGGGAGCAGCAGGTGCCCAACACCTCTGGAAGGCAGCCTGCTCAAATGCAGTGCCTGAGCTTAGCTGCCAAAAATTGAGTAATTGCTCAAAAATTAAAAAATCCTGTGTCCTGACCATTTAAATCTATCCTTGAGCCAAAGGGAAGGGACAGATTATAAATGTATGAGATTGCTCGAGCCTGTGAGTGAACCTTGAGCTGTGCACATAGCACTGACTCAGGAGACAAGGCTCTGTTTTCTCCCCCAAAAAGCAAGGGTTGTAACTGAGTGGCTACAGGGAACAGGACCAGCAAACAGAAACAGGTTATTAATCACATCCCCATTTAATTAGGAGTGATTGTGTGTATCCTCTCTCACCTGTATGATCAGCATCCATTTATTTGCAAGATTGCAGCATGTTGCAAAAGGAAATCTCTGAAGCACTGGCAGCTAAAAAGTCATATTTCAGAGAATTCTTAGTAATATAGCTGTTTCCATTGTTCAGTACCAGGGGAAAGCTCTTCCCAGATAAACCCCTTTTAGTATTTCACTGCTTTTTCCTCAGTAATATTCTTCCTTTATCTTTCACTTTTCCCCTTTTCTCCCGCCTTTCCAACAAGAGTCCCCTCGATGCAGAAGCACAAGATAATGCTAATTGAGCTTGTCAGGCCTAAATAAAAGATGGGATAATGCAGGGGCTGCAACCTATGTGGTTCCATCTGGAGACTTCAGCTTCTATCATGTAGCAAGAGCAAACCTTGCTGGGCTGCTCACACGAAATGGGCAGAGAGTTATTGACCTGTCAGGCAGGGCACTGGGGTGTTAACCACACCAAAAATCCCCAGAGCCCAGCCCTGAAAATTTCAAAAATAAATGCCAGCAAACTCCCTGGAATATCTTACATCAGCCAGGGCTCATCTACAGATTGCAAGCTCTTCTCTTTCTTTTGCTTAAGTTTAACTTTTCTGCCCTGAGTAAGCCCCGAGATGGTTCGGCCATGGTGGTTCCCAGGGACACAGAAACTCCTGTGGTTTCAAAGACTGAAAGCAACAGAAAGGCTGAAGCTCCTGATTCTGCTGCCAGTTCTCACAGGAGAGGCAGGATTGGATCCCAGGATGGAGCACAGGCTTTGTCTGGTCTAAGAACAGAAGATGCAGCATGTGAAGCTGGAGCACATCGAGTGCCTCTATTTAGAGGCTCTGCAAACACCAGATGAATATTAACAATGTGATTCAAGTCCATGGGTTACATGTAATTAGGCCAAAGCCAGCAAAAAGACAAACAGTTCTACACCTTCAAATGAATCCTTTAGCTTGCTGACAAAAAGCAATTAAGCTGCCTGCCAGTCTGGAGCCAGGCTCCAGGGCTAATTTCACACACACAGGCTGTATGGGAGCATCCCAACACACCCCTGCTGAGTATTTCCCTTCACTTTCCAATAAAAATCTGCTGGGAGTCCCCCCACATCCAGCCCCAAGGTCAGAGAGAGCACTCAGCCTGGGGAATCAATCCCACTGCTCTAGAGATGGGCTACAGCTCCTCAGGAGGGAACAGGAGTGGGGAACCAGCATTTCTTCACATGGATTGCTCTCCATGGGAAATGGAACAGAACTCATGGGGTCATGGAATGGGCTGAGGTGGGAGATCTCAGGTTTCTGTGGTTGGAATGGCTCCTGAGGTGTTAGAAAGTCTCTTTTTTCCCTGTGACTGAAGAAGAAGTCGAGATTCGTTGGTTCTGCTTTTCAAGGTTGTTTATTTTCTCTTATCTATTCCATTCCTTCTCTGACCTGCTGAGATCTGTCCAGCATTTCGGGTTGTGGCACAGTCCCTTGGGGTGGTGTTAACTTTTTATACTAAGAACTATGTGTACTTTATTTACAATAACTTTCCAATGCCTATCACCTATGTTAGACAGTCTGTCTCTACTCTAAACCAATCCAGAAGTGTCACCATCACAGCAGAAAATGGAGGACAAGAAAAAGGAGAATAAGGACAGGACACTCCCAGATTTCTCCATCTTGCTTCTTGAACTCCCATTCTAAATCCCCAAAATTCTACTTTTTCACCCTGTGACAAATTCACTATCATTCTACTCAAACTCTTGTGGTTTGTAAATGTTCACACAAAGTTGGTAATTGTTTCCAAGAGTTAAAATCGAAGGCTCAGGTGTTTTTGACTCTGTGCCAAGGTGTCTGAGTCCCCTGCCAGGGTCTGGAGTCCTTCAGGACAGCCAGAGGAATGTCTTGGGTTCCAATAGGGAGGGAGCTCAAAGCTCATTCCATTCCAACCCTCTGCCACAGGGACACCTCCCACTGTCCCAGGCTGCTCCAGCCCTGTCCAGCCTGGCCCTGGGCACTGCCAGGGATCCAGGGGCAGCCCCAGCTGCTCTGGGCACCTGTGCCAGGGCCTCACATCCTCACAGGGAACAATTCCTTCCTCATGCCTGATCTAAACCCACCCTCCTTTAGCTCAGGGCCATTCCCCCTTGTCCTGTCTGCCTGTCCAAGTGTCACTGAAGGCATTGACTGAGTGCAGGAGAATTTCCCATTTCAATTAATTACTGGTGATCCACAGATGAGCACAGTAATTGAGATCTGGGTAATTACAGCTGTGCTGTATATGCTGCCCAGAATAAAGCAGAGGTATGAGTGTGTCACCTGCACCTCAAACATTTCTGCATGTGGGCAGTGGCCAGCCAATGTGTGTGCTGGTCAGCAGGAGGCTCTGAGGGCCACAAAACTGAGGGGCAAAGAGGAGTATTTCACTCCTCTGCAAACCAAGGAAGAGCCACTTCATCCTCTTTCCAGAACCCCCTTGTTTCACTGCACCATAAAAAGCTTCAAGAAATATTGATCCCAGCTTGTACTGGCAACACAACAAGAGCATAATTTCATTTCCTGCTGTATTACAAAGTTAAAAACCGACGGCTTAATTTCTAAGAAATTCAAATTAATGGTGCTGAAATGAGCCTGGGAGATGAACATTTCCTGATGCTTTAAAAGAATTTAGTTCTGAGACCAGATTTAGGAGCTGGCCTTACCTGCAGAGGGGAACAGCAACCACCCCAAAATCTGCCAAATGCACGGACTGGGCAGCTGCTGTACTTCAAACTAAGTTTATTGATTCATAAAATTCCTCCTTAGCCAAACCACCAGGTAATAACTGTGCAGGTCGTGCAAGCAGAGGAACATTTTCTGACAGTCCTGAGGGTCACAAATCACAGTGGGGAAGAGAATTTCTGCTGGTGCTGTGAATTAAACTGGGTAGCAATTACTGCCATGGTGCTGAGGGAGTTCAGCTGTGGCAGAAAAGTGGAGGAATCTCTGTGCTTTGCAGAAGAAGAAAAGTTTGAAACTGCCATCTGGGGGAAATCCAAAGTTATTGTGGAGACAGTGTAATAGGGAGCTGAAAAATCTTTATGTTTCTCTGTGCCTTAATTTTTAAGCTCTCTAGCCTGCAAAAATTGAGAAAATTCCATATTTAATATCCCTATACTTACAGCCAAAGTTTTATTTATTTTTGGCTGCACATGCCATTTCTGTTTAGTGTACAGCTTTTGTTTTGCTATGCAAAATATTTCTTTTCTTCATTCTCATCCTGAACTACTTGTGTTAATCCACTCCATTTAATTTCATCATCTAAAACTGCATCCTGAGGTTGGTGCCCAGTGCCCTGATTCCTGCAACCCAAACACTGGCAACTAAGTTCCAATTTAGACATACACTACTCTCAGAGACACGCTTAAAGCCTTTTTTATTATTTTAAAGACTGCAGCCTTTTGCAGGAACAGCTGTCTGACATGAGCCAGCTTGAAATCACAGAGATACCAACCAACAGGAGGATACAAAATACAATATTCATAACAATTTTGTGACTTTATGCTCACTGCTGAAGTCATTATTCCAACATCACAGACACTGCATTACACACTCGAGGCTGCAGCACTTTCCCACATGGGAGTGAGAGGGAATTTTTCTCAGGCTCCCTTTGGTGTAAGTAATCCCTGAGGAATTAAGCATCTTTGTACTTTTATCCCAGAACATCTGAAGGCTGTGAGGGCTCACATCTCTCTTTAAAGTGCAGAGCTGTTGTGCACCATTCATCACCCAGCTCACCTGCAGCTCTGCCCAGCAGCTCACAGCCCGTGGTTTCCATCCTGCACAGCCCTTGCTTGATGTTCTTCCATTCACATTGCTCCTGCTGCTGCAGAGTCACCACTCCTGGTGCAGTTCCTGACTAATTCTTGCCTGACTCCCCAGAATAATCACAGGTGTGGCCACCAGGAACAGGCTGTCAGAAAATACACCTGAAATCCCTGCCATGTGCTCCTGCACCCGCGTGTCACAGACATCTTTTATGGAAAATCCTTTCCTTAGGATTTTTCCTCCTGAGAAGCTGAGAGGCCTCAGGAACAAAATGTAAACGTTGATTATCTGCTGCTGTGGAATGCAACAGGTGCATCTGTGATTGGCCCATGTTGGATGTTTGTAATTAATGGCCAATCACAGTCAGCTGGCTCAGACACAGAGCCCCGAGCCACAAACCTTTGTTATCATTCTTTGCTATTCTATTCTTAGCCAGCCTTCTGATGAAACCTTTTCTTCTACTCCTTTAATATAGTTTTAATGTAATATATATAATAAAATAATAAATCAACCTTCTGAAACACAGAGTCAGATCCTCATCTCTTCCCCAATCCAAGAACCCCTGTGAACACCCTCACACCCAAGGGCCCCCCCAGGCCCAAAATGCACCTGCACCCTCAGGAACACCAACTATGCCCCTTATTCTGAAAAAAAAATTAGCATCTGGCAGGAGGATTGTATGACTTGATGTGAAACAGCCCATCACACAAAGTGTCCTCATCACCCACTCAGTTACTTTCTGCCACTTACAAATGATGCAGCCACCTGGCCACTCTCACATCATTCCCTTGTCCTTCCTCTTGTGATTGTGACAAATTTCTCTTCCCATCCTCAGCTAATGGCATTTCTGTCATGTCTGGAAGGTATTGAGATGAGGGAGCTGGCAGTGCATAACATCCCACTGCATCCTCTGCTGTTTGTATAAAACATTCTGAAGTTCCCATATTGAAACAGCATGAGAAGTATGGAAATTTGGGGCATTGCATTTGGATTTTGTTTGCTTTCTTGGTGAAAGATGGTGTCTGCCATAACCAAAGTATGGTTTGGCAAAGGAGAAAAATGGGCTGTCTGGAAATAATCGATATTGAAACTGCTTCAGGGCACTCCTGGAAGTATGTGTTTATTGAAGTCTGAAACAGCTGAGGAAAAAAACAACAAAATTATGGCAGAAAAGTTCCTCCTTCTCTGAGTCAAGAACCACTTGAAGCAGCGGTTTTACTCTTTGCTTGCCTTGCTCTGCCTTCCACAGAGAGGGGTGCTTTCTGCTGTGCACCTGCAGTGCCTAATTAAGCACCAAGCCCTCATCCCCAGCCTGGGGAGACACAAGGAAGGGCCAAGGAGGAGCAGCCCAAATTCTCCTTTCTCAAACCTCACAGCAGAAACTCACGTGTGAGTACAGGAGAAAAGCTGACCTGAAAAATAACTGCTACAAATGCATTAGGTGTACTTGTCCCTGCAGGAGAGGAGGGGAGAAAGCCTGTTTGCATTGCAGCAGTGCCTGGGGCTCATTAACAAACGGGATTAATGAAGATGTCCTCAGCACTCCACTGCAGGGGACTCAGCAGGCAGAGATGCCCTCTGATCTCATTTCCCACATCTGTTTTATTGCTCTGCAGTGATGCTCAGGCACAGGATTTCCTGCTGATGCAGAAGAAGACCTCCACCCCACCCCAAGGACTCCTTCCCCCTGGAATTCTGTCATTCCACGTGTATCCACTGCAATAAATAAATACCAGGAGGGAGAAATGCCCAGTCTAGCACCCAGCCTGCTGCCATTCAGCAGGGGCTGAACCTGATCACAGGAGGTTAATTAATGCCCCACATTTGTAAAGCTCAACGTTTATTAACGACTTGTTTTCTTCAGGGGAGAGATTAATTGATGTTTGCCCTGAAGAGACACACAAGGAAATTTGTCCCTGAGAGGAAGAAGGATGCAGGAATGCAGCTTGCAGACCCCAGCAGGGCAGAGATGGGAAGTGCCTCCCTCCTGCCTTCCCAGGAAATGTCACTGCCCTCGGCATCACCTGCAGCCAGACACTTTCAGTGACAACTATTAGGGAAGATGAAACAGCAAAGCCTTATAAATCTGATTGCCTGGCAAAAGATTTTAAGAATATGGAAACTCTAAGCGAGATTGAAATGAAAGCAAGCTTTGAGATACCTCAGTTACTGAACAACTGGAAAACAATGGTGTGGCCAGCTGAAGGTGATCCCCTTTTGATGGAACAACACCCTCTGCTTGCAGACAGGCCCAAGGGTCAGAGCAGACCCTGCCAGCTTGGCAGAAGGGGCCCAAAGAGGAGTTTTTAGGGTTTAAAATGTAACACAGTATGGTAATCTAGTGATTCTTATAGGCTGTATGTAAATGCTATAGGATTTGTATATTGTACTAGATTGGTTAGTGAGAATCAGAATATTCAACACAGAAGAAGATTTATTGTATTTTAACGGGAACCTCGCTCTGTTAGTTCTTGCCTCTTAGCTCTTACCCCTTTTACTCTCTTATGCTTTCACTCTCTCACCCTCTCACCCTCTCTCCCCCTCTCTTCTCTCTTTGCTGCTCTGAGCTGTGTTTGGCAGCTCCCAGCAGGGCCCTGCACCCAGGCCCTTTGCAATAAACCCCAAGTTCCAGCCCTGGCTGCAGAGATCTCTGTCCGTCCTACCCCCGATGCTCCTACAGACAGCAAAGTCTCCTGTAGCATTTCCAGTGTCATTTTCCCAAGCAGGGGCTCATGCTGCTCATGCTTTGCTCAGTTATCTGGAGAGTTCATTCCTCCAGCCCCGGGTCTGTCAAGGGCAGACTTTCTGATGGGGCCAGTCCCTGCTGCCAGCTGCTGCAGACACAAAACCATTTACACAACAGCCCTCCCTGGACCCTTCTCTTCAGTTAATTGTTATGATGGGTCCCTCTAATTCATGTGGGATTGTGTGTAATGTGTCATTGCATCACTCGAATTATTCAGGGGAAAGAATGATGAGTGGTTTGTGGCCCAGTGAATAGCAAATACTGCTATTCTTGTGCCACTCTTAGGCTGGGGCTTTGTCTTAGTGACAAGCCTGTTCGATGACAATAAAGGAAAGGGAATTGGAGAAAATGGCCAAGGAGAGAATCTTTGTTTTCTGTCCCTCATTCCAGTCCCCCTGGAATGTGAGGAGTAGCAGTGAACAAAGAGAAAGCACTCCAAGCATTGAAACAGACTGATAAATGCCTGTGTGATAAACTGCTTTTCTGCTCATCTGGAAGGTCAGTGGTCCACTTTTTCTCATACTTTTTACCATGATAAAGATCAGATGTCCAAAAGAATCAGCAATTTGACCAAGTGAATTTAGGAGCCACTTGAATCAGCAGATAATCAACAACAATTGTGGAACCTGTTCAAGAAAACAACTCAATACTCCCCTCTGTGCTCCAGCCAGGAAAGGAACTCACCCACACACATCCCTGGAGACTTGTCCAGGAATTTGGAAATGGAAATAGTAAGAGAACTACTTCTGGTTCTGTCTTTGCTCTGGTTTATCTTCCACAATAAAAGAAGAGTCACCCAAAGCAGAGGAGGAAGCTTCTATCCTATCTGTACTGAGTGCCCAGCCAGGGCCACAAACAGCTCCCCCCACTCCTATTTTGCTCCCAGATGCTGCAGCAGAGCAGCTCAGCACCTCCCTGTCTCCAAACCCATCATGTTAGTGGTCACAATGGAGAGTAAGTGCCCACTGGTTTATCTGAAGGCCTGTGCACACAAGATTTTGCTTCCTTCCATGCTGTTCCTGACCTAAAGAGCCTTAAAATGCAGAGCCACGCTGCTTTAGCTTTCAGTCTGTTGACAAATTTAATCATCAAAGTACAGATTGGCTTTTGGGTACACAGAATGAGATTACAGTGGAGAAAACAGTTTTGAACATTCAAATGAAAGTTCAGTTTGATAAGGGCTCTACAGCCCCGAGCTGCCTCAGCTCAGATCCATCCTGCACTGGGATTACTCAGGAATCTCACATGGTTACACAGCCAGGAGACTCTGGTATTACAGATGGACATGATCTAATTTCAAGTGGGAAGACTGTGGAAAAAGAAATTGCAGGACTGGGCTCCTGACACACATGGTTTCACATGAGAAAGCAGAAATAGGATAAAAAAATATACCACAACACCCACCCCCCAAGTTCTAACCAAACATCAGGAAGCAGTGGGAAGTTTCCCTTTATACACTAAGGTGGTCAGCAAGGTCACTCCACAGGAGGAGACAGGGGCAGATCACAGCCCATGAGCCTTTTCCAGCTTTACAAACAGAGCAAAACCTCCTCCTCAGGCACGATTCAGGCTGGTGAGTAGAAATCCCAGCTACCTGCTGGCAGAACCTGGGGGCAGCAGTCTCCTGCAGCCCAGAAGGGACCCACGTGCTGCAAATCAGACAAACGAGGCACACGGGGAGAAAGAGCAGCAGAAAGAGAAGGGGTAACTCACAGCAATGAGCTGGTAGGAGTTGTTCATCATGGCTATGAGCATGTTCAGCAGCACAACGAGGGAGATGACGTTGTAGGTCCCAAACATCGTGGCCCCAACAAACTCTGTGAACTCGTGTCTGGCTTTCACGTTGGTGACGTAGAGATTGAGCAGCCCAAACACAGACCAGAAGAGTGACTGGAGGGTCTCGAAAAGCCTGCAAAGAAAACAGATTTTTAGCTGGCTACCTGATGCTGTGGGGTGGAAAATTATCTTCTTCCATACAGATATTGGGAGACACCACTCAGCACAGCCTTTTATCCCTCCCTGGGGACAGCCTGTGCTCAGCCACAGTGACCCATCAGCCAATGCATGTGAGAGCTGTCCCATCAACAGCACTTGCTGTCTGTCCAAGAGCCCAGACCACATCCTTGTGAGATGCAGCAAGCACAACTTCCCCAAGGAGCCCAAGGCTCCCTTTCCCACTCTGCACATTGCACAGAACAGCCACAATATATACCATTTAATTAAAATTGCCATGCTGCGATGCTGCTGCTATCTATAAACTCTCCTGTTTAATCAGTGCCTGCATCATTAATGTGTCTGCAGGATAAATGCTCAGGGAACCCATCCCCAAGCGTGACTGCAGCAGTGAACAGTGCACAACAACAAGGCACCACGAGGTGGGACATGGCAGAAATCACAGCACTTGCACCTTTTGCTCTAATTTGCAGTGCTCTGTTTGGAATGCATCTGCCCAAAACACTGTTCTGTTTGCAGTACAGCTGCCTAAAATGCTGCTGTGTTTGGAATGCACCTGGCCAAAATACTGCTCTGTTTGGAATACACCTGCCCAAAACTCTGCTGTGTGTGCAATGCACCTGTCTAAAATGCTGCTGTGTTTGGAATACACCTGCCCAAAATGCTTCTTGATTTTCAGTGCACCTGTATAAAATGATGCTGTGTTTGCAGTGCACCTGCTCAGTGCACCTACTGCTGTGTTTGGAATACACCTGCCCAAAACACTGCTTTGTTTGCAGTGCACCTGCCCAAAACTCTGCTCTGTTTGGAACACACCTGCCCAAAATGCTTCTCTATTTGCAGTGCACCTGCCCAAAATGATGCTGTGTTTGCAGTGCACCTGCCCAAAATACTGCTGTATTTGGAATACACCTGTCCAAAACACTGCTGCTCTGTTCACAATGCACCTGCCCAAACACTGCTGTGTTTGGAACACACCTGCCCAAAACTCTGCTCTGTTCACAATGCACCTGCCCAAAAATCTGCTCTGTTTTTGGTGCACCTGCCCAAAACTCTGCTGTGTTCACAATGCACCTGCCCAAAAATCTGCTCTGTTTTTGGTGCACCTGCCCAAAAATCTGCTCTGTTTTTGGTGCACCTGCCCAAAACTCTGCTGTGTTCACAATGCACCTGCCCAAAACACTGGTGGCTCAGTGTTTGGAGCAGCAGCTCCCACCCACCACGGGCAGAGTCCCTGGCAAAACCCTGCAACCACTGCTCAGTAATGACTCAGATGAAAGAGAGTCATCACATTAATTCAGCTCAAGGGTTTCTCTTCTTTTGAAGGCCTCCTTCCCTAGATGAACCAGACCTGACCCCACGGAGCTGGTGAGATCATCCCAGGTCTCTCTGCTTCCAGTGACCTTTCGCAGTCACGTCAGACACGTAATCAGCAATCAAAGTAATTGCTCTATTTGGGCATCTTTGTTTTGGCTTTCCAAAATATGGCATTTATATCATCCAAAAATGACATTTATATGCCTGTTTAAGAGTTCCCATTTTGGCCTGAGGTCAGCAGATGTGTTCAAATGCGACTTCCAGACACATCAATATGAATATTCAGATGCTTTACTTGACATACCAGGAATCTGTTCTCCCATCATCTCCAGGCATTTGTTTACATGTATCCTCATGCCTTTTATGAGGATTCTTTTTATACTTTGTGGATGTACCTTATGTTTTTCACTGGCCAAAAATCATAAAGATGCTTTAAAGCAAAAAACATCCCTCCCAAAGCTCAGGCGGTTTGTTAGGCTTATGAAATAACCAAGGTAGTAAAATACAGATTAACCAAAGAATGCCAAGCATTTCTTTACTAGAAGTGGTGGAGTGCTAGCTGTCTTTTAAAATATTTATAATATTTTTACAATTAACAGTAGAAATACTGCTTGTGCTGTAGGTACAAGAGGGACAGAGGTTCTAATCATTGAACTGAAATCAGTTCTAGAAGTGATCAGTGTGTTGTTCTGGATGCACAATATTACCCAGATGTGCAACGTGGGCCCAGACTAAAGCAGACATTCACATGTGCTTGTGTAGTGCCCTTGACAAAGACACCAAGTGGTTCCTGCAGCTCTGCAGAGCAGTGAGGATGCTGTGAGGTGCTGTTCCTCAGTGTTTAATGACAGGACAGGTGCACAGCCTCTTTTCACAGTCCATGTTTCAGGGCAGGCTCACACTACTTTGGAGAAGCAGCTATAAAGAAATAGAATTTTGGAAATGGTGATTGTGAGGCTCTCATGTCCTGCTGAGTGTATTTTGAATCCTAATCAAACAGAAGAATTCTCAAAGCTCCACCACTCTCCATGGTGGCTTAGAGAGAGCAAGTGCCCCCTGTGCCACAGGAACCTGTGCCCAGGGGAATGGCAGAAAGAAGGACACAGCAGGCAGGGAGATGTGACTTCCTCCACCCCTTCCTCCTCTTCCTCACTCTCCTCTCCCTCCTTCAGTTGCCAGCATCACAGCTATAAACATCTTTTCCAATCATCTGCCTAAGCAGCAGGCACTCTGCTTTCTGAGGGATGGCAAGGCCAAAGCAGAAAGCCTTAAATTATTCATTACTTCCCCTCGTTGCTGTCACAAAGGAATATTACTTTTCCATGATCTGTGTGTGCAATGCAGAAAATTTCCTCGCCAAGAAAATGTTAATCCCACCCTTGGAGAGTAATAGGAAATAACGTGGCAGTAAATAGGTGTCACACTTGACACAAGCTGCGCACACACCAGGGGCGTCCTCTTTGCTCCCCCTGAAGAATTAGAGCTCATTGTGTGAGCCCAGGAATGCTGGTGGGAACCAAAGTGCACTGATTCAGAGCTCTGCAGATTTATTCCTTCATAAGGAACGAGCCATGAGCAAAGTCAGGGTCCCCAGCCCTGCCTGGACTGGCTCCAGCCTCCTTTGCTTCCCCCCCAAAACAATATTTGGATCTGCAGCTGCTCCTTCCCAGCCACTGCCCCGTGCTGTGCATCTGCTCCCCAGCCAAATGTCAGCTTGTGCTGGGGGTGTTAATAAAGACCATTTAAACTTTTAAGAACACGTTAAATAAATTTCTTAAGCGAGCCTCAAACAAAAAGTACCTGCAGAGTGTTCTGTCCCCTGCCAGGAGACCTCACTCCTAATGGATCCCCTCCCACTGGGATTTTGTTTTACACAAACCTCTGCCACAAAGGCTGAGCCCCCTCAATTTCCTTTCTGTGCCACATTCCCTTGGCAGGGGGTTTAAATGAATGCTAGGGTGGCAGAAATTGTGGTTTGTATTTAAGCTGATCGACACACTTTCTGCTAAGTGCTTCTTGCATAATTTTTAGCTCTCAAGACATTACACCTTCTTACAGACTTCAGGATGGTTGGTTGGTTGCTTTGCTTTTTTTTTCCCTGCTGGCCCAATGTACTTTTTCTTCAGTCAAATCCTGCTGTTGTTTTCTCCACTTACCTGACACAATGAAATCTGTAAAAAACCCAGTGTGCAGTGGTGGCAGGCCCAAACCAGAACTGAACACATCTGTTCCCCACAGCTCCAGAGAAAGGCAGGGTTTGCTACTGGATTTTGTGGGCTTGACCCTGCCTGAGGTAGAATTTACCCCTTAACACACACTGTGCTTGCCAAACTTTCCTCCCTCTGGCTGCTGCATCAATATGGACACAGATGAGGGAATACATTTGTTATTTAATTCCTTTGCCAGGGCAGCACGACACATTTCTGGGGCATGTGAGGCAACTAAAACAGAAAAAAGGTCTGAAATCTTTAATTCTGTTTCTCATTAGCACAGTGCAGGTCCATTCACTTCCCTCAGACAGAGATGGGTTTCATGAGAAAATTAATCAAGCCTGTGGTGTTCTGCTCTGCAGTGGGAAGTGGCACATGTCTGGTGTACCAGGGCCTGCTGCTCTTGAGGGGTGGGCTCTATACCATGAAAATTCCATTTTTCTTTTAGGAGAGAGCCCACAGGACAAAGCTGGAACATCTCCTCTCCCAACCAAGTCATGTGGCCTGAGCCATCATCTGTTTTTGATAACAGTGCAAATACATCCCAAATCCTTTCTTAACCCCAAACCTTCAGCTGACAGAGGGAGGAGAATTATTGGGCATCATGACAAGTTTTATTTAATTTAGCATAAAGTGGTGGACAACAGTTTTGTTTTGCTTGTTTGCAGGGCGTGGGCCTTTTTCTAGACCGTGCTTTATTTATTTCTCCTGCCATTGTGAGTTAAGTACTGTGCAAGCAGCAAGAACAATCGGGTGGGGGCTGATTATTATAATTATTTCTACTATTAGTAATTAAAACAAATACATCAGCAAGACAATTCATGTCATTTTTCAGCATGTGCTCGCTCTTTCAGCTCTGCCAGATGTCCTCACAGCAATTTCCATGCCAGCATCTCAGCAAAGTACCAGCATTCCCAGCTAAGAAAAAAAAGGTTCTGCTTGGATTTTAGTCTGCAAGGAAATCAGAGAAGCCTGCAACATCACATATCCATAAAAATGGTCTAGGTGAGATTGTCGTGGTTGCTGCAGGCACATTGTTTATTAATCCCTGTTTTTAACAGGTTTATCCCTTATTTTCTTCATTTTATTCAAGTTCCCCTCCTTTCTTCAGTAATTAGGCAACAATTACTGTGGCAAAATTACACTTCCTTTCTCAAATCTACTGAAATTGTGCATAGTCATAAAAAGATTTAAGCTGCAGGATCATGCAGGGAAACTTCTTGGGCCAGAGCTAAAAGGTCTCCCAGTGCCAGACCTGAGTGAGAGTCTTTGTGACAGCAGAGCTCAGCACAGTGTCTGCCCCACTTAACTCCCACCTTTCCTGCAGAGCCAACCGCCTCACCTGGCACTTGCAAATGAATAAATAAAGGCTCTGTCAGTGCAGTGACAGGCAGCAGGTAAAGGCAGGGGGCCGGGGAAGCAGCCTCAGAAACAGAAAGAGAGGATGTCTTACGTGGAGAAGGCATTGTTCTGTTTCTCACATCGGATCCCCTTGCAGTTGTTGGGTTCCTCCGAGGCACTGGTCTCATAATAAAAATAAAGCTGGTTCAGTCCATTGGCAAAAGCCAGAAGCACCAGGCAGTAGATAAAAAGGAATTTGAGGATGTCTAGCAGCATGCGTCCCAGAGAGATCTGCAGGGGCCCCAGGTGTGAGTTGGCTGTAAACAGGGAGATGAGGCGCAGGGAGCTGAGGATGTTGGATATTGCAAAGAGAGCTTCTGCAATCAGGGTCGGGTGCCACATCTCCCACTCCTCCCGCGGGCGAGAGCCGTTGTACTGGCAGGAAGGAACAAAGAACACGGGCATGAAAGTGAGATGAGGTGCAATGACTGAGGAAACTCCACTCCAAGGTCACACCCACTGACCCAACCCTTCACACGTAAATCCTACCCAGGTACTGTGGCACAAAAAGGGCTTTTAACTATCATTGCAAGAAGCCCCCGACGCTGGGAATAATGTGCTCTGACTCCATGACTCAGAAGGCTGAACAATGGCTTTATTAAAACTATACTATATTACACTAATACTAATTAAAATTAAATTAATTACATTACACTAATACTATATTAAAACTATACTAAAAATCTATAAAATTATAAAAACTATATTAAAACTATACTAAAGAGATACTATACTATACTATACTATACTATACTATACTATACTATACTATACTATACTATACTATACTATACTATACTATACTATATAAAGATACTAAAGAAAAACCTGTGACTGTCTGAGACAGTCAAACACAGCTTTGAGTGATTGACTAATCACTCAAAACCACTTTCACCCATGTCCAATCAACCAAATCACTTTGGGTAAACAATCTCCATAACACAATCCACAGGTGCAAAAACAGGAGCAGCGAATAGAGATAAGAATTGTTTTCTCTTCTTCTCTGAGGTTGTCACTGCCTTCCCAGGAAAAATCCTCTGTAAAGAGAGCAGAGGCCACATTTAACCCCTTACACCCCAGCTGCTGTCAGGCTCATAGTCAGGATTCAGGACTGAGGCTGACTTGATTAGGGCAGAGATGAAGGTTTAATGATGCTTTTTAATTAATTATGCCTACTACATTATGACCCCCTGATGGTGAGAGATGTGGGACCAGGTTTTCTTTAGAGGCTTTGGGTATGTTGGCTGTTTTTAGCCTAAACTGAAAACTTGGGATTTTTAACATTTTGTTTTACTTTTGAGTACACAGTCTGTGGGTCCCTTATGTCCATGGCTTCAACCATAACCTCCTTCTCTTTCAACATTTAAAGGGGCTCAGATTTTAGGAGGTTTCAGATCTAAATTTCCAATTACTTTTGTTCTTCTTCCTCCTAAATATGTCTGCACATTATAAACACTGCACATTCCAGGAACAATGGAAGGCAGGGAGAAGAAAGGGAAAAAGAAAAGCAGTGAACTATTGGATGCTCTCCCTCCCATGTAATCTCAAAAAAAAAAAAAAAGAGCAGGCAGCCCAAAACCAAAAGGCTTTTTTCGTATTAATTTTCTTATTAGTTAATTTGTCATGGCAATTTTAGGAGAGTTGCTAAAGCAGAGGTCTTAATTACAGCTGAAACTGGGTACAGTTGAGTGCATCAATTACAACATTAACTGGGTTTGTAATGTAGCTGTAAAACCAGAAGCATTTTCTGAGCAAAGTGCGGCCAGATGCGAGCAGGTACCAGAAAAGATTGGCTCTGTAAAATGTAACTGCTCTGGTTCTGTGAAATGTAAAATGTAACTGCTCTGGCTTAACGACAGTGGCACAGAGAATGGAGTCAAAGACATTTAACATCAAGGAATAATTGTCCTTTTAACATTTGTCTCTGCTCATTTAGCATGCATAAAAAGGCAGAACTGCACTCAGGATAACACAGCTAAAACCATAACCAGCGTGTCTGGGGCTCCTAAAATAATTCTGGTACCTCTGAAAAGGAAATGGTACCAGCATCACACTGACAGGACGAGATTGCAGAGACTTTCTATTTAAATCTGAAGGTCCAATACACAAACTCCAGTGTATTCAAGGGCTCCCAGTTTTTTCAAGGGCTCAGCAAAAAGCAGGCTGATATTTCAAACTATCCCTCTGTATGAAGGAGATGAGACATGATACAAAGGCATTTCAGCATGACCTCGGATTGCTTCTGACATTTCCAAACTGTTCTTTATTACATGAACATCATGGCCTGAGCCTGTTAACTTGATTTGAAGATGGGTCTTCAAATGCCTACAAACAGGCAGAGAGGTGAACTTTTTGTGGATATCCAGCAATGGGGGTGGGTGGGTGGGATTGGGAAGCAGATTTGCTTCTGGATAGCAGATTTGCACAGTTATTCCCAATTCTCTCCTGCAGGCTGGCTGGACACAGCAGCCCAGGGCTCTCTGCTAAGGTTTAGCACAGATTGCACATAAAGGTATGGGGAAAATACCTTTTTTAAAGGTATTAATATTTTTAAATGTATTTTATGTTTTAAAATATTGCTTTAAAAAGAGGTGTGGGACGCTCTTCTGTGCAATATTTAAAGCAATAAATAAAGCAATGTTTAGGTCATTAAGGTAATATTTTGGTCCTTTAGGAACTGATGGTATCTCCTTGCTTGGCAAATAGAATCTGTGGAGCAGCCTGGCATCACAGGTAACAGAGAAACAGCAGATTTCAGAGCTGTCTAATGAAGCTGGGTATCTGGGAAGGCTGGAGTACTTTGGTTTGGTGTCTGTTCAAAAGATGAAACACAGCAGAGATGTACACAGAATAGTACAAATAAATTACACCATGCTGTCACATTTACCCTTCCTCATTACATGATAATTCAATGCAGCAAATGGAAACTGATTAAGAAAGTATTTCTACCCTATAATTAGCCTGAAGATTCCATTGGTATCAGACAATATTAGAGCCAGGTCTTGGAACCAGTCAAATCAAGGGGAAAAAAAAAAGTCTTCACGTAAAAACAAGGATGGGAAGCATTTAGTGTCAGTATGCAATTTATTTTTTCCTGCTATTTGGCAGAAAGTTAAATGTCCATGTAATCCTTTGAAGTTCTAAGAAGTGTTAGAATATGGTATATTGGCATATATCCCAGCCTCTTCCAGCTCAGGGCTGTTCTATAAATAACAAATCATGTTGCAAAATGTTTTGGAGCCATTATCAACGTTACAAACCCTCACAGTGCAGAGCACACTGCAGCCCCTGGGTGACACAGGGCAGAGGGGACTTCTGTGACCACGAGTGTCACAGACATCTTTTATGAAAAATCCTTTCCTTAGGATTTTTCTCCTGAGAAGCTGAGAGGCCTCAGGAACAAAATGTAAGCAATGATTATCTGCTGCTGTGGAATGCAACAGGTGCATCTGGGATGGTCTCATGTTGGATGTTTGTAATTAATGGCCAATCAGTCAGCTGGATCAGACAGAGAACGGAGCCACAAACCTTTGTTATCATTCTTTCCTATTCTATTCTTAGCCAGCCTTCTGATTAAATCCTTTCTTCTATTCTTTTAGTATAGTTCTAATGTAATATATATCATAAAATAATAAATCAGCCTTCTGAAACATGGAGTCAGATCCTCATCTCTTCCCCAATCCAAAAACCCCTGTGGAACACACTCACACAGGTGTTACAGATGATTTTCTGCACCTCTCAGAATTACCTGACAGTGGTTGTCATCAGGAGCTGACCTGAGATGGGCCAGGTTTAACCCAGGAGGGTTTGATCTGGGCTCACACAGATCTGTTCCTGCCAAACCTCCTTTGTGTGCTGGCCCATGGGGTTTTGGGGTTGACCTGCACATTTCTGTGGCTCTTGCAGGGAGCACAAACAGAGCTGCACCTCCTCTGGGCTGGGCTTTGGCTGTGAGTTTACATCCCAGTGTGTGACTGCACAACCCCATGCATGCACAGCTCCTCTAGTAATTCGTGTGAGGAAGAACCAGATTGGTAACATTTTAAGTTTTGTCCATGTATTTTACCATTTCCAGCTTTTTTTTTTTTTTTGTATTGCTTATGGTTTAAAGACCAACCTTTCAAGTCTGTAATTTCCTCCCTGGTTCTGAATGTTGGGAGAATAAAAGACATAATCTGTTCCTGCTTTGATGCTGTTACAGAGCTGCCTCTTCAGGGAGCAGCAACCAGCTTAAAAGCTTTTCCCTTTGAAAATCTGACTCACCAGGACTGCAGCCTCCAGGATTTAACAAAGGCCCCATAGCAGGGCTGTTTGCACTCTGGAGTCAATGGGCTTGGGGAAATTTTCTCCTCTCTCCCCCTCTGCCTGCTGGGCAGGACTAAACAAGGCTGCTCTGGGGAAGGGCCTGTCCTGGTTCTTGGGAGCTGGGCTGGCAGAGGTGGAGACCTTGCAAAGCTGGGAAGAGCAGGAGTGGCCAGGGAGCAGATCCCAGTTACTGATTTACACCTGAGTAATTGCACTGACTGCAGAGAAGCTGCTGCTGATTCATACCAGGGGAAGAAGTAGGCCAAGCACGAAGCTCCAGCTGAAGCCAAAGAGAGCTGTTGCATAAGGAATTTTACTTTTGTGTCTTGTCTTTGAAAAAGGGAGACAGAAGGAAAAGTGCTTCAGGCCATCCCCTGGCTTCAAACCCTGCGCATATGCTAATTTGGAGCATCAGAAGTTTATAAATGTGGAAGGTGCTTTTGAGGATGAGCTCTGATGTGGGCTCTCACCACAAATGGAACATGACAGGGAAGAACCCACAGGGTGTTAAAGCCCCAGCTTGCTCCTTTGTCACTTCCCTGCCCACAGGTTACACATTGAAGAGTGACTTGACCCCTTTATATCAGATTATCAGAGAGAAGCCTCCTAATAACAGTCTTGCTCTTCTCAGTAGACCTGTCACAAGCTTTTGATCACTAATCTCCAGATCTGTAGGATCATACAAATTATAAAACTTGGCTCTAGAAGTTTTCAGGTAACCCTGTTCTTATTTTCCCTTTACCATTCTATTTAAAAGCCATGTTTTCACTATGCACTGTTGAAGGAGGTCCAGTGCCAGCACAGAAAACAAAAAGTGCCTTGGCAACTGAGTAGCTACAAAAGGCACAGAAAGTGGTGAAATTTCTCCCCAGTGCCCAAACAATCTATTTAACTTTTAATCAAAGAGTCGGAATGAGCAGGATGTTCATTCTCCAAACAAAATAGCTTTCCAGGTGAATATTCAAAATTGGACTGCTTGAAAAGCTGCTATTTTCTTTGCTTTGTGATTTTGATTTGAATAGTTTGTACCCTGTGTACCACAGCTCTCACCAGCACATTACAAATTCCCTCTCCCAAGTTACTGTACCTTGACATAGGCAACAATTTTAAGGGAGATAGTGGCAAGATAGAGGGAGTTCATTGCAAAATCCATCAGATTCCACCAGTCATGCACATACTCATTGAAGCCACCATCCCACATTTCCTTGATTTCTCCCCAGATGAAACCTGTAGAAAGAAAGGGAGTTCATTACCGTGACAAGGCATTATTTGCCATTAAAACCCCGTGTATATACACATGATGTAACAGCAGACAATTTGAAATTAACAGCTTGGAAAAAATGCCTCATCCCTCCTGCCTTCCACAAAGTACAATGCTGCTGATTATGAGACATTTTACAAGTCTGTGGGGAATGCAGTCTGGAGAGAGCTGAAAAAGACCTTGGTTTCCTACCCAGGGCTCCAGATATGCACATGAGGAGACTGCCTGAAACACATGTTATTTATAACCAGGACGAGTGAATTGGCTCAGCTGAAATTTGCTCTACGTGAATAAACTCTTCAAGCAGCTGTATTTGGTATAGTTCCTAATAGATTGTCTGCTCTCACAGACACTGTGAGCAATTCATTGCTCTGCTGGACAGCACTGATTTTCCCTGACTTTCTCTAGCAGCACCAGAACCAGCACAGCTCCTCCCTGACCTGGAAACATCACCCCAAAGAAGGAAGAAATGGATCCATTCTCTGCTCAGCCCCTGCATTGATGCATCCTGCTGTAGAAAAAGCCCACAGGGATTATTTGTGAGGAAAGGTGAGACTCAGCAGGAAGCAGGGCAGTGACTCACCTCGTGTCAGATATGGCTGTGGGGTTTGTGAGCTGCTTGTTCCCAAGGATACGGCCAGAGCCCATCATGCCAACCCTGAAATGCCTTCTGGTGATCATTGTGGGCACTTGCTAATGCTCACTGTACCTCCCTGCAGCTGAAAGGGTGAAGGGCAGCCTCTGAAATTCATCACCAGACTGCTAAACCCACCTGACACAGCTCTGATTATAAGTAACTTCTATGTCCTCTCTTGCAGAGCTGTTTAAGTATTTCTGAAAGCCCAAGTCTCCCATCAAAAAAAGCAAATGGCAGCTCCTTCATGCCCTGGATGCTTCTGAAAATGCCTTTAGAGCCCCAGGTATTTTGAATTACCCACTTGACATTATACTTGAATGAAAAGTGGAAATATGTGAAGAGGACACAAAACAAACAAAAGAAAACAAAACAAAACAAAACAAAGTACACCTCCAGGTGCATTACCAGTGTAATTACCCAAAGTGCTGCCCCTGCCTAACCACAGGATATTGCAGTGGTCACTGATGTGCTGCTTGAAACTCAGCTTAAAGGACCTGGATGTCCAATCTGAAGAGCAGCAAAGTTGCAATGAACTGCTGCACGTCCCCAGATATCAATCTGAGCTGCTCAGCTGCCAGCCAGCAGGTCAGTGCCCACACCAGCATCATGTCAGGGCCAGCCAGGTAATCCCATTACAGCTGCCTCCACGTCTCTGCATGCACACAAACCCATAAAATAAAATAAATCAATGGAGAGGAGCCTGTTGAAGAACTCACACACTGTATTTATAGTGAGTTACCCTTGCTGGTTACTATAGCTACAGCAATGCTGTGTGTGCCTGCTCACTCTCTTTCTATAGTGGAAAATATTTTGTAAGTAATAACCTTTAATCTGGTGAAACTGTTCTAATTTCTCTATTTAATAAACAGCCATACAATATCTCTATTTATCTGAAACAAAGGAACTCAAGAACAGACAGCTGTAAAAAAGGTTTTTTGAAGGGATTGTGCTTTTGAAAGGTTTTTTTAAATGGATTATCCTTCATTCATCTGCAAATCAATTTTACTGAAATGTCTACCATTTCCCTCAATTTTAACCATGAATTTAAAGATAAAGTGAATATATGACCTAAGCTCAGAAAAGACATTTAACCCCCTGAGCTTACTCTGAAGTTTCCACCAACACCTGCATTTGAGTGCATAAATCAGCTTCATCAGATAATGGTGGGGCTGTGCAAGGAGCACAGTGCCCTGGGTCACCACCCAAAGTGATTTGTGAACATGTCTGCAACTCTTTACTTTCCTTCCTCGTTTTCCATCAGCAGTTTTGGGCTTGGCACAGGAACAGCTGGGCTTGCTCAGCACAGAGCCAGCCTGACCCAGAGCCACCTCAGGAACAAGGAACAGAGTCCTGGTGTACCCAGGACAGGGGAGCCAGAAAGGTGTGGGGAAGCAGGAGAGCCAGAGGGGTGTGGGGAAGCTGGAGAAAGGTGTGTAAACCTCTGCCCATGAGCAAAGTGCCTGCTGACACTCCCAGCTCCCAGGGGTGGCACACGAGGGACACGGAGCTGATCAGGATCCTGATGGAGCTCCCAGGCTTCCACTGCTGCTGTGCTGGAGCTCACTTTGGAAGGGTGAAGAGTCCTCTCTCATCAAAAATACACCCATCTGGCTTCTCTGTCCTTCTCTCATCCCATCACAGTGCCTCACCTGAGCATCCTCAGCACACAGACACCTCCTCCTCTGCCCAGCTGCCCAAGCCAGACTGGAGTAGGAGCCTCACATGTAACTTCAGAGAATCAACACTCCTCCTCCTCCTGCTGATATCAGAGCACTTGATGCTGATGTGGCCAGTGATTATCAGCAGGCAGTGAGCCTTATCTCCCCTCTCCTGCATTCCTGCAGCTTATCGGGGAGGAATAAGCCAGGCTGGGAGCAGGGAGGGCAGAGCCAGGCTCTGGGCACTGCACCAGGCACAGGACAGAGCCAGCACAGCAGCAGGGACACTGTGTGTGACCCAGGAGCTCCTCCCAACCTGCTCCTCTCCTCTCCTCTCACCCAGCCTGGGATGCACCGTGCATCTGCCATGGAGCACTGGGGTCATGGCCAAGGGCCCATCAGGTGGCACAGAACAGCAGAGCAGCCCCGGGCCAGCAGGAGCTGCTGCTGCAGGAGGAGCCCAGCTGTTCCAGCTGTTCTGTGCAGCTCCTGCAGCTGCCTGACACATCCCTGCACTGCTGGGCCTGGGAGGAGGCCACACATGGTTGCCATGGGTGCAAGGCCATGTAGTCAGTGCTGCAGGGTGTGGGATTTATAGGATTTACGTAGAACCCAGGGCAGGATCAGGTGTGGGATTTCTGGGATTTACCAAGGACCCAGGGCAGGATCAGGTGTGGGATTTCTGGGATTTACCAAGGACCCAGGACAGGATCAGGTGTGGGATTTATGGGATTTACCAAGAATCCAGAACAGGATTAGGTGTGGGATTTATGGGATTCACCTAGAACCCAGGGCAGGACTGGGTCTGGGGATTACAGGATTGGGTGTGAGATTTACAGGGTCAGGTGTGGGATATACCAAGAACCCAGGGCAGGACTGGGTGTGGGATTTATGGGATTTGCCTAGAACCCAGGGCAGGATCAGGTGTGATATTTACAGGATTGAGTGTGAGATTTACAGGATCAGGTGTGGGATTTACCTAGAACCCAGGGTAGGACTGGGTCTGGGATTTATGGCATTGGGTGTGAGATTCACAGGATTGTGCGTGGGATTTACCCAGAACCCAGGGCAGGATTTGGTCTGGGATTTACAGAATTGTAAATTCTGTAACTTTACAGAAGGATTTACCTAGAACCCAGGGTAGGATCATCCACTCCACGATGGTGGGAGGTGGCCCCTGCATGTGGAGGTCAGTCCTGACGATGTGCTGCGACGCCAGCAGGAGCATGAACAGGAAGGTCAGGTAGGAGCCAGTGTGGCAGATAAACTTGATAAATGGCTTTTTAATGAACAGTCCCAGCCTGCTCTTGGGTGCAATCAGGTATGCCACGGACAGCACGGGGAACAGCAGTCCAATGGTGACACAGGTCAGGAGTTTCACTGCCCAGTGTTTCCTCCTCCAGCCTGGGAAGCCGTCGTACCACAGCGTCGCCAGCAGCTGCTGGCAGTTTGGCTGAGCCACAAACTGGGGAGGAAGAAACAAAGAAAAATTATTAAATTATTACTGACTGGTACTCCACTCCCTCTCACCTATATGTTAGAGCCCCCTCAGATTACTTTTGGGGCCAGCTATGGGCTGGAAAAGCATATTTTGGAGATAAAGGGAAAAAAGGAGGGAAGGTTCACTCTTCTTTTTCTATGTAGGATTTAAGATTCCTATTGGGAAGGATGAAAGTTTGACAAGAAAGTCTCACAGGTATGTGTGCTTAGCAGAAAGATTTTTAAATGTGGAGTCTGATGAAGGAATAGAGTTGGAAGCAAGTTTTGATATAGAAGAATTGCTGAGCCAATCTTACTGGATAACCAAGGGTGTGTTAGTTAGAAGGGGTTTTTATGACTTAGAGCAAAGGATAAACCCACCCCAAACATGATGATGTTTTTACCAAGCAGGAAGAGAGGCAAACAAGTCAGCAAATGTTGTAAGTAGAAAAAAGGTCTCCAAATTTTCCACTGCAAGAAAACTGAAAAACAACTTCTAGCTTAAACTGTGATGTACTAACTTTTAGTGATTGGAGAACAGTAACATGAATATGGTAATTATAGCAGTTATGATAGGCTGTAGATAATAGTTAAGGTATAGATTGGTTCTTCTGTATGAAGTTGCTCAGCAAAGAAAAATACAGAATGCATTGGAACCAAAACCAAAGGGTCTCCAGGCCTGCCTGCAGCTGGAGCTGCCAGCTGTGGGCACAGCTCTGTCACCCAGGACCCTGCACTGCTGTCACCTCTTGGATGCAATAAACTGCATTTTGGAGAGCCCCTGGAGTCCCACATCCCTCATTTCGGCTCTTACAGACTCCTTCTCATGGAAGAAATGTTTTTCTACTCGCAGCATCCTCCTGCAGATCAGCCACTCACCACACACCCAGCCTCGTGCCAGAGCAGCACCAGCAGGATTACTACAAGCTGTTTCTCTCCCCATGTGTTGGAGCACGTTCCTTTTCACAACGTTTCAGGTTCAGACCGCCTGGAACAAGTCACTGTCAGCATCCTAAAGGAGTGACTCAAGGATGAGGCAGGAGGGAAAAGGTGCAAAGCTCTGAGAGTGCTGTGTGAGAGGAGAACCAGAGCGTGTGGAGTGCTGCAGTGTGTGTGTGGGCTGGGCTGGCAGGACACAGCCAACAGCAGCGTGAGGTGTGGCCAGGTGACACCTGGGGGGAAGCAGGACAGCACATCGGGAACCTGCCTGGCTGCTCAGCAAGGGATTGAGCAAAAACTAAAAGGAATCTAAGTGACATTTGACAGTTCACTTTCACTCTGTACAAAAACAGCGTTGTGATGGTGATTTTGTGCATCTCACCCACACCACACCACTCAGGCTCAGGGTGCAACTCCTCCAGGCTGCTCTCTGTCACAGACATCTTTTATGGAAAATCCTTTCCTTAGGATTTTTCCTCCTGAGAAGCTGAGAGGCCTCAGGAACAAAATGTAAACATTGATTATCTGCTGCTGTGGAATGCAACAGGTGCACCTGTGATTGGTCTCACGTGGTTGTTTCTAATTAATGGCCAATCACAGTCAGCTGGATCAGACTCTCTGTCCCAGCCACAAACCTTTGTTATCATTCTTTCCTATTGTATTCTTAGCCAGCCTTCTGATGAAACCTTTTCTTCTATTCTTTTAGTATAGTTTTAATGTAATATATATGATAAAATAATAAATCAGCCTTCTGAAACATGGAGTCAGATCCTCATCTCTTCCCTCATCCTCAGACCCCTGTGAGCACGGTCACAGCTCTCATCCCAAACAACCTCTGGGATTTCAAACCAAGCCATGGTATTTCTGCTCAGTGCCATGCTCCTGGTTATACCTGGACAGCCCCATGGTTTTCAAGGCTTTCCAGACCCAGAACTAACCAGAGATGTCTGCAAGACCAAGACAACTCTAGTTTTCTTCAAAAATCTTTAGCCCACACCCAAATGTTTTAAATACACCACAAAAACTTCCCAGTATTGGGAGGACTTTTAAGCACAGTTCTCATAATGCTCTAAACAAGCAGAGCACTGGCATTGCTATGCTCAAAATGACTAAACCAAGGTCAAACAAAAGGACAAATTAGTTGCTTGTTCTGATGAAATCATTCACTTCTGTAAGTATTTTTAGATTTTGGTAACATATTTTATATGTCTTAACAGGCTGTTTACATCAGAATCAGACCATTTTTGGACTGAGTAGCTCAAATCTATGGAATGACCCAAACTAGCAGAGAAAATAAGCTCTCCAAGGGAACTATCTGGCATTTATGAAGCTGGATTTTGATATGTTATTACAACAATAAGCTCTTGATTACTTCTGCATTGGCACATAACTGAAGACACTCTGCTCCAGAGGGCTTGGGAAAATAATATCAGAAGAGTGTGTGATTTGGAATCAACCAGTACAGGCAGCAGCTGAAAATGGGCCACAGCTCATGGGGTGATGGTCTCCAGAAAAAGCCAGGACCTGCTGCTTGTAGTGATGAGAAAATATTATTGTGAAATTCCATATATGGGGAGAATGACCATAGAGTCAAAGTACCCCAGAATGGTTTGGGCTGGGAGGAACCTTAAAGCTCATCTGATTTCCAGCCCTTTCCATGGGCAGGGACACCTCCCACCATCCCAGGCTGCTCCAAGATCCATCCAGCCTGGCCTGGGACACTTACAGGGATCCAGGGGCAGCCACAGCTGCTCTGGGCAGGTAAGGGAAACAATTCCACAGAAACTGGGAAACCAGCAAGCAGAGATTGGCTGTGTTTTAACTCTGATTTCAGAAGGGTCAGCGCTTTGTGTTTAAAACCTGGAAGAAACAAAGAGTTGCACTGCTCTGTTTTCTCAGGAGCTGTTACTGGATGTGTTCTGCAGTGACTCACAGGGCAAGAGATGCTGCTGCTTCTCTGAGATGAGGCACAACTTTTTCTTTTTTTTTTAATTTTTTTTTTTTGAGGGAGAAAATGTTATAAACACATTTTCTCTTTATCACATATGATAGAAGGCTCTGAGGGGAGAATAAAACTGTTTTTCCCTTGAGTCAAAGTCAAAGTCATTTGAGAAATCAAATGACTGTATGTTCCTCTGGTTGCTGTGCAACTTGCAAGCATCTTAAAAGTGCCTCTTCTCTGCCTAATAGCTCATTTCTAAAATCTGCTTTCTCAGTTGTATCTGATGTTAGTTCTTCAAATGGAGACAAATTCACACATCATGAAAGAGCAGCTTTAAAAAGCAGATTGGCAAAAGGGAATGGAAATGGAAAAAGCCATTAAATTTTCCAATCAAGCTGATCCCAACCTCAATGAAAATTGCCCAAGGGAAATTTAAGCACGCCACACAAAGAGACTCCCTAATGTCATAAACCACCAAATGCTGTGTTTATTAAAGGTAAGGCCAAGCACTTACCAAAGTTGACTTTTACTAACTTGTATTAGTCCAACTTATTAATCACAGATCTGAAATCAGTAAGCACTGGTGCTTTTATCTCCAGTAGTGCAGCTGGCTGAAAAACAAAATTTCCAGTGTGCAGAAACATTGGAATTCTGAATTATAACAAAGAACCAAAGCAAGCCACTGGTGTGCTGCCTAAAGAATTTATTGGTTTTTGGTGAATTTGCTTCTAGGTGCTGTTAACTAAACCAAACCCTCAAATTCATTGACCAGACTAAACCATTGAGTGCTCAACTTATTTAAGATTGTCTAGGAGTCATAGTGCTAAATCAATTCACACAAAATACAAAAGTATATTCCTTTAGGTGTGAAGTACCCTGAAGCTCTGATAATATTGTGGAACTTCTGTTATCCTCCATAATTTCAAATTTCTCCCTAAAGTTAAGGAAATTTCTACTTTGCAAACAGCAGAGCAGAGAACTGGAAAAGCAACTTGACATCTTCAACACCACTTTTACCAAGGTTTTTCCTGAGCAAAAGTTAATTTTCCACGTAAGTAACCCCAAATGTGTTTCTTTCACATTTTTGCAAAGCCTTTCATGTGCCACAGCCTGAAATAGTGCCTGTGTATATCACAGCCTTTTATCATTTCACATGAATGTACCGTGTGTGACAGGATTTGGCATCAGTCAAAGTTTCTGCACAACAAAAAGCAGGAAAAAACCTGCATTTTGTCCCAGTTTTGTGGATGGGCCAGAGTCACAGGCAGATGCACTGCACCAGAAGCTCTGCTAAGAGAACACATGGCTATCAAACACTATTTCTCCAACACTTGACAAGTATTTTATCCAAGGACTGCTGCATTTCAGGAGCCTCCAGTCTCTACCACCACCAGCAACACAAGGCAGCACCCCACAGACAGGATGGAGAATGTTCTGACAGCTGCACCAGTGAAAAGGAATGTCACCAAGAGGTGGCATTTCTGCTCAGCTCAGTGCATGCAGGAACTGAACATCTGATGCTGTGCAGGGTTTGGCTGGGCTGGAGTTAATTCTCCTCACAGCAGCTGGGTTTGGGTTTGTGCTGATAACCCAGGGATGTCTGAGCTCTCCCTGAGCAGGGATTGCACACAGCCAGGACCTGTCCTGCTGTGTGCAATCCCTCACCATAACCTCTAAAATCCTCTAAATAACCTAAAAATTATCCTCTAAATAACCTCTAAAATCCTGCCACTGTTCCATCAAAATTCCTGGGTTTAACACCTTCAAGTTGGATTGGCTTCAATATTTAAATGAAAAGGAGGAGCTGGGGGGGCACAGCCAGGACAGCTGATCCCAGCTGACCCCAGGGACACCCCAGACCTTATGGCATCACCCTCAGCACACAGAGCTGGGGGAGGAGGAGGAAGGGGAACATTCTGGGTTTGTCTTCCCAAGTCAGTGTGACAGTGATGGAGCCCTGGGGATGGCAGGATGAGCTCCTGCCTGCCCATGGGACACAGTGAATGAATTCCTGCTCTTGCTCTGCCTGCACACATGGCTTTTGCTGCACCTGTTCAAGCTGTCTTTATCTCAGCCCACGGCTTTTCTCACTCTGCTCTCCCAGTTCTCTCCCCCATCCCACGGCGGGAGTGGGCGAGTGGCTCCTGGGGCTGAGCTGCTGCCTGGGGTTAAAGCACCACAGAAGGATCTGTGGTTGTACAAAACACTGCCCAGGGAGGTCCCCACCTGCAGATTCATTTCTGGAGGAGCTAATCCCAAAACCCACCTCTTTCTTTGCTACCTGTTGAGCAGAACCTGTCCCCAGCTGAAGATACAGTTCACAGGGAGATAAGATGCACCTCAGGGTCCCTCCTTGTGAGCACAACACCCCTGTGATACCTGTGAGCAAGGTGCTCGGTCTCCTGGCTATTGAAAATGGGGATAAATATCTTTTCCTTTCCAAGAAATGAGATCAGCAACTCCAGTCATAGTTGGGAAGCACTCTAGAGATTACTGCAGTACAAAGTCTTTTATATTCTCTTCTTCTTCTCTCAGCCTTGCCAGGGTCTTTGTGTAACATTTGGCTCGCAGGTGGATTGTGCTATTAGAGAATTTCATTTTCAATGTTCATCAGGCTCATTGCCACCTAATCCTATACCAAGGGGGATATTTTTAAGGGGGAAAAAAGCAACTGCTGAATGGAGAGTCTTTCCTTAATAACTAATCTTTACTGATATTTTTAAAGTCACCTAAATTCCACTTCTCAGGAATTAAATGCTTTCTGCATGCTGTCAAACACAGAAATTATGTTCCACCCCCCCTCCCCTCATCTATGGGGAAATCCCTGATCTCTTGCAGTCATAAGTAATTTAGGATCAGACACAGATGGGTTGAGATGTGAATGCCTCAGGGAGCAACTGAAATAGCTCCCTGATAGACATCACAGGGGCTGAGCACAGCATCCCTCTGCCTTTATTCTGATTATTGTGGCTGCTGCCAGCAGCCTCTTGTTTGGAGTTTGCTGGAGTTCTTCTCGCTGCTCTTGCTGCGGATGGTGAGAGTGAATCCTCTTCATAGATGAATAACCACTAATTTGGAACTGCAGAGCTCTGTCTTCATCAGCAGGACCCAGCTCTTGTATCAGTCAGCTCCAGCAGCTCCCACAGAGGTCACCAGTGAGAGCCAAACACGGCCTGGGAGCCATGGAATCACCTTTGGTTCCTCCCAAAGGTCAGAGCTCACCAACATCCCTGCAGCCCAGAGCATCTCAGACCTGCAAGGCCACTGGGTAACTGTTCCAGGTTGCAATGCAAGATGTTTTCCATTCCCATCTGTATGGCAGATTACCTTTGTCAAGTGGGCAGTTTGCCTTATCTCTCTCTGAGTGACCACAATCACTCCTCCCTGGGAGGGGACATTGCTGATAACAGCTCTGGAATGTCCCTGCATGGCTGATAAGAACTGCAGCATCCCACTGGGAGATGTGAGCCCAGAGGGAGGAGCCAAGCATTGCTACCCAGATATAATCCAGAGGTTCTGAGACACCAGCACGGCTTCTCCACGGGATTCCCAGAGGAACAGCAGCTGCCTCTCCTTCCACTGGATCTTCAGAGGAAGAATCCATCCTTCTCTACAGGATCCCTGCTCCAGCAGAACCAGCCCTGACCCTGCAGGAGGGCTGAGCCACAATTCCAATGGCACTGCTGCCAACAGCCTGACCCACAGGGTGTCAGGCTGGGTTCTGACTCTGGCAGCGTTGTTCTAGTGTGCTGCATTCTTTATTTTATCCTTTTTTTTTTCTTTCCCTATTAAGAACTGTTATTTCCTGCTCCCATATTTTTTTTGCCTGAGAGCCCCTCAATGTAAAATTTATAGCAATTTGGAGGGGTGGGGAGGGTTCACATTCTCCATTTCAGGGGAGGCTCCTGCCTTCCTTAGCAGACTCCTGTCTTTCCAAACCAAGACAGTAACACTGCATGGTGCTGCCCTCCACCATTAAAGCCATTCAGGCAGATTTTCCAAGGAACAGAGCTAGATTTTGCAGCCTGTGTGCAATGTGTGATGCAGCAGCACATCTTAGAGAGGGCTGTGAGGAATGCAGATTCCCTGTGAATCCCTGTCTCCCATGAAGAGGAGAAATGCCATTGCCATTCTCCACTCAAGCAGCACCACACACTTCCAGGGCCACACCAACCCCTCTGCCTCTGTTTTTACCAAGAACAAGATCTTCTGAGGAAGAATGGGAACGTGGTGGTTGCAGCAGGCTGATTGCTCTTCAGGGAAATTCCAGTGGGCAATAGTCAAAGAGCCTCATTTCTAAATTAGCCCAAGACAGGAGGGAGAAACTCTGTGTGGCCTAATTTGGTGCCTGCAGCAGAGAGCCAGTGAGCCTTGAGAGACCACATATTCCAGAGCAGAAATGCCAGCCTCCTCAAGTTTGCAGTGTTGCAAACAGTGAGATGAATAAGAAAACCCTCTTTTGTAGCACATTTCTTTTTAAAGTTCAACCTTGTTAATGACTGCAAAGTTATTTACATTCTGCTGCCAGAGTGTGAGCTGCAGAGGGTAAACACCTAATGGCTGTTCATCCTGTTAATTAAGTACTTTCTGCAAGAGGAAAGGAAAAAAAAAATAAGGAGAAATGAGACAAAGTAGTTGGAGGGGGGGCTGTGTAATGTGGGGGAAAGGGAGTACACAACTCAACATTCCTCATCAGACACTTCCAAGACATGACAGGTTTTTTTGCAGGATGAATATCCTATCAAAACCACAGCTGTGAGGAGCAGCAGTGAAACACGGATGAAAATCCAAATGGCAGCATTCCTGCCATGAAAGAGATCACACAGCTGAGCTGGACCAGCCCTTCAAGAAAACCAGGTGCTACCCAAACTGCTCCAACCCTCAGCTGGTGAATGAAACAAACTCCAGATCCTCCACAGATGAACATATGGCCTCAAATTAGACAGGAATTTAGTTTAATCTGTTCTTAAAATATTTTAAATTATGATGACACATGAATCTCAACTAAAGGTCTCCTATCCATAATAGATCTCTCTGGTGGTAGCAGACATGAACTCAGCTTAAGTGGCAGCAATTGGAAATTCAGCAGTGAGGTGAATGCTGACAAAAGGAAAGAGTGAATAACCTCTAAAATCCTGCCACTGTTCCATCAAAATTCATGGGTTTAACACCTTCAAGTTGGATTGCCTTCAATATTTAAATTAAAAGGTCCCACATATCCTAGGACAAAGACAGATGCTTGCAAATCCTGCATACCAACCCATGGAAGAAGCAATTATGAAGTCTTTAAGCTTGAAATTAAATCCATCTCTACCCTGAGTGCTTAAATGTGTGTTCAGCTGTAGGTTTGTATTTGTGGCCTGTGTCAGCAGGATTTGGGTGCATTAATTCTGCTCTGAGCCAAGGCAAGGTGCTGAAGGCTGCTCCTGGAGCAGAGACACCCCAGCAGAACACGTTCCTCTGGGAACAAGAGCCCAACAGAACCAGAATGTTAAATACTTTAATAATAATACTTTAATAATAATACTTTCCAGTATTTATTCCAGCACACAGCTACAGCTGATAAATAAATTCCTGAGGGATGTACCCCAGCAAACACCCCAGGATCCAGCTCTCTTACAAAGATGCAGGAGCTCTGGGCTGGCTTTCCAAAGCTGCTGAAGTGATGAACAGGAGCAATACAGCCCACAAGGAGTTAATTCCCAACACATACCTGGACCCCAAGAGCTGAACAGGGGACATCAGACACAGAAGCACTAAAAAAACACTAAAAAGTGTTTAGAGACAAATCTACCAGCATTTCCTGAGTGCTCTTTCAGGCAGCACTTCAGGAGTTACAGATTTTGGCAGTGAATACTGGGAGCTCTCAGGGGCTAGAGCACAAGTGGGGAAGGTATTGACTTTTAAGTAAAAGGCTGGGCTCATTCTCTAGTGAATTACTAACATTTACATTAAATGAGTGATAAGTAAAGCAAACATGAAAATTTAAAAAACCCATTTACTAGTATTTTAAGATACATACTTACTTTACCCGATTAGTGTTAATAAAAAGTTCCAAAATTAGTTTTCCTTTGCTTCCTTTCTGACCTGAGACACATTTACACTGAAGCTGTGTAATTTTGGATTCCTTTTCCTTTCTGCCTTACCTTCTCCTGAACGAGTAAATTTATTCCAATATCCACAAAAGAGCAGAGTAGCACACTACAAACACTTCTCACCTCCTTGGGAGCCCCCAAAGGCTGCCCCTGCTCCTGGTTGTACCACCTGGCAGAAAATACACTTTGCTGAGGGAAGTTTGCTCAGCCAGGTGGGGTTTGGAGAGAAAAAGAACAAAAACTGCAGTCACAGCTTTTAAATGTCAGTCTGCACAAGAGCTCAGTCTGGGGGCTGTCATGACAAACCCATCTCACTTCTCCTGGAGCCACCTGTGAGGTGGTGACTGAGAACAGTCACCACTGAGATGGTGATGGACCTGATTTGTACATGAGGTGAGAGGAGTCAGTTCTTTTCTGAAAGGAGCTGCAGAACTCGCTTCTCTAAGCCACAGGAGTGAAGCTGAAATTCTCAGAAATCAGGTAAATAACAGTGATCACTTCTAAATCCAAACGAGAGTATCCATGCCCACAGTTTTCCCCCAGAGTTTACTGCTTCAGAGTGTCATTCAAAATATGAAATAACATGATTTACTCTTCTCCACTGACATAAAGCTGACTCTAAACACACTTCAGCCCTTCAGATGTGGGCACACTGAACACTTGGCTGTTGCCACACACCAGGCATCACTTGTCCTCTCCAGTCCCTGCTGTCTATAGAAAGCCCATCAATCATGTCCTGTACTTTGGCTTTGGCTTCCCAAGCCTCTTCTCTGGCTGGCAAGGAGACTGATGGGAAACACGAAGTTTAGGGAACTGTCAAACTCACTAAATCACTCTTGAGTGCTGTTAAAACAGTGGTGACCTCTTTAGCTTTCAACACATTTCCCATCTTTGTCCAGGAGATCATTAAGTAAGAGGCACAAGACACCAAAAATGACTTAAAGAATGATCCTGGCATTTTCTGCCCACTACACATCACCGTAATGCAATCCAAGTCCTTGTCCTTGACCTACATACCCAGTCTTAGGGTGCTTTTTCAAATTGGTGCATGACAAGATTAGTCAGAGATGATTTTGCTGTCAAAAGACAGTGTTCTGCAGCTCTGTTCAGTGACAGCTGCAATATGTGGCTAACCTTCATCAAGCGAGAACGCTTCGGCGTTACGTGAACGATGTACCAAGTAATGCTGCTCCCTCCATAAACATCCCAGCCCACTTTGTCAGACCACTGAACCATGAGCCCTCTGAATATTATTTCTTCTTCCAAGTTCGGAGAGGAGTTAAGATTTAAGTGCCACTTGTCCTGATTTTTGTAACACGACGATGCAGCCGTACAGGTTAAATTTCTGTGACAATTTCCCAAAGTGAACAAAGAGATCTGGCAACTGCACAAGCCCGTAGAGGAGGGGCTCTGAGTCATGCACCACCAGTGATCAGCAGGGATGGCTCTTTTAAGGGTGCAAATATAGACAAATCTCCCCTCCTGCCACCCCAAATCCTGCCTCTGAGGCTGCTGATAACAGCTCAGCGAGTGCCACGTTCACACAAGATTTTCCAAGGTGGTCAAGTGCTGCTGGGATGGAGTTTGAGAGAAAACAGCTTCATTTAGCACAGGCCACTGCTCACACACCAGATGGGAACACTGCTGCAGACAACAGTGAGCAAATGAAAGGATGGCTGTTGGGAAAGAGAAGGTCACATTTGGGCACTCAGTGCTTTTGAAATCCCCAAATTTACGTTTGGGTTTGTGGCACAGGACAGACCACACCATCCTCACCATGGACACACACTAAGAATATCAATGTTCCAGATCACCAGAAACCAAGAAAAGCTTCCACAGGGAGCAGCTCTGCTTCCCTCACCTAGCCCTAATAAAGATCTTTTCACGACCTGATTTCCTTCTAGAAATCTGGAAGTAAAAGCCTCTTTATTACTCTTCTGAGCTGTGCAGGCTCAAGCAAGACTTTTCATTGTGCCTTTGAAGAGCACAATACAAATATTCAGCCCTCTATCATTATTCCTCCAGGCAGTATGGCAAGAAAACAGACAAACCCACAGGAGAATACCTGAGCTTTGCCTGCAAGCAAAGAAAGATCTGTGGCCATCCATCAAGATACCTGAATGGCTTTCAAATCGGGTAAACAAGGTGCAGGCGAGGAGCTTTGATTCTCATAGACCTCTCACTTCATTCTTCATGCATCTCTGATATTTTTATAAGCTCTTTTTATACACTAAGTGAAGTGCCCTCAGAAATTTCCCAGGTTTATGCATGCTCCCTGGAGAGGGATGCTGTGCTTCTGACTGCAGCCACACAGTTGACAAGAGTCAAGACACAGCGGAAAAATATGCGGCATGGCAGGAGTGATTATTCATTCACTTCAGAACTGCATCTCAGGAGGTGCTTGTCTATGTAAATGTCCTGGGAAAAAAATAAAAAAAAGGAACTGAAGCTGTTGAAGCTTCATCCTTCAGGGAAAAATGGCAAAGAGCACTGGTTTTGAATTGGAAAAGCAAACAATTCTGCTTCTGTCCTTTCCTGCCATTGATTAGAGCACGGTGAGGAGGAGATATGGAGGTTAAGGGGTTTTGAGAAGGAATTTCTCTGTGCACTCCTTTGATCTAATTCTGTGGAAGTGCTGAGCAATAGAGTCATAGATAAAATAATGGGGTTTTTTTCTGAGTGCCTTGCATTGTGCAGAGCTCTTACAGACACATAAACTAAACCTGCCCAGCTATTTGCCAGCACCAGAAAAACACATTAAAACCCCCACTACTGTGATGTTTCACTTTGTTTTGGAGATGGGAATGGCCTGTGATGGAGAGCAGGTGAGCAGGAATAAGCTGAATGTGTATTGCTGCTCTTGTGGCTCAGCAGAATGTTAAATATGAGCAGAGATCTGCCCTTTTAGACCTGACTCACTGCTACACTATGGATGTTTTACATTATTGGCAAAGGAAAAAAAAACTTAAAGGACATCAAAATTTTCTTTGCCTGCTGCCTCTGCTCTGATTCCCTAAACCAGCCACATACCCTGAATACACAACTGTGCTTTACAGGGCTGGCAAGATCCTAAGAGATGACTTTTCCCTATCTTTTCTTAGAAATGCAAACAAATTAACAAATGTAGAGCTAATTTGGTGCCAGGAGAGCACAGTGAAGACTGATCCTCAACAGCTGAGCTCTGCCTTTTCCTCTTAGGCCCTCAGTACCCTTTCTCCTTCCAAAATTAGTCATGAATAAAAGAACTAGAAAAGGAATAATATGAAGACAAATGCCACACACTACAGAACATTTATGAAAAGCCTGCTGGTCTCTTAGACCTTAATTACTGCAATCCTTGGAAGATAATTTCTTTAACAGAGGACTCAGAGAACTGATGTGTCTGTGCTGGGTCTAACTCATTGTGTTCCACAGTGTTTTGTGCTGTCTTCGTTTTTTTCCCCCCAGATTTTGTGACTGCCATGCAATCAGATATCACAACTATTAAGTCCTTCCCATCTCCTACAGAAATTATCACAGTGAGTTGAAACTGGGTACACAGCCATTCTACACTTCACATGAGAAGGGAGAGGGAGCTTGAGAACATTGCACAGCATGTTTTTACCATTTACTGCCATAAAATATACTACAAAGCTACCTTAGGCACATTTTAATCTTTCCTGTGTAACTGATTTTTTTTCCCCCCGTTCTGTGTAAGCAGTAATTTACCTTCTAGGATTTACAGGCTTATTAAAAACAAACAGGAAAAGCAACAAATTTATTACAACTCCATTGTTTTGGCCCTCCTCCAAAGAAGAACAGTCTTCTTTCTCATGAGCAACACGTTTCTCAGTTTATAAAATATTTAGCACGTGTCATGTTTGGGAGTAATCAAAATTTGTACATTCCAAGGGGTTTTTTGGGAAAAAAAACCCAACAAAACATAATGGGAGATTTTTCTAGCCTTTGTAAAGACAAACCCCATGATCTCTTCACCCATCTGCCCTTAACAGCTTCTCTGAGAAGAATCTTGAAGTTGACCTTATCTGCCTGATTAAGCTGAAATGGAATAATTCCATATTTTGGGGAGAAATTTTCAGGTTCAGGTTAATTTCACTCAAAAAGAAAAAAAAAATCTGCAGGAAATTTGTCTGAAATCAATATGAAATTACACATTGTTTGTGCAGAATATATAGAACTAAAAACTGCAGTAACAATTGACACCCCAAAAAATACCCAAAGTCCACATTGGATTCTTCTCTTAGGCTACCAGAGATTTGACTTTAATCTTTGTCAATGTTAAGTTGTAAAAACCTTCTCCATCCAATCCAATCCCATTTAATGTTAGGACATAAAAAGCTTCAGCAGAACAAGATGATCTACTTTTTAAAGTCTGCTGTTTTTCTCTGCAGAACCTTCTTTCATGAAAACCAAACTCACTTCTGTTTCCCTTCCTGTCCCCACAAAAATCCTCCCAGTCTGATACTCTTCAGTCAGGATTATAAAACATTTCCCAGTGTCTCCCTGGCAAAGGTTCCTACTCATTTTTTCAGAAGCTGGCAAGGGTGTTTGTATCTCGCTTGATGTTTTATGTTGTGCTAATTGCCACGATAAGATGGCCCTAATTATTATGGTAAGAAAACCCCAGCCACCCTGCAGGATGCTGCAGTGACAAGGTAGACGGGAGACTTGCTCATCCTCTAATGCAGACAAATCTCAGCTTTATTGATTAACAGGAACATTTTTATAATCACAATAATAATAAGGTTCATGCATATTGCAAAATTATAGCTCCTTATTGGTCAGCTATAAAAAGTCAATCTCACTTTTTCTCAAGATGTTTGTGGCTTCTTTTTTACTTCCTGTTATCACATAATTTACCAAACAACTTCTTGCTCAAAGAAACCATGGCCTTGAATTAGCCAGCTGTTCCTTTCTCAGATACTTTCTCACGTTACTTTTCCCATAGACTGTGTCTCAGTAAAAAACTATCCACACTGCAGGGGTTTGTGAATAACCAGGTGGGATGGAAGGGCTCAGCAGCTGCTTCCCAGCCTCATTCATCCTGCCCCTGCCCACCAGTATTCCACCTGAAAACAGCACTGACTTCAGCTGGCAACACAGAGCGTATTTGCTATCATTTTTAGGCTGGAACTGTCATGAATATGTCACAAAACATGGAATTTGTCCATATGCTTGGAATTCAGTCAAATACGCCTAAAAAAAAAAAAAAAAAAAGATAAAAACTGTCAAGAAAGCAGGCAACGATTAAAAAATTTAAAATTAAAAAAGCTCCAGCACTGTTCAGCACCACACTTCAAACACAGTGAAGCTGCTTCAGCAGCTCCTGAGTGTGAACACAAGACAAGAGCAGGCACAGATTGACACCTGGATGTCCCCAGTGACACAGTGGGACCAGCAGGGACCTGCACACAGGAGCACTGGGGTGGTCTGCAGCTTGTGCCTGCCAGGCCAGTGCAAAACCAGAAGCAGAATCTCTGCTCCTTCTCAGATCCAGTGAACATTGACCTGATTACCTGGCTTGCCCCTCTCCAGAGTAACTCTTCACTGCTTGTCCATGTCCCTACAGCACTTGTGGTGTTACCCAACCCTGTCACAGAGCAAAACCCAACCTGCCATGACACCAGCGAGCTGACATCCCCCAGAGCAGCCCAGCAAGAGCAGGGAGTTGCCAAGTGCTGGACCCCAGGAAGTCTGAGGCTTTGGCTCCAGCTTATTGCATGGAGGGGCTGGCACTGGGGGCAGAACATGAAAGGAAATCTGCATTTTTCACCTCTCAGCCCTTAGGGAGGTGAAATGGATCACACCATGCTGGGTCAGTGTTGGATGTGGGGAAGGCAGTGAAAAGAGGAAGGTGGTAGGATCTTCTGCCACTCAGGTGACCCTCCAGACACAGAAGAATGCAATGCACATTGAAATTCAGTTGAATTCCTCCTTCAGATAACCTGGAACACCGCTGGCCAACAGCAATTTATCATCTCCTAAATTCTGTCTGGATTTGGAAAGAGAAAGGAAACCCAGAGCCAACTAATGGAACTGCTGTCAGCATTCTCCTGGGGTTTGTGGCCTTTATTGAATCAATTTATAAATCTGTGGATCTGAGGGCTTCTGAAAGGCTCTGTGCCCTTTAGCTGAAGTGTGGCTTCCCTCTCTGGACCTTGGGGCAGGAGTTTGAATTTCTGGGAATTGCTGCTCAGCTCCTAAAAAGAGAGATGGGTCGAGGACTGAGGATCAAGAGGTGTCACAGGTGTGAATAAACAGTTGCACCACGAGTGTTTTCACAAGACTGCTGGTAACTTGGAGACCCAGGACTCTGGGAGTGCCCCCAGCCCCTCCTGCTCTCTTTAGCTGCTGTCACATCTCTGGGCCTTTCAGGCTAGAGCTGAATGGGTGCCTGGAAGTGCTTGGTGGCTGCAGGAAGTGAATTGTGTGCTGTATGATTTCCTGCCCTCCATGAGGGAGCCAGTGTTCAGGGTCAGGCAGACCCTTCTAGCTCTGGGTTCCTGTCCAAGAGCAGCCACTGGGAAAAGCTTTCAGAGTGAGCAGACCTGGAGGCTGTTCTTTGCTGGGGCACAATGAGGTGGGATTCACGTAACTCTGAGACAGAAACTATTGGTGCTGTAGAAGCCAGAGCCCACTGCAGCAAGGCCCAGTCCTGTTACCCTCAATTGTCATTAGATTCACACTGTCACCAAGGTGCCCTGAGCCTCCTGGTTTGGGATCAATCCCTGTGCACACCAAAAAATCCTACCTGAGAGCCAGCACTGAACAAACCCACAGCAACTCGAGAAATGAATTCTTTCACCCAACACCTTCACATTTAGGTGACTCTTACCTCTTTCTGGTGATACTTTATTGCTACCTTCAGCTTTGCCAAATCGTGACACTTCTGGGGATCCAGCTCCTCGCTCTGATCATCCCTGTGATTGAGAATGATCTCCAGCTCCCGCGAGCTCCGTGCCTGGTCCAAAAGGTCCTTGGCAAAACGCTTGCACTGCTGGGACAGCTCCTCATACTCAGCCTTGAACTCATTTTCCACCTTGCTCAGCTCCTTCAGCTCCCAGCCCAGGCGGAAGGCGGTCAGGATGGGATCCTCGCTCGATAAGGCAATCAACGAAGGGCTGGCTAAGGCCTTGTAGATGTTCAGCCGCGACCTGGAGTGCCTCAGGCTGTCCACCTCGGAGCTGGACACACATTCCACACAGTTGCACCTGATCTGGTGCGGCCGTGGGATCGTCACCCGCCTCTGCACGAGCAGTTTGATGATCTCGTAGTTGTTGGTGTGAGCCGCCAGCATGATGGGGGTGATATCCGGGGTGAACTCTGAGAACTGGGTGTCCATCATCAGCGTTGGAACCTGCATGGAGGGATAAACCACCAGGGCAACAGTCACATCTCACGTGGAGCAGCAGGACTTAGAGGTCCCTCGTTCATGCTCTGGGAGTGACACCATGACAAAATGGGTTTTGTGGCACCCTCTGTGCTGGAAATGCTGCTGTAGGCAGGCTTAGCCACACACTGCTATTCTGGCAAAACTATTTTCCTCCCAAATCCTGGAGATCTGCGTCCTGACCACTCCTTCCCAGGCTGGTGTAAAAGTCAGTCCCATCCCCATCCAAATGTGAATCAGGTCTGAAATGGATATGGGCCCATACATTCATACATCAAACAGAAAAACAAAAAAACAAAAAAAACCCACCCCAACAACAACAACAACCAAAAAAACCCAAAAAACCAAAAGAAACCAAAACAAAACAAAAAACCAAAAACAAAGAAACAAAAAAACCAACAAAAAACAAAAACCAAAACAAAACAAAAACACAAAGAGGGGAGGGAAAAGGAAGAAAAAAGGCCCAGGTAATTACACAAAAAGAAAGAAAAATCTAGAAAAGAGTGAACACAGAATAGATTTCCATAACTACCATTATTGCACTATATATCTCCATCAGCAGGCCAAGAACCTGCTCAAAGCAGGTCCTGCACACACCAAACCCTGGTCTGCAGCTGGGCAAAACTCCTACACTTTTGCCAACTGTTTTTATTTGAAAATATTTTTCAGTGTAAGGATACATTGCTTAACTGCCCTCAGAATAGACTTGTAGGCTTTTTTTGGAACGGATTTGAAAAAAATTAAATGTAAAATTAATGAGCCATAGTCCACTACAAATAAGCCACTCCAGGGTGTGCATTATCCAGCTACTGCTGCACTTCTCAAAGGATGAGCTTAATGCACACCCTGTTGTGTCTTATTACTATATGCAGAGTGTAAAATTAGCTGGGTTTGCTGTTAGATGCAAGCACCCAGTGTGTTTCCATTTGCAGCTCTCTGTGCTGTGTGTTAATCAGTGCCCAGCACTGCTCTCCCCGTGCCCACCCCTCCTGCCCTGGCACATCCTGCTGCTCCAGGGGGCACAGCTGGGCTGGGGGAACAGGGGCTCTGCTCCCTTGGCAAATATCAGAGATGTCTTGGAGGAACTGTTGCCAAGGAGTCCTAATGGCAGGAAATGTTCCTCAGCCTGCCTAAATCCAAGAGCAAAGTGATGGAGGAGTGTGAGGTAAGAAACCCCTCTGCAGGACACACCTAAGGCTGGTGGTGAGACCTCCAGGCTCAGAATCTCACTTTCCTGGGAGTTAAGAGGCTGCAGAGCACTAAAGAGCCAAAGCTGATCAATAAATCCTTACAGATAACAGTGTGACAGCACACAACGCTCTCCCAAAGGTGCTCACCACACTGTCAGGTCAGTCACAGGAGCCTGCAGGCATTTTGGGGAACAAATCTGCTCCCCTGGATATGGCACATGAGGAGTTAAATCCCTGGCACCCTGCAGGCATTTTGGGGAACAAATCTGCTCCCCTGGATATGGCACAAGAGGAGTTAAATCCCTGGCACCCTGCAGGCTTTGGAGAGGCTTTGCTAAGCAGGCTGGTGCCCACAGAGGCAGGAGGGAGGGAAAGCAGTGCTGAGGATTTGCTGTGGGTCATGGAGGGCTTGGTGGCTCTTAGCAAGGTTGGAGAAATGTATTTTAAGATATCCAGTAACAAATGGCTGAAAGCAGCTCTCTGTGTAAGGTCTTGCTCTCTCTTCCTTTCCCTTTGCTTGGCTTGTTTAGGTAGGTTCTTAAATGTCAAGAGAAAGTTGTGAGGGTTTCTTTTTTTCTCTTTCTTAGAAGCTTTTTTTTTTCAAGACCTGATGCTTGACTATAACTGCATTTATCTTTCTTCCTGCCCTTTTTCAATCAGTGCCTGGCTGCTGTATTCAGAGCCTGTGCCTCAAAGGAAGAACACTTTTCCTCCTCTATCACTTCTATTACTGTCAGGTTTAATCTTGTTTTTCTATATGGAAGTTATTGTACCCAGGGCTGCGAGAAGGATTTTCAGCTTTACACAGATGAGGAATTCATGTTGCTCAGAATATGAAATGGGCACTGGAGGAGAAGGTAGTGATGTTACAGGTGGGGATAGTGCTAATCCTGCCTGCTCCACAGGCTGTCTAAATATGGATCTGGGGCACTCAGAATGGTTTGGGATGGAATGAAGGGATCTCTCATCCTTATTCTGGCTGGGATCACAAACCCTCAGCCCCAGATCAGAGCACTGCCTCGTGAGGACTGGGGCACTGGTAGGGGAGGTGTGTCCTCCTGGGCACCTCACAGAACTTTAAATTAAGGGATAAAGAGGGAAATGGTGGTGCAGGCACACAGAGGCTCTGAGGAGCAGATCAGTGCAGGGATCCAGGCACAGGAGTTATTTCTGAGCAGCAAAGCAAACCAGCAAACACAGAGCAGGGACAGGGTGACCAGGGGCTGCTGCAGCCTCTGCTCTGTGTCTGCCTGACCCACAGGCCATGGATTGGCCCAAAATTGCCTGTCTAGTGATAAATATTCTTGTTGTCTTCTCACACAGTGTTTTTTGATAACCTGCATCACAAACTATCTGTTTTAAAGCTGTGGCTATGCAGAGCCTTTGCTTCAGGGCTGTGTTCTGTCACTGGAGGGGCAGCAGAGATCACAACAGCACTGATGTTCCTCCCGTGGTGCTCTGCCCAGCTGAGTTCATGTTTATGTACCTTCTCCTGTGTCTTGGGCTAACCTGCAGTGATGGAAGCAGAAGAGGAATAATTTATTCTACCCCAAGGGCTCTGCTGAGCTCTTCCAGGGTTACTTTCATTAAGTGACCTGAAAAACAAAATTCTTTTCCATTAACCTCCTCACCTGACACCAGCTGCTAACCCCAGTCCTTCAGAACCTTAATGCCACCACCTGCACAGGAGCAAACACCCTGCCTGCATTTCATCTTGGTTCTTTTCATTTGAGAAATTCATGCTACTGTTGACAACAAGTGCCTGAATGCTTGTTATCATCTGCCTAGATTTAATCCTCATAAGGTCCTGCTTACCCCTGTACCACTGCTGCTCTGAAAAATGCTGCAGCGAGTGAAAAATCCCCTTTATTTGAAAAGGAGGGTGAAGAAACAAGCTTAATTCATTAAAGGAGAAGGATTAGCTCACACAAAAGTGCTGTTCAGTACAGCTAAGCTCTCCTCTGAATGGAAAAACAAGTTTTCCAGCAAAAATAGTGCACTGCTGGAAAGGAGCTCTGGATAGACAGAGAGCAGGAATCTCTGCTCTTAGTCAGGAGTACAGTGTAAGAGGAATTAAACTGCAGAAGGGAAAAAAAAAGAAAGAAGCTGGCACAGAAGATCTGGTGGCCTTGTTGAGGGTCTTTTAGGAGTTTTACTTTGAATTTAATCTAGTTTGGTATCTGTCCCTGGAGCAGCTCCTCTGGTTTAGTGTTGTGTAAAAGCAACCCAGCCTCCAAGACTGCTCAGCAATGGAACCACGCTGCAATAAATGGGAAAACTGAGGAGATTCAGCTCAAAAAACATTCTCCTCAGCCAAACTAACACACAAATGGAAATGTACCTTTTGCCTTTTATGGATAATAGTATTTTGTCTGTAAATAACTCACTGTGCTTTTACCTGTAAAATTTGGAATTGCCCTGTTTTCAAGCCATCTGCATTTCATAAACCATCATCTCCCCTGGATCAGTGCAATAAATTGTAAGTATAACCATGATAAACTGTAAATACATTAATCTGTAAATACATTAATCTGCATTATTTTCAGCTTGTGTAGCTTTTTGACTCAGCTGTGTTTTATAGAAGATTTTCTCATTGCCAATGCAAACTTCTGCAAGCCTCACTGGAAAGCTACAAATATAATCCAGCTTTCTTGTAAGCTCCCTTTAGGCACTGGAAGCAACCTGTGGGACCCTGGGAAGGTGGTACATGGCTGAATAAATTTCAACATTTATTTTAGGTGATTCAGTGGTGTCTGGTATCAGAGTGATGCCAGAATTTATATTTAATAGGGAGTTTGTGTTTTTTTCTCTCAAGAGCAATTCACTGACTGAAATGATGTAATTTGGTTAATGAAATATAATGAACAACACAAAGTGCTACCTAAAAAAGTCATGTAGTTTAAGGGGTTTTGTATTGGTTATTCACAATCCTTGTGAATATGGCACATTGTAGATGTACTTATGGGCAAACTCTGCTGTTATTGAAGTGTTCCACTGGTCCCAGTACAGCTGTCCCAGAATATCCAGCTGAAGAAAAGGCTCCTCCTGGTCTAAAATCTCCTCAGTGACTTACAAATGTGCCTGTAAAGCCAAATAAAATCTCTGCTCCTCAGACTGATACTGCAGAACAGTGACAATTAGTACCTTTTAGTGCCTTGTAGCAAGCCAAATGCTGATACAAGGTTAGCAGATGGTGCACATTAACACTAAAATAGGTATCTCTGAATAAAAAAAAGCATTTTATAGAATCACAGAACTGCTAATAATTATTAATTAATGCAATGCATGAAAAAATGTGAAAAAGCAGATCTGTGATATCTGTATAACCAAATATCCTTCTCTACAACCAGTAAACAGAAGTAAAATACTGATAGACCTGCTCTAGATTCTTCCAGTTTTAATTTGGCTTCTAATCCATGTGTTTAAAAACAGAGGTGGGCCCAGGGGATTCATTCTCAGGGCTGAACTGAACCCAGTGCACTTGGCAGTGGCAGAGCTGCATCAGAGCCTGTGCTCAGCCATGTGTGCAGGAACACAGCACAGCCACAAAGATTGTCAAAAGATGTCACCATTTGTGGCCGATGCCACATAATAACTTCTGCTGGGGATTAAAAAAAAAATAGAGGGACCCGGAGAGGAACCTTCAGGAGGGAAGGATTTTGCAAATATTCATTTTAATGGCTGTGGCAAGTTCCTGCAGCCAGAGCCCCCTCTGTGTGTGTGTCTCTGTGTGAGGGGGAGAAGCCATAAAATCAGAGGGTTTTGGGAAAGCTGCAAAGGCAGCCTCAGAGACAGCAGAACTGGGAGTAGAGCTGAGCAGTGGCCATAAAATAAGGCAGTAGAAAAATTATGTAAATAGTAGAAAAGTAAGGACAAACAGAACAATGGTCTGTGTATTAATGCTTGTCTAGAATAACTCCCTAAGCTGCAGAAAAGTTTATCTAGTGAGACATTAGGAAGTTCTAAGCTTAATAATGGAGCTCTGTGCATTGTGTTTTAAGGCTCACAAGCAGGTACTGTGTCCAAAATAAGCAAGCATTGCTTTAATCAAAGGTACGTGTGCTTATGGTTGGATAGAGCTACAGTCAACATGCTTTTGCTTTGTGAGATTGGTCAAAAAACTTTTAAAGTGAGTTGTAACATTAAGTTCTTTGTCTGCTGCCTGGCATGCGACCTGCTGGCATCTTCTCATTGCCATAACCATGTAATGAGACTGATGCTGAAAAATTAAACAGCTCAAGGCACATTCCCAGCAGTCCTGTCCCGCTGGTGATTTGTACAGAGCCCCAGGATGGTGACAGGTGTGTTTCTGTGTGTCTGTGTGTCTCTGTGTCTGTGTGTCTCTCTCTGTGCCTCTTTCTCTGTGTGTGTCTCTCTCCTGAGCCCTCTCCTTTGCCTGTGTGTGCAGATGAGATGAGGCACTTGATGATGATGAAGGCATGCAGAGTGCAGTCACTGTGGCTGACTCTGCGAGTCACAGGGGGACACTGACAAGAGTTACCTCCTGTTTGAACCTCTTGTGCTGAGCTGGAGTGCAACCTGAGCTCACTTTGCCCTGAATTCCTGAGCCTTGATGTGCTTCAGAGCCACTGGCTCCAGCAGGGAGATGGGCTGGGAGTGCCTACAGGAGCTGCAGCCTCTCCTGGCCACGGCTTCTCTTCTGCACAGGAATGTTTTACAAGCCTGTTGCAGTCCTAATTTATCACATATTTTATCCTGATTTATCACATATTAAGTGATGTTATCTCCAGGGAACCGTGGCTCTATCACAGCCCTGCAAGGTCTGGGGCTCACTGAGTGGGGACACTCCTCCAGGCAGAACAACATGGCACAAAAGTTCAGGACTGTCACAAATCCAGACAATAATGACAATGCTGAAGTGGCCCAAGTGACAGGGGCCCTGGCTCCCAGTGTTTTATGGATCTACCAAAAATGCAATATTCTGGATCTTCCCAAAACGCAGAGATTCCCTGGCTGCTTGCTGGAGCTTTCCCTGAGACTGTGACACCAACACAGGTGTAAATCCAGAATTACTGACATGGGAGTGAACTGAATGATCTCCTCAAGACTGGACAGGCAGATTATTTGGCTTATTCCTGATGGTTGGGGGTTTTTTTCCCCTCATTTGGAAACACAAAATGCTGTTTGGTTGGGCTTTTTCCACCCTTCTTCATTACCATTTTAAGAGTTACTCTGTGATAGGAGCATCTGTTCTGAGTAAAAGTTATTAGGTTTTATTCTTTATTTTTAATGCTGTTTTTAAGCTTTGAAACGAATTTTATTGAAGAGCTTGCTTAATTCAGTCCTATAAATTTCCTAACTACTCTAAGGACCTTGGAATGTTGCTGCATCTGAGAAATTTTTTCATTTTATGGACAAGCTTTCCCCTGACCCCAAACACAACTGAAACAAAGACAGCCTATGGTTATCTAGAAATTTGCAGGCTCTGTCTCCAAGGTAATCTTTATTTTATTACAGTTACTATTTTTCTAATATTTTTCAGGCTTTATTCTGGGAGGGAGAGCTGTCCAGCTTTTTGATTCATTTTTCTTGGTCTCTGTATCATCTATTCTTAGTGGTAACAAGGACAAGATGTGCTAATACAGGTTAATAATCATGCTATTTACAGCCTTTTATATCATCTTTGTACATAAAACATCCCTTCTTTCTGTAATTCATCACCTTGCGTGGATGAGAGATGTTTCATTAAGTTTAGGTGAGGTAATATGTTGCTGACAGGGCTTGAAGAGAGAGGGCTCCTTCCTTGGGTTGCATTCATATTTAATCACATTCCTTTAGAAAAAAAAAATTAGATCAGATTGGATCATGAGACAGTGTTGGGGACAGGAGTGAGTTACTGCACCTGGCGCCAGCCCAGCGCTGCCTGATGCTGCACAAAACACAAATCCTGATGCTCACAGACCAGGAGCTTCATTATTCCCCATTCTGACTACTAAGCTGTGCTTTTGGTGATGCCTCAGGTTTTAGCATTTGTATTTTTCAGATTCTTTGGTGTGTGGGTCTGGGCTTCATATGAGGGGATGGTGAGCATAGGGAGACAAAACAATTCCTGCTCTAGCTGGGGACCAAGGACAAATGATCCAAATCTCAGGCCCAAGAGCACAAACAACATGGGCTGAAGAGAAAAAAACAAGAAGGATGGGACTTGATAAACTAAAGCTATAATTGGACAATTAATTCCAATATACAAATGGAGCAGAACTGATCAAAGTGAGAGACCCCATGATCAGTTGGGGATTTTGGGACCATTTTTGTTCATCTTGGGTGCAGTCCTGGCTGGGCTCTTGTGCTGCCCAAGGATCCATTGAGACCTTCTAATAATCCCTACTTTATTCTCTAACCCTGTCCAGCCTCTGCTCTAGGTCAGCCTTCCCAAAGCATCACTGGTGTGGTTGTTTTAGCAACCAATGCTGTGGCTTCTGAGAGGACCCCAGAGTTTTCAACAGCAAAGAAATGACAACCTAGACAGGTGGCAGGGGCTTGCACAAGAGAGAAAAAAGATCTGTGTGGTTGAGATCTTCCTTTATTCTCACTCTGTCAGTGACTCCCTCTGATATTCCCAGTGCTGGGAAGCTGAAAGCCTCCAGGTAATGCTGTGCCCCTGATGCTGCAGAGCCTGGCACTGCCTCATCCTCTCCTGCCTGAGGAGTACTGGGAGCACACAGCCCTCCCTCACTGCCATGAACTAAACACCAACCATTCACATGGCCCTGAGCCTCTCAGCAGTTTTCCAGCATCCTCCCAAGGCAATGACAGAGCAAAGACCTTGGATCACAGCGTTCCCTCACTGCAGCAATTCAGAGACAAGAAATACTGCTCCCAGTCAATGCCTCTTTGATATTCCACCACCACTGCCACCAAAGTGCTGCCCCACCAGGCTGTATTTTGCCATGGGACAGCAAAATACTGCTCCTACAGGGATAAACAAGCCATAAATGTGATTTTGCCAGCCCAGCACAGTTCTATTCAACAGCCAGGTAAGGCTGAGGGACTCATGCTAAGCTGCCCTGCAGTTCTTCACAGATCTTTATAGATCCCAGAGCTTTGTTTTGCAGGAGCCTGCAATTTGTGATACTCACTCTTCCCACAGAGAGAAGCTTCCCTTGGAAAAAATGTGTTATAACTATTGCATCAGGAAGAGTCTCCCACAAATCTGTAGCAGGGAATCTAAACAGCCATGTCAAACCTCTGGGTTTGGGGTTTCAGACAGAGCAAACACGTGTTGGGTGATGTCAGGGGATGCTGTAATGGGGGCTTAGGAGCAAAGGGAGGTGGGTACAGTAGGCACATCCATGGATGCTGGGTAGACAATATGGATTTTTGAAACAAAGCTCCTTAATCAACAGATCTACAGAGAGCCCAGAAGTTCACTTGTGTAGCAGCACAAACAGGATTTTTTCCCCCCATAATAGTTCATCCACCCAGCTGAATCCTGAGAGCCCATCACACCTGACTGAAAATTCACTGTACAGTGTGCCCAGAGCAGGCAAGTGCTCAGAACCCTCCTACAGATCAGTAAAGACAATTCTCTGGGAAGCATCTTGGATAATTCCTGACTTCTCACCTGTCTATATGTTCAATTACAAGCATGGCATGTTTGCACACCCTGTGATGCAGTTCTTGGCTGGACCCCCACCAACACCCTAGGAAATAATAACAGAGTTTGTGCTGACCCAGGAGAAGGAGCCAGTGCCTTACTGGCACTGTCAGAAATCTGGTGTCTGTCACTGCCCTCATCTCCTGAGTCCAGGAGATGTTTCACTCAGTTCTTTTTCCCCTAGATTTAAGATTATCTGGGGACTGAGGCAATGGGGAGGGAGGAAAGAATTTCCCAGTTAAATGTAATCATTAGCTGAAGTGATCTTTGATTCCTCTGTTGTTTAGTTTAATTAGATGGAATTCATTTTGAAGGCAGCCACCAGTGTCAAAGGCATGTTAACTATAACTGTGAATTATTACTGCATCAATAAGAATAATGAAAAGCTTGGGTGCTAATGGAGCCATTAGGCTTTGAAGCTGCTTCTCTGTTTTCAGACATGATCCTTCTTCCTTATTGTTCCTTTCAAATATTCCCACACTGAGAACTTGTGGTTGTATTTTTCTCCACTGGTTCTACTCTTCAGAACCTCCTCTTGCTCAGGAATGTTTCTAACCAGGTTCTGCCTTTCCTTTTTACTTTGGACTCTCCTGTTAGTGTGGAAATGACTGGTTTGAGTCACACCCATCAGCCTGTTCCCCTGTGTTCCAGTGCTCCTCAGCCACCATTCAGAACTGCCACAGAATCCCTTCATACAGCTGCCTGCTCCTAAACCTCTCCTCTTTCCAGCTGCCTGCATAATCTAGATTTTATACTGTGAGATTTTTGAGAACTGAACTGTTTCTTTTGACTTAAATGGTCCCATCAGTGAACCAGAAAGTCCAAAATCAAGGCCTGTCAGTGCTAAGGGCTAAACTTTACACTGGTTTCTGCTCACAGGACAAAAACCCTGTGTCAGCAGGGAAATTAGGCTAAATCACATTGTCTCAAGAGTTATTAGATTTGGGCAAGAATAAAATAGTTTAATGCAACCTTTATTTTCTGTTTCACAAAAGACTGTCTCTAGGCTGTTCATCTGTGGGATCTGAACAAAGATTAAGGTGGATTTTCATTCATCAGCTCGCCTAAAAGAGGATTTTTGAGGTCAAATTTTAGGTTCACCAACACTATTTAGTGCAGCAATCTTCTACCAATTTTCACTCATCAGCTCACCTAAAAGAGGATTTTTGAGGTCAAATTTTAGGTTCACCAACACTACCTAGTGCAGCAATCTTCTACCAATCTGATGATTAGCAACTAAGACTGAAAACTTGCCTTTTATTCTCTATAGTTTCCTCTTCACAACCATGCTCTTCCAGAGGCTGAACCTGCAAACTCCTTCTTTTGGAACACATATGGATGGCACTGATTCAGAAGGACCATCAGAACAAACCAAATCACAGCCATAAACCCTGAGATCCCTCTTTCTCTTTTTACTCTCATTATTGAGGAATTGCATTTGTAGTCCCATCTGTGAACCAGCTTAATTTGGAGCCATCTGCCACGAGAGCAAATTGCTAAGTTTGCCAGAGAGCAGAGAAAGATGCTGGTACCCTCCTTATGCAAACAGCTGATGTCAGCTCTGATTGTTGTGAAGAAAACAGCCACCGTGGAGGTGCTCGTGGACCTGGAGCCATTCAGATGACTGATTACAGCTCCTTAAAGGAGGGAGGAGGCTCAGCAGGCAGCACAGAGCGTGTCTGGAGTGCTGCAAGCACAGCCCCGGCAGGAGGGCAGAGAGGCAGCGAGATCTGAGAGCTCTGACGCACCTCCTGCCACCGCCCCACACACCATTCACACCAGCAGCTCCAACAAATGGGCCCCTGAACGCCTCATCTGGAAAATTTGTACTGATTTCAACAGGTTTCCAAGTGTCAGGAAATATAGCTATTACTGGTAAATTGAGGGTGAATCAAATGCAGGGGGAAATGGGAGCTTTCAGACATGAATTTCCTGCTCTTTGCTGGCAAAGGTTAGGTGCAGCTTCCAGCTTGGCTGAAAGCAGAACTCACTGTATTGATGTTTGTATAGCAAAAATAACCATCTGATAGCACTTTTAGGGAAAAAGCCCAGCAAAACTCAAAATTATCAAATAGGTTGAGGGACAGAAGGTTTTACAGGGAAGGAGAATTCATTCAATAGGCTTCATATATACCTTCTCTTGCTTGTACAGTAGTTCTGAATTAAGAAAAACCCCAATAATTTAAAGTTCCCTATTAATTTCAACCCCATAGGATGCCAGCCAGATCTCTGTTTTTGCTGTGTGCCTACTGCCTTGTTTTGCCATTGCATTTACTGGACCTGTCCCATGCACAGACAACTTTGAATTCTAACATTTGCACCCCCAAAGAGAAAAGCCTGGCCCAAAGTCGATACTGCACCTGCAGCTGCTCAGTTTTGCTGTTTCAAACCAATCTCTGCACTTTCTGATGGTTATTCTGTGGTTTGCTGTCTTATTTAAATAACATGACACTCATCACTCAGGATGGATTGCCATGCCAAATACACCTATATTCCTCCTCTGCCCCTATGCAGTACAACATCAGCCTCTGCACTGCCCAGAAAATCAAACAATAACTATCACAGCACCAGACTAGGCTCACTTTTATTTCCTGAAAAATGCATGTTTGCTGACTACAAACCTCTGCAGGAAAAGCAACACTTGCACACCCTCCAGGTTCCAGGAATATTAGTTTGTTTTGTTGTTCCTCTTAATATTCATGAATAGGTTGCCTGGTTTCCAAATGCCTGCCATGAGTTTGGGAAAAAACAAGCTATGCTATGGTTTAAGGGACCAGCTGTGTGACGGGTCCAAGAGATCTATGGTTTATAAAAAGCTTCAAGGAGTAATTGGAGTAAATTATACAACCCTTGGAAATTATAAGTTAACCTGTAAAAATCACAAAATTAGGAAAGCTGTTTGATTACTGAAGAGGAGGATGGGTCGTTCAAGCCTGGGCTTCACTCACAGCTGGGAGTGAAGCACACCAGAACATCTCTATGCTCTTCCTATGGTTGCACCATGATCACTTTCTCACTGATCCCAAAATCTCCCACAGCCAACAGCATCTTTCAAAACAGCTGTAAGTTTATTAGCATTATCCAGCCTGTAACTGGTGAAGCCTCCTCCCCAGCTCCACCAGCAGAGTCACAGCTCAGTACCCAAAACCACAGCTCTAAGTTCACAGAATCACAGAATTCACAGACTCACAGAATCACTGGGTTGGAAGAGACCTTCAAGATCATCGAGTCCAGCCCAGCCCCAACACCTCAACCAAACCCTGGCACCCAGTGCCACATCCAGGCTTTGTTAAACACACCCAGGGATGGGGACTGCACCACCTCCAGTGGTGGATGAGATCAGGAATGGGAACGGGACCAGGATGGGAATGGGACCAAATAAATCCAGTATTTTATCACCCTTTCTGTAAAAAACTTTTTCCTGATATCCAGCCTGTATTTCCCTTGGTGCAGCTGGAGGCTGTGTGCTCTGGTTGTGTCAGTGCTGCTGGAGACAGAGCCCAGCCCCAGCTGAGCACAGGCACCTTTCAGGAGCTGCAGAGTGATGGGGGCACCCTGAGTCTCCTTTTCTCCAGGCTGAGCTCCCCCAGCTCCCTCAGGGGTTCCTCTCAGGATTTGTGTTCCCAGCCCCTCTCCAGCCTCGTTGTCCCCTCTGGGTGTGCTCAGTGTCCCAAGGTCCTTCCCAAGCTGAGGGGCCAGAGCTGGGCACAGCACTCAGGGTGTGCCCTCACAGAGACAGGGACAGGGGCAGGATGAGCTCCCTGCTCCCGGGGCAGCCAGGGACAGCCAGGGGCAGGATGCCCTCCCTGCTCCTGCTGGGCACACCATTCCTTGTTGTCTGAACTGGGCAGTGCAGATTTGATGAGAAATGCTAAAATCTTAAAATAGCCCACAAACCTCGGTTGGAGATAAACCTAAAAAGAAGCCCGTCTACTGGAGCACATCAGTGCTGATCGCTGCTGTGCTCTGCAGCATCCTCTGGAGCGAGGTGGCTCTCCCCATGTAAACAGAGCAATTTGCTCCTGCGCCGAGCCCGGGGTTGTTATAGTTACTGCCTGTGACTTACCCCTGCCATTGTCACCGCATTCGCAGGAAATGGCGCTTAAACAGCAGTCTAGCGAAGGTTTGCAGAATAATGACTCAGAAAAATTCACTTAATGACAGGATCCCAGCCCCTGTGCCGCCCAACCCCTTCATCCATCCTCCCCCCCGGGCCTTACAGCATCAACGAGACCCTGATTCTCTTACATAAGGAGCACAGCAAAGGTCACTACGTGTGCTTGAAAGGTTTTCAACTTCTGCTCCCTGAAAAGGTCATCCTACAGGTGGAAAAGCAGAGCTCTTTCCCTCGGGCAGCTCTCAGAGCCGGGTCTGGAGCTCTCCTCTTGGAGCCTCTGTTGCTGCTGAGTGAACCTGCCTTGGTTGAGCTTTCCCACCTTGTTTTGGGGGTGTCTTTTCATAACCACATCCAGCCACTGCAGCTCCACGAGAGGCTGGAACCAGGCAGCTGTAAGAGCTGCTGTCAGGATTGTGGCACGGTGATAAGGCTGAAGATACACACCCGTGAAATGGATTATGCTGGGTGATGCTGCTCAGCTGCTTTGGAGATGCAAAGACAACAATTAACAGGGCTGACGTGAACAGACGCAAATAGGAACAGCTCTTCATGCCCAGAGAGACACCAGGCTCGGGGAGAGAGGCAAATAACCTGCTCAGAGGCAGGCAGCAGGAAAAGGGAGCCAGCAGGCTCTCCCAGAGCCCAGGCTCAGGTGAATGATCGTTCAATACAGAGCAGAGGATGCTGCTCCTGCACCTCTGCCCAGAGTGCAGCAGAGACAGCCAGACCCTGATGGCACACGAGCAAAGAAGCTGTCCCCACACAGGCCTGTGCAGGCAAACTGAACCCTCTGTACATTTAATTAATAGATTATACTGAGCCTAATATGTAAGAAGTGCAGTGATAGCATCTTACCAATTTCACAGCCAGGCAAAAACCTTCCTATGAAGTGTGATTTTTTTTGTTACTACTGGAACAAAAAAGCAGGGTTTGTACATGTTTTAGAGCATCTAAGTAGCTGATGAGGACAAAGCTGTGCTAATCTGCTTTATCAGGTGCTTTTTGTGAAAGCAATTAGGTGTGGGGTTCCCAAAGGACCCTCTGAGAAAGGGTCCAGGAAGGACAATTAATGAATGTATATTGATACTGCTGTGGAATTAGCATCAGGAGCTCGTGCTCAGAAACCCCTCCTGTAACAGCTTTGGGGTTTGACAAAATAACCAACTTTGGTCCTTGACAAAGTAACCAACCTTGGCCCAGCTTGTCCTATCACCACACAAGAAATAAATGTTCATCACCATGAGGAATCAGTGAAAGAGCTGCAAGGGCAGTCCAGTCCTGCAGCCCTCTACCAGCAAACCCTTCCTGCAGTCCCCAGAAGAGCCTGAACCCCAGCCAGGGAAGTTAATCCAAGTTTGTTCATAAATCTTGCACCAAGCCAGTGCTAGTTTAAAATACACTGACGAAATCTGCTCTTGTAACAAACCTTGTAAATAAAGCTGAAACTGGCACTGCATCTTCTCTCCCCCACACATGCTCTCCTCCAAGTTGTAAACCCTGCAGCAGATACAATTCTAGCTACAGAAGGAGAGCTGGCACGGAGATAACAAAAATGGAACGGGCCTACTATGAAATGGATCACTGAACTGGAGACACTGGAGCTGAATTTCAGCTGTAATATATCAACCTCATTTCACGGACCTCTGTCTCTGCCCAGTTAAGCCAGCAGGGCTGGGGATTTGAGTGGACACAAGTTTTGGTATTCAAGGGACGTTACAGAAATCCACATGAATCCCATCACTTGCTTTCCATGGCATTTCAGTAGAAACTTGTCATTAGCCTTCTACAATCAGTGGCAATTCCTCATGCTGCTGAAAAGAACTTTTCTGCTCTGCTTTCTGTCCTGTTGAGCTGCAGGATGCTCAAATTTCTAGAAGAACAAGGAAAAAATGGCTCATTCTTAAGGGATGGTCTGTATTTTACTACTTGCATTTTGTCAGACTAAAACTCAGTACTAACAGTTCCGTTTTTAGGTCAGATAGAGGAGTTTCATTATCTCTCTGGTTTTTAAACCATACATTAGAATCACATTGCTACAAGCATGCACAATGCTGCTATTTCCAAATAATAAAGCTGAGCACTCTTGAATTCTGTCATGGTTGATCCTTATTGTTTGCTTGGCTATATGAAATTACTATTGAAAAACTGTGTGCCAAGGGGCCTATGCACTGAAAACATTTTCCTTCGTGATTGATTGGTATTAATCTTTCACACACACACAGGAATGTGTTCCCTTCAAAAGGAGGCTTGATATATAAGGATTATCCAAGTTTTGGATGCTCCTTTCTAAGCAGTGAATATGCAAAAATTATCAGTGGTCAGCAATGTACATTAATTAATCTAGTTATTGGCAGTAGTGCTTAAAAATGAAAAGAAGAAAACCAGAAAAAAAAAACAGTTGGTGACAATATATGACACTTGAAGTGACAGGATTCAGATTTGGTGGTTTTTCCATAAGATCCTTATGTAACTCAGAGGTGGCTTTGCAGCTCTGGATTGTTCCTACAAGTCACTGCTGTAAGTTATGCCCTGCTTCAGCATTTCTGCCCTGGAGCTCTCTGGAGAGGGAGACCAAGATGATCTGTCTGCACTACAGCAAAGGACTGAAACCCAGCAGACTGTTTGCTTGCTTGCAGCTGTAAATAAGCTTGTGTGCTTTCAGGATTTACTTATGAAAAGCAATTCCACTTAATATCAGCACAACAGCCTGGCAATAGTTCATATTTACAGATTGTAATATAATTTCAGAGAGCCACAAATTCCTTTAGAAAGTGCTCATCTATAAATCAACCTATAAATCAGTGTGTCCACAAACACTGTGGGGCTGGAAAGAACACTGAGTGAGAGAGAAAAAAATGAGTGCTTAAATCAGGCAGAACATGTTTGCTCAGGCTGGAGATTACCATCCAAACAGGACTGCCCAGGTGTGGCATCCACATTCTCTGAAAAAATTCCTCCACTCAGGATTTTTCTCCTGGGAAGCTGAAAGGCAGAGAGAGAGGCCTCAGAGAAAAGGGAAACAATTATTATCTCATTTGCTTCTCCTGTGTTTTTCTTCTTTGGATTGTGTTTGGAGATTGTTTACCCACAGGTGATTGTTTCATTGGATTCTGCTTGTTTTGGCTCTTTGGCCAAATAGGGCCAAGCTGCATCAGGGCTCTGGAAAGAGTCATGAATATTCCTTATTATCTTTTTAGCATTCTGTAAGTATCCTTTCTGTATTCTTTAGTATAGTATAGTATTCTTTAATATAATATAGTATAATAAAGTAATAAATTAACCTTCTGAGAACATGGAGTCAGATGCATCACTCCTGCCATCATTGTTTACAATAGCCAGGTCTGCTCTGGGCATTTAAAACTGTGGACCAACACCAAGGACTCTGAGCAGCAGCAGCACTTCCCTGAGGCAGCATAACGGCTCAAAACTGAAGGGGAACACTCAACCCACCTGTTTTTCACCGCTGGGCTTCCTGTAATTGAGCAGCAGCTCCACAGCTCCCACCACCTCCTTGCGTATGGCGTAGAGCAGCGCGTCCCCCACGTAGACGCTGTGGCTCAGCAGCAGCTCCATGATCTCCAGGTTCTCATTCTCTATGGCTATGAGCAGGGCACTGCGCCCCAGAGGATCCATGCAGTTGATGTTGATGTTGTAGTAGATCTCTGCCTCCTGCAGGGCATGTTTCACGCTGGCATAGTCCCCCTTCTCCACAGCACTCAGGTAGGCCTTCTCTTCCGACGAGAGCTCTGCCTCCGCTCGCACGATCTGCAGTGGGATCCGGTCTCGGTACGGGGAGAAGTTGACCTTTTTGTAGTATAGCTGGGCCATGGTTCATAGTGACCAGGCAACCTGGGAGGGAGGAGAACCACGCATCAGTGACAGCACAGCCCCTCAGGGGACCAACTCCCAAAGGGCCATCATGGGAAAAGCTCCCCGTCCTTTGTTGAGATGTATTCGTGACACCCCCTGAGCAACCCCATCTCAAAGCAGAAAGGTGGCACCACCACTCACAATGACAGAAACTCAGTACAATTTTTCATCTGGTTTAAACACTATGCCATGAATGTCTTTTTTCTGGTCAGAAGCACGTCTTGATGTTTATGGGTAATCTATCACATGCAAATAGTGGATTTCTCATCTTTGCTATATTTCCCACTCAAAGTTCCTTTTATTTCCTCCCTTTCCTCTGTTAAGCCAGGTCCTCAGCATCTCTGAACTGTCAGTGATGGGAGCTGCTGATTTACAGTCTCCTCTTTACAGTAATAGATTCATTTTGAACATTTTTGCTGCTGCTTCTCTGCTTCCGTCTCTTAAAGCTGTCTTTTATTTTTCCTTAGTGTTTACTCTTCGACTAGGTCATGGTTTTATTTTTAAAGCTTGCATGTTTTTAAACATTTTTTCTCACTCTCCTCATTTATAAATAGGACCTAAAGACAGGCTGATGTAGAAAGCTCCCACCCTTGCTCTCCAAAGGCAGCGATGTCGTTTTGTGGTCTAGGAAAACGAGAAGTAAATCCTGCCTTGGAAAAAGTGCAGCAAACTGAATGAACTGAGGTTCCTTCCCACGCCTCAAAGATCCCAGCAGGTGACTGGAATCACAGGAGACACAGGCTGGGTATTCACAGGTAAGGAAAAAAGGAACCAGGCTTGTCTAGCTCTGCTTGGCATTGACAAACGACACCAGGCCAGCATCAGGGGCCACCAGCAGCTATGGCTAATTGGGTGACTTATTCCAGCTCCTTGCTCAACAGCTTCCTGCAGCCAATTAGCTGGAGTTTGGGCCCATTGTAGTGCCCTGTCCTGGGGGGAAAGGAGGTGCTGATGAAGGATGGTGAGGGGGAGGAGGCTGTGGTGGTGCAGAGGGCTCTGCAGGTGCCACCCCAGGCAGCCGCAGAGCCCCACGGCATTTCTGCCTTCCCAGAGTGGGTGGATCTGAGCTCCAGCCCAGCTGACACTGCAGAACAGTGGGTGGCTGTAGCAGACAGCAAAGCTGCATCTGAGAACTTCCTGGGGAGCCAGGGATCTGTACCAGCTGCTTTGGCACCTCGGGGAATGTGCTCGCTCAGGATCCCGCTCTCCTCCAAGTGCCAGAGAAGTTTGTGTTTGTTACTTACCCAGAGATGCTGGCACAGTGCTCACATGTGTATCTCTGCACAGGCAGAACCACAGAATCCAGTGGTTCAACCTCAAGACACACACAAAGGCACTGGGATGCAAAAGGACCCATCACCTGATTAGAAACCATAAATATATTGGCTGATTTTCTGCAGGAACATTATGCCACTAAAGCTTTTAGAGCTAAGGAAGAATCTCAGTGACTCAGAAGCTTCAATAAACTGCATGTAGAACAAACTACTCTGATTTTGGAAAGCACCAAGGATCACAAGTCATTTTCAAATTTTGTTTTTGAAAAAGTTATTCCTGTGGGATCCAGCTAATTCCCACTGAAACAGGAGACAGAAGGATGCAGCACAGGTCAGGTAACAACTAAGGACCAAAGAGATCTTTGGGAAAGCAAGGAGAAACCCACATGGGAAGGGAAATGTGTCCTTGTGTGACAGTCTGGCTGATGGGAGCAGGGAACACCAACCAGGGGCACTGGTGCCAGAGGACAGCAGTCACCATGTAAAGGTCTCCTGGGGGAATCTGTTGGCTCCAAAAACCATGAGGGATTCTGGCAACAAGTGCTGCTGCTAAAGTGGAATTGGATATTTTTCACTGCTCTTTAGTTTAATTGGACGTTTTGTAGATGGTGAGTAACATTTGCAATGAGTTATAACAAATGTCACCTTATGAAGCATCATGCCAGCATTGCATCCCTTTCCTTCCCAACAGTTTTGTGGAAAGAAAAGAAAGCTTCAAACATCTCAACTCCTCAGGGAGATCTCATCTCCCAGTAGAACCCCAGCCCAAAGAAGGCTAATAATGTTCATACCTCAAGCACAGGAAGCTGCAATAAAACCAAACAGGAAGGACTCAAAAAATTAATGATCTTCCTGAATTCCTCTCATGCCAGCACCTGCATAGCTTGACAAGCTGCTGACTGGGTTTGGAAATAACAGCAGGCAGGATTAAAAGAAAATAATAAAAATGTCTGCCTGGAGTTCATGGAAGGTTTCAGCAAAACCTTTATCTGATGAGCTGCCCCTCAGCCAGAGATCCAGCACAATTTACAGACCCAATGTCTTTGTCAAACAAAATTATTTAACAAAGCATCAGCCACACCTGTGGATGGAAGGAATGAGCACAAGATCCCTGCTCCAGCTGTCCCCTCTCAGCAGCACCAGGCTCCCAGGGCAGCATCTCTTGTTGTAGCAAACAATTCTTGTAGGCTCTACACACTTGTGTTTCCAAAACTGGTCCTGTCTCCTCCTTAACAGTCCAAAATCACAAAAATATTGATGCAATCCAGGTAAGAGAAGGGGAAGGAAATGCACAGGTGCTGCCTAGGGAGAAATAGCAGTGATATTCCTGAAAGGTAGCAAAAATTGAGCACAAGATCCCTGCTCCAGCTGTCCCCTCTCAGTACCACCAGGCTCCCAGGGCAGCATCTCTTGGTACAGCAAACAATTCTGGTGGGCCCTACACACTTGTGTTTCCCAAACTGGTCCTGTCTCCTCCTGCAGTCCAAAATTACAAAAATATTGATGCAATCCAGGTAAGAGAAGGGGAAGGAAATGCACAGGTGCTGCCTAGGGAGAATGATATTCCTGAAAGGTAGCAAAAATAGAAACCCAGTCACACTAAAATTTTGGAATGGGTGCAGAGAGCCTGAAAACATGTGTTTTCCATATGAATTCTCCTCACAGAGAGGCATTTTCTGCTACTTGGGTTACTATTTGGGGCAAGGAAAATTCTTCCAGCCCATGCCTGAGTGCAGATGCCTCAAACAATACCCAGTGAGTGGTTAATGCAGTGGTGACACCTGCACCACAAACAGGTGGGGAGAAACAGGAGAACCACAATGAGAGAAATATAACAAACTACTCAAAATACAGGCAGAGGACTTAGAACTCAATTTGGACTCTATCACCTCTCTCCAGCAGAGATGCCCTTCATGTGTTGGCATTAACTAAAGGCTTCTCAGATGGGGTCAATAAATGGTGTGGGATGTCAGATTTGTTTACTTTTCCCCAATAAAACAATCCTTTTTTCCTTTTAATCTGGAAAAGCCATCCATAATGAGTTGAGGGACTGTGCTATACATCCTGGGAAACAAAACAGCCTTCTCCCTGAATTATTAGTCCAAATCTCCAAGCCTTTTCAGCCTGGCACAAGAAATCAGAGTTTTAGCCCAGGAAGAGCTGGCCTGGTATGGGGAAGGAAAGTTTCTGGCATTTTGCAACTAAAAATTCCATGAGCTGTCGCTACAAAAGGCTTTTAGGGTCTGCTGGGAGTTGAGCCATCCCTCAGTTCCCACTTTCCACACATCACACACTCCCACACAGCCCTGTATCAGGGTGACCTGGATGAAATGGGATGAGCAGAGCTGGAGGGGAGGCAGCCAGAGCCAGTTTACAGCCGTGTGTCACCAGGCCCATTATAAACAGGACCTTCCTGGATTTTATTTGCTTTGATCATCATCATGAAGCTGATTCAGAAGTGGGAAAGCACAATTGCTCCTGTAGGGAGGCACAGAGACTCTGGGGTATGGAATTTAGCTGCCAGCTAACATCTGACAGCCTGAGGAACTGATCAAACACCGATTTTGGACATGAAACCAACAGCAAAGAGTTACCTTTGCCACTTGCTGGGACTCTGCATCACACCTGAGAGCAGCCAGCAAAGCCCCCACCTGGCAGGCTGCTCAGGGCAGGGCTGGGGGATCCCTCACACCAGTGGTCCAGGTTGCAATGCAAGATGTTTACCATTATCACCTGTATGGCAGATTACCTTTGTCAAGTGGGCAGTTTGCCTTATCTCTCTCTCTGAGTGACCACAATCACACCTCCCTCGGGAGGGGACACTGCTGATAACAGCTATTGAATGTCCCTGCATGGCTGATAAGAACTGCAGCATCCCATTGGGAGATGTGAGCCCAGAGGGAGGAGCCAAGCATTCCTACCCAGATATAATCCAGAGGTTCTGAGACACCAGCACAGCTTCTCCACGGGATTCCCAGAGGAACAGCAGCTGCCTCTCCTTCCACTGGATCTTCAGAGGAAGAATCCATCCTTCTCTACAGGATCCCTGCTCCAGCAGAACCAGCCCTGACCCTGCAGGAGGGCTGAGCCACAATTCCAATGGCACTGCTGCCAACAGCCTGACCCACAGGGTGTCAGGCTGGATTCTGACTCTGTCAGTGTTGTTCCTAGTGTACTGCATTGTTTGTTTTATCCTTTTATTTTTTTCCCTCCCCTATTAAAGAACTGTTATTTCCTGCTCCCATATTTTTGCCTGAGAGCCCCTTAATTTAAAATTTATAGCAATTTGGAGGGGTGGGGAGGGTTTACATTCTCCATTTCAGGGGAGGCTCCTGCCTTCCTTAGCAGACTCCTGTCTTTCCAAACCAAGACAACCAGCAAAACTCAGTGTGTGAAATGCCACTGCACCTTCTCTCAGATCTGAGTAGGGTTTATGTCCTGCAAAAACCACCTGCATTTATCAGCCCCATTAAAGAACTGATCCCTTGCAACACATCTTGCTCCACTGCTTCCCCCATCCCTCTTGCCAAGGCTGTTTTCTTCTTTTTAGTGTTTCAGGGAGAGCATTTTCCTCATTTTGCAATTCTAATCTGGATTTCAGGTCTGGAAATCACAGCCCATAACTGTGAAAATGGCCTGACTTCCATGGTGCTCACACACTGCCTGCTCAGTACTATTGATCTGTTTAAAAAAGGTTATCAACCTGAGCTATGAAATGGTCCACAAGGGCCACTTAGGTAAATAATATTACATGTAATTAATGGACCAATTGAATTTGTGATTGGATCCTTCTTTTAAGTGCTCTAGATCTTATTTACTAACAATGCCTGGCTGAGCACAGTATGAGGAAATAAAACTGACTTTGGAACGTTCTGCAATTCCCTTCCTTCTGCAAAGATACCCCCTTGTTCCAGGAAATTGCTTCTTCTATGGAGTTCAGCGGGAACCATATTACAACCCTAAGTCTCACTGCCTCTCATGATCTCTCACCACAGAAGCAGAAATTTTTCCTGATGCCTTTAAATGCAAAGAGAGCCATGACTGAATAAATGTATGACCTCAGACATGTTTTAAAATTATAAAACTGCAGTGACCTTCTGGTTCTATGGCTCTGTAAATTCCTTTTAGCTAAAGCCCCATGATCTCAGAAAGTTTATATGCAGCTCATAAGTTATATAAAATATATCATTGACTGGAGTAAGTGCTGTCCAAAACTTGAAGGGCCACAGCACCACACAAAAATGAGAAAGTGACAGCTAATAAAATTGGGGATGAGTAATCCACTTTCACTGCCCAACATGAAGAAAGGAAGAGCACTAATAGCACATGTGATAAAAATGCAAGGCTGCAGTGATTCACAGTGGAGATACGTCCTTAGAAGACGCAGAGAAAAATTCCCCATGAAGTGTTTTTCACTCATCCTCACTCCAGGCCTGGGTAAGAACACATCAATTCCCTGGGTACAGCACAGAACCTTCTAACCCAAAAGTGTTTGTAAAGCAAGACAAACCTCAAACTTCAGAGCACAAAGTTTACATCCACCAGAAGAAAAATCCTTTGCCAGTAACGCAAAATGTCACAATTTGACTCAAGTCCCAACTGCAAATCTTAACTTCCTGGGGAGGGTGACAATTATCCAAGATATATATGTTTGATTTGGAAAGGACAACTCTTTGGTAGAAGTCTCTTCCGCTGCATAATCAATTGATGAGTCATGAGCAACCCCATATGGGGATTTATAGACGTGGTTTTATATGTCTGTATGAGATATATAGATCTATATATATGTATAAATATATATAATATAAGCTCCTTGCTGGAAGCTTCAGCTTTGTGTCCACTTGCAAAGCTCTGAGGATTCAGCTGCCTCACTCTGTTCAAAGATGAGCAAGAAGCTCCCTTTGCACCAGGATGTTCTCCTCTGCATCTCCTCTGCCAGGCAGAGCGTAATTCATGGATGGAGAATGTGGGCTGACCAGAAATCTCAAATGCTCAGGGTTCCCTCAAGCCTCCTGCATGTCCAGGGATAGTTCTGTGTGTTTTGATCCACCCCAGGGATGGGATGCAGATGGACATTTGCCCAGTGCTGGCCCACGGGTGAGTTTCACACGGCATTGATGGGGTGTTAACGGTGCTAAAATTTCATCTGAGCTCCCCAGCCACGCTGGGCTGGGAACAGGGAGAGAAATTCTGCAATAAAAACCAGCTGCAAACCAGATTTCCCTGCAGCACAGCCAGAGGAGTTATCCCTGCACCTGGGAGGAGGAAGCAGAGGTGCAGGAGCTGCAAAGCAAGACACAACTTTGGGAAGGATGACAGAAAAAGCCTCTGGTGTAGAACCAAATGCAAAGCTCCTCTTTGGGATACAGCAGGAGGGGGAAATACTGACCCAGCCACGGAATATTTCAGTATTACCTCAACAGAAATCAGTTTGGGCTACTAAAATGATTAAAATTACTTGCTAGTGATGGAATGGCTGCAGAACATGCTCTTAGCTACTTTTATAATAAAGCACTTACAGTCTGCAATTCTCCCACTTCTTTCCACACAGCCATCACGCAGGTGGTAATAAATAAAAATGTACCATTGTGAGAAGATTAAAAAATAAAAGCCCTGGAATATATTCCTAGTACATATCTTTACAAATGCAGGCAGAACAGAAAGCTCATTTTGTCTGTCTGACGTCACTGCTCTGTCCCTTACTTGTGTGAGATGGGCTATGTATTCATTTTCCACAAAAAAGAGATGTCAACTGAACTGAGAAATACTGTCAAGCACGCTGGCCTGTTGTCTTATCTGCTAATGCAGCACTAATGTAGCATGGCATCATTATCATCTCCAGCTCTGTGTCCACTGCCTCTGTGCCTGCTGCTTGTAATCTCTGCCTGCTGCAGCTATTGAACAAGAGATTGGGGGGTTTTGTTGTTTTTTTGCTTGTTCCCACTCTGGCTCATCACTGCTGCAATCAGCAGGATAATCTGGGAGAGCAGTGAGGAGTGTCAGACCTGCCTCAGCCCAGCTGCAAGTGCAGGTGAACCACCCAGGCAGGAGGGGAAAGTCCAGATGATGGCACAGTGGCCAGAGAGGGGGAAAGGCAGTGGCAGCAAGCTCTGAACTACCAACAGCAACAGTCTGGGCTCCTTTTCTCATCTGGCAACCAGTGGATTTATCAGTGGCCATCAGTTCCCATTTCTGAACAAGCTCTGCTGGGCAGTTCTCACTGTCACACCTGTAAAAACAGAGTCAGACCCAGCACATGGAGCATCCATCACCTGCAGCCCTGCTCTGAGCCTCCAGGGCTCCTGTGCTGCAGGAACTCTACCTCTGGCTCCATTTTGGGTTTGTTCCCAATTCTGGCATTCAAACCTGACTGAAGGCTCTTGGAAGGAAGAGGCAAACTTGTGTGCTCAATTCTCAAATGAATGTTTCCTAGTTGTAAAAAAAGAGTTTTTTTAGACAATACTATGTTCACCTGCAGCACCTTTTGGACATTAAAAAATGCAAAACATGTGAATTCTCTTTCCCAAGTTAAATTCTAAACCGTGGTAAATACAGAGGGATTAAAAGCCAAATTCATGGCATCTGCAGAACACTGGGGACAGGAAGACAAGGAATCTGTGCCCCATGGAGAGCAAGCACACCACTTTCACTGTTGTCTGAACAAATGGGGCAAACAGAAAGCACTGGGTGGGCAAGGAGCTCACCCTGCTCCCACGAGGGTGCTGGTGCAAAAAAGGAAATTTGCTGGTGTACAAAAGCAACAAACTTCCAGACATTTCCCTGTTCTAAAACCTTCCCAAGAGAAAAAAAATATTCTTTTGAGGGGCTTCCAGACAGAGGAAGAAAAATCTGAAAAATCCAAATAGCTGAAGTAGTTAGAGCAGGTGACTGAATTAAATACATCACAGCTCAGTGTGGGGAAATTCCATCTCCTCCAGCAGCTGCACACAATGCAGCTCACAGTCCCCTTTCCATGCAGCCTCCTCACCACATTGGATCCTGCCCAGCTCAGGCACACCAAATCCCACAGTCTGAGCCACCCAGATGGTTGTAGAGCTGAGAAACAGAAACATTTCCACGAGCAAAAGGTCTCTCTGAATGGATTTTTGAAGGATGGAGACCGAGCATTGCAATTACAGGGCAGCCACAGTTTGTCTCAGTCATGGTTTTGCCCTGGTCATCACATCCTTCACAGTCCCTGGACAAAACAACTGCCTCAGCTTCATGGGGAGGTGGAAATGCCATCCAGAAAAGAGAAATCTTCATAGAAAGCAGGTGTGAGCGAGCTCCTCCTGACAGTGATAATAAACAGAATAGTCTGCAGATAAAATAAAGAAGCAGAGCCAAATCCTAGTTCATTAAGATAGCTCAGGAAAGAGCCTAGAACTGCAGACTGGACAGTTTTTGAAGACCCACAGAAAGGCTGCAGGCAGTAAAAACACATTCATTTTAAGTGGAAAAACGTTGTTCTCAAGAGTACCAAGCAGGCAAATCCAAAAGATTCCAAAAATGCTGCACAGACATAAAGCAGCTTGGGAGAGGAATAACACTGTTCCACTGCTTCCAAGTGAAGGAATGCACAGAATCAGGGTTTTGCTTCCATGAATGCCCTAAAAGGTTCCTGAATAACAACTGCAGTATAAAACTTGCTTATCCAACCTCCAGATCATTCCAATAAAGTCAGAGATTTGGGTCAGAGATTTGTCAGAGTAACCACAGTTATTCCTTGATCTCTGCCATACTTACATTGTGCCCTTTGGCTACCAACAATAATAACACCCTGATCTTTTGAGCCACAGACCTGAAAGTCCTTTTAAAAAGACAGACAGAATTCATCCTCATGTTGTATGGGCTGGAAATGTGCAGCAGAACAGAAGTTATTTGTTTCATCCTTGTGACAGCAAGTGGTAACTGGGCAGGAACACCCCATAAATACAAATACACATATATATTCTATACCTAGAGCTTAGCAGGTGTAACAGTTCTTTGGTGCCTGTTGAGACAAGCCCAGTGCCAGAGCAATCTGGAGTGCAGCAAGTGGTGAAAATGATGATAAAAACTAGAAATGTCCCATTTTACCAGGCAAAAACCTTATTTTAAGTATCCCACAGGGCTACTCTGTCACACATTGAAAAATCTGCAGGACAGTATCTTGGAAATCATTCTTGGTCTTCCTAAGGGGAATTTCTCACATGGACACAGGATGCCATTTTCCCCCCCAAGCCTTGTCTGCAGATTACCTTAATGCCACTGCTTTTTTCTTATCATATTTCCCTTCATCAAGATACTTTTCTAAAATTTTCTCCCATTTTTTCCCAGATTTAATTTTACAGTTTGCTGCCCTGTTCAGTTAAGTGTTGATTCAAGACACCTCAGCTTTCCAGAGATGTCTGAGGTGAGGCTCATCATTTTCTTTCCAGGAGAATTTTATTTATGTGCTCTGGGGTTGAGGCTCAGCTACAGTATAACTGCAGGGGGTTCATGTTTAAATTGAGCTGCATTCCTTTGGCTGCAGGAGTGGGCCCAGGCAAAGGAAATGCACAAATCCATAAATAAGGCTTGGCACGATTCCCCTGCTCTACTTAATGCCGACATTTACAAGCTCTGTTTTCCCAAACCCCTCGCTTCCAAATCCCTGCACCTGCTAATTTGTTAATTCTGTTTTCACTGAGTTTAGACTTATGTATTCTTAATTATGCTAATGAAGAATAAACTACTTAAAATATTAACGTTTTGCAAACCTTAAAAAGAAAACAGTTAACAAATACCTTGCCCCTGGGGTCTGTCTTGACTGCTGGATTCACAGACCAGTCCAAGGCATTACTTTTCTCTTGAGATGTCCTGTCCTCCCTTTCTCCTTTCTCCTCCCTCCCAGGTCTCTTCTGATACAGCCTCACTTTCTCCTTTTCTGTCTGACCTCTCTTGGGAGGGAGAGCTCACAGTTAAATGAAAATCACCCCAAGGGTGGTCATTACCTCAGATGGAGATTTCTTTTTCTCTCTTGGTGTTGATCTCCCCCCTCCAAGGCTCTGTAAAGGCTCCTTACCCTGCTCCCTGTCAGGAATTCTCCCTGCTGGGGATTCCTGGGGTGCCACAGAGCTCTGTCCCCTCCTGGTGCATCCCTCAGGTACCCCTCCAGGCAGCAGAGTTGCAGCTCTGGCAGAGGCAGGAGACAAGGCTCTCCTCATGTGTCAGACAATGCCCTTTACTGACCCAGAGGTGGGGCAGCTGAGAGGCATTTTCAAAACTTCTTATTCCATTTTCAGTCTCATGTGAAGGATGAGATAATACAGATGTTACAATTCACACCATCACAATCAGAAGCCAACTATTTCCTAATTACAATACACTCTGTTTCTTGGCCTATCAGTTTTTTTGCCACAATATACTGCAAATGCCTTAAAGCCAACCATCTAAAATCACTCCTTGTGGGTCCTAATACAATACATCTTTCATAGTTCTACTTCTCCAAAGTACCCAGTCTTATTTGTAAGGCCATCCTTCGAAACTTTTTTCTATTTTCATTTCTCTCTCAACAAGGTCTGTCCTATCCCATGGCATTTCTAAGTCAGCATTTCTTATCTCAAAGGTTGCATATGGATGTACACTATGTGAGCCTTCTGTCAGACCCTGAGAACTCTCTACAGATCCATTTCCCACGTTCGTGCACCCACAGCTCCACCAAATTCTCCCTTGCTCTCCCTGAACACTGCATTGCACACCTGGTTTATGCTTTCCTCACCTGGTTTATGCTTTCCCAGCTTCTACCTAAACCAAAGGTCAGACCACAGCAGCCATGCACCAAAATTGTGATTTACTGCACACAGCAGGGCTGGTGAGCTGAACCTGCAGAGAGGAAAGCTGCCTAATTGCTTCATTTCCCCAAACAAGGACTACCTGCAGCACGTCCCTGGCTGCTTGGGGCTCCTTCCTATCTGTGCACTCCTGATAAAAGCTGTGCTTTTTATGCTGCCAGTCTTTCCTGAATGTCTGCGTGGAGCTGCTAAATCGCAGATTACAACGTGTAGGATATCGTTCTCACCATCTCCCTGACAAGGCAGCATTGTTTCTTACAGGACAGATGGCTCACAAGATACTGATCTCTGCCAAGGGAGCAGCACTGCACTGTCTGCAAAGTGCCTCTGAAGTGACTCTGAAAGCAACAGTTTTGGCATTGAGATGGAGACTGAGGATAAACCACCCCAAGGAGCAGGTCTGTGAGCAGCATCACTCTCAGCAGGGTATCAAGGAGCTGTTTCAGCCCAGGAGAGCAGCTTTCCCCAGGGCTGTGAGCTCCCCTAACTGCTCACAGGCTGCACGACTAGACTGGATTGCAGTCATGCCATGCTTGGCACTTCCCTGGGAGTCTAGCCACGCTTGCTGGGGTTTATTTTCAGCCCTCAGCTTTGGGAGTTCAATAATTATATGAGAATGTGTTCTTTTGGGGGGAAAAAAAAAAAGAAAAAAAGTTTCTAGCCTCTGGGGTGTGAAGTAAAGAGTGTGAGTCACAGTGAACTTCATTGATGCAGAAACCAGACAGAAAGTGTCCCAAATTCTTTGGGTTTAAAAATCTCCCAACTTTAAGCCAAAGTTTGCAGATTTGAGATGTGGGACAGAGAGGGAGAAATGGACCTTGGAGCCCCTGGACCTGGCAGAACAAGAATCACAGAAACAGAGTCACAGAACATCCTGAGCCTGAAGGGATCCACAAGGATCAACCAGTCCAACTCCTGACCCTGCACAGACACCCCAAAAATCCCACCCTGTGCACCCCTGAGAGTGCTGTCCAAACACTCCTTGAGCTCTGTCAGGCTTGGGGCCATGACTATTTCCTGGAGCTGCCTCATTTGGGAATGTCAGATCTCCTCTGCAGCCCCTGCACCTCCCCTCAAGCCCCCTCCTGGCTGGAAAAATCCCCATCATGATCCTTGCAGCAAGGGATGTGTCTGTGCTGTGCTCTGGTAGCAGGTCAGGGTGACAGTGGCACTCTGTGCACTGCCTCAAGCCCACACACTGCAGGGATTGCCTGCTCTGCTATTTATAAAGCTAAAAGGTGTTATCACTCAGCCAGCACTGTGCAGAAGCATCACTGGTGCTCTCCATGGAGGCAGTTTTGTAAATCCATTAAATCATTCCAGCCAGATATCATCCACCTCGCTCACATGGAGTGACAGAGGATCCCTCTGACTCAATCCAATAAAGCAGCCACCAATTTAACACCACTTTTGGCAGAGCAGAAATGCATTTCTCTACAGGCCTACTCAACAGCCAAGGCCTGCTGAAGCTCCTCTGCTGCAGGACACCTCTGTTACTGCCATGCTGGGCTTAAAATCAGCTGTAAAATAAGCTGCACACTGGAGATCTTTATTTAAGCACAGTCACAAGTGTGGCTACAGACAGAAATGCAGAGTGGACATCATCAGACAGGCCCTCCTGCAATCCCCTGCCCATGACACACCTGGGCAGGGAGCCCTGACAAACAGGAACCATCACCCCCATTTTCTAAGGAGAGCAAAGCAGGAGACACTTCCAACTTTTGAGAGAGTATCCAAGGCAGCAAAGAACCTCATTCCACTCCACACCTCAAGCACTGACTGACAGCTGAACCCCTTATGGAATTCTGCAGTGCAGAGTGAGACCTCCCTGCTGAAGTTTTCCCTCAATCCAGGCACTGGAGCAGCAGATGTGCAGTGATGAGGCACTGCTGGTCTCCCCTGACAAGCACTGCTCTTTCAAATCCTCATTTTCTTTTGGTTTCCTCTTGCTTCTTCATCTGATATCTTTCATCCTCCATGGCTCTGAAAAGTCTGAAAATTCAGGTATCTGATGCTTAGACAGCTACAGGAGTTAGCAGACAGCCTGGAAAGAACAAAGGGTTTGAACAGTCCCATCTATCTCAGGGAGGGGTTTAATCCTGGGGCACAATTCCAATCCTTACACAGCAGAGGAGATGGAAAGTTACCAGTTTGCATTACTTTTCCTTTTAGCATCCTTATTATCGTTTTTATGCCATGCCTGGGTGGTGTTTGAAGACATCCTCACCTATTTTGTCCCACTGAAATGGAGCTACACAAATAAAACTTGTGCAAGAAGTGAGCTGTGATTAAAGTGTTCACTGAAACACAGGGAACAGGCAGAGAATTTAAGGAACTCTGCAAACTGCTGGAGGGACCACAGCAGGTGTCAGACATCACCTGGACATGGTTTCACCTGGCATGTGCTTCTTTTCCAGCTCTTGCTTGCTCAGGCTGACCCCACTGCTGGACTCTGAACCACGTCCTGCTGTGAGCACAGAGCTCAGAATGCAATCCTCCCTTCCCAGGGCTGCTTCCAGAGCTGTCTGCAGCTCTCAGCACTGGCTGGGGGCAGAGTGCAGGCTGAGATCCCCCTCACAGCCTTTCTGCACTCCTCCACAGCTCCCAGCAAAGCAGCCAAACCACATCAGCCCAGCTCCCCACAGATCATCAGGTCCATGGCAAAACAAGCAGAATTAATGTGCAGGAAATGAGATTAGTGCCCAGCTCTGCCCTGACTTTGGTTTCTCACCCCAGTGATGTGAAAGGCCTGGTGTTCCACCACAATGGGTCTGTCAGGAAGCAAACCCCATTACACATGGCAAAATAATCTGTGGGTGCCATCCCTGAGGTACCTGAGTGTGGTATTCACATGCCCTCTGAACAGAGAGAAGCAGAGAAGAAGGAAAACACAATTCTTATCTCACTTGCTGTGCCTGTGTTGTGCTAAGGTAGAATGCAATATGGAGATGGTTTACCCAAAGTGAGGATGTTTGGTTCCCTTGGCCTGTCAGGGCCAGGTGTGTGTTGGACTGTCACAGGACAGTCACAAGAAAATCAGAGATGAGTGCAGTGTGAGCAGTTGTGAGCAAGAGTGAGTGCAGGGCAGATTCAGTTTAGATACAATGCACATGGTATAGTATAATAAAGTAATTCATTAGTCTTCTGATGATGGAGTCAGATGCATCATTCTCTCTCCCCTTTGTCAGAGTCATCTTTGATTTACAATACCTGAGAGCTTCTCTGGGGCTGAAAAGTACTCAGGACCCTCACTGGGACTCAGCAGCAGCATTTGATCCATCCCACATCCCAGGCACTGGGGATTGTTCCACTGCCCTTCTGGGCAAGCAGCTTTTCATACCTGCACTTTTGTTGGCTCCTCTCATCTGGTTTTAGGGTGTATGGCACCATTGGTGCCTGCAAGCAAACACAACCTGCTCTTGGTTGCTGTGACAGGAACCTGTTCTGTTCCTAGAATTCAATTTTTGCATCTTCCTATTTCCAATAAATTTCACTGCACAGTTCTCCTCCTCAGTGTCAGCACTCTTCTTTCCAGATACAGAAAAGCAGATAAAGTGTCTGATTAAAAAACAGACACAAAGGGCTAAACCCAGCTTGTATAACAAGCAACTGGCAGAGATAATGAATGAAGACCTGGGGATTTTTTCCCTTACTCTTTCAATGGACATTGGCATAATGAGCATGTACAGCTCCATTATTTCAAGCTCCATGGTTAGTTTTACACATTTCCTTGTTCATGTAATTAGCTGTTAGCATTCTTGAACATTGTCCATTAAATTTTATTACCCACAATCTAGTTTTCATAGAAGAACAGCAAAAATTACTGCAGAAATAATGTCCATGGAAGACATGTTACATGCATCATCACAAGGGAAAATTGGGACATTCCTCAAATTCTGAGCTGTTCCTAGACAGACTGCATGATTGATTAAAATACTGAGTCTGATCTTGCTTCTGTCACAAATCTAAAATTAATTCTTTGACTCTTTAGGATTACCCTGCATCCCTGCTAGCTTAATTACATACAGGACTTAATTTGGATTCACCAAAAGTATTCAGGTTCACAATTTCCTCAAAACCTAATTTTTCAGGTCTCTTTCTGTAACTGTACTAAGGAAATGGGTTTTTCTTTAGTAGCTAGTTACCTCTATATGCATGAAAAAAAACAAACCAGAACTAATTTTTTCCTCTGATGAACTAAGGCCAAATTCTTCTCAAAGCACTGAGATTATATTCCCTGGGTCCTGTGCTCTTAAGTGCCATGAGGGACCTGATTTTTGCTTAGTGTTACAGTATTTGCAGCCTGTCTAAATATCCTCAGCTTCTTCAGCCTGCTTCTCTGAGATTTCCATGCCCTGCTCATTAATTACCTCTGCCAGCTCAGCTCTCCAGTGGGAAGCCAGATTCAGCACCAACTTTCTTGTCTTCTCCACCAGGAAACCTTGCACTTTGTTTCCTTAGCTGGATCTTGCTGCCAGTGATGACCTCTTTTCAATTCTGACTTAAATGTATTAGGCTACATTTTCTGTTTGCTTTCTTCAGCTGCCTTTGGGCCAGGTCTGACTCCCTCCTCCCTGTCTTAGGCTGAAAGATTTAGCTGGGGCTGTGTGTTCTGCTGTCATCTATTGAAGGTGGGGCAGTTCTCTGCTGTCCATGGGCAGTTTTTCCTTTCTCTCTCCCACAGCCAACCCTCCCTCCAGGAGATCTCTGCTGTCCATGGCCACTGAGTGTCCCTGCAGGGCTGATCCCATTCCCCCATCCCATGGGGAGATGCTGTGCCCAGGGCAGGAGCCAAGCATTCCTACCTGGATCCAAGCTGAGCCTGGCACAGCACAGCAGCCTTTGCCCCCTGCATTGCCAGAGGAGCAGCTTTCTGCTGCCCTGCATGGCCAGAGGGAGCCCAGGCCCATCTGCAGCAGCCCTGGAGCTGCAGAGGAAAACTCCCCCCTTGTGCAGGATCCCTGCTCCAGCAGAACCACAGCTGGCACTGCAGGAGGGCTGAGCCCCCCTGGGATGGGGCTGGGACACCACCCTGGCACACAGGGGACAGGGCATGGGCTGACTCTGGCAGGGTTGTTTTGTATTACTGCATTTTTATTTTTATTTTTCCCAGTAAAGAACTGTTATTCCTATTCCCATATCTTTCCCTGAGAGCCTCTTAATTTCAAAATTACAATAATTCAGAGGGAGGGGATTTACGTTTTCCATTTCAGGGAAGGCTCCTGCCCTCCTTAGCAGACACCTGGCTTTTCAAACCAGGACACTCCCAGAACTGCAGCTCAGGTCCACCTTTCCTGATTTCTGATCAAAACATGGTGGAATGGATTTTACCAGCTGCAAACACCTCTGGGGAGCACAAACTGCTCTTCTGGGCAGCCCCTCAGCCAGACCCTGCAGAACACAGCCCAGCATCCACATTCTCCCCAGCTTTCACACAGGCAAGCATGGAAAACTACAAACACCAGCCATGCCCTGGTCTGAGGCAGTGCTAAGGCAGCTGTTCACCTATTTGGCTCTATCTATGTGAGCTCAAGTATTTTCCTTCTCCCCACAGTGAGCCAGGGATGCTCCTGCCACTGCTCATCCCACAGGGCAAGGAACTCATCTTTTGCCAGCAAGAGGGGGGCTCCAGCTGGAGAGAGAACTGGTGCAGCTCTTAAATGTTCTCAGTTCAATCAGGAATTTCTCCTAGAGGACATACTCAGAGTCTCCTGCAATTAACTCTTTCCATGCCAGCTTAGGAAGGATCCCCTATGTACTGGAGTCCTGGGTGCTGAGAATTTCAGACTTCCTGTGCTGGCAGGCAGTGACCCCCAGGAGAACACTGCATTGACCTGAGGCCATGGAGAAGCTTCCAAAATGGAATGACAGAACTGGGATTGTGGGTGTGGAGTTAGAATAGAAGTGTAAGATATCACATGGTGGAAAACTTAGAGTTTAAGGGTTTAGAATACAGTAATATATATACAGCAAGATGGAGGTTTTAGGGCAGAGGCTGCTCCTTCTTCACCTTCTTCTTCATGGGTTTGGGTGGTTTTGTGTAATTGGATAAAAAACTCGTCACTGAGGTGCAGGGGTGGGTTGATATTGGGTTAAAGGTAAAATAATTTAGGAGTAATTTCTTAATTGGACAGTTTATCCTTAAAAGGCCATGTAGAGAGAGAGATGGGGCTCCATTTTTAGTTTGTTAGAGCAAAGTTCTGTAGAACTCAGAGTCTGTGGGACTCTAACATAGATAAAAACTAACAAACATCTGAGTCCCAACCAAAAAAAAAAAGTCTTGTGCATTTAATCCCAACCTTGGCAAAAAGAAGCAAAGGTTCCACACACCTATGGACAAATCCAAGCATTTTGTGTTTGTTAGTAAACTGCTACTTGAATGGACAAATTTGCCTTTTCCCCCACTGGTTTCCCCTGGATTTCCTCAATGAAGAGGAGGCCAGAAGCCATACAGGCCCTGCCCATATGATCATGGTGACTACAGCTCTTCCCTCTGCCCAGCTTTTGCTCCAAGCTTTACTTTAAAACAATTAAAGGTGCTGCTTGCTGCTGACCCAGCTGACCCTGGCAGCTGCTGTGCATCCCCCCTGCACCAGGCACTGCTGAATTTGCCCCCTCAGCCCTGCCTGTCTCCTGCATGGCAGGATGGCACTGCAGTCCTTGTCCCATCCCCAAGGCCAGGCCTTGAAGCTCCAAGAGCTATTTATTCACAGTGTGCATTTTGGAGGGATTCCAAGTTGCAGATGCTTCTCTACTTCAAATCTTTATTTTTCCTGCTGGTACTCTCGATTTTACTTCATCCCTGAGGTGTCTCAGAGCAGTCCACCCTCGCTCAGTCATGGATGATTTATTTTCCTTAGTAAAATCTTCTGCTAAGGGTATATTCTGCACCTCAAAACTGGGTTTTGGTGGGATTTTTTTTTAAATATAAGGATTATTAGCCAGTTTCCCTTTATTTTTACTTTGACTTTTCTGTGGTGCTTTTAATGACAGCAGCACTCAAACTCACTGTGAATGTGTTGGATCAGGAGAAGCAAACAGTGTCCCACTTTTGAGATGTTCTCTGGAGCCAAAAACCTGCTCAGCAAATCATCCTGCCAGTCCCAAACCCCTGCTGACCTAGCCAATAAACCATGGATCACCTTCCAGGGGAGCTACAGGATGAGGGGCCTGGCTGAAAGCAGCTGGACTCCTCCAAAAATTCCCTGTATTGCAGGAGAGCTCCTGAGGCTCCTTGCATGCCTTTAGCAGGACAGTCCAGGCTGTCACACTGTGTCTGACAACAAATGTCACTTGGCTGACATTTCAGGTGAGAAAAAAATCAAATGCTACCTGTATGTTTCCCAAATTTCCTTCTGGACTTCAACTTTCTACAGAAGAAAACAAAGGGCAGTGACAGCTCCAGGGATGCTGCCTGCTGAGTTTGAGAGGGGTCCTCAGGACGAGGGGAGAGATGAGAATCTGACTCCATGTTCTTAGAAGGCATATATTATATTATGTTTATTATATATTATGCTATACTAAAACTATACTAAAGAAAGAGAAGGATACAGACAGAAGGTTTAACAAAAATGAATAAAAACTTGTGACTCCTCAGAGTCCAGCACAGCTGATGGTGATTGGTCATTAAGTAAAAACAATTCACATGAAACCAATCAAACAATGACCAGTTGGTAAACAACGTCCAGACCACATTCCAAAGCAGCCAAACACAGGAGAAGGGAATCAGATAATTATTATTTACATTTTTCTCTGAGACTTCTCAACTTCCCAGGAGAAGAAACCCTGGCGAAGGGATTTTTCAGAAAATATCATGGTGACAGCTGCCCTTGTGCCAGAGATCCCACAGTCTGATCTGCTCCCAAACACACACCAGCACTGCTACAAGAGTGAGGGCAAAACTGCCTCAAAGGGTTCAGCATAACTCAAGAATGTGCTCCTTAAAGCCTGGCAAAGGTGACACAACTTTGTGGAATCCCAAGGCACACAGGGAATATTTCTCTGTCTGCTCTGAGGTGCCCTGACTCCCAGGGCAGCACTGACTGTGGCCCTCATTCATGGAGAAAGTTTTCCAGATTTCAAGATAGACTGGAATCCACAAAAGTGTGAAATAGATTATAGAGAGCAGTGCAGGTGTATCACTTGGTGAGAAATTTAGAATTTGGGATTTTTAGTGTGTTGTGGATGGAAGCAAGATGGAGGGCACAGGGTGTTGTCCTGGGTTTCTTCTTCATGCTTCTTCCTCCTTCTTCTTCTTGGGTGGCATTTTGTAATTGGGCAGTAAAGTCCCACTGTGGGCTCTGTGGGATCAGTTATTGGGTTAAAAGGGAAAATAACCAGGTGTCAGTTCTTAACTGGAGAGTTTAGTCTTAAAAGACCTCGTACCAAGAGATTGTTGGCCATTTTGTGCCTTCTAATGAAAAGCTGCAGAACTCACAATAGTGAGATTGTTTTACTGATAAGAAACAATAAACACCTGAGTCCCAACATGAACTGCCCTCTCAAGCGCCTTCAATCCAGACCCAGAGAAACCCACAAGTGTCCCCCCACACCAACAGACACACAGACACACACCCCACCCCTCCCTGGGGGAAAGCTCCCACTGCCCACCCTGGTTTGGGCAGTGCTGGCCACAGCACCAAGCAGGAGCTGTGCAGCTCCCAGATCTGTCCTGGCTGGCCCAGAGCAGCAGGGACACCTCTGTTGCAGTGCAGCAGCAGGTTTGTGCTTGCAGAAGCTGATAAATGCAAACTCAAGGTGACTCCACTTCATGGATTGCATTAGCATCAGCTGCAAATCCTCAGGGCACATCCTGAGCAAGCAACATCAGCAACTGCAAGTGACACAAGCCCAGGGAAATGCTCCCTGCTCACACCTGGAGTCAGGACAACATCTCAGGGAGTGTTTGCAGCCGGCTGGGCTCAGGGCAGAGGCACTGAACACACCGAAGGCAAGAGGGATGAATATTGCCTCTTAGAGACACCTCCTACATGATATTATTACTTTCCATTAAATTGAACAAAAATACCCAGGTTCTGGAAACACTGTCTCATTGTAACACCTGCATGATTGGATGAATAAATCTGTTTTAATTAACTGCCCTTTTTATAGTAGGCTGTAACAAAATATTATGAGAAAGTGAGAGGCTGATAGTTGGCTTTGAGATTTCAAATAACCCTCTCCTAATTAAATCTGTATGTATTTATATGTCATCTTGGAGCACAAAAGCACTTAGACCAATCCAGACTTTTAACTTCCTTTCCTATTTTCTTTCCTAGTGTTAGTTATTAATTAACTATGCTCTTCCTTCCCTTTGCTTCAGCCAGAGCAGAGCCAAATTGTTTCAAATGCATTTTGTGCACTCTGAATTTCACTCTGCCTATGCAGATCCACTTGTCTTGCAGGCTCCAGTGACACAACTCCTAATTGCACAGCTAAAACTGAAAAGTCACTATCCTGGACTCCTTCCTGCTTCTTTGCACTTGTGATGCCATTGACTAGACTCTCCAAACTAAAACTCTCCTCCAGCTCAGCAGGGAAGGTGCTGCAGAGCTTTGGGAGCACATCAAAGCATCTCTGTGCACTGCTGCCCATTTCATGTCCCACCAGTGTGGTCTGTCACATGCTGACACTGAACTTCTCCATTTCTCAGCCCCAAAGCCTGCTAAGCTTTAAGTTAAATCTATTGTCACTCTCATTTTTGGGCTTATCTGCCCTCCTCAGTGCCCAAAAAATAGGAAAAGAGAACAATGAGGAGAATGTCTCTATCCATGCATCACTGGTGCTGTGCTGGGCTTGGGTGTGTGCTGCCTTAGGGGAAGCTTTAGAACCCAATAAAGCAGAAATATGGACCAAAACAGAACCATTTCCTGGTGCCTTGTACAGAAACAGGGTGTGAGCTAACAGGAAACATGCAGGGGGCTGTTTCTGTTTCAAAGACTGTTCTGACATTACCCTGGAGGGTGAAGATGCTCAGGTCGTGGAACATTTCTGGGCTGTAACACACACAAACAGGATTCACTCTTGCCACAGTCACACACTGCTGGCTTTTAATATTTCCTCTGAACTAAAGCTGTGCTTTTCTGCCCCATAAGGTCTCCTCAGCTGCCCAGACATGAAAGGCACTGTCAGCAGTGCTACAAACACATCCTGGCAGATTACTGGGCTTCCACCAGGAACAGCCCATCACTTTGCAGCATCCATCAGTTCTCAGGGATCCAAGCACTCATGCAAAGTGAAGTCATGCACCAAACATCTACTAAAACAGAGATGCTCCAACCAAAAATCCTGCTATTCAAACACCCCATGTGCCTCTAGCATTTCCACTGCACTGAGATCCATGTGGGATAGGAAAATGCTGCAGTCTGAGGAGGCTGATTCCAGAGTTCATTTTTCAGGTGCAGGACGTTCTCTTCAGCATGATAATGATAATTGATCCACATGGATTAAACAAGAGTGTTGGATGAAAAGCATTAGATTGGGTCTCTGGTTTCCAAACCAAGATAAAGAAAAGAATTTAAATGAGGCACGAGCAGGTTTACTTATGTGTTTGTTAATTTGGAAACAAACCAGTACTTCTGAGAAGCATCAGCTACCCATTGTACTTATAAATGATCTTCCCTATAAAAGACTTCACTGCCACTGAAGAACTGCCCATACTCTTCACTTTTCACATCTGAAGTCTCAGTTCTTTATGACTTGATTCCCCATTTAGTACTCACAAAGGCATATTCTGTGTGCTGAGATGATAAAAGATGAATAAAATGGGAATCCATCCATCACAAAATCCACACAGCAGGATGGTGCCCCTGATGTATCCACATTTTCAGCAGCACACTGCTCGTTTGCTTCTGAGCTAATAAACTGAACTCAGTGACAGCTTTGTGTGGCACAGCCTCAAGGAAGGAAGAACCCTGGCTTGGGCTTCTCAATCTTGCTGCTGTGTTTCTCTCTCCTTGCCTGTAAAATGGGTGGAAATGCTGCTAATCTATCCTAACTCCACGCTAAGAGGCTCAACCCATAAAGCCGATTTAAGCTGCAGTATGGGCACAGTAATAATGCCATTAACATACTTCAGATTTTCCAGAGGTGAACAAGAACTGAAAGCCTAATTTTATTTCTTTTTTTCAACTCTGCATTCTCTTCACAATGCTTCAGTATTTAAGCACAGGAACGTGCTCTGGGCCAGGACTCAGTGCTGTGTGGATGCTCTCCCTGCATGCCCCAGCTGCTCCCACTCAAGCCTGGTGATCCTTTGGAAAGGGAGGAAAACCCACCCTTCATGTGTGTAACAGCTCTCACCTTGCCAGTGTGACTAGAGGGCATTTGAAAAGGCTCTCAGGCTCAAGCTTCAGTGTCTGGATCAAACAGAACCACATCCTGTGGCTGCCCAAAATCTCCTACAGGCATCATGGAAAATGAGAGTCCAACCTATGAGCTAGCAAAAACGTGTTTGGCCAAACATCCAGGAACACCAGAGCCATTTGTGGAGCCTGGATCAGGGTCTGAAATGCCCATTAGCAAGAAAAAAAAACCTGTGTAACAGTGTTGTTGCTGTGAATAACCTGACAGCAGAGATTGGACAGGTGTTCATGGTTATATCCTGGTTTAAATATTGGAACAATCAGGCACAGCATCCTCTCACAGCCTCAGTGCTTCAAGTTTGGCAGTTAAAGGATTTCAGCCAGGCAGAATAACCAGATTAAAAGACTCTGAGAGGGGCTCTGCAGCAGGACTGCAGGAATCCCTCCTCTGTGACTCTCAGCAGCTCCTCAGCTCCCTTCACCTCAGCCTGTCACAGCACAAAACAACACACAGCTTTTACCCCATCTGTAACTGTGCTTCCAGAGGGCTGAACCAGATCTCCTGCCCAAACTCCTGGGCTGAGCCAGCCCCCATTCTGGGAGGGACAGAAGGATGCTCCTGAAGAGGTCACTGGCACAAGTCAGATGTCCCTGCTCCACACAAACCTCTGGTCTGTATGCAGAAGCAGCAAAAAACAGCTCTGATGCTAAAAAAGCAAACTCACAGAACACTCCTGAACTGGCCTGCTCTGCACAGGTCAGTGACACAGGAGAGGAAGCCTTGTTTGCAGCTGGTTTTTGCAGGAGAGAAAGATTAATCCCAAAATGTACAGGAAGGTCATGGCAGCAACATCACTCTTTCATTACACCCCAAATGCTTCACCCAGAATTTTGGTGCTATCACACAGTGTGCCCTAAGAAAGAATGAAAACAAACCCTTCGGAGGACAGTGAGAACTTCTGAAATAAAACCTTGTTCTTCGTGATCTTGTTAAAGTCAGTAGGAATCTTTCCATTTCCCACTGCTGCTCCCATGCTCACAGAAGGGCCCTTTAGTTTTCACCAACAATTCAACCTATACCCAGCCCCAGGACTGCTGAGAGAGAAGAGACTGATTAGAGCCACAGTTCCCTTCAGCCTGGCAAGAACTGGAAATTCTGAGAATTTAACTCAGCCTTGGACTGGAAATGTCCCTGAGCAGGGACCAGGCAGAGCTAATAACCCTGACAAACCTGATCTTTATTCCCTGCAGAAAGACCAGTGTTGGTGGCATGAATCCCAGCCTTTCCTTGTCTTTCCCCAGCTCTCTGCTGAGAGATTTAACTACCAGGCTCTTGGATTCTCTAGATGCTCCTCTTTGCATAAATAATTAAAAACTTTGGGAGCTTGCTGGCTGTTATGCTGAAGACTGGAACGACATACCAGGAATCTGTAAGATTTTTGTAGGACGAAACCACCTATTTTAAGTTTTGCTCCATTCATGAGTACATTCAAATCTTTGTCAAAATCAGAGGGACAACCCAGAAAGATCTGCTTATCTTTGTGTTCCCTGACCCACTCCACAGGTGTGGGTCAGGGAACACACCTGTGCAGATGAACTATTTTTGACTGGAGATAATCCAGAGACCCTTGCATGTAAAACACTTCTAAAACACCTCTCTTCCTTTCATCCACTGCAGCATCCTGCATTTCCTTTCAGCCAAGCCACTCTTCATCCTGCCTTTCCCCAAACTATTTCAGTCAGCCCGGGGTTCATGTGGCTCCTGTGGACAGCAATGGGTTTATTTTGGGAGGGGTGCCTACCCTTCCCCATTCCATTTTGTGCCAGTAGCTGAAGTGATGGCTTGTTGACTGCTGATATTCCTACTCCTGTCTTTGACAGGCAAGGCTCCCACTCACCAGCTGCTCAGCCTGTTTGATTAGGTTACAGACAGGGTGCAGGGAAAGCTGCAGGAGATAATGTGCAAGCGGAGCTGCTCCGCTGCGCAGGCGCGGCTGGGCAGGACACAACAAACCTCTGCCAGCTCAGGCTGATCCAGCACTGAGCTCCTGGGCACCCTGCAGCTGGGGAAGAAGTCAGGAGAGCTGGGAGGGCACCACTCCAAACCTGGCATCAGCTCAAGATCCACAGAAAGACACAAATGTCAGAAATTTGCCCTAACAGCCCAGAAACACGGAGCTCTGTGCTTAAACAACGATGTGCAATTTAAGGCAGAAGTTTAGACCTTGGTTTGGACCTTAAATCTGAGAAGCCTGGAGCCCTTTTCCCAGCATCTCACTGCCCTGGTCTGGGTTCAGCTTGTGCCCCTTTATTCCCATTTTATTCATCTTGAATCCATGGCACAGAGGAGAGACTCGGGGTCTGTCTGGAACAGGGATGTGGCACCTCTTCCCTCCTGTGCATCCAGGCTGGCCATGGGGGACCAGCAGGGCCTCAGAGGAGCTGCTCTCCCTGCCGAGGAAGCAGGAGGCTGCTGGAGCACAGGGCTGTGTCTGGGCAGCCCTGGTCCCTTCAGCAGCCCCTGTGGAGCCACTGGGCCCAGCCAGCTCCAGTATGGCCCCCATGGACTCCCCCGGAGGAAAGTTCATCATGGACTCCCCCAGGAGGAAAGTTCATCTTTGTTTTCTTGCTGAAAGAATGAGATATTGCAGCAGAAGCAAACTTTTAAGATTCTTCAGAGGCTCAGTCTACTCTTTCCAGATGAGGATCCCCTGATGGTATTACACAGGACAGAAAGATCTGGGAAAAGGCTTTTCACTATAGCCCCTGCAGGGACTTTGCCTCTTTTTGTTCAAACATTCTCTGTGCTCTCCTGCCCTCTTCCACAGATCACATCTTACTTCCTTTGTCCACATAGCCTCTTCTTTTCAGTTAGAAAATCCCTCTTTTGCAGGAGATGCTTCTCTTTGAATCAGCCTTCCCAGCAGCTCCCCAGGGAGCCCCTCAGAGCCCCCTGTCCCTTCAGTCACTGACCACATCCCTGCCTCCAGCTCGACCTACAGGAGAAGTGGGTGACAAGGCACTGCCATCCTAGCAATCCTTATTCCACTTATGAACAACTTTAGGGCATTAGGACAATTTTATAAACCTGGAGGTCTTTCCTCCTGGAAACTTTCAAATACCCCAATGCACATAATACAGAGATTTCCATTAACTGCAGCTCCAGGCTAAGAGATCAGCACCTCCATTTCATAGTGCAGCACAAACCAGAATGAACAGGACACAAAGAGGGAATGAGAGACAGGAATTATATCATCTTGTGGTCCCAGCAAGAGCCCTGAGCCCCAAATGGCTTCATCCTCTCACTGCTTTTGTCAGTAAGGCTTCACACAATGAAATTCTTGCAGCTTCCTATGTTAATCCATTAATACCTGTGAGAGCATGCTGAAATCTCTACCCTGGTATCTATCATTCTGGAACCAAAATGCCCAATAAACACTATTCCATAGGCTCTATCCTTCCCTCTCTGTTTTACTGACCAGAAAGTGAACTGCTGTTTTAGCTAGCTGTGCATGTCAGAGCTGGGAGAACACAGGAATGGATTAAATCCATGCTCCTCCTATCCCAGGATGCCATCCCTGGTGATGGGCAGCAGTCTGGGTGCCCTTCTGCACTATCCCCTGCATCTGGAAATTCCAGGGAGCCAGAGGTTACACCCAGACCTTCATCCTTCTGTCCCCTCTCTGTGCATTGTGAACTCACCTCGTGTTTTTCAACCTGCTTGTGCTTTTGGCCTCCACAGCATCCTGTGGTAATGAGCACTACAATTTAATTAGCAGACATGATAGGGAACCTATCTGACTCCATTCAGGTGCTTAAGCCAGTCTTTCCCAAAGAGTGAATCAGATTGCTCTCTAAGGATGAAAAAAGGGATGCAGGACACGTGAGAGGGGCCAGGAAATTGCTTCAGTTCTCACTGGAACATGTTCACTGCACGTGAAGAGGGAGAGAGAGGGAGAGAAGGGAATAAGGACAAAGCAGCTTCCTGGCTTCAATCCAGAGACTGAGCTGAGAATAAATAATAATATGTGTCTAATGAGCTAACAGGAACACCCATCATTCCCATCAGCACAAACCATCCTGCTGCCTAGGTCATGTCCTCTATCATGGCCACTGTGACCAACACCATATAAAATCTGAGGTGCTCTGAAGAAAATAAAAAATAGAGAACACGAGGACCCAAGTCTACCTGGTACCCACAGGCAGAGAGAAATACTCCTTGTCTCTCCAGTTCCTCCCATTCCCAGCCACCACCTCCCAGACAACACTGCAAGGATGCCATGCCACACTCCACTCAGGGACTACTCACTGCTTTGCAAGGCAGCAGACCTCAGGAAGAGCACAACTTTTATGTTGAAGAGCTCCACACAACAACACAGCAGCCTCTCTACCATGATGATAAAAGCAGCCAGAACATGAGGCAGGTTATCCAGCAGGGAGGCAGAGCTGGGAACTGATCCTCATGCAGCAGCAGGAGGGGACCAGCCCCAGCTCTCCTCATTTCAACTCTGGATGCCAGCACATTTCTGGCTTCCCCAAGAGGGAACTTAACCTAACTTAGCCTGAAAACACACTGAAGCGGAATGGCTCAGAGCTGAAAGGAACAACAGCCCTGCCCCAGCTTTGCAGCCACTGCAGCTCCCTCTCACAGGGACAGCTCCATCCTCCCTTGAGCCCTGGCTGCACTGGGCCTGGCCATCCCAGAGGAGCTGGCTGGCAGGATGCTCTGTTGCAGTGATTTGTGCTTACTGGCCATCTCCCTTGGCAGGAAAATCAACTGAGAGCAGCCTTTGCCTTGCTCTGATTTAGTGTTTGTCTAGCTAAGAAACCCCACAGTTGTTTAAAAGCCACTGACCTGCTCTGGTACTTCTTAATCTGAACCACACACTGGGTCTGCAGTTATTCATACCAATTCCACATTGCTCACTGGGATTTCCTGCTCAGAAACTTTGAGGAATCATTGTGCTATATTTTTTCCCCAAACTGGACACTGTAGAGATGAACAGCCATCCCTGGCAGCACCCTGTCTCTCTGGGACAGGCAGCACATTGGGTTCCCAGCTCTCAGCCTCTGAAAAGTGCCAGATGCAGGTGCTGAGATGAACCTGCCCACTTTTGTACCAGGCTGTCAGCCCGAGCAACCACAGAACTCTGCTCTGTGCAAAACCTGCATTTAGGCACTCACTCCACACAGGTGCCTCTCATTGCCAGAGATGAAACACCGTGGCAACTCCAGACCCAGGTTTTTTTGATGGTTGCACCCTGTGCTGAACTTGGTGATCCTTGTTAAACATGACTTTATAAATGTCTCATCCTGCAGGTTGGCTTTTTTCTTCTCATGTTTTCCTTTCTCTGTCTCTAGCCAGAAATGATTTACATGTTTGTTTACTCTGAGCTACATTCATCTGAGTCATTCAGCAACCCTCTACCCACAATCACATTACAGCAAATTTGGAACTGGAGTCTCAGGGAGTGAATATTATGCTGTTGTCAAGATGAGAGTGGGGGGCCATATTCTGCCACTGGGTTTCAGGAAAAACTGACTTTTGCAAGCATGTCAAAATCCAACAGCCTCACAATCCCCTGGGTTCTGCATTTCTTCTTAAAGAAGAAGAAAATCCAGGCAAATAAATTACTCTATATTTACACCAGTTACAGTGCAACAATTAGTAGGATTTGGCTCATTTTGTACAAATTATACTACTGTACTTGTAGGAATAATCTATTCTGTTTCAAACTAATTTTAGCCACCCTTGACTGCTCTTCCATCTGTTGCAGGAAAAAAAAAATTATTTGCACTTAGCTATTGTGACTTTTCTTCTCCAAGGTATGTTTTCAAGAACTATATCTCTCAAAAAACAACGTAATCATATTCTTAGCAAGACTCATAGCTCAGCTGACAGTACCTTGTCTATTAAATCCACAACATGAAAAGACCTCAGAATTGACATTCTAAAGGATTTTTTTAAGGTTGCCTGAAATAAATCTTTGCAGAAAGGAAGCTGATCAAAGAATTTTGAGCTTTGCATTACCTTTAACGCAATCCTAGAAGCTATTCAGAGATTCTACCAAAGCAGAAAGGGGTTATGAAAAGTAACAACACCTTTTAAAAAACACATTACAAAACCACTGAAATTTCAATACACTACAGTGAAAGCGATGCACATTAAAACAGAAATCATTCTCTCAGAAGCCCAGTAATAAAAATAAGGAATTTTATTAATGTTCTATGCCCTTGCAAGATATATTAAGACTGATCAGAGGTGAGTCTCAAGCTCAAATCCTTTTCCATCTAGTTTCTCTTCACAGCTTTACAAAAATAAAAAAACAACTAACCCAAAAACCAGCACCTCAACCTTCTTCTTTACTTTTAATTCTAGAAATGTGCTCTGTAGCAGTATCTGAGGTACAGTTCTTGCCTAGGAAGTCTTGCACCTAGCTGACAGTGTATTGATCCCCGCTGTACCTGAGAATAAAAGTACAACCAGAGGAAGAGCAGAGCCCCAGCACAGAGAGCAGGGGGCTCACAGAGGCCAGGGCTGTGGTGGTCAGGGGAAGCACCTTCATGTCTCCATCCACTCAAGGGTCTGGGGCTGAAGCATTTCTTCAGCTGATCATTACTGCCAAGTTACATGCAGGGAAACTGGGAGTGAATACTCACAGCCGGAACAAAGAGTGACACATCTGATAGCACCCAAATGGGGGGTGCTTTTTTGCCTTTTCTCAGAAACAACACTAGATTTCTTTAGGAAGGAGTATTAGTCAAAATGCCAGCTCCTTTAGTCTGCTTTGAAGCTCCCTGAACAGGCATTTGGCTACAAGTTCCAATGAGCTGCCTAAAGATAACGCCTTAACTTCTGAAAAGCATTTTTAAAGCAGCAATACAGTCATTTGCATTTACACAGTACCTGCCTGGCTGCAAAGTGTTCTCAAGGGCTTCTGAGCAGCTCCACGGAGCCCTGGGAAGCAGTGACACACGACATCATTAAGGAGAAGGCAATCAACACCGAAGAAGCCTGAGAGCTTTGCCCAGGATCGGGGAGAACGTCCTCAGCACAGAAAAACCCTGCTCAGCTCTCCGTGGGGACAGGCACACACACAGAGGCACCGTGACCACAAAGACAATGCTCTTCCCAAAAATCCTTCCTCCCAGCTTGGATCCCGGCGGGTCCCTTCACACCCGGGAGATTCTGTGCTCCTTGATCCCCTCCTGCATTCCGCACAGGGCACTGCATTACATAAGCTCGCCTGCACGGAGATGCACAAAAACTTAGGGTTCACATCTGACCCGCAGGAGGACCAAATATTTTATACAATACAGTGGAAAAGTTAAGAAGAAGTGGTCAAACAGACTGGGAATTCAAAGTGATGCTGCTCGGGAACGCAAGACTTGGTAGGTGACTGTTCAACCATGTTACCTTAGAGCATGGAGAATTTAATGGGAGACTTGCACATTACCATATTCATAACCATGACTAACAAATCTGTTGTCAATGCCACCAAAAATATCACACAAGCAGAATGTTTTTATACCAAAGAGACCACTGAAGTCACTGCTCCATAGTAAACAAATGAACTTATGAGGAGTCTTGAAAATCAGCCCTTTTTTCTTTTTTTCTTTTTTTTTTTCTCCCTGCAGAATTTGATACACTATGAACTGCGAGATGCCTGGTAGTTCAAAGAGGGGTCGATAAAAAAAGCATTTTTCTTCTGCAAGCATCACAGCAGCGAACACCCCTCCGGTACCACTGTCACCTTTCCCATGCTGAGGGCACGTGGGTCACCCAGATGACTCACAGCCAGGTCAAGGGCTGCCCGAAGGAATGACAATTTAAACCGGCATTTAACCCGCTCTGCGAGGGTGCAGGTGCTCGGTGCGTGCTGTCATTTAGGGCAAGGGCAGACAAAATCCAGCACCGTCCTTCGGGATGAGAGTCCCGGTGCTGCCGGCAACTCCCGAGGGGGAGCGCGGCCACGCATCCCGCCCAGTCCCGCATCCCGTCCAGTCCCGCATCCCTCTTGGTCCCGCATCCCGTCCAGTCCCGCATTCCTCCCGGTCCCGCATCCCTCCCGGTCTCGCATCCCTCCCGGTCTCGCATCCCTCCCGGTCCCGCATCCCTCTTGGTCGCGCATCCCTCCCGTTCCCGCATCCCGCCCGGCCCCGCCGCCTGTAAGTTCAGCGGGAGCAGCGCTCCACGCCGGGGCAGGCGGGTGCCGGTGGCTCCGGGGGATGCGGGCGCGGAGCGGCCCCGACCCCCCGCGCCCGGCGCCCGAGGGCTCGGGGCTCCAAGTTCCGAGAGAGACCGCGGAGCTCTCGGTCCCGTCCCTGTCCCCGGCTGTGCCCCGTCCCCGCTCACCTCCGCGCCGCTCCGTCAGGCGGTACCCGCCGGGGTGCCCGCGGGCCCGGGGCTGCTCCGCGCTCCGCCGGGCGCCCCCATTCCGCTGCCCGCTGCCCCGCTCCCTACGCCGCCGCCCGCGGCCCCGCGGCTCCGCGCCGCCGGCGGGCAGGGCAGGGCGGCCGCCGCATCGCTCCGAGCCCCGCGGGCAGCGCTGCGAGCCGCCTCCCGAAACCCCGCCGGGAGCTCCCCGCGCTGCCCCCGCCGCCTCCGCCCGTCCCTTGGCGGCACCGGGCCCCGGGCGAGCCGAGCGCAGCGCAGCCGAGCCGAGCCGAGCCGAGCCGAGCCGAGCCCAGCGGCCGGGCACACGCCGCGCCCCCCGCACCCGCTCACGGGCACACGCCGCCCCTCGCCGGGAGACACCCGCCCCGCACACGCACACCGCGACACACACACACACAGACACACACGGACACACACCGCGCACAGACACACAGACACACACCCTACACAGCGACACACGCACCCCGCACACAGAGACACCCGCCCCGCACACGCAAACAGCGATACACACACCCCGCACACAGCGACACACACCCTACACACCGACACACATACACACACCCTGCACACCCTACACAGCTACACAGACACCCGCCTCGCACACCCTACAGAGCAACACACGCGCCCCGCACACCGAGACACACAGACACACACCCCGCACAGACACACACCCTACACACAGCAACACACACTACACACACCCCGCACACCGACTGACACCCTACACACAGACACACACCCTACACACAGACACACACCCTACACACACAGATACACACCCTACACACACAGACACACACCCCGCACAGACACACACCCTACCCACAGCAACACACACTACACACACCCTGCACACCGACTCACACCCTACACAGAGACTCACACCCTACACAGAGACACACACCCTACACACACAGACACACACCCCAAGACACCCCCGCACACCCACACAAGCCCCCAGTGCACACCCACTCAAGCAGGGGCACCTCACACATTCAGCCACATCCCTCCTCCATTCACACCCTCACACACACACACACTCACACATTCACACCCACACTGTTTGGGCTGGGGACAGAGTGAATTCTCCCCCAGGATGTGGTGCAGGCCCTGGGCTGGGTTCAGTGGGAGGATGGTGATGCTCACAGCCCAGCGTTGCTGAGCAGGGCTCAGCCCAAGCCAAGGCTGTGCAGTGGGCAGGTGCACAGGGAGCCAGGACAGCCAGCCTGGAGTGGCCAAGGGGACACCACAGTGTCCTGCCCAGTGTGGGAACTGGGGGAGCTGGCCAGGCCACTGTCACTGTCACTGCTGGGGGACAGGCTGGGCATCTGTCAGCAGTGGTCCATGTCTGACTGTGTGTGCAGCACTGAGCTTCTTAGAGCTTATTGCTGTCCCTCTTTTGTCACCTCCCTTTTCATTACAGTTGGATGATGATAATGATGATGATTATAGTATTTTATTTTATTTATTAAGCTGTTTTTATTTCAACCCACAGGTTTTGCCTTCTTTCCAGTCTTCCACCCCATCTCATTTGTGGAGTGTGTATGAGTTGAATAGTCTGCATTGTACTTTGTTGCTGGCTGGGCTTAAACCCCAGCACCCACACACCCACACGCATCCACCCAGCCACTCATGGTCCCCTCACACCCCTCAGAGCCCCCAGCAGCCTGGTCCTGACACAGGGAGGTTGGACCATGAGTGTCCCAGAGCCACCAGTACCTCCCGGCACAGCACTGGGTGACACCTTGTCCAGGGACCAGCCCTGGACTGAGCTCTGCAGCCATCTCAGGGCTCTGAGCCCACATCTCCTCCTCATTTCCCAGCCACTTTATCTCGTGGGTGTCCAAGTCTGTCAGACAGCTGATCAAGGCTCCTTTAAAGACAGACTGAACCCAGTGAATTCCAGCTTTCAGCTCTTTCCTGGCCAGGATAGCTTACTATGGCCAGACAAAGGAACTTTTCCTCCTTCCCTTTGCCACTCACCCCACCAGGTTACACTGGGGTTCTCTTCTCCCCTTTCTGCCCCTGGAGCTGAATGCAGGACTCTCCTTGGGCCAGGAGAGAGGAACTGCCCTCTGAAAGGAGCCAGCCAGGAGAGGGGTCCCACTGGTCCTGCCTCCACTGTCACACTGGGACAATCCCACAGCCACATCCACATGGGCAGGACCACACCCACGAGGGAGTTCTGTCCCCTGGTCCCCTGTCCTCAGTATTTTATGGTGCAAATGTGGTTCTGTCATGGGCACAACATCACAGCATTAAATTCCTTTTCCTTTGTAAGCACCATAACTGTCACAATGAGCCTTTCTTGCACTTCATGCTCGGAGTCTTGATGCTCAAGAAGAGCCTGTAATTGGCCTTATAGACACATCAAACCCACATCCTGCCCTTTTAATGATCAAAATCATTGCTAAACTCCCCTAAATTTTGCTGTGATATTATTAAAAGATGAATAATGCATACTCACACTCTGAATTTGCTGTTCCTCACTCATGCTTCCATTGAGGAAAGAGTTTACTGGCTACAGCCTGTGCACAGGGACCACTTTGTGTGTGACAGAGATTCAGCCACCTATGAGGAGAAATGCAACCACAGCTTTAATGGGGCACAAAAACATGACACAGACAATGGCTCAAAGTTCCAGAGCCCACCAGCAGCCCTGTCAGGGAGGCACCACCTAAATCTGTCACAGCATTGGGACAAACTCTTCTTTCCCTGCAAACAGCACTGGAGTCCACTCAATATTTCATGGTGCAAATGTTGAGCTGCCCTCCCTGTCCTCTGAGGTTCTGAGCAGTGCTGAGTAAATAATTCACAGCAAATCATTTATTCAAAGCTCCTGCCTGTGTTTTGTGTCAGTCCAAGAACACAAAATTATCTTCTCCCTGTTCAGGTTGAGTCAAGCTGTGTTTTAGGATTTGGGTTGGAGCTCCAAGGGCTGGGACACGTGGAGGGCTGCTGCAGGAGTGTCTTGGTTTGAAAAGCCAGGTGTCTACTTAGGAAGGCAGGAGCCTCCCCTGAAATGGAAAATGTAAATCCCCTCCCTCTGAATTGTTATAATTTTGAAATTAAGAGGCTCTCAGGGAAAGCTATGGGAGCAGGAATAACAGTTCTTTATTAGGAAAGAAAAATTTAAAAATAAAATAAACAATGCAATAATACAAAACAAACCACTGCCAGAGTCAGCCCATGCCCTGTCCCCAGTGTGTCAGGGTGGTGTCCCAGCCCCATCCCAGGGGGGCTCAGCCCTCCTGCAGTGCCAGCTGTGGTTCTGCTGGAGCAGGGATCCTGCACAAGGGGGGAGTTTTCCTCTGCAGCTCCAGGGCTGCTGCAGATGGGCCTGGGCTCCCTCTGGCCATGCAGGGCAGCAGAAAGCTGCTCCTCTGGCAATGCAGGGGGCAAAGGCTGCTGTGCTGGGCCAGGCTCAGCTTGGATCCAGGTAGGAATGCTTGGCTCCTGCCCTGGGCACAGCATCTCCCCATGGGATGGGGGAATGGGATCAGCCCTGCAGGGACACTCAGTGGCCATGGACAGCAGAGATCTCCTGGAGGGAGGGTTGGCTGTGGGAGAGAGAAAGAAAAAACTGCCCCAAGAACAGCAGAGACCTGCCCCAGCTGTGACAGATGGCAAATAGAACACACATTACCTTGCCATCCTGGCCAAGGGCTCTCACTGCACTGTCCCTACCTGTGTGTGCTGAGTGGGTGCAGTTGGCTCTGTAAATGACATCCATTAGTCCCTGCTCAGTGGGATGAGCTGAATTTGCTGCCAGGGGACAGCCTTGAGCCCAAGGAGAGAGTTCATTTAGCAGCCAAGATTAGGTTCAGATTACAGACAGTGAACAGTTTCAGTGAGACAAAAAATTAAAGCAAAAACCTCTGGTTGTTGTGTAGAGAAAACACAGGAGGGGCTTCTCCAGCCTTCCTTTCTGAGGGGTGTTAGCAGGGGAACGGGGCAAAGCTGCAGCAGGGAAACTTCCCTTAAAAAGCAATGCAAAAGACCCACAAAAATCCCACAAAAAGCAGTGTCATTTTTGAAACACCATACCAACCCAAACCCCATTTTCAAAGGCTATGATGTGCCTATCCCATCTGGGAATTCATTCCTCTGGAGCCACCTGAGCTCAATTAACCATCAAGGACCAGATTTATGCACACCAAGCTCTGGCAGTGCCTGGTGTCAATAAGAATCAGGCCCAGTGGAGCACTGACAACCCATTTTGTGTCACAAAAGCTGTTTGGTGCCTGTAATCTCAAGAACAGTAACAAGTAAAATGGACAAAATTATTTATTTCCCATTTCTTTACCAGAAAGTGGACAGTTGCTGAGCCCTGAAAATGGAAAGGGGAGCAGTCAGCTATCCTCAGCAATAAAGCCTCTGGAAGAATGCCTTTTATCTCACTGAAAAAAACCATGTTTTCCTTCATTGTGTAGAAAGGCAGATTTTGCATATTTTAATTAGATCATTTGAAAACTTGGGAAAAAGAGAAAAAAGAGAACCTGCTTTGCTGTCAAGCTCCTTGGTGAAGAAAAGTTCTGAAAGTTCAGGAACTTGGAGAGAACTTTAAATCTCCATGGCTAAAAATAATCCATCCCTTAAGAAAATACCACAGATTTTTTTTTCTTTTTATTTTTTTTTATCATTGCTGCCTTAGATGACTTCAGGTCATCTGAACATGGAAATTAAAGTAGGAAACTGAAAATCTTTTTCTTCTCAACTTTCTGGTTCTTTTCAGAACCTTTTTGCTGCTAACTGGGCAGAGGGTAATCCCTGCAGGGCTGCCATTCCACTTGGATTTGCAAGAAGTGGTGCAGCTTGATGAAATCGAGCTTGACAAGAGGTTTGGAGCTACAGCTGGTGGTGCAGACATGAGCAGGAGATTTCTGCACCTCCTCTTCAGTAGTTTTCATTTTTCTCTGGAATTATTAGCATTATTTTAGATTCTGGTTTTTTGCTCCACTGAGCACACACTGAGCAGACACCCCAGGCCCTGCTGGTGGCAGAGGGGACAGCTTGGCCCATGACAGTGGCAGAGCCTCGTTCACCTCAGGGGAAGATCAGGCTCCAGGACTTACACCTGCTGCTCCCACTGAGCTCAACAGGAAAATGAGTTTAATTCCTGTTGTCACAAGGTTCCTTCCATCCTGCAATGGATCACAGTCATGGAACCAGCAAGGCTGGAGGAGATCTCCAAGATCACCGAGTCCAAGCATTAAACCAGCACCATGTTCACCACTAAACCATGTCCCCAAGTGCCACATCCACACACCTTGTGAGCTCTCCCAGGGATGGTGATTCCAGCACTTCCCTGACCACCCTTTTGATGAAGGAATTTTTCAGAATTCACAGAATCACGGGGTTGGAAGAGACCTTTAAGATCATCAAGGCCACCCCAGCCCCAACCCCTCAGCCAAACCCTGGCACCCAGTGCCACATCCAGGCTTTGTTAAACACCCCCAGGGATGGGGACTCCAACACCTGCCTGGGCAGCCATTCCAGAACTTTATCACCTTTCTGTAAAAAACTTCTTCCTCATATCCAGCCTGTATTTCCCTTGGTGCAGCTTGAGGCTGTGTGCTCTGCTTCTGTCAGTGCTGCTGGAGAAAGGCAATAATAATAATAATATCCAATCTAAACCTCTCCTGATGCAACTTTAGGCCATTTCCTCTTGTCCTGTTGTTTGTTATTTGGGAGCAGAGCCTGACCTCACCCCAGCTGTCCCCTCCTGTCAGGAGCTGTGCAGACCCACAAGGTCCCCCCTGATCCCCCCTTTCTCCAGACTGGGCCCTCCTCAGCCCCTCCTCATAGGACTGACTCTCCAGACCCTTCCCCAGCTCTGTTGCCCTTCTCTTGACTCCCTCCAGCACCATCCTGTCAGCAGAGAACTGATTTTGTCACCACCACTTTCTCAGTGCTGTCTGTACATTTTTCCCCCCTGCTCCTGGTGCTCCAGCCCTGTTGCCCAAGGGGTTTGTCTCCCTTTCCTTGTCAGGTCCTTTTTCCCTTTTGCTAGCAGAGGATCCACATTTCTGCAGAGGACACACCCTGGGCTGGCTGGCTGCCCACACCAAGCTGGGGGATTCCTGGCAGGGCTGACCCTGAGCTGCAGCATCTCACAAGGGCTGGCTCCTGCAGGGAGGGGACAGGTGACAGGAGCAGCAGTCACAGGGCTCCTCAATAGACCCCTGCTCATTTCTGCTGTTTATTCCTTCTGGGATTGCCCCATGTGCATCACAGAGGGTGATGTGTCTGCTCACCATCCCTGGGAGAGCTCACAAGGTGTGTGGATGTGGCACTTGGGGACATGGTTTAGTGGTGATCTTGGAGATCTTCTCCAGCCTTGCTGCTTCCATGACTCTGTGATCCATTGCAGGATGGAAGGAACGTTGTGACAACAGGAATTAAGGGATGCTGCACCCAGTGGGAGTGCTCAGAAATGTCCCAGCAGTTCCCCCACAGACACACACGTGGGTTTGGTACATGCTGGAATTGTCAGAAAAGGAAGCAAAGAGCTTGACCTGGCAATAAATCTCCTGGAAGAGCAGGGTGTGATGGCACACAGTGCCAGGGAACTGCATAGGGCTTGGCAGCCAGGAGCACTCAGCAATGTGAGACCAAAACAGTAATTCCTGTCTTCCCACAATTCACCTCTAATTTCAGCCTTTAGGACAAATCCCTTTGAAGTGTCTCCTTTATGCTCTCTTGTCCTGGATATCTGTCTTCAAACCTGGCCTTTTCCTTAGTGTGCAAATATTAACTCTTTTTAAAAGAGAATTTGGAGTATTAGAAAGAAATTCTCCAACTGTGAGGGTGGGCAGGCCCTGGCACAGGTGCCCAGAGCAGCTGTGGCTGCCCCTGGATCCCTGGCAGTGCCCAAGGCCAGGCTGGATGGGGCTGGGAGCACCTGGGACAGTGGGAGGTGTCCCTGCCATGGCAGGGGTGGCACTGGAGGGGCTTTAAGGTCCCTTGCATCCCAAACCATCCCATGGTTCTGTGATTCTATCTATAATTACTCTGGAGCTGGGCATGGTTACTTTGCATGAAGTGACTGGGACTATTTTACATTCCATCACTGCCTGATGGAGTTAGTTTTGCTATGTTTAGTCCTTGGTTCACAGACTTCCTTTCCCCAGCAGCTCCGAGCCACCCTGCATTTCAGAAAAAACACTGAAATCTCTAGATAGAGCTGGAAATGTAGTGGCAAAGCCATTGCTTGCACCCCATGCCAGCTGGGCAAATCAAATGCTGAGAGGGCAACAAGAAGGGTTTGCTCTCAGCCATACCTGCAGAGCTGCAGAGTTTTTATTTCCCCAGCATCACATTGTCCATCCCCAGCCCCAGGTGAGCCCAGGGGAGACACCAGAGGCAGGACAGGAGTGGGGATTTGGGGTGCAAAGTGCTTGAAATGGCAAGAAGGAAGGGGATCCCCTCTGTACTGCATGGTCTGTTCCCAGTGCTTCAGAATTAGGGGGGTCATTGCAAAATCCAGTTGGCTTCAGATGCTCAGCAAAGGAATTTTTAAAGGGGATCTGCTGTGGGGGTGGCTGCCAGGTGATGTGAAGAGTTCAGCCAGAACTTCCCAAACTACCTGAAAATGCTGTGGAACCACATAGCTCTGTACTGTGCCTATCCCAATACAATTTATATATAGATATAGATATAGATGATATAGATGGTATAGATATAGATATATAGGGGGTTTTGATGGGGGGTTTTTTGTTTGGTTTTGGTTTTGGGTTTTTTTTCTTGGTTTTGGGGGGTTTTTTGTGCTGCAAATAGATGCAGCCCACACTCATCTGTATTCAGTTAGGATTTGCATACTGGGGACATCAAATCCTGTGCCCTATCCTTCTCAGGGCTCTGTTCTGGCTGAGCTAGAGGAATAAAAGGCAGAAAATCACACTGAGAATGCAAGGGGAATAAACAACCTGGAGAAAATCTCCCAATCTCTGCTGGCAATCAGCTTCTGTGCTGGAGCAGAGGGGATTAGATCCCTCAGAGAAAGATAAACTTCTTCTATCTGACTTGGTGGAGAAAACTCTCACTTTACAGATAAATCTCCCTGTGTGCCATCTTCAGGGCTGTTTATCCTCTGTGCATCTCCCAGGCTAATTACAGGCTGTGGCTTTCTTTGTGTGCAGGGTCCTGCAGTTTTGAGCATTGTGCTCTTGGGATTTATGTGCCATCAAAATCAGGGGCTCAGGAGAAGTCTGCAAATGCAGAATATGCAATAAATGCCTCATGAGTGCCCATCCTTCTTTCTGTGAGGCTGTTTCCCCTCCCCAAACTGAATCATCCCCATCTTTTCTCTCTCCCCCTCAGCAAGGACATCTATTTTGATTGAGGATTTTGATTGAGGGTCTCAAATCTTTCCTACTGAAGCACCATTGTGGTTGTCCAGGTCCCACCAGTAAGTGTGGTGTGCCCCTGCAGTTCTCACCCACTTCAGCCAGACTGTGATATAATTTATGCATTGAACCTGAGCAAAATATTGATTTCAGTGGTGTTTCTCATGATTTACATTTCTGTAACAAAATTGTTTCTGCTACAAATATCCATTTTCTCTCCAATTTAATGGAAATATGATTCTGGGAATAATTCTGCTTGGCTTTTAAAACTGGCTGCACTGGGGACTGAGTTTATCAAGTAAAAAAACTCATGACATTGCATAGTCCAGACTACAAATTATTCTTTGGCAATAAGAACCTCTTACTTTCCTGTGGCAAACTTTTCCAAAAGGAGTCCATTCAGTCATGTTGTCACACCTTACACAGTTATTAATGAGCTCAGGGATGGAGACACAGTAGAGGGGTAATACACTAATGATCCTTTATTGATTTAATTACAAACCTGCAGGTGTCATGGGATTTAAAATTGCATTTCAGGACAAGAAGAGCTATTTTTGTAAGGAATCAGCATCTATCTGCAATTTCAAACCATGGTATCCAAACAGGTCCTTTAGTAGGAGCCTTTAAAGTAATTTCCTTTGCTTGTGCAAAGCCTCTACTACTTTGCTTTTAGTGTTTCTACCCATTATATTTTACTGCCTCCTTTCGTTTTTATGACCCCATTTTTATTTACAGTACAGCCCTTAATTTAGTAGTGCTGACACAGTTACATTTGCAGCAATAGCTTAATTACCATATATTCATGAATAGGGTGGTTAGGGATAGTAGCTACAAAAGATGACAGATTCATTTGCATTATTATCATTAGCATGCTGCACAAACGAGTTTATGTTAGGGAAGGAACTGTTTAATGGGGCTGTATTGGTTCCATAAGAACCCAAGACTGGAGGAGAAGAGTGAGCTGCCACCAGCACCACCCTGGCCTGGAACCTCTGCAAATTGCACTGTGATCATGCTGACAGATGGCATCCAATGCCATTTTCCTACTCAGCAGAAAATGGAAAAATATAATAAAGACACGACAGAGATTAGAGTCTTTATCAATGAGACTTGAAATCTAGTGCACCATATGCTTGGTATAAAAAGAAACATTCATCTGAAAAAATTAAAGCAGAGCATGGGCTGAATTTATCTGTTACTCTTTGTAGGCTCCGTGGTTAGGTTTTAATCCCTGATTTTAAACAGAAGTGTAACTGCAGTGAGTGATAACGTGGTGCTCCAACATCCTCTTTGCTCTCTAGTAGCAAATCCTCCCCTCACTGCTCTCAAAATGAGACTCTGTCTGTGCTGAGGTGGTTCTGTCAGCAGGAAATGGGCTGCAGCTCATTTCTCCACACCCACTGAGGCAGTGCCCAGGGCAGGGGATCTGAGCCAGCAGAGCCTGACCTTCCTGTGGCAGGGGCCAGGAGATGCATCCCCACACACCCACAGCCAAGGCTGGTGTTTTCTGCCAGAATTCTTGTGGCTGCTCTTTGCTGGGTGTCCCTTAGTGACAACAGATGCTGAATGCTTGAAATGTGGGCTCACAAACTCTGTTATAAATCCATCCCTTCAGCACCATGCAGGGGTGGGCACCATTCCTGGCCAAATGCCAAAGGCCACTCCAGGTGCATGGGACATTCTGGGCCACCTCTGACTGCACCTGATCCATCCCTGGGCACAGCTCACTGCACAAAGACACAGGGCTCAGATCACTGGGATGCTCAGGTGAGTGCAGGGAAGTGCTGAGTAGAGGACACTCAGGTGAGTACAGGATACTCAGGTGAGTACAGGAAAGGGCTGAGTACAGGATACTCATTAATACAGGATACTCAGGTGAGTACAGGGAAATGTTGAGTACATGAATACAGGATATTCAGGTGAGTACAGGATACTTAGGTGGGTAGAGGATACTCAGGTGAGTACAGGAAAGTGCTGAGTACAGGATACTCAGGTTGAGTACAGAAAAATTCTGAGTACAGGAAAGTACTGAGTACAGGATACTCAGGTGAGTAGAGGATACTCATGTGAGTACAGGAAAGTTCTGAGTACAGGAAAGTGCTGAGTACAGGATGCTCAGGTGAGTACAGGAAAGTGCTGAGTACAGGGAAGTTCTGAGTACAGGAAAGTACTGAGTACAGGATGCTCAGGTGAGTACAGGATACTCAGGTGAGCACAGGAAAGTTCTGAGTACAGGATGCTCAGGTGAGTACAGGACGCTCAGGTGAGTACAGGAAAGTTCTGAGTACAGGATGCTCAGGTGAGCACAGGGAAGTTCTGAGTACAGGAAAGTTCTGCATACAGGATGCTCTGGTGAGTGCCTGATGCTTGGCACAGGAAAAGCCCCACTGGAGTTGCTGCACTTGCTGAAAATCAGGTGTTTACTGAAGTGCAAACCCTAATCTGGAGCAGGGATCGGGTCTGAGGGAGCAGGGAAGCCAAAATGCTGCTCTGGGTGTCCCTTGAGGATGTGATCTCTGTTTATGGCATGAGATAAAAGTGGCTGGGAAGGCGAATGACACAGACAGCAGTGATGACTCTGCTCCCACCGGGGCAAGGGGAGATTTCCCAGCCTCAGTGATGAATTTGCAACACACAAAACTGCTGATTTGGAAATGCAACCATTTTCCCCCTCTTAACCCTACATGTTAGCTTGTTCTCTGGGGTAGGCACTGGTCTGAACAGCAGCTTCTTTCAACCACACTCACCTGAGAGAACAGGAATTTGCTTGGAATAGGTAGAGAGCCCAATCAGCCCATTTACGTTCTCTTGACACTCCAAAATAAGACAAGAGAAGAGATATGTTCATCCAGATGAGATTGCTGAGACAGCAGGCCCATAAAACCCAAAAATTTTACCTAGGAAAGCTTCATCCCAAACAATGACTATAAAGACACTTACAGTACAGCTTGTGTGGAAAACTGGTGTGGGGGAAGATTTTTTGGTTAAAACCTGAGCTCATCTCTGTTGAGGAACACTGAGGTGCTGGTTCTGTACCTTCCCAGATATCACCTATGAGTCACCACTCAAGAGGGCACCTCCAAGGCCTCCATCCTGCTCACACCTGGTTTCCATGGCGTCCCACCCAGGATTATCGGTGCCTTATCTACGTCAGGGGTCTTATCAGTTTAACCCAAATTCCCTTGTTCTTTTTGTCCCTGAATCAGAACTTAGAGACCTTAAATCCCATTATTTCTTGCTGGTTTAGGTCCACATTGGTTATTGCAGCAGGAGTGAGGGAGGCTATGGATAAACCCTTTGTGATGTTCACAGGGGTCCCAGGATGAGAGAAGAGATGAGGATCAGACTCCATGTTTCAGCAGGCTTGATTTATTATTTTATGATATATTTTATATTAAAATCATACTAAAAGAATAGAAGAAAGGATTTCATCAGAGGGCTGGCTAAGAATAGAATAACAAAGAATGATAACAAAGGTTTGTGGTTCAGCCCTCTGTCCAATCCAGCTGACTGTGATTGGCAATTAATTAGAAACAACCAACATGGGCCAATCCCAGATGTACCTGTTGCATTCCACAGCAGCAGACAATCCATGTTTACATTTTGTTCCTGAGGCCTCTCAGCTTCTCAGGAGGAAAAATCCTAAGGAAAGGATTTTCCATAAAAGATGTCTGTGACAACCCTTCCCTCAGAAGCTGGCAAGGTCCGTGCTGGATCATGGTGAGGGTCACTCTGGCAGCCAGGAGAGGCTGCAAAGGGACAAACAGACAGCAACACTTCCCTAGGAAATGCTCCCAGACCCTCACATGCAGCCCTGGCACTGCCCAGCCCAGAGATTCTGTCCTGGTATTTGAGATCCCTCAATGATGTTTTCTTCTGTCATTTTCCCCACTTGTTTTTGAGCTTTGCAATCTCCTTGCACCCACAGCATCCTGTGACAAGGAGTTCCAATACTAATTCACGTATTCTCTTAAAAACTCTTTTTAAAACCGATTTTCTCCTTGTTGTTTTCCATTCCTGGAGTTTGGATTGACTCCCACAGGCCATCCCATGACCCTGGATGTTCCTGGTTTTAGGATGTGTCAGCAGGACCTGCCTGTCAGGGTTGCAGAAGAGTTCCATTGGAATGAGGCTTGGTCTCTGTGTTCCCAAGCAGCAAAAACCCACTACATTACTCAGCAGTATATTCATGCTATAAATACACTTTTTTTTTTTTTTGCATTAATTCATCCTTATTTACCACAGCAGATAACAGAACTCCAGGCTCAGATCCACACAGCAATAAAAAAACGACAGAAATTTCTCCCAGATTATAAAGATTTGTCATGTTGTCACTGCGTTTATTTTCTCCATCTATTTCTCTCCTTTCTGTGCATTGCTTTATGCTCTGCAGGGCCCTCAGGGGAGGCAAAGAGGGTATTGTTTTGAAAAATATAAGGGTTTTTTGATTAAAGGATACAAAATTAATTTGCTTCACAGAGCCTGGAAGCATATTATTTGACAACTGTACTTCACTGAACAAACACAGCACACATGGCCAAATTCATCATGTTGATCACCAGACCCTGGCCATTTGTTCTCCAGACTGGAGTGTCTCTTTTGCAATTAGAGAATGTGAGTTTGGTAAAACACATGGAAACAGGGGCTGTTTTGTTCACTAGCTTGCACAAGGTTGGAGGAATGATGTGGCTTCAGCTCCCACTTGTAGTTGAGACAGAGACAATACAAAGCAACACACTCCATTTTCAGAAGGCTTCAAACTGTGCTTTTTATAGCCTGCATGCTTTTTAGACATTCTAACAAAACTCATCAGTTTACACTTTACTCATTGGTCACGAGAGACAAACAAAGTACTCATTGGAATAGGAATTTTCAGATTTCTCTTATTTATTCTTCTGAATTATCACCTTCACAACATGTTCTTTGAGGGTCCATGCTCCAACCCACCTGGTGGCCAGTGTCACCCACTCATCCTCATCCTGTTCCTTCCTACACACTCCAGATAAGACTTTGCACAAGGAGCAAAAGCCCCACGAGGGCAATTCTCTGCCAGAACACACATGTCATGTTATTAATTCCACTGAGCCAGTCCACCTTCCAGTCATCAAATCTTTAACCCATATTTCTTTCTTGGTTTCTATGTCAATGACCTTGGTAGAAAATTCTTGCAGGGGTAAATGTGGATCCTCTTATCAAACATGGATCCTCTTATCAAACGTGGATCCTCTTATCAAGCATGGATCCTCTTATCAAGCATGGATCCTCTTATCAAACATGGATCCTCTTATCAAATATGGATCCTCTTATCAAATGTAGATCCTCTTATCAAATATGGATCCTCTTATCAAGCATGGATCCACTTATCAAACATGGATCCTCTTATCAAGCATGGATCCTCTTACCAAACTTCTCTCTGGCTCACAGAAGTTGCTGTAAAGCCTCTTCCACACCCATGGACTGGGAGGAGGTCAGAGCACAGCACTGACCACCCTGGGGATACTGGGCACCACAAAGGCCAGTGCTGGAGACTGAACCACCCCACTGGTCACCCCAAATTAGGTTCATTAGCAGGGTTTAATTTAGGGTTAAGTCCTAATTAACCAGCAGAGCTAGAAGGGTTGCAGTGGTTCTCTCTGCAGGGTAGATATTCCCATTTAAAGGATTGGGAATTGAGGTTCCAAAAATCACATCTGAATGCACCAGAGCACCATCACTGCCCTCATGCTGGTGCCAGGCACTGCTCTCTGAGGTTATTTTGGATATAAACAAACAGCACAGCCAGTCCTTGGGCAGACACTGTTACCAACTGGGAAACAAAGCTGAAGACAATTTGCTTTTTTTGGTATTTATACACCAGAAAATGGGGAGAGAAATCTGTGTGTCTGCCCTGCCCTGGGAAGGCACATCTGTGCTGGGCTGTCCCTGTGGATGCAGCTCCACTGGGGCATCCCCTTGATGCACAGCAGTCACACTGCCTGCTCAGCCTCTGTTTTACTCGGTGCTTTTGAGTGCAACAAGGAAGAGCCCAAAATTCCTCACACAGGCAGAAATGTCACTATGGAAACCAGGAGACAGTTTAGCCTAGTTTGGCCAGCATTGACAGAGCTGCTCTAATAACCCAGAAGATGATGTGACCCTGGCTCTCTGCAGAGCTCCTGAGGAGCACAAATCCTTAAATCTTCTAAAATGTTTCTACATTGGTCCTAACAGACACCATCAACTCTTTGCTATTCTCACAGGGCCTTCCCATAGCTAAAGGGCTTTGGGAGTGCACAGATGGGATGGGGCCTGAGCAAACCTTGTGAAGACACCCTCTTTTCCCATCCCAGCCTTTCCACTGGCTCAGGTGTGTCCCCCCATCAGTGTGTGTTTAGGAATCATGATGTTCACATGCACTGAGCAGTTCAGGTCTGTTTTCTGCAGCCCCAGCCTGGGCTCAGGATGGAGAGTGTCCCATGGCCCCTGTAAGGACCAAACACACCCTGGTGGGGCAGCAGCAGTGCCTCCTGCCACAGCAAACACAGCACGACCAGCTCTGTCAACCCAAGTGAAAATAATGTTATAAAAACAAGTTGGATGAAATCCTGCTGCTTGTGAGCCCTGGAGAGAGTGCACGTCCCCATCTCCCTTCTCCACATGATTTATTGGCCTCCATTTGCCTCAGTCCATGCAGAGAGCTTTCAGGAGCTGCTGCTGTAACCATTTTTCTCTGCAGATGTGTTCTCTGTGGGGTCTCACCCTGTAGCCACTTGTCTGAGAGATGAACGTGAGGAATACTTGGAGAAGAGACCCTTCCTGCAGATCAGCACCAGCTCTCCCTGCCAGCACAGGCTCTCACACCTCCTGTGCTATGAAACTAATTTAAGTTGAAAATACAATTAGAAGCAGTAATTCTTCAGAATGCCAATGTTTTAAATACCTTCCAGACAATTCTGTACCCAGGAAAAAAACTCAGTGCAGCATCCAAGTGGATGGTCCCCAAAAAAAGGATTAGTGAGGCTCCTATGGACCCCCTCAGGGACATTTTGGATCTTTATTCCTGCCAAAGGTGGGGAACATGCTCAGGGCTCTCACCAATCCCTGAGATCCTCAGCTTGAGCCAGTTTCCCTGTGGCAAACAAAGTAATGAGTCAGATTGGGATGCTTTTGCTGGTTTTATTGCTTTTGGGGGCAAATTATTGGTGAAAAAGGAAAATAGAAGGAAAGCACAGCTTTTAACCATCTTGAGCACATCAAACCTTCTCTGTCCTGGAATACCAGAAGTGCTTGGTGACCCCAGAGCCCCTGCAGGGAACCAGGACCAGATCTGCTGCCTGGGAAGTGTTTCCAGCCCTGCTGGAGCTGCAGGGCAGAGCTTCAGGGGAGCTGCTCTCCCCTAAATCCACGAGCCACACTCAGCTGTAGCTCAGCCTTGGAGCACAGAGCTTGCTCCAGTCTGTCAGTCACCATCACCCCTGGAACAACAAGAGAAAGCAAAACCCCTCTGTCTTTTCAGCCTTCCCCCAGCTCAGGTCAAAGTTTACCTGCAGGGAGGATTTTTGTCACTCTCTCTATGGGAGCAGGTGAGGCAGTGCAGGGGTGGGAGCTGAATTTGGGGAGAGGAGTAAAAAACACACAAACACACACACACACACAAACACACAAACACACACACACACAAACACACACAAACACAAACACACACACACACACACAAACACACACACACACACACACACAAACACACACAAACACACACACACACACACACAAACACACACAAACACACACACACACTCCCACCTGAATTTCCTTGGAGGATTATTTCAGTACAGCCAGGGAGCTGTGATCAAAGGTTGGCACCATTTCAGAAAGGCACCATTTCCTCCAAAATTATATATAGTTTTTAAAGATAATTAATTGACCCATTTCAGCTTTTGCTTTTATTCTTTTTTCTTTTATCTGCTATTTCCTCAGCCCATCACTCCTAATCTGTAACTGTGTCATCTTTTACATAATCATATTTCTTACAATAGGCATCTTAAAAGAAAATTAATCCTAAAGAGTCAAATCTATCCTGCTCCTTTCTGGGCTCGTGTTTCTGATCTGATCCATTTTTTCCATGCTGCTCAAAAGCAGTGGAAACAAATCTTCCTGCAAATCACTGCCTCCTTCAGCCTGTGATTCCTCTTATATGATTCATTTAGCTCTGTATAGGAAATAAAATGAGGCAAGATGATAATTTTTTTCCCACTGAGGCGAGTTTATATTGGGACTTCCTGGAGTCCAGCACTTCTTACTCTCCTTACTCTCACTGTGGTACTACCAAAAACACACAGGAAAGTGAGCTGGTGAGGAAGAGCTGTGAAAAATGTGAGGGATCTGCCAGGTTTCTCCATGTTAGGAAACACAAGGGTTTTGTCTCAGGCTGCTCTAGTAAACAGAATGTAAAAATGCAGAGTGAGAGATAGAATAATCTCCCATCCACAATATAATTTCTGTGGGAGGGAGACGTCTGCACTGTTAGTTACACTGAACAAGTTCTGCTTTGCCTGCACTGTGCTTTCCAGTCTTGAGTCTCAGGAAGATTCCCCTTGGAGAACATTGAAATGAAAGACTGAATCAAGAATGAATTAATTGTGCTCAGTAATTGTAGTGCTCGCATTCCCTGGTCCTTGGGAGCACTGGGAAGAGCAGATGCAGCTCTGCCCTGGCAGGTGCTGCTCCTGCAGCCAGGGAACAGCTGAATGTTGGATTTTCTTCCTCATTCCAGTCCCAGCATCTTGGGCAGCACGTTTTGCTGAGGCCAAAGTGGTCCCTGCCCTGGGATGAGCCTGAGCAAAATGCAAGGTCCTGCTGAGCTCTGTCAGGGTCTTCTCTGCTGCAGAGGCACTTCACATTGAGCCAGGAAGGCCCTGGTGAAGGAGCACCACACACAGACTGGCATTTCAGCATTGACAGGCCCTGGTGAAGGAGCACCACATACAAATTGGTATTTCAGCATTGACAGGCCCTGGTGAAGGAGCACCACATACAAATTGGTATTTCAGCATTGACAGGCCCTGGTGAAGGAGCACCACACACAGACTGGCATTTCAGCATTGACAGGCCCTGGTGAAGGAGCACCACACACAGACTGGCATTTCAGCAGTGACAGGCCCTGGTGAAGGAGCACCACACACAGACTGGCATTTCAGCATTGACAGGCCCTGGTGAAGGAGCATCACATACAAACTGGTATTTCAGCATTGACAGGCCCTGGTGAAGGAGCACCACACACAGACTGGCATTTCAGCAGTGACAGGCCCTGGTGAAGGAGCACCACACACAGACTGGCATTTCAGCATTGACAGGCCCTGGTGAAGGAGCATCACATACAAACTGGTATTTCAGCATTGACAGGCCCTGGTGAAGGAGCACCACACACAGACTGGCATTTCAGCAGTGACAGGCCCTGGTGAAGGAGCACCACACACAGACTGGCATTTCAGCAGTGACAGGCCCTGGTGAAGGAGCACCACATACAAACTGGCATTTCAGCATTGACATGCTCTGATGGAGGGAGGAGCATCACATACAAATTGGTATTTCAGCATTGACAGGCCCTGGTGAAGGAGCACCACACACAAACTGGTATTTCAGCATTGACAGGCCCTGGTGGAGAAGCACCACACACAAACTGGTATTTCAGCAGTGACATGCCAGCTTTCAGCTCTTTTCAGCTCTCCAAGTCCATTTGCAGACTGGAGGTCACCCTGGCAGGTTGATCAGGGTTGCCACCAGTGTTCTGATCACCTTCCCTCTGGTGACCCTCCCATCCAGCCTACTATGGCAGTGAAAGTGGCTTTAATTTAAGACCCAAATAGTGCTGTGACAGCTCCACTCTCCCACTGAATATCATCCTTCCAAGCCCAAGGCTCTTGCCACCACCTGGGGAAATAATTCACCTTTATTGGACACTTTGGTGTGCCACTGTGATGTGAGGCAGGCAGCTTCTCTTCTTGGAACACCATTTGGCTTCACACACAGCATCCTCTGGGCCTGGTTTGTGGCCAAGAAACCAGTGGGAATGTGTTGGGTGCATGGTGAGCCCTCAGTGTGCCTCGTCCTGGGGAGAGACTGCAGTGTCCCTTGTCATCTGATGTGGCAGGGAGCACTCTGTGAAACTGGATGTGAAAATAAGAACAGTCCCAAAAGGCATGTGCCAGTGTTATTGCCCACAGAACCTGCCTACTTTCAATTTTGGAAGTGTTTCTGCTGTGCTGCTCTGAGCTGATCAGATCTTTCATTCAGCTGACTTTGACTAGCCCAGAGGTTACTGAGCACTCAGGGTGTGCAGTGGGGGAGAAGCAGAGAGAAAAGACATCTGGAAATTGAATATTCCCTGCACAGAGGTGTTCTTTCTCACCTACCAATCAAGGGCTATTTGAATTTCCAAGGCTCACCTCCTCTTCCAAAGGGGCACAGAAAATCCCCAACCCCTCAGAGGAGCCTTATGCCCATTGACCTTACAGCACATTGGAGAACAATCCATAATGAACATAGATTATCAAAAAAGTCACAGGGATCAGCCTGGGTGAACATTTTGGCTCTGGATGCAGCAGTGCCAAGTCAGAAGACAAGCAGACACACAGAGTTTAACTTTCCTCATAAGAGCACACTTTAAATGGATGTCATCCCTATATATTTTTAGCTTTTAATGTGAAATTTCACTACATTAAAATTCACTTCACTTCTGACATATAATGATGTGATTGTTCATCACATCTTTGATTCTGCATTAGCTGTTGGAAGTCAAGACTCTTTTTTCCACTTCTTTGAGTGTGTCTGAATAACAAAGTTCAGTTTAAAAAAAATTAGATAAGGATGTCCTCATATGCATTTCCCATGTGTGTGTAAAACTCACAGGCAGCTTCAGAGCTGCCTCCTGATCTGAAAGCCCTCCACGAGCTTTTATAAACTCTCCAATCTATTGCTGTCATTCGGTATCTAACAGCAGGTGCTATTAAAGGACATAAAAGATGTCAGTGTAACCCTGGAGGAAACGGGAGAGCAGCGTGGTGGAGCAGAGCTTTGTGTGCAGCAGCAGAGTGACAAGTGGTGGGTGTCTGCTTCTGGCACGTTCCCCTGGCAGCCTCCTTGCCTTGAGGGGTGCAGAGCTACAGCACCACCCATGTGGCACCAGCTCCTCACATATGAATTGCAAATTTACATCCTCCTTCTTTTGTGGGGGGAGTTTTTATCCGGGAAGGAGGCAGGGCACTACTTCTTGTTTAGCAAACAGATCTCCTGATGTTCCCCCAAAGGGGGAGGAAAGGAAATCCCTAATGATACAGGAGTCATCAGTCACTGTCACAGACACAGCTGGGGTGTCAAGGCACCATTATCATACCAGTGACACCCCTGGGCTCCGGGGAGGGGGTGATGACACGCTCTGGGACAAAGGCAGAGAATCCCAGAGTGGTTTGGGTGGGAAGGGACCTTAAATCTCACCCCACTCCAGCCCCCCTGCCAGGGACAGGCTCCCCTTCCTCTAGGCCAGGTGGAAGCTCTTGGAGGTCTCACCAATGAGTTTTACTGCAAGCTGGAAAACTTTTCCCAAGCAGTAAACTTGGAACAGATAGGAGCAGGAAAGATGCTGAATTTAGATCCCATCTCTGAATTTTGCTGAGGGTGATATATCCCTGAGGCTCTGAGCTTGGCAGAGCAGAGGGTGCTGATATTACCTGCATTTCCCAAGTGCAGGATCTCTCCTCTGCACTTGCATTTCAGACATTCAATGAAAAATATAAAAAACCATTAAAAAAAACATTAAAAAACATTTTAAAAATCTCGACACACGTATGTGTGTTTATACAGAGATATATATATAAAAATATATATTCATATGTGTATATTCATCCCTAATATAAATCTAGAGCACAATGTCCCTCTAGCCCAAATTTAGAGGGCAAAAACCTGGTTTTCATCCAATGGTTTGGGTTGAAAGAGACCTGAAAGATCTTCTACTTCCAAACCCCCTGCCTTCCACTAGACCAGGTTGCTCAGAACTCCATCCAGCCTGGCTTTGAACACTTGCAGGGATGGGGAAGTGCTCAAGTGCTCATTTCATCCTGGCAGCATCCAACAACAGAGGCTTTGTGCCTCTAGGAATTTTCTGCTCCAGCTGGGCTCTTGCTTGTACAGCACATGGAATGCAAGCTACAAGCTAAAATACCCAGGGGAATTAAAAGCATAAAGGCTGTGGAGTTGTAAAGTGAAAGAAGGAAAACACTGCTTCACTGGTAAAAAGAAAGGAGGATTTATCTCCCATTTCCTTCTTATTACATTGTGGATAGTGTCAGTGAAGGCAAAATGCAAATGGCACCAGGGAGAGCAGGAACCCCCCCCTAAATCAGGGTTTCTCGCTCTTTAGGGGTGGCAAAACCCACCCAACCTCAATGGTACAACAGTATAAATGCATACACACACACAGAGGTATTTATGGGCACTTGAGCCTGATAAAATGCAAAAAATAAAAGCTGTTACAGAGCCACGTTTTTGTGTTCTTATGTTCTCAGTATTATATAGAGGACAACAACAAAAACAAGGAAGGAAGCAGCGATTTTTGCTCCGAGCAAAATAATTGCAGCTTTTGACATATATTTAGCTGGGAAAAGGCAAAATTATATTAAAAGAATAAGAAGAACAGAAAAGCAAAAGCCCATTTTTCAAGTTAATTAAACAACCAGAGCAGCCCAACTTTTGGTAGGCTCCTTTGAACAGTTATCACTCTTGCTTTGAAGCTGACTGCAAAGCACATCCTTTATCTCTGCTCTCCCAGCCACCTGCTCTCTGCAGAGGAGTCCAGCTGCAGCCCAAGGAATTGCAATAAAACACTGCAGGTGCAGCCAGGCAGAGGAGAGAGGGTGGCTCCATGTCACATATCCAGAGATTTCCTGGCTCAATACAAGGACTCAGTCACAGGGTACTATCACCTTGATATTTTATGAAAAATCCTTTCGCCAGGAATTTTCTCCTGAGAAGCTGAGAGGCCTTAGAAAACAAATGTAAACAATGATTATCTGATTGCTTGGAATGTGGTCTGGAGGTTGCTCACCAACAGGTGCATCTTGGTTCCATGTGAATTGTTTTAACTTAATGGCCATGGTTATGGTAATGGTATTAATGACCATCATGGTTCCATGTGAATTGTTTTAACTTAATGACCAATCCCAGTCCAGCTGTGTTGGACTCTCTGGTCAGCCACAAGATTTTATTATTCATTCCTTTCTAGTCTTCTGATGTCTCCTTTCTCTCTTTCTTTAGTACAGTTCTAATATTTCATTTTCTTTTAATATAATATATATAATAAAATAATGAATCAGCCTTCTGAAACATGAAGTCAAGATTCTCATCTCTTCCCTCATCCTGGGGACCCTCAAACACCACCATGGGGTCCCCTGGGTGCAGCTGTGTCCTCTGAAAGCCCCAAACATCCCCAGTGAATGTGGCCCTCCAATAAATTTGCCCCATAGTGCTGGGATGGCTCCAGAGCTTGCTGGGGTGTTCACAAGGGGAAAAAATGGCATTTTCACTGTCATTTACCAAAGCAATCCTTTTCCTGCAGCCTCCTCCATCTGAGGCTCTCCAGCTGCTCCTGCTGTGCATTAATCACTGACAGAAAGCCTGGGGATGGCTGGAGGAGCTGTGTGAGGCAGGCAAGGAGAAGGAGCTGCTGCACACAACCAGAAGGGTTTTGGTTTTGCAGCATGGCTTGACTGCAGCCAGGCTGCAATTTTTAATGTGCCTGTCATCTAAGGGCACAGAATTACAGAATGGTTTGGGTTGGAAGGCATCTTCAAGACCATCTAGTTTCACCCTAAATCATCTCATTTCATGGGCAGGGACACCTCTCACTGCCCCAGGCTGCTCCCAGGCCTGTCCAGCCTGGCCTTGGGCACTGCCAGGGATCCAGGGGCAGCCACAGCTGCTCTGGGCACCCTGTGCCAGGGCCTGCCCACCCTCACAGGGAAAAATCTCTTCCTAATTGTCTTGGTTTGAAAAGACAAGAGTCTGCTAAGGAAGGCAGGAGCCTCCCCTGAAATGGAGAATGTAAACCCTCCCCACCCCTCCAAATTGCTGTAAATTTTAAATTAAGGGGCTCTCAGGCAAAAATATGGGAGCAGGAAATAACAGTTCTTTAATAGGGAAGGGAAGGGAAAAAATAAAATTATAAAATAAACAATGCAGCACACTAGAACAACACTGACAGAGTCAGAACCCAACCTGACACCCTGTGGGTCAGGCTGTTGGCAGCAGTCCCACTGGAATTGTGGCTCAGCCCTCCTGCAGGGTCAGGGCTGGTTCTGCTGGAGCAGGGATCCTGTAGAGAAGGATGGATTCTTCCTCTGAAGATCCAGGGGAAGGAGAGGCAGCTGCTGTTCCTCTGGGGAATCCAGTGGAGAAGCCGTGCTGGTGTCTCAAAACCTCTGGATTATATCTGGGTAGCAATGCTTGGCTCCTCCCTCTGGGCTCACATCTCCCAATGGGATGCTGCAGTTCTTATCAGCCATGCAGGGACATTCCAGAGCTGTTATCAGCAGATGTCCCCTCCCAGGGAGGAGTGGGTGTGGTCACTCAGAGAGAGAGATAAGGCAAACTGCCCACTTGACAAAGGTAATCTGCCATACAGGTGATAATGGAAAACATCTTGCATTGCCATCTTCAACACTAATACCCAGTGTAACCCTGCTGTGGGGTTTGTTTGCAGCAGTTTGCCTCACAGGGCAGTGGGTTGAGGGTGTTGGTGGGTGCCCAGCATGTCTGTGGGCTGCACAGCAGCATTTGAAGCAGATTTTGGGGTCCCAAAGGGAGCAGGGGAGCTCCTTCCTCCTCACTGGAAAACAAAACATCTTCATAAAAACAGAGATTTCTTTCTTTTCCTCACAATTTGCAACAGCACTGAGAGCCAGGGCAGGGGGCTGGGAGCAGGGAATCATTTGGGAGCTGGAGGAGCCCAGGGAAAGCCTGGCAAGGTCGGGGTGGATGCTCTGCCAGGGCTCAGGGCACCCCTGCAAACCCTGCCCTTTGTCCAGGTGGCTGAAACTGCAGCTTGGCACGACAAAATCTGCATCATCCCACCCCACCAGTTCCATGGAAGGAGGCCAGAGGCTTGCTGGCTGAGTGGATGCACATTCCTGGCCCAGAAAATGTTTTGGGGGAATATGGGCTTTGAAAGTGGTTTTTATCCATGCTGGCAACAGGTTTTTTCAATAGGGTCACTACCCAGAATGGCTGTGAGGGTATTTCTATTGTAATGTATATTCTGAAGGTGTAATTTGCTGGAATTGTCACATTTATGAGAAAATCAATAACGTTTGGAAAAGTCTTTAATGTTTTATGTCACATGTACTGCTTAAGTAAAATAATGGGCTTCATTCTCATTTAGCAAGAATGATACCTTCCTATTGAAAACCAATGTTTTAAAAAATTCATTTCCACATCAGATTTGAAGCTGGATATTTAATATATAGATATTAGGGGTTTTGATTAATTTCTTAGTTCCCCTGTTCATAGAGCAGTGTTATTAATAATGACAAGCAAAATGGAAGCATTTCTCATGCAGGTTTTTAATGGAAAATTTTATTTGAAAGTTTATCTTGGAACAACAGGCTTTTCATACAAGAAAATAAAACCATACTGGTTAGTTTGCAGCCAGTTATCCTACCAAAAATCTCTTCCTCAGAAAGGTTTTGCTGAGCTAAGGGCTATTTCCTTCATCATTTCTCCAAGGAGGCAAGGGCATCTCAGCAAATTCTGCTGAATAAGAGCATTGACAAGAGATGCAGATTGACATTACAGCCCAGAAAACGTCTACAAGCAGCTGTCACAGCATGTTCTGATTATCAAATCTCACATTTTATTGTCACCAAGACCCAGATGAAATCTTTATGGCCCTCCCTGACAACATTTCTGTGTCAGATGGGAGGTTCCTATTCCCACACCTAATGAGCCCTGGAACCTGCCAATGGCCCCAGGCACAACATGGCCCGAGCTGGATTTCAACAACACAGAAATTTGACAGAAATTTTGCTTTTTAGGTGGCAAGAAGGGCACATTTCTGTGAAAAGTGACTTTGCAGAGCTGGGGAGGGAGCTGGGAGTGCTGCTACGTGCTGCTCTGGTGGTCAGAGGTGCATCAGGCACACATGGCTCTCTAATTGACTGCATAAATAACAATATACAGAGGATCTGGGAATGCAAACAGCCCAGCTGTGATCTGTGCCTCCCACAGAGCCCATCCCCTTCCACCCACCCCTCCCCAGACTCCTCTTTCAAAGGTGGCACAGTCCAAAACCCTCCCTTGCCAAAAAAAGTTTGAAACTGGCAGGAGCCTCTCTCAAATCCCTTCTCCACAGCTGAATTCCCATATCCTCCTCATGTGCTGTGAACGTTTTATTGGCTCATTCCCTGGAGCAACCTACACAGGCTCCTGCCCATCCCTGCTGGCTCCTGCCCTGGGGAAATCAGCCTGGAAACTCAGGAGAACCATCCCAGGCTTTCACTGCAGCCACAACAGAGTGTCCTGTGCACCTAAACAGAGGAAGGTGAACTTCCATGTGAGCAGAATGGGAAAATAACAGAACATTGCAAGGAAATCCTATTTTTTAATTTTTTTTTTCTTTTAATTTTTTGGGGTTTTTTGGGGTTTTTTTTTTGGTTGTTGGGATTTTTTTGGTTTGTTTTGTTTGGGTTTTTTGTGTGTTTTGGTTTGGTTTGGTTTGGGGTTTTATTTGGGGGGGGTTGGGTTTTTTTTGTTTGTTTGTTGTTTGTTTCTTTTTCTTTGTTGGTTTTGGCTTTTTTTTTTTTTTTCCTTAAAATACATTTCCAGGTGATACTGATCTCTCTCTCAGATTTTCTCTTGCTGGACCATCCTGGCTTGCTGGACATGCTGCATGAGCAGCTTCTTCTCAGGGCTGATGCAAACCCAAACCCCCCCAGCCCATCCTGAGGCAGGCTCAGCAGCAGAATTGAGTGAAATGAAGATTTTCAGCCACATCGAGGTGATTGCAGCCAGAAGGACCAGAGCAGAGATTTAATCAGGGCAATGTGCTTTTAATTTGGGGTTGTTTTTTTTTTTTTTTTCCCTCTTTGTAACAGGCCCACTGAACAGCTTGGGAAGAGGAATAATTAATACATGAGGCCTGAGAGCAGCCTGGGTAGCAACAGCAAAAATTTCATAGAAAGCCAGGTTTAATTGTGCCTGCCAGCTCCCTCCCAGCAAAGTGCTGCCACACCAAGTGCTTTGCAGGGAAAAAGGAACATTTGCTGAGCAGCTTTGATGTTCTGGCCTTGCTCAGGCTGCCCTGGAGGGTATTTCAGAGAATCACAGGAGGGTTTGGGTTGGAAGGAACCTTCAAGATCATCTCATTCTGCCCTCTGCCATGGCAGGGACACCTCCCACTGCCCCAGGCTGCTCCAACCCTGTCCAGCCTGGCCTTGGGCACTGCCAGGGGTCCAGGGGCAGCCACAGCTGCTCTGGGCACCTGTGCCAGGGCCTGCCCACCCTCCAAGGAGGGATTTCTTGCTGATATCTGATCTAATTGATGGATTTTTCTCTGCTGAGGAGCCACAGAGAGCTCCAAGTTCTCTGCCTCAGTGTCTGAGATGAAAACTGGGATGAGCTGCTGGGGAAGCATCCATGGGGCCTGAAGCCAGGGCAGCACAGAGCTTTAAAGCACAAAGGGAATATGACCCAAGGCCTTGCCACAGGCTCAGGGGACAAAGCTGATGTTGTTCTCCTCAGACTTTTTGAAAATTTAAATGTTGGGTTTGTTGGGTTTTTTTGTTTTGGTTTGGTTTGTTTTTTTTCTGTAGAGCAGTGGGATTTTTTTGTTGTTGTTGATGAATATCTAGGAGGTTCTGAACACCTTCAAAATATACAAAATTCCCCTTCTCCCTTTTGGCAAGTCAAAGATGCTGGATGCACTTAAATGAGATTCACCAACATCAGTGCTCTGATCTGTATTTTATGAAGAATAAACTCACCTCCAAAACTCTCCTAGGCAAACCTAGGAAGCAAACAAGTGAGCAATTTTTGCCTTCTGATGATTCTGTCATAATTGGTGATATTTTATTAAAATTCTGACCTGCCATAGCTACAGATTGCCCCACCTGCCCCAAGAGTCCCTTTCCAGACTGTGCTGTCAGAGCCCTTAGGGAGGAATCTCCCTTTGCCCTTCCCACTCTGCATTTGCCCTGCAAATTCTGCAAGTCTCTGCAGCATTTAAATCATGAAAGGGAAGAGGGAGATCAGGAGCTTGTGGTGCTGCACAGAGAATATTGCTTTTCTTTGCACCATTTTCTTCACATGCCAGGAAAGGCAGTTTTGCTCCCCCTCCAACCCTCATGTTTCATAAACTCTCTGCAGCTCTGCTGGAACAGAAATCAGCTCCCAGAAGACAATTTAAGAGTAAATGGTCCCAAAATTCCTGGCAGGAGCCTGTTACCAGCAGCAGAGCAGCTTTTGGGGCCACAGTGCATGGTTGCAGCTTTAACTCAGGTGCAGCAGTGCTGTGTGTGAGCAGCAGCAGCAGCTCCAGGGCTCTGTGAGCACTGGCAGGAGCACTGCAGGAGCTGCTCTTCCCTCTGATCCCGCAGGAGAAGCAGAAGCTCCCCCCCAGGTCTTTAATTAACACCTGGGTAATGAGAAATCTCAGTGTGGGGACATTGCAGGAGCACAGGGCAGAGCTCACCCTCTGGATCCTCCCAGCAGCCCCAGCCCTGCCTGCTCCTCACCCACCACAGGAATTGGCACCAAGGAATTCCCAGCCAGGGCATCCCCAGGGCCCTGCTGGTGCCTGGCTCAGCCTCCAAACCTCACACGGGGAGGGGAAGACCAGGACAGAGAGCACCAACCGTGCTGGCAGGCTGGAGGCAGAGAGGAAATCCAGGGAGGAAATAACATTCAGAGCTTGGTCTGGGGACGTTGTCGTGGGAGCGTCAGGGGTAGCACGGTCAGGATGGATGGAGATGAGAGATCTCTGCAGCCAGGGCTGGAACTTGGGGTTTATTGCAAAGGGCCTGGGTGCAGGGCCCTGCTGGGAGCTGCCAGACACAGCTCAGAGCAGCAAAGAGAGAAGAGAGGGGCTGAGAGGATGAGAGGGTGAGAGAGTAAAAGGGTAAGAGCACGAGGTTCCCATTCCAATACCATAAATCTTCTTCTGTGTTGAATATTCTGATTCTCACTAACCAATCTAGTACAAGATACAAATCCTATAGCATTTATCTACAGCCTATAAGAATCATTACATTACCATACTGTGTTACATTTTAAACCCTACAAACTCCTCTTTGGGCCCCTTCTGCCAAGCTGGCAGGGTCTGCTCTGACCCTTGGAGCTGTCTGCAAGCAGAGGGTGTTGTTCCATCAAAAGGGGATCACCTTCAGCTGGCCACACCATTGTTTTCCAGTTGTTCAGTAACTGAGGTATCTCAAAGCTTGCTTTCATTTCAATCTCGCTTATAGTTTCCATATTCTCAAAATCTTTTGCCAGGCAATCATATTTATAAGGCTTTCCTGTCTCATCTTCCCCAACAGTTGTCACTATAGGACACAAAATAACACGACATGGACACGCTGCTCTTTCAAGGCAAAAAGAAGCTTTTAAATTTCTGACTCTAATATTTATAGATTTCCAAAAGTGGACAGTGAAAGTGCCACCTCTCCAATGGCACTGGACAAACCAACAGTTCATCAAATTTCTTCTCTTCCATAAAAGAATGCAAAACAATAAGTTAATTATATGAACTGTGTGAGAAAGTTCATTACAAGAATGTAAACATCAGAAGGCTTAGAAAATCTTAAAAAATCAGGGCAGCAGATATGGTTCCAAATTTCTCTGAGCTGCCTGAGCTCAGTAACTGACTGTAACAAATGTTCCTGGGTGATATCAGTTTTTCCCAAATTTGTGAAGCATCTCTCTCCCTTCAGAGAGAGACCTCATCGCTCTGCACAGCTCCTGAAAGGTGCCTGTGCTCAGCTGGGGCTGGGCTCTGTCTGCAGCAGCACTGACACAACCAGAGCACACAGCCTCCAGCTGCACCAAGGGAAATACAGGCTGGATATTAGGGAAAAGGTTTTTTCCAGAAAGGTGATAAAGTTCTGGAATGGCTGCCTGGGCAGGTGGTGCAGTCCCCATCCCTGGGTGTGTTTAACAAAGCCTGGATGTGGCACTGGGTGCCAGGGTTTGGCTGAGGGGTTGGGGCTCGGGTGGACCCAATGATCTTTAAGTTCTCTTCCAACCTTGTGGTTCTGTGAATTCTGTGTGAGATGGGCATCAGAACCCAGAGCAGGGGTGGTTATTCTAGAGAACCGAGAAATTATAACAGCAAAGGAAGTCACAGCAGAGCCCAAAAAATGCAGTTTTTGAGCAAGAAGTTGTTACCTGTGAAACCCAGGTGGGCCCTTCCCTCCTCACCACTCCCAGTGCAGTGTGCAGCCTCCTGCTGCAGCATTGATGTGATTCTGTGCTCAAAGAGACCTTTTCAAAGGAGGAAATGGAGGTCAGCTGTGCAGGGGGACACGGTGAGGCTGGCAGGGACAGCAGCAGATGAGGGCCATGGGCTGCCAGCTCCCCCTCTGGGCTCTCCCAGACAATTCCTGGTGACTCAGGAGTTTTTTTCCCATTTCCTTCTGAACCTCCAGCAGTGTGAGCTGTGGGGATAAGGGCAGTGTGCTCCCCAGACCCAGAGTCCAAGCAGGTTTCTCAGTTCCTAAATTCTCAGGGAGATTAGAGAGTCATTTCTGTTGTCATATTTAGGTTCATTAGTAGCCTGCCAGATAAATTATCTCTGATCTTGCTGATGACACTTGGTTGGGCTCCAGCTCCAAGCAAACCACAGCACTGCTGGTGGCTGACTGTTATTCCCAGCCAGTTGTCAGCAGGAGGAGAAAAATCATTACAGATTTTGTCACTTTCCTTTGGTCCAGATTGGACAGACTATGATGGAAACTTCAATGTCTCATGAAAACAGAGCCATTGACTGTAAGTGGTATTTGCTGGCTTTGCCTCTCTGTGCTCTGAAGTGTTTCTGAACAGCCAGGGCTGGAGTTGGAAGGGCTCTCTGATGGCAAACATGATCACCCCTCACCTGGCTGGGGGGCTCCTAGGAGAAACTGGATTTAAACTACAAGAAAAGAGATTTAGATGGGGAAGGAATTGTTCCCTGGGAGGGTGGGGAGGCCCTGGGATCTCAGGACTTCTGCTGCTCACAGTGACCCAAAGATGAATTAGAAAGTCTCTTTTCCAAGCCTGGCAGTCAAAGAAGGAGTCAGAGCTCTTCAGTTCTCATTCTCAAGGTTGTTTATTGTTTCTTATCTGTTAAATTTTTTCTCCTGTCCAGCCAAGATCTGTTCAACAGGTCAGACAGAGCCACTCTGCCTGCCCCTGGGCCAGTGTTATCTTTTATACTAAAAATTACATGTACAATATTTACAATAGCTTCCCAATACCTGTCACCTATGTTAGACAGTGAGCTTCTACCTTAAACCAATCCAAAAGTGCCAGCATCACAGCAGAAGATGGAGGCCAAGAAGAAGAAGGAGAAAGGCTGGACATGGCCAGATTCCTTCACCTTGTCCCCTGAACACCCATTCTAAAAATCCCAAAAAAAATCTATTTTTCACCCCGTGACAAATTAATTATTATTCTTCTTAGGCTTTTGTGCCTTGCAGATCCTCATCTAAGGTTGGTGATTTTTTCCATGGGTCATAATCAAAGTCACAGGGGTCTTGGGCTCTGTGCCAGGGCCTCTGAGCCCCCTGGGCAGGGGTTTGGGCAATCCAGGGCAGCCAGAGGGATGTCCTGAATTCCAGCACTGGGACAGCTGTGGCAGCAGCTGTGGCTGCCCCTGGATCCCTGGCAGTGCCCAAGGCCAGGCTGGATGGGGTTTGGAGCAGCCTGGGACAGTGGGAGGTGTCCCTGCCATGGCAGGGGTGGAATGAGATAAACTTTAGAGCCCCTGCCAACCCAAATCATTCCATGGTTCTATGATTTAACCAATGTGTGGTTGCAGGGAGACAAAATCAGAGTCAGAAATGATCAGCCCCAAAGCCCCCTGCCTTTTCATTTATTTGTGCCCAATGAGTGACTCACTGTTACAAACCTCTCCCATTTTAAAGAGCATTTTGGCAGGTTTCCACCCCCTAATACCATATAGATAGTTCTCTCACAATGTACCATGGATAATGCAATTAGCCTAGAGTTTCCATAGACATGTTTTATATTATCTACTTAAAATAATCCTGTTTCCTTGCTGTAATCTAATCTAGCTGTGACTTGGTGTGCCCTAAACAAGATATATGTTTGAAGACAAGATAGAAATAATTAACAAGGGGAGGACAGGTGCTGTACCCTTGTTTTCCAGTTGAGACATCGTGGATTCAGAGTAGAGTCAATGCTACATCTGCATTTGTGTGGCAGTGAATATTTTAAAGGCATTGCTGATCACAGAACCATAGAAATATGGTTTCTATCATATTTCAGAGGTTGGAAAAGCCCTCTGTGGTCGAGTCCAACCACTGCCAGCCCAGCACTAAACCAAGTTCCTGAGCACCACATGCACACACTGAGCACTTCCAGGACAGTGACTCAGCCACCTCCCTGAGCTCCCTCTCAGGTGAATTTTTTCTTCTCCAAACCCAGAAAGATGAGAGCAGGCTGCTGTCAGAGTGTGACTGAGCCCCTCAGCCAGTGCAGCAGCTCCTGGCTTTGGGGAGAGGGCACTGGAATCTGTGCATCTTGTGAGAAACACTGCTCACTCCCAAAAAATTTTTGAAGTTTATTAAAGCCTTATCAAAAACACAACAGAAGACTGAATATAGAAAATATTACAGAGCTGGGAGCCTTTTGATCCTTTAGCCCTTCCCAAAGTTCTGTCCATCAACTCCTTCCCTGCCCAGTGGTGGAGATCACTTCCTTAGACCTTGACTGGAGCTCAGGTGCTGCCATAGGGACAGTCTGACCCTCCCAAATGTCCCAAACCCAGAGCATCCCTGATAACAACACAAGGGAGCTAAAACATGACTGTAAACCTATAAAACTTCTCCTAACATATATTATACATGATATTTACTCTTTAATTGTGAGAGTAATCCATCACATTATTCATCTATCACATTCTGAAGGGTTATTCCTTCTTCAGAGGCATGCAGGACCTGCCAAAATCTGTGAGAAAAGGTGGTGAACCAATGTTCATGGCCCCAACCATCACTTCTGCCTTCCCCTGGCATCCAGCTGATCCTGCTGGTGTCACAGGGGTGAGAACCTTAAGGAGCATCCATCCTTGACACTGCCAGAACATCCTCAGTATCTCCTGGGTGCTGCCAGAACATCCCCAGCAGTTCCAGGGCGCTGCCAGAACATCCTCAGCATCTCCTGGGCACTGCCAGAACATCCCCAGCAGTTCCTGGGCACTGCCAGAACATCTCCAGCAGTTCCTGGGCACTGCCAGAACATCCCCAGCATCTCCTGGGCACTGCCAGAACACAGCTTTCCCTTCAGCTCAGCTGGCACCAGGATGAGCACAGCTCCCCTGCCCCCAGAGCACAGGAAGGGCCCAGTGCAAAGCAAAACTTTAACAGGTTTTAGCATTGGAATAAGATTTGATGGTATGGGTAGCAGGTTTAAAGAAGGATTGGTGGGGTTTAGCTGCCAGGCTGGATGTGTTTGCTGTGGGAAACACACATTCCTCAAATTTCATGTGCTGGAAATCTGGGTGATCATGTGAAATGTCCTGTTCCATACCCAGGAGCTCCCAAAAATGTGAAAAATTCCCCCATCTGCACCACAAAATAGGTTTGAGGGGTTTTGTTCTCCTATCATCCTCTAATGATCTGTGTGCTGCAAAATTAATTTATATTTGGCTGAAAACATGGATGGGCCTTCAGTATCCATCAAAACTTCCCAGTCCAACTTCTGCCCTCTGCAACCACAGGCATCCACCACTTTTTCCCTCCCTGTCTTTAAAGCATGGGCAGGAAGTGTGGAAATTCAGATGGTTTATATGGAAAGGGAGAAAAAGGGAGAAAGGGGAAGGGGAGGGGAGGGGAGGGGAGGGGAGGGGAGGGGAGGGGAGGGGAGGGGAGGGGAGGGGAGGGGAGGGGAAGGGAAGGGAAGGGAAGGGAAGGGAAGGGAAGGGAAGGGAAGGGAAGGGAAGGGAAGGGAAGGGAAGGGAAGGGAAGGGAAGGGAAGGGAAGGGAAGGGAAGGGAAGGGAAGGGAAGGGAAGGGAAGGGAAGGGAAGGGAAGGGAAGGGAAGGGAAGGGAAGGGAAGGGAAGGGAAGGGAAGGGAAGGGAAGGGAAGGGAAGGGAAGGGAAGGGAAGGGAAGGGAAGGGAAGGGAAGGGAAGGGAAGGGAAGGGAAGGGAAGGGAAGGGAAGGGAAGGGAAGGAAAGGAAAGGAAAGGAAAGGAAAGGAAAGGAAAGGAAAGGAAAGGAAAGGAAAGGAAAGGAAAGGAAAGGAAAGGAAAGGAAAGGAAAGGAAAGGAAAGGAAAGGAAAGGAAAGGAAAGGAAAGGAAAGGAAAGGAAAGGAAAGGAAAGGAAAGGAAAGGAGAAAATCCCTTGTTTACATGTCAGAGCAGATTCTGCCTCCCATTTTCATGCACCCTGTGCATCCACAGCTCCTGTCCCCAAGGCAGGGACTCCTTTTTGTGCCCAGGGCACTGAGCTGTGTCAGCGAAAACCCTGGGAAGGGGCACTCATTCCTCCTGCCCTGAGCCACACAACCTACAAATGAGCTTTCCTTGTAGACATGTATATTTTATAGGCAAACATTCAGCCTGCACACTCCAAACATCCTTTAGAGCTGTTGTTACAGCTGAAAAATCTGATGGATGCAGAAGGGCTCGCAGGTGTAACACAAGCAGTGGTTTTGCCACAGTTTAAAGTCAGATTAGTCAATATAAATGGAGGGCCTGCTTGTGCTTGTAGCATCAGAGATGCATCATCTGCTCAAGCTTCTGAGGGCCCTGTTCAGCAAGGCACTGGTGTTGGAACCCAGGAAATTCCTCTGGCTGCCTGGAGGGCTCCAGCCCCTGCCCAGGGGGCTCAGAGACCTTGGCACAGAGCCCCAGACCCCTGTGCCTTTGATTTGGCCCTTGGAAAAAACAATCAGCAACCTTGTATGAAGAATTACAAGCCATGAAAGTTTAAGTAGAATGATAGTGAATTTATCAGAGTGAAAAATGGATTTTTTTGGGGTTTTTAGAATGGGGGCTCAGGGGGCAAGATGGAGGAATCTGGGCATGTCCAGCCTTTCTCCTTCTTCTTCTTCTTGGTCTCCACCTTCTGCTGTGATGGTGGCACTTTTAGATTGGTTTAGAGTAGAAGCTCACTGTCTAACACAGGTGATAGGTACTGGGAAGTAATTGTAAATATTGTACAAGTAGTTTTTAGTTTAAAAAGATAACACTGCCCCAGGGGCAGGCAGAGTGCCTTGGACTGTCCTGCTGAGTGGATCTTAGGAGGACAGGAGAAAAAATTTAATAGATAAGAAACAATAAACAACCTTGAGAATGAGAACAGAAGAGCTCTGACTCCTCCTTTGAGTGTCAGGCTTGGAAAAGAGACTTTCTAACACATCTCAGGGTCACTGTGAGCAGCAGAAGTCCCGAGACACTGGAGCATGTGCTCAGCTGCAGGAACATCAATCCCATCCCTGCACCCTGTGGGATCCCTGGCTGTGCTTAGAGATAAAATAAAAACACCTCCAAGGTGGCTTCAGTACTCCCTGAGCAGGAGAGGACTGGCTCCTTAAAGAGGTTTGAGTTTCAAGATGTGTTTGTGTCCCTGTTTGTGTTTGTGTAGAGGAGGTGAGCACCAGCCCTGCTGTCACCTCAGTGTCTCCAAAAGCCACATTTGTCCCCTCAGTGTGAGCTGGCTGACACCTGGCAGTGATTTCCACCTGAACCCATTCACTGCTTTGGCTTCCCTGGGCTGCAGTGTCCCTGTCCAAGGGCACAATTCATTCAACTCCCCTCCATTAGAAAGCTGGTTTATCTAGATAAAAGAATATATACCATAAAAATAACACCAGATATAAACTCCTGCATTTTTAACATTTCCCATCTCCCTCTCTCTATTTTTTTTTTCTTTTGCTTTTCTTTTGTTTTTTCTTTAAAATTACTCCACCACCACTGAACTGCACTGTCTCTAATCCCTGTGTGGATGAGGATGCAGGAAATCCAAAGCACCTTATTAATATACAGTAATTTCCAAAGCAATAAAAGCAGACAGGTATTATGGCAGATGCTGTAAAGCAGCAGAAAAATCAAATAACATGGAAAGGAAGAGAAAACCATACTCCAAAAAGCTTTTTCTGAGTTGAAGAAGTATTAGGAAAACTTATCCATGAACACCAGAAGTTTATGTCCAAAAAGGAGACAGAGGAGTCCTTTTTACTTTATTTGAATAAAGGGAGAGGCCATGGGGCATTCCCCTGGGATCTCTCCAATTTTTGGAGGACACAGTCTCCTTTTTATCCCAATTTCCAGCCACATTTCCCTTCTCTCTTTCCCCATTTCTGAGGTACTTGAAAGGTTCAGACTACCCAATATCCCTGATATCAAAGATTCCCCTCTAATGTACAACCCTCCCTTTTCATTTTTCATTCTTATGGAATTTAGGGCTTTTTCTTCCCCATTGTTTCTTTCATCTTGCAATGTCTGATTTCATTTATCAGCAAACCTGAAGTTTATTTGTAAAAGCAAATATCTTTTTCCATTCATCAATCAGTGGAATCCTTCCCGTTGTTTCTTTTATCTCCCAGTGCTGGTTTTATCTACCAGCAGCCCCACAGCTTGTTTGGAAAGACAAATCCACTGTTCCTCTCAGAAGGATGATGCAAAACCCAGTGGAGGTGAATGGGCACACAGAGAGGCTGTGGGGAAACGCTGAGAGCATCCCTGTGTGAAAAACACCAACCACTTGTTTGTAAAATTAAAAAAAATTAATAGTAATAAAATGGCTATAAAAATAATAACACAAATTTGGATAATTTGGATTAGGACAATACAAGACCATAAAAACAAAGAGTTACAGACAGTCCAGGCACCTTTTCTGGGCAGCACAAGCTCAAAAAAGGACCCATGTTAACAGAGGATTCACCCTTAAAAACAACAGCCTGTTGCATATTCCTGCACCTCACACATGATGCATAAATTCCATTCAAACACAGGATTCTGTCTGGGCAGTGTCAACTTCTTCGTCTGAATCTTAACAGAGACTTTGAGGCGGGCAGAAGTTTATTTCTTCTGATAAGAGGGCAATAAATTCTTTTTTTTCTGACAGATTCAGGTGTCCTGTGGCTGCTATCTCGCTGCGTGTCCTTTCTTTAAAAGAGTATCCTACATAGCATCATTTCTATTTTACCATTTTTTATAACCTAAAACTATATTTAACACCCTACTCAAGAGAATTAACACAGCATAACTTTCTAACACAACACATATAATATTCATTTTAATATTTGCGAAAAGCCAATCATAAAATACACATTTTTCACACCTGGCACGGCTCAGTCACCACTTAATTCCTGGGGAAGGGTGGCAGGGAGAGGCTCCTGGCAGCAGGGATGTCCCGAAGGCAGCGCTGATGGCACATTTGTCACTGCCAGCACGCTCCATTACCCAGTGCTCGTTAGTGCTTAATGGAGCCAGCAGAGCTGCCTTGGCCCCCGGGCGCTGGGACAGCACTTTAAGGGTTAATTTAATGAGCCCGGCAGTGTGAGCCGGGAAATCAGAGCTGGGGCAACCCTGGGTGGGATGTGCTGAGCCCCAGAGAGGGAACAGAACCACAGGTGGGGTGTGCAGAGCCCAGGTGGGATGTGAGGTGGGATGTGCAGAGCCCCAGAGAGGTGACAGAACCTCAGGTGGGACGTGCAGAGCCCAGGTGGGATGTGAGGTGGGATGTGCTGAGCCCCAGAGAGGGAACAGAACCACAGGTGGGGTGTGCAGAGCCCAGGTGGGATGAGCAGAACCTCAGAGAAATGACAACCCCAAGTGGGATGCCCAGAACATGTGATGGCAGAATCCAGGTGGGATGAGCTCAGCCCAGCTGGGATGAGCAGAATCTCAGGGGGATGTGCAGAGCCCCAAGGCAATGGCAGCCCCAGGTAGGACATGAAGAACTCTGAAGCAAAGGCAGCTCCAGGTGGGATGTGCAGAGGCCCCAGAAATGACAGAATCCCAGAATCCCAGGATGGGATATCCAGAGCTCCAGAGTGATGGCAGAAACCAAGTGAGATGAGCAGAAGCCAGATGGGAGGTGCAAAACCTCAGCTTGGATGTGCAGAACCCCAGATGGGATGTGCAGAATCTCAGGTGAGAGCTGGAGCAGCCCCAGGTGGGATGTGCAGAGCCCCAAAGAAATGACAGTCCCTGATGGGATGCCCAGAACATGTGATGGCAGAACCTCAGGTGGGATGAGCAGAACCTCAGGTGAGATGTGAGGTGGGATGTGCAGAGCCCCAGAGTGGTGACAGAACCCCAGGTGGGATGAGCAGAACCACAGAGAAATGACAATCCCTGATGGGATGCCCAGAACATGTGATGGCAGAACCTCAGATGGGATCAGCAGAACCTCAGGTTGGATGTGAGGTGGGATGTGCAGAGCCCCAGAGTGGTGACAGAACCAGAGGTGGGATGTGCAGAACCCAGGTGGGACGAGCAGAGCCCAGAGAAATGACAACCCCTGATGGGATGCCCAGAACATGTGATGGCAGAACCTCAGGTGGGATGAACTCAGCCCAGCTGGGATGTGCAAAACCTCAGGTTTGGATGTGCAGAACACAGGTGGGATGAGCAGAGCCCCAGGTGGGATGTTCAGAGCACAGGTAGGATGAGCAGAACCTGAGGTGGGATGAGAAGAATCCAGTTGGGATGTGCAGAACCTCAGGGGAATGTGCAGAACCTCATGTGGGATGAGCAGAACCTCCAGTGGGATGTGAGGTGGGACAATGCAGAGCCCCAGGGCAATGGCAGCCCCAGGTAGGACATGAAGAACTTGGAAGCAAAGGCAGCTCCAGGTGGGATGTGCAGAATCCCCCAAAAACGACAGAATCCCAGCCCAGGAGGGGATGCCCAGAGCTCCAGATGGCAGAACCCAGATGAGATGTGCAGAACCCAGGTGGGATGAGCACCACCCACTGTGGTGTCTCATGGCACAAAGGAGGCAAAATCTGCCCCAAAAAGGAGGGAGCAGGAGGCAGACACAGCACCCACAGCCCCAAGGGACCAGCACTGGGCTCATCCTGCAGGTCCCCCTGCCCCAGCACAAGGGACTGGAGCATTTGTGACTTTTGCAAGCTCTCTCTGCTCAGGGCAGGTTAATAAGAGTGTGTATAAACATGAACACTCTGTGATGAGCAAATAATGGAAATATCTCAGTGGAAAAGGAGAAGAATGTACAAATGGTTGAGCAAGCAATGAGCGGTTTGAAAAAGTAAAGGCATCAGCCAAAAACTCCTGCTGCATGATGGTGTTTCAGATGCTGGTTGTCACACACAGCAACCCAGCCAGGTAATTTGCCGCCTTTAGAACTGAAACAACTTCATTTTTCTTGCTTGAAATGTTATCTTGGTGCCAGCTGGTCTTGTAGTGCCTCTGTTGTGCACTGCCTCCCATCAACCACGCTGCTCTGCTGTGGGGAAATGTCAGCTTGAGAGATCCCACAATCTATTACTGCCCCAATTCATCCAAATTCTTCCAGCTACTTCAGTTATAGGATCAAAAAGGGCATAGAGAGCCTCAAATTTAGTATCCAAGTCACATAGCACATGTTAAAGAGCTTGGAGAGTTAAGCTTCAGCTACTCTGCTTTAATTTTTTAAATGCCAAAGCTCCCCAGAAAGCATCTTTCAGAGGAGGATACCTACTTAAATCCTAAACACTCTGATAAAAATGTTATTTAAAACATTAGGCTATGTGAAAAAGAGGCACTTGAAAGTGAATAAAACATTCAGCAAAGTAATTGTGCACACACATAAAACACTCACCCCTGCACACTCTGCTGGTTTTGCATTCTAAGCTTCAAATGATGGCCCATGAATTAATGCTGGATATAATGTGAAGGTTGTGGAATGAAATAAAGCACAGTAGCAAAAAAACCCCAAACTCTATAAAAAACCCCTGCCTGCTGTCCTGGGCTGTCCAAACACACATTCCTGTTCCACCCATGAATTGTAGTGCCTGGTATACCGTCCATCAGGGATTTAATTTCGTTATTTCATCAAGGGGAGATCATAAAACCTGATTTTACAGCTACTGTAGAGAGGCTGAAAAGTGCCCAGAGAGGAGATGGAGCACACTGTTATTCCTGATTGACTCCAGCACTCAGATTGATTCCACCATGAGGGGAATGGTTATTAATGCCTCCTCAGTCAGTAAATAACCAGAGTGATTTACAGGCTGTGCCTGGGGTACAGGGAGTCACCCCCAGCTCAGCAGCATCCCCTGACAGGTCTGGGGAGCCTGAGGGGTCCATGCCCCCTTGCAAATGGGAGATTTTCATTTTTAGCACATTTAGCATTAAATGTCAGTGTATTTCCCACCCCATCTTTACACTCAGCCTCTTTCAGAGGCCACCTTGTGTATAAAATTAATTTCTATTGATACCTCAGGCTTTGATTTTATGCTTTTCAGATTCTGTGCTGTTTTAGTGTGTGAGTCTGGGTTTCATATGAGGGGATGGTGAGCTCTGTGCACAGAGCAGGGAGACAAAACAATTCCTGCTCCAGCTGGGCACCAAGGACAAATGATCCAAATCTCAGCCCAAGAGCACAAACACCGTGGGCTGAGAGAGAAAAACAAGCAGGATGGGACTGCCTGGGCTAAAGCTGGAATGGGACAATGAACTGCAATGTGCAAATGGAGCAGAACTGATCACAGTGAGAGACCTCATGAGTGGTTGGGAATTTTTGTGACCATTTTGGTTCATCTTGGGTGCAGTCCTGGCTGGGCTCTTGTGCTGCCCAAGGTGCATCCATTGAGGCCTTTTAATAAATCCTCCTTTATTTTTTAGCTCTGCCCAGCCTCTGCTCTAGCTCAGCCTTACCAAGGCCTCAGTTCTGGTGACCCAGAGGGGACCCAAGGCCCCTGGAAACCCCTGGAACAGAACCAGAGGAACGTCCCAGCTGCACCTTCAAACTCAGTGGAAAAGGCAGGTGAGACACCTGGATGGCCCCAGATCTCATTTCAGAGGCATCCTCATAAAGATACTGAAATAAATGATGAAGAAAAGCCAGCCCAAACCAGCTCTAAATCCAGCTGCTGTCAAACTGCTTGGGAAATGTAACTGAGGAACCTTTATTTTAAAATAAAATCAGCCATCTGATCTTTTTCTTCTGAATTTAAACCTCATGGTCATCCCTTGTGCCTTCCTGCAGGTCCCAGCTCAGATCCCAGATTGTCTGTCCCTGCTGTGAAGGGCAGCTCTCTGCTCTAAACTAGAACTGTCCAACAGGTTTAAGCTGAACCTTTTTTCCTTTTACCTTTGAAAATATTAAATCTAATATTAACACAAGGTCTGGTTTTTAGGCTTCTTGTTCCCTGCTCCCCAGGGCTGGACCCCAGCAGGGGTCAGAGCTCAGCTCCCTCTCTTCTCTCAGCCTCCAACCCCTCTCCATCTTTGCAGTCTGGATTTTATTCCATGCCAGCCTGGTATGGCTAGCATGGAATAAAATATATACATATTACAAATATCTAAATGGCAGCCTGGCTCCTGCAGGGAAGCAGTGAGGGAATATCTGCTCAGGCCCACAGGGGATTTCACCCTGCCCAGCTCTGTCAGTGCCCCAGCCCTGTCCTGGCTCCAGGGGAAGGGCAGATCCTGTGCTCCTGCACTGAGCTGAGGGAGGACTTTCTCTGCTGGAGAGGTTACAGAGACCTCTGGCAGGTTTGATTTCCTTAAAGACCTCTTTAGAGTGACATTGGAAGGCAGCAGGGCCACCCCAAGTCCTCTGCTCCCAGCCAAGCCCAGGCACTGCCAGTCCCAGGGATTTCTGTGATGGTTTCTTTGACTCACAGACAGAAACTCTGCCAGAAATTCTATTGAAAAACCCAACTTTTGTGTCAAGAAGTGGAGGCTCAGGGCAGTGTTACCAACCCAGTTTTAATTGAGAGCCTCCTGATAAGCTGGTGCCCCTTCAGTGACTGAGTTGGACCCGTGCTCTGAGGATGTTCCATTGCTGTTAATGTTTGCAAATATTTCTGTATTTCCATCAATCACTGTGAGACTTCTTGCTCCTCTCAGCCTGCCACGTGCTGGAAGCATCCCCTCAAAGGGCTGCCAGGGCAAATTCAGAACCTAATCTTGACATGGAAAAGCTTCAAAAGGGCCTCAGGTTTGAATACATTAAAAATGAAGATAAAATTCCCCTTGGCATTTGAAGGTGCTGAGTTGATCCCTGAGCCACACTGTGCCCACAGCTCCTCCTGGAATTTCTCCTTTACTCGTGGAATCATGGTTTGGGTTGGAAGGGACCTTCAAGATCATCCCATTTCATCCCCCTGCCATGGCAGGGACATTCCACCACCCCAGGTTGCTCCAAGCCCCATCCAGCCTGGGACACTGCCAGGGATCCAGGGGCAGCCACAGCTGCTCTGGGCACCTGTGCCAGAGCCTGCCCACCCTCACAGGGAGAATTTCTTCTTAAAGTCTAATCTAAATCTGCCCTTTTTCATTCCCCCTTGTCCTGTCCCTCCATCCGTTGTCCCCAGTCCCTCTCCAGCTCTCCTGGAGCCCCTTTAGGCTCTGGAAGGGGCTCTGGGGTCTCCCTGGAGCCTTCTCCTGTCCAGGTGGGCACCCCAGAGCAGAGGGGCTGTAGCCCTGGGAGCAGCTCAGTGGAGGTGCAGACCATGGGGTGTAACCCTCCAATGATCCCTGAGCTCTGAACATGGATCAGGAGCCCCAAAGCAAAGTTTCTTACCTGGCTTTGGGGACTGGCAGCCCAAACTGCCTCTGCTCTGAAGAGACCAAAGCTGAAACCAAGCTGTCCAACCATTAAACCAGCTCAGGCTCTGATGGAGGTTTCCAGCCCATCCAGCCCTGTCCATCCCAACCCTGCTGTGGATTCTCCTGGTGGAGGAGATGTATTTTTTCCAGGAATGAACAGTATTTAGTTACTAATATCTGGCACAGCCCTTCCCTTAGCAGCAGCACTACACATGAAAAGGGATCTGAGGAGAATCATCAAACCCACGAGGTCAGGAGGGAAGCAGAAGAGCTCAGGTACCCAAAAGCAGCCCAGGGCATGGCTTGCACTGCTGCTAAGATTAAACTGTTCAGAGAAGAACAGCAAAAGCTTTTCTTGTCTTTTGCTGTTTTCCCCCCAGTACTATTTTAATCTGTTTGGCAGGAGAAATGTCTGCGAGGCATCTCTCACCAGTTTCTGTCTTTGACTGGTAAACATGTATGAAATGACAGATTTTCCTGTGCAAACCTCAATCCTGTGGCCACTTGACAAGCTGTAGAAAATGAGGCCAGAGGCTTGTAACAAGTGATGTGCTCATCACCTTGCCCATGCTGGGGATTACCCACCTGGCTCTGAGAGAGAATTTCTGAGGACAGATGTGCTGATGTCTGCAAAGCCCTCAGAGATCCAGCAGCAGTGCCAGTGTGTGTCTGGAGCTGGGCCCTGTTCCCCCTGAGGACAGCAGCAAAGCTGGGGCCCAAAGGTGCTTTTTCAATATTTCCAAGTGTCTGACCTTCCTACTTCAGCACTGTTTAACATTGCACTCACATACACACACATACATAAGATTTAATCATTTTTTTCCTGGTACTCATGCAGCTGCACTATTCTGGGAATAACTTTATTGCAGCATTCAGGGGCAAATTAGTCTTGCCAATAATTGCTGAGTGATAAGTGTGTTGTGTTTTCTCCTCCTGGATGTTTCCATCTCTCCCTCCCCTGTATTTAAGCACAGAGCAGAATTTCTCACTTACTGCTCCTCTGCACTGAGGAGCAGAGCTGTGACTCTTGTCTGGCACTGCCAAGGGAGATGGACACACATTCTCTTCCCAAACAGGTTTCTGACAGGTTAAAGGATTCCATTACTTGTGATTTGCTCGCTCTGAGATGAGCCTGGTGCCACCCAGGACATTCCTCTGGCTGCCCTTGGTGATTTGAGACCCTGGCAGGGGGCTCAGAGACCTTGGCACAGAGTCAAAACCACCTGAGCCTTTGATTTTAGCCGATGGAAACAATTACCAACTTTGTGTGAAGATTTACAAGCCAAAAGAGTTTGAGTAGAATGACAGTTAATTTGTCACAGGGTGAAAAAGTAGAATTTTGGGGATTTAGAATGGGGGCTCAAGAGGCAAGAGGGAGGAATCTGGGAGTGTCTTGTCCTTCTCCTCCTTCTCCTCCTTCTCCTTCTCATTCTTCTCCTTCTTCTTCTCCTTCTCATTCTTTTCCTTCTTCTTCTCATTCTTTTCCTTCTTCTTCTTCTTCTCCTTCTCCTCCTCCTTCATCTTGTCCTCCATCTTCTGCTGTGATGGTGACACTTCTGGATTGGTTTAGAGTAGAGACAGACTGCCTAACATAGGTGAGAGGTATTGGAAAATTATTGTAAATAAAGCACAGGTGGTTCATAGTATAAAAAGCCAACACCACCCCAAGGGCAGGGACTGTGTCACAACCCAACCTGCTGGACAGATCTCAGCAGGTCAGAGAAAGAATGGAACAGATAAGAGAAAATAAACAACCTTGAAAAGCAGAACTGAGGAATCTCAACATCTTCTGGGGATAAAAAGAGACTTTCTAATACCTTGGGAGCCATTTCAACCACAGAAACCCGAGAGCCACCCTGCCAGCCCTGGGGATGTTCATGGCCCCAGAGTTCAGCCAGCCACTTGTCCCCTGTGTGGACTCTGAGGCACCCACCATCCCTGGAGCTGGTGCCCTCTCTCCTCTGCTCCCACAGCTCATGGAGGGCAGCCCTGGACTGTGGGGTTTGCACCCCCTGTGCCCCTGACATGCTCAGGGTGCTGGGATGCCTCAGGGCTGGGTGTTTAACACATTCATTAATATTATTAGTTAAACAAAATACAAGTTGTAGGTGTTTGATTTCCTTCCTGGGGGAAGGCTGTTGTTCTGTGTCACAGCTTTTGCCCCCCAGCTCTTTGTAAGTTCCCCCCTGCACATCCCTGAGGGATTGCTCAGGGGCTTCATTAAGGGTTTAATTACCTTGAATTGAAATCTGGCCTCCTTTTCTATTTTTAACAGCAGCCCGAAATTAAGGCACAAGTTAAGAAAAACACCTAAAAACTCCCATTTTTGTTTCCTGCTTGAAACTGGAGTGGTGTTGACTGAAACAAGCTGCTGGAAGGGGCTCAAAATTACAGATAATTCCTCTGGATGTCCCTTCCTGACACATGGAGCACACACCCATCAGCCCCAGCCCTGCTCCAGCGTGGGCACTGGGGCTGCAGGACCAGCATCACTGCTCCCTGGGGAGGGGAACCCTTCCCAGCACTCCTAACAACTTCCAAAAAGGACTTCAGTGTTTCCTGGAGCAGAGCTGGAGCTGCATTTCTGTGTCATCTTCTCTGGTAATTGTCACTTGTTTGGGCCTGTGGCGGCTTGGCAGCCAGGATGGGAAGGCAATAATGTAGCAGGTTATTAATTATGCTGCTTTATAAACTCTCCATCTTATCTACAAGCAGATCTTTACTCTGACAAGGAGCCTGTGCACAGGCACAGCCGGCTACAAGGTGTTATTAATTGCAGCACATGGCTGTTTACAGAGATACAACCCCGCGCCCACCTCCCGAGGGATTAAACGAGGCCTCGCCCAGAAACGGGGGTGAAAAATGGACCCAAAATGAAATTCCTCACCACGATGCTATTTTTAAGCCAGAATTGCATTTTCACTCTACAGGCACATCAGCCCCGCAGCAGGGGCGTTAGATTAAACTGCAAAATTTAAATAAATGACACTTTAAAAATGCCCTGGAGCCAGGCAGCTCCCGGAGAGGAGATGTCTGCAGGGAGGGAGCAGCAGGGGCTGTGCTGGGGGAATCTCTGCTGCTCCTGCCCTGCCCAGCCCAGCTCCAGAGCCCCCCAGCCAGGGCAAAGCCTCTCCTTCCCCTCTTGTATTTGTGGGGACTCCCAATGAATGATGATCTGACTCCATGTTCTCAGAAGGCTCTTATTTTTTATGATATTATATTACATTTTTATAATATAATATAATATTTATTTATTATGATACTATATTATCATATAGTATCATTACTATATTTTCATTATTATTTATTATGATTATTTTTTTATTTTTATGATACTATATTATATTGTATATATATAAAGAATATATATATTATATATTATAAAAATATATAATATATATTTATATATATAATAGATTATATATAATAATGTAGATAATAATATATTATATATATATTATAGATACAAAGAATATTATACTAAAGGACACAGAAATTATACTTACAGAATGCTAAAAAGAGAATAATGAAAACTCATAATAATAATAAATAAAAAGATAATAATGAAAGATAAAAAGATAAATAAAAAGATAACAATGAAAACTGTCTTCAGAGTCCCAATACAGCTTGGCACTGATTGGCCAATGAGTGAAAATAACTCACAGCAGAATCCAATGAAACAATCACCTGTGGGTGAACAATCTCCAAACACATTCCACATGAGCACAACACAGGAGAAGCAAATGAGATCAGAATTGTTTTCCTTTTTTCTGAGGCCTCTCTTGCTGCCTTTCAACTTCCCAGGAGAAAAATCCCAAGCAAAGGAATTTTTTCAGAGAATGTGGATGCCACACCTGGGCAGTCCTGTTTGGATGGTAATCTCCAGCCTGAGCAACATGTTCTGCTTGATTTAAACACTAATTTTTTCTCTTTCACTCAGTGTTCTTTCCAGCCCCACAGTGTGACCCTGATGGGCCCAAGAGTGAAAATAACTCATAGCAGAATCCAATGAAACAATCTCCAAACACATTCCACATGAGCACAACACAGGAGAAGCAAATGAGATAAGAATTGTTTTCCTTTTCTCTGAGGCCTCTCAGCTTCCCAGGAGAAAAATCCTGGGCGAAGGGATTTTTTACAGAATGTGAATGCCACACCCCTGAGCACTGCCCAGGTAACCCTGGCAGGTCACAGAGCACCTGGAAGGGTTGGAAATTTGCTTTGAAGGTGACCATGGCTCTGGTGAGTGCCCCTGGTCAGACGTGACCCAGCCCAGGAGCTGGCACATTCCCAACCCACTGCCATCCTTTTCCCAACATGAACCCTCTGGGGTTTGACTTCTGCTCTCTTCCACCAGCTGGGTCTTGCACAGGCTCAGAAATTTGGCTGAAATACAGGAAAGTCCTCAAGACTCAGAGAATAAACCACTGATAAACTGCTTTGTTCTTATCAGCATTTTCCCAAGCAATGTTTTGTCCTCCCTGGCAGGAAAAGTGTCCCTGTTTCCCCAAAACACCCAGGCTGCCCTCAGCCCCATCCTCCCCTCCTTGAGCTGTTGTGACAACACAGACACCCATTTTTACAGAGCAGCTCACCCTTACTGATGTCAATTGTTGTTAAAATAATCTTAGAAAGCTGCTTGATTTATGGTTACTTTTTACTGCTGGGTTGTTTTTTTTTTTTTAAGAAAATCAATCCTTTTGTACTTTCCCCTTTGAAAAATTCCTCCAGTAAATTTCCTCCTCTGAACTGCTCTGACAGAAATCACTTCCCTGCCCTTTCTGCTTTTGAAGAAATGGGAAAATCAGAGGCAATAAATGACAAACCTCTGAGCCTCACTGACAGAAATGGGATGGTTCCAAAAAACAAATATTATTTATAGTTATCACTATTTCCTAGTTTGTTCCTGTGTTTCAGCCATGCCTCCTGAGCTGTGCTGCATCTCTGTGTGTGGCATTTTTGGCCTTTTTTCTCTTGTTATTGGCAGTGACACAGGATGGCATCCCTGTGATGGTGTGGCAGCTCAAATCCCTGTGTTCACTGGAGGGCTCCAGGAGCTGCTCAGGAATTCCCTGGCTGGGGGATCAGGCAATGGTGAACTGGGATTCCCAGCTGCTCCAGAGGCTGCAGGGTGACTCAGTCAGTGAAAAATGGACCTAAAATGAAATTCTTCAGCAGGCTGTGAGAGTTCAGTTGTTCCTGTCCTTCTAGGAACCAGCACTCCCAGCCCGGCTGCTGCACGTGACGAGCAGCCCTCAGTCCTTTCATGCAAAAGTTCACTGCAGGACACTTTTATTTCTGGATATGGCAATGAGTGAAAGTTTGGCAGGAGGAGGCAGGATTTGGATGGAGGAAATCAGACGGGCTCCACCCCACGTCTCTCCAGCTTGGGGAATTTGGGATTTCAGCACTTTGCACATGGCAGAGCTTTGGAACTGAAGCCCCAAAGGAGACGTTGGTGAAAGCAACACTTAGGAGGCTTTTGGGAGAGCCATATGTTTTCCAAATTCCCCTTTAACAGTCACTGGGAAGGGACACCAAGGACCCCTGTCTGTCCCTCCCAGCTCACACCAAGTGTGAGATCCCCCCAAACCCCACCAACAAAACACCCCTGCAGGAAATGATCGCAGAACCTCAATCCAGCCAGGAGCTCTGCTGTCACCTCTGCATCCATCAGATGCACCTTGTAGGAGGGGAGAAGGCCTGAGATTAGATTGCACTGCAATCTTCAAGAAAAACTGCTTTTTGATGGCAAAAATGATGAATTGCTGTCTGTTCTGGGAAGATCACATCCGTGTGTGGCAGTCAGAGCCATTCAGTGCTCTGAGGCTGAGGGTGATGAATCAGTGGAGTGGGGCCTGGAACTCATCCAAGGGAGGAAAAAAATCTCTATTTTATATATATATATACACACATACCTCCACACATGGGTATCTGGAGTCTGAAACCCATTTTCGGCTGCACAAAGAGCAGCTGTTCTCCATTAAACAGCCCAAGGTTTCACCCACTCCTGCTCACACCTTTGTTTGCACCCAGGACTGGATGTTATGAGGATGAGGAGGGAAGTTAATGATGCCCCATATAGTGAGGTTTCATTAATAAATTGTTTATCCTCAGTTTTCCCCAGACTGTGACTGATCTAGGCTGGACAGGGCTTGGATCCACCTGGTCTGGTAGAACATGCCCATGGCAGGGGCTTGGAACAACAGGGGCTTTAAGGCCCTTTATGATTCTGTGATTCCATCATTCTGTAATTGTATGATTTCACAAAAGCAGGTATAAAACACACAACCCCTTCCCCAGGCAGCGCTGTGGTTCAGACAATAATGGAGACAAAATTGCCAATCTATTAAAAGACATCTGCTTTTAAAGATAAACCCAGCTCTCTTTGCTATTTCCAAGGTGACTCTTTTATTCCCAAGCCACCAGCTGAAAACTGCTTGGAGGGAGGCTGGGGGGAAGCAGGGGAGATCATTCCTCCTCCTCTGCCCCTGCCCTGGGAGGAAAAGCTGCTGCTCTGGCATCTGCCAAAGCCTGGTTTAGCAGGGTTTAGTGCTGCTCCTCATTCATGGTGGCAAGTCCAGGAGTGGCTCTGTGTCTTGGTTTGGAAAGACAGGAGTCTGCTAAGGAAGGCAGGAGCCTCCCCTGAAATGGAGAATGTGAACCCTCCCCACCCCTCTGAATTGCTGTAAATTTTAAATTAAGGGGTGCTCAGGCAAAAATATGGGAGCAGGAAATAACAGTTCTTTAATAGGGAAAGGGATAAAAAAGGATAAAATAAACAATGCAGTACACCTGAACAACACTGCCAGAGTCAGAGCCCAGCCTGACACCCTGTGGGTCAGGCTGTTGGCAGCAGTCCCATTGGAATTGTGGCTCAGCCCTCCTGCAGGGTCAGGGCTGGTTCTGCTGGAGCAGGGATCCTGTAGAGAAGGATGGATTCTTCCTCTGAAGATCCAGGGGAAGGAGGGGCAGCTGCTGTTCCTCTGGGAATCCCGTGGAGAAGCCGTGCTGGTGTCTCAAAACCTCTGGATTATATCTGGGTAGCAATGCTTGGCTCCTCCCTCTGGGCTCACATCTCCCAATGGGATGCTGCAGTTCTTATCAGCCATGCAGGGACATTCCAGAGCTGTTATCAGCAGTGTCCCCTCCCAAGGGAGGTGTGATTGTGGTCACTCAGAGAGAGAGATAAGGCAAACTGCCCACTTGACAAAGGTAATCTGCCATACAGATGGGAATGGAAAACATCTTGCATTGCAATCCTCAACACTCTGGCCACATAGGAAGGAGTCAGGATATGCAAAATCTCCTCTAGCATCACTGCAACAGGTTGTAAAATACTCACAGCACCTGCAAGCCTGGGATCTGACACGACACCAGATTTTCTCTTCCCCAAAGAGGAAAAAAATAGCATTTAAAATACTCAGAGCCTGCTGAGATGTGCTGTCAGGGCCAAATGTCAGGTCTCTAAACATCTTTACAATGGCTTTGAGTGTTGCCTGGAGATTTGGGGGGTTTTTTGAAGCCTGTCTTTGATCCCTTGGACAGAAGTGATCTGGAACATCTCCTGGGGGCACACTGCAGCCCCACTGGTGGGGGAACCTCCTTCTCTGAACAGCATCCTACAATGGTTTGTGCTTGGAGGGACCTTAAAGATCATCTTGTTCCACCCCCTCCCACTGTCCCAGGGTGCTCCAAGCCCTGTCCAGCTGGCCTTGGGCACTGCCAGGGGTGGCACAGCCATTCCCTGCACTACACCAGGAAATTCAGAGCCTTTGGAATGCAGTAAATCTGGGTACAGGCTGTCTGCATAAGACAGAGGTTTGGGTGGATAATTTATAAAGGATGGTAATAAAACAGACTGCACAGTTTAGAACTTAATAAAACTGTGATGCCTTTTGTCTGATTTTATGGACAAATTTTATTAACTTAGTACCTTTGTACCAGAGAGGTCTGACAGGTTTCTTATGGCTGAGAGCTCTCCTGTGCAGCAGAAGAAAATCAGAAACATTTAGTACCCAACAGCAGGAGATCACAAACCCACCCTCCTTGGAAATCCATCCTCCTCAGGTGGGCCAGGGCTGGGATGGAGCTGCAGGAGAGGGGGAATCACAGAATTATGGAATGGCTTGGGTTGGGATGGAACTGCAGGAGAGGGGGAATCACAGAATTATGGAACGGTTTGGGCTGGGATGGAGCTGCAGGAGGGAGGTAATCACAGAATTGTGGAATGGCTTGGGTTGGGATGGAGCTCCAGGAGAGGGGGAATCCCAGAATTGTGGAATGGCTTGGGTTGGGATGGAGCTGCAGGAGAGGGGGAATCACAGAATTGTGGAGTGGGTTGGGTTGGGAGGCACCTTCAAGACCATCCCATTCTACCCCCTGCCATGGCAGGGACACCTCCCACTGTCCCAGGCTGCTCCAAGCCCTGTCCAGACTGGCCTTGGACACTTCCAGAGATCCAGGGGCAGCCCCAGCTCCTCTGGAGGAGCCTCTGGCCTGGAGCCTCCCCAGCTGGCAGCCAGGGCTGGCAGCACTCAGGGACAGCTGGTGCCTGGGAGCAGCAGGAATTAGGAATGGTTTGCTAACAAATCTCATTCCCAGCCATAATCAGCAGTGCTCAAGCACCCATCCATGGCCCCCCTGTGTCCCACCCCCACAGCTCACACCAGAGAGGGGTACCCAGGAATGTGGGGAGGGGTCCTGGCTGTGTGCTGTGACAGAGGGATATCCCTGCTGGAGGATTCATGGGGATGGTGTGGGATGAGACCATGGCTGGGAGGCCCTTGAGGACACCCCAAAACCAGCTCTGCTTGCCCTGCCCATCCCAGCCCCTCCTTCCAAGGAACAAAATCCAGGTGAGAGCAACAGGTCCCACTGTACAGCCTTTCCTCATCCCAGCTGGTTCATGGATTGTTTATCTGCTACTAATTATCCAAATTATTTGCATCTTCTCTAGGCCCGGGCCCAGCTCCCCTTGGTGAGTGATCCACCAGCCCTTTGTGCCTGCCTCATTAAGTTAATTTAGGTGAACTTCTGAGGTGCTGATTCTGACACTTGTGTGCAAGACTTTGCACCTCCACCATGGCCTTGGGGTGGGGGAAATGGCCTTGGAATGGGGGAAATGGCCTTGGAATGGGGGAAATGGCCTTGGGGAGCTTCCCCACCAGGCACAGCTGTGGGATTGATGGTGTTTTCCTTGCAGAGCTTCATCCCCACACATGACACAGCCCTTACAGAGATCAGCAGAGTGTTTTTTCTCTGCTCTTTCCTGCAGGCAGGACAATGCCTGCAGACAAGGGAGGGTGGTGGGGTTTGATTGGGATCCAACCCCATCCCAAAGCATCCACACTGCTGAAGGACACAGCCAACATCCTCCTCCCTTGTACTCCAGGGTTAAAAAAGGGGGGGAAGAAGGGAAGAGAGAGCAGCAGCATTCTCGTTTTGTTGCCATAGCAGCCTTCTGGATTATTTAGACTGATAGCATTTGTAAAAATTCAACAAAGGGTAAAGGATCACTTGGAAATGGGAGCAGATGTAACAGTGCGTGCCATATGCCACTGGGGAAAAAAATCCCTTGGCAAAGGCAGCATCATCAGAACGAGAGCCTAACCCACATTGTGCCACGGAAAATGTCACTTTCTCTAGATTACAGGGTAGAGTATGGAGCAGAGAAAATTCTGTTCACAGGGATAATTGCTGAAAGGCGTCCCCAACACAGAGCCTCCCCTGCAGCCCTGCTCAACCTCCCTGTGACACAAAGGAAAGGTTGTTAACATTAAAAATTAATTAACCCTCACACACAGCTTACTGGAAGTCACTCCTGAGAAAGCCTTCCTGCCCAAGGGGGGAATTGCAGGGGGCTCTGTGGGGAGCAGAGCCCGTGGAAAGGCGCTGCCTTTGCAGCCTGAGCTGTGCTGCAGCAGCCCTGCAGTGCTGACTGTTGTGTTGTGATTTCAGGGTTTGCCTCAGAACCCTGGGTCCCTCCCCGATAATTCCCTCCCAGGAGTGTCAGTCACCTCTCCTCTCCCCACCCTGACCCCTCCCAGCACTGTCTGTCCATCCTGGAATTCCATGGGGGGCAGATTCAAAGGATGCCCCCTACCCCCAGGGGACATTGGGCCATCCAGGTGTCCTTTATCCCTTGAGACCTGCCCTCCTGTACCTGGTTGGTGGCTCCCTGCCCCTTCCCTGCCCCTCTCCCCTGTTAAAGGAGCAGCAACCACGGGCTCAGGGAGTTCTGTTGGAGCTGCTGCTGCATTCAGAGGCCTGTGGGCCAGAATAAAGCTCTGAATCCAAACCCTCCATCAGAACCAACTCCTTTCCTTCACCATGGCCTCAAAGCTTCTCCACAGAGGGAAACCTGAGTAGTGGACCCTCTTAAGGGAAGAGGCTCCATCCCACCACCACCAGAGCTCCTGCAAGCCTGGACTGGACTCAACATGCCAACTGCAGCACCCAGCCAGCCCAAAGTGTCTGTGGGGTGAAACACCACACACCCAGCCAGCCCAAAGTGTCTGTGGGGTGAAACACCACACACCCAGCCAGCCCAAAGTGTCTCCGGGGTGAAACACCACACACCCAGCCAGCCCAAAGTGTCTCTGGGGTGAAACACCACACACCCAGCCAGCTAAAAGTGTCTGTGGGGTGAAACACCACACACCCAGCCAGCCCAAAGTGTCTGTGGGGTGAAACACCACAGTTGCCCCTATTAGGTTGAGCACCAAGGGCCAGACAAGCTCAGGCATGTCCCATCTGGGTATTTTGGTAATCATTCCAATAGCTGACGGAGCCTCTCGGAGCTCCAGATCAATGCCAGGAGCTGCTAAAGGCTCCAGAACACCTGGAGGTGCTCAGGGCACTTACCCTGGGCAGGGGTCAGGGCAAAGGCCCCAGCTCCAGAGAGGGAGGGGGCTGGAGGCGAGGCTGTGGGTCAGGGGGAGCTGCTCCCCAGCATCAGCCTCGTCCCACTGCTCCTGGAAAGCACAGCCAGAGCTCCTCGTGGACCCAGCCAGCACCAGAGCCCTGCCAGAAGGGCACTGAGGGATGAACAGAGGCCAGCACACCCAGCATGTGGATGGATGAGGGCTTGGAGCAACCTGGGATAGTGGAAAGTCCCACAAAGGGATGCAATGAGACGAGTTTCAAGGTTCTTTCCAGCCCAGACTACTCTGTGATTCTCTGGTAATACTTGGGAATGATGAAGCCTGGCAGGGGAAAGCTCTGGTCCCACCCCCAGAACCCTTCTTGGAGCTCCCTACAATGGGAGGCAGATTGGCAGGAGCTCTCATTGCCACTCAAACAGGACTGCATGGGGCTTAAAAGGCTCTTATTTATCAGATCCTCATTATGAGAGAGGTTATCAAATGCCCAGACCTTCCTACAGCAGCCTGGGCATCAATCCTGGCCATGCCCCCTTGCTTGCTTCTGCTGCTGCAATTTAAAAATAAATAAATAAATCAGAACGGCCACGTAATTATAGGAAATGGAGACACACATTAGGCTGGAGCAGCAGGGAATAATTATTTGCTGTCCTTCAGCACCCCAAAGCAGACAGGAGTGGAGGGGAGGCTTGCTGTGGGTAGGAGCTGCTGTTGCCCACCCTGGCCCTGGCACAGGACCAAGCCCTGGCAGCCAGGAAGGGGAAGCAGACACCAGGGATGGTTTGGCACAGCCAGGAGAGCCAAAACCACGTGCAGAAGGGAGGGAAGTGTGACAGAGTTCACAGGGGTCTTGGATGAGGGAAGAGATGGGAATCTGACTCTGTGTTTCAGAAGGCTTGATTTATTATTTTATGATATATATTACATTAAAACTATACTAAAAGAATAGAAGAAAAGGTTCTCATCAGAAGGCTAGCTAAGAATAGAATAGGAAGGAATGATAATAAAAGTTTGTGGCTTGGGCTCTCTGTCCGAGCCAGCTGACTGTGATTGGCCATTAATTACAAACATCCAACATGGGCCAATCCCAGATGCACCTGTTGCATTCCACAGCAGCAGATAATCATTGTTTACATTTTGTTCCTGAGGCCTCTCAGCTTCTCAGGAGGAAAAATCCTAAAGAAAGGATTTTTCATAAAAGATGTCTGTGGCAGGGAAGGACATGGCCAGAGGCACAGCAGGGGTGGAGAGGGGGAATGGAGCAGAAATATTCCAAAGTGGAGCACACAGAGCCCCTGGGGCACCCCGAGCAGGGAGCCCCCAGCCCCAGGGCAGCGAGACACAAGGACCAGCCCTGCAGCTCCTGTGTGCCCATGGGGTGGGACATCCCCACAGCCAGCCTTGGGGCCTGCAAAAATCACCTCAGCTGCAATTCCCAAGGAAAAAAGGTGCTTTATTACATTACCAGCCTGTGGAAAATGTATATCCTGTTCTTCTCCAGAGGAGAGAGAGACACATAAAATTTGGGCTCGTTTTGACAAGATCCCTTCAGTGAGTGTAAATCACTCATGGGTTGATTAACTCCTCTTCTTAGGTAATTCTGCAAGTTAAATGACAAAGCTTCCTCTCCTCCTGAAGGCTTTTACTGAACTTGTAATGAATCCAGGTATACTAATGTCTTTCTTTTTTATTATTATTATTCTTACAGAGCCCAGGCAGCACGGCAGCGTTCCTGCCTGGGAGCTGTTTGTCATTGCACAGGACACCACTCGCTGTTTACCTTGTTTTCTCCTCAAATACCAGCAAATTAAAAAAGAAAAAAAAAAAAAGGAAAGAGAATTTTGTCAACCATGACAAATGATGTCATTTTTTGATGCATATGCAAAACAGCAAATGAGGCATTTGCTGATGCTCTTCCATTTCAGACACAAAAGGGATGGGATGCTGGATGTGGCCTCTGGGAGCAGCACAGGAGGGAGGGGTGGATGGGGTTGCCAGAACCAAAACATGATAAAAATATTGTAAATCCCCAGAAAACTCAGAAATTTTCCAGTTAGGCCATGGCCAGTTCATGTCTGTGATAGCAGTGGCAGAACAATCCCTCCGGGCTGGGAGCCAGGCTGCCATCCCTGCCCATGGCATCTTCATCTCCTGGCCCTGCCACAGCTTCTCCCTGCTGAGGTGCTGAGGCACTGAGATGAAGGTTTCAGGCTGCTCAGGAACTGTTTTAATTCAAGGCATAATTATTTGAAAGAGGAATTATGTGCTTGGTGAAGCTCAGAGACGCCTCCCAGGTGGTGTCTGAGGGAGCACTGAGCGCCCTGGGTGGCACCTGTGGTGTTTGTGACCCCCACTGTGGCTGGGGAGTTTTGTTCCCCTGGTGACTGGAGGAGGAGGATGAACATCCCCGTTCCTGGCTCTGCACACCTTCATCCCCACTGCTGCACCAGGGTTCTCCCCTGGGAAGCTGCCTCCAGGGTGGAGGAACTCATTTCATCCCTTGTCACAGACATCTTTTATGAAAAAATTCTCTCTTTAGGATTTTTCCTCCTGAGAAGCTGAGAGGCCTCAGGAACAAAATGTAAACATTGATTATCTGCTGCTGTGGAATGCAACAGGTGCATCTGGGATTGGCCCATGTTGGTTGTTTGTAATTAATGGCCAATCACAGTCAGCTGGCTCGGACAGAGAGCCCAAGCCACAAACTTTTATTATCATTCCTTCCTATTCTATTCTTAGCCAGCCTTCTGATGAGAACCTTTTCTTCTATTCTTTTAGTATAGTTTTAATGTAATATATATGATAAAATAATAAATCAAGCCTTCTGAAACATGGAGCCAGATCTTTGTCTCTTCCCTCATCCCCTGTGAACACCGTCACAATCTCTCAGCTTCACCTGCAGCATTCTGCCTGTGAAATCACCAGGGCACAACAAAAAAACATCTTTATGTGTGAGTTCTGCTCATGTCTCAAAGTCTGCAATATAAAATAGAATCATTTTTAAGCCAGCTTGCAGCAACATTTCTCTCATGCAGGGCAAAGAGCTGGGGCTGCTTCCCTGCAGAAATTCAGATAAAAGAGGAGGAAAATCCTGCAGCTTCCTACACCAGGCTCAGGGAAGCCAGGGATGTGCTGTTAACACAGCTGTGAGCTGCTGGAATGTTTTCTTGGATGGACAAATAACAAATACTGATTTCTCTGGGCTCTAATAAGAGCAGGGACTGCGGTGACGAGGGATGGATGAGCACCACCCTGCCAAGGGCAGCTCCTCAGCATGGCTGGCACAGCCTCTCACACCTCATACAGAAAGTCCAAGTATCTCTGTGATGAGCTTGATAAATGATGGAATACGTCCTCCAAAATAAACTCTGTCAAGGAAAGCTGATAGCAATAAAGGAGTTATGAGAGGAGAGGAAATTTGCCATTCAGAGAGAGATAACCTTGCAAACACTCTGTATTCCTGCCGCAGAGAGAGCGGAGCCGACACGCTCCCTGCTCTCCCGCCTATCCCAAAGAACCCGAGCTTTTCCACAAGCTGTGAAGAGGATCGTGCTTTATCTGCTCCTTCCCAGGTTCAGCCGAGGTTTCAGCAGGAGCTTGCTGAACCATCAGTGCCTGCAATTAACACTTGCAGCTATTTTTAAGCGGGATCTGGGCTGGGTGTTGGAGAGCCCCCGGAGGGAGGCTCAGGCTCAGGCGCTGCTGCGGGAGGAGCATCACCCTGACCCCGCAGCTCCCTGCCTTCCATCCCACAGTGGAACCTCTGGAAACCTCTAACCTCAGCCCAACCCTTAGGGGGACCCTGCTGGGGACCCTAAAGCCGGGCTCAGTGTGGTCTCACTCCCTGCTGAGAGCACGGCCGAGCTCTGCTGCTCCTGAGCCTCATCACCAAACACAGCTTGGGACATCCAGAGGCTGGAAAATTGTCCAAAAAAAGCTTCCAGTGTTATTTGGGCTGCAGGGCAGCCAGCCTGGAAGGAAGGGGCTGGAGCCTGAGGGCTCTGCTGCAGGCTGGGGTGGGGAAGGCTTCGGGCTGTGCAGAGCTGAGCTCTCCTAGCAGGGACTTTGTGTGCAGGATTGCTGAGGGAGGCGAGGAGAAACTGTCCCAAGGGTGAGATGCTGCTTGATTTTGTAGCAGAGCAAACCCAGTGTGGCTTCAGGGAGCTCTGCAGCTTTACACCAGGTCCCTCAGCCAGGACATGCTGGCAATGCAGGAACAAGTGTGCCCTTTACCTAAGCAGGAACAACAGGCAGGACCTGGAAGCTGTGGATTGTTAAATCTGGAATTGAATACAGAACCCAAAGCCATCCCTGGGTGCCCCAAGGTGCCATGGGGCTGATGGTGAACACAGAACCAGAGGTGATGTCCAGTGCTGTACCCAGGCTGAGGGTGTAAAGAACATTTTGTTATTCATTTTATTATTCAGTTCCTGCAGTAACCCAAGTGTAGATGGCAGGTCATGCTGGGGATCACTCACAGCCACAACAATGACATTTTTTTGCCTCTTTCTTTTTTTCAGGCTCTGCAGAGCCAGTGACCACTCACCCTGCCCCAAAGGGCACTTGCTGGAAAGCCACAGGCCTAGCAGGAACAAATAAAAAAGCTTTCAATGCAGTTTTCTTTTTGGTATAAGCTCCACTGTGAGGGGAAGGAGGCAGGATGGGAGGCATGGAATGGGAGGAAGGTCTCAGAGCTGCCATGGGCATCACTGTCCCACAAGAAAGCTGCAGGCACCGCCTCCAACTAATTGAATTTGGGGAGGGATGGGGCTATATTTGTATTTGTGGCAGTATTTCACACCCCTTTGGTGGCAAGGAGGGGCTCCCTCTCCTCCCTCAGCAGCCTCATTCCCTGGCAGCCACAATCCAATGATTCTCCTTTTTAATCTGCCTGGGAGAAGGGGGATAATTAGTAACGAAGCACACGTGCTAAGAACATGCAATTATAACCATTGGGTTATAATTTATGTCTTATCCTTCTGTGCAAAGTAATTAATATAGTAAAAGATTATTTATACCTAAGTGAGTAGAAGGCAAAGTTAGCTGTGCTCAGCAATGGACCCAGCTGAACAACCTTGCTCAAAAGTGGCTGGGGGCTGGAAACCCAGGGAGAGGCAGAGAAATTCCTGAAGGAACAGGAACTTTTTGGGAAAGCCTCCTCTTCTGGGCACCTTAAAGTGGAGGGAAAGAGGGACCTGGCTGTGCCTTTCCTCTGCTCCCACTGCAGCTCCTCTGTGGGTCTGACCCTGTTGAGAGTTTGGGCTTTATTTTGGGATTGAGATTTATGAAAGAATAATTTAGAGTCTTTGCTCCCCACCCAGTAGCCAGATTTCCATATTTTCTGGCCACAAAACAAGGAGCAAGCAAGGCAAGGGCTGGCCCACCCAGCAGGGAGGGCAGGGCAGAGAGGGGACAGCAAGGACAGCAGGGACAGGGGGTCCCAGCCAGCCACCAGTGCCACTGTGAAGGGAAACTGGGACCAGGAGCCAGCTCTGAATGCAGTCATGCCCATGCAGCAGTCTGAGCCAATTAGCAGGGACTGATTTGTGTCTGAGGATGCCCAAGCACTCAGGGCCTTGCACTTTAATGAGTTTCTCCCCTCAGCTCTGGCCTGCAGCCGGTCCCCACCAGAGTCAGCTCAACATGGACATTTTTATTAAAAATCACTGCAAACTCCTGCCAGGTCACAGAAATAGGGACCATTAACCCTCAGTGTCCCAGGGAAAGCTGGAACATACTGAGGAGCCCTGGGATGAGTTTCCCTGAGGTTTCCCTGCCCTGTCCCTGCTGCCTCTGGAGCTCCAAGCCCCAGGGGCAGAGGGGGGAGGCAGCAGGGATGAGCAAAGCCCCGTCCCTGGCAGGACCCCTCAGCCCAGGCTCAGAGGCAGATTTTGTGTGCCTGGGCTCTGTTTCCATGGCAATTTGCCTGGGAGCACCAGTGCAGAGGGAGCATCCCCAGGGGATGGCCTGGGAGCAGAATGGGCTGCAGGGCTGGGCACAGGGCAAGGCTGGGGCTGCTGGGGCACTTGGGCATGGAGAATGTGGGGAAGGAGCAGAACCTTGGACTTCCACTTCAATTCTTTACTTCAATTCAACTTCCAAACTGCTGCTTCTCTCCTGTGCTGGTGGGATTTACAGCCCCCTGCCCACCCCAGCTCTCTCCTGTGTCCCACTGGCCATGGAGGAGCTGTTTCAGCCAGTAAGTCCCAAAATAAAGGAGCAAACACTGCTGCCAGCCCATGACAGGGACAAATGAGTCAGGCAGGAGCATGAGGACACTGGGTTGGCCACCAAAACAGCTGAGGGGGTTCAGCACTGTCATAACCCATGTCTGTGCAAGGCAAAGCCTGGGTGCAAGATCAAGGTGTGCCAGGAGGCAAAGCCCAGCAGCAGAGCCAGGTTTCAGAGGCAGCAGAGCACCCAGCAGTGCTGCAGCTGTGAGGAAAGAGCCTCCAGCTGAACTGCACTCAGGTGAGCTACCTCAGTCCAAGGGGTGGTGTCTGGTGTAAGAGCCTGAATGAGGGATGTGGGACTCCAGGCACTCTCCAAAATGCAATTTGTTGCATCCAAGAGGTTACAGCATCCAGGGGTGTGGGTGACAGAGCTGTGCCCACAGCTGTCAGCTCCAGCTGCAGGCAGGCCTGGAGACCCTTTGGTTTTGGTTACAATGCATTATAGACTTTTCTTTGCTGAGCATCTTCATACAGAAGAACCAGTCTATACCTTAACTTTTATCTATAGCCTATCATAATTACTATAATTACCATGTCCATGTTACTATTTTCCAATCACTCAAAGTCAGTACATTACAGTTTAAGCTAAAAGTTGTTTTTCAGTTTTCTTGCAGTGGAAAATTCAGAGACCCTTTTTCTACTTGCAACTTTGATGACTTGTTTGCCTGTGCTCTCTTCCTGCTTGGTAAAAACATCTTCTTGTTTGGGGTGGGTTTATCCTTTGCTCTAAGTCATAAAAACCCCTTCTAACTAACACACCCTTGGTTATCCACTAAGACTGGCTCAGCAATTCTTTTCTTCTATATCAAAACTTGCTTCCATCTCTATTCCTTCTTCAGACTCTACATTTAAAAATCTTTCTGCCAAGCACACATATCTGTGAGACTTTCTTGTCAAACTTCCATCCTTCCCAACATCTGAGGTTCAGCCCAGGTTTGGGAGTGGCTCAGGTGCTCCTGTCCTGCCCTCCAGCAGCTCCAGCTGCTCCTGACCCCCCCAGGCCCCTCTGGCACAGGGTTCTGCCAGCCCAGGTGGGATAAAGGACAAGGCTGTGTGCTGGGTCTGTGCTGGGTGATCAGGGGAGTCAGGGTCCCTCGTGGCCTGGCTGTGCAGGAGCCCCCCAGCCATGGGATGCTGCTGCTGGAGCCACCCTGGAGCAGGGATCACTGTCAGAGCCTGAGCTCTGCTTTCTGCTGCTGGACCAGCCCTGACCATTTCACCCCAGAGAAAAAACAGGTATGAGAAAGCAAAAAATAACTTGGGGCAGGTGGCTGAGGAGCAGATAGGCTTTGCTTTCATTTTTTCTGTCCCAGCTTCCAGAGTAATTTGCAAGAACCCTTTGACAGTCATTCTCCCTGCAAGAAAAATTGGCATTTTTACAGCTGATTAAGGGATTATTGCTCTTTGACAGTGCTGTAGACACACAGGTGGTGTGGTGGTAGTGCAGACAAACAGCCCTGTCCATCTGGCTGTGGCTCTGCCTTGGCTTGACCAGCCCTGGGCTGTGACATTGGACTGATGATGATGATGAGTGTGAGCATCATCACCTCCTGGAACAGCACCTGCCCTTCAGCTTTGTCCATGGTGGCTCTGCAGCACCATGGTGGCACCCAGTTTGTGCCCTTGGCACCAAGTCCTCACACACAGGGCCCACCTGGGGCACTTGTGCTTCTCCTGAAGGTCACTGCCGTGAGTCAGGGGGATTTCTTCTCCCTCCAGGCCTCCTGAAATCCATGAAGCTCATTCAGCAGGGAGAGGTGAGTATTAAGGATTGCAAAAGGATGTGCCAAGCACCAGCAGAGAGGTGTATATTTTAAATTCTGTCCAGCGCTGTAAAGATGGGGGATTCAGCAGCAGGGCCCTGGCTGGTGCTGGCCTTTGCTGCTCTGGGGTGCCCTGGGATTTTCAGAGACACAGCCACTCCCTTCTGCCCCTTATCAAGGAGGGATGAGGCACTGAAATCCACCCAGCCCTGGGCAGTGCCTCTGCCCAGCTGCTGCCCTGGCTCCAGTGCCTCTCTCCAGTTCTGGTGGCCATGGGAGGCTCTTGTCAGCAGATGCTCCTCTCTGCTGCTTCCAGAAATGTGCTGTAAAGCACTGTAATGAAAAATGAATAGAGAGAGGCCTCCAAACACTGCTCTGCCAGCAAACAGCTGCTCTGGGATTCCTTCTGCAGCCTCATTTCAGAGGAGGCACAAGAGGATCAGCCCCTTGGAGGACCCTCCAGTGGCCCAGGAGCAGACCTGGGCTGGGTTCTGCTGCTTTACAGTGAGCTCAGCACAGGGCAAGGTGCAGCCTGGGGTGTGAAACCCCATTTCCATTCACAGCCCTGCCAGGAAGGTTATTAATCTGCTGTGCCCTGTGGGTGCTCCCAGGGGTGAGTGGGGAGTGCATAACTCCGTGGTGCTCCTGCTGAGCAGCATCTTCCTGTCCATCGTCCCCAGCTGGGCTTTCCCCATGGGGAAACGGGGCCAGAGCAATCAGCAAGCCTGGGATGAGGGCAGGGGGAAGCAGAAGCAGCTGATGAGCCCAGCACAGCCTGTCCCTCCTGATGACCAACACCACTGGGAAGCACTTGGTGCATTGACCCAGAGGTCTCAGGGCCTGCTGCTCACAGTGACCCCAAGATGTGTCAGAAATTCTATTTTCCCAACCTGGCACTTGAAGAAGGAGTCAGAACTCTTCTGTTCTCATTCTCAAGGTTGTTTATTGTTTCTTATCTATAAAATTCTTTCTCCTGTCCAGCTGAGGTCTGTTCAGCAGGTCAGACAGAGGCACACTGGCTGCCCCTGGGGCAGTGTTGTCTTTTTATACTAAAAACTACATGTACATTATTTACCATAACTTCCCAATACCTATCACCTGTGTTAGACAATGAGCTTCTACCTTAAACCAATCCAAAAGTGCCACCATCACAGCAGAAGATGAAGGCCAAGAAGAAGGAGAAGGACAGGGCATGCCCAAATTCCTCCATCTTGCCCCCTGAACCCCCATTCTAAAAACCCCAAAAATCTATTTTTCACCCTGTGATAAATTCACTATCATTCTCTTAAACTTTCATGGCTTGTAATTCTTCATACAAGGTTGGTGATTGTTTTTTCCAAGGGCTAAATCAAAGGCACAGGGGTCTGGGGCTCTGTGCCAAGGTCTCTGAGCCCCCTGGGCAGGGGCTGGAGCCCTCCAGGGCAGCCACAGGAATTTCCTGGGTTCCCACACAGAGGGAGAGGAAGCCCCCTGAGGTGTGTGGTGGAACAGCTCTGCTGAGGCTGCTCTGGCCCCAGTGGAGCTGCTGCCCTCTGCAGAACCCCCAGAGCCCCCCGGCAGGACCCAGGGCCAGCAGCTGTGGGCTGGGGCTGGGCCCAGCTGGGCAGAGCAGCCCATCTCAGACAGGGTTTGGTACCCAGCCACAGCCTCAGCTCCTGCATCCTCTGCTCTGACTAACACATCCCTGTGCCCAAACATCCAGAAAAACAGCAGGAAGGGAAGGATTTGGGAGCACAGCCCTGGCTGGGAGCGCTGGTGGCACGGTGCCCTGACAGCTCTGCTGTTTGTCCTCCTGCCAGAGGCACCGAGAGCTCCAGGAGGATTCTCCAGGGCCAGTGGCTGCAGATGGGAGGGCAAAAGCCAAGCAGCACTCAGAGCTGACAGCTCTGCATCTGGCTTCTGCTCTGAAGGAAGTAATTAACAGGAATAATCACCCAGGAGCAGCAGCATGCCCGGGAGGGGAGCTGGGTTCATCATCACTGGACAGGGGTGGTGCCACCTTCTCCAGGGGCAGAGCAGCAAAAGGCAGATTCATGCAAAAAAAACAAAAAAGGAGAGAAAAAGAGGTTCCAGGCAGAGCCTGGGGAGTTTCCCTCCATACCAGGCACCGGGCAGATTTTTCAGAAGGGATTAAATAATTCAGTGGTGGCCTGGCAGGGAAACAGCACCATTATGTTCTGAGTCTTTCGCCTTGCAGAGCAGGGATCAACTGCCCCAGCTCCTGATGAGTGAGATAAGGGACACAAAAAGCTCCCCTGTGGGATTGCTGGCTGACCCCATCCCTGGGACCCTGAGAGGGAGCAGAGCCAGACCTGGCACTGTCACCTCCTGTCCCATGGGCTCTGCAGCACGGGGGCACCTCCCACTGCACCACCTCGCTGTGCAGTCACAAAACTCCTCCTCACCTGGCTGACACCTGCAACACCCACTAGGAGCAGAAAAATCCAAATAAAATTCAATGAAAGCACTGAAAGCATCCTTGCACCCCCAGCAGGATGTGCTCCCCAAATGCCACCCCATGGGGGGACACCATCAGGTTCCAGCAGCAGACCCAGGATCCTGTGTGGGGACATGGAGCCTCTCGAGGCCCAGTGGGGAGTGGCAGCCACTCTGCCTCCTCAGCCTTGCCAGCAGACCTGCAGATGGATGTTAAAGGCATTTAAGTTTTAATTTTTTATGGTGTCTGACAGTTTATTTTTTAATTAAAGCCGTGCCTGTGTGGGAATAGCTGGAGCTGTTGCTCCTGTGGCTGCGCTGCCCTGGCAGATGCTCGTGGTTGTGTTTCACCCACAGGTTTGGGAGAAGGAGCAGGATGGCCTCTGGGGGCACAGCCCTTTCCTGGTTATTTCAATAAAAATGCTCAGGATGCCATCTGTGCTTCCATAGAAAGAAGAACTGAAGAAACTCCTCCAGGCTCCATCACCTCCAAGATACCAGACACAACAAGTCATTAAAACCCATCCTTTGCACTTAAAAATGACATTACACACTGTGCAGCCCTGGAATGGCCTTTCTTGTGCTTCTGGGGGGAAGGAGGATGAAAAATCAGCCCAGGATGAAAAATGCTGCCCATTTCTGGGAAAAGGGAACAGAAAAGCTCCTGGTTTGGGTGCCCAGCACAGGGCAGCGGGCACTGCTGGAGCAGTCACCCCTTGCTTTGCCTTTCACACCAGCCCTGCTCTCAGCCAGTCGCTAAAACCAGGCATGAAACAGCCTTAATTACGTTAGCAAATGGCTCCCAGGAAATAATTAACTCTTTTATGGGAGTGACCTCATTAGGCACCATTAAAGCGGGCAGAAAGGAGCCATCTGGTGCCTCTGACATCACGGCTCCAGCCGGGGCTGGGATGCAGCCACGTCCTCCCGGGGTCACCCAGGGGTGATGGTCCTGTCCCTACAGCCTGATCCCAACACACAGCTGTGCTGAGGGACACCTGGTGACAGCACGGGCACAGGGCAGCCGTGCCAGGCAGCCCAGGAGCAGCTCCTGGTGCGGGAGATGCGAGCCCTGCACGGACCTGCAGCACAGCAGGGAAGGTGGAGGAACACAGATCCTGAAATCCTGAAGGAGTCAGGGCTGCCTGGGCTGGGAACACATCTAAATCAATAACCAAGCAGCCCAGCATAAATGGAGATAATGAATTACCTCTTACTGCATTATTTATTATTGCAGGGATTTAGCATTTTCTATCATGATTCATTATTTTCTGCTTGCTCCCTTCTGCAGCTCCTCATCCCTGGTGCTGAGTCAACTCCAGCCCTGGGCAGATGTCTCACAGGGGAAAAGCAGCCCTGCAAAGCTGCTGGGGAAGCTGCTTGGTGTCCAGCATGCCTGCAGCTCATGCTGTCCTGAGGCAGGGAAAGGGAGCAGCTCCTTTTTCTGGATGTGCTGCACCCTTGTCACTGTTAGGTCAGATGTGACACACACATGTGATCAGGGTCCAAGAATAAAAAAGATTTTTATTCTGTGTGTTCTCCAGCTTATACACTCTTAACAAAGTGTGATCTTAAGTCATTAACTACATCACAATAACTTACTCTATTCATTGTGCAAAGCAATTAATGTCAATATAATTGGAAGCACGTATACACATCTACTTAAGCACGTAGTCTAGCTTACAAATATTTTCATGTAGATGGGATGGGATGGGATGGGATGGGATGGGATGGGATGGGATGGGATGGGATGAGCCAGGGCAGCAGGATGAGCTGAGCCAGGTCCTTGGCTGGAGGCAGGAGGAGGCAGCAGATGGAGCAGCCCCAGGGCCTTGGTGCCCCTGCCTGGCTCCCCCAGCAGCCCAGGAACCCGCAGGTGGAAATTAGGCAGCAGCAGTGCCCAAGTGTGAGCATGAGGAAACACAGCTGGAAAGTGACTTTTGTCTTTCCCCACCTCCCACCAGTGAGGCTGCAGTCTGTGATTACGTTTTACCAGAGAAAGCAGCAATATTTCCCCTGTTAGCTGCCCAGCAGCTGCAGTCTGGGAGCTCTCCTCCGAGCACAATAAATTCCATTTTCTGCACCCATCACCAGGGACAGCCAGGGACAGATGAGATTTGCAGTTTCCCCGCTGGAAGCTGCTCCAGTCTCCGGTTCCACAGCAGGACCCCGCTGGTCCCGGTCCCCCACGGCCCCACAGGTGGGGTTGGCCAAATCTGGGGTGCCCTGGGCTCAGCCCTCCTTGGCACCCACGGCAGCAAGGCAGCCTGCAAAGTCCTCCTTGCCTGCCAGTCTCTCTGCACTTAAAAATACACCTTAAAGTTTGGTTATAATGAGAAAATCCTTTCTAGCCAGCTGGGAGTAAACTGGGTGACTTGACTGTTTTTCTCCAGGTGTGTCGGTCCCCTGTGAGACACAGGAGATGCTGTCAGGGCTGGTGGCTCGTCCCAAAGCCCCGTGTCGGGAGCAGGGAGGTCAGGAGCAGGGACAGAGCCCCGGGGAGCCGGCAGGGAGCAGGACAGGAGGGATGTGACAAGTGACACCGGGCTGAGAGCATCTGCAGGCGGCAGCAGCCGGGCCGGCTCCAGCGAGCTGCGGGCGGAGCTCGGCAGGGCTGGGAGCGATTGCCATCTAGAGGTTCTGGGGAAAGCAGTGCCCTGACCCTACAGATCCTACAGACACAGCCCGAGCCGTCAGCACCGGCCCGGTGGGTGACACGGGGGATGCTCCACCCGGTGGGTGTCACCGGGGGTGCTCGGGGACCAGGGGTGGCCGTGATGGCCCCGGAGGAGCCCCCCGGGCCTGCACGGCCCCGGCGCTGGGGTGGCTGCGCTGGGCCAGGTCACGGAGGAAAAGCTGATGGTGGCTGGGATAGAACCATGGAATGTTAAAGGGTGGGAGGGGACCTTAAAGATCATCTAGTCCCAAGCCCCCCTGCCATGGCAGGGACACCTCCCACTGTCCCAGGCTGCTCCAAGCCCTGTCCAACCCAGCCTGGGACGCTGCCAGGGATGCAGGGGCAGCCCCAGCTGCTCTGGGCGCCTGTGCCAGGGCCTGCCCACCCTCAGTGGACGATTTTCTTCCTGTTACCTAACCTAAATTTCTCCTCTTTTAATTTTTACCCATTCCTCGTTGTCCTGTCGCTGCAGGACGATGGGGCCCCAGAGAAAGGACAAGCTGGCATGGGCCAGGAGATGTGGGCACAGCCTAGGCCACCCTCAGGGCTGTTCTGTGCCTGTTCCCAGGCCATGGGCACCTGCCCAGTTTTGACCTCTCTGCCCAGGGATGGGTGTGGGCTCTGCTTCGTGAGATGGTGAAGTGCAAAGATATTCCAAAAAGGATCAGCTCACAAAGATGCTGCCCCCAGATCCACATAATTTCAGTATTACATTGCTTGTAAAGGGTTTTTTGGGGCAAAACTCATCTGTCCTTTCACAGTGTGTGCAGTCTCCCTCCTCAGGTTTTGATGTGCTCAGCAAGACACGGGTGTGGGGTGGGTTTGATTTGATCTTTTTTTTTTTTTTTTTTTTTTAAGTTAATGACATTTGAGGCTTCCCTGCTCCTTGGTGTCCCCCCAGGGCAGCGCTGCCTTTCCTGCCTCCTCCAGAGCAGCGCTTTGAGCTGTGGAGCCAACGAGGCACCGACTGCTTTCAGGAGTACAGATGAATTTAATAAAGGTCTGGGCGAGTCCGTGAAACCGCGGCTGCCTTGTGGCACCTGCAGCCCCGGGCTGGTTCGCTTATCTCTCCCTTATCGATCCCTTATCGCTCCCTTATCGATCTGTTTATCTGGGGGCTGGGAGCGCCGCAGCAGCGCGGACACCGATGGCGCTGTTTGGGTGAGAAATGGGATTTGCCTCTCTTCCACTGCTCTCTGAAGCATGAGATGCTCATTTTTTAAAAAGCACGGATGTCTGGGAGACTCGGTTCCTTTATGTTCCCTGCTGCGCTGAGCTGCAGGTGGAAATGTTCCCAAAAGCCCAAATCCTGCTGTTAAACTTCTGTGTTTGGCTTGAAACTCTCGAGGAAAATGCTGCTTTCCAAAACCCCATTCCTGCCTTCCTTCATGTTAAAAACCAAAGTGACAAAGGTGCATTGGGCACGGGCTCCAGCCCTGCCCCGTGGCTGGAGGGGCTCAGGGTGACCTGTCCTGGCTCAGCCGGGTCTCCCTGAAGGGCTGCACTCTGGAAAATGGGATTTTCTTGCCAGTCCAGTGCCTGAGGGCTGGGTGGTGCCCTAACTACCTAAACTGAGAAAGTTCCGTTTTTAGAGAATAATTAAAATCTCTCATGCAATATATGTGTTTAAAGAATCCATTAGCAAAGGGAAGATTTTACCCAAGTTTCTATCGACAGTAAACCATGGTTGAAATTTGCCATTTCTCTTTTCTGTGTCCTGCTGGGTGTTGAGTTTTCTTTGGTAGCACATCCTTACCTGTCAGGCAGAGCTGAGTCAGACCTCAGCTCACAAGCCCACGTTTAGAGTTGTCCCCAGTGTCCCTCCCCTGCCCTCCTGAGGGCCAGGAGCAGCATTTTGTGTGGCTGCAGTGAGGGGTACAGGACATCACTGTGCTGGTGATGCCTCGTGGCCCCAGCACCCCAAGGCCCTGATATAGAATTGTAACAAATAAATACATGTGTTAGCACCAAAGCCTTTTCCTACACATGGTAGATTCAAGCCTGGTTTGCTCAGCCACTCCATAGAGAGCTTTGTTTTCCCATCCAGTCATGGGGTATCTTTTTTTTTTTTTTTAATTTATTTTTTTGAAGACTCAGCAGCAGCCTTTGAGGGTGAAACCACCAAACCAGCACCCATGAGTGGAGCTGGCATGGCTGCTTATCCTCACTCCTCCTGGTGCTTGAAATGGAACAGAAATCTAGGTTTCATTATCATAGCAGGCTGTGGGAAGGGTTAAATTTGGATTTTTGTGATGTGAGGTGTCACTCAGCAGCCTTGGTTTGGGCTGTGAGAGGGGCAGAGCAGCCCCTGCTCACTGTGTCTGTACAGGCAGAACAGTGCAGGTCAAACTGAGTTTGATTTGCAGCACCTGGCTGTGCCAGCTGGGCATCTCCAACTCCTGTTGCTTATTTTCTCAGCTTTAACCTCCATTTTCTCCTCACAAGTTGTTCACAGTTGCCACTAATGCAATTTGTTTAATTTAAATTGATATTAGGAAGAAATTCTCCCCTGTGAGAGTGGGCAGGCCCTGGCACAGGGTGCCCAGAGCAGCTGAGGTTGCCTCTGGATCCCTGAAGTGTCCCAGGCTGGGTTGGACAGGGCTTGGAGCAGCCTGGGACAGTGGAAGGTGTCCCTGCCATGTAGGGGTGGTTGGAACAAGATTCCTTCTAACCCAAACCAATCTGTGATTTTGTGGTTTGGGGACCAGTGGAAGTTTCAGGCTCTCCTTCCAAGGGCTTAATCTGGCAGTGAAAGATTTCCCATCAGAAATTGTTTAGAGAGTGCAGGATGGTGGCTTTCCAGACTTTGGGGTTTTAAGTGCAGAAGAGTTCCAGGAATGTCACCCCTTAGCAGCAGGGACAGCAATGTCTGCCCCACTCCACATCCCATCTCTGAGCCAGGCAAGGCCCACACTGGGATGGCTCAGAGGGCACCAGAGGCTCAGAAAAAAGGGAAAACAGAAGGATTGGGAATTGCTTAATTAGAAACAGTTTTCTCCTTTAATGTTCTGCAATTACTTTGAGGTCAGGAGAATTATTAGTAATATTAATGGCTGTATTTCCAGAGAACTAAAGTTAATAGTGCCCTAATTGGGCTGTACCGTCCAGCACTAATTGCTGAGGGCCAGCAGGCAGCTCATTAAGTCTTCCAGCCCTTCTCCCTTGGCAAATCTCATTTCTCCTGAGTCCACGTCCCAGATAATGTGGCTGCAGAGGGTTAAAGTGTGGGGATAAGCACACCAGACAACGAGGCTGAGGCTCTCAAGGACTCTGCTTTCAGCCTCCCAGCCATGGCAGTGACATCTTGGGCCTCTTGCCTTTGGTTTGTGTCCCCAGGTGGGCAGGGAGAGGTGTTTGCTGCTGGAGATGGGCCCAAGTGTAGATTTTTTGGCTCTGAGCAGGTTGGGATCTTGTTCCAAACCCCTCTGCCCTGGGCAGGGACACCTCCCACTGTCCCAGGCTGCTCCCAGCCCCATCCAGCCTGGCCTTGGGCACTGCCAGGGGTCCAGGGGCAGCCACAGCAGCTCTGGGCATCCTGTGCCAGGGCCTGCCCACCCTCCTAGAGGAGAATTCCTTCCCAAAATCCCCACTAAACCTACCCTTCATCACTCTGAAGCCATTTCCCCTTGTTCTATCACCACATTCCCTGGTCCAAAGTAGCCATATTTTCTGAAAAATCCTTTCCTTAGGATTTTTCTCCTGAGAAGCTGAGAGGCCTCAGGAACAAAATGTAAACAATGGTTATCTGCTGCTGTGGAATGCAACAGGTGCATCTGGGATTGGTCCATGTTGGTTGTTGCTAATTAATGGCCAATCACAGTCAGCTGGCTCAGACTCTCTGTCCAAGCCACAAACCTTTGTTATTATTTTTTCTTTTTCTATTCTTAGCTAACCTTCTGATGAAATCCTTTCTTCTATTCTTTTAGTATAGTTTTAATGTAATATATATCATAAAATAATAAATCAACCCTTCTGAAACATGGAGTCAGATCCTCATCTCTTCCCTCATCCTCAGACCCCTGTGAGCACTCTCACACCTCTCCAGCTCTTTTGGTCTCTTTTAGGTGCTGCAGGACTGGGTGCTCCAGCAGGGAAGTGCAGATGGTTCCCACAGGAGGACAGGACAGGGATTTTCCTCCTGCCAAAGGGGATGGATGAGCAGACAGGGATGTTGTGGCTGTGAGTGAACATGACCCAGGCATCATCCTGTCCTTTGGGGTGACCAGCAAAGGCAAAGCAATCAAAATACACTCAAAATACTGAAATAAAGAATTGAAAAGCTGCAGACAGGAGGGGTTCTTTCTTATTTTTGAGTTCTGAAATGCAGCAACAGGAAACAGAAGGGTAGAGACACAATGAAGTTCCAAACACGCCCATTTATGTTTGAAAAACATGACTAGGGAGGAAAAGAAAATCTCATCAGGTACAATTAGGTTCTCAAAATTACCAGTTTTATAAATTGCATGTATTTATGTGTGTGTGTGTGTGTGTATTTATATATATAAAAGCATTATATTTAAAAGATTAGTGCCCCTTCTGGCAAGGCATCAATGACAATTTTCCTCTCCTGTTTACCTCCACAATACAAAGTGAAGATTATCTCATTCCAACGTCACTCTATATAAATAGCACTGTAAAAGCACCTTTACAGGGCCAGTGTTTTGCTGCCATTTTATATTGTTCTGCCTTACAGAATTCAGATAAATGCTCCAAAATGCATTAAATGCTCCAATTTTGCCTTGGGGAGCAGGAAGGGGAGGCACAGAGTTGTTGCTGGGAAAGGTCCTGTGGCATTATGGAATTTTGCTTTTCTCTGGAGGTGTTTAACAGCAATAACAGGCAAGACTTTACAATAAATAGAATAATGCAGCCCTTGGGAATGTGCTGTACTCACTGTGCACTGTTTTAGCTTCTAACTCCCTCCTCCCACCCATGGGGCTGGCATGGAATCAGCCACTACACTTAGTGAGGATTTGGAGCAAAGGAGCTTTTTCACCTAAAGGCTGGAGCCAGCTGAGGGGGGGGAAAAAACCCCAACTAACCAAACCTAAACCAGCAACCCTTTCATTTTTATTCCCTTTTAAGCCCCAGCTCTTGGCAGGGTGAGTAGCAGATAATGGGATTGAAGGAGGTGCCTTTCCCATGCAGGTGTTCTGCAGATGCAGCAGCAAACAGGGATGGCCTCTGGGAGGGGTTTAAGGGCTGGCCAGCAGCAAAGGTGAGGGCAGTGGAATCCCAGTGAAATCCCAAATCCTCCCTGCATGGCTCCTGGCTGCTCCCCACAGAGCAGGGGTTGGATCTTTGCTGCCCACATGGGCTTGTGAAATGCCCAACTACTCCTCTCACACCCCTGTGCAGATGGACCACACTTGTGTTATTAAATAAAGCAGCTATTAGCCAGCTCCTGGAGCTGGGGGGTTTTGTCTGGCCAGGTTGGGGTTTTTGGGGTTTTTTTGGGTGGTTGTTACTGGTTTTTTGGTTTTTTTGTTTGAGGTTTTTTGTGGGTTTTTTTGGGAATTTTGTTTTGTTTTTGTTTTGAGTTTTTTGGGGGGTTATTTTTGTCTTCTTGTTTCTGCTCTGGCACTCCAGAGAGATTTATAGAAACAACATCAAAAGGCCTGAGAGTGGAGGGGATGGATGTGCTGAGCTGACCACTGGCCCCAGGATTTGTCAGGCTGGTATTTATTACAGCAGGGGAGGTGACAGCTATGTTAAGATCAAACTCAAAAGTCAACAGTGAAATTGCATCAAGGCTGACAACTTTCAAGCAGCTTCCCAGTAATCCCTGCTCCTTCCCTCTGACAGCAACAGGACAGGGGAGAGATAAATTAGGAGGCAGCAAAATGCACCAAGAATACAGGAACAAAAGGCACAAGGGTCTGTGCAGGCTGTGATGTGGGAAATACTCACAGGGCTGAAGGCTGCTCGTGTGCCCATGGCCTCAGATGTCTGGAAAAGGGAGCAGCATCAAAGGAGAGGTGGCTGCCACCGCAGCTCCAAGTGCTGCTAATCTGCTGATAAAAGGTGTGAGCCGTGGGCAGCTGCAGGCCCGGCCAGAGGGAAAAATAATTCGGGATGCTTAAGGGAAGAGACTGGAATGACAATGACTTTATCCTGTAAAATCTCCCATTAGGAGTTGAAAACCCAAAGACAGAGGCCAGGCAGTAGTGAGGAGGAGGGAAGGTGAAGATTGTTTTTGTTTTATATTCCATAAGCTTCTCATACCAAACAAATTTACTGCAAAACAAGAAAATCAGTGGAAAAAAGCTGAAAACACAGGGTCCATTCTTTAAAAATACATGGATACACAACATTTACAAGATTTCTAAGTGCATATTTACACTGACTATTTTGTTTTCTTGCTAGAATTAAAGCTGCCATAAACCTTAAGGGCTGTTTCAAGAGCTGAATAACAAAACAGCCCAGTCAAAGATTACAAAATAAACTTGGATGGTTTAAATAAAGGGGGAAAAAAACCCCACGTGCTTCACTTCAATATAGATTCATATAGGAAAGATCATTCTCTTGACACACTGTCTATGGTTGTGAAATGGTAAACTTTAGTATTTTAATTCATCCTTTGATATTTAGGGTCCCAAAGAGAAGCAGCTGACTGGGCCCCTGTTAGACCACAAACCTGCTGGCAGGGAAACTGCTCAAAGCCATTTGCTGCCCCCCAAAAACTCTGCAAGATGATGGTGGTGGAAACCAAACTCTAAAACCAACTTAGAAGAAGATCTTTTTGAAAAGAAATGTATTTTCTTCATAAATACAGTACAATTACATTTTACAATGTCTTTTTACTTCCTAGACATAAAACCACTAACTTTTACAAAAGAGTTCCTATACAAATACATGAAAAGAGACCCTGCCCCCCTCCCCAGCCCCTGGCACAGGGCACTGCCAGGGCAGCAGGGTGAATCCAGGGTAAACTGTGCCAGCCCTGGCGAGGGGCAGCTCAGCCACCCCGGGCTGCTCCTGCCCTGGGCACTCTGGGATTGGGTTTGTCTGGTGAGAATTTGGGTTTGCCTGGTGTGAATTTGGGTTTGTCTGGTGAGAATTTGGGTTTGTCTGGTGAGAATTTGGGTTTGCCTGGTGTGAATTTGGGTTTGTCTGGTGAGAATTTGGGTTTGCCTGGTGAGAATTTGGGTTTGCCTGGTGTGAATTTGGGTTTGCCTGGTGAGAGTTTGGGTTTGCTTGGTGAGAATTTGGGTTTGCCTGGTGAGAGTTTGGGTTTGCTTGGTGAGAATTTGGGTTTGTCTGGTGAGAGTTTGGGTTTGCTTGGTGAGAATTTGGGTTTGCCTGGTGAGAGTTTGGGTTTGTCTGGTGAGAATTTGGGTTTGTCTGGTGAGAGTTTGGGTTTGCTTGGTGAGAATTTGGGTTTGCCTGGTGTGCAGAGCCTTGGTCCGGGGGTGTCACACATGTCCCACACACTGCTGGCCCCTGGAGCAGGACGTGGCCTTGGATATGGGCCTGGATAAAACTCAGTGTCCCCCCAACTCTGAGAGTGTCCCCCCAACTCAGGCAGCCCCAAAAACCAAAGCAAAGGCCATGCTCAGCTTCCAGCACAGCCCACACAGGCAGAACTTCAGCCCAGCACACGTGGTGAGCTCAGTGTCCCCCTGCAGACTCCTCACACATCCCCTTGAGTCCCCAGACACTAAATCCCTGCTCTAACCCCCCAGGAGCTGCAGGTAGGAGCTGTTTAATTTAATAACAACCTTGGGCCAGGTGGAACAAAAGTCTCTGGATCTCAGGCAGTTCCCACAAAGGAACTGCCCAAGGGAAGGACTTGGGAGATTGGCCTTTCTGTAAGCAGTGAAAGGAAAGAGGAAAAATAACTAAACTTCATTTTCTTGTTTTGCTCTACAAAGAAGATGTGGCTTTCTTTATAAAAGCTACAATTCTGCTTCTAATACCCGAGTTTAAGAAAAACTCTTAGTCTAAAATTTTGGTTTGCAAAGGTCGTTGCAGTCATTGTTAAAAACCACTTTCTACTAGAAATAAGCTCTACAGAAGGCAAAGGAACTAGGTGTGCAGTTTGTCTCCTTAAAGCAGGTTCTGTTTTAAAAACAAAATAAAAATCTGTACAGAGACTGAAGACTATGGTACACATCTTCCTCAAAGCAAGCAGCTCGTTTACATTCACATCAGGATGGCTCTGAGGAAGCTCCAGGGGAAGAATACATTCCTGATGGCTCCCAAGAAACAACCTCCAGCTTCCACAGCAAAGTTTTGGGGGTTTTGCTTTTTTGGAAGAAATTGAAATTACAAAATAGGGCAAAGAGCCCGACCTAAGCAGTGTGAAACTGCATCATCTTCCAAAATGACTTCAGTGGGTAAGGAACTGCCAAGGCTGCTGCAGTCCTGATGGTTCAGGCTGTCAGAGACAGCCTGGCTTCCATTTCTGGAGGAGATCATTGCTGTATTTTATTCACAAAAAGCTATCATGTCCTTTTTGATTTGTAAAAATAAAATGCAGTGGCACTCCACTTGAAAACAGTGAGCTGCAGGGAGGATAAACCAATTATTTTCACCTGAACAGCCAGTACTGATTGGGGAAAATCAGTTTTCTGAAAGAGGTTTTATCTGTAAAATATCCAAAATTTCCCAGACATTATAGAATTTATGTGAATCAAGAGAGTTGTAACTGTTTATTTAGAGCCCTACAGTCATAAAACTTCTTTCCAGATGCTGAAATGTATTTGTAATGATGGAATATTACTTTTCCTGACTCTAAAGGAAGAGAAAAGCATTCAGTTCTCCCCCCCCCCACACTGCCACTCAATGGCATTTGATTTCCCTTGCTCATTTTAAGCCAAATTCACAAAATATAATCTAGATACTTATGTTGAAATGTCAGAAAGGTGGACACCTTGAGCTAATGAGAAAAGCTGAATTTTTAACAACTGTGGAGGAGGAAGAGAAATCAAATCATCCAGGGTGGGCATTACTTCATAAAGTGGGATGGAATTAAGCCAAGAGAAATAAAAACAAGACATTCTCAGGGATGAGAATGAAGTGGTGGTGGACAGAGTGCCTGGAAAAGAGCTGGGAATGGCTCAGAGGGAAGGGAGGTCTGGAACTGCCTGGACAGACAGAGCCTGGCAGTGCCTGGCTGATGGAAGGGGTTTGTGCCTGGCCACAGCATCTCCCAGCCCACCCTGGCCCCCTCTGCCTTCTGCAGGACTGGGAATGTGGCCTGAAGGTCCCTAAAAGCAGCAAAGCTGCCAGAAATGATGGGAAATGTTCTCCTTGGATTGGAAGTGATTGTTATCAGAAGGAAAGCTCAGGGCTGAGCTTTAGGCACCACCTGTCCCCTCCCACTGTGGATCTCCTGTGATCCCTGGTGGTTTGGTGAGGCCACTTCACTTGAACACCACAGCAGCAGGGTCAAACAGGAATTAAAGACATTCACTAACTCTGTGACAATTAATTGCTGGATTTCCTTATTTCTGGGGTGAAACGATCTGAAATGAAAATTTTGCTACTCTAATGCTGCACAGAAAGCTGAAACTAGCCAGGTTCCCAGTGTGTGACCACTGGCTAATGAAATATTTTAATTTTCAAGTACAAAAAAAGAGTAGGTTTTAACAGAAATTAATATTGAAGTGTTTTAATAAAATGCAAAGACAGTAACAAAAAATACTCATGTACTTCTATTGGTCTTAATATCTCCTTATAGTTTCTGTAACCAAAGCACTGCTGCATCTGTGCTAGTTCCCAAAAATCTGGAAGTGAACCTCATGACTTAAATATGTAACTTTCTTCTGTAATGCCTCTGGGACTTTCTTTAAACTGCTCTCTCCCCTCAGATGAATTAAAGAACTATTTTGAAAGGAGAGAATCTGCCATCTGAACCTTTACACAGAGCTTCTCTTTAAACCTCTACCTCTGAGGCTTTGCTATGTGAAAAAGAATCCAGTCTCTCCAGAAAGGAGGGATTTACAAACTTGAAGGGCATTTGAAATACAGAAAAGTCTGCTACAGAGAAAAATCTCCACAGATGCAGTAGATTAAGTTGTTACATCTACAATAGGGCTTCCCACTTGAGCTATGGTAAATTTGAAGTAGTTTCACTAAAGCCAATGGAATTATGATGTCAGAAATCTGATCTAACAGATCAGGGCTGGGCCTGTAAATTCTCCTTATTAATTTATGTAAAACATGAATGCAATATATTATTTACTATCCATTGTAAAAATTATTGAAAAAGTACTTAAGTATAAAAGTGTGGCAAATCTTAAAAAAGGAACTACAAATATGAAATGTGACATTAATCACCAGAGTAGTTTGTTTTAATAACGAAATAATTAAAAAAGAAGTTTGGGAAGTAAAAAAAATTGTTACCACACTGAAAATGGACAACTTTTCAGCCTATGAACATGAAACACCTACTCTGAGTTCTTACACTGAGAGGAAAGAGGAAGTGAAAGGGAAACCTCCCTTGATCACAGCTCAGATTTGTCAAAGCTCCCCAGAACAGCTGCACTCCAGCACCATTAGGTGATGCTCACAACCACGTCCCTGGCTCTGATCATTGTAAGGCCATTAAGCTCACCTCACTACATTCAAGCTAGACAAGTATCAGCACCTGTGAGAGCAGGTACCTCTGCTTAAGAGACTTTCAAAACACTGAAATGAAATATCAGATGTAGTGCACCTAAGGTCTAGTTTTTTTCTCCAGATGTTACCAGATCCAGTATTTAAAAAATAAAGGGGGAAACTTTCAAAGAACAAGTGTTACGGGTTTTTTATAATTTAGAACAAATTATAAATTAACCTGTCCAAACTTTTGAGACATAATATACAAGAGCAAACAGCTGAGTGTTCTTTTATTACTCAGGTACTACATTTTTGTTTTTCCCAATAAAAATGTCTTTTAAAAATTTCTTGCTACTTGTTATCCCAGCTCAGATCCTGGCACAGCCTTTCAGATGAGGTATTCTACCATCTCTCCATCTGGGAGGTCCTGCCCCACAGTCTGAACAGGGGCTTTTCTTTCAAGAGTGCTGGAGTGGAAGAGTGGCCCATCTATGTGGTGAGGAAAAACAAGAGACAATTAAAGGTGTAACTTCAATCAGGTTAGAAATGTGACATGAACATTTTAAGTCATCTTGTATCATTGGCTAAAGACAGCTAATAACTTATTTAGTTTGAAAAAATTCAATTCCCATGTATGCAGCCAGACAAATAAAGCAATTTTATCAAATTCCCTTTGGGTACCTCCCACTGATACACAAATCCACACAAAACTGGAGTGACTGCATGTAAACCAATGCAGTCAGGGTGGATTTTCACCACCAGACCTGTTCTCCCTCAATACCCATTAAACAGCACAGCATGGGCAGGAGGCAGAGCCCAGCCAAACACTGTCTGCCATGAAGAACAACAGCATTGTAATGTGGCTGTAAGGAGAAGAGGCAAGGTTGTGTAATCTGCATTGATTTGGCAGAGTGGGCTGGAAAATGAGCAGCTCCTGCCAGCTGGGAGCTCTGTGGGAAGCAAATTCAGCTCCTGGGACAGTCACTGTCAACTGGATCTCCAAGGCTGAAGCTGCTCCTGTGACTGGGGTGGTACCAAGACAGCTTTATTGTGATAGCTCCCTCTCCTCCTTCTCCCTCCCCCTCTCTGAGTCCACCTGCCTTTGGATGCCCCCTCAATGCAATAGCCAGTTTGAACAGCCCATTTCCCTGTGTTCAAACCCCACATCCTACTCACAACTCACTTCAGAGCAGACACTGACTCAGAGACTGCCCAGGGATTTGCATCTCCCTGTTCTCAATTCTCAAATCTTGCTGCACCTCCCTGCCCAGTGTGCCCACGCTTGTGCTGCCACTCCTCAGGCTTTTCTTTTATTCCTTCAGTGTGTTTGAGACCACTCAATCACACTTGTCCTCACAGAAACTAACCCCAGTTTGCCTGGAGGGAGGAAGGGAGGTCAGGGCTGCCCCAGAGATGGTGAGTGGGTGGCAGGGTGCCCCTGGCACGGGGCTGAGCTCTGTTACCTGTTTTCTCTGCACTGTAGCTCAGGTTGGTGCTGGGGAGTCGTGCTGGGGTGGGAGCTGCAGGGGAAGGAGCAGCTTTGCCCTGCTCACTGCCCCTGTCTGTCTGGGTGCTGCAGTCTCTGCTGCCTGTCTTGGAGTGGGCTGACAGCAGTGGTGTGGAGGGCAGGACAGGAGAGGGGGTGGAGGGGATGGATTCAGAGCGATATTCTGTTCCCAGCAGAACACCTGTGTGGGAAAAGGGAAGGAAATGTCACAGTCACAGAAAAATAACTGGTATCAGCTCTGCACCACTCTGCACTGATTGCTGCAGGAGCTGGAAAGTGCTCCTTCCCTCAGGAGGCAGCACTGGTTTGCCTTTGCACAGCACCTTCCTCCCCTGGGTGCTGAAGTACCTGAGCAAGAGCAGTGTCCCCATGTTGCTGCTTGCAGCTGGGCACTAATCTGCACACTCTGAAATCACCTACAACACGTCCTCATTTACATTTCAGGGGTTTTTACTCTCAGTTCTGGGCCTGTCTTCTCCCAGGGAAAAAAAAGGTCACCTGGGATTTGCTTTGTTACAGCTCCATTTCTCAGAACAATGCTGTTGAGCCATTCCAGACAGGAGTCATGTTGCTGCAGGCACAACACTACAGGATGGAAATCCTGATTAAAATCTCTGCTCCAATTCAAGGAGACTTTACACCACTGTAACACCCAGCTGAAAGCAAATGCTTGGGAATCCTGAAAACTGTATCCCAGACATCCCTAAAGTCAGGTGGCCAATTGGGAATAAAGGTTTACATATTTAATGGCAAAGCCTGAGTATCAGAAGTCACTAATTCTCAGAAGTGATTAAAATAAGCAGCTATTTCCAATGTGTCCCATCCTACAGCCAGCTTTACTGCAGGCCAGGCCAGCTGCCCTATCTGTCCAACACACCCTCCTGTGCTGCTCCTGCCTCCCCTCCAAGCTGGCTCTGAATCACAACTGCCACTGGTATCTGGAAATTACCCAGGCTGCCCTTCCAGCTCTTGTCCTCCCTCTTCTCCTCCAGGATGGGGGTGCTGCTCAGGGTTGAGGAGTGGGACAGCAAGCCTGAGCCAGCGTTGGAGATGGACATGAGGGACTTGGCAGGTCTCATGGAGGAGAGCTGCTCTGTCTTGCCAGGCTCCTTGCGGGAGCGCTGCTGCAGCACTTTGATCATGGCGTCCTTCTCGATGATCTGGGCGTGCAGGGTCTTGATCCTTTGGGGCAAAGAAAAAGAACAGTTTAAGTGTCTCCCATCTCCCTGGGCTGAGGCCTCAGTGTCCCCATGGCTGTGATTAGGGCTCCACATGGCACTTGGAGAGGTGGAGGGAGGATGCCAGGAGATTGTCCTGGGCACTGGCTGCTCTCTGGCCCACAGAGCAGACCATGTGAGATACACCCACCCCCCTCTGGCTACTGGAAACTGCTCTCAACAGCCATGGAAGGAGCTCTGAAACAAACCTGAGGAAAACATGAGACCAACAGAAAGAATTAACACATTTTGGGTAGTCTGCACTGGGGGTCTAACCCCAGGGAAAACAGCTCTGTGAGCCTGTTAAAGGATGGCTGGAGCCTGGGGTCTGATGAAGATGTCATGAAGAGAGAAGAGGAACAAGCTAGATGCAAAAAATCTAAGACAAGACTTTTTTGCATTAGCCCTCAGTATCAAGACAGGTTTTGGATTGCTGTGTTTATACTTCCTTGGCCAAATGAGTGTCTGGCATTTGACATGGCTGCTGCTGGTGAAGACACAAGAATTTCTGGTTCTGAGGAGTCTACCCAGGCAGTTCATGTCAAATCCCTGTCCCAAAGAAGCCAGACAGGACCAAAGTGCACTTTACCTTCCCTCCATGTCGAGACATCTCCTGTTGGCCAGCAGGATCTCCTCCTCCTCCTTCTGGATGCGAGCTTCCAGGGAGGTGTCATAGCTGGGGTTGGGCGAGTGGTTGATCACCGTGGTGTCCCTGGAACAAGCAGCACAGCACATGAAGGACCTGCTAAGTTTGCTGCTTTCCCCCCTGCAGCACAAAAGTACTGCTCAAATGGAACAAACATGGATATCCACTTTTTTTTTTTTGAGTTTAAGCTGGCTCAATGTCTTCCAAAAATCCAGCTCCTAATTTTGTTTGTGTCCTAGTGAAGAGGGATTACAAAAAGATGCAGATCATTACAACAACAACCTCCTGTCCATTTTGGGACAGTGCCTCATCTAAACTGAGTCACTGCACTACTCTGAAGTGATCAAGGAGGCAAATCCAAGGACACAGGGAGGGGAAAGGAACACTGGGCACTTTTCTCCAAGTGAGAGAAAAGTGAGAGTTTTCAGATTAAAAGTTTTTTCCCTTCTCCTTCCAACAGTATCATACAGGGGATGTGAATATCAAAGGGAACAAGGCATGGAAGTTTCTTAAGCAGTCTTAAGCAGCTTGGTCCAAAAAATCTGTAATAAGGTGAAAAGAGTTCCAGACTGATTCCATAGAAGGCCTAATGTTAACACTGTGATAGTTGGTCAGTCCACTAACCAAATAATGAGTATTTCATTCTGCTTGTGAATGTGGCAGGGCATGAGAAGATCCTTCACCAAAGAAACCCAAACTGACCCAGCTCCTGCCTCTAAAGCATCTTTCCTGCAACCTCAGCTTCCCAAGGGATGCCAGCTTCCACTGTTAAAGGAAAGAAATCTGGACAGTGTTGATGAGGTTGCCACTGGAATTAGTGGAATCTAGATGGAAATGGAAAAGCAGAGGCTCTTTCCTGACTGGACAACATTCTTGTTCATTTAGTGAAACCTGAGCAGGCCCAACACATCCCCTCCCAGTCCATGATAAACAATAGACCAGGCCCCAACTTATCAGCCCACGCTGAAAATATAACATGGCCTCTGAGCACAGGCAGCAGCTGGAGCCTTTAGGGAATCTCTGGGGAGGTGGAAAACAGTGCACAAGAAGCATCAATACCCTAAAATAACAGCTTCCTTCTGGAGCAAGATAAGATAAGTCTTTAAACACTAACACAGCAGATCTGCAGCTTCACCCCTGTAATTCCAGTGTGATCTTACAAGCTGGGAAGGCAGTTGTGATAACATCCCTATCTGGATTTGGCTCATGAAATAATCTACAAGAAAATCTGCTGTCCAGAACTATAAACTAGTGAGCAATGAAATGACATGCAAGCAAGGCCTAATGCTAAGGATTTACACACCTCAGCTCTTGTTTACCAACCAGCTGAGGCACTTGGCCTATTCACAGCCATAATAAGTGTTTCTGTACAGTTGTCTTGAAATGGGAGCTTGTTACCAAATTTCAGACACCCTTCCCACCCCCACAAGCAGTGCTTTCCATACACAGCAGAATGTTTTGAGCAGAATTTCCTAGTAGATGCTTCTGGTTAGTAACTAGACAATACCACAAAGTAATTTGCAAAAACATTCTGGAGAACAAGGAAGCCATTCAGGGTGAATGATGTGAATCACCAAGCTCACCCCATCTCACATGACTTCAGCAAGGACTGATCCCTGTTTTAAAAATAAAAAACCCCTAAGCCTCGTCCCCTTTGAATCAACAGCATCTAGGAATGGCTCAGAACAATTTTAGTTTGGAAAATTGATCCTGCATGTGGAGGAATCTTCCCCTGGAAAAACATTTCTGATTGTTGGCAATTGCACAGCTCCCAGGAAGAGCAGCCAAGCTCCACTTGCTTGCAGAGCTCTGAGGAGCTGTTCAGACCACAGGATGAGCAATCATAGGAGGATGGCATGACAACATTCCTGGGTGGGAAATATGACATTCAACTGGAAAAAGAAAATAATCCCAGCCCTGTGAAAAGTCCCATTTACCTCTGAGCAGCCACAGTTGCAGCTGCATCCAAAGCAAACTGTCTCATCACACTTTCCTCCAGGTATTTCTGTTCCCACTTGGTCATGTCAGCTTCCAGAGCAAGGATCCTCTCCTCCTTCTCCCGCAGGAGCTCCATCAGCGCTGTGGCGTTGTACTCAGAGACATTGGCAGCCTGAGATGTGCCCTGACGCTGATCCCCAGGAGCAAAGGAACAAACCAAACAAAAACAGGAGTCTCAGGATGCAGCTGTAAGGCTCAGGGGTGGCTGGTTTGCTTTTTGTCACTGGTTTGACACGAGAACCCCCCAGAGGGAAATGCAGTGGCTTTATGCTGTGTTGGGCAGGGTAACAAGAAAATACCTGAGATGCAAAATAATCCTCCCAAGGCCTTTTTTCCCCAAAAGTATCTTTTTTTCCAAAGATGTATATTTGGGCCTTTCCAAAGTCCCAAATATGCATCCCAGAGCTGGACTGTGCTATAGAGGTGTGATGTGCACAGCCCTTCCATAATGCCTGGTGTAACACAGACTGACTCCCAAGTGTTCAGCAAGGCACTGACTAGTGTCATCCCTTCAAAAAATACATCCAAAAATTTTAAAAGCACTTGATTACTAAATTAATATGATCAGTGTATAGCTGGGGACTGAAATCATTCTGTTTTAAAGCAAGATTTGGAAGGCAAGCAGTGTTCCCTCTTACAGTAAGGAAGCATGGAGATTTGCTTAGATAATAGTTCAATGAATAGAAGTTGCAGTTTTATATGGAAGTCTCATATGGGATTAGCAAGACATTTGACTTAAAAAAATAAATAGTTTAAAGGAATAAGAATAGGGCAGACTAACTATTTTATGCTGAGCTCAGAATTTTAACCATGACAGGAAACCAATTTTGGTGTTGACTCAGGCTCAATGTAAAAAGTTGTGGGGTTTAGAATACCTGATCTTCCAAAAGTGTAACAGAAAAGTTTAGCAAATTACTGTAACTCCTACTAAAACCTACACAAACCCCCAAGATTTAAATATCTATTTCTATGCAGAGATGGAAGTTAGGGGATAAAAGCAAGCTGAAAATAAATGTGATTTAGAGCACAGGCCTGCATCATATTTCCAGTAAAATTCAGACACCTGACAGTTCATCTGTATTTAACATAGGCTAAAGTTAATGCAATTCTTAACACATCTGCACAATCTACTTCTCATTCATTCTTTTCACTGAAAAAGACTCATAATAATATTACAATACAGTCTATATGAAACTCCCATCTATTTCCATCAACTGCATTTATAGAATTGGCTTTGCTAGTTTAATCTTGTGTGCTTTTTTAAATTCAAAAGGTTTTTGAAGGGCCTCTTTTCAGGCCAGTTGTTAATGAATTTTATGTAACATCACAAACTGTGAACAAGAATTTTTAAATAATTTCAAATAACATAACCATGGTATTTAAAGGTACAGCAGCATGTAGCTATGAGGTGATTTCTGATCTTGTCACAGGATGGATCCTCTATTGCTCCTTATCTAAATTTTCTGGTTGAAACAGAATTAAATCAGGTAAAAGCAATACAACAGCCAGGAAAATCCATGAATCTAACTAGTGAAAAAGAAGGTTTTTAAGAACCCAAGATAAAAGATGCAGTGCCTTTCTCCTGTGTGAGGGGCAGGAGCCAACAGGGCCAGGGGTACCTGCTGCATGCGCAGAGACTCCAGCTCCCTCTCCAGCCGGGTGCGCAGCCGGTGCTCCAGCTGCTCCCTCTTCTCACACGCTGCCTGCAGCTGAACCAAGGCCTGCTGCATCTTCTCCACCTTCTCAACATAGACCTGCTTCTTCTTCAGCTGAAACAAAGCAAGAAAAGGCAGCATAAACAATGGGAATGAGCGAGGGAACTTCGGGCTTTGCCACCAGCCGGGAAGAAAATGTCCAGGTGATTTCCAGCACCTGAAGGGAACCCACAGGAGAGACACAGGACAAGGGGAAATGGTTTCACATAGCCAGAGGGCAGGCTTAGAGGGGATACTGGGAGGAACTCTCCCCTGTGAGGGTGGGCAGGCCCTGGGACAGGTGCCCAGAGCAGCTTTGGCTGCCCCTGGATCCCTGGCAGTGCCCAAGGCCAGGCTGGACAGGGCTTGGAGCAGCCTGGGACAGTGGGAGGTGTCCCTGCCATAGCAGAGGGTTGGAATTGGATGATCTTGAAGGTCCCTTCCAGCCCAAACCATTCCATGATTCATGACAGATTCCATGCTGTCAGAGGGCCCTGACCTCCTGCTCTGGCCTGGCCACTCAGGAAGTTCCAGCTCTGTCCCAGCTCTCCTTTCCTGCTGGGTGTTTTTGTCCTTTTTGTCCTCAGTGACCCCCTGGTAACGATGGGGAAACAGAAGAAATTATCTGTGGCAAATGTTTGAGAGCAGCAATGGACTAGAAAGGGCACCAGGGACTGAAACAGAGTTTGAGTGACTTGACACACGTTTCCAAGGTAACTGCAGCAGTGTTTAGAACTGAGCCCCAAGTTGGGAACACTCTCAGTGCAGAATTGAAAATTGCTGGCAGCATTTTTACAAGATTAAGCAGAAACTGAATCAAAATTTGTAGCATCCTATTGCTCTCCAATCACAACAAAATAATAGGATCAAAGCACACACCAGCCATGGCCCAGGCTCTCCCCATGCCAGGTTTATCCAGGTTTATCCCAGCAGTCTGGACATTCTTCTTGGCCTGAGAGGTCCACTGCCCTTCCATCCTCCTCCACTGTTTATCCTGCAAACCAAGCTGCCACTCTGCCTCACAAGAAGCAACAAAAAGTACTACACTGAGCCCCAGTAACTGTCTTAGCAAGGTAAATCCACAGTTCATACAGAATAAAAATGAACTAAAATATTACTTTAAAAAATAAAATAAAACATATCCAAGACCCAGTTATATTCAAATATAGGGAATACTGCACACCTGTGGGCATTATTTTCTGTTTAGGAAAAGATTAACAATTGCAATTAGCTGGCTCTGTGCAGCAAATCTGGGGCACTGCTTTTCTAACTCTGATTGTCATAAACCCTGAAATACAAAAATAGCAGGAAGAAGGCAACTTTTCCCAACAGTCAGAGCCAAAGCTCTAGACAAGCACCACAATGCAAAACACAGACTCCCTTATGTGAGTTCAAAGAGCTGCTCTACAGCTTGATGGAAGAAAAGTCCACTGAGGGATATTAAAGACAAAAGACACCACTTTTGGCTCAGGAAGTCCTTCTTGGAAGTGGAAAATATTCTGGGAAAGCATCAGGGCTGGCTGGCCCCATGCTGACAGTGCTCCCCAGGAATCTGCTCTCAGCTTCAGCACACACAGGATACTTTGATCTGAACAACACGAGCTGCTCTTACATCACACCTTTGCTCCAAAAAGGTCTTATCATGTGTTTCTTAAAAAATTTCCCCTTTTCTCACTCCTGTTCCTTCAGGCAATGCAAAGAGCAGAGACAGAAAAATCTCCCAACAATATTAATCTCAGACATAATATCCTTTTCTTCTCTCCATAAAGTCAGCAGGCATCTAATCTCACAGCGTGAATGTTGCAGCCTTAGAGGATTTTCCCCAAACAAGAATTTTACAATAAAAGTTACAACAAACAGTGAGCAATCCAGCCAAAGGACTTCCCACCAGTGCATGTACAGTAGAAAGGTATTTTTATTCTTTGATTGCTCAAGATTTCAAGCTCGTTTGGAATGGGAGGGATGAGAACATTTAAATGTAACCTAATAGTCCATTGCTGCTCTGCAGAAAATCAATAAATGTGTTATACTTAATAAATTTTTTTATTCCAGGTCATAGTACTTCATAACACAAAGTTTATCAGATTCCACTTAAATGTGCATTAATGCACCAGTTTTAAACTTTGATTAAGAGCAGCTCAAAGTAGCCAAAAGAGATAAATAGAGGGTCAGATAGAACCCAGAAAATGGAGAGCACTCAGTATCTTGGGTTTTGACCTGGACAAGAGTGAGGAACAACTTGATAAACTCACTAGCAGTGAAATACCATACACTGAGCTGAAAAATAACCTCTTCAAAACCAGCTCTCCTCCCTCTCTCTTCTTTATAAAAGAAGTTAAGGATGAGGTGATGGACATTTGGTCTCATTACCTACTGCAAAGCATTTCAATTCCTGAGCAGTTTTTTAACACACAGGTAAAATCCTGCAAAAGCAGCAACCAGCAACATTTTACAGTTTCTCAATTAACCAACCTGACTATGCATATGTGTGGATTAACACTCTGGCCTGCATTCAATGAATACCAAGAGCCCAGCCAAAAAAGCAGAATTAGGACACAGAAATTCCACTGAAACATCCACTTTGAACGTTCTCCCATCAGCCAAACCTGCAGGTGAAAAGTTGCAACACAAGCTGTTGCCCAAGCTCCCAGCACTGCCTGCACACGCCTGGCTCGGGCACCAGCCCCAGAGTACAGGCACAGCTTGTTCAGTGGCTTTGCAGAAAGACAACATTTTTGTATCCCTTCACCAGATGCACTTCATCTTCCAGCATCAGGAGGAATTAGGAATGGTGGAAGATTTAGGGCTGCTGTGTGTATTCTTTTCAACAGCTTAAAACCGGAATTAATGCACAAATTCTTCAAATGATTTTCAGGTTTTTGGAACTCAGGTGCTCAGTAAGCTTTAAAGGCATGGGATGTGCTCCAGACAACTCAACTTTCCTGATGTCTTTTGTCAGAATTATCCTTTCTCTATAAGATAATCTCATTTCATGCACTTGCTGCCCTCAATGAAGTCACTGCATATTCTGGCACTCTCATTCATTTCCAGCTCTGCCACTCTGCTACTGCAAGTATTTGTGAGAAAAATTTACTTTTCTGTGAACCAGGATTCTCCAGAAGTGCTAGAAGGTAAATCTAAATTTATACATTTTTGGTTTACATCTCTCTGAGTGGATCTAACTCTCATTGTAGAGAGGATCAGGAATGATTCTTCCAAGCACAGAGGGATTTCATTACCAGAAATCAAGAGTATGATCTTGTTTTCCTAAGACAGGAATTGGAAACAATTTCCTGAGTATTGCCAAGGTGCTGAAGACATAACTAAGATGGGAAGAAGGAAAAAAGGCAGCGAGCTGAGGCTTGTTCTTGGTCATTTGCCATGGATTCCCCACCCTCCCTCTCCCAGCAAAGAACCAAAATTGGCTGCTCAGTGCCAAGGGCCACAGCAACATCTACCAGGGCAGGGATGGCATCAAAGGACACAGGAATTCTCTCCTCTGCACCAGGCCTTGCAGAGAACACGTGCTCCAGATAAGAGTTCATTCCTGAAGCTTTACAAGGATGCAGTCACACCCTTTGGGATGTAATTTTAAATAAATTTGACAAGATAGTAATTTTCCTTTTGATGGTACAGCATTTAACTAAGAAGCAAGCTCATGTTCACTTAATGTATCATAACTGCTTTGCCTCCAAGGGTGCTCTGAAAATGCAGAGCATTTTGCTAATGAGAATATCTTTATTTTAACACCTATTTATGATGTAAGATCTCAAATAACCTCAGTGCATGTCTGGAAGCACAGCAGGATGACTGTATCCACTCCCAGCATTTCCTTCAGCACAATTTCAATAATATCCTTATCATCTCCAGGTCAGTCTCTGACTGCTTTGGAAAATGTCCTAACCAAGCATCAGAGGTCAGGCTGTAATTCTAACTAAACCAATGTAAACAGGAGCAGCCACTCTCCAGCTGCCATTTACTACAAAGTTTGTGTAAATTCTGCAACAGGACTCAGGACAAGAAAAATAAAGATGACCATGGCTGACCTGGGCTCTGCAGAAATCCAGGGCACAAAGAGCAAAGCAATGCAGGGAATATCCCTGAAAGATTCCCTGGCTGCCTGATCAAGTATTTCCAGCTTCATTTAACTTCCCCTCTCCCTTGGCATGTCCTTGCATGGTCTAAAATCAATGGCCAAAGACAAGTTTTCCTCTCAGAAACAGGGGATATTTGATTATTAATGTAACTACCCAGCAGAAAAGGAATTAACAACATTCTAAAAGCCAAACAAATCCTGCTCCTCACTTATTTAGGCTTTGACAAACCATTCAATGCCTTCCAGGGACCCCAGGTCCTTGCAGAAGGAAGGCTCTGAGGAGGGCACAGAGGTTCATGGAAAGGGAGCAGGGGCACACAGGAATGAGGAATTTTCAGTCAAGGCACAAAGGAGGCTGTAACATCCTCCAACTGGAGCTGCTGTGCAGGACAAACACAGCCCTGGACACAGCAGGTGAGGGGGAAGGATCTTCTTTGAGGAAAGAGATTCATTGCTTCCAGATGAGTTACTCAGCAAAGATTTGTTGGTTTTTGGCTTGGTTTTTTTTTTTTTTTCTGGGGAAGAAGAGAAGACTTCCTGCACTGATTCAGAACTCTCCCAGGCATTTTGTCAAACCCAGCCATTACCCTCTTCATCTTGGACAGCTCCTATTTCAGCAAATTGGTAACACTCATCAGCATCTGCTTGTCTCCCACCCACTATTTCTGATGTCTTCAAAGTCCCTTGTTTAATATATTCAGGGTGTTTTCATAACATTCTGGGTTTATCCTAAAGCTGAATCCATTCAGATGCAGCTGAAAATGTGTTTCCCCACAAGAATTTGCCTGCTATGGCAGAAATGTAGTTAAACAAAAAAAAAAAAAGAAAAAGCCAGCAAGCACATTTACATCACCTCACCCTCTTACAGTTGGAATATATTCCTCTAGGATGCCTTTGAACCCTCAGTTTGTTTGAATTCAGGCCCAACAAGGCGCCAGTGGCCTCAGCAAGAATTCCTGCTGAAACAATTTGGTAACACTATCCCGTGCTAGGGAGCAGCGCCTGTGGCATGGCAATGTCACAATGTCGTCGCCCCGTTTGTTTGTGTTAAAATAAAGTTCTGACTCTCAAAACCACCACTGGAAAATCACTAACAGGCAGAACATGTGAGACAGTGACATGGCAATAAAAAGGCAGCTCTGTCACAAGAATGCAGCTCATTAGAGGGAAGCAGTTACAGGGAAAGCAGGGAGGTTTCTCTCCTCAGCACCCAATCCATCCAGCAGTGACAAGCTATCCAAAAATTGTCCCTTTTAGAAGCAACTCCTTCCTGAAAGGATTATTAGGTAGCTCTCAGAGTCTGTGTGAAACAAAGCTGTGGAGACCAGGAATATCTTTTTATAGACCCAGGGAAGTGACTGGAAAAAACTAGAGCAGGCATCAAGCAGACAGCTCTCCTCTGGGTCTCCTCCCTACAAGCCAGGGCTCTGTTCTGAAAGTATCTCAGGCACAGCAGAAAAAGTACAATAGATGTCATTGGAAATGTATTTTTACATTTCCCCCCAGACAGAACCCTCAGTGTTATCAGAAATTGAGCATTTTTTCTCTGCACAACAGCACAGTGAGAAATGAACACATTATCTCAGCTGGTATCTGCTCCATTTGGAATCGTGATGGCTGAAGGATCTATGAACTTCTAAACACAAGCAATTTTAGCAAAGATATTTCATTCAAACTCGTCCCCTGCTTTATCCCCCAGTTTCTACCCATTAGAGAGGTGGTCTGTCTCCTCCTCCCACTGCAAGGTGTGTGTCTGAGGATGGCAAAGAGCAGATATTTTTATCTTCCTGGTGCTTGTCATTATTCTTCAAAGCTGTCTCCTTGAGGCACTCAGTTAAAAAGTGATTTGTAAAGCAGTGGAGCAAAGGAGTACAAGTTACACTACTATTAAAAAACCCACAAACTTTTCTTAAGCTGAAATGTGGTCTTCCATGGTATAAATTAAACAGGGTAAGCAGAAATGACCAATTTGAGGGGAAAAAAAAAAAAGTAAAACCAGTAGCACTCGTAGCCTCTGCACTCAGCAGTTGTGGTTAGATAAAGTATTTGGCACCAGACTCCCTCCTGCAAGATCCCAAGTCTGGTAAGGACTGGCAGCAGGTCAGCATTTACTCAGTCAGGTGGGTCAGGATGGCCCTCTCTGCAAAGCCAGCAGCTCTGGCCCAGGCCCAAAGCAAAGCCCAGCCTAACTGCTCCAGGCTGTCAGGGTGGATGTGAGCAGATGGGGTTAAATCCTGTGTGAGCAGCCACAACCCTGCTGCCATCCCACCTGAGACCCTCACTAATGCTCCAAAATGAGAATTCTTCATTGCTTTAGCTCCAAATATTATCACTAACTCCTTCTGACTGTGATATACATTTTTAAGCCAACTTTCACTTTACCTCAAATATGTTCAATTTATGTCAAATGTATTACACGTAATGAAAATAATCTGAAGTTTTGATTTCAGAAACCACAGACCAATACTTGACTAGAAACAGTTTTAGTAAGCTGCTGATTTATGCAAAACTGTGGAACATTTACTAAAGGGAAGAACAAAAATAGAGAAGTGAAAATAGGGGTTAATAACTGTGTATCTTTATGGAGTGTAGAGAAGTAGTGAAGTTTAAATATTATATATAAAACATATACATACTTAGCAATTCTGTTCATAGACACATTTAAGTTTGCTTTAAATATTTATGAACACTCACCCTATTTTGCACTTTGCAGAAATAAACCCCTCACCATCAAAAACTTTAATGGCAGCTTGTTCTAAATTTGAAGAGCCATTTCACCCCTGCTAACAGGAGAAGCATTCTGTGAATGTCTGCTTTTGCATCCAACTGCTTCACACTGCACTTCAGTATCTCCAAGATCACTTCTTTCTCCATCACATTTAACATCCCATGATCTCTCCTTTTTTTTAACTTGGATGCTAAAATCCAGTATATATAAAAACCCTCAAAGCTCCACAGGTGCAGACAAGTGTCTACATTTTACAGATTTTGTCCAGACTGGCAACTCAAGCCAAGGGTTTTGAAAAGAATCTAAAGCTCCAATTCCAATGCAACATTTAAAATCAGTTACAGTCATGTATGGCTTATAGCTTTCCCTAGAATGGAAATATTCTTTTTATAAAGGATCTGGTGCACACAAGGTAAGGTTACTCTGCTTAATAGGAAGTCAAAATGGAAAGGGTAAAAAGAAAAGGTGAAAACTTACATTACAGGAGGTAACAACTGAAATATGCATCCCCCCCTCAGGCCCTGAGCCAGAGTAGCTGCCAAGCCTGAGCCTAAGAAACTCCACCCTCTGCTGCAGGACCAGTTTGGAAATTCCTGACACTTACAGGGACTAGTCACTCAGATTAACCTGGCCAAAATAAAGAAATAATCCACTAATTGTTCATATCTCATGGCCACTGAATGCCACTAACTCAGAATGGTGTTCCCAGCCTCTTCTAAAGGTGCCCTGAGCTCTGAGCAGCTCCTTGGCTGCCTTTGGGAATTACCAAACAGCCTGGGGATTGGAGAACTTGCCACAGTTCAACACTAATGAGGCAACAAATGCGCTGTAATCCTAAGTATTTCATTAAAAAGTGATTTGGGAAACCTGCAGAAGTGACTCTTTACCATTTGTTTCCCCTTATTCTCCCTCACCTCTAGGAAAAAGCAGAGTTAATTCCTGCTCCCTCACTGAGACACTTCCATATTTATCTACAGCAGGAAGGGTGGCACTTCCTGCACACCCTGGGATTCGAGCAAAGGTTGGATGCCTGTGACCACAAGCCCTCATGCAGATCATTTCACCCTGGATCAGCCTGTGAGTGCTTTTTAAGCTATCATGCAATTTAGCCCAGAGTGACTTCCCTATTTCACTATTCTACCTAGGCAGAAATACTTTGCCACAGCACTGAACCCAATTCTTCTAGTGAAACAAGAGCAGTCTTTAGACTTTGGAAAATAAAACATACAATTATTATTACCCCTCAAGGCTTCAACTTCACTGTGAGGGAGCCAAAAGGAGTGCCTACACAGAGGTTCAACCCAGCCAAGTGCTGTGTGTGCTGGCCCAGCTGATCACAGCACCTCATCCACACTGACTCCAAGCATTTTCCAGGGAAATCATAAGGATATCCCATGTACTCAGAGTTAGTGACCCATCACACTTTTAAATAAGGTGCTGAAATTTGAATGAAAGCCAAAGAGCTCCAGTACATTGCAGAATCAATGAGAGAATAGTTTGAGAGCTAAAGAGAGCCATGGCAGATGTAAATTATCCTATAACCTAATGCTCCCTGTTCCCTGAGTGAGTGCAAGTCAGCCATGGCAGGCTAAAAGAGCTTTTGACAGCAGATAAACCCACAAGAACATCCTGAATGAGCAGAGCAGGTCCAGGGGACATCCAGAGGGACTGAGGAAAGGCTTCCATGAAGAGATTAAAGGAAAGGCAAAAATAAAGGACACCAGGGAGAGACACAGGAAGGTTCAGGGGAGAGCTATTGAGGCAAATCCAGAGCTCAGAGAAGAGCAGGCTAAAACTCAGAAATGAGCTACACCTGGACCTGGGAGAGGAGAATATTCACTTAGTGTTTGATCATTCCTCCTCTGCTGGCACAATGGGATCCTGAAGGGAGAGAGAACTAAAAGCAGACAAGGGGAGGGTTTGAGGAATGTCTCTGAAAGCAGCAAAATTCAGGTGGACACAGGCACAGTGCCCAGCTGAGTGCTGGTAGCCAGGGAGATGGCAGGGTTGGAGAACCAATCTGCAGTGAGGAAGTGTGCTTGGTCAGGAGATTTCCTCCTGAGACTCTCCATGGAGGAAGAGTAGGAGTAAAGGAAGCAGAGGCTGGAGTGGGAAATGGGGCCTTTGAGAGGAGAGCAGAAGGCAGGAGGAGAGGACGGACACCGTGACGCAGAAGGGACAAAGGTGAGAGCCATGAGTGGCAGGGACAAGGCTGCAAAAGAAACTGCTGTGAAAGCTGCCCAGCTAAGCAGCTCAAATGTATTATCCCTTCTTGGGAGGAAAGGCAGAGAAAACAACAAAGGTCATGCCCAGCTTATTACAAATGCTGGGCACACACAGTGATCGGCACTGTCCCCACACCTGGCAAAGGGACAAGCCACATTCATCTGATATTACTTGAAAGTCCATCCAGATCTGAATTTCTGCCAAGTTCAGCAGGTTTCCAGGGCTGAGATTCCACTTCCAGCCCACTTTTACAAGTTAAAACAAAAAGAAAACAAAATATGGCTGCTTAGACAGAAGCATTTCCAAGGATATTGAGATTTGTGGCTTATCTGTTTAGCTAGTCAACACAAAGCTAAACCGATAGAAACAGCTTTGAAGAAAGCAGATTTCCTTGTAACTTCCACAAGACAATTCCCACAGCCACTTTTGCTGGAACACAAGCTACCCTGACTCCTCTCTCTCACATTCTTACCTCCTCCTCCAGTTTCACCACCTTGGCCTGGGCGTTGTTCAGGGCCTGGTCTCGGATCTCGATGTGTCTCCGCTGGTCCTCGTTGGTGGAGCGGGCAGCAGCCAGCTCTATTTCCAGTTTCTCTTTTTCCCTCTGTGTTTCCTTGTCTGTGGATAAAAAAGTGATAGTTATCAATGCACAGCACCTGTCTCTGCCCAGTTTTCAGGAGCCTTTTACTCCAGAAGTGAAGGGAAGATTGCAATGGGACTTCTCACAAGAAAGAGAATGCAAATCTAGTGCTAAGAGGGAAAAGGAAAGGACATGGCTTTCAAGGAAGAGAAGGACCTGTAATCCTGAAAAACAAGTATGGTACCTTCAAGCAACAATGTGCCACAAAGATAGTGAGAAGGAACAGAAGGTGCATCACTCAGTACAGTTACTCAGGTAATTTGCTGTGATTATACAGATGGTTAGTGAAACTTGGCACCTCCTCATCTCTGAGCTTTCAGCAGTGGAAAACAAACTGAGCAATTTTAATATCTCAGGCTGGGGAGAGAGATAGCAGACTGGTGTTCCTGAAAAACTTGTGCTCCTTTTTTCCACACTGACCCCCCAAACTGGAAGGGGGTTCTGTCCTTTCTCAGAGCAATACCTTCAGAGTCAGAAAACAAATCAGCAGCAAGAACTGCTCAGTCTTCCTCTACTGCCTGTAAAATTGACCCCCTGGGCCAGAAGTGAGGCACATACATCTGTTCTGTCCCTTCTCAGAGCAGACTTGCCACCCCAAACACAGCAGCTCATCCTTTTCTGCTGCTCTCCAGGAAGAGCTGGAGCAGCAATGCTGAGTGTTGCAGGAACAGGGCACTGCCTTCATAAAAACATAGATAGGATAAAAATAATTGGAGACAGGAGAAATTATCACAAAGGGTGTAAGGCAAAGCCACAACACAGAGCTGATGTCCTCTGTGTATGTTGCCATTCCCAGCTCAAGCCAACCAGCTCCAAAGATAACATTAACCCACTTGCTGCATACACAACCACAGAATACTCCCTGGAGTGATCTACACCCAGCACTGATGACACCAGAGAAACTGCATTCCAGAAACCAATATCCCACGACAAAGGAATGAGGACAAGGAGTGGAAGGCTTGAAAAACAGGAACGAGGTGCTGGGTGTTAGGACAGACTGCATATGGAGCACACAGGCCCATTTGTGCAAGCATGTGCATAACTATATTTACAGGACCACAATTACTCCTTTTCTTCTGCCAGCAAAGAGCCAGGAGCAAAGCTTTAGCAACACAGAGTAGCTAAAGATTCCCTTCTGCCAGGGAATCAACACAGCCCACACACTGGTTGCAAAACAAACCTGTCCACCAACAGCACCCAGAGCTCTGCAGAGCAAACCCTGAGCCAGCCCAGGGCCAGCCCAGGACATAAGGACAAATGTCATCATCACATGATGGTTTTTTTTTTTTTTGCCCATCTTTTCCCAGCATTTCTCCTCCACCCAGGAATGAGCTGCTGCCAGTGTGAGCACATTGCACTGTACTGCAGAGACTGAGCTGATCTGAGACAGGGTGGCACTGTGCCAGCAGGTATCAGTCAGTGCTACCAGGCTGTTTGTTAATCTGGAAATGCTTGCAGAGAGGCTTTTGGAGGTTTTGTTGCATACTTTTCTCCAAATGAGAACTGCTTCACTTGACAAGTGCCTGCAGCACCCCTAGAAATGCTGGGACAGATTAAATGCAGGACTGTGGCTTCCATGTTCATCCAAAAGGAGAGGCCCCACAGCTTTGACCTCCCCAGTTTCTGGGTGCACCTGTGAACCTCAATGTCCACCAGCAGAAAGAGAGAATAAACTCCCAGACTTCCCAGTACCACCAGGAGTTTGGAATTCACTCCCTGACAGCCATTTGCTTGCAAGGCAAACCACAAGGAATAAGCTAAAGATGACACAAGAGAGGGACACCAGAATCTGTCAGGGTAGCTGCAGTGTCTATTACACCACAGAAAAACTCTGTTTTGCAATTTTATTGCACTACCTTTTTATATAACAATTGGAGAAAAGTGAGCATTGTCAGAAGGGTGGAGCTCACTGTGGGATGAGAGAAAAGTTGGCCTGACGCCGTCAGCCTCAAGACATTTCAGAACAAAGGAAAAGCAGCATTTCACACCCATCATTTTGGTTTGCCTTGTGATAAATCCACTGCTGTGGACAGAATTCCTGACCCTCACCCAGCCCAGCAGACTGCAGGAGTGTTCATCCCCATTATTTTTGCTCAACAGGATAGGGCAGTGGCAAATTAAAGAGGAAGGAGATAGGAGACCTAGCAGGCTCCTCTCCTGCTGGCCTTAACTCATGCCAGGACTCTGCTGGCTTGGGAAGGTTTCATTTCAAAGCTTTCAAGGAATAAAACAGATGGATAAAATATGCAAATTATGGGGTAAACACTAATTTTATGGTTTAACTGAAAATTACCTATGCTCCAATATCTCTAATAAATCCCATTAGATACTGACAGAAAAGGAATTCTTGGATCCCTCCTCCTTTCTCCACTGCCAGCTTTGGGCTGCCACTGCCCTGATTTCTGTGCTGATCATTGGCCTGCTGCACTGTCCTCCCTCCCAGGTGACTGCAGCTTTCCACTGACCCAGAATGGCTGTGAGACTCACTTTGTGCAAAGAGCTGGGAGATGGTTTTCCGATTGTCTTCAGAGCCCTCAAACTCCTTCTCTGCCAGCTGCTTGTTGGCTGTCTCCATGCGTTCTGCAAAACAATTCAATACAAGCAAAAGAAACAATTAACAACTTTCAAGCATTAAGTTACATCTGCTCAGGGCATTCCTGATGCTGGGGGAATGGATCTGCTAATTCTACAGCCTATCAGAAACTGGCACTCACTTTTCAAATGTTTTTAATTATGTCCTTAAGGAAATACACTCAATGAAACAAAAAAGGTCAAAGTTCCAATGAAATTATTTTAAACATCTATAACACAGAAGTTTATTTTTTCAATTTATACTTTTATTTTTTCCACACAAATAAATCCCACCATGCAATTAAAATATCTCTTATAACTCTCCACTAAATCTTAACAGGAGATTTAAATTATTGTTGTCCAATTACCTGACTTAAGGGAATAGTGCAAAACCCTAAAAACAGCTTAACAGCTCTGCTGCTCCAAGCTGCTAGAAGTTTGCATCAGTCTGTGAAAATCAGAATGAAATGTTTATGCTGTGTTTTATTATGAATAAGATTATTTAAAGCAGGTTTGTGGACAGTACTGGGAAATGCATGGCTTTACTCCCTGGATGCAAAACAATTTCTGTGAGTCTTAGTAGAAGACATGAGGCAGCAACAGCATGCAGGACAATCAGAAGCCTTTCTTAAAAAAATTAAACTTACAGTTTAAACAAGTATTTATGCACCTTCAAAAATCTCGAATTGCAGATGATTTCCACCTTCCAAACTAATGCTTAAACTTTTCCCCCCAGTAAGGTCAAATACCACTCAACACCACTCTGCTGCCAGCCGTGGGGCTGCCTCAGCCTCTTAGCAAGAACCAGACACCAATAACAGCTCACTCTGGAAAAGGAAGGCAGATCCAAAAAACCAGATGCCTACACTGATAAGGAATGACAAGACCTTCAGGAAGAACAGACACTCTGCAGTTTGTATGTCAGTGCAAAAAGGGTCACTGGACAGGAAATAAAGTGAACGTGCCTGCTGTGGGATTAGGCAGTCAGCAAAACCTCTTTCCATTTGTGTAAACTGAACAAATTGTACAAATTGTCTCTAGGATATAAGACATGAGAGAATTCCAGGCTTGCATCTGGTTTATGGTATTTGGCTTATCACATGTTTCTTGTCAATGAGAAACAGGCTGGAAATGAAAGACTGCAGCCCTCTCCTAAACCTGTCTTTTCCATTCCTCCAGCAAGTGCTTAAAATCTCTGACTACTGAATGCACCTGAGTATCTTGTCATATTCCAGTGGTGTCAGACACTGAATTCTGCAGCAAAACTCTGTCCTGCCAAGTAAGAGTAACAATAAAAACCCCCAGCATTGAAGAACGGAAGTTTTATTTCATTTACCTCTTAGATCTCTGTTGAAATCATGAAGCCTACGAATTTCTCCTTCCAGTTTGTTTCTCATGGCTTTTTCCAGGGCATCCCGCTTAGAGGATGATTTCTCCAGGTTTTTGTAGGCCTCTGAAACTTGCTGAATTTCTGTTTCCAGCTGCAGTGGAAGAGAAAACAAGCACTTAATATTTTCCACTAACAAATTTCATTGTCTCAGACTGGAGATTACTTTGTCTCAAGTGTTCTTTATTGAGGGAAACCTACACTTACAGACTAAGTAAAAGTCTCAGGTCCGTGATGAATCCCTCTATAGAAAGAATACCAGTGGCTGAATAATTTTGCAATAAAATATGCCTTATCCTTCCTTTTAGGATATGCTTTATTCTTCAGTGTAAAGCTTCTCTGATCATCCAGAGCAGGAGATTTTCTCCCAAATCTTCTTGCTGGGCATGATTTGCTATGGAAGTGTAGATCCACACCATAGCTAACTGTCTACAGCAAGTGATCAACAGGGAGGTGGAGGGAAGTACATTTGTATCCTTCTGTCATTATCAGGAAGCTGTCAAACAATTCTCTCAAGTATTTCCTGGCCAGAAACATTCCAAAAAAATACAACCAAACGAACGTGTGTCCCTGGTAAGAGGTAACATGGGGAATAATGAGTGTGGAAAGCCACCCTGGTCACCTGAACTCAAGGACAAGCAGCCACACATTTTTCTGGCCCCAAACACAGCTCAGTGCAAAGAGCACAGCAAGGCCCACAAAGTCCTAAATTGCTAAGTAGCCTCAGCTTTTCCACAGCTGCAAGGCAAAAGCAAAGCTGACCTGCTGCCCAGCTTTAAACCACTGGTCATCAAGAAGTTATTTCTGTGAGGCAGCATGAAAATACCTCCACACACACACACATTAATGATGGGTCTCACTGGGATATTTCCTTTTAAATGTCTTAGCATCATTTATTCTGCTTGTTCCATAAAGCCAAAGGTGGCAAATAGCTGGGTCCAAATCAAGACATTAAGTTTTCATGGAAATTGTGTGGTGTTGAGACAGGGACAAAAGGAGTATTAGTCCCAGTCCTGCAGTCCAAATGTCTTTAGTGTAGCCATAGCAGCACTACTTGCCCTGCACACTGTGGTGCCAGCCAGTTCTGTAGCAATGTCCCCTGTGCTTCCTTGAGTGGCTGTGGTCTCCTGCCACCCCAAGCAGGTCCTTCCTGCAGCTCTGAAGTCTTTTTGGGAAAATGAAACCTGCTGCTCTGAAGTCTTTTTGGGAAAATGAATCCTGGACAAGCCTTAACTCAGCCAAGCAAGCCAAGCAGTCAGCTTCTTCAGCAGCTGAGGAGGATGTGCTTCTGAGCATGGTCAATGAACTGTTAGCAGAAAACTGAAGGCTTTGATTCCATCTTCTGCCAAAGTTAAGCTGCTGCCCAAAGGCACAGGACACAGACTAATCAATCTGCATACCAAAGACTCTAAAGTCATCAATCCCTTCAGCAAAGGAATCCAACACTTGCAGGTTAAATGATTCAATTAGGGACCAGACCAGAGACAGGGGAATGCCTGAATTGCACAGCCACCCACCTTCTGCAGCCGGGCCACCTTCTCATAGCACCCATCCAGCTCCTGCCGCAGGGACCGGTTCTCCTCGGACAGGATTTCCACCATCTGCTGGGCCCTGGACACGATGGCAAAAGGATCCACTTGCACCTGCTGGTAGGGGGAAGGGATCTGCTGGGCTCTCATGGAGTAGGAGTCTCCTTGCTGCTGCTGCTGGGGGCCCAGGAAGGGCTGGCATAGTCGGTACAGATCCCCCTGCTGCACTGGGTTGGACAGGAAAGGCTGCTGGGGCCGGGGCAGAGCGCCAGGATCTGCCTGGCTGGGAGTCAGAGGCTGCTGGTGCTGGGATGGGGACAGCCTAGAGGGTGGTGGAGACTGGAGCAAAGTCAAAGATCCCAGGGATGTCAAGGAAGAAGTCGGGCTGTGGTGGTGAGGTGGTCTCTGTTGTAACTGCAGCTGCACATCTGGGTTCTGCCTGGAAAACAGAGAGCACAGGCTCCATCACAGTCATGCACAGGAAGGTGCACAAAGCAGGGACAAGGTGTGCAGCTCCTGTGCACAGGTCTGCCCATACAAAAGACTCTTCCATTTCAGAAGTCTATTTTTAAAAAGCATTTCAAAATCGAAGCTTTAGCAAAAAATATTTTCTAAGGCTATGGAGGTGTTTCCTAGAAACTATTTTTTTACAGAAGTACTAAGAGAAAGTGCATCAACAGCTACTGGCCAAAATTATTTTCATAACTTTTTTCCACACTTTGTGGATAAAATTGCTCAACTAAGGACTGCTAGGAACAGGCTCTTTTGTTCTGGCCTTAAATGTGCCATCTGTCATCGAGAAAACAATTAATTTTCTTCTGCAAGCCAGGATAGAGAGTTGAAAGCATTGGCTAAGTTTGATGCTAGGGTTCCAGCATCACTGATCTGAGCTTTCTGAAATATCAATCAATAAACTGCAGGATAGTTAAATGAGACAATTAAAGGATATGAAAACCAGCCCAAGAATCAGAAGTAGCATTTCATTCCAACCTGCCCTGTCCTATGCAGTAGGTGTGCTTACTGCTCCTAACAATAACCTCTGCAGGCTATCAGAGACACAGCTAACAATCTACAACCTGCCTGAGTCCACCACAGAATTAAATCCAAGCTACACCCTCTCACATTTCCCAGGCTCTGGAGATCCCCAGCTCAATTCCTGCTGCATTAGCCAAGTAAGAAATCTCCCTGAGAAGACTGTGTGGATTTATCATGCTTGGATGACCTCAGGAGGCAGAATTTGCTTTCTCCTCCAAAAACATCCAACCTTTAACTTCTCTGGATGTTCTTTATTCCAACAGTTGAAGTCTCTCCCTCTCCATGCTGCAGCCAGTCTCTCAGGCCAGAGCAGACCCAGCCTGGCAGCTCAGCACGTCCTGCTGCTCTGACAAAATTCCCACCCTTTGGGATGCACTTCAGCCCTGCAGCTGGAAAAGCACACACTGCTGTTCCACCTGGCCAGAGCTGCTACAGAACACCCCCCTGTGCTCCCAGGAGGGACTCCTGCCCTGCAGAGGAGGGACAAGGCAGCTCACAGCATTCCCACAGCACCAGGAACTGACAGCAGGGAGCAGGGAGCTGAGCAGGGAGCTCAAGGGTTACACACAACAATTCTGAGCCCAAGTGCAAACACTCAGCACCAGCCTTCCTGCTCTCCAGGAAAGAAGGAATCACTCCTTGCACCCACCGCTCACATCTGGGCTTTACTCACATCTGGCAGCAGCACAGGGGAGTTCAGCAGCTCTCAGCCCAGCACAGGGTTCACTATTTCAGCATCATGCCCTTCATGTCTCATTGCCCTGCTTCCCTGCAGAGAAACCTCCAAGTTCCCGCTCAAATGCCTTAATGGGGAAACAAATCTAGCCTTTGTTAACTAAGAAAAAACAAAGAATCACTGCTCTAGCTACTGTTTCTCTCCTTCTCACATTCGGGTGACTGTGGTCCCTGCCAGCAGCATCATTTCAGGAGCTGTATTTCCCCAGAAATGATCATTTGCAGCATGAGGATTTCAGGGGTCATGCAGAAGAGTGATGTGCAATTAATTTCCTCAGGAATGTTCCGTTTAGTAGCAGCAATTTGGTTCTTCTCCTCCCAGGGGGGCAGCTCTACTTATTGTTGCACTGATTTCATTAACTTCATTTGCCAGTTCTCATAATGAAGAATGAGGCAGAACCATCACAGGCCATGCTCAAGGTCACCTGGTTTGTCTCAGGTGGTTTCCTGCTGCTTTCTCAGCTCACCCAGTTGTGTGCAGAGTTAAAACTTTGCATCCTCACAAACCACTCATCTCCCTGAGTTTACTCTTTACCTATCACCACAGCTCTGCTTTGATGTTGCAATCAATTAGGGAATAACCTTGCTGTGACATTTCATCTGTGGTGACCTACAGAGTTAGATCAAAAAGAAATACATTGCCAGTCTGCCTCATGAGTGCAAAAAAAAACAATTTTCAACCTACAAAACACTCTTTTCCAGTCTGAAAACAACCTGGAGCAGTTACTCAGGGAGACTGGTGTCAGTGAGTTAATCTTAAAAGCCTCATGAGGATGATTTAGATGCCAGTGTTAACATTTTGAGCTACTTGACTAAAACCATCTTGTTATTCTGTCAACAGAGACCCAGTGGCAGAACCTTGCCATCCTAAGCACCAATGAACAAAACAATGGTCAAAGAAACACAACAGCAGCACTTTAATTCTGAAGGGCCAGTGGAACTGACATGCCTTGTAATGATCCTTTCTTTTTTAAACCTATTGTAAAGAACAACTCTAGGAAATCATGGCTGAGCATTTCTAAACAGGATACATTTCCAAGAATTCCAGCATTTTGGCACTCACATCCAAAGCCTCTCATAGTCTTGAAATTATACCAATCTTGTGGGCTCAAGCTAGAACATGAGAGCTTGGAGCCTCAAGTTCTGTGGCATTACCAACAGCATTAAAGTTTCCAAAATGTCACAAAAGCATTTATATTCCCAGCAGAATGAGATAGCACAGCTGGGTTAATACATCCTAAAACATGGTATTTAAAAAATATCACCTTAAAAAAATATATATTTAAAAATCCTAGTAACCTCACAGTGACACCAGTCTTACTAAGATCTTGCATGCAAACTTTTACATACACATTCAAAGAACTTTTTGGCATTCCCACTGCTTACAATTTTGTCTTACATAAAATACTTACATACATTTTGTGGGTAAAAAATACCTGGCTCTGAGATTTCTTTATATTAACAAGAGAAATGAAAAATTTATTTCTCTGGTAAAGCAATTTTGGGTTGAGAGAGTCAGAAAGATAAACTAACACAATTTGGATTTTTCAATATTTTTATGCTACACTGCAAAATGTAAAGGTAAAAATGACTATTTGTGTCACTTAACAATATTGCTGATAAAATGGTAGCAGAAAATTCCCTCCATGAGAGAACGAGTCCTCAGGTAACCCCACAACAGCAATCACAATTTTATCTGAACCAACCACTTCAGAAAAAAATGCAGACTCTCAAAACACATATACAACAAAATTACACAATCTCCTTCCATTTGCCTCAGTGTCACAGAGACCTGAATAAACCAAATGCAGGAAGAAAACAAAACTCACAGCAATTATCCCCACAAGTGTTTGGGTTTGAAAGCATGACTTTCATAACTTTAAGGGCCACTTCTCTGTGCACCACGCAGGAATTTCTGCTCCCTGGCATGGAAGTCCACAGAGGCCAAGTACAAACCTGGATTTATGGCTCTGCTGGCAGCAGGGCGAGCTGAGCTGTGGGGCAGGAAGGCAGAGCCAGGCAGCGAGGGCAGCTCTGCAGCCGTGGGGTGCTCAGGCTGCCAGGACACAGGGACACACACAAGGTCTGTGGCACAGCAAGAATGAAGGGACCAGGAAAGATCTCTGGCTGTTCAAGGTTTTTAATAATGCCTTCCCAGCTTCTCCTGCCTGTTCCATGTTCAAGAAGCTCCAAGTCCCCTCCTGCACCGAGCAGGAAATGCTGCCCGCGGGAGGGAGCAGGCTCCACTCCATTACACAGCCGAAATCAAACCCAGGAATTTTTGTTCTGCTGCCCAGTCACACCTGATTAGCCCCCACTTTGATGCTGCTCAGGGGAACGCAGTGCACACGGTGATTTACTAATTATGGGATAAATTCTGCAGACCTCCCTCTCGGAAACTTTCTGTGAAGTCGATGGGATTAATCACCACAGCAGGAGCTCAGTCACTTGGGCTCCAGACAGAGGATGGCGCTTGAATCAGAGAGACAAGGAGCTTCACTGCACCCAAAAATGCACCAGACAGGAGCTTCCACTGCCACCTAGAAATGCATCAGAGAGGAGCTTCCTCTGCACTTAAAAATGCATCAGACACGGGCTTTTTCTGCATCCAAAAATGTATCAGACAAGGGCTTTTTCTGCATTTAAAAATGCATCAGACAGGGGTTTCCTCTGCATCCAAAAATGCATCAGACAGGGGCTTGCTCTGCACCCAAACCCGCATCAGGCAGGGGCTTCCTCTGCACCCAAAAATGTATCAGAAATGAGCTTCCTCTGCACTCAAAACTGCACCAGACAGGAGCTTCCTCTGCACCCAAAAATGCATCAGACAAGAGCTTCCCCTGCACCCAAAAATGCACCAGACAGGAGCTTCCTCTGCACCTAAAAATGTATCAGGCAGGGGCTTCCTCTGCACCCAAAAATGCAGAGGAAGACAGGAGCTTCCTCTGCACCTAGAAATGCATCAGCCAAGGGCTTCATCTCTGTCCAAACCTGCATCAGACAAGAGCTTTTTCTGCACCCAAGACTGCATCAGACAGGGGCTTTTTCTGCACCCAAAAATGCCTCAGCCAGGGTCTTCCTCTGCACCCAAAGCTGCTCCAGCCCTCGCTGTGCTGCCACAGGAGCAGCCCCAGGACACGGAGCCCAGGGCACCCATGCTCTGCTCTTACACTGGAGGGCTGTTTTCACTACCAATGCTGAAGTGCAGTTGAAGTATTAGGGCGAGAACACGACTGTGGAGCTTCACATGTGGCCAACCCTCTTCTAAACGTTCTGTAAAATTTCCAAATAACAGCAGAGATGCCTCCGGCATGCCCGGTATTTACATTAAACCAACATCATTACCAACATACACTGTTCCCAAACTTACACCGCCCAGGAGCAGGTGAGGCAAACTGTTTGCAGACTGGTTTAAACTTACCACACAGCCCATTCCTTTCCCAGACTGGGGAGGGTGAAGCATGAGAATGCTGTGAATTCCCCAATGTTTATCTTGCTCAACGAGTTTTATTTAACCGCATCATTAGGTCACCCTCAAATTCCCCCGAACAATGAGGGGAAAAACCCGCAGAAAAGGGTGTGGCTTCGGCAGCACAGAGAAGGGGCTTTGTTTCCTTGACGCACAATTCAAAAAATGCACACATTTACCAATCCGAATGAATCCCGATAAAGGCTGAGCCGCGGTGCAGGAAAACTGGAGACTGCAAGGACGCTCCTGGTGAGAGGCAAAAGCTCTCCCCGGAGCTGTTTGCCTTTAAAAGCCCCACACACCATCACCCAGCTGCACCTTTAGCAACACAGAAGGTTTCTTGTCTAAATGACAGTTTCTCTTACAGCATGTGGGAGAGGGAGGGGAATAGAGGACTCGCTGCCTTCCTTTGCTACGCTGCTCTGTAATTTATGGATTAGTCTTGCAATTGTTCTACTGCTCCAGCATTTGCCTGCAAAGGAAACCTCTCCTCTGTGCAGCTATTTAGGTTAAAAAGTAACCTCATTAGATTCCCAGTGCTTTGAAGACAAATTTCAGTTGCTTCCCCTACTGGAAACCTTGCCAGCTGAACCTTTCTCCTCCCCCTCCTTCCCCCCACCATGTTCTTTCAAAGCAGCCAGGATCCATCCAATACAGACAAAAATCACCCTGTCTAGAGGAGCTGACTGTTGGCGTGTTTTCAAATACCTCTCCCTTGAACAGCAAGCAGGCTACATCTCACTGCATATAATATAAGGAGTATTTCTGATGCAGCAGAACCACTGAGGAGCTGCTTCCCTGTCCCGTGTGCACAGAGGTTTGAGGCCTTTGAATTTGCAAAAACATTTGCAGCGAGCTTCTACAATCATTACCCCCCCTAAACCCTTTACTTCCCCTTTTCCTGGCCTCTTTATTATTTATTTAGCCAGATCAAAGGGCCTTTTCATCAGGCTTGTATGCTGCTGAAGTCATTTCAGATCACAAACAATGGTGGACAAACTCTGAAAATAGCTCCTCATAGGGCTAGGAAGGTTCTGAGCAGATTCAAACTCCCTAAAGCTCAGACTCTGCTCCCAAATACTGACTAGTTTCTTCATGCTCCCCTCAAAATGTGCAAACACAAATTCAGAGACCTCTCCATTTACGTCCTCCTATCGCTCCTCTGAATTACCCTTTTAGCTTCAAAATTATGCCAAAATAATTCGGCATAATCACACCAGATCCCAGCTGCTGTCAGGCAGAGGTGAGATGGTATGGGAACAGGTAAAGTGAGGCTGGGGTTTTAGCCCACCTTAATAAAAGTTCATCTTCCCACATGGACATCAGTGTTTGGCTCAAGCCAAATCCAGCTCCTTATCTAGAGGGAACCAGAACAGGCTGAGGTTTCAAATGATGCAAGAAAAATGAGCAAAAGCTGAGCAAGCAAGCCTGGGATGAGGCACAAAGCATTCTCCTCTCCTACACTTCAGGCCACCAAAAATAAAATTCTAAAAGCTCTACAGGATGCTCAGAGGTGATTCTTGCTATCTGCACTATTATTACTTTCATTAATTTTCTCCTGTCCTATGTGATGCACTTTTAAGAAAAATCTTTTGTCTGGCGGATGTAATTAAAGAACAACTTAAGTCTTGCAGTAAATATCTGCAAGTTTCTACAATGAATCACACCATAACTTTGGCTTTTGTAGCAAAGCTTTTGTCAGGCTCTGGAGCCTCAACATTGAACTTCCCCATACCATAAAATCAAGCTGGCTTGTTTTGGATCAATTTTTTTTTGTAAAAAAGCATCAGGCCTCTCTAGTCAGCTACTGAAGCAAGTAACAGTCCTTCCAGACAGTCTGCAGCTGAACACAACATGTCATCTCACATAATGAAAATGGGGTCTTTGTGCCTCAGGAGTTTTATATTGTCATTCTCTACGTGGCTGTTTTAGTTTTGTATTGTCATTCATGGACTGAGTTTTATATTGTCATTCCCTACGTGGCTGTTTCAGTTTTACATTGTCATTCATGGACTGAGTTTTATATTGTCATTCCCTATGTGGCTTCACAGGCTTGTTTTAAGGTCTCTCTTACCTGACTGAGCCATACTCAGGGGGATGCTGATACCTCATCATGGGCCCATCAGATCTTCCCTGCTGGCTCATGCGATGGTCACTATAGAAATGCCCCGAGTCCTGAGGCTTGCAGTTCATAGACGGGGTGGACACGTTTTTGTAAGGGTACTCTGGGGGAGGCCCCCGCTGCTCCATTCCTTTGATGCTGGGCTGGGAAGGGGGCTGCACCGAGTTCTTGTAGAACTCATTGGAGCCAGAATTTTTGTAAGGGTCGCTGGACTGCTGGGGAGAGAGCGGGGACAGCGGGGACAGCGGCGCGCTGGTGACGGGCGCGTGGGCCTTGACCCCGCTGGTGGCCAGGGACAGCTGCATCAGCCGCTCGCTCAGGGAGCGCACGTGGCCCTGCTTGAGGTCCTTGAGCCCCTCGTCCTGGTGCACCTTCCCCGGGCTCACCCGCTGCACCGTGGGCCTCCCCTCAGTCCTCATCTTCTGGTTGGTGACGCCCGTGACATAGAAGGCGGCCCCGACGCTGGCGTGCGGCTGGCCCCGGAAATACTGCGACTGCACCTTGGCCTCCTCGTAGGTCGGGAGGTCCTCGCTGTTCTGGAGCCGTGGTGAGAGCTGCTTCTCCATGATGCTGTTGTCCACCTGTATCTCCTGGCCCTGGGGCTCCTGGCGGGCAGCATGAGTGACCAGCTGGTGCTCCTGGGAGCTCAGCCCTTCGTTCTGAGAGGCCGGGCTGCCGGTGCTGCTGAAAGGGGGGGCATTGCCTGTGGCTTGCTGGTGTAAGGCCAGAAGGTTGCGGTTGTCATTTGGGTTCCCGTATCGGAGCTGCTCCTGCAGCAGGCGCTGTAAAACTGTCGTAGCTGCTTGCTCTTCTGAATTCCTCATCTCAAACTGTGGTGCCTTTTGGGTGGAATGTAAAAGCTGCCCTTGACCTAAGGAAAGGAGACACGGTTATTAGCGCCTGAGTGGATGGAGGGAGAGATATTCAGGAGCAACGGCTTGAAATACAGAAAAAAAGCAGGTTAGATTACCAAAGGTTCCCATAACAATGGGGGTCATCAAGGCCCGTGGAGACCTAAGAAGGACGTGCATGCCCGGGGGGCAAAGCCTCAGAAAGGTGATGAAAGGTGACTCGAAAGTTTATAGGCAAATCAATTCGCTGCAAGCTGTAGGGATGCGTGCCAAATACCTCAGACAGCATCTCGGGCAAAAAGGAGACGTGGAATTCACAGGATGATGGTAAAAATGCCTGAAACCTGTTTGCTTTATACTTGGAGTTACCAACAGTGAAATACACTTCCCATATTTGTAGGCAGACAAGGATTGAAGTGTGAAATCAGCAACTTGTCGGTTTCAAGGGAAAGAAAAAAACAAGAAAGGGGCCCATTGAGATAGCATATGGTTCAAAAGAAGTAAAGAAATCTCCCGGCTCGGATAAAGCAATTCATGAATACCTAGTTAGCCAGCAGGTTTTCAGAGTTATGAAATGCCCAGAGTGAGATCAGCACCTCTTCTCCCTGCTGCAGAAAAGCCCAGGCACGGAGCAAGTGAGGACTCGGGAACTTCCTGCTATACAAAGGCAACCAAATCCTCACACATCTAAATATCCTCAGCGGAATGCATGCAAATGCAAGGGGAGGAAAAAGAGTTTTCTGATCTAAGGAACAGAAAAAGACCTCTGAGTGGCAGGAAAAAACACTGCGTCCCAATGAGAGAAACACAAAGAGCCAATGTCAGGCACATCCTAAGTACAGATTAAGCCAGTGACCAACAGCAATTGCATTTTGCTCAGTCTCCCAGTGGAGTCAGGAGTGTGTCATGGAAACTCAGGCCCACTGGCCTTGCCTGAGTTGAAATATCAAAAATTAATGATACCTTTGAGACATGTAACTGAAAGCAGAGCTCCTTTTGAGCTAGAACAGCTCAGAATAGAGCTCAGCCTCACTCGCTGGCCGAGCTGCAGCTCTGCCCTGACAGCAGAACACGTGTTGGTGTTCTAGCATTTTCTTTTGTCTCCTTTTTTCTGCATTACATTGTCCCTTAGCAGAAGGTAACTTGTTCCCAACAGTTTGTACTGTAGCAGAACCAGGAGGCCTGAAGGATCTGCTTTGTGCTGCACCTCCACAACCTCCCTGTTTGCTCCCTCAGACCAGCCAACCCTGCAACCCAAGGACTCCCACTGGGCACACAAAAGCCTCCTGCAAATCTTAATGAAGAGAAAGTTAAAATCCACCTCATTCCAGGCTGCCCACCACGGCAGGAATTCAGGCCCTGTTAGCTGACCTGGAATGTGACTCCTTTGAAATGCTGTTTGAAGTGGCACATACCTTTGTCCTTCACTTGCAGTTCCCTGGGAAGGAGGAGCAGTTCTGCCACATGGGGGGACACACTCAGCCTTCCTCCTGCAAACCCAAGATCTCCACTCAGAGATGGCTTCAGGCTCCTCTTCAGCAGGCCTGATCACTTGATACTCTCCTCGCTCCCAAAACAATTCTGAGGAAAGCATTGAAAACACCATTTTAACCAGCAGATGAGACCCTCGAAATAATAAACCTTGGCCCGTATTTCAGATTTTCCTTTTGTAGCTTCTTGTTTTCTCCCAGAGCCCCACAATTTTGATCCCTTTAGGATGAATGAACCCCCGTGTCCCCAGCAATCTACTCCAGCTGCTGCTTTAATCATGACCATTTCTGCTCCAAGATTAAATGTTGCCAAGTAATGCTTTGTCCCATCTGTGCCTCCAAGTGAAACAGTGATTAAAACCCGCTAATTCTTTAACTCCATTGTTTTATTTTTTGCTCAGAATGAAAGCTGCAGCACAGATGAGGATGCCCTGTGCTTATGGCTCCTTTGCCAGTGGTGCTGAGTATTTCAAACTGTGTCAGCAGAAATCCTCTGCTGGATGGTGACACTGTGAAATGCTTGATAAACTTCAACACACCGTGCCTCAGAGATGACTGTGAGAACGATCAGCTTATGAATATTAGCTTTATTTTACAGACTGGGAAAGTCAGGGGAAGAAAAGGACACTGACAAGAGTTTATGCCAGAAATACATTGCAGAGCACAGCTCTAATTCCCAAAACACTCTTTAATTACGTTACTTTTTTCCTTCAGAATATGAAGCAGTAAAGAAACTTTAACCATTGAGAGGAGAAGCAGGAGAATACAGAACAATGTGTATTTAGGCATGTTACAAGAAGCAGTTACTGAAGGTAAGCAATGCAAAAGATGTGGAACATATTTGTGCACTCAGTGTGTCCATACTTTAAGGAAAGGCAATGAAAACAGAACTAGTGAAACTAAAAATATTCATTGATACATATAATTTAACTTAATTTCCTGGAATGTTGCAAAAAATAAAGCGAGCAGATGTAGTGAAGGAATGCAGACGTGGATACTTCTGTCTCTGACTTATTACAGCACAAATCCACACCCAACAAAAACTATCTCAGATCTGCAAGTTAAATACTTGAGGTGTCAACAGCAATTTCAAGGCACATGAACAATATCTAAGGAGAGAACAAGGCAGTGTTGTGTGGTGTGGTACTTCAAGATGGTGGTTGAAAAAAGCAGCTAATGTCAAATTCTTAACTGGTGACTTAGCTCGAGAGGGATATATTGAAAACAGCTGCCAGCAAATATGCAGTAAAGAACCTTTAAAGCAGGCATTAAAGATAGCAGATAACTAGAGCAATTTCTAGCCTCTTTTCTCAGTGTTGCACAACAGAAGTTAAGGATTCCTCATCCCCCTCACACCAGAATCATCACTGACTCTTCTTTTTATAATTTTTTTTAAACGAAGCTGCCCTGAGCAACCCTTTTTATTAGAGTATAAAAAGGCTTTTATTATGCAATATGATGCTGCCTTTCCACCCAAAGATTTCTTTTGTCTCAACTGGAAAAATCTAAGGAGGTGGTGGGGGGGATTGTTTATTTTTTTAATACAAAGATACAATCCAGCTTGAGATTCAGCCTCTCTGCCCTAAAGATTTTTTTTTTCAACAGACAAATCCAATCTGTGCATGTTTAACTCCTTCAAATGCTCCAGGAACCATTTCACACACAGAGCTTCACTCCTCAGCACTACCAGCTCATTCTGCTGAGCTGATGGAGGGAGGGCACAGTTCACACTGAAAAACATTTGCTGGAACTGAATACTACTAATTTTAGTGTGGGTGTAAACTAGAAATCAACCTGGAAACCCAAAGCAAAAGGTGGGCTGAGATACAATATGAAGATATTCTGGCCAACAAATCCACTTTCTTTAAATACCAACTGGTAGCCTATTTTTTTTCCAGTTTTATCCATTATTTTTAATTAACAAAGAAAATCTTGTGCAACTAACTTGGGTGGCAGCATTCCTGGAATCTGCTTTCTGAGCAGGCTGAAAACTCCTGGCAGAACCAGTGAGTTAACTTTTCTATTAACAAAACACAAAAATGAACAGTACAATTGGTGCTGAAGCCCATGTGTTATTTATTTGGACACTAAACTCTATTTTTTTGTCAGGCTCTTCCAGCAATTTCGGTTTTCACTGTGCCAAAGATGGAAATTAGTGAGATGCACTGGAAAAGTTGTTATGCTAGAGCTGGAAGGAAATTGGGAAGGTTCTGTAGATACTTTAAACAGACATATTTGGGGCTTAACCTACATCTATTATGATTGATAGGGCTGAAATCAGACTGCCAACAACTCTGCCAAACTGTATGGATTGCATGGGGCACTCTCCATAGCCACAAAGCCTAGAAACACCTTTTCCAGTGGAAAATTCAGGTTTAGATCAAATCTCATCCAAGCAACCACGGTGAGATTTCCCAGGCTGAATCAATTTTGCAATTTGCTCCCAAGCATTGCAGCTCTATCATCTTACACCTCATTCTGAACTCTGGTCTGAAATTACTGCTGGTAATTTGAGGGAAACATCAGAACCTAGAACTGGTAGAACTAAGACAGAATTGCAAATAATGTTTCACCATGCTGAGATCAAGAATGGGCACAAAATGGGGGTAGTGTAGGTACTATTTAAGGAAGAAAAGCCTCATGTTTGCAGGGCATTGTGTAAAAACCCAGTAGCTGAGGCTTCTGACTTAAACATCATGTCATTATGCACAGGAACCTTGCCAGTCCCTCGTGAGGAAGGAAGATTAATGAAGAATTTAAAATGATAATACTGCCAGGCTGTAGGGAACCAAAGCAGCACATTTCTGTACAGCATGCAAATATTTTCCAGCATTATAAAAATAAACAAGCTTAGACAAGTGAGCGACTCACCACTGTTTGATGAGTGGCTCTAATGCTATAGCTCAATTAACCTGCATGGAGCAATAATAACCTCACAAGCAAAGAGAAGCAGCTTTCTTTAGCTTGTGAAACCAAGAGGAATGCAAGAGTCCCTGTGAGGACAGCCTGTGCATACTTGCCCAGAATTACTGCTTAGCCAAGGAGCTAATTAGCTTACACATCAGGTGGGATGGGAACAGGTTCACCACCTCATCAGGGCTGCACTACAGTTAAGCACTTTCAGTTTTACTCCTAAGTTCTGTGTCACTCACACCTGAAACAATCCAGTGTCAGACTTCAAACTCCAGCAGCAAATTCTGTAGAGCAATTCTGTGGTTTCTTAAAGGATGTGCTTGTGATACTGCCCATCCTGGCTGGCAGCAGGGGATGGGATGCTCCTAGATAGATGAAGTTTTTGGCTGGTTTTTACATGCTGGGCTCTCCTCAGACAGACCTGCACTCTGTAATAGAGGAGGGGACAGGAAACAGTGTGGACAGGACCAGCTGTGAGGTCCCTGGGCAATACCCCCATGCTGAGTCACCCCTGGGTAATGGAAACACTCTGCTGCTCCAAGGCCCACGCAAAGCCCAGCTGGCTGATCCCTGATCCTGCAGAATTCCCTCAACCTGTGTCGTTGGAACCATGGCTGCTCTGCACCAAGGCTCACTCTGGAGTGGCTGGGAGCAGCAGGGACTCAGAGGCAAGGTCCCAAATTATTTAATGAGCAGTGGAGGTTATCACTGAATGCTCTTTGCTCCCTTCCAGTCCTACCCAAGGAGGAGGAGGAGGAGGAAGGGAGAGAATACACGCCAGGCTAGTCCTGGAGAATAAAGATTCCCAACGTCTGGCGCCAACACCCAGACCTGCAAGGCAGCACCCAACAAGTCCCAGCGTTGTGAGATCACTTTAGCACCTGCTCCAAACCAGGAGGAGTTCCAGACTCCAACCATAAACACCTCCCCAGCTCCCATCCAACCCTCCTGGCCCTGCCTGCCTCCATCTGCTGCCCCTGGCTCAGGTGATCCCGCAGGGTGGCACCCAGCAGGTGCATGGAGTGCTGCCAGCATTACTCATCTTCATTCCAGAAGGGCAGAGTCACCGGGCAAACAAGAAAAACTTCCTTCTTTTAACGAAAAACAAGAACAATGTCACCCGGAGGGGGGCAAATAAGATGCATACCCATTGTATTAGATCATCGTGCTACAGCAAGGAAAGGCCAGGAGAACAACCAAAGACTGGTCCTGGTTTTAACAACTCTCCCTGCCAAACTGAGTCCACCTGAGCCAGGATTAGACTGTGCCTAATCCTGCCCCTCAAACGCTGGCACCAGGCACAGGGAAGGCCTGGCAGGCTGAAGAAAAGGCAGCAAGTGCTTGGCCTGGCTGGAGATAAATAAGTCAAGACATCGACATGGGAAGATCCCCTCTAAATTACATCTCAAAGGAAAAAACTGACAAGACCTTACTTGACCTTTGAATTACTGCTCCCCTCACTAAAAAGTATCAATTTCTTCACAGGGAAGTTCCTATAATCTTCACCAACATAATTTAGGCTTTATATTACAAAGGGAAAAAAGAATAAACACTTACAAAGCCCAGTATAAATAGGAATGTGTAGTGGCTTTTAAGCACTTTGAAAAGAATGCTTTGGGATTTCAAGTTCCTCCCTAAAATTTTAAAAGTGACAGGAGCAGGAAAATTTATTCTGAATATAGCAGTCTAATAGGAAAACCAGCTGTTTTTATTGAGACTATTTCTGAAGACACCACACCACTCACACTGTTATGCAGCACTACCTAACACTGCTCACACATGTGCACAGTCACAACCCTTTAGGGGCAGGTACTGCCATTTCTGCATCATTAATGAAACACAAATTCCAGCACAGGCAATGGAAGCTCTGCTACCAGCTCCAGAAAGGCCAAGATCTCACCTTTTAGATGTCTTCTTGCTAAAACCAGCTCGAGCTCACTCAGCTTCAGCCACACCAGGTCTCATTTCAGAGAAATGCCTCCCAGCACAGAGCAAGCGAGATTCATCCGCCTCAAACTTCAGCAATTTGCAGTTATTACCCCTGCAGAACTGGGGAATTGCTGCAGTTTGAATTCAAGATCAAGCTTTGTTTTGTGTTTTGAGAATGCTCCACTTCTGGCTGCTGCTGGCACTCAGGCAGCGCCCTGCTTCTGTCGTCAGCAGCCCCTGTCCCACAACCATCCCAACTATGCCTCAGCACCAGTTTCATTGCATTGTGTGGTTTCTCCATTCCTCCCCTGATTTAGTCCAGGCCTCTCCTCGGGGCTCTCAGATAATGAAAACCATGTGAGAGTAAAATGTAATCTTCAAACACGCAAACCAGTTTCATGTGCATTATCAGAAGGGAGCAAAATGTTGACAGTGCATCATTTGTCCCTACAGATAGGATCAGACTCTTTTAATTGCTGCTGAGATTAAAAAAAAAGAAAAAAAAAGATTGGAATCACCATCTACATTAAAAATAAAGTCAAAATTCGAAGCTAAAAGCTTAAGCAGTCCTGAAAACAATGGAAATATGATCCTCAAAGAGATATATCCATTTTGTGCCACCCTAAGGTAGTTTTTCCTCATATGTCAGTTGTGACATTCTGAAAATTTGTATCATAAATTGACACAAATAAAAAATCGTAGGTGGAGGAGGATGCAGAGAAGAAAACAACCACTATGGCCTAACTTTAGCATGGAATTTTCTGGCTTTTTCTAGCAATACCACAATTTCAACTATTTTAAGCCCCCATATGGAGGAGCTCTTCTTATTTCAGAATGCTGTTTCACAGAATTTAAAGGGACTAGCCACAGAATCCAGAAAGCAGGCAGGAATGCCCCCTCCTTTGGTCTCAGGGCTGCTTTTTGTTTCCTTTTAAAAAAGAAACAGCTAAAATACAGATAAATGGCCCATTATCATCCAGAGCTGCTGTGGCCCAAGGAAGGGCACAAACCCAGTGCAGTACTGGGACAGCCCAACACCACAGAGATCTCAGTGGGTGCCATGGGTTAAAAACATGAATTAAAACTAAAACCCTACAGAAGATCCAGCCCATTGCATTTTTAGACAGTAAGGATGTTATAAAAGTGGTTTTGGTGTTGTTCTTTTATCATAACCACCTGGACTTTTCATGTGCACCTCGTAAAAAACCTTTAATTACCTATAAGATGATTAATTGAGCCTCACCACCACACTGGGAGGAAGATATTACTCCATTCATTTTAGCACAGTGGTGACTGGCTAAGCCTTGGCCTATACTGATGTTTTTTGTTGCCACAACTATGTCACTCAGGGAATTGACTTCTTTCAATGTGAGTATTCCAGCAACCACTCTAAAACAGATGCAGTTACTGTAGGAAATAATTGGTTTTAGGTGTATTGCTTAGGAAACCTCGTGCAAACCACACCAGCACGACTTCTGCCTTGCTAACAGAAACTGCATCAGTGCTGGGCAGATTTTCTGTAGTAACAGCAAGCACAGATCCTGCCTAAATGGATCAGGGATGTTGGCACCCCAGGAGCTGTGCAAGCAGAAGGCACAGGAACCCTCTGAGAGTTTTCTACAGCTGGAGAAGATACTTCAGCAAAGGATCCTCAGCAGCTGCAGGAAAATAGTTAAAGATTTAGAGCCCAAATGAACTTCACTGAGTGCACAGAAAGCAGAGGTAACCCACAGCTCCTGGAGCACAAATCCAAGGTGATTTACCTTCCCTGCTCCCCCTGAGAGCTCAGTCAGTGCCAGCAGGGCTTGTGCAGGAAATGCACTCAGCTCTGCCCTGCCTGAGGAATGCAGAGCCAGGGCCTCTCCAGGCAGGAGAAGCTGCTGTCCTGGGCTCCCAAGGGAACACATCCTGCAGTCTGCCTGCCCAGCACAGCCTGGCCCTGACCTCCATCCCAGCCTTCCAGAGTGCCCCCTGAGCAGCAGGGATGGACCAGCAGGGTCCCACACACAGCTCCCATTGCCAGCCCTGCTCCCCAGACCAGAAACCCACTGGGCTTTCAGCACATGCTAAATCCACTCTTCCCCCCAGCAGTGCTAAGCTTTTTTTATAACTTTTTCTTTTCCAAAGAAGATCCAAGTGCTCCACACCCAATCCCAGCTCCACAAGAGCAAAAGCTGCTCTTTCTCATGTAACTTTGGAGTGCTCTTTTGTGCCTGCTCTCCACAGATCCCTGACCTTACCCAAAGGAAGGGTGGAACAGGCTGTGTAATGGCTCTTGGTCTCTTCAACCTTCATCATTTACAGTAAAAAGTGTTCCAAATTTGTTTCTACCCAGCACAAATATCAGCACTCAGCTGTGATGACTCCAGAAAATTCCAGATTAGCATCTCCTTGTTCACCTCCACAGGCTATCCCAGGATCCCAGACTGGTCTGGGTTGGAAGGAACATTAAAACCCATCTCATTCCACCCCCCAGCACAGGCAGTGATGCCATCTCACACTGGTTTTAAGTTCTGGCTCTCCAAAAATACAGAGGAGGTTTCAGCTTTGTTTCTTTTCAAAAAGACAATGGGAAAACAAGGAAGATATATTTTCCCAAGCCCCACAACAAGACAGGCTAGCCCCAGTATGAAGCAATCAAATTTGTTTCAGCTGAACACAGAACCACCCAAATTAGAACAGCAGGAAAAGTCCACCAAACCCTGATGGGAACAAAGTCACTGAAATGTGGAATTACTTTCCTTGAGGCTTACAGTAAATAATCCTAATATATTAAGTAATTCTTTCAAAAAACAAGTTCTGTAGAGACACAAAACATTTTAAAGAAAATATTACCGTGACACAACTCTTAGACAAGGTCTTACAAATGCTAATTAATTCATTAAACAAAATCTGAAACTGGCTTAATTCATAAACATTCATATAAGAGAGCTGTTCAACAACATCTTGGTCTACAATTGGACACTGTAAGTGCTTTGCTAATACAAATAAGCCTTTAAAAACCAATTTTATTGGATCAGAGAACTTTTTTGTCATTTACACAAAGTCTGGTTCTGTACTGTGACCAATACTGATGAGCCTTAGCCCAACAGTGGTTACCAAGGAAAATGACCAGAGACCTCTCCAAACTCCCCAGGAATTTCAAATATTTAGCATTAAAAAAAAAAAAAAAAAGTTATTTTAAGCTGAGACACAACCAAACTAGACAAGAGTCATTCTCAGAGAGGACGAGAAAGTAAAAAAGCAGCGAGTGTGAATGGCAGCATTTATCTGTGAAGCCCTTCTGCAGGACCAAGAATGCAGAGTGCCTGCCAGGAGCAGAGGAGACACTCAGCCCTTGGGAACAGGAGGGAGCCCTCACTTGTCCAGGGCCAGCCAAGCCCTGTGGGAGCTGCCCAGGACAAGGAATGACACATCCAACAGCCAGGGACCCACAGCTCCATCCCAGGGAGACTCCAACACACGTTCCTCATGCACCCAGGCTGAGCTCCTCACACAAACCTCTCCACTCTGCTAAGGCAGGATTTTAAAGCTTGGAGGGGTTTGTTTCCACAAGCCTTTGAATTCTGTTCTCAGGGTTGTTTTTTTTTTTTTAAATTCATATTTCATTTTCTATTCCTATTCACTCCTCATGCACTGAGCTCCTGCTGACATCAAATGCCTGGTTTGCCCTGAGTGGCCATTTATACACAGGGATGTTTTAAATCTATTCTTACTTTTAAAATTACATCCAAGTGTCCATGTAAACACAAATTCCATCAACCACAAAAAATTCCTTTCACTTACAGGCATAGTAGGCAAGCAAGAAAAGACTATATTGCATGTTTAAAAAATTATTGCTCCTAGGAACAACTTCACACTATTTTTCCCCAAAGCTGTTGGATCTTTTTCCTGTCCTGAAGACAACATTTCAAGGCTGCTCTGGAGAGTCAGGTAATATGCAAGATTTGGATATTTGCTGACTTGGAGTTCTCCATACAGCCCATTCCTTTCACATGGACACAGTTCCAGCATCAGATCTGTCCAAAGCATGGACCAAATGCTTTTGGAGAGGCTGAAGGTCTGGCCATGGAAGCTGCAGCATGAAGCTCTTCCTGTGGCCAGCACTGCATTCCAGAGCTGCTTGGGAATATACTCTCTCCTGTATGAAAGGGTTTAACAATTCCTGCAGCCAAACTGGACTCACAGGGCAGGTAGGTGCCTGCTCTTTCATCAAAGACAATGATTTAAGTCTACAATATGATGCTGCTGCCACATATGGGGCACGTGCAGAGAGAAGATCAGGTACCAGGATATGTGGAAGCCTAACCTAGAAAGTACCAACTCATCAGAAAGTAAGAAAAGCAGATAATTCCTGAAAGGAATGAGCTTGGACAAATGGGTTGTGGCCCAGATTCAACACAATGGACAAAATCACTTTGACAAATCCTCCAGTGCTTCCTGCAAGTGTATAACCCCAGCAACAGGCAGTTTGGAACACTTCTATGAGGGACCAAGTCCTCTCTTGTATTTCAGTGGACAGAGGAGGAGAAAGAGAGCCTGGACCTGATTGCCAATCCCCAAGAATGGCTGTTCTCACACTCTCATAAACACTTGGTCTCCATGGAAGGGGGATACCCAGCAGCAAACATTGGCAACCAAGGACATTCCAGTCCCACTGTATCGTCCACAATAGCAAGGAGGGGGAAAAAGTCCATAAGGCTGCTTTGATTAGGAACCCTTTGAGAGGACTTCTTCAAAAGTGAGTGTCTGAAAATACCTTGAAATGTGGGAATGTGCAACAACAGCCAGACAGGGGAAAACAGGCATCTTACTCTATTCTGAAAGCATTTACACTTCAGCCCAAAGTGGGAACATCCATTAATCCAAGAATCTTTTGCCAACAACAAGGTCATCATTTTCTTTTTAATTCACAACAGAGCCCAGCACACAACATCTTCTGCACCAAACAGAGAATCTCATCATTTTCAGGTGTTTGGAGCCAGGTTTTAGTTTAATACATACTCTGAACTTGTAAGAACTTTATTATACTGGGTTTGTCTTCCCTGCAGGTCAGAGCTCTGCAGCTCTTTAAAAGCCACAAGTAAGAATGAAACAAAAAGTGCACAAGGAGTCCTGCCCCACAAGGGGGGTATAAACAGACAAATTCTTTCACTGCCAGAAGTATTTATACATTAACACACTCTTGGACTGTTGATAATTCTAAAATTGAAGACCTATTCCTGTGTATACATTACAACAATCTAAACCAAGCTCAGATTTTACTCCACATTAAGAAAATTAAGCTTTAATGAGCTCAAATGTTCCTTGAGTTGTTTGCTCATTGCAGTGACAGTGAGCCCCAGCCATGGAGCAAGGCATCATTGTGCTAAGCCCTAGGAAGAATTAAATGGTGCAAGTTGTTCTATCAAAATAACCACAAAAAAAAATTATAAATCACATTACACTCAACTGCAAACAAAAGGAAGGGCAAGAACTGGGAGAAGCATTTATGCTCTGAGAACCTGGGGGTTGCAAATTCTCAATTTCACTGTCATGGTTAGGAAAATGTGGCAGCAAAGCAATGCAACCTTATTTCTAAATAAACAAAAAGATTGGTCAGTCTGCTGATGCAAGACAGACTGAAGAGAACAAGAGAACTATTAAATTATCTCCACTTCTGGGATTCTGGCTATTCTTTTGCAAAGTGAATGGCTTATGCTAATCAGGATGCATCTGAAATGCATCATTCAAGCCTTCTTGTGCAAATACAGTTCTTATTTATCCCAAAAGATCCCCACCAGCTGGCAATGTTTGCATACAATGTTAAACCCAACCTCAAGAGCCCATGCATTATGAGTCATTTTACACTTAAAAACATTAGTTCCCTTCAGAGTTCTCCAAGACCGTGTATCCCACGAGAAGAATTTTAGTGGAATTCAGCAATAATACACTATGTTACCATCCAACTTCCTCCAGCACAAAGAAGTTACAAGTTTTCTGTTGTTCGGTTGGTTTGGGTTTTTTTTCCTTCCTAACAGTGCTTTTCCTCCAGAACATCTTTGGGGAAGGAACAAAAGGATTTGCACCAATCCCTTCTACATGAATCAAATATTTATGCTATACCCTCTTGAAGCACTTTCATCTAGTAACCTATGGAATGTGATCTCCTGACCTCAACACTCAGGCACGTCTAAATCAGCTGCCCTTTGAGCTGTATTAGAGGCCACAGAGAATTTTTATACATTTGTATCAGGCACATGAAAACCTTGTGGCCCAGCTGTGGCGTTCTCTGGCACAAAGCATTAGCCCAAAGTGTGCTCTGGGAAAGGGGAATGCTTTGCTTGTCCCACGTTTATGGCACAATCTGATGTTGTGTGTCACCAGCAGCAGGCAGGATGATGAACCACGCTGTCAGCACATGAACCAGCCAGCACAATTTAAATTCAAGTGTCATGGCAAGCTCCAAGATCACATCCCACCACATGGCCACTGTGCCCAACTCCCTTCTGCCTCCAGCCCCCTCCCCAGGGCAGCCAGCACTGCCTGCAAAACACTCCAGAATCCGAAAGGCAAAGCACTCGTGGGATGAGCAGGCACCCCATTCCCTCCATCTGGAAATCCCACCCTTTCCTCAAGAAAAATAAATCATTCTTGTCTTTCTGGCTGCCAGGAATCTTTGAAGGATGGGCTTATGTTGCAAATAAGTGTCCTGGAAGTAAAAGAGAGGGAGACCAGGTGTCCCAGATGAACCTGCAACTTCAACTACGGCACAAATTTTTCCAGGGTCAGCCTGTGACCCTGCTCCCTCGAGGAGCAGTCACTGAGGTAACCCTGGTGAAAGTCTGACCCAGAGATTTAACAGGGTCATGGGCCTGATGGTTGGGTTCATATTTTCACAGCAGCCCTGAAAAACCGACATGATGCTGCCCATGCTCACACGGGAGCAGCACGAGGGCGCAGGGAAAGCTCCAGAACACAGCTCCAGTGTTCCCACCCTGACCTGGTAGAAAAGGCTCAGTGCCCTGAAACAATCAAGCAGAAAAACGTGAGACAGCAGCCAAAACCAAGCCCCTGTCCTCTGCCCCAGGAGGGATCCTGGTCAGTCCCCTCGAGGTGCCCCAGTGGCTGCTGCACCTCAGCAGAGACTGAGGCACCCCCAGGTCTGAGGGTCCAGCAGCTCACAGCACGCTGCCTTGCTGCCCCACCTACCCCACCTTCTTTTCCCACACAAATCCCTCCAGGGAAGAGGAAGGAGGAAAAAAAACATAACTTAAAAAAAGAAAGAGGAACAGGGAGCAGGACAGACCAATATGTAGCATTTCCTGTATCATCCACAGGAAAAACCCACGCAGCAGGGAAGAGCTCAATGTCAAGGCTGGTTTCACCACATGAACAGGCAGTTCCTCCTGCTGGGGGATGCTGTGTGATTCCACAGGGAACAATACAATCTTCCCTGACACAAGGAGTCCCACTAGCAGCCACACAAAATTCCACAGGTCGTTCCCCCTTGCAGAAATGCCTGCTAGCAAAGAAGGAAGGAGGAATGTGGGTACAGAGCTGGGGGAGAAGGAAAATGAGACATTCATTGTGGTATTATCAGTTGTAAACCAGGACACACTCAGCACTTGGCCCCTACAGAAAGGAGTATTCTGCAAAATATGTTTCCCTGCACAGAGACTGGGCCTCCATCCAGTTATTATGTGCACATGTCCCTGCTGCGTTTTCAGTCTTACTTCGGGAAGAAAAAATCTCAAAACAAAGAAAACATCCCCTCATATTCACTGTGCACGGTGCCAAGCGTGCTCCTGACCATGTTCAATAATCTGTTAAGGCGTGCTAATTATGGGTGCAACACTTTTGCACCTTGTGACACAGCAGCAAAGCACTTAAAATGTAAAACAAATTCCAGTGTGAAACAAGAAATCATCCGATCGTGGCAGCCCTGTTTGCACGTGTGATACACAAATGCACAGAGATGCTCCTCTGGGCAGCACGACCAGCAAAGACAATCTCAACACGTGGATTACAAGCACAATGACTGCAATTATTTTCTCAAAAGAAAAGAGCACCACAAGAAACGGCTGCTTTCAAACGCAGCCTGACACAAACCCACTTCAGCGACTTCCACCGAGTTTTACTCAATCCAATTACACACAAGTACATCACTATTCGTTTTGGCAATTTGCTACCACTGGTGAAATAGGTGGATGACTGTATTTTGTTCTTTTTTTCTTTTGCAAGATGAAAAGCAAACTTTACAGGAGAGAGAAGTGATGGACAAAAGCTGACAGAGAAGAGAGCCAGTCTAACTCCCAGGTTAAGGCTGGAGAAAGAATGCAGAGTCCCTTGCAGCATGAGCACATCTCTTACCTACTGATCTGCTGAAGACAAAAGGGTTTTCTTCTTTTCAGAAACTGGACACTTGTAGCTCGTTGGGTCAGTCACACAAAGCTTCCCTGCTGCCAAAGGTATTCTTTTTCCCCTCGGGTTTTTGTTGTTGTTGTTTGGTTTTTTACCCCAGAGAGTAAAGGGCAGAACAGTGGATTCAGCAGGGGCAAAGGGTGGAATTCGAGATTTAACGGGCTGAAGAACTGCAGAGCTCTCTCCAAAAGATGCTGTATTTCAAGGCGCTTTCATTTGCAAATCCTTCTTCATCCTCAGTGTCAATAAAGCTGGAGGAGGGGGAGTAAACTTTTTTTAACCGCAGAAATAACCGGACTCCACAGTACGGGGAATGTGATACGAACTGGATTTGTGGCTCGACTTTTTATTAAAAATAAATATACTTTCAGAACAGGCAATCGAGCTGGAAGGGGGGTTAAAAAAGAATCCCAGAGTCAGCCAGGACCTGCCCGCGGTCGCTGGGAGGAGGATAGCGGTACCTCGAGAGCGGCAGAACAAACACAAAGAGGGGAAAGTCCGCGTCCGGCGGTGGCAGCTGGGCTGTCAGTGGCAGCGCCGCCCGGGGCAGTGGCAGCGCCCGCGGCCCCGGCAGCGAAGGGCGGCCCGCGGCATCGCGCCCGGCCGGGCTGGGCTGGGCTGGGCTGCGCTCGCTGCTCCTCCGGTTACCTGTGCGCGGCGGCGGAGCGGGGCCGGGCCGGGCGGCACGGAGCGGGCAGCACGGGCTGTACGGGCGGCTGGGCTCCCTCCTCCGCCTCCTTCCGCTGCTGAGGGCGCGGGCGGCCCGCGGGAGCGCTGGGCCGGGGCGGGCAGGAAGCGCCGCCGCCCCCGGGCCCGCCCCGCCCGCGGCACCGCCCCCGCTCCGCTCCGCCCGCCCGCTGCCGCTGCTGCCGCTATTGTGTGCGGACACACGGAGCGGCCCGAACGCGGCGAGCAGTGCTGCGGGTCCTGGCCCCCAACAAGCTCACCCTGTGCCCGCTCTCTGGGGAGCCTGGGCAGTGCCACAGCACCCACCGGGGCGAGAACCTTTCCCGAATACCCATCCTGAGCCTCCCCAACACAGCTCCAGCCGCTCCCTGGGCTCCTGTCCGTGCTCACAGAGAGAGATCGGAGCTGCCCCTCCAGTGCCCCTGGGAGGATGTTAAAGACACAACGAGGTTGAACACACCAAGTGACCTCAGCCACTCCTCACAAGAGTTTCCATCTAGACCTTTCCCCATCCTCGTGGCAGCCTTTGTACACTCTTCTAAAAGCTTAATATCTTTTTTATATTGTGGTGCCCAAAATGGCTCAAAACATTCGAGGTGAGAACACCCCGGTACAGAGCACAGCACAGCAGGACAATCCCCTCCTGGCCTGGCTGGTGATGCTGTGCCCAGTGCCCCCCAGGACAGCCCTGGTCCCTCTGCCACACCTGGGCAGCTGTGGAAGCACCTACACGAGTCAGCCCCACCAAACCAACCTGCCAAGCCCCTGGACTGAAATGGGTTTATAGCAGTGGACACCAGCCCAGGACTCATCCCCCTTTTTGCTGGCCAAATGCTGAAAATAAATGAAAGCAAGGCAAGAACTGATCATGACTAACTGCATTTAGGCAGGGTATTAAAGGAGATCCCAGTATACAATGTTCTACTTAAAACCAAAATGTACATCATGTGATCTTCCAAAGCTCAGGCTATTCTAATAGGAAATATCCACAGATCACTGCTACTCTGCCACAGCTGGAAATAGTGGTCAGTGTGGAAAGGTGAGACTGAAGACACTTCAGTTCTCCCCAAATACAACTCTGATTTTGCTGTGTTTCAGCATTTTATCACAAGATAAAATATGGTGGCCACATTCAGAGGTGGCTTTTGCTGAAGGCTTTAGTGCCTGGAATCAGAGTGTGGAATTTCAACTCCTAAAACAGTTTATCTTTAAACATTCCACAACCTTTACAGCAAAGCACCCCATTCAAAAGCCTGTAAAAGGAATCCAAAAGCCTGTAAAAGGATCCCAAAATGCTGCTAAAAAGGAATACTTAAGGCAGTCTTGTTTTGGGAAATCTAATAGAGGATTAGTAATGGCAGTAACACAGTCAGCTCTGCAGAGGAACCAGTCTTTGCACCAGAGAGGCAAAGCTCTTGTTCTGAAATGGGCTAAGCAACACCAACTTCTCCTCACCCCATCCCTGTAATCAGAGCAAAGCCCCAGTCTAAACAAGGCCCAGAGATAACAAACTGGTCCTTCAGTAGGGACTTATTTGTGTACAAACAATCTACCCAGCCTTTCTCACAATCCACCTCCTCCTCCAGCTTTTGCATAGGGAGCACTGGAATCCTCCCCCAGCGAGGCCATTCCTGTCCTGAACTCCAGAGGAGGACAATCTCCCAGTGACAGCTTCCACTGGGCTCCTGGTCATTACCTTGTAATTTCAAAACAAGAGCAAAACAGAAAACTGAATGCAGCTGTCACAGTGTGTCCACAGCTGATTTAATACATAAAGGCCTGATCATGCAAATATGAAGCCCACTAAGCAGTACCAATCTGGTAAGGTTTGAAGCTAAGATGCCACCAGTTTCCAAAAAAAAACCTGAAAGTGCAAAAACGGCATTGTGAAATTTGGCCTTCATATGAGGAGAGATAGCACGATTCAGCCATTTACCTTTTAATCACTCTGAGCAAATAAATCCTTTCCAACATTCCCAAATGTTAACATTGAAGAGAAAGACTTGGCCAAAAATTCAGGAAGTCAAATTACAGAAATCCCAAATGCAGCATCTAAAAACAGCTATTTTTTCCCCCTCTCATAACCAACATTCATTCACTGGAATGTTTTAATGGAAGAAATGGAGAAACACATGTAAACAGCTCATTAACATCCCATAACCTTACAGTTTGAAACGCCAAAGGAAAAAAACCAGGCAGTGGAGAAGCAGCTACTGAAGGCAACATTTGCTGGATGCTGTGGGGCAGCGTTGTAAGGGAAATTAGCACAGCTAGAGCGAGGGAAAGAGTTATAAACTGTGCTTCAGTCACACATCCTGTCTCCCTCCCACATGCTCAAAGAAAATATGGGAGTAAAGCGAGGAGGCAGAGTCATCAGGAAAGCACAAGCATTGCTTCATGCAGGCACTGGGGAGCAGCGAGCCTTGCCCGAGGCGTGCTAACCTCGGCTCCTCTGCTGCCTATTCCAGGAGCACTGCTCGTGTTCAACCCACACAAGCGGAGATACCAACCTTATCGGGACTGCAAAAGAACAAAGCTGCATGAAATCCAAACTCTCTTCCTTAAAGCACTCTCGCCCTGTATCCTCCCTTCACCCAGCTCCCCGCGCAGGCCGGTGCTCAGGAGCTCCAGCACACATCTGAACGGCTGCCAGCGGAGGAAGCGAGCAGTTTCCATACACACATCACGCCACAATGTGGGAATTCAGGAAACAACACAAGAAAGGGGTTCCTAATAACTGTTCCAGCGTGCTCGGGCCAATTTATGCAATCACACAAAGGTCACGGTGGTTGTGCTAAAAAGCACAAAAGATAAGCACTACAACGGCAACTAATTCAAAGTAGGAGAATAAATCTCGGGCTTAGGAAAACCTGGAGTTGCTCCACCTACAATTTTTTAAGAGGTCGTCCTTCACATTCTTTAAAATTCCTCCATCTTAAAGTTCCTCCCTCCAGGAATGGCTGTAACTCAGGCGCCCTTTGTCCGCAGCAGCTGGAGCTCAGGAAGCTGCTGATATTATCCCTCCTGTACAGACACAGCTCAGCTCAGCATCCACTCTGCACACCACACAGGGCCCTGAATTCATTTCCCTGCATCTCTGATCTCGGGCCAGTTTAACAGAGCTTTTCTTCTTGCACATAAAAATAAAGTGTTAGCAGGGCTCAGAAGTGGCATTTAGCTCTTGGGGCCAGACAGGACGTCCCCACCAAAGTGAGGGGTTCTTTGTCTATAAAATAAATTATTGGGCAAAATAATGACACTACAGTAAACAGACAGTAATACAAAGAAACAGGAAAAAACCTAAGAAGAGGAACTGAGGATGTTTGCCAGGAATGTGAGCAGGAGCAAGGAACAGGAATTTCTGAAAAGGGAGAGTGTATTTCTTGTCACAGAAGACAAAGACAGAATCCCATAATGGTTTGGGCTGGAAGGGACCTTAAAGCTCATTTCATTCCACCCCCTGCCTTGGACAGGGACACCTTCCACCATCCCAGGCTGCTCCAAGCCCTGTCCAACCTGGCCTTGGATGCTTCCAGGTGTGTTTGACAGATACTCATTGAATAAAAGGAAGCAAGCGAACCAACACCACATGTTTCGGAATATAGATCAAAACAAGACTAAAAGATTTCAAAGCCTTGTAAAAATCACAAGAAATGTCTGGAGAAAGCACCAAGGTACCAGAAGGTTGAGTGGTTGGTCCAAAGTCAGGCTGGGAGTTCAGTCTGCACTTGCAGAGGCCCAGCCTTGCTGCCCACATGTAGTAAACTCAGACATGCAGAATTGCAGCTTTTGCTGCTGGTTCACCCCCTGGTTTTAGCACCCAGCACCTTCAGGGTGGCCATGGCCATCTTTGAGTCATTTGCAGAGGATTTGGTGCTGCTGCCACATCCAGCCCTGACCTGTAACAAGGCCTGGAAGGTGCCCTTGGGTCCTGGGTTGGGTATGGCTGGAGAGCAACTACAATTTCTGAATGGAAAGGGAATCAGACAGATGAGAGACTGAGGCATGAACTACATGAGTTATTATTCACCAAGATGGCAAGAACAGCTATTCACAGATCAAGAGCAGCAGAAATTACCACCATCAAACTTGACATGCATGGAATTGCTAGAAAAATTCTATTCTCAAAACACACGAGCAGGAACAGTTACACACCACTTACTCCTCTGGCCTTCACTCAGTAACTGCTGTGTCTCTCTGTATATTATTTTACCAATTCTACACAATAAAACTTTGATGACCACATAACTTCTGGGAGGGAAGTAACTGATACAGAAACCTCTGCAAAGCCAACTTCATGTCCTGTAACACAGCTGGGGCTGTGTTACAGTGATTTACACTGTAACACAGCCCCAGCTCATCTAAGATTTTTCATGCTGCTGCGTGTGAAGAGTTTTAAAAGTCTGTCAGTCTGGGAGGTGCCTCTAATGGATTGTAACTCAAGTGCAGCGTGGTTCCTGGGGTGAAGAAAAGGCCTGCAAGGAAGGGGGAGAAAAGGAACAGCTTACCACAGTGAAATGTAATACAGAGGTCAGCAGTGACATGTCACCCGTGAGGTGATTGATCAGGTACCACCTGTAAGGAGAATTATTCTAACGGCTGAACCTTGGCCCCTGTCTGTGCAGAGCTGCAGAAGAGAGCTGTGTATCCAGGAGAGTGGTAAACAACTGCCAACTATGGAAAAACAAATGTTGCAGCTTTGCCCTAAACACATTCACACCTCAGTGCCCTGCAGTTAAATGTAGTTTGGGCAAAATAAGGTTAGACTGGACAAAGTGATTTCCTTACAAAACACTGTTCTTCTCCCAAAGATGGACCTGTAAGCCTTTAGCTGATATATATTACATTAACAACTTTGATGTAGGAAAGTTGACCACTCCCTTGCTTCTCTGCACTCTTACCTCTCAAGTCTCTTTAAAAATAAATATGTCTTTAAAATCTGCTGGAATTAATTGAAAGATTCCCTCAACTTCCAGTGGATTTGGACCAGAGAGAACTGTGAGAGTAAGGCATGGAGGCACTGAACTTCAGCTCAGTATTTGTGTGCTCTCAAGGACTAAAGATTGTGTGAAATTACAAGTGAACAAGATGTGCAGCAGGCTCTGCAGCAAAAACCAGACTTGTTAATCCTGATATTTCAATGACCATAAAGCCTAAGAGGGGACCAAACCATGGCTGGTTTGATACCAAAAACCCAAGCTCTTCAAAGCCTCCAGGCTTTAAAATGGTGCAGCTCTATTTGTAAATACCACAGGAATGGGGGACAGGGGGTGCTCTTTGATTTAAAGCTCTTGCAACTCATTTTTAATGCTGATATCAGAAGCAGACTCAAAAGTGAGAAACGAAAGAGGTCCAACCAACAGCAATCCCTGGCTGGGAGCAACCTTGCAGTGCCTGGGAAGGGTAAAGGCAAGGTCTCAGTGAAACACTGAGTGCCATGTGCATGCAAGAGCTCTGCTAATTGCAGGAGCAGAACCATCTTCCCCTGCTACAGAGAAGCTGTACTGTAACCAGCTTGTTCTGAACATGAAATTAAAGAAGAGAAATGAAAGGGGAAAAAATGTTAGTTACAAAAAACATATTGAAATAAAATAGATTCATTTCTCTTAAACAACTTCTTCAAAAAGTGCCAATTAGAATTTTTATGAATACATAGATGTGCTCCTAAAAGCAGTCTTTTCCCTGTAGTAAGCTACAAAAGACTGATAATTAGAGAGAGCAAGATATCAAGTTACAGGTAATTGATTAACATTTCATTTTCATGTAAATGAAAAACTAAAAATAGAATTATGGAAAAAGTCTGATTAGATTTTACCATCATTTTCAAAAGCTGCTGCCACATTCTGGAAGAGCACCAGCACTCTCTGCTGGTGATGTTTGTTTAACAGTTATCAAGAGAAAAATGAGGGATGAAAGTGCATTATGTTCTTGATATGAAATGCCATTTTTGTTTTAAACTGATGATTAATTAGGCCCCTAACTATTTAGCAAACAGCAACTCTAGGAGCTAGCTATGCTTTTGGAAACAACACAGTCATTACTAAGAACTGCATTTACTCTGGGCAATCATCACTCACTGGAATAAATTTCACTGTCTCAAACAAACATCTGATGTAAATGCTTCTCTCAGCAGAAAGCCCTTCTGTGGTGCTGCCACACAAAGGCAAGCTGGTGTGAGAATTCCCATAATGCCAAATCCCTTGGCTCCACCCTGACTTTCCATCAAATTTTGGGCTGTGCCAAGAAAAACAGCTCTCCTTAAAAAAGTCCTAGCCCAGCTCCAACACCTTCCCCAACAGGAGCCACAGTGGGAATGCTGCTGTGTTTCCATCAAAGCCAACCTGCTCCCAGCCCTGTCTCTGCTCCACCCTTTGCCAGGAAGCTGGAAAGCTTTGATTCCCTCTCCCCAGGATGCACCCAAGCCATGTCACCTGGGCTGCCTCACACACCTGAGCCAGAGCTTGCACAGGGACAAGGAGGCAGCAAAAACCTCAGTGCCAGCTGACCCAGCTGCCCAACTGAGCTCGGGTCAGGCACCAGGAAGAAGGGTTAAAAATTGGCAAGTTGAATCCATGTGCAGCTCGTGGAAGTGTGGGAAACAAAAGAGACAATGTTAAGGACAGAGTATTCATTAGCAAAAGGCTCAAGTTTCTTGGCTTCTGCCATCTGCTTCCCAAAGGCCATTTTTCAAGGTAGCTTTTTGTTCTTCACTGTTGAATGTAGCTGTGGAAAGACATCCTGCTCCTTCTTAGCTAATGAACTAGCTCAGTGCATGTTCAGTGGCTTAAAATATTTTAGTTTTTTAATTCCCTGGGGACAAGAAGGGAATGCAATGTCAGAGGTGGGGTTTTTCTCCTGGGATTTGGATCAAATTTTTACTTGACACAGCTGACCCAAAAACCTCAGACACCTCCATAAATATTCATTTACACTATGGTATTGAATACATAAAGAAATCTTGTGTTCACAAAAAAATTACACAAGACTTCACAATGCTGTATATATCTGTATATTATGTGTAGTGAGATACACAGCCCTTTTGACTATATTCCTTTATGAAGTAAAAATTGAGAAGAACAGCTCCTGAATTAGGGAAACAGCTCAGAGCCCTAAAAAGAACACACTCTGTGGTAAAAATAAGTGAGTTTTAACATAGTTGTAAGTCAAAGTCAGGAATAATTGTTCTAATGCATTCTGCTCCTGACAGATCTCAAATTTAGAAGAGCTTCACATTTGCTGAGAGTCCCAAGGAACTTTTGAAGCATTCAGGGATCACTGACACTTGGCAAAGTGGGACAGAGTGACAGCCAAATGCCAAGCACAGCTCTGAAACACTGCATGAGGAACAGACATTCCTGCCTAAGGGGGCAGAGCAAGTTTCCCATTGCAGAGGAGGACAAGAGTTTTCAAACCTGAAGTTTTCTGCTCTTCAAGGAATTTAATATTGTGCACATGACAGGACCCAGCCAGAAACAGGTGATCTGCAAGGGATGAGAAGATGCTCAAAGCCTTGAGAACCTGAGCACCTATAGGACATTAACATGATTACTTTTTTAATATTATTAACTATACATGCCAGGCTGCTCTTAAATATTTTCTTCCCACATTCCTACCCACACCTTTACCTTTGTGCCATAGGAATTCTGTGTTCAGCTCTGCCCCTTGATCATTAATGCAGACTCCTGAGTTTCAGACTTCAAAGCAAGGCAGGATTAAGAGTCACAGGACTGGGACAGCATCAAACCCTCCCTGTGCAGGAACCTCCACCTTGTGTTCGACTCCACAAACACCTCCTGGCTGTCAGGACTGGGAAATCCAGGGATTTATGTGGAGCTTCCCACAGGTGAAGTTAATAAAGGAGCCCAACAGTGCCTCATCTCCTTCCAAACACTGGTAAATGAAAGGAAATGGGAATTTCTCCTGGGGTTAGGGAAAGAAAGATGTGAGTGCTCTACAAATGTGCAAGGGAAGAAACCAAAGGCTTCAGTGTGTGGAAATGCACTTCTCCAGGAAAGCTCTTCTCTTCTCCCTCTCCTCAGCAGCACACAAGAATGTTCTCAGGGAACCCATCTTCACCCACAACCCTGGTGGTGGTTTAGTTTTTATTCCTGACTTTTTTATTTTTCCCTCACCCTCCCTCATTCTGCTGCTCTAAATGTCTGCACTCCCAGTTTCCTCACCTCTGCAGGTCCTCCCCTGCCATGTGCAGCACATCCCAGCAGCACCAGCATTCCTGGGAGCTCCAGCCATGCCCCACTACTCAGAGCTTCCAGCAATGACACTGACAACACCACACAAATGAAGACATTACAGCACAGATATATAAAGATACAGGTCTGTCCAAGACCCTGAGGAACTTTGGGACTCATTTCAATCTGCATCCCTTTGAGTTACATTTGAAAATTACACCAACTTGGCCAAAATGAAGCTACATCAGGCTTAGGCAGAAAGGCAGTCTGGGCTTTTTCAGCTTTATTTGTAGCTGCTCTTATATCACCACCTTACAAGGAAATTACACAACACCAGACTAACACAGGTGCAGTTCCTTTAGTGGTAAAAAGCTGCTAGAGCTCACCAGGCTCAGGAATTTTCATGACTACATGGTCTACACCTGCTCTGAGTTAGAAGTGGCAATGCTACAGTGGGAGAAGCTGTTGTAGAGACACACTGCCTCCATCAGCCTCATGATCCCTCATGAACACTGGGGCTCAAGTGATGGCAGGTGGTGTTACAGAGCAGAGATTTACTTGCTGGGAAGGTGAACTGCAAAGCCAAACTCAGAAATTTCTCTGCCTAACGAGAAGGTTGCAATTAGGTCATTGCTGAGAGCTGGGTAAGCACAGATCAGAGCAGAAACATTCCCACAGAATAACTCAGATGTGACAGCAGGTACTTGGAATGAGAACAAGGACTTCATCCATGTAGTCCTGCTGCTGGGTTATGTGGATAAACAGTGATCCTGATGGAGCCAGCCCCCAGCAGGACAGCAGGTGTCAGGATACACAGACCCAGTTCAGCACAAGCAAACTAAATTCCCAAACAGGAAAGCCCATGTCCAACTTTGATGAAATTTGACAAAGAGCTCAGACCAAGTTTCAGGTGAGAATTCAATTTAGGATGTGGATGAATTGGATCCAGGCCACAACCTTTTTTTGTATCTTCTGGACTCCAGTTTAAGCAATGCTTCTTATTTCTGAAGCCTATTTCTGCTAAAATACTCCATCAGGTCTATGCCCAACCCTGCTCAGCTCAGGCTGGATATTTTGGTAAACACAAGACCTTTATTCAAATGCCAAGGAACTTCACTAGAACACTCTCCAAGCTGCTTTTTGGTCACTGAGACTCCCTCCCTTGGATCCTGCACATGGAATTACCTGTCCTAGGGGCACACAGGTCAGGAGAGGGGAGATTTGTGGGTTAATGGGATACTGCTCTGATCAGGGAGATTAGGTTACAAGGCCATGCCTTGTAACACACTGCCTTCTTCAGTGTGGCATTTCAGTTTACAACTGGGGATTTCTCCTAATTAGATTGTACTTTTAATTATTTATGGCCTGTATTATCTGCAAAAGCTGCCCAAAACCTAAGCCTTAATAAGGATAATTGGAATAATCATATTTTTCCCTCTTCTGTAAAGCACCTTGAGCCTTATTGATGAGAAATGCTAGGATGTGATTAGACACTTAATGAAAAAATATCATTAGAAAGTGGAATAAAAATGAAAAATGAACTAAAACAGAATTTTCTATTTTATACAGCACTGGGGCTGAATTAAGAATCATTTATTAGAGGCGATGTTGAAAATTTTAACCTGAAAACTGAGTGGAGATCTTCTTTATGCATGTTATGATGGGAGAGTGCAGGTGAGGATGCCAGAGTCGGGGTGTGGATGTTGTGAGAAGTCCGAAATTTCAGCTTCAAATTATTTCACTCCCCAGGAGTCTGAAATATGGACGTGCAGGGCTCTCCCACCTGCTGCAGCCAGCCCTTGGCCGGTGCCAGCACCCAGAAAAGCAGTGGGTGTTCAACATCCCCCCAGCTCCTGTGTCCACCACAGCTCCTCCACAATGAATATTTGGCTTTCCAGCCCTCACCTTCCCCAAAAAGTATCCGGGCATTGAGGCAGAAGGGTTTGAGCTGCTCAGACCGGCAGAAGTCACGGTGAATATTTATGGCCCTGCCTGACTCATTCTGTGAATGAAATCCACAATGACCGTACCGGGGACGGCCGAACCAAGGCACGGACACAAAGCTTTTTAACCCTTTAGGGATTATCACCCTCCAAATTTGCTCTCCCGGAGATCAAAGCAGGAGGATATGGAGATATTTCTGTTAAATTCAGAGCTGGGGCAGGTGCGGGTGAGCTCCTGCGGGAGGGGAAGGGCAGGGTAGGGACCATCCCTGGCGGCTGGGACAGAGCCTGAGGGTAACAAAACATCCCCGGCCCCACCTGGACCCGACAGCGGAGCCGGGGAGGGGCCGGACAGAGGAGCAGGGACGGCTCCCACAGCCCCCGAGCCCCGCCGCCTCCCCACAGCCACCACCAGCGCGGGCTGAGCCCCGGCACCGCCCCACACCGCCCGGGGAAGGAGGAGGAGATGCCCGTGAGGGCAGCGGGAACACCCGGCTGCCCTGCCCTGCCTGGGGGGGCCCGTCCCGGGCGGTGCCTGAGGGGACAGCGCCGGCCTTTCCCCGCGCCGCCCGCCGGCCTCGCCCCGCGGCCGCGCCCTCACCCGCGCAGCGAGCGCCCTTACCCCGCGGGCGCCGGGCCCCGCGGCCGCCCGCACATCCATCCCGGGCCGGCACGGCGCTGGGCCACGCCGGGGAGCTCCGGCAAGGGCCCTCGCCGATGCCGTGGGGAACTTTCAGCAGGCGGCTGCAACTACGGCGCCCGGCATCCCCCGGCGGGCCGGCGAGCGGTGCCGGCCGGGAGCTGTAGTTCCGCACGGGCGGGGGAGCCGCCGGCGCCTGCGGGCAGCGCGCCTCTGCCGAGGGGAATCGCGGCACCGGCAGGGCTGGAAAAGCTCTCTGAGAGCAGCGAGCCCAGCCTGTGAGCGATCCCCAGCTTGTCAGGCAGCCCAGAGCGCTGGGGGCCCACTCCAGTCCTTCCCTGGACACCTCCAGGGATGGGGAGCTCACCTCCTCCCTGGGCAGCGCCTTCCAGTGTTTAACAACCTTTTCCGTGACGAAATTCTTCCCAATAGCCAACCTGAACCTCCCCTGTCCTGTCACTTGTTGCTTGGGTGCAGCCCATTGCAATGTTTAACAACCTTTTCTATGAGGAATTCTTCCTGATGTCCAGCCTGAGCCTCCCTGGCACAACTGGAGGCCGTTCCCTCTGCTCCTGTCCCTGTTCCTGGAGCACAGCCCGACCCCCCTGGTGTCCCCTCCTGTCAGGAGCTGTGCAGAGCCACGAGGTCCCTCCTGAGCCTCCTTTGCTCCAGGCTGAGCCCTTTCCCAGCTCCCTCAGCCCCTCCTGGGGCTCCAGCTCTTTCCCCAGCTCCGTTCCCTGCCCTGGACGCTCCAGCCCCTCCATGTCCTTTTTGAAGTGAAGGGCTCAGAACTGAACACATCGCTGGAGGAGTGGCCTCAGCAGTGCCCAGGCAGGGGACAGTCACTGTCCTGGTCCTGCTGCCACCCCATGGCTGGGACAGGCCAGGTGCCCGTGGCCTCTTGCCCACCTGGGCACTCCTGGCTCCTGTTGAGCTGCTGGTGAGCAGCACCCCCAGGGCCTTTCCCACCAGGCCCTTTCCAGCCCCTCTGCCCAGCCTGGAGTGTTCCATGGGGTTGGTGTGGCCAAAGGATTTAAGTTCTTTACTTTTTATTTCACCTGGCTCTTAGTATCAGCCCCCTAAACCTGCTGTATCTGTTACCTCCATCACATCATGAGCTTTCTGCACCAGCTTTGCTTCTAAACTTTCTTCCACCATGTTTCCAACAAGGACCATTCCTCGGCCCAGAAACTCTCAACAAAAGCAATAAAAATGTAAAAAACCAACCTGTCAAAGAAGTATTAGCAGGCAAAACTTAAAGAAAGACCCTGGAAACTCTGTCAGTGAAATACTCAGCTGCTGGCAATCAAGGGTTCAGCTCATATGGTCTCATGTTTACATGCTTCGTCCATTTTTATCTGGAATTTATTTTTATTTAAAGCTGAGTATCTCTCTGGCCCTGCTGTGCCATGTTTCCTGTGCTGAACACAGTACACAAAACAAGCCATATGGAAACAAAAGGATATTTTAGAGATGTGAGTAGGAAGCATCCAAATTCAGGTGGAAAAATGGTTTTAAGCAGACATCTGCGTGTACAGAGCATTATTACTGCTTGCTGTATTTAATTACAGATAACTTTGTTTTGTTGCTTTTGATGGAGAGAGGAAAAAGCCAGCAGAGGTAGTGGCCACACACCAACCTTCCACTGTAAACACCCAGAAAGGAGGGCTGGGGGAAAGGCTGTTATTGCTCCATGGGAGTCCAGCAGCACAGGGGCACAAGAGTGACACAAAAATGGGCTGTGCTGTCACGAGGTCTTGTTTGCCAGAGCCAGACAACGAGGATCTGTTACAAGACATGGTGGAATGTTTGTTTTTGTAGTACTGGATTTCCAAAATCCATGCTCTTTTTGTGGCTGACAAGCCCCCTCCTTTCTTTGCCTCCTTCCTGCAGCTGTCGGAGGTCTGCACCCCTGCCTGGAAAACATGAGCACAGCACAGCAAAAATGTGCATCATTCATGTGCCATCAGACAATGCTTGGGAGAGTTACAAAGGAGGGGAGGAAGAGGAGGAGACCACAGTGCTGCAGTAATTTGCATTATTTCTACTTTCTTTGCAATAGTCGCTTTTAGCTTTAAACTGTAACAGTTATAAATTTCATAGCAGCTTTACCACACTTCAGCATTACTGGGTTTTAATTCACACCCCCTCATGACCAGGTAAAATTTGGCAGTGTCTCCGTTTTAACACATACTTTCATTTTGTTTTGGTAGTATTTCATATATAGAAATGAACTAAAAAGCAGAATCTGTGCTGTCACCTGTTGCTTACCTCAGGGATTCCCTCCATGGTTCATCCTTGATGCTTGGTGCTGTGCAGAACCTGCTGGGAGCACCACTGGGGTTTCAGTGGGAATCAGAGCAGGCCCTGGCTGCCCCACACCACTCACCCTTCCTGGATCCAGCAGCAAGAGCAGAGCCTCTCCTCAGAGCACAGCTGTGACTGCTGCCATAGCCCAAGGCTGAGGCTGGACAAGTCCCAGGTTTGGTTTTGTGCTCACATTTGGGCCCTGCAGTGAGCACAGGGGCCAGCACAGGGCAGCCCACGTGGAAATCCAGCTCCAGGCACTGGAAGCACCTTGCTGGGCCTCTGCTGACAGTACCTGCAATTCTGCCATGTGCCAAAGCCACACACAAACCTCAGTGTCCAACTGGGCAGTTTCACCATCCTACTTTCAGTGCTCTTAGGACCAAAACTGGAACAGAGGCACATTGCAATTCTGTTTGCCAGGGTCTTCATTTTTACCTAGTCTTCAAAATTCCCCTTGTATTGGTATTAAATACATTAGTTGCCCATTATGAGGCAAGTTTTCTAGATGACAAGCAGCTGAACTTGCATTTTTCTCACTTGACTTGCACATTCAAAATTATCTTACTTTATTATGAGGGGCATTGAAGCTTTAACATAACAGCACACCTGTGGCAATTTACTTCCTTACCAACCAAGTTCACTTTGATGATGACTGGGTGCTTACAGAACTACTGGACAAACACAAAAGGAGATTTAGAAATATTTAACTAGAGCAAATAGGAAAAATAGCTCAGATTCCAGATGCCAGAAGGTATTTTAATGCAGACTATTCTAAAAATCTGAAATAAAGACAACATACAAACTGGGAGCACTTGAAATATGTTTATTCAGCAGCTATTACAACCAACCTCCAAAAAACTGGAGTCCCCTCTGGTTTCTGAACCGTGTCAAGTGATGAAAATGCCTTTAAGGATGGAAGCTGGACAGTGCACTCCTTTCTGAGATATACGTCTAACAGGGATTAATCTCTTTGAAAAGGCAAAATATAAATATATACACTCTAAATTCACAACAACAGCTTCAACTACGTTAATTCAAGTGGGGTAACAGTGGACAAACCCACATCATGTAAACTGCAGTCAGGAAAATCTCTGCTCTCTGCTGCTCCCTCCTGCTCCCAGGTCCCGTTCTGGTTTCCATTCTGGGATGTGCCTCTGGCAGAGCTGGAACACGGAAGCGCTGAAGTGCTGATCTCAGGGGCTGTGCACGGGACCGGGCCTGGGGCTCTGCTCTCTACACGTTGCTCAAGGCATCCACACCAGGGAGAACCTTACCTGGGGGCAGAGAAAACACAGCAGCAGGGTTAGGGACCTCTCAAACAACTCTGCAACATTCAAAGAGATATAATGTTAAAAAGTGAATCAGGAATTATAGGTTGAAAATGGAAGAGTTTGGCTCCATGTTGACTGTGATGGTGTTCACAGGGGTCTCAGGAAGAGTCAGATCCTCATCTCTTCCATGTTTCAGAAGGCTTGATTTATTATTTTGTGATACATATTATATTAAAGCTATACTAAAAGAATAGAAGAAAGGATTTCATCAGAAGGCTAGCAAAGAATAGAAAGCAATGATAACAAAAGCTTGTGACTCTCAGAAAGTCTGAGCCAGCTGACTGTGATTGGCCATTCATTAGCAACAACTATGATGAACCAATCAAAGATGCACCTGTTGCATTCCACAGCAGCAGGTAATTATTGTGTTCTTTTCCTCTGAGGTTTCTCAGCTTCTCAGGAGAAAAATCCTGGCAAAGGGATTTTTCAGGAAATATCACAGCTACAGTTGACCATGGTGGTTCCATGGACCTGCTCCACACAGTGAACGCACCCAGAGCACAGCTGCACTCAGATGTCAGCAGAGATTCCTAACACAGCCCAGCCATCAACCCTCAACCAACAGCAATGGCACATTTCTGTCCAAGTCTCTGCTAGACCCAGATCCAAACACCCAACATCCTTTTCCACTAAATTTGACAGCAAACAGATTTTTGATTTGATTTAGGGAGTTGCTGCATACTTTTTAAAATCCCCAGCGGCATGTAAATAGAATTCTGGGGAATGTGGTGGAAATTTTAAGAATTAATTAAGAGAAAAAGCCTCCTATGAGTCTCAGTTCTTTAAATAACTAAAACACTCAGGTTGAGACATTTACACGTCCCTTTCCAACTGATGGAATCAAAGAATATTCTCAGCTTTGAGCACCAGAGCCTAGATTAATAAAGTGCAACATTTTCTAAAGCATTTTTAGCTTTTTGTCCTACTTTAAATAATGAACAGACACCACTTTGGTTTTGCCTTTCCTCAGAAAAACAACCTTCTAATGTTCAAGCTGTGCAGCAGGACTGAATTGTAACACTGTTCACAACTCACTAGTTTGCTGAGTTTTCAGGGATTTTTCCCCTTTCTTCATCTTCAGAAGCTTTTCTAATTAGCCAGACTTCCGTTACATTTAAAAGATCACACACACAAACCCATATTTTGGGCCAAAACTTAGACAAGTTTGTGCTTTTGAATACACAGCGTTTCCTTCGAGCCATCTGCATTCTTTCCCTTCCCCATCACTCCCTAGGCAACAGAAACAAAAGCTCTGTCTCCCATCCTACTCCTGCAAACAGCAGCTGCAAGGCAGTTTATTGAAGTTTCTCCTCTCCAGAGGAGTTGACAGCACTGGATAATTTACACACACTGGGAAACGGCAAATTACCAGAGGAAATGAAAAGTCGTTTAGAGAACAATGGAACTCGTTACAAGAATCCCTCCAGCCCTCACCATTTTGCATTCCAAGCACCCCCGTGCAGGTTTGTCGCTGAGCACTAGAGGGCTCCCCAAAACCAAGGGAATTCCAAACAGGAGGAAGAGACCTCTGGCAAGAATTCCACACTGTTCTGATGAGGTTCCCCTATCAGAAACTGAGCATTTTCAACAGGCTGGCATGTCCTGAGGGATCAGTGACAAAATCCAGCCCACTCTTGTTTTCTATCCCAGTATTTTTGCTTTCTGGGAGAAGCACGCTGTGCTGTCTGCAGGAATATTCCATTTTCCTTCCTCTCTTCCTCTGTGAGGGCTGCAGAACTGGAGAAGAGGAGCTTGTAGCTCCAAAGCTACATGTAACTAACTCCACATGGTGGCACAGAAAAGGCATTCCTGTGTCCTGGTTTGATAAGGAAGTGAGCTTTTTGGGAGTTTGTGGTTAAATTAATTAGTGTTGAGATCTGAATATTGGTATTTGGTGTGGCTACTGAGGACATGGATATGTTTTTGAGAATATAGGGGGTTAAAAGTAGAACACTTTTAAGGGATTTTTTTTTGTTTTGGTTGGTGAAAGAGGTTACATCAAACCATGACACTCTGTTGTTGTGCTTTCCTGATAAATGATAATGTAAAGCACCCAGAACTCCACATTTACTCAAACAAATGAAGATAAAAGAGGATTTACCCTCTAGCAGCTCCAGGCTGGCTCCACCTCCTGTGCTGACATGGCTGACTTTATCCTCAGTGTTCCACTTAGCACAGCAAGTGGCTGTATCTCCACCACCTGTAGCACAAACAGAATCCATCAGACACACAAGAAATTCAGATTCAACTGAAAGCCCAAGCTGAAGGACAAAGGAGAACTTGAGGAAAATAATTTGACCAGTATTTTAATCACAGTGCTGGCCATCACAAGCTCCTCCATGCATTTAGAAACAGAAGAACACAACTACTTACCAATAATGGTGATGCAGCCTTTTCCAGTAACTTCTACCACTTTGTCCATCAGGGCTTTGGTTCCTTTGGAAAACTTGTCCCACTCAAAGACTCCCACTGGACCATTCCACACGATTTGCTTGGCCCTTCCCACAACTTCAACAAACTTCTTCACACTCTCAGGGCCACAGTCCAGGCCCTAAGGGAAGTGAGAGAGGTCACTCACTGCTGACCCCCAGCTCAAATCACCCATACCCAGCCAGAGCTTCCCCCTCACCCCAGACATCAAACAGGAATTTCTCTCCATTCACAGACAGATCTGCCAGCAGCTGCTGCAGGAGGGTGGAGTCTGGGGGGTATTTATCTTCCTAACACTTAATCTTCCAGTAAGTCAATTTTAAATCAATGTCAGATTCTTGAAGTCTTAATTAGAAAACTTTGCCAACCCTACTTAAATTCTAGTCAAATAAAAGGGATTTCTACTGCATTCAGATCTGCATGTTGGGAGAGGAATTTTGCTGTTTTAATCCAAATCTCACAGAAGCTACTTTAGACTTAAAAATTCAGAACAAACAACAGGGCTTCAATTTCATTAAACCAACAAGCTCCACACAGCTTGATTGCCCTCAGGAACATTTGCCAAGGCTCACAATTGCTCTTTCTACTCCTTTAAGAGGTGTTCTACCCACATTATTCCTTACTGCTTCCCCTGCCAGTCTCTTTCCCATTCAAACCTACCATCCAGCCAGCAGGAATGCCTGAAGCCACTGTGGCCTCCCCAGTCTGTGCATTCTCATCAAATTTGTCAGCAGTGATGAAGTCAACAGGCAGAGTGATCTTCACACCATTCTTCTCTGCCTTGGCCATCAGGTCCTTGACAATTTTTGATCCCTCTTCATCAAACAGAGAGTTGCCAATCTAAAGGAAACATTTGGGAAATTTAGGAGAGGTGTTTGTTTAGCTCCTGGTCATGACAGAAGAGAACATCAGCACCCAAACTGCTCAGACAGCAATTCTGGAAATATTGTTTTCTTAAAGCACATGGAGAGACATAGCAGCAATCTGAGTTTTGCAAAGGGATTGCCAAGTAATTTCTCAGTGCTCCCTACTCCTGCAGAGAGCCAAAGAGCCTGTGCTCAATCCCAGAACATGCAAGGGGCATTCAGACCACATTCCCCACTAGGAGCAGACATGGAACTGTTCTCCTCATACCTCCATGTTGTTGAGCACTTTGAGGAAGGTGAATGCCATGCCACCACCAATGATCATCTCATTGACCTTATCCAGCATGTTATTGATCAGCTGGATCTTATCCTGAACTTTGGCTCTGTAAGAGAGAAAAGAAAAACAATGAATAATGAATATTGTGACTTTGGTATGTCAAGGCTGTTCTAGAGAATGATCCAAGAAAATAATTGTTTGAAATGGGCAAAAAAAGAATTTTGCAAGTTAGCAGGCCAGCATTAAAATTCAACTTACTAGAGCATTATTCAGCATTCCATTTCTTCTTTTCTATTTAAATATAAACCTCATTAGCCCTTAAGAGCCTGATTTCCCCTGAGTGCCCAGCAGAGCCCATGCAGCCCCAGCAGGGCCTGTTGAATAATGAGAGGTCATGTCAATTTACAGAGTGCTGAGCCTGAGCACTCCTGTACCCTGAACTGGGGGGAAAGGTCACTGACAATGTCTGGGCCACCTCATGGCCCTAACTGCTCTCCTGGCTCATCTGGGCAAAAAACTGCTGGGGACTGTCTGATAATGAACAGCCAGATTGTATCATCACAGGAGCAGATGTATCAGTTAGCTCCTCTCAAATCCACATCTCAGGGGTCAGCTACAAATCTGAACTGCAGGTACACTAGAAAGGAAAGCACTTGCTTCAATAACATGTCATTTGTTAGGGCAGTCAGAGAAATACAGTCACAATGTTCCTGTGTCTTACCCTCCAAGAATTGCCAAGAAGGGTCTCTCTGGACTCTCTAGGGCCTTGGCAAAATAATCCAGTTCTTTCTTCATCAGGAAGCCAGCAGCCTTCTGAGGCAGATTGACACCTACCATGGAGCTGCAGAATTAAAGTACAAAGTGAGGAAAGGAAAAATTTCAAAAATGTCCTTTTCCAGGGGATGTAGGAACACCTCTGTGTCTCACAGCATTACAAATCCAACCCTTTAGTCACCTGCAGCAATGAGAACAGCTACCACCTGCATGAAAACACACACAGGCTTTGTTTTCCTAGCTTGATAAGACAGCTGTGCATGCCTCATTTCTGACATTGGTTTTGCACAGAAATATTGATTTGCAAGACATTTATCATCTCAACTAGTGATCCAACAAACCAGAGGACAAATAAGAATACCCAAGAGCAGGGATTTCCTCTTCCAAGAGGACCACTACAGTCTGCAAGCACACATATCCAAAAACACTCCATGAAATGATAACTTTGGAGTAATTAATCTTTTGGAAAATAGAGCTGCTGTGATTGCAGGACAATTTACACAAGTCCTAAGCAAGTTATTGTTACATCTTCGAAGTCTAAAAAAAGTCAATGCAAATCTAAAGATCTTGTTTCAAGAGATAAACCTGAAAGAGCACACATTGATGACAACTACGTCCCAGTAAATCCACTACTGAGGAACAAACATAGCACAATAATAGTGGGATAAGCCTAAAAGGAAGTTAGAACTCCTAAGGAGCAGTATTTGATGTGTTTCCACAGCAGATATTGTTCTGCAGTTCTTCCTGTGGAAGGGAAACGGGCACCCACCTGTGAGCTCGGTGTGCAGTGCCAAAGGCATCATTGACATAGACATCTCCCAGCTTGGAAAGAGAGGCTCTGAAGGCCTCCACTTTTGCAGGCTCAGCCTTGATCTAAAAAGACAAAGAAGGACAAGTTTGTACCCTGAGACTTTGACTCTGAGCTCCAAGTCAGCTATTTGTCTGAAACCCAAAGCAAAGGTCAGTCTGAGGAACTCATCAGTTCATCCAGTGGGTCACTGTTTTCATTTGCTTTTTCCCAGTCCAGCAGAAGCAACAAGAAAGTTTAAATTGTTTAAATTCCACTTTAAATTCCCCATGACTGCTATTGCTGAAGACTGTTCCCACTTCTGAACTGCAGCACCACAAATCTTTCAGTCTCTCCAACAGATTTCCAGTGTTGTGTGTGAACACAGGTAGCACAGGAAGGGTGTGGAGAGACAAGGCAGGGATCAGGCTGAACAAATCCATGCTCACTCACTGAACAAAGCAAGCACAATCTCCAGGAGACACAAGTAAAAGGGTGAGCTCCTGAAGGACTGATTTAGCAACTGCAGTGAGGATTAATCAATGAACAGTCTGATAAAAGGCCTGCACACTACAGCAGGCCACAGTGAAAGCAGCCAATGCTGGAAATGCTCTAAGTGCAGTATGTAGTGGGTAAAAACAGGTGTTTTTCTGTGAAAAGTCTCCTCCAAGCATCCTACAAAATCCTCACAGGATGGCTTAAACAGTTCAGCTCTCCCTCCCAGCCTGAAGAGCCAGCAGAGCCCAGTGGGGCAGCAGGTGAGGGCTCAGGGGGAGCTGCAGCCCCCTGGTGCAGGAACTGCCCAGACTGGAGCCAGGCCAGCCCCTCCCAAGGGCTCAACTCAGCACCCCAGGGAGGCCTCTGCCAGCACCACATGTGACAGCACAGGGACAATGGCAGCAAGGCACTCCAAGAGATGGCAGCAGGGTTCAGCACAGCTTTGGGGGCCCTTTTTAGCAGAGCCTCAGCAGGAGACAAGTGCAGGGGACCAGAGAGATTCTACAACAACGCTGCCAACTGCTCCTTCACTGAGCAAACTGCCTGGCTGCACACTGAGTGCTCCAGTTAGAACCAGCTCCATCTGTGAGCAGAACACAAGAGGCTCTGACAGAAGGAACCACCACCACTGCATCTACTTTGGAAAAACACAGTTTAAGCAGCAGTCAGCAACCTGCAATCCTGTACTGCATCACTGTTTCCACAGCACTGGCCTTAGCCTCTGCTAGGAGAGGCAGCTCTGCCACTGGCACCTCTCCCCTGATGTTTTCTCAGTGCAGTGTGTGCTTCCACATCCACATACCCACCTAAATCACCTGGGAATTACAGAAACACACAAAACCAAGGGATTGTCTCCCAGAGAAAATGAAATTCTTGCCCCACTCTTCTCCCTGCCACTATACCTGCAATTCTAGCAGTGAATAATTCCAGATTTGCTTCATTTTCCCCTGCCATCTGCACAGGTTCAACAACTCTGTGCTGTGTTCCTAAGCTGCAGGAGTCCTGTGTCAGCCCATAAAGGGCAGCACTCCCTGTCAGCATTCCCTCCAAGCACAGATCTCTGTAAGCCCACAGGGTCACCATCGCTAAGAAAAGCAGCTGTCTGGAGCAAGCACTCTGCTGACCTTCAGCAAAATGTCAGAGGTGCAAGGCAGCCTGGTTCTAGAGAACTGCTCTGAAGAGCAGACAGGCTTAGAGGAGGGTTTGATAATCCCTGTGCTGCAGAAATATTAGCCATGTAACCCAAAAAGGGAGCATTGTTCTTATGGGCCTGGCAACAAACTGTCTCCAAATTGGTTTTCATTTCAGACACCCAATACTGAAGCCTAACAAGCTGCAGTTTCTTGCACAGCTCTATTTTGTTTCTTTCTCCTTTTTTGACAGAAACATCTATAGCCTTTCACTTGAGCTGTTTCATCTTGGAAATTCACTGTACTCCACTCAAAGCTTTTGCACAACAGTGGGACACACTGAACTGAAGATCTCTGACATCTGTAAGAGCAGGTTCACAATCAGTGTGTTAGAGAGGCTGCTGGCTCCTTGTCAGTCTGCAGCAAACAGCAGGTAAGACCAGAGCAGGCACACATGAAGTTTCACCTTGTTCCCTGAAGCATCCTTGCCTTTGCCTTCCTCTTCAACGTGGAATCTGAGGTTCTCCAGCAGGATGACTGAGCCAGCAGCAGGATTGGCACAGGCATTCTCCACCTCAGCACCAACACAATCCTTCAGGAACAACACCTCCCTGGAAACACAAGACACACACTGTAACCTCACCAGCGGCTTCCTGGTGGAAAGAAAAACATCCAGGTCCCCTGGCAGGGAGGGCCTGGTGCACACCAGGCTGCTCTTCCACTTTACCTGCCCAGGAGTGCCTTCAGCTCCACAGCTACAGGGGCCAGGGAGAACTTGTCAGGCATGGGGACACCATCCGGGCGGCCCAGGTGGCTCATGAGAACCACGGACTTGGCCCCATGGTCCAAGCAGTGCTTGATGGTAGGAACAGCTGCCTTGATTCTGTAACAGCACACAACAACCAATTAATAAGGACTCAATTAGAGCTTACCAGGCAAGCAGATTAGTACCACTTACACATGAGGCCTGGGAGCTGTGCCTCAAAAATGACAAAAGAAACAGAGCACAAGAGCTGGACAGAACAATTCCTTAAAGCATCAACAAAATTCTCCATCCCAGCCTGTTTGCATAGATTTCACTGTTATCTTCCAAGCAATGTAGGACATGGAATTAAAATGCATTTTGTAATCCAAGTTTTGCTGATTGTTCAGCTAAGAAATGCCAGGACACACCTGACCAATACCAGGCTCCCTGGGTTACTCTGGGATCCTGCACCAGTAGAGGAATGATGAGCAGTGAGAGCACTGTGGTGAGCAAAGCTGGCACCTCCTGCAAGTGGCACACAAGCAGGGCAAGACAGCTGGCATCACCTTTCTAAACTCCAGGGTTTTGTGTGCTGCACTACAATTATTCTAACAAAGACAAGCTACCACAGCCCCAGGGTAAGCAGGAGGCACAGAGACTCCTGGATAGGAAGAGAGACAACTTTCACACACAGCCTAAGGGATGTGGCTGTGAAATGGTGACAGACAATTTAAGAAGTTTAAGTTAATCTCCAAAATAAGAGATTTTTTTCCATATGCTTTCCACAGCAGTCACAGTGAGTGTCAGCCTTGTATTTAAGTGCAGTTTGCTAGTAACTGCAGGGGTTTTAATTAAAAATTGTTGGACTTTCTCTGACACCTTTATTATTCTGGTTTAAGCGGTGACAGCTTAATCATGGTAATGCTCCAGGTACTGGGGTGAAGTCAGAGACACAGCAGACTTGGGGGCCTCCATTTGGGATGGAAATTACAGCTCACCTCTGATTGTTGGTTATTTTGTGATCCTTCATTGGAACATTGAAGTCAACCCTAAAAAAAAAAATCAGAAGCAAAATTAAATATTTAACAGATTTATTTTATTACTTATTTATTTAATTTCAAATATTCAACAAATGAGTGAGGGAACCTGCCAGTAAAGGTGCTGGCTAGAAAAGCAGTGTTACAATTAGAGTTAGATGTTCACTTCTGCCCTGTTGACAAGTTCTGTTCTGAAATCAATGTGTTATCAACCATTTCTGCTTGTGATAACACCACAAATGGAGAACAACCACTGCTAGAATAACTCAAGAAAGCTGGGACAGCAATACATCCTATGCTCAGGAGACCAGAGCAGCAGTAATGCTGAGCAGGAAATAAACCCAGATAGAACTTTTCATTTTTAAACAATATGATTTCAGATCCCCAACGAGAAACATCCAAAGGAAAGGAAATGAACAACGACTAATGACCTTGTGTCCTCAAATGAGGCTTCAGAAATACTTGGCTGGACTACTGTGGCCAGCAGGCAGTTCAAGGAAGCTTTAACTTCTGTCCTCTGCAGTTCTAATCTCCCTGCTGTGGCTTATCACATTCTCCCTGGAAGACCTGACTTGGATCTCGAGGTGACTTCCTGAGCCGTGCCAGCTGAGCGCTGGCAGGGAGGAGTTTCAGGGCCGTTCTCCTGGCATCCCTCGTGCCCATGTGCAGGAAGCTGCGTTGTGTAACCACAGAGGCTGAAATTGCTCAGAGAGCCGCGGGAGGGAACACCCATGGCTGGAGCAGAGAGCAGAGCGTGCATCCTTCATCCTTCTGGACATTAAAAACACCGCGTTCAGCAAAGCTGAGTGAATGAATCCCCCTGCAGCCCACTCAGCACGTGAAACAAACGGGAAGAAAAGACAAAAGCTGCCAGCAAAACACGAGCAGCTGAGCAGAAAGAAACTGAACTGGCAGCCCCACAGCACAGTGGTCGAATTCTGGAAGGGGCAGAGAAAAGCATTATCCTAAAGGAGAGAATAAAAGGACAGTCTGCTTTACAGAGCCATCAAAACTACAAAAGAAAGGTCCAGCTCAGCCTTCTTCCCCCCCTCAGACCATTGAAATCTGAGCTCCCTGAGCCCTCTCTCCTCCCCATTCTCAACTTTTCCTGAAGCTTCGGCACTAGGACCCGAAGCTAAGCAGGATGTGAGTAAGCCAAAATTACCACGAACATGAGGAGAAAAAGAAGAGGTATTGATTTTAGTACTACTGAGAGCACGTGGTGACTCGCTTCAGGAGACACTGAGCCTGGCAGCTCACCTGCTGTGTTTGGGTAACCCCGCACGGAACAGCAAAATTAATTAATTAGCATTAATTAACAGAGATTTTGAGCGGGCAAACCCAGCCCACCGCCTGCCAATGCACGGCTGCTCTCTGTAACATGACTCAGAAATGGAAAAAAACCAGACAGACGGCCAAAAAAATAGTCAGGTACAGAGTTCTACAAAGAGATCTTTTGTTGCACCAGACTTAGAAAGTGCACGGAAATCCGGAGCAAGCTTCTTCTGCACTTGCTACATGGGCTGGTTTCTGATAATAAAATTAGGGAACTAGTTCAAAACAAGGCTGAAAAGACAAGGGGTAAAACCAGCAAGTTGTCTGTCAGACTGCGAATAAGAGGAGCTATATTTTTGCTATCCCTGCCTAGTCACAGAGCAGATAACACACACACGGTGACCACGTTATAGTGACCTTGAACAAACTACCCCATAATTAAAGTATTTCGAGCAGGACATATCACGATGTACCTTCGTGCCCTTATCTCCCAGGACTTGGCAACAATTTTAACATTACGCTTTCAGGCACTGATGCTTTATAAATAAGCAATGACTGCCTATTTTAGGGTTTCAGACCAGGATGTGCTGAAAACCTGCGGTGACGCCCCAGCCCTGGAAATGTCCAAGGCCGGGCTAGAAGAGGTTTGGAGCAACCTTTCTAAGCAAAAGGTGTTCTTGCCCTTGGCATGGGGATGGAAAGACATGGGCTTTAAGGTCCCTCCCAACCCAGGCCATTCTATGAGCCTATGATTCGATTCCTGCTAAGAAATGAATTATTATCGGTATTTGGACAGCTGAGCAGAGCCGTATCTTCACTTTTTATTGCAATGCTTTTTGAATTTGCATTAAGGAAAAAAATTAACTGGGAAATAAGCGAGTTTTGGGGTAGTTCTCTGGAATAAAAACACGGCAGGCTGGCTGGATTTGCCCTGCAGCCTCCTGTGGCCGACACACGTGCGAGTGAGCGGGGAGTGATCCAGGGCGGCGGAGCCGGGCCGGGATTTACACCCTGCCCGGCCTCCACGTACCCGCAGGGGAGCCGGGCCGGCTCCACGATGATGCAGGAGCCTCTCCAACACCCAGCGAGCGAAAAAGAATGAAATTAAACCGCACAAATCGACACGCGTCAGGCTCGGGCAAGGGGCTGCTACCGGGGGTCATCGGCCCGGCCCCACCGTGGAGGACGGAGCAGGGCAGCCCTCAGGCGACGCACATTTCCCCCCGCAACGCCTCACCTCATGACGACGCGCTTTCCCTTCACGTCCACCTTGTCCAGGGTGAGTTTGTTGGAGAGAGACATGTTTGCTGCAATCACTCCGCCGCCGCTCAACCCACTCCGCTTCGCCGCCTCCGCGATCTGCCGCAGCACCGCCCGCGCCGCCACCATCCAGAGCGCCTGGCCCCGCCTTTCCTATCAGCGATTGGTCCGTGCTATCCTATCTGTGTTTCTATTGGTCAGTCCTCCTGTCAGTCAGCGGACATCCCACCTCTCGGGGGCGGGGCTGCGGCGCCGGCCCCGGTCACGTCCCACACGCAGCCGCCGCTCCCTGAGGGCGTCGGGAGAGTGCGGGGTTCTGTCCCTGAGCACCAAATTAACGGTTCCGCACCTTATCTGAGGGAAAATCACCCATAAATGGTCTCTAAACGTGTGTCGGCTGGTGCGAATCCTTCAGACGAAGGGCAGGCACTTCACGGCTGAGCCAGAGGCCTGGGGCAGGCCATGCGTCGGCTGTAAAGGACGAGACAAAACCCGGGATATTTTTAAGTGACCTACATAAATACTTCTCAAGACAAGTGGGGACAAACCAACTATTTGAAGGGATACACCTTGCAGCAGCATGGTTTAGTAGAATCACAGAGTGGTTTGGGTTGGGAGAGACCTTAAATATAATTGCATTCCACGCCCTGTCGTGGGCAGGGACGCCTTCCGCTGTCCCAGGCTGCTCCAAGCCCCAGTGTCCAGTCCAGCCTTGGGCGCTGCCAGGGATCCAGGGACAGCCACAGCTGCTCTGGGCACCTGTGCCAGGGCCTGCCCACCCTCACAGGGAAGATTTTTTTTTTTCCTAAAACCTAATCTCAACCTACTCACTTTCAGTTTGAGTCCATTCCCCCTTGTCCTGTCACTCCAGGCCCTTGTCAATAGTCTTTCTCCCTCTTTCTAGTAGGTTCCCTTCAGGTACTGGAAGGCCACAAAGCCTTTTTTCCGGGCTGAACAATCCCAATTCTCTCAACCTTTCCTCTTAGGTGTAATATTCCATCCCTCTGATCATCTCGGTGCTTCCTCTGGACTTGCTCTGTGTCCTTCCTGTGCAGGGACCCCAGAGCTGGAGGCAATCCTAACCCTGCCCTGTGCCAGGTCACAGCCATTCCCTTTGTGTCACTCCATGCCTTCATAGCAGCTTCTGGGTGCAGCCCAAAATCACCTGCCCCATACGTGCAGCCTCTACCGCAGTGCACTGGGCTGTGCATCGGGTGACAATAGCACAGTGCAATGCACCGTACTGGGTGAAAGAGGAGCTCATGGCCTTTTGTGTTTTGCCCATAGGATAGGCCTTTCTGTTGCTGACAGGGTTATTTTTTTGCCACGCTCACAAAAATGTACAGATACCGCTGAGAAAGTGGTGGTGACAAAATCAGTTCTCTGCTGACAGGATGGTGCTGGAGGGAGTCAAGAGAAGGGCAACAGAGCTGGGGAAGGGTCTGGAGAGTCAGTCCTATGAGGAGGGGCTGAGGGAGCTGGGGAAGGGGCCCAGCCTGGAGAAAAGGGGGATCAGGGGACCTTGTGGCTCTACACAACTCCTGAGAGGAGGGGACAGCTGGGGGGATTGGGCTGTGCTCCAGGGAACAGGGACAGGAGTAGAGGGAACGGCCTCCAGTTATGCCATGGGAGGGTCAGGCTGGACATCAGGAATAATTTCTCATGGAAAGGTTGTTGAACATTGCAATGGGCTGCCCAGGGAGGTGTAGGGTCACCGTCCCTGGAAGTGTTCAGGGAAGGACTGGATGTGGCTCTGGTCTCAGTCATAAGGCAGTGATCGGTCAAAGATCAGATCCAGTGGTGTCAGAGGTCTTTTCCAACCTAAAAGATTCTGAGTCAAATGAGCACGCACTGACAAGAAATGAAACACAAAGGTACCTAGAGAGCCAGACTAATGCACTGCTCACACATGGGTGAAAACACCCAGCCTGAGGCAGAAGGGTGGGAGTCACCTGCTGCAAGACTCAGGAAAGCCTGGATGGGCCTCCAAGACATGTTAAAGGGATCAGTCCCAACAGCAATAAACCCTGAAATACATGAGTGAGAACAAACTGAGGGTGACATGAAATCCCCTGTGAGCTGGTCACCAGTTAGGATGGAGGAGACCAGGAACATCCCTTTAGTTTGTCAGTGTGTGGCACTGTAGTTTATCTCATATTGCTGTAAATCTACAATCGAGGTTCAAATTAAATTAGGTGCAGAAATGGTCTCAATGTTGACTGCAGAGTAAACCTGGGGGGTACCCAGGGGTCCCTCCTGTGATGTAGCAAATCAGACCCAACCTTGCAGCCACCAGGTGGGTCCTTGTGACCCAGAGCCCCTGGGCAGGGCTCGCAGTGTCCCCTGTGGGCAGGGACATGTGGAAGTGTCACTGTGAATCCAGCCTTCACCAAGGCCTGAGAGTCAGACCCTAAAGTGGTCCTGAACCCTGCCTCCCCTCAGGAGCTGGGGTTGCCCACTCAAAGCACAGCTGGACACTTCCACCTGCCAGGGAGCACAAGTGACTGCAGGTGGACAAAGCTTAGAGGAACTCTGGTGAGGAGATAAGGGAGGGCTTCTCTGGATCCACAGGAGCTGTAACTATTTAACTGCTCTGAAATTAATCCTTTTCTTTCTTCCTGTACTACTTCATGCTGTGCTGCTTTCTCCGAAGGCAAAGGTTAAATTCCTCAGTGCTGACTCAGAAAGGAAAGCTCGTCCCAGCTGCAGCCCACAGGCCTGCCTTCCCTGGGAAATGGGTTCATTCATTAGGACAAGGCTTTCATTTCAAAAACTCTCCTGTCACCTCCTAGGGGTAAAAATGTGTGAAGCAGGAATGTCTCAGTATGTGGTGGCACCAACACAGTATCCTGTGGTTTGGGACAGCTGTGTGCCACAGCTGAGGGAAAAGGGACACTGGTGGTTCCCCCGACAGGACATTCAGCAAGAAAGGACCAAGCAAGCCATAAATAAAAATGACCAAGAGGACTCTACCCCACAGGACCAACTCCACTGTATCCCATAGGTTAGGAGAGCATTGGATAAAAGGTCTGGAGCAATCTTGGTGCACTCACAAAGATCATTGTTCTGGCAGAAGTGCAGCTCACTCAGTGTTGTCTGGTTTTATCCTCGTTTGCTTTTTCTCCTTTTTTTTTTTTTTGTGGGAAGAACATGAGATAGAGGAATAGGGAGGATGTCACATGAGAACTTGAGGTGGCAGAACACAATTACAGATGGGAAATGGCCCAGGCATGAGAATTTGTGTCTTATAAAAGGAGTTACAAAGAACAGGGAAGAAATACAGACACATATTCAAAGCTCACTTCCATGCTTGAGTCACCTCTCTGTCCTTCCCTCCTGTTGTGAAATATTTAGAATATACTGCAAATATTTAAAGAAAAAAAGCCCATGCAAACAGTTCAACCTCTGCACTTTTAAATTAACCAGTGCAGCAAAGCCAGGAGGGCAAAGGGCTGTAATGACAAAGCCAAGGAGCTGGGGTTAGACCTGTGACCATCCCAGGAACCCATTCCCAGGAATATGAAGCAGCAGCTGTACTTTAGACTTGCACATCCCTCTCCTGCATGATCCTGCTTCATTTATCCAACAGGAACAGGACTGGGCGAGTTCAGGCAGACCAAAGGCTCTGGTGCTCTGGGGTGTGTTTGTGAGATCAATAATCTGCATCTCCATCCGTGTCCCGTGACCCAGGCTGCAGAAACTTCCTGCTTCTGGAACCACCCACTGCAGTTCAACCTCCCCTTAGAACCAGGCTGCAGCACCAGGTCTGAGTGCTCTGATCTCCCTGCAGGGAGAGGGTCAATATCCCAGCACAGGGAAGATAAAGAGCACCCAATCTGGAACAGCTGCCTGAAAAACAGGCACAAAACAGCTCAGAGAATAAGGGCAGACATCTCCTGGCTGCTCCCTCACCTGGCCAATGCCTGCTAATGTCATTCCCAACACCTGCAGGGACAAAGGCTTCAGGCTGTCCCTGCATGAAATTGAATGGGGAGTTAATTAAAAAAATGCTGAAGAATCCTCTGTGTCTGTTTTTCCTGCACCTGAGTTTGTGTGTGTATGTACAGCTCTCCATAAAAAAATTATTTAGAGGTGTGCTTAACGGGATACAGGCAACCCAATCTTACCTGGTCAGCAGTTTTCCTTCATGACCAAGCAGACATGGTACAAATTCACAGCTACCACTGAAGCTGTCCAGTCAACTGGAAGAAAAAATCCCTCACATTGCCCATAGCACAGCTCTGCTGTCAAGGCAGATGCTGAATTTGGAATCAGAGCCTGACCTTAAGGGCTTGTCATACTGCTCTGCAGAGATGTGCTCTAAAAATGTTACTTAAGAAGAAAAAAAAAAAGAAAAAAAGAAAGAGTATCTTAAAAGATGATGTAGCCACATCCATGCAGGAACTGCACTCTGGTAAAATGGAAAAAGGATTCCATGAAGCCTGCAAAGGTGATGCTTGAGGCAGCAGAGGCTCCAGTGTTAGCCCTGGCTGTGGCACTGCAGGAGCACAGCATTGCTCTGTCCCTTTAGTGCCAAAGGCAGTTTTAAATGAACATGAATCCTACCATTATCTACAGTATCATTTTCTATCAGAGCCCTTAAAGGTGGCATTTGTTCCATTGATTTTTACAATGTAGAATGAACCTCAATTTGATGACATATTTCACCCATTTTTGTTTTTAATAGAACAGTGCTGTGGAACATGTGAGTTCTGCTCACACCTCACATGTGCTTCTCTGCCACCAAGGGAGGTGAGGCTCAAGAAAAACTGAAATCAGGGGCTTGTAACAGAATTGACTCTGGGACAGGTCTCCTTTTCACTTAGGAAACATCATTGACTTGTCACCTTTCAGGAAAGGAGAGATATTTAAATTCCCAGAGAATCTTAAGTTCTGTATTAAAGTTGGTGTTCCTTGAGTCACAGTGAAGGGTGTTGGCCAGACAAATGCAGATTTTTCTATCATAGCTTACTCCATAGGATTTGGGGCCTCATGGCTACTTCATGAGATTTTTAAAAATTTATTTCTTTCAAATTCAGTCAGAGCTAAAACAAAACAGTTCCATTTGAAATTAGAAGGTTCACACACTGCCTTAATTCAAAACAACTCAAGGCCTAAATTAAACAGTTCAAAATATTTTGGTTACTATTTTTGTGCAACAAACCTGCATTTTCCAAACCAGTGCTAAAATTGTGGGTTTCCACACCTGATGGGGCATACTAGGCCTGAGGCAGCCTAAGAGGATGAAATTACAGGGTTGGATCTTAAAGAAAAGCAAAATTCCTCATCTTGGAAACACTTGGATACACCTTGAACCTGACTTGCTCAGTAAAACCAGTGACAGAACAAGGGTTAATTGGCACAAACCAAAAAGGGAAATTTCATCCCAACACAAGAAACCCCATTTTTACTGTAAGGGTGATACCCCTGGAATCACCTGCCCAAAGGGTTGGAGATGTTACAAACCTGAGTCCTGGGCTCTGCTGGGACAGGTCCTGACTGTGTGAGCTCCAGCAGCCTCTGCTCTTCCCCATTTGCCAACACAGGGATGCTCCTACACGAGATTATTCCACAATTTCCCAACTTTCACCAGCCCCACAAGCCCCCAGCTCAGTGTTTGCTCAAGGTTGTGTTTAGCAGAGCTGGAACTACACCTAAACCCCAATCCTTGGCCTTTTGCTGAGACAGCTACAGATATTTAAAGGAGATGAAAGAACATGCTTTAAACCAGCCTTTGGATGCTACATGTTTATTACAGAGCTTATAATTGCCATTAGAATGATGGAGGCACAGTCTTAAAAGAATAGGAAACGTGAGACATGTTCTGAGATGCAAAGAACTGTAACAGCCCTACATTAACATTCCAGCCAGCATTCACTCCTCCATTCTCCATCCCTAAAACTGAATAACAAAAGTTCTCCAGTTTAGAACATTTTGTTGGAATTTCTAAGCAAAAAAAAAAAGCACAGTTTTGAATAAATAAAAGTGTGTTCTTGCTTCCATTGTGTTCTGGCAACTTCACTTTTTTTTTTTTTGTATAAAATTTCAAGTGTTTTAAACTCTTTTAAAAGTAAATTTGGTAAGATTCAAAGAGTAACTTTTAAAGCCTGGAGCATATGTACTTTTTTATTAAATAGAGCACAGGTTTATAAATAGCTAGAAACAGAAAACAATAAAATAGACAAAGGAGTAATACAATATTGTTTGTAACTGAGTGTTTCCAAGTGATAGTTTAAATTTCTGAATCCAAACTGTCTCCAACAGCAGCAACCTATTTACACATTAAAACATTTACATTTGGGAAAACACTGAGCTCCCACACATGATTCCACTTGCATTGTACATTCAAACAGAAAGGGATTTTGGTTCTTCAACATAAAGCACCTTTTGTAATATTTTAATCTCAAGATAAACATCCTAGAAGTCATTACCTCACCCTTGGTGAGTGCTGGACAGAAAACCTGATTTCAAAAAATCTGAGTTTATCACAACCACCTTGCCCCCACATCCCCACCCTGGGCTCAGTTGTTTCCTCTCCCCAGAGCTTGATCCTCTGGCTGTCCCTACAAGCTGCTCTCACACCCTCCCAGCCAGCAGCTGCTGTTCCCTGATAATCATCCTGCACCTCATCAAGTGTCCTGGTTTGGAAAAAGAGCCTTATTTTGTGTACCTGGATCAAACACTGAATTTCACAGAAAATGATTAAGCTTAGAAAAAACAGCTGTTTTGGGAAAAGTTGGAGGTAAAGCTGTAAACATTCAACCTACACAGCATTTGGACAATGAAAGGAAAGTGCTCTAAAAATATATCTGGAAATTGTTGAACAAGTTCTTAATGCTGCTTTATTTACTAACCAGGAAGTCAGCCCTGCATTACCTCCCAGTTTCCTGCAGTGGGAGGTGATGTGGCATTTCCAAGCCATCCACTCCCAGCCAGCACTGAAACTCCCACCTGAAGGAGGGGCTGAGACCACCCAGAGCACAGACAGAAATATGGAAATACCTCCCTTGCACCTGCACAAAGTGCCAGGAACACAGAGAAGGAGGGTGGATAAACGAGACAACTGAAATCTGCCTGATTGTGAAGCACTAAAACCCATCCTCACACATCAAACAGCTTTGGGTAACAATCTGCTTTGGAAGAACAGCTCTGCTGCTGCAAACTGAGAACAAAACCTCATGGAATGGCTGTGCAGTGATAGATCTCAGCATGTAACACCACATATTACATACAGGTGTGATCCAATTTATAAAAATATTCTATAGTCACGTAGAGATATCAAGAACCCAAATGCTGCTACAGAAGTATTTTGTTTCTTGAGCCAGCAGCACATGCTACTGCTCCCCTCACTGCAATACAGGTACCCTGATTTCCTCACAACACATCCCCCAGCACAGCCCTTCTGCTCCCACACAACAGGATTTTTCTGGTTCTCAGATAAAATGCAAGAGCTGTTTACTCAGGACTTTTTACATACACAATCTATGCCCTGACAACAGGCTTTGAGTTAAAAAGCAGAACATTGAAGAGAATCTCTTTGTCTCCACCAAACTGAGTATTTCTCCTCTACAAGCACAACTGGTACACATTCACATCATGGACTGCACTTCACAATGAAATTCAACATTATCAAACCCAGCAATTCCTGCCAGTGACTGCCTCAGCAGGGGATGGGGACAGCAAGGCTCAGTGAGTAACAAACAGGTAACAGCCACTGCTGATGAGCATCTCTTTCTCACTGAGGATATTTTTGATATTAATGATTTCATGATCAAGTGCTGCATTTTGATACTGCAGTTCAGCAACAAATGACAGCTGTCTGAATCCATGATGCCTGGATCTGCACAGAACAGGCAGAGGGGGGTTGGATCAACCAGTGCTGGGCCATTCCTAGAATACAGACACTTCACAGGCAAAGCCTGAACTGCAAAGACTTTAAAGGCAGTCTGTGACAAACTCCCCTGCTTCATTGGAGTGGTGCCAGTAGATCCTGATGGTGAGCACTGCTCATTCCTAAAGCTGAACACTTTGGTTAAAACCAGCTCTCACTGATATTGCATTCAGGTGTTGCAGGAGTTTTTGGCTTAGGAGAGGTTGGGAATGAGCAAACCTCCCAACCCCAGACCTTCATGGAGGCAGACAGTCTCAGGGCAGGATGTGCAGAGCTCAGTGTGGGGATGGCCCCAAACCTCCCTGTTTGCTGCCATGCAGGAATCTGGATCCATGGAGATGATTCAAAGCCTGGAGTGTGAAAAGCTGGAACCAGATGTTGACAACAAGAAGAGACATTTGAGAGGACCCATTTCTGGTAGAAGGCAGGCTGTGGGAGTGAGAGGGTTCTGAAGTAAGGCACATCTCTCTGCAAACAGAACCTCCAGGATTTTGCAGATGCAAATTCACAATTTTTTAACACAGTACTGAACTCCACTATGCATAAAATAGCCTGGTATAAGGCTGGGAAATCAGTTTCTGCTTCCTTAGTTTCCTTAATTGTATTTTGACAATTTGCCAAAATAAATGCTATACTGCAAGCTCCATGGAATGGGAACACAGCCCTGTTTGTGAGCATCAACAGCCCTGCACCAGATATTTTTGGTAAGTCTAGATTAAAAACCACAAAAGACTCTGGAAAGTCACTGCCAAAACTACCTCTACACTGAAGAAGAAATGCATCCAGAAGACCTCCACAAGGATCAGGACGTGCACAGACCTCACGAGAGCTGTTTTGGTTGTGTTTTTCGCTTCAGGATATTTTTGTTTTGCCTCAGTGGGGTGGGAGGAGCAAGTTTTTCATAAGGCTGTGTCATCATCTTCCCCGAAGTCCCCCACCAGCAGCGAGTGCTTGTCGGGCTCGCTGAGCACGACGCTGCTGACGGAGCGCCGGTCGGAGAGCAGGGAGTTGATGGAGGCCCGGCTGTAGGCGATGATCCGATCCACCAGGCCCAGCTTGGGCGAGGCAGCCCCGCCCTCCTCGATCCCCACGTGCACGCTGATCTCTGAGGGGCTCTTGTGCCTCAGCTGGCCACGGGCACGGAACTCCAGCTTCTCAGAGCTCGGCTTCTGGTACCTAGGGAAGGAAAAAACAAAATATATCATTGCATTGTGATTTTGGGATTTACCTCATAAACTCTGATCCCTCCCTGATAATTCCCTGCCAGGTGTGTCAGTCACCTCTCCTTCCCCTCCCTTGCCCCCTGCCTGTCAATCCTGGCACTCCAGAAGGCATTGAGTGATTGGCAGAACTCAAAGGATGCCCTCTACCCCTGGGGGGGCATTGGGCCATCCAGGTGTCCTTTGTCGCTTGAGACCTCCTTCTATGTCCCTGGTCGGTGGCTCCCTGCCCCTTCCCTGCCCCTCTCCCCTGTTAAAGGAGCAGCAGCCATGGGCTAGGGAGTTCTGTTGGAGCTGCTGCTGCATTCAGAGGCCTGTGGGCCAGAATAAAGCTCTGGATCCAAATGCTCCAGCAGAACCGACTCCTTTCCTACACCATCGCCTGAAAGCTTCTCCACAGAGGGAAACCTGAGCTCCTGCATGCCTGGAATTGTCTCCACATGCTCAGCTGCAGCACACAGCCAGCCAAAGGTGTCTGTGGGGTGAAACACCACACACCCAGCCAGCCCAAAGTGTCCCTGGGGTGAAACACCACACACCCAGCCAGCCCAAAGTGTCTGTGGGGTGAAACACCACACACCCAGCCAGCCAAAAGTGTCTCTGGGGTGAAACACCACAGTGCTGCTATTTGGTTCAGCAGCAAGGGCCAGACAAGCTCAGGCTATATTGGTAATTATTCCAATAATTTATCAATACCTCTGAGGCTGAAGTACACTCAAGTATGAACTGATTATGCACAAGTCAGAGGCATTTACAATTTGACCAGCAAGATTTCTCACTAACACACAAAGACCAGTAAGTGTCACAGCCATATTTTCTGAAAAGTCTCTTTGCCCAGGATTCTCTCCTGAGAAGCAGAGAAGCCTCAGAGAAAATGGAAAACAAATTATCATTTCATTTGCTTCTCTTGTGTTGTGCTCACATACGTTTGCAGATTGTTTCATGTGAATTGCTTTGACTTTTTGACAATTTTGAATTGTTTGACTTACTTGACAATCACAGTCAAGCTGTGTCAAGACTCTGGAAAGAGTCACAAGTTTTCATTATTATCTTTTTAGCCTTCTCTAAGTATCCTTTCTGTATTCTTTAGTATAGCTCAGTATAGTATTCTTTAATATAATATAGTATCATAAAATAATCAATTAGCCTTCTAAGAACATGGAGACAGATATATCATTCCTTCCTTCATCTGGGAACCCTGCAAATACAATAACTAAGGAATTTCCCATTCTGAACACTTCTGGTTTGTACATCTCTTCCCATTAGAAATTACATTTCTAAACACTGCTGTCTGCTTAACACAGACTTGTGAACTGCTCTTCAAAAGCTTCAAAATCTCTCACAGTCCCACATTTATTTTGTCACTCAAAGTAAAAGACCTGAGCTTCAAATCCAAGTTAAAACCACAAGACTGTTCCTACTCACATCTTTAAGAGCAAAGAAGAAAGCACAACAGAGACTGAGGAGGCAGCCATGGCTGCAGATCCCATCCAGGGCTGTAGAACCAAACCAATGGGCAGGAAGACACCTAGAAAATTACATCAGCAGTAAGTTCAGAGCAGGAACACTGCATTATTCATATATTAATAGATGCAATTTCACACAGACCATCCAGTTATAGTTGTTTTTTAATTTGTTAGTAAATGGGATAAACCACAAATCCTTATGTATTAAGTATTGGTCATTTAGTTTAAATGACCAATACTTAATACATAAGGATTTGTGGTTTATCCCAACTAGAACCTCAGCCTGAAACTCAGAGGTGGCATGTCCTGCCCACCCTGCAGTAAAACTGCTTGTTCACAGGATCAGGCTCTTTTAATAAACCTTTTATCTTGAAGCTGTTCTGATGTGCTGAGCACATCCATAGTGTGGGAGGAGGACAGCTCCCTGATGCCTTGAGAAGGCTGATGTAGAACAGAGGTCAGAGTTAAAGAATAAAGTGAGGTTTTATTAGAAGGTCTCAATGGATCCACCTCGGGCAGCACAAGAGCCCAGCCAGGGCTGCACCCAAGATGAACCAAAATGGTCACAAAAATCCCTGACTTGGTCACAGGGTCTCTCACTTTTATCAGTTCTGCTCCTTTTGCACATTGGAGTTAATTGTCCAATTACAGCTTTAGGTTATCAAGTCCCATCCTGCTTGTTTTTCACTCTTCAATTCACTGTTGTTAATGCTTTTTGGGCCTGAAATTTGGATCATTTGTCCTTGGTCCCCAGCTAGAAAAGAATTGTTTTGTCTCCCTACTCTGTGAAGACAGCTCGCCAACACTTAATATGAGCTCAAAACTTCACACTAAAACAGCACAGAATCTGAAAAATATAAAAGCCAAACCCTGAGGCATCATCACAGATATCCCACTGCAACATTTCCAGGCAGAGAACTCTACCCTTACTGACAGCCAGAAATAAAGACAATGGAAACTCTCCCACCCCACAGTCAATCACTGCAATCTTCTCCTCACTGAGCCCAACCCAACTGGTGCAGGCAGCACTCACACACCTGCAGCTATGGGAACTCCAATGAGATTATAAATCAGAGCAAACACAAAGTTGATCCGGATCCTCTTCACAGTTTTCCTGGACAAATCTATGCTTGCTACCACATCCATCAGGTCATCCTGCAAGTGAAAATGTTCATTGGAGCACTCAGAGAGACAGAAAGCACACAGGTGGTGTCCCCACAGTCCTGTGTTACAGCTCACTGCAGTGCACTGGGTGTAACAGGCTAAGCACAGTGAGCCCTCTGGAGGCTGCTCAGGCCAATCCATCACAATCCCAGTAATGTCCCCAGCCCCTCCCAGGACAGCTCCAAACACTGCCCACAGTCTGCCAGGGAGCAGCTGATGTGTAGGAAGAAGTGCCTCTAACCCTGGAGCTGCCATGGTGAGTTACCCAAATGTAATCTATGTTTGCCAAAGGACAGGTCACTTTGTCTTCCTTTGCCAGTCTCAAACTTTAATTACCCCAAAATGTGCATCAGCCAGAAAACACGGAAGTTTCCCTCATGGGATAATCACTGCACTAAACACAGTGAAGACAATCTCTGCTCCAGTTCTCCAGCTGATGGAGACTGTGCACCCCTGCACACCCAACACACCCTGGGCCTTCTGACCCCTCCAACCTTTAACTCTGATTTCTTACCCTGATGAGAACCACATCAGCTGCCTCGATGGCCACATCTGTGCCCGTGCCAATGGCAATGCCCACGCTGGCCATGGCCAGGGCTGGGGAATCATTGATCCCATCTCCAACCATGGCCACCCGCTTCCCCTCATCCTGCAGCTGCTTCACTTTGGCCACTTTGTGTGAGGGGAGAACCTCTGCAAACACTTTGGTGATGCCAACCTGAACAGAGAGAGAGAGAGAGAGAGAGAGAGAGAGAACAGTTTTTCCAGCAGCTGTCAAAGCTCCTGCCTGGAATGATGTGGCCAGGAAGAGTGAAACCCATTTCATCACTCATGAGCTAAAGAGCAAACCCAGCTGATGATATGAAAACAGCTCTGAATTTACAGCTGATGTTACTTCCATTCAAAAACTTCTTGCAATCTTGATTTCAATTTTTTTAAAATTACCATCTTTCACAGGAGAGCAGGCACCACAATATGAGCATGCCACACCACCCTTCCTGTTAAAACCAGCCCCAGGCCCCCAGCCCACCTGGGAGGCGATGGACCGGGCTGTTTTGCTGTTGTCACCAGTCATGAGGACAACTTCTAAGCCCATGCTCTTCAAAGTGTACACTGCCAGCTCAGCCTCTGGCTTCACAGTATCTGCAATAGCTATCAAGCCACAGAGCACTCCTAAAAACAGAAACAAAGTGTTTGTAATGAAGATCTTAATCAATTTAGGAAAACTAACTTCCCCCAGTAAGTCCAGTTCCAGAACCAGTTCATACTGACAGTAAAGGGTGGGATGACAAGAGATATTAAGGCAGCAAGATAGAACATGTACTGTCCAACCACAATAGAATAAAAATTCCTTTTTTCTCTCCTTTTTTCCCTTTTGTTTTCTTTCAAGTCTTTGCAGTGTATTATGCCCAATGGTTCTGTCAGCTAAGAAGTGCAGGAAGAGCCTTTCCCATAAGAAAGTGCTGTAAAACTGATTAATTATCTCTTTTCATCCCATTACTCTGCTTCAGCTGTAGCTGCTATGACATCACTACTTATTAATCTCTATTTAAGTGATGTTTCATGTGGTATTTAGTGGCAATCAAACTGAACACAGCACAGCCCTGAACTCACCATCCACAGCTGCCAGGACAGCCGTGCGGCCTCTCCGCTCGTGCTCCATCATGGCCTTGTCCACCTCACTTCTCACCACCAGGCCATTCCTGGTCATCCATTCCCTGTTCCCAATGAGAACTGAGTATTTCTGAGAGGTCACAGTAGCTGAAGGAAGAAAACACAATGTGGATAACAATCATGTGGATAACCAGGGAGCTTCCCTGCAGCTCATCCCAGCCAGGCTCTCCCAGTGTGCACTGGAACAGCACTGCAGGGAATCCAAGCAGAAATAAAGAATTCCTCAAAACTTTCTGCCCTGCCATCTCTTCATGTGACCTTCATAAGAGACACCAACATTTCTTCAGTCTTGGGGAGCCACCCCATGTCAGAGGGCCGAAGACCACAAGAAAAAGAACAGTAAAGGACCAACAGTAAAGGACCTTCTCAGCACTTCTGATTCCTGTGAACAGCCCAATGGAGTTGGAAGACCTAACAGTGAGCTGTTCTTGAGTGAAAACTAACCAGTTATGCAAATACACATAGTTTTGGCTAGCAAATGGTAACCTGGGATGAAGCAAGGTAAAGCCAGAGAGAGCTGACAAACAACTCCTGTCTGATTTTCCATTCCCACATTCAATGTGCAACTTGAAACTGTATTTAACTTAAATGTTCTGAATGATGTGTGAGCACGAAATAAACTAATGAGCAACAATTTAATGTGTGCCTTGATGTCAGCCTAGTTCTGCAAGGTGGAAATAAATGACCTCATTCCTAAGGATCCTAAGGACACAGAAACAAAAATTGTCCATTTTATTCTCAAACCCAGAATTGACTTACTTGGCAGTTCAGCATCAATGATCAAAGGAGATTGTACTGACTCGTCTGCATTCTCCTCAATTTTCACAAGTGTCACATTTTTAACATTGTTTTCTTCAACCATTCTGTTTTTCCTGTAGAGTAATGCTTCAATATTGGTGACTTTGCAACTAATGCCACAGCCAGGAACTACCTGAAAATCTGTACATGTCCCAAGGGTTTCTGAGTTCAGCTCCTAGAAAAAGAGGATGGAAACTGATGGAGTTTTTAAATACACAAAAGCACAATGCAATTATAAAGCCTACAAAATTAAAGTACAGTTGAACAAAGAATCATCAAAATCTAGGTCTGAATGGTGCCTCTAATATGGTGTGATTTATGTGGCTCCACAATTTTCAGCTTTCCCAATTAAACAGGGCTGTTGGAACCCAGGACATCCCTCTGGCTGTCCTGGATGGCTCCAGCCCCAGCCAGGGGGCTCAGAGACCTTGACACAGAGCCCAAGACACACCTGTGACTTTGATTATGACCCATGGAGCAAATTACCACCTTTACATGAAAAATTACAAGTCAAGAGAATTTAAGTAGAATAATAGTTAGTGACGGGGTGAAAAATAGATTTTTTTTGGGTTTTTAGAATGGGGGTTCAGGTCCCAAGATGGAGGAATTTGGGAGTACTCTGTCCTTCTTCTTTCTTGTTCCTAGCCTCCATGTTCTGGGTGATGCTGGCACTTTTGGATTGGTTTAAGGTAGAAGCTCACTGTCTAACATAGGTGATAGGTATTGGGAAGTTATGGTAAATAATGCAGGTGTAGTCTTTAGTATAAAAAGGTAACACTGTCCTGGGGGCAGGCAGAGTGCCTCTGTCTGACCTGCTGAACAGATCTCAGCAGGCCAGAGAAAGAATGTAATAGATAAGAAACAATAAACAAACTTGAGAATGAGAACTGAAGAATCCAAATTCCATCTTTGACTGCCAGGCTGGGAAAAGAGACTTTCTAATGCATCTCAGGTTCACTGTGACCAGCAGAGATTCTGAGACACAGACACTACTTAACCTGCATGAACAGTCCTGTGGCACTGAGGAAGTCCTTGCCCAGGGAGAGCAGGCTGTGTGTGGGAGCCCCTCTAGTACCTTCTTGCAGTACTTGGTGATGGCAGCTCCCAGGGGGTGCTCGCTGCTGCTCTCTGCTGTCCCCACGATTGCCAGCATTTTGTGACGAGGGAGGAGGTTCCCCTCCACCAGGAACTTCACCTGCATCACCTCTGGAGTGCCGTGGGTGATGGTCCCCGTTTTGTCAAACACAACCACCTTCACCTGCAGGAAAGCAGAAGATTTCACTCAATGGACCGAGCATGGAGGTGCAGGTTCCTTGGAAAAGCATCCACTGTAACTCTGAACACAGAGCCATGACCTAACAGGGAACACCCCGAGCTGGATGGGATCCACCAGGACTGTAGGACCGTGTCTGGGATGGGCTGTTGGGGTCTAACTCCAGCTACCTATGGACCCCAGCCCACACAACCTTACATAGACCAAAGCAAAAGACTGGAAATGCTCCTCCCCACATGGGAACCTCTGTGGTACATTTATTTCCAAGGTGGGCAAGAAGCCGTGGAGCCAGGGCAGGAGACTTGTATACCCAGGGAATGGGGGGCAGAGGAGGATCACAACCAATCAATGGGATACAAGTGGGGAGGGACTGACCAGGGAAGAGACCACCAGGGGGTATTGGGCAGAGGGGTGGGTGAGAGAGAAACCATGTGACAGGAGAGTGGAATAACAAACCACGTTGTCACCCTGACTTTTTAAGTTTTTCTAAGCCTTCTGAGGTTGACATTCTTGTAGCAAACTTTCTCACACTTTCTGTAAATAACTCATTGTTTTGCATTCCATTATGGAGGAGGAGAAATTTGATGGACTGTTGGTTTGTCCAGTGTCATTGGAGAGGTGGCACTGTCACCCTCCAATCCACTGTCACTTTTGGAAATCTATAAATGTTGGAGACAGAAAACAACTTCGCTTTTCTTCACCTTGAGAGCAGCAGTGTGTGTGCTCATGTTGTTTTGTGTCCTAAAGTGACACCACGTGATAGAACATAAATATTAAGGGCAATATAAAGACTACTCTCTGCAAATTTCTAATAACCCAGTGCAAAACAACAACTAAATAAATTATTTAGTGTCATAGACATTTTTTATAAAAAATCCTTTCCTTAGGATTTTTTTTTCTCCTGAGAAGCTGAGAGGCCTCAGGAACAAAATGTAAACATTGATTATCTGCTGCTGTGGAATGCAACAGGTGCATCTGGGATTGGGCTCATGTGGTTGTTTTTAATTAATGGCCAATCACAGTCCCAGTATCAAACTCTGGTCAGACACAGGATTTTGTTAGCATTCCACTCCTTCCTTGCTAGCCTTCTAATGAAATCCTTTTCTTCTATTCTTTTAGTATAGTTTTAATGTAATATATATATCATAAAATAATAAATCAAGCCTTCTGAAAGATGGAGTCAGATCCTCATCTCTTCTCTCATCCTGGGACCCCTGTGAACACCACCACAATTTACTGCAATACAACACCAGACATTCCATCATCATCACCTCCAAAGAGCTGGCAAAATCCCCAGGCTGGGCAGCCTTGGGGCACCCACCTTGTGTGCCATCTCCAGGGGCTCCCCTCCCTTGATGAGGATGCCGTTCTGGGCGCCCACGCCCGTGCCCACCATGACGGCAGTGGGGGTGGCCAGGCCCAGCGAGCAGGGACAGGCGATGCACAGCACCGTGATGGAGGCCTGGAAGGCGAAGCGGATGATCACCTCTGCTGCTGAGATGCTCTTGTTGTAGCCCTGGGCACAGAGGGGAGATCGTCAGGTGTAGTAAAGGTCACAAGCCTGGCCAAGGCACCGTGGAGGCTTTAACAATGGGAATGCTGACACAGCAGCAGAGAGGGCTCTGACCCCAGACTCACAATGTATCTTTGTACCCTTATAAGGAGAAAAGTCTTGTTAACCCTACTATTGGTCACTTGTAGTCCTTCTAACCTTTGTCCATTAGTCAAGTTTGGAGCCTGGCCAAGGGTATAAAAGTAGCTTACTGTACCCTACTAACTCAGAAGAAGAAGAACCGGGTCCTTTCATGTCCCCCTGAATAAACCATCCCATGGAACAGCCGGTGTCTCCCTTCTCCTCTCTCTGCTCTGCCTGAAGCCTCTGCCCGGGGAAGCCAAGCCTAGCAGCAGCTGAAATCCCACAGAGCTGATATCACTATACAGAGCTGTTATCACCCTGCTAGCTGGAAGGCTCCCTGTGGCTTGGGTCTGAGTGAGCTGGACCCCGGAACCTTTATCCCCCTGGGGACAGAGGTCTGGGGCCAACACTCTGCTAATAAGACCCCCACGGCTTCATAAGCCAGGGAAGAAATCAAACAACAGGAACAACACATTTGGCTATGCATGGTCTTGGGAAGGGAGTGTGTCACTCTGATTTAAAATTTTCTAAGCCTTCTGATGTTGACATTCTTGTAGTGAACTTTCTCACACACTTTCTGTAAATAACTCATTGTTTTGCATTCCTTTATAGAAGAAGAGAAAGTTGATAGACTGTTGGTTTGTCCAGTGTCATTGGAGAGATGGCACTGCCAACCTCCAATCCACTGTCACTCTTAGAAAACTATAAACGTTAGAGTCAGAAAATAAACTTCCCTTTTTTCTTCACCGTGAGAACAGCAGTGTGTGCTCGTGTTCTTTTGTGTCCTATAGCAACAGAGTGGGTCAGGGAGAAATCAAACACGAACAACACATCTGGCTATGCATTGTCTTGGAGGCTGGAAACAGCTGCTAATGTATCCACTGAGTGTTAATACTCAGTAAAGTATGCAAAACCTAAGGTGAATGATTAAATTAATGATTAATTAGCCAACTTGTGTTCTGTACTAGCTCACCATGATATTTTATGGAAAATCCCTTCGCCAGGATTTTTCTGCTGAGAAGCCTCAGAAAAGAAATGTAAACAACAATTATCTGATTGCTTGGAATGTGCTTTGGAGGTTGCTTACCAACAGGTGCATCTTTGATTGGTTTCATGTGAATTGTTTTTAATTAATGACCAATCCCAGTCCAGCTGTGTTGGACTCTGGTCAGTCACAGGTTTTTATTATTCATTCCTTTCTAGCCTTCTGATGTCTCCTTTCTCTTTCTTTAGTAGAGTTTTAATATATAATTTTCTTTTAATATAATTTAAAAAAAAATAAATCAGCCTTCTGAGAACTTGGAATCAAATCCTCATCTCTCACCTCATCCTGGGGACCCTCACAACACTTCAACATACTGTATGTACCCACTGGAGCTGGGGGTGCTCAGCCTGGAGAAAAGGAGACTCAGGGCTGCCCCCATCACTCTGCAGCTCCTGAAAGGTGCCTGTGCTCAGCTGGGGCTGGGCTCTGTCTGCAGCAGCACTGACACAACCAGAGCACACAGCCTCCAGCTGCACCAAGGGAAATACAGGGTGGATATTAGGAAAAAGTTTTTTCCAGAAAGGTGAGAAAGTTCTGGAATGGCTGCCCAGGGAGGTGGTGCAGTCCCCATCCCTGGGTGTGTTTTACAAAGCCTGGAGGTGGCACTGGGTGCCAGGGTTTAGCTGAGGGGTTGGAGCTGGGTTGGGTTCAATGACCCTGAAGGTCTCTTCCAACCCAGTGATTCTGTGAATTCTTCTCAACTGTTTTATTTACAGGACATTTCCCTAAACATGACATCACATGCTACAACTCTTTAATGATGCACTGTAATAAAAGATACTGTATCAAAGATATATATATACACTAAGGTGCAAAAAAAGCAGGTATGAAGATGGCTTTCCTGGAAATGGAGAAATTCTAATCAGAAATAGTTTTGAAACAAGAAACCCTGTGACCTAAGCAATGCTTAAGTCCAAGTTGGGATCCTGACCCTCCTCTGGAATTTGTAACCAAGATGAATTTGCACAGAGCTACATTTATAATTGGAGCTTGTGACAGGAGGGACTTCTTTTTCCCACACAGGAGGGATGGACAGTGGGAAATTTTTGATGTTTAATATTTCTTTTAATTAACTTATTTAAAATCCTAACCAACAAGATTTGATTAATTACTGTGGATTCTCTTCAAGTATAACTGGAGGAATTATACAATATAAAAAAATACATAATGTAAAAAATGTAATAACAAGAACAGTAATAGTCAGCAACTGCCTGCAAGGGTAATCCAGAAAGGGAACCACTGCAGTCTAATAGAATTGTAAAGCTGTTTGTTAAATATTTCAGAAGGTGTTTAAAGAAATTTACTTACCAGAAAGTATTTCTCCACTATTTCAAAATCCACAAATCCAATTATAATCCAGGCAAAAAGGGTAACCACAGAGACAGCCACAATAAAAGGAACGAAGTAGCCACTAAGTTTGTCTGCAAATTGCTGGATGGGAGCCTGGCAAGGAGAAACATCACTCAGCACCAGCATGTTTGTGTCTGAAGGCACAGAAGAGAAGAATCACAGCTGCTGCTTGCAGCACACTTGGCTTGCCACACTTGGTAATTACAGATTTACTTAATAAGAGGATGGGACTTGGCTCAATAGACAGGATCAGAGTCCTTACTCAGCAAGCAACTTCATTATGCAGCTGCAATTCAAATCCAAGCAGCCTCAGCCTCCCCTGCAGTGATTTGGTGTGCTGGTGCCTGCATGAGACAGCAAACCCCAAGTGTTCAAGAGGGTGATACTCTACCTTGGAGGTCTGGGCCTCCTCCACCAGTTTAACGATCTGGGACAGGGTGGTGTCAGCTCCCACGTGCGTGGCAGAGATGAGCAGGGACCCGTTCTGATTGATGGAGCCTGCAATAACTGTACTGCCAGGCTTCTTGGTCACAGGCATGGCCTCACCTGAGGAAAGGCAAATTCCAATCAGAAATTCTAATCAAAAAGTAAAAAAAAAAAAGGGGTAAATTCTAGCAACAGTAAGAGCAAACAAAGAGCAGTGGATACAGCACTGCTGAAAAGGCACCTTGGGACAGCTGCCAGTTCCTAACATGGGGGAACATCAGCCTCAGCCTCCCCTCTGGAGATTTGTTTAAAGGAAAAGGGTTTTACCCTTGGAAAAAGCAAATGCTGACCTGTGATGAGAGACTCATCCACCATGGAGTGTCCTTCAATGACACGGCCATCCACTGGGAATTTGCCCCCTGGGACCACTTTGACAATGTCCCCTCGCTGAACCAGCTCCACATCCACCTGCTCCTCACTGGAACGGGGCAAAGGTTTCATGAGGAACTACAACTGGAGTGACCCAAGGAAAGGAGCTGGCACTACACACAGAGCATGACCCCACTGCCTGGCATTAGTGCATACAAAAATTATCACAAGAAAGTCACAATGCTCTTTGAAATGGCCTATTTTATCTTAATTTTATTTACTTTGCAGTTAAGAAAATCTACTTTATCTATTTAAGAAAATCCACTTTATCTATTTCATTTTCTGTCTTATCACAGAAAAAAATAGCAATAAACCAATGAACCAAAGCAGAGCAGTGTTAATTCTGCATTTTAATATTTTTATCTGCTAGCAAACCTGAAGTTATTTGCTTCATAGTTCTATAGAATAGTAAATTTTTTTCTGTGAATTAAGCATAATCTGAAGTTATTTGCTTCTTAGTTCTACAGAATAGTAAAATTTGTCTGTGAATTAAGCATATTAACAACAAACAAGGAACAACAGAAAAAGCAAATGATAAAGCAAGATACCTTAAAAGAACGTTATCAGGGCCCAAGGTAACAATAGTAGCTTCAGTAGCTTGTAATGAAATTAGTCTTGCCAGTGCTTCTGAGGTTTTACCCTAGAATAATAATTTTCATATTTTTCTGACTATACTATTGAAAAAAAAAAAGCTGGGTAAATGACAACTGTGTACGTTGCAATTTACCCTTTTAAGACAACATTTTCTGCAAATAGTCTGATATTAAATCATACTTTTATTAGTTCAGTTATTTAAAGATGATTTTATGACACAGAAGGTTAAAAGAACCCAGCAGAGCTTTTGCATGGGCTGTTTTCTGTGGTGGTGTTTGCAGGGGTCCCAGGATGTGGGAAGAGATGAAAATTTTGACTCTATGTTTCAAAAGGCTCATTTATTATTTTATGAGATATATTATATTAAAAGAAAATTATATATTAAAACTAAAAGAATAGAAGAAAGGATTTCATTAGAAGGCTAGCAAGGAAAAAAGTGGAATGATAAAAGCTTGTGACTCTCAGAAAGTCTCAGCCAGCTGACTGTGATTGGCCATTAATTAAAAACAATCACATGAGACCAATCCCAGATGCACCTGTTGCATTCCACAGCAGCAGATAATCATTGTTTACATTTTGTTCCTGAGGCCTCTCAGCTTCTCAGGAGGGAAAACCCTAAGGAAAGGATTTTTCAGCAGATGTCCTGGCTACAGTTCCCCAGGGTTGTGAGGTCGCAGTGCCCGTTCCCGTTTCTCACCTTGGCCACGTGCTCCAGCCAGCGGCCCAGCGAGATGAACACGAACAGCATCGGGGGCGTGTCGAAGAAGGTCACAGGGTTCACTTTGGCCCTCTCAGCCATTGCCACCAGGAGGATGATGAAGGAGTAGAGGAAGGCAATGGATGTTGCCAGCACCACGAGCACGTCCATGTTGGCAGTGTTGTGCCTCAGGGCTCGGGAGGCCTGGATGTAGAAGTGCCACCCCCCGAACACCTGCAATGGCATTTCACACAGCTCCAGCACACAGCAGCAGCAGCAGCTTTTCCAGTTTATTTGTGCTATTTTCCACTCTCCAGGAACAAACTCCCAGCTCTAGCCAGGGCTGTGGTATTCCCATAGCACTCTCAGGTATTCCCAGTGCCCTCCCAGTGGGATTCAGCAGCTGCCTCAGGTGCACAGCTGCTGGAGCTCTGGATGCTGAGAATTTTAAATTTTCTATGCTGAAGGGTACAGACCCACAAGAAAATTCTATATTTGACCTGAGGCCATGGAGAAGGCTTCCAAAACTGATTGACAGCACTGGGACTGCAGGTATGTAGCTTGATTCAAAGTGTGTAATGTCACAGGGTGAAGACTAAGAGTTTAAGGGTTTAGAATATAGCAATATATATGGGGCAAGATGGAGGTTTTAGGGCAGTGGATAGTTGTTCTCCTTCACCTTCTTCTCCATGGGTTTGGGTAGTATTTTGTAATTGGACAGAAAAGTCCACATTGCAGACCTCAGGTGATTAGTTATTGGGTTAAAAGTGAAAATAATTTAGGTGTCATTTCTTAATTGGACAGTTTAGCCTTAGAAGACCTTGTAGAGAAAGATTGCTAGCCATTTTTGTGCCTTGTTAGTGAAGAACTGCAGAAGTCACTGCTGTGAGACTGCAACACAGATAAGAAATAATAAACACCTGAGTCTGAACACAAAATACCATCTCCAGTGCCTTCAATCCCAACCTTGACAGAGGAAGAAAAAGAAGCCAGGAACCAGCAGAGCACTCCCCACAGCCTGCCCTGCCCCTGGAGTCCCCAGCACCCATTCTTTTGGCAACAGGAGAAGCACCTAAGAACCTCAAAAGCATTTTGCATCAGCACAATTACATTGACTTTTCAAACTTAATTTCTTCATCACCTTCCAATTTGAGCATTTAAGCCCAACAAAGCAGGAGTTGGCATAACCCCACTCACCTGTACAGGGACACAGAGTAAAAATGACAGGAAATTCATGACAGACAATCCTGGCAGGAGCTGGTACTCCAGGACCATGGAGGAGTGGAGGGCCTCCATCTCCTCACTGCTCATGTTGTGGTGAGCATGCGAGAGCTGGCTGTCCATCACCATCATGTAAATCATCAGCCCCATCACAGGGATGCAGAAAACCAGGCTCACCACAAAAGACCTTTTCCACCTCAGATTTAAAAAGAGAAAAAAGAAAAAAAAAAAGGAAAAAAAAAAACCACTTGTATTGCAGTCAAGTGCTGGAGAATATTTTAAGTAGTAAGTCTGCACAGCCACGGAAAAATATCATAAATTGATGGTTGAGCAACAAAGAAGAATCAAAGATGTTTATGGAATCTTAGCATGTTCAGGAATACTTACTGCCTGATTTCCTGTTTGTGATCCAGATGACTGGCAGATCTATCCTTTTTGACTAAGGAAGTAGTAAAACCTAAATCCTAAGGGAAAAAAGCACAATAATAAAAAAGAGAACAGTCAGTTCTAAAATGCACTTTGTGCTCAGTTATTGCCAAATTACTGATGGTGCCAGTCTTACCTCTGATTAACTTTATTAATATTTCTGGTATAAAATGTTATTATTGTTGAGTTCCTGTTGTCTGTTACTATTGTTTAGTTACTTTTCAAGAAGAGAAAGACAATCTGATGTAGAAATTAACCTTTCTGGAACAAAATACTATTCTAAAATGTGGCTTTCCAAAATGGTTGTTCCTAAAGCATGGAAATTGAGAAACTGAAGGAGAAGGCTGAGAAACTTATTTCACCTCTCACCTGCAGCAGTACTTTATTTTTAAATAAATGTTCTTGATTTTTTACAACCTTATAGCTGGTATCTCCAGGTCTACCATGACCTGGCTTTCACAGTATTTATTTTAAAAAAATTAGGCAAAGTTCTAACAGAGCATTTTTAAGGAGAACACACAAATTAGCTGCAGAAACCTGCACTAAGAAGAAAGAATATGGAAGGAGAAAGATCTATTTTTTTGCTTCAACAGCCTTTCTTTCTATTTCTGGGGTGTGTAACTCTTCCAAGGACACTGGATATTTTAGGAGATTTGGTGTCTACATGAAACTCACCTTTATCACTTGTATGACATCTCGAGGACCAATGGCCTCAGGGTCATATTTGATGTGGGCTTTGTTGGTGGCAAGAGCCACAGAGCAGTACAGGACACCATTGGTCTTCATGAGGGTGGATTCTATCTTGTGCACACAGGAGGCACAGGTCATCCCTCTCACCTGGAAAATAAAGATTTCTTCCTGTTGCAAAGCCAAGGTTACCTGCAAATGCACCTTAGCAAGCAGGAAAAGTCATTGTGACTATGCTGCATTATTTATTGCTTTGATCTGGGGTGTGAGCACTGTAGAATCAAAAAATAGTTTGGGCTGGAAGGGACCTTAAAGACCATCCAGTTCCAACCCCTGCCATGGCAGGGATGCCTCCCACAAGATCATGCTGCTGAGGGCCCCCTCCAACCCTTCCAGAGGAGCACAGCACAGGGACAAGGTTATTAAGCCCTGCTAAAGCTCTCTTGGATGTTCAGTTTCAGAGCTGGGGGACACTGAGCTACACTCAGCCTCAAAAAGTAAAAAGAGTAAATTCTAGCAACAGGAAGAGCAAATAGAAAACTAAGGAATACTTCTCTGCATTTTCAGTGTAGTAGTAAGCCAGCACAGTTTGCAGGACAGATAAAATCTGTGATAAACACCTGATGTACCATTATACTTAATTTTTTATAAATTAACCTCTATTACACCATTCAACTCTAGGCAGTGGGCACTAACACAGGCACATCCAACAGATAAAAGCAATAAAAGCTGAAGGTGTTTGGGTTTACTGATCAGCTTACAACAAGCTCCAGAATTCCATCTCCTTCCCCACAGTTTTCCATCACGGTGGCTCCGAAGCCCAGCTCCCGGATGAGCTCTGCAATGGCTGCAGGGTGAATCACAGCAGGGTTGTACCTCACTTCTGCCTTCCCTGCCATCAGGGCCACAAGGATCGAGTGGATTCCTAGGAAACAAAGTGTGTGAGTGGCAGACCAGGCTTAGAAAACATCCTGCAATTTATTGTAACACGAGGGCATGACATTATTGAAATTGGGAAAGCTTCCATGTTGTACGTAAAAAGAAACATCCTCGTGTTTGGAAGCTACACCAGCACCTCAGAGCAGGTGTGACAGATAAAGCATCACTCCAAAGGAGCAGCATGCCTTTAACAGTCTCATTACAAACATTCTGGCCATGCTATATGAAAAAATATCTGTTTTTCCTTAAAAGAAGCTCTTCTAAACCACAGTGCTGCATATTTCTCTGATCTGCATTTACCATTTGTGGCGGTCTTTTTTAAGGAGAACCTGCATGAGAAAGGGCAGATCTAACAGTGCAATCCTACTGGGCACTGAGAGGATTTAGATCCATCCATTTTCTAGGATGAAAAGAATTAGAATCCAGGCTGACTTGAAACCTGTCCATCTTCATTATGATAATTAAACAGTCTGCATTAATGACTCTGTTACATCACAGTCATGCAGCCATTTGTTCCTGCAAATATAATCACAGACAGCAGTGCCCTGACTTGCAGAGCTAAAATTAACCTGTGTCCCTTTAATCCACTCACACTGTCCCTTCAGCTCACATCTGCCTCTGCCTTTCAGCTGCACACCTGGGAACCTCCCTCCAGCAGCAAAGAGCTGCTCTACCTTCAAAAGGATTCCTTATTTGATCTCTATATTCTCTGGAGCTGCTGCTTTTGCAACAGCAGAGTCTGGGCAGCACATCCATAAAGCAGCAAGGATGTCCCTGCTCCCACCCTATGGGCCAGAGGTGAGGAGGAACATCTGTCCTGACAACCCAGCCCTTAAAAACACTGCAAAAAGCCAGAAGGATTCTCCAAACAAGAGCTTGGAGATGTAACAGAGCACGCTGACAGACATCTCACCATCCTCCCGTCTCAGATTCCTCTCGATGTTGGCCACGCACGAGGCACACGTCATTCCTGTCACCTGCACGTAGCACTTGGAGATGGTCTTGCTCTCCTGCCTGCCAGGGTGGGCTGGGGCCACTTTGGAGGGTGCCTCAGGCTTGTGAGAGTCCAGCTGTGCTTCAGGGCAGGGCTGAGCTTTGGCCACAGGGAGCTCTGCCTTTGCTGAAAGGAGACAGAGTGTGAGCAGCCAGTGCAGGGAGGGATGATGCTGGGACACACTGCTGCTCACTGGGATGAAAATGGAAACTGTGGTTGTGCACACCTTGACAGCCTGACCCACCCAGTCCTCTGCAGTTCAGTCAGAAAAAGAAAATGCTGACAGCAAAGCTTTCTGAGTGATATTTTTCACTGTGAATGAAATACACCTAAGCAGAAGCAGCTACAGCTATTGACTATGTCAAAGCAAGCCTTTAAAATGGGAAGGGCCAGTCTTTGTAAAACCAGCTGCAATAGGGTTAATATTTACTACCAGGAGTGAGTATTGATATCTGATCAGTGAGGGCCATGGAGAAAGATGGGTCTTGAATTACTGCTTTTGTAACAACTGTGAGAATGTACAGTGCATTCACAATATGCCCTCTGAAATTTGCAGGCAATTTACAGAGTGTAGCAGCTCTATTGCTGTTAAATACTGAAGAGCTTAGATGTGGTGAAATAAGTCATGACTAGACACTAATTTAGACAAAGGTGGGTCACTGATTAACTTACTGATTTGTTACTATTTTGCCTTTTGCCTTTCCTCATTGTCTTTGTTCTGTTGCACATCCTTTGTCCTCTCCTGCAGCTGGAAGCAAAACCTCTGCATTGCAACCTTAGTTTCACACACAGTTTCACTGACTTTACCTGGAGCACAAAGCTGATTTTGTAAGGAAGTGCATGTTTCATTAGCCAAACTAATGTTTTTAACTTAGATGAGTGTGCTGGGACTACAGGCTGCTTACAGCAGTTCAGGGGATGCTCTCTTTGTGCAGGAACAGGGTGAAAAGGATTAAATGTGAGCATCCAACCACTTCTGCAGCTATTGACATAAAACAGCATTTATCTGACGTATTTATATTGCCAGACACTTCAATCATTTGAATCAATCTGATGTATTAAAGGATGTGCACATTATCTTTAATGATCTCATCTGCAGTGAAGATATAAAGCTTCTCTAACAAGCACAAAGGGTATGTCAACTGCTAAATTTCACCTTGGGTGGTACCAAATCCTAAACATAACTGCACAATCCCTGTAAATTTAAAAGTTTCACACGTCATTACCTGGAAAAGATGCATCAAATCCCATATCTTCTATTGAGGACCTCAAGTCTTCTGGGCTTGTTTGCAGTGGGTCATATTCTATAGTCCCAGTTCCATTTGGGAGAGACACATGAACAGACCTCACACCTGCCTTCTGGGACAGCACTCCCTCGATGGACTGCACACAGGAGCTGCAAGTCATGCCCTCAATATTGATCACAACAACTTGAGTGAGGGGCTGGCTGGGATCCTTGCCAGCAGGGTGAGATTTCACTGGAGATGCCAGCGTGGGGAAAAGTGCCAGGTTCTCCTGCTCCTCAGGAAGGCTGACTCTGAACCTCTCTGGAGACACATTCTCCACAGCTTTCCTCAGCTTCTCTATGCTAATCAAGCCTGGGTTGTAGCTTATAGCAGCAGATTTGTTCTCTAAAGAAACCACGACGCTCGTCACGGCCGGCAGAGCTGACACAGTGCCCTGGATGTTGAGGACACAGGAATTGCAGTGCATCCCCTCCACTCTGAACACAACTGTCCTGGTGCCAGTCCCACTGGAGTTTTCTCTCTGTGATGCCTCAGAGCTCCTGGGCTGAGCATTCCTCAGCCTCTCCAGGTCAATCCCACTGAGCTTCAGGGGTCTAGGCTGCTTTTTGAAGGCTGCTGTGAAACCTGCTGCTTCAATTTGCTGCTTTATTTCTTCTGCTGTGATTAGAGGAGGCTGGTAGACAACAACAGCTTCCTTATTGTCCAGGGACACTGGAAATTAATCAATAAAAGAAGTGTGTGTCACTGCCCTAAGCATAACAACCACATCACAGGATCTTGTCAAAGCTTTCCAGCAACACTTTAAATGGTCACAAATGTAACTGCAACAGAAAGGAGATTTCATTGATTTCATTGGTCAAACAACTTCGTTCTTTAACCAGTTTTTGTCTAGTGCTACAACAATTTTCAACTCCTCAAATTTTTCCTCTTTCCCCAGATTTTCATAAATGGCATTCATAAATCACTTCTCCTTACTGCATTTATCCTTGTTTGGGGGCTATGGCAATACACTTATCCCAAAGCTAACTATATCAATAAGCTGGTCTTGCCTTTTAGATTTTTAATTGGACAGAAAACATGAACTGTTACTAATTACAATTTTAAAAAGGCATCTGTTATTAGAGATTTCTATAACTGGTAATAAAATTATGGAACACAACTACTTCAGGCAGTCTACCAAATGCAAAACAACCACTGAACCCCATCACCCATGTAACAGCCAGATCCTTCCCACAATGTGGCCTCCTTTCCTCATTTCTAGTCTGTCACAGAACTGTTCTATGAAAAATCCTTTCCTTAGGATTTTCCCTCCTGAGAAGCTGAAAGGCCTTGGGAACAAAATGTGAACAATGATTATCTGCTGCTGTGGAATGCAACAGGTGGGTCTGTGATTGGTCTCGTGTTTTTTTCTAATTAATGGCCAATCACAGTCAGCTGGCTTGGACTCTCTGTCCGAGACACAAGCCTTTGTTACCATTCTTTTTCTATTCTTAGCCAGCCTTCTGATGAGAACCTTTTCTTCTATTCTTTTAGTATAGTTTTACTATAATATATATCATAAAATAATAAATCAAGCCTTCTGAAACAGAGTCAACATTCTCATCCCTTCCCTCATCCTAAGACCCCTGTGAACACAGTCACACTTGTCCACACTAAAAACACAATTAAATGCCCAGTCCCACAAAGAGCCACTGTCACACTCATCTCATCTAAAACCTGCAACGCTATCAGAGGGCAAACAGCATGGCCAACCTCAATTTACATAAAACTCACTAAAGTTGTACCTCTAATCTGTTGAATTCCTTGCAATTTGCCAGCTTCAATTTCCATAAAAACACACTAAGGTTTTACCTCTAATCCTCTGAACTCCCTGCAGTTTGCCAAGCTTCCCCTCGATGGTGCTGGTGCAGGAGTGACAGGTCATGCCATCGACCTTCAGGCGCAGCACAGCGCTGCTGGCCTGGGACCAGCTGGAATCCTCCCACGTTCCAGGGGTCACCTCTGGCACAGAGATGCTCAAATCTGCTCCTGGGACCAGCTGGGTGATGTGCCTGCCATTGGTGATGGAAGGGATGAAAGCCACCACAGCAGTTCTTTGATCAGAGGACAGTTTCACATCCAGGATCCCTTTGTGGCTCAGCAGCGTGGCACAGATCTGCCTGGGTGTCAGGGCTGACTGGGCAGGCAGGCTGAGGAAAATTGTGTCAGGTGGAACAGGTTGTGGGCTTGAATCAGCCAGGGTTGCATCAAACCCCATGTCACAGATGGCTTCCTGCAGAGTCACTGGGGTTTGCAGCTTGGAATCATAGATGATGACGGCGTTCTTGTCCTCCAGAGAGACCTGGAGGGGATAAACAAAGCAAGTGAGGAAACTGCACCAGAGCTGGGAGACACTGCACCACACTGCAAACTGCTCCGGCTTGCCAAGATTAGCAACACTCCTCCAGAACAACTTTCACTACTCACTCAGAGAGCAAAGGCACACCGAGTGACTCCTGCTCCCCTGTGCACCTACAGGGCTGCAGAGAGCAGATCCCAGCCCCAGCATCCAGAGTCTGTCTGGCCACTTCCACTGCAACACCCAGACAGCACCAACCACCTAATGAAACTTCCAGAGCCAAATTCACTTCAATTAGGATGATTAACCCAATTGAACCCCTGGAGCAAAACAGCCCACAGAAGAAATTCGAATCGGTTAGCAGTAATTCTAATGCAGTTAGGAGTAACTGCCCCGGGCTACAAGGATGGCAGAAAGCACTCTTTGAAAAAACCCACAGCTTTAAGCAGCAGTGAAAGGAGCCCAGCATTTCCAGGCCATGGAGGCACAGGCTGGTAACTTCCTGTGACCAAAAACCTGCATTAGACTTCACCAGAACTCACTTTAGACACCTGATATGTGACAAACATTAAAGATGTTTTTCCTCTCTCTGTACATTTTGGTGATCCAGAGACATCCTCATTGGTAATAACCTTTCCCATCTGATGGTACACACAGCCTCAATTTAATTTGCTCCCAAACACAATAACTGCAGTTTCCAAAAGGAAAAAGCAATGCCTGCCAGAGGCCCAACACATCACCAATTCAATTCTATCTTTCCTCTGGGCCAAAGTACAACCTAAAGACCACAGCCATGATTAAATTATATCAGTTAAATCATTTTAAGAACCACCTTTCCTCCTTTCTGCCTCAATTATGAGCTTTAGCAGAATTAGCAACATGGACATTTAAGGGTTTCATTGCAGAATAACCTAAAAGCAGCTGTTTGTCTATATTAGTCATCTAACATTCATTCTCCTTGCTGATCTAACTCATAATCACTACACAAATCCCTGTTCTATTATTCCCAGAGAATTTTCTGAATCAACTGATCTGCCTAGACTGAAGCTCTGATGCTGTAAAAAGGATAATTACTAAATAGGACCTCAAAGTTTCTTAAGAATCCTGCTCCACTCAGACTGAGGTTTTGCAATGTATCTTTTGAAACAGCATTCAGCTTTGGGATAAGGTATTTACCTAAAAACCTGAACACAAAAGCTTTAATACTGTCCTTTTCAAAACCTACTTCATTCCTTTTGTAAGAGACACTGGCAATGCATATTGTATAAATCTCCTTATCCTATCCAAAGTCACCTGTGTATTCTCAGAAAACACAAGGCTGACAAAATGACATCTTTTGCCAGAATAAGGAGGAAGAGAAGATTCTGAAATCAGATTTTTGGGGGTATTATTTTACAGGCTGCTTTTAGCCTTTACCTGGGTTCATGCTTGCAGACACCCAATGATTTATCTGGCCATGCACAGGGGGCTGTTCAGGGCTGTCACAGCACAAACTCACATTAAAGCCCCTCTACAGCTGAAGGAAGATGAAAAATGATCTGTCTTGTACATTTTGCTGCTTTTCACCAAAATTTCTGTACACAAACCTATTTCAGGCCACAGGGAAGTGCTGTGAGCTGGGCAGTACCTGCTCTGCAGGGGAAATGCATTACAATAGGTCCTGCAAAACCAGCTCCAGACAATGATCACACACACCCCAAATTAAAACTGTACCCAGTTCTGGGTAGTGTTCACCTAAGGTATCCCCATAAAACAGATGTTAACTGTTGATAAAACCAGGAAGATATTATTTTCTTTGGAGTAAAGTCAACAACTACAGAACGTAGGAGGATGCTTTCAGAACACAGACACTAAATAAATAAACTTCTCAATTTCTGTGATTAGAACTGTTCTTTCTACCACAGGCTGGGTCACAAAATTCATAGAAGTCTGCCAGCTTTTAAATTACTTCCATTATTAAAACTACTGTAAAATTATGTATTCTGCAAGGATAATCAGCTCACCCTGGAACATTCTACAGTCCAATATTTAGCCCATGACAGAAGAAAGCAACATTGTTAGTCTATCTCCTCTAAACTAAGTCAGGCAAAGAAAGCCTGTCCTGAATTAGGACACACCCCGTTCTTGCCTTTTTTCCCCCCATTACTTCACAATACTGAGTTAATTGTAAAGTAGATAATCAACTAAGAGCAACAATAACTTAATTCCCTCTGCAGTGAAGCCAGCACCTAGTTTTCTCTTATTTACCAGAAACACACCAATGCACCTCTAACATCAGCCTGCCAAGAAACATACAGAATAAACTCTGCCTGTGTTATTTTCCTCTCGTAGAGCACAACTTCTCATGGTTTCTCATCCAAACCTTTGCTAGAAGCAATGTTAGACTCACTTTAATGCTGTGGATGCCATTCATCTTCCCAAGGTGCTGCTCAATGCTCTGCACACAGGAGCTGCAGGTCATCCCCTCCACGCTGATGGCCACAGACTTTGCCTCCATGGTGAATTTCTACTCAGCTCTGCTCATTGCTGCTGGCTAAAACCATCAGGACATCAGTTCCTACAGAATTTCAGAGAGATTGAAATAAAACAGATGTAGTGGAAGGAGTTTCCATGGCAGGGTGGAGTGAGAGGAGCTTCCAGGTCCCTTCCAATCCAAACCATTCTGGGATTCCAGGGGTTAACAGAGGATCTCCTTCACCACATGGGACTCTGGTAGATGTCAAAACCTGAGCAGCTATCAACAGAATGGAAAACTCCATGTGTTTATTCACATGAATTCTCAAAACAGGAAAGAGTTCAGACATCTATTATTAATTTTGGGATACACAGGAGATCATTTAATTACGTGCAGCAAGGTGTGGTTCATTGGTGTGAGATATTAAATTACAGGGGGAAGCAGAGAGGGACAGCAGCTCTTGGAATACTGAAACACAGCTGGTAACTCTGCTTTTCCACATCTCTCTCTCATATACTGCCTTTTATTTGCAAAAATAAGTGACACTGAAGTTAGCCCAGCCAGCAAATCAAGCTTTTTGCCACACCTCATTCAGAAAGGTCCCATTTCTATTTCTCTGAAGAGTTTAATTACTATTTTTGCTCATAAAAACAAGCCCAGAAAAAAAAAATTACTGAACCTAAATGAAATTTGCAGAAATAACAGCTAATGGAAAGGACTTCTTTTGCCCACGGCACAAACTGTTAAGTGACTGAGGGGGAAAAAGAGGACAAGAAGAAAATCTCCAGATTTTTTTGTTAATATGCTGAAAAAAGTAATGCAAGGTTTTATTGACAGAGAGGTCAGTGACCAGGGAAAGGATCACAGTTAATGTTTGGCAGCAATGGAAGCAGCAGTAAAATCTGATGAGTAACTGAGGAGCTGAAGTGAAGCACAAGCTTAACTTGTTTTCTTACCCTGAGGACTTATCTTGGAAAACTCAATTACACTGAAGTTCAGTATTATAAATTTTTCCTGCTCCATGGTGACATTTCCAGACTGTTCTCTGTTACAGAAGGCCTGGAGGGCTCTGCTTTCACTTTGAGACGTGCCACAAACTATGTAAGAACACAAGGAAGTTTCATCATTGAAACCAGTTTACCTCTCTGATGCACAAAATGAAATGTTGAACTTAATTAACAAGCAGTGAAAGAAGTATAAAACTGGGAATACTGACTTTTCCAATAGATTAAATACATCTCATCCCTGCTAAGAAGAGAAATAAGATAACTCTACCTGAGGAGTTAATACAGATTTCAGTTCTCCCCTGCTTTTACAAGAGCTGAGTTATTGGAAACACTCAATATTTGTGTGTGAATAACATGACAGAAATGCAGAACTGTCACAAGAATTATCAACCAACAAGAAAGTGTATTTTAAGCAAATCTCATACAGCAGCTCCTTTCTCAGGCTGATCTGCACACTCAGAGGTACAAAATACTGAAACCCACTGATTTACCTGAGGAAAGGGTTGCTGTCCTGCCAGCCCATGGAAATGTGATGCTCTGTGCCCCCCCAGCTGTCCCCAAGGAATGCCCAGGGCACACCCAGCAAACAAGGACAGCTCTGTGCCCCACATTGGGACACACCAACATTCCCACAAAGCTGAAACACAAATCAAGCTGCAAAAAGCACTTGGAACGTGCAGGGAACTGTGTGAGCAGAACCAGGCAGATGGGACTGAAATGAGACAGCCCAGACAGAACCAATCTGCCCTCCAGTAAGGTTTAGAGATTAAATTAAAAATTTCATTGAATTTAAAAGCATTTCAAGGTACATGACCAACTTGAACTGCACTGATACTGTACTTGGAAAACAAAAATAAAGTAAGGGCACACTTTGGCTGTGAGCTGGTGTCTAAAATCATCAAACCTTGGTGAGATGCTGCCTTGGAGGAGAGCTGGGGTACAGCTGTGACAGGGAGAACCTGCTGAGCTCCTGCCTGCCCTCCTGGGCTTTGCTTTAGGAGACTCAAGCTGGAAGCACAATAATATCCATTTTACAAACCCAGGATACAATGTTAAAGGTTCTCTGTCAGACAAACAGCAGCCACACTCACAGTACACTGAATAAACACTGATTACAGTAACCAGCAGCACTGCCACCAAACGCCCACCAACCCATTCAAAACCCAACTGTTTAAATGTGTAAAAATAACATTAAACTTCTTTTCACATCTATTATTATTACAGCTTGTATGGACAAAGTGTTTCCTCCATTTTCTCAGTCTGTTTCCTTGCACTTCTGGTGTTTATTCATAAACAGAGCAGAGAAAATCCTTTCCTGGAAGAGGCTGAAACTAAAACAAAAGCCATAAAGGCATAAGAAAAAACCCCTAAAATTTATTTTTCCTTTTTTACCCCTCAAGGCCCTGAAGTACTAAGACTGAAACCAGAATTTCCATCACTAGAATTTATCTGTTGGACCAAACTGGCTCTTCATTTTGTTCTCTGGCCTTCCATTAAGGATGACCCAGATCTCTCTGATCTCCCTGCTGGTGGGGAGCACAACCAGTGTGGATTTTTATTTGCCTTGCTAACAGTTTTTATACTAATTTTAAAACCAGACTGTTCTCTAAAAGATGAGGCATGTCCAAATGTAATGGTCTCTTCAATCAGCCACATTATAATTAACTGAACTGTTAATGAGCTGTTTCTCACTCTCTGTTTTCTGTACAGCCTTGCTGAAATTTCCAAAAGCCAAACTGTCAGGATTTCCAGTGCTCCTGAAGCTTCAAAGACATCTTGTTCTCAGAATGAAATATAGGGTTATACACAGTGACTCTAAATAGACAAATCCTTTTTTTCCTCCTCTTGCAAAATCCCCAGGAGAACCAGTTAAAGCTAAATTTCATCTCAGGCTGTATCCTACCTTGCCATATTTGTTTAATTTCTGATGCTCTGCCTCCCTTACAAGTGCTTCAAGGTTCAAAGAATTTGGCTGAAACTTGAATGAAATATTTGTTATATTTCCTCCTGAAGTCCATGACTAAGCAGATTGAAAATACCTGTTACACCAATGAATTAGGACTAGATGCATACTAAAGGTAGACAAATTTTAACAATTTAATCCCAGTTCTCCTCATTTGGGTTAACATTTTCACAAGAAAATAGACTTAGAAGTCAAAATATCTGCAGCAATCCATATATCCCACACCAATGGCTTGTGCAAGTTAGCACAGACATATCCTTTTAATTGTAATTTATTTTCTTACATAGAAATGACTTGAAGCTGAGGTCCTGAAAAGACCTGAGATGCTTAAGTTATGGATTACACAGGTTTTAGAGAAAACAAAAATGCTTTTATTCTTAACCAATTGCTCCATCTATAAAACACCTTTACCATCAATTAGTAAAGAATTTCAGGATTTGACAACACAAAGAAATGGCAGTTCCCTTTACAAGTTACCAGTATTTAGTGTCATTTTCTTGAAGGAAGTCAGTTAGTGCTTCTATGAAGTAAATGAAGCAATAGTAAGAGGTGATTTCTACTTCCAACAGAAATGTCTCCCTATGGAAAGGAAAGTTCAATAGTGATCAAGCACAAGGTGACTGAGACACTCATTCATCTCTCTAAACAGTTTTTTGATGTAACACCAGTCACTGTAAGTAAAATATCTGAAGAAAAAAGATTTGATGAGGCCAAAGTTAAGTAATTCATAAACCCACAGTATAAAAGGAAATTTTTAAAAAATGAGCACTGCAAAGAGCAAGTTACAAGACCAGTAAAAACTCAAGAATCCCATTTATCCCTAAAAAGGCAATTTGGTACTTCTAATATCTGAGACAGCCAGGCATCCCAGAGCAGCAGAGCTCTGTGCCCCACAGACACACTCTGTGCCAGTTTTGGGATTAGCAGGGGTACAACCTGGGCAGACAGATGCTTCTGGTTACCTGCACAGCCCCAGTTTTCACCAGTTTATAATCACCTTGAATTTACAGCTGCTGAAGTCAAAAGAGGTCACAGCTTGGCAAATACCACACAAACGCCAGCAACAGAATCTCACAGGTTTAATTACAGCCTTTGGATTTTATTAAATTTCTAAATGGCCAAGTGCTACTTAGCTTCTCTATTTATGGCAGCAGGAAGCTAAATTACTTTTTACATTAAATGGAGAAAAGGTGCCTGTCCCTCAGTGTCTGCAGGGACCTGTGGAAAAGAGCAAAGGGCAGGAGAGGGAAAAAGCTGCATCATCTCACCCTTGGGCTTGAAAAGTGCTACAGGAGATGGGTCCAACAGGGAAGAAGGAGGTTTATAGGGTTCATGGGCAAACAGAGCCACTGGAAAGGTGACTGGGTAGGAGATATGTGTGATAGGCCCATGGGTAGGTGAGGCTTAATCACTGAGAGAGAAACTGTGCATCTGCAATAAATGTCACAGCTACGTGACACTTTAAAGAGGTTGTAATTCTTGTTGCTCAAGACTTTAACAAGCCTTGCTTGGTCAGCGGAGCATGGAAATTGCTCTCAGGGAATTCATTTCTATACCAACTGCATGGAGGAAAAAAAGCACACACTTTATTTCTAATGAGTTTAACAGTATTTGAGACAAATTCTTAGTAAATCCTTTAACTCGTTCTTGGCTTTCCTCCTGATGTCAGATTTTTGGAGAACATGAACGTTTCCTTGGAAGAATCATAGGAAATATTATGAGTAGAATATAATTTACAACCCCTTGTTATGTAAGCATAGCAAGGTCAATGGGGGCTCCTCAGTCTTGAGCTTAGTCTCAAAGTACTCAGCAGAACAACGTGGAAAGCATTATACAGTAAAAATTAGGAGATTAAGACAGCAAACTACATATAATGTTAGCTTCTGCTTCCCTGCTTTGCCACCTGGGAAGGAAAATACATTATAATTATAAAATTCTAGTAAAACTGTATTTGTGCTCACACAGGGCACTGTCATACACACAAAGTCCCACACCACCAAATCTTTGCCTATTTACATTCACACAATTCAACAAGTGTTTAAGTACAGAAACTCAACTTTTGCTGACTACATGAAAATTGAAGATTTTACCTTTTCACTACTTACATACAATTTCCAGAATATGAACACAGGGAGGCAACAGTTGTGTTGTTCTTGCTCATTTTTGTGAGATGTCACCCCGAAGCATCATCAACAACAATTTGCCCTTTTCTAGAATACCCACACTATGCTTTTAATTAGAAAAAGGTGCTTGCACACAGAGCGCTGCCATCAAAAGGTGCCATAAGGTGACATACGAATAAACACTAAGTAAGGAGTTTCAGAGGGCCCAGCTGAGCAGCTCAGAATTGGAACAGCAGCTCAGTGACTCAAGCGCTCCACGACTCTCTCCGGCCAGTGACAGGAGCACAGGAGGGACTTTTCCAAGGGAGCTCAGACCTCCTGCGGGCCAGGGCCCGAACCGTGCCTGCTCCCGGCCGAGCACAGCCCGCGGGTCCCGCTGCAGCCCCGGGACGGAGCGGAGCCGGGCTCGGCCCCGCTGTTCCCCGGGGCAGAGGCTGAGCGGCAGCCGCCGGGACACGGAGACGCCGCCGAGGCGCTCTGGGGGTGAAGCCCCGGGGCACCCTCACACTCCGGACGGGCCCCTCCGAGGGGCTGGGCAGAGCCCGGCCAAGCCGGGCGGGCTTTGGGGCCCGGACCCTCCCGTCCGTACCGGAGCACGCAGCCCTCCCCGCCGGGGACACGGTGACAACGGCCCGGAGGCAGCCCCGGAGCACGGGGAAAAGCGGGAGCCCTCAAGGCGGGTCCGCACGCACCTGAGGCCGCGGGAGCGCCCCTGGTCTGCGCCACTGAGGGAAGCGGGAACCCCCCGAGGGTCCGCAGTGCCGGGGACCGCCCCGAGGCGGGTCCGCGCTGCCGGAGGGAAACAACCAAGGAGGGGCCCCAAGGAGCGTCCGCACCGACGGAGGGAAACGAGCAAGGCAGGGCCCCGAGGCAGGTCCGCGCTGCCGGAGGGAGGGGAGCCCCGAGCGGGGCCCGCACTCACCGAGACCGCGGGCTCCGACCGCCGCTCCCGGCCCGGCACCGCCGCGCTCGTCCCCCGCCGCGCCACGTGACCACACTGCTCGGCCCCGCCTACTGCCACGTGACCTCTGCTCGACTCCGCCCACCGACACGTGACGCTGGCGGGAAAAGGCGGGGCCGCAGCCGCGATCGCTGTCACCATATCGCGATAGGAGCCCGCCTGCTGCGCAGCGACTGCTACGAGGTGCGCTTCAAATCCCTCCCAAGCCAAAGCAGCCTGGGATCTCTGATCATCAAACATCAGCATGCCCCGGTAACTGTTCTACTCCCACCTCATTTCTCTGGTTACTTCTGCTGTAAACAGAAGGTAAATGCAGAGACAGGGCGGGAACCACCCAAAATCTGGGTCCCTTCCACCCCAAATCATTCTGGGATTCCCTAAGAATTCATTAGGAAAGTCCCATTGATCCTGGGATACTGCCTGCTCCTGCGGAGCATCTCCAACTCAAAACTGAATTTAATTTCTTCACAACTCTCAGGGGTCTAAGGAGAAGCAGCCTACTGGCAGAAGGATTCAAGCCATAAAAATTCTTTAGTGGGGGGAAAAAAGGGATCTCGACTTTGTCATTACAAGTCAGAGGTAAAGGAATGTGTGCTCTGTAGTGGGGTTGGTTCACACACACACCTGGCTAAATGAAAACTCACTGTTCTGAACTTAGCCTTTATCTACCAGTGATCTCTACAGCAACAACTGGGACTGTGTAAAATTACTTGGAGTTTTTACACCATTTCTTACACTTCAGCAGAAGCAGAGCACAGAGGAAACCCAGAAGAGCCAGACAGGTTTCTAGGTACGTTTATTAGACCAGGAATGCCACTGTCCAAGTGGTAATCAGGGAACAAATGCCACTACATGGCCATTTTCTCAGTGAAACTCTAGACCAGTTCATTAGAAGCAGAGGCTGTTACCGTCTCCATTCACTTGGAGTGACTCTGCCAACAGGTGAAATGCCCCACTCAACATTCAGCGATGTGAACACCTGTAAAGGGACAAAACCCAAGATTATTAACTCGGAAACCAAAGAAACCTTCAGACATAGGGTTGTTTTTACTGTTTTCAGCTCAGATTTCTTGTTACTAGAACACAGCATCTCATTAACTTTCTAATTAAAGAAGTAGCATATATTTATATATTAAATAGTATTTTAATGTTTCAGTTTTCTGTTTCAAAATATCCAACTGTAAAAGAAAGAATCTGGAATTGAAACCCTACCACCATACTGGTATTTTCATCTAGAAGTTTTGCTGCTGAAAGCTGTACCTGTAAAGGTTTGAAATCCCAAGTAAAATTGAGAACAATTGTTTTTCTGATACATTTTCAAATCAGGCAATAGACTGATGCAGAAATCTGAGTAACAACTCCAAATCAAGCTGGCAATTAAAATAACTCTCCCCTCTACCACATCACTATTTGCTTATGCAAGAAGCTCCTACATTCTGACCACCGAATTTATTTCAAACAGGCAAAACTGACACTTTTAAAGCCTGCAGCTCGAGTCACAAGGGAGTGGTGACAAAACCAACTTACATAGGCCCAGACAGCAGTGCACATGGAGGCTCCCCCGAGGAGGACCATGGTTCCATATTTATCGTGGAAGGTGGGCTCGTGCTTGCGGTGAGCTCCTCTGACTGCAGTGCGCTGGATGCCGCGAGCTGAGGAGCGTCAACAAGTACAGAAATCAACTCAAATACATCCTCAAACCATCCCCAGTCCTCATCTCCCACCAGGAGAGAGGCAAGTGTTAGTGTTAAAAGACTAAAAATGCTGGGAAAAAATATTCATTTGGATTTAGAACTCTGGAGTTACTCCAAAACACAGGATATACATAAATACTTTCATTTTTTTCAGCTCTCTCAATTTCGCTCCAGAAAGTTATTCTTTAAGTCTAATTCCAGTAAAAAAAGACCCTAAGGTAACTTTTTAAAATATCTTTTATTTAGTATTACTGTTTCTCTAATCAAATATTTTGTTTAGTGCTTACCATTTTTAGATGTCTATATGCAAATATCTATCCTGGCAATACATGTACCCAAGCAATGTCAGGATGAAGCTCATCACCATCAAATTATGGGGTAAATCCTGCCTCATTCCCTCGGGATTTTTTTTTTTGAAGGGAGGGGAGGAAAGAAACTGAAATAACCCGTGGGCATGAGATAAATAATAGAGAAAAAAATACAAAGTGCTATCTTCAAATGACGTACATTATAAGTGTACACTATAAAAGGTACACTTATTAAAGGGAAGGCAACAGTGAAATATCAAAACTACAGCTACAAAGGACAGATTGCCCATTAGTTGTGTAGTTGCCATTGGGCAAACAAAGCATTTGATGAGAGGCTGATGTGTGCCTAAAGATATTACAAAATAAAACCTTTGAGTCTCAGGTCATTGGTTTGCACTTTTACCCAAACAGTGATTAGAGAAGATGACGGTGATACCCACGTTACTACATCCCTCGCGTGCTTTGCAAGGCTGAACAGGGCGGTTTTTAAACAAAAATGCCTGAGTATCTATCGAGATATATTTATTTTAGGTGCTCGCACGTCGGGATGAGCCCATGGTGCCGCAGGAGCAGAGAACAGACCCTGCGGGCTCTGTGTCACTGAAGGGCCAACTCTAACCTTGAGGTTAAGGGCTGGACTGTTCCTTGTCACCCGCACGCTACCAGGCCAGAATGTGCTTTTAGTACCAGGGAAAGACAGCACCAAGGAAGGCGCTTTTACATACTAGGGAAGAAAGCACCAAGGACGAACTGAACAGACCCTGCGGGCTCTGTGTCACTGAAGGGCCAACTCTCACCTTCAGGTTAAGGGCTGGTATTGACTGTCCCTTGTCACCGTACGTTACCAGGCCAGAATGTGCCTTTAGTACTAGGCAAAGAAAGCACCAAGGAAAGCAGTCCTATACCAAAAAGCAACTAGAAGATTAAAAAAGACTGAAAGAAATAAAAAAAAAAGCGGGAGACGAAGGACGCCAGAGCCGCCCGCAGCCCCTGAGGTGCCCTCACGACCGTCCCCGGTGCACAGAGAGTGGGGGCTGAGGGAAAGCCCGCACAGGGGAAGACACAAACCAGGGAGACCCCTGAGGAACTCCCCACGCCCCGAGAGCCGCTCCCGTGCTTACCGACGAGGCTCTGCGCGGCCCTGGCCAGCGGGAACATGATGAGAGCCGAGCGCGTACCCTTGACTCCGGTGAAGAACAAAATGGTCGCGGCGGAAGTGGCGGCGCGGCGGGGGCCTGTGGGTAACGCCGGGCTCCTCCTCGCTGCGGCGGAGCTCCGCGGCCGGGCTGGGCCGGGCTGAGCTGAGCTGGCCGTTCCCTGGCTGCTGTCCGCCACCTCCTGGGTACAGACGGGCACTCTGTGATGGGGCAGGGGATGCAGGGAAGTGAGTAACGCAGTGATGACAGAGCTAACTGGGTTCAGCACTATACAGCATTCGCAGTGTCAGGATGGCCGAGTGGTCTAAGGCGCCAGACTCAAGGCGTTCCGCGCTTTCCCTTAGCGGGGTTGGGTGTTCTGGTCTCCGTATGGAGGCGTGGGTTCGAATCCCACTTCTGACACCACTTTTTTTTTTTCCTCGCTGTGTGGGTTAATTTAAATCTGCGAAAGCGCCGAGTTGAAAAAAAATCGGAGATTTCATTGCAAATAGAAATAAGAAATAATTTAAAAATAAAACCTGAAGAGTGATGTGAAATATAAAGCTGTGTTTCGTGTCAGGTACATACAGGCAACGTGGGTATTTGTGATTGTGAGATGTGTGGAAACCGACCATGGGACACTTATAAAGATGAATTCTAATAATAACTGAGGAAGTAAAGCATGGATAAAGGCCTTTGAACCTATCCTTTGTTCGCAATTAACCTTTATAACTCTTAAGTTGATTTAGGAGCATTTGAATTAAAGCTTAAAGGATGTTGCTTTTTGACAGGAACTTTCTGCTTGTAGTTAAGCCTTAAAGAGTTTTGCAATAATAACCTTTTGAAGTATAATTTTAAAATATTGCTTGTAGTAAGGATCTTTGAAACTATAACTTCAGAATATATATAAAGGAAACATGCTTATCTCATGGCTCAACAAAACAGTGAAAAGCAGCTTGAGAAAGGAAGATGAACATCAACTCAAGGATTAATAGTTTTGACTAAGGGAAGCTCGACATCACTGGTATGAGATTTATAGTCCTTGCAATTAAAAGGTGGACCCACATCTGGAATCTGGACCTCACCTGCTGGGAGACTTCTTTCTTCTCTCAGAAGCTGGACCCCCACCATCTGGGGATACTCCTTTTCTGGGATACATCCTGAGAAGAACTAAATCACAATAGTGTATAGAATTGTGACATAAAAATTTGGAATAGAAACTGCTGATGAGTAAAAATTGGGAATAGAAACTGCTGAGAAAGCTGATGAGTACCCCTAGAAATACCTGTAAGCCTCAACTATCGATGTGCAGTTGGAGGGAAAACTTCCCCCTCTGTACCCAGTGCTGCATTGCTCATACTTTACCATATTAATTAATAAATTGATGGCTGCTTGAATATTGGCCTAGTCAAGCTTCTTATTTATAACAGTGAGTAAATCCTCATCCCTCCCTGGGGATTCTGCATCAGAGCCTTAACCCAGCACACACCTGCTGAGGCATTCCCCTGTGCATTTGGATTTTAACAATATTTGTTATACATTACCCACCAATTTATAGCGTGCCTGTATAACATGAAGCATGTATCTGAGACAAGAGGGAGAACTTCATCACACTGAGGGTGGCAGAGCACTGGAACAGCTGCCTAGGTGAGGTGTGGAATCCCCCCTCTTTGGAGACACTCAAAACCCATCTGCAAGCATTTGTCTTGTTTCAAAATGTGGATTATTTAAGATTTTCTTAAGAAAGGATGTTCTTTGATGTTTGATCTTTGTGTACTTTCTAGCCTAATCAACAAGGAAGGAGATTTAATCCATGAAACAGCAGGTATCAAGCTCTAAGTGATATCCAGATGTTGGGAAAAAATTACTTTTTGGTAGAACTGCCTTGTTTAGGTTTGGGGCTTGACATGGTTTAATTATCTCAGGTTTAGGGAGAGTTTAACAAAGCTTGGGAAGGAGGATGTGCCACTGATTGCAGACACAAAGAATGCAGAATTTATGGAAAACAAGGACGTTTTGCAGCACTCCCATGATAAGGAAGACACTAGCAAAGCCAACTCAGCAACTGGGCTGAAATCAGTTCCAACTGAAAGGGAATTCCAGCAGGGGCAGATCACAACTACCAACCCACTGAACAAAAAGAAGAGAAAGTCACAACCTGCACACTTATTAGTATGGGAAGCAAAGAGAAGCACTGACCAACAGAAGATAGAATACTAATTAATAAGAGAACTACATTACTTGTACCCAGTGAACACAAATTCTTCTGTTTGTTAAAACCTATAAACAGTAAAAAGTTTTGAGAGTTGTCGTGATTGATTTGTGGAACACCACTGAGCACTCAAGGCTAGCACAACTCTGATATATATAAATCAATCTCTCTCTGAGTGTGTAGTTATTGGCTTGCTGCACACCGGGCAGTGAATCCGGCATCTTAGCGGACAAACAGTAAAAAGTTTTGAGAGTTGGCGTGCTTGATTTGTGGAACACCACCGAGCACTCAAGGCTAGCACAACTCTGATATATATAAATCAATCTCTCTCTGAGTGTGTAGTTATTGGCTTGTTGCACACCGGGCAGCGAATCCGGTATCTTAGCGGACAACACTGTATCACCTGCCGGGAGTCCCTGTCTCGGGTGATGTGCAGAGGTGCCTTCGAGCCGCAGGGTTCTGTGGTGCGGATGAGGGATCCCCACCGCTGCCATCATCACCGGGGCTCCCGCCACACTTTCCTCCCTCTGGGTCGCTCCGCCCCTCCCTCAGGGCTCGCCCCGCCTACCCCTCGGGGCTCCACCAATGGCACGGCTCCAGCTCGCCGCGCTCCCACAGGCTCAGCCAATCGAAGGTCGACAGGGACTCTAGAGCCGGCGCCTCCGCCAATCGGCGTCTGGTGGGCGGGGCCTCGCAGCCGGCGGGGCGGGGCGGGGCGGGCGAAGCGGGGCAGCCATGGCGGCGCTGCCGGTGCCGCTGCTGGCGCTGGCGTTGTTGCTGCTAGCGGGATATGGCGGGCCCGGAGCCGCGGGCCAGAGGCGGAAGGAGGTGAGACTCGCCCGGAGCCCCCGCGCTGCGCCAGGACAGGTTCTCGCTGAGCGGGATGAGGGCAGGACCGGCCAGGGCCCGGCGGGGTGGCCTGGCCTCACCTCACCCCCGGTCCCCGCCCTGAGGTTCGGCCGGCTCTGAGGGGAGCCCCCAGGGAGGGAAGGGCCTCGATCCCAGGTTCTTCATTTCTTGTTAGGAGCACTGTACGAGTGTTGTCTTCCTAGGGTATGGGATTTGCGGGGAGGAGGATGAGTGGTCTTTGGTTGTAGTCGCTAAGGCGCAACTTAATTCCGTGCACTTGACTTGCAGGGTTTAGAAAAATCCTTCTATATAACTGTGTATACTTGTGTCAGTTGTATGTCAGAGAATAATCATTTATTATTATTATTATTATTGTCATGGCGAGATTCTTGGGGCTGCCCTGTGCAGGTCAGGAGTCGGACTTTGATGCTCCTACTGGCTCCATTCCAATTCAGGATATATTCCGGTGATTTCCTCTAACATATTTATCTGAAAAAGGGTGTTAATGAGTAGAGAAGTGCTTTGTGATAAGTGTTACATTTGTGAGTTTGTCAGACTAATGCCTCTTCTTATAATGTTATAGAATTGATTGTCTTCTTTTTAAGGAATATTTTAATGTTGAGCACTCCTGAGTTTTTAAAATGCTTTCTGAATTATGGTTCTTTTTTTCCACCAGTGCTGAAAATGAGAGGTTGAGATCGGTTCCATCTCTGGTGGAACAATTTTTTGAAAGCTGAAAGAGTTTGATGCTCAGTATAGCAAAAAGGCTGTGGAGGGGATGGAGGTGGTTGGTAGAGCTGAAAGAAATCCCACACCTACTGTGAGGAGGGGCTGCTGAGCTGAGGGTCTTCACCAGCCTGGTCGTGCTGAGTGCTTAAAGCTCTGTGTGTTACTGGGTGGTTGAAGTTGATGAATTATGTGAACATGACTGTCAAAAGCTTCTCTGAATGCCTTGTAGAATCTTACTGAAGTATTACATCACCTCGGTGGCGTTATGGAAAGCAGTGCAGATATTTGTTGTATTAAATCTGAAAACTTCTAAGACTGTACTGTGAGACTGGAAAAAAAATACAACAACTCAACAATTGCTCTGACTTGATTTTCAGATGGTGTTGTCAGAAAAAGTGAACCAGCTGATGGAGTGGGCCAGTAAGAGATCCGTGATCCGAATGAACGGAGACAAATTCCGGCGCCTGGTGAAGGCCCCTCCCAGGAACTACTCAGTGATTGTGATGTTCACTGCCCTTCAGCCTCACAGGCAGTGTGTTGTGTGCAAGTATGAGCTCCTTTCATCCTCAATTACAACTTGAAAGTCATCTGATGCTTTGTAGGAAACTAAATTTTAGAACAGGGTTGCATTTGACACAGGTGGGAGGAATAAACATGGGCAAGTTAGAGGTGGATTGGCTTTGCAATTTAATGTGTGTGATGTGTTTGTGAGGAAACATAATCCTCTGATTTATCTCCCTCCTAATGTAATCCCTGCTTTTCAAAAACAGTGTTTACTCGGGAGAAAGACACAGTGAAAACTCTACTTTCCAGGCATAAGCTGCTGAAGAAATGTTTGTAGAATTATTGCTGGCGATGGAGCTTAAATGTTGTTCTTAATTAATATATTGCTTGGCAGTTATTTACAATACCAATATCCTGGATCCTTAACCATATTATAGTTTTTCTGTATTAATCTGGAGGTGGCAGAGATCTATAAGGGTGATTTTTATACCTACTCCGTTGAAATTATTGGTTTCCCACCCTCTGACCTGGAAGAAAGGGCACACCTGGCCACATTTGGGTGCTCTGTGGACTGGCAAATCATGAGCAGCTGAGTTCCAGTTCACCTTTCCGTTGGAGATTACCTCAGTTTATGTTTGTGGACTCAAAAAATCTTGTCCTTCCATTTAAAAAACAGGTGCCAAATGCTTCCCCTGATGGTAGATGAGTGTCTGTTCTTAAATGAGTTCATTAACACTTAAACTTTCTTTTGAACCCCAGAAAATGAATGGGTGGGTGTGGGAGGCACCCATGGATGGGGTGGTGGGCACAGCTCCCTCAGCTGCTTTACAGCTTGCACAGCTGCTGTGGACAAACCTGTGACACAACCTCTCACTTGGTGTTTTCCAGGCAAGCTGATGAGGAATACCAGATTCTGGCAAACTCCTGGAGGTATTCCAGTGCATTTACCAACAGGATTTTTTTTGCTATGGTAGATTTTGATGAAGGCTCAGACGTGTTCCAGATGGTAATCTCTTTTTCTGTTTTAACATTTAGTTTGGGTTTTGGGAAAGGAGGTAAAGATGTTGAATAATTTAGTGTAACAGTGAACAAAAGAATGAAAAGTTAAAAGCTGTCGCTCTTGAAAGAAAGGTGGCCTGAGCATGTGGGTAAGAGTATTAACAGAACTGATAGATGTGGAATCGGTCCAAAGAATGAATTGGCTTCTTTGACTTTTTTCCCTGGGTTTGTCTCCTGTAATAACTTATGGTGTAATTCTTAATGGAATTATTCTGTGGTAAGTGAAGAGGCAAGATGGAAAGCACTGATGTCATTAGGAGCAGCTATTACAATTTTTAGATTACTGGAGAATGATAAATTAGGCTTTTGATATTTCTTTTCAAGTACCCAGCCATTTTTCTCTTCTATTATCATTGTGTGACCACATTTATTTTGTTCTCCAGCTGTGAGAACATTCCATGTACACTTGGAATTGTAGGTCACATTAATAGTTCATTACAGTCTTGCAGATGTTAACTTTTTTTTTAAGAGGTACTAATCTCTATTTAACAGCCACACAGGTTAGGCAGTGATGCTTTATTAAATGGAAGCTTTTGAACTGGAGAGTTGAAGAGAGATGTCTTTTTATTACTCTTGTTAGTTTTTTCCTTAGTGTTACATTAAAAATGCATTCATCAAGCTATGGCCTTCCTAGAATGCCATATTTTAGAATCATATATTGTTATTTTGCAGGTTTCTTTATCAAAAGTAGGGTTTGGAGAAAAAACAGATTTAAAAAATGTGCATGAAATACAGAAATGCAAGCTGTGTGCTGCCTACTGTTGTTTTCTAAAAAGTCACAGCCATTAAATCAAAGAGCTAACTTTGCTGATTCAGTAACAACATTGCAAGCCAGAAATGGCACAAGTTGTGTCACTAAACAGTCCTTTCATAGGCTGTATCCTGTGTGAACTCTCTCCCTGCAGCTGAACATGAACTCTGCCCCCACCTTCATTAACTTCCCTGCCAAGGGGAAGCCCAAGCGCGGGGACACGTACGAGCTGCAGGTGCGCGGCTTCGCGGCGGAGCAGCTGGCACGCTGGGTGGCCGACAGGACAGACGTGCACGTGAGTGCAGGCACCTGACCAGGGCCAGCCCCTTCCCTGTGCAGGGCCGGCACCCCTTCCCTCAGCACCCCGTGTGCAGGGCTGGCACCCCTTCCCTCAGCACCCCGTGTGCAGGGCTGGCACCCCTTCCCTCAGCACCCCCTGTACAGGGCCAGCCCCCCTTCCCTGTGCAGGGCTGGCACATCTTCTCTCAGCATCCCCTCTGCAGGGCCAGCACCCATTTCCTGAGCATCCCTTTGCTCATCACACCTGTGCATGCCCAGCACCCCTTTCCCTCAGCACCCCCTGTGCAGGGCCAGCACCCCTTTCTTCAGCATCCCTTCCCTTGTCACACCTGTGCAGGGCTGCCACATCTTCCCTCAGCAATCCCTGTACAGGGCCAGCACCCCTTTCCTCATCACACCTGTGCAGGGCCAGCACCCCTTCCCTCAGCATCCCTTCCCTCTGCACCCCTGTGCAGGCCCAGCACCCCTTCCCTGAGCATCCCTTCCCTCATCACACCTTTGCAGGTCCAGCACCCCCTTCCCTCAGCACCCCCTGTGCAACACCAGCACCCCTTCCCTCTGCATCCCTGTGCAACACCAGCACCCCTTCCCTCATCACCCCTGTGCAGGCCCAGCACCCCTTCCCTGAGCATCCCTTCCCTCTGCACCCCTGTGCAGGCCCAGCACCCCTTCCCTGAGCATCCCTTCCCTTATCATACCTGTGCAGGGCCAGCATCCCTTCCCTCATCACAACTGTGCAGGGCCAGCACCCCTTTCCTCAGCATCCCTTCCCTCTGCACCCCTGTGCAGGCCCAGCACCCCTTCCCTGAGCATCCCTTCCCTCATCACACCTTTGCAGGTCCAGCACCCCCTTCCCTCAGCACCCCCTGTGCAACACCAGCACCCCTTCCCTCTGCATCCCTGTGCAACACCAGCACCCCTTCCCTCATCACCCCTGTACAGGCCCAGCACCCCTTCCCTGAGCATCCCTTCCCTTATCACACCTGTGCAGGGCCAGCACCCCTTTCCTCAGCATCCCTTCCCTCTGCACCCCTGTGCAGGCCCAGCACCCCTTCCCTCATCACACCTTTGCAGGGCCAGCACCCCCTGTGCAACACCAGCACCCCTTCCCTCTGCGTCCCTGTGCAGGGCCAGCACCCCTTTCCTCAGCACCCCCTGTGCAGGGCCAGGACCCCTTTCCCTCAGCATCCCTTCCCTCAGCACCCCTGTGCAGGGCCAACTGGGGATCATCACTTGTGTTCTGTGCCTCCTGAGCTGCTCTAAAGAGCTCATCTACAAAATCTAGTTCAGACTCACAACTGCATCTTTGAATTTCCTTACAGCCTCTGTGCTGGTATTTTGTGTAATGCTGTATTTGAGAAGATGGTAAAACTCATGTCCTTCCTTCTCACTCTGTTCCTCTGGAAGAAAAACAATCTCTAAATTATTGAACAGGGTAAAGTTGTGTAACACTGAAGTTACAGTGCTGGTGGAAGAAGCATTGCTTACTTCCCGAGCCAGATTTATTACCTAGAAAAAAAATGTGTGTACCATAGTTTTTCCACTCAATGTGTTGTGGGGTTTTTCAGCAGGAGTACAGGTGTGATGTCTAATCCTACTGAGAGAAAGTAATTCCACTGTCCTCTGCTCAGATCCGTGTGATGAGACCACCAAACTATGCTGGACCCTTGATGCTGGGGCTGCTGCTGGCTGTCATTGGAGGCCTGGTGTATTTACGGGGCAGCAATCTGGATTTTCTCTACAACAAAACTGGCTGGGCCTTTGCTGCTCTGGTGAGTCACCACGACTTTTGTTTCCCTGTAACACTGATTTTTGTAGCAGTTCAAGTTTTCAAAAGCTTCTGTATTTCAAGATTCTTAAAACTGGTAGAGGAAAATGAGGTACAATTCGTTTTGTTTTTTTCTTAGATTGATAACATTTTGTGATCTCAGTCCCTTCAGCTCAATGAATGCTTGATTGGATGCCTTTTGCACAAAGATAAAGTGGGACAATCCTTAGCTTGTGTTCCAAACCAGTACATTTTGGTATGAAGTGAAAAGATATCAGGTTCAATTAAAAATAAGAGAATCCTTATTAAACAGCATTTCTTCTTTCCTTTTCAGTGTTTTGTGTTAGCAATGACATCAGGCCAGATGTGGAACCACATCAGAGGCCCCCCCTATGCTCATAAGAATCCCCATACAGGACAAGTGGTGAGTGATGCCTCCACTTTCTTTTATCCAGAATAAAGCTGATTCCAAGAGACAAACCAGAGTGCAAATTCTGCTTTTGGCTTCTCTCTTTGTGAGTGAGATCAACCTCTCCTGCAGAGAGCAAGGCAAATCAACATGTCTTGCCCATGTGAAGTGGTCTCCAGTGGTGAAGGGATGTGATAGTTGTAAATTGCTTACAGCACAATAAAGGTATTTATAGGTTCAGTCTTACATGCTAAAATTCCTGTTGCTGAGCCTGGCAATTGTTTTAACCTGGTCTTGTTAACTCACACACTCATCTCATGACTTCCATGTAAAACCATCTTTCCTCAAGACTCTTGAGGTAAATTAATATCAAGTGACCTCAGATGTATCAAGTCTCTTTCTTGGGAAAAATTTCTTTAACATTATTTGAAATGTACTGCTCTTTTCATAACGTGGAGTGAGATGCATTGTGAAAGTAGTCCCAGTGTTCTGAGAGCATTGCATCTGCTCAGGTGCTAACACATCACACACTGGCTTTTCTCATGTTTTTACTTAGGGAATTAATTTGGTGAAATATCCTTTTGTCCCTGGTTAGATGGGTCAAGCCCTCTGTATTCTTCTGTAGAAAATGGATAAAGTTTTTATTTCCTACTTAGATACGACATCATAGCCATAATAGGGATTGAAAAATGATATTTTTTTCACAAATTTCAATTTTTCTGTTAACCCAGAAGTGAAAAAGATTCCAAATGCTTGGTTCTGGAGCCAGGTGAGTCAGGTTCACACACAGATTGAAGGGATTGCCCCTAAGCTAAGCAGCAGTGTACTCAAGCTGAGAGTCTGTCAGGGAATGGGTCAGGTTTGGATCACACTAGGATGCAGGAGGGACTAATCTTGTGGTATTTTGCTCAGCTGGACTGAGAATCTGGACCACAAAGGTTGTAGCTGCACTTGCTGTAATCTGAATGAGGCTGATTGTGCAGGGTAATAGAAGAAGGATCTTTGCTTCTGTTGCAGCTCCCCCAAAAATCAGTGATCAAGAGCTGAAATTGTTCATGCTCCAACTTCTGCTCTCTCCTGAAATGAAAACAATGCAAACCCCAGTTCCAGGCTCTGTAGCTGTTGTTAATCATGTCAAAGTTGTCTCCAGTCTTTTCTAAATTTAATTACTCTTTGTCTCTTACAGAATTATATCCATGGAAGCAGCCAAGCCCAGTTTGTGGCAGAAACACATATAGTTCTGCTCTTCAGTATCCTTCCTGGGAGAGGCTTGTGGTTGGTGACAGATTTTTGGTCAGCAAATGCTGCTGCCTTTTCTGTGGTGCTTTGTCATGGCTTTAATTGCCACCTAACACTGCTGCAGAAGCTTGTAAAACCTTTCTGCACTGCCAACTGTGCCTTTCCTTTAAGTTGAATGGAAAATATTTACTGCCTCTCACCTTCTTGTTTAAGTATAAATCACTAAAATTGTGGATCTCAGTGGAATCAGAAGATTCTCCAGGATACTCCCTGTTCCTCTGTACATGTCTCTTTTCAGTGTCATTTATTTCTTGCTTTGGTGTTGAATTCATTCCTCTGTCACTGATCTTTTATTTCTTTGCTTACCTTTTTATAATCTTACCATTTGTTCCTACTAATGATGCAGGATTTTGCTCTTCTGTCAAGAAAGACAAGTGGAAATTTTCAGATTGAGAACTTTTACTTTTCTCATTTGTACAAAAAAATGCTTTTTTGGGGTCTTAAGAACACCTTAAAATTCAATGTTCTGGTTTCCTATTCCCACATGTATGTTTTTGATCCACCATTTGTAATTTTAGTCATTTCTGGCTGGATCTTTTCTTCTGTGTCTTCTCACCTGTATCAACGTTCCTTTATTTTTTATTTCTTCTATTTATTTTTTAAATTTAAAACAGGCACTTGGATGAAAACTTCTGATCTTTTTGTATTACTGTATTTTTGATCCACTTGGTCAAATTCAAAGTAGAAACTTCTTGTTGATGTTTATTTGTGCTACTGCTATCCATCAGACCCAACCCACCCATTACTGAGACATTTTAAATTATTGCATTTGGTGAGGTTTCTGTGGGTTCCAGTCACTTTCCTCCTGTGCTGAAGATGGGCTGTGTCTGAAATTGAAAGATTCCTGATGGTCCTGCTGCAGTCAATGATAAGAATTTTTCCTTTCAGGAGGAGACTTGGGACTGGCCATTAGTAGTGAAATGGAATGAAATCTTTGGGAATTCTGTCTTTCATTCCACTGGATTCACTATTTTCCTTTGCAAGGATTCATTCTTGGCAAATATCAGGCCTTTTGTGTTGTCTGTGCTTCTTTAATTTTACAATTTTTTTTTTTTAAATTTGGAGAATTAGAAAAGAAATATTGCCACTTGAAAGACAGCCTTGGATGTTGGATTAAATACTGCATGTGTTTTATTTGTTCTCTTGGCTGAATGAATGCAGAAGCTGAATTCTTTTGGGGATTTTCCAATGGAGAACAGCAGTAGGAGTGGACCAAGCTCTCTGGGAAGGAATGCTGCTACATTACAAGCTGAGATAATAAATGCATGTTTTTCATTTTGCCTGAAGACTTTCCAGTTTATATTTTAAGCTTTGCATGTATTTTCTCTCAAAAGCTGATGTTAGGAATGTCTTTCAGTTGTTCTTTTTTTCCCCCATAGTTACTGATTTGGCTGGGAAGTGTTTGATTTTTCCAGTGAGTTTTAATGCCCCAGATATGGTTTGGGAGCTGAATTTAGGGGATTAGGAGTGTTGTTTTGAGTCTCTTGTACTTTGTTGGTTACCCTTAAACAGCATTTGTAGATGGTGGAGTTACTTTAGGAATGGTCCTTCTCCATGAGGCTGCTACTTCTGACATGGATGTGGGGAAAAGAAAAAGTAAGTACTGACAGTTTGCTCTCTGAGCTAAGGTATATTAGTGAGGGTGTTTGATACACCATTTAACAGAAATGCTTTTGCACTGGGGGGTTTTGTTCACTCTGACAGAATCATTTGGATTTTTGACAGTTTTTGGAGTTGCTTAGCAAACTGCAAGATAAATCCTTTTGGCAGATGGAAAGAGATAAAGATGCTTTGCAGTGTTTTGCTAGTAGGGAGGAGAGGGGACTTATTCTCGAGGCATTTATGTAAAACTGATGTAAAATTGGTGTTAATTTCATTTTTCTCAGTGATAAAGGTAGAGCCTTCATCTGACCAAATCTGTAAACATTGCAGAAAGCTTTGGAAACCTGAATCACTGAGGTGTTTGCAGGGGCAGCTGCCCCCTCTCAGCCTGTCCCTGTGCATCTCTTGCAGTTATGTGCATTGCTGGCATTGGCTTGGTGGTGCTGTTCTTCAGCTGGCTGCTGTCTGTCTTCAGATCCAAGTACCACGGCTACCCCTACAGGTATGGCAGCCTGGGCCCTGCAGCCCTGCTGGGCTGGGGATACAGCTGCACCACTGCTGCCTCATCTGGCAGGAAATACTCCTCAAAAAATGCTCCACTGGTTTCTCAGAGGAGCAATATTGGTTGGTAAAGTCAGCAGAAATAAGAGTGTTTCATGGATATTGTGATTTTTCAGTCTAACCAAAGCAAATTCTACTTTTCATGCCATTGCATGGTATAAAATACTTCTATTTTCAGAATGATATCTCAGCCAGTTTAAACTGCCAAATGTATTTTTCCCCCTATTTTTCCCTCTTCCATATTCATGCATCTTCATTATTAATCCTTATTTGTGAGAACAGGGAGGATGCCTGATACTTTAAAGCTGCCTTCATTTGGGGATTGCTTGTGTAAGGAGTCCAATACTGTTAGTTGACCATTTCTATGTCTGACTGGTACAGACACACACACCTTAGGTGTGTTTTGTACCTTTTCTGCATTTTGAAGCAATAAGGACATGTTAAAGCACCAGTTTCTAATGATTTCACCATCTGCAATGAGCTGAGTTTGTCTATAAAGCTAAACCCACTGACAGATATGATGCCTTCTTTATGAGAAATATGTTCTCATTTAAAAATATCTAAATAATAAAACCTGATATTTTATGAAGGCTTTTCTCAAGAGCAAAAGACAGCTGAAATTATTCCCTGTTTAATAACTAGTCAGCTTTTATTCTGGTTTCTGCAATGGCCTTAGGTACTCCTGCTGACTTTATTGAAGGGAAGATGTGGTTGTCTTTGGTTTTGAGTTATTAGAAACTCATTTTTAAGTGAATTTTTTTTACAACTTTTTTTGTAGCAGCATAAGACCCATTTCTCACTCTTGATTTTCTTGGCATTTACAAAAGCTAAGTGAAATGTTGCACACTGTTGTTTCTTACAAAATGAATAAAAATGTTTGTTATTTTGCTCTTTGCAGTTTCCTAATGAGCTAAAGGATTCCAGTCTGTAACATCAGGAAGGTGGTGGCTCTGAACTTGGATGTGGTGGAATGAGGAGCTCAACGTGTGTGGTTTGTGCTACCTCTGCTTACACTGAGACAGTCAAACACTGAACCAAAGACAATGCAGTGCCTTAAACACAGCAAGCAGTTTGCTCTGGAGGACACAGAGTGTTAAATGCAATCTCTTTCATAAGTTTTACATCTTAAGCAGCTCTACTTCTAGCAAAATTCAGAACCTAATGCTTAAAGCTACATTTCCATGGACTAACTAGAAATGGTACTTTCAAGTCACTTGGCTAATCTGTTTACCATGTTGTTTTTTTTTTTTTTTCCCCTTGAATTATCACTTTATTTCCTGTTTGTGCATAGCAGGTGACAGCAGCTTCTCTGTCATGCCTTTTCATGGTTGAGGAAACAGTTTCATGTACCTGGAAATTTTTTCTTCAGCCTGTGTGCAGCCCTTGGAGCATGCTCCAGGTTCCACAAAGTGTGGAATGTGCTCATCCTAGAGCTGTGTCTCATTTTTGAGAAGAGTTCTCAACTGCTGTGTGATGCAAGAGGTTGTTTCACACATGAAGGGGGAATTTTCAACATGTTGAACAGTTATTCATTAGTTAAATTTTTTTTGCCAAATGCTGAAACTGCAATGTTTAAGTTGTAAACTTTAACTCAAAGCTGGAAAAAGAATTCTTAGACTGGCCAACACTCACACTCTTAAAAATATGAACCAAAAGTACAAATGTAACTATCTGTGTGTTGCATGAATTCAGAGTTGCTAATTGGCTTTTAGGTTACTGCCTAGAGCCCTGGCAAATCAGTAGATGCCAGATTTGTGGTCACTATATAATTTCTTGCATCCTCCACTTGTTTTCTCCACATTTTTATCCTTTGGGCAGAGATGTCTGCTCACAGGATAAACTCTGTTATCCAGGACACACTTGATAGCCTTACAATTGAATGCATGTGCTGCTTGCTCTCCCCTTTTGTTCTCTCACCTCACAAAGATACTTTGCCTTAAGAATTCTTGAGTGGAAGACATTGTGCCTCAGCAAAAACTGTTGTGCAATTGAGCAGTTGTGCTACAGGAAATCTTTGCAGCCTGATTCAGTAACACTTCCTTCCGTAGGCTCTGCTGGCCTTAGAGGTTCATGGGCAGAGAGACTTTTGTCTCCTGCTCCTGCCTCTCCTCTCAAGGGGTTACAGAATCTGGATGTGTGAAATTGAATCTCACAAGGGATTGTATCACTCCAAGCAGAATGTTTTTCTTATGCAGTTTTGCTGAATTAATACACATCTCAAGTGCCTTAACGTTGCTAATTTTGTTGTTTGATGTTTCAACTGGTTGAGATGCATTTTTTATGCCATACAGAACGATGAGCCTTAGTGGAAGGGATAAATTGTGTGCCTGACTGGATTTTGGACAAGTTTCAATAAAACTTTTTCGTCTAATCCATGTTCCTGTGTCTTTTGAACTTTGACATAAAACAAGCCAACTCTTTTCTTCCACTGTTGTTTCAACATGTTAATCACAGCCTGTCTGTATAGAGAGAATAAACTGAATATGGGTGAGTCAACTGGATTAGTAGCCTGTATGTGTTTATGTGGAGAATTACATCCCAGAATGTCAGCACTAGAGAGATGCTCATGTAGCCAGCTGATAGTATAAAGATTACATGATTTTGGCTTGTCTTTGACAGCTGTCATGCTGTGAAAATCTTGGATTCCTGGAGTTCTAGACAGATCAACTCCTGGTGTTTCTGGAGGTGGATTCTTGTTAGCATTGTAGATTTGCCTGGAACAACTCAGCACTGCTGTGGCTTGTTTTCCTGCCCAGCTGGTAAAATACTTCCCATAAACTTTTCCAGTTTTAATTTATTCTGTCCTTCTAAAACCATCCAGTTCCATATTGCCTAAGTTTAAACAGTCACACCTCATGCAGGTGAATGCTGAATTCATGTTCACCTTCCACTTGAGATGGCCACGATGTTGAGAGTTTGGGATTTTCCTCTTTATTTCCCTATGCTGAGATGAAAATAATGTTCTTTTTTTACAACAGTTTTTCTGCTCTCTAGGCTGAAACTGAAGTGCAAGGAGGAGGAAACAGGAGTGGTAGTGGAGCAGAAGATGGAGTGCTTGCAAGGATCAATGGCAGGTTTAGAGAGGATGAATTCTGGCAAGGTTTGACTTGTGCAGCAGTTGGCTCTGGTTGGTACCCAGGGTGATTCTTGGTGCCAGGGGCACTGGCAGCTCCCTGCCTGGGTAATGCAGCACAGCTGGGGCCAGCAGAACAAAGGTGGCCAAGGCAACACATTCAAGATGTGCTGTGGGGAAACTGGGAACAGCTGAGGACATCTCCTTTAGAAAGGGAATCATTAAATAGCTCAGGAGTGCCCTGCTCACTGTGAGAGAACACTTGTGATCAAGGGAGGAAATGGTGTATTCTGCAGCTGAAAATGGACTCTGTGGTTTTGGTAATGGGGCTGGCCTCAGTATTCACTGCTTTTTCCTGCTTTTGAGAAGGAGCTGTGGTGTATTGAGAAGATATTTTGGAATAATAGCTAGAAATAATTTAGGGAGCTCTTTGCACTAAGTGCAAGGCAAGATGGTAAATTTAAATGGATTAACCTGTGTAATGGTTTGCATTATGTACAATTTACTGGATGTTCCTGCCATTGTAGTGTTCAGCACAGAATTTCATGTGATTTTCATGAGGTCCTGGCACAGGGTGCCCAGAGGAGCTGTGGCTGCCCCTGGAGTGTCCAAGGCTGGGTTGGACAGGGCTTGGAGCAAGCTGGGACAGTGAAAGGTGTCCCTGCCATGGCAGGGATGAGCTTTAATGTCCCTTCCAACACAGTCCATTGTGGAATTCTGTGACAGTGGTGCCTAGTGGTGATTCCTGCAGCTGAGCCTTGTACAGCTGCTCCATGAGCTCCTCATGGCCAGACCTGCCCTGTCCTCCAGCAAGGTTGAAGATGTGCCCAGCTCTGCATCTGCTGTGCTCTTGGTGCTCATGCAAATAACCTTCATTAACCCCCTGCTGGTGATGGCCATGGGATAAGAACAAGTTCAGCCTCTGGGCAGGCAGGGGGTGCCCATCCATGCTTGGGGAATGTGATGAGGTGATGGCTGGCTGGGATTTCAGGAGGAAAATGTGGGTGCTTCTATGGTCACAACCCTGGGAGTGTAAGCAAATGCACAGCCAGATTTGTTCTGAGCCCTCAACATAAAATCATAGCAGGGAGTTTTTGATTCCCAGCAAATCAAAGTTGGAGTTTTAGAAGTACTGAAGAAAGCTTAACCTTCAAAACATTTGGAACATCCAGAGAAAATCAGATGTGTGAATGGCTTCTGCTTGTTTGAATGTGCTGCCTATGATATCAGATGATGCCAGATCCTGGGATCTTGTAGCCACACTTGGCTGGGAGAGGAGAACAGTCTGTAGTGTTCCTCCAGGGGCTGTTGGCAGTGCTTTGTGGTAGTTTGTTCTAAAAAATACCCATTCTATAATAGAAAAAAACTGAAATCAGATAATTTAAGAAGTTAAAGTTATTATTTAAGAAGTTAAAATGCTTTTGTCTGCTGTGAGAAATAATTCTCACAAAGGATTTAAGAAAGTACTGACACTTGGTTTCTGTGTTGGACCTTGGTGTTTGCTGTTCTCTCATGCTGGAAAAGTTTAATTCTCAACTACAAACCACTGCTCAAGTGACTCCACACCATTCCTTTGGAATTCCTAAGGGGAATAGAGCAACAGCAACACAAAGAACAAACCCAAGCCCTCGAGTGAGCATCACCTGTTTTCAGTGCTATCATGCTTTTTGTCTGAGAAATAGAGAGTTTCATTGCACATAACCTGTTCCAATTAACGCCTCAGATCTTGATCATTCCTACAAAATTAATTTAAGCATAGCCTTTTATTGGTCTGGATTAATTGTGCTACTTTTATCACAGATAATAATATGAAAGAGATGTATATGTAGTTTGTATTTCTAGGTCAGGAGCACATCAAGTTATTAAAATATCCTCTTGTCAATTGATAGCTATACATGTCTTTCAGCCATGTTCCTTAAAAGTAGGGTAATATGTACTTAAGAGAACTAATTGCTGTCATTATGAAGAGAAACAATGGGTGTAATGAGACTCTGCAGTGGTTTGTCCTGCAAGCTGAGCTCAGTCCTGGTTCTGCCAGGCTGCTGGAGCAGGGGAAGGGTCCTGGTGCTGGGGACATGAACTGGTGCAGGTCTGCTGGATGGGAAATGTTTCCCTGCAGATGCACCCAGTGTCTGCCTGCTCACAGATTTCAGTCTACAAAACGATTCTCTGCTTCTCCAATCTGTTTTTTGACAGCTTCATGATAATCTCAGGTTTTGTCTTCTGGAGTAATTGCTGGGAGATGGGAGCATTTCCATTTTTACTTTATCTCAACCTTTTCACGCAGCAGGAATCCTTTTACATCTGTGACTTCAGATAGAAGTTATGAACTGGAGGCAATTAAATTTGGGTTTTTCAACTGCTCTCAAATACCTTCCCCAAGGAAACAGTGAAAGAATAAAATATTACAGAGCAATAGTAATAAATCTGTGTTATTCTGAATCAGTGGGATATTAGTTGGTAATGCTGACTAAATCCCTTGAGGAGGAAAATGAATGTTTTGTGTTCTTATTTTAATCACACAGTTGGGATCCTAATGCAGAGCTAAGACTGGGTAATGCTTCCTGTTTCCTTCATCTCCCTGGTGGCAGAGCACCTAGAATGGCTTTTTTCAATTTTTAATGGAATTTGTGGCAGTCAGTTAATATAGATTTTTTTTCTGCTAAAATCGAGTGAGAAGGCAGGTGATGCTCTGGTCCTCTCCAGCATGAGACAGAGTTTGGTAACAGAGCTGCTGCTAAATCTGCTCTTTGCTATTACTGAATTCAGCAGATACAGGGGGCAGCTCTTGGGTAAAATGTTACATTTAAAGCAAATAGTGTTTAGACCTGTTAGGAGAATTTCCCTGGGAGATGTGTAAGCTTGGATGTGCTGAAGTGTGAAAGTGCTGTTGATTCTATTATCACACAATCAAATTGATGTTAGGGGTGATTTGCTTGGGTATTTTCTTATATTTCATACATTGCTTTATGAAACAGGTGAGTAGGTACATTTTTTTTCTTTAGTTTCTGCAGAAAAAGATATTAATTTTCAAAACTGGTTTTCTTTATAGCAAATGGCTAATGCTTGTCACCTGTTTCAGATTCTGTGTGGTACTGGGCTTGGCTTTGGTGAGCCTGGTGAAGCCTGCTGAGTTCAGTCATCTCACAAAAGCCTGCAACAACTTTCCTTTGAAGAGGGCTGCATTCCAGTCCTCCTCCTTTCACAACTTCTAACATCTCACAGGAGTGTAGAAGCTGCTAGTACCAGCAGGCAAAATTGTCCTGGCACACTTAGGTGTAGCTGCCAGTGATGCATTTCCTTAGCTGAGAGTTTTCTGATCAAAAAGGAGAAGTTGTAGCCAAGCTGGGCTGAAGCTGCCCCGGGCAGGGTTCCTTGGGGCTGTGTGTGGTTTATGTTATCCTGTCCTGCTGTCTTTGTGCTTGGGGAACTCTGCTCCCAAGCTTGCTTGAGGGCTTGGAGTTCCAGGGCTGGTTCCTGCAGAGATGAGGGTGCTGCAGGTGATCCCCATGGAGGAGGAGGAGGGTCAGGATGGTGAGCCCTGGAGGGGCTGAGGGTCCTGCTGCTGATCCCCATGGAAGACAGGGTCACGATGGTAATCCCTGGAGAGGCTGAGGGCCATTCTGGTGATCCACAAATCAGGAGCATCACTCTGGTGATCCTGTTTAAGGAGGAGGGTGGTGTTGGTGATGGTTGCAGAGGAGGAGGGCTGTTCTGGGGATCCTCGTGGAGCAGGAGAGTTGTTTTGGTGATCCCTGCAGAGGAGGAGAGTTGTTGTGGGGATCCTCTTGGAGCAGGAGAGTTGTTCTGGGAATCGTCTTGGAGCAGGAGAGTTGTTCTGAGGATCCCTGCAGAGGAATAGAATTGTTTCGGGGGTCCTTATGGAGCAGGAGAGTTGTTTTGGTGATCCCTGCAGAGGAGAACAGCTGTTCTGGGGATGCTCACGGAGCAAGAGGGTGGTTGTGGTGCTGTTGGTAGGAGTTTGGGCATGTGCTCTGTGTTACTGTTGGCAAGGGTGATGTGTCTGAACGCTGTGATTCACCTGTTGTGGTTGGCTCAAAGCAGCACAGTGGCCCAAGGCCGCAGTTCTGCTGTGATGAGGTGGCTCCTGTCCTGTCCCCGGTGTGACACTGGCTCCTGTCCTGTCCCCGGTGTGACACGGGCTCCTGTCCTGGTGTGACACTGGCTGTCCCCAGTGTGACACGGGCTCCTGTCCCTGCTGTCCACCCCTGGCAGTGTCAGCGCTGGGCTCCCGCCGCCATGGCCGGAGCCGCGCGCTGGGGCCCCCTGCCGGGCACAGGTGTCAGTGCACTTTGTTACGAAATGATGTCACGGGCTTCGGTCCATGACGACAGAGTGACGTCAGCCCCGCCCCAGCCAATCAGCGCGGGGAAGGTTGGGATGGTGACGTAAACTGCCCTAGCAACAGTCGGCGCGGCGCCGCCCAATCAGAAAATAGCTGTGGGCGGCCCTGAGCCAATGGGAGGCGGCGGAGGAGGACGGCGGCAGGAGGCAGGTCCCCTCGGGCTCCCTCCGATAAGATGGCGGCGGCGCTGGCGATGGCGGCGGCCGTGGCTTTGTCTGCGCCCAGCGCCTGAAGCGCGGCCCCGGCCTGGGCGGCCGCTCCGCTCCGAGCAGCGGCGGCGGAGTCATGACCGCAGAGCCCGTGAGGTACGGCCGGGCCGGGCGGCTCCGCGGCGGCCGCGCGGGGTGGGGCGGGGCCGGGCCCGGCGCGGCGCAGCCCTGGCGGGACGGGCGGGAGGCGGGATGGCGGCGGGCGGGCAGCGCCGCGCTCGGCCTGGGCGGCGGGGCCGGGCCCGGCGCGGAGGGCGGGAGGGACCGCGCCGTGCGGCGGGAAGGCCCCGGGGGCGGCCCCCGCCCCACGTGCGAGCGCGGCGGGAGCTGCGCCGGGCCCCCGCCCGCGCCTCATGCCCGGTGCCGGCAGCGGCCGCCGCCGCGGGGCCGCTCCATCCGTCTGTCCGTCCGGCCGGCCGGCCGCAGGGCTGGCGCGAACGGCAGCAGCCGAGAGACGGCCGGGAAGTCGGGCTGAGAGAGAGGCGCCATGTTAAAGTGTTAATAAATAGTTGTCTTTGTGCGCTTTCGGTTTTGTCCGGATCCCCGGGGCTCCGAGCCCCGCCGTCCATCACCCCCAGACTCCGCGTGCCTGAGGCGCTGCCCCGGCCATGAGGGGCTGAGGCTTGGCCCTCACGTTTGACCCACACACGGCTGCAAACCCTGATAGGGAAACATCACCGTGTCTGTGCCCAGTGCTCGGCACTCCGGCTTTAGTGCTGAGCCTTGGGGAAAGTTTTTTCTGGGGTCATTTATGTGTATCTTCACATCCCGCCTTATTTTGAGTAGTTCATAACAACTGTGTCATTTTAGATAAAAGTTGAAGGGATAGTGGTTTTTCTCCTCTTTTGCTTTGCTTGTTTTTGAAGCCTTAACACTTCCAATTAGGAATTTAGAAGAAAGAGGTTTCTGATGATTATCATCACTGTTGATGTTGATCACATGCTGATGTAGGTCATGAGCGTTGCAAATACACATTATTCGGTCCATGACTTCCTAGCAGTTAGCAGTTTCTTCTGCATGTATTTTTTTCCTTACTTTGTAAGACTGAGATGGTTCACTCTCATCTTTTCTCCTTTTCACTCCCACTTTCTCCCCTCTGTGTTCTTAAAGTCTTTTGACAGTTTAAACAACTTCTTTTGTTGGACTGTTTATTTTGTTGTGTAGACTGAAGTGCTAATTAAGGGGCTTTCTCCTTTTTCTTCTCCAGCCCTTGAAATCAAGCATAGAGTTTTAATTTTGTAGAACAAAAATATCCGAGTTACTAATATTTATTAGTCTGGTTTGCAATCACCATTAGTATTTTATATTCTGAAAAAACACTCTTCCATTTGGACCACTTTGCTTTTTATTTTATTGTGATTGTTATATTTTGTTCTCTGTTGTTCATAATCTTGTTTGGTTTCTTTTGAACCACTTGTTCCTGGTCTGTAATATACAGGGTCTGTATATTTTCTCCTTTGCCTATTCCCATGTTGTTATTAGTGCCACAATTAGTGTTCCTAGCAAGGAGCTGCTTTGGAGGAAGAGGAAGGATACAGAAGCTCATACATTTCCCGTGTAATTCTTAGATTACCTGCAGACAGGATGGGATTATTTCAGATTATTGGTGATTTTGCAGATCCAAAAGCATGGACAGAACAGATCTGAGATTGTGTGCAGTCTTTGGGTGGGATCTGCCCACAGAGCAAGCAACAACCCTGTGACAAACTACTTTTAAGTAGATGGGCATAACAGTTTTTTGATGCTTCAAACTTTCCTTCTGTTCATGAGCTGAGTTCTCATTCAGTTTAATATTTGTTACAATTCCCATCCCTGTAGAGCTCCTCTGGAGCAGTTTGTACCTCACCAGACCTGTGCCAGGAGCTGGACATGGCCCTGGCCATTGCATGGGCTTTGCCTTGCTGGCCAGTCCAGTTCTTCCTAAAACGAGATGGAGAGAAGGAAATGAAGAAGAAAAACACACCCTGTCTTCCTCTTTTGTTCCTGTTTGCCACAAGTGCTGTTGGCTGTCAGCTGCCTGAGCTTGTGTCACTTCTCCCTCTGCTCTCTGCAGTTTGTCTGTGTCAGAGGTGTGCAGGGATAAAGGAAATAATGGGGGGATTGCTCTCACAGTTCTTGGGAGGATGTGCAAAAAACTGAATCTGGATGGAAAATCTATTCCCAGCTCTTGTAGAACATTGAATTACAGTGTTTTGGAGGAAAATCATCTATCCACACTAGTCTGCTCCCAGAGAAGTTTTAAACTTTTACAAGAATACTTGTATTTAATGTTAAGATTCTAGGAGTCTCCCATGTCCCATGAATAGGAAATTTAGAATTATGAAAACTGGAGTAATCTCCTAAGAAACTTTTTAAAAAGTGCTGCCTCTGTAAATATTCATAAAGATGCCTCTATAACTTTTGCCCCCAAAACTTCTTTTTTTTTCCTCATTCTTTCCTTTTCAAGGGGAGGAATCTTTGTCATAGTGACTTAACCTGTTCCTTCCAGTTCATACATTGTACAACATAAGCACAGCAATAGGAAAAGAAAATAAGTTTAGAATTTTCCTCACTATATGGTAGTCAATGATTATAGTTTGTTTTTTTTAAAGTTGGCAAAATAGGCTTACTTCTTGGGGGGGGGGGGGGGTGTTATCCAGACTTTTCACCTTGCATTGTGATATTGCTCACTTGCTTTTAAAGTTTTTTATTAAATTGTCTGCATTTTTGAGTCAGTTGAATGTCTTTGTTCTGAGTGATATTGCAGGGTTGTTTGAGGTGTGTTACTTGATGCCACAATGATATAATTGGAAGTAAGTCAACACCAATCTTCTGTATTCCCTAAAGGGACAGTGCAAGTTCTCTGTCTTCCACACTGTTCTGGAATGGGCATAGGCAGATTCTTCAGCTCTTCCTGGAGAAGAGCAAAACTGTGTCATCTTCAGTGCCAGCTGTGCCCCAGAACCAGGATCTGCAGCACTTACATGAAATTCTCTGGGAGAGGAATTTACTGCAGAGACTTTGTTATTTCTGGGTTTGTTCAATACTCTCTGTTAGGGCATTGCAAACTTTATATCAGGGTCTTTATAGGGCTTAACTGAAGATATCTTCATTTTGTGGGAAACAATTTGGTGCATCAGGGTGTGTAATACAAATTCTGCAGCAGGGTGACCTTAACATTGTGGGGATTTGGAATTCTCAGTTTTCTGTTATAGATTAACCCCTTGTACCCTCTGCTTGAAGGGTGGAAAAGAGACTGCTTTTCATGTGCCTATACCACACCAAAAGAAAATATCAAAGTAATGCTAAAATGTGCTGTGTTCATCATAAAAACAAATGTCTGCAGCCTGTGACCAAGTACATTTTAAACTGGATTACCAGAAGTGCCTTTTCTGAAGGGAAAGCCTGAGGATAGTGCTGAACCTGATGAAATCACATTTTGTATTGCTGGAGCTCAGCTCGTGCCTGCAGGTGATCTGAGACATGAAAGAGTTCATGGATGGGTCAGTGGCAGGTTTTTCCCTTGGTGTGGCAGCAGGAGAAAGAAGAAATGGGAGAAATCCAGTGGCAAACATACTAGAAGGTTTTATGTTGACTTTAAAAGAGGTGAAGTGTCCTGATTTATTTACTAATGGAAAAGCATAAAGCACTCAGTCTGTGATGAAATGTGGTTGTCACTCAGGGTGGGTGATGGATTGATTTGTGTTGGGGTTTTTTTGTTAGAAAAGGAGTCAAACCTTGAAAAAATCAAGAACTTGATGACACAGGTTGCTGACCAATGTCAGCTGCAGTGCCATTGAAGCAGTTCATTTCAAGTCCAAAAGCTGCATAGTTGTAGAAATTTCTGTCTGAGTGGGTCCAACTGTAGGTTTTAATAGGTTCAGCCCAGAAGCTTTGTTGGGCAAATGTAAAGCATGTCGTGTAAAGCAAAACTAAAAAATAGGCAATAAATTTGAGACTGAGGTGGCTTTTGTCTTGTAAAATGAAAATCTGTGCTTGGGATGAGCTACAGCCCTCAGAGCTGTGGCAGCTGTGATTGGGACTGTGTGGGACAACTGAAGGGCCAGGCTTTGATTCTCAGCAGAGTTGGTACTGATGGAAGTTTTGTTGAGAACCTGTGATCAGCTCCAGGGAGCAGAAGGCAAATGAAGCAAAAGGCATTTTTGGAGTTGGGGGTCCCTGATGCTCTTGGTCATGGGGCCTTCCCTTCCCTTCCCTTCCCTTCCCTTCCCTTCCCTTCCCTTCCCTTCCCTTCCCTTCCCTTCCCTTCCCTTCCCTTCCCTTCCCTTCCCTTCCCTTCCCTTCCCTTCCCTTCCCTTCCCTTCCCTTCCCTTCCCTTCCCTTCCCTTCCCTTCCCTTCCCTTCCCTTCCCTTCCCCATTTTAAATACAGCCTGGTTTGTGTGTTATGTGTGCCAGACTAAGCTTCCTTTCCTGAATCAAGAGTAAGGTGTGCCCTTCACATGATTTTTGTCTCTTAAAGGTGAAAATGTTGTGTTTAGGTTTCAAGTGGCAGCTTCAGTCTTTCTCAGCTTGCAGAGTATTTCACCATTGAAGTCACACTTCAGTGTGGCATTGAAACCAGCCAAACAATGAGATTGTTTGTCTTGCTTTCACCTTGTGGATTTGTGATGATGTTGCTTGTTTGGGTTTTCTGAAGATCTCATTAAAGAAACAGGTTAAAAACAAAGTTTTTGTTTTCACTTCTTAGTGAATGAAGTGTGATAACTCGACAGCACGTGAACAGAAAGAAATTGTGTAAGCTTCCTTGAACAGAATAAAGGGTCTCTTAGTGACTTTGAACTGTTGCTTTCTCATTCCCCTTGTGTGTCTGGAGGAAGATAATTCTGTTTACTTGTCTGAACCTGTTGTGCTGTATTTAAGCTCCAAAATTACTTCATCCACATCATTTGAGTGTCTTCAACTGCACCAGGTATCACTTGATTAAGCCTCTGTGGATTAAAAGTCAGTTCTAAACAAAGTAAAGAAGTGAGTGTGTGTTAACAAAGTGCTGGGTTCAGAATCTCTGATGAAGTGCTGGATGCCTCCATCTCTTTTCAGTCAGAGCTGTAGTGTTTAGGTGTTTTCTGATGTGTCTGATGCAGTCAGTTCAGTGTGGTACAATTCCTCCTGACACAAGAGAAGTGCTTTGCTGTGATCATGGTCAAACCCAGGCAGCTCAGCCAGCAGGGCTGTGGGGCCTGCAGCTGTGGATCCCTTGAAGCTGGCTGGGCCCTGTCCTGCAGCTGTGGATCCCTTGAAGCTGGCTGGGCCCTGTCCTGCAGCTGTGGATCCCTTGAAGCTGGCTGGGCCCTGTCCTGCAGCTGTGGATCCCTTGAACCTCTCTGGGCCCTGTCCTGCAGCTGTGGGTCCCTTGAACCTCTCTGGGCCCTGTCCTGCAGCTGTGGGTCCCTTGAACGTGGCTGGGCCCTGTCCTGCAGCTGTGGGTCCCTTGAACCTCTCTGGGCCCTGTCCTGCAGCTGTGGGTCCCTTGAACGTGGCTGGGCCCTGTCCTGCAGCTGTGGGTCCCTTGAACCTCTCTGGGCCCTGTCCTGCAGCTGTGGATCCCTTGAGCCTGGCTGGGCCCTGTCCTGCAGCTGTGGATCCCTTGAGCCTGGCTGGGCCCTGTCCTGGGTGCCTCCTGCTCCTGCCCTGCTGGGCTAAGGGCTCTCCAGAGCTGTGGGCTGGAGGAGGAAGGGGAGCCCTGGCTGTGGATGGCTCCAGGGTGTGCAGGTGGGAGGGTTTGTGTCCTTGGGCAGCAGAGCTGCTTCGTGCCAGCACAACCAGACTGTGAGAATCCTGAGTGTGAAACCTCACTTGGCTTGGCAGAATTGGTGTGTCAGTGTAAGTAAGGTCCAGAATATGAAGCTGATCTAGGACTTACAGTGTCATGTTGCTTTTGCCTGCAGAAAACCACTGTTGAGTTAAAAACCAAACACTGGGATGAGGTGCTGTGTTTTCCCACCATTATAAAATCGTATTTTACTTGTTCAAGTAATATAATGCTAGGCTGATTTTACTTTCTGGTTTTATATTTTTTCTGACAGAAGTAGGTTTCTTAGGACATGGCAGGTATGGTGTGTTCACTCCATTTTTGAAATTGGGATAGGAAGATAAAACAACTCCTACAGGACATTTTTTCCTCTTTCACTCTTTTCTACAACTTTAAGTTATTTAATTCATGTGTGTTCAGCTGCAATATTGACATATTTTATGTGAAACAGCAATGTTGGCTAAACCCTTGTAAGTGAACTCTTTGAATTGGGCAACTTCTAACCCTTTTCCTTCTCATCATGAAAAACTTTTATGAAGATTAGCAGGTGACAGAATACTGGCCTGATTATATCAAGGCTTAGGAGTAGTCTCTCTTCTCACCATCCTAAATAAAATACTGAGAGTTTTGCTGTGGGTTGTTGGATTTCTGCTGTTCACACAGGGATACAGTCTGAAGCAGAGGATGGCAATCTGGAGACCAGCAGTTTAAAAGTACATCTGGTTTTATTTTTCTTTAATTATTTTTCCTAAGGATTGTTTAATTTTGTCTGCTTAATAGTTGTTCTGCAGTGTTTCAGTTTCAAAAGTGAAAAATGACTGAGACCTAATCTGAGGCAACTGTAAACATGAATTGGAAAAACTTCTGCCTTGAACTATGTGAAAAGTTTAAACATATAAAAATCTTAGACAAGTGTTGAATTTAAGGAAGACATATGGTTAAAAAAAGCATCTTTGTCAACATTGGGATAGATAAAAGCTGGAAAGGACTCCTGTGCCACTTTCATGAGCCTCTGAAATGCACGAGGGACCCTTGTTTAGAGTGTTAGTTGGTAGGTGTTTGTTTAAAGAAAATGCAGCTTTCAAATTACTGTTCCAGATGTTGACAACAACTGGGACATTCCCCACTTCCACTTTTAACACTTCTTAAGAAAGCAAACAGAAACTGAGTGCAAGAACGAGGGTTTCAGAGCAGTGTGCCTGGATTTGCTGCTGAGGTGGTCAGTGCTGCTCCTGCCACTGCCCTGGTGATGAATTTTCATCACCTCACCTGCCTTCAGAAGAAATACAATCATGTGAATGTGTGGCAGGTTGGATCCAAGTGCAGACTGTTTGGTGACATTTCATTTGTCCCAGGTGATGTGATTTGCTTTGGGGAAGGGCAGTCAGCAGCTGGCACAGGGCTGAGGTCGTGGTGGGTTCCCACTGTGTCACTGCCCCTCCTCAGCTGGGGACAGTGAAAAGTTCAGGTTGAGAGAAGGACAGGGACATCACCCAGCAAGTGCCATCACAGGCAAAACAGGCTCTGCTTGGGGAAATCAGCTGAATTTATTGCCAATCAAATCAGAGAACAGTAATGAGAAATAAATCCCCAGTGTTAAAATACCTTCTCCCCATCCCTTCCTTTCTCCCAGGTTCAACTTTTCTTCATTCTCTGCCTCCTCCTAGTAAGCAGTGCAGGGAGTGGGGTCCCTCCCATGGGAGATGGTTCTCCATGGACTTCTCCCATGTGGGTCCTTCCCAAGGGCTGCAGCCCTTCCCAGACTGCTCCTGTGTGCTCCTTTCCCATCCCAGGGGCTCAGGAAGGGGCTGCTCCAGCAGAGGGTTCCTGTGGGCTCACAGCCTCCTTTGGGCATCACCCTGAGCACCTCTGGGGTCCTCCTGATACCTTGGGAGGCTCCTGGAGCAGAGGCTGGACAGAGTTAAAGGAGTAAAGCAGGGATTTATTAAAAGGCCTTCACAGGATCCACCTTGGGCACCACAAGAGCCCAGCCAGGGCTACACCCGAGCTGGATGAGGCTCACGAGTTCTCACACTTTTATCAGTTTTGGTCCATTTCCATGTTGGGGTTAATTGTCTGATTCCAGCTCCCGGTGATGCAGTCCCATCCTCCCAGTTTGCTCTCCCCAATTCTCTGTTGTTTGCACTTTCTGGGCCTGAAGCTGCAGTGGTGTCCTTGGTTCTGGGGCTGCAAAAGGATTGTTCTGTGTGCCTGAGCTGTGAGGAGAGCTGCTGACACTTTATATGAAGTTCAGAGTTATATCCTAATGCAGTACAGAGTCTGGGAAATATGAAAACTGAAACTCAAGGCATCTCTCCATGGGCTGCAGCTGGGTCTCTGCTCTCCTGTGGATCCCCATGGGCTGCAGCTGGGTCTCTGCTCTGAGCCTGATGTTCCTTCTCCCCGTGCCTCAGTGTCTGCAGGGCAGTTGCTGGCACACTCTGGCTCCTCTCTCCCAGCTGCTGTTTTCCAGCAGGTTTTTCCCTTCCCAAAGACACAATCCAGAGGCACCGTGGGCTCAGCCCTGGCCAGCAGTGTGTCCCTCTTGGAGCAGGCTGCTGTTGGCTCAGCTGGACATGGGGAGAGCTTTTGGCATCTCCACACAGGAGTTTGTCACCCTTGTAGCCCCCCACTACCAAAACCTGGCCCCACAAACCTGGTCCAGGTGAGGACATCCAGGGAACAGCACTCAACCCACTTGGAATGGAGTGTGTTTTGTCTAGATTATGACACAACCTGTCTGGCTCTTTGTTTTTTCTAATTATTTATGGACTCATTTATAGGTAATTTGCCTACTCTGGGTGTTTTGTTACTAATAAGGGCCAGGCATTTATTCTTTGCTTTAAGAGCACTTGCTGTGAATGTAGGTAAGGAATGGTGCATCTCAAGGTAGCTCCCAAGGTCACAAATCAGGTTCATGGCCAAACCAATAATAGCAGGGCACCTTCCCTTTCAGTCCTGTTTTAATTAGGCTGAACTGTGTTGAAATAGCTCTACAGTGATGGGGAAGCCATTTGCTTAGGAAACTCAAGTGTGAAAACACTAATAAATAAAATAATGTGGGGACTGTCAGTGTAGAGGAGCCTGTTTGCCTCAGTAGTGCTTGAGAGATGGTTCTGCATTTTTAAGCTCCTGTGTTTATTAAAACCACACATTTATAGGTTGTGATCAGTTTAATAGTGCTGGATCTGTACTGCAAAGAATAAGCATTTTTCAGTAGAAGCTTTAAACAAAAATAATAGATTATTATTCCTCAAGTATAAATGAATGACATAAAATCACTTTTGCACAAAACCAGATGAAGCCTTGCCCTAAATTAATATTTTGTAAGTGTAACACCTTTACTTAGATTTGACCTGGTATTTCTTAACAAATAAATGGTACAAAATGATGAATAATCAAGAGAAAAAGCAAGTTGAGAAGACTTTTTAGTTTTCGTTTGTATATCATCTTTTTTGATTGGTTGTCAGCAAGAACACTTTGCTCTGAAAATGTTAATTTTACATTAGTTAGGATAAGAGTTAATGAATGGTGGAAGATAATGTTCCAAGTGTTAGTCACCAAGACACATGCATACTATTCTGAATTCATTCTCTATTGACAATAGTAAAACTGAACTCATCTCTAGCTCCCATTTTCTTTCTAAAATGCTGTTACCAAAACAAGTTATTTATAAACTAAATGAGCAGAATTCCACATGTGTGGCTTTTTTTTGTTGTTGTTTTTACTACCAAAAACGTACTTTCTTGTGGCCTTTCTAAATGTGCTTTATTTCTTCAGACCATCTGGAATGGATATAAAATCTCTTTATATGCTTTTACTATCAAATAATTCTGAACAACTCTAATTTTTTTTTCACTTAATGCGAGTAAATTGTCATTAAATCTCCTTTCTAAAGGAGAGCATGCAAGCTGTTAAGACTGCAGTGTACATTATCATCTTCTGTAATGTTTTCCAAGTATGCCTTCCATCCATGAGGAAAAGAGAAGCCCAAGATTAGGGAGCTGGCAGTTGTATAGCAGCATGAGTCCAGTAATTAGAGGGAAAGACTTTTGGACAGATTGAGAGAAAAATTTTAAGGTACTCTTGAGAGTTCAAGAGCTTTGTTCTGCTCTTTCAGGCTTGCTCCAGTGATTGATGGTGCATGTGTAGCTCAAAAGAAAAGTGCCCTTCACTCATGCAGAAAATCTTTTCATTGCAAAGTGCTGTTTTGTTTTATTTTGAGTACCTCAGGTGATTTAAAGAAATAGCAGATGATTTTTTCTTTTTTAAATGGATGGTTTATGCTGTTTTATGTGGTTATTTTCACTGGCAGTGATGTGAGGATGTTCACTCACAGCTCAAGAGAGCACTCAGCTGCACGTCCTTCTGATAAAATGAGATTTTTTTTTTTAGCAATAACAAATTGAAAGTCAGAAGTTAATAAATTGATGTGTTCAGAGAAACAGTAGTGATGGTAAAGGTGACTGCTCAGGTTGAGTATTCACAAGTTCTTATGACCAATAAAACAGGCACAGAAAATGTAATTTCTTCTTGCTATTAGAAGACTATTTTGAAATTAATGGGGAAGCAAACAGTGGGAAGGGTTGAATCCTTTATCCTTCATCTGGGCTCACTTGTGCTGGGGATAGGGCAGGCCAGGAGTGGGAAAAGCATCTGGAGCAGCAGATAAGGAAAGGATGATGAGTCAGGGCAGATCAGCTGCAGATTGCAGAGGGCTGATAAGGAGGGCAGGGAGCAAACAGCTCCTGGCACCTTCTGAACGGGGCCTGAGCACCCTTGGCCTCTGTCAGGGAGCTGGAAAAGCCTTTCCTGGGAAATTGTGGGAGTTTGGGGAGAAATACACCATGAGAAATGCCAGGGTAACACGGAGGTTATGAAATGGAACAGTTTTTAAGGCAGGCCTGGCATGGAGATGTTGCTTTTTGCTGTAGTCAGTAAATGTACTCAGGAATGTTCCTGGGGGCTAAAAGTGTCTGGGGGAAGTTGCCAGGGGATTCTTGTTTATCAATTAATCATCAGCACTCTAACAAACAGATCAAGGAATTATCTGGTCCTGCTTGGTTGTTTCTTCACAAAATGAACACCACACAACATGGTTGTAGATTGTAGATTCAATGAAAGGTTTGCATCAGCAAACTGTCATATCCAGTGGACCTGTCATGTTCACTGTCACATTCAGTGAACCTGTTTGTGGCTAAGTTTGCAGGTGGAACTCTTCTGTATGTTCTAGTTGGGTTTATATCCCAAAGGTGACATTTTAAAAAATAAAATAAAGATTTTATTATTGTTACCTGTCTGGCTTCTGACAAGTAGCATATTTATTTTTTGCTGTCTTCATGTCACAGCAGCATTACCACTCAGACTTTCTTAAATTTTGTCAATAATCGTATTGAATATAATTGTATATAAACAGTGAAATGACAAAATAACCTTTATATACTGTTTTGTCAATAAGGCTGCACCTGCTATTTCACTCAGTATTTAGAAAAATTCCATGTTTTTATTTGCTCTGATATACTCATGCAGAAACAAGTGTTTACATCTCTTGTGGATGTGTATTCATTGAGATTTAACATGAGCTTTCAAGCTTGATAAATTGGAGTGAGATGTGTAGGTAACTCTGAGTATTACTTGTATTTTAACAGTGAAAGCAAGTTGAATACTTTGGTACAGAAACTCCATGACTTCTTGGCTCACTCATCAGAAGAATCTGAGGACGCAAACTCTCCTCCAGCATTATCTAAAAACAAAAGTATAGGTAAAAAGACATTTTTTGTTCATTTTCAATGTATCTGTGATTCTAAAGTCAAATAACTTGATGTTGTTATTTCACTATATCACATTTCACTGGGGTAATTATACCAAGTCTTAATGTGATTTAAGTGGTGATAGCTTGATAAATGCACAATAGGCCTTTGATATATTTATTTCAGTTCTGAATCTTTCTAAAGGTGAAAAAATCTAATCTTCTGGTAATTTCCCTTCTCTGAAACATGAGATATCAGACACAGGTATTTGCTGTGCTAGGAGTTCCTTGTTCAGTGTTCCTGGATTTATAAATGCAATGTCTTGGTTTTTCTGCTGTAGTAATGCTTTTGCAGTCCTTGTAGGTGTGGGAGGAGTTCTGGAGATTGTGCTTTCACAGTAATTTGAAAAAGACTTTTTACATATAATTTAGAGAGATTTGAAAAGAAAATAATGCTTTTAAAAAAACAAGAGTCCTACACTAGGTCAAAATTGGAAATCTCTATTTCTAAGTTAGAAATACATAACAAAGTTTAAACACTTTCATGACAGTGATTAAAAATGAAATTCTTTCATGTCAGTACTGAATAAAATCTGTTTCCAAATTTAACTGGTAAATTTGTTTATTAGTTTCACTTGGACTGGATACAGGTGCAGAACCTTTCAGTCTGTCCTGCTTAATGAGCTACAAGTTCTGTTGAGGTGGTGGAGTGCAGGAGGAGTGTGCTGGCTGTATTAGAGTTTATTTTCAAACTCCTGTTGGCTTAAGTAATATCTTGCATGGCTTTCTGGCATGCAGTTTTATCTTTTAATGTTCTGTTTAGAGAGAGTCTGCTCCCTGTGGCACTCACCTCCTCACGTCAGCATCAAACTGAACTGTCAGCACAGGAAAAAGAAACTGCTCATGTGGTGCTTCAGCAGAACAGCAAAATAAACTGTGATGTAGATGCATCTCAAAGTGAAATTTTTCTGAGCAGCACACTGGGAAAAAGAATTCTCCCTTTATCCTCTGTAGTTAAAAATTAGCATTTGGTTCCTTGCTGTAAAACACAGATTGTCTTTGAAATGGAAACACTTGCAAATTTCATAGCAGACATATTTTAGTGTTGGTTTTGAGATCTAAAAGAACATATTAAAGTTGAAGAGTCAGGATTAAACACTTAAATATTAGGAAATGCCAGAATTTACTATGCAAATTTCCTTCCCTTCCCAATGCTCTGTGCATAACAAAAATGTCTTTAGCAACTGTGCTTGCCTTTTTTTTTTTTTTTTATTAATCCAGAGGGTGCTCATTACAAACAGAAGTTATGAATGTGACTGGGGCCAAATCAGATTTATTTAGTAATAAATCTTGTTTTGTTCCAGCATTTGGAGGGTGTGTGAACTGTTTGGTAGAGTGTTACAAGGAGGGATGTGGTGGTGTTCACAGGGGTCTGAGGATGAGGGAAGAGATGAGGATCTGACTCCATGTTTCAGAAGGCTGATTTATTATTTTATGATATATATTATATTAAAACTATACTAAAAGAATAGAAGAAAAGATTTCATCAAAAGGCTGGCTAAGAATAGAAAAAGAAAGAATGATAACAAAAGCTTGTGTCTGGGACAGAGAGTCTGAGCCAGCAGACTGTGATTGGCCATTAATTAGCAACAACCACATGAGCCCAATCCCAGATGCACCTGTTGCATTCCACAGCAGCAGATAATCATTGTTTGCATTTTGTTCCTGAGGCCTCTCAGCTTCTCAGGAGAAAAAATCCTAAGGAAAGGATTTTTCAGAAAATACCATGGCTGCAGAGGGAGATGATGATGGAGGTGGTTGTGTGTGGCCCAGGAAGGCTGGCTGTTAGAAATCAGCTGGCTATTAGCTCATATTACTTCATACCCTAAACTTCTGTGCCTGTCACACACAGAGATCAGTTAAAACAGGAGCAATATTTGCTTTATAGCCTTAATAATGTTCTCTCTGCCCTCTGCATGGAACTGGATGTCTCCTCCTTTCCACTGCGTGGCTGCCAGCAGCAGAGAGCTCAGCAGAGCCAGCCTGCCTGCTCTTGTTCCAAGAGTGGAGCAGCAATCCCAGGGGAATCTGTGCTCCCTGCCAGCCTGGAGGGGCTGGGCAGGAGAGCCAGGTCAGCCCTGAGCTGGGAGGGGCTCTGCAGTGGCACAGGGAGAAGCTGGCACTGCAGCACGTTCAGCTGCTGCTGGAACAGCACATGAGCACCAGGCTGCCAGTCTGAGTGCACAGTCTGCCCTCACTGGGGCTGCCAGGGCAGGGCAGGCTCTGCCAAGCTCTCCAAGCTGGTATTTTCCATGGGTTTATCACTTGGGCAGAGTTGGTCAGGAGTAGAAGGTGGGCAGTATCCAAGCTCCAGCAGAAATGTCACCCTCCTTCCACATCTCAGGTTCCTCCCTCACCATAGGGAATGCCTGTAATATTCCAAAGAACAAGTTTCAGGTACTTAAAAAAGCCAAAAACAATGTCTGCTTCCATTTTGTATTTCCTTCTTCACATGTGGAAATGGCTGGATGATTTTCCCTGCAATTTGCTCAGTTCTGCAGAGGTCAAATATCCAGCACTGAATTGTCTAAGTGATTCAGTGTTATCAAAGTATAGAAATAAATTGTTTGGTGTTCCCCAAAACTGAAGTTTAGGGATAGAGAAGTTACAGTGCTTGTAGTCTCCTGTTAAAAATCACAAATAATCCTTGTAAGTATCCTGTAATTATACTTCCTACTCAGTAGCATCTGTTAAAATCCTGCTGTTCCTAAACTTTTGGAGCAATTTCATACAAGAATAATTCAATCACTGAACTCCAAACTTTCCCTTCCATTCCAAGGCTGGTGGGTTGGAGCAGGTGCCAATAGGTTGCAGGTCTTTAGGCTTTATATTCCACAGTTCCCAAGCTTGAGAAATAGGAATTCTCATCAGAACTTGGATCAGATGGGATTTTTGTCTGTGGATCCATGATCCCAGATTTAATGCTTTGTTTCTTATGTCAAGATGTGTGAGAGAAAATACTTGTAGTAAATTCTTAGAGATCAGCAAAAATGCACTAATGATATTATTTCTGCAGGCAGCTGCACTTGCAGTGCTTCAGTATTTCTTCACCAGCAGCAAGGCTCCCAGGGCCTGAGCTGAAAGGGATTTCTGAATTATTTCTGTAAAATTTATGCCACACCATGGATCTTTCCTGTTGTGCACCAGTTTGTCTCTGGAAGTCACATTTCTCTCTATCCAGGTGAAACTTAAACAGTGCTGTGATGTGCAATGTGAAGAACTTCTCATGTTCCTTGCATTTCAATGGACTCCTTGAATTTCTGTCCACAGGTAAAAGTAGAGAACCTAAAGGAAGTCCAGCTTCAATGGAGAACAACAGGGACGAGGTAGGAATAAAAATGCATTTGAATTCCAGGTGCATGGCTAGTGCACAGTGGCTGAGCTCAGTCTGTTGCTTTTGCAATAAATACTTCAATAAAACTGTCAGAAGCACCATGAATGTCATCCCCATTCACCCTGTTACTCAGATAACAGTTGATCTTTAGGCACATATGCTTCCTTTTTGAAAAAAAATAACATAAAATGGACACACTGGATCTATGCTAAACTGAGCAGAAATTTTTCATGTGGTGTTTTACTTCTAAGTCTGTTCTCCTATTGGAGACATTCTGGTGGACAAGATCTGAGCATTGTAGAGAAACCACAAGTGCCATTGTCAGACCTTAGTTTGCCTTTACTGCTGTAAATTCAGGTATTTTCAACTGCCCAGCCCTAGTTGTGACCTGAGTGCAAAAAACAATTGAAAAAATCAGTTTTGCTCTGAAGGCAGGCAGTGCTTTCTGGCACAGGAGCCACACACCTGGAGGCTGTTCTGCTGCCACTCCTGGGGGCCAGAGCCCTCTGCAAGGTGTGTTGGACAAGGGGTGGATTCTTCACACAGCAGGAAAAACATTCCCAAACTGTGGGAGCTGCTGAATTCTGACCTGAAACTCCAGCTGAACTGAACTGGCATGACTGTTGAAATTGTCACTTGTACTTGCTGCTTCTCCTTATTTTAAAATTATTTTAAAATAAAAATTATTTTTAAATTACTTTAAAATTATTTTTATAAGGGCACTGGTGATTTCTGAGTTGTTTCTAGTTAATGCAAGAAACTGGTTTTTCACAGTTTCCCTTGGATATAAATGTATTGACCTTTACATTTTTTTCCTGTTTCTAGGGAAGTAGTTCTTCAGAAAGAACCAAATCCTTAGGATCATCACGTTCTAAAAGGTTGGTTTGGAAAATAAAAAAATTAAATTAGGTTTTGGCTGTGGGAAGCTATAGAAAATTGGGTGCCCAGTGTCAAATATTTTTGGTAAAAATCCATGAAGTTATGGAGTGCTGGTAAAACAAATACCTCACAATACACTTAAAATTCAAACCATTTCTCAGGATGAAAGGTTAAGATGCTAAAGCTTGATTATTATTTACAAAGACAAGATTATTCAATATCTTCAGGACAAAGGAGTTTATACAAGAGTTCCTTCTGTCTTGCTATTTGTACATGTGGTATTCTTCCCAAAATGTAATTTGGGTCGTGTAGAAGAAGGTTTTATGTGCTTCACTAGTGGGGGAATGCAGCATCAGACTGTGCTGTTGAGTTGTCCTGTGCAGAAACTGCATTTGCTGTGTCCCTGCTTTTCCTTTTTCCTTCTTTGATCTAAAAAGTATGGAGTGAATTGTTTACCAACTCCTTGAACCTACAGGAAAGAAATTATTTGTGTCCCAAGGAAGAGCAGACTTATTCCAGTCAAACTCCTGCTCATCTGCTCTCAGCTGGTGCTCACTCAGATTCTGTTTTCTGATTTTTATTAAATCCCAGTGAACAGTGCAGGGAGTTGAGTTTTCAACAGCTGCCTTGGTACTGCTCTTTAAAACTCTGTATCTATTTTCACTCTCCTTTCTATCAAAGTTGCTTTATTTTACCTTGCCTGCTGGAATTAATACTCTTCAATCTCCTTTTTATGTTTGTCTTGATGCCATATTTGCAAGTGTGATTTTATATTTGGCTTTAGTTTCTCCCTCCTCTTTGGAATCCAGTGTCCTGCTGAACTCTTTTCATTTATATACTTCTTTAATCCTGTTTTTTGCTTCCTGTCTGACCACTAAAGGAATTTTCACTCATCCATTTACCCTACTGTACCTTATACTGACAAAACCAGTATCCTGCAGTAGTTCATGCTTTGCCTTCAGACTACTGAAAAATTTGCTCCATATTCTGTATTATTTTCTCCCCATGCTGACATAGTAAATTCATCAGTTTAAATTGTTTGTGTGGAATTCTGTCAGCTGATCCTTTTGTTCAGTAGTCAGCTTTTTCATTTCTTTCTGCATTTCCTTCATTATCTTGTAAGCATCTTTTCTGCCAAGATGCTTTTTGTAATTTGCTAATATCTGTGTGTTCTCTTTGTGCTGCCTGTTAAACCTGGAATGATGGATAAAATTCATGAGCAGACATTCACCTCTGTTTCATTTAAACTTCTTTCCTGGAATTGTGACTTTCTGAAAAATACATCACACCTAGATTTTACAACAAAAAGATTTTATTAGTGTATATTTCTATTTCATGTGGGAGGGGAGAAATCCTGTTCCAAACCAGAGAAGTATCCTGCAATTGTATAGTAATAACTTGGAGCATCCCAGCTCATAATGTCTTTAATTAATTTAAAAATAGCTTAGTTTTTCACAGTTCATATGGTGTTTTGCCTGCAGAGCTTACCTGAATTGCAGTTTGTACTGTTTGTCAGAGCATGGGGTTTTTTCTGTCTATACAGGAAACCTACAGTGGTAACAAAATATGTTGGGTCAGATGATGAACAAATTGCAGATGAAACTGTAAATGAAGATATTTCAAATGAGAACTCAGAGAATGATGTAGATATGCAAAGCTTGCCTAAAGGTAGGTCATGTCTTTTTTTTTCTTTTTTTTTGCTTCTGAATTCAGCAAATTAGCCAAGATTATGATGCAGCATAAATAATTCACTAGAATGCACATGTATCAGTAAAATGCCTCTTGAAGGCCCTGTTGGTTTTCTGCCCACAAAATGAGGAACCTGAGCACTTTCAGTTTGGAACCCAGCAGATTTTAATCTGTGGGTGCACAAGGATGTGCTGGTGGCTTAATTTCAAGTGCCTGCTGACATCTGTATAAAACCATCACAAAACTGGGGAAATTATTTATTCTGTTGTTTTGCAGGAGTCTCCAGCTCTGTCCCTTGGAGGTTTTTTTTTACTGTTCTGTCTTTGGGGTTATTAGCAATTAGACCAACAAAAGCAAAACTAACTCTGGGGGGAAAATGCCATTATTTGATCTATTTTTAGGCACATTTTTTAGAAACAGTTAATACTGTAGGCCTGCATCCCTCTGCTCTTAGCTGCAGTGTGAGTTGGAATAATCTCCTTTTCTTACCTAGGAAGAATTGCTGCTGTTCACTGTGTGAGTAGCAGTACTGAGAGCAGTCACTCTAAAATGATTTTTTCAGAATATTAGATTATTTTCAGTGTCCTCACAACAAAATTGGGCTCTTAAATAGGAAAAAGATTTTTTTTCCTTCACATAATTTTGATTAGTACTTCGTTTAAATGAAAATACCAGATTGTGAATATTGTTAAAGACAAAACAGGTTTTATTCTATTGCTTTTTTGTGTATTTCATACTGAAATAAATGAAGATGAGGGAAACTGAATAGAGGGAGGGAAAGAGAGAAGATCATAGGGTTTTGAGGGATTTAAATGCTGTCCTTTATTGGGAGCAAGTTCCTGTGCTGCCCCCCAGCAGTGTGCCAGTCCTGTCATGCCCGTGCCACAGCAGAGCACCAAGAGCAGAATTTGCTCCTCAGCCCATTCAGTCCTTGGCTTCTGTCCTACAGCTACAACACAGGTGTAGTTTGAAATGTGTGGTGTTGGTTTTGGGTTTTTGTTTTTTATTTCTGTGAACATCTGTGCATTCAAAACTATGTTGAGTTCTAGTCAACAGATTGCACTTTTTTTTTTTTTTTTTTTTTTTGTTGGCTTTATTGATCAGAACTTTTGCACTTCACTTGGATGTGTAATGGTTTCCAATCTCTAAATAAAATTATTCTAGGTACAGTGGTTGTACAGCCTGAGCCAGTGCTGAATGAAGACAAAGATGATTTTAAAGGGCCTGAATTTAGAAGCAGAAATACCGTTAAAATGAAACCTGAAGCTCCCAAAAAGCGTGGAGGTAAATACAGTTTAAAACATCTGTTCAAACGGGTTTAAATTGTTGCTTCTGACCACATTTGGTACATCTAAAAATTGTCCATATTTCTTATAAATTATCCTAAAAATACCTCCACTCTTCTGGCTTTTTGTTCATGAAGGATTTTTAGCTGGTAGAAATTAGCCTCCATTGCTGCCCCTGCCATGCAGCAGTGAAAGCTAAGATTAGTTGCCATTAAACTCTTTATTTTCAATAGGTACAGGATGCTTCATTAGGTGCAGTTGCTTGGTTGCCATCAGGTGTTACAGGTATTCCTTTTTTAAAGGAATTGAACACCATTGATAGAGGAATGTTCACTGACTGACCAGGAAAGCAACCATGTTGGGACATGTATGGGCAGATTATCCATCAGTGAGCTAAGAAAAATCCTAAACAATACAAAGACTTCTTTCTTTTGCTTTAAAATTGTGGGAAATTCCCTGCCAGTGGGCCCTTCTAAGGATTACCTTTGAGAAGCTGCTGTGTCAGCTGCTTTTCCATAGCTGCTGCTAAAACTGAGCAGTTAGGTAGATTACAATACTAACAGAAATTAATTTCTCTCTTTTTTTCCCCCAAAAGCAAAGGGAAGGAGGGAGGATTATGTGTAACATTGCCAATAAGAAGGTGGATATTTTTGTTAACCCTGCTGCAATATCTTAGCTCACACACCTCCAGGAGCAGCCAGGGTATTCATACAAACACACTTGCAACAGACTTGCACACACTCCTCATCCTTCCCATTGCATCATTTGAGGTCCTTGCTCTCCTTTAAAGTAATTAATTGCTGTTGGCTGTGGGTGAAGGGGAGGGAAATGTGCCTGTGGAAATGTGCTTGTGCATCCACCTGGCCTCGTGTGCTGTCAGTGACTTCTGGAGCATTGATGTTTTCTCCAAATTACAAACTTCAGAAGTCAGTTCTGTTTTATTCATGCAAGATGTCCTGTTCATATAACAATGCTTTTTCCATTTGTGCTTCAAACAATTCTACATATGGTCCAGCAGAACTCTTCAGGGTACAGTGTTAAAAAGATGAGACACTTGTGCTTGATCTTTGTGGCCTGTGTCTGTATCCCCAGGACAGTTTGTGTCACCTGCCCTTCCAGCTGTTTCACTCTCCATTCCTAGGGAATTTGCAGACCTTCCTTGGTGTGTCTGGACTGGTTGCTCATGTACTATGCCTGACATATATATTTTATAAATATTTGCATTTCTGGTAGGAATTATATATCCTGTGTGTTTTAGAAACAGGGTAGAAGCAGAGCTCTGGCCTTTCTAGCATGCAAATGCTCTTACCTAAGACTGTAAGAGGCATTGTGTCATTATTTTCAAGTTTTTTGTCTGCAGTGTGGTTGTGGTTGTATTTTTGCTAATAAATTTAGTTAGGAATATTCTTAACCAAGTAGTTTACCAGTATTAATGAATTAGTGGTAGTTTAATTTCTTTGGATCATCATTATTTATAGTAGTAGCATGATTTACAAAGGTTTGCCTCATAAATTCTCTCTTTTCCTGGTGCCAGCTTGCAGGTTTGAGAGAGGGGGGCTGTGATGGAAAAGAGGGAAGAGGTTCAGGGCTTGGCAGGGAATATCATGTTCTCCCTGGGTCAGCTGGGCCCCTCAGTGATTCCTGCAGCAGTTTAAGGGCTGTGGGGTGTGTCAGGCTTGGTTCTGTGCTGCAGAATGTGGGATTCTTTCCCATGGAGTGTGATGGGATGGATGAGTTATCCATGGTCACAGCAGAGTTTAAAAGTGAGGTTTGATCTGGTTTGGAGCTCCTGAGTGGGGTTTGCAGGTCCACAGGGGCTGCAGGGTGTGCAGTCAGGAATGGCTGAGGGTGCAGGCACATCCTGTATCCAGAATTTCTCTGGGTTAGGAGCATGATCAGCTGTGTCACTGCCCCTGAGCCATCTGAGGTTGTGCTGCAGCAGCAGATTGCTGGGAGCCTGTACTGTGTCTTGAGAGTGTTCCTGCAGCTCCTTAACATGCTGCTGGTGGAGCTTGGTTCTGATTCTGGGGTAGTGATTATTTCATTAAAAAAAGAAAAATATAGAGTCTCTACTCAGATTGCAATCATTAAATTCAACTGTTTGAGTTAATTTCCTTATTAACTTCATCACTGAGCATGACAGCAAAGGACAAGTCACAGTTCAGTGATCTCTTATCAAACCTGTATTGCTTGATCCAAATTGACCTTTGGAAGTGCAGAACTTTCACCAATGATTTTCCTTTTTCTGCTGTTGAAAACAAAAAGATCTCCAAGTATTAATTAAGAGCCTGGCATGGAGTGAGCCTGCCAGGCCCAAGTTCACCCCTTCTGAAGTGAAATGGGGGGTTGGTATTAAATAAAAGCTTTTTTGACCAAATGTAGATGCAGCAGCAGGGAGACACCGTGGGAACAATCAGCAATATGGGGAGAACATGTGGATTACAGCAGAAGTGTAGTTTCAGAAAAACCCAAAAACCACTGTGCAGAAAGGAACAAAATGTGACACAAGGTTTTTCAGTGAATATTACAGGGATTACTTGTATTTTTTATGTTTTCTGTGTTTTTCTTTGAGAAACTAAAACTGCTTGTGAAAGAAATGTCATAATACAAACATGAATTGCAGTGGTATTTGTTGAACTAAGATTAAATGGGGAAGGTTGTCCAGAATATCAGAGCTGCTCTGGAGGAACTTTAGTGATGACTCCAATTTGGGTGTGTTTTCATGAGGTGACCACTTAACCCAGCTTAAACCTCTCAAAGGGAAAGAATTGTGCCTTGAGACCAAATGCAGCATAGAAATCAGGGGAAAATTCAGTCTTAAAATGGCAAATGGTTACAGAAAGATTTCTCTGGTGCTGGGTGGAACAGAAACAAAGGCCTATGAAAAACCTGACAGGCCAGAATATTGCAAGAAAATGCAATAGGTATATATAGATTTCTCAAATGGGAATGAAAACAATTAATGTGTTGTTTGTAATCCTCTCCATAGAAGAAGGACTCCATGGAATTGTGAGCTGTACTGCTTGTGGGCAGCAGGTGAACCATTTTCAAAAGGATTCAATCTATAGACACCCTACACTCAAAGTGCTTATTTGTAAGGTATGTGGTAAATAGTTCTGTTTATTTTTGTTTCATAATGTCATATTAGTTGGTTTGGGTGGGATTTTTGTGGGAGTAATTCCTGTTCATTAGTTGACAACGTTTTCAGTCATTAGCTGTTACAATTAAGGAAACTAAAAGGAGGGGAAAAAAGCAAATATACTTATGAGTTCATTTTCCTTTATTCTTACATCCCAATTAAACTGCTGGTGGTTTCTTTGTTATTTACTGCTATAGCTTTAAGGGTATAATCTTAGTGAATTTTTAATGTAAAACGATCTGTCTGAAATTTCTGCCTACTCATAATGTATTTTAAGAACAGATTCAAGTCTGCATCTCCTGCTAAAGCATTCCATGTAAAACAGCACTGAAATAAGGAGCAGAAAAGCAGCTTCAAAGCCATCTCTATTTCTGCCAGCTTCTGGATTGGTTTAAGTTCTGGCAGCTTTGCAATGATGGTTTAGTCCATAATCTGAGTCTTCAGCTGTGTGGCTTCCTGGTGGCTCCACACAGGCAGCAGAGCTGGCAGCAGAGGGAAGAGGTGGGACAGGGCAGGAAGGAAATGTCCCTGCCTCCTGCTGTGGAGACCTCTGCTAACTTCCAGAGAGCTCCAGAGATCTCTTGTATCTTTCTCTAATGGTGGAGATTTTATAATTATAAGATACTGCCAAAGACAGAGATCCAGTTCTGTGTTCTAATGTACATGCAGCATTTCCCTGCTCTTCCTCCTCCTCTTCCTCCCCAGTTCCTCAGACTCAGCCATGCCCATCTAGGCTGGCTCTTTTCTGCATTCTGGCTTGTTTCTTTTACAAAATGTGCTGTACAAAAATCTCTCACAAGGTGACCTTTTCCCATCTCCATGAGGTCCCAGCTCGTGTTGCTGTCTCCTGCAGTGTGACCAGTGAGCTGGGTCATGTCTGTAACCTGCTCAGGCTGTTGGGCTCAACAGCAGCTCTTGACTGGGAGCTCTGCTACCTGAATTACATCAAGGGTAGTTCCCCTTGATTTTCTCTGGTTTTACTGAATTGAACATGTGAATGTGAGAGGGAGGAATGGAAGCCCCTCATCTCCAGCCCTTCCATTATTTCTGTGCCTAGTTCTGTCCTTATTTTTCTCCTACTTAGGTTAAAGTCCCAGATCTGAGAAACTTTTCCTTTGACTATGAACGTTCCATCAAGTGTCTAAACATCAGATTTTACAGTGGTTTTATGTTGATTTTTGGTTGTTTGATGTGCAAGTCTGTGCCAGATAATGGGGTATTGTCATTGTCAGTTCAGGGATGAAGCCTCTTCTGCATTCTGAATTGTGTTAATGCCTGTTCAAAGTAGAGCTACAGGTCTGGGAGAGCTTTCTTCAGTAACAACTGGAATAAAAATGACACCAAACCTTCAAAATTTGGTGTCAGCAATTCAGCAGCTGAAGCCATCAGTACTCCTAGCTGAGTAATTTGTATTTTTTTATTACCATGACCAGATTTGCAAATAAAGATCATTTGTTTGCACCTGGAAATGGAATTCTTGGATGTTAACATCATAATAAATGCTGAAGACTTTTTGATCTAAAGCCTTATGGCATCACATGCTAACATAAAGAACATCCAGCAGAAAATTGTGATTTATGTGGGATTAATTGTGTGAAGGAGGATGTGGTGCTGATTTACCTAGGAAATAGATGGAAGAAACATTGAGACTGGAGAGAAGTATTCAACTGTTGTTCTAAAATATACAAATATGCATCCATTAAAAAAGCCTGTTAAATTTTCAAACAGACCTTCAGCCATCTAAATAAGTCCTGGTTTGGGACCATGGAAGATGTTTTTTAGATTAAAACAAATGTAAAAGACTTAGAATACTGAGGGCCTTGCAGCTGCTGCTTTTGCAGGCTTGCTTCTAATGCGTGCTGAAATCTAATGAACTGATGAAGCCCAGTTGAGGTTTAATAAAGAATTCCTTGTTCTCTCTTTACAGACTTGCTACAAATATTACATGAGTGATGACATCAGTCGTGATTCAGATGGGATGGATGAACAGTGTAGGTAAGTGTACAGAAACTGCAGTGTGTACAAAATGGGCAAGTGTACAAAAACTGCAGTGTGTACAAAAACTGCAGTGTGTGCAAAATGGGAATGTGTGCAAAAACTGCAGTGTGTACAAAATGGGCAAGTGTACAAAAACTGCAGTGTGTGCAAAATGGGAAAGTGTACAAAAACTGCAGTGTGTGCAAAATGGGAAAGTGTACAAAAACTGCAGTGTGTGCAAAATGGGAAAGTGTACAGAAACTGCAGTGTGTACAAAATGGGAAAGTGTACAAAAACTGCAGTGTGTGCAAAAACTGCAGTGTGTGCAAAATGGGCAAGTGTACAAAAACTGCAGTGTGTGCAAAATGGGAATGTGTACCAAAACTGCAGTGTGTACAAAAACTGCAGTGTGTGCAAAATGGGAAAGTGTACAAAAACTGCAGTGTGTGTAAAATGGGAATGTGTGCAAAAATTGCAGTGTGTGTAAAGTGGGAATGTGTGCAAAAACTGCAGTGTGTACAAAAACTGCAGTGTGTACAAAAACTGCAGTGTGTGCAAAATGGGAATGTGTGCAAAAACTGCAGTGTGTGCCAAAATTGCAGTGTCTGCAAAATTGCATAGTGTGCAAAAACAGCAATGTGTGCAAAATGGGAAAGTGTACAAAAACTGAAGTTACACCCACAACTCTACTGATTTGGGGGTCTTTTTTCTTGCTATTGTGACATTATTGACAAGTAAAGACAAGTACATAAGAGCTGAATCAACAATTCTTTGTCAACAAGAAATACTGAACCTCAGGATTTCTTTAACTGTTTGTTTTAGTAATGAGCAGGAAAACATTTTAAAAGAAATCTAATAACAAACTCCTGTAAGATACCACATTTCTAGTTAAATTACATGCCATGTTCCTAGCACCTTAAAGATGGGGCTAGAATGTGACATTCTAAACTTTATGAGCCAGAGAAATTCAGTTCTCTAGATACATCTCCCAAAGAACTTCTCTGTCCTTTTGTGAAATATCTAAATGTGCCATTCAGTAAAAAATGTGCAGTCTGTGGTTTCTGTGAGCTTATTGTCCACCACTTTTCAGACTCTTTGTGTACTGCTGTAGTAATATATGAGTTAAGGCTAGAAAGACTGAAGCTTATTAATTTTGCTGTAAAATTTGTAAAACAAAATCACAGATTTTCAGAAGAAACAGGTGTCGCTGCTACTTTTCCCTGTTTGTTGCGATGCGCTCCGCAACAAACAGGGAAAAATTTTAATTAATTTTTCTCTTCTTTAAAAAAATTAGTGTTGAAGTTCTGTTTAAAAAATAGTGACCACTTCAGCTTTGTGAGCTGTTAATCTAAAACATGAATTTTCTGACTTTGCAATTCTCCAGTGAGCTTTTCAGTAACAGTTTCAAGTCATGAATATCTGTTCATCACCTGAATTTTTGAATATGTGAACTTAATACTATATCACCTTGTTGGTGTGGAGACAAAACTCTTACCCTTCTCACTCTCATTGCAGGTGGTGTGCTGAAGGTGGAAATTTGATTTGCTGTGACTTTTGCCATAACGCCTTCTGTAAAAAGTGCATTTTGCGCAACCTGGGCCGAAAGGAGCTCTCGACTATCCTGGATGAGAACAACCAGTGGCACTGCTATATTTGCCATCCAGAGCCTTTGTTGGACTTGGTCACTGCATGTGACAGTGTCTTTGAAAATTTAGAACAGTTACTTCAACAAAACAAAAAAAAGATGAAAGTTGAAAATGAAAAAAGTAAAGTATATGACCACACAGTCAAGTTTTCTCCAAAGAAAAATAATGCAAATTGTAATGGGGAAGAAAAAAAATTAGATCATTCATGTTCAGGTTCACTAACATATTCTTATAAAGCACTAGTGGTGCCAAAAGACTTGCTTAAGAAAACAAAAAAACTGATTGAAACTACAACAAATCTGAATTCTAGCTTTGTAAACTTTTTAAAAAATGCTGCAGAAAATGTAGAAATAAGCCCAACTGTGCAACTGTGCCAGCTGAAAGCTTTTAAATCTGTGCTGAATGACATGAAAAAAGCTCATCTGTCACTAGAAGAAGGCCTGAACTTGGAGATTCAAGCATTGAATGTTAAAATCAAAGATAAAAATACCAAAGAGAAAAAAACTGAGGTTAGATCAGAAAAAAATGAGGTGAAAAAAGATGAAGGAAAGGAGCACGTGGCATTAAAAGAGGATGATGCTGCACAGACCCAGAAAAAAGTCGTGTCAGAGCGGCCTGACAATGAGCCCATGGATCAAAGTGTGCCCTCAGTGGAGCAGACAGATAACAAGGCAGCTCCTGGGGAAGAGAAAAAGTCTGGCAGAAATGAAGAACCACAGTATGAGCCCAACAGTACAGAGGCTTTAGACATGGATATCGTGTCCATCCCCTCATCCGTTCCCGAAGATATTTTTGAGACTCTGGAATCTGCTATGGAGATTCAGATGCCGTCAGATGAGCTGGACAGTGCAAACACAGCAGCAGACCATGAAGCTCCAAATTCAAATACAAAAGCGAACGCTCCTGTGAAAGATACCAAAGGTGGTACCAAGCTAAAATCCTCAGCTAAAGGAACAAAAGAACTGATTGTAAAATTGACTCCTGTTTCCCTTTCAGAGTCCACAGTTAAAGGTGAAGATCAAGACAATAGCCTAGAAAAGGACAGTAAAGATGCTGATGCATCTAAAGATGCTGATGCATCTAAAGACATTGATGAATCTAAAGAGGTTGATGCATCTCAACCTGGGGCAGCAAACTCTGATAGTGGAAAACAGAACCACAGTGCTGGCAGTGAGCCCTCCACGGAGAATGACTCCCTGCCCGTGGAGGACTCGGATCTGCGGAGGTCACCACGTGTCAAAACCACCCCCCTGAGGCGCCCCACAGACATCAGCCCCCTGACATCCAACTCTGAGGAGGACAGCAATGACACGGGCAACGAAAAACAGAAGAGGAAAGCATCCAAGCAACCCAGGAGGAAAAGCGATAAAAGAAACACTTCTGACAGCGCTGCTGATGGTCCCAGTCCTAACAAACTTTCCAAATCCAAAAAGCCATATGACTTAGATCACAGCTCAGACTCTGATGAGCTGCCAGCTGTCCTTAAAGAAGCGGGGATGATGAGTCGCAGCTCCTCAGACAGTGAGAGCAACAGTGAAGCACCAGCAAAGACTCAGAAAACTTCAGATTTACAGAAGAGTCAACCAGTAAAGGATGAAAATGGGAAACGAAAAAGGAAGAGTTCCAGTTCCGGTTCAGATTTAGATGCTAAAAGAGGCAAATCAGCTAAAAATGCTGCTGCCGCTAAAAAGAAAAAACAAAACTACTCTGATTCTTCAAACTATGATTCTGACTTGGAAAAAGAGATACAAATGTTGAGTAAAATTGAGGCTGCAAAGAAATCAAAAAAATTCTCAAGGAAAGATGATAGTTATGATTCCTCTGAAGACGAGCAGAGGAAAAAAGTAAGCAGTAAGAGGAAGGTAAATCTGAAGAAGAAGAGAGGTAAATCTTCTGAAGAAGATGATGATGGTGAGAAGTCTTCTCCAGAGAAGGAAATGAATCACTCTCCTAAAGATAAAAAAGCAGGTAAGAGGTCAGCTGCTAAGGACAAGCTAAGCAGAGACTCAAAAGAAAAATCTGCAAAGGGAAAACGTGATGAGTCATCTGATGCTGAGAAGTCTTCACTGGAAAAAGAGGAGAGTCCTGAAGTTAAGAAAAAGAAGGATTTGAAAAAGAAAAAGGCACAGGATGATTCTTCTTCTGAGAGTACGGAGAAATCGGCAAAGAAAGAGCACAAGTTGGAGTCTTCAAAAGACAGACTGAAGAACAAAAAAGGATCAGAAAGCAAAGCAAAGAAATCAGAAAAATTAAAAAAGAAAGGTTTCAAGAAAGAACAAGATGATTCCTCTTCTGATCTTGATAAGTCATCTGCAGAGAAAGGAAGTAGCAATTCTTCTGAAAACGACAAAATTAAAAAGGAACCCGTGTTTACAGAAAAGAGAAAATTGAGAGAGAGAGTAGCTAAAAGAGTCCACATTGATTTATCCTCTGATACTGAGAAATCTCCCCAGAAAGAGGAGAGTTCTGATGATGATGCCATGAGGCGTAAAAAGCGAACTGACACGAAAGAAAAGAGGAAAATAAGCCACAAAAAGAAGATTTCCAAGAAAGAGCAGAATGACTCATCCTCTTCTGATGAGGAGTCTTATGAAGACACTAAGAAAAAGGTTAAAAGAGGATCAGTAAAAGAAAATAAAAAGGGCAACTTAAAGAAGAAAGTGGCAAAAAAGAAGGTGGTTGTCACTTCCTCTTCCCCGTCTGATAAGGAGGACAATGACGATCAGAATTCCACAGGCGACGGAAGCAGTGATGAGCAGAAGATCAGGCCCGTGACTGAAAGCTTGATGCTGTCTGCTGATGCAGGATTCTGTCAGTCATCAGGTGTGTCAGAGTTGTTCATTTGGGTGACATTTAATAATCTAGAAGCAAAAAAACCTCATCAGTTGGTAGTTATACATTAAGTGTTTGCAGCCTGGCAGGTTTTCTGATATGGATTTGGAAGCACCTGTTGTAAAGTCCCCTTCCAACCAAACTACCCTGTGGCTGTGAGATTGCACAATTTCACTTTGTGCAGCTTGTGCCTTGAGGAGAAAAACGATGTCACTGTAAATGGAGGTGCTTTGGAAGCTCCAGGCAATGTTTACAACAGGTACTGCCTTGCAGTCCAGCTTTCCAAAGCCTGGCCCTTGCCTCACCTGCCCAGGGACTGTGTAGCAGAAGCTGATTGGAAGGAGTAGATAATGTGAATTCACATTTATCACCTCCTGTCTGTGCACTGGAAGTGATGCTGGAGACCTCTGGCATTGCAATATACATTTAAAAATCAAGTAAATTATTTTTATGCTTCACAAGAGCCATGTAGGCTTAGACCAGCTACTTAGAAATCCAGATTGTTTCGTATATTATGTCTCTGTGCAGATAATACTGGAACTTGTAGGGCTTTTCTGTGAGTGCTGCCTTATCAATGTTTTCCCCAGTGATGTCACTGCTGGGGGAGATGGCAGATAATTCATGGTTTGCATATGGTCACTGCTGCAGCCATTAAAACTCTCCTACAGACAGATAATTTCTGGCACTCAGTGACAGTTTTCAGCACCACTGGACCATCAGTAAAAAAATAAAAAATGCCTCAAAAATGGAATTGTTCATGTACAGTTCATGGACTTGGCATTGAAATGACCCAAGAGGAGAAAGGTGGTTTTAATTTATCAGCAGGTGTCTGAGGCACTGGGAGCTGTTTCATTTGCAGGTCACAGTGGGAAGATTGGGCAATTATTGGAGGAATGGATAGCAGGGTACAAACTGAACAAGGTTGTGCTGTGGCATGATTGAGAGTCAGACTGAGGGAGAAGTGGCTTGGTTTAGACTGGAGACAATGCTAAAAATGGGGTGTCTGAATTTCTGTCTGCAAATCACCTCATGGGCAGTTTTGGGGAGGGCTGAGCTGGATGTGTGCCCACAGGATGAGAGGCAGGGGATACAGCATTTATCAAGGAAAACTGATAGAGATACTGGAGTATTCTTACAGCATTTATCAAGGAAAACTGATAGAGATCCTGGAGTATTCTTACACTGAGCATAGTCAAAGCTTGGAACTGGTTTGAGCTTGAACTTCAGAATCTTTGTCCTTGGAAATGCTCAAAACTTGCGTGGCCAAGTCCCTGAGGTAACTGACCTGGCTTTGGAGTTAGCTTTGCTTTGAGGATGAAGTTGGAGTAGAGCATGGTCAGATGTCTCAGCTTCAGTTATCATTTGATTCTGTGAAATTCTGCTATGTTAATGTATTTTCGGAGAAGAGGAATGGGGCCTTTGTCTGCAGTTTGCTTTTGGTTTAATAGGTGAATTAATAAAATAAAGTAGTCTGTTCTGTGTCTGAATAAGCTGTGTATTGTAGATTGATCATTGAGTAAGACTTAGGCTCTGGTTTAACCAACAGGATACTTTTATTTATCTACATGAGGCACTTTCTGTGATCACCTTGGAGTGAGCCTAGTTTTAGTCTAGTCCTCCAGTCCCCACAGGCAGAAAATAAACAGAAATTATGAATGAGGGGATCTCAGCTCATTAGGACTGTAAGGTTTATTTCCCTTAATTTCACTAACTAGCAGATTTGAGTGACTTGCATGCAAGATGAAAAAGAGAGAAAAGCAAGGGGAGAGGCCTGGAATGTGCTAGAAACAATCCAAATTCCTCAGTCCAGCCAGGAGAGTGCAGAGGAGCTCCAGGGCAGGATTCCCACTGTGCTGTTCCTTCTCTGTCACATGTCCCACACTGTTGGTCTTGATGTCCTTTGTACATGAGGCAGTGCCATGTAGTGCTGCTGAGCTTGGATATTTGCAGTGAGGATATCATGTGGAATTCTCAAAATACTCTTTACACACACTCAGTGTGAAAGCAACAATAGGAAGGGTTGGTGTTCTCCAGAACTTGCCTCCAGGCAGCAGGGCACCTACGGGCTTGGGATGCAGTTCTGTCCCTGTTTGTTTGTGCCTTCCTTGCAGTTTGCACAAACTCACTCGTGGAGCTTTTGACAGAGCAAGCAACTTCTAAGGGAACTAATTTCTGATTCCTGAGTAGAGTGTTTAGTCTCTTATGTTTTGGTGTAAAATCCCAAATTTGCAGTATGCAATTTGGAACAAGTTGCAGGTAGTAGTGAGCAAAACTGAAAAAACAAGATTTGTTGCCGTGATATTTTCTGAAAAATCCCTTTGCCAGGATTTTTCTCCTGAGAAGCCTCAGAGGAAAAGAAAAGCAATAATTGTCTGCTGCTGTGGAATGCAACAGGTGCATCTTTGATTGATCCATGTTGGTTGTTTCTAATTAATGGCCAATCACAGTCAGCTGGCTCAGACTCTCTGAGAGTCATGAGCTTTTGTTATCATTCCACTTCTATTATTTGCTAGTCTTCTGATGAAATCCTTTCTTCCATTCTTTTAGTATAGTTTTAATATATAATTTTCTTTTAATATAATAGATACCATAAAATAATAAATCAGCCCTCTGAAACAGAGAGTCAAGATTTTTGTCTCTTCCCTCATCCTGAGACCCCTGTAAAACCACCACAAAGATTTATTTTTATTTGTCAAGACAGGTAAATGGTAGAAAAGTGGTGTGTTTTGTGGAGAAAAAAAGAGAACTATCACCAAGCTGTTTGCAGATGGGGATTGTTGATAGAAATGCAGTTCATATATTATATTGTTTGTTGTGCTGTCGTGTCACCCTGGTTTTTTAAGATTTTCTAAACCTTCTGATGTTGACATTCTTGTAAGGAACTTTCTCACGCACTTTCTTGTAAATAACTTATTGTTTACATTCCTTTGATGGAGGAGGAGAGAGTTGATGGACTGTTGGTGTAACCAGTGTCATTGGAGAGGTGGCACTGTCACCCTCCAATCCTCTGTCACCTTTGTAAAACTATAAATACAGGAGTCAGAAAAATAAAGGTTCCTTTTTTCCTTCACCTTGAGAGCGGTGTGCTCGTGTTCCTTCGTGTCCGATAGCGACACTGTCACATCTTGTTTATTGTTGTATTTACACTTATTAAATGCTTTCTCTTGGGCTTTTCTTTAGGAGATGAAGGAGATGCTCTATCAAGGACTATCCCAATGGAGGAGGAGGAAGATGATGATGATGACGACCCTGAGAATAGGTATGATACCCTCCATAAGGACATAAAAACGATTAGAGCACAGCCTAGGCGTGGGCGCGAGCCGGCGCAACGGAGGAGCAAGCAGGTGGTAAAAAGCACGGCTGCCTGCCCGGTAAAGACTCGCTCACGGGCCTCCTGCAAGTGTGAACACGGGGCCAGAAAACAGAGGCCCAGAGCCAGGAATGCAAAGCAAACGTTTAGAAGTGGTAGAGCCAGGTATGCCAAGCCAATGTCCAGAGGTGGTAGCTGACACACCTGGCTGGGGGCGTTGCAAAGGCGCTGCAGCGCGGTCCCGGTGGGGACAGGGAGCTGGCAGGCAGGGCAAGAGCTGCTGCTGCTGCTGCTAAATGTGAATTTCAGCTAGTTGTGGGGAGTAGAAGGGGACAGTTTGCATCTGTGCAGTATGCAGTGCTGCAATATTTTCAGAATTAATTTGGTTATTACCGTTGCTTAATATGCTTTTCTAATTGAAACGCCTTTTCTCAATAAAGAGAAAGCACAAATGTGGGGGAAACCATATTAGGTATTTTCAGCTGTTAATTTGACTGAGTTTTAATCCACTAAAAAGTACCTGAAGTGACTAATGTGAGTTTAGGCCATGATTCTACAAGCACTGTGCATAGGCTCAATTGGTATCAAAGAGACTAATTATATATTTTAAGTCTTTGCATAGATATTTTCAGAATTGTGGCTTATATGTATTGCTTCAGTTTGGAATTTAATAAAAAAGACTCATGTAAGATAAAGTTAGCTAAGACATGTCATATTTTACCAGTACCATTGTAGCTATCAAAATCAACCTGGCTAGAAATGTAAAAGCTTCATTTCCTAAATGCACCACATGAAGTGTCACTCAACTCGAGCCACAGGTTCTTTTTGGAAGTTACTGTAGTTAGACTCAAGAGCTGCTCAACAAATTTTTATACAGTGTTTCAGAAACTGATTTTTTTTTGTTGTTGTTTTGGCCATGTAGCATGTGTGGGACCAGTTGCTGGTGGAGTCTTTTTCTGCTTCTGAGCCTTACTAGTTTAGAATATGGAATCCTTGTTTCACAGACTTGTATGTTTTGAGATGTGGCTGAAGTAAATTTTACAAACACTGTTTTCTATCCTTTACGGACCTCAGTTTGGCATCACAATGCTGCTGCTGAATTAGTTCTTGTGTGTTTTCAGTCATCAAATTTAACCCAGTAATTCAGCTCTTTAAAGAAAGATGCTTTTTAGGGACTTGACAGCACAGGGTCATAAGCAGAACATGTAAACTTTGGTATAACAAGATTTTTTAAAACTCATGCTTCAATCTCAGTCCTGTTTTAATTAATTTTCTTTTTCTTTTTGCTTTTTTTGTGAGTTGTGAGTTTCTGGTTGATAACTAAACCAATACACTTTTGTCAGAAGTTCAGTATTTACTGCACAAACATTTCTGACAGAACTCAATCATGATTTAGTTTAAGAACTATATTGGGAAATAAATGAACCTAATTGATAACAAACAGAAATATAAGTTTGGGCTTTAAAAATCAGTTTCTGTACTTTATTTTAAAGCTGCCTCTGTTAAGTTTTTATTTAGGGGACCTTTTGAACATCTATATATGAGATGGGGAGGTATTTTGTCAATAAACAGTGTTGTCAACCTTCAGACATGTTAACTGGTGATGCAGTCTGACTTTACCTTCATCATGTGTTGTACTTGGCACCACAATCAGAGCTATAAACTGTAAAAAGATGGAACAAATTTCGAGAAGTTACAAACTTGTTCTTCTGTTTACTCAACACAAAGTGTTTAAGTAGTTTACCTACTGATTCAGAGAAGTTGCCTATTTTCTTCCAGGCCAAAGAGGGTACCTAGTACCTGCTGGGTGTTTGTAGTGTGGGAACTCTCCTGTTTGCAAGTCTCTAGTTTAGATGTTCTGTTATTTGCATACCTGAGGATGTGCATGACATGAATATTAATAGCCTTGGAATCATCTTTTTGCCAAATTGCAATATCCAAGTGGGTCATACTATGCTATACAGTGCTGTATGCTTTCATCTTCTGTTGTGTAACTATTATTGGTCCTTCTGATCTTTTAAATGGTACTGTTTGATATGTTTGCAGTAGTTCTGTTTATTAAGAAGTGAATAGTGTATTAAATGCAGAATGCCTTTAAGTATTTGATGGTTACAATAAATTTTTGCAAAACGTTTTTCTTGTCCAAGCATTTAATTTAATCCAACTCTGACAGCTTGAAAATCAGCCTCTCCCAACAAAGACAGCACAGTATTTAGAACAAGGTGTTTGGCAGTTTTCACTGATTTTTTTAGACATGTATGACATTTCATCCAAATATTAATGTCTTAAATATTTTTTAAAGAGTTCTGAATTTTCTAGCAGTATCCTGAAGGCCCATTTAATCCAGTAGTGCTCTAGCTGGAATTCTGGTGGCTTTTATCAGCCACATCCCACCATGCTCCCCCACCCAAGGGCTTGTTTCAGGCAACATTATTTCTACATATAATTAGTAGGTATTTATGAACACTGAGTGTGAGTTGATGTAATCTAATTGATAATAAAACATCACAATTGTGAACTAAAATTTAAAATCGTGGCTTTTTAAGAAAAAAAGATTTTTACAGTGGTAGCATTGTCTCCCCAAGATTTTGGACAATTCATTGTATTGGCACTGTAAAATTCTTGAACAAAAATGGTGCAAATTACCATGGGGGCTTAACTCCACACCATGGGAGGCTGCACCTGCTGTTCCAGTTCTGCTGCAAGGTCTGAAGGAGCTTTTAAAGTGTTCCTGCAGTGTAACCAAGCAACCCCTGGGTAATTTCCAGTCTGTCTCTTGTGAAAACTCTTCTCTTCTAGCACGACTTAAAAATCCATAATAATTAATTCATTGTTTAGAAGTGTGTTCTGCTGGGGCTGTTCTTACAAATGGGAAATATCTTTAAATCCCAGTTGATCCAAAACTGTGCATAGGTGCTGTTATTTTATTCTAGAGTTGGTTTTGTGTGTCCTGGTTGAGGCTGCAGCCCCATTGTGTGAGGCACTGCATAAATGTGTGCTGGGAGAGTCCCTTCATCCAAATGTCACCATAAGTTTAGATCAGATGAGTGGGGCAACATGACATGCTCAAGGTCTCAGCAGATCAGTGCAGGAAAGAGTAAAATGCAGGGATTTTAAAATAGTATTTTATTTTTTACTTTATTTTTTGCTGCCTGAAACCCTGTGCTGGAGGTCATGTGGCTCTCTGTGCCTCTTAATTGAATCCATTGCTGGTGCTCAACTGTTACATCTGAATGGCCAAAAATCTTTTATGTCCTTGACCTGAGTGAATATTACAGTCCCTTTTGATTGCCATGGTTTTCTCTGGAAGAATATGATGAAGGAATTTTCACACTATCATAGCTTGTTTTCCTTGCTGCTGTTAATGCAAATACTAAAATGTTAAAGCTACCATGTGAAATTTCTTAGCTGAGAAACCTGGTGACTTTAAATGGGTTTTACCATAAAATAGAAATATGATGTGTTATCCTGGTCAACATCTATTGTGGTTTAATTTAAACCCAGCTTCCAGAGTCCTGTGCTCAGTTTATAATAATTCATGTGAACCATTTGTTACATCAGTCATTTGTCAACGTGCACTTACAAGGCCCAATCTCCTTGGGTCTCATGTTGCTTATACTTATCATTCCTATCAGATGTGTAGTTAATTAAAAATGGGCTTCTTTTAAATCCTGACTTAATAATGTCTCACTTTTCTGGCCTAAATTCATACCAGTAAATGCATTGAAGAAAATGCAGCTTTTCTCACTAACAAACAGTCCCAACTTAATTTGGTTGCAAGTGGTTAAGTCTTTATCCTAGATAAAAAACAGCACTTATTTTCTATCATAGCAATAACTTCTTAATCAATATTATTCTAAATAATTAGAAACTAATCTGTTTACCCAATCTGGTTGTTGGTTATGCTGGTGATTCATAGGAAAATGAGAGCATTGTCTTTTTATGGATGGTAGATTTTGTGCATGGTCTTTTTAGGTGTTAGATGCATTTACTGTTTCCTATAGCTCTTAAAAAATAGATACTTCATTAGAGAACAAATGGAAATGAAGGTTTTGTTTTGCTAAGAGCCAAATTCAGCCTTTTACAGGTGACTTGTGTAGAGGTAAGTATTGCCATGCACAGGCTGTGTTCACTTTGCTAATGCACTTGCCAAAATAAGTCAAAGGCAGGACTTCCAGGATTCAATTTCAGTGTTTTTATCAGATCTTTTCGTTTTTCCTCTTCCAAAACTCTGGGTTTTTATTAAACAAGAAAAGTGGCCAGACCACTGCTCTCTGCATTTTCTGGAGTAGGAGTCAAGGTTGATAATTTAGGTTAAAAGCTGTTAAAGGGAAGCCAGCCTGTGCATTCCAAGCAGTTTCATTTTGAAGAAAAAAATCTGACCATTAAGAGATGGAAGAAATATAATATGAGTTTCTTATTTGAGGAGCTGTTTATTTCTGCTGCTGTTACACATGGGCTGCTGGGTTTTAAAAAAATCAACATTTAACCAAACCCTAAATCCCTTTTCCAAATATCCTCTGGGAGGACCTAATGCAAAAAGCATTTAGAAGAGGATGTTACTTATCTGTGGACTTTAGTAAGTTTTCTTTGGGCTCGTGCTGTGATTTGTTGATAGATGTGGAATTAAAGTTCTCCAAGGGTACTGCTTGGTAAAGTTTTAATCAGCTTTTTCTTCTCAAGAGAGAAGAGGAGGGAGTGTTTTGGATGCTGATGGATGGTCTGACTCACTGAACAATCTGAAACATTTATTAAACTATTTTGGTTCCATCTTTTAATAATAACTGAATATAAATTAGCGTGAGAGTGTTTTTAGAAACTGCACTGTTGCTCAAAAATTAGAAAATACTGTGTGGAGTGTCAGGAAAGATAGCTTGGGAAGAGTCCCTTTGAAAAATGATTGTGTTTGAGGGACACATTGCAGGCTGGAAAATGAAATACTGATTTTATAGTGCTCCATAGAAGCAGCAACTCAGGTTTGTGTTGTCTAGGAGGTTTTGCTTGAGAGATCCCTGTTCCTTTGCCATTCCCAGGTGAGGGCTGGATTGTGGTTCAGCTCCATCCATGGCTTTGAGCTTTGCTGTGAGAGCTTTCCCATCCTGAGCTGTGTACACACAGCATGCATTGATTCTCCCAAAAGGAGAGACAGATGAGGTTTCACCTAGAAAACACATATTGCATTGAAAATGGATGAATTAAAACTGTAGTATTCCTGATATTATATGAGGAAAAACCTGGGTTTTTTTTTTCCCCCTGGAAGTACAAGTCCACTGTTTTCCTGTGCTTTTTACATACCTGCCTTGGATAGACTCAGAAGATTTTTATGTTGCAAGTGCATGTAAAGAAATATTTTTTCCATAGTCACTTGTGCATTAGCTAAAACCTGTTCTGCAGTGAAACCATGGGAAGCTGAGTGGACAGTTTGTGGAGCAGGAATAAGATGATGATTTTTATCTGAAATTCAGGTCCTGTAGTGTTGGTCAGAGTTTTTGGGTGTGAACACAGAAGGGTTTTTGCAAGAGCTGCTGTAAGGCAAGTGCTTGTGGTTATCCAGATAGACCATGAATAAAATGAAATCTCTGCATTTTATAACCATTTCAAGTCTGCTGTAAAGCAGGAATTTTCTCTTTTTAAGAAGCTTTATTACAAACCTGCTTTCTAAAAGCAAGTCAACACATGACATTAATGTGAGATTTTTGCTGATAGATCCTGTCTTGCCACAATGACTTTTCATCACGTGTCTTTTTTTTTTGTTCAGCTTTCAGCCCTTTTTTTGAAGTTCTGAATGGTGTAGGGTTACACTTGTCGTTCATAGATTTACCTGAACAATGGAATAAATAGTGTTTTCTGTTTTACTTCAAAGAATTGCCAAGAAAATGCTTTTAGAAGAAATCAAAGCCAATCTTTCCTCTGATGAGGATACGTCTTCAGATGAGCAGCCCGAGGAAGGAAAGAAGAAACCTGCAAAGCAAACTGAGAACACAGGAGATGATGGTAAGCACCAAAAAGCATCTGGGAAAAAGTGGTGCTGTGGCACCTGTCATGATTTCAGGGGTCACTTGGGAAAATGATGATTGTTAAAGTTTTCAGCAAAAAAATATTACTGATTTTGATATGTAGTTGTCACATAGAGGCCAATGTGTGTGGTCATGAGGATTATCATCTCTTTTAGTCTTCTCTGTGTTTATTTTTTGGTTATAATCTGGGTTTTGTAAGCAATTAAGAAGTCCTAGGGGTTTGTGAGGGGTTATTATCTATACAGAGCAGTAAGTCCTGCAGGTGCACAGGAGAGATTTGGCTGACACAGCCATTGGAACAGGCATTCCAAATACTAAACATGGGAGGAGATTGGTGTGCTGGTGCTTGTAATTCCCTGGAAAAGCACAGGATTTAGCCTAAATTAATTCAGATTTTAATTCTTGTAAGATAAGAAAGTGACTGGTATGCATGTGGTACTGACTCCTCTGTGTGACAGGAGAGAAGGAAAAGGAAGACAAGAAGTCAGAAAAGGAAGAAGCAAATTCTGAGGATTCAGATTCAGAGGAGGAAGAAACATCCAAGAAGCCCAGATACAGACACAGGCTGCTGAGGCAGAAGCTCACTGTGAGTGATGGGGAGTCTGGAGAAGAAAAGAAGGTGGTGAAACCAAAAGACAAAAAAGAAGGGGGGAAACGCAGAAATAGAAGGAAAGGTACATAATCCACTTTTTTTTTTTTTTTGGTCATAAAAAGTACTTGCTTCTGTAAAATAAATCCAGAGCTTGTTAGAATGGAGATCTCAACCTTTGTGATTTTAAAATCCCTGTCTAAAATTCCTTGTATATGAAATCTAGCATTCCCTTATCTTTGTTTGATAATTAGTTTTATTTGAAATGTAAAATACAAATGCAGCTCTCTCCACTTGCTGTATCCTCTGAATTGGATTAATCCTGTGCATATCCATCCTAAACAGCAGAGGCAAGGCCAGGATGTCTGAATTTGGGAAAATCAGTCTTGTCCTTTGTGTAATTTTCTCTTGGGGAGGCAGCAGTGCTGAGGAGGGTGTCCATGCTGGGCTTGAAGGAGCAGGCTGGAGCTGAGCAGCAGATGGCACTGTGCAGTGAGCCTGCCCTGCCTTGCTGCAGGCAGCAACAAAGAACCTCTGGGTGTTCCCTGGCCAGGAAAGGTGCTCTGGCCTGCCCTGGTCTGGGCTGCACTAATGCCAGCCAGCCTTTGTGGTCTTCCACAAAATAAAAGATGCAATGTGATTTGTTTAGAATTTTCCTCCATGGAAACTCTCGTTTTTAGCTGTTTGCAAATTCATGGTTTTCCTCCCTTATAGGATTAAAGCTCTACCTACAGCATTCCATGCAGGAGGAATAACTGTAAATTACCTTTGAATTAATGTGCAAGTAGGAGGCAGCTTAGGGTTCTTCAGTGCAAGCCTTTGAAGCTGACTGCCCTCAAACACAACAATATATTTGATTTCACTTTGCCCTTTTTAGCCCTATGTTATTAATGTTACCATTCCCCATTTATGTAGAACAGCTCATGTTTTCAGCCTTGTCATTCATAAAACAATTAAACTCTTCACTGTGTTCAAGGTCAGGCTGAAGTTCAAGGTTAAATACCACACTGGTGTCTTCATTACCTAAAAATGCCAGGAATAGCTCCTCAGAGTGACTGGGACAGTCTTGCTAATGCTGCTCTTTTAGGTGTATTTTAATTGCTTCTTGAGGCAGTTTTGAGCTTGCACTACCTGAAGAAATGCCAAGCCATGAATGTAGTGATGCAATTTTATATTTTGTGTGTAAGTAAGGGCCCTTTTCTCCAAATATGGTTATCAAATGATACATAAAGCTTTTGAAGCAAAAACTTCTGTTTAACTAAAAATCACCTTTTTTTTCTGAAGTTCTGTACTGTTCCCCACAGTTCTCCATCATTTAATGCTCTCTGCCATTTGCTCCTAAAATAAAAGTGGATGTTCATGCATAAGGACCTCAAGGCTTGTGGCACAGTAACCCACCCAGGACTCAGCTAGTGCTTAAATTTTAACTTTTCCTTCTCTGTGCCCTTTTTATCTTATAAATGTGGGTCCCACATTGTCTGAAATGAGCCCTGGCAGTGCTTGCTGCTCTGGAGCAGGTTGTTGTGCAGTGAGGAGCTGCTGGCTTTGCAGTGATAAATGAAATAAATTCTGCTTTCTCTCCCAAGTGAGCAGTGATGACTCCAATGACTCAGAGTTCCACGAGTCTGCAGTGAGTGAGGAGGTCAGTGAGTCTGAGGATGACCAAAGGCCAAGGACAAGGTATGAACAAAGCTGAGCTCTGCTTATCCTGTGTTTATTTGGGGTTTTAATAGTGCAGGGAGATGGTAAAAACCCTGTGTTTATTTGGGGTTTTAATAGTGCAGGGAGATGGTAAAAACCCTGTGTTTATTTGGGGTTTTAATAGTGCAGTTTGTGCAGGGACATGGTAAAAGTTTAAACCCTTTGGAGCAGTTCTTAAAACCCATGATGATATTTGTCTGTAGGAATTATAGAATATTAATTTATTTTGTAGCAAATGTGGGGATTTTGAATTTGTACCACTGTAAGGGGCACACAACAATTTGATGAGCCAGTACAAAAAAAAATCAACAAAAAATGGACATTTTAATACCAAATACATCATTGTCAACTGGTGGATCACAGTATAAAATTAATGCTTTATACTTCTGAGATTCTGAAGGGTTTTCTCATTGCTCTCAGTATTCAGTGGGCTGAGCAGGAAGGAATTTAGAAGTCAGCCCTAACTGCACAAAAGGAGTGCATATCTTATTAATTAATGATTAATTAATTACTACTCATCCTTTACTCTTGTTTTTCACTGGGGCAGAGGATTACTATGCTTAATCAGTAAAATTGCCTTTTGCTTTTTTAATAGATCTGCCAAAAAAGCTGAGGCAGAGGAAAACCAGCGCAGCTACAAACAGAAAAAGAAACGAAGGAGGATAAAGGTTCAAGAGGATTCATCCAGTGAAAATGAGAATAAGGTGCTCTCTCATGTTTTGAAATAATAAATAGGAATTTCCTGATTCTTCTGCTCAGGGTATCTCAAACACCTCTGCATAAAGTACAGTAAAAAATTAAAGCTTTTCTCAGTGTTAGTTCAGGATGAAATTTGTAAAATGTCACCATTGTGGAGGTAAAACATTATGTTTGAACTAAAACTTTCCCTGTCTAGATCTTGATAAAAATGCATGATATTGAAGGAAATGGAATTTTTAATCTAAATGTGGATGAGACAAATTACAGATGAAGGCTTTGGTAGTGTTGGGGTTTCTTTTCCTGTGTGGTGTAAGTAGGGGCTGATCTGATTTACCACCAGTATAACAGCAAAAAAAGTGCTTTATTAATAATTATTATTAGCTACTATCAAATGATAACAGTGCCTTCAGTACTGCCTTTGCACAGCTGGGCTTATCTTTAATACCTCAGAATACTTTACAGTTAAGGTGGCACTTCTTTTGTCAGACTTTTAAAAAAGGTATTTTTTTCTCATTAGCTGAACTTCACCTGTGTGTGTACGAATTTCTGGGAGCTTGTCTAAGAAAGAAGGGTCTCATGGTCTGTGCCATAATTTTCTTGCTAATGTGTATTTCACTTCATTTCTAACAGAGTAACTCTGAGAACGAGGACAATGATGACTCCAAATCCCCTGGAAAGGGCAGGAAGAAGATCAGGAAGATTATTAAAGATGACAAGCTTAGAACAGAAACACAAAATGCTCTCAAAGAAGAAGAAGAAAGAAGAAAACGTATTGCAGAGAGAGAACGGGAGAGGGAGAAATTGAGAGAGGTATGGACTGGTTTCTGTGTAAATTTCTGTGAATTCCTGATGATGTTTAACTTCAACCTCAATGTAATTTGATGAGTAATTTTGGAGAATCCCTCACGTGCAGCCTTACAAGCCCCAAGTTTTGTCTGCAGTTTGACCTTGGTAAGTTTTATTTGACTGCTGTGACCTCAGAAAGTTGTCTCAGCTCCCTGCTGCTTCATTCAGTGCCAAAGTTGTGATGCAGTGAAGAATTGAAGATTTCTCCTTAGTAAATAAATTATTGCTTCCAGTTCTGGTAAATCTGCAGTGTCTCAGATGCTGGGTATTACTCCTGTGAGAATATTCCTCTGATGCATTTTCTGTTTCAGGTGATAGAGATTGAAGATGCCTCACCTCTGAAATGCCCCATCACAACCAAGCTGGTTTTAGATGAAGATGAAGAAACCAAAGAACCATTAGTGCAGGTCCACAGGAGTATAGTGACCAGACTGAAACCACACCAAGTAGATGGTAAGGAAAGAGTTTAAAGGAAAAAAAATTTTTTTTTCACTCCAGGGGCACAGCAGCTTATGCAGACAGAATTTGAATAATAAAAAACTCCTTCTGGTAAAACCAGAATGTGTCTTCTCATCTCCCTGTCCCCAGGATCAGGCAATCTGCATCCTCACAGGAATATTTTCCAACCCAGTTGCCACATCTTCAGTGAAGCTGTGAATATAATCAAGTTCAAGGCAAAGATCATCCCACATCCACCCCACTGGACTGAAATGAATCAATAATTATCCTGACAGCTGCTTTCCTAAGAGTTACCATGATTTCAGTGATCCCAGCTGCTCTTATTGGGTGAACTTTAATAAACTGAATGTTTAATCAGAAAACTTTCAATAATTTTCTTCAGGTGTTCAGTTCATGTGGGATTGCTGTTGTGAATCTGTAAAAAAAACCAAGACATCTCCTGGCTCTGGCTGCATTCTTGCTCACTGCATGGGCCTGGGGAAAACATTACAGGTAAGAAACACAAATTATTTCCAAGTGCTCTGTAGTTCTCTTGCAACTCAGAACAAGAAAATAAATACAGCTAGCAGGGGAGAGGCTCCAGGAACCTGTTTCTAAAACTGTGGAATAATCTTAACCAGGTTGTGATTTTCTGTCCTCATTCATTTTTTCTCTTAAATAATTTATTTTCTTGACTGTTTTACAATTAATTTACTGCTGATGAAGTACAGGTTGATCAGATTTGGTTGGGTTTTATTTTTAATGCCAGACCTTGTGTAAAGTCAGGTGCTGGTGGGTTTGTGGGGATTTTTTGAGTGGCACAGAGCTGAGGATGATGAGAGAACTGAGGTCACTCATGGAATGACCAGTTCAGACAAACCCAGGCTGAGCTGTGCTTGGGGCTGGTGCACAGCAGGATTTTATCTCCAGCTCCAGCATGTCTGAAAATGTGCTTTATTTAGGAAAATGGGGGTGGCAGATACAGTATTTTGACAGTCTGCAATTCTACAGAACATTTCCAAAATCACCTTTGAAAGGTGTATTTTTATATACTTGATCCTAGCTTAGCTGCTGTGGTTCTTGAGGAGTTAATCACACCTTTTAGTGGAGATCTGCAGTGCTTTGCAGAACTGTTGTGTGGGGGACTTTTTCCACCTACACTTTACACACCATGTAGTCTGATGAAATACTTAGAGCAGAAGGTGTTTTCATGGTGATCCAGATGTGTTAATGACAGTAATTTTGGCTGTAACTTCTTGATCAATCAAAGACAGCCATAGTTAGAAACATATAATAGTACAAATGATTTTGAAGGCTGGTGTATGAAGCTGGGCTGGTTTTTTTTCCATATGTGTCCATTTGCCAGTCACTGCTGTGCTCTGTGATTGTTGCCATTTGTTTTTAGCTCTTAAAGAGCTGAAGCAGCCATGAATTCTGGCAGACTCTGCCAGCTGCAGGGCAGGATGTCAGTGGAAATCAGGGACTGGGGACTTGCTGCCCATGACTGTGGTCATGAGACTTCCTGGGTAGTTTTATCTTACACAGAACCACCAGCAAATCCTTTTGTTTTAAAAGCACTTTGCTGCCCAGTGTTCCAGGCACAGGTGTCTGACCCGGCTGCTGTCCCTGCTCGGGATGGTTCAGGGCAGCCGCGGCTCAAAGGACGAGTCTGGATCCTTGACATTTCGCTCTTCAGATTGTTTATTATTTCTTCAGATTGTTTATTATTTCTTCAGATTGTTTATTATTTCTTCAGAATGTTTATTATTTCTTATCTTACAAAGTTTTCCTCTCTGCCAGCCGGGATCTGACCCACAAGGCAGCCAAGGGCACTCTGACCACCCCCGGGGCGGTCGTGTCTTTTATAACAAAAACTCTGTACATCATATTTACCTTTTATCCCCAATACCTTTCACCCTTGTTAACAAGTGCACCCTCACCACAAACCAATCCCCAAGTGCCAGCATCACAGCAGAAGATGGAGGCCAAGAAGAAGAAGGAGAAAGGCTGGACACACCCAGTTCCCTCCATCTTGCCTCCTGAACCCCCATACCAAAAACTCTGAAATCTACTTTTCCACCCTGTGATAACTTCACTAATATTCTACTTAAACTCTTGTGGCTTGCTGATCTTCATAGAAGGTTGGTAATTTGCTCCACGGGTCATAATCAAACCCACAGGGGCATTTTGGGCTCTGTGCCAGGGTCTCTTGCTTAGGACAGCCAGAGGGATGTCCTGGGTCCTGACACACAGTGATGCAGTTTAGAATCCCTGTGTTAAATCAGAGTTGCCAAGATTTGATGCAGAGAGAACTTGTGCTGTTGTACATCCCAAGTCCAAGTGGGAGAGCTGGAGCTGCCATGGGATCTCTGACTCTCCTCTAGTCCTGTTTTGTTTGCTGCTGCTCAGAACAGGCAGCCCAGAGTGACACCACAAGGTTTTGGGGTTTTTGGTTTTTCCCAGCCTCAAGGAGGTTTTGTCATCCTCAGCACACAGCCAGGCTGGCTGCAGGGTGAGTCCTTGGAAAGCACTGCCACAGCCTGCTGCTGAGAGAATTTGCCTTGAAATACCTTGAAAAAAGTGGGAGAAACTGCTTTCAGACTGAAGTGCACTTTAAAGAAACTTAACTGTGAATTTATTTTGTGTTTGGGATGAATGTTGGGAGAAGGCTTAAAAACGACCTGATGGGAGTGTTTAATTTATGAAAATGATTGGTGAAATGTGAAGGGAGGGTTTTCTGTGAAATCATTCAGCAGTTCAGTATGTGAAGGATGTGTGCAGCCATGGAACACAGAGTAAGGAATGCATAAATTCCAAATACACCTGCATGAAAATGTAACCAAAAATTTAATTTGTTAAACCAAAATGTATATTTAAACAAGGTTGTTGTTGGTAATTTAATTACATAATTGAATGGATAACATTTATCTTTCTTTCCTGGTATTTATTTGGTGTTCTACCTGTTTTTTCTCTTGCAGGTAGTAAGTTTTCTCCACACAGTCTTGCTATGTGACAAACTGGATTTTCGGACAGGTCTGGTCGTGTGTCCACTCAACACTGCCTTGAACTGGCTGAATGAGTTTGAAAAATGGCAAGAAGGTTTAGAAGATGAGGAGAAACTAGAGGTAAGAGGCTTGAAAAGAGTTCTTCATGAAATGACTGGATGATTTGCAAAATTGGGAAGCTCCACCACTTAAAATAAAGGCTAAGAAATGTGCTTTAACTATGTGAAAAATCTCCTTGCATTAATACATCAGAAGTATTAAAAATTAACCACTATTGAATATTTTAAGTGGAATTAAAGGGTTTTTTTTCCTCTTTGGAAGGTCTATGAGCTGGCAACTGTGAAAAGGCCCCAGGAGAGGAGCTACATGCTGCAGCACTGGCAGGATGAGGGAGGTGTGATGATCATTGGCTACGAGATGTATCGAAACCTGGCACAAGGCAGGAATGTGAAGAGTAGAAAACTTAAAGAAATATTTAATAAAGCTTTAGTCGACCCAGGTAAGTGAAAATTTATACAGCTTGTATAGTTTGGACTTCCAGGTTTATATATGTGAGCAAAGAAAATAAATGGTGTTGGTAAGATTGATCAGATTTTCTTTGCTGAGTTACAGAAATTTGTTGAGAATCTCCCCCATCTGTTTTTGTAAATAGATTTCTGTAACAGTCTTTTCTATTAAATCAAAAACAAGGAACATTTTCTAGAAACTTTTCCTGTTAAGTATTTTTATTTGCTGGCTTTGCTTCCTTTGCAAAGTAATTTGAGGTTTTTGTTGGGGACCCAAGGCTGTTTTAATCTGTTTATTTGTTACAACCACAAACTGTTTTGTCCTTGATGGAAATCTACCACTAAGGGGGCAACTGCACATGAAAATAGTAGACAATGTCCCTTAGAAGTGTGAAAAAACAACTGTTAATGAAGTGCTAATTAAGGGAATAAATAATAATAATAAACTGCAGATAAAGCAGCTAATTATTTTTTCAGTCTTGGGAAACAGATGTCTGGGTTGAGCTGAGCTGAACTTAGCAAATTTATGTCAACATGTTTGGAAGGACTTGAAAATATTCCAAGTTAATCTAACTGATTTCTCAGGTGGTGCCCAAAAAGGACTAAACATTTTAGGATTAGGATGGTTCATCAAAATAGCAAAATTTCCCTACAAATTCTGAACTGGCAACTGATACCTACAAAATATGTAGGGTTATGCAGAATGTCTTAAAAACTGGTTTTAAAAGGTTTTACAACTTTGCTGTTGGTATTTCTCCTTGAGAATGCAGGTATGGAGGGCAGAGTAAGTGGAGCTGGGTTTTCTTGGGTTTTAATTTTCTGATGGATTTTACATTGACAGTGTGTGATTGATTTTCTTTTTTTCCCTCTTTCTGATTGGTAATTGTACTTGCTGAGCTTGATTTTGTGAAGTTTCCTGCTAAAGTAGGGCTGGGAATTCTGTTCTAATAGACCAAAGAGTGTATTCTAAGGGGAAAATACCTTCATGAATTTTGGCATTGGCCAAGTGGAATTGCCATCTCCAGCTCTGCAGAAATGCTGTTGGAGCAGCTAAAACATTAATTAATTTTCTGCCAGCTTGACTAAGTCATACAATGGCTGTAGAGTCAGGGAAGCTCCACTTCAGCAGCTGGTGAATTATTTTAACTGGTTTTGTTGATATATAATGTGTTTTTTCCACACACATTATTTAAGCAGTGAAGGAAATGCATTTCTTGCCAATGGGTTTTTTGACTCCTCCTACCTAAGTTGTAATTATTAAGAACAAAAAACCCAAAACCCAACAACAAACCAAAAAAAGGGGAGGGAGCCCTGTTCTGTCAGTGCTATTCTGTATCTGATTTTCTCAGGATATTCCATTTATTGGGATTATTGTCAAGGAAGTGAAAACTAAGGGAGAGAAGATGTGAATGGCTGTCTCAAAGTACTGGTGACAGGACAGTAATTCTGTATTTAGTGGGTCTTGTTCTGGTACAGAACAAGATGAAATAAAATGTTATGCAAGAATTGATTTTTGTGGGGTTTTTTTCCTGGTGGAAAATGTAAGGAAGGACAAACAAAAGGGTTGTTGCTGTGTCTTTGCAGCAGCATTGTCCCTTCATGGATTTGTGTTTGTGTAAGCCCAGAAGTGCTGGGCTGTGGGGTGTGAGGAGCACACAGTGACTGCTGGAACCTTCCATGGTTTCACATCCTGCTGTGCTCTGCTCTCCCTCCAGAGCCCTTCAGGCACTGGGACAGGGCAGTGTTGGGGCTCAGCTCATGGCTTTGTTGAGTTTGGAGGCTGCAGCTCACTGACCCTCAGAGATTTGGGATAATTCCAGATGAACATGGAGCCTCCTGTTGTGTTCTCTTCTAGGGCTGGTTGATAGAGTGCAATCAGACCATTGGGAAAGCCAGCCTTGAAATAACTCCTTCATTATTTTTGTAGAATCATGGAAAGTTCAAGGTTGGAAAAGACCTCCAGGGTGGAGTGCAGACTCACCATGCCCCCTAAACTGTGCCATCATCTTCCATGTCTGCTCATTTCTGACTCCCCCACCTCCCTGGGCAGTTCCTTCCATGCTTAGCCACCCTTTCAGTGGAGAAATGTCCCAGTATCCAGCCTGAGCCTCTCCTGGCACAACTTGAGGGCATTTCATGTTGCCTCATCCCTTTCTCCATTTTAACTAATTGCAGGAGGACAGAAGTGTCAGTGTGTTGTTACCCATTGGTTTTTGGAGCCATTTGGATTGGCTGGGTGTGCATTGGAAGATTCTCATTTGTTTCTTGCTCTCCTGGTGGGTCAGCATGGACATGGAAGGAGAAAACCATGTGCTGGCTTCTGCTGGGACTGGAAACAGGGAAACCTTGGCCCCTGAATGGGAGCACTTCCCATTCAAAAAGCTGCAAATTTGGGATTTGAGTGTTAATTTAATGAGATGTGTCTGGTGAATACTGCTGGGGTAGTACAGGAGAAGCTTGTGCACTATCAAGGGGAGCAGAGGGGGAAGGTTTAGCCAAAGTTTATGGGTGGAGAAGTGATTTCATTAATTAACCAGCTCAGCTATGTGGAAGAATGGCAGGATTTTATACACACACAGGGTTTCCAGGCTGCCTTGTGCCACTGCTGAAGGCCTGCTGGGTATTGATCATTGCTGTGCTCTGCTTGAAGATCTTGAGTCACTTTATTTTTTTTTACTTGTTGCTACTAACAAAAATTCTGGTACTGTTTAACTTGGAGACTTCTCTTTAATTGGCAGTTGTATAAAGTTCTTGTGGACTTCAGAGGATCAGGAGAACTGTATATATCTATATATATCTATCTTTTATGTATTTCAGTATGTTAACCTGTGCAGGTACAGTAAGAAGGGTGAGAAGGTGAAGACTTTGAGGAAGGATTGCATGGGTAGGGCTTTTTAGCCTAGGAAGAAAACAACTAAAATTTTCTGGACAAATTTTCCACGTTTAAGAGCTGATTAATGAAAGGAGTGTTGTCAGTTGGTTTTGACATGATCAGGAGAAGGGAAAGGGCAGAATTTATTCAGATTTGTAGCAGATTGGGTGTTACTGCACAGTGTTTTAGCAGCAGAGAGGCTGTGGAGTTCCCCACTTCTGTCAGGTCTGCCCCTTTCTCACAACCCTAATCTCAGATGGAGAAAATGACCTAAATGATCCCCTGAGGTCCCTTTAGGCTTTACATTCCTTTCTCATATTTTGAGGAATGTTCTGTCCATAATGATTTGCATTTGTGTTTTGAAAGAACAAGGGAAAAACCCCACAAATGGATGAAAATCTCTGCTGCTGAACTGTAGCCAAGATGTTGGTTCAAGATAGGAACTGCTGCCAAACAAACCATGAATAATTGTACTGAGATTGGGGTTTTTCAGATTTTTACTGTCATTCACTTACTCTAAACAACAGGTTTTGAGGTGTTTTTTAACTTAATTTCTTTACCTTCATGTGAATGAATCACAGTTTTTAATGAAATGAGGATTAAAGAATGGATCTGTCACTGCTAGAGATGGTTAAAATTAAAGAAGGCTTTGTGTGTAGCCACTCAATGGTTTTCATACTGTCAAAACTGGGAAAGTACAAAAGGCATGAAATAAAATGGGGAAATGTTCCTGTGACAGTGGGAAATTCAGAAATCATTGGCTGGCACAAGCCTGAGTGCATTTGGAATTCATATGTGGATTTTCATAATTGTCTTCTAGACTTGTTTTAAAAGTTTGGGGTTTGTTTTGTTTGGGATTTTTGCTTGGAAAGAAATATCTTCTTGATTCCTTTCTCTTCACATGTGAGATTCAAATCACTTTTAAATCACCTTAAATGGCATGATTAAGGTGACTGGCACTGGTGTGTGTAGTCAGAGGTGTAATCAATTCTCTGCTGTTGATCACTGCCCTAGAATTAATTTTATTCTTTAGAAGGCAGTTTGAATTTAGTCTGAGACAAAATATTCTCAGTAAATGATAAAAGATTAAACTGTCCTTGCTGACAAACCCTCCTTTGCTCCTCAAATATTGGCCTTTTTACCTCTGCATTGCTGAGCCCAACTGGTGGCTTTTCTCCAAGGTGCAGCAAATTGTCATGAGCTGCTTTCAGACTTGAGAGTGCTGGAACTGAGGTCAGGTTTAGAGCTGGTAAAACATTTATTCTCAGTTACTACTTGGATCCTAGAATATCTTTTACTTCATTTTCAAGGAAAGAAATTCCAGAAATTGTGCTAAGTCTGAAAACAATTAAGAGCAAGTCTGTTCTGCCAAGTTGGGTATTATTTATCTTATTATTAGAGTTGCTTTGCATGCTGTGGGAATGTGTTGTGGTTTTGACATTCCTTGTGCAGCTCACTTAAACCAGACTGATATTTTATCTCCTGGAAGAAAGCTGAGGACATTCCTGAGGTGACTTTCAGCTGCAAGGTGGCAATTCACTTGTCTGTAATTCAGATCAAATCTGGTTGTGTTTTTTATTATCTAGAGCTTCTGATTGCACTCTGTCCCCCTAGTGTTATTCCTGCCTTAATGAAAATGTTCAGGTTACCTGGTTTTTGGGTGTTTTGGGATTGCCCAAGTGTCAGTAGATGGCAGCCTAAAGCTGGAGAGAAGGAAGTTTCACTGAGTTTTGACAGGATGGATGGAGGTGCAGCCATGCACACCCAGCAGCAGGAATAGACCATTTTATCAGGAATATGCTGCAAAGCTGAGTTTAATCCTTGCCATGAAGGCTTTACAAGCAACAGCCTTGATTTTACCAGAATGACTCCTCTGAATGGTTGTGCAAAGGCTGAGAGCCCAATCAGTGCTAAAAAATCTCACCAAAAAACACACCAAAAAATTTAAAAAACTCCAAAGCAACATTGATGTAAAATAAATTTTGGATCCTTCAGGCTGACAGGTTCTTTGTGGCAATGAAATATTGTGGAGAGATTTAATATTGTTTCTTTCCAGGTCCTGATTTCGTGGTGTGTGATGAGGGACACATATTGAAAAATGAAGCATCTGCTGTCTCCAAGGCAATGAATTCTATTAAATCTAGGAGAAGAATAATTCTGACAGGAACACCACTGCAGAATAATCTTATAGAATGTGAGTAGTTGTCTTTTATTTCCTTCAGTGAACTTTTGCCTGTCAGCCATAGAAGATACATGTGGTGGTGTTTGCAGGGGTCCCAGGATGAGGCAAGAGATGAGAATCTTGACTCCATGTTTCAGAAGGCTGATTTATTATTTTATTCTATATATTATAGTAAAATAATATATTAAAACTGTACTAAAAGAATGGAAGAGGATTTCATCAGAAGACTAGCAAAGAATAGAAAGGAAATGGAATGATAATAAAATCTTGTGACTGACCAGATAGTCCAATACAGCTGACTGTGATTGGCCATTAATTACAAACAACCACACGAGACCAATCACAGATGCACCTGTTGCATTCCACAACAGCAGATAATCATTGTTTACATTTTGTTCCTGAGGCCTCTCAGGAGAAAAAATCCTAAGGAAAGGATTTTCCATAAAACAAGTCTGTGACAGATACATTTAGTTTGATTGGAAGAAAGGGATTTGAAGCAGTGCAGCTGCCTGCTAAGCTTCTAAAATCCACTGAGACCTGTATTTAGCTGTGACACATTCCTTTTCTGTTTGCATGAATCCCAACACTGTGTTTTCCATTTGGAACATTCAAGTGTGACTGTTTCTCCTAGATCACTGCATGGTGAACTTCATCAAGGAGAACCTGCTGGGCTCCATTAAGGAGTTCCGGAACCGGTTCATCAACCCCATCCAGAACGGGCAGTGCGCCGACTCCACGCCCGTGGACGTGCGCGTGATGAAGAAACGAGCTCACATCCTCTACGAGATGCTGGCTGGCTGTGTCCAGGTGACAGCACTTTGTTCCTAACCCATCATTTCCCTCCAAGGAAGGAGAGGAGTTCATTTGTCTCACTCTGACATCACCCAAGTCCTGTAAACTTCTGATTTGAGAGCTTCATAAATCTTTTAACTTAAATATTTTCACTATTTTACAGGATATTTGCAGGAAAAAAAATCTCACAATATTTTGCAGGATTGTTAGCCCCCTGCATTATTTATGACTAGAAAACTTCATAATTTTTCTCCAAATGTCAATGTATTCTAAAATACAAATGTATTCTAAAATACAAATATCTTTTAACTTAAATATTTTCACTATTTTACAGGATATTTGCAGGAAAAAAAAAATCTCACAATATTTTGCAGGATTGTTAGCCCCCTGCATTATTTATGACTAGAAAACTTCATAATTTTTCTCCAAATGTCAATGTATTCTAAAATACAAATATTAGAGGGTGCAGCTATTTCTTGCTAGGAGACAAGAACATTTTTTGGTAGAGCAGGACATTAGTTGCTCTGAAATATTCCATTTTAATTCCATATGCACATTTAAGAACTGTCCTAAGTCTGCACAGAGAGTTGCTAGTCCTAATTTGTCAGTTATTTCTGAACATGTATTTTTTCTGATCTGCAAGAACCAAAATGACCGAAAACAAGACAGAAGGAAAATTATTCAGGAATAGTTTGTCAGTTATTTCTGAATATGTATTTTTTCTGATCTGTAAGAACCAGAACAGCTGAAAACAAGAGCGAAGGAAAATTATTCAGGTTCAAAAGGGTGAAGAGCTTGTTACTTTATAGACCTTAGATAAAACAGGCTTTGGGTGGAGCTCACATGGATTTCTCCAGCCCTGTGCAGAGCAGATGCTGTCCATAGAGAGTGGAGAGACTGAGTAGTGTCAGAGTCAGAAAAAACCCAAAGAGAAGTGAAATCTGGTTTTAGTATTCTTAAAAAAAGCCCCAAAAGTGGTTCCCAGAGCAGCACCTGGAGTTGCAGTGAACTTTGCAAGGACTTGGAACTGGGTGTGGGCTTAGCAGGTCATGGCCTTTGGCCTGGGAAGCTCCTGAGTGGGACAGGTGGGTTCCTGCTGCAGGCCCTGTATAAATTGTATTTCCTGGGCTGATTGTCCCCCTCTGGGGCTGCAAGCACCAGGGTCAGCATCCCTGATCCCACAGTGCTTTGTCCTTTGGGATGCCCCAGGTGCTCCTGAAGCTCTCAGGAGTCCCTGCCCTGTTTCTGTGACTGAAGCAGTGTCTGTGCCCTTGCAGAGGAAGGATTACACAGCCTTAACCAAGTTCCTGCCCCCCAAGTACGAGTACGTGCTGGAGGTGAGGATGACCCCCATCCAGTGCAAGCTCTACCAGTATTACCTGGATCATCTGACAGGTATGTGCCTGCAGCTCTGATGGCATTTAATTATCATTTAATAATTTTAGAATTAAAATCAACTTTCTGAACTTTGTTCTGTGCACTAAAGTGCTTGGACAACAACAAAAAAAAGGGGTTTTTTTGTAGTAGAATACTACAGCATTACAGGTCGTTAAAGGCAGCTCAGATTTAGGTTCATTGAGACCTAAATGCAAATGTTATTTTGTGTTTTCCACCTTGGGCTGCTTTTACAAAACCTAAATAGACAAATCTGTCTTTTTAAGAGGATTTGTGTACATTCCTGTACTGGGGAGCAATGTGCTTTTATGTAAAAAATATAATCATGTTTCTCATTATCAAGAAAAAGGAGAAAATCTAATTTTGACAACTTTAAGTGGGAGAAAAAATGGCTGTGAGTGAGTAATTTGAGCCCTTTTACAAGAGATGTTGCAGTATGATGTGCAGCTGGAAAGAACACTCAGATGTGCTCTGCTGGGCTCTTCAAAGGGGAGCAGAGTGTGGCAAACTCACTTCAGGGCTCACTCTAAAACCTGAACTTTATTGTCAGGTGTAGGTGGTGGCAATGAAGGTGGAAGAGGCAAAGCTGGAGCTAAACTGTTCCAGGATTTCCAGATGTTGAGCAGAATCTGGACTCACCCTTGGTGTTTGCAGCTGGACTATATTAGCAAAGAAAATAAGGTAAATTAGATATATCAAAATACTCTCACTTGAGAACTTTCCAAACAAGCTCTGCCAAACTCAAGGTAAAGTTTCGTCAAATTAATGGAAATCTTTGTTGCTGTGGGGTCATTTTGCTGCTGGTTTTGTCATATTTTTCTTGCTGGGTATGTTGTCATTCTTAAAACATTTTGCAAGGCCAGGCCTTTGTAGAACTTAGCATTGTTTAAATGAAGAGTGAGCAGATGGCTGAAGGTTTAATAAAAGCTTCTGGGTGAACATGGGTAATAATTTCTGTTTTTTCTCTTTTGAGGGCTATTTTGATGAAGACAGCATGGATGACTTCATAGCCTCAGATTCAGATGAAACTTCCATGAGCTTAAGTTCTGATGATTATACAAAGTAATTGACCTTTTATTTCGTTTGTTGGTGTTGTTGTTTTCCTTATAGAACTGATTTCTATAAAGTGAATGTTCATTTTGTATTTTATGTGTCTGTTAAAATATGTTTTCTTTTAGTGGGATTAAAAAAAAACTAATGGGGTGTTTAATGTTGCTTTTTAGGAAAAAAAAATCCAAGGGGAAAAAGGTGACAAAGGAGTGTAGCTCCAGTGGAAGTGGCAGTGATAATGATGTTGAAGTCATTAAAGTCTGGAATTCAAGATCTCGTGGAGGTGGGGAAGGAAATGTAGAAGATCTTACAACCAACCCAGCATCAACAAAGTCAGATGAAGGTGAGGATAACACAGAGTGCTGAAAATGTGAGGCAGCTTCGTTCTGCAAAAGGCAATTTGAGAGGGCTCCCAGGAATTCTGCTGTGTGGCAGAATGGCAGATTCCTCAATTCACAGTTACAGCTCCTGCTCCTTCTAATTGTGTATTTATCCTGGAAAAACAAGAGGCATCCCCTTAGGACTCAGGGGTTTTGAGGCAGGGAGGCTGCACAGTGAAATTTAAAAATTTAGAAGTACAAAATTATATAACCTGGAAGATTAATGGAAAGATTAGGAAATACATGTCATAGTTTGTTGCATCTGGAATTTGAATTGGATGCTGAGCAAGCAGATCCAGTGCAGCAGGAGCACAAGACCTCTTTAAAGTTGTTATTCAAACTTCTTACAGCTGCACTCTTAATTTTTGGGGTTTTTTTTTTTTCCTATAATAACCTAACTTTTGTCTTGTATCTGGTATCACAGAGATAATTTTATGTTATTTCATGTGTGTCTCATCTTTTTCCCTAAGTAATTTAAATTTTTTTGAGAGGGTTCAGGTGAGAAATTTTTGTTGCCCCCATTCCAGTGACAACATCTTGTAAATGTGTGAGGGGTGGAGGGTGTTGTATGTAAAGCATTTACACACAGAGATTAAATGTGTTAAAGGAATTACACTATGGGCAGGCTGAGTTTCTGTCTCTGCATCCCTTAAATATTTAACTCTTGTAATTGCTTATATTGCAAATGCTGTTTTTTCTTTATCTCTTTAACTCTTTTCATGCCAGTTGTCTGATAATGAGGGAACAATTCAGAGCATTTAAATGAAGACCATGTTCTCATGTTAATTTCTTTTTCTTTGATTTTCTTTTTAATAGGCAAAGCTACATCCTCTTCCAATCCTGGTAGCCCAGCTCCAGACTGGTACAAAGATTTTGTCACTGATGCAGATGCTGAGGTGTTGGAACATTCTGGGAAGATGGTGCTGCTCTTTGAAATCCTCCGGATGGCAGAGGAGCTGGGAGACAAAGTGTAAGTTCTGGACATGTCATTGAGGACTTCAGGAATATATTATATTGTAGTCATATATATTTATAATATATATGGAAGGGTTCCCCATCCATCCACTCTTCATTCTGCTGTTTTCTGAAGCAGACAATCATGGTACACTCATTTTTGTCAGGGATCTTCTCTCACCTGCACGTGCCCCACTGAAATCTTGCTCTCTTTGTCTCAAAGGTCATTTCAGAGGGAGGAGGGAACAAAAATGAAGCAGTGCAACAATTAAAACAACTCCAGAGATGAATTCTGTGTTTCCCTGTTTCTTTTTTCAGCCTAGTGTTCAGCCAGTCCCTGATATCTCTGGATTTGATAGAGGATTTCCTGGAGCTGGCTAACAGGGAGAAGTCTGACAGAGATCAGCCTCCCATCTACAAAGGTGAGTGTGTCCTCCAACAGCTGCAGTGCTCAGGGCTCTTTCCCAAGCCTTTGTTCAGTGCCCGTGGAGTGGTTTGAAATCAGAGTTTCCATGAGGATGTTTCATGCTCTGAGCTGCCCCTGAGGCTCCCAGGGTTACTGGGCTCCCATTGGGAACTCTCTGATTTCACTCTCTGCCATCCAGGCTAAGCAGATTAAATGTTCACATCTGAGAGAAGGCATTTTGTTAAATTCTGCTCACAAAATGATGTTAAATTGTGGTGTATGGCAAATCCTGATCCTTCCTCCTGGGAGACAGAGAGTGAAGGGCAATGAGGCAGCTTTAAAGCAGTGTGTAAAAGGTGGAAAATGGGAATTTAGGCTTTATGTGCACAGCAGCAGGTTGGCTTCTGGGTTTCATAGGGAGCAAATATTGAATCAGTTATTATCCTAGTGATGCTCAAATGGCATGGAATGCCTCACTGAGATTTCCCAGAGCTCTTGAGGGTGCTGTTCCTCCTTTCCCAGAGTTTCATTCCCAGGATATGTGGATTGAAGAATTCCTTCAAGTCTGCCCTTCCTTCCCAGTCTGTCACCAACTCTTCCACGTGTTTGCACTTGAGATAAGGGACAAGTGATGGTGACTGCACATCTCCAGGATGTCTCTCACTGATTTATTGTTCCTGCTTGCTATTCTGAATTTTGTCATCTCAGACATTACAAGGTGTCTTTTTGAGGAATTGTGCCTTTATTCTGAGATTTTTGAGAGGTTGGGGCTTTCATGTGTGGTAGCTCTGGCCAGCAAAATTAAATCATGGCAAGGTTCAGCTTTCCTTACAACTCACCAGTCTGCCTCTCTCAATGGATTTAATTGAGCAGTATTGCCCCCAAAACCATTATTTTATTTATGATTGATGGCTCAGGATTATTAACTTTGTACAAATACCTTGATGGCCAGAGAAGATGGAAGATTACTGAGAGAAGAAAATCCTCCATCAGCTGTAGTTATTTTTTCCCCCAATCTGACAAGAAGCTGCTGTAACTCTCAGGGTCATCAAACCCAAAGATTTTGCTGGATTTCAGTTCCAAAATGAGTTTGACCTTTGAAATCTCCTTTGGAGCATTGACTTCTGAGTGCTGGTTGTGTGAGAGACTGACACTGATGCTGAAATGTGAACCTGCCTGGATCCACTGGAAAAGTGCAATTACAGCACCTAAAGATGAGGTGTAACAGCATCTTTGGGACTTCTAAAATTAACTTTGGCTCCAAGTTAAGGCATTGCTCTGCAAATTTATAAACACAGCTAGAAAGTGTGAAAAATAAGAGGACTTCCCCCCACAAAAAAAAGCTCAGCTATTTTCAAAAATTAAATTTAAATTGAAATTTAGAACTATTTTTTTGATTATAAATTTCTGTCTTTAAATTCCAGTTGGTTAGCAGTCTGGTTATTTACACCATCAGCATTTTCATAACTTGGCTGTTGCATTTGCAGGTGAAGGAAAATGGTTCAGAAATATTGATTATTATCGCTTGGATGGCTCCACCACAGCTCAGTCCAGAAAGAAATGGGCTGAGGAGTTTAATGATGAAACTAATGTGAGGTGAGATCTCCCCTGAGATTTATATGCTTTATTTTCCCCTTTTTCTTTCTTTTATTCCCTAGTTATTATTACTTTTATCAGCTTAATGACCTCAGGACCAGGTAAATGGTGACCAGAACTCACACAGAAAACCTGCAGGAATGTGTCACTGACTTCAGATTTTCTTTGCTGTTTTCATTGTCCAATTGTACAGTTTTTAGATTGTAACCAATTTAAATCAGAGACAGTGTTTTTATTGCAAGCACTGATAGGATACAAGGACCTGGGAAGGCTGTGCAGTCCCTGGGCCACTCAGGAGCAAATGAATTCTTTCAGCTGCCCCCAGATCTGGCTCCCAGCCCTCCTCTGCTCCTCCAAAATGGGACTTCCAAGTCTGATTTAGATAGAGAGGTACAGACTTGTATTTGAATGTTGTTAAGGAGCTTCACCTTCCTAGATTTGTTCAAAAAATAAAGTATGTAATCATGGTGCAGTCATTTATAATGTGCAGGGAAAAAAAGTTAAATTAAGAAGTGAGCTAATCCAGTGTTAATACTTTTAAATAGTTTATTCTGACAGGTGTCTGTCAGGAACTGGTTCCAAGTTGAACCTAAGGGAGATTTTTCTGAATCTCAGAAAATGCAGATATATCAAAGAGACAGTGTCATTGGAGAGTTACCCTGAAAGTTTGCAGGCCAGGAAAGAGTTTCTATGGCATGGAATCTGCCTGTTTAAAATTATGGTTTAATTTGATATAACTAATTTTGTTAGAGCTTGAAAATGCAAACCCCAAAGTTTTTTTCTTCCCCACCAGTTTTCCTTAACAGCTCATTTGCAGAAGGCCTTGATGTATATTTTTGGGAGTGTATGTTGTCCTTGTAAAATCTTCATCTGTTTTATGCTTAATACATGATTTTAATGAAGTTTTAAGATTTATTTCAGTTCTTTTCCAAAATGCTCCAATTTTGTCACTCTTCTCTGTTCCAGAGGCCGCTTGTTCATCATTTCCACCAAAGCAGGGTCCCTGGGAATAAACCTGGTGGCTGCTAACAGAGTCATCATCTTTGATGCCTCCTGGAACCCCTCCTATGACATCCAGAGCATCTTCAGGGTGTATCGCTTCGGGCAGAACAAGCCTGTGTTTGTCTACAGGTTTTTGGCTCAGGTACTGTCCTGCTGCACTTTCTGAGCTCTTCCATCCTGTCATGAAATTTGGGAGCTGGGACTGTGGGGACTGTGCCTGTTTGGGCTGTCTTGGGGTCTGTAGTGACCCAGGTTGATCCAGTCATATTCCAGGAAAGGAAAGAGTGGTAAAATAAATGACATTATTTCTGGGATGTAGCATCTGCAGCTCTCTTCAAAGAGAGCAGCAGGCACAACTTCCTAAGGATATTTCCTGACAATCACAGTGAGGAGCCTCAGAGAAAGAGAAAACAATTCCTATCCCTATTCTCTGCTCCTGTTGTTTTGCACATGTGGAATGTGTTAGGGAAATTATTTACCTGAAGGGAGTTCTTAATTCAATTCTAGTGATGGTTGTTTATATTAATTGGCCTGTTAGGTCCAAGCTGTGGTGTCTGTCAGAGACAGTCATGGGTTTTTCAGTAATATTCTTTTAGTATCTCTTTAATATAGTATAGTATAATGCAATATAGTTTTAATAAAGCAATTGTTCAGCATCCTAAATCATAGAGTCAATGCCAATCATTCCCTGCATCAGGAGCTCCCTACACTCCATACTGTGAGTCCCCCTTGTCTGACACTTCATTAACCCAAATTCTGGAATTCCAGCAGTGATTCACATGCCCAGACCAGACTCAGAGCAGGAGTCTCAGCCTTTTTAATTTGCACACCACTAAAATCTCTGACTGGAGCAGTCCCTGCAGAGGATGGGGCTGGTGTTGTTGTTGTTGTTAGGGAATAGCCCTGGCCAGGGCAGCCCCTTCTGCAGACCCTGATGGTCCAAGTGCAGTGAAACCACATGGATACAAGTGAATTTCTATAAAAAGGCATCCAGTCTTACTTGGAAAATCCTATCACACCCTACAGATGTTAAAGATGGGTAGTATATAAAAAATATAAAAATGTATAAAATATATAAATATAAATAAAAATGACTCAGATGGACACTGATCTGTGCTTTATTAATGCCATTGTTTCTCTTGGGAAGTGCCTCTTCAGCCTCTGCTTCCTCAGGTGTGACAGAGGAGCCTGGAGCCCTTTCCCAGGAGCACTTCACCCTGGGTCCAGGCACTCTTTCCATCCCAGCTGAAGCAGATCCTTGTCTGGGACATGTTTCTGTCACAAATGGTTTTTTTTTCAGGCTTCAGTTTATTTTTGTAGTTTTCTCTGTGCACTTTTGAACTGTTGATATCCTTTTTAAATTATGCTGTTCAGAACAGGCTGTGCTGTTCTCGTCCTTCTCAGTCATCTTTTTTTTCAAAAAATAAGTGATTTTCCTTTTTTTCATCAAAGATCTAATTTTTTTTTTGTACACATCTGTGGTGAATTAGGCTTGACTGCCTCCCTTGCCCTCTCCCCTCACCACAGTGATATGGTATCTGTTTTCCTTTGCACAGACTGCTCAAAGCAGCAAAATAAGGTACATGCTGTGAAAATTGCCATTTTTTGCTGCAAATCTTACTTTGGGGAAATGAAGCAAAACTGGATCTCTTAAAAACTAAAAAAAAACTGGATCTCTTAAAAACCACTAAAAGACCAATTTTCTTCCTCTAGTCACCAGCTAGATGACATCTGTCCCATGCACAATTCCTGCTGGGAAGGAGATTATTGCTCAGCAAACAAATGATTTGAAAGTGGCAGAACCACAGTCACAGAAACAAGGCCTAGAGAGCTGCTGGGTGTTACTGGGGTTTTTTGACCCCTGTGAGCATTGCTGTGGGTGTTTGTGTGCAGGGAACCATGGAGGACAAGATCTACGACCGGCAGGTGACGAAGCAGTCGCTGTCCTTCAGGGTGGTGGACCAGCAGCAGGTGGAGAGACACTTCACCATGAACGAGCTCACCGAGCTCTACACCTTCGAGCCTGACCTGCTGGACGACCCCAACTCGGAGAAGAAGAAGAAGAGGGACACCCCCATGCTGCCAAAAGTGAGTGGTGGCCATCAGCAGGGAGTTGGTGCTCTGAAAACAACCCGGGTCTGTTGAAATGTGTCACAGGTTTGTGGTGGAGGTGGAGAGCAGGAAACACAACAAAATCCATAATTAATACAACAAACCCTTAGTGAGCTGGGTGAGGAGTTTCCTCTCAGTGTAATGGGCACTATGAGAGAAGGATACTTTTTAAACCCAACTTTGCTGGGTGAGGAGTTTCCCCTCCATGTAACTGACTCTATGAGAGGAAGATGCTCGTTGAAAGACCCAACTTTGCTGGGTGAGCAGTTTCCTCTCAGTGTAACTGACACTATGAGAGAAGGATACTCATTCAAAGACCCAACTTTGCTGGGTGAGGAGTTTCCTCTCAGTCTAATGGACATTATGAAAGGAAGATCCTCATTCAAAGACCCAACTTTGCTGGGTGAGCAGTTTCCTCTCAGTGTAACCGACACTATGAGAGGAAGATCCTCATTAAAAGACCCAACTTTTAAATCACAACAAACAAAGACACTTTTTCACACATTTGGAATGAATAAAAGTTTTCCTGCATGAAACTGTGGAAAATTCTAATTAGCATCTAAATGGCTGCTGGTGAGCCCCAGCACAAGCTCAGTTTGTGAGAGGTGGCACTGGAGGTAAGAGTCATCTTAATCCATGTTTGCCTTTGCCAGGACTTTTGGGGTTTTAGTTCCCTGTTTAACTTGCTTTAGTAGAGATAAGGTAGAGATAAGAGCTGCACTTAGGTAAGAATAAACTTTATTCTTTATTTTATTCTCCATTATTTTATTCTTTTTCTCCAAGTCAGTTTATATTTAAGGTTAGGCTGTGGGTTTATGTTTCATTTGTAGTCTCTGTGTTTGTGGGCTGCTAAACACTAATTCATCTTTTGGCTGTGGTGGAATTCTCTGTTTCTTGCCATTTGGAACACATCAGGGAGTGGCCTGTAGTTCATGAACTGGTTAAATTTCTGTGGTTTGGTCACTCTGCAGTGTCTGGGCATTATATTATATAATTAATAGTATTTTATATTTTTTTACATTCTTAATTAATGCTTTGTGCATTTGTGCTCCACAGGTTGGAAAAACCTGTGAATTACACCATAACTTGCACTCCTTCATGGAAGATTTCCTTTCTAGTGCACTGATCTCTCTGTAGCATTTACTTTCCACCAGGATTTTAAAAAGACAAATGTCTTTTTTAAAATTCAAGCCACTTTTTCAGTCTCTCTTAATATTTTCATTAAAATTCAAGCCCCTTTTTCAGTCTCTCTTCATATTTTCATTCATCACCACGATTTCATCCTAAAGCTTACAAACCAATTGAGAATCATTATTCTGTCAACAAGCTAAAGAAATGTAAAGAAATCATTATTCTGATGGTTTTTTATGTGTAAGGTGGATTTATTATTTTTTTATTTTAAGATTGAACTAGGTGCATCCCTGTTTCCAAGCTCCCAGCATTAAAGTCAACACAAAACAAAGTTTAGGCAAAGCAAAGCAAAGCCCTGGTTGGATGGAAATGAAAGCCCCTTGGGAGGCTGTGCAGGCTGAGAGGGGCTGGGTTCAGTTCCAGGGCTGCTCCTGCACCTCCAGAGCCTCCTCAGCCCCCTCTGGGCTTTGTGTCCCCCCATCCCTGGGTGACAGCACCAGCACCCCCTGCTCTGCTCCTGCAGGGTGCAAACCCACCCTGGCTGCTCTGGGACGAGCTGGGGATGGAGAAATTCACCAGACAGGGGAAGGGTGGGACAAAGAGCAGCTCACTGATAATTGGTTAATGTAATTAACATTTCAACACTCAGGAACAGACAGCTTTGTGGAGCTGCTGGGACAGAACCCCTGGTCAGGAGTTCCACACTCAGTTCCCAGAGTGGCTGCAGAAATCTGTTTGTTCCTGGGTGCTTTTTTCAGTCATTGTTCAGCTGAGATTATGAAATGCCAGGGTGGGATGGGCTGGGTTCCTGCTTGTGCAGACCTGGAGGGGCTCAGGTTCCTCCTGGACTGTAAATCCTCTCAGGAGTGGGTCAGTGATGGTCTCTCATTAGCAATTTTAGCCTGAATGCTGAGGTGTGTTGGAGCTTCCTTAATGAATGAAGCTCCTGAGGCACAATAATCATGTAAAAAACCCTGTTCAAGAATGACCTGAGGAAAGGAGCTCCTGAGGTGCAGCAGGGACAGTGCTTCACAGTCCTGTGGGGATCTTCATCTTCTGCAGCAGCACCTTGCCACTCAGACAAAAAGGTTTGACTTAAAAAGACTGGAGATGTTGGAGCCAAAGTAGTGCTCAGTGTTTGAGAGCTGTGGAGCTGCTGTTTCTCTATGATAAATGCAGATGTTTCTGTATGATAAATGCAGAGGTTTCTGTATGATAAATGCAGATGTTTCTGTATGATAAATGCAGAGGTTTCTGTATGATAAATGCAGATGTTTCTGTATAATCAATGCAGATGTATTGATGGGTCCTGTCTGTAGTCCAGCCATAGCAAAGGAGAAGCCCCTGGGAACATTCCATTCTTTTTAGGTGCATTTATTGTTGTGGAATCTGGGTGCATTCCTGTGGTTTATTAAGTGACTTCACTGTCATCTCTACAACAGATTGTTAATCCATTGCTCTCCCTCTGAGGAAAACTGCACTTTTCAATGATTTCCCAGTTTTGTTGTGCTGTGCAGTGCTGATAGCTGTGTGGGACAGGGAGGGAGCAGGAGGGGGACAGGGCAGAGCTGCTGAGTGACTCCTCCTTCATTCCCTGCCCTGAGCAGGACACCATCCTGGCAGAGCTGCTGCAGATCAACAAGGAGTACATCGTGGGCTACCACGAGCACGACTCACTGCTGGACCATAAGGAGGAGGAGGAGCTCACTGAAGAAGAGAGGAAGGCAGCCTGGGCAGAATATGAAGCAGAAAAGAAGGTAAAGCTGTTTAATCTGGTTTATGTACATGAAAAGAACCTTTCCAGGTTTAGAGTCCCAATAACCTTTTCAGTTTGTCTTTGGTTAATTGAATATTGTTATAGACCAAGAACTAAATATGTAAAGCAAATATTGACATAGGAGGAATGGAGACACTGTGTCTTTTTTGCTCCTTCAGTGATGGTTCTTTCTGTGTGTTTGCTACTTTAATTACAAATTCCTTTTACACCTGCATTTTTTTTTCTAATTTATGTTAAAACTGAACTGATGTCCTGTGTAACCCCTCTTTTCCCATGTGGGGGTGTCCCTGTCAGGGGCTCTGGGTGACAGTGTCACCTTCCTGAGCTAATGCACACATTGACATAAAACCAATGCTTGTTAATACAACAGAGATCTGTGGAATTGCAGTAAGGTGGAACCCTGGTCCCATTTTGTTGCCCTGTGTTGTATCAGACACAGTTGGTGGTGATTTATCCCCCCTAACAGGGTGTGTGAGGTGCACCAAAGCTCTTTGTGTTCCTAAAACCAAAGCTGTGCCCTTGCCCTTGGCAGGGCCATAAGGAGGTTAATGAGATGCCACCAAGGTTGAAATTCTCAATCAGATTTGTTGGTGTTACCCCAAATGACTTTTTGAATTTCAGTTGGGCCAGGAACCCTCAAAAGCCTTCAACTAAAAGTAGAAGAAGTGGGTGTAAAAATTGCCTTGAGTGAACTGATGAAAAGGTTTGGGGAGAGAAAAGAAATAGGGAGATAAAGAGTAAAATCTGAAGATGCCTGATGAGAAATCCAAATGGGCAATGAGCTTTACATTCCTGCTAATAAATAATGTGTTTTACTTTTTCAGAATTTCATTTCAGGCTGGTCAAACTCTACATTAAGTCGTGGATTTTCAATATAAAAAATTTATCTTAACCAACTTAAGCTGTACTAATAAGCAGTGGTCATTTATGTATCAAATATTGACAAGCTAAACCCAGAGATTATTGAAGACTGGAGCTTTGGTTCCTCTGTGACTGAAATGAGCATTGGAAACCTCCATGCTCAGTGTTCAGGGCTGTGGCTGTCCCTAGGGCTGCTTTGGCTGTGTGGTTATTGCAGAATTATCAGTGACCAGTGCAGAATTATCAGTGTGGTTATTGCAGAATTATCAGTGACCAGTGCAGAATTATCAGTGTGGTTATTGCAGAATTATCAGTGTGGTTATTGCAGAATTAGCAGTGTGGTTATTGCAGAATTAGCAGTGACCAGTGCAGAATTATCAGTGTGGTTATTGCAGAATTAGCAGTGTGGTTATTGCAGAATTAGCAGTGACCAGTGCAGAATTATCAGTGTGGTTATTGCAGAATTATCAATGTGGTTATTGCAGAATTAGCAGTGTGGTTATTGCAGAATTATCAGTGTGGTTATTGCAGAATTAGCAGTGTGGTTATTGCAGAATTATCAGTGTGGTTATTGCAGAATTAGCAGTGACCAGTGCAGAATTAGCAGTGACCAGTGCAGAATTATCAGTGTGGTTATTGCAGAATTACCAATGTGGTTATTGCAGAATTAGCAGTGTGGTTATTGCAGAATTATCAGTGTGGTTATTGCAGAATTAGCAGTGACCAGTGCAGAATTATCAATGTGGTTATTGCAGAATTATCAATGTGGTTATTGCAGAATTATCAGTGTGGTTATTGCAGAATTATCAATGTGGTTATTGCAGAATTATCAGTGTGGTTATTGCAGAATTATCAATGTGGTTATTGCAGAATTAGCAGTGTGGTTATTGCAGAATTAGCAGTGACCAGTGCCCTCTGTGTTTTCCAGGGCATGACCATGCGTTTCAACATGCCCACAGGGACCAACACAATGCCCACAAATTTCAGCTCTCAGACATATATTCCTTACAATCTGGGTGCTCTGTCAGCCATGAGTAACCAGCAGCTGGAGGTAAGGAGCACTGCATGCCTGTGTTACTGCAGGGGGTTTCTCTCACAAACTCTGGATAATGTCAGTCTGAAATATTTTTATATTTTTGGATGTTTGGGGCTGAGGGGAGTTTGCATGTAGCTTTACAGAAGTTTAATTTGTATGTATATAAACCTATACCTGGGCAGATTGTCAGGATTCTGGAGCATCACCTGCATTCTTTGCAGACTTTAGTTACCACTTTTGAAATTGTAACATCTTCAAGTCTGTATGGTAGAAAATTTACCTGGGTTTTTACCATTCTCATGCTGATCTGAAAACCTGTGGGTACAAAAATAGGTTTTTACAAATGCTGTCTACAAATTGTAAAGTTTATCCATGTTGTTCAGCTGCTCTGTGCTGAAATTCAAATAGGTGGCAGCTTAGACTCATTGACTTGTGCAAATTGAGAGCAGAGAGGTAATTGAAGTCTACGTATGTACAAGAGGAAGATTGAGAAGGCTGGGGAAGAAATGTTTGTTGTTTCTGTGCTTTATAACTGATGTTGTGGTGTTTTCTCAGGACCTCATTAATCAAGGAAGAGAGAAGGTAGTGGAAGCAACCAACAGTGTGGCTGCAGCAAGAATCCAGCCCCTTGAAGACATCATTTCAGCCATAGTGAGTGCAATGGATAACCCTGGGCTTAGATCAGGAGTGGAAAACATTAAACATTATCAGACAAAGCTATTCCTACTGCAAATGGTCATTCAGCTAATGAATTGCATTATTAAAAGAGCATCATTTCCAGTTGGGAGTGACCTTTATCCCAGCAGTAACCCTTGGTGTGCAGCTGGCACAGAGCCTTACAGCAGTGGCACTTTAGATCCATAAATATTTGCCATGCTCTGGAAATGCTGTTTTTTCTAGAAATCAGAACAGCAATTACAGGCAAGTAGTTATTGTATTTTGTGGACTGCTAATTGCCAGTTAGAAGAACTAATAACTGCTGGTTGTGGCTCTGGTGAAGCAGTTCTGCACTCACTGGAAGCTGGGCTGGTTTAACTCTTGGTGCAGCTGTGAACGTGACACAGGGCCTCAGCTACTGTCAGGCTTTTGTTCAAACCACCAGTGCCAAGAAGGTTTTTTTTTTGCTTTCCAGTGGAAAGAAAACTTAACCCTGACAGAGAGCCAGGTGCAGGCCCTGGCCCTGAACAGGCAGGCGAGCCAGGAGCTGGACGTGAAGCGCCGAGAAGCCATTTACAACGACGTGCTGGGGAAACAGCAGATGGTAAAACATCCTACATTATTGACCTACTGTCAGGGCTTGAATGGGGAGCTTGTGTGTGTTCATTTGTGAGCTACAAGTGTATGTTTAGGCAGTAAATATCCCTCCCAGAGTGGTCAGCAGTGTGCTGGAGTTCATTGCTTGGCCTCAGTGAGGGAGAGGTTCACGGAAAAGCCGCTCGCCAGGTTTTGGAGCTGAAGGGCTTTGCTGCGAGGTCATGAGGCGTAAAGAGAAATCTGATTCCCAGAGCTCAGCCAGCCACTTGGGAAACACATCTTAGAAAGTGTTGGTAATGTTGTTTTAGCTTAGAATTACTTTGCAGAATCTGAAAGTTGCCCAGATGATGTCAGAGGGAAGAGTTTTTCTCTCAGGCAAACAAACACTGACAGTGCACAGGCCGGACTTTCAAAGGGAAGATGAATGGGACCTGACAAATGATGATGTAACTTATACCTGGGAATAATTTCACAGTAGAGTACATGTTGCCATGGCAACTCACCTAAATGCTGCCTGCAACACAATAGCCAAGTCTTCAGGAGAACTGAGCCCTAAATGCTGTTACTAAATGGTTTCTCCAGTAATGGGCTGCTGAATGCCATCACATTAGGGATGGTGATAACAATGGGGCTTTTTCCCCCAGCCATGCTGTCCCTAACAAATTGATTTCAGCTCTGAACCTGATCCTGGGAGCAGGGGGACGGGTGGTGCACTCAGCAGCTCTGCTTTCCCTCCACAGTTGATCGGCTGTGTCCAGAGGATCCTGATGAACAGGCGGCTCCAGCACCAGTACAACCAGCAGCAGCAGCAGCAGATGTCCTACCAGCAAGCAGCCATGGGCCACTTCGTGATGCCAAAGCCTCCCAATTTAATCATGAATCCTTCCAGCTACCCAGCCATAGATGTGAGAGGAATGTATCAGTCAGTGTCTGGTGGGATGCAGCCACCACCCCTACAACGAGCACCACCCCCAATGAGAGGCAAAAATCCAGGGCCTTCCCAAGGGAAATCAATGTGATTTTGCACTAAAAGCCTAAAGGATTGTTAAAATCAGAGAAAGAACTTTTTATTTTTTTAGGAATCAATGGCCTAACAGAACTCAACTGTAAAAAAAAAAAGAATTAAAAAGAATAGTTTGGTTGCTCCCCTTAAATACCATGTTCCATATTAGTGTTTCAGCTTTGTTTAAATAGGTCATGATGTTTTCCCTGTTGTCAGTGATGTTGCCTAGAATCTTCTTACATATGTTGAGTACAGGAGATAACAAGTTGTTTTCAGTGAAAACAAGTCCTCCCCTTGCAGTAGCATCTCCACAGGTTTCCTGTCTAAACTCCTATGCTTGCTTTTCGTGGCTGCAAAGCTTTGGGAAGCTTAGGAAGGACTGCAGGTCTGTAAGTTCAGTCTGACATATGTGAATTGAAAACAGCTGAGTTCTTGATTAGAGTTGATTCCTCAAATTATGGAATACTTTTCTGCTTACCCATTTCTTTCTATTAGTGGGAACGTTGTAACAGAAATAGTTTAGTTTTCCTTCATGGGTCATCTGTGCTGAATGGAACAGGAGCTGAAAATGCTCCCTGAAACAGAACTGAGTGCAATATTTGTAACTACTACTGCTCTGAGACACAGGGAACTGTGCATCCAGCCTTAAACACGACTGGGCCTTCCCCAGTCTGCTGCCATTTGTTATTTTCAGTTCCATGTGATGGAATAACAGCTGATGGTCTGGGAGTGGAGATCTTTTCCTTCACAGGCTGATCCCTGGCTGTGGAGTCCAGCACAAAGCACATTTCTGTAACTCCTCTGCTGGTGCTACTGTCTCCTCCATTGCCGGCAATGGGGGACGGGCCAACACAACTCAATTCCTGTCTTTGGGGTAAAATGGTGGTGGTGGCCAGGGTCAGGTGGCCTGTCAGAGAACCCCTATCAGAGACCCCCTGTCAGAGACCCCCTGTCAGAGAACCCCTGTCAGAGAACCCCCTGTCAGAGAACTCCCTGTCAGAGACCCCCTGTCAGAGAACCCCTGTCAGAGACCCCCTGTCAGAAAACCCCTGTCAGAGAACCCCTGTCAGAGACCCCCTGTCAGAGAACCCCCTGTCAGAGAACCCCTGTCAGAGAACCCCTGTCAGAGACCCCCTGTCAGAGAACCCCCTGTCAGAGAACCCCCTGTCAGAGAACCCCTGTCAGAGAACCCCTGTCAGAGAACCCCCTGTCAGAGAACCCCTGTCAGAGAACCCCTGTCAGAGAACCCCTGTCAGAGACCCCCTGTCAGAGAACCCCCTGTCAGAGAGCCCCTGTCAGAGACCCCCTGTCAGAGAACCCCTGTCAGAGAACCCCTGTCAGAGAACCCCTGTCAGAGACCCCCTGTCAGAGAACCCCCTGTCAGAGAACCCCTGTCAGAGAACCCCTGTCAGAGAACCCCCTTGAGCATGGCACAGCCACTGCCCATTGGAAATCCAGACAGAGAAATGTTGTAACAACTTCTGGAGCTGCCAGAAGCGTGCAGTGACTTTACTGACAGAGGTGGGGTTATGCATCCTCCCCATCCCATGGGTTAGGACACAAAGAGCTTGATTTTCCTTTTTTTTCCTGTTCTTTCTGGTTTGGGGTTTTTTTAATGTAGGCCAGAGATAAATTTCAGGTTTATTCTATACCATTATCCCTCTCTTTGCCCACACTTGTTGTGCTTGTCAGGTTCTTATTAAATACAAATAGGGCTTTCCTTTGCATAGACTTTGAGTGATTCTTACCCCCCCAAAAAACCCCACTGATCATCTGGGGGCACAAGTAAGTGGCAGGAACGTGGAGGTGGTGGTGTGTGGACAACACAGGGCTCTGGAGACAGATGAAGGCAGTGGCTCCACATTGTGCTGGACTCTTCTGATGCTGGTGTGAACTAAAATCATTTTGGTTTCTGGGAAGTTTCTTGCAAGAGTTTGAGCTCTTGCCCTGAATGGACAAGTTGTGCAGATGTTCCATGATGTTTTGGTGTGTGACTCACACTTGGTTTGTGACGTGGACAGAGGTTGGTTGGGCTGCTGCAAGCTCAGCTGACAAGTTTCTGTCTTGGACTCTTTGATGACAAGATACCACAAAAGACCCTCAGTGTGTTCTAGTGCTCTGCCAGCTCTACAGTTAACTCTGATCTGGGGGAGGGAGCAAAGAGAGACTTGTTGGCACTAGAAGAGACAAAAGTGAGATGTTGAGACAAACATTTGAAGGCAAATGTACCCTGGGTAACTGTCACCGATATTCCTGCGTGTTGTGAATAACAGAAGTACTTTCTACCAAACCTGGGAATTTGAAGTGGAGTTTTACAGTAACTCAAAGACTTAAATGTGGAAGTTTTAGGCAACATTGAAAGGCACATTTTATTTCATCCTGGACAAACCTATGGATAACAGAAGACTAATGCACAAGAAGGAATACAAGATAAGCATTGAAGTAAAACCTGGACCACTTTGCTTATGTTTCTCACTCGACATTTTAGCTGCATAACAACGTGCTTTGAGTATAACATCAGGCTTTAACCAGTACTTAAAGACAGAACATACATCGGTAAGATAATAAAAGGCTCATTTTTATATTTGTTTTAGATGTTTTAACTAGATAAAAATGGCTTAAGATGACAAATAAAAATGTTGCTTGTAATACAGTTTTGCCTGCTAAATTATCCACATTTTGTAACCTGTTTATTCCTTTGGATGTAAAGCGTTTTTGCTTAGTATCGTGATATTGTATATGTTTTGTCCCAGTTGTATAGTAATGTTTCAGTCCATCAACCAGCTTTGGCTGCTGAAATCATACAGCTGTGAAGACTTGCCTTTGTTTCTATTAGATGGCTTTTCAGTTCTGTATTAAATATCTTAAGTACTATAGAAAAGGTGTCTCCTCTTCCTATGAGGCTGTTTTGTAATATATATAAGGACTGGAAATGTGTTTTTAAAAAAGAAGAAGCATTCAAGTATGACGATATACTATGTGTTTTCACCATTCAAAGTGCTGTTTTAGTAGTTGAAACTTAAACTATTTAATATCTCATTTAATAAAGTCACCAAAATACATCAATGTGCCTTGTGCTGCATTCACAGTCCAGTGTTTACTCCACAGGGATTCAGCCTGGGAATGTGTCTTTGGAGAACTGTGCTGTGAGTTGAAGCTCTTACTGTTTTCTACAATGACTTTAGTGGATATAGCCATTGATTTCATTTAGGGAAAATAGCTGTGGTCCAGATTTTCAAATTACTTTATTAATAGCAGCTTCTGCCAGTCTGTCTGTTAAAAATTAAATGAGTTGTCCAGCAGTGAGATGGTTAAATGTGAAGGTGAAGTTCTGCTTAGTCAAATCAGAATAAGGTGCTGCTGTATTTTAACCTGGTAGTTGTACTTCTCCCTTCCTTAGTTATTAAATCCCCCCTGTTGGGCACAACAGCCCCTTTCCAATGCAGAGGAAAATGCAATAATTGTGTTTAAAGGTGCCCTCTGCTCCTTCCCTGGCACTGCAGGGCTGCTCGGGGGCACAGTCTTGGTAAAGCTGAGGGAGGTGGGAATGGTGTCTGAGGTGAAAATACTGCAGTTGTGCTCCAAGGGGCCCTGTGGGCAGAGTGTTTCTAAATATCCCTGGGACTTTTAACTTGGCTGGACACTGATGGGAGGCAGTGGGCAGCTCAGGCTGGATGTGGCTGTCTGTGTTGGGCTGGGAAGTGACCTGGGACGAGTCCCATGGCCAGAATGTTGTGCTGAGGTGTCCCAACACTGACCAGCCCTGCTGCTGTGTCAGCTGTGCCCAGCCTGAACTGCTTTTGCCTTTATCTTAAAAGCAGAACCACTCTGCACACAGTAAATGAAACTAAATTCATCAGTTCAAGCAAAAAATAGTTTTGAAGTTGGATAGATTTTCAATGTTTATGGAAAGCCAAATGTCCTAAATGTTCCCAGCTGGAGGAGTCTGGAAAAAAGCTGGTGTTGCAGCACCAGCACCAGTAACCATGTGGTGTCTGAACCTCCCAGACCTGCTCAGGTGTCAAATAACCCCCTGTGCACCCTCTGTGCTGTGGAGCCCACCCTGGGGATGTTGCCTGGGACAGAGCAGCAGAATAATTCCAAATGTGGCTCTGGGAAAGCTGAGCTGCTGTGAAGGGTCTGGAGCAGCTCCTGCCCTGCTGTGTGTGGCTGGGATGAGTGGGATGAGCTCATCCTGTGTGTGACCCTGTCCTGCAGCCACAGCTCCTGTTCTGCTGTCCCCAGGGGTGGCTTGGGGGTCACTGGAGGAGTGTTGGAAGGGGCTGTGGCCTGAGAGAAGGGCAGGGGCTCAGGGAAGGTGGTGAGGTCACCCCTTGGGTCTGATCTCAAGCACCACCCTGGCCTTGTGGGCACAAAACCTGCTTGAGAATGAGTGGGACAGGAACTGGTACCCGAGGCACCTCTCAAATCCTGATCCAGGCTCTCCAGCTGCTGTAGGAATTCAGTGTTGCTCATTTCCCTGGGCTCTCCCCATGCCCACGAGCAGCAGCAGTGGAGCACACAGCCCTGGCCATGTCTGGTGTGGTGACCTGCCCTGCCCAGTGGCATCTTGGTGCCAGACACTGCCTGGCACAGCGAGGGAAGAGCCTGAGAATCCCTGGAATTCACATCCCAGGGCTCCTGCTCACCCCCAGCACAGGTGTGAGGTGACAGCCTTGGTGTTCTCCATGATGAGAATTCAGCAGCTCTGGGGCAGTTTTGGAAAGCAATAACCAGCACTGATCCAAGGGGTGCAGATGTGTTTGTCTCCACATCAACACAAACTTCAGCCCTTCTCCTTCAGGAATGCTCCATCCCTGGGTGTCCTTCCAGAAACATCTCAGCCAAACTCTGGCAGCAGCACCAGCACATCTCTGGATGTCCAGCCAGTTGGGACCACACCATGACACCTTCATTGCTTTCCAGCTGTTTCTGGATTTCTTCTGAGTTTCTGGATTCCCTCTGCAGTTTTGGGCTGTCCATCACTCTCCACAGGAGGTGGGTGAGTCTTTGGGGCCTCTGCTCCTTTTCCCCTTTGGAGAAAGGAGCCCCAAGCCATGCATCCACCCACAGGCAGCAGGGTCTCCATGGGGATGTCCCTGAGGGCACGTGGGTGTTGGCACTTGTATGTCAGTCTCCAGACAATCCATCCATCCATCCCTGTGCCCTGGGTCATGAGCAGGGCCAGGGAGAAAGGCCTTGCTTGCTGAGTTGGCTGCACGTTGGCCTCTCCCACGCAGCTCCCCCCTGCTTCTGCACCCTCCATGGTGAGACTGCAGCATTTCCCACCTCTGCTGGAGCCTCCTCCCTCCTGCTCTGCACAGCTGTCCCAGGGTGATGTTTCACAGAACAGGCCCAGCCCTCTGGGTGGAAGGAGAAGGTTGAAGCCTTTGTCCTGTTTGCTGTGGTGTCTCCAGCCCCACAGCCTTGTGTGTAGGGCAGCTCTGGGCTCAGGGGCACAGTGGGGTTTCTGGGCATCACAGCCCTGCCTGCACCAGCCTCTGCCTCCCCTTTCAGAGAAGTTTTCCAGTTGGCTGTTGTGACTTTGAATTCCATGGAATCTACATGAGCTGAGACCCCAAACACTGTTTCCTTTTGCTGACTTGGAAGATTCTGTTAGCTTGAAGCAACCCAAATGTGTTTTCCTCTCAAACTTTCCTAGCAAGGTCCATCTGCCAGCCCTGTAACACCTCCAGGCCGAAGGAGCAGTTGGAATCTTCAGGTGGGGAAACAGCTGGACCAGGACAGGATGGGGTGGAGAGATAAGTGTGCCCACACAAACCCACTGTGCATCTCTGGTGCCACTCAAAATGCCCCCCCATGTCTGTGGTGGTTGCCTCTGCTGCTGCTCAGCTCCCAGCTCACTCAGGTCACTCACATCTTCAGCTGCTGTGCTGAACCAGAACCAAACAATGCAAATTCCTGTCAAAGAACCATTTGGGTAGGATTTAGCAGCGCTGAATTCCCCATTTAATGAATGCCCCACACAGGACAGGACAGGACAGGACACCAGCCTTTATCAAGGGGTTTCCAGTAAATTCTTTGTGGATTTTGCTTATTGCAAGTATGAGTTTTTTGAAGCCAGATCCTGAAAAGGTGTTTTACAGCATGTCTCTCTTTGTGGCAGGAGGTTGGGTATCAGAAGAACAAGTCCAGTATTGCCCCCATGGGCCAAATCATCTCCCTTTGGAGTTGGTAAAAAATGTACTTGGCATTGCTGAGATCAGGTTTTGACCTTCATTTTGAAAAGGAGCAGGATCATAACCACCAGATTTATCTTCAAGCACACCAGAAAGCCCTGGATGGAAGGAGCAGGATCATCCCAGGGGGCAAGCAAGGCTCCAGGGCTGAGGGATTTCCCTTGATGCAGGGGAAGGTCAAAAGTGCACCTGAGGACGCGTCTCGTGAGCGATGGAGCTCCCGACACAGCCGGGATGAGATGTTTCAGCAGTGACTCAGAGGAAGAAGCTAAATAAACTCTTTTTATTTCAAACATGGGATTAAATTCCTTCATGTCTGGATCATTGAAGGTAAAGCTCCTGTAATCTCCTCATTGCCAACCCCAGCCTGTCGTCTGGTGGCTGCTGGACCTGCTGGGACAGCGAAGGGACGTGGGAGGTGGCAGAGAGGGCGAGAGACAGTCGGGAGCAGAGCTGGCCTCCAGAGCTGCTGCTCCATTAGTGGTGTAGCTCGTGAAGAAGCTGGTGTGGATCATCTCTAGGTCAGTGAAAATGTCCTGGGAATTCACAGGCTGAAGATGAAGGAGCTGAGGTGTCACCATGACTGTTTTGCAAGGAGGAGGTTCAGAAACAACACTGTGGACAGAGCAGTTGTGATAAGGAAAAGCCAGAGCCAGCAGAGCTGTAGCTGTTCAGGTTTTTGCACACTCCAGAGAACCCTGTGTGCTGCCAGCCTCTCCTCGTGCTGCAGTGCCTGTGCCTCTGCAGCCACACCCTCCTGTTCCCACCACGCTGAAATCCCCCTCTGCTGACCACAGGGGACAGAACACGAGCTGGCATCATTGCTGGAAGCCTTCCCTGCAGGTCTGTGACATCCCAAGCAGGCAGCAGGAGCAGATGTGGCACAAGTGTCACTTGAGGGCCTGTGCTGGCACAGCCAAGCCTCCCCCTTGAGTGTCCCTGGCCTGGCCTGACTGCAGGAGGGCTCTGCTCCCTGGCACTGTTGGGCACCAGCTGGGAATATGGGGCTGGCTCAGGGCTGCCAAATGTCATCAGGTTTGCTGAGCCCAGCTGGAGGCACAGGAAAGGTGACAGGGCTGTGGGACCAGGCAGTTCTGCAGAGGAAAATGCCACAGCCATGAACATCCCAGCACTGCCTGCAGCAGGGATAACCCTCACCCACGGTTATTGCCTAAAAGTGAGGGGGTTTAGGATTGCTGTTGTTGCTTTCTATTTCTCCATGGATTTTTTATGGTGCTGCAGGTAAATCTCATGCAAGATGAGCTGGTTTTATTGCAGGACTGATGGATCCATCCAAAACACAGCAGATGCTCCAAATGTTTGTCCTCCTGGTTTTGAGCAGGACAGTAAATCCACGGGGATGCCTCAGGCCCCAAGGACACCGAGCTGGTGCTTCCCAGACCTGTGATTCGATGGCATCTTCCTGCAGGAGTTTGGGGCTTAGGTAATTGAGCTTTACTGCACAAAGCCCTTTCAGAGGTGGATTTATTGTTCATTTTGCTGGGGAAATACCAGGTTAGTTGTTGAAGAGTGCCAAAAAAAAAGGGCTAGCGAGAAATCTATAATATAAAGACAATTTTATTGCCGATAAGCTCTTAAAACTCATTTTTTTTTTCCTGTTTCAGTAGGACCTTATTCTTCCTGATGAAAATCCGGTCATAGCATCTCTCATTAAAAATAAAATTATTTTGAAATAAATAAATATATAAAATAAATATCATATACATTTTATAAATAGTTTTGTCCTTATGCACAGTATCCATGCTTACATCTGAATAATGTTCCTTGCCCCATTCCCACCCCAACAGCAGGAAGAACCCCACAAATCAGGACCAGTCCATGGAGCATCATCCATGTAGCAAACTCCCAGGCTGCTTAAGCAGGGCACCACTCAAAGGCTTTTCCTTAGCAGGGAACTATCCCAGCTCAGCAGCAACATCTGCAGCAGTTCTGTGGTCTTTGTTCTCTTCTCTTCATTTTTAGGTTGTTTTGGGGCTTTCTTTTCCCCAGTGATCAGGTTTGCTCACCTGCTCGTTCCTTTAAGCAACCATAACATTGAATATTCAGCCTCTCTTGTAGCAACCGGGTAAGGAAAGTGAACGAAAATGGAAGATTAAATGTAGGGTTCCCTCCCTTCCCCTACCCCCGCCCCATAAATAACCCAGGTTCGATATACACTGGAAACAAGGAGGAACAGCAGTGTCTGAATTCAATGTAAGTGCTTCCCTAGGTCATCTACTCTTACAGGAATGATGGAATGACTATTAATAGAGCGCTCTGGGAAAAAGCTCGGGAGCCCAAGTATGTACACTGCCACTGCAGGAACCATCACCTGTAGTGGAAGAGGTCTCTGTACATGGCAGGGATTTTGGCAGGGTCCACAGGCCGGGGTAAGAAGTGGGTGAATTTCTGGTGTCTCTTAGTCCTGTACCCCTCGCGGGGGGAGCCGTCCTTGTTGAGGGCCACGTAGTACTGGCGCTCCGAGTCGGGGTGCTTGTACAGCGTGGACGCGTACGTGTTGTACCAGTTCTCCTCAAACTGCTCGCGGAACACGCACTCCCGGCTCAGCTTCTTCTGCCGTGGGGGAACACAGAGACACTCGTGTCAAAGAGGCACAAGAGAAAACATTGCCACCATTCCTTACTTTGTTTTTCTAGTATTTTCCCAGCTGCCTTATCCTGGCTACCCTGAGGATGAGGGATGTGCTGCCGGGGATGCTTCCCCTGGATGAGAGCTGGAAATGGGCACAAGGCAAGAGCCAAGGACTTCTGGAGTTGGAGGAGGAAGGAGACAAAAGCAGGAGAAGGTGGGTGTGGGTTTTGCAAAGGTGCTCTATGAATAAATCAGACACGAACACAACAAAGCTCCAAACCTGTCCAGGTGTGAGTTTGAGCTTGCTGGGGCGGTTGTGCCACCAGGCAGGGACACATCCCCCTGTAGCAGCCCCCTCCAAGGTACCACACACCCCAAATCCCCTCTTTTGGGTGACAGAAGCAGCAGGCAGCACATCTGAAGGGTTCTAAACAGGAAAACAGGAGCAAGCACAGCTTTGGAAGTTCAGGGCACACAGGTGAATGCACTGAGATGGGAATGAAAGCATGGCTCAGGATTTCCCCTCCTGGAGTGGCAGTGAGCTGTGATGGGAGGCTGTAACAAGACCCAGAGGGATGTGGGATGTCAGACCCCAGGGAACATTTAGGGTGGTGATAGGAGGGTGTGTGGCATGCATCCCACACTGGCATGAGGGGGCACTGGTGTCACCCCAGCCACAGCCAGCCTTCCCATCCAGCTCCTACAGCTGGGGGCTCTTGGCAGTGGCTGTTTGATGATGGACCTTTCGTTCATGTCCAGTGCTCTTTCCCTCTCCCTCCCATCTCCTTGTGCCAGCTGCAGTGGGGAGCAAGGCTGTCCCTCTGCCCCACAAGGACACAGGTGGCTTTGCCAGCCCCGCTGTGCTGTCACAGAGGGTCCAGCCATCCCATCCCATCCCATTCCACAAGGATACTGCCAGGGTGACTGGGAGCCCTTTCAGCTGAAGGGCAGCCTGCAAATGTAGAGTGCTCTAAAATTACAGCCACTGTCCCTCCACTGTAAACTATCTGGGCAGGGAATGTGTCCCCTCTGAGGCACACTGAGTGCTCAGTAAATGTTACTGCCTGCAGTAGATGCATTTTGTAACACAATCCAGGAGCTCACCTGTGCTCAGAACCTGTTTTCAATGTTTTGGTACTAATTAAATAAAGCCTGAGGTGAGTTGTGAGCCCTCCAAAAGTCCTAGGCCACAGCCTTGGCCATCTGAGACCCAGGGAACCGTAGGCTTCTCTTCCCAGCTCTGTCAATAAATGGGTTTTTTCCCTCCTCTCAGATGCCATCTACTTGGAATTATGTTGGAACCTGATGACTGGCTGAACTCTGGCTGTTGCTCTGCCCCCATTCCCCTGTGCTGCACTGGGCAGTTTGGAGTACAGTGCTTGTGGAAAATATTTGGCGAGTCTGGGGTGATTCTGCAAGGTGTGATTTATTCCTTTCCAAGCCCTGGGATGTCCCCACTGAACCTGACACCACACAAGCAGCAGGCAAGGTGCTGCCCATGACTTTTGCTGCCCTAAGTATTAGTGGCATTTCTGAAACCCTTGGGGAGCTTTACAGCAATTCTGGCACGAGGTGAGCAGGGACAGGAAAGGCTCTGTGTCCTGAGGGGACTCCACGTGTCGCTGTGGGGATGGCTGGCCCTGGCTGCATCAACACAGGCATCAGGCAAAATTGGCACAGAGGGAAATAATAAACTTGCTGAAAATTTAAAAATACCGCTGTACTGTGATCTCCCAAAATACCATTGTAATGCTAATGCTGTTGTCAGGCGCTGTTTTATGGACCTTTAATTAAGAATACTGTAGTGGCTTTTGAGTTCCAAAAGCCATCATTGTACAACCCACGTGTCCCAGATTTTAAAACTCCAGGGTTATTTGGGGACCTGGCTCGTGACGCCGGCAGTTTGGAGCAGCCTTTTGACTGCGTCCCTGCAGTGTCCTGCCTGGTGCACCAGATCCCAGAATGGTTTGGGTTGGAAACAACCTTAAAGATCACCTCATTCCAGACCCCTGCCATGGGCAGGGACAGCTCCCACAGCTGTCTTCAGGTCAATTCTGTTTCCAGATTCAGTGCTGTAAAATGTTACCCTATTTTTGTTTCTGTGTTGTAACATGAACATGGGATCTAGAATTTAATTAACCCATCATGAAACTCAATTCACAATCAGAGCTGCAAGGTTGGAAGGCAAAGAGGGGGGGATACAAGGGCTCATGTTCTCCAGCAGGCATGAGTGAAAGCTGAAACTCCAGGAGCTGCTGAGCAGCCTTAGAGTTTGACAGGAGAGGTGCTGCTCTAACCCTGCTTTCTGAAATGTGCTTCAGGACATTTTGTGCTTTATGGAATCCTGGTGATTTTTCTTTTTTCTATTTTGCACATTTTAATTTAACCACTGTCTCTGCATTTAACTGCTGTGCTGGGCAGAAGCTGTTACAGAAATGAGGTGGGAAAAGAACAGTTATTGGTGCATGCAGTATTTGATGATCAGAGAAGCACAGAGTGGTTTGGGTTGGAAGGGACCTTAAAGTTCATCCCTGCCCCGGGCAGAGACACCTTCCACTATCCCACACTGCTCCAAGCCCCATCCAGCCTGGCCTTGGACACTGCAAGGGATGGGGCAGCCACAGCTGCTCTGGACAACTCTCTCATATAAACAGCAGCAGCTGTGTCTTAAATGGTGGAAGGGTCTGTGGCAGTCTCAGGTGGAAATGGGACAAGGAAAAATGAGCTAAACTCGTGGTTTGCCAATCAAAGGTTTTCTTACAGCTTCTGAGTATGCACAGTACATGAGTTTTAACTTGTACACTGAAGCTTATCTGATGGTGAGAGGAAGTGCTGCCTCCTGCTTTGGTTTAAAACTGGTTTATTTGATTTCATTTTATTTTTACTGTGATCCACCCTTAACTGAGCTAAATAATTAGGAACTGAGTTAAATTAACCTGTAGGAAGCACCTCTGCCCAGCTGTTAAAACCTGGCATTTTGACTGTAAGTCATAACACTTAACGAGTTTACACTTGGGGTTTTTAGTCAAAACATGGAAAATTTTAGCCTGAAAATGGCACTTCTAGGAAATCATGACCAGCATGTAACTCCTAAAAGGAGTTACAGAGAATTTTACAGTAACAGTCAGGCTACAATTTCAGCTTCTGTTGGTTAAAGAGCTGTAATACAGAGACAAGACCTGCAGATAGGTGCAGACCTGACCATGAGAGGTGAATACAACTGATGTGTTACTCAGGCTGGGAAAACACATTAACAAACGTGGCTTTTTGCTAAATGTCCCCCTGCCTTTACCTGGCCATTGCCACACCATTTCTCAAAGGCAAAACCTCAGTGTGATGTCTGGGGGCTGGGCACCACTGTGGCTCCCACAGCAGGAGTGAAGCCTCCCTCAAACCCAATTTCCTCTATATCATTTATGTTACAACAGCAGTGGCATCAAGGGTAGGTTGGAGACCACTGGCACCCCAAGGACATGGAGGGCCTGTGCCAGAGCAGCTTGTGGCACAGCTGAGGCCAAGCCTGTGGGACAGGGTGGAATCAGCCCAGCCTGAACTCACCGACCCATAGAGCTCGCCCCTCTCGTTCATGCCGAGGTAGAGTCCGGAGTCCACCCCACGGATGCTCACCAGCCCCACTGCCAGGCTAATAAACTCCAAAATCCCTGAAAAAGAAAAAAACCTGCAAATCATATGGAGAAAAAAAAAAAACACCAGGCTCCAGCAACAAAAACAAAGCAGCCATTCCCAGTAACAATAGAGTTCTTAACTCTATAGTCCCATCTGTGTGCAATCTTCTGATTTCCAGTCTGGGCTTCTCCCCAGCATTGTGAATTTGAGTTGCCTAAGAGGGATTGTCTTTGCTAATGAGAAAAGCTTTGCAAGGTTTTGTTGGTTTGGGTTTGGATTTCTTTCATAATTATCACCAAGAAGACAGATGTAGAAACTTGGGCCTGGCCACTAGCAATGTCAGAAGCTGTTACCATGCCAGGTTTTATTCTTCACCAAAAGGAGTGTCATTTTGTCTTCTAGAATAAGATGATTGTCTACAGGTTTTTAACTCATGGGTTCAGTGAAAAGCACTAGAAGAGATGTCTGTGAGGACTACCTTCATCCTGGCTCTCCAGTGGGATACTTGTCAACCCAAAATGTATATACAAGCCATAGGGATAAAATCCAGCTTCAAAGCACACAGGTTACAAATGCCTCTGCAGCCTTTGGAGCCAGGGAAATGCCAGTCCATTCTCCATCATCCCCTGCCACTGCTACTGCCAGAACCCTCTCCTGCCCCCTGTGCCCTGCTGCCTGTCCCAGTCTCCTGCCTCTTCCCAGTCCAGCAGCATCTGTCCCAGCCATCCCTAGCCCTGCAACAGCAACTGCTTTACCCATGGGCTGCTATGATGGTGGCAGCTTCATGTCCTCTGGAAAGAAACAGCAGGGTCTGGCTGCTGCACCCCCACAGCTGCAGCTGTTTCAATGGGGGAAAGACTTGTAACAGGAGAACCTTTGGTGAAGCACTTAAAAACAAACAGCCCCTACCCATCACCACAAGTGGTGGGGACCTTCAATATTCCCAGGAAGACTTCCTGAAAGGAGTGCTGGGACTGTGTTATTATGGATTTCACACACTACCTATGTAGAGGTCACAGTTCTGCCAGTGTCCAGTGCAGGATTAATTAGCTGGGAGGCAGAAGGAAGAGGGTTTTCCTCATCTCATCTGATGTCTCCATTGACTGGAGGGGAAAGTTGCTCTAACCTTTAGCGTGGCTCCAGCTCTCCTAATTTAGCTCCCAAAACATCCAGCCCTGGGCAATTGATGCTCTGATCAGGTTACCTCCCAGAGCTCCTCTTAAAAGTATTGCCTTGGTTTTAAGGCGCCGCGTGACAAGCGGCCACCTGAGCCAGCTGACTTCAGTGGCAGCCACAGCTCTGGGTCACCCCCCAGCCTGGGCCATGGATGGGACAACTCTCAGATGACACTGCATCACTGCCTAAATAGAGGACAGTGCAGATGGCCACGGACACCCCTGACCCACTTTGTGCAGTGCAGACTCATGGCCAGGTGCTGGCAGCCAAGCTGGCTGCAGGAATTCCTCCCTACCCTCACACCTGTCCCCTCCTTCTCCCCTGCCTGCTCTGGGGCTTGAGCATCTAACCCAGCCCTCCCTGAAACCAGCGGGTGTAGGGGACACGAAATAGGGACTTGGGAGTGGCAAGGCCTGGAGGCAAACAGGGAAGCAAACACCACAAAACACACTTTATGGACCAGACAGACATTTTACAGGCTGAAATATACCCAGCTACACATCCTAGCCTGGGACACATCCTGCCTGCAGAAACGTCAGCAACAGGCAGCATAGGCAAGGAAGGCAGCCCTTCCAAGCCAGACAGACACAGACCCTGGCTCTGCTCTTCTCAGTAGCTGTTGTGGTTTCTCAGCTGAAAAGAATCCCAAACAGGGAGGAGAGAGGTGCAGGATGAGGGGTGGTTTCCTCCCTTCACTACCCACCAGTTCTGACGTGAGGGAGTTACTGCACTGCTGAGTGCTTTTTCCCATCTGCAGACCAGAAATTAGCACAGCCACTCTGAAAAGGAGGGAGTGAGGAAAGATGGACAACTACAGGGAGTGTAAAAAAGTAAAGCAGGAGTACAAAGATACACCCAGGAATGGGGGAGTGTTTCCCAGGCTGGAGACAAAGGAATATTCAAGTGAAACATATCAAGTAACTGGAGAATGGTAGATGGACCTTCCTGTAGGTATAGACACATTCCTCAGCATCAGCACTTTTTTTGTCTCCTGTCACTTCTGAGAAACAGGAAAATATTGCTGGTTCCACTGAGAAACTGAGGGATGTCTATGGCAGGGGAATCCAGATCTTTTCTTGAGTATGCCCAGATCCAGATCTTTTCTTGAGTATGTCTTCTCCAAAGACCTGGGGAGGACCAAGCCAGGAGCAGCATCAGCATCTTCCTTCTCATAGCAGGAATGAGACATCCCTCACCTGGTGCAGGTTGGGTAGATATGGGTTTTGCAAATGAAATTTCTTCCAAAATGTGCCCATGACAATCTCTTCTGACAACATCCCTTGTAGTGTTCCTCTTCTCTGATCTCTGGGTGGCACTTGGAGACATGCATGGAAGATGACTACGTTGAAAGAGCATTAAGAACGTAACTTGAACCCACAAAAGTCAGGAGACAAGAGTGAAGGCTGAAAATATGTGGGCGGATATCCATCCTGTCCTTAACTCACTCCAATTCTAGACAAAATTGCAGCTTCGTACATCTGATCCCCAGCAGCACAGGGAGTGGCCACTGGGGCCAGCTCAAGAATTCTCTTTCCAATTGTAGCGGTGTGTTTTTGTGGTAGAACATGCTTTTGTTTTTTTTCTTCTGTTTTCTTTTTTTCTCTCCCCCAGGACTTGGCTCTTTTTTCCCCCTCACTTTGATTATTCATTCTCTTTGTTCCTTGAGTCTTTCCAGATAAGACTTGGAGAGATTTGATTAAGACTCTGACTGGATTCATTTACCACTAAAGCACTGAATAATCTCCTGAGCTTTGCCATGGCCAGACCCACACACTCTCGCCTTACTCTAAACCATCCCTCAAAGAACAATTCAGCTCCCTGCACCTGTCTCTTCTTACATGATTGTATTCAGGAGCTGGGGTACAGAAACATCAGATGCTGTATTAATGGCTACAAACCTAAAGCTTTGGCTAAAAACCTCAACAACTGTTCAGCAACAGGTGCACTATGGTCTGAATGTCAAAATTACAGCCAAACTTTCTCTGGAGGTCTCAGCAGCTTCTCTAGGAATCTGTGTAACTTATCCATGAGCAGGTTTGTACCCCAGAAGAGCTTTGTTTTCTGCCTTTATTCATCTGCAGTGCAACCTCAAGGCCTCTTTCCCTCCTCCTCTAGAGTGAGTAGCACTGATCATTTCTTTAATGCTGCTGTTAAGGAGAAGTGAGGCAGAAAAGGAGCAGTTCCTCCTGGCAGGGATTTTCCTGGCAAATTTCTCTCAGTTTCATTCTGAGAAGGATTGTCACAGGGTGCTAATGTCAGTCCAGATTTTGATCGTCCTTTATTTCTTTGTAGAGGAAGGTTCTGAGTAGATGCAATGAGAGAGATGCATTTTGGAAAACACTTTGTCCTTTTGGGGGTGACCTTGCCAGAGCCAGTTGAGAGAGGGAATTTGGGCACTTCTGTAATGTAAGAATGAGCTTTCTTCCAAGAAACCCAGAGGGCTTTCCCACATTTTGCATTAAAGCTCCTCTAGGAAAAATAAGCTACACTCCATTGTTCTTGCAAGAATCTGTGTTTTTAGAGGTATAAAATATCACATTCCAGAAGACAGGTGTGATTTAGGAAAGCTCCAGTCCTTGACAGATAAGAGGCAGTAATTCCAGTGATTGCTCAGGCAGTGTGGGTGGATGATGCCAGTACCTCCCGTGTGTCCTACAGTCACACCCCCAAATGCTGTGGTACAAAAGAATCTCTTCTTTTAACCCTCGCTGTTGGGACCTTGGGACTGTTCTGCCTGAGGGGGCTTTGGCTATTTTCCTCTCTGGAAGATGAGGATGTCTGGTAGCTTTTGGGAGGGTGCAGATACCGCCGGTCTGTTCCTGAATCCCTCCCAAATTCAGAGATGGGGATGCCAAGTCTGGTTCTACCCAACATCCCACCTGCAGCTGGACACGTGCCTGGGCTGGGGCATCACAGCCATCCATGGAGCACCTCAATGATCTGCTCATGGTACCAGCAAGCACATTCCAGCCACGTGGGCTTGATCCCGGATTTCTAAGTATTTCTCCAGGTGCTTCAAGATTTAAGGCAGCTTTAAAGTGCTTCCCTGAACCCCTTGTCTACCTCTGCACCCCTCACCACAGCTTTAGTCCCCAGAATGGCTCATGCTGCCTATTCCTGTTATAAGTTACTTCTTTCTGACTGTTGCATGCAAAATTTAGGAATGCATCGATACATGACATCCTAATATGAACCATACCAGTAACATTGGAATTTAAATATTCATGGCTACTGAACGCAGATGGTGAATACTGTGTGCCAATACATTATTGCTTTGAGTCTCTGCTGAAGCAAGGCTTAGTCCAACTTGATCTGAACGCAAGGATTCCAGTCTAATCCTTTGGGGCTTTGTCTTGCAATTACAACAAATAACTATTTATTTTACACCGCCTCTGGGAAAACCCTGAAGCAGAAAACTATAATATCTGAAGTCTGGTCTAGTTTACGGAGCTGGATGTGGACTGCTAAAACACTTAGGGAATGCCAATGTTTCGATTTATTGAAATCACTGTGCAACTTAAACTTCAGCGTGCAAAATCCATGAAAAGTTTTAGCATGTCTAACATGTTTTTTCCAAGTTGGAAAATACACTTGCTTTACTCAATCTTTATAAAAAATGGATCTGAAACAAATGCTGCCATTTGAAACTGGCTGTTTAGTTCTACAAAGGTAAGGAAAGAGAACTGATAGACTAGAAACACTACGTGGCAGCTTGAACTAAAACCAACCAGATGCAACGGGTTTGCTTTCAACTCTTTGAACGTGGAAACCCATCGTGTATTACAGCATGAAAGGTTAAAAGATGGGTGTTTTCAGGAGGTAATTAAAGAACGCTCGCCCCACGAGCTTATTAGTACCTGACTCTGACCCGCGGGTTATGACTTTCTTGTTGATTTAGGCAGGGACATGCCATGCACACACCTGGTGTTTATGGAAAGATAAGCTTCCCCAATTGTTCCAAAAACCTGCCTTACACCTCCAACAATAGCAGCGGCAGCACTTCCCGGAGTATCAGAACTGACTGCTTGCAAACAAGTAAAGGCAAAAAAAAGAATTCCTTTCACCGAGGAGTTAAATCACTTGAAAACTATAAAAAGTCTTGCGAGCACGTCTTGCAACCTGTTGACAACATAGCTGAGATCACTGGCATGGGACTTGTTGATAGCTTATACAGACACCTGCACTAGATGCTGGAGTAGCGGGAATTTCTCTTACTGTGCTCAAACTGACTGTACTCTTTCGCCTGTGGCTTGGGATGCATTTTTTGAAGATTACATATAGTCTCATTAGAGATCACCGCTCTTGTATGCCACTGATACAGGCACGGCATTCTTCCAGCTGTATCCCGGGCAGCAAGGTAAATCCACGGCGCTCTGCCTATTGTTCCATCTTCTTTCTTTCCGAGGTCCCTTAAGTGTTTTTCCCTCTTCAGCTTCCCCCCTTCCTTTCCAACAACCTTCCCAAACCCAGCTCCCGACACCCCTCCAGCCAGCAGATCCCTGCCCGTTTGGGGAGACGCTCTTCTAATCAAAGTCATGCATGTAAAAGAAAGCAGCTCACAAATATCTGCAGACGCCAGAGCAAAGAAGGAGGGGTTTAAAAAAAAAAAAAAAAGAAACGACTTAAAAAAGCGAGGAATTTCTTTTTCCAACCTAGGAATTTCCAAGAAATTCCAACGAGGAACGTCTCTGTTTTGCCTCCCTCACCACTAACTTCAGAGGCAGAGCTAAAGCGGATCACCGTCCTCTCTTTCTCCTTTATTAATTTTTTTTTATTTTTAGTTTTTCTTGCAAAGGCACGTTTTAGTGCACCTGCAGAAAGGCTGAGCGCCGGGAGAGTAGGAAATTGGAAATAAAAACTCCCGCATTGCTGGGGAGTGAGCGCATTTGTTTAGGAGGCCAATTATATCCGTCCCGGGATGATTTATATTAGCGGGGTAATTAGCTGTGCGCGCGGGGCACCTGCTCGGGCACCCCCCGGCCCCTTACCGAAGCGGCTGTGGTCCTGCCGGGTGCCCTGCACCGTGCCGTTGGGGAAGATCTCCAGGTGGAAGCCGGTGCGGCAGTAGAGCTGCCGCCGCCGCAGGATGCCCTTGAGGTGAGCGAAGTCGGTGGGGGAGCCCCGCTGCAGCCGCCCCTCGATCTGCCCCAGGCGCTCGTTGAGGAAGCCGGGGGAGTCGGCGAGGGGCAGCCCGGCGCCCAGCGCGGGGGGAAAGCCGTGCAGGTCGGGGTCCAGCGCGCCCAGGAAGCCACCCACCTCGGCCATGGGCGCGGAGCGGAGCGGCCCCGGGGGCGCGGGCAGAGCGGCCGCTCAGAGCGCGGGCTGCGGCCGCCCGGCCCCGCGCTGCCGGCCCCGGCCCGGCCCCGCGCCGCCCGCGCCTCCCATCGCTGGATCCAGTGTCCCGCCGTCGGATGCGAACTGCACTTTATATACGTACACACTCCCCTTACATTGACATATTGGATATTTAAATGCAAGCCACACCTCACTGGCATCCCCTTTGGCTATTGCTTCCCTCCCCCCCTTCTCTGATGCATTTGGCTTTTTTTTCCTTTAAAAAAAAAAAAGGAGAAAAAAAAAAAGAAAAAAAAGGGCCCGCTTCACTCCCTCTTTTATTATGAAAAAAATGGCAGGAAAAAGCTACACATCGCAGTGAGGCGTAACAGCTCTTGGCAGGTCCCCGCCAGCCGACGATGAAATCATGGAGCCCCCGCACGCACCCGCTCCCGCACCGCCGGCAGCCCCGGCCCCGCTCCCGGCCCTGCCCGGCCCCGCAGCCGTGACCCCAGACCCCGCACGGGCCGGGTCGGTCGGAGCCTCCGGGTGGGTCGGTGGCCCCGGGGCTGTCGGAAGCCCCAGGTCCGTCGGTTGCCGCCACCGCCTCGGCCCCGAGCGTGCCCCCCACCCGCCACCCCCCGGAACGGACACGGTGGGGAAAAAACAACACGTGAGGAGAGGGTCGAGACGCGTTTTTCAGCCGAACATGTAAAAACGGAATGCGATCTTTCTGAAAGGCGATCCCACGGGCTATACGGCCGGGTTACAGCCGCCGGGAGGAGAGGGAGCCCGCGGCGGGGCCGGACAGTACCACTCGCTCTCCCTCCCCACCTTCCCCATGTTGGAAACAGGTGTTTCCGCGCTCTCCCGGCCCGCCGACACCGTATCTGTGCCGGCAGCTGCGGCCGCGCTGCAGACAGACGGAGCCGGGCGGGGCGGAGCGGAGCGGGGGAGCCGGCGGGAAGCGGGCACAGACGGGCCGGGAGGGACCCAGGGCAGGGAGCGCCCCCGCCCTGCCCGGCAGGCGGCGCTGCTGCTCGCGCCGCGCCGCCCCGGGGCGCTGGGCCCAGCGCGCGTGCTGAGAGAGCCCAGGTGGGCCCGGGGCTGGGACTGTCGTGTCCCTGGAGCGGGGTGCCGCCCGCGCCCTCTGCCGTGCCCCGCCAGGGGACGGAGACCCTACAAATAAACAACCATTGCAAGCACCCCAAACTACCCTCAAGCCACCAGCCCGCTCTGCTGCAGCGGCTCCCCCGGGTGGCATCAGCGTGCAGAGCTGAGGTATCGGTGATGTCCACCTCAGCGGGTCTCCCTCTCGGGTATCCTCTCAGAGAATCTCTCCCCTCAGCAGGTCCCCCTCATCTCAGCGGGTTTGTCCCCTTATCTGCCCTTATCTGGTCTCTTACTTCAGCAGATCTCTCTGAACTGTCTTTCTCCTAAGTGGGTCTCTTCCTCCATCAAGTCTTCTCTCAGAAGTTCTCTTCTCTCAGTAGGTCTCTCCTCAGCAAGTCTACCACATGGTGGAAGAGAACTCAGCAGGTCTGTCACTTGGGGAAGTCTCTCCCTTCCAGGGGGTTCCCGTCTCAGTGGGTCTATCCCTCATCAGGTCTCTTCCCTCACAAAGTCCATCCCATAGCAGATCTAAGCCCTCAGCAGGTCTTTCCCATCAGAGAGCGTCTGCCCTACTGTGGATATGCTCTCAGTGGGTTCCCGCCACAGTGGGTCTCTCCCCTCAGAGAGTATCTTCCTGCTGTGGATTCTCCCTCAGAGGGTCCCTGCCATGGCGGGTCTGTCCCCTCAGAAATGGTCTCCACCTCAGTGTGTTCCCCACATTGTGAGTCGCCCCTCAGTGCATCTCTTCCCTCAGCAAGTCTATTCCATGGTGGATAGACCATCCCCTCAATGGGTGTCTCCCTCACAGTAGATTCCTGCTCAGGGGGCTCCCGCCATGGCAGGTCTCTCCCCTCAGAGAGTGTCTCCCACACCACGGATGTGCTCTTGCCCCACCATTGTGGGTCTCCCCTGAGAGTGTCTCTCACCTCAGCCACTCTCTTCCTCAGCAAGTCTATCCTAAGGTGAGTCTCCCCACAATGTGTCTCTCCCCTCAGACTATGTCTCCCTCACAGTAGATTCCCCCTCAGAGTGTTCCCGCCATGTTGGGTCTCCCCTCAGCATGCCTCTCCCCTCCGAAAGTCTGTCCTGATCAGGAGGTTCCTGCTATGATGGGTCTTCCCTCAGTAGGTCTCTCAGCTTGGAGAGGGTGTCTCTCACAATGGATTCCTCCTATTAAGGGGAGAAAATCTCTCCCCCTCAGCTGGGTTCCCGCCATGGTGGGTCACTCCCTCCCCCTCAGCTGGATTCCCGCCATGTTGGGTCTCTCCCCGTCAGCCGGGTTCCCGTCATGGTGGGTCTCTCCCCCTCAGCTGGGTTCCCGCCATGGTGGGTCACTCCCTCCCCCTCAGCTGGATTCCCGCCATGTTGGGTCTCTCCCCGTCAGCTGGGTTCCCGCCATGGTGGGTCTCTCCCCCTCAGCTGGATTCCCATCATGGTGGGTCTCTCTCTCCTCCTCAGCTGGGTTCCCGCCATGGTGGGTCTCCCCTCAGCTGGGTTCCCACCATGGTGGGTCACTCCCTCCCCCTCAGCTGGATTCCCATCATGGTGGGTCTCTCTCTCCTCCTCAGCTGGGTTCCCGCCATGGTGGGTCTCCCCTCAGCTGGGTTCCCACCATGGTGGGTCACTCCCTCCCCCTCAGCTGGGTTCCCGCCATGGTGAGTCTCCCCTCAGCAGGTCTTTTCCCCTCAGTAAGGTCCTGCTCCCCCCCATCACCCCAGAGGGAGGGATAAAATGGTCCCTGCTTGCAGGTCCGTTCCCCCAGCCCCAGGCAGTGTTCTCTTGTGAAGACATGGAGGAAATTGTGATCCAGGGAAGTGACACACCTGCCCGTGTGTCTGCAGTGGGTGAGAAGTCTGGTTTTTAAATGGGGTTTGGGGTGGTTTTTCTGTCAGAACTGTGGCTATAAAAGGGGTGTTGATGCAGAATTTGACACATGAAGCCTAAACTTATGTTTTTTATAGAAGTATAGGCTGTTTCAGAGGTAGTAAAATCTACTGAAGTGAGTTTGTTGACTATTTGTTTATCATGTTTGGTTACATGGAGATACCACTGTCTGAGCAGTTCAAGCATCCCACTGCAAAAATTATGGGTTTTTTGCTGTAGTATCTATATGAAGACTCGGGTGTGATGAGGTAACTGAAGGAAATAAATTCTGCTTTGGTGAAAATGACAGAGGTCCGAGAGGGGGAGGGGCCAGACACAGCTGACAGGATGCCCCAAACCTGGAATTACTGTCAAGGATGTAATCCTGTAAAGGCTATGAATTTAATGCATAAGATTAATGTAAAGTGAAGGATCCTGCTACAATCAAAGACACTTTTCTGTGAAACCTGGTTTTGCTGATGTAAGTGTGAGGTTTGCCTGTGGATCCATAGCAAATTCATGGTTTTGAATCCTTATTTCTGCACATGTCTGAGGGCTGATCCCAGGGGGATTAGGAAGAAGGAAGACCTAGTTTCCGCAGTGCAGGACTAGCCAAACTCTGCAGAGGCCTCTGCCACTGACTTCAATCTCCTCTGGATCTGTCTACAATATCCTTAAACCCAAACCCACACAAGCACTTAGTGGAACACTTAGGAAACTGAAAAAGGTAACAGAGTTCAATTACACGACAGTAAAATCCAAGATAAAGTAAAAACCCACAAACCTTCGTGCTTAACTAATGTATAACAAAAGCAGCACAATCCCCCATCCAAGCTGACATTCCTCACTTAACTCTCCTGATTATGGTCAGCTTTTGAAGTGTCCTGCGATACATTTTATTGAGAAATCCTACATGCTGCTACAACATGTTCTATTTAGGCACAACAGGATGTGGAAAAGGTAGCTTTCTCATCTTTCTTTTTTTCTTTTTTTTCCTTTTTGTCTTTAATTTCCTGGTTTATTTATGTTTTTACTAAGCTGAGGAAAAAAGCAGAGGTTTGTGCCCTGTGTTTTTGAAGAGAAAGAGGGATGTATTTTAAGTACTGAGAGCTAGAATGACTCCTCCAAAAGCAGAAACAAGTCCAGTGATTTTTTTTTTATCTGTGACATAGAACACAGTTCTGCACTCAGTAATTTCTTAAAGGAGGACAAAAACTTATGTACAGTTTGTGTCACAGAACATAGAATGTTACAAAATTAACTTTCTGCTCTGCTTTGTTTCAGTTGACTTTCAGTTCCCCCAAGTTTATTCTTTGATTACAGTTTGTATTGCCCACCTTGGGAACTAAAATGGCTACTGCCAAACTGCTCTGTCTTTCAGTTTTCAGAAGAATTAGCAATGATTTTTATACCCATTTTGCTAAGACAGACCTTGCAGACTCCTTCCACATGCTGTAGAAGTGTATTTAGTGAGGTAGTAAAAATATTAATGGCATTTACTGTCAGAGTAATTTCTATCCATGGAGAGCAGCCACATTTGGTGTCTGGCTATAAAATCAAAGGAAGAGCAGGACCGGGATCTGAACAGTAAATAAATTAGAAAAGAATAAGATAAATAACTGCAATGAGCCAACCCAGTATCTGAGCTACTAGATAGTGCATATCCTCTGCCTGGGGCTATTCCATTTGGTACAGAAAAGATCAAGACAGCTGAAATAATTTGAAGTAGCAATGGCCATGAATGCAAAAACAGACGTGAAGAATATCTGAGGATAAAGAAACAACGGAGCCTTGAGCTTTAATAAATAATACTTCTGCTTCCTTAGCACTTCCCACCTTGGGATCTTACAACAATCTGTGTACACTAATTAATTGAGACTCACAACCAAGGTCACAGTGCAGCTCCTTTTCCCTGGACAGTCTCCTTTTCCACTAAGAGATGTTGTCCAAAGGATATTGATGGCTTTCTGTATTTGTTTGGGATTTTGGATGCATAGCAGCCCTGCTGGAGCAGAAGCTCTGACCAGGTTTCTGTATATCCAGAAACCAGACACGTCCACCGTGAGCCTTTCTGCCTTTTGTGGTGTGGTGACCATCTGTGCTGCACATGCAAGGAATGTCTGAGCTCTCCGGGCAGATAAACAGGGCAATCTCCTTTGTGAGGGGGTGAATAAACAAATTTTCTTAAGGGGAGCAGAGGATGGTTTATTGGTTTTTAGCTTTGATTGGTTTTACTTAAGCTACTATTATTATTATCATTTTTGTAGTACCACTTCCAGGCCACAGACCCTGTTTGTGCTGGATACTGCATTAACAAGCATGTAACAAACCCGAGTGCTTGACCTGAGGAATCTCACTGCTCTGCCTTGTGGAAGGATTCCTGCTGGAAGGCAACAGAATCTCCATCAAGGTATAGAACTAGGTGTAAAAGTGTGGGGTTTTCACACGTTTAGAATTGGTGGCAGAATGAAGGTAAGGGTCTAAAGGATAAAGCTCTGAATTTGCCTACCTGGGTCTTGGAATCAGATGCCTAAATAAATGATGTGACTTTCAAAAGAGGAAGTACTCAGCTCTTCCAGTTATTGATAAAACAAACATGGATCTGTTTGTTTCAATTATCCCAGTATGGATTAACAGTAAAAAGCAGAACTGTTCTGGCTCAACTCTGGCTCATGAAAACTCCTGTTTGGAGAGGATTGTTGCAACTGAGATCTGCAGTCTTTAGGGGAACAAGTCAGGGACAAATATGTGCAAGTGAGCATCATGTGTAAATGACCAGGGGAGCTGTGCTGACCCTCAGGTAGGCTGTTTTGCCATGGTTCTGTCCCTCTTGAAAATTGCAGGTTCCTTGGAATGGCTTAGGACAGATTTGAATCCTGACTCAAATGATTCATGTTAATACATCTCCAAGTGTTGGATGCTGGCTGAGGAATGGGGAAGGTTCCCTTTTTGGGGCAAAGTGGTGCATATTACTGTTGTCTCCACTTGTAACTTTTTTTCTGGGGATTTGAGGTAGAATTACAGGACCACTGAGTCACTTTGCCTAACAGCTGACATTTGGAGTTGGCTCTCAACTGGAGCTTGTCTCTTTTGCTGTAATTAGGGAATAAAAAGGAGGTTAACACTGCAACTCCTCTCTGGAAAATAGAGAACACATGAAATTAAATACAAGAACTGGTTCTGGTCCTCCTCAAATAAAAAGTGCTGTCCTTTAAGATGTTACTCTTCTAAGTGTGCACCTTTTAACTGTAGCAGCTTCTTATGGAATTGTCCGTGACCATGGTGGGGTGTGTGTTTATATTTGCATCAGTGAGTATTAGTCAAATACAAGAAAGAGTCACAGCAAAGTTCTGTCTAGCCCCATATCCTGCCTCTTGATAATGGCTAATAACTTGTATATGGAAAACAGGACGAGTATGGAGTGATACTTCCTTTGGTAAACCCTCCCAGCTTCCAGTGGTTTCTGGTTTAGAGACCTGCCTGAGCTGGAGGCTGCAGCTGTATCATTGTTTCTGATATTCCTTGATGGACCTTTTTCCATAAAATTGTTTAATCTTTTTTTTAAAACCCACTTGTATTTTTGGCTGCCATAACATCCCGTGGCAATGAGTTCCACGACATCATTAGGCATTGTGTGAAAATGAACTTCCTTTTGTTTGCTTTTGAACCCGCTTGCTCCCTGCCAGTTTGAGTTGGTGCCCTATTATTTCTGTTAAGAATACTTTAAAATAATCATTGCTGTTTACCTTTTCTGTGCTGTAACAGCTTGTCTAGAACTTGGTTGTTATTATCCTTGTTTTCCAGGTTGAAAGGCTCTGGCTTGCTTAAGTTTTCCTTGTGCTAAGGTTTCTAACACCTCGTGTGCAGCTCTGGTACATTATGCTTCTTGCCCTTTTTGTGGCTTTGTATTTCCCCAGTTACTAGAACTGTGCTCAGTATTGAAGAGATGGGCACACTGTGGGTTTATTCAGAGGAATAATACCATTTTCTGCTTTGTTCTCATTATTCTAAAAATTCTTAATGGGATAGTTTTCCCCAAATGCTTACAGCTGACACAGTACTGGTCTTTTTGGACAATGATCCACTTCTCCAAGATTTCTTTTATTTCTGGTAATAGAGGATTTAAAGTATGACAAGAATGGCTTTTTCCTCATCCATTATTTTTATCCATGGACTTAGAGTTAAATTTACTATTTTAACACCCACTGGCTTTGTATCATTAGCCACCTACCCACAGCATTTCCAGATCATTTATGGATTATGAAGCAGCAGGAGACACATCACAGGCCCTGAGTCTATAGGGAGCTCTGACATTCCTGACGTCAAACATTTATTTCTCTTGGTTATGATCACCAGTTATGTCACTTATTCTCTCATTCTTGCAGTAAGGCTTGTTCATGACCTGGATTTCATACCCAAGTTAATGGCCTGGCAATTTCCCATGGGATACCTGTGGGGATCATCAGCTAATCCTCAGATCATTGTGTTATTTTCATCTGTGCTGCTGCCTTAAATTCATTCTTCTTACAAAATAGCTGTGTCTGCATTGAACATCAGTACAAAGATTCATTGAGTTTTCTTGCTATCACCTTTTCACCTGGGGCTGTCCTTTCAATGCCTTAGGCAACTCCTGGTGCTGTGACTGTTCAGACCGAGGCACAGATTTACACAGTGGAACAGAGTCTGTAATTTTCTGTGGTCAAGTTGCTTTGGGACTTTTGGCCCAGTATCTCTGTATCTGTCTTTAGGGATGACACTGCTTCTCTCACTGGAGACTAAAACTGAAATATATTGGTGTGTGAGGTGGAGTTAGGAATCTGCACTCAGGGTTATTCTAGAAGTGGATGATTAGATGGGACATCCTAAAATAAAGAATAGAGGGACGAAAAAGGGAAAGATAAAGTAAAACCAAAAAAACTGTCTCCTATTATGCTGAAAGGCTCCAGTTTGTGCATTTTTGGTGACTGGAGCTTTTCAGCTTTACTGCTGTTCATGTGAATAACATTACTCAAGTTCCTTTGTTCAGTACTGGATTAATTTGTATAGCATGCTTATAAAAAGACACATAAAAACTTGAAAAACATAAATAACTTGATTTGATAATTATTCTGTAATTATTCTTTTCTGTATATTAATTCAGTATACCTTACAAAATTTGTTCTTTTCTCTAATGAATGAGGTAATTAAAATGCAGCATTAAAAAAGCATCTAGGTACTTTGCAAGCTTGGTTAGAGAAATTGTAATTCCACAATCAAGCAACCAACTGCCCCACAAATCATGGTGCTTCATCACTAAATCTCTGTGGAGAGAAGAATGAATGGGCTGAGAAAAACACTGTAAAGGTGTACTTGTGATGAGTTCTGCAAAAAGCCAAAGGATAGAGAGGACACAGTAAAGAGAGCACAGATCTGCTTGCATCCCAAGACACCCACAGAAATGGTTGTTTTCAGGACAGCCACCTGAGTTTCATAACATGAGCTTCCTTAAAATCTGTCCTGAGAAATCAGGAGTTAACAGAACCCAGTTTCTATAGCCCTAACCTTTCATAAATGCAGTATTTAGTAATCACAGTTCTGGTAGATTGAGTTTCATGTGAGATCTCAAAATATTCATTTTACAGCATCCTTTGCTGTGTTTGTGCAGCGTTGCTGTTGCCTTTCTCCAGATGGGAACATGCAGGAATGCAGGAGCCAGGTGCTTTGCTCAAGGACATGAGGATCTGTCCTGAGTGCAGTTAAGTGGTGCCTTGCTGGCACTGTGTTAGCTGTGCTTTGGTCTGAGCAGTCACCTGGATTGTGTTTACTTCCCTTAGCATTCCTTAACTCCGTGTCCTGCAAGGAAGTTACCCTGAGGATGTGTAGGGTCCTGAGCAACAAGCAGAAGTCTGGATTCTCAAACCTCTGCTTTCATAGCATGGGTTATTTATGGCCTTGATAAAATTTAGGAAAAAAGATGAGGGGCATCTTCTCATGCAGTAGTGTTGGGAAATCCTGTTGCTGAAGTTTTCTAAAAGATTAGAAATTTCTTACATATCTCCCTCAGCATTAAATTATTCAAAATATGAAAATTCAAATATCCTTCTCAAAACTTGGGAGCATCAGTATGGCAATGACTTTGAAGATCATGCTGGGGCTTTGGTTTAGTGTAGTTGGAGTCTGGTTCTGTCATTAGAAAAATCAGAATCAAATGAAAAAATTAAAATAACACTTCTGCAGCTTCCTTTGTAAACAAATCTGAAACCTTAAGGCCAGGAGAAGAACACTGTGTACCAACTGGTGTAAGTCATCTTAAGCTTCATAGAAGGAAATGATAGATCTCAGATATATACCACCTCACAGGAATATTGTAATGAAATCCAGACAGCTTCAAGGGAAAAACAAAACCTATTGATTTTAGTCCAAGGAAAGAGAGAGAAAAAGAACAGATGTGTGGAGTCTTCTGTCCACTCACTGCAATCTGTGGTGCCGACTTAGCCATTGTTTCTTCTCATGCTTCTTTCTGTAGAAATGCCTTGGTTTAGGCACCAAATGATTCAATTTGGGATAGTAGAGAGGAAAGGAAACAAGGACCTCACGCAAGAACTGACCTAAACTCTGAGGAGGTTTGTATAATCTAATTTGCAATAAAATGGTATTTACAATGTTATCAGACAAAGCTGAGCAGTGTTAAGTTAAACAGCATATAATGTGATTAGTGGGGGAGTCATGCCCATGATGTCATACACATTCTCTGAACTCTTGGAATGGGCAGATAATGTCTCAGGCATTTATTCTCTTGTGACACACACGAAAAGCTCCGTAAAGCTTTGGGGGAGGGAAGGAAATGCTCGGCACCGCGCGTGGGGCTCGCGGCACCACAGACGGCTTCTCCCTTTGGCGCAGAGCTCGGCCTGTGGTTGCACCCTGCCAGCACAGTGCTGTGTAGTGGTTAAACCAGGCCTTTGGGAATAGTTTAGAAGCTTGAAATTCTATTCTTGACTCTGCCGCAGACTTGGGTTTTGACCGCTAAATCTTCTTTGCCTCTGGTAACTCCATTTTTAACTAGCAAAGGTAGTCAGCCGTGTCTGTGGAGTGCCCGGAGTGAGGAGCTGTATGGAGATGGAAACCACTGGCATTCTGTTCATTATGCAGAACAAATACAGCTAGACCACAAAGAGCTTTGCTGGAGATAACAGCGAGCAATTTCACAGCTAGTAATGGCCCATTCAGAGAAAATTAAATCTTTATCTTTCTGTCTCTCCAAGGCATGCAAAATGGTATTTAAAATTTTGTCTAGTCTAATTCATACGGATAAGCAATATAAATCTCACCTATAGGTTCACAGCAAATGCAATCTAGACTGTATTTATTTTAATGTTTTGCTTTAAAAAACTCTTGCTAAAAGCTGCTGAATCAGGCAGAGCTCTCTTTAAACTTTCAAGTTATTTTCATGCTTGTGAAAGGACAGGTTCTAGAACATTTAAGAGTATTTTACTCCCCAAGTCCACCAGGGACAATTAGCCCATATAGCTTCGTGCATGTTAATGTTTTATAGAAACACAAAAATTGCATAAACATTTTTTCTGCCATGGTGTGAAGGCTGCATAAACTGTTTAACTCTGCTGCAGAGATTGACTAGGTAGTATTCCTGTTTTCAGCGATGCAAGGAATTAATACAGACTAGACATGAGGTGAAATGAGAGTTGCAGATGTGCAGAATGAAATGGGGGCTGCAGAGCTGAAAAAACTTGAAGGAAGGAGGTGGACAGGAGGGAGCAAGGGAGCTTGGAAACTATGGCTCATGCAATGTCAACTCTATTATGTGTTAAAATCAACTGCAGCACTTGCAGGATCCCCATCTTTTATCAGAACAAGTAGTGATTGTCTTGGCTGTAACATTCATGTCAGTTTATGGCATTGGTGTGGATTTGTTGAGAAATGCATACAAGGATTTTATTTGACTGCAGAGGGATGCCATCAAGAATAAATCTTTGTTGTTCAGAAAGGGGAAGCCAAGCTTTTGTCTCTATGGCTGATAAATGAGGAACAGGGGCCAAGTGTAATATGAACAGAGCATTGGCCAGTCTGGTCAGACATGTGGGATGTACTAACAACAACAGGGAATGAAAGCAAAGCCTGCAGGTAGACACCTTTTAAATAATCAAGGCTGACAGTTTTACTACAGTAGCACTGTTTAACACTTTGTAGGTATGTGCTGCATCACAGATGCTGCTTGTATTAAATAGTCTGCAAGTATTACACAGCTTATTTAGAGGATAACTTTTATTTCAGGCATTTTTATGTTTGTTAATGTAATTATAAGTGAAATATCCCGTTGTTGCTGATACTATTGCCAGTGGATGATTCTGAATGATGCACCAGAAAGACATTTTAGATGGCCTAGATTAAACTCACAGAGGACTGGGCATCCCAGTTATTTCTCAAGCACAGAACATTTCCAGGAATGGGTGCTTCTGACACTCCTTATTAAAGCCATGTACAAATAGTTATTGGATACCTGAGTAATCAGAGAAGCTGTGTTGAGGCAGATTGCACACAGTGCCTTGAACCTTGAGGGCTGGATTATGGACATGCTGCACTACCATGTCCTGGCCCGTGCCTCAGTTTACCTGTCTGTAAAAAGTGGGTGTGATGCTGTGTATAGAAACTGGCCTAGGAAAAGTATTTTGAATTGCTAGTGACAAACACCAATTAGGGATATACACAGTCCTTAAGGCAAAAGACTCCACAAACTGTAGAGCCTGAAATCTCAGTAAGCAAAATGCCTTCCTCCCAGCTCTCACAGGAAGCAAGTTAATTGGGAGGCCAATAACTATAATGAGGCAGAACCTGGGGTTTTGCATGTGTATAGCAAAATCCTCCCCTTGGGGCCAGATTCCTGTTCCATATTATGAAAGCAGTAAAAGGTCCCCTCAGCAGGTGCTGTGTAAAGGCATTTCAGCTTTGCCTTTGCAGTGCAGGAATTGCCAAGCTATTGCTTCCCCGAGTCTCCAAATGAATTCCCCAAGTCAATGTGGAACAGCTGTGTGAGAGATACAGCCTTGAGAAAAGAGGTGGCAAAGGAACACAACAAATGGGGATTTAATCAAATAGCACATGGCTGTGAAACAGCATCAGTGTCTTTGGGCTCAGCTTTCCTCTGGGCAAGGGGGAAACTCTCAAAGCTCAGAGAGGTAAGGTGTGATGGCTGTGTGCTGCTGAGGGCCTTTTGTGTGCTGAGAGTGAGCCAGTGACATGGCTGGGTTCATTCTGCAGGGAGGAACAGCATGGCTTACCTGCAAGGATGCCCAAGAGCTGGAGAAAGATCTTTGGTTTTTTTCACCTGCCTGAGTGTGGCTGCTGCCTCTGCAGAGGTTTCCCAGAGCACCCAGGCTTTGGCCATTGGAGCCAGGAAGTGAAGTGGGACAAGTCTGGGGGGGTGGAAGCAATTCTTGTGCCCAGTTAGGGCAGGGAAGCTTTTCCTTCATATATGATTGTGGAAGTAGCTGTTTTCTTCCTTATCAAAGCCTTCTGAAATATGGTGTGCACCAAAAAAAGGAGTTCTCTCAACTTAAAAAAATATTTTGTGAAAGGCCACAAATTTTGAGACTTACTGTTTTTCACTTGAAATTATTTTATTTAATAATTTTTGAAAAGAAACTTTGTTGTGTGTCAAGTCTACCTACCTGAATTTCCAGAGTGCCTCATAAGAGCTTTTTGGAAATCCATCTGCTTTGTCAAATACTGACTGTGCCTGTTGGAGTGATTGCTAAGTTATAAGTGTTATGTCTGAAATATAAAGCAGACAGGGGATAAAGGAACGTGGATAGTTTGTAACAAGCAGAATATAGCTGGCTAATTACTGTGGCAGGATAATGTCTTAGAAAAAAACACCATTATGAAACTCATTTTTTTCTTGTTTCCATGACATAGAATTTGCTTGAAATCTTTTGCTTTTGAGTGTGTGTGCACTTTCCAAAGTGATCAGAGCTAAATGGCAGCATCTGTCAGAGAAGATAAATGACCTACCAGCAAATCCTCTCAGTTAAAAGGAAGACAAAAATCTATGGAGTAGGGGAATGAGTTTTAAATTAGCCATTTCACTTAACTTTGCCCTAATGAAGGGCTAATCTTTGGACCCCTGCAAAACAAATGAGAGCATCTCGTTAGATCCAACGGAAACTGGTCATTGAAAAGGCTTTTGCCTTATGAACCTAATTGGAAGCAAAGTAATTCCTTTGATAGCTGTCTTCATTGAACAGTATCTTTCCTTTTTGCTGATTTATATACAGTAAATGAAGGACTGTGTTAATTACAAACACATTTGCCTGTTTGCAGATTGACAACTCAATGTGCCTGGGTGAAGCTGGGTAGGCACAAAGGTCTGCAGTGCCAGATCTTCAGGGGTTTGTCTGAGCAGAGCCTCCTGCAGAAGACAGAAAGGGAGCTGCTCTTAAAAATCCCTTCCTGGATATTGAGGCAGCCACGTGCTCAGGTTTAAGAAGACTCTGGGCCACTGTGGAAATGAGCTAAATTTACTCAACCTAAAACCTGATCTGGGATTTCAAAAATACTCTATCTATTAAATTAGCTTGCTCTTCTATTTTTGTATGTAATGGCAAAATAGGGAGTTTCCCCCACTAAAATCCAATGAATGATAGAAAAAACATTGGACCCTTGATTGCTGTAGAAGCAGGATTGTGTCTTTAAGGCAGATGGAAGGAATGTGTCAGTCATGGCCCCTCTAAAACTGGGACTTATCTTGATTATAGTGCTAGCTTGGTAGTAGAATATGATCTCATCACTGTGAAAGATTACATGAAGTTTCAGCTTGGCTGGCCTTAAACCAGCTCTATTCTCAGTTACATTTTCAATTGCTGCAGCTGACATGGGGTTTTGTAAATGGAAGAGATGGCCATAAAGATGGTTTGCAGGATTGGCCCATGTATTCTAGTAAAAAATTTAGAGGATGGATAAAAAGCATGGTTGCCTCTTATGTTTTCTCTTGGACTGTATATATTTTTTCAGTTTTGTTTTTGAGAATGTCATGACTAAGGAAGGCTTGGATACTCTTAATTTTACAGTAATTAGAACTGATATAAAACCTGGGAAGATAGATACCTGTCTGGTAGAAAGTCACTGAAGTCCATCTAGGCTAAAATGTGAATTTTTTTTCACCTTCAAGGAGTTATATTCTTGAGGAGATTAAGTGTGTAAGACAGTCTTGAGCAGTAGGTGTTCTGGGTGCTGTAACCAGAGGCAAATTCAGGAGGTATATTCATTTGCTTTCTGTGCACATGCAGTGCAATTCCTTTGGGTCTTGATCATTATACCTTATGCCCAAATTCAGAGATAAACACAACTTTTTTAAAAACACTGTTCTCAGTGTGACTTCTCCAGGGGTTTAATAGATGCCATGCACTACATAAAATAAATGTCAAATGATGGAGGCCATTTGGGCATGATTGGAGCCATGGTGTGAACTCTGGGTCTGTGCAAATAAAACATCAGTAGACCTGCCAAGCCTGAGAAAACCTGTTGTATTTCTAGGGATGTATCCCAGGAACTGCATTTGGAGCACTGACACCATTATAAATGGCTGTTGTAGAGACAGTGATGACACAAGGTAGCTCTTAGCCCTGTATCTCTGTAACAATCCTGGAAAAGAGTGCAAAAAGTGAACCATGAAGAAAGCCAATGCAGAGCTTTCCACTGGAGTGCAATGGGTCAGAGTTCTTTTAAGTTGTCCTTTAATGTTCAGAAATGTCCATCTTTGTCATGATGCTCAGCAATCCTGGGAGCATAACCTGAAGCTCAGAGGTGTTTTCTCTGCAACAAAGCTGCAGTGGCTCTCAGGAGGTGCAGAGAGAGGTGTGAGGTTGTGGTGAAACATTCCCCTGCAACTCTGCAGGGTCTGACAGTTTTTTTGAGATGAAAGGGAATTGTGCATTGAGTACCTTAAATTCTTTCCAAGGAATCTCATAGATAGTTGGGAGTGAAGACAATGAGTCATTTCTTGGGAGAGGATTTTGGTTTTATATCCTGGTTTTATATTTGGTTTTAACATGTTGCCATAATAATAATTATTATTATAATGATTACAGGTAGAAACAAATGCATTCAGGCTGCAGTTTTGACCCAGAATGTTTCTGCTGCTACTTTGCATTGGTATTTGCTGGTGTGAATTGTGTGGTTTTAATTTTTCTCTCAGTAAGAGTATTTCTCATTATGCCAAGTGGGAACAGCAAGAAATAGCACAACCCAAGTCTGTGCTTATGGTGGGGCCTTTATGCCTGTTTCAGATGAGCCAAGCCTATGCTGTAGTTTTTTGTTTCTTTGAGGAGGTTTAAATTTTGTCTAAATAAACCCTGAAGCATTTAGTTTTTCATTAATGAATTAGAAATGTGCAACATGTGTTACACTGGCTTAAGGGAATTTGCTTTTCTTGAGCTACTGAGATAGTGTACATTTCTCATTAGATTTTTTTCTTTTTTTCCCTCCATAATTTTCCTGTTCTTGGTCTCTGCTAATCAAATCTGAACTTAATACTTGAATCCAATTCTAAACTCAGATATTCAAAGTAGATTTGTGACTAGGCTGAAATAATTCATTCTGGCCATGCTGAACCCACCTAATCTACTTGCAAGTTGTATTCTTGCCCTGTGTAGTGCAACATTTATGTCACCCAAGCAAGAATAATAGATCTTCACATGCTTGGCTGATTCATGTAAGCCACTGTTTAGTGAATAGGCCCTTTGGTGTGTCTTTTTTTTTTTCCCTGCTTGTTTGATAAACTTGAGACATAGTTACTTTGAAGATTGGGCATTATCTACCTGCTCTGGGAACAGTTCCATGAAAACTGAGATTGGATCTCCAGGCTGCTGACAAGCTAATTCTGGACATTATTGGGAGCCTCAAGGTCAGTGTGCTTTCAACAGCAGAATAGAATTTCTGGTGCATTCATCTCTCATTTTAAATAGGTCTCCCTATACCTCAGCTATGCTTTCCTAATGCTGGGAGAATTCAGGCTTCCATACATTGTAGAGGATTTTAAAGATACTTAGATAGGAAAAGAAGACCCTGGAGAGGTTATTAAGTAACAGTGTGAGTTTTCACCCTAATGAACCTGCATTCAATGTCTTGGCTGAACAAAACCACCTTACTGTGTTACAGTAACTGATGTGAAAAGAGCTGCTGAGCACATCCATGTTTTCTGGGAGACAAATGCAAGGGGTTTCTGGAGGGATTGTTGTTGTTATTAGTAGGCAGAACTGCAACAAGCCAATTTATTGGCAGTTTCAGTGGGGAGGTGAAAGAGATGAAAGACAGAGATTCTGAGCTTGATTTTTCCAGAGCAAAAGGAGGGTGTTGATCTGAGACCACTGGGACCAGTGTGATTTGTAGGTGCCACTCTTCTTTGACTGAATGTGGGAGCATTTGCCCCTAAAATTCACCACCCCTGGCAGTTGTGTGTGGTTAGGGGACTGTACTGCTGTCAGAAAGGATTATTGGGTGACTTCTGCTGTGCTGTCAAAGCCTGCTTAGCTTTTCCATTGCTGCCAATTAGTCTGGATCAAGAGTTTGGGCAGAGTAGGATTCTGGTGTGTGTTGACAGTGTATAGAAATCTGGCAAAGAGGACACCTTGCAACAAACAGCCAGTGATAATTCAATCTCCTTTCCATTGTCAAACACAGTTAATGCTGTTACCTGCAGACTGGCAGGGGTTTTTCCCCATAGAACAGTTTGGATTGGGAAGGACTTTTAAAGACCATCTGGTCCAACACCCTTGCAATGAGCAAGGGCATCTTCAACTAGATCAGGTTGCTCAGAGCCCCATCCAACCTGACTTGGATATTCCTGACTTGAATATCCACCACCTCTCTGGGAAACCTGTGCCAGTGTTTCACTGTCCTTGTCATTAAAAATGTCTTCCTTATTTCTACTTCAGATCCATCCTTCTTGAGTTTAAAACAATTGCACCTTGTCCTATTGCACAGGCCCTGTTAGTAAGTCTGTCCCCATCTTTCTTATAGGCCACCTTTAGGTACTGAAAGGTCTCCTTGCAATTTTCCCCAGGCTGATCATCCCCATCTCTCCCACCCATCTCCATAGCAGAGGGGCTCCAGCCCTTGGGGCACCTTTGTGACCTCCTCTGGGCTCACTCCAGCATCTCCATGTCCTTCCTGTGCTGGGGACCCCAGAGCTGGACACAGCTCTGCAGGTGGGGTCTGACCAGAGCAGGACAGAGGGGCAGAATCCCCCCTCACCTGCTGCCCACACTGCCTGTGGTGCAGCCCAGGACACAGCTGGCTCTCTGGGCCACCAGTGCACATGGAATGGCCAGGGAATGTCCAAATGTTCATCCATGGGCATCCCCAGAGTCCCTGTGAGCAGGGCTGCTCCCAGTCTCTGTACCAGCCAGGGAATGTCCAAATGTTCATCCATGGGCACCCCCAGAGTCCCTCTCAGCAGGGCTGCTCCCAGTCTCTGCACACCCCAGCCTGTGCTCATAGTAGGGATTGCCTTGATCCAGGTACAGAGGGCTTTGCACTCTTCAGGACTGACTTTCTGCAAAGAACCTGGAGTAGATGTTGGATTTGCCAGCCCTTACAAATCTGGTTGTACAAAGAGGTTCACATCTGAGGGTTGGATTTCAGTGAAGCCACCTCCTTATGGAGTGTCAGGAGAAGCTGGGCCAGCACCCCCTACCCTATGAGATCAGTGTCCCTCAACAGGTGTTGGGTGTGCCAGAACAGAGCATCTGTAGCCAGGATATTTCTGAAAAATCCTTTCCTTAGGATTTTTTCTCCTGAGAAGCTGAGAGGCCTCAGGAACAAAATGTAAATAATGATTATCTGCTGCTGTGGAATGCAACAGGTGCATCTGGGATTGGTCTCATGGTTGTTTTTAACTAATGGCCAATCACAGTCCAGCTGTCCAGACTGTCTTGATCAGTCACAAGCCTTTGTTATCATTCCTTTTCTCTTCTTAGCCAGCCTTTTGATGAAATCCTTTCTTCTATTCTTTTAGTATAGTTTTAATATAATATATATCAGAAAATAATAAATCAGCCTTCTGAAGCATGGAGTCAACATTCTCATCTCTTCCCTCATCCTGGGACCCTGTGAACACCATCACAAGGATCCCCCTCTTCCTTGGGAAGCCAGCCAGGAGGCCTTGCTGCTTCACACTGCAATCTCTGTGCATCTCTGACCAACAAATCAGCTCTGGGGTGAATAATTCCCAGCTAGTTGGAACCAAACAGCTTTGTGACTAAAAAGACCAGCAGTCAGAAACACTTCAGTTTTCAGGCAATAGGGTAACAAACACAAACACAGTAACATGGAAAGCAGGAGATTTAGAGGACAGAGTCTCTAGTCATTCCTTTCCAGGCAGTGGAGAAACAGAGAGGATGTGTCCTGCAAAAGAGGTGTGTTCTGACACACTCACTGTGCATGAATGTGTGCAAATTGTTATCTTTCTCTGTGCTTTGGTTTGTCCAGGAAATAGGGGAAAATTGCAGTCAGATGAAATATACCATGTCAATTATTTTTCTTTCTTATGAAAGATCCTTCCTCTTTATCCACACCCTGCAATGTGTGCCATGTTTTGCATGCTCTCTCTGAACACTCTGACTTGCTGACCTTCTTTGGGCAAATGAAGGTCTGATGTAACTTCCCATGAGTCCCATCTGATACAGCTTCCTTTTGAACCCATCACAGCTGGTTTATGATGACTGGAGGGAATGCTGCAGAGCTCCCAAAGTTCAGGTTCTTGTCTGACCACTGCAGACCCCGACTGTCTGGAAAATCAGAACTGCCTCTGGAGAGAGTCCCTTGGCTTGCTGGAAAGTAGCAGAGAATGGCAGCTAAATTTAAACTTTAATAAAGGTTTTCTGAGCAGGATTAGGTGTTTATGGAATGTCTGCAATAGTGCATAATATGAAAGAATATCTTGACATTATTGCAATTGCATTTGAGCAGGGGAGAAGACACTGTAATTTTTAATGAAGTGCTTATGGCTTTGTTGATTGCAGAAGTGTCCAGTTCCCAGTGCTGTGGAATTGCAGAGGTCCTGAAGAGGTGGAGTTTAGCTTGGGTCTGCATGTTCAGACTGATGTGGCTGAGTCTGGACTGCTGACTGCTGAAATCCTGCCTTTGACCTTGCATGATTTGAGTAGAAGTTGGCAGAAACCTTGCAGGAGTAACTTTCTCCCTCACAGAGAATCCTGTCAGCATGGGATGAGATTTGCAAAGGCAGGACTCTGGTTTGGTCATGCTGGAATCAGCTCTGTGTTTCTTCTGAATCAAAGTCTGGATAAATTAAAACCAAGGAAGCATGGTACTTGATTCAGAGAGTTTCAATCCAGCCCATTCATCCCCTGTTTTCAGGAGGTTCACATCTGAGGGTTGGATTTCAGGAAACTTTCGTTGAGGGAGTGACTATTAAAAGAGTTGCAAGAGCCCTAGAAACCAGAGTTCTTTGTTCACAAGCCATGCACAGAGCAGACAGCAGCAATTGCAGCAATCCTTTCCCCAGGAGCTGCAAACAAGCTTAACCCTGAGCTGGAAAGACCATACTCTGGAGAGGTGAAAGGAAATTCAATATCTGGGCTGAATGTGTGCTGACTCCCTTGCAAGACAGAGTGCCAGCTGTCCAAAGTGATGATGATGATGATGATGATGTGGTGAGGGCCCGAGGTTCACTGGGGCCTCCATCACCAGGGACACTCAGGGAGGACTCCAAGATCAGCAGTCCCAGGGGGTGGGGACATGGGGTCAGCAGTGGGCCTGTGTTATTCTTATCCCTACTGCACTTGGATGCCTTGGACAGCTTCAAGGTAAACCTTTTGATGTCTCTTTTACAATGATCTGTTTCTCTACATATTTTGAAATATCTGGTTCCAATGGTACTAAAAATTTGCTGTGACTGAGAACTTTTCCAGTGCAAAGTACTTGTTAAAATACAACACATGTCCAGAGCAGCCTTGAATAAAGATTGTTCTATTCTTCACATTATATTAGAACTTTGGCAATTTTATTCTACTTACAATGTAACTTTCCATTGAAGTCTAATTATAGACTTAAAATTAAAAAGTCTTCTCTGTTGTATAAAGAATAATAGTGACATTTAGCAAGTCCAATCTCTATTTTTGAAGTCAGATATTCAGAGATGTTACTATTTGTGCTTTTTTCTTCTACTTTATTTTTAACAAGTGATTCTAAAAAACAGTGTCATCTTCCCCAGTCTGTTTTCTGAGCAATGCCATTTCTGTTTGCAGCCCAAGCTTTGTCACAGTCTGCTAAATGTTCCTGCTGGACTATTTATGTCCCCTTTCCATGTGCTGCTTCTGTCCCCATTGGTGTGGGTCTTGTTTCTTTATCCTTACAGTTGTTATTTGGCCCTGGTCTGTGTTTGTTCCCCAGCTGGAGGTGGATGTTGCATGGTGCTGCTCCCTTTGGATCTTTCTGTTCTGTTAAAGGGAATTTTTCTACAATAACAAGCAGGTGACATTTTCTGATAAAAGGAATGTGCTCTCTTTTCCTGAAACCAATATTGTCTTCTCAGTCCACTGCTTGGATTTTGAGAGTTAAAATACTGCTTTTATTTTCCTGTTTCTCATAGCTTTAATGCTGCTGCCTGTTCTGTCAATCTGTTTAATTCAGTGAAAGCTCTGGGGTAAAGAGATACTGTGGAAAAATGGCTGTCTTTGATTCTGAGGACCTTCACAAACTTCATTCTGTTCAAGTTTAGTTGATTATTTTATGCTTTTCCACTAGTGAGATTTATACTGTGCAACTTTGTCCAACCAGCACAAGAGCTCAAAGCTTTTAGTACAAAATATTTTGATTGAGAGCTTAACAGAGATAAACTTAATTAGAAGCAGCTATTTAAATCTTTCTGTACCAAATATCAGCCAGATTTTTGAAGGAAAGCTTGTGTATATGTTTTATTTTTTTCATTTATTCGTGTTTTCTTTGTCTGTCTTTCTCTACCTTAAATATGACAGGTGAGAAATTGTATCTTTGTGCATGGCATGGAATTTTGATTTTGGATACATAATTCCTTATGGCTCTTGTGAAATTATTCAGAAACAAAATCGTTGATCATAATGATAGGAACTAGATAAATAAGGGGATAGATAGATATAGATAGATAGATAGATAGATAGATAGATAGATAGATAATTATAGGAACTAGACAATACCTTCTGACACAATATGGCTAGACAGGTACTTTTCATTTGGTACCCTTGGATTCAGATCTTGAGTCCATTATTCTGCTTAATAAAATATTTCCTTGCAATGACATAAGATTTTGCCATTACTGAAAGGAGAGAAAAATAGATGGAAAAAAGCAGGTGAGGAAGATACCAAAGGAAGGCTGTGGTATTTTCTTCTTAAGGAATTTATAAACATTGATGTGAGGCCTCTCCAGCATGAGATATGTAAAATATTAGAGATGTTCCTTCTCTATCAAAGTTCATTTTCTGTTCTCATAAACAGTCTGTATTAGATTTTGAAATCTAACCTGAAGGTTGTTAAGAGTGGAACTACTCAGTCCCAGGACCCTCTGTAGAGATCACTTGCACAAAGAAACACTCAGTCCTGTTTTCAAAACAAAGGGTGTCAGATCAATACTAAAACCCTGGAACCCTCTGAGGTTGAGTCATCACCTTTATTTTCTCACATTTGTATGTTATACATGTGATATGTAAAAATGTACTAACATCACTAGAGATTTGTGTTCCCCCCAGTTACACCTGTGATTATCATTTATTATAATATTATATATTATTTATAATTTATTATTATATTGTGGCAATGTTGAGGGGCTGGGATTCCCATGTGTTGGTGCTGGGCAGGCAGAGGGGGCAGCTGGGTCCTTCAGGAACCTCCTTGTTTTTGCTTCAGCCCCCCCTGGGGAGGAGGTGGCCTTGCCTCTGGAGTCCCCTGAAGGGGGGACAGGTTTGTGCTGTCACTGCTCTCATGCATAATCTTCACTTGGCACAAACCCAGGAGTCAGCCCAGGTGGGTTAGAGCAGACACATGCTGGGAGTGACTGCCAGGGACATGGGGATGAGCATGGGGGTGTTTGTGTGCATGAATCCTAAAATCATGCTGGGAGGAGCAGTGCTCTGGGGTGCATTCTGCTGTGTGCTCCCAGTGCTGGACTCTCATGTCTGATTTGGATTTGAGCAGGTGAATGACTCGAGAGCCCATCAGTGAGTGTTTGACCTGCTGTGTTCCCCATTTCCCTTCCCACTCTGACACTCCCTGTAATTTATGTTGCTATTACACTTCAGCTGTAACTCAATTCCTGGATTTGTTCCTTTTACAGAAATTAGTACTGAAAGGCATTGCAGTGATTGAGGGCTTGGAATAACCACTAAGTTATTTGTCTATTTCATATACATTTTTTTTAAAAATAGCATTTTAATGTTTGAGAGAACACAAGGAAGCTGACTGCACTTCAGAAGTTAAGGACTGGTTTTCAGACTCTTCAAATTTGAGGCTATCACTCAACACTGAGTGATATCACTAAAGAACTGTGAAATGCACAGCTACCCTCTCCCCCTTCCTTTTCCCCTTGCAGAATAAAAAGCAGGGCAGAAAAACAATGCTACTCTGACTTATTTATCTTTATCCAGTTCCTCTGTCAGTAAGGGGATGAAGCGAAAAATTCAGAACAAAGTAACTTAAAAAATCAAAGGATTAAAGCCCCATGTATGTGATCCTGATGAATTGGATGATTCAGAAGATGTTAACCAGAGCAGCAGCTGTAATGGAAGGAGAGTCTGTAACAAACAGGTTTTCTGATTTATCGGGGTAATCAAGCATAGAAGTGGGCAGGCACTGGGTGGTACAGAATACCAACATTTTTTTTGTGCTGCCTGGGAGATATATTTGAACCTCTGGGGAAGAATTGCCCTCTCCCCCTTAATTCCCCTGAAGATTTTTTTCTCCTTTTTTTCCTGAAAATGAAAGCAGGGAACAAGCATTTCCCTGAATCCCATTTTAAATCTTCATAAGTTTGAAATGGTTATTGCTTGTTTATTATTTTTGGCAATATAATGACCCTGACAGGAGAGACTAATCCTGCATGGTGAGGACTCCATTCCCAACATAAGGGAGATAATGAGGGTGGGGAACCTGGCAAATACAAATCTAGAGTTGCTGCTCTGCTTAGAAAAATGCAACAATTGCCCTGTGCTGTTTTCAGGGTGGTTTATTCTGGTGGCAACTGCTGGTCCTTGGGTTGAAGACTTCTAAGAATCCACCCCAGAATTACTCTTAAGCCCACCTCTAATGCTTTTTTTCCTTGCTAATGCAATATTCCAACTTCTCTTTCATGTGCAAAATCAATGGGACCATGATGCAGACAAAGTTTAATGTGACCTGACCATGCTCAGGATTTTAGAGATAATAATTTACATTCAGCATGGTGGGACTGAGGTTTTCATCCAGTTTTGTCCCCTCTAATACCCATCACAGTCTAACAGGCTGTGCAGGTTTGCACTTTAGGGATGAAAGAACCTGGGATGTGCTCCCTGAGTGCAAATTTCAGGTACTCCCTGAAATCCCTCGAGTGGTATATTTGCTGAAAAATGACAAGTCTTGGAGCTCTCAGCCTGGGAGATTTCTCACGCTCAGCCATTTTCTTCTTAGAGATAGGAACAGAATCCCTATCTAGCCCTAGCTGGGCATTTTGAGCTTATACATGTCTGGCTGCATCATCTATTTCTTTGGTTTTATTACTTGTGGGTATTTCCCAAGGTGTCCCCAGCAGCATGATGGGCTCATCTCAGTCCCATCCACAGAGCAAAGCTTGATGATGGGCTCATCTCAGTCCCATCCACAGAGCAAAGCTTGATGATGGGCTCATCTCAGTCCCATCCTTGCAAAGCTTGATGATGGGCTCATCTCAGTCCCATCCTTGCAAAGCTTGATGATGGGCTCATCTCAGTCCCATCCTTGCAAAGCTGCCTCTGTGCAGCACCAGCCACAAGTAACCATGTGTGTCAATTCCAGCCACTCCTGACTGGAAGGAGGAAAGCTTTTGTTTTCATCAATATCACACAGGGTTTTTTCTTACTCTTGTGATCTTTCTCAGTAGTGCTTTTGTCTGTTGAATGTTTATTAAGAAAATAATTTTTGTTTGCTTGTTACAAGAAGAAAGACGTTCTCTGCACACATGGGATAATATTTGTTTGATTTCCTGATGTGGTTCCTGAAGCCAGAGAGTGAAAATGTTGATATTGCCTCTTGAGATTAATATCACAGGAAAGTAGTCTTTTCCACTGTGTGTGCACAATTACCCAGATTTACTTACATTTTAAAATTATCACTATTATTTTAGTATTATAGGCCACTCAGAACAGGCTATTAGTGGTTGTTATTGTTGGTTTTAATATGATACATGATTTTGTGGTCAATAATTTCTCTCAAAGACTTTCAACAAAGCCTTTACCAAGTCCTGAGTTTGTTGACAGAGTTGAACTCTCTTTCTCTTCCCCAACTGGATCCAAGTTCAAAACCATTGCCTACTCTTAGCTTTGGCCATTTGCTCTTTCTTTTGCTGTGTCTGCTGCAGTTACTACTTTGAGATTCATTTTTCTGTGAGGGGAGAACACTCAGAGACTGGGAAGCCATTCCATTAGGCTGAATCCAGTGTCTCCTTAAATGAGAAACCACCTAAAAAATAATATTGGAATAATATCACAGAGCATCCAAACAAGCAAAAGGAATAAAAAACAAATGAAAAAACCAGACTGCCTTCTGTGCCTTCAGGTGGAGCAAATCTGGCCCTCAGTAAATATTTTCCTGGGTTTGTGATTTCATAGCTGAGAGACTCCCAACAGGACCACCTGTTTGCCAGCTTTTTACCAGCCCCAAGCTACTCCTTTCTCCCCCAAGCCTCCAGACAATGTTCCTGCTTTGAGCACCCCCAAAACAAAGCCCCTGAAACTGCTGTGGTTGCCTCCTGGCTGTCACATCCCCCCTTCCCTCCCATGCTGGTCTTAGCACCAGCTCTTTGCCTCTCCTTGGTCACTGAGTCCACCCATTTGTTCACCTTTTGCTGCAGAAAGCAGTTCCCCATCTTCTGGGGCATTGCTCTGGTAGCAATTTAGCAATTAGCTCTGGTAGCAATTTAAGAAAACCTGGACGCCAGCTGGGACTTCCAAGGAAGAAAAATAAGATGTGTCTGAGAGAAAACAGGTGCACCACAGCTCTGGGTTTGGGGAGCTCTAACAATACATCTGATGGAGCAGCAAAAATATTTTGGGTAACCTTAAGAAAAGCTGTCTCCTGCACTACATTATCATTAATAATGGCACATTCCTGGTTTCAGTAAGTATAGCAAGGATGTTTATTTTAAGGAGAAAGGGCACAGTTTATTTTGCACAGAACCTGCTTGGGAATGTTTGTCATGATGTGTCAGTGACAATCCCAAAGACCTGGTGTTGCCCTCTCTGCCTATCACTGCCTCCCTTGGCTCCCAGCAGTTTGCATTCTTGGTACTGAATGTGTCTCCCCCAGTGAAATGTAGGTAGTATTTTTAACAAAAAGAACCTTGGTATAGTTGATATCTGCAAGAAACAGAGCTCCAAAAGCATGTTTTAACCTGTGTATTTTGTAAACACAACATGAAAAATTCACAGAGAATTTCTGTTACATCCCCAGGCAACTGCGAGTCTTTTCCAAAGTAAAGGCTGAGGAGCTCTGTGGTGTATAAGGAAGAGAAAGTGAACAAAGAGGTGCCAGATGGGAGTCTACAGGTAGAGCTTGCAATTAGTAAGTCTTGTGCACCCAGCAAAAGCTCTTTATTGTGCTGGGGCTGCAGGACAGACAACCTGGTGGAGGCACAGCATATTCTGCCAGCAGGTTTTTTGGTGGCTCAGAGACTTCACCTTCCTGAACAGCAGAAGGTGCACTCACCTGGATTCTGCTGCTAGCACAGATGGTATCAAGTCCCCAGCGTGCCACCATTGTAACAGTGTCAGCTATAGGATGTGTATTTTCCATGCCCTGAGCTGACCTTGGGTGTGCAAAACTCTGGCGAAGCTTTAACTGTGCAGACATGGCCTAAGGCAGGTAGGACTTGCCAGACGTGGTGTTTAATGAGACAGCCAAGTGTGTGCAGCACACAGCAAGTTCAGTAAAGCCCCTGGGGGCTGGGGTCCGAGGAATGTGCTCTGATGGAGCAAAAGAAACCGGTGATCCTTTTCATCCACCTCCCGGTTAGGCTGAGCCCGGCTCCTCAGGGATGCAGCAGGGCGGGGCTCAGAGCTCAGGGACACCAGCAGAGCTGCTCTCCAGGCAGAGCCTGGCTCCTGGAGTGTGTATTGCTGCCTCTCCTGGAGTGTGTATTGGTGTGTATTGCTGCCTCTCCTAGAGTGTGTATTGGTGTGTATTGCTGCCTCTCCTGGAGTGTGTATTGGTGTGTATTGCTGCCTCTCCTAGAGTGTGTATTGGTGTGTATTGCTGCCTCTCCTAGAGTGTGTATTGGTGTGTATTGCTGCCTCTCCTGGAGTGTGTATTGCTGCCTCTCCTGGAGTGTGTGTTGGTGCCTTTCCTGGAGTGTGTATTGGTGTGTATTGCTGCCTCTCCTGGAGTGTGTATTGGTGCCTCTCTGCACTGCTGGGCTCTGTCCTGCTGTCTGGGTGCTCAGGGCACAGCCGTGTCCTCAGGACACTTCCCCAGGCAACAAGAGAAGGGCCCAGAGCTGCTGTAGCTGCCTGGTGCAGAGCCAGGCAAAAGCCATGAGGTGTCATGGGAGCACTGCCCAGGCCAGGGAGGGTGAGCCCAAAGGAGGGTGTCAGGCAAGGACTAGAAATGCCTCAGCTGTGAATTTACTCCCTTATTATGAGCTCCTGGTGTAGGAGATTTTATGGGGGATCCCCAAATTTGGATGCTGTAATTTGGTGCCACTACAGAATAATCAAGTGTCATTTTTTGGTTAGAAACACAGTTATTCTGGAAAGCCTATATCCTGGTTTAAACAGTTTTTATCTCAAGGACTTGAGGCACAGCAGTTGCATGTTATTGTGTTCCCCTAGAATGTTGTGACACCATCATTGCAAATTCTGTACCTCTTTTGCAAGTAAACCTGCACCTCTGCACAAATGAGTGCATCACAGCACACACACAGCTCAAACCTGCCTACTGCCCTGTAATTTTCTACATTTCTATAATTGGAAACACAAAGAAAAGATTAACAAGTGGATTTCTAAAAGGCTGCAAAGGACAAGTGAATTTTTTTTGGGAGGATCTAATTTTTCTTTTTTATCCTCATTTTTTTTTTTTTTAAGGCAAATTCTTTTGTGTTTTCTGGTACAAGAGCTGCTCACTGATCTTGTGGTTTGTGGACGAGGAGCAAAACCCATTGCTCTGTATGTACACAGGAGGGAAAGCACTGATCACTGAGTGAGGCTTTCCTGTCTTTAGCACCTGCTGGGAGACATAACACCTTTTAAATCTCAGAAAATGACATTTGATTGAATTTCTTTCATTTCTAGATAAAGTCCTTTTCTCCTTTCACACAGCTCTTGTTCTTTTAGATTGATTAAATCATAGATTAGAACCATAAGAAATATATGGTTTGAGAGACCTCCTGGATGGGCATCAGACCACACCCAACAGATTTGTCTGTATTTTGCTGGCAAAACTTTAAACTGCAGGGAGAACCTAATGGGGATGTTAGGAGTTGCAGTTCTAAAAAAGGAGCTCTCTCTGAACACAATCTCTTTGAACGTGAGAGAAATTAGTTCTGTTTCATCAAGGAGATAAGAAAATAAACATGATCATTCCTTGGCTCTGAAATACTTTTTATTCAACAAAGTAATCTGTGTTTGGAAAGACATTTAGAGCTTGCCTGCTTGACAGTAGCTTGCTCTCTGACACTTTTCTGTAGATTTAAAGAAAAAATTGACGAATGCCGCTCATTTTGTAGAATTTGGAAATCTTTTGAGAAGATGCTGTGAAGCAAACAGAAGTTCAGGCCAGAAGGAAGGCCTGGAGGGTGGAAGCTCAGCCCTGGAAGGGTAGGGCAGAGCACAGAGGGGGAGGAGAGAGATTGAAGTGCTGCCTGCTTGGCTCCCCCTTCTCCCATTTCTGCTCTGTGAGCACAACCTGGAGCAGATCCCCGCTGATATGGAGGTCACAGGGTTTATTTCTGTCACACTCACGTGGCCTTGCCAATACCGGGGGAGCATGAATCAGAAGCTTATTTTAAAACCAAAAATATATGGTGTCACTTTGTATTCTGAGAGCATCCAAGGACCAGTTTGGATCAGGCTTTGTCTGTTACATGCTGAATCTATTACAAGGTGAACACGTGTGGTGTTTGATCCTCTGAGAAATTTCAACCCAAGATGCAACCAGCTGTAGGAGGAGAAGGGAGGGCAGAGGAGCTGAGAGTTGGGTGGTCTGCATGATGCTGGAAGAGAGGCAGAGAGCTGTATGTAAAAAACTGTCACTTAGAACTACTTAGGCAAGTAACTGAAAGACTTGGAACAGAGGAAAAGACCTTCTTTGTTTAACTGAACATTAAAGACATCTGAAAGATCTGGGGTTGATGTGGGGCTGGGGTGGGAGGAGGCAGGACAGGCAGGTGAGCAGATTAATGGCATTGTTGCAGCTTGCCCATATGGTGTTTGGGCTCCATTTCCTCAGCTGTATTTCTCTGATGGGATATTCTTAATGCAAGCTTGATCTGGAAAAATAAAATCAATTTATTTGGAAAGGTCAGCTTTGTGAGGATTGTATGACTGAGCACCTCCTGTTTTTCAGAGCTCATGGCCTGTGTGTGCAGGTGACTGACAGCAGCCATGACTGCCAAACAAACTGGAGAAGAGATGAACACATGACTTGTGCTGAGGATGTAAAATAGGGAGAAGAGAGAATGAAACTCGTTTGTCACATGTTGCAAAATGGTCTCTCCCTTTCTTTCACATCTTCCACTTCTTAATTATTTTCTCCAGGCACTCAAATGAAAAGGCAGAAAGGCATTTCAGTGATCTGTGCATAGATGCTACTGCCATCTCCAGAAGAAAAAAAGTAATGCTTGATCAGAATAAGAAATTCATTAAACTCTGGCTAATGATACTCTCCTCCAACCTAAGCACCACTGCTGGAATAGGATATTCAAAATCTTCCTGTCTCCTGGAAAGTCCATGGAGTTGGAGGCAGTGTGATGGAAACCTCAGCTAGGTATGTAGCATTCAGCAGCTTCACAGATGAGCTTCCAGGAAATCTTTACAGCTTTTGTAATAAAAATAGCATTCATATATGACTTTGTTTATGGTGAGGCCCCAGGGTGAATTGTTTGGGCTTTGTCTGTGAAATTTCTTGCCAGTTGGTCCTGCAGAGAACAAGTGTAAGCTGGAGCCTCATGGAGTTTAAACTCCATGAGAAGGAAATAATATTTGAAGAGAAAGAATATTTTGGACCCAGCAAGTCTGACATTGGCTAATGCTGCCAGAGTTTGAATATTATTGAATTCAACAATCTTTTCCATCAAATTCCAGAATCATCTGGAACATTCCCTCTTATGTGAATTAAATGCTTGCAAGCTGCCAGGTGATTAACTCTGTTAACTGAGATGTGAGGGTGTCTCAGGAGACTCTGCTTTGTTTTGCTACTGTAATTTCCAGTAAAGATTTGGTCAAGACTTGAAACTGTCTCAAATGATGTATTTTGCAGCTTTAAGTTAAAATTCAGACCTGCCAAAAGGTTCTTGATTGTTAGTTTTTCTGGCTGAAACCTGCTGATTTTTCCACTGTGCTTTGTCCATGGAGTTATGGATCACTGTTTTATCTCTCTGGCTTCAAAAGACAAACACTGTATCATCTTCGAAGTGTGAGGGGAAAAAACCTACTAAAATATTAGTAAGAATTTTCAAAGGATTGCAAATTAATCAGATATTGTACAAATAAACCCTGAGAATGTAGGCCTAGTGAAAAGATTTAAAGCCTGAATGAGAAAAGCCATTGGTTGCATTTAAAGGAAAGCATAGAGGTGGAGAAATTACTGGATTTGAGAAGGAATCTAAATTGAGAGGTCATTTGGCAGACAAAATGAAGCGATAATCAAGCATAAAGAACAGTAAAAAAATCAGTCACAAAATAAAGCAAGGAAGAAGTAAAATCAGTTAAATAATTTAGTCACATTTGCCTTTTCACAGTTGGAATACAGTTAAACAGATCTAAGTATTATTTATAGGAAAGAAATGCATTTGGAATGAAAAAACACCAGATGCATGTGAACATTGTGGCTTTGCAAACCATAAAAATACTATTTATAAAGAAATGGTGACTGGGACTAGAGATTTCAAGAACCATTCCTTCTGTCTATTATCCTTCAGCTGTATCCTACATCAAGGTGAGTGACAGGTCTGGGTTAGAATTTGGAGAGTCCCCCAGGTAAGCAGATCACAACTTTCTGAGAGGAAAGGCCCAGGATAGGATGAAACTTCTTTCTGTATTAGACTTCAGTATTCAAAAGATGAGTTACTGAGGAGACCTTAAGAAAGTGACATTGAAAAGACAGCTCAATTCGTTTGAAAAATACATTGACAACATGCAGTAGGAAAGCCAGTTCCTCAAGTCTTGCTGGAGTGCTGCAATGTCAGAAAACCTCCAGCACGGGGCGTGGATGGCAGAGGAGGTGATGTGGAAGTCAGATAAACCGAGGCAGGATCTCAAATAGATCCTTCAGGGAAGAGCCAGTTGAGTTTTCCAGGTCAGCACACGAAGCTCTCAGCATCCTTCATTACACAACCTGGGCAGGAGCTCCTGCAGCCTCTTGGGTGTGAGCCAGGGTGGAGAGCTGCAGTGGAGGAACCTTCCCTGCAGGAGCAGGAGGAGGTGCAGGGCTGACCTAGGAGGTGTTTCCCCTACTCATCAAAAAGGAACAGCACAGAGAAACCATGGGGAGCACACATTGCCTTCTGTGCAGCTCGAGTGTCTCACCTTCTATTTTTAACTGTCTCGTGGAAGCATTTAGGAAAAGCAATATAAAAGAGAAAGAATGTAAATATTATGGTTTCAAGGATATCAGCCCCAGTCCAAGTGCAAAAATCTGCCTTTCAGTGAAAGCTTTGAGGGGCTTCTAGTTCAAAGGATTGCAGAGCTGTGCAGAGGCAGCTATGCACATTACTTTCTTCTCTATCAGTTAGCCCTTACTGATGGCAGCCAAGTTAAAATAAGGAAGAGTATCCCTCTTAAACAGTTCTGAGAGGATAGAAACACTGCCATGGGAAAGAGCAGCTACAAGGTGGTAAATACTTCTTCAAATGACAGAATAATTTTTCTGCTGAGGCTGGAAATGTCAGTGTTGAACTTTTGCTCGTGCCTCAGACCTCCTGAAGCAATTGGCTATTTCAGTGTGTGGCAAAATACTCAGGAAAACTCCCCACAGTTACAAGGCTTTGTTTGAGGAGGGCTTTTTGCTCTGCATAAATGGAATGATCTTATTCTGGTTTATCTTTCAGGATTAAAGGACTACTGGCAGATATTTTAGGATTAAAATGTGGGTTAGACTTGGCTTTTTGTTTTGTTTTTTGCAGAGTCTGATATGAGTATGAATATCTTTGAGCTGGAAAATACATCCACAGTACCCCTGGAAACTGCATGTTTTTATTTAAATGCAGTCCTGCTGTGTTTAGTGTCAGAGCTAAAAGGGGAACCTGGTATGAACAGAAAATGAAGCAGAAAACTACAGTTTGGCTTCCCCAAATCAGTGAATGGCAAAATCAAGAGACTGTAAAAAATGGATGCTTAAAATGTTTTGGATTTAATCACACTTTTTGTTGTTAACACTCACTTTTAAAAAAAACACTGTTTGTTAAAATACCATCTTACATATCCATAGACTGGAGAGCTGCCTGCATAAATTCTGGCCAATTAATTCTTTGCTAAATTAACATAAGCATACGTTCAAAGATTTTGATACTTTTTGGTTTATTTCTCATATCTGTATTCACATAAGGTCTCTGTGTTGACAACATGAAAATTCTTTCTAATTTGTGATTAGTGCAGAGCAGCAAGAGGAAGAGTTGGCATGAATAGCTCTTAACAAGTAAGGTATGTGATTCTTTTTTATCTCTCAGCCAGGGCTTTGTCAGAGCAGGGGAGCTGAGATTGGTTAATACTCAGACAGCCTGCTGAAGTTCCAGTCTGGTTTTCTAATTTAGAAGTGCTACTGGATGACATAAATGGTAGGAATAATTGTGAATTCTATGTGAAAAAATCAAATGGGAGTCGTGCAGACTGTAGGAATAGGGCTAAAGTAGCCCTTTGGTTGTTAGAAACAGCTTCAAAAATTATTATACTCCCAGTGTGATTGTTTTGCTTATATTTCAAGTGAATATTTTTCTCACTGTGCATTGTTAAACTCACATTATAGTATTTATTTGCAATCTAGTTCAAATCAAGGAAACTAAAAACACTGAAGGGAAATCAATGAGCAATCCTTGAAAAAATACACAACTGAGAGACTGGACAAAGCCAGCAAGAAAAAGGGTGTTTAGTCTTTTCAGAGCCCTTCTCATCTCTGGGAAGACTGCAAGAGAAAAAGGTTGAGGGCAGATAATGGTAATACAGGTTTGGGGAAAATATTGGTGCTGTTGTGTTTCTTTTCTTTTTTGTTGTCTTGGCTTTTTTTGTCTGGTCTTATTTTACCTATTTTTTTTTTCCACTGTGCAGTTGGAACAGAGAGGAACATAGAAACCCAACAGGACATCTGTAGCCAGAGTGCCCTGCAGCTTCAGCACAGACTCTTAGGAGATGCTTCCCTTCCCTCATCCCTAAAAGCAAAGGTAATCTTAGTTTATCTTGCTTTTCAACTAACCTGTCACAGAAGGCAATATTTCAAAAGTAGCAAGTTTATTTGAAAACCATAAAGTGTTGCAATGGATTACTTGGGCAGAGGGCATAACTGGGCTGGAGATGGTGGGGGACTCTGAGCAGTCTCAGCTGGTGAAAGGAAAAGATTGGTGGAGAGGGAAAAGCCTCCTGTGCCTACTAAAATGCCATGTACCTAGGAGTGGTCCTGTGTAAACTGTCAGAGCTCCCAAGTCCTGGCTTTTTATACTGTACTTGAAGTGAGAGCAAAGGATGGAAAACTGGTTGTCTGAGCTATTTTGAGGTTTTTATTATGTTCAGGGATTAATTTGGATGACAACAATGGTGTTTTCAGTGCAGCAAGTAGAATTAAATAAGCAGTCTGGCAGAAGATCTGAGAAGCAGAAGGTGAAAATAAATAAAATGGAGCAGTGAAGAATGCAGAAAGAAACAGAAAGTGTTCAAAGGCATGTAAATGCCGTGAAGGCTGGAGCCAAATTCATATGCAAACACCTAAGGTACAAATCCTCTTCCCTCCTTTTCTCCTTGCCCTGACCAGGTGCCTCTGCAGCCCCTTGCCCCCTCTTGTGTTTGCCTTCATGGCAGAATTTAAGCAAAGGAACAGAGGAAAAAGGAGGCAGATGTGACTATGTGGGAAGTTGCTTTGCCACTCAGATGTGTATGGGAACCACATCTTTTCCTGTAGTTTGTAGAAGAGGGATTTATTCTTTCAGCATTTTGAGAAAGACTTATGATTCCACCTGGATTCATGCACAATAGCTTTTCTGTCTGTACTCTTTATCTTTCCTTGAGAGCTTTCTGACTAAGTTATTTTCCTCCTGGGATGTATAAAGTATACTCTCACCTACAGTGGGATAAAAGACTCTTGAGTACAAAGGCCTCTGCTGAAGGCCTTTTGCAAGTATTGTCCATTCCCATCTAATTTCACCTGGAGCTCATCTGTAGGGCCTTGCTCAGGTTGGGCCATGTGGCAGGGCTTTAAAAACTCAAAATGGTGTAGCTGTGTGCTGTGATACTCACTCTAGGAAGTTCACACCAAGGCTCTAAATTAGCCATTTAGGCTTTCTAATTGTAATGGTTTTTAAGTCATCTCACTCCAGGCAGTGGTGCAGTGAAAGCTGAAATCATGCTGGAGTGCTTTGCTGGCTCTCAGCCCAAGCTGGCTCTCAGTGTGTTACAGGCAGCTTTTCCTGGGATGGTGGTGAATTAGAATTGTGGTAAAGTATTTCTAGCAAGATGACAAATCACCTCGCATCTAAAGGTTTTATTGCTTTTTCCGCTGTCTGTGAACTCAAAAACGAGGCCATTTCTATGAAAAATGGCACTTGAGAATATGAAATTTCCAGAGGAATTTGGGATCTCTTTTCTAACAGAAGCTGAATGCATGGTGAACAATTCCTTTTGTTACCTCAGGAAATAGTGGTCACACAATGGTGTAAAGCTTTGGACCTGCAAAATGAACCAAACGCTGGGATATACATCTGGTTCTAAATTAAATTTACCTTAGTGCCCAGTCCTGCACTGAGTTCTGCCCAGAGCTGGTGTGAGGGGGCTTCAGAGAAGCCTGTGAACCTGCATGTCTGTGTCCAGTTCCTGCTAAGGCTTCTGTTCCCAATTTCTCAGTGCAGAGCTGCTTAGTGAGTCCACCCAGCATCCTGCTCCTGAAGAAGAGATTGCTGTGTATGAAACAGAAAATAAGTCATGGCCAAGAGTTACATAGCATTGAGATTTTCTGCTCTTCTTTGTGTGTTGCTCCAGACACTTTTGTTGTGCTCTAACAGGTACCCCAAAGAGCCAGACTCTTCTGTAGTCTGTAGCTGCAGAGTGAGTAATCTGAAACCATGTAATTTATTTAACGCCACTTCACTACTTAGCTTGCAGAATCTCTGTGAGAAATATTCCAGGTGCCTTGACCTTATTTTTTTCAGTTTTGTTTTGAACAGCATGTCTGGAACATGTGTTTCATGTGTTATATTTCCTCTGTGGATTCATCTTTGACATTCAATGTGTGAACTTTTCTTATAATTAGTTCTGATCAGTAGAGCTAGTTCAAGTACCACTGCAGATAGTTTAACTTGGATTTCTTGTTGGCAGTCACAAAACACTCACAGGATGCAGTGCTGGAGCTGTGCAGGAGTGGAATTCTGCCCCTAACTCACTTTGTACTGAAGTCAGGGGATATTCAGGCACACTTTGGATGCCCACAGCAGGTTTGCAAAGCCAGTGGTTAAGTATCTAGTAAATGTATTCAACACACAAATTCACTCAGATCCCTCAGTTTTTTTAGTTAGATAAATCTGTCTCTCAGCTGGATGAGGTTTTATTCCATGATTTCATAAGTACTTGCTTTACAAACATCTGTAAATTTAAAGCAGACTTACTTTCAATACCTTTACCAGTTGGGTTTGATTGCTTCAAGTGCCACCTGAGGAGAAAAACAAAAGGAGCATTTCAGTGGTTAGAGCAGAGTCATTGAATGCTGAAATATTCTTTTTTTTGCCTTTGCTTGCTTGGGGTTTTGAGTAGATTTAAGGAAGGGATGTGTTAATTAGTCATGGGAAAAAATCCAAAGTAGCAAGAGCCTAAAACCCAGACTGCTCCGGAAACGGTGTGAGATTTTTTCTTTACCTTTGATTGCATATCTTGCCTGCACTATTTTTGCCAACAATTGCAGAAGTCTTGCCTTTCAGGAAGGAGATGAGGCCACTGGAGAAACGTTGACTGTTTTATTCATGATTATCTTGGTATCATTAAATAGTTCCCTGTGCTGTCCCTGCTTGTATCTGATGATTTTTGTTCTCAGTGCGAGGGCAGAGGGCACGAGCTGGGCTTTGGGAATGCCTTTGCCAGGGAAGCCGTTGCCCATGGGCTGTGTTCCCTGGCCCCAGCTCCCGGGCTGCCCGGCACACCCTCTGTGTACATTCTGCGCATTCCAGCCGGGAATTTGCTTACATAACCCCGGCTGCCCTGCCTTCCTCTCCCCGCACAGGTGAAGTGCCGGCTGCCCTGGGCTCCAGCTCCCGCCCTGACTCACGCTGCGGGCTCGGGGCTCTGCACAGTGCCAGGCTCTCTCAGGGCAGAGTTAAGGCAGTTGTGTGGCAGCTGCGAGGAGGGTGATGGGCGGTATGTACGTGCCCCAGGGCCGGCTTAAAGAGGGCTCGATTGTCCCACTTTACTGCTAAATCCACCTTCCAGGGGTTGTTTCATACCCCTTTGCCGTTATGTTCTAACTTGGAAAATGCAGCCCCTTGCTTCCATTCCATAGGCTATAGCTTGACCTGTCTTGTTAGTGTGGTGGGGCTATTGCACTCAGTGTTGGGCTTTCAGGGGAGGTGGGCTGGTGAAGCAGTATGTAGGCTGTTTTGGCAAGGAATGGTCAGGAATATCGTGGATCACCAATTACAGAACAGGCTCCTCTAGGTGGGTTTGGGGCACGGCCAAGTCCTTGAGTTTGAAGCGTTGGTGCTCGTAGTTCTTGGGCAGATGCTTTAGTAGGTGTAAGCACCAAGATTTAGGGCCAGGCATAGTGGGGTATCTAGTCCCAGTTTGGGCCCTGGCTTTTGTGGAGTTCAATTAATTGTTGTTCTAAGATCTTCTTTGATGGGGAGGCCTTATGGGCATCTTGGGCTTGTGACAGCTCAGTTGCTTTTTAATCTTATCTCCTTGGATAACATGTGACCACTCTTTATGCCATTGTAAGGTTAATTTGGGTCTCCTGTATGACCATGGTGGCTGGCACAGAAATTACCAACCCTGGATTTGCTATGGCTAAGTCAAGTTTACACTCATTGCTTGGTATTAACTACTGCTGAGTACCCGTGGGGGTGTGGCAATTGCAAGGCATTTTGGGCTACAGTCATGGTGAGCCTGATACCCACTTCTATCAACCTAATCAAGGTGTCCAGGGCATCTACACTGGAGCATGGATACTTGCATGTATGTACCTACACCTGTATACCCAGTGGCTTTGTGTGTTACTGTACATTCCTGAACTGAGCTCCTCCAAGCTGCCCACCCAGGAGACTGGGGCAGTGTGGGTGCTGGAGGGCTGAGCCTGGCACACGATTCTGCTGCTGTTTGCATTGAAATGCCTCATGCTGAGCAAACCTGGGCACTGTCCTGAGCCATCAATAAGGTTTTCAACCTTATTGATACCCCATCACAGAATCACAGAATCACAGAATTTCTAGGTTGGAAGAGACCTTTAAGATCATTGAGTCCAACCCATGTTCTAACACCTCAACTAGATCATGGCACCAAGTGCCACCTCCAGTCTTCCCTTAAACACATTGAGGGATGGTGACTCCACCACCTCCCTGGGTAGATGATTCCAGTGATCTCCCTAGGTAGATGGTTCAATACTGGTTTTATTATGATACAGGTTTTCAACCAGTGATACCCCATCCTTTGAACCATTTGTCAAAAGAATTTTCAACAACAGTGAGTTTCTTCATGTTATTTTGCAGCTGGGAAAGCTTTTTGTGAATGGATTCAGAATGATCAGAAAGGTTCATGCAGCACATTCCTACAAAATCAAACACCCATTGATTTTTTGTTACTGCCCACAGAGAAGGGAATGCTAACTCAGCTTGTTAAAAAAACCCAAAAAAACCCAAAAAACACCCCCCAAACAAACAGCCCCCCCAAAACTGTGAGATCCTTGCATGCAGATGTGCTTTAGGTACCAAGAATACCTCCACACATCTAAAATATTTACCCAGGACATGAGTCCAGGTTTCAGCTTTTCTTGCTAGGTGCTGGTGATTCCACAAAAGTGAGCATTTTTCTTCTTGGATTGCTCTACCCATGCTGTCAATATTCTGTTTGGGAATGATTGGTAACAATTAATTCTAATTACAGTGTCCTCAGTGGCAATACCCTTAATAAATAAAGAAGTTCCTGCTCAATGGCAGGTTGCACATGCAAAGGGTGTAATAGTCTCAGAAGACTCTGTTCTATAAACAAGCTTATTGTGGGTTTCTTTGGTTTAGGATTTCTAGTTTTAAAATTTGGTTTCCAAAGATTTTAAGTGTCCCCGTTTAACCATCATTGGATTCATCTGTGAAAATTCCTGCTGGAAAGAGCAGAGGACAATTTTCATTTCCAGAGCTGCAGAGCATTTCTGGCTTCCACTGCAATTGTGGGCATGCAGGAACTTTAGGAATGAATTGTTAGTTGTTGTTATTAATTTATTTGGGAAACACAAACACTGTGACTCATTAACTCATGTCTTGAAAAATGCTGTTCTCTTTCTTCACAATCAGCAAACTGCTGGAAAGCTCTCCCTTCTGACACTGACATGAAGTAGAATCTGAGCAAAAGAATTATGAATGTGGACTTACTTCAGTAACCTAAAAAGCCCTGCAAAACTGGTGATGATATACAACACAGACAAAAACCCCAGGAGTTCAGAATCATGTGCTTTGTATCTTTAATGAAACCACCAGAAAGTGTCTGAATGACATAGGACATGTATAAATATGATGTCACCAGCTTGAGAGCATGTCTTCCTGAGGTTGTGCATTGGTTCCTGATCTGGGTTTTTAATTTGATGTCATCTATTTGATCACTATATCCTGTTTCTTTTAAAATTCTTGGCTAATTTACTTTCTTTTGCTGTAATTTCCATTTCCAAATTCTCTGATAAGTGTCAGCCAGTGCCTTTTCAGACATTTCCTCTGTATATAACCCAGAGAGCTGCTTAATCATAAGTCATATGTGCAGCAATATGGTTTTATTATTATTCATGTCTTTTTAAAAGCTGAAGCCAGATCTTAATTTGAGAGCAGAATAGCTGAGGCTTTGAAAAAAAGGGAAAGAAGAGGAAGGCAGTCACTGTGCACCCAAAAATTTCCTTTCATAATACAGAGCTCTGTAAGGCACTTTTCACTCTTAGAGATTCTGTCACCTGTGTGTCTCTGCATCTGCCCTTTTACTCTCATGCCAGCCCTTGCTCAGGCAGGTTCTGGACCACAATTGAAGGGATGTGTTTCTGAAAGCTGGACCTCAGAAGGAGTCTCCTTTCTGACTCTTCTTTGCTCTGCTCCTTTTTGCAAAGGTCAGAATCCCTCTGGGAGGGACCTCTGTGTCACTGAGGGCCAGTTCACGGTGTCATCTTTGAGAGTGACAGAAGTCCCAGGACCTCTCAGTGCTGTAAGTAATACATTTCACATCTATGTTCTTAGTGAGAAATAGAAATAGAAATCAAAACCAGTTGGGCAAATGTGTTCTGTAAATAAGCTGCAAAGCAAAGCCTCCTGCCTCCACTGAAACTCTGTCTGTACTTCCATCAATACATTCTGTTTGCTGGTTGTAAATCAAAATCACTGTGTCTGAAGATACTTGCAAACAGATCATCTGATGTAGAACTATTAAGAGAGAGAGAGAGAGATCATCTAGCACAGGAAATATCTTATTGGCATGAAGAAAGAAATTGAGAAATTGACTAAAAATGCATTATGTTTTGCATGTTTAACACTCTAAAAATAAACTGGGAAACTCTTTGTCTTTGTTCTACTCCTTCCCAGACATGTGTACTCATAATATTTAATGGAGTGGAATTGCCTGAAAGAACTGGACCATTAATACACCTTTCTGTGGCTCCTTGGTACATATGTGAACAATTTGAATAAAAAAATGTTGATTTGTAGTGATTCTTAGACATCTTGTGGTAGATCATCTGTACTGGACAGATGGATTTGGTCACTGTAAGCCAAATAAATAAATTAGTGCTATCTTTGAAATGTATAGCCACAACTGGCATCTCTAGTTACTGTACTCCCCTCCCTCAGCTCAGATGCCTTCCCCTACACTGCTGAACTGGCCTAACTTTATATTCTGCTTGGCCTTGAGTCAGAACAGAGGACCACCTGCAGGAGAGAGATGTGAAATGTTATGCGTGCCTTTGCAATGGGATAAAGCACCAGAGTACCAAGTCTGCAAATATTTTACTGAGCAGGTCATGTATTAAGTAAAGCAATGAAAGGTAAAATGATAAATGATGAGGTCATTGTTTTAAAAGTGGTGTCCAGGTGGTGGAAAGCCAAAGGGCTGAGATGTAGAAAAAAGGGACTTCCTTTCAACTTGCCTGACTTGGTGTGGTGCCTTCACTGCACGGGATGAAGCCTGACTGTCTCAGGGAGGGTTTTGGCCTGTTTGTGTAGAGATCTGCCTATAAAGCAGGAATCTTGTAAAGGAAGGCTATAAATCTGCTTTTGACTGTCTTGATTCATCTTTACAAGTGCCTCATAAGCTGCAAAAATGCATTCTGTATAATGCTAGATTTTTACCTAGTCTAATGTAACTACTGTGAAATGCTTTAATTAATTCTTCCTGACAGGGCCAGTCAGATGCTGAATGCTGAATTTAGACATTTTTCCTCTCCTCCTTTGCCCCATTTTTAACCCAAAGCTGTGTGTCAGTTGGTACCTGTAATCTCCAAACCAACCAACTTTCCAACCCATTGCAAACAACTTCAGGTGAAAACTTTCTGTCCTGTCCTGTGTTTTGGAGTTAGTTTTCTGCCAAATTAGTTGTTTGCAGAAGAAACTAATAACTGCAGGAAATGGGGTAAAAGGTGTTGGATTGAAGCAGGGCATTTCATACAACTTCTCTGTCACTTGTACTATGAAGTGGTGTTAGTGTATCCCGGAGGGAGATGCTGTTTGATTTGAAACTGCCTCTCTCAGTTGGGACAGGTTCCTCTCGTTCAGTGTGTGATCTGGGTGCCTGGGTGTGAAAATACTCCTGCAGACTGATGTGGGTAGCACAAAGGTATGGGGTGGAGGGCCCATCAGTCATTTTTCAAAGCACTCATGCTTTGTCAACTATGCAGCAAGCTGCTTTATTCTCCTCCTTCTGCCTGGGGCAGTGGAGCATCAGTCAAGTATTTTCAGAGTGAAAGTCAGTTGTTTTCTGGAGGTCTGGAGAGCTTAGTGTGCTTCCTCAGGGTCACTTCAAGCCAGGACTGAGGTGAAGGGAGAAGTGAGAGGGTGTGGGCAGGGCAAGGGCAGGTAGGGGGACAAAGCTGATCTTCTGTGGCAGCAAGCTGGGAGCAGGTAGAAAAGATGGTCCTGTAAACTGGCACGATTAAAAGAGAGTTTCAAGAAAAGAATTCAGGATTGAATGATATGCATATGTAATTTTTGCCTTTAGGCTCCCTACTTAAAAATTAATTGCACTGATGTTCAAGGACTGTAGTTTTCTTATTTCTCAGGGACTTTGTTTCTGAGAATTCATCTCCTCCTTACCTGTCACTGCCCTAAGGTGTTTCCCTTTCAGCAATGTCATTGCCTCCTTTCCTGGGTGGAAAGCTCATCACAGCTGCAGAGGCAGGAGTGGTGGCCCACTGCCCTCATCCTGGCAGTCTGTACCACCTGGAAGGTGCTACCTTGTTGCATAGAAGGTTTTCTGGAGGAAATATATCCTGGGCTGCCCGTGGCCAGGGCACAGCAGGGGTGAAGAGACAAGAGAGTTGTGTCCAGCCTGGCTGTGCACCTGCTCAGTGCCAAGTCCTGAACTCTGTCTTGAACCTTCTTTCTGTTTGGAGAGAGGAGAAAGTAGGAAAATGCACACCTTGCCTAAGTGTAGTGGAGAATTAGTCCCCAGGCAGGAGAATCACACAGTTACCCCATGAGAATTTATTTCTCTTTCTGTGTTTGTATGCATGTAATAACACTTGGAAAGCACACAAACACTCACAGCTCAGCTCTGAGTGAGGCAGTGCTGAAGCACAAAGTAGGCAAATTTGAAATTGTTTGGAGACTTTTCAGAGCTTCTCATTATCTCATTTGTGCATTTAATGATTCCTGTGGGTGCAGTTTTTGAGGTTTGGATGCCACTGGCAGCAGTTGGAGGGAAGAGTCCTACCTGCAGCAGGGCACAGTGACAGCACTGACAGCCTGGGGTGTTCTGTGTGGCCAGAACAGGCAGTGCTGTGTGGGATGGGTGATCTGCTCTTTTATCTTGGGGAGGCAGGAGTTTGGAAGGAGTTCTGGTACATTAAGAGTGGAAACATCCCTGAAAAACAGGGGGCTTTTATGATTTTAAGTCATCTATGAGCTTTTGAAAATGATGTTGTCTCTGAAGTCCCCAGCACAAGCTCTCAGTTAATAAAAGTGCTCAAAGCAGAAAATGCTCCTCACACAGCAGGGGTGGAGCCCAGGTGGGTGTGCAGCCAGGGGGGCTCTGCTCACACAGCCTGAGCTGGTGCTCAGGACAGGCTGAGAAGATGGCAGGGTTAGCTCTCTTGTGATGATCTGTCTGAAAGGCCATGAAATCAGTACAGGATTCTCATGATGTGTCATAAACTCAGTCCTGACTGAACACAGAGAGAGGCTGAACAATAAGGTTTAGAGGTTTTTACCTGTAATTGCTCCTATCACAATAAAATATGAAAGTATGAAACTTGAGGGCTGCTTATAACTCCTGCCCAAGGCACTGCTTCCTTCTGAGTGGAGCAACAGGACGCAGTAAGGTGAAGAAATTAAACCACAATAATTGAGTAAAAGTTTTGATGAATTAAAAAATTAAATTAAAACCTTATGTAAAAATTCTACAGATAAATCAGTTCTTTTTTTCCCCTGTCTTTCTTTTTCTCTCTTTCTGTCTTTCTTGGAATCCACCCTGAACCAGATGTTGGGAGTCTGTAGTTTAGTGTTTTTGGATCCCTGCCCAGATTTTTACCTATCTTTTCAGCTATTTACATGGGTTTTATTTCTCCAGCTGTGCTTTCACTGATACTGTACAGTCACAGACCTCCTCAGTCACTAATAGAGGCAGTCACTGGATTTTCATTGAGATGAACAGTGATACCAAACATCAAGTGGAAATAATTTTGTCCTTAGTCAAATAGTAAGGGGATCAGGAGTAATGAAGGGTGTGAAGAAATCTGCTGTGGACAATGACAACACAGGAGGAGGGAAGGGAGTGGCACAGGAATTTTCTTTCCAATGCTATCACAGAGAAGGAGCAGACAGCTGCTGCTGCTGTGTATAGGAAAAGGTGCAGGGGAATGTCTTTTGTTTAAAACAGACTCAACTTCCATTGTGTCATTTGGCTTTAAGTGATTTTTTGAATTTTGATGGTCCATAAGTTTTAATTTCCATTAAAATGCTTTTCTCCTTTTTATGCTGAGCCATTATTAAGGATTTTTAGTTGGATTATTGATCCATAAATATTCAGTATGGAGGAAATTAAAGATTGTTGGCATAACTGCTCTGGGCATAGAGAACTGCTGTCATTTGTCTCTTGTGTTATAGTGGGACTATTTTTGAACAGAAAAATCATGAGCCTACACATCCCCCCTCTGAAAGACCACTAAATCTAGTTCATGGCATTGCTCAGGCAGTTGCACTAAAACTTTTCTTTTGTGTTGGCATAACATTTTGCACGTTTCTGAATTAAAGCCTTCCAACTTGTCTGAGCTGTGAGGTTCAGACTGGAGGGAGGAGGAGGTTTCTGAGCACAGGGCTGGTGAGGGCTCTCCTGAGTGAGGCTCTGTGGTTTTTAAAGGTGTTGTGTGGCAGCCTGCCTAAGAGGCTGATGCTTCTCGTTTGGTCCTGACTCTGGATTGGAGCCAGTGCCCCAGAGATTAAATATTCCACAGCCTGTTACCAATCCCCTGAGCAATCTCCTCTCTCCAGGTGCTGCTCTTTTACACAGACTTCTTCTCAAAAGCAATTTCATTGGCAGGAAGAATCGGCTGGTTCAGTTCAACTGGAATGTTTTAATGAAGTCTCTCATACCAGTCAGGCTGAGGATCAGCTAATGGAAGGAAAGGCAAGGGAAAATGGGCATATTCTGAAGGCTGGTCTGCAGTGCTGTGCTTAGGAAGAGATGACAGAAGTGAGTGACTGATGCCTTTTGGTGCTACCTAAAAACAGAGGCCAGACCAAATTAAGAGAATAAAATCAGTTCTATTTACTGAAGGGCCTTCAGGTACATTCAGCACAGACAAAACCCCTCCAGGGGCTACAGCCAAAATGGACCACAGGTCATGGGTTTTCACTTTTTTTTTTTTTCTATTTGCATATTGGGGGTTAATTTTCCAATAACACCTTCAGGTAATGAAGTAATTTATCAATTACTTCAGGTAATGAAGTAATTTACCCCCAGTTTGTTCCCCCCCAACTCACTTCTGTTTCCATCTCTGAGGTCTGTGACAGTGAGGTGTCCTTGATTCCCAGGCCTGGAGAGGAATTGTTGTGTCTGACCAAAATGTGAAGACAGTAGCTAGCACTGTATATGGAGTTTAGAGTTATACACTAAAGAACTGCAGGATTACAAATATATGAAAAATATAAAATCTAAAATCCTGAGGCATCATAAGAACACCTGTGATGAGCCTGGGTGTCTGAGCTAGCTCAGGACAACCCTACTGTGCTGAGTTTGCTGTGGGAAATGCAGAACTCATCATTTCCCAAACAGCTTTAGCAGTAACTATTTGAAAGAAACACCCCCCTAAACCAAAGTTTGTCAGGATGGTTATAAAATGGGGGCCTGAGCTGTTGTGACCCAGCACAGCTGACAGTCCCCTGTTCTTTAAGGGGATTATATCCCACAACCACTGTGCTTGTCCCCTGCTGGTGGCTACTCTACAAATATCCAAAATTTATATAAATCTGGGTACTCATGAATGTTAATGGAGTATTAGTAGCTTCCTTTAGGACAGTATTTCTGAAGGCAAGGGAAAATGAGACAGATTTAAAGTTACTAACTTTAGTGTCCAGAGCCAGAAGGAGGTGATCAATGAATCAAGATTGTATTTTGTAACCCAGACTCCTCTAATTCAGTTACATGTTTCATATTTAGAGCTACATTTTGGCCCCACAGCACCTTTTCTTCCACATGATTTTCTACCAAAGACAAGGTCTACTAGCTCAACATGGCCATTTCAATTAGTGCTTTTCTAGCATGTGGATTTTGATCCCTTTGATTCCTAAATAGGTTATTGGGAATTTTAACGTTTTGTTAAAAGATTGAAAAAGTGCACAGTTTATGTGTAAGAGGTACAAGGGGATCAGTTTGTATAAAAGTGTATAACCACATGAGGCAAAAGAGACTGTTGAAAGAGCACTCTTTATTTGTTTAATTTATGCAATTTGTTAATGCTCTGTTGCACTTTAAGGGCCTCTTGAGGCTGCCCAGTTTGTGCCTTGCAGAGATGCTTCACTGCAAACATGGCTCCTGTTAAAACCCAAGGCTCTGCTTCTCTACTTACATTGTGATTGTGATTTGATCCTTATTTCTACAACTCACATTTCACCATTTTCTTCCCTTCAATTTTTTTCCCATCCCAGCAGCCATCTGGTACTTTCTTCTGTCAGCCAAGTTTCTGTTCCTTACCTGGAGCCTTTCAAAGAGCCATTCTCAGAGAGTGGATTAACAGTTGTCACTGGAAAATGAGTTTACTTCCAGCTGGAAAAGCTGTGAAATATAACTATTCATTCATTGATATGTTATGCACTTCTGCTTGGACACTCTTAATTCTATTTGAAGGCAAATACCTGGGAACAGTTTTCCTTAAAAATCTGTGAGAAGACCATTAGTACCTTTAAAGTGAGTTGGCTGATTTGACTTGCTCCTATTATGCATAGGGTCTCAACATAACAAATATGTTCTTTGGCAGGCAGGTATTTGGGATTAGCCAGAGATGAGTTTTGAGACTTTAATCTGTGTCAGATTTAGTCCAAATGGAAGAGATTTGTGAGTATTCTATTATGCTTATTTTTTCTTTTGCCTTCCTTTTTTTAGTAAAATCTATTTGTCCTGCATAATCTTTGTTCCTTTTATAATAAAAGTAGAAGTGCATGGGTCACTTGAGAAGCAACTTATTCTCTTTTCTCTGGTTTATTTTAAGCATCCAAAGAATGAGATTTGCTTGTGTACTATTAATTATTGTAAGAACAAAAATATCTAGGCTAATAGTAAAAGTGTCATGGAATTACTGTAAGGTTGCTTGAGTTTTGGCTGTAAATCTTATTCGCCTTGACTAGATCTCATACTTTAATTCACTGGGGTATAAAATACCATTTACATTAGTTCTTAGTTCACTTAATCATAATTAAATGACTTCAGAGGCCAATAATTCTTAGGGACTCTTTCTTTGATGTGACACAAATAACAAACTGTGTTTGTAATGTGAAGGTGTTCTACTTCACTTTTACATTTGTCTCAGCCTTATCCAGCATATAATGTTCTCTTTAGGTGCAGACATATGTTCTTGTTCCATGCACCATATGGGTCACAGATGTGGCTGACATGGCTACATGACATCTTTTTTAATTTCATTGCACTATACCAAGGCTGTGCACAAACCTTTTCATGATGGTTTGAAGGGATTTCTGCTCAAGATTTTAATTTTTTTTTTCACCAGGATGATGAGTGGGGGGAGGGAGCCCACTTTTTCTGCTATCAGGTTATATTGTGGTAATAAAAACCCTCAGGAAGGTAATATTTTGTGGCTGCTGAATTCATTGTCACCTTAAGCATGGTTTCACTGCAAGTTACTTGTAGTTCTTTTTTCTAGTACTTAAACTTTACTTTGCTTAAGAGGAAAACTCTTCTGATCACAAAGGGTGATTTTTGGAAGAAAGAGTGCATGGATCTGTCATAAACTAAAAAAGTTTGAAATCCAGGTTTCAGTTTTGCAACTGCATTTTGATTTAAATGTAATTTAAGAAATAGTTTTATGGTAAGGAGCATATTTGGAAGCAGAAGTTTGCTGCAGTGAATGGAACATTTGGTTACCATAGTCAGAATATCTGTCTAACTAACTAATTAATTAACTAACTTACTAACTAACTAGCTAATTACAGGCTTAGTGAACTCCCAGCTTGGTTGTGAGAGGTTGGAGGAACAGGAGTTATCTGAACAATAGTGCTGGTTAGGAAGTGAGCTAATAAAATTCCAGAGCAATACTTGTTAAAGGCTCTCATCATTTATTAATGGTTTTTTTATTGTTGCCTCCAGAGGAAGCTGGGTTAGTTCTGAGAGGAAACATATAATTTATCAAATCAAATTTGAACAGGAGATTATTTGTGTTCTCCCAGCAGCAGCAAACACAGCCATGGAGGAAGAGTGTCCATGCTAGGCTAGAGGTGAAGGTGGGTCATGACTTGGTTTGGCTGATCATCAACCAATGATGGGAAATGAGCACAAAAGGGAATTTGGATCAGGCACTTGATCCAACACTGCCCCTGCTCATCCAGTGAAGCCCATTCTTGGCCAGACTGAAAACTGTTTCATCCACCCAAACTCTTTTTGTGAGCACCTCATGTATCCCAATGTGAGGATGAGGGCACTGAAGGGCACAAAGCCCAGAGGACAGGGCTGGAGCATTCCTGAGTGGGGGAGAACCTGTCACACTTGGAAACATTCTTTGCTGCAATTTGAGGTTCTGATGAGTGGCTGATTGCTACTTGGTACTTCTTGGGGTAGAAAAAAAGAATCATAATTGAGCCAGAAGTTGTTTCATTAAAATATTTTATACATGTAAATTTTTTTTCTTATTTTCCAATGCATGAAGAAATCCATGAGATGTGCAAGCATGGAATTTGTTTTTAACAAAGTGACCACACATGAAACCAGACACTGAAGGGACAGGGAGTGATGTGGAGCTGCTGCAAGTGCTGTGACAACTCAAAAAGAAAATTGGTGTGAGTGTGGTGGAGCTCAGGAGATCTCTGCTGCCTCAGTGCACAGCGAGTTCCAGGGCATGTGGTGGCTTCCTGTCATTAATGTTATCTAGGAGATCAGGGCAATTCTTTTTATGACATTTGGAAAGTTTTCATCTCAACTTTGACCTTTTATTTGAATGTATGTTCATTTCAATTTGAAAAGCAGAAGTAGATTGCAATTCAAAGGAATTCGTTTGTTCAAAATATTTTGGAAAAGACATTGGGACAGTTTCAAAAGGTTTTGGCTTTGTTTTAATGGGAAATTTGCCCAAATTAATTTGCTTCCACAGTTTCTGTTTTGCTGAAGCAGCAGAGTGTCTTCTTGTCCCTCCCCACCCAAATACTCTCTTCTTGATAAACCTCCTTCTGAATCTCACTGATATTGCCAGGAATTAGATATAAATGATATTCATGTGAAAAAAGTAAATTCAGAAATGGGTTTGAATTGATAATTGGCAAAAGATAATTGGACTAATTATACAGAATTTGCGTCTGTATTTTGCAATCCACAGAAGTGGGACCATCCCTGACCTGGATCTCTTGATCACAGTTTTTCCATCAGTACATTCAATATATTCAAGGCCCTCCTTGCTTCTTTACAGCTCTTAAGGAATTGTTTCAGCTCACAGCCCTGCACCTTCTCCCAAGGTTATCTTGTAAAACCCTATGCAAAGGGAAATAGTTCTGTTTCTGCAGGATAAATTTTGAAGGTCACAGCCTTCTTCCTCCTTCTGAAGCCTTAGGAGAACCTTAGGTTCTGTATGCCCTACAGGCATTAAGAAGTCCATTTCAGAGCAGTGGATGTGGGAGTTGTACACAAAATTTTTTTCTAACAAATAACTGGATTTCTTTTTTGGCTTGACTCTTTTAAGCACAACATTGAAAACTAACCCAACAACATCCATCTGAAAAGTCTTCAGTCACTCTCTAGGATAGAGAGTTTATGGGCAAGCAAGGTTTGAGCTTTGATTAATTTGATCTGTGTGACTGGAAGCAAAAGATAATTAATTGTCTCCTGGCCATTTAGATTCCATGGGGCAACTGCTGCCAAAGTTGACCATGGCAAGGTCCAGTTGTACTGGAGCCCCCACTGATTTCTGTAGGGGAAGGGATGCCCACAGCCCTGCTGCTGGACCAGGACTCATTTCCCAGCCCTGTTGCTGGCCCATAACATCCTGACACCCCATGCTGGTAAGCTGGCACTTGATCCTGTCAGCTGCCTCTACATCAGCTTTTCACAGCAATCTGGAATGCACTTTTTTTGAGAGATTGCTTCTCTATGTCCTGTTAAGGTTCTGACAGCTGAAATTCAGCTTTTAACCATGGGTATCCTGTGAGGAGGAGTTCCCAGCACAAAGAAAGGTCAGCTGAGAAGAGAAACTGGTGGCTGCAGAGGAGAGGTGAGGGAGGGCATTCCTTAGGGCAGGGGCTGGGAGAGATGTACAGGCAGGCTGGGATGGTGGTGGCTGGGAGCTCAGAGCCTTTAAAAGTCATGCTGAGCATTGAAAGGGAAGACTGCAAAAACAAACCCCAGGTCCATTCCCAGTTTTTCATGTCACAGGAGCCCTTGATGTGAACAGCCTGAATTCCCCTGGCACATTTACCTGCTAGACCTGCCTGAACTCAAATGGGCTGACACATTTCTCCTCTGCAGACACCATGAAGTGCATGGCAGGTTTCTTGTTGCTTTGTGATGTTGTCACTCAGACCCAGACCTTTGGCAAGTCCTGTAGAGAGGAATTCTCTGAGCAAGGCAGAGATCAAACTTGTACTGAAGGTGTTTGATGGATTCAGGACAGGAGCTGCACAAAGGCAGCTGGGAGCTATTGGGACCATTTCCTCAGACTATCTGTGCCCTGAGAGGTTCTGAAAGAGGACCTGGCTTTGAGCCAGAAGCAGTCTAAGTAAATAAAAAAGCAACTGGATGAATTAGATGGAATAAGTAATATAATTATATAACTGGATACAGTCAGAGGTAATTCTAGCAAGTCAGTTTTTGACTGTGCTCCCAGACATTAAATCTCCAATACCACAGCATAATTCTGTAGTCTAAATACCAGTATGAACACAGAATAAATCAGTGGAAAAAACTTTCTATTACCTCTTCAAGAATGAGGGCTGGGGGTTGTCATTTTTATCCAGTGAAAACCAATTGCACTTAGCCTTGGATGTAGCTGTAGATGAGGTATTTCTTTAATAGTGTGTTGCTACTGATCTATGGCCTCAGAAGGTATCCTCCATCTGGATGATTCATTCAGCTGAATTACTTATCCAATCCTGGGATCTCTAGTAGAAAAGCAAGCAATTAACCTTTCCTAATAAGAGCCAGAAGTAGGCCTTAAGGAAGTTAAAATGAAGGAGGAAGCTGGTGTTTAGTTTCCAGAGCAAGTTTTAACACCAGCAGATGGTGCTAAAATGTCCATTAAAAGGGGAAAAAAACCCAACAACCCAAACATCTCAAATTTCCTTAAAATCATAAACTGTCAGGGAAAGATAAATTGAGATACTTTAGCTAATTGCTGTGGAAAGTTGAATCTAGGGTGATGTTAGTCATCTTTTAACTTAGACTAGCTTAACACACATGAAGATGTGTGTAGCCCTTATTTTCTAGTTTGCTTTCAAGATGGATCAATTTTCCTCGAGTCAGGTCTTTACCTTGGATAAGGCAACTCAAGTATTTCAGGAATTTTCATTCATATTCAAAGCAGGGATTAAAAGCTTTGCTGTATAATTTTGCTGATTAATTATAGGAATGATTTACGGTTTTTAGACTAATTTTCACTCTGAACAACTGCTTGAAACAACTGGCAGTTGTTTTTCAAAGGATATTGCTGTATAATTTTGTTAGTCACTAAAGAAAAGCTATGTGGGTTTTTTTATATACGGAAACCCCTAAAATCACACAAAGAATAATCTTAAAAATACATTGTAAAGGATTTGTATGGTTAAATTAAGGAGATTGGCATAGGAATGAAGAAATATTCTGTTCTAATTCAACATTGGTCCAAAGCTGGTAACTACTGAAGGCTGCTGGCCACTAAGAAATGTGTTAGGAGAGTTTAGTGGGGCAGCCTGCAGCCACCCCAAGCAGTCTGCAACCAGAACAAGAAATTAAAACCGTCCTGACAGCCTCTGCCAAGGGGGAACACCATGAAAATGGCTCTTTTCCTCTTAGATACAAATGTAATATGGATTTGCACACATGGTAGCAAAGACAAAAATGGGGGTTGAGGGGGTGGGTCATGGAGAGGAGGTGGTCTCAGAACTCCCCAGCACTTTAGGGAGTGCCCACTTTTCCTTGGTTCACTGCTTGGAGCTCAGCCCCTCAGGTATGGGATGTGTGGGATGTGTGGGAAAATGGAAATGCAGGCATTAATAATGGGGGCATTTAGGGACAGTGTTGGGCACATTTCTTTAGGGAATGTAAAGAAACTATGCTGGAATTTCTGAGCACTCATGCTGCAGTAGAGGCCCAAAGCAACTGGCAGGCATTCCAAATGCCATATTCCAGTTTAAAATGTACTGCCCTGGCAGATTTCAGAGTTAAGGACTCTGCAACAAACTTGGTTTGTATTTGAAAGTCCTTGGCTTCATAACCAGGGACTGTTCTATGTCTCATCAGAGGATGAGGAAACATGTAAGTAGTGCCAGTCTAGAAAACCTGCAAAGCCAATCCTACAAAACTACACCATCCTTTCTAAGGATCTAAAGTTATTCCTAGCAAGATAAGTAACAAAAAATTATTTCTAGCAGAATAATTTTGCCTAATATATCCACGAGTGGTGAATCCTGGGGTCTCTTACATGCACTTGTGACAGTTGTGCCTGGATAAGGGCTGAGGAACAGCTTCTAAATGTTCATTAACTGTGTGGCCAGCTGGGACTGCACATCTGCACCTCCCTGCTGCTTCCTTCATGAAAACTCCTCTGCAGAATCATCCAGGTGACTGAGTGATGCAAGGTGTAGGTGTACACAGTGATGCATTATAATATCCTATTTAATTATTTTTTGGCAGGGATGGTGTATAATTATTTACTGACCAATTTACTGAATTGGTCACTGAATGACTGTGAAATTCAGATTCTAAGCAGCACTGTCATTTTGATAATTAGAGGCTCTGCCCTATGAGAATATGTGCTCATTAAGTTGTAATTTGCTTTAAAAAAATAAATTAAAGACAGAGGTTATTTAGGAAGGAAGGCTTAAGACCAAGATTATATTCAAAGGAAATTAAAGACAGGAAGCCCCAGGGTATTCCAGCCCTGCCATGCAGCTCCTATTAATGAACTGAAGTCTTACAAGCAGCACAAATCGTGGTGTCTGCCATAAGGCTGCCCAGCACTTTCTGTTACAAGATCCTGTTTTCATTTGCTCATGGCTTTGCCAAACTTAACATTTTGGCCAGAATGATTTCCATGCTGTCTACCTTAGACAAATATTTTTGAGAGTTTACACACAAAGTCCTCTGCCATTTCTCCAAATGGAATTAGGAACAAAACAACAACAACAGCAAAAAACAAACCAAAAAACCCAACCAAACAAAAATACTATATTTTTTGCCCATGTTTACAGAGCTGTGTGTAGGTATGAAGGTAATTATGGCCATGCATATGTATATGTAAGAAACCCAAGAAATTTTGAGTTATATTGGTGCCTCCATGGTCTGCAGTGAGGAGGTGAGGACATTATTTTTGAATCTGAAAACTGACAATTTTAACATGATCAGGTTGAATTTTTCAACTATATTTTTGGGAGGTGTCACCAGAATGCTCTGATATGGAATCAGCTCACATGCAACACCCTGGCAGACAAACTGAGCATGGGCTGGAGAGGCCTTGGCAAGGATTTCCCTCCCCCTGGTTGCACTGCAGCTGTAATAAGTCTGGTCAGAACAGAGAAAAATGGGAATGCCTGGTGCTCCTAAGCTCCCTGTGCTCCTCCTGGCTTGTGCTAAGGCACTGGAGAAGAGGAAGGGTTTGCCTTGCTGAGGTACAAAAGCTGGAGGGCAGTGGATGAAGGGAAGAATGGCAGGGCAAGAACAGAGTGGTGAAGGAAACAAAAGGAATTTAGGAAGGCAAGGATATAAAAACCGTGGGAAATTGGAAAGGATGCTCTGGAGGCAGTGCAGAGAAAGAGGGACAGAAGTGCTTTAAAATCATTACACCTCTGCACCTGAAACCCAGAAAGGAGGTTTGTTTCTCCAGCTCTTTCTGGTGGCAAATCAGGCAGAGTGTGTTGTGTATCCTGGGCAGGTTGACCACCTGGAGGGGTGGGATTCTGCCTCCTGACATTTGATTTGCAGTGTGAGCTTTTCAAGGATTTATTCAAGTCCATAAATAACCCCCTTCTCTCTACAAACTATTAAAATAATCCCTACAATGTGAAGTCAAAGGTCTTATGATGGTTAATTAAGAACTTAAACATTTTAGTATCTTGGGGTGTGTAACTGTTCATTTATGTCCACGTGCCATTGACTTACAGCTTTCACCCTGTGCCTCCCACACCATGTTCCCATTTCCCATCTCATCACTGCCCTCTTCAGTGAACTCCTTTACTGCTCTCCTTCCCTCATACCCTGATTCTTCCCATTTCTGTTTTATTCTCTTTGTAGACCATTTCCCTCAAATCCTAGTCCCTACATTTACACTTTCTGTTGCATTCCCCTTTCACTCCCATGAGCAGATAAAACATTCTCCCATTGCTGAAGGCTGGATCTTGGTTTCTTTTTCATCTCTTCTCTAGCCTGGCACAGACTGGCCCTGGAAAAATCCTTCTGGCTCTTCAACAGGGCACGCAGAGCCCCTGCTCTGTCCATCACCAAGTGCCCTCACTTGCAGAGATGTTTCTGGGCTCCTCTTGGCTCAGGTTTTACCAAGGCAGAGCCCTCCCAGAGCTCTTGCTCTTGTCAGCCTCACCCTCTCACAGTCCCTTGGATGCCTTGGGAAGGCTGCCCTAGAGCAGAGGCCGGACAGAGTTAAATAATAAAGTAGGGATTTATTAAAAGGCCTCAATGGATGCACCTTGGGCAGCACAAGAGCTCAGCCAGGGCTGCACCCAAGATGAACCAAAATGGTCACAAAAATCCCTGACCAGTCACGGGGTCTCTCACTTTTATAAGTTCTGCTCCATTTGCACATTGCAGTTCATTGTCCCATCCCAGCTTTAGCCCAGGCAGTCCCATCCTTGTTTTTCTCTCTCTCAGCCCACGGTGTTTGTGCTCTGGGGCTGAGATTTGGATCATTTGTCCTTGGTCCCCAGCTGGAGCAGGAATTGTTTTGTCTCCCTGCTCTGTGCACAGAGCTCACCATCCCCTCATGGGAAGCCCAGACTAAAGCAGGGTAAACACTCAAGCAGCACAGAATCTGAAAAATATAGAAGCTAAACCTGAGGCATCACCTTCAAACTCTGCTCCTTAGATCATTTTCCTGGCTCTTCATCCTGTTTCACACATTCTGCTGTCTTGCTCTTCTCTCTTCCACTTGTTCTGTGTCTCAGCTGCTGCTGCATCATTTACAGCTGTCTTCACTTCCCAGCAGTGCAAGCTTTTCCCACGTGGGAATTCTGCTCCTGCAATCATTTCCATGCTTTCTCTTGTGATCTGAGGTGTCTAAGAAAGCCTACAAAACTCACAGTTTATTATTTGAAACTTTTAAAACTACCTTTTATCAAAATGCTTGCTGAAGAATGCTGGCATGCCAAGCTGCATGAGCATCTCCACTGATTTCTGCTGCCTTGTCTTTCCATTCATATTTCTCAGCCTTTTTTCTCCTTCATTCCTCTGTTTCCTAAAATTAACCCAGAGTATAAGGTATGACCTGCCTTTATCTACAGGTTACATACAGATCTTACAAAATATGTCTTTTTTCCAATCCTTGACAAGCCTCAGGCCATTATGTTGTACATAATTTTAAAAGTGATTTATACAATTTTGAAAGAACCCAAATAATTTAGAGATTTGCCTTTTGAAAAATGGGTCTTAAAGGAGCCAGTATCACAGCAGTAGCAAAGTCTCATTTTATGTTAATTAGGACAGAGTATCTTATGTTGTAAGTAAGTATTGTAAGTATTATTGTGAGTATTTCTGGAGGTTTTTTTCTTTAATCTTACATTGTGTGTGTTGTCTTTGCAACAATACTTTTTGCTATGGCAACAACTCTTTTATTGGAATCCAGAGCATGAACATGTAATGCTGCATCGACCCTTTTACTCCTGAGACAAATTAACTTTAGGAAGATTTGTTTTGGCCAAACTTTCAAGGAGGAAACAAAGTGTAAAAATGTGCATTAATTGAAAAAAGGCTTGCTTTAAACAATACTTCCCATTACTATTGCCATTATTGTCCTTTCATTAGAGCCTTAGGTTTGAGATCATTAGCAATTTTTCTGTAAATCACAGGGTGGGGAATATTATTTTGCTCACATTATTTTATTCTCATCATTTTGCACATCAGAAAGTAAATGATTTCTTGAGTCAAATGCACAACAGCTGGATGTTCCTGTACCCCTTCCCATTCTTCCAGTTGGGAATCCACATCAGCTGTGGCTTTGTGCAGAGGCACAGAGTGGGATCAAGGCTGATTTAGCATCTCATTCAGCTGATATTAATGTGTAATTATAATTAGGAGCTCCAGGGTCCATCAGCACATGCACAAGCCTGGGATTTAGTTTGTGTTTTGATGTATTATACCTCTCAACTCCCTGGTGGGTAATAAACCTGCAAGCCAAGAAAAGCCAGAGGTGAGAACTTTGTCTGGAGGTGCTGCAGGGCTTCCCTGAGGTCCTTCAAACAGTGAATCATCAGTGTGGAAGTGCTTGCAGCTGAGCTCCCAGCTCAGGCTCAGCTACAGAAAGAAGAAAATGGAAGGCAAATTGGGCAATTGAATTGTCCTCTCAGGGTGCCTGGTGCTTGACAGACCTCTGAAACTGGGATAACACAAAATCCTGAGGGCACAGAGCCTGACTGGCCCTAATTCTGCTCTATGCCAAGGACTTTTTAAGATCTTCCAAGTATTCTCTTTTCTGTCCAAAGTCAAGGGGGATCACTGCCTTGTGATCAAGGAAAGACAAGAGAGTCCAGGGCTCTTTTCCTGGCACTGGGCTTCCAGACTGTTCCTTCCTGAAGCAGAATCTTGCATTTCATGAGGGGGTTGAGCTCTCATTTAGAACAGAAACTGTTGTGCCCCATAGTACAGGTAAGGATTTGGGTTTTTTTTGATACTGAGAGGTTTTATAAATTCAGTGTACTCTTTATCTTATCTGTGAACTAATAGTTATTAGACTGCTTTGTCCCTGAGCTACCTTTCCAATACCTCTTGCTTTTGCTATATTTTAATATAAATTATACAGGAAGAGGCTAAAAATGCTGGTTTTCACTCAGACAAAACTCTGTGTATGTCAGTGGGTTCAGATCTAATTAGCAAAAGTTCTCCCCCTTCTCAATGAGGTTTGGACAGGTTTGAAATGAGCACCTTGATGGGATATCCATTCTCACAGAAATTGGGGACTAGAACTTCCTCTCTCCTCTAGAGCCTGCTTTGGTTTGCACAGCTCCTGCATCTCAGGAGGAAGGATCTGCCTTCAGCTCACTGTCGGTGCTTGGTGCTCAGAGGAACCAGGGATCAGTTCTGGTTTGAGATGTGCCACAGAGCAAACTTTGGGTGAACATGCAGTCAATCATCTCACCCCAGCTGGGGGCACTAGCCAAGGTTTTCTGTTTGTTTTAGTGCCCAGGAGAAGGAGGTTACACTGATCAAATAAATTTAGCACTAATTTATGAAGTGACTGATTAGAATGTAAGCTGACCTGAGGCAGCATTCCTGGCAATCCCATTTTTCCAGCCACAATATCAGAATGGTTGGGAGGTTGGGATGGACCTGGACAATCATTAGATGTGAACATCAGCCAGGGCTTAGGGGACAAGTGACCCCTCCCAGATTCACAGACTTTCTGCTGCAGCCCCTTTGATCTTGTGGTGATGCTGAGCGACAGCTTCCTTGAGTGAGACTTATCTACTGTGGGGAAGGGACTATTAAAGCAATAACCTTTCATATCCACTTGAAGAAAGGAATTTCACAAATGCCAAAAAAAAAAAGAAAAAAAAAGGTATGTATAAATGAATGTGTGCTAATGGGAACTGTCAGCAGGGGAATCTTGTGCAAGCAATTCCCAAACGGATGCAAGATATTGTGGATAACCAAGACTGTCCAGCTCTGGAAATAAAATAAAGCACCCAGAATGGAAAATGTGTATTTAACACACTTGCAAGAAAAACCTTCAACTTCATATAAGGCAAATGAATATTCTTCCTTCTTTTGAAATTCTTGGGTAATCTATTGAAGGCTTTGTAACTCTGGAATGCTGTTCAGGTGTATTAATATCTGTCAAAGCTTGCAGTGCAACAACTTTAGGTGAATGCTAGATTATAGGAATCCCACTTATTTCATAGTTATAGAAAAAAAAAAGAGAGATTTTTTTGCTGCTCCTTTTAAATTTATCCCAGTCCTTCCACTCTGGTAGTCCTGGTTTCCTTCCATTGGATATTTAGGTACAAAGCCACATCAGATGCTCATGTGAGCACTTCAGAGCCCTGCCTGAGGTACCCAAAATGCACTAAAGAGGCCAATTAATATCCAGTGAAGAGGTGGGGTGGGACAGGGGTGTTTGGAGAGGTACTGAAGGGTGTGAGTTCTGTAGTTTCATTCTTCTGGATGTAGGAATTGAGAAAATTGTGTTGGTTTAAGCTGGAGGACTGGGTGAGAGTGTCTCTAACATGGAAAGGATTTTGTTAAGGGCTGTGCAAATAGGAATTTTGATGTTAGGCTCCTAGACCTCATAGCTCTGACTATTTATGCCATTAACAAAGCAGAGATGCTTTATAAATTTTAAAGAATCTTACATGTGAGTCTAAATGGCTGATTTTTTATAGCTTTGGTATTTACATATTTTGGTTACTAAAGAAAATGGGGCAAATTATCCATATTTGGCAGCCCCAATACATAAGTTTCCTTACTTCTCTATTTTTTCTATCCTAATTTTATTTAATTAGGAGACTTTTTGAAATTGTGCTGTAATTACCTGGTCCTAGGCATTATGTAGAAGGATGTTGAGAGACATGTGATTATAAAATCCAGACTGCTGTGTGCTGACATTTATGGCTTTCTCTCTCAGCACTAGCATGAATAGATGCTAAATTTTGTCAAGCTAAAATGTAGCTGGAAGGTTTCTGGTAAAAAGCAATTTGCATTTTTGGACAACAAACAGAAAAAAGGGCAGATATAATTTTCCAACACCTGCTCTGGTTTTAACTTCTTCCATTGAGTCTCTGTATTGTTCAGAAATGATTTTCTGCCTTTCCCTGGAATGCCTAAAATTGGCCTCTGACAGAAACAAAATATTAGAATAATTGGATTCTGTCCTTTTTCATTATATCATTTTATGTTTCTGTCAACATGAAATCCATTGAGGAGATGTTTCTAACATTTCCTGAAAAATGTCTTTCAGCATAAGCTTTTTCCATCTGCTTTTGGAAAATCAGAATATTTTATAATTATACAGTCATCTTGCTAGAGTTACTTGTTTTCTATTAAAACATTTTGTACTGTTCGAGGTGTCATCTAAGAAAGATTTAGAAAAAGTTAGAACTAAAATTCACCTTTCTGTCTAAAATCTGCTCTTAGAGAAAAATCACTGGGCAGACTTGCATTTTTGAGAATGATGTCAGAATTTCCTCTCTAGATATCAATTATTTATTAGCTTATGATGCAATTACATCATTCATCTTAAACATTGGGTAATGAAGCCTTTGCTGACTGTTCCCTGTTTAATGGATGAAGCCCCCACCAGTTTTTAAAGCTGTTATTCCAGCTTGCAGCTGATACACTTGAGATCAATCTGGACCATTAATTGAGGCTTTCATAGAACCATGCAATGGTTTGGGCTGGAGGGACCTCAAAGCTCATCCAGGGCCACCCCTGCCATGGCAGGGACACCTCCCACTGCCCCAGGCTGCTCCAGCCCCAGTGTCCAGCCTGGCCTTGGGCACTGCCAGGGATCCAGGGGCAGCCACAGCTGCTCTGGGCACCCTGTGCCAGGGAACAATTCCTTCCTAACCTAAAGGCTGCTGTGAGTAAGGGTCCAGTTAGAAAAAACCAGTCAACCAATAAGTAATTGGAACCTGTTAAGATGTTTAACATGAGGCTGAGATAAATTTGGGCTGGGGGATTGACTCAATCTAATGTACTTTTAAAGTTTTTAAATTCCAGATAGTTGGAAATCAGGAAGGAATGAAGAAACCTCTAGCAATAAAATACATTTAAAAAGTTATCTAAACTGAGAAAAAAGAAAAAGAAAGTAGCTCATTTGAGACTTGTCAGGAATAATCCTCACCCTGCTGGGCTCTGTTTGCTGTTCTTGCTCAGAAAACGATGAGCACACAGAGCAGAGGCAGCTCTGCCCTTCCCAGGGCTGTGCTGGGCACGGTTTGGAGCCGGGCAGAGCCCAGCAGGGACCCGGGCACGGTTTGGGGCCGGGCAGAGCCCAGCAGGGACCCAGGCACGGTTTGGGCCGGGCAGAGCCCAGCAGGGACCCGGGCACGGTTTGGAGCCGGGCAGAGCCCAGCAGGGACCCGGGCACGGTTTGGAGCCGGGCAGAGCCCAGCAGGGACCCGGGCACGGTTTGGAGCTGGGCAGAGCCCAGCAGGGATCCAGGCACTGTTTTGGGCCGGGCAGAGCCCAGCAGGAGCTGGGCACGGTTTGGGGCCGGGCAGAGCCCAGCAGGGACCCGGGCACTGTTTTGGGTTCGGCAGAGCCCAGCAGGGACCCGGGCACGGTTTGGGCCGGGCAGAGCCCAGCAGGAGCTGGGCACGGACAGCGCCCAAATCCCCTCGGCCGCGCCGGGATCGCGGCTCCTTGCCCGGCTCCGGCTGCTCCCGGCAGGGCACGGCACGGCACGGGCAGGTTAAGCAAACACTGATTTGTGTCTGAGAACGGTTCGGGGCTCAGCTGCTACCAAGACGCGCACAACCAGCTCTGGAGGAGCGGCTGTGTGTGCGGGGTGGGTGCCACGGCCGGAGCCGTGTGAGTGATCAGGTTTGCAGGATGTAAATAATGTGTTTTAACTCAGGTGCTGCGGGGATGGCTCCTGCTGGCTTCGCTGAACGCTGCAAGCGCACGCTCTGCTGTGTGGATATTGTTCGTAAATGCCGCGTTCAAAGGAGATTGAAGCCCTGGATTAACCCTTCCAAACCCAGAATTCCTGCAAAAACACTCCTGCTCTCTTCTGTCGGGTTTGTATATCCAGGCATTTACCAGGTGTCATCGTGCTCTGATCACTCCAGAGACGTTTTCATGTGCCCAGAAGCCTCACTCGTGTGTGATACACAGGTGTGCAGGGTTCAGTCCATTTATTTGCATTTAATTGTGTGTGGTTATGCAAATCATGTGCTTGTCCAAGAAGCTGAGCAAATTCTTCTATTACACACAGACAAGTGATGTAATGGAAACAAAAACCTGCATATTTGATAATTACATTTGGCTTAGATCCAAGGATGGTCCCCATGCCTAAAAAAAGGGAGAGTAAAAGGAAAGGCCTTTGAGAGTTTTGCTAGACCATAGTCTTGGATATGGAAAATATAGGAAACCAAATAACAATGACAGACTGTCCATGTCCTCATTGTTCAGAGTGGAATGACCAGGAGAAGGAGTAGAAAACATATGTCTAAATGGTCCAGTGGGAATTCAGACACACAAACTGAAGAATTTCTCTTATGGAAAAAAAAGAAGGACAATGTTGGTTTTTATCTGAAAGGTGATTACAAAACCAGGGATGTGGGACCTTTACTGTGGCCACATTTCCTGGAACAGGGAGGAACATGAATAATTAGATTTAACAGCAATTAGGTTCAATATTCTGGATTATCTGAATATTTTTAGAAGCAGAATTAGAGGTAAGATAATAAAGATGTTCTTTTGTGGAAGTATTTAACAGACTGTGTTTATGGGGGTGAATAAAAATAAATAAAAGCAGCAGAGATGGTAAAATTTCCTAATGCTCTTTCACCTCAGCTGAATCCATACTTGTCAGGGAAGGTAAGGCTTAAACAGGAAACCCTCTGGAAAAGTCTGAGAGCTGCTACTTTAATCTTCATCTTCTGAGAAGTTTCAAATATCAAGAGCAGAGAGAGAGGCCGAGTCTCTAATTAGTGAGGGAGGCAGGTAGGACATTAATTGATTTGCTATGCTACTTCTTTGACCTGAGCTGTTTGAGAACAATAGAGGAGCTGTAATGTTCCTCCACAACAGAGCAGAGCTTTTATGTGATAGCAACTTAGAGACCTTTGATCACAAACTGGGGCTGTAAATCTATAATTTTTATAATGGTAATTTTTGCTACATGTATTTTATTTTTAGTATTTTCTTTTCTTTCTTTTTTTTTTTCCTTGGGAACCAGTTTCTCTGACTTTGGGCTACTTTCTCATTTTACACAGGGTTTGAAAATTCTGAAATCAATGTCACTTTTCTAATAATGGCACAGCAACCTCGTAACATTTGTGAGGAAGTGGAATAGTCTGGGTTTGTGTATGATCAGGTCATTCTAAAGGTAAAAAAAAAAGAAAAGAGGGGAAAGAAGGTGCAGAAAGACAGAGGAAGGATTACTTTTTATCTATCCTGGATTGTCATCTAGGCTCTAACCTACTGTGTAACTGTGTCTGTCATGGCTCCACAGTCCCAAATTTCACAGTGAAACTCGATCCTGTCACTGCACAGTCCTTTGAAAGTTGCCTTGGTAAAGGTGCTTATTACTGCAAAGAGTTTCATTAATGTTTTAGAAAGAAAGAGATATTTAATTCCAAGAGAAAGGTAAAAATAATGCTACAAAACCAGTCTACCTATTGGGAGAATTTGGTATCAAAACTTGGTTTACAAAAATGTGTGGGCTTAAGCCTAATTTAATCAGTTTGTTGGGAAAGAGAATTAATAACAAAAAGGATGTCTTAGCTCCTATATAGTCCCAGAGCAGAACACTTAAATAAGAATTTAGTGAAAATGTGCAGCATAAATTCACAAACATCAGAGGTATCAAAAAAGAAAGAGCCAAGAATTTTTATTTGCAAACATAAGGTCCTTAACACTAAGAGAATTCCTGGTGATCAGTTTTAACCTTTTTTTCTGAGAAGGATGGATTTCCCTAATGTCAGCAGCCAGTTTAAAAGAGATCAGGCAATCAGCCAGAGTTCCAGATAAAAGATTTTTGTTTGTCAGGGTTCTCTGTGTAGCCAAAAAGGAAAGACAGGGATGATCCATCACACTGTAGAGAGATGGCTGAGATATTTGAGATATTGTGCCCTGCTGGGATAAAATGTGCTTTGCAAGTGCTGGTCCAACATCACAATCCAATGGCAACAGAATGATCTTGAATCTTGGATCCCAGCTAGACTGTGGATGGAAAACAACATAATTGCATGGCAAAATAATTCAAGTAAACACTGTTATCTGGGCAAGTCACTTTGGAGGGGATTTCACCTGAAACAAAGCAAACCATTTTTTATTTGCTAGAAGAATGCCCAGATAGGGAAATGGGCTTGTTTATTTGTAATGGTTTAACTCAACATCTGTGTAATGGATAACATTTTAGCTGTGGGACAAGTCCATATATCAAAGCAAGGTGTTGCCTTTCCTGAAAGGAGCATTTCTTGGCTGTGTCCTTAAGAGCCTCCAGACCATCTGTTTTCTATGGGGTGATGGGTTTGAACACAACATTTCTTGTTTGTCCCTCTTTACCTGGAACCATGCTTGTGCTTGTCATTTCTACAAGATTATGTCAATTGCAATTCAGTGGGTTATGTACAAAATTAGGGAATTCTTTTCTTGGTTTTGGTACATGAAGGTCCAAGTGAAAGAATGAACTTTACATTTTCAGGAGAACACAACTGTCTGTTTGTTTATAAAGTGGCATTCTTTTTATGGCCTTCTGGGTAGTAGAATAGAAAATAATACTTGTGGGTGGGAAGAATATCCAGTCTTGCTCTGGAAAAAAACCCTTCAGCCAAAATAAGTATTTGACTGTTTTGCAAGATAATGTCCAGCATGATGTAATACCAGGCACCTGGTGCAGACTCATCACTGCTGGTTTCAGCTTTTCATCATGACTAACAAAAATTAGGCAACATATTCCAAAACCAAAACAAAACAAAAAAAAAACCAACCAAAAAAGAAAAGAACCCTAGGCCAGATGGTTTTTGAGAACTGACTAAAGTGGGAGGTGAAGTAAGCACTTGACAGAATGCATGGGGAAAGGATTAATCACCACTTCATGTCCTATGTCCAGAACAATGGTGTCTTTGTTATCTGTGATGCCTGGCTTGCAGTAAGACAACAGGCATTCCTCTACTGGGACACTCAACTGTCCCTCTGAAGGAAAAATGGGACTGGGCAGATGCAAACAGATGCATAAGTCAGATATCCACAACACAAAATTCATTAGTTATTTACACAATTTCATCACAACTACCACCATGGTATGCCAAAGTTAACAGATGAGCTGTCTGAAGCACAGAATAATGAATATTTAAATAGATAAAAATATTTTCATCTCGAATTAAAGGCCATCCTGGCTATTTGTGTTTGTTTATTTGCCATAGGATTCATGGAACACCCTGGGAACATGCAGGAGATTTGTAAATTGTGTCAAGGTTGAGCTGCAGGGGCAGCAGGCAGCACCTTCAGGGAGCAGCTGCTTGTTCTGAGCTTTTTATCTGTGTGCATGACATGGCCTGGGAGTGATGTGAGTGTCTGCATCCATCCCTGGGTGTGTTTCCACATCCCCAGAGCTAAACACCTGCAGAAAGTTGGATGCAAGGGGTTTGCAAATTGAACACTGCACTTGTCAGGGCACTCATGGACTCCTTGAAGAACATTTGTTGTGTAGATGAGAGAGCAAACACTGGACAGAAGAACAAACAAGGGGATAGAGGACAGGAAATCATAACTGTACCCCCATTAGCCTTTTGCATTCATATAAATATATGTAGAGCATGTTGAATTTTGTATTTTAATGACAATGCTAAGTGTGGTCCACCAAACTATTCCACTATTTTTAAATTTTACAGTCAAATTCCAAAAGCATTGATCAAAGTTCTGCTACAAAGCTAATAACTGTTTGCATATAATAACCTGGTATAGGCTATAGATTTCTATGATAAGAATAATTTTGTTAAATAATAATGTTCTTTTGAGACAGTTTCTTCTAAGGACCTGGCAGCTGGATTTTTGTGCACAAAGTGAATACTTAACTCATATATGCAGATGGGTAGAAGTGATCCTGATACACAAACAGACTCTGTTTGTCTATCTATATACATATATATTATATATAAGTGCAACATTTGACACAAATACAAATTTCTGAATTTTGATGTTCCTGATTAATATTATCTTGTAATATTCTGTGACTATTTGATATATTAAAGCTTATGATATTTAGACTGTAACACCATTACAAAAGCAAACTTCTTTTGATTTTTTTCATTACTCTCAGGGCTATCAGCCCTCGTTTCACATCCTGTTTTGTGAAAAGAGAGGCCAGTTTCAACAGGTTTGGATTTCACTTTTGGGAGAGAGAAGAATTAGGAGTTCAGAGACAGCTCAGATAAGCCTGACCTTAACTGACACAGGGTATGGTTAGTTTGTGCTCAGTCAAGGAGAAAAAGGGAGAAGCAACATTGCCAAAAACTTCAAAATCAGGAAGATTTCAGTTTAGATTTTCTACAGATGACTAAAAAGACATAGAAATTTTTATAGTTAAGCATATTTTGTCCCACTGACCTCACATCAGGATACCCTGGGCAATCCCTTTTTGCCATGAGCACAGTCCCTGCTGCAGGGGACACTTCATGTGTGGGTTTTGATTCTGACCCTTCCAGCTCCTCTCATTTTTGTGGCACTCACATGGTTACACTGGATGGCTCAGCCTTGGCTTAAAAACAACTTGGGTTTCCCTGTTCCATCTTTCTGGATTAAGTGGTGTTTGCAATTGTTAAGCTTTTTTTTCTTTTTCTGCTGTATTTCTTTTCTGCAGCTCAAATAGCTTTGACAGTGAGAAGCTTCCAAATGATCTCTAGGTATAAGCTGCCTACAGGTGAGTTTTGCAGTGGCATCAGTTGTCTTTGTTCATCCAGGCTGGTGCTGTGCCTCCAAAACTGGGATGAAGGCACAAGGAATATGACAGCTGTGAGTTTCAGAAAAACTGCCCCAAAGAAAACATTCTTTCCTGATATCTGGTAATTAAAAATTCATGTCTTAGGGTTTATTTCCATTCTGATTCTCTCCTGAGGTTCAAAAATGTTTTATTTCTTAGTAACATAGTTCTGGGTGGTGTTGTCATTGATGAAATATTCAGTTCTTTGGTACGTAGCTTTACTCTTGGTCCTCATTATGTCATGGAGCATTAGGTGCTCATGGAAGGAACAGATAAACCCTGCAGGCAGCAGCAGCAGCACATGCTCCAGTGCTATCCAGCCAACATTCCTCAACTCTGACCCGAGGACCACCTCTGGAGATAAGAGTCCCTTCTTATCAGTGAGCCCTCGCTGCTCTGCCAAGACTGTCAGCAGAGAAAGGACAGGCAGAGGCAGCAGGGGCTTGTTCACCAGAAACTGCTCTGTGCCCACTGAAGGGATTTCACATCCTCCACCACGAGATTTATATTGGAACATATTCACATTCCCATTTCACCCAGAGCTCGAACCCTGGAGATCTGGCAAAGGGCCAGGGCTGGAACTCATTTGTTTCCTCCAGACCTGGCACTTGTGTGAGTGTTTCTATCTGAAGTGGATCAGGAGTGTGCTCTGCAAACCAGGAGATGTTGTTACCTCTTTAAAGGTGAAACCTTAGAACTGTTGAATATTCTTTAAAAATCAAACATTTTAATCACTATCTCTACTCTTACCTACTCGATGTAAGCAGTTTTGATATAAAATTTAAAATATTCATCCTGTGACTAATTATTTGCTTAAATCACATATTTTAGTTTTCCTTCAGAGATAACTGATACAGAAATTGCTGATTTTCAGTTCCCTAAAGTCTCTGTGGCTTACAGACCTCTGTGGCTTACAGATCTTTTGGTCCTGCAGACTTGGCTGTCTGCTGTTCAGTAGCAACATAGAATAGCCACAGGAAAGAGCAACATGGGTTTCTCAGAGTGCCAAATCATCTTTAATAACTCTGCCTTCAGTTTTCCATAGTGTGCATGAAAAGATTAGAAATAAGTTAAAAATTTCTCAGTCATGACCTTCCAGTCATATAATTTTCCTAGGATGACCTTAAAACATTTAATAATTTTGTTTCATGTATCTGTCTGAGTATAAAGCTGTGCTCATGCATCATTTCACACTGCTCAGCTGAGGAGGGTCCTTGTTTTGGCAGAGTTAAGTGCTGATGTCTTTATGGATGGAAAATGTTGGTTTTATATCAGTAACTGTAGAAAATGTGATACTGGGATTTAGGGATCTCATCTCCTGGAAAATGATGGGTGAGGCCCAGCTCTGTTATTGCTGAGCTTTGAGAGACAGGCTGACACCAGGGGCATGTGCAAGAGCTGTTTAGTTGTTTGCTTGAAACTGGAAGTCTGCAGAACATTTTTAGCCTGGCTCCAGCTTATGTATTTATAGAATACCCAGATTCTCTTTATATTTTATTTTTAAAGTAAGACTTTAAAAAGCCTGAAATTTGAAATGTCATTCTCTTGGAATAGGACATTATGGAATACTTATTCTTCTTGTTGTCCAGTATTTATTATCTTACAGCCTGCATCTATGGTCTCACAGCAAAGAGAAAAGAAATCCTGATTAAATCTGACAATTTCACCTCTGCTATGAGAACAGCATGGGCTATTTTCTGTTTCTCCAGAAGCTTGTTGGAATTTACCTTGGAAGTTTTGCAAGTGCTTCAGGTTTGTTCTTCTCTATTTGTGATCTGTCTGTATATTACAGAAAATGTTCATCCTCCTTTCCTTGGCAATGATCTTTGCCTTTCTTCTCTTCTGCATGAATTAATGTACAATAACTGAAGATTAGATGATCAAAACAGCAGCCAAAATCATGTGGGGTCCATTTTCAGATGCTACCACAGGGCAGAGCAGGTCTGTGGCCTCACTGTGCTGTGGAACAGGGAATTCCACAAAGCTTGAGGTCAGGCAGCTTTGAAGGATTCCTCTTAATGCTCCATGACACTTTGGATCCAAAGCAGTAAATCCCAAGTTTCCCTCTCCTGGGCATTAAAGATGATGTCCTAATCTACCAGCACTTAGAAAATTCTTTTTTATCTCTTTGTTTATAACACATTTTTAAATTTGTAACAGAAAAATACAAAAGCAAGTCCCACAAGCTTTCAATTAATTTATTTTAAACAAAATGAGCTGTCCTGAGTCTGTTTACAGCAGGCACTGTCAAGAAAATTTCATCTTGAATACTTTCTGTTTTAAAAATATTCTGCCCAGAATATATGTTTTAAAATTTTGATTAGTCTTTTTTAAGTGATAGGCATCTGTTGTTGAATATGTTGAGATGAACAGGGAAAGTTTTTCCTCCTAATTACACTGTTAACACTTATGTCACATTCCAAATTTATTCCCAAAATTGGAAGGTCGATAAATAAAGAGAGAGATTCTTGTGCAGAGGGAAGGGCAGAGGTGGAATACCAAGGTAGACCCAGGTTCTGGAGTCAGCAGCTCACAGTTCCAAATTCTGTGCTCAGATCACTCCATACATTACCCTGGTTCATTCAGGGCCTCCAGAAATCTAATCACTTTTGGATTTCCAGTGGCCAAGTTCACAGTAACATTAATTACCATGCAGAAGTCTGGATATTTCAAGACAATTAAGAGATATGAAGAGAATTGGTGGAAAAGTGAATCAGGGGTCAGAGTGTAGTTCAGTATACAGCCAAGCAGCGCTCAATCTGAAAATGAAAACAAAATACAAATCTTGAGAGGAGCCAAATGAGACCTTAACAAATAACTGGAGTTGGTGTGTTTCAGGGAGCTGGGTTTTCTTGGCAGCAGTGAGCAGCAGTGGTTTCTGAACAAACAAGATTGAGCTGGTGTCTCATGGAGCAGAGCTGGGAGCTGTTTGTCCTTCTGCACCGCGGCTGCTTCCGACTCCCCCTGCCAGCTGAACTTCCTCCAGGGCCTGGAGGTGGACAGGAATGTGCTGCACTCACAGCATGTGCCTCAGCTGAGGTTTGCTGTGCTCCAAAGGCATCTCAGGCAGGGATGAGTGTGTGGGACACTGCTGGGGACATCTGAGCTAACGAGGAGCTGACAGGTTGTACCTGTGCTTTGGAGCCCAGGGTGCTGAGCTCCTGCACCCAGCCATGGCCAGGGGGTTCCTGTGAGTGCAGCAGCTGAGAACAAACAAATCAACAACCCCCAGGCCTGCAGGTGAGATTTATAAGTGCCTACAGGGCAAGCACAGCAGTTCATTCCTGTCCTGAGTGTGATATAGGGAATAAATGCATTGATACAAGAGGCCAGCCCTGGGAAACACCTCCATAATCAGCTGCCAGTCATGCTCACAGAAGGGCTCTGCCACAGGAAGGTGTTGACTGGTGGCAAGAGCAAAATGGACACCTGAGGAGCAGGACCAGCCAGGATTGCCTCTCTCTCCACTGTGTGTGGTGGTGGGGAGCCCACACTCTTGTAGGGGGATACAGGATGGGTAAATGAAGGTGGTATAGAATGTAATCTTATCCCCTAAAGAGGTGCAGCTGAGCTAATTACTAAAGATTAGGAGCAGGCCTGATGTTAACAGGCCACACCTGTGGCCAATCAGAAGAATGTTATAAAAGAGTGGATTGGTGGGACCTGGAGTCAGCTGGCTGCTGTGAGAGCAAGGAAGAGTCAGTGCCTGGAGGAGCTGCCTACAAGAAACATCAAGGAGGTACAAAACTCTAGTGATATGGAACCCTTGTAATGTACTGACAATGGAACTCTTGTACTATAATGACAACACACACTGGATAATTGTCCCTTCCCCTTCCCTGTGGGATCATCCTCCCTACCCACTGCAGCACAGGCAGGGCTGGGGGTGAGCAGCCAGAAGGGCTCTGGAGCAATGGGCAATGAGGGGAGCAGGGTTCACCCTCCTCTGCATTTGTTGCTGCCTCTGCCAGAGGCTCCTCTCATTCCCCCAGGGACCTTAAAACAAAGCATCCCCCTCCTTCTGCACCCCTCCCCTCTGTGCAGCTCCTCCTGTCCCTCAGTTTCCAGGGAAAGAAAAAACAGGTACAAAATTAACACCTTTTCCTTTTCTAAGCTCCTTGCACCATCCTTTTGTCCCCTTTGGCCTCAAGGGGACTGTTCCAGCCCTGACTGCCACCACCCCTTTAACTCCTGGCACCTGGTGTCCTGCTCACATTTAAAGGTTTGTAGCTTTAAGGTAGAGTTTGCTGTAATTAGGAGGGAATGTAAAAAACCTGGTGCCAACGAGCTTGATTGGTGCCAAAGCCTGATTGGTTGTGAGCAGAGGTGTAAATGTTGCTTCCTGCTCCTCACCTCTGCTGGGAGGCAGCTGGGCTTTGCTGGAGAGAGGTTCTGGAGGTGACCTGAGGTATGTGAGTACAACCCCACTGAGGGCTGGAAGGAAAAGTGGAGTTAGAAATGGTCTCATCCTGCTGAATTCAGCTGGGTCTGATGCACTGGGGAGAGATAATGCTGAAATGCTTGGAGTTATGGAGCAGAGCTGGTGGGTCTGTGAGGAGAACCTCAGTTTGGGAAAGAGAGAAGATTCTCTGGGTCTGGGATAATTTGGTATTTCTAGGGAAGAGCTTGCCAGCTGAACTAGGGAGTCTTGGTTCCTGCTGGTATGGCTCAGCCTTCCTAAGAAGACACTTCAATGTGTGTTTAATTAAGAAGAAAATGGGCAGAACAAGTGGAAAATAACAGTATATCTCAAAGAAAATTCCAGTGGGCAAGAGCTGTTAGTTGGCTTCAGATAGAAAGGCTGGGCTGTTGTAAGTGCTCAGCTTTTTGGAGGTGAGGGAGAGGGGTACAAGTGTACACTTCAGGGTGTGAGCAATTAAAGGGCAGCACAGCTGCTACAAAATTGGAGTTGATGTATTTGCCTCTCTAAATGCAGCATATTTGCCAGAGCTCTGCAGTTGGATTCAACTCAAAGCATATGTTCTGACTTCAGAGCTGTCCCACACGGGGATGCATCCACCACTCCTCTCTCCTCAGCAGAGCAGCTGAAGCTCTGGAAATGAGCAGAGTTGCCCATCTGAAGTCCAGCAATCCTTGCACTTCCAGTTCATGCCTGAAACTTCCTTTTCTTCTTTGTCCACTTCTTTCCTCATACAGGTGCCTGCTTTTTTTTTTTTAATTAATTTTTAAAAATTATTATTTTGCTTTCTGGTGTCTTGATTTCTAATGTCTCTTCCTTAATTTTTGCCCCTCTTTTAGAGATCTGGCTCTGCCATTTATTCAGTGTTATTCCAGGTAAAGTAAGCTTATGTTCTTGCTTTTGTTTCCTTCACATTTTGGAGAGGCTCCTTAGAAGCATCTTAAAATAAACCAAAGTTTCTGTTTTCACATGGAAGAAAATCAACTGCAATAGGTTTCTGGTTTCCTGAGATTACTCCTGTTTATTGTTATCAATACTTCTTTGGTGTTTCCTTGTTATTTCCAGTCTTGTTTTGATTGTATATAAATTGGATCAGGGTCTTGTCTTTTTATTACAATTATTGGAAAGTAAGACAATTAAATTTTGGCTTGTCTTTAAGACAGTGAATCCTGAGCTGCTGATAAAATAATTCAGCAGAGTGAAATTCATCTTTTGTGTAAGGTATTTTCTACAGTCATTGAGAATCCATAAAAAAGATGAATATTTTCCAGTGAAACATGAAACATACGGATGACCTCAAGTTGTCTACTTATCTTTGTAACTGGCATGAAATCCAGCATGGCTGGGAGTCCAGGTCCTGTCATTTTGGCTCTGTGTGTGTTCTGCTGACTACCTGCCTAATGAAATAAATAGGCAAGATGAGCCTTTTGTCATCCTGCAACATCTGTTCATGAAACCTCTCTCTGGGAAAGTGGGTTGGAAACATTTAGGTGAGGATTTTTATTTTAGTATAGACTTGCTCTTTTGTAAAAGTATGAGAATGTTATTGATAGACTGAAAGACTCTGAACTTTCCTCTTGCAAGCCATGGTAATTGCACTAAGTCAATTAAAGACAAGAAGTTCTTTACATTGCAGTGGTTTTGCCATTTTTGTCCTAGTCAATTTTGATATATTAAAATTGAGACTGATTTTTTTACAAAATAAGAGTTTAATTCTGCTACTTAGTGGAACTGTAGCTTATGAATTCTGCTGGTCAGAGCTGTAAAAACCAGGTTTGCTGCAATTACAGGAACATACTGATGTCAATACAGAGCTTATTGTGCCAATGGCAAACTGCCAGGAACATTGATTTTTCTTCTCTGTTCTTGCCTTGATTTAATTTTCTCAGACCATTTTGTCTCATCTGCACCTGTTTTCCAAACCTGCTGTACCCAAGCTGTCTCTTGTGCCCTCTGCCCTGCTGGTTTTGGGTGAGGCCCCTCTCAGAGGCTCCTGATTTGCAGGGTTGCCATTGTTTTAGCTGCCAGCTTCAATGCAGGAGATGAATTCTTTCTGTAGCCATCCTAAAGGAATGGGAGGATGTTACAGCATAACTGGGAGCTGTTTTATGTTCTGACCATGACACAGTGGCTGCTAGGATAGGTTGTGTGTGGCTTCAGTTGTGTGTGAAAATTGATATTTGTGACCTTCCTTTTCAAGGTATTCAGCACTCTGATCCAGGGGAGGAAGGAGATGCATAATTAAGAATTAGTTGATACTAAATTTAGATTGATGGAAGAAAATAATAATCAAAACTTTAATAAAAGGTTTAGCAAGTCCAACTATTTAGGATGCTGAGCTCCCTGGGGACTGATTGCCAGGTACAGGGTGTGAGCCCCTGGGATCTGCCACAGGGGGAGCAGAGGAACCAGAGGGCAGCAAAAATCTGGGAGAAACCATCATGAGCATGGCCCAGAAGGATAATGGGAATAGGACTGCACAAGATGCAGAGGAGAAAGCAAACTGGAAATGGTGCATGATGAATCTACTCACTGTTTTCTCATTGTGCTATGGAGACTTGAGTTTATAACTTGAATTGTGCCAAAGGAATATCTGGTTTGTATTATCAATCTTGTCTCCATATGGAAACAAGTCAGATCAAATGTCAAGAGTTCTTATTCTTTTAAGTGCCATTGTGTTTTACTGCATCTTTTGATATCTCTCATAACAATTTTCTTTTTATTCATCATAAATGATTAATTCACTAGGCAGTCAGCATCCCTTGAGTATTGCATGGCTCTAAATTGCTTATTTTGCCAGAAAATATTTCTTACTGGATCAGAAAAGCTTGACTGACTACTAAGGAGGGAATTCTCCCTAATAAATATTTCTTCTCGATCAGCATGCCTGTACATTGGAAAAAAGAGAATATTTCTGAGAAGTGTTCAGTCTTGTTTCCCTTACTGTACAAGTTGCAGTTGTATAAGGCACTTTGCCATTCCTGCCTTGTGAAGATGTTCTGACAGACAGAAGATATTTTTAAGCTAAAAAATATGATTTTTGATTGGGAAGGAGATTTTTATAATGCACAATATAAATCTGAGGGTTTTTTTTGTAATAATTCACACCTTGATGCAGATACAATATTAATAATGTCAGACTGATGTACTGGTGCATTCTTCTGGACTCTAATTTGTGAAACTGCCTAGAGAGAGAGACAGACTTTCTGATTTTTGTCAATATAATTATACAGCTCTCAAAGGATTTGCTCCTATTTTCACCAGTCAGGAGAGAAGTAGTAGACTCATAATATGCACCAAATAAATTCCACTTCCTGCCTTCAGATCTTTGTGAGAGAGATGAAGGAAGATAAAGGAAAAAAGCACTCAAACAAAGGGGTGAAAGCCATGTTTGGTCTTTTTGGAGAAAATGAGAGTGGAGCTGCCCTGGCTGGACTGTAATAAGAGTTGTTTCAAAGAGGAGGGGTGGCAGGAGGTGGGCCATTCCCTCTGCCAGATTTGGATTTAAACCTGAGCACAATGCTCAGGCACCTGTTGAGAGCTGAAAGCTTTTCTGGAGATGGTGGTGCTAATTGTCCCTCCAAGCTGGGGATTATGTGTAACCCGAGCCCCCAGCGCTGCCCTGCTCAGGGCAGCCCTGACAAGCACTGAAGGGGAAAGTTCCTCTGTTTTCTGCTCTTAATGCCACCAAATGGGGATTTGGGAAGTTTGTCTTTAATCTCTTCTTGCAGTGATGCCCTCTGCAGAAAGAGAACTGCAATCTGCAAGTCAAGCCACTGTAAATAAAAGTATTTTAACTTCACAAGAATATTATATCTCATGCACAGCTGAATCAAATCTCCCATTCTCTGTGCTATAGGCCAGTGTGTTGGGGTTTTTTCCTCCCCTTCTACATTTTAAAAATACCTTTCATTGTATAAACACACTTAATCTAAATGGATCCTCTGATGCCTGGAATTGCTGAGCTAACAGAGCAAACAAGAGTTCATTTTATCACTGTTGAAGTCTCCATTCACTTCACTGAGCCATCCTGAGATCAGGGTCTTTGAATATGAGGAGAATTTGTGCAGGTTTTTCTTGTCCCAAGGAAACAGAGTGATTTGGGTGGTGTCAGCCTTTCCTCAGGCCAGGCAGTGGAAAGCATCCCTAGAGGAACTGTAGCTGGGGCCATGCAGAAGGAAGGGCTGTGAATCATGAAATTAGGCTTAAAACCTTGTTCTCCTTCACTTATAATCCAAAATAACCCTGGAAGCTTCTTAAGGTTTACATTAAAATGTGGTTATGGATGACAGTTCAGCAGAAATTTGGGGTTCTTAATTTACTGTAACGAAAAATAACTAAGAAGTGACTTATTTTAATGTTTCTCATATAAGCACTGCAACCTGCTCTTGGAGAGCATTAGCTATTAGTTAATTCACATGCAAATCAAACCAGCTGCTTTAATTATCTGCCCTGCTTTTTTCTGAAGTTATCAATCTATAGTTAAGGAATCATTGTGGAAGCATTAAGAAAAAGAACAAAAGTTTTCTTCCACAGGTGTATCTTTAAAAGATACTGTGTACCTATTGAGCATACAAATGTTTATGTGAAGTATGACAACTTTGGTGACAAAATTCTGAAGACATTCTAGCACTGGATTATAACATTAGAAGACTGTTGAATTCTCTTGTCTTCCCCCTTAATAACGCTGGATTCTTGTCTGGAAGCTGCTTTATTTTCTGTACCAGACAAAATATTCTTCATATCTTCTTCTTCTTTGTCTGGTATGACAAAATATTCTTCAAAATATCCTTCATATTTAGGACTGGCTCAGCTTTTGCCAACAAAAGGCATCTGAATTTCAGTAGTATTTCTAGTAATTTGTTTAATAACAAAAGCTACAAAAGATGAATACATAACATTCCTTTGCACCAGAAAACTGCCATTGGGTTGCATAGACAGCTTTTAATTTATCCACCTGCCTTGACCACGCTGCAGTTTATTCCCTTTTTCCAGAAGGGAAATGATCCCAAAGTTTACAGCATGAGCTATAATGGAATTATCTTTTTTAGGTTCAAACCTAGCAATGAAGACACAATTTCTGCAGTGAGGAGCTGGGTGTTGACTCTATAACCCTGGCAGAGAAAGGACAAACACCTGAGACAAATGAGCACTGGATGAAAGCTCCTGTGTGCTTCAGCTGTGGCTTCCACCAAGGTAAATTGCAAAACTTTCATCAGAACTGCTAAAAGAAAAAGCTTATCTTGAATATTTCAGTGAAAGAACTGTAATTCCTGCAACTGAGTGGTTTTTGTTGTTTATTTACACTGTTTGGAGGAGTGGAATGCATTACTTGCACTTGTCACCTTTAAAAAGCTTTCTTGAAAATGAGAAAGTGTTCTGATTTACCTGGTTTATCTTATTATTCATGTTCAGTATTTCCACTGGGTTATCTACAGCTCACTAAAGAAGGCAGACATAATTTCATGAAATTGAGTGTTATTCAGTGGAATAGGGATAAATCTAAAGCACAAAATATCATTTCAGCATGGTAAGCACAGCAATTTGTATTATTTTAGCTCAGCATGGTTGCAGATATAAATCTAAAAAGAACCAAGAGAAAAGGTACATTAACACACAACATTTTTAAAAGGCACAGTCACCTGCTTGTGTTTAAAGCTGCTCATCTGTAGCAAATACTTGGAACATTGAGGTTTTTGAACGATTGACTAATAAAAAAAAAATTAAAATGTGTGGTGAAAGGAAATCTTCTTGGTGAAGAAATGTGAAAGTAACATTTCTGGCAGGCTGCTTTGGGTGATGTCATTCTCCCAAATGTGCCAAAGTCTGGTATTTTACAGCAAGAACTGATTTCTCAAGGCAGGCAGAGTCCATGGGCACTTGGTGCTGCTCTCAACCTCAGCCAGCCCAGCTCTGTGGGTTTTTGCAGCCTGTTGGATGCAATAAACCATGCACACTTCTAAAGATGGCACTGAGCCTTCATCTTCATGTGTGCCACACTCACATGAGCTGGACAGGTCTGGAATCCTTTGCACACCTTTCATTGTGGGGGTTTTCTCTTGGCTGAGGATCTGCTCCATGCCAGTGTTGGGTATTCCTGTGTTCATTGTTAAACTGATTGGGTTCTGTGTGAATTATCCAAGAGGGAGCACAAATCCTCTGGGGGCCTTAAAGGATTGTCCCACTAAGGGCCAATAAATGTAGATCCCTTGTGTGAAAACACAGCCAATATTTGGATTTGTGACATTTTATATCATTATTTTATTCCATCAGTTTGAACCACTGGGCCCAGTAGTGTGGAAGAGATGCTTTAAAATAAAAATTGTAAAGAATACAGCTGGTAGTAGAGAATACTCAGGGCCTGATTCTGGAGGAATTTTGTGGGCTGCTGATGGAATAAGGTGTTTCTTGTCCCAAGGTACATTGGCCTCGTGGTTATTGCATCTGAAGGGAAAACTGCTGCAGACTTTTCTTTGTTTCACTTCTAGTGACAAATACCATGGCAACAGTCTGAGGAAAATTGTTGTTACTAGGTGTATATTGAAATAATTTTATATCAATCAAGATATCAGTGCCTTAAGAGCAGGTGTATTCCTTATGATATTAGGAATATAATCAATATTATAAATCAATGTGATTTATATCTCAAAGTACTAAATCAATATTTTCATGCTAGCAAACAAAATAAAGGAGTATCATTATTCCTTTATTCTGTTTGCTAGCATGAAAATACTGATTTTATACTTTGTGATTCAAGGACTCTCTACATCCATTGAGGAAAATCCATTTGGTAAAGGTCTGGAAAGAAAATCCATTAAAGCCTCTCAAGCTTTATCAAGTCTTATTGACATTAAAAAAAGCATATATTTAATCTAAACTTAGTGGGCTCCTATTATTATAAGACTGTCATTTTATAATGTTTTATATTCTTAAGGTAAGTGTATTCCAAACCAGAGTTTTGGAAGATTTCTGCCTGTAGATAGATTATAGTAACTCTTTGGCTGTGGGATCCCAAAAGTATAGCACCTGTTTCAGGCACACCTGCATGATGGTGGAAAGTGCATCAGGACCTCAGGTTTTGTCCCAAACAAAGATTGCAGGTAGGGTACAGCAGAGGAGGGGTTTGGCAGCTTTGGAAAAATAGAGGTAAGACAAAAATTTGAAGTTCTTCTCATTCCCCACATGAGCTCTGGATGAAGAATGTTTAAAGCTCTCTGAGAACCAGTGTTTAAAAATGTCTATCCATATAAAAATGATTTGGCAGTAGTGAATGTTTGAGTTCATAAAATGCAGTGCAAAATTGTATCTGATTCTGTTTCAAAGTAGTTATCAATACTCCTCATTGGCACCATGAGCCATTTAACATTCAATATGCCTGATGGTGCTGAAGGTGTAATTTCATTTTCAGAAAGTCACTGCCAGCAGGCTCAGGTTCCACTGTCACTGTAGGACTCCTTGGCTGTCATAACCAAAGCTGAAATTTGGAGCTTTGTGTCAGGTGTTGACCAAATAATTTCACCTAAAAGTAGGTAATTTTAGCAAACCTTCATTAATAAAATGCAAAAGTATTTTTGTTATGGCTACTAGGCCTTCCTAATAAGAAGAAATAATTGATGAATATTTGAAATATAATAGGCTTAGTACCTAACTGCAGAATGTAAATAACTATAATGGAAATTTCTTTAATTATTTAATATTTTTATCCTGTTTATGATCTTGGACATGCCCAGCTGTGTTTGGATGTTTAAATGTGCCAGTGAAACCTGCTGTGTTTCAGGGCTGGGCTTGCTGGGGTGCAGGAGGATTCTCCTCCCTCTTCCTGAGCCAAGATTTTGTTAGGCTGGCTTGTAAATCAGAGGAATGGATGCCTGCTGCGTTGGGATTTTTGGTTATTGCTGGGCTGAATTAGGATTTTGGTGTTTTAAAGATCAGGGAGCTTGACTGTATTGAGTTGTTTGTGAGTGAGCAGCAGCTGGGGCAGGTTCAGCACCATTTGCTGGCAATACCTATGGACTGACAAACCCAACATCTGCACTCAGGAGTGTCCTACAGCCACCCCATGGACGTGTGGGTTACACTAAAAATGAGGGAGGAGAGGCACCTTCATCTAGGGAAAAACTGCTTTATCCTATTGTATAACCCAGGTCCTCCCTGTCCATTGTAGGACTTCATTCCTCAGGATTTGGGCTTTCTGGGAGTCTTGTTTTAATTTTACAATGTAAAGAAGTACAGGGGCAGAGACTGTGTCTTATTTATTGCTTTTATGAGTCATTGAGTTCATTTTTGGATGCTTGACAGGTAATGTGTTTGATTGCATCATGTGGTACACCAGGTCTGGAGGAAAACAGACTTTCAGCTCTGTAATGAAGTCTTAGGTTTGATTTACTGTTTACTCATTCAACAGGAGATGCAGGCCAGAACTCAGCCCATTTAAATTCTATGGAGTGGCTCAGCCAAAGGCAATATAAAATCAGGTATCATCAGTGTACATCTAATAGTTCACACTGTGTAACGCTGTCTAGATTTTCATCATTAATGTTCCTGGACTAAACATGGAGCATTGGATAGAAGAAAACTTGGATGAATTTCAGCTGGAAAATATTCCCAGTGTCTAAGAGTTCTATAGAATAACATGTTAATGGTTGTCACTTTGCAGTAGTCCTTATACACTCCATATTTCCCAATTGTTGAGCCCTACTCTAATTGATCTCTCAATAAAACAAAACCTTTCCCCCTTTTTCTTTCTCCCACCCCACTTGTGTGGTCTTTGGAAAGCCAGAGTTGTGGAAATATCAACAAATGAATTCTTAACAGAATAATTGAGCTGACAGCTAAAGAGATGCTCACTTTCTCAAGCACTTAAAAAAATAATACTTTTGTTAGAATTGTGTTCTCCATTATTGATTTTTCCTTTGAGTGAGGCTCAGTCTGGTGCAGAGGGTTGTGGAGGGCTGGGATGCTTTTGGCCAGGCCTGGGGACAGGGTGTTCAGCCTGAGCAGCTGAGGGAGGAGCTCTGGACTCCTTTTCCTCCTCAGGGACGTGGCAGTGATCAGGAGTTGAGGACAGACCCTGTCCTGGGGCACGTGCTCAGCCAAGGAAATTGGATCAAATCGTGTTATGTGAGCAAAACTCCCAGCCTGCCATGGATGGGAGTGCCAGAAAGGCAGGGCAGCACTGCCTGGGGTGAAGCTCTTGTGGCAGGGGGGAGAATTCACAATTTCTGCTGCAGTGGGGCTGCCTTGGGCTCCGAGCTTCCAGTCAGGGAACTCAGCCATGGCAGAGGGCTAAGGAAGAAAAAGGACTTCACAAAACACAAAAATATGATGGAACATTAATTGAGCCTTCTTGGTAATGGAGGGATTTCCAAAGGGAGGAGGCCAAAGTGGTCAAGTCCAAATAATGCAAAACTGACTTGATATATTTGATTTGGATTTATAAGAAGTCTCAGTTCAATGGCTGGGCAGAATCACACAGGTTTATTTGGACTTCCAGAGCAAGATCAGGAAAGGGAGACCAAAGGTGCCCTCAGGAAACCATTGAGTTCATCAGTGAATCCTAATCATTTACTGGAGAAGTTAAAAGAAATTGTCTTTAATGAGGAGAATGAAAGTTGGAAACTATCTTTGTGCAACTTTATCTTTTAACAATTTATCCTAACCCAGCTTATGATACATAAGAAGATAAATTCCAGATCTGAGTTGTCAAATTGGCATTAGATGCAGGCACTAACTGGAGACTTAAACAGTTCAGGTTTTGGAGCCCGTCCAAATCCTGAATCTATCTGGAATCTAAAAAAAATAAATCTTTGTAGCTATGAAAATGAATGAATGAATTGGTATTTTTTTATGACTAATACCTTTATTGAAATGCCAGACACATTCAGGCATTAAAGGCTTAAATAATGTGGCTCACATCAAGAGGTGTTTTATTTTTTTGGGTTGCATTTTTTGTTGATAAATTGCTGTGTTTTGAAGGACATGAGGCCTAATGTCACCATAACCTACTTCTGAGAAGATAAAGGGAGTATCTGACACTTATTTTGAAATCTGAAATCACAGCTGTGGAAGTTAAAATATTTTCCATTCAAACTGCAATAACTCAAATTTCCAAATTTCAGCTTAATTCTTGGATCAATTATGGATAAGAATATTCTGGTTGAGTTATCAGCTGGTTTGTTCCAGAGCCTTTGTATTTAAGTTTATTAGACACAATCCCAACTTTACAGATGGAATTCTTCATTCTTTTAAGTGTTACTGCTATTATCCAAAATGTTACATATATGAGGAATTAATGGGTAATCTAGGAAGATTCAGACAAGTCTCTTGCTCATAGGTCTTTACATGTATGTCAGAATTCCCTAGAGACTCTTGGAAACTCATCCACTCCTCTGTGTACACACAGCCTGCTCTTGACTTTGCCTTTTGAGCTATGGATGTGTTTGTTTCTCTTAAAAGAGCAAATCCTATGGAGCAGAGGTCTCATGAGCTGCCAGGTGATGCTGCCACATGTAAAGATGTTTGTAAAGGAACAGTGTGAGTTGAAGCACTGTCAGAACAGAGCTTTCTAAAATCTCTGTAACCACTAAATTGTTGAATCAAGGGCCAGGTTGTTTCTCTAAGCATTTTGAACAGGTAGTTTCTAAGAAACAAACCCAGAAAAAGCAGGGAAAATTGTGTTTTCACTGAAGCCTGTGATAGCTTTGCAATGTTTCAAGCAGGGCTGGTGTTTGCTTCTTGCTTAATGGCTGGATCTTGATTTGTAGTTCTTGCCAGGGCTGGGTCTCATGCACTCTGACCACATCTGCTCAAAGCCAGAGCACTTGCTGGCAAAGGAGCAGGAATTCTTTCAACAGTTCTTTGAGTAAGGATCAGCTACTTTTAATTTACCATGGGATGAAAACATTTACATGATGTTCCCACAGCAGAGGTGATGCATCCTAAAGGTTCATAACCCAGTTTACCCTGTGCTGATTTGTTCATGTATCTCTGGTTTAGTTTTCTGGTCGCTGCTTTATTGTGTGAATCAGCTGTAATTACCATGAACAACATGTTTATGTCATATAAAGGAGGCAAAACCTATTTTAAAGACATTTTTAAATTTCATTAGAATAAATATCATTATGGTGGAACACACCATTCTGTAACTTCCTCTGAATGCTTAGCAAACAGCATTTCTAATTAAACACATTGTGCTTGCCCAGTGTTCCTTTTGTGTTACACAAATGGTTGGAGCAGAAAATGGTCACAGAAGCCAGGAGTGCCTAATAACTGCTGTGATAGAAAAGCAAATTGGTAGCTCAGAACCTTTTAAAACAGCTGTAAAGTTTTTACTTGGTAGCAGAAGTCAATTGATTTTTTCCTTTCTTCCTTACTTTGCTTTTGGGCTGTAGTCTGAGGATGTTTTTTTTTTTTTTTTTCCTGCCACAGCTGCCTGCAAAAGTGCCAGGTTTGGCAGCTCCCACCTGTGTAAGCACTTGAGGTAGGGTGGTGTGAATTAGCCAAAAACTGCTCAGCTCAAACTGTTGTGCACTGAGGTGGCTGAGGAGGGAGCTGCTACCAGGAAGGCTTTCCTGCCTTGTAAACTAAAATCATTTTTATAAATATGAGTCTCTGTGTTTTGGTTATGTTGTGTATATTCAGGGCTCTTTATGTGAGATTTTTGTTTCATTGTCCAATTAGGAAATCAGCTGGACTCTCTGGCCTCTGCCCTTGGAGGCTTTGTTGGTTTACATATTTGTGTATTGAACCAGCATCAGTAGCAGCTGAGAACATGAAATAAAAACTGAACTTTCAAGAAGGGGGTTGACCATTTTTATTATTGCAAGTTTTATTAAAAAAAAAAAAAAAGAATCTCTTGACTTTTGCCTTGTAAACATTTTAGAACCCAAGTATTCCCATGCCCACTTACACTGGGCCACTGAAAATCACCTTCCACTGCCCAACCTGCTCAATCCCCTGAGAGCACACTTTGATTTCCATGTTTGCTGTGAGCTTGTTGCAAATGCCCAGCTTAAACATCTTGATTGTGTGGCTAGTTTCAGGTTGTATTTCATATTTATTCCTGGGGGTTTGTTGCTGCAGAAGTAGAACTGCTCTCTGTCTGCTCTGCAGTCCTGGGTCCACCTTGGGCTTTCCCCTTCCTGAGGAGGGAGTTTCTAGAGGCATTGAGCCTGCAAGATATGAAAACAGTGAAGTCCACCCCATTAGCAAGGGCTGCTTGGTGTATTCACACTGAAAAGGGTGGGAAATTTCAGGTTCCTTATTGTTGTGTTTGAAGCCAGCTCTGGTGATGGATGTACCAGGGAAGTGAGGACCCACAACTCAGTTGGAGTGGTTGTCATGTTTATCCAGAAGCTGACAAACCTGAACTAGAAGCTATTCTCAAAGTACAGCTGAGACAAAGAACTTGATGTGTGTTTAGGAAATGTGCTCTCTGAGTAAATTCATGGAATGGGGAATTCTGAATCTGTGTGCATTTTTACATTTGCAGCTGTGTGGATGAGCTCCTTTGCACCAGGTCTTCCTCTGGCAAGACAAGGAGGAGGTTTTCTTGGTTCTTGTCCCTCTGCAGGACATGGGGAGGGTGGAGTTGAAGCAGGTGGTTGCTACCAGAGGTTGTTGCTATATTTGAGCACCACCTTGGCCTCAGAGTGAGAATTGCTCTTGTGGAGAAGGGCTGCTTTGGCAAAAGGGGAAAAGTGTTTCCTGGGATTAACAGCAATTCCTGCTGCTACTGTTATCTGGGGTTTGTGTTTTTGCTGGCAAGTGATGGTCCTGCTTTGGTTAATTGCAGCCAGTCCCATTTAATGCTGTGATGTGGTGAAGCCATGTGGTTTATGGCCCACAACTGTCAAACAGAACCATTCATAAAGCTCAAATCTGTTGAGTCCTCTTTATTCCCTTTTAACTCAGTCTAGTGTGTTCCCTTATTGCCATCTTAAAGATGTCATTGCTGCCCAAAGCTGTTCATATTTCTGTAACCCTTCTGGGTTACTGAAGATCTTGTTTTTCATTGCCACCTTTGGCTGGGAGTTTTGTGATTCCACTGAGAAATTTTACTTACCACAAACCTGTCTCAGTAATAAAAGGTTTTAGAGGGGTAAGGCATAGCTCAGGAGTCCTTCCTTTAGAGTCTAACTCATGAATCTGGGATCCAGTGTGAATTCATGATGTTCTCTTGGACCTAGGAGTTGGATGGGTTTTTCCCTTATTGACCTGTGGCTGATTATCCTTGGTTTATGTGGCTGGGGTTTGTGCAGTGAACTGTCATGGGTAACTGTGAATATTTTGTGTTAATAAATTGAAGCATGTTTCCAGTTTGGCTTATCAGTCAGTTGAGCTGGAATAGTCACTTGAGGGGGAGCATCTTCTGTCTTTACAGTGGTTGAGTTCAGAAGTTACAAAGCCAGCCTAGCAGTCTGCACCATTATTATGGGACAAAAAGAAGGTATTTACTGTGCTGAAGGAAAAAAATCCAAAACAACCAAACCACATCTACTCATTGTAAACAAACTCTGTGCAAATTGCTATCCCATGCAGTATCACTGCCTTCACCACAGATGCACAGTGGGAATCAGTGACTGCAGTGATTCATCCTGCAGTTCTTTTCTTTCCTTGCTTGATTTTTTTTAGCATAAATGTGACACTTGCAGAAATCAAGGAGAAAAAACCATTTGGCTTTGGCAAGCAGAGTGTGGGTAGAGAGTATAAAATTCCAAACACAGCTGTGCCAGTGTGCTTCAGTCCTAACTTACAACATTTCCTGCTCTTGCAGAGCTGGGGCTGGCTCAGGGATTGCCAGTCATGACACTTCTTATGGTGGTTTTGTGCTGTGCACCAATGGGGACCAGAACAAAACCAGCAGGCTAATTTTAGTTCATGATCTGAGGTTGTGAATCCAGGTCTGCAGAAGTGAAAGATTAGTGTGTGTTAGCTCACTGAAAATTTGAGCCTGTTCTCCAGCTGGACTGTCCTGACCACCTGCTAACTTGTTGATAAGGTGAGAGATTGGGCACTTTGGGTCCAATTCTGACCTCATGTGCTCTGGTGTAACTTAGAAGGGTTTGAAAAATCAGTTTCAATTGTTTGATTTAAACTTTAGCTAGGCCTGGACCTCTCTGCTCTTTATTATTTTAAATAAAACCATAGCACATTTGCTTTTTGGTTGTATAACCTTTTTTTCCTTCCAATTTCTCAGTTTCCTAAGCCATCTGTTTTCTACTGGTCTTGCTTTTCATAATACCACCATAAAATAGCTTTGTGTTTGTCTTCTGTGAGCCTTTCTTCTTTCAGTGTGGTATGGAATGCACCTAAAATGTGTTTGTTATCTTGGTATTGCCTTTTCTCTGCCATTGTGAAGTTTCATGGCAACAATTCAGAGACTGGATAGAGCACCCTGTTCTGTCATTGCTTCAGAAAAGGAGAATATTGGTTGTATGGGATGGGCTGCAGGTGGGTCATGGCATCCTGTTCAGAACTAGCCACAGTATTTCAAATCCTTGGATGCTCTGTGTGAGTCCTGAAGGGAATTTGCCTGTTCCCAGTTGGATGTGAGAACTTTTGAGCAAGTTCTTAGCTCCTGGCTAAGTCACTGACCTGGAATAGCTTCATTTCCTAGCTCTGACACAGATTTCCTCTGTGCTTCTGACCATATCAATTAATTGCTTGTAGGCTGGATTTCCTTATCAGTGTGCTGTCTAGAGATAACAGAGCCTCCTTGCATCCCCACAGCTCTGGAAATAGGTGCATGCCAATTTGTTTGGCAGAACACACAAAGACCTTGTTGTTTCAGGGCAGCTGAATCTTTGCATGCCATCAACCCTGTTGACTTGCCCAGTGTTTACAAGGGCAATCAGATTTCCAGAAATTCATCACAACTTTTTCTTGACTGAGTAGTGGCACCAAGAAAAGAAACGTGTCCTAGTATTTGCCCTGTAATTTAAAGGCTGTTCTTGCAGTGAATAAAAATGCTTGTTCTAATTAAAAAAAAAAAAAAAAGTAATAACTAATGTTTGCCTATGTAGAACAGAAGCATGCTTTAAATTTTTATTTATAATGAGGCAGTGCTATATTAGATGGCATTTTCTAGGATACATTCCCACATAAGGAATTCAAAATCGCCATTCTTGACCCGACTGTAGTTCAGGTGCCTGTATGTGGAGCAGGGGATGAGCAGAGGGCTGTGCAGGCTCGGAAGAGCCGAATGCTCGGGTGCCACCTAGTGCTGCAGGAGCCGGGGATGGCCGCAGCTCCTGCCCCACCGCTGCCCGGCCGGGCTCGGGAGATGAATGAGCCGCCTGGAAATGCACCATGAACCCATTTCCCCCTGAGCTTCACATGATTTGGATGAATTGCTGAGAAACTCTGGGCTGGAGTTGCAAGAGGAATGTGAAATATATGTATACATATATACTCACACACATACAAGATATCACAACAGGTTGAACTTTAAGGATCTGATTCTTTACCTCATAACGTTGTTTGAAAATGAAGAGATTAAGAAATGTTTTCTGATGAGAGCAGTGTGAGAAAAAAAGCATAAACTCATCATGCTTCAATTAAAATAAGCATCTAGGAGTTTGGGAGCTAATCCAAATGTAGAGGAATCTCTTGAGGCTTCAGTGTAATCTGGATTTCCAAGTTTTGCAACTTCTTTCACTGTTTTGGTTCTTTCATTCATGAGCTCCATGCAAGAACCCTACTGAACTGAGAAAATGAGGAAAGGAGCAGATTTAGTTTATTGCTTTTAAACTTAGGGCACATTGCAGGTTGGTGGGCGTTGAGCAGCTCTTTAAATTTGTTCACACTCTTACTGGGTTGGGTTTTTGTTTGTTTTTTTTTAATGGGGCATGAATGGCTAAATGTGATTTAAGGGTACAATATAAGAGCTGAATCATCACAGGTGTCAGTTTTGATCTGCATCAGAATGTGATACCACCATGATAAGAGATTTCAATGAACATAGAACTTCTTTAAACTTACTTGACTGTAGGTGGTGTTGGAAGTGAGAACAAATGTGCATTTAAAGAAGAATCCTGTAAACAACTTTATAAATATGGGCACAACCTTTTTTCTGTACCATGAAGGTAACTGCATTTTCTTTTTGAAAGAAAATTAAAATTGAAGAAATATGTGCAAGTACCCCTGACACCTCTTCAAAGTATTTTTTGTCTTTTTATTAACAGAGCTTTTTAAAATAGTAAGTAATCCATAGCTGCTTTCCCTACAGCTGTTCCAGAAGTGGTCTCTGAAAGCTGGATGGAGAACTCCCCTCTGATCTGCTACTGCACTGCTGTGCATTTGCTTTTTGTCCAGGCTGCTCACATGATAAATTTACTCCTTACCTTCAAGGAAGGAGAAGGAAGCAGTTTCAAATAACAAAGCAAAAGTCTTTCCTGAAGAAGAACTGGTCAGCAGCCCAATTAGAGAGGAGCCTCCCCTACCTCAGGCTGGTGAGCAGAATGTTTTTCTGGCATGGAAGTTTTCCAGTCGTGTGAAATAACCATGAAGGGATTTCTAAGGCTCTAATGGCTTTTGAAAAAAACTGTACTGTGTGAGCCATTACAGCTCTGGCTCAGGAGTTGTTTCCCAAGTAGAGCTGTGTGGAAGCAAATGGCAACTGTTGAATTTTGACAGTCTTAAAGCTTTTGCTTTAATCTCTTGTCCTCCTTAGGAATTCCTTATTAGAGGCTCTCACAGTATCTTGCAAGCCCTGGTGAATTAAGCCATGTGCTTGGCTGAATCCCACTTTGTGTTGTTAACTTACTGAGTGATTACAAGTGAATCACTTCCCACAAATGCAAAATAGGAATTAGAGTACTTGGATGATAATTTCTTTGGCCCAAGTCTGTCTTTTGTTCCATTCTACAAGAGCAGCACAGCAGGGGTGCAATTCTAGACCGGGTCCCAAAGTGCTCCCGCAGCCCAGGCACTGCTGCCTTCAGCAGAGCTGCTGAGGGATTCCTTACTTGGATTCCATGATGGAGCATCATCACAATTATTGGAACAGGATGAGATAATCCATATAAAATGCTTTTGCTTTAAACTTCTTCTGTAGAAGGGCTTGCATTAATTGAAGGATGTTTGTGTTCCAAGGTGATGTCACATGCCAAGCTGGCTGTTAAAACATGCTCACTTTGTGAGTCTGGGTTTGGATTTGAACCAGCTGCCTTTGGTAGAGGAGGTGGAACACTGGGGTTTGGCCTGAGCTCCTCTGGAGATAATGAGAAGCATTTATAACCTTGAAGTTTTCATTCTAGCAGGGGATTTTTAATTTTTATCCAGAGAGGTTGTGGATTCCCCATCCCAGGAAGTGCTCAAGGCTGGGTTGGATGGTGGCCTGAGTAATGTGATTTGGAGGGTGGCATCCCTGTCCATGGCAGGGGGCTGGAACTAGATGATCTTCAGAGTCCCTGCCAACCCAAACCACTGGGTGATTCTGGAACAGAATATTCCACTTGACGGGAAATGGAAGTGCCATCTGGTTTTCTTGGAAGTTGTCAGTGCATTCTGTCCTTCAAGGAACACCCTACTTTTCTTCATCTTTGTCCAAAACCAAGACTCTTGTTTGATTTAAATTTCATTATGAGAAATACTCAACCTCCTTTCTGTCTCTTTTAGCAAAGCAATTGAATTTAAAAAGATTTTCAAGGAAGATGTAGAAATTATGAATTCTGCATTTCACAACTTCCTGTTGAAAGTTTCTCTAGATATTGAAACTGGCTCTTGGTTGTACATTGAGGGGTTTTTGGAAGAAAGCTTTTTCCACTTGTGGAAAAATGCATCCTGTTAAAAGTTTTGTTCTTATCAGGGAATGCTTTTTACTTCACTCATGCAGGTGATGCATTATCACTCCTGGAGAGAATGGAAGTGCCCATGGATTTTATAGAGGGCATCTAAGTGTGACTAATATCTTCTAGTGAAGGGTTTTGAGAGCAGCTAAACTTAGATTAGATACTGAATTACTTCATTTTGATGGATTAATAAAGACAAAAGAGGGTAGAATGAAATTGTATCTCACACAGATTTAATGCTGAAAAATCCCTCAGCACTTTGTGCAGCTGTTGAACACTCATGAAATCTATACAATGATTAAGTACAAGAATCAAAAATATGATTTGAGATAAAATAGTTACCTAACTTGAAATGTTGTAAGATTTAGCAGTCATAGTCCTATTCAAAAAAAAAAAAAGCCTGGGGTTTTTGCTCAGCTTCTGCATGTTGCCATTTGAGAGGATGCTGCTCTTTCCAGACCTTACTGATGATTCTGGGGATGAAAAGATGGATGGATCAGGGATTAGGGTCATAAATAATTACCTTCAGATAGCTTGGGGAATGTCTTTAATTTGGATGATGATGTCTGTAACAGCACAGCATTCTTAGAACCAAGCTCAGGCATTGGCTGAGCACTGAGTTGGAGGAGCAACTGCAGGGCTTGGCTTTGACAAAGAAGGGATGGGAACAAGGTGGGAACTGCTTGAGGAGGGATTGAAGCTCAAGTCAGTGGTTTAAAGCCAGTGCTAGATTATGGCAAATAGCACTGGTGCCACAGGATGAAAGTTTGGGGGAGATTCCACACTTCAAACTGCCTAACTCTGGGGAGTACTACAGAAATGTGTGTCCTTGCAAGAGCAGCTACAGCAAGGGAATCACCAGCAGTGAAGTGGTGCTGGGCTATACTAAAAGAATCATTAATGGCCTGTTTGACTTGTGCTGTCCTGGACTCTTCTGCAGGTTGGCAGGTTCTTCTCTCGGTGTCCTGCATGCACAATTTTCTTATTTTATTGAGTTTAAAGTCATGAGTAGGCAAGGAGAGAGTCAGAGGTGCTGTCCTGAGAGTATTCCCTAAATGCACTTGCCCCTGCTGTCCCTGAGGCCGCAGTCCTTTCCAGGCTTGCTGTTGTCTGATTCCCCAGCACAGTGTTTTTTCTCTGCTAGTGCAGTTTGCTTTGGCCTGCTGGTGAGCAGATATCCATGGAAAGCCACAGTGCCCAGCCAGAGACCTATTTTTGTCCTGAATCAATAGAGCTCTGCAAGCACAGGTCCAGGATCAACAGAGATCCATGGAAACTCTTGCAGTGCTCTCCAGAAATTGCTTTGTCCTTCTGATCTGTGTTCTGGGTAAAGCACAAACCAGTGCAGGGGGAAATGGGGGGAAATATTAAATCTGTGAGATATTTCTGGAATGAATGAGGTGTTCTGGCACCTACAGTCTAATCCTTACTGAACTTTCCCCCACTCCAGCTCCAGCACAGGTGTGCACTCAAGGCACAGCTGCTACCACATGGCTTGGGGTTTTCAGAGTTGGTAAAGAAGAATCCAGAATAACACAGGGAGAAAAGACATCCTTCTCTTTCAATAGCTGCAGGAAATGGATTGTGTGTTATGATTGCAACTTTTATTTTAATGCATGGCTGCTGTAAAGGTGGAAGCTTATCCCAGTGGGGGAAGGTGAGGCATGAACAAATAACCTGCCTGGTCCTGTAAGACACAGAACTGTTGGGAGGGCAACCTGGACATTCCAAGGCCTTTGTGTAATCACCAGCAGATACTGTGCAGCCTGAGAGCAGGCTGGTCCAACCAGTCAGCTGCAGGACTTGAAGCCCAAACATCTTCCAGGCTGCACTGCCTGCTTGGGGTGGAAATGGCACAGGATTATTTATTTATCTGTATTATTTGTCTGCCTTGCTGCTGACACAGGAATTAATTACTCTAGATAAGGTGTGAGGCCTTATAGAATAGGACCTCATTTTACCTCGTGATAAGCCCAGGGAAAAATATTAGAATATTATTTTAGGGATGTTTTCCCAAACTTTCTCCCAAGAATTCTGAATTCAAGAACTGCTGCAAACTGATTGTGCCTTAAGCCCCTCTGAATTTCTTTCACTTTCTTGTTTGATCTTCCCTTGACCCCCTGTAGACTTCCAACACAGGCAAGTCCCTCTGAGCCAAGTGTTCCACACTGCAGGGTCTGTACTGTGAAACTGAGGAGCTGTGTAAAATTCAGATACATTCAAATATTTTCAACAAAAGCCTAAATTCATTTTAGCAGCTTGACAAAAAAAGTGGTGTGAGATGCTGGTTTTGACCTATAGCTGTGCTGAGAGAACATTTAAGAATTAACCATGGACTACCTGCTTTGGTGACCCTGGTGTCTTCCTTGTGAGTAAAACAGGAAAAGCTTCTGTTCCTCACTCTTACAGATGGAACATGGGAAAAGCAGGAGAATGGTTCCTCACCTGTTGAAGCTGTTCTGCTGTGCAGAAAAGCTGACAGTTCCCTGTGTTGTGTAAAGGTGGAGGGAGGGAAGCTCTGGTTCTGAGCTCTCATGAGAGGTGAGAGGGACATTCCAGCCCCACAGAGCAGCTCCATTTGGGATTAGTTACAAAGCTCCTTTGACTGTCTTAGGGATTGTAGGGTAGAGGAACTCAAAGCTTTCTGCTTCAGTTTCCTGTGCCACTGTTTAGAGTGTTCTACAGAAAACAAGCTCTGTGTGCTCAGTGGGAAGGGGAATTGCAGCTGATTTGCTTTTGAAATACAGCAATGAACCTTGGAGAACTCTTGGAAATTTGTATTTTGATGTATTTTTTAGTAGCAATTGGAATTGAATATCCTCCTGTAATAATGTATTCTCTTTCTGGAATAATTCATTATAATATCTTTCTAAAAATATACTCAATCACCCCAGATGAACCCTTCCTTAAAATTTCAAACCTGTATCACGGTGTTTAGGATTATATTCTCTAGTTTAGGACTAGAGAAATGACATAGGTTAGGACAAATTTCAGAAAGACTGAGACTGATTCAGCTATGAAATGACTGATGCCATCCAGTTTAAATAAATGTTGCATGTGTTATGCATGTGGGGAAATGACAATAGTGCCTTCACATATAAAACGTGAGACAAGACCTTGGGGGTGATGACAACAGTTCCAAGGGAAGATCTCCTTGCTCCCTGCAACAGCAGGAGGAAGAAAGGAAATTGTTCATTGGTTGTATTGGATTAGAAAATCCAGCTGTGGATTGTTGTGCATTGGTAATATTGGATTAGGAAATCTGACTTGCCTGCTTCTTGTGTGCTACCTGTATCTCTAAAAGGACATTAAAGTGAATATGTAATGGGGAAGGACAAAAACGTGAAAAAAATTATAGGTGGAGCCAATTCAGTATTAGAAATGAGTAAGGCCTTCAGTCTGGAAGGGAGCATGTAAAATGGTGGATATTTGCAGAGTGGGTCAAGTGTTTATTACTTGTCCTGATACAAGAACTCAGGGGTATCTTGGGAAGCTGTTGGGGCTCACTCAAAAGGGGAGCAAGGGAAGGTCTTATGGGATGAGGAGCAGACCTGTAGAACTTGCCAGAGAACACTGTGGGTGCTCCAAACTTGAGAGGTTTCAGAACAGACAGAGGAAGTTCATGAAAGAGAAACCTATTGAGGGTTACAGCTTGGAGTGGAAAATAGGTGGAGGCTGGAAGGGAAGTGTGATGTACATGTTCCAATTAACACAATGATTGAGATGGGCTGGCTGGACCTTGGAGCTGCTCTGGTGTACAGTGTGACATGTGTCCCTTCTCTGGACAGTGCCTGTGCATTGTGTGCAGCTGGGGAGAGCAGGTGAAGAGCTTCCTGCTCCATTGGAAGGATCAGAGTTGTTCTGTCTGCAAAGATATTAAAAACACCCACCTGGGCAGCCAGGAGAGCAGGAACACACCTGGAAGAGATGTGGCATCTGTAAAGGAAAGGTCTCCTCCTTGTTGGTATCATTTCCAGGTGGTTTTTCCCCCTCAGAGGAAGATGCCAGCTCTCTTTGCTGGTTGTTCTTCTGAAGTGAAGATTTCAGCACAGCTGCTGACTCTGCTGCTGCAGCACATTCTGAAGCCCCTCAATGGAGAGCAGACAACAGCATTTTCTAACTCTGTTTGGCCTCCTTGCTCTGTACCATTAGAGAGTTCTCACCAGTGTTCTCAGTAATTCTGTTAAACAAGGTTTCCATCAAAACTTATTCTTGGCATTTCCTGCACATTTTGCCAGGACTGACTCAATGTGGCTCGTGTTTCATGCACTGGAACTTATGGCACGGTGGAGTTTTTTTCTAGAGGATTCTAAATTAGTCAGGCAACAGAATATTTAATTTTTTTTTAATGATGAAGCTTCTGATGTTTCTCAGTTGAATATTTTGCCAGGTTCTCTCTTCAGAGTTGCTTGGGTTAAAAAGTCCAAGTTTGTCTCAGTGATATAATTTTGTCAGGAACTTAACATTCACTATTTGGGTGCTCAGCCTGCAATTTAGCTTTTGAGTATGATATCTACTTTTGATATCAAAATGGAGTTTATAAAGTCAAAGTTGCCTTAGTGGAGGAAAAATGGGTAGAAAAGACCACTGAGAAGGAGGGACAAGCTAGCAGATAAAGAATGGCCTGGAGCTGTGTTATCAGATAGCTTCAGCCTTGGAGAGCAAAGACAAACTTTGAAATATCTCAGATTCCCCATGACTGGTGAAGGTTGTCTGAGAACCAGTATATTGGAGATGCTTTTTCAGGAGAATTACATGCCTTGGTTTAAAAACACCCCAAAAAACCAGGAAGGGTTTGCATCTCTTTCCAGTTCCCCAAAGTCAGAGGAGTTATTTGGGAATGGCTCCCCAAATGTTATATACTGCTGCTGTTGTTGTAAAATAAAGCATGGACATGAGAACCTTACCAGGGGGCTATGAAACTTTAAATGGAAAAATAAGATTTCAGATAAATTGTATACCTGAGATGGAGATACTCTAAACAACATAATTTGTATTTCCAGAGCCCTTTACTTCACTGGCATATGGGGCTGGATCTGACTTCCTCATTGAAAACCCTCTAAACCTTTCATATTCTTTGTTAAGGCTGTCCTTATCAATATTATCTGTATTTATGTGAGAAATTATGTGGGCTGGCAGTTTCTAAGGTTGATGATAAATGGAGATTGAACTAAAAACACTGGTTGTCAATTATGGTACATTTAATTTTCACCATTGCTTGTTTTTGTTTCTGTGTGCCTTTGTGGGTTTATTTGGTTGGGCTTTTTTTTAAATGGTTGTTGGCTGTTTGGTTTGCTTTGTTTCAATTTCAAATTGACTCAAAGTTTTTCTAGTATTTCTGGAAAATACTTGTGTGTTTTCTTGGGAGGAAAAATACAATTTCCACTAGCTCTGTTTGGTACTTTGACTAAGGGTCTCTGCAACTGCTTGCTTGTCTTCTTTCCTGAACTTTGTAACTTGGTCATCTTTATCAGCTTCCTGTAGAGTAAAGGAAAATACTTAAAAAATAAATAAACAAATGGCTTATGCTTTCTTCTTATTGTGGCTCTGACAGCTTTTCCAAATCCCATGAGAGGGCAAAGCATCTTCTCCTTAGCTGGACAATACAGGGGGAGAAGAAATCTGAATTTTTGCACAATGCAGATATCCTTGTAGAAAAGTTTTTACAGCATCAAAAGGAGTTGCTTCTTTTTTTGGGGTTGTTTTGGGTTGGTTTTGTGGGGGTTTTTTTGTTTGTTTGTTTGTTGGTGGGTTTTTTTTTTTTTTTTTTGCTTTTTCCACAGTGTGGAATGCATCAAATTACTTCTCATAACTCTGGAATTATTATTCACCTCACTTCCTGGAGGTTGGTGGGAACATTGTTTCCTGGTGCCCAGCGCTCTGGGTTTTCATGGAAAGAGGGCAAATGCTTTCATTTTTACAATTTTTAAAGCATTTTTGGACATAGAAACTGGCAGAAATTGTCTTTTCTTATGAGTATTTGATTTGGCATGAAATGCTCTGGCTGGAATTGCTTTGTATTAGAAGTATTCCTCCAAAGAGATATAAACATGTGATTTATTAATCACTGGGATTTTATTTTAAGAGATAAATTCCTGCCTCCCTTTCTTGTTCAGCATGTGGACAAGGTTTACATATTGTCACTGTTAAAGCTGGAATCAACATGATTAAATATGGAATTAGCTCAGGCTTGGGTGGATTCTGGAGCTGGGCTGATCCAGATGTTAGCAGTAACTGGTATCTTAATAGCTGCAAAATTTTGGAAGTCAGTCCTGTTCATATGTAGTCAGATTTTAACTAACTCGTGGAATCCAGTGATGCAGAACAGTGAGAACCAGGGAAAATTCAGTGCCTGGGTCTGTGGTGCTAATTCATCACAGCTTTAATCTGCTGCCTGGAATTACAGATCTGATCACTGTCACCCTGCTGGAGGGGAACTGCTGTCTGTGGCTTGATTTTTAAACGTGTAGGTTTATTCTCTTTCCTGATTCTTTCTGCTTAATATTCAATGCAAGGGAAGGAGATCCCCCTCTAAGATATGAAGGGTTTGGTTTTTTAAAACTCTTCTTCTGGGTCAGTCTGCAAAAATCCATTTTATTTCTCTTATTCCATGATGTTCAAATACTGCTTTATCCAAATATCACATATCCAGCTTGTCTCAAAGTGTTTGGAAAGCGTTTTTCTAGGATGATTCACTGTGTGTAAAATGAAATATGTATATGGGGAAATTCTAGACGTCCCTAGCTTTCTCCTAGAGTTACTGAATCCTGGCCCTGGGAGAAGCTGCTATAGGCCTTGCATATCTTTGGAACAAGGTTTGGCTCTAGCTTAACAATGACAGCTCTCATTTTATGTTCTTAAACCAGAGAATGTAGGCATTGGTTGTGTGTAGGCCTGGTACCTTAGTGATAGCAAATATTTGCTGCAAGTTCTGCCTCATCCTCCTGCAGCGTGGACAGCCCTGGCAGAGCGTGGAGGGAGGAACAAGAGCTCTGAGGTCAGATGTTGTTCTTCTCCCTGTGTGGGGACTGACAGCTTGGAAAGCAGAAAGGCATTTCTTTGTGGCTCTTCTCTGTTCATCTTCTTTAGGAAACTGAACTGGTGCCCCAAAGCCTCCTCACTGGTTTGGCAATCACACAGGAAATCACCAGTTCTTCTGGAAACCAGAATTTTGTTGGGTATTTCTTGGTCCGTTTTACATTAGTTGGTATTATTTGCATTCTCTTGTACTAATAGATTTTACTCCTTTTTTTGCAATTTGTTAAACAGTTCCAAATATGCAGTGTATGGGCAGATGCCTCTTAGTGTCTGTGCTTAGTGCCCAGCACTGGCGCTGATCCTGTTCTGATTCACATTTTCCTGAAGCTCACAAAGACAGCAGGGAAGAGATGGAAGAAATGCAAGATAATTACATTTACAGAAGTGATAGAAACACATAATCCTGATGGGAAGTTTTGGAAAAAGTTTGTCTTTAGCTGGAATTTGGGGCTGTGAGTTCAGCTTCACATACCTCCCGTTCTTTCTTACCATGCATTTCATCCAGCATTTTATGCTATTCTTTGGAGGAGCAGTAATTAGGTAATATTTTATGAATTGACAGGCAAGATGCACCAGAACTCTTCTTGTTTTCTTTCTAACATTACTCTCTTGATGGCAGTTTTATGTCAGTTGTCACTGGGCTGAGCTGTGAGTGACAGATCACTACCAGCAGTGCACAGTGCATCGACACTAATTTAACAACAATTAACATCTTTGTGCTTACAAAACTTCCATTTTATCCTTTCACTCTTTCCACCCTCTTCTGAGATGGGATCCTTTTATGGCTAAGAAAATACAGAAAATAAGGGCATGGTTGTGCAGAATAGTGGATACAATCAAAACCTCAGGCTTTTGAGTTCCATCCTTGGGTCACTGCACTACACTTGGCTGTGCTTTGTTTCCTGGTGTTGTTGAGGCAGCAACGTGGGCTAATTCTTAATTGATTTAATTCAGAAATCTTCTGTGGTGATGTCCTTTTATGGCCTGAAAGTATTCCCCAACTTGGGATGCACTGACGGTGGAAATAACACTTCCATAACGTGTCTTATTATTATTATTATTCAAAGCCAGTGATTTAAGATAATGGAAGTGCCTTGGCTGTGTAATGTTTTTTCTTGCTGGCAGGGACGTGCTGCGGACTCAGGCCTAAGAAAACTATTGACCTGGACATTCACTGACCAGCTTTTCTGAGGATTCTGTACAGGGTCTTTCATGACATTTTGGGTGTACCTCAAATTCTTGCCAAACCCTTTGGAACAGTTCAAAAGAGCTTTGATTGTGTGCAGTCCTCTGAAGTAGGAGGTGCCAAAAATATAAAGGTCTTTTTTAATATTTTCCACAATGTTGCAAAGCTATTAATGTAAATTACAAAAAGACTTTTTGATTACCAAGGCAAGCTACAAAAAGGGAAAATGTGTTGTAATCCATATAAATCACTTGACTAAACCATGCACAATAAATCCAGTGTTGGTGAAGCTGAGTTCCTCTATCTGGTACCACTGTTTGCTCTTTACAATCAGCATTTACTTTCTTCATTTGGCATTTGGTGTTTGCCATGGACCCCCTTCACCTTTGTTCACATCCTTATGATCTGTAGCTGTGCAGCATTCTGGCCTTGTTGGCATCACTAAAAAAAAATTAAAACTTGAAAAGCAGTGGGGAAGTTGCCACAGAAACAGTTAAATATTTGACCCTATTTACTGCCAGCTTAGATAAAAATCAGATTTACTTCCTTGAGAAGAAAAATTCTTCAACCCATTTTATGTGCACTGACAGTGGTAGGTTTGTTGCAGCCCATTGGAATAAGGGATTTCACATGTGTTGCAGTGAGGGGAACATTTTAACCATTTGCTCCTGTTTGCCACCTGTTTCCTTCACCCACTCAGTGAATTTCACAGCTGCAAATTATGCCTTAGGTTTTAGCTTTTCTTTTTTTCACATTCTGTACTGCTTTAGTGTGTAGTTTTCAGCTTCATATTAAGGGATGGTGAGCTCTCTTCACAGGAACAGGTAGACAAAACAATTCCTTTCCTAGCTGGGGACCAAGGACAAATGATCCAAGTCTCAGGCCCAAGAGTAGAAATAACGTGGACTGAGGAGAGAAAATCAAGCAGGATGGGACTGCATGGGCTAAAGCTGGAATTGGACAATTAACTCCGATAAGGAAATGGTCCAGAACTTATAAAAATGTGAGACCTTGTGACTGGCTGTCCATTTTGTGACCATTTTGGGTCCATCTTGGGTGTAGCCCTGGCTGGGCTCTTGTGCTGCCCAAAGTGAATCCATTGAAGTCTTTTAATAAATCCCTACTTTATTCTTCAGCTCTGTTTAGTCTCTGTTCTAGGTCAGCCCTCACAAGACATCAGTTCTGGTGACCCAGACAGGACAAGGCATCACAGATGGCATTTCCTAGGCCAAAAAGAGCCCAGGCATCCCTGCCTCCTTCCATGTGCCCAGGTCAGTCCCAGCAGGGGCTGCAAGGGGTTTGTCCCTGCCCTGTGTCCCTGATGTCCCTGCTGGGCTCAACCCCACATTCCCTCAGATGGGAGATGGCTGGGGCTGGGTGAAATGTCCACTCCTGGTGCAATTTAGAGAAACCTTTGGGTTTTCCTCTGTGAGAACCTGTTATTACAAATGTACACCTGCCTTTCAGTGCCATCGAAGCACTTGATTTAGAATCTTCCAAATCCAAACACTAATTAAGGACTAAGAGCTTTGTTGTGTGAATTCTTTTAACTGGGAATTGTGGTCCCTTCCTGGGAGTGTTTGGTCTGGAGCTGGTGAAGAGTTGGAAGTTTCTGCTTGACTGTAGCAATCCTTCTGCTGCTCAGACTGTGCTTGGTTCTCTTCCCCATGCAGAACCTTCCAAAGGGGATGGCTGAGGGAAGAACATAGAGTTTGTAGATGTGATCATGCCCCTCTGTGTGCAGTTAGAATTTTAAGAACTCTAAAGGACAACTGAATGCTTGGGAACCCAGGAATTCAAAGTACTTGCCAGTTGGTGGCAGATTTATCTGGCTTAAAAGGGAGAAATGGGACATATGGTTGTAAATAATGGCCTATGCACTGTGCTCATTTTCTTTTTGTTGTTTTATTATTCTTTTAATGATTGAAGGAATTGTATTCAAATGAAAGGCATTATTTTGTTTATTCAATAGTTTTATTGAGGAATCCTACTATAAAAAATGATAAACAAGTACAGCTATTCTCCTTTGGTTTGTGCATGCTTGGCTGTCTTGGGGTTCATTTGAGTTCTGAACTCTCTGGAAGTATTCCTTGGAGCAGCAGCAGGAATGAAGATCTCTCTGGAAAGGTCCCATTTCAAGAGACAGTAAATGAGAGTGAAGAGAGACAGTGGCCTTGGGATAGCATCAGTGCCTCTGGCTGTCCTGGCCTGCTCCTGACTCTTCCCTTTCACTGCTGCTGTCCAGGATTCCCAGGGGTGATAGTTCAAAACACAGACAGTGCTTAGGATTCCTGCAGTCACATCTCTGCAGGCTTGTGTTGTTCTGAGCTGTACCTGGAACATCCCGAGGAAAACCTGAAATAAATTCAACTCTGCTATAGGATAAATGTTATCCTTTCCAGAGTTAGATATATTTCCCATCTGTCAGTGGTTCTCAAATCTTCCACCTCTATTCTGTGCCATTGGCTGAAGAGCAGAGTAAGTTGGCTGTTAGTTCTGCCTCCTACACAGTGCTGTGACATGACAAATGCCACCACCCTGTGACACCAGCTGCAGGATTTTGGACGTGAATCAATGCAGTGAAACAGATTCTAGTTTTTGTGCAGGAAGTCAAGTGTATGAGATGTGATTGATTAATATTACAAACCCTCAGTAGGGGACCCACTGAGGCTTTAGAGTTTTGTTTCAGAAAAGCACTCACAAATCTGACAAAAGATGACAGTTCTAAGGCTCTCCAGGTTCTTGGATGTACAGAACTGGGTTATGAGAAGATTTTTTTCGTGAGATTTTGGATTCACATACTGGGAGCCCTTGCCTGTAATCCCTCAGACACTCAACTAGGCAAACTCCAGGCTGCAGGTGATGGACACCAGGAGCTGTGGATGCACTGTCAATGGCTCAGTGAGCAAAGCCTCTGCCCTGCTGTGTGCAGGATGATGGCACCAACCTGATTAAAGCCCTGTGGTGCAGGGCAAGGGACAGCCAGGGTGTGTATATGACCTTAACCTTGATTTGAGACAGTAAGATTGCCCAAATCTTGATGTGGAGCTGCTGTCATCTCCACCATAGAAGCAACCTTTCTGGGAAGTTGTGTTTGTCATTCTAGCAGCACTACAGGTGAGTATTTGCAGTCAGGTGCTGCTGTGGGCAGGAGGTGAGTACACCATCCCTTTCTGGCCTGGCTTGCTTGTACTCCCCTTGCTTCCTGCAGTGCCAGTGAGCTGCTAGCTGCAGGTGCAAGTTGGTGTTGAATTTTCCAATTAATTGTCAGGTTCCACAGCCACCTCTCCATCTGGCTCAGCAGGCAGTCCCTGTTCAACAGGGGCCCAGGGCACAAACCCTGGGCTTTGGCAGGCCAGCAGTGAGATGTGTTGGCAGAGCTGTGCTGGGGCTGCAGGGTGTTCACAGATCAAGGCTGAGTGGACTGACACGGCCCTTTCTCTCAGTGCTGGCACTAGCTAGTCCATCATTTTTGTGTGCCAGAGCTGGTGAGGGCTGTGCATGTGGTAGTAGAAGAAGCAGGGCTGAGCCTGGCAGCCAGGAGTGCTAATGATTGTAATCCTGCTGCACTGACTCACTCGGCAGCCTCAGGTTAATCGCTGACCTTCTCTGGCTGCTCTGCTGCAGCTGTGAAAATGGGCAAAAGTGAAATTTCATCAGCCTCCAGATGCTGAATCGGAGCTGAGTTTGCTTGGGAAACAGCTCATACAGAATCTTAATATCCATCATAACTTAAAAATAGGTGAAGGTGGCTGGTTAACTTGTATTTTGTTAGGGAATTGTGTCCTCTTGAATGTGACATTGGATTGCAGCACATCGTACACAAAAAATGTATGTTAAACTTTTTGTTTATTTTGCTAGCTGTAATGTTTTGTAAAGCAAAGCATGAGGTCCTTTTCATTCAAACTTTCTCTAAAAGGGAAAGGTTATAGAGTAAAAAAACTATAAATCCTTTCCATTTGACAGCTCCATGTATGTCCCCTATTGTGGTGTTTGAGCTATAATAGATCCTTGTATGAAAGGCTATATGTTTTATTTATAGGTATTTGAAATTAGTTATGGGGGAAAATGATACCAAAGACTCCAGGCCAATACAGGATTTTTCTGTAGTGTGAATGAAAGTTGCTTTGTTTTGGTCTCCAAGTATTTCTTGAATAATTGTGGTTTGGAAAACCAAGTGCATGTTGAGTCCATTGCTGTGTTTCAGCTGTGGATTTGATTTTTCAGATGGGAGCATATAGACTGGCACATGGACTTTGGCATTTAAATAGTCCCTCCAGAGAGCTGCAATGCAAGACTGTAATGTAAGTCTAAAAGTTAAACAATTGGGATGAAGACACACAGAAAACCTGGAGTTAAGGTGTAAAATAATCAGCATTCAAAATAAGCTGCCCTTACAAGCTTCGATCCAAATTCACCCTTACCAAACATCCCAAAAGCACAGAATACAATGAATTTTGGTTTTAGCTTGTTGCCAATTTGGTCTGGATGAGTTTGTGTGTAGCCTGTGCATGGGTCTGCAGTCATTCCCTGCAGAAGGCATTGTCTCTGCAGTGCTGCAGAGTGTGGCACGGGGCTGTGCTTTCTTACAGGGAGATTTTTAACCTGGTACGTAATTCTTGTTAACGTTCACATGATATCCATCCCGTTGGTAAGAGTGCAAGTCAGGGCTATCCCCTCAGGCAGACTTCATTTAAACACTCTTCCTAGTGCCAAATTTCTAGGCATTTTTCTCTTCTAATGAATGCATGTGTTTTAGAGCAGAGACCTTTCCAGCCCAGCTCTGCCCTTCCCCCAGTCCTGCCCGTTTCAGTGCCGTGTATTGCACGGGGTCGTTACTCAAATGTTGCTCTGAAGAGTTTCAGAAAACCTGTCAAAATGATTAAGAGTCTGAAATTCTATATTACATTAATGTTTTTAAAACATCTTATTCAACAGACAATATAATATGAAATATAACAAAAAAAAATTCAAATACTGGCTCATACATAACACTTCTTGAGGGGCTGCTGTCACATTGTTGAAAGCAAATATTTTGAAAAGTGTGTCTCACTCTGCAGTGTGAGGAAAAAAATTGAAATAGTCTGTGCTGGTGTCAAATCATTTTTTAATAAACTGAGAGCATTTATAGTTTTCAGTCTCCATTAGAAGATTTTCTTGGGCAGATTTGACTGTAAACTCACACAGTTTATTTTAAAAGGGCTTCAAGACCATCTGGGATTTTGAAGTTTGGGGTTTTAAAATATTTTGTTCCTTACTGCAATGAGCAAGAAACTTCTTTGGAAATGCTTCGTGTTGGCTAAGCTGGCAGGGCCATCCAGCTCTTAAAGGGAAACTGATTCATTTAATAATTTTACACAGGTGGGGAGGAAAAAGCCCAGTACTGGTAAAGAAACAAAAGAAATGCCTGGCTAAATATTCAGTGACTTTGAGTGAGAGAGGGCAGTGATGAATAAGGTGGGCAGTGCTGAATAAAGACTGCCAGACATTAATCAAGCTAATTTTCACAAGCTAATTATAATTGATTCTTTTCATCCCCTCAGATTTAGGAGCTTAAATGCTGAATTTGGTGTCAGAGCTACAGTCCCCATGTTTCTTGTAGGCCACCTTTAAGTCCTGAGAGATCACAAGAAGCTGTCCCCAGAGTGTTCAAGCTGAACACCCCCAGGTGTCCCAGCCTGGCTGCAGAGCAGAGGGGCTCCAGCCCATGGGGCATCTCCGTGGCCTCCTCTGCACCTGCCCCAGGAGATCCCTGAGTCCTTTCTGGCTGTGTCTGGTGCTGGTTTGTGCCCTGCCTGTGTCTGCCCTGTTCTCCTGCTGTGAGCTGAGGCCCAGCACATGAGGATGGGTGGCTTCTGAAAGTGTTTTGCCCACCAAGTGAGTAGAACCTGGTTTCCTTCCAGCACTTTCAACTCACCTGTTCTTGAAAGCCCCAGTGATGCCATTCCAACCTTCTATCGGCAATTTAGTTAATTAAGCTACAACTGCTGGGTAATTCCTTACATGCCTCAGCTGAATGTTTTGTGATGAAATTCAGCCTTTTTTCTTCTCATCCTACTCATGGAACATTCATCCTTTTTGCAGGGATGTGTCTGAAGACAGTTACCCATCTGCCTCCACCCCTGTCTCCAGACAGAATGATATCATGTATTCTTTTTCAGCTTGGCATCTCCAGGGAGTTAAATTTCTGCAAGTTTTGTGGAAAAGAGGAGTCAAATTAAAGAAAGATGAGGAAACTGGTGCTCTTACAAAAAGACATATATACAGAATTGAAATGTTACCCATTCTGAGGCATCATCCTGCCAATGAGCTGGCTCCCAGTGTCAATGGCTGCCTGTTCTCCAGACACATAGGAGAGCCTGGGAGATGTGACTGGGAAGGAAGGAAAGGGGATGCTGAAACAAGGACTGTCTTGGAGAAAATAAGTGCTGAGATTGGAGGGAATAGGACTAAACACAGAAATTTTTAGTTTCAATGTTTGCTGAAGTGCTGGTGTTAAGACTTGTTTTGAGCAGGCGTGGGAGTCTGGTACACATCCTAGGACCCAAAATTCCTGAACTTTCCTTAAGGTCATTTTGTAGTCTGAGCCAGTCTAATTATTTTATAATGGGATGTAAATTATTTGGAAAACATATTGAACTGAGTGTTCAGACTCACAAATTTTGTTCCATGTTTTACTGCTGGAATGAGAAGAAAGATCTTTTTATCAGGATTTTCATTATTAAATTGGTGATAATTATCTGCATTTTGAAATACATGAGTGAAGAACAGCACAGACAAACTGAGTTATCAGTCTATATCTTTTATCAGAGGAGGGAAAAATGTTGAATATCCTACAGAAGCATTATATAAAGAAAAAAACAGTGCAATTTGCCTAACAAAAAAATACCACGTCTCTACAACTGAGATCTTGGTACCTTGCTCTTACATGAGATAACATGCCAATCTAAGCATTTCAGCAAGTATATGATTTATACTCAGGGTTATTTGTGCTGGAAAAGTGTGGTGATCTGTAGAGGAAAAAATCAGACTTGTCATATGAACTCATTTCAGCACAAGAGTCAGTCAAGAGAAACATGAGAGAAGTGTGTGTGTGAAGGGGGGACTCACTGCCAGGATTTACTCGCAGGCATTTTGTTCATCTGTGATTTCCATTGCACTTTCTGTTTGGAGAGAATTTCCTCCTAAATGGCTCTACCTCCAGTTTAGGTTTAGTGAGCATTATTTAGTGTGCAGGTTCCCAGCATGTCAGCAGCCATGGGGATTGCCATGTTCCTACAATGTTGTTGCCTCTACCATCTTTTGATGGTCTCTTTCAAAGTTCTCATTTAATCCACTCCTTCACCTTTGTCCAGCAGGATAAGAGAAGTTGAATTACTACACTAAATCCACATTGGAAAGCTCTATAACAGATTATTCTTCTCTCCTCAGTACTGGTTTTTCATATATATTTTTTCATTATTTCCTGATTTTATGACTTCTGAAGGAGCTGTTTTGAAACACACAAGTATAGGTTAACATGATTGGAAACCTAGAATTTGCTTCAGATGTTCCTTGAGCCTCTACATTTTTGGATTGACTAGGGATTTAATTGAAAGAATGTTCACGAGTTCTTAAAAGCCAGGAGAAAAACAGTGACAGCTGAAAAAAACCCCAAATGTGGCATTTGAGTTTGACATAGATTGTCTTCAAAGTGGTGTTTCAACAGAAACTTCTGGAAAGATTTTTTCAATAAAACAGTCTACATGCCTTTGTGGAAATAATGACACGGAGGTTGGTGCTGGAGCACATTGATAGTGGAAGGGTAGAAAAAGTGTAGGAAACTTTGTTCTTGTAAAATGGTAAATGAGATTGTGTTGCTGGCCTGTTGAAGAGCAGATGTACCTGCTGGAAGCAGCTCTGTGAGGACATCCACAGGCTGGAACTCAGAGGGGCTCCCTGCAAGGTGAATTTTTCCCTGAGTGGTTCTGTAAGAGCCCCTGGCCCTGGGGGATTTTGTGTCACCAGGGGACACCCATGTCCTGCTAGCACAGCCTTTCCCACTGGCCCATTGAAGAGCTGATAAGAAACTTTCAACTTTTTGTCACGTTTTTCACAGGTAAGGAAAGAATGGGCAAAATGTGTTGCTGAATTATTTTTGGCAAACAATCCAAGAAACCCAACCATGGCATGGCTGAGGTCAGGGACCAGGATCCACTGGACTGAGTTTTCCACTTAAACCACACTTTGGAGGCAGCTTGCAGTAATATGCTGTCAAAACTCTTTTTTTCCCTTCTGTCCTTCACATCCTCTATGTCTATCCTTGCCAACCAATTTATCATGGCTGTTAAAGACTAATTAAACCTCATTATCATGTCTTGAATGGGAAGAGTATCTAAAGTGCTAGTAAATAATTCTTATGGGTTTAACTTTCAGGTGGTGCAATGTTCCCCTCAGACAGGTATCATCCTCTCCAGCTTAAGTCCCCTCTGCAAATCCTATGGCTTCACTGAAATAAATAAATAAAATTTATAAATGAAACCCATGTGGTCTTCAGCCTGCAAGCTCTGAGCATCAGGTATCCATTGAAATTAAAATTTCATCAATGTGTCCTGCAGCATCTGCAGGAGGTGAGTGGAAGTGAATTTTGTACTTTGAATACAGAGCTGAAATAGAAGAATATTTTTACATCATTATTCTGCAATTTACTGTCTTTTGCATGAAGGTGGTTGTTATTACTAACAAAGTCTGAGGCCTTCAGTCTCATAAGATCACTACTCCTTAGGAACCATGTTAAGGTATTTATGTACCTGGTAGGGAAGGGAATTGTGTAGTTTGAGTGTGGAGATTGAGGGAATGGACAAAACTAAATTCAGCTAAATTGTGACATAAAATGCCTCAGGAAATGCATCAGAGACTCAAAGTGATGTAAAACTCTGGCTTCTGGAACTCTGCTAGACTTGATTTTCTTGGCCAGGTTTCTATGCAGTAGATAGAGATTCCAGGATCTGATTATTGTGGTGGCTGAAGAAAAAAAGTTTGATTCTCACTTTGTCTCTGCAATTGTGTAGTTCCACTAACTTCACCAGAACTTGCTTTTGCTTAGCAGCTGTTTCTGAGAGCTGTAACTTCCAGGTCTGAACTGGGAATGGTGGATTAGTGGAAGTTGGAGGGCCAAGGCGGTGAGTGTGCTCTGACCTCTCTGGTGGAATGGTCTCATTTACTGAGTCTCAAAAAAAGCCATAGTGTTCCATCCCCATGAAATGATAAACTCAGTACTGTGACACAAAATAGTGATTGTTCTTTGCTGTCCCACACTTTGGAAAACAAAAGGAAGCTCAAGCCCTTAAGTCTCAGGGTTAATCTGAACCAAAAAGGGGAAAAACAAGCTGTGTCTTAAAGGTGATGCACTTTGCCAGCATTTCCCATTTTTCTTTTATTTTCCATTAGTGAATGTCTGCTCCACTGTGAGGCTTTTCTCTGAACATTTGGAAATATTTTAATGCCCTTAAAATTGCAGATTTCTCTTAACAGGCTGTGCTTTCCTCTTGCTTTGGTATCCTCACACCTGTTTTGCCTTTGGCACTAGGCAGTGGATAATGAGGTTACCTAATGTGTTGACTGTTGGCTCCAAGCTCTTTAATAGTCCAGCAGGATGCCTTTCCTGAACTTGTTTGGGGTTTTTTGGTGGGCACAGGGGAGAGATGCTGTGTAAGGAGTCCTTCCATCTAGAGGCCTGTGTTTGGTACTCTTTTCAGCTGTTTTTTGATACATCATGAATTGAAGGAGAGCTGTGTCTGCTCACAGTAGGAAAAAGTGTTTGTCTTGGCTTTGGCATGGTGCAGGGTTTGTTGTGGGAGGGGAGGTGCTCCAGGTCTCATCCTTTTTGCTCCCTATAGAAACCCATGACCTTGGACACAGTGCAGCTCCTGGTGGAAGCTGTCACAGCCCATTCTATGGCAGCTGATGAAGCTGCAAAACCAAGTGTAACCTTCTAGTGGGAAGGAAGAATGTGAACTCTGCCTCATTTCTTCTCAGATTTAATAAATAAGTTAATAACCATTTTTAAAAGTACTGTTTTATTGAGAGATTTCATCTTACAGTTGTTGATGAATTTGTGGATTTTATTATCATTATAATTTTAACACTCACTACATTTATCAGAATAGAAAAATGGCTTGGGTTGGAAGGTACCTAGAAACTCATCTTATTCCTCCCACCTGGGGACATCTTCAACTGTCCCAGGTTGCTCCAAGCCCCAGCCTGACCTTGAACACTTCTGAGGTCCCACAGTGAGACTTTCTTAGGTGTTGCACCTGATGAACAGAAAGAAGCATAGCAAAAGACCTGCAAACCAAACTTTGTTATTTTGAGGTTCTTCCTCTCTTTCTCACTGGAATTTTAATAATCTTTGTCATGATAATCAGTTCTGTGCCATATCAATGTGTTCTTTTGTTTTTTCCATTCAAACTACAAAGGGAGAACCTACTTTTGGTCATCAGACCCACAAAGGGCAGTTAAGGATTGTGGTGGAAGGAATCACAACAAACATGGAAGCAGCACAGTTGTGTTAGTGCCAGCTACACTCACTGCTCTACCTGATTGGTTTCCTCTGTCCTAGCATGGAACAGAACTAGAAAAATCTATAAAAGGGCCAGTGATACTGAGAGGTGCAGAATGGAGCAGAGCTGGAGCAGCCTCAGTCTGTGGATTGGGAAAGGTGTTTGGAGGGAGAGCAGGGAGGAGCCCCAGTGCCTGATTATTGATTATTGTCTGGGGGGCTTTCACAGTAAAAGAACTGGGGGATGTGCAAGAAAATTAATAGGGAGGTGTTAAGACAAACAAAACCAGGTGCTTTTTAGACAACTTGCTTGAGAACTTTAAAATGAGACAATGAAGATATTTTTTCAATAACACAAGTAAAATCAATGGAGTAATGAGATCCCTGATTCAAGTAACTCTGAAATATGTAGCAGAGCATGTGGGTGTCCAGACTGTCCTCACCAGGTGCTAAATCAAGTGAAGATTTCCCTGCTTGTGAAGGTATGGACAGACAGCAGGTTCTCTTGGTGGTATGAAAGTATTTAGTAGAAAACCAATAGAAGAGAGAGAGCAATGTGTACAGAGAGATGAAAAGACCTTCAGGATGGAGAAGTCTTTCCCACTGAGGTTCAGAAAGTTGGTGTTGAGGAATCAGGAAGTTTTTGGGCAAATTATATCAAAGGTCTCCTGAAGGATCAGTTTTTAGACTTATGATCATAGCAGCTTAACAGTTTAAAATTTCATTCCCTACTTAGAAGCATAACTGGAAGCAGCACCAGGGTTTATCTGTATTTCATAATAGGGTCATACTCCTACTTTTCAGAGAAGGCAATTATTTTTTAAAGGTTCTGCAAGTTACGTGGAAAAAGCTTGAAAAGAAATCAAGTCTATGTAAGGTTTAGCAATTGTTGTTCAAATGTTCCAAATTTCCCTTGCCCAGTGCAGCATTCAGACCCTGATTCTTCTGGGCAAGATTCAGAGTGAATTTTGTGGCACCCTATAGCAAAACATGACTGTAGTTCCTAGAATTTGGTGAAAAATGTAGGGAAAATGAAATCCATATGCTACCCTTTGAGGCAGACCTGTATCCCCCCAGTTACCCTTAAGCTCCTGAAATTCATAAAGCATTTTTTTCCTTGTTAAAATTAATACCAGATTGAAGTTAGATAAGGTCACATGTTATTTAGTCCTCAGTGAAGATGTCAGAATAGAAATGATTTACACTGGAAATAGAATTGCTGCTTGTTGTTGCAGAATGGTGAGAGGAGGTGGTTGATTATATAGAGATATAATATGGTGAGATGTATTTATATATTTTTGTGGAGAGAGAACTCTTTGATGCTGTTGGTGCTTGACTCTGAATGGGTTCACTCATTTTTGAGGCTTTAATTTTTTTAATGATAATTTTAAAAATTATTATGCTGCTGAGAAATGGGTGTAACTTTCTAGGATGAATGAATGAGTTTGATGCATACTGTGATCTAAGCTTCAGCAGGATTCCTGCCCACCCTGCCAGCCTGACCTGAAAAGGCCATCTTTAGAGCTAGAAGAGAATTCATGCTAAAGTTGCTTTTCTGATCTCATATTTAGTTATAATCATAGGTGACCCTGTTTCTAGGGAGCAAAGCATGATCATGGATTTTTGCTCCTTTTATTCAAATTAAGATAAACTGCTTTCTCAGCTTATTATACCCTAGATATGGATAGTTTGAGTAAAAATGAACTTTGAGGTTGGTTGGGTTTTTTTGTTTCCCTTTTTTTTTAAAGCCTTTGCTGAGGATTCCCAGGCACTCAGAGGGGGTGGCTCAGACCGTGTTACTGGATGTCTGGGAATCCTGGATGTGCTCCCTCTGTGCACTGATACCTCTGCAGCCTGTGTGGAGTGAGCCCAGCACTCCTGGGAGGTATCAGCCCTAATCCACATGAGATAAAATAAAAATATGTCCGTGTCTAGGAAGCTTGATGCATCCTGGAGCTGAGATCTTGCTGCACATGTGCATTTTTGCCTTTGGGGCAGGGTAGAGAAACTCTCCTGACACAAAAAGCAGAGTAAAAATGTCATCAGGTCTGGAGTCAGACTCGCTTTTATGTCTGACTCACTGAATTTTGACAACACATTTCAGTCTTCTGTGCTTTTTTCCCTTCATATCTGCAGTCTGTTTACACCCTGGGACCTGCAGAGAAGGTCTGGTCCTCAGTTTAGACACAATCCCCAGAGCACAGAGGGAGGAGGGAGAGGCTTGATCTCAGCTTGGCCCTCTGGGAAATTCTGTACTGTAAATAGAAGTAGTAAAATCTATCAGGTGATGACACTTTTTGGGCTGAGTTTTTTTGAACTGGAGACCTAAAGGTGAAATCATCTGTATCACATTACCCACCACTGTGCTGTCCAGACACTCTTAACTTTCCATGCACTGACAGATTCCTACTGGAGTAGCACACTGTGTCTTGTGGAAAGATTGCTGCTGTGCCCACAAACCAAGCTGTGTGCTGCCTTGGAAAGGCACCTTGGGACACTCCTCAGGAGCTGCCACCAACCCAGAAGGTTTTCTTAGGCATTTATAATGTTCAGAAGGAAAAATTAATTCCTGAATTTCAACATCATTGCCTTTGTTACTGTGTTTATTTCCTGAGAAATCGTCATGTGGAGTAGTGTTTTTCACAGGTACACTATTGAGGGCACAAAAATTGACAATTCCACATAGGTGACAACTGGTCAGGGCCACCTTAACACATACCTGGGAGAATTGTCTGGACTGGGTTTTACTATTGTTTTTGTGTGTTTTATCTTTTCTATTTTCTTACTGCATTTTCACACTTTTCCATCATTCCCTCCATCATCCATTTTGCTTCTTGTGTTTTTATCTTTCTGTCCTTTTTTTAGCAAAAAACCTCCCAACAATTCTGCAATTCCACCAGACCTTTATTCCCTCAGTAAGTGTAAGAGTAGATCAGTAAGGCTCTTTGTATGTGCACAAAACCACAAAGGTTTGGGAGTGCAGGTTTGCTCATGGATAGAGCAGCCAGTGAGCTCTTCCATTTACCTTCTGAATCATTTTACTGATTATTCAGCTAAGAGCTCAAATGCCATTTCCTGTGATGATTTTTGAGTGGTTTTGTTCCACTGAAGAGCATAACCAAATGAAAACTTAGGGTAATATTTTCAGAGTTTTGTTCACATGCATAGACTTAATATTTTATCGTTATCTTTGAGATAATGGTAATGTAAAGGCTAGAGTTGGCTTGTGGTGAGATGGAAAGATGGTTCAAAGAAAGCATTTTGAAGGTGATGCCTCAGTTTGTCTCCCCAGTCTGAGCCATCTTTTCACATGCACGGAGCCACTGCTTCTGCCCAAGTGGAATTTTGATTGGAAAAGCCCGACCCGCCGAGCGCTCGGAGTTAACTACACCTGTGCAGGGGCACCAGCAGCCAAGTTCTCTTTCCCGTAATTTCTAAATAACTGCAAAACACATAAATTCCTGGGGCTGACCTCTCGGAGCATTCCACACACGCTTTTGGCAGGGGAACAGAGCTGCCTCCAGCCCGGGCGCTGCAGCGCCGCAGATCGCGGGCAGGAGCGCCACAAACGCTCTGTGCTCTGCCACGTTTCTGTCCATTTCTTCAGGGCCCATAAAGCAGGAGCTGCTGGGGTTTCATGCACAGCTCCACTTTTTCCCGTAAGCATTTCCAGGCCGTTTGTCTCAGCTGGTTTTTGGTGTCTCTGGACACGGGGGGTTGGATTGCACCTTGTTAATGTTGGCCTCTCCTCCAGAGTCTGGGACTGCTGCGAGGCTGGAGAGGAGGCAGAGGATGCAGAGACATGGGGAACCTTGTCCCTCTCAGCAATTAAGTGAGATTTCTTAATTCATAAAAGCTAGACATGAAGGTAGTGAACCTGAATAGGAATTAAGTTCTTTCACTGTTATCAGTTGAAAACAATTTTGGCAATATATGATCGATATCGATCCAGTCTTAAAACAGTGACCCAAAATGTTTGGCTGGTGCTAATTCTTGAATTGCTGATGTTGAAGGAGCCAAAACCTTTGAAATTCAGCTGTTGAAGAGTAGGTGGTACAAGGTGCTTGGGATGTTTTTCTTTCCTTTGAAGGAAATGGCAAAGATATTGATGAAAATATGTTGCATCAGGGATTGGGATAAATTGTTACGTTTTCCCTTAGAGAATTCAACTTGAAATATTGGCCCTTGTGAAACAGAATGAAGTGGTGAGGTGGATTTGCCATATTAATCCCCTTCCCAGTAGAGAAGGGGGAGCTGGTTGTGAATTACAGAGTTGTTATCTGTATATCTGCATCTGTAAGGATTTCCTTGACTGCTGAACAAAGCCAAAGATTCCACTATAGCACTTGTACTGATGAGAAGAGTGAAGACTCTGGGATTTATATGTGGAGTGTTTTAGGATGGGAAGTCTGGAAATCCTGTAAGGATATACCTTAATAAACAATAGATCCACACAATAGATTCAAGAGGACTGGTGATTGAAGGCTCTGTGGGGGAGAAAAAGTATTATTTATTTACATATTTTTTAAAATCCATTTTTTAAATGTTATTTATTAATCACTCATATTGTGGTTAATAGTTGGTTCCCTTTTAACATCAACTGAACAGATGAACTTGTTAAGAAGAAAGGAGAGTTGGCTTTGATTTGTGCCCTGAGAATGAAGAAGAGAAGCTGTTGCTTTACACTGGTGGGTGCAGAGGGAAGTGAATATTTGTGTATGGTAATCAGGGTTTAACTATCTTAAAAGCTGATATGAACACAGATGTTCCTCTATTGAATTACAAGTTCTTTGTAAGGAAAACAAAAAAGACTCTGCAGGTTAAAAGGAGACAGGGAAGCAGCTTTGAAGGTAAAAATATTCTATTTAATGTCCTGCCTGTCTATTTCTCTCCAGGGCATCACACCTACACAGTGCAGGTATGTAGGAAAGTTTAGCCTATGGTGCCATGCTCAATTACAAAAATCAATTAAGTCTGATGTAGCCTATTTGGACAATGTGTGCATACTGCAAATCATATCTTACATCTTCTTCAAGTTCATCAAGTTGCATTTTGTTCTCAATTTCTTGTAATTATTTTTCTTTGGAGTAGTTGGTACTCACTGCCATTGAATTATAGTCTTGGCTTTGTTTTCTTAGTTTTACAGAAATGTTTTTAAGGGCTTTTTTACTTGTATTTAAATGTCTTGGGTGCTTTGGTGCTCCTTTCTCCCGTGCTGCCTCATGTAGATATTTGCTTTGCATAAGTTTGCTTTGAATTTGACTTTTTTCCCTGTAGGTATTGCAAAAAGCATGATCTCAGTTCTTCTGGCTTGTTCTGTTAATAACATACCTGAATACTTGGCAAAACCCCACCATTTGATGATTGCTGAGCAGCTCCAGGTTTCTTTGGCTACCCAAAGGAAATATAAAATTAATTAGCAACATAATTTAGGTTTTTACCTGCCTTGTAAAAGTGCACAAATGTTTGTACTATTTAGAGGCTTCTGGCTGCAGTCCTGTTCTCCTGTTTGAGAATATCAAATGCTGAAATTCAACTGAATTGCTGAAAAGTTGACAATTAGTATTGCAGATTCTCCTGCAGTTCTACTGCCTATGTATTCATTTGCATGTAAAATGGCTTTTGAGGTGAAGTAGATACTAAAAATGGGAGGCTTTTTTATTAAAAACTGCTTTTTAATACTAGGATTGTTGTTTTCCTAGCTGAGGATATTGGCTACCTTGAAGCTGCATCAGAGTTTTTACCATCAGACATAAATAGTTTTGTGTTGTATGAAATGGCTGTCTCTTCTGGATGATGAAATGCCTGATTTTCTCATCTTAGTGGTCATAAAGCTGCATCAATGCTTTTCATTTTATATCAGGCTCTGATTCTTGAATTTTGATGGGAATTTATCCCCTGGAGAAACTAAGGTGAGAATCTAATTCTCTGATAGCCCTTTGTACTTAATTTGTCTTTGTTGTTTAAGTGGAATTTCTTGGGTTTCAGCTGATTTTTGTAGTGTAGCAAGATGATAGAATCTTTCCTTTCTTCCAAGGTCCCTTAATCTGGTTTTCAGGAAGAAGCAGTTCCCACTGCCTTTCATGTCCTTGGCAGGGGACCAGCTCTGGATGAGAACATGTGTCCAGACAGCAGCTGCTCCCTAAGATGCTGAGCAAGAGCTGACTCAAGCCCTTCTTTGGGGTGACACATGCTCTCCCAGCTCCCACTTTCCAGGGTTCCATGGTAACCAAAAGGTCAATCTTATTCCCTCAGCAGTGGAAATCAAATGAAACTTCACAATCCTGAGCAGTTTTCATTCATCAAATCCTTCAGGGCCCATTCAGGGCTGGTGTACGTGTCCGGGTGGATCTCTGCTTTTCCATGATCCCTCTGTCCAGCTGGGCTGATGTGAGGGCCAGATGAACACCCAGAGCTGTCCTGATGGCTCCACACACAACTGCAGCTTCCTTGAGAGCATGGGGAGCCTTCCAGTTTTTATTTTGGCTGTAGTTGTTGAAGCAGGGTTATCAGATATGCATGGAAATGTGCAAAAACCCCTTTAAAGGAAGGTAAAGCTGGTGGTGTCCTGCTCCTAGCACTGCTGATGGGTAGGGTTTGATTATCTGGGTAAAATGGGAGAGTCTGATTCCTTTTCTGCCAAACTCACTGATTGGTAGGGTCAGTGAAAAGCCAGCTGAAACATTCTGAGTGCCACTGAGGAATTAGAACCCCTCTGCTGTGGGCAAAGGCTGTGAGAGCTGGGGATGTTCAGCCTGGAGAAGAGGAGGTCCAGGGGACTTTATTGCAGTTTTTGGTACCTAAAGGGCTCCAAGAGAGCTGGGGAGGGATTTGGGACTGGGATCTGTAGTCATAGAGCAAGGAGAAATAGTTATAAACTGCCACAGGGCAGGGTTAGGTGGGATATTGAGTAGAAATTGTTCCCTGTGAGGGTGGGCAGGCCCTGGCACAGGTGCCCAGAGCAGCTGTGGCTGCCCCTGGATCCCTGGCAGTGCCCAAGGCCAGGCTGGACAGGGCTTGGAGCAAACTGGGATGGTGGAAGGTGTCCCTGCCATGGCAGGGAGAATGGAATGAGATGAGCTTTAAGGTCCCTTCCAACCCAAACCTTTCTGTGATTCTGTGATAACAAAAAGCTCCTTTGCTCTTTTACACCAGTGTTTTCATATTGACTCATGTCTCATACAACTGAAATGTTTGATAATGAGATCCAGCATGTCCAGAGAGGCTTTGGGGTTCTTTTTAGAACATGGTTACCCAAGGAGTTCATGGTCACTTTTCTGTGGCCCAGATTCAGTGGCTGATCCCTTTTTTGTTAAATGTGTGTTTAGCATAACATCATGTGGCCTTTAAAAAGGTCTGGGTCTGCCCCTTCTAGGGAGTTCCAACTTAAATAGACAGCTGGTTAGAAAAATGCATTACTTACAGGTTCCATGAAAAATTTGGAGTATTTTTTTAATTCCAGATATATATGTATGTATGTATTTTATTTAGAGAGTGAGAGAGATAAATTTAAATATTTTATCTGGACGGCAGAAATGGGTCCATTCCATTAGATCAAATGATGTATGATAATTTGCTTTTAAATTTTTAGTCACCCACAATGAGAAAAATGAAATGAATAAAAGGGACAGTTTATGGTTAGTACATGGATTATACAGTCATAAAAATAAATACCTACTGTTTATTCCCCATTGCAAATAATATCAGTAAATGCAAATTGATGATTTTTTTACCAAGAAGGTGTTAGATTGGCTCTGAGGTTATCAGCCTGGAAAGTTATGCTGATAAATGCCTTTTTGCTGTCCAATTGCCTCAGCACTCTGCTTGGCAAACCTCCTGTGTTTTGTTCCTCACAGTACTATGGAGGTGAACTACATTTGAGTGCATTTTGTTTGGTTTTGAAGTTAGAAAAGTACTTATCCAGGTCTTGATGTAACTGTCTGTTGTTAATGGTAACCTCCAAATAAAAAAGATGGGAGACAAGCAGTGATCATCTGTGACTTCTGGCATTGCACGAGGAAGATTCAAACTTGAATAAAATGGTTTCTCTTCCTTCTTTTTTTCCCTTTTAGTTTAAAAGTGCAATTTTATCAAGGTGATACTGCAGAGATTAACCAGTTTTCCTTGTGAGTGAATGTCCCCTATATTTTGAAGCATTTGCTGGTTTGATTTTTGCCTTGTGGTTAATGTTGAAGTGAAAACCCAGTGCCCTGCCTTGCTTCTCGTGCACGTTGGCCTGGATGGAGTGGCACAGGCAGCCTGGGAAGCACAGCTCAATGCCAAACATCTGTTCTCTTACTGAAGCTAAAAGTGGGTGCTTTCAAGAACTGAAATGTCCCATATATCCCAGAGGGCCATTGCAAAGGCAACTTCAAGGCTTTAGCAACAGAAATAATAGGAAATATTTGCCTAAGGATTTGAAGTCATTGTAGCTGGGTCTCTTGGCTGTCTTTAGGGCAGAGGTTGTCACTTCAGCAGAAGGAAATTGATGATTGCACCTTGAATTGCTCCATTGCTTCTGTTCATTTTGTGTCCTTATGAAGATTCTTCCATTCTTGAGTGTTACCATAAAGGAGGAACTGGGAAATTGGAGGCAGGGCTGGCACTTTTCCTTTTTAGCAGCAGAATGTGCAAACAATGCTGAGTGTGTTCTGTGTGCATTATTCAGTGGTGAGCTCCCTGATGGCACTGCCACATTCCCAGACACTCCTCCAGGCTTGTCCAGCTCCCAGCCCTATATGGGACTCCACCAGGTGCCAGAGGAAACATCCCCACATTTCCTTTCTTTGGAAATCCTCCATCCCCAGGGAAAGCAGCAGCATTCAGCCTCCCATGACAAACCTCTCGATGACTTTTTGCTGACACAGGACCATTTCTCCAGTGCCCCCTCATCTTCCTGCTCACTCAAGGCTGCTGGAGCTCTGCTCTGACATTTGTGGATGTGTAACATTCTCCTGCCAGAAGTCTCAGTGTCCTCTGCACGGTTGTGTTCTCTCTTTGGTCTTGGGAGCAGAAAACAGCAGTAATATTTCTGCAGTGTGTCGGTCTCCTCCATGCCAAAGCAACAGTTGCCTATGTTTATCTAAAGTTTATTTCACTGCCTTGTAAAATACTTGTTTTAAGCAGCAATGGGCTTTCAACACCACAGATCAGCTGAACTTTGCTGCAGATTCTGGTCAGAATTTGGCCTGCTCTGTGTTTTCTATTTGGTCTAAAGTACAAGAGATCAGACTTTCAGAGAAACGTTAAACTTGTGTGTATGTGCACATGTGTTTTCTTGCTGAAGTACTAATGATTAAAAAGAGCATTTCTGACAGCAGGAAAGTTTTGTGTTACAGGATATTTTTGTGTAGCAGTCTCCTTCACCTGATCTGTGCTAATTCACTCCAACCTGAAGCACTGCAAGCACTGACAATCTTTGGAAACATTTCTGAGCACCTTATCCTCTGTTTTGCTGTAGGCTTCTAACTCAGGCTATTTTCTTTCTGCTTCAGGCCTTCTGTCTCGTGTCTTAATCATCTTCTGATCCCCTGGGCCAGGAGCTGAGTCCAAACCTCAGCCTGAGCTCTTGGACAGGTGTTATGCCTGAGCTTCAGATGGCACAGGAGTGAAAAGCTATATGCTCTAAAAAGTGGCCATGGACTGAACACTGTGGTTTTGTCCCAAGGTGTATCAGATATTTCCACCTACTTTTCAGTTTCCCAAGATTCTTATGGGATTCTCATTTCTGTAGCAGCTCTAGGCATTGGTTTTTTTCCTCTTACACAGTGCTTCAGCAAAATGCTTCCCCAGAAAAGGGAGCAGAGATCCCTGGAACAAGCATTGTTCAAGACTTTAATCATTCCATGGAAATACAGCTTTCCAGTGATGAGCTGAGACCTGATGGCAGAGGTTAAACAGAGCAGTGCTTTTAGAAATAGCTTTACTGTCATCTAGGATTGTGACTTTTTAATTCCATCAGTGATTTCTTAGGGGTTGCCAAGCTCTGTGCATTAAATAGTCCTGTCTGCTTAGGGCAGGTCAGCACTTCAGTACAGTAAGATAAGAGATTGATCCATTGATTGTAGTTGGATATCAACTTGTTCCACAGTGCTCACAGACCTGGACACTGCCATGACACCATCCTGGTGCTTGGCTAAGCTTGAAGCAGGGATCCCACCAACAGAAATCCCTCAAAATGCAGCTCCTGGATTAGTGTGAGGACAGACCCTGTGTCTCTGAGCTATCTTGTGTCCTGTCATCTATGCTACATTTTAAAAATCATACATAATTTTCTTTATTCTTAGAATAAAGATCTGGAAGTGAGCAAATAATAATTTGTGAACCTAATAAATCTTTTTGTTTTCTATGTTTTTTGGTGGCAAAGGTCTTCTCTCTGTTGGCTTTAAAGAGCAATTATGCTCAACAGTGACTGAAAAATACATTTTCCAAAGCTTGGAAAGACTGTAAGTAGACAGGTTCATCCCACTTCCCTTGAGCTTTTCTCCCTCTACACTTCTGTAAGGATATATTGTGAGACCCTTTCTTAAAAAACCTTTTACTGTAAAAGAGGAGATTATGTTCTGGTAAATATACCTGCTACTTCCAAGTAACAAAGTCATTAAAAAGTCAATAGGCCTTTTATGTAACTCCAGTCTAATTTGCTTCTCCTGTTCACCCTCTCTTCTGTGCTGCTCTGCTCAAGCCAACACCCACATCCACTAAAGCAGGGTGTGCATAGTAGCTCGGGGTCCCAGACACTGAGCTCCAGAATGTGTTTTTCCAGCAGCCTTGGATTTGCCTGGCTGGCTCCTTAGCTGGCCTCAGCTCAGGCATCTTGGCTGGCTCCACTGCTGGCTGCTCTCTTAACTCCCAAAGGCTCTGATAATGGGGTCAGCTCGCTCCTTGAGATACCATTTGCCTTTTTAGCAGAGCTCAGATGGAAAAGAGTTTGCACTATTCCACCAGTGAGCTGTGGTTAGTACTGGGAATCACACAGGCAAGGGGCAGAGCAAGGAAATCATCTGACCTCCTGAAGCTGGTGTGTGTCTCTCCATTATTGCTGTGCCTCATTTCTAGACAGTCCTTGTCCTGGTGGGAGCTCCTGATTGTCGAGTTCAAGACATCCCTCTGGCTGTCCTGAGCAGCCAAGACCCTTGCCGGGGGGCTCAGAGACCCTGGCACAGAGCCCAAAATGCCTCTGTGAGTTTGATTATGGCCCGTGAAGCAAATACCAACCTTCTATGAAGATAGCAAGCCACAAGAGTTTAAGTAGAATATTAGTGAAATTATCACAAGATGAATTATGTATTTTAGGATTGCTGTACAAGAAAGTTATATCCCTGTACAGGGGGGTTATAGAGACAAGATGGAAGAATCGAGATGTGCCTCGTGCTTCTTCTTTCTTCTTCTTGTCTTCCATCTTCTGCTGTGATGTTGGCACTTAGAGATTGGTTTAGAGTAGAAGCTCACTGTCTAGCATAAGTGATGGGTATTGGGGAGTAATTGTAAATATTGTACACGTAGTTTTTAGTATAAAGACATAACACCGCCCCGGGGGCAGGCAAAGTGCCTGTAGCTGCCCTGCTGAGCAGATCTCTGCTGGGCAGAAAGAAAATTTTATAGATAAGAACTAATAAACCACCTTGAGACCGAAAGATGAAGAGCTCTGACTCCCTTTTTAAGCACCAGGCTGGGAAAAGAGACTTTGGAATTTTTCTCGGGGTCACTCTGACAAACAAATGATCCCGACACCTGATTTCCCCTGACAGGGCTGGGGCTGAACCCTGCCCTCAGCCTTCCTCTGGCTCCTGGGGAACGAGCAGCATCAGCAGGAAAAGCTTTTACAAGGCTGATGGCAGCCTGTGGCTGTGCTGGGTTACTGCCACCACCATGGTGTGACAGACCAGGAACTGGTTCTGCTGTGGTAACACTGTGATGAATAAATCTTCTCAAAAGCCCCTTCCTTCAAAGGAGACTGTGCAGATTGTCAGCTTTTCCTTCTGCACAGGGTATGTTGTGCAGATGATGTATGTAGCAATGCTGCTCTGCAGTAGTTTATATTTTAAAGGAAATTTCAGTTTCTAGGGCTGGACAGAAGGACTGAAGGATCAAATGACAGCATTTGTGGTGCATCAAAACCGAAATCTCTCTTGGGGGTTGTATTTGTGTGTTTTGCAGAATGACAAGTTGACAGAACTTGGGTTGAGAGGAATCTAGATCTGAAAAATGAAAGGGCTGGAATTGTGAGGAATTTCTGCTTCAAAACAGTATTGTGGCCATTACTGAAGGTCCTGCTTTGAGATTTGCCCCATTAAGGTGTCATCCCATGTTTCTTTACAGTTGGCCCAGTCCAACTTCTAAAGGGTTTTTGTAAAGTGTCTGAGACTTGCATCCATCCCAGAGATATTTTACTTTCCAACATCAACTTTAAAACAAATTATAGCATAAATAAATCTAACTGTTTACTCAAGCTGGATTTCAGGTTATTGAAGTGTTGTCATCATAGTGTAAGAGTTCTATTGTCCTTACATTGCAAGGGTTCCATATTGCTAGAGTTTTGTACCTCCTTGATGTTTCTTGTAGGCAGCTCCTCTAGGCACTGACTCTTCCTTGTCCTCACAGCAGCCAACTGACTGCAGTTCCCACTAATCCACTCTTTTATAACACTCTTCTTATTGGCCACAGGTGTGGCCTGCTCCTAATCTTTAATAATTAACTCAGCTGCAACTCTTTAAGGGGGTAAGATCACTTTCTATACTACCTTTATTTACTTATATTCTATCCCCCTACATTGAAGGAGTTGTGAAAGAACCCAGAACTCTGCATTTCTTTTGTGCTCCTCGTGTGGGTCTCCATTATCAATACTGCCATGACTTAAATCAGGAGTTTCCTACCTCTTGGCCAGACTGAGCAGTGATGTAAATGGATGAAATGAAGTTTCATTGTTTGCTGCACCCAGGGTTCAGTGGACAAGCCCTGGGAAGGAGAGGACGTGTCAGGGAGAAGTCAATCCGTCAATCCCAGCTGTTCTTCCCGTCCGGCGGAGGGTCGGAAAATCTGCAGCCCCATGAATGAAAGGCTGCCCTGGCACCCTCCCCAGCTAGGGGTGGAGGTGGAACAAAAGGAAACTCCACATTTTATAGATTGGGAGAGCCACTACAAAGGCAGAAAAATATTTTGACTCTGACTAAGTAAGGTCTCTGCACGGCTCAAATGATCTCCCAGGAGTTAGAAGCTATGCTGAGAAATCTGGGAACAACCCTGAGAAGGTCATTGGTCCTTTTTCAGGCTAATAATTTCCAAACTATTGCATTAACCTTTTTACCTTTATCTAAAGGTCAGCAGAGGTAACATATTTGTGAAGATCTCCTATGAAAATACTTTTTTTTTTTTTTTATGGCTCATTTTCCCCTTCTTAGCACGGAATACTAGTTGGAAACATCAAGTCATATGTTGGATAAAACCCCACTTCATATTCTCAGCTCTCTGATCTTACTCCCTTCAATTTTTAAAGCTATTCTGGATAAGGTTCTACACTGTATAAAATCATAACTCATTAAGGTTAAAAGGAACAGGCTTCAAGCTTACAGATTAATTTATTTTTAGTATTAAACTTACATCTAGTAAAGAACTACAACAGAATGGTTGGAGAGTGAAATTTGCCTGACCCTATGGGACTCTTTTGAGCTACTAAATTGTAAGAAATCTGCTACAAATCTGCTTTGGAAACTTTTCTATGTGGTCCAGCTCTGGAAAAATGCTGTTGGTTCTGGATGGCTTTGCTTTTGAGTTTGTTTTTTTGGTTTTTTTTAGTATGAGTGCTGTTGACTGGAGACTCATAAATGGAGACTTATCAGTTGCTTGTAATTTATAGCAGGTGAACGATTGCTCACCACAAGCATGTTTAAAAGAATAAACAAGAACATGACTTAAATATCACTTATTCAAGATACCCTTTATGTGCTCAGCCAAGATCATCTTTTCTTGCCTTGTTTTTCCATCTTTTTTTTTTTCCTTAGCTATGGTGTTGTGCTGGGCAAGGGCTAGTGGAGTTCCTGAGCATTACACCCTCTGCTGCCTTTCCCTGCCAAGGAACAGCCCCTCCCTGCCCAGTGCTGCAGCAGCCTCATCCCTCTCATACAGATGCAACATTGCCTGGTCCTTAAAGCACTGACTCATTATTGATATGTTTTTCCTTATTAATCCTTGATATTGTTTAAAAACAATATCAATTTTCTCATGATAAATATTTCCATCTTCTATGGTGTTACAGAGTTTAAGTGATTCACAGAAATCTAAGGAAAGAGATAAGGGCAAAATTCTTATAAAGGTAGAGGAACTTTTCATAGATTTCTTTGTGTATCCTGCTTCCTTTGGGAAGTGCTGCTCTATTCGTATTTACTGATGTCAATAACAGGAAAGGTTCCACTGATTCTTGACCTAAACTGCACCATTGTGCTGTAGGAAGGGGCTGTGGGGGACAATGAAGTGTTCAGGTGCTGCAGGAACTCCACCTGATGTTGGAGATCCCAAGAACAGGGGGGATCCCTGAGAGCAGAAATCCTGAACAAAGCCAGGTACCAGCCCCACTGAGCATGGCTGTGGGCAGGGTGGGTGAGTCTGGCTGGGTTTTCTGCAGAGTGTTGGCTCTGTCCTAGAATCATAAAATATCCTGAGCTGGAAGGGACCTGTCAGGATCACCCAGCCCAGCTCCTGGCCCTACAGCCCAGCAACCCCACCCTGGGCATCCCTGGCAGCATTATCCAAACCCTCCTGCAGCTCTGGCAGCCTCAGGGCTTGTGCCCATTCCCTGGGGAGCCTGGGCAGTGCCAGCACCCTCTGGGTGAGGAACCTTGCCCTGAAATCAACCCAAACCTCTCCTTGATGCTGATTCCTTGAGTCCTGCCCCAGGCCATGGGTGAAGAGATCAGCACTGCCCCTCTGCCTGCCCCAGGAGGGTGTTGAGGAGGGCAGTGGGGTCCCCCCTCAGCCTCCTCTTTTCTTAGCTGAACAAACCAAATGCCTTCAGCTGTTCCTCATCACAACCCTCCAGACCCTTCCCCATCCTTGTGGCCTCCTTTGGGCACTCCCTTGTAAGAGCCTTAATGAGGGATGTGGGACTCCAGGCACTCTCCAAAATGCAATTTATTCCATCCAAGAGGTTACAGCAGTGCAGGGGTGTGGGTGACAGAGCTGTGCCCACAGCTGTCAGCTCCAGCTGCAGGCAGGCCTGGACACCCTTTGGTTTTGGTTCCAATGCATTGTAGACTTTTCTTTGCTGAGCATCTTCATACAGTAGAACCAATCTATACCTTAACTGTTATCTATAGCCTATCATAACCACTGTAATTACCATGTTCATGTTACTGTTCTCCAATCACTAAAAGTCAGTACATCACAGTTTAAGCTAGAAGTTGTTTTTCAGTTTTCTTGCAGTGGAAAATTCAGAGATCTTTTTTCTACTTGCCACATCAGCAGGCTTGCTTGCCTGTGCTATCTTCCTGCTTGGTAAAAACATCTTCTTGTTTGGGGTGGGTTTATCCTTTGCTCTAAGCCATAAAAACCCCTTCTAACTAACACACCCTTGGTTATCCAGTGAGACTGGCTCAGCAGTTCTTTTCTTCTATATCAAAACTCGCTTCCATCTCTATTCCTTCATCAGACTCTACATTTAAAAATCTTTCTGCCAAGCACACATATCTGTGAGACTTTCTTGTCAAACTTTCATCATTCCTAACACTCCCTAGTGGCTTGATGTCCCTTTTATATCCTTCTGTGCCATGGCAGTGCCTCTGTGCATTGTACTTTGCTGTCCTACAGCTCTGAGCACAGGGGCTGTTGAAGTTACTGCCCAGCACTAGGAATAACCCCTTAGAACATGAAACTCCTGGTTTTTCTGGTTTGTCAGAGGTGCTGCTCAGCTCTCCTGGCTGTTGGGGTGTCTGCTGCACCTCTGCTCTCTGAGCTTGTGGAGGAAAACAGCCACCAAAATTATTCCCCAGCCAATGGAGCAGTGAGTGAACTAAACAAAGCCAACATTCAATTAAAGATGAGGACAAACACAAGATCTTTTCAAGGAGAAAAAAATAATCCCAATTGCCAAATATCACCCTATGGATTCTTGTTTGACTTGGAAATCCATGCTGCTGTTTCTCTGCTCAGCAAGGCTCAAAGGAGGAGAGAAACTGGGGCAGTTCCTGGGCTCTGCCCATGCCTGGCTGTGGGGACAGGGAGCACTCACAGCTCCTGAGCCTGGCAAGAGCCACCTCAGCACAGAGCTGTCACCTCTGGGAGGTGTCATCCCCTACATGCAGGGAATGGGTTCTTCTGTTCAGGCTGGGGATGTTCTCTGCACGTACCCTGACAGTACAGGCACGGGATTTGTTGTCCACTCTTAGTTATTATCTGGCAGGATCAAGTGGAAAATGCTGATAACATTAAAGGCTGCAAAATTACAATGCTTTAATAGGCCTTAACCTTGTGCTGTGTGACACCCTTTTAATGCTCTGATTTCTAACAGTCAAGGCCAATTTTTCCCTATTATGTTTTGTAAATTACTCCAGCTGTGGGGATTGATTTATTTATTTATTGCCCTCCATTGCTAACAGGTATTTAGGCTATAATCCACTTTTAGATCCCAAAAACATCTGATTTAGTTTACCTTGTGGTCACCACAACAACTGTAGTATTTGATATTAATAAGGTAAAGGAAAGAATTCCATTGCCTGAAGTGCTCATTCAAGAATTGGGAAAATCTTTCTAATAACAGAGATGTCTAATTGCCAACCAATAACCCATAAAACCAAAAAATAGACTTTGAGAGAGGAAAACTACAGGGAGAGTGGGATGGGAGAAGGGACCAAGTGAGACAAAACAACAGAAGGGAAGTGGGAGCTCTTGTGCTTAATCAAATGAGAGCTCTAATTAGTGCATTAATTCTATGATGATAAGGAAAGGATAATAACAGATGTTCCAGCAGGCCTTCCTCAAGGAGTACAGAAAAATTAGCAGAGAAAAAAAAAGAAAAAAAATCTGAGGAAAGTTTCTGAATGTGCCATGGGCTGCTTTTCTTTCAGGCTACATTTTACTAAGAAAGCCTGAAAGAAATTTCCTCTCCTCCCTTTTCTGTCTGCCTACCAGAGCTGCAGGATATTCAGTTACCAACGGGAGAAGAAAAGATTGCAGTACCTTTCATAAAATTTTATAGAATTGCAGTTTGGTGTTTTCTTCTAAGCTAATTCACAGCTCAGCAGTCTAGTCTGTCTTCAAATATTCTGTAGCTGATTTCCCATAAGGAAACCTGCAAATTGTATAACAGGGACTTGATTCCCAGAAATTAATATTATGATCTCTGGTGCATAAACAGTCCTTAAAGTTGCACGTGTGGTTGAAGTGGCCTCTTTTAGAAGGACCTTGGTCTAGACTGGAGAACCCTGTGTGACTGAGATCTTGACACATTCCTTGGTGACCTGCCTGTGAAAAATTTCCATCTCATTTCTAGTTTGAAGGTAGGGACTTGAACACTTGCTCTTGTTATACCTTTGCTAAGTTCAGGGTGACTTACTCTTTCCTTACAAAGTAATTCTGAAAGACTGCACTCAAATTTTTTACTTACTTTTTTTTTTTATTGATGAACTGAATAGATCAGGATCTTTCAGGTCCTTTAGTAGTTATATTTCCCTGAAGTTTTTTCTCTTTTAAGAATGGCTGCACATTCTAACTCACGAATTACAGCAAAATCAAATGTACTTCTCTTAAGAGCAGACAGCTTCCAGAGGCAGAGCAGCAATAAATAAGTTATGGTGGTGTGTCTGGAGAAACTGAAATTTCCCCTAATGTGAGGAATGTTTGGAGCTGTTTGTGTGAGTGGCAGGGCTGTGTTGATGGCTGAGTCCTCCCAGCAGCTGTTACCTGCTGAGGCCAGGCCCTGCTCTCAGCCCCAGGGAGATCATCAACCTTTGGGATCCCTGTGGAAAACTCAAGGGTTGTGCTCAGTCTAGACCAAAAGAAAACTCCAAGTGTCTGCAAACACATTTAAGGACTGTTAGGGAAAGGACAGGGTCCAGTTATTTTGATTAGGCCATAGGGGCAGAGAGGGCTCAGGGAAAGCCATGTGGGAAGGGTCCAGTGGGGTTCCAGGGGAGCTGAGCAGCCCCAGCAGGTTTGACACCACTTTTGGGGGAGTTTAGGGATGCTGAGCTCCCTGCTGCTCTGGAGGAAGATGATGGGTTGCATTGACCCATCTGGGATTCCTTCTAGGCCTGATGATCCTGTGGGTCACAGTGTGCCAGCACACCCCATCAGGCTTCTCTAGCAGCTCTCCAGAATTAAACATCTATTCATAAAAAATGTGTGTGTGTGTGTGTGTGTGTGTGTGTACATGTAGGTGTGAAGCTCTAAGGGGTAGCAAGTTCTGGGGTTGTTTGGGATCTCTTTGTCCATCATAGACAGTGTTTGAAAGGGCAGCTCCTCATCTCATTTGTGCTGCCTCTGACTATACCACAGAGCTAAACCCGAGTTCATTTTCCAAGGATATTCTGTATTTTCTTGCAACTCCAAGCTTCTGTCTGCCTGCTCATGAATCTTTGACCCTCCTTTATTTAGCAGGGGTCAGAGGGAGAAATGTGAAATTTTTATTTTGCAGGTGTAGGAGGTATTTTGAGACATTCAGCTTGACTTTTATTTTCTTAAACATCCCCAGTGTTCTCCAGAACTGAAGCACAACCTTCACATGAGGAGAATGTGCTTGGATCTGGCTTGGTCAGAAGGTGTCTGCTGCAGGCTTAGGATATTTGAAATGAAAGCAGTGAGAGATCCTTCCTAAGAACATCACTACTGCAGAATGGTTATAGACTATTGATCCAGGACTCCAGTCTGGGGATTTTGGCAGTTTACCAGTTGAGTAAAAGGAAGGAAAGAGAATCAATTTCAAGGGGAAAGGAAGGAAAAGGATACATTACTTTTTTGGAAGTAAAAGTCAGGTGCTGAAGTTCATTTTCTATCAGGTTCAGTACATCTAGGAAGGTTTCAAGTCCTATTAATACTGAATTATTTATGTGGCTTCATTCAGCAGCATCATAAATTCCTGGATTTTGCACTTATTATAGTTTGTTTTTAATACATCCTTTGCAAGTCTGTCTTGGTGCTGTTCCACATGGCTGGGTGGAAGGTGGGTAAGAACCTTCCAGCATGATCATTCTTTGGCTGCACCTTTAACAGCCACCTCTAACTGGAGAGAAACTCAGAATTATTTTCAAGACCAGCACAGTAGTTATTGGAGAGAGGTGTGCACACAATGGCATTTTCAAGCACAAGGAGCAGAGATGGTTGACTCTGATGAGCTCCAGCTTCTTAAAAAGCTGATGGCCAGACCCTTTATTTGAAAACAGGGATTTTTGTGCTGTTTTGTGCTGCTTGCCTCCTGTGTTATTGCATTTAGACACCTTCAAAACAAGCTGCTTACTAAATTTCATACTGTCCTTGTTACACTGAAACTGCAGATCTGTAGATATCAAAAGTCTGAGCTTTGGTGGCTGTAATTCCACTGTAAAAGGAAAAGCAAATCAGTAGAAATTGTTTAGAATCTTTCAGGCTTACATTCTGTCAAAGAGAGATTGAAATATATTTGACTTGGCACTTTGAATCCAATTCCTCCAGACAATTATTAATTAAATCCCAGGTTCCTGATGGAGTAGGAGAGTACAGATGTCAAGCTGATGGTGTTGCAGAGCCCTTGAGTGGTTTGTGGAGGATCAGAATCTGGCTTGTGGCATTCTGGTTTTGTTTATATTGTTATTTAGGTTCACCTTAAAGACATGTCCAACCCTGCTTACCAACCCTCATTCCTGGAATCCCTTTAATTCAGCCTCTCTCCAGCATGAAACTCATCCTGTATATCTGTATAAGATATCTACACATCCACAAATAACAGAAATGTTATTTATTTACTATATATTTTCTTATACTTTGACTTTTAAAGGTAATTTTCCTTTGAGACAGCTTGACCACTGTCCTTCCAAAAGCACCCATAACCACCTGCAGCTCCAATCCCTGCCCTTAGAACCTCTTGTGTACAAATATTTATTGGCACATCTCACACTAGGCACTGGTTCCTGCTATGCCTTGAGTAGCTATTAGGATTTAGTGCTCTTATGTGGGTACTGCAATTTCAGGCAGTGCCAGGAAAAAACTAATAACTCCACTTTAGCAGAGCTTAGGTTTTAAAAGTTAATGAGGGACACTTGAAAACTGGCAGCTTTTCAGCCTCACAAGAAAGAATCAGACTAAGTATGATGTAATAAAAAAGGGAAAAATAGAAAGCTCTTCCTTCTTCTTGTCCTGCAGTTAGTGAGTTTGGAGTTGAGGGGGTGATGCTGCAGCAGCAGCAGTGGAGGGTCACTAATGCTCCCAGGTGTGTTTTCCAGAGCCTGACAAGAAAAACAAGTTTCCAAATGGGTGTGCAATGGTAGGAGGGGCAATAAAGGGCATAGAACATCTTCTTGTGTCTTATCATTTTTTCTTTTGGTCATTTCCTGGATTTATAGGAGGGAGCATTTATGTGTGTGGGTGTAACTTAAAATAAAATTTTTAAAAGTCCTCTAGTCTGGAAATGAAAACCAGCAGAATTAAATCATAAATATTGTTTAGTCACTGCTGGACTGCCTGAAAATCACAGAAGGATCATAAAGTCCAATGGGAAAGGATTAGGAATATTAGTGGGAGAATTTCTTTAGGCTATAGCAGTGTTATTGCAGAGTTTTTACCAGGGATTATGAGCATTAATCTGTGGTTACATCTGCAATTTACAGACCCCCTGGGACTTCTTTCAGAACGTGGCCATACATGGATAATAAATCACAGCCATGGGATTATTAAGACTTGGACTTTGGCAAGGATGAGGGAGCATTAGGAACCCCTTCCAGAGGTTAAGGATCTCATTTGCTTTTATCTCCATCATCTATCACCTCTTATTTTGATACTTCTGAGCAGATTTGTACCTTGTCTAATGCAAACAATACTACACAAGTGGGCAAGAGCAGGGGGTTTTTAATTATTATTCCCCATTCCATGAATGTTTCTGAGGAGCCCATGATTAGTGCTACAGAAATGGCTTGGGGACCCAGGAAAACCTACAGGAATGGCTTGATCCCAGAATAACCCAGGAAAAGGGGGTGCTGTGGCTATGGCACCAGCCCTGGCACGTGTCCCCATGGTGATGGGTGATCCTGAGCACTCTGGGTGTCTCTGACTCCACTGGGAGCTCTCCCAGGGGATGCTTCCAGGAGTTCTGTCACACTCTGAGCAAAAGGATTGCTGGAAGTGGTGGAAGCTTTCACTGCCATTATCAGAAAATGGCAGGAATTTTAAAATTTTATCAGAGTCCTGCAAAACAATTCTGCAGCTTGGTTTTCCTTACCCCCAGCTGTCAGCCAAAACAATTTGGCAAAGCTTTTTCTTTAACAGTAAAACCTTTCCAGAACTCAACACTTTATTTGAAAAAATGAAATTTTTTTTGCATTGGAAATTATAAATTATGTTGCTCTGTAAGAAATAGGGAGGAGAACGTTTGATTACTAGGTGGAGAATAAGTTTTTGGTTTTGTTATTTTCAGGCAACAGGTTTGGGCCAGTGCTCCATCTGATCTCAGTGAATTACCTCTAGGAGCAGGATTAACCCAAATAAGTTAGAAAGGTCTGGATACAAAGTGCAGCTGCAGTTGTTTCACTAGAAGTTTGGATTTTAAATTCTGATTTCAGAATCTTTCTAGGCTTGTGATGTACCTGAAAATGGGCTGGAGAGTGTTACAAAATGTGGTGGGCGAAACTGATAATAATGAATTAATATTTTAGTATTTTTTTTAGTAATATTTTAGTATTTCTTTTTTTAATATTTTAGTATTTCTTTTATTTTAGTATTTCCTTTTCCTATCTTTATTTTCCTACTCTGTTGTAAAGACTTCATAAATTATATGAAAATACTTTTTGGATGATAATACAATTGTATTAAAATCCTTTTTGGATGATAATACAATAAAGAGAAAAAAATAATTAAAATGTATTTTGCTTAGAAATGTAATGATTGGGTAAGCTTGTGCAGAATCTAAAATGAGTAAAAAACCTACTTAAGCCATATCTTTATCTCTAGAGAGAGTGAGAGGCATTAACTTTCTTATCTGATTTTTTCTTACTTTATCCACTTCTGGTTAGATCTGGTGCTTTTTTTTCTAAATACATCTTGCCTTTTAACTGCTCAAGACAAATTCACTGACAACCTTTCTGTCAGAACCAGTGACTCCATGACAACTAAACATTTCCATAAAAGAGATGCTAATTTTTTGGAGAGTAAATCGGCAGGTGGAAGAAAACACATTCGCTTTACAGTTTTGATTCAGCAGTTAGGAGCATCAGTAACATGTCAATGTGTGTGAAAAGGCCAGAGCTGCCTGTGTTTGTTGCTGGAATTGTGCTGAGGAGGTCTGGGGTGGAGTTGGAGTGTTCTGGCTGTGCTAGAGTGGCAGGGGACTGCAGGGCAGGCTGGGTTTCAGGGTGAGGGAGGACACGTGGCCCTTCAGACTGCACTGCTGCAGTCCCACAGTGCCCAACAAATCTTCATTTCTTACACACCAAATAGTGAAGGAGTGTCAGGATGGATGGAGACAGAGATCTCTGCAGCCAGGGCTGGAACTTGGGGTTTATTGCAAAGGGCCTGGGTGCAGGGCCCTGCTGGGAGCTGCCAGACACAGCTCAGAGCAGGACTGAGAGAAGAGAGGGGGAGAGAGGGTGAGAGAGTAAAAGGGGTGAGAGCTAAGAGGCAAGAGCTAAGAGAGCGAGGTTCCCATTCCAATACCATAAATCTTCTTCTGTGTTGAATATTCCAATTCTCACTAACCAATCTAGTACAAGATACAAATCCTATAGCATTTGCATACAGCCTGTAAGAATCACTAGATTACCATACTGTGTTAAACCCTAAAAACTCCTCTTTGGGCCCCTTCTGCCAAGCTGTAGGGTCTGCTCTGACCCTTGGAGCTGTCTGCAAGCAGAGGGTGTTGTTCCATCAATAGGGGATCACCTTCAGTGGCCACACCATTGTTTTCCAGTTGTTCAGTAACTGAGGTATCTCAAAGCTTGCTTTCATTTCAATCTCACTTATAGTTTCTATATTCTCAAAATCTTTTGCCAGGCAATCATATTTATAAGGCTTTCCTGTTTCATCTTCCCCAACAAAATAGGGAAAAGACTTCTGGATCTGAAGGCTGACTTTTGGAGGAAATCAGGAATGTTTTCCTTACAAAGTGGGCCCAGTGCTCAGCTGCAAAGAGTTCCTGCCCCTGGCTCAGGGGAGCTGTGTCCTGAACAGCTGAGAATCTGTTACAGCAAGAGAAAGGCTCAGGAACTGCCCCAGCCCTCTCATAAAGGAACAATGAGTACCAGAGACTGAAATGGCTGAAGGGCTGGAGCAGGCTCTGGCTTTGCTCTGAGCTGCTCCCCAGAGCTGCTGGGCTGAGGGGTGGGCACTGAGGATGGGGCTGGGGCTGTGCTGCTGGGAGGGACAGCACAGGGGGGTGGAGGGCACCTTGGCACACCTGGCAGCTCCCTGAGCTGCTCTGGGACAGCACAGGGGGGTGGAGGGCACCTTGGCACACCTGCCAGCTCCCTGAGCTGCTCTGGGACAGCACAGGGGGGTGGAGGGCACCTTGGCACACCTGGCAGCTCCCTGAGCTGCTCTGGGAGGCTCAATGTGCTCTAGGGTGATGCAGTGGTGACTGATTCCTGCCTCAAGTGTTTTGTGGAGGGAAATCTCTTACTGCCCAGGGAAGTTGTGAGTTGCATCCCTGAAAGTGTTCAAGGACAAATTCACCAGGGTTTGGAACATCCCTGGTGGAAGTGCCCCTGCCCGTGGCAGGAATGAGGTGACCTTTAAAGTCCATCCCAACCCAAACAATTCTGGGATCCTGTGCACCCATGTGGGAGGAATGGGATGACAGAGCTGTGGCTGCAGGGTGAGCTGTGTCAGGCATGAGAGCTTGGGAGTCTCCAAAACTCTTCCCAAGCCAGCTGAAAATACTTGCACACATTCATCCATGCTCAGCTCATGAGCCATGTGATATCTGCACATCTCGCCAGTGGAGCACTTTGGGGAACAAAAAACGTTGTTTTCATGATATCCAGGGCTAGGCTGTTTCCAGCTAGGCTGAGATTTTGTGTGACTTTCTCTCATTTTTATTGCTTGAAGCCAACTCTCCTATCCAGTGTTAGTTACTGAGAACCCTTCCATCCCTTCATCCTTCCTGGGGATGTTCCCCAGGAATCAATGGAAGGAGCCAGACAAGACATGTTGTACAAATATTCCATTTTCATTTTTTATCTGGCTTTCTTGTCATTCCCTTGCCTGCAGTCAGAGCTCCAGCACACAGATTTCACACACAGCATGGCTGTGCTCTGATTGCTCAGCACAAGCTTTCTCATAGAACAGCTTTTAAGGTTTGATTACTTTTTTATTACCTTAAAGCTATTCCTCCCATGTAAATCACAGTAACACCCACCTGTGCATCTGCCACATGAACAGAGTTATTGGACAGAAAGCTGTTTTGCAAATTTTCATAGTTCCCAACCCTGTGCTTGGGGAATGTTGCTGTGGGAATTTTCATAGGATGAAAGGTCAGTTGGGAAATGTGAGGTCTGACATTTCTGTTTTGCACAGACAGCTATAATTATCGTCATACTTTTTTGCTCCACACTTATTGAAAACAGATTTAAGGAGAGAAAAAAGAAAGCAAAACTTTAATTCAAAACTCACTAGAAGAAAATGCAGGCTATTTCCATGAGCTCCCCAGCCAGAGCTGAGCTTTATGTTATTCCTGCCTATAACCTACTTCTGTCCATTGCTGCCTGTAGAGATTCTGGGACATCTCTTTTATCCTGAGACTGTGTATAAAAATATATTTGTGTATAATAAGAAAACAAGAGGGACTTCACTACGTCCAGGGCCCAAAATACAATGCCCAGGGTAGAAATTGGAGTGAAATGATGCTTCATCTTACATTCTTCCCAGTATTTTCATTAATAAGCTCCAGCTAGCAAAAAAAGGAAGAAATCCTTTTGAGTCTAAAAACAAGGATAATTTTTCTCCCTTCTCAATGTGTCTCTGTTGAGATGGACACACACCCACACACACAGACAACAATGGCTACTATTTTATTACAAGGTGTTCTCAAGTTTTACACCCTTAACAAAGCATGCTCTTAAGTCATTAGCTACATCAAAACAGCTCATTATATTCACTGGACAAAGCAATAGCTCTTTGTATTTTATTAGTAAAAAGCACTTAACATCAATAATTTGGCAAGAGTTTACGCCAAATTGTTTAGGCAGGTACTGCCTAATTTATTATTTAAATCCAACACATTGTTTAGGCTGCTCACTGAGGCACATATCCTCTAAATTCAAATATCCCTTGTGTGTTTATTTCTTCAGTTTCCCTGCTAACCACCTTGCTTTCTTCCTTGCTATGGACAAACCCCTATTTTATCAATTTTTTCTTCTGCTAACTCAGTTGTTTGGCCTGCAGAGCAGCTGCTCAGCCTGTCCACACCAATGGCTGTTGGTTGCCTCAGTGGAAGAAGCTCCTGTTCCATGGCCCATGAGTTTGTGAGTGAAAGCTCCAGGCCAGGGAGGGCAAACAGCTCCTGACCTGAGTGCAGCAGCCTGTCCCAGCTGGGACCTTCTGCCTTCAGCTTTATTTGCCAACAAAACAACCTTGCTGCTAACACTTCTTTACTCAGACTAAACTGAATCCCCTCAGCAGTGTGTAAAATAAACAAAACTGGCCTCCTTCTGTAGAGTGTGATTCCCTCTGGCTTCACAGATCACCCTCTTTCCAGGAATCTTGTGGATATGAGGAGCACTGCTTTGTGGTGGGAAGTTCTGCTTTATTATAGCTTTCTGCTCAGTGCTTTCTCTGCTGAGCTGCATTTCCAGCCCTGCTGTGGATTTGGTTTCCAGCTGGTGCCAAACACCAAAATAGATGTTTGTAGATGTTTATAGTTGTTTGTAAATGTTTATAGTTATTTGTAGATGTTTACAGATGTTTATCAGGTTGGCCTTTCCGCTTTGCACTCGTGCCATAGCTTAGAAATATAATAAATCTGGCTTTCAGATTCCTGGTACCTGATAAGAATTCAGTGTTCTCCTAGTTTAAATCACTGAAATGTGTTCAAAATATCAGAGGAGGTTAAATCCACGCTGATTGACTTTATTCTGGTTCAGGGTTTCTCTGTGGTACTGCTGTGCTTTTATGCTTGGTCTGATATGCTCTGCTGCTGGCAGGGAGCCGTGGAAAACTGGCACAAACTCCACTTTGGGGGTTCTGGCTAATTTTAGAAACATCTGATCCCATGCCCACACCTGATCTGGATCAAACTGTGCCATGGGGTGATCTGGTAGTGCATGACCTGGTGTTGGTGCTCGTGTAAGTTTGAATAACCTGGAGATGAACCTGGGAAGTTCAGACTGGTGCTGGTTTCTGTCCTGAAAACAAGTCTACAAGCATTTACACGTGAAGGATCTTGCACAGGATGAGATAGCAGCACTGTTACATTTTCTGAGCTGAAAAATAGCATTATTTGAACAAAGTTCCTGTGGATCAGTCATACAGTCCTAGCAGTTGTTCAGTACTTGAACTTCAAACCAGTTCATCAGCCTTTGTCTCTGCAGAGTGTCATGCAGCCATCCTTTTTCATTTTAAATGAAAGTTTTATCCCTAAGTCAGTGTGAAACTCAGTTGTGAGCACCAGAACAGAGCCAAGGTGGCAGGAGGGGGATCTCTGGCACAGCCAGTGGTTTTGGGCTAAAACCTTTGTGAGAAAGCAGAGGCTGACTCCCTGCCAGCCCTGCCCTCTGCTCTGCTGCCCAGCTTCAGGTTGTAAAACCTTTATCCTGAATAAAGCCTAGGAAAATGCATTGAAGGAAAGGATTGTAGCTGACAAATGTCCATTCTTGCTGTGACAATCTCTTCACTCATTTACTCCAGTTTGCCAAATGTCTGGTTGCTATTTTCATTTGCATGGATGTTACTTCATGGCACTGCTGTGCCCACTCAAAGCATTCCCAGAACTCCTGTGGGAGGGCAGACAGCCTTAAAGAGTGTTTGAAGGTTAGAGAGTAGTGGTTGTTGTTTCATTTTTAAACTTTGTCTAAGTTTTTAAGGAAGTGCATCTTCCAAACTCTTTTTAGAGAATTTTAAACATATTTTTCTACTAAAAGTATTTTTGCATCTGTTCTTGCTTTTTCAAGTTGATCTGAATTTAATTCAAGCAGAATGTTTTCATGCTTTCATCTAAAAATAGTTTGCCTGCATTTTTTACCCATTAGTCCAAAAGAGGCTGTGGTTGTGTTCTCCCACCTCATCATCCTGTTCTTCCTCAGAGGGCAGCAGCAATGCCAATTTTAGAAATGTCAAATGCTGCAAAGGTCCATTCCAGTGCTGGTGGCCAGCCCCTCTGAGCAATCAGAGTTCTGCTGTGGGCCTGGCATGGGGTTGGGCCTATCAGGAGTGCCTGAGGTGTCTCTGGTGGGTTCAGTTCCTCTGTCCTGCTCAATCAAGGCACTCCAAATGCTGCTGCTGCAGTGCACGCTCCTGGAAATGCTTGGTGATGTCCAAAAAATGGGATATGTGAAAAATGGGATATCTGGTGTCACACTGGGGGCACCTGACCCAAGGAAAGGGAGCCATCACTGGGAACCAAAACACTGATGTTTGCACCAAATGTGACTTCCCAGGAGTGTTGTGAGTGGCTGCACAGAGATTGGGAAACCAGGAAATCCCATCAGCAGAAACAACAGCACATGGAGGGAAACTGGTGTGAGTTTGATTGGTCCCTTAGAGCAGGTTTGGAAAAACAGCCAAGGGACAGCTGCTGCCTCAGTGTGGGGCTGCACTGTAAATACCTGCAGGGTTTGTGTTCTCAGGGGCTGAGCAAGAAGTCCTGATCAGCCTGGAGCTCCTGCTCAGTCTGCCCTTGCTGGCCCAGGTTCTTGGTTCTGGCTGCCTGGGAATTGGCAGATTGTACAGAGGCAAACCCCACACCAGGGAACTTCCCCAGGGCTTCCCTTGGCACAAATCCTGGGCTCAGTCAGGATCAAGGCTCCCAAATCCATCTGGGGACCATTTCATGTCTATCCCAGATACTTATTGATGACAGTGTGGATAGAGCTGAGAAATTTCTGCTTTTCTTCAAAGCCATGCTGGGAGAAGTTATGCTTTTGGAGAATGTTCCCATTCCCTCACAGCTCAAGTTTGCTGTGGGCTTCCTGTGGCTGTTGCATTTGGGGAGCTGGGTCTTTGGATACTTGAGTGGGGGAGTGTCCCTTTTATTTGATTTTATTTTGTTAATCAAGTTTTCAAATGATTCTATAACTGCTATTGCTATTGTCTTGAGACAATGTTCAATTCATTTGTTTTATTTCCATATATTCATTGAATTTCTGTGCTGCTCTACAGGGCATGGCTGCCTGAGTTGTAACCCTTCTTAATTTCAGTTTATGTGACCTTGAAGTCATCTGTAAAAGGTAAAAAAATCTGTAAAAATCATAACTTAATGATTTCAGAGCTTGAGCCATGAAAGCTGAGGAGGATTGAAGGTTGATCACAGCACACAAGTGACCAAACACCTCTGGGTTTGCCATTTGGAGTTTCATTGACTGAGAGGCAGCATCAAGAATGTTCACTGAATTTGAGTGTAAATTGGGATTTAAATGACTGGGGAGGCAGATGAGGCCTTCAAGAGAAGCAGAGGAATCTCCTGGATGGTGCTGGGTGGGGAGGAAAAGCCATTTCTGTGTGACCCATGAGTGCCCTTCCCATGGCTCTGGTCTGGAGGGTTCAGGAACCCTCTCTGGGGTCTTGCTGAACATGTCCCTGCACTTGCCTGGCCTTGTTGTGACTTTCCTCTCTTTTGTCACAGCCTGGCAAAGCTCCTCAGCCTAATTTGAGCCACATGCCCTGGGATGGTGGAGAGGTGCCATGCTTGGAGAGGAACAGTCACACCACACACGAGGGGCGGGCTGGCCTCACTCGTTTGAACAAAATCAAGGCAAACATTTCTGAGGGCATTTCCAGAAAACCACTCCTCCTCCAAGGCTGTGGACTGAGGGGTCAGCTCATGTCTGTCACTGGTTCCTGTTACCTCTGAGGGAAAACCAGCTCAGACAAAATCTGGATTTACAGTGAGCTCCATTCTTTTGTTGCTCATCCCTGGTTTTAATTAAGGACACACACGGGTGGAACCAGGAGCAGCAGGGTCTGCACACACCTCTCACAGGTGATTCTGTCCAGAGGAGATGCTGCTGTTCATTTTGCTGATCCTGTGCCCCTCAGGTTCTTAAAAATGCCCACGAATCCTCAGTGTGGTTCTGCCTAAATTACCAAAATAAACAGCAGTGTCAAGGAGGAAATTGGTGCTGGGAGGCATCAGAGGACTGATGGAAGGGAAATAGTGGAATGTTTTAATTACCAGCTAAATAATGTGTAATATCACTCTAGAAATAATGTTAAATCATTATTTCTGGAGTGATATCTATCACAGATGTTTTTCTGTTATTCAACCTTTAACAGAGTTGTTTCCCCTTTTCTGAGCTTTTTGTCTGGATTTGTCCTCATATCAAATTCTTCCTTAGTAAGGAATGAAACAATTTGCAAGCTACCATAAGTTTATTTCTGTAAGACACAGAAATTGGCTAGCATATTCATGTAAATATGTATATTTATAGGTTATGGTACATCTGTTTGATTAGTCACAAACAATATTAAAGTTCTGGCAAGGACAGAGGAGAAATTCAGCAGGAGAAATAGGTTCTATTATTTCTGGAATTTTAACTTCTACATTTTAATGAAGTCTGTCTAGTTTAATAATGTAATATAAATCTAGTAAAGTACATATGGATTGTTACCACAAATATGGTTATTTTTTAACTGAGCTCCCATCATACCACAAACCAGCAGGTAGATATTATATAATGAATAATATTATTACCCATCCAAATTAACAAATTTCAAATGCATTTTTGCAGTTCTTTTACAAAAATACCAATATTATCTCTTCATCATCTTGTCTTTTCAACCATTCCAGTTGCATCTGTTATTAAATGCTGCATGGTTTATGGTTAGTTCTTCACTATTTTAACCCAAATCTCTGTTTGTGTTGCTAACATCTGTGTTTTTGTAGATCTGGGATTTTATTGTGTCATTTTGCTACATTCTAATTTGTACATCTTGCTTTATAGAAGTTATTTGCTACAGATAAGTGGCTATATCTTGATTTATATTGGAAACTCCTTGATTTTAGCTAGAAAAAACACACATTTCAGCCAGCAGCATTTAATTCCTAGTCTGTAATAGTCTTGAACTGATTAGAAAAGGTATTGAGATAGAATTTCCTCTCATTTTTAGTGATGAATTTCTGTTTATTCCACAAGTGCCACCTTCATTGCTGCTGTGTGGGCTCGTGTTTAAATCCCTCCCCACAGCTCTGCTGTTGCAGAGGCTGCAGATGGATGAGAACAGGCTGCTACAATGGTCAGACCTCTAAAATCTGCTGAAACCTGCACAGGGGCCACCAAAACCTTTGAATAGATTTGATTTTATGGTAAAAAAGACAAAAAGCCTGCTGGTAGCACCTTGTTTTGCATTAAGGAATTGATTTTTCTGCTTCTAATATTTCTTCAAAGGAATCAACAAAACTTCTAAGGGGTGATCCCACCATAGAAAGGGAGAAATTTGCTTTTGGTGTAAATTGAAGCCTGTTTGGACTGAGGGCAGTGAGGAAGGATTTCCCTGCTGCCAGTGGATTTCTGTCATCACCAAGCAGGGCAGAGCAGCCATGAACACAAGGCATGGCACTGGAGTGCTTCTTCTCTGCCTCTGCCAAATTCTAATGGCATTTCTTGGCAACTTGGGGAAACTGGATAAGGCTGAAGCTGCAAAAGGCCCATTGTAATGGCTGTGGGTGTTGATTTTATTTGATATCTTCAGCAGATGCCCCCCAAAGAAACATTTTTGGCCGTAGCTTTCTGCCCTGATCACCACAGAGCTGAGGGTGAGAAGTCTCAGCCCTCCTGCAAAGTGTTCCCAGCTGTGCAAAGCAGCAGCCCCAGTGCAATCCCAATAAATATGGAAAAGGGGGATCTTGTTTCCTGGAGTCTGTTTGGTTTTTGTTTATGCTCTTTTGTGACCAAGTAGAGATAATTATTCAGCATTACTTCTTCCAACAGAATGTGCACTAGGAAAGAGCTGAAGATTTTTACTCAATGATTATTAATTCCTCTTTTCCATATTCTCCAAAAGGCTTTGTTGGCAGGTTTTTTTCTCACTAAAAAGAGAATTATTGGCTAATTATTACCCCCAGATGTGCTCCCTGATACCCAGATTAACTCCACTGGGTGCAGTGGGTGGGATGATGGAATAGAAGAATTGAAGTATTCTCGGGCATCTCAAGTTGTTTCCCAATAAACTCACAATAAATGTTCTATTCCTAAGTGACCTAATCCTCCTTATGTCGAGCTCAAAGCAAAAGCATGACAATAAAACTCAAAACACTTCTTTTTGTTATCCTGACACTCCCTCCTCTTTTCCTTTAGAGATGCATCTTTCAGCCAATTTGGTTCTTGTTCCTAAATCCCTCTCCAGATCCAGCCTATAGCATGATTAAATACTTTGATTAATTTTGAGATGGCAAGGTTATATTTTCATTTCTGTACACACCTATGTGTGCAGTTCCTTATATCAGAGCTTTGTCCAAAAGGGTGATTGACAAATCTGCTTCAGTGCTCCTGCCTATGCATTCTCAGCAGTGACCAAGAGACAATTTTGTTATTCCCAGCTCCCTCTGGGATAAATCCTACCTGCAGTTAGTCAAATATTTAGAAAATACTAAATACTAACTTAGTTCCTCCTCAGTTTGATGTACAGCTGATCTCAACATTGAATTGGAGAAGATAAAGTATAAATTGAATATTCCCCTTTTATTCCAAGGAAAGTTTGGCTTATTAGGATGAGGAGTGAAGAAGGAAATTTTAAACTTGAATCTTGAGGTCTTGTCTCTGCTTTATGTAGTTGAAACTACATAAATTGAAAATACTTGTGTGTGCTTGAAATGCACTTGAAAGTTCCCAGAGCAGTTTTCACAGAAATGGAGCTTTGACAACATTATCTTTGCCAAGGTTTGATTTCCCTCAGACTTTGTATGATGTGTTTTTAGTTGCCACTGTCTGCCACGAGAGTGGTTCTGTTTCAGTGGCACTGGAGTCATTTGTGAGTGTTGGAATGAAATGCTTGGTGTAAAAACAAGGTTTGACACCAGTCAAATTCGTCACCCCTTGTTTGGAGTGTGGTTATTGCTGCTCACTCAGGGCACAGGCAGAAAACTCTGCAGTGCCCAACACTTCACCAGTGTGAAACAACCCTGAGCTGGTCCTGACTGCATGGAACTGGGGATTTTCTGGCTGTTTTGACAAGGATAATCTGAGTTTAGCTGTCAGACTTGCGTAAAATGAGGACATTTTCTGTAAATATTCCATAGCAATTGTCTCTGTTGCAGTCTGTAGAATGCTCCGTGTTGCTCACACCTTTTCTTGCTTAAGACAGTCCTAGTGAGGAAATGGTGTGGTTTAAATATTTATATGAGTTAGGAGGGTGGGGTATCTTGCCTAACCCCCTTTATTTTGGCTGAATTGTCCTGTAACACCTGTAGATGAAGGAAGAGTTTCAGTTTCAAACTCCTTAGCTTTAGTTGGCAAGCCCAACAGCTGATACCTGCAAGATGAAAATCCAAGGTGATGATCCAAGAGGCTCCAGAGAGCAGCTGGTTATCAGTGTGGTACCTGTTCTATGGACACAGGATTTACAGGAGGTGTTTGTGCCTCCAGAGATGTTTTTCAGTGCACTTTGCCTGGTGGTATTTGGTTTTTGTAGTGAGAGCTTTCCCTGGGATCTCGTGTGTATCAGGGAGCTTGGTGCCCGCCCTGCCCTCTTTGCTCATTACTGTGAACACCAGCATTAGCATTGATTCTGAGTTGGTAATTACAGACAAAAAGCCTGCAGATAAAGTTCTGTGATTGTCAATATTTCACTGATAATCTTCCAGAAAAACAGAGAACTCTTAAACCATTTCTAGTGGATGCCAACTAATTTAAAAGCCTGGTCCCATGCTGTGTGGGAGCCAGAAAATCTGGTAATCAGAGCAAGGATAATCTCTGTCACTTCTGTTTCCCAGCTGTTTCTCTTGAGATGCAAATGGCAATACAGAATTTCCTTGCAAAGGCTGAAATCCAAGTAATTATCTGGATTATTATATATCACAATCTTTCTGTGATTTCAAATCTCATCAGAACTCAGGAATGAAAAATGTTCCTTTCAGGCTATGTGTTCTCACCTCCTAAAAGAAAGCACCAAAATCATAAACAAATCACCTGCCTGTCACCAGAGGAGATCACCAAAACTTCTGAGAGGTGGCAAAAGCCATTTAACAGTTAGAAACAGCAATTGCTAGAAAAGATCTGACTTTGTGCTTGAAAACAATCCAGCCCCAGGCCACTGCTCCAGCTCCCAGGCTGCCATTCCAGCTGGGCCTGCTTGTTTTCACTGAAACAATGGAAATTAGAGGTAATGGAAACTCCCTGCACAGCAGAACCATGGGGGCTGTAAGTGCACCTGCATCTCCTTCTCTGTCTGTGGGTCTGTCCTGTCAAAGGTAACGTGGGAATGTTACAGGAAAAGGTAGAAAAGACAATGCTGCACAAAAGTTCCAACTGTCACAGCTCTAAGTAGGGTAGGGATAATGTGCCAAGAAATGGAGCAGGGATTTTGAAGAGTTTGAATAATTTATTATTCAAAGCAATGGTTAATCTGAGTGAAAAGCTGAAGGTTTTGGGGGATTTTTTGGACAGCTTGTTCCAAGAGCTAGAACTGAATATTGAGCCCTTTTGGTCTCTGGGAAGGTTCAGCTCCAGACTGTGCAGGCAGCTCTTCCTCCACTGCAGACTGAATTAAAGCTTGAACAAAGATGTCCCATTTGAATCTGGGCTCAGATTTGGGGTCTGGGGCACCTCTCTTTGTCAGTGTCCTTGTCAAATCCTCCTTCACACTGCAAAATCTTCCAAAGCCAGAGTGTGTGAGCCTTCCCCTTGTGGATGGGCTGGAGAGCAGAAATGCTCACATGTGGCAGATTTATTGTTGACTGGTGCTGTGGATTTCCCTGGCTCACCTGGCAGCCTCTCCAGCTCTGCAGTCTGATTTTCACAGTGTATTTTGGATAAAGCAGAAAGAACTGGAGGAATGTCTAGAGATGTTGAAGCTTTGTGTCATTTGCTGAGGTGCTTGTGTGCCTGATTAATTATTGCTTAATTATAAACCCTCAGGGTCATACTTTTCACCAGTGAGAAGAAAATGTCACACAGACTGCCAAGAAATATCAGATTTTCCATCCCAGCTGTTTTCTGATTAAATGGCTGCACCATGAATTTAAGTGAGCTGTTCAGCTGCACTTGGGGATGGTTTGCCTTTTGTTTATCCCTCTAATGTCATCTCAAGCAGAACCTCCACTTTTCCTGCCTCTGAGCAGAGGATTTTTTGGTGTCTAGCAGCAGTGGGTGGGTGCAGCTGAAATGACACACTTGCTTTTCCCTTTCTGCACCCCAGAATGTTGCTGTGCTCACTCCAGGGGAAGGGGACACAAACACAGTAATACTCACACTATGTACTGGGCAAAGGAACAGTGAAATTCCTTCTTTTTTCTTTTTTCTATTTAAAGACAGAACAAAACTGTTCAGAAAACTTTGGAAAGGGTTTAGATGGCTAAAGGAGATGGTGGTGCTCCTGTTCCTAATTTCCCAGGTCTTTTCAAAAGCACAGAGAGACTTAGTCCTTGACATTGCAGTTCACAAACACCCTCAAGTCTCTTCCAGTGTCCTTGAGAGCATTTTGGAGCCATGAGCAGCAGAGTTACCATTGCCTGTGTGAAAAATAAACCCTGGGTTTGGTGCTGCTCTCTGCAGAGCTGCTCTGGGGGAGCTGTGAGGGGCAGATTTGGTCACAGGGCTCTTTCTGACACCATATTCCAGAGTAAAAAGAAAATGTAATTTGGAGAATTGCTGACCCCTGGGCTGCTGGGGTGGACAAGGACTTCCAACAAATTCAAAATAGTGATGGAGAAGTTGCAGGTCCCCCACAAAGCATGAAGCAAAGACAGAAAGGGTGATAGTAAGACACTGTTTTGTGCAACTTAAATGATCTTTAGTCTATTGCAAGAAAGGAGCAGATTAAACTGGGGATTTATCAACAGCAGAGCCATTTAATAGACATGCAACAGAGTTACTGCTGTTTTCACATTTGTCTCTGGCAAAGAACTGTCATAAATATGAAAAATATGCCTGACAAAAAGAAAAATTAGGGACCAGCAAATGACCTGAGAGGGGCACAGGTCAGAAATCTGGGTGTGAGTGAGCTCTGAGGAGCTGCTGAAGCCCTGTGGGATGGGTGGTTTAGAGAGTGATGGCTCAGGGGAGGCAATGCTGGGGAGGAGGAAGGCAGGGAACACACTGCTCTAGGCCAAGAAACAGAATAAAAACCAGCAGGTAAGAGAATCCCAGAAATAGACATTTTTGAAACTTGTTAAAATGCTGATAATTGTTCACTGGAGGAGATTGTTTAAGGAGAGTCTCTGTTGTTGTAGATTGCAAAATCCTCTTGGGATAAACACCTGTTAAAATTGTGTAGAGCTGTTCTAGCACCACATCTGGGCTGAGCTCCATTCTCTGGGCACTATATAATGAGTCTGTGCAGAAATGAAACATCACATTTCCATTACAAGGCAACATGAAGAAAGCTTTCATTTTTGTCCAGCTGTGCTTTATAGGAAATTTAATAGCCCAGAATGATGTTCACTTTGTCTCAGGACAGGAAACAAAGGCTGTTGTTAGAGCTGTGCTATATCCATTAGGAAGTCACTGCCCTGTGTAATTTAAACTGTGCAGGAGGAGTGGATATCTAAACAGGAGGACACCTGAGTTGATAATCAAAATACAGTTGCTCCTAGCAAATGTCTCTCTACTCTTTGTCTACAGCTAGAAGAGAATTTTATAGGCTGGCCCATACATACATGTGTGCCAAGGGGCATTTCAAGCCACTGCAATGTCTTGTTTGGAGGATTTAATGCAGAGCTGTGTTTGAGATGAGGTTCATCCTCTATCAAAGGGTCATCATCAGCCTGGCTCTCCTATGAGAAAAACCAAAAACATCCCATCAAGCAGCTAGTCTGGCCCACATCTTTTATTTACTTATTTATTTGAGTTTTCCCCCTACTCCTTGAAATGCGCCCTGGACCAAAGTGAGTTATTTGGGGGTTTAGATCCAAAATTTTTGTTGATATTCACTAAATATGCCAATGTCTGTTCTATGTGCTGCCGTGTTTAGTCATTTTGCCAAGCACCTTCTTTCTTCTGTTCAAATCTGATAAGGTCTTTTAGAAAAATCTTTTATCAGTACTTCAGAATGAGCTTTACTCATAGGTGTTACTGTTAGCAGGAGAGTTGTGTTTGCTATGAGAGAGGAGAAACCTTCTGCTGCTGACTGCAAAACATTAAATTCTCCTGTTTCTGCCCTTTAAAATATCAAAATTTTCAGTGTTGACCCCAGTACTTGTCCTTAAGCACCTGTCCCTGGCCTGCAGCTTGTTTTGAATTCAGCCACTCTGTCAGTGCAGCACCAGCACTAATGCAACACACTTGGACTTGTCAGCACAGGGAGTTGTTATTCCTGAGTGGAGAGCAAACACAGATAAATAAACTGCTTCATTTCAGAATTAATCCAAAGGGGGATGGATCTCTGCAATGAATCCCCACTGGCACAGGTGGTTGCTGTTGTTCTGTTTGACCAGTCTGTTCACCTCAGAGTGCTGCTAAAACAATTTTGTTACAACACCCTCACTTTTTTTTCCTTTTAAAATATTTATGCAACATTTTCTTCTTGAAAAAACCACTATTTTTGCATTAAAGGATTTGAAATTGACCTGTTCCCCAGACATATGAGCAACAGGCTCGTGGTTTCTTCCCCAAGAACTTAATCCTGCAAGCACAGCTCAGATGGAGCAAGCCCTTAGTCACAGAGCAGTTTGTTTTGACAGTCCTAAATGATCCATACAAGTCACCCTTGCTGTACAAGAATTAAGTAATGTCTCCATGTCAACACTTTGTAGAGAGCACGCTGAAGTTAATTTGCACCCCAGGTCAGAGCCCAGATTCTTTCAGAGGAGTGACATTGAGCATGACTGGTTGGATTTGTGCAGCCCTTGGCAGCGGGGCTGGTGTGAGTGTCCCGCACAGGACCCGTGTGAGAGCAGAGCACAGAGCTGCTCACAGCCTTGGCCTTGGCTCATCACTCGTCCCAGAAATTGTCCAAATTCGTTTCACTGCTGTGCACATCAGCGAGGGAAGAGCTGTGAAATGGCCAGTGGTAATTGCCATCGCTTGTTTGTGATACTTTGTGTTTAAAAGATAAATAGAAGTCCCCCCAAACATCCTTGGTTTCAGTGTGCTGCCTGTGACAAAGGAGATCCACAGCTCTTCCTGCACTTCCCTGTTTTTGCTGTCAAAATATGAATCCAGAAACTTCATGTAATCACAACTCTGTGGAGAGAGGAAAAATCAATGACAAACATCACTGTGACCTTAATTTTCCTGTCATTTACCCATTTGAAATGATGCTTATAATTAGCATGCAATCAATTATTATCTTCAAGAGAAAAAATAATTGTGCAGAGTCAGATCTTTCTTTTTTCATGTGAATCATCCTTAATTGCCTGCACTCAAAAAAGGACAATTCAGTTTGTATGGAAATAGAGGAGATTTCCAAGGGAGAATAGTGTTAGCTATAAACAGTTCCTTCTTGATGGAACCATGATGGACCAATATCAACAGAGCCAATCCTAGCTGCTGGTTATTTCAGATTTATCTAGCAAACAGAAAAGACCTGGTAAGGGACCCATTAATACCCATCTTGTTATACTTAGCATAGAATTATTGATACAGAAAAAAATTAATTGTAATTGTGATTTTGCTCAGCCATTGTTCCTCTGTTCCCAGTAAAACTGGCATTTTCCCCTTTATTTTGTTATAGCAATAGCATGGCTGTTAACTGAAGTCTTTGTAACTCAGCCCAGTGATTTAGATGGGAACTTGCTGGTGAGATTAACCCCAAATTTTTTCTTACTGCATTTTCATCAGTACTTTCATGTGAAGAGTTTGATGCTGTGGGGATTGGCAACCCTGTTCCATGGGGATGGAACCCAAACTCACAGTTGTAAATATCTTGTGTAATATTTGCAGCCTTGCTGCTGCCAGCTGCTGACACACAAAGTGTGTGGGACTGGGATTTCCCAAGGCCCTCTGGTTCATGGCAGAGATGCTCATCAGGACCTTCATCCTTTCAGAAATTCTCTTTGGTGTTTTCCTTTGTATGTAAAAGTTGTCATGAGCATAAAATGATGCCACTGTGAGATGGGAGTAGATTAAAAAAAAAAAAAAACCAACAGGAAACGATGCTTGAGAAAAGGGAGTCAGGAACATCCCCTCTGCCATCTGTGAGGTGGGAGGGGTGACCCCAAAATCAGCAGGGCTGATGCTGCTGCTTGCTAGGACTGCAGGTGGGCTGTGGTGCTTTTCTTTTGTGGACATCCAAGAGCTACAATTCCTTGGGGAAAGGGAGGCTTTGTTATGAGAAGCAATCCCAGGGACTCACTTTTTCCAAAAGGTGCCTTGTACTTGCTCTAAGATTGTTGCGCTGTGTGGTGATGAATAACACTTGGAAGCAGATGTCAAAGGCATCAGTGCTCAGTGGAAATAGTACATTTTTTCCATTTTATGTCTAGTTTAGACTATATTAAGGAGGAGGGAAAAAATTTAAAAGCTGAAAACATGTTGAAACAAGTTATGGTTGTAACAGAACTGACGACAGCCAGGAAATTCCAAGTTAGGGTCCTCACTCCATCCTCTCTGGGCACTCAGAATAAAAGTTCAACATCCAAGCCCTTGGGTTAGAGTTGGTCACAACAGCCTCAGCCCTGTTATTTGCTATGATGTGTGTGCCTCTTTGGTGCTGGCTGTTTTCCTCTTTTCTTTTGATCTTTCACAAAAATGTCTGAGGTCCCTGTTCTGCACCATGTGCCTTCATCCCAGCTCAAAGCTGTTAGGTAACTAGGAACTTTGTAAACACTGCTTCTAAATGCTCTGCATCTCAGAAAGGTCACAGAAGGTTTGTTCTAGAGACAAGAATGAACACAAATATGAACTTCTATCACTGTTTATTAAAGCATGTGATATTCACATAAACATTGCAATATTTTCTTTGCATGTGTTAGTAATAAAAACATTCCGCATTACTAAAATATGAATATTTAAATCATGTCATGTTGTTTTTCTTGAAGGTAATATCAAATTTTGCTCAAATGTTGACAATAAAAACTGCTCTGAGTGGGTTTGCTTTGATGGCACAGAGCAGTTCCATGCAGACATGGGGAGGCCCAGGCCAGGTTACACTTTAATAAATGCAGTATGAGCATGCCAGCCTTGATGCCTCTGCCCTGTTTACCCTGCTCCTCTGATGTGGCTGGACTGTGCATTTCTGCCATTTGTTAGATTTGGGAAGGTGATATTATCTGGGGACTTGCAGATCATAAAGATTGTAGTCAGAAGTGAACTCCTGTGGTCACGTACAGCAGTTATGGATCACCAGGCTTAATCCCTGTTGAACAGGAAGAATCCTGATCTTACAGTTTCCACTGATTCATCACAGTCTGTCTTCACTTATTCCAATAGTTGGTAACCAGTGTGTCTAAATTTGCTCCTTAACTCCTACTCTGTGCTTGTGCCCACTGGACTTAAAAGCATTCTTGTCTCTAGACTGAAATGTTCCTCTTCTTGGATTTCTTCTATTTTTTTAGGTACCTAAAAAGTTAGCACAGAATCTTCTCCTTAATAAGTTAAACCAGTGTTTCTCCCAGGCTTCTTTACCCAGAACAAATTTAGTTTGTAATCCTGAACCAAACCAAATCGAGATCAAGGCAGACTTTGTTGATACCCGATGTTGGGGTGGTACCTGCACCAGTACCATACCCAGAGATGATGTAACCACACTTCCCATGTGGGATATTCCTTTGGGAGTCCTTGATTACTGGGTTATGCAGTGGGATCCCTGCAGGGGATCTGGAGGGGCTGTGAGCAGAGGGAAGTGGCTGCAGCAGGGCTGGGGCTGAGTCTGACCCAGGGTTTGGCTGCTCTGGGGCTGCTGCTGTTGCTCAGTTTCCCTCGTGCTGCAGGTCACAATCAGTGACCAATCTCCTCCTGCTTCCTCCTCCCAGCACGTTCTTTGCACCCATCTTTGGTCTGTGTTCATTGTTTGTTTCCTCCAGTTAACCATAGAATGTGTCTATGCATTCCCACAATTACTTTGGGATTCAGTAGGCAGGTACATTTCTGACTCCCCATTTAAATGCAGGCAAATGCCATTTAACCAATTTTAAATCCTCTTGATATCTACCATGTTGATTTTGTCTTTCTCCCTTCTCAATAAGCAGCTGATGTTCAGCCAAAGCAGTTTCCTGTAAACCTCTATTGATTTGGATTAATTAGGAATCCTCTTTGATCTGGATTGAAGCACATGCTGTTATCCCTACATTTTCTTGCCTGGGAAGTGAGGCTGACCAGGCTGTCTTTGCCAGACTGTCCAACCTACCCTTTTTGGAAAACTGGCACACCACCAGCTTTCTTTTAGTCCTCTGGAAATTCCACTGTCTTTCAAGAATTCCAAGTATTCCAAGACTTACGATGTCGTGCGATCCTGAATCCAAACTCCCCACCACATTTCCCTTCACAAAAATAACTATGAACTTTCTAAATTAAATTTATTTCTTTAAAGCATTTCCAAAGGTATAATGTTTTGTAGAATGTCTTTTATTGCAAAACCTAAATTTGAAGCTGAAAAGTTAGTTGGCTTTATCTTTAAAAACATGTTTTTTGAAAGATTCTCATTGTTCTACCCAAGCAATTCCAGTCTGTGGTATAAATAATTGTTTTAGTGTCTATTATGCTTAAGCACACTGTGTGAAGAAAGTGAAATTCCAGCTGGACATGTGTAGATAATTAATTTTGGGAGCAAGCTGTATCTCAAGTATACTGGGTTTGAATTTTCTGTTGGAAGTAAAATCATTATTTATCTACACACAAGGCACTAATGTGTACTTGCTGAAGGAATACCATCCAAAATACACTTCAGAACAGGTGAATTTTAAATAAACAGAGAAGCTGGACTCCCATGAGATGTTTAGGGCAGGGAAAGCTATAAATTATCAACACCAAAGTGCCTAAAGAGAAAGGAAGGCTTTAAAGGACATGTGTCAGAAGGGCTTTGGGATCACTTGGAGTTATTTGTTAGACTGAGAGCAGGATTTTGAGACTTCAGGGTTCTGAGGAGGAGATCCCAGCATGGAAAGGGCAGAGTCAGCAGTGAGGACATCCTGGTGGTGCAGTCTGGGGTCCCACTCATGGGAAAGGATGATCACAGCTCCTGTGGTTTTTGAAGGCACATCTAAAGCTCAAAAGTCTCTTGTCTGCAGCTGCTCCTCTTCTCTTGCCCTCTTGATGTGAGTGGGAAACCTTTTAGCACTTGAGCAGGTCCTTCAAAGGTCTTTGAGGAGCAGAAGCTGCAAACAGGACCTGGGCCATCACTTGTCTGAGCAAGCTGAAGGATCCTTGTGAATTTTAGCCACACAACTGTATTCTCCTGATATAACTGTGTTCTCCTTTGATAAAACTATTTGTTCTCAGAAAACCCTAACAATGGAGCAGAGGCCAGATGTTTATTCCTAGTAGCACTAGTTCGTGCTACAAGCTTCTAGTTTCCCTCAAGGCTTGATGCCTTCAGTGGTTTGGTTTCTCTAAAATGCCACTGGAAATTGTCACACATGAAATGAATGTCAGTTATTGTCTATTTAAAACTGAAAGTGCCTCAGTGGTGTGTGTACATGGCTTACAAGTTTAAAGTATTTTAAACCCTGTAACCTATTAAATACAGAACAGTTTTGTAGCATGAGAACCACTCTGTGTTTTACAGCTGAGGGAAACTGATGAATAAAAAACACCAGTGGCAGAGCTGGTGGGAAAACTCTCAAGTGTTGAACACCAGGGCACCTTCAAGGACCCTGATTTTTTAACCTCAGCTCATATGGCTTCTATTATTTATTGCATTTCACTTTTTTTAATATTAAAAGATGTTATCCTTGGTGAACTTCTGTTCAGCAAATGTGCTTTCTGCCTTTAATCTGTTACATGCAACCCAGAGCTCCCAAGGTTACTGCCAAGTCACAAACCCCTATGAAAATGGGCAAAACAACCAAAATGAACCAAAAGGAGATCCAAGATGAGTTTCCCTCACCCCAGCTTTGTTGTCAGGGAACATAAGGACTGATGTGACCTCAATGGCCTAAATGGAATATTTGGAAGTGCTGCCTTTTGGGAGCACAGCAAATCTCCAGCCTCCCTGCCAGCTCATGCTGCTGGCTACGTGTGGCATTTGTGGGTGAGAATGAGTTTTTGATGCTACCTTTTATTAAACTGGAAACAAAAATCAGCTCCAGTCTCATGCAAGCTGCTTCCATCCAAGTATCTGAGCAGGCAGTGCAATGGGATATTTGGGGCTGGGTGATGAGGGACACTGTTTTGTGATGTCCATCCAAAGGCTGTGATATCTGCTCCTGGTTGGGAATTCAGCCCTGATTCATTAGGCAGCCACAGGAGGCTGCAAAACATCACTTGGCCCTGGAAGTGCTCATGGTGCTTTTTAAGGTTAGGGGTTTCTGTCCCTTTTCTTTCCCACGCAGTTTCTGACACATTTCTAAAACTTGATAAACTAAAAATAGTAATAACAGTCCAGATGAAAATTCATGATCTTAACTGAGATCTGGTTTAGGTTTTAGGCTTTGTTAAAAATCTGCAAATCAAAACCTGCATATTTGTGGGTTTGCAGTGACCTCACAGTGAATTCCTGGCAGCCAGGGCAGCACCCAGAGCCCTGTGACCCTTCTGCAGGGCCACTGCCACCCTTCCCCAGCCCTCCACACCCCACACCATTAAACCTTGGGAAAATTTGGTACTTACAGGTCTGGCACAGGAGTTGAGGATTTCAGCTACTCCTCTGTATGTTTGGGTCTTCAGTTTTGATTGGAAATCTTTATTCTACCAATATGCTGCTCACACAGCAGGATACCAAGTGTTCTCACTTCTGAAAGTCTTTGTAGCTGGAGTATGAATTTACTGTCTCTGAAAACAGAGTTGATCTTAAATTAGGATGCTTTCAGCTTTGCCAACCTGAAGCTCATCAAGTAATTAACGCACAGAGTTAGTGAGTCTTTGTTGTCATTATCTGTAGATGGTTCCCAAAATGACTTTGCTCCCTACTAGAGCAATAATCTTGCCTTGTACTTCTGTGAACATCTGCAGTCCCACAGGAAAAGATTCTGCACAATTACACCGATGCCTTTTTCCAGGAAATATCTGCAAATTGTGTCAGTCAATCAATAAACAAAACTCCCTCTTGTTTTTATCTTTGGTTCTTGTAAATGCTACAGTCAGAGCACTGCCTCTATTGGAAACTTCTTTTCCAAGTGCTGTAAGAGTTTGGGAAATGTGTCAAACATCCCGAGCAGCTGCTGAGCAGAGCCCTCGATCCCTGTGTGCTTTGGCACCGGGGGGATGCACAGGAGCAGCGAGTGACTGGAGGAGCAGCCTTTGAAGTCTGCCTGGTGATGTTATATTATTCTTGGCTCTCTGCACTCTGGAAAATCCACTGCAGCGAGTTCTCAGTGCTGCTGCAGCACACAGCTTCTCTGGAGCCTGGGGAAGGGTGGTTTCAGCATTGCACTTCCCTATGAAACACCTCGGGCCTTTTGCTGCTGAGATTCCCATTAGGAATGGAATAAAATAACATTTTCAGTTCCCGTTAGGAATTGAATAAAATTCCCAAAGGAATTCCCATTTTTCCTTTTGTGATTGGAGCAGTTTCCCAGTTTGTTTCTTGGGATGTTTCATGCTCTCACCACAATGCTGATGAGTCCTCTCCTCTGCATTTCCAGTAGGGTTTTATGACTAAATCACAGCTGAATTTTCTGCTTTGTAATTGGTTTCTCCTACACCTCACACTTGAAAGATAGAATTACTTCACCTTCTATGCATCTTCCACCTACAGCTGAAAAACCTCTTTACAACCTGTAATGTGCTCAAGCTCAAAAGACAAAACCACAGTTCTGGGGCACTTAATAATTGGAACATGGGATGTTTTCATGGTTATCTGAGTGGTGGCCTCTGAGAGATGGATGGGAGTCAGTGAGCTCTGGGTGAGGAGGGTGCTGTGCTACAATAACTCCTTGTGAGGCAAGAGCCACCTGTGCTTTGGGGCAGGAGTGTGTGTAGGGCACTGCCACTCCGAGTGGCCAAGTGACAACTGGGCTAAGCTGTTGGCTCAAACTCACCCCAGTGCTCTCCCTTTAGCCAAGAGAAAAATAAGAATAGGGAAGATTCAGGGAAGGGGCAGTGGCAGGAGATAGGGGACATGAGATGATTTAAGACACAGGAAAATGCTTTTTCCTCAAGGCAGAATTGAAAACCCATAGGGCTGTTCAGGAGAGTCTGAGCCTCCCTCCAGCTGCATCCCAGGGAGTCATCCCCCTCTGGTACAAATAGTGGAGTTTGTGCTCTTAACTAGAAAAGCATGTTGGGTCCAAAGTGCCAAATTCTGCTTGCCAAATATTGCTACAGATCTAGAGCTTTTTTTCTTCTTCTGTTTCGAATTTTTTGGTTGCTACTTCACGGCTTGGTCATGTTTTCCTACATGCACCCTGGCATTCCCATTTCTGTCCTTCTTATTATTATTGTTTGTTATTATTAGTGGTGCTGTTGTTATTTCAGTGAATGCCTCACAGCTGCATTTTCCTCATCTTTAAATTGCAGTACAACATGTTTAAACCCATTACATTTTCTCCCCTCCTGCTTAAATGAAGTATTTCCTCCAGAGCTTTCTTTATAGCTCCATGTCTGAAAACACCCCCTGGCTCAAACCCCAAAGCAAGCTGTAGGTACACAGTTCATCTCAAACTGACCTTTGGTTGTACTTCAAGACAAGTAGAAACAATAAATGACAAAGGAATTCTCATGGACTTGTAAACCATGGTGAGCCATGGTGTGGGCACAATGCATGGATTCATTCAGAATTTGTAGCAGAACACAAAAATATTTTTTTATTTTGCAGAGAGTCAAACTTTTTAAAGAGCTTCACAACCTGACTGCTTAACCATGTCAAGTATTCTTGCAAATGAGTCCCATGTCATGTGAGCAAAGGGTGTTGGTTGAAGCAGGCTCTGAAATACTACTGATCCACATTGCTGCTTTTCTCTCTCTTATTTTGGATACTTTTGTCTTGTTGTGCATATTAAAGGGATGTGAAGGGTTTTTTCTGGATTACTGTCAATTAAAAATAAATATTATTATTGATAAGATGCACTAAGATTGGAAAAGAGCTCAGCTGTCCTCAGTGTGGGCATTAATCATTGTCAGAGGGGGTTCAGCACCTGCTGCTTTGATTTGTGATCTTCCAGTGGCAGCAGTTGCTGCATTTCTGCCTTTGTGCAGCTCAGGGGAGCTGGCTCAGATGGGGATAAAGATCTGGGACTGGCACATCAGGCACATGTAGCTCATAGGTGAGGAGAAAAGGAAGGAAAATAGAAACGATAGCAGGAATGGATGTAAGAGAAGTTAAAAGCTTCTCCTTGAGTTTGTAAGTAAAGTATTCCTGTAGTTCACCAAAATCAAATTAATCATTTTCTTTTCCAGAAGCAGCAGTGCTCTTCTGAGCACTGAGAAAGGCTCCTTGGCCTTTAGGAAAAAGAGAATGTTTAAAAAAACAATAGGCTAATGCCAGGAAGGTGCCAATGGCTGCAGACAGGTCTGAGCATCCCAGAGCTGCCATTAGGGACAGTGGGAGCTGTTGGGGCACTAATTTAATGTACTCATGCATTGCCTCCAGTCACATGTGGCTGGATTTATTCCCTCTTTTTTAGTCATCAGAGTTCTGGGATCTCAAGTACTGAGATTTCACAGAAACGAGAAAAAAAACTCAGTATAGATGCTCACAGAAAATAATTTATTGCCACACTCCTCAAATGGTTTTATTAGCCTCTGATTTGTTACTTGAAAGACAAACAGGAGTTTAAATATAGATATGAATTCATGTAACAGAAAAGATGCTTCCCCTTCTGCTCATTAATTTGAGAATTCTCTTCTGTCACTGCCTGTTTTCCTTCTTGACACAGAAGTCACCCTGTTGGCCTGCAGGAGATGCTGAGCCATGAGCAGAGGGCACATTTTACTGTCTTAGACAACAGAAAATCAATGAGGCAGCAGCACTTCAGTGAGGAAACAGGAGTGTGAGTGTGTCACAAGCATTGACAGGACTGCTCTGCTCTGCAGATCTGCTCTGGCCCCTCCTGCACTAATGCTTTGCTGCTTTCACAGCAAGAGCTGATGGCCAGGTGTCCCCAGGAGCTCCTCTGGCCTCCCAGCACAGCCAGGTCACCCCTGTGGTGTGACAGTGCTCACAGGGGTGTGAGGATGAGAGAAGAGATGAGGATCTGGCTCCATGTTTCAGAAGGCTTGATTTGTTATTTTATGATATATATTATATTAAAACTATACTAAAAGAATAGATGAAAGGATTTCATCAGAAGGCTGGCTAAGAATAGAAAAAGAATGATAACAAAGGTTTGTGTCTGGGACAGAGTCTGAGCCAGATGACTGTGACTGGCCATTAATTAGAAACAACCACATGGACCAATCCCAGATGCACCTGTTGCATTCCACAGCAGCAGATAATCATTATTTACATTTTGTCCCTGAGGCCTCTCAGCTTCTCAGGAGGAAAAATCCTAAGGAAAGGATTTTTCAGAAAATACCCTGGCTACACTGTGGGTGTTGTTTGGTGTCAGAGACGCCCTCCTTCCATCCTGCTCTCATCTGGCAGCACTCCCACTCCTCTTGCAGACCAGAGCATCGTGCTCCTGGGAAATGCAGCATCTCCTCAGAGCCTGGGGTTATTTCTGAAGGATCTCTGCAGCTGCTGAAGGCACCAGAGGTGCAGAGCAGCCTTTAATTGCCCGTGCAGCAGCACCTCCCCAAGCACGTGCTCCAGACAGCCAAAGCCCCAGAAATTTGATGCTCCATGTGAAGAACACAATGTTCACCTGGTGCTGGCTGCCAAGACTTGAAGGATGATTTTTGAGACCAGGGCAGCCTATAAACTCACACATTAGGCTGAGTCACTGTTCTGGCAGGATAGGTCTAATTTCTCTTTATATAAACTTATCTCCAAAGTACTTTATCATCCAGCAACTGCTCCAACACAACAGCCTCTGAATGGCTGAGCATTGCAGAAGCAATTATTTACATCAGGTGGGGAAAATAACTCTGTGGTAGGTCTTCCAAAGAAATGAAGCAAACCTAGATATTTTATTTTTGTGCTTTGTTTTAGTACTCAACTCCCCTTTGGATGATTCAGATCTCTCAGTTTTCCACGCCAATTTGTCTTATCCTTCCCAAGAGCATTGGGTCAGTCCATGCAGCTTTTCAGAAAGGCTCCATCTCTTCCACAAACATAAACACACTGACACCACTCAGAGATGGCCCCTGGTAAACAAGAATGGTAATTGCTGGTAATTATAGGCCACGAGGAGGAGGGAGGCACTTAAAAGAAGCTGCAGACTTTGGAAGACAACAATTTGTAGCTGGATTAAGCTGGAATAAACCCAGGTCCCAGGAGTGAAGAAACAGCATTTCTAAGCCTAAAGCAACACTTGACTGCCAGTGAGCTTGGAGTGTGCAGTGCCCAGTTGTAGTTCCAGGTCTCTGGAAGCATTTAACAACCAAACATTAAGGGGACAGGAGCTTAACCCTTACAAGGGTGGAGGCCTGAGTTGTTTAGGGTTTTCTACCTGTATGTACGAGTCTAGGAGAGTGTTGAATAATTTTTTAACTTAAACATTAAAAAATTATTTTTCTGTTAGTATCTCACGAGCATCACTTGTTTAAACAACCACTTCAACAGTTAAAAGAATTAAGCTGAAATTCTTGGATTTCACTGGAAGGGCATCCTGTCCCTATCCATCAAGGTCTTGTTGCCAACAGTTTTGCCAGAGATTTTGTTCTGAAGAGTGATGGATGGGCAAATGTTTGTAAAAGTGTTTATTGGAGAGATTTTGTTCTGAAGAGTGATGGATGGGTAAATGTTTGTTAAAGTGTTTATTGGAGACTTTTTTAACTCCAAGAGCACATTGGCCAGGATGCTTATCTTGACAGACATTGAGAGCAGCCATGCAGGACAGGTATTGTGATTTTGGGCTGTGAATGCTTTGCAGAACTTTTCTCTCCTGGAGTGTTGGTATTTCCAGACCTGAGGGGATTGTCAGAGGTCAGAGTTTCAAGGAAATTAATCCCTGTTTTGGACTGTCCCAGAGTCTTTATGTCAAACAGCACAGACAGTTTGTAGCACATGGTTTGTGCACTTGGGTAGTTTTTCCTTTTCCCCCTTTTCTGGCTATGAGTGCAGAGAGCAGATGCAAAGCTGAGGTTTTACAGAAAAGTGCTCACAGGAAAAAAATTGTCCTCACAAAACCTGGGCAAACTTTAAAGGGGGCTGGAAAATGATTGGCTTCATCAGCATAACTCAGGACTGTTAGATAAATATACACAGCAGAAGCGTAGTTGAAAATTATTTTTCTCTGCAGATCCCTGTGTAGAACTCCCTTGCAGGAGCTGATGCCATCAGGGATTCTGGAAGGAAAATACTCTGTTCAAGGCTGGGTTTTAGCAGAATGCTTCAGAGGTGAACTGCAGGACAAGGGCATGTGAAGGGGAAGATGGTGTGGGGTCCATCAGGATCTTTTTTAGGTGCCTTCGATGCTACAGAAAGTACTCATGGAGCTCCTCAGGTTCTAGTTGTAACCTCCTAGAGCATTCTTTAGGGCATGCAGACAGATTAAAGACTTGGCAGTCTTTATATAATAATCATTTGTCTATATGGAGTATTCAGTGTCTTTTTAAATATTCACTTTCTAAGAAAACAAATGGAGCAAAGAGGAAAATGGAGCAGAAGAAATAATTTCAGGCTTAACGTATTTGGGGTTGTTTTTCAGTTGTTGCAATTACATTTTCTGAAGTTTTCCTTTCAGAATGCCAAGCAGATTAGTCCAGCTAGCTGCTTTCCCAGCCTAGCAGCCTCTTGCAGGGTTAAAGTAAAAAAGCAACAATTGCAAGATCTTTTAATTTCTGGGCCTCGCTGAACGTGCTGCCTGTTAACCCCTGAGGACTGCTGAAACATTTGTGCTCTGCAGGCTCATGGCCAAGCCTAGCATGCCACAGATGAAGTAATGCCATACCTGTCCATCTGTTTGGCCTATTGCTTTACAATATTTGGAATAAAAATTGAATTTCATCTCATTTTCTCTGACATTGTTTAGAAATAGACCATTCTGACGTGTCAGAATGAAATGCAAATCACCCCTTTAGCAAACCAAAGTGTGATTTCTGACTGATATTTTGCAAGCCCTGACTGTTATGATTGCTACCCAGTTGTATATTCTCCCCTTCCTCCAGCAGAAAATGTAATGGAAAACGTAACCCTGACAATTACATACAGATGGCACCATCCCATGATTTCAGCTCTGTGTGGTGGCTTAGATTTCTGTGCTACAACTGGTGTAAATTAAATTGTAGTCATCCCCTGCACATGGATTATATTGTATCTGCAGCAGCAGTGAGAGCAGCACATCTGCTGGGTGAGAGGCCGTGCTGGCAATATTCAATTTATTTGCTTGGGACACATTGCAAGTGCCAGTGAGGGCCCAGGGATCCAGCTGAATTTGCTGGAGAAATGTCTGGGATCACCCCAGCCTGGATTTATCATCTCTGTGTGGTGACAGAGCAGGCTGGGCTGTCATTTTTGCTTCATCTTCTCCCATGCTGGGAGCAGCAGCCTTTTCCAGCTGGGGCTGTGGGATCTGTTGTGGGATTGTTCTGGGGGAGAGAGGTTGGGTTTGTCAAAGCAGAGGAGGGCAGGGAGGGAAACAAAGAGTCTGCACCCTGCCCACCCTTGAAAATCAGTTTTCTCTCTTTTTCTGTCTCACAAATGTAATCAGAGTAAGGAGGCCGTGGTGTCCCTGAGCCACAGGGTCCAGCTCAGCCCCAGTGACAGCCACATGGCCAACCCTGCTGTCACTTGTCCAGTTCTGCAGCCTCAGCAGACTTGGTCATCAGCTGAACTGGGGGAGAAATCTTTAGAGGCAAGATGAAATATTTGGGGCTTGTCAGAAGAGCCAAAACATCAGCACTAGAGCTTTATCCATTGGTATTCCCAGGGCTCTTCTGCAGGGATTCAGCTAATTAAAATGACTTTTAGATACATTTTCCTTTACTGCTTCAGGTGGTTATAAGAACCTTCATTTCATGTCCCCAGCTATTCTAATGTGTAAACCAGATGCTCTGTTCCACTCCAAAGTGGCAGCATTTCAACAGTGGATCAAATGATCCTCCTGCAGAAGATCTGTTACTGGCTTGTGCCTTCGAAGATTGTGGCAAGAATTTTAATGAAAAGTCTAAGAATAACATGAAATTTTAAGATTATAAGTCTTTGTGCAGTATGAAGTGCTGGTTTTATTTGATTTTACCTTCTTTCCATTCCATGGGTATGCGTGTGTTTATGTGTGTATATATATCTCAATAAATTAAATTAGGAGCTCTTTCTAAAGACCATGATTCATGCATGGGAAAAGGGACAATACCAAGCATGTGAGTTGTTACTGTAAGATTATGAGCCCAGTCTTATTCCCAGGGAAATTGGTTTAAAGCAAGGCCTACATCCTTAATGTTTTCTACAGAAAAGCCTGAGACAGTAACCTTAGGAGAATGAAATGTGAAACCCCCGGGGCAATTTAAGCAGGGCCACAGTTGAAAAGCAGCAAGAACAGGTTCCCTTTGTACTTGTCTGAGCTGCACTTGGCATCCCTTGGGGCAAATTGGGAGAATTTCAGCCTTCAGTGTCTACACAATCCCTCATTTTTCAGGAGGGAGGCTGTTACAGAGGAATGCTCTCTGTTCTTGGGAGCCTGCACTGGAAGGTGATCACTGATTAAAGCAGAGGCTTTTGATTAAATGATGAGGCTACTTTAGTGATTAAACACACACAAAAAGGTATTTTGGAGGGAGCCTTCTGCAGAGCTTGGGTAGGAGCTGAAGTAGAAGGCTCAGTGGTGGTTTTGGTGGTTGGGAAGGTGCACGGCTTGGAAGGGGAAATTACAGTTTCAGGATGATGCCAGTATTCATCTGTAAGTGGATCCCTGTTTATTTTTGTTTCCTGAGATGCTGTCACAGGCCTGTATTGTATTTACCTTCCTGACTGCAGACACACTGCTGTGTCACTCATCACAGATAAAAGGCTCCAGTGTCCTCAGGTAATTACAGAAGTTTTATTAGCTGTGATGAAACAATGATAAAAGGTATCAGGCCTTTGATTCCATCTTTTGGAAGGGAGCCTATTTTTCCGTCCACATTTTCCTTTTATTGCAGCAATTTTTAAAGGACTGGTAATTTCTTAGGAGTCAAACTACCCATTTTCACGAAGCTTTTACCCACATTGTCAAGGCATTGACTCCTGTAATCACCATAATTAGCATTGCACACAGAGCCACTGTTGCAGAATGATTCATTAGTGGGGCTGCACTGAAATCTCCTACCCAGGACTCTCAGAGAACCGCAGAGGTTTTGTTCACCAGGACAGGAACTCTGGTTTATGTGTAGCTCTGCTCTGGTTTGTGTGTGCAATCCCAGCTCTGTGGAACTCCTATAAAATCGTGGAAAAAGGCTGTTCTGCTGACATTTGTTTCTATGTATTTTGCTGAGTTGCTATGCTTGCATTTTTTAGTGTTTACATGCTGCAGGGATGTAAAAAGCACAATGTTATGGGGGAAAGGGCAGGGCTTGCTTCAAATTATCATTGAAAGAAAGAAAAAAATGCAGAGAAATGTCAGGAGATCTTGATGAACATGTTTCTGCGGGAACTGGAAAAGAGACCAAGCCACAAAATTGAGAACCAGATCCAGATTCCATATCCTTCAGCCTCACCCCTGAGGGGATGAGAAATTCAGAGCTGAAATACCACAAGCTTGGATGAAGTTTCTTGACTTCAACCCCTCTCTCCACAGCCTGGTTCCACTGATAACCTCCTCAGAAATGTCAGTGGAGCACCTCCTCTCTCTGATTGTTGTATCTGAGCAGAACAAGAGGGTTTGCAATCAGATTAGGCATAAATGTGATTTCTTCCTCTTTTTTTCCATCACATGAATGCATTGTTTGAAACAAGCACTTAGGCTAAGTATTACTGAGTTGCCTACAAAAACATTGTGAGATGTTTTCTGCTTTTAAATTCAAACTAAAAAAATCATTGAACTTGTTTACACTCTGGCCCCTTAACCGATAAAACATAAATTAGTGGTTGTAAAAGATGGGCAAACATGTCAGCTTTTGGACTGAAACTTAGAGGGTTTTTAAATCTGAAAAATGAATTTGATTCCAAGCCAAACCAACCCACAAGCCAATACCAGAAGCTGCATTTAACAAAATAATCCAGCCTTTTCTCCCAACTATTTAGATAAATGAATATTTATGTCAGAAATTTGTGATACTGCTTTTTTATTTCTAAATATCTCGATGACATTAAGTGAGAACTAGCTGTAACATGTCTTTGGGTACCACAGAATTTCCCCTTCCTGCATAGCAACATTTAAGATGAAGCAAAAAAGAAAATCTTCCTGTGAATTTTAAGATTCACGTAATGTTGTTCTAATAATTAAATGAAAGTGGGGTTTGGTGTCTTGGGTTGGCAGAAAGAGATCAGAGGCTGTGCTGATGCCAGAGGTTCATGACCCAGCCCCAGGTACCTGCTGGGATCCCCCAGGTGTGATCAAAGCACAGAGTTTGATGCATTTTGTCCTTCAGTGTTGAACAGAAAATGGTCTGTCCCTGAGCCTTTGCTGTTCTGCTGCCTTACCCCAGCTAAGACTTTCAGGAGCTTTAGTAATTTAATTTATTATGTAAAACTCTTCCAATTATCTTCACAGGTAGAATGTTCTCCTTCCCATTTTCTCTCTTCTGACTGAGTTCCTCTGATAAAATAGAAATGAAACTGTACAATGGAGGGAAGGAGGAAGCACATTTCTTACTAAGGGTAGCCAAGACATAAAAGATGAGATAAAGAGAGTCAGGTACAAGAATACATCACATCAGCCTGATCCTGGCTGTCTGCCTGGTGCCTTTTATCTCTATCACAGTGGTACCTGCTTGTCAGAGGTTCTGTATCATTGGTCTGCTGCCAGATCAGCTATGACAAAAGGGAGTTTACTTTCTGTAAAGAGAAAATAACAGCTGAACAGGCAAAATTACATATTTTTTGGGGGAAATTATAGAATTATAATTATAGAATTATTATAGAATATTTTAATCAGAATTACATGTGGCACCAGTTCAGCTGGTTCAGCCATACCTGCTCATTAGAACTGGCCATACCTGGGCAGGAGAATTGGCTTTCAATAACAATCATGTCTTTACAACCAATCCTAGTTCAATACCTTGACTTAGGTCAATTAGTTTATTGATTAGGACTAGGAATATTATAACCTTTGAGCAGAAGTCTCTTTTCTTGCACTGTTTTACTGTGTCCACATGTTGCAATTCATTTAAAAACACGTCTAGTAGATAAGGATGATATTTAGGTACATTTAATCTGATCTGAGTTGTGCAGAACTACCTTGTCCTCACCTGTGGATGTCAAAAGCAGGAGCACAAAGCTGTCATTGCACCAGAGCAGCAGCAACTGAGCTCTGAACCGTGTGAGGATGAAAATTACCTTCAGCCTCTCTCCATAGATTCTGTCTCTTGACAGGACTTGCACCAGTATTGTCCTCCTAATGTCCAAAACGTTGCCCTAGTAATGACAATTACCTGAGTTGTAAGGGGTTTTTTGGTTTTTAGGGCTGTCTGTCGGGGTTTGTGCTCTGTTCTGCCCAGGAAGGGGCTGTGGGAGCCCGGGGGAGCGGGCAGGAGGAGGAGGAGGAGGAGGAGGAAGGCGCTGGAGGAGGTCAGGAGGAGCCGGGGTTGCCCCTCCCAGCCCAGCCAAGAGCCAGGGCCGGTTGGTGGGGCACAGGAAGGGAACGGGCTGAAGGTGTTTGGAGACTTAAATCATCACAGCTGCCTTTTTCCACCCGGTTTTGTTCTGCCTCCTCTGAATTCCGACACCTACACAGTGCTCTGTCTTTTCAAAACAATGTTGGAGTTCCTGACATTGAACTCTGCAAACAAGTGTGTTCTCAATTAAGGGAAGAACTTCTCCTGCCCCCCCTGCTCCATCCCAGCCTTGGCTCAGATGTGCTGGCCTCCAGAGGAATCACACCAGCACATTTTTCACAAGGTTTCCCCCTCCCAAAATCCCATCGAATGGCTGTTTCTTATAAACCAATGGAGATAATTTCATGGCTTTTCCCTTTCATGGCCACCCACCTCCTTTTCCCAGCTAGCTTTGATATAAAAAGACAAATCCTTTCCCATTCACATCAAAAGCAGGAGGGTCGCCCTGTGTCACCCACCCTGGGATTTTGACTCAAGCTTTTGGAAAAAAATTAATGGAAAGAGCAACTTGGTTTTAACTCCACCACAGTGTGTGTCACCGAGAGTTTTCAGGGTCATTGACAGATCAGTTTCATAGACCAAACAGATAAATAGGCACAAGTTATTCTTTATTATTATTGTTCATAATTTGTTCATGCCATAAGTGTGCTGAGAGCACTGCAGGGATACCAGCCCTTCCTCAGGGAAGGCAGGGTCTAAGTTGGACATATGTTTTGTATATTTTCAGTGTGTATTCAGGCACCTCCAGCACTGGATAGGCACTTTTAAAAACAAATTTGAAGTAATAACAATAACATGCTGAGTGATAACAACAGGCATGAGGGTGAGAGGAGGACGAGGGTTACAAAAATAAAGATCATGTGAATTGTTTGCTTTATGTCACACATGAGGCTTGGGATCTCTCTGTTTTTCTTTTTCTTTGAATGCTTTTGTCATTCCTTTCTCTTTGGCAAGAGAAGCTGACAGACTTCAGAGGCAGAGGAATTGCTGCTGGAGTGAAGGAGCAACGAGGCAGAGGAAAGGGGCTGCTCCTGCTGATACCTGAGAAACCTCTGGCCTTGCTGCAGGCTGAGGGCTGACATGGAAAAGGGGAAAAAAAGTCTGAACACAATTTCTACCATCTCTGGTGTATGAGGTGTCCCTAGTACGAGGCTTAACACTGATTTTTTTAAGGGTTACAACTAGAAATACCTTTCTTCTTTCTTATTCCAGCAGCCTCTAACAACAGTGAAAGTTTGTGAAAGCAAGAGAAAAACGGAGTGAAGTTCCCAGGACTCAGCACTGATGGTTCAGTGCTCATTCTCAGCACATTTACCTGGTTCTGCACATACCTGGCTCCTTTCCCTGAACCTGCTCTGTGCTTGGAGCAATCCCTGCATATGGTGGATGTTTCTAAGACACCTTTAGCCCCAGACAGCTGCTGGACACTCTGCTTTTCTGAATGGTTTAAGCTTTCTCAGATCCATCCTTGAGCATCCTTCCTGGTGCACAATACCAGGACCTCTGGGTAAAGCCCTTGTTGTTGCTGTTTGATCCTGTGGGGTCTCTGAAGAGCTGTTTACACACTGGAGCATCTCCTGAGGAGCACAGGCAAGTCCCAGCTCCACACCACCCTCCCTGCCCCGGGCAGAGGGGACAGCCCAGCCCCAGCACAGATCTGTGTTTGCATCTGCCCTGGATCCTGGGCCAGCCCTTGGACAGAACCAGGAGTTACTTGGACTCTTGGTGGGGGTCACTGCTTTTATTTTGTCTCAAAAAGTGGGGTGTAAATTTACTGCTTTCTTTGACAAGGTTGTCATTACACAAATGCCTTTTTGCCTGTGCCTTACATCCTGCAAATCCCTTCTATTTCAGCACATTCCCACTGCTGCACTCCCAGTGCCAAGGTCTGTGCCTGCCAGGAGATGTGGGCTATTTGTGCTTTTGTTTCCAGTTAAGTCAATTTTTTTTTTCCTCATCAGCACTTGAGAAATGCTGTGGCCTGTAGAGATAGAACACATTTCTGCATTTTCTCCATTGTGTGAAGGAGTTAGCTGGTAATAAAGCCAATTCCTTTATCAGATGCTGTTTGCAAAAATATTTGTAACACATGCTGGAACTAATTTTTTTATCAGCTATTTGCTTCATGTGGGGATTACAATGGGCTGTGCTTCATCTGATAACTTTTGCAGCTTATTAGATGTGAATTTACTAGCTGTGAACAGTTGAATAATATAAAACTCACAGAAGAAACAAGCTGCACCATCACAAGTGTAATGATCTCTCTTAAATTAGCTCTGGCCGAAGTTCATATTTCACAATCTACTAAATAGCTTTCTTATGGATCATAAGATGAAGATACTCTGAGTGAGGCAACTGAGTTTGTAATGGCTTTGGTATAAGGTGAACACTTTCTAACAGATCATGACATTATCAAAGTGCTATTTGAAATTGACTCCATATGCTGCAGCAATGCTGTGCGATTTCACCCAGAATTTCATTTTCGAATGTTTTCCATTCAAGTTCACTGAGGGTAAATTGGAAACACTTGGGTATATCCCACTTATGGACCTGTTAAGTCCCACTTAATTTTAACATGTGGATGTGCAGAGAGAGAGGAAGGAGAGGGGAGCTGTAGGATGGGGTGAGCAGGAATGACTCTATCTGCTGATGGCTTTGGAAAATCTGAACAGCGTGGGTTGGGCAGGGGTTGCACAAGCACTGCTGTGAACCCCCCCTCACCAGGGCACGACTTGTGTGAAGGATGGGATTTTGCTCTGGAGGGGGTGAGAGTCAGCCTTTGGCTCTGCCTGCTGCAGCTGGGGCAGGCACCAAGGTAGAGCTGCACTGGAGCTGTGCTGTGGCTGGCAGGCTCTGGGCTGGCTGCAAACTCTCCCTGCCAGAGCAGCATCTGCCCAGGGTGCTCTGAACCTGCCCTGCCACAGCAGCATCTGCCCAGGGTGCTCTGAACCTGCCCTGCCACGGCAGGATCTGCCCAGGCTGCTCTGAACCTGGCCTGGCAGAGCAGGATCTGCTCAGGGTGCTCTGAACCTGCCCTGGCAGAGCAGCATCTGCCCAGGGTGCTCTGAACCTGGCCTGGCAGAGCAGGATCTGCTCAGGGTGCTCTGAACCTGCCCTGCCACGGCAGGATCTGCCCAGGCTGCTCTGAACCTGCCCTGGCAGAGCAGCATCTGCCCAGGGTGCTCTGAACCTGCCCTGCCACAGCAGGATCTGCTCAGGGTGCTCTGAACCTGCCCTGCCACAGCAGGATCTGCTCAGGGTGCTCTGAACCTGCCCTGCCAGAGCAGGATCTGCCCAGGGTGCTCTGAACCTGGCTGGGCAGAGCAGGATCTGCCCAGGGTGCTCTGAACCTGGCTGGGCAGAGCAGGATCTGCTCAGGGTGCTCTGAACCTGGCCTGGCAGAGCAGGATCTGCCCAGGGTGCTCTGAACCTGGCCTGGCAGAGCAGGATCTGCTCAGGGTGCTCTGAACCTGGCCTGGCAGAGCAGGATCTGCCCAGGATGCTCTGGGAGCAGGGCTGGGAATTGCTCACTCTGCTTTGTCAGGCTCTGCAAGGCAAACGTGATGATCTCAGTATAATTTTTTTGGTGATTGTTGGGTAACAGATGCATCATTAGGTTTAAATTATTTCCTTTCTTTAGAAGAAACTGTATGAGGGACTTTATTTTGCAAAGAAGGATTGAAGTTTCTTATTTCACCAACGTGAGGAGCTGAGGAAGGGACCAGACTTCTTCAGTGGGCACTGGCTACAATGAGCTTTGTTACACTTGTAGGCTAATGGCATTCCTTATGTGAACATTCTGCATCTGCTGCCAGTAATGGGTATAAAAAATGGGATTTGGTAGCAGTGCTAAAGAGTCTTTTTAGCTATTTGTATAAGATATTATAAAGTACTTTAATTTGGATCCCAGGGGCTGGACTCGATGATCCTTCTGGGTCCCTTCCAACTCAGGATTCTATGGATCATGATAATTAATTCAATTTAACAGGTTATTTGGAATAATGCCTGAAGGGGAAAAGTGCAATTTTCTTACTGCTAGTTCAGTTCTGCATTTACATTTATCTGTGATATTTAATTATGGGCAGAAACACTGACTATTATTTGCATTAAGTATCTCGGTACCCGTCTGGTCCTATTAAATATATTCAATTTTTCTGGTGCTGATAGTTGTTTTTGTAGGTTAACCACATTCTCTAAACGTGTGGGTTTTTATCACACTATTTCTAGCAGGTTTTCAGTGCCAGACAGGACATCTTTTCCCTAAGGGGAAAATGCAGAAGAGAGCTAACTGGGAGATGGGATGCAACAGCATCACAGCTCCATCACATCACCCAGCAGAAACCACGGCAGGGGAGGTGATTGCACAGCTTATCCATGGCTGCAAGGGTATGGTTCTCATTTGGAAACTGCTATTCATCTAAAATCTCCAATTCTCCTGCCCTCAGCGTGAGTGTTTCTGAGTTTTGCAGCAGGGCCTGGAGTGGAGCCGCACACGTGCGCACCTTTCCATCTGGTGTTTTATGGATGGTTTGGAGGAGCTGTTACTAAGCAGCAGTTATATCAGGGCTCCATTTTATAAAGAGGAAGGGCTGTGTTACTCATTTTGTTTCCAAAAAATTCATTTGTTTTGCATTCCCAGAAGGTACTTTTATTCTCCCAGAAAGGTCAAGCAGAAACATTGATGTAAGTCCTGTTTATGGCAATTTTGTTAGATTTCCAGCAACTGCAATGGAACATATTTATAACAAGTGTGTTTCTCTCTAGGGTGATACCATTAGTCAAAATATGCTTTCTCATATTTCCTCTACATAAACACAAATATGTTTTAAGATTCAAACTCACTGGTCTTGAGGATTCCCACAGCCACATCTCATTAGAAGTTCAGAAGGCTGCACAAGCCATGGTTTCAATTTGGGATGAAAAAGTTTTGTTAGGAGAAAGAACTTCGACCAAACTAGAAGGATAAAAAACAGGATGATAGTCCATGTGTGGGCTGTGGTCCTGAACAACACAGCCAGCCTGAGAAGTCCAGTGCTTTAAACACACAAGTTGTGATTTGATGTGCTGAGGATCCAGGTCTGGGCTGGGATTTGTGCTGTTTCTATGTGAGCAGCATCTCACAAACTTCCACTCAGCGTGCTCAGGATCCAGCTGTCATCTGTGGTGCAGTGCAGTCACAGCCTCTGTTTTCTCCAGGTATCCCACAATATGTGGGGTCCTAGCAGAAAGTGTAAGGAAGCAAACTGTGCCCTGCTACAAATGTCAGGAGCAGACTTGACAAGTAAAATCGATGACTGGGAAGGAGATCAGGGGTTGAGAAGATCAGAAGTTGGGACTGATATAACCATGGGGATAAAATGAGCTCTGTATCTCCACTTCCATCTCATTTCTTCACTCACAGGTTTCTCTTTCAATAACCCTAGTGTTAATCTGGAAAGGGTCCAGAAAAAGAGGTAAAAATCAGTCTGAATCAAGCTGAAATGACATTTTAGATTGCAATGTAATAATGAACTGGCCACAAATTAATTATTGAAAGCAAAGCCTTCTGTGATGCCTTAGGAGGATGTGTCTGCAGTGTGTGACAGCTACATTCCTCCATGTACATCTCAGTCTGAACAGAGCTCGGTACAGACACAAAAACTGGTTTTATGGGAATTTTACAATTCTGGTACCTCGAACTCTACATTTAAATGCAAATCTCACTGATGTACGTGGAACAAAAGTGAATAAAACTGGAAAGTGCAAAACCTCTTTTTTCCCCTCTCCTCCTGCTCCAGTTGAAGAGCAGCTGTTTGAAATGCAGAGGCCCCCCTTCCTGGGGTCTACCAGCACATGCATTAACTATTTTTTGGCAGCAATATCTCCAGCTGATCTCCATGTCCTAGGACCTCAGTGAGTTGAAGCAGAATTTCAGGCCCAAGTTCCAAGGAACAGCATTAAGGGCGTTGTTATGTATCGCTGTGTTAAAAACACTAACTCCAATTCAGCAGGAAAAGAGCTGGCAGAGCCCTGCCTCCTCTGCTCTGCCAATATTTATGAGCACTCTGGGGGCTCATCGGCGCTGCGAGGGAAGAGCGAAGCGAGGGCTCAGATTATGTTCTGAATATTTGAGGCCAAAACTTGTTTTTTTTCACACAGCATTTCAAGAAAATGATTTTGTTTTTCCCACAGATTAGAATGGACAATTGACAATAAATTGCATTTTTCTCAGGGTCATCAGCCGTCCTTCCCAACACCCATCGCATCCCTTGCAGTCACAGCTTAGAGGGGTTGGAGCTCGTGTAAGGCAAGAGAAAAGGGACGTGGGCTGTCAAAGGTGGGTTTGACCAGCAGCAGCCACTGCACTATTATTATATCTTTTTGTACATTGAAGGCTGAAAGTGACAATGTCACATATTTGAAAGTGTCCTAGTTTTGTGTGAAATGGATTTATTGGAGATTCATAACAATGAGAACAAGACATTCATCGCTGATGGACTCAGTTGTATTGCAGTGAATAGAGTTTGCTGAAGCTAAGACAGACCCCATGGCAGCTCAGAAGAGAAATCATGTGCTAGGAATAAAGGACAATTTAAATTACACAATATTCACCAAATCTTCTTTAGTATCTCATTAATGGAATAAGAACAGGGGAAAAAGTGACGGAGAAACAGAGTTGAAGAATTAAATAACAGTTTGGGAATCACTTCCTGTGCAACCAACTTTCTGACAGGCAAAAATAAGTTTAGAAATAAAGCCATGTGGATAACGTGGTCTTTTCTTGTGATTGCTTTAGTTGCACCTCATTAGTTGTGGATTTCTCTACACCTCCAGCTTCTCTACCCCAAAATCTCTATCAGACAATGAAAGCAAAGGAAATGTATTGGAACTGAAGACAAAATAATAATGAATGAAATGGACGTTATCTCTAAAATGTAGTAAAATGAACAATTCATCCATTGGAATACTATGGACAGAGCAATGCAGAGTCTGCTGAGCACAGATGAGAAGACACTTTCTGAGATGATTCCCACTAGAAAATGTTTCCCTGTGTGCACCACAACCATGCTGGGCTCTGTCTGTCACTGCTGGGGCAGTTGAACATCGTGAAAAGAAAAACAGAGGGGAAGATTGTCATGACTGACAAGAGATTAAAGGATTAAACGATAATAACTTGGATAAATGACAATTAAGGATGAGAAAACTTTCTGAAAGTAATTGACCTTGAGCTCTGGAGAGTGAGTAGAACTGCTCAGGGTTTTTCATGGGGCTGCAGGTGGAAACTGAGAAAAAGAACTTGGTAAAACTGAGAGTAAACACTGAACTTTGGGGCAGTTTTGGTTAAGGTGGTACAAGCTCCATCACCAAGTCCTTTATATTTCAATGTTATAAATCTTTTTATGCTGTGAGGGATGATGTCTGCACATCTGATTACTGTCAGATGTGCAAACTAAATCTAAAATTGTTAATAGATATTAATTGTCTTCTGTGTGTCCTTGCTGCTCGGGTAGGGCAGCAGAGGAAAAAGGTCATGGAATTAGCAATTCATCAGCTGTAATTCGTTTCTCTTTAGGAATATATCTTACACATGTAGTAGTAGATTCTTGTGGGCTTTGCCATATGTTTTCTGAGTCAGGAGTTAATATATTATAAATGAAAGCACTAAGAAATTGTTCACAGGACCAGCTAAACTTTTGTGTATCTTGGATTCATAGCTTTAGACAGGCAAATATTTGAATAGATTTTTTTTCCAAAAAATCAACAATTGCAGTCTCCTAGCAACAGTTCCATAGTTGATTACAAATATCAGACTTCCCAGGGTATTGTGGAATTCATTCTAGCAATCCAATTTAATTAATTCTCTCTTGCAACTGATCACCAGACTGACACAGGTTCTGAAGTTTGGAAGAAACCTCAGATGTGAATGAGAGTGGAGCATCCTCCAGGAGATGGCCATGGATCTGTGAAAAAGGGAGCAAGAAAATCCATTGCCAGTAGTGATGGCATTGATTTTTAAAAGGTGCCTAAAGCCAAAGCTTATTTCTCTTTCATGCTAGTGGAGGAGCAGCAGGATGTTTGATTTCTGCAGCACTTATTGTAGAAAAGGAATGGACTCTGCTGCTCCAGGGGAGACTGTGCCTTGGGAAGTGCAAAACCTGAGAAATCAGCTGAGAATGTTCAGTTTGTGTTTTACTTTCAGAGGCTGACGAGCAGTGAACTGCTGGAGTCACACCAGCTCTGTCCCGTGGGGCATGGAGGGAGCTATCAGTGTGAAACCCTTTAGAGAAAAAAGAAAACTCCAGTAAGATAAGGCAAAATTACATAAATAGGAAAAGACAGTTGCTTTTTCCATATGAGTGGTTCTGTAGGCAAGAGAACCTGAGTCAAATGCTGAAAATGCCTCCCTTGGTTCATTAGGGATGGCTCCTCTTCACCCTGATTAGTCCAAATGAGGGAGTTCAGTGCCAGGGGCTCATCAGCAGGACCATGGGGGTGGATTTCTGTGTCCTGATCCTGTGCAGGCTCTTCCTCAGCTCTGGGCCTGAGCTTTCAGTCCCAGGGTGCAGGTTCTCCTCACTGAAATTCATTCATGTTTCATTATTTTGCAGAGGACAGCCCTGCAAGGACCACAAATGGGGTTTTCAAGTCTATCCCCTGAGTAGAAACTCAAAGCCACATTGTTCTCCCGATTTCCTTGAGATTTTTCCTCCTTCAGTGCCTGGGGGATAAAACCAGTAATTTGAAATTTGCATCCATATTATCTGCTGCCTTCCCCATCCATATGCACTGTCTCCAAGAGCCCAGGGCAAAGATGCCATTATGCTCAGTCACTGCCCAGCCAGGTGCAGTCAGGAGATCTAACAATGTTAATAAAAGGCTTGATGAAGAACAAAAAATAAACAAACCTGCTATTGTGCCTGTAAGAATTGCTGCTACCAGGAAATTAAAAAATTACACGTGGCATATGCTGCCTGGCTGCACTCAGCACTGCTGTTCAACTCTGAAATCATGGCCACCAGGTACACAGAAAACCAAGATTTGCAAAAAAAATTTATCAATTTACAAAACATGGTGAGGTTACAAAAATGTCTTTTTCCTCTCTGCATCTCTGAGACTGCATATTTATTTTTGTGGCTTAAAATACAACTCTGAGAAATCACATTACTGTGTACATCTCATTCTTGAAAGACGGCCTAGACTTAAATTTAAAAAAAAAGTTTTGCTGAAGCTTTACCACACTCAGAGGACTACAAGCTCCACATTGTGTTATTCTAAAAGATAAGGAAATAACGAATTGGCTGGGAGTGTGTTTATCTGCTTTCAAAAGTCAGTAATGTGAGGGGAAAAGGATATCAGAGAGTATTTGAAAAAGACACAGATTAAAAAAAACTAATTATAAAAGGCAGATATTTCAGAAACCAGACACTGGGTATCCTGCTGTAGTGCTCACAGACCTGGAAGGATGGGATCCATGGAGGAACTGAGACAAAAAGACCAGATTTTTGGAATATTTATTCCATCAGACACTGCTCCCACTTCTGTGGGACCAAAGTCAGGGTTTGCAGCCCTGCAGGGTTTGCAGGGCTCTGGGCTGGTGGAGCCCTGGGACTTGGGAAATGCTTCTGCTTTTTTTGGAGAGCTGCACTGATTGAAAGCACAGGAAAGGAGCATTTTCTCTTGTTGTGTTCCCCTCGTGGGGTTTTCTGTGCACAAACATTTCAGGGACAGAGGTGGTGCAGCCCAGAGGAGCAGCAGCACACACTCACCTGGGACTGGTGGGACTCAACAACCTTAAAAGTCTTTCCCAACCTGAAATCTGGGATTCCAAGACTGTTTTAACCACTGCAGCAACTCAGGGTTTGTCCCAGCATTCATCCCATCCCTTCCCTTGAGGGAGTCGAGTGGGACAAGGACACTTTTGGCTGAAAAAACATCACAGAGGAACCTCCCTGGGTGTAGTTTCTCTCCATATCTCTCCTTCTCTAAGAGCACTGTGTGAGAAAGGCCTTTTTTCTTCACAGAGTCAAAGGAAAAAGACCCCTCTGTCAGGTCAGTAGAGTCAGTCAGTGCCAGCTGCTGTGGTTATTCCAATGTCAAATTGCAAATGGCTGTGAGGAAAATTCAGGATTCACTTGGTCATCCCAGGAGAAGAGGAGGGATGAGTAAGACAGGTTGGCTGCAGGTCTGTAGAATGGTATTTGTGTTAATGTTTTGCCTTTAAAAGGTAAGAAAATATATATATATCTGCTGTCTTATTAAAGGATGTTATCTAGGGTGCAAAATAAAGAATGTAGAAAATAGGAAATATCAGGTTTATGGTGTTTCATGGCACTTTTTACCTATATCTACTTTATAAGTGCATTTGATCAGACATGAGTCCTTGTGGAGTCCATGAAGACAACAGCTGTGGGGAAATATTTCAGTCGATATTTGGGCAAGGCTTATAGACGTGACAAAACAAGATTATGGTTTTTCATCCCCAGATTTGTCTTTCTGAGACTCTGCTGCCCCTGAGGAGACCGAGCAGCTCTGGAGCTGGATGGAGCTGGATGTGGATTGGGATTGTGTGGACTCCAGCACCCTCTAATGGTGCCAGCACTCGCTCCCTGTGCGTCCCTAAATCCTCACAAATCCTTTCAAACTGTGGAATAATGAGAACAATTCTGCTGCAAATGGCCAATTTTTCACTCGGTGGCAATTAACAGTTTTGTGCTATTTTAAATAGCTTTAATTGCAATCTGTGCTGTCAGACCCTGTTGCACACTCCATATATCCTGCCTGTATTTCCACGTTAAATTAGGATAAAATGTTCCAGTGGGGGATGGGACAAATGAGGAATCAGAGTGAGCAGATGCAGGTGATGACTAAGAGCAAACAACACCCCGTGTGCAGTTTGGCAGGGCTGGCACTGCTGGGTAGGATAAAAAAATCTGAGAAACCTGAAGGGGAAAAGTCAATCCACTTTGGTTTAATATTAATGGCAAGATAATTGTCTAAATCTAACTTTTGTCTGAGAGCTGAAGAGAAATCTTAAAACTGAGTGTTCAAACAAAGCACCACCTGCTTCATTAGAGCCCTGCTGATTAACATGAGTATGTTCTAGCAGTTTCCTAATTTGCTTTCTCCACTGCAAGGTAGCATCCATGGGTTATGTGGATAAAGGAATGGTAGGACCATTGTGTGTGTGCACAAACTCCTGTGAAATGCAGGAGTCCCAGTGCAGAGCTGCAAAATCCTGCTGCAATAACAAAAACTGGCTTTTCCTGGGGTTTCTGGGAAGGTGTTAATGTGTAAATGTGGTGGCTTATCCCACATAGTGGAGAGTTCTTAATGCTTGTAACAAAAATACAACTTGCTCAGTCCCAGCCCTCAGTGCATGCTCTAGGAAAGCTTTGCCTGGCTCCTCTGCCCGAGCTGGGTGCAGCAATCCTGAGAGAAAGCCCAAATCTGATATGATAACATTGAGCATTTTAGATCAGATTTATCTCCTTACCTACAAGTGCAGTGTGGGAAAGGCCAAGATGGGACTGAGATAGGGAAGGTTGCTGTGTTTTCCTACAATAAAGGACAAAAATGGGCCAGCCTTGGGGCTCACAAGCTTTTTTAGCTCAGCAGGAGCTCAGGAGCCTGCCAGGGCTGGGTTTAGTTCCCATTTTAGCTCATGGATTATCAAATCTTCTTGGATCTCTGTCACTGATAAGCAAAACCACGTGTAACCTACCCAGATAAAAATATGTCTGACAATTGGGTCACTCCTTTCTTTTACATGCCCTGGCTTCAGAGTAGTTGGAAAAGTTGGCTCTGCCCAAGGTTGGCTCCCTGCAGCTTGCAGGGGCTGTAGCTGACTTTCCCCACAGCTCCAAGGCTCATGTGTTACCAGCTCAGGCAAGATTTGGAAATGAACAGTGGGGAAGTAACTTGTGCAACTTTGGGTTTTTTGAATCAGAATATCATTTTGAAATTCAGACAGTAACCCAAGCACAGTTTCACATTCAGCACTGCAAAGACAAACTGCATTTTCCAGTTGTATTTTTTTTTAAACAGGACAATTGAGCATTTTCTACCATGAGTGATTTTTTTTAAAAGCATTTTCTCACAGGAGAGAGCATCTCAGTGAAATTGGTACATGTGGGGTTTTTTGCAATTGTTGTAAAAACTTTTATATATTTCTTTTAAATATTTCTTTCCTGATTTCTACTGTTTCCTGATTTCTTTTAGCTGGTTTTGGACCAGTGCCTGAGCCACCTTAGCTGCTGTCAGCCTTGGTCTTCAGCTCTTGGGGATGACTGTTCCCTGATGCCCAGAGTGCCCCTGGTGAGTCACCACCCTCTTCCTTTCTTTAAGCACCCAACAATTTGTTTCTCCAGAAGAACCAGTGATGATGAGCCTTGTTTAAATAACCCTAAAGCTGCTGGGACTTGGGGCTTTGGCTGCAGTCTGTGGCAATATTTTGAACAGTGTAGTTACACCATGGGTGCAACCACAGCTTGCAGAAGTTCCTCTCCCTTTTAAAAACTTGTGAAATGTGTCTTAGCAGGAAACTGCTCGTGCTCAGGGTTAAATTTAGGATAGGGATGCTATTTAGGATAATCCCACTGTTGTATTTCCTGTGGAGCCCAATCAGGCTGCACACCCAGAGAGGTTTTTCTCTCCTTTTACAATCGGCTGAAGGTCAATTTAGATTTAATATTTGCTTTGAATAACACATGCAGTATTGATTTCTGGAAAGGGCACAAGGTGCCTTATCCCACTTATATCTCACTCCAGCTTCATCAAATGGGAGCTACAGCAGAGCCACAAGTGCAAAAACACATCCTAAGAGCCCCAAGATTTATTGTCACCTGATTGTTTTGTTTCAAAGAGCTGTATTTGGGAATTTGATTGTATTTGATGAGTTCATCACCTCAGATGAACTCATGTTTATATAACTAAGTGTCCCCTGGAAGCCCAGGAAACAAGAATTTTGAGGATGATCCATGTGGACCTTAGAGCACACAGAAAAACTGGCTGTTGAACAAAAGAAGAAGTCTGAACTTTATTTGCAGAGGCTTTACCTGACACAGTCTGCTCACTGCTGCCTGTTCCTTTGCTGTGTGTTGGGAAGGTGCCTTCCTGCTTCACAGGAACATGCAGGGAAAATGTCCCATGGCTGTGCTGTTCATCCCATCTGCTCAGGAGAGGAGATTCTGTGAGCTGCTTCAGGAGTGATCTAACTCACATGAGTGATTTTTAAATTTTACTGATTATTTAATGTATTGCTGGCAAAAATATTCCTCATCAACACTTACACAGTGGGGGAAGGAGGGAAAGCCAGGGGACACTCACATCTTCTTCTCCTAAATCCTCAAAATTCTGGGTGTTTGTGTTCTAGATGCCCTTCCTGAATCTCCTGGGAGTAGGTTTTTCATATGTATGTGTATATATAAATATATATATATATAAATATTTTTAAAAATGCAAATTTCTAGTTCAGGGTTACGTGCAGCTCAGGGCAACCTATGTTATCCTGTCTGCAAGGCACTTTGGTACAGCAGAGGCTACCCAAAATCTTGGTTAAGTTCAACCCCACACAGAAAATTAAAACAGGTGCCAAATGTTCAGGTTTTATATTAAAGGAAGAATTGAGTAGCTGGAGAAGAGGATAATACTGATTGTAAAGCTTGAGCAGGGGAGAGAACAGGTTAAAACAGCTGTCACCTCAGTAGTGAACAGATTTTTTGAAAAAACCAGAGGTTGGAGATCATATCCATCTTAAAATATTGAGAGAACTTGACAAGGTAGATGGGAGATTTGCTCATCCGATGATGACCAACAAAATCTCAGATTTATTGATGAACAGAAACACTTTTATAATCACAGTAATAAGGTTCATACATATTGCAAAACTAGAGCTCACTATTGGTCAGCTATAAAAAGTCAGTTCTACTTTTCTCATGATGTTTGTGGCTTCTTTTTTACCTCCTGTTATCACATAATTTATTAAACAACTTCTTGCTCAAAGAAACCATGTCCTTGAATTAGGCAGCTGTTGCTTTCTCAGATGTACTTTCTCACGTCAGTTTTTTCCCATTGACCATGTCTCAGTAAAAAACTGTCCACAAGAACTAAATATGGAATTACAGGTGTGGTCTGAGGATTTGTGGGTGATGTCTTAATTCATTGTTCTGGGCAGGAGAATGGCAAATGTGCTGCCTGTACCAAAAAAAAGGCAGTACAGCTCTGAGTTTGATCCCAGTAAGGGAAGTTTTAGAACAAATTCTGCAGGGAAAAAACCCTTGTTGAACAAAGAGGTGACCAGAAAGTGTCACAAATTACACCAGAGGTTTGTCAGAAGAACATTCTGTCAGATAAGTAATTCTCTTGATGAGAAAACTAATTTCCTTACCAGACATGATAGATTGGAGTTAATTACCTGGAGCTGCAACTCAAATCACTGGGTGGGAATGAGGAGATTCCTACCAGAATTCAGAGGGGGTTGAGGAGCAGTCTGGGGCAGGGGGGTTTGTTTTGTTTTCTTTTTTGTACATTAAATGCCATGTTGGAGAGGGCACTCCTTTTGTTCCACGAGTTGTCTGGAATCTGATCATCCCCTGGATATTCCATAGTGGTAAGTGAATATTACACATATATTCACTTATATATGGAAGTGTGTTTGTGTATATATATATATTTACATACTCCTAGGCATGTGCTGAGGGAATTGAAGGCAATGCCAAGTTCTTGTCTTTGCAGAGGACAGGACAGTGGTGCAAGGTCTCAGGATGGGTCAGGAGGGGAGGCACCACAGTGACACATCTGGTGCCACCTCCCTGCTCCAGCAGAGCCATCCCAGAGCACCGGGCACAGGATCGTGTCCAGGCAGCTCTGGAATATTCCCAGGGAGGAGACCCCACAGCCTCTCTGCCTCTCTGCTCAGGGCTGGGCACTGCCCAGGGAAGTTCTTCCTCATGTCCAGCTGAAATTTCCGAAGCATCATTTCTTGTGGTACCATTGCTGGGCCCCCGGAGCAGAGCCTGGTGCATGCTCCGACACCTCCTCTTAGACATTTATGGATGAGCCGTCTCCTCCCGAGGCTGCTGAGCCCCAGCTCCCTCAGGGCCGCCCCAGCCCCGCCATCGCCTCGGCAGCCCTGGGTGTGCTGAGCTGCGGAGCCCGGAGCGGCACACAGCGCCCCAGGTGCGCCCACAGGGCTGGGCAGAGAGGGAGCACCGCGTCACTGCCGTCCCCAGCACACAGAGCCGGCACGGGCAGGCTGTGAGGGGAACGCGGCCGGAGCAAAGCTCCCCGAGCCGGGCTCTGTACGGACGGGCTGTGAGGGGACAGCGCGGCGGGAGCAAAGCTCCTTTAGCCAGGCTGTGAGGGGAGAGCGCGGCCGGAGCAAAGCTCCCTCAGCCGGGCTCGGCACGGGCGGGCTGTGAGGTGAACGCGGCCGCAGCGCCGCTCCCTCAGCCCCAGCGCCACTGCCCGCCCGCCCCGCCAGGGGGCGCCGCTGCCCGCAGGCCGCTCAGCCGAGCGCCGAACGCGCCGGGCCCGGGCAGCCCGCGCAGCCGCGCGCCGATGCGCGGCGCTGAGGGCGGCGGGATGGCGCTGTGGCGGGGGCTGCGCTGCTGCCGCCGCGCCTTCGCCTGGCTGCCCGTGCTGCTCATCGCGCTGCTCCTGCTCTGGTCCTACTACGCGTACGTCTGCGAGCTCTGCCTCGGTGAGCGCCGCCCGTGCCCAGCGGGGCCCCCGCCCCGGGCCGCCCCTCGGTGCTGCCGGGGCCCCCGCGGAGCTGCGGGCGGGGGGCGCGCCGGGCCGGGGGCTTCGTCCGTTCCCCTTCTCCTCCTTCTGCTCTTCCTTTTTCCCTTCTCCTTCTTCTCCTTCTCCTCTTCCTCTTTCCCTCCTCCTCCTCTTCCTCGCCTTCTCGACTTCCTCCTTGCTCTCCTCATCCTCATCCTCTCCTCCTCCTCCTCCTGCCGTGTCCGCGGTGTGAGCGGGGCCCCGCTCCCGCCCGGTGCCCGCCCCGGTGTCCCGAGGCTCCGATGCCGGCGGTGATCCGTGCACAGGGACAAACACTTCAGTGCGGGTCGAGTCCTGCTCGGGATCAGTGGGGGTTTCGGAGGTGCTGCCCTGCTTTCCGCAGGGTTTGTGTCCGGCCGGGCGGGGTGCGGGCTGGGGGTGCTGTCTGTCAGTCCTGGGCCCTTGTTCTGAGTGTCCCTGGAGCAGGGAGGTGGCGTTTGGGAGGGCTGGGACGGTGATCCCGCCGTGAAAGGCGGCGTTGTTGTGATTTGATAACGTCCAGATGTGATTTATGAGCTAAACAGTAACAAACATCAGTCTGTGCCCTGCCGTGCAATCGTTTTATGTTTGTATTCTGAAAAGGAAAGAAATAGGCTACATGGAATCATACTCAGGCGTGAAGTTGTTACAGTAGCACGGAAAACACCACATTTGAGAAGAGGAAGTTTTATGCTGGCTAGTAATTGTATATTTAACGAAACAATTTAACTGTATAGTAAGTTGCAAACTTTCTTATGTTTGTTATTTCTGGTTTAGTGTGCTACTAGAAAAAAGAGTTATCAGCTCTGGTGGAGAGAAGAGTTGGAAGCTTGGATTTGTGAAATTGTGAGAAGGAGCTGTGACTCCTCCGGACAGAGTAGGGCAGACAAATGAAACCAGAGGTCCCAGAAAGGATGGATGGTTTGAGATGTTCCTGGGGCAGGAGCTGCCTTCTGGTGCTGCACAGCAAACGTAAATCAGGTGTTTGTTAGGGTTGGCAGTGCAGTGAGACCTGTTTTTTTCTCCATGGGAGCTAGAATGAGATGCAGCTTCTTTGGTCTGCTTTTATCAGCAGCTTGGCAAAGCCCCCAAACACTTCATCACATTTATCCCATCTTTGAGACTGTGGGCTGTTTCTTTCAAGAATTCACATAGGATGATAGCTCTGAGGTGCATGGAACTGTCATTAGAACATGTGACAAAAAATGTGGAGTATTTTCCTGAAATGCTGTCAGTCTTTTGAGATGTTCTGTGCAAATTCAGTAATACCGAGCAGGGGCTGATCCCAGGTCCCAGTGCAGCTGCTGGAGGAGGCTCAGGTGATTTCAGTGAGGTGTGGATTGGGCTGTGCTGGCTGTGCTGGTTCAGCTGGCAGGAGCTCAGCTTGCTGTGTGGAATCACACCTTAAATTCATTTGCCCACACCCACTTCTTTTTTTTTTTTTTTTTTTTTTTTTTTTTTTTTTTTTTTTTTGCCCCGTTTCTCTCTCATTGCTTTTATTTATGTGTGGAGGAGTTTATCTATGCAGAAGTTGCAATGATTGAATTATTTCAGGATTTGAGCACGAACTGTTGGCCTGTGCTGTTACTTGCCAAGCAGGATGTTGTCTCTCTCCGCGTTTCTAACCCAGCACGGCTTGCTGAGCTGGCTGCCTCTTCTCAGCTGCTGGGAGCCTGTAAATAGGGAATGCTTTGTCTGGAATCTGCATTTGCATTTTCAGCTGGAGCACTGGAAGTGCTGCGGGGGTGATGTCTGGGAGGCATCTCCTGGTGCTCTTTGGGCTCTCAGTGCTGGGTGGCCAGTGAGTCACAGGAGGAGCCCTCGGTCCTTGTTTGGCTGGTGGCTGCTGCCACAGTGACAGCTCTGATCCTCCACAGAACCTTTTGTGTCTTTGTGTTCTGGTCTCAGGTAAATCCTTAGCCAGGCCCTGCTGCAGCAGGGAGCCAGGCAGTGCTTGTGAAAAGCTCATCATAGCTTGACTGGCAGCAAAACAAAGGAAAAACTGAAGTTTTTCTAATAGTCTTGTTTACCTGAAATTGAGTGGGCAGAGACACAACAAAGATTCCGTTTCTTTTTTCATCTCCATTGCTGTGTGGCACAAAGCTTTGTCTTCCAAGCAATGCTCTATCAAAATGTCACAGAAGTCCTTGTTTTCAGTTCAAGAAAGCTGTCCTTGTCTCTTCTGTTAAACTTGCATGCTGGCTTTTAAGGAAATGGATGGATTTTCAAATAGTCACTACAAGGAGGCATTGAACAATGCACCTTTTGCTGCTTGCTCAGGGGGCTTCTCTTAGTTGGGGCTTTCCTCTCCATATGGTGGAGTAAGAAGGGTTTGTAAAATTTCTGCTGGTAGATGGTGTTAAAACAATGAAGTCACTGCAGCTGCTGACTCGGCCAAAGTTGAGAAATTGATACTTTTTAATCCTGCTGATGCAGAAATGCTTTGGGACAGTGGAGAGTCAAGACCACCAGGAGACCAGTAGAAAGCAGCTGCAAGTATGTGCTAAATGCAGGGATAGAGGTGCTAGAGGAGCCCTGGTGATCTTCTCACTGTCCCCAGAGGATTGCTTTTATCATATTTCTAATGCAAAATATACAGAATATATTTTATAAGCAGGGAAAAGACAGCATAAGAGTGAGTGAACATCTTGCTGTGGGTGTGTGCGTGAGTGAAGAGTTGGTACAGATACTTTGGTTTGGTGCTGAGCTGTGGGCTCTCTCTTTGCCTCTTGAATTTGAACATTTTTCCTAAAATGGCTGTGTTTCACACAGAAATGTTAATTGTCACAAACTTCTCTGGGATTCATATTTCCTCTGTGGACACATGGTTTTTTTTTCTTTTCCAGTGACTGTGACCAACCCTGTGGAGAAAGGTATGTGTGATAATTTATTATTTGCCATGCAACCCTCATGTAAAAGGACTCACAAATGTTCTGGTTGAGATATCAGAAAAATTTCCTGTCATTTTTTTAAAGTCCATCCTCTTTCAGTGTTTCCTTCCTGTGACTGCACCCTCCTGAGGTGCTGAGCATGCTGCTCCTCCTGGGTGCTCTGGGAAATGCTGTGTCCAGTCCCAGTCTGGGCAGAGCAGGGAAGGCTCTGCTCCCTCTGGCTCTCCAGGAAAAGCTCTGTGTGTCTGTGCACACCCACACCCTCTTCTCCCTTTCCCTTTCACATTTCCAGAGCTGATTTTACAAGCCAAACACAAAATAGTAGTTCCCATCTGCAGCCCACCTGGCTTTTTTGCTGTTTTCTTTGATCTTTCAGTGAAAGCTATTTTTGATAAGTTTTCTCTCTCAGTTCTGGTGCCCACTGACAGATCCTGAGTCACAGCACAGCAGGATTGCTCAGTGACACTCCTGAGACCAGTGTGTTGGTGGAGGTAATGGCCATGTTCTAAGAATAAGGAGTCAGTGGCTATTTTAATGTTTTTCTCCTTTTTTTCCTGGAGGTGCTTTGGATGCTTTTGGCTAATCCAGGTGTTCTCTTGGTGACTTTCTTCTTCAGGGGTTGTGAAGGACAGGAGTAGGTGTAGTGTAAGCTGTTCCATGAAGAGCTGACATTTAAAGATCCTCCAGATTGCTGCATCCAGTAAATTCTCTTTCCTCTCTAGAGCAGTTCTAAAGTTTGAAATTGCTACAGAGAAACTGCAGAAAGCAGGGTGTTAATGACTGCTCTGCAGAAGAAAGTTAATTGTTGCCTAATCTGTTGGTGCATCTCCAGGTCAGCTTCCTCTAATGTTCTGCTAGGCTGATCAACAAAATTAAACCTATTGCAAGATTTATCTCCTTCCATATTAATTAAAAATGGCTCAGCTCCACCTGTAGTGTGAGGATAACATCTCAAACCAGCTTGGAGCATGAGAATGACTTAGCTGTGATTCACAGCTCCTTCCCACAGTCCATCACATCCTTGGGAGATGTGTCCCATCATTTGCTGTCTCATTAGAAAGTCTCACTGATGCATTTGGCCTTTTTTACCAATTTTCACACAGGAAAAGAAGTGTTTTGACATAGTTAAGAAGTGTTTGAATTTTAGATTTCTCTTTCCAACTAGTTATTTTAATCTTATTTTCTAGAATTTGAAGTTTAAATGAAATGGGGAAACGAGATTGTTATTGCAATGAAATGATGTGTTTAAATAAATCTATCTTGTAACTTTGATCATGTCTTAATGAGTTGAGTGGTAAAGAAATGGCAAATAGTCTGTGCAGCTGAAGGACAGCTCCTTTGGCTCCCTGTCCATGGAATGCCTGCTAATGCCAAAGGCTCTGGAGTCAGGTTTGCACATTGAACCGAGACTGTTCTGACATGGGCTGGTTTGCAATTCTGCCTCAGTAGTCACAAGCTCTGGTTTGATCAATTTGAGGGAAGTTTTTCTGATTTATTTTTTCAGATGGACATCTGGACAGATGGACATCTGTATTTTCCTTTCTTCTTTTTTGTTTTTTTCCCAATTGTATCAATTGTGGCAAATGTAAAAGATGTTTAATTAGGCTTTTTCTGGTGATGTAAAACTCATATTATTTCTCTCTGCTCTCACAAGAAGAGCATGGTGCAGGGGTGGGCAGTGCACACTCTGCTTCCCACTGCTGCTAGCAGCAACTGAACCCCAATACTGGGAGGAGCAAAATTCACCCTTACACAGCTCAGCACCAGCCAGATCTGCTGGGCTTGTGCCTGGGATGTGGGGAAGAGACAGGAATCCTCTCATTCCCAGGGATTTGAGGTTGTCACCTGCCCTGTGGGACAATCCTCTGGCAGCTTCATCTTCCTCTCCCAAAGAATGGGGTCAGGTGGAGCAGGGGAGGCTCTGAGCTTGGTCACTCCTGAGCTCTGGGTGCTGCTGACCCTCAGCCATGAGGTTTAGCTGGACTGCAATAAGGGGTGGCCCTGGATGGACATCTCTCCATTTTCCCTTCTCCTTTTTTTGACATTGTTGTGCAAAATTTGAATTATGCCCATTGTGGATGAAACCTTTGCTTAAGAAGTCATTACTCTGTTTCTGTTTTTTTCTTTTCTCGTTTTGTTTTTAGTGGCCTATCTTGTAGTATTCCATATTCTTTTTGTGCTCTTTGTGTGGACATATTGGAAGTCTGTTTTCACTCTCCCAATACAACCAGGTAAAAAGGTAAGAGAGCCAACACCTTGCATTCCTTTCAAAACAAAAAGCACAAATGTTAAAGAGAACTCAAAAATCCTTCAGTCTAGTTGATCTGAAGAGGAGAGTGAGAGGCAAATATGTCTTAATTCTTTTCAACCAAATATTTACTTTGTCACGTTGCTTGGACTAGTAGATTTACCTTTTTTTTTCACATTTTGTTTTACCTCTCTATGAAATACTAATAAAACACTCAGACCGAGGCGACAAAATGAGGTCAATATTTGTGTGGCACTCCAAATATACTCAGCCTTGCTCTGATCCTGATTGCAAGAATGTAAATTTATAAATAACAACTAATCCCAGTTTTAAAAATTTAAAAATACAAAGGTTCTTGCTCACTAGAGAGGTGCTGAATGTGTTATAAATAACAACTAATCCCAGTTTTAAAAATTTAAAAATACAAAGGTTCTTGCTTACTAGAGAGGTGCTGAATGTGTTATAAAGGTGAGTAATGGTATTCACCTAGGGCAGCAATAGGAGCAATTCTAATAAGTTGTTTTATGAGCCTTGATTTCACTTTTTCATTTCTTATTGCTGTGTCTCTCAGTATTCTGGCTGTCCAGAACTCACTGCCTCCCTTTGCCTTGTTAACAACCACATTTCCCCACGGCAATCACCTCAGGAGCGGGAGGTAAAAGCTGAGCTGTATTTGAAAGGCTCAGTTATGTTTGATAGGCTCAGCTGTGTTTGAAAGGCTCCTGTCTGTGAGAGGCTCCTGTCTGTGAGAGGCTCCTGTCTGTGAGAGGCTCCTGTCTGTGAGAGGCTCCTGTCTGTGAGAGGCTGTGCGGGCCCGTGGCTGAGCGCTCCTCTGGTGCCCTCTGCTTGCAGTTCCACATGTCCTACGCGGACCAGGAGCGCTACGAGAACGAGGAGAGGCCCGAGGTGCAGCGGCAGATCCTCGCCGAGATCGCCCGGAAGCTGCCGGTGTACACGAGGACAGGGAATGGAGGTCAGCCCGGCACGGAGCCCAAAGCCACCCAGGCACACCCAGCAGCACAGGCTGGCACCCAGAGCATCCTGCTCTCCCTTGCTCACAGGAAAAACAAAAAAAGCCTTGAACCCTCTGATTCAGTGCAGTTCCAGGTGCTGCCTTTGAGAAGCAAGATGTTGCCCTTTGGATTTACAGTCCAAAAGCCCACATTTGCTGTCTGTATTTAGAAATAGCAATAGAATAATCAAATCTGTCATAATTTTTACTTAAAATGGAGTCTGGCTTAGGGATGCAGCACATACTTCTGTGACCAGTTTTCTGGACTGTGTTCAGTGGTTTAATGCCTGTTGCACTCCCTTCACAGTTTAAAGAAATCTGTGTTCATACTGGAGGCTCTGGCCTGCTTGTTTCTGTCAGGCAAGCCAAAGAAGCAGAGAACTGGAATAAATAGGGAATTGTCAAAATGAAGTGTAGGTAGTCTGAGTAAATGTGGATGCCAGTGTTCAGCTTTGGTTTGTCACTTTTGAGCTGGCTGTATGAGTTAGAGCAGGTTTGGGATAGATGTTAGGAAGGAATTCCTTCCTGTGAGGGTGGGCAGGCCCTGGCACAGGTGCCCAGAGCAGCTGTGGCTGCCCCTGGATCCCTGGCAGTGCCCAAGGCCAGGCTGGACAGGGCTTGGAGCAGCCTGGGGCAGTGAGAGGTGTCCCTGCCATGGCAGAGGGTGGAACAAGATGAACTTTAGAATTCCTGCCAGCCCAAAGCATTCCATGATTCTATGATTTTGTGCTTTCACTCGTTGTTGCCCCATCTGCAAGTCTCCATCAGACCTATGAGTGTTGCTTACCTGATTGTGACCTGCAGCAAACACCAGGCCACCTGCTGAAGTGAGAGAGGAAAGAAAAAGAATAGTTAGGAAATGAGCACAGTATGAACTAACACATGAACTAAAGAGCACTTTGCCATTGGTTTGTGTTCATGTGTCTCTGATTGCAGGGATTCGCTTCTGTGACCGGTGCCAGCTGATCAAACCTGACCGTTGTCACCACTGCTCTGTTTGTGCCATGTAAGTCATGGGCTGTCCTTCACCAAGTGCAGCCACCACAAGGGTTTGGGAGGGGGCTGCTCCTTCATGTGTCCTTTTACACACAAAGGTTCCCCAGGCTCTCTGTCCCAGCTGCAGCTCTTCTGCTCTAGGGCAGAAATCATTCTCGTGTCTTTATCTACACAAGGACCAAGGACATTGGTTGGTCTTCAAACACTAAGAAATATTCCATCTTAAATTTATATCTACCTTAAAAAACCTGGAGACAGCATCATTTTCGGTATCTATTGTGTAGAAACCTCACAAAAATCAAAGTTTTGCTGTTGATCTGCAGTTGGTAATGAAGTACCAATTAAAAATCTTCCATTTTTCTTTTTTGTCCTTTTGCAGGTGTGTGCTAAAAATGGATCATCACTGTCCATGGTATGTCCTAGATAATGGTTTGTGGTTTTCTGAAAGAAAAGGTTACTTAGATATATTTCTGTATGCCTCTCATGTCTGTATGCCTCTCACATTTTAGGCCATCCATCTCTTTAGTTTGGGAAACTTATACAAAATTGCACTTTGAAATTGCCTGAAATTAAATTTTAACAAATCATTCATATTCGCTCCATAACCCATGTGTAAAAATGCTATAGTATTGATAAAGTTTAAACCCCAACTGCTCATTCACTCATTAACTATTATTCAAATTTGAAGGAACTCCAGCTTAGCCTTTCCTTTGGGCTCTCTCAGTGTTTCAGCTGCACTTGGGGTGCTTCCAATAACACCAATTGCACATGGATTGTTTCTGGACTGAGGATGGTCAGAGACAGTCTGTGCAGAAAGCTGCATGGAATAATTGAGCTTTACACCTTCCAGAATTGCTGCCACTAAATTTCTTAAACTCCTCCTTTTTTTTTAAAAAAAAGGAAGATTTAAGAATTCAGAAACGACACAAACATTTCCCTACCTGGACCTTCCTGGTGATCAAAATTGGAGAGGATTTTCGAAACCTGAGTTCTGACACAAACACCCACTGGGGTTTTTGTGCATCCCCATGTTCCTTTCTAGAGTTGTCCTGTGCATGGAGAATTCTAACCAGGTGTGGGGTGAACTGGGCTGTGTGTGAACAAACAGGCAAGGCTGAGGTGGCTCCTGAGGTTTGCAAAGGAATAAAGTAGTACAGAACGCCCGGCTCTGATTTCCTTGGCAGACAAGAGGCAGACAGGAGGAACGAGCTGCTGCCTCTGGCACCCCTTTCCCTGTGGTACCAACCTTAAAACAATTCCAAAAATCGGAACTGTTCTCCTCAACCCATGGGAAGGGTTGGAGGGAGAAGCAGAGCCACCGGTTCTGTTCCCTTTCGGCCACTAAGGGGAGCTGCTCGTTGGCAAATTCGGTTTGAAACCCCCAAAACTGGTTCGTGCTCTTTGTGTTACAACCACTGTGTGCTGCACCAATCCTGATTTCAACTTTGCTTTTGTCCTCCAGGGTGAATAACTGCATTGGATTTTCTAACTACAAATTCTTTCTACTGTTCTTAGCCTATTCTTTGTTGTATTGCTTGTATATTGCTGCAACAGTCTTCAAGTATTTCATTAAGTATTGGACAGTAAGTCATGAAATCCAGTTACTTTTTCATCTCCTGTCAGTCTTGTGGGCCTTGGTGACTCTCGGTGCTCTGTTGCTCTCAGGCAGTGGAGGGGCTGCATTTTCCTGGGAGGTGTTTCCTGGGAGGTGTTTCCTGGGCCCATTTTGGGAGTCCACCTCCTGTTACATGTCCAAAATGCACAGAGCAAGAAGCCTGTAGATTCAGACTGTAGATTATTTTCTGGCAGAGAGGTTCTATCCTTTCCCTGTCCTTGTGTTTGCATGGGTGTCCCTTAGAAAGTTTGGCATTGATGTGTAAGGTCCTGGCAGTGATTTGTGCATATTTCCTGAAAAGAAAAAAACGGGTAAAAACCCCCTTGTTCATTTTCTAACCCCCACAGGCCTCCTTTCTCAGTTTAAAAACAGCAACCCAAAGGAGGCTTTTATTCAGGAGCTGCTGATTGTTTCTATGCAAGCAAGGCCAGCTGACAGCTCCAGTAAGACACAGGCCCTTGATCTCTGTTTCTGTCCCCTGTGCTCAGCACCTGTGTATGTTTGTGTTTAGGTACCTTTGCTGTGCACTAATTGTTCCCCACACCCAGCAAGGCACAGCCCTGAGCCCTGGATGTCCCCAGAGCCTGCCTGTGTCCCTGCTGGGCACCTCTGGCACCTGGCTCTCCTGCTGCAGAGGGAAAGGAGCCTTTCTTCTGCTTGGAGTGTCCCACTTGGCTTTCAGCCCTTCCCCATCCATCTGTGCTCAGCTCTAACCCTCCCCTACAGCTGCAGATGTGCAGGGCAGGTTCCTCTGGGCTTACCTTGAGCAAGGTGCAGAATTGTAATGTGTGCACAGGAAACTCAGCAGAACTTCAACAGGGCTTCAAGAGCTCCTGCCTGCTCATTGCCCAGGCACAGGGTGCTCCTCATGCCCACCTGGGCAGCTGTGGTGGGCTGGCTCAGAGCCATACCAAGGGTTAATGACACCCCCCACTCTTTGTGCTGTGGTACAGGAGGGGAAATGAACCACACTCATTTCTTTGTCTCTTTTTGCTTTATTTAGTAATGTTCACTTTTGTCTGTAAATTTTGAGAACTCCCAATAGGAGTTTTAGAATTCTATTTTTAAGTACAAATAATTTCCATCTTTAATTTGTTCCCATCACTTGTTCTGTGTTGCTCTCCTTTCAGGGTGAGCTGACCAATGGACGTTCCAAATTTCACATCCTTTTCCTTCTCTTTGTGGCAATCATGTTCTTTGTGAGCCTCATGTTTCTGTTTGGCTACCACTGCTGGCTGGTCAGCAGGAACAGATCCACTCTAGGTAAGGCTCTTCTGTCTCTCCCTTCTAGTAAGACACCAGAAGTGCTGTAAGAAGGAAAAAAGAGAAGATAAAAGGCATTTGTTCTATTTCTGTACATTCCTGCTGGTTTATGAGGGGAGGAAGATTTAAGATCTTGGTACAAGCTGCAGAAATTTGTCACTGCAAATGAGCTGCATTTATTAGCTGGTGTGACAAAAGCTTTGTTAGGGAAACCAGAGCCTTAAAGTGTAGAAGTCCAATTATAAAAGTGTTATGCATATGTAAAACTGCATTTGCTGTGAAATGAGTGTAGCTTTTCAGGAATAATGGTTTATTCCTGTGCTGGGGTGCACCCCAATCACCTTGGTGAGCTTGGGAAACACAGTGTCCATCTTTACTGATAAAGGCAAAGAAGTTGTGACTGTAAAATCAAAGAAATTATTATCTAAAATAGTATCATTTTGCCAGAATTTCTTTGCCTTTCCTCAGAGAAATGCTCAACTTTCAAAGCTTTTGGGATAAAGTTTTGTAACAAAATAGACACTATCAAGAGAGAGCAAATATTCTGATTTTATCAAGCTCTTTACTTCAAAAGTCATTTCATGGGGCACTGGAGCTCATCTATCCCAAAACATCAGACCTGTGCAGCAGCTGAGAAGGGAGATCAAACTGTTCCTAAGGCACTCAGGGTTCTCCTCTCCTTTCTTTTCTTAATTTTATGCCCCACCAGAACCCAGAGTTTATTTGCATTTGTTTATCCCTGGTGCTTGTTCATTCCAACATTAAGAAATGAGGTGATTTAAATCTGCAGTGCCACTTCTGGAATATGCACTGAACACCAACCTCCTTCATCCTGCAGAGTTTTTTACCTAGAAACTTTTACCCTCTGAATTTCATCAAGGAAATTCACAGGAAGATCTTTTAGCTCCATTCTCTGGTTCAAACCCCTTGTGGGTTGCTTTGAGTGTTCTCTGGGTTCAGTTGCACAACCAAATTCCTGCCTTCAGCTGGAAAGTCTCTACAGGCTTTGCAAAATGGGAAAACCATGATTTTGAAACTCTGTAGTGCTGTGTGTCTATAATCTGTTAAATCATGTTGTCTTTAGATGGTTACAAGATGCACAACCCTGTTTCAGAGTGTTTGCCATTGATTTTCATTTTTTAACACTGAAATTGCCTCTGTTTGCAGAGGCTTTCTCAGCTCCAGTGTTTCAAAATGGCCCAGATAAAAATGGATTCAATCTTGGCTTTGTGAAGAATCTCCAGCAAGTGTTTGGGGAAGAAAAAAAGCTCTGGTTGCTGCCCATTGCCTCTAGGTAAGTAACCCTGCTAAAAGCTGATGTAATTACAGTTTTTCACATTTTGTGTCCAGGTTTAGGTGACAGGAAATTGGGGGTTTTATGTCTTGCAGTAAGAGTGGGGCCATTTCCTGTTGGGTGTCACTCAAACACAAGTGAGATTTCTGCCCTGAAGAATCTGTGGGATAAATTGATGAAATTTACACCTATTAATTGCTTAATTTGCATAAATGTTTTCCTTAGTTCCCCTATCACTTCTAACTGTCCACATTTATCCAGGGCTTTTTCTTCTGTATTCAAATTACTTGATCAAATTAACACATTTACCTTCTGCTAAAAATTACTTGATTCCAGGCCACAAGTTTCAACTTTTATACTCCAGAGACCTTGAAAAAATTGAGAACCAAAAGGAAAGATAAACATGGTTCTTTTCAAGCTTAAAGATGATTTTAAGTAAACATGGGAAATGCTGGCAACAGAAAACTTTGCAGAAAAAATGTAGAGAAATGGTGATTTTTTAGAGTCTCTTGCTGCTTTTGCAGTGTCCCTCTGTCCCTTTCCCATGCAGCCTGGGGGATGGACATTTTTTCCCCATGAGAACCTTGAGTGAAGCTCGGAACCCTCTCCTGACAAATGAGGAGCAGTGGGAAGAGGATGGAATTGATGAAGAGCCTCAGGGTAAGGAATCAGTGAAATTAGTTGTCCTGATCTACAGTGGCCAATAAATGAACTAGAAGAGATAATCAAATTTTAAAAAACTGTGTTGGTTAAGTCCCTGAGCAGCTGGGACTTGATTAAAAAGCACAGACTAAAAACAAGCCCTGCTTTGGAAACAATTCTTTCTTTTTTTTAATAATTTCTACTTGCAGGTGGATGAACTTAAAAGGTGTTTCAAGGGTTAGAGAAATTGAAGCTGCCACAAACTGAGAGTATTTACATGTAAATGTTGCTGCATGCAGCCCAGTTATTTGGGATGTAAAGTGGTGCCTGCAAGAAGGAGAATATTTAGATTTTTAAAGTGTATTTATCCTGTGGCAGTGTGTGAAATCAGGCATGCAAACACCTGAGTTCAGGGATACATTTAGGAAGTGTTTTATACTTTGTCCAGCTTTATTTCCAGAGTACATTTACCTGCTCTCCCTGCTGGGTTCTATACATTTTGGCACTTACACAAGGTAACACAAATGAGTTTTTAAACCAACAAAATGTGCTTTAAAATAGCAAACTATGGCATTTCTGTGAATTTTTAATGATGCTTAGAATAACTCCTTTAGGAATGAGTCAGAGCTTCTTCCAATTTTTACAAACTTTAAATTCCATGAATAAATAATTAATTCCTCCATATGAAAATGGTGGCAGTGAGGTGATTTTTGGCTAGATCAGACCCCAGACTATGGTCTGGACTTTATATGAAGTCTCCCAATTTACAGAGCTTCTAAAATAACTGACATTTCCAGGCAGTTGAACTGGATGATCACTGTGGCTCCTTTCAACTGAAATATTCAAATTCTCTCTTACACAGCAGAGGTAAACCAGTAAAAATGTCTTACCAAAAACACCTGAAATGTTCCATTAAAACTGCAAGACCTTTATTTGTCTTTGTGGCTTTAAAGCTTGTGACTTGGTTGTGAAATAAATAAAGCCAATAATAATCTGTTAAAAACAGCTGTTCAGTTCTCTCTGACAAGTGGTTGTCTATTTTTGTTTGTAATTATCCTTGAAAACACAATCCCATGCTTAGTGAAAAATGTATTCTCAGTGAGAAAATCAGATTTATTTGCCTCCAACTGCTTTGGTTTTCACAGGTTCTGGTGAAGCCTCATCCCTTGCCATAGAAAGGGAGACATAGCAGTGTGAGAACACAGTGGTGGAAAGCTGCATCAGAAAGGTCAGTGCTTCTTTCTTGATTTCCCTCAAAACCACTGCTCTGCAGGGAGTGGGGAGGTGATGTTGAAAAGGTTTGGGCTTTAGCAGAAAAATATTTCTCCAGCTTGCCCAGAAATCCCTTATTCAAGGGGCCCTGGAGGGAGGCAGAGGCTCCCAGGGGCCCTGGGCTGGGTGGGGCACAGGTGACACCAGGGCCACCAGCACTCTGGGAAGGGAGGACACCAACCCTGCAGCTCCTCTGGGAAACATGGCTGGGACAGTGGCAGGATGGAAATTCTGGGATCTGTGGGAGGTGTGGGAAGGTGCAGGGGAGGTGTTAAACTGCAGCTGAGCACAGCCCAGTTGCAGCTGGGGACACAAGATGTGCCCTGTAATGTCACATCAGCTGTCACTCCTCTCCAGGCTTTCCCTCCCTCTGGGAAAGGTGGGTCTGACACCAGCTGGGGCAGGTGCTGCTTCCAGAACATTCCCTGCTCTGGCTTGGAGAACAGGGGAGATGCCCCACACACATCCTGCCCCAGGAGCTGCAGGCAGTGAGGAGGGCACAGTGTCCTGCTGGCCAGGGCAATGGAGCTGCTGAGATTCCAGCAGCATCTCTGCTGGCCACTGGCAGGAGGTGGGATTGCCAGCTGGGCTCTGCCCTCTCAGCTCCAGGGCAGGAGGTGGGATTGCCAGCTGGGCTCTGCCCTCTCAGCTCCAGGGCAGGAGGTGGGATTGCCAGCTGGGCTCTGCCCCTCTCAGCTCCAGGGCAGGAGGTGGGATTGCCAGCTGGGCTTTGCCCTCTCAGCTCCAGGGCAGGAGGTGGGATTGCCAGCTGGGCTTTGCCCTCTCAGCTCCAGGGCAGGAGGTGGGATTGCCAGCTGGGCTCTGCCCTCTCAGCTCCTGGGGAGGAGGTGGGATTGCCAGCTGGGCTTTGCCCTCTCAGCTCCAGGGCAGGCAGGCACTGGTGAGGCAGAGCACTGCAGTCCCTGCCTGGCTCCCCTCCACACTGCTCTCAGTGGGTGTAGGAGTCTGCCTTGTTCCTCTGAGACAAACCCCAGAGTGTTTTTCTGTCAGCAGTGAGGGCTGCATCCTGCCATCCCACCAAGGCAGGCAAAATCAGCATTTTCCTCTTGTTCTTCATGGCTTTAAAATGACTCCCAAAGCCCAGATCAGCCCTCAGTCCCTCTTAACAGCAGTGCCATCCTTGCACATTTGTATTTCTTTAAATTTCAGCTTCTCTCTCAGGAGCCAACATCCCTTCTCTTGGCAAGGACTTCAGTTTTGAGGGGCAGAAAACAGGTGGATCTTCAAGATGAGAAAACATCCTGAAGTATTGTCTGATGGGAATCTGCATTCCAGAGTGCTTCTCCAGGAATCCTGCTGTCCAGATGTCCCAAGGCTTTATAAATTTAAGTTACAGAGTTAACAGAACAATTTTACAGAGTGATTGTGGCCAATCTTCTTTGGCCTGCTCTCTTTATTTTATAAATACTATATATTTTTTATTCAGAATAGGTACAGATGTTGATGTGAGTGAGTTTCTGAAGGCCTTTTCATTTTGCAAACATCAGGGACTCGAGCTCTTGAAATTCTTCCAAGCCATAATATTCTTGGGGATGGTTATTTATTTTGAGGCTGATTCTCCAACCTTCTCTGACAAGTGGCATTTTCTAATGTATTTAAATTCTGAGTGAGTTCAGCTCAATGCAAGACAGACCCAGTTAAATCTGGCACTAAACTGGGAGCTGAATGTAAGTGTTGAAAGCAAAAGTGCTGAACATGCACATGTACATGTGCAGCTGTGAGTGAAAATAAAATATTCACATTGCCAGTATCAAGATTCAAGAATATTGTGGCCATAGATTTTTTAAAAGGTTTTTAGGGTGGGGGGGGTGTTATTTTCCTTGAGTTTGGGTTATAGTGCTCTTGCATCCCACTTGGAGGCTTCTAAAATGCAAAAGGGAACTTCAGACAGTCCAGTTTGCATTAATTCCTAGGGTTAAAATATCATCTCATTCCTGGATCAGTGTTTGATGGAGATTTGTGTGTTCATGGAGTCAGAAAGGAAGATGTGAATTTGAAATATGCACTGAAAGTTTGGCTCCAAGAGTCATGTTTGGAGTTTCACTCCACAGGGGTGGCTTTAGCCCCAAAATGCTGAAGGCACAATTGGTACATTGAATATTTCCAGACTTCTTCCCAGCTCAGTGCACTGACTGGCTTCAGGGGTTTCTGCACTAAGAGGTGATCAGATTTGTTTCTGCATTTTGCTGCATTTACAGTCAAAGGGGTGTATCCCTGTTTCTGTTCTGGGGGATGGAACTGACACTTGGCTGGCTGGATTATGGATATTTTTCTAGACCTGAGTCCTTTTATTTTTTAATCTGCATGATTCAGCCCTGCCCATCATTCTTGTTTGAATTAGGTGCATGCTAACAGTTTTGGTGTACTGCCTCTAGGATCATTTAGTACCATTTTCTGTCCCATTTTTGTGTTTGTTATCAGCCCACTGGTGCTGGCAGTGACTGCAGGAGCAGCTGTGCATGACAGGAGAAAGGAGCTGGTGAGTGAGGTTGGTGATGGAGGCTTTGCCTACAGACTAAACCCCTTTTTCCTCTGTTCCTCTGCTGCTGCCACCACAGGGATGTGTTTGTGAGCCAGGAGAGCCTTGCAGGGGTTCCTGCCCTGAGAGAAGGAGTTTCACTCCTGGCTGATCCGTGCCCTGTGATGGAATTTTGTCCCTCAGCCTCTGCAGTTTGTGTGGGGCTCCCTGGGATGTGTCACTGCTGAATTTGGTTGTGAGGGGCCCAGCTGGGCTGGCCCAGGCTGCAGTGGGTTTGTGTCTCTCCTCAGGGTGGCCCTGAACACTGAAAATGTTCCTGCTCCAGCCACCTGAGCCCCATCTGCTGAGTGGCTCTGTCACCAAACGGCTGCTGAGTGCTGGAAAGGTTTTTCCTGTCACTCTAAAGCTGCATTTCTGATGGAAATCTGGTGTTGGACCTTGTGCTGTGTGTGATGCAAGGTGGCAGCTGAATTAATCCCCTCATTCCTGGCAAAATGTGCTCTGGAGGGGGAGCTTGAGAGGATGATGGCAGCTAAACACAGCCAGAATTTAGCACCTACAGAGGTGCTATTTGTGCCTTTAAAACTTTAAATTCCTTGTATATAAAACCAGGAAGGTGATTTGGTGACTTTCTCTTTCATCCTGCCACCTGAAGTGTATTTTTCCAGAGCTTGTGTGGATTTACAGGAGTTTTCTGAGCAGGTTCTTGTGCCCTTCCTGGGTTTGGCTCTGGTTCCAGCCCTGCCATTATTTGAGTTGTTTCTGTGCCAGGCAGCAGCAGCAGAGCTGGGCAGGAGCTCCCCTGCCTGCTCCTGCTGCTGCTCTGAAAATCAGGTTTTGCCTTCTCATACTAAGGCAGATATCTTTGTGATGGCACAGGTACCAAGCTCAGATTGAGAAGGGATTTTAAATGTTTCCAAGTAACTTTTATTCACTTTTCTTGTAATTAGTTATGGTCATCTCTTCCCTTTCCTTCAAAGCAGCTCAGCCTCCCGTGGTTGGAACAAACTCTTGTTAGAACAACACAAAGTTTATCACTTCAGAGCCACTTCTCAATATCCACACATCAGATGATGGAAAGCTTAATGAAATGTGAGACAAACCCAAAAGTTGTGTAAAATGAGGCAGAACAAAATGGGGAAAACCCACATGTCTGAGTGAGCAGCTCTACTTTATTCCCTTCTGCTCACTTAAGGTGATATCCTTATTTTACCCTGGCCTTTGTCCTTTTTATGCTGAGTAAATGCACTGGAAAACAAATTCCTCAAGCTGCTGTGGTCACTCTGCAGGTGACAAAGGAGAGAATATTCAGCCCAGTGTGTGATAGGATTTTTTAACCTGTAAATGGCTCTTCAGGGGTAACCCACTGCTGCACCTCCTTTGTTTTCCATGCCCTGATCCTCATCCAGAGGCTCTCCCCCATCATCACTGGCTGTAAGGGCTGTGTCATCAAAGCTCTGCCCTGCCTGCCCTGCCTGCCCCCTCCATCCCCCCATTCCAGGCCTGGGATTCATCCCCCAGTCCCATCAACACCAAGGACTCTGCAGCTCTGGGAGCTGGCCATGCTTCCAGCTCATCCTGTGTGGATCTCACACTGCCTGTGCTGCTGGCCCAGCATTCCAGGTACACCTGAGCCCTCTGTGTGCCAGGAGCAGCCCAGGTGTCCCCACTGGGATTGCCACCAGTGTCACTGTCACCTCTGGGTGTGTGCTCATCCAGGGAACCTGGGGAATGAAGGTTTGAGTGTCAGTTGTGGTGCTGCTGTCAGAGTGTGGCTGCAGGGGTTCACTCCAGCCTGGGGCAGTGTGGAGGCAGCAGGGGAACTGTCCCAGCCCCCTCCAGGAGCTGCTTTCTCTGCTTAGCACTGGATCCACATTGCAGCTTTCTCAGCTTGGAGCAGCTTTTCCAAGGGATCTCACCATGGGAAAGGAGGGAACTCTTCTGTTGGACTTTACTGTGATGCCTCCATTGCCATCCCTCTGCTCCTGGACTCATCCTCTAAAATAACTGAGCACTCACAGCCACTCCTCACCTCCCCCTTCTCTCCATTTCCATTCAGGTGCAAAACCCCAGACAGAGCATCACGTTGATGTTTCTCTGTGTGCAGTTGTCCTAAGTCCAGCCCTGGGCCAGCAAGTCCTGCCCAGGGAACCTGGACTTGGTTTCTCTTGCTGATTGGAAGGTTTTGGAGTAGGATAATCTTGTTTTCCTTCAAGCAGGAGCACTTCTGTATGTCTGAGGAGGCTGTACCCAGTGTGTGTGGGGTGCAGCCACTGGTGAGAGTCAGGAAGTTTCCAAACCCCACTATGCAATGAATATTTGCTTCCTGGGCCAAACAGGAATGGATTCAGCTAAATCCACACCAGCTGCAGCTCTGTACTTCTAGATGCTGGTCTGGACTGAAAGCACAACTTGATACAAAAAGTCTATCATGTGATATGAATGTAAAATGTAAAAGGGGAAAAAATACTATTTTTCCACTGATTTTAGCTATGAAGAATGATGGACTGAGCAGTTACTCTGTGCAGAGTTACTCTGCTGAGCAGTTACTCTGTGCAGAGTTGCTCTGCTGAGCAGTTACTCTGTGCAGTTACTCTGCTGAGCAGTTACTCTGTGCACAGTTACTCTGCTGAGCAGTTACTCTGTGCAGAGTTACTCTGCTGAGCAGTTACTCTGTGCAGTTGCTCTGCTGAGCAGTTACTCTGTGCACAGTTACTCTGCTGAGCAGTTACTCTGTGCAGAGTTACTCTGCTGAGCAGTTACTCTGTGCAGTTGCTCTGCTGAGCAGTTACTCTGTGCAGAGTTACTCTGCTGAGCAGTTACTCTGTGCAGAGCTGAGGCACTCATGGAAGGGTTTAATTAGCAGGGGAAGGAGCCACTGCTGACCTTGTTTATTAAGCCAGAACTAATTAACTCAAAAGGGTCATGTTTTTATTTCAGTGACTCCTGTGGTACAGATTTCTGAAATGCACCCATAGTACTTGAAAATACCTCAATTTTATTGATATTTTTCCAATTCTATCAGCTTCTGCTTTATTACAGAACACTTGCAAACCTAAACTCACCTGAAGTGGTCAGATGGCTCAGGTCACTGAAGGTGTTTGCATGGCAGAGGGGCTCTGGTGTGGCAGACCCTGCCCTGCCTCTGCCATGGGCTCTTCCTGCCCAGGGCTGCATTCCCTGTCCTGGGCACAAACACTGAGCTCACACCCACTGCTGCAGGGTTTCAGTCTCTTGTCCTTTTCCCACCCCACTTTGAGTATTCCCTCTTCTTCCTGAACATGCAGTTAAATATCTTCAGCTTTGAGCTGCTTGTGCTGGTTTTTTGGATACTGTGAAGGTGAGTAGGTGTCATTTTATGCAGTTGTGCCATGTATTTTATTTGTAATTATTCTCTGTTTGTCAGGTATTGGTTTGTGGGTCCCATCATCAGGTCCAGCTGGCTTTGCTTAGAGCAGGATCCCAATTCCTGCATTTTCTCTTTCCTAAAAGCCTCATTTCTTCATTCTCCAGCTTCCCTTTGGGATGTAAACCTTGTGAAATAAAATGTAAGTTTACATTTCAAATACAAACCTGTAAGTTGCTCATGCCTGCATGCTCCTTACAATACTATTTTTTTCTGTATGAGGTTTTAAGATTTACAGCAGCATTTGTAAAACTTTAGTGGGTAACAGTAATTGTTTAAAAAAAAAAATTATGCTAAGGAGGGGGGAAAAACCCCAACCCCAAAAAATCCAACAAAAAGGACAAAGGGATCATCTCTGCTTCTTATTCCAGCTGTGCCTGAAAAGAAATGGCTGCTTGCATGCAGTGCTGTCAGACAGCCCTGGGACAGCAGGTAGCTCACCTGACAGCTCCCCTGCTGTTTCAGGACTCCCTGAAGCACTTCCTTGGGTTAAACCTTGCACTAAATCCCAGGGGAGTCCTGAAACCCAACAAAATCAGCCTCCTCCTCTCCTTTCTGCCCTGGGTAAGGTGAGTGCAGCCCCTTCTCAGCACTTCCCTGTGTAAGAGAAGGAGAAGCCCAAAGTGAAAGTGTTGGTTTATTGTTCCCCCACCTTTTTCTGGAGGATCTGGGAGCCTCCAGGATGTGTCCCAGACCTCCCCTGGCACCTGGACCTGTGCTGATGGCAGGAACTGCTGGGCAGGTGCAGCTGACCCTCCCTGGGGTGAGGAGGTGGAACTGTGGTTCCTCTGCTCTGCTGGAGCTCCATCCTTCTTTGGAGTTAACTACACTGTGGAATGGCTTCCTGCTGTACTCCAAATCCACTGCTGGAGCAGGGAACTTTGGGTTAGGAACACAGGAAGTAGGAAAGTTCTTGTTATTTTATAAATGTATAATCTGCCTGCTCAGATGGCTGCTCCTCAGCTGAAAATGCTGTTTGTGGTGCAAAGGGTCCCTCAAAGATAGAACTGAGCTGAGTCTCAGGATCAGAGAATGGCAGAGCCGTGGTGGTGTCAATGTAGCAGGAGGGTTTAATGTCATCCCAGAAAAGCCAGGGGGTTTCACACACTGGAAAATGGGGCTGGAGCAGAACCCCAGTGCAGGGGGAGCCCTCTGGGGGCTCCCTCTGGGGCAGGACCAGCACTGCCACCCCCGTGGAGCTGCCAGAGCTGGGGCACAGCAGCACCCTGGGGTGGGAACTGCAGCCAGCTGCTCTTGGAGCCCAGCGTGGCCTGGGGCTGGCAGGTGAGTGCTCCAGTCACAACTGTGGTTTAATGCACATCCCTCCCCCAGTTCAACGGGCAGGAATTATTTTCCAAGGAATGTCACACCAGGATTGCTGCCCACCTCTGGTGTGTTGTGTTCAGGAGTTTAATGCTGCTGCTGCTGCTGGCATTGAGACTTTTGATATCAAAAGGGTTTTTACAAAAGCCTTGGATACTCGTTTTTACTGTCAGAGCAATGCTCTGACCATGCTGATGCTCTGTGGAGTTTCACTGGCATTTTCCAAGTGTTTGTACAGTTTCTACAGCTGAATATCCTGTATGTTCTGCTTTGTTGTTTTTTATTATGGTTTATACTGCACTGCAGGCAAGGTCTGCATTAAAACCATTTTTGGCTAATTCATTAGACTTGTGAATGGTTATTTCCTATGCTTGGGCTAAACATTCTCTCTCTGAAAGTGTTACACTACTTTAATTCACTGGAATTACTGCTTGGAACAGGGAAGGTTCTTTATCTGTGACAAAAAGATTCATTGGTGTGGGCAGCCCAGACCTCAGCACTCCACTCACCTGATGAGAGGTAAGGACACTACTTGAGACAACATTCCCTAATCCTGCACTTGTAGAATATGGATATATTTTAAAATAATAATGGTTTCTATTATAGTCATGAATTTCCCCAAAGTTACAGTAAGGGAGGGACTGGCCAGCTGGGTATGGTGTGTTTGGTGCCAGGGGATTTAAAGAAAGAAGGGATTTGGCTGCAGATGATGTTTGATGTGACCCAAACAATGAGTGCCCCGAGGCTTTGGAAAGGCTGCTGAGCCCTGAGGGCCACACTTGTCTTCTGGCTCTGGTGCTCCTGAACAGGACTAGAACTCGAGTTCCAGCTTTTTGCTGCAGTTTTCCTGTCATTTGAAGGGTTGGTGAGACTGATCCAGCCACAAGTTCTGTGTGTGTAGAATTTCCACAGGCAGTGCTGTGGAAATTCCCACCCCCAGTCCGCACCCAGTTTGCACCTCTGCTGCAACAGGAATCTTCTTGATTCAGGAGCCCTGAGCAAGACAACCAGGGCTGTTTCACTATTTGAGAACAATGTTTGCAAGCAAAATTCCACGAGTTGTGTCTTTTATAGCAGCCAAAGACCAAAAATCCACGTGGCTGCTCAGGAGGACCCTGAGATTTGGAATGGGAGTGGCTGGAGTGATGCCAAGTGACCCTAGAAATGAAGGACACTCCCTGGGGGTTTAGTTGGGTTTATTTTGCTCTTGCAGGAGGCCACGGACAGGCTGGAGAAGAATAAATAGGTTAAAGCAGAGTGTGGCAATGACAGAGCCCCAACATGGAGATGCTTGACCGTGTAACCAGAGTGCTTTGTCACTGGGCCTGATCCCTGTTCAGGCCAGCACTAACCTAAGCTAGTTGGCCAAAAAGCTTTTTAAACATGCCCTCGACCAACTCAATAGTAATAAAATGTAAAAAAACCTCTTGTAATGCCATAGAGTCATATCCAGTTGTTCCAAGACTGTCAGTCTGTCCCAAAATACTTCTGTCCAAAGTGTGTTGGTGCAACAGGATGCACTTCTGTAGTTAAAATGGTGATTTCTGGGAATTCCTGGATGATGGATTTGGCACCTTGGAAGAGACAGCAAAGGCAATAATGACTACAGTGCTTCACCCCATGTCAAATCCTGATCAGCAGCATTCCAAAGTAAGTCAGGCTCTGTGCTTCTGTCTCCTCTTCCTGTTCCTGCCTTAGCTAACCATCTATGAGGAAAACTGCCTGACTTCAGGGGATTGCTGTTTTGGGGTTTTGTTTGAAATTGCCTTTCCCATACACCCATACTCCCAATTAAAGTGGCTACAGGCTGCTCTTCAGTTCAGCTGAGTTTTTTGATAGCGATTTCTGCCACAGCCAATTTATAACACAACACACAAGATCCTCTTTCCTCCCAGAGAAGCAAAAGTTCCTCTTTTAGATCCCCATTTACCTTTAGCCAGACCAGTTCTGTAGCTCCATTCAGCTCCCACTCCTGGTGTTGCTGTGGTGCTGGAGCAGCCCCCACATTCCATGGTCCAGAGCAGCAGCTGGCCTGGCACTGCTCTGTGAGCCATGCACTGGCAGTGCTGCCAACTCCTGCTTTAGGAACTCTCTCCCATTTGCAGTTTTGCCACTCAGTCCGCTCCTCACTGCCCACACTGAACACCCTGTGCTGTCTTTGCTCAGTCTTAAAATTCAGCCAAAAAACCCCAAACCTGCTCTGAGCAAAGCAATGCTGCCATGGCAGAGGCACAGCTGTGCCCTGCCTGTCCCCTGTGTGACTGATGGCACTGTCCCCACAGACACAGCTGTGCTCACTGCTGTGCCCCACTCACCGTGAGGTGTGGAGAAGAGGCTGAGCAGGATGATGACGCTGGGCTGGACCCCGTGCTCCACCAGCACTTTGACAGCCTCGATCACCGTGTTCCCAGTGCCTGAGAGCCAAGAGGGGGAGAGGGTTTAGGGGGATTGCCCTGCTTAATGAACTTGTCCTAAGCTGTCTGAGAATACCTGTGGTAGTTGGTGTGACTGAATGGTGACTCTGTCCTTTCCCATGGGAAAGGCATCACCTCTGCACATACTCCTTGTTCTCCTAATTGTCAGAGTGGATAAGTAACCTCATCCCAACAAACTCCTTATAATATTAATCTAGAAATGTCTCCTAACAGAATAAGAAAAACACTGTTTAAGTCTTTTCCCAAGGTAAATTTCATATAATTAAATTTATATCAAATCAATCTCAGCCTTTCTCCCAAAAGCAGCCATGCCCAAACGATTTGCTCTGCATTCACACTGGTGCAGCTGAGTAATGTGTGTCCTGGCACAGCCTGACCAGTTCCCTGCTCTGTCCCTAAACCAAGCAGAATCCCCAGCAGAGCCCAGTGAGGACATTTTCAGCCCGTGCAGGCTCAGAGGAGCCCGGCTGTGGGTGCTGACACTCACTCAGGATCGGGTACATGAGCAGCACTTTCCTCCTGTAGATGTCGGGGGGGAACTTGGCGTAGTACACCTTGGCTCGCTGCGTCTCCTCGTCGCTCTGGATCAGGATTTTCCCGATGCGGATGGAGCGGCAGCAATCCCGCAGGCCCTGCTCCATCGCCTCCCCTGCAGGGCAGCACAGACACAGCAGCACGTGGTGACACTGGGCAAGGGGCTGCAGGGACAGGGACAGGCCCGAAGGGACAGTCCCCAAATGGACAGTCCCCAAGGAACAGTCCCGAAGAAACAGTCCCAGATGGACAGTCTGCGGATGGACAGTCTCCAAAATTAGAGTCCCAAAGGGACAGTCTCAAAGGAACAGTCCCAAAAGGACAGTCCCAAAAGCACTATCCCAAAGGAATAGTCCCAAACAGCCAGCCCCCAAAAGGACAGTCCCAAACAGCCCCCAGAGAGATAATCCCAAAGGGACAGTTCCCAATGGACAGTCCCCAAAGAGTCCCAAAGGGACAGTCCCAAATGGACAGTTCCCAAATGGACAGTCCCCAGAGAGTCCCAAAGGGACAGTCCCCAAATGGACAGTCCCACCCCTGTGCTGGTGCACTGTTCTAAGCATTAAAACACCTGAACTCTTCCCCTTTCCCCTGTTTACATCAAACTGAGTCTCCTGGTGCTCCCCAGCCCTGGCTTTGGTGCTCCCAGCTGTGCTGAGCTCCCACAGGACAGAGCTGGAACGGTCAGGAGGGGCAGGGGGGGTTTGGGGACACCCTGGTGACAGAGGGTGGGCAGGGTGTGGGGCCAGAGCTGCTTTGCCAGCACAGCTGCCAAGGTTTGCCCAGCACTGGGCACTGCCAGGGACTCTGCCCCCACAGAGCGTGGCTGGGCTGGGGCCCTGGCTCTGGGCACAAGAGGGAAACAGGGGAGGGCACTTGGCCCCTCTCAGGGAACAGTGCCAGGGAAGGGCCACAGGAGAGCTGTGCCAGCCATTTGGCTCCTTAAAGGCTAATGGGAGATAGTCCTGGACATTCTCTTATCAAGGACACCTAAGAAAGAATTTGAGTAAACCTCTTGTTGCACATCTTTGAAAGGAAGTTGCTTCCAGGTTTCCAAAGCATTTGAAGTGTGTCCTTCAGCAGCACCTACCACTTCTCATGATGCTGACCCCACAGTTTCCCTTCTCGAATCGGACTCCTTCATACTTGTGTCCTGTGAGGAAAGAAACCAGGGCTCAGGGGCTGCTCCCTTCTGCCCTGTCTGACAGAGAGGAGATGGTCCTGGTCTGTGACTGACTGATGGAACAGATGTGACACCAATCTCAAAGGTGAAGCTGCTGCTGTTTGATGTAAAAATGAGCACAGGTAAGGGATGGTGCTCCTGGCTGTGTGCCTGAACTCTGTCTGCTTCCACAGCTGAGGGTTTGCAGTTCAGCATTTCTCTAAGTGTAATAAAGCCACACCAATGCTTTCCTGCAGAGTGGGAGTGTCACCCTGCAGGAATGCCACTGGAGGTCTCAGGGGGAACAGGACTCAGCTGGTGCACATCTCACAGGGTGCTGTGGGTCACACCATGGAGATGAGCAGGACCCCCAACCTGCTGATGCACTCAGCTGCTGCCTGAGTACTGCACACCTGAGGATCTGTAACCTTACAGGAGGAACCACAACTCCTGCAATGGTTTTCTCTAGTGCCACTTTGCATTTCCTGCTCATCCTCACTCCCAGCTGGCCCCAGCTGCAGGGCCAGGTTTAGGCTGGCAAGGCAAGGCTGCTTGTGCCAAGCACTTTTTCCTTGATGGGCATGTGAAATGTCACCAGTTTTAGTTCAAGACTGTGGTGTGGGCAGGTGAACTGATGTTGCACGTGCACTGGAACATTTTCATCATGGTTTTGCAAGATCACTGTAATCCTCAGTGAAATGACAGTGCTGACTGTTTTGCTCAGTTGTGTTGTGATGTGCCTTGCAGCTCTCTAAACCAGCAGGGACAGTCACTCTGCCCTCCTCAGACTCCCCAGGGAAGTGTTTGTGGCACCAATAATCTAACATACACCAAGTCTGTCAGAGTTCAAAGACCATCTGGATGTTGCAGGGTTCAGTTTTAGGCTGTTCTCTGAGCAGGGAGTTGGACTCAATGATCCTCTGAGTCCCTTCCAGCTCAGGATATTCTGTAACTCTTGGAATAATTCTTTGTATTTTGATATCAGTTCCACCTGCAGTCCTACCCAGGCCAGGGGTGTTTCCCACATACCTGTAGGAGTGGTCACAGTACATTCTGTGTAGGGCAGCTGGTTCAGTCCCTCTTCAACCACGAGTCTGATCTGTGGAACCAAGGAGATGGGTCAGCTTAAAGGGATTGTTATCTCTGGAGATAAGGCACTACATGACAGTAGGAGTCACAAGGACTGGGTGAGGCCAAAGAGTCTAAAAGGGTCTCTTTAACAGCAATTAGGGACTGAATTTAGAGACCTTTTGGGGGTGAGGCCTATGTTTTGGCCACAAATCAAACAAAGGCATTGCAGAACAAAACTGGGAGAAGAGGGGGGTTCATAAGCAATCATTAAACTGATTTTATTTCCATCTGGTCGGCAGAGGCTTCACAGACAAATTATTCTCAACAGATGAGTGAGGCACCAATGTAACTCCATTTGCTGACAGGAAATCCTGGTGAGGGGAAGGTGCAGTTCCCCCTCAGCCAGGCTCTATTTTCACACCCCTGTTTCTAGGACTAAACTCAGCTGGGCTGCCAGAACAGCCCCAGAAGCTGCAGCAATGCACACACACCACCAGTGCCCAAAGGCAAGTCAGAATCTCTTCATCACCCCCATCTCCCAGCCCCTGCCAGCTCTGGTTCCCAGCTGCTGCTGCCAATCCCTGCACTTTGGGATGGTCCAGGTGCAGGGGCAGCTCGTGAGCCCCCAGCCCTCCCCTGGGGCTGCCCTGCAAAGCACCAAACACCCACCTGCAGCCAGAATGAGTGCCCTGGAGGGTGCTCTGGGGATTAAAGATGTGAGAATTCTCTCTGTTCATGAGCCAAAGATTCACAGCCCAGAACTGCTCAAGGAAAGCTGCTGCCAAGCAAGAGCTTTAACTAAAAAATCAGTGATTATTCAAAATTCACTGTGGGATGGAGAGTGAGGCAATGCTCCTGGGATGGAGCAGGTGTGCTGCTCACCTCAGCCAGTTCTTATTGCAGAGGGCAGCCTGGAAGGATTTCCTGTCCTTCCATTCTGTCCCTGTTCCTGGCACACAAGCAGCCTCTGCTAGAAATGGTCCCTTACATTTATAATCTCTCTTTTAAGGTATTTTTACTCATTTTTGTACAACTTTTCCTTCCTAGAGCTGTGTTTGTGCCAGCCATACTCAAAGGCTGTGGTCAGTTTCTGGGACATTTGTATCCAATTTTATTTTATGTTTTTGAACTTAGTTCAAAAAAAAAAAAAAAAAAAGGCAACCTATTTGCCAGGTTTGGAAGAAAAGCCTTTTTCATCTTGCTGTAGTGCTGACATTGCTCCACATAATCTGCCAAAAGTTTGGAGTAATCCAGTAAAGGTCTTATGGTCAAATAATCTCTGTGATCTCCCTACACTTACCAGTGTTTTACACAGAGGCTGGAAGGATTCTTTGTCAACTTGTCAGTGTTGATAAAACATTTATTTTTGCACTGTGCTTCCTGCCACCTCCACACTCAGGGATTAATTTCCTCCTCTTTTCTCTCATGCCCCAAGAACCAGCTGCTCCTCTCTCTCCCAGAGGTGGCTGCCATTGCTTAGAAGATAAAACCAGTGTTATGACAGCCCCTCATGAAACAGGAAGTAAAGCTTTGGTCCCAAGGTAGAAAATCCTCTAACCCATTATGTGTGGCTTTTCTTGGAAGCTCAGAGGAGGCAGAACATCCTCTGCATCTGTCCAGCTCTTTGCAGCTCATTTGGAATGCTCACCCCCTGAAAGAGGCAGGAGGGCAGAAAGGTGAAGTGACCTGATCAGTGTTATCCAGGAGCTGCTGGTAGGGCTGAGAAATGAATTCATGGCTCCACCTCAAGCCCCCAGTCATGTCCCAAAATGTGCTTTCTGCTGCAAAGCAGCACCTGTGGCACCAGTTCAGTGCCTCCAGTGTGGCTGCTGGGATCAGGGGGAGCCTCCTGCCCTAGAGGAGCTCTGTGCCCTTCCCAGCACCTGCCCTGAGCTCCAGCTGTCCCCAGTTCCACCATCAGCACCCATAAGGATTGATTATTATCTCCCATGCCAGGGGCTGCTTCTCCTCCTTCACAAACACCACCCAGGTTTGTCTTGGTCCTTCCTCCTCATGACTTTAACCTGACTTCTTTCAGTTTCAGGGTCACAGCCCTGGCAGTGGCATTCAGACATTCCCTCCACTGCCCATTAACTCCTTTTTCTCACAAGTCTCTTCAAACATTTCCTTTGTGTCATCCCTTTATGTCAGAAGAAAAAACTGCACCCCCAGGAATCCATCACCTTTAGAATCCCTCCTTAAGGCCTCTCCCTCTGGTGACCTCAGGAGACACTGCCCCTAACAGTTCAACTTCATTCTCTTCATTCTCCTTCCCAAGTTTAACTTCATTCTCATTTCCTCCCTGCAACAAGGTGCATTTTCTTCCCCTATAATCCCACTCTTTTCTTCAGGCATTGCCTCTTGCCATCAAACTCTGTTTGCTCTCTGGGTGGAAAACAAGGCAAGTCATAACTGTTTGCACCTTGCCAACTTTAGTAGAGAGCAAATTCCACATGAAATTATAACTGTTCTTTGTCACACCTAGGAAAAATATTCAGAAAATGAGAGTGCTACATATTCTTTTGTGCAAAATTCCTCCCACAAGATGGAAAACAGAGCAGCAGGTTCTGTGGCAAGGAGCTGCAGAGGCTCTCTGGCTGTGCTGGCCACCCACAGGGGACACTGCTGCAAGGACCTGAACTCACTGCCTGGATCTGCAGCTTCCAGCAACAATGGGGGGCAAAAAATCAATGTTTGCCTCAGAACAGGGCAGGACACCTGAGAAAGGTGAGAAAGTGCATGGAGAAAGGTCCTTCACACTCATTACTGACAGTAAGGTACTGCAATACAAGAAACACATCCTCAAGAAGGGGAAAGTGGAAAGCCATGGAGATAAACAGCCCTGCAGTCACTATCTTGGCCTGGGGTCATATCTAAGACTGAGCAAGCCTGGATTAGGCTTGGGCTCAGCACAGGAGAGCTGCCTGCTCTGGCTGTAACTGGGAATGGTCTCTGGACTATGCTGGAAGGGAAAAACACCTCCCTCTGTTAATGAGAGTGGATTTGCAAAAAGCAAACACCCTTGTGGACACAAGCAAGTGTGTGTAGTAGCAAGTGCTGGGGTTTTCTTTAAGCTTGTAATTTAAATGAGATAAAGGCTACACTCCCTTTGTTCTGACTTAGTACAACATGTGAAAACTTCAAACTGCTTTGTCCCTGCCAGCAACCACCATATGGCTAAAGACAAATTCTCCATGTGGATGCACCCAGAGCTGATAATCTAATACACACCAAGTGTCAGGAGGCACTGCTGCCTGCAAGCAACTGGTAACATCTAGGCTGTAAGAAATTGTACTGCTTTGTTCACTAGATCAAAAGTGCTGCTTCAAACTAAAACTCAATTATCTGCAACCTCTGTGCCTCTGGTTTTGAACAGAATTTTCTTATTACTGTAGGTCTCTGTCCTCAAGTAGCTGTGGCTGGTAGCACCATGGTTTCTGGAACCTGTTGAGATGAAACAGTGAACAGAACTCCCTCTACAGAAAGCTGCAGTCACACAGCAATTTCCTTTGGGTAGAAAAGTTGCTGTCACACCACCATTCCTCTGTCCTGAAAGACCATTTCATGGAAGAGTTACAATACAATATCAAGAAGAAGAAATTCTTCACCTACCAGACGATCAGCAGAAAATACGAAGTCTCCTCTACTGGATTTCCTGAAAAAGGTAAAAATTTACATTTTAAACTGGGAAATAACTTTAAAAACATTGCTTAAACACAACATCAAATACTATATTCCAAGGCAGATCAGAGAACAGTCTCCTGTCATATACTGAATTTATCCCAGAGGTTCTGGGTTTCCTGGTTGGTGGCAGAGGTGCAGTGACCCAGCCTGGGGTTTGGCTCTGTACCAGCAGCAATAGAACACCAGAGGATGGTGTGCTCTGGGTTCCCCATGGTACTGCTGCTCCAACCCAGCTCCAAAACACCTCCTGAGCTCAGATCCTCCTGCACTCCCTGCAGCTCTGAGCAAGTGAGCTTTGCTTGCCTATCCTCCAGTCAGGCAGAACTGTGGGGCAATGACCATGGAGATCCTTAACCCAGGGCTGACAACACACCTGATAAGCAGGAGACACATCCTGTGTTATCTGGAACTCCCTGGGTGTGATTAGATCAGTGGATGTGAGGTTAAACTGAGCAGGGATTAATGAGCATTCCCATGAAAACATCTCTCTGCCTCTTATTGGTTTGGGTACAACCTTTTGCTGGTGTGCCTGTGTGGCTTTTGGCCCCTTCAGAAGGCAAAAGGAAAGGTTAAAACCTGAATTCTAAAAGCAGCTTTAACACCTTGCTTCCCATGCCAAGAGCAGCTCACACCACACCAGAACAGGACACACTGCTGATCAAGGAGCCAGCACTCACAGGACAGTGGCTTTGAACACCCTCAGACACAGCAGCAACATGGTAAAAGGCATTTTTAAATGAAATGTTCTATTAATCCCTCTCATGTTTTCAAGCCCTAATACTCTGTATGTCTCCTTAAATACCATTTTGTATTTAATCCCCAAGGTTCTGAGACACCTCATGCTTACATGGATGAAAGTCAAAAGGTTTGCCTGCTCATTGCCTAGGAACCAGTCACTTATTCCAAATTTTAAAAAGAGGTTTTAAAAGAGCAGTAGCCTAATCTAGTTTCATTCCTTGCACTAATAACATACTGTTAAAATACTGCTTGCCTTTTTTTCCCCCTTCTTTATTGTACTGACAGGATATTCCTAACTTTCTGCTATTTTGACACTAACTAGACAGGCAATGCTCAAAATGATCCCAAAACTGGGGGGAAAAAAAAACCAACCTCAAATCTATAAAATTCTATGACCTGATTTTATTAAGGTTTTTGGAAAGTTTCATACTTCAATCTGTGGTGTAGATAAGTATTTTTAAAAGAGGGAAGTAGCAAAGTGGCCTGTCTAGGTTCTTCCAGGCTGGCATTTCAGAAAATTTAGCTGAATTTCACAAACAGGTGTAAGACAGACCCAGCAATGTCCAGAGCACAGCTTTGACTGCAAAGTGCTAACGTGCTCTGAGTGAACACTCTGAGATATTAATGCAGGTGATGAGGCTTTGAACCAACTCCTCTGTCCTTGCAGAGACACAGATGTTCCTCTGCACAGTTCACTGAACACCCCTCACTGCTCATACCTGCTTTTTGAGAAGGGAGGGCAACAGAAAATGACAGTGCACACAAATAACAGTAATACAGAAAATGTCAGACCACGTGTACAGGGGCAGCTGGAAAGCTGAGATCACACCTCAAATCCTGTCACAATTGCCAGGGGGCAGGAAAAAAGGGTTGATGTGAAAACACTGTAACTGTTCTTCCTAAATACCAGCCAGAAATACATAAAGCAACAATTCATGTCAGACTAGAAACTGTTTCAGCTGCTTCAGCAAGTAACAAGACAACATCTAAAAATATGAGGCATTAAAACCTAACTTGTAGCAGGAACATTGTGTTACACAATAGAAATCAGTTTCACTTTGTTTCTGAAGGCAGGGGAGTGTGGCTGACATCACAGTGTCTGTCTTGGGAGGTGGGAAGAAATGGGATTTTTGGAACTGTATTGTAATATAAAGTAGCTGCAGGGTTTCTTCCTGCCTTAGCACTTGGTGCTGGTGACAAACACTGCCAGGTCTGCAGGTATTGGGGCTTCAGTAATTCCTGTTTCTCTCATTTCCTCACAGAAGTTGTTGAGAGACACCAGGGTGAGGGCCTGGCTGGAAAAAAGCCACCTCCCTACAGAGGATTTGTAAAAGGTTTCTAAGAAAACTGAAGGCACTGGATGAGCTGTTGGCACTCAGGGAGATGAGGTAGCTGGGAACAGGTCCATGCTCTACCTGCAGCACTTCAGTGCTTAATGGACTGTGGTGTTCAATCATTTCCATGCTGGGGCTGGGGTGCAGAGGGATCCCACCCTCCCTGCCTGCAGCACAGGTGAGTCACACACTCCTGAACCCCCTCCCTGTGCAGCAGCCAGGACTGCACCTCCAGCCACTCTGCCATCTCCATTTCTATGGTATGCCTCTGCTCCTTAGGGAATAAGAAGCTTTAGTAGAATGCCACAGAATGATCTCACCCCACAGGAACCTTAAAGCACCTGGATTTAAATCATAGCTTCTGTTAAATCATGAGTTAAAATGACACTGCCAGCCTGAACTAATGAATTTTCTTCTATATAAACACATCACTGCACTATTCCTTTCAGCTTCCAGATCCCTGGTTCACATCTGAGGCTAGAAATTACCTTGAGATCATTCCCTCCTTGTAAAGAGACTGTAGCTGTTCTAGAATGTTCAGTAGCTCACATCCCATGAGAGCACTGGAGATCCATATCCCACTCAGTATACAGGGCACCCATCAAGCTCTTGCTGAGCAGGAGAGGACAAGGCTGAGGGGAAATGAGGAAACCCAGGCACAGTGAAGTTGAGGTGATCTATCCACCTCCCCGACTCTGGCACACAGACCAAGTTCTTGTTAATTTTAAAGAAGCAAAAGTGCCATTTCAGTCTGCCAGGAGGACACCCCTGTCCCAGCCAGCCCCCTCAGAATCCCATGGGACACCATCACCAGCCAAGGTGGGTTTTTCTTTACAGTAATACCAATTGAAAGGCCATGATTTCTTTCTCTGAATCCTCTCAGGAACAAGGAAAGAGCTTTCCACTTCTCTGAGCAGCTCATGCTAAGGACAAAGCAGAGTCCTCAAAGCCTCCTGCACCTGGCCTGACCAGACCTTAGCTCCATGCCAGCTCACTGGGATTGTCTATCTGAGTATTCATCCCTTTCCCACTCACAGTAATAGTCCCAATTTGACTGGGTTTTTCCCCTGCTTTTGTTCCATTTCTTACTCCCCAGGAGTTTGCCTTTTAATGTCTGCCCGTTTTCAGGCATTGCTGTATTTGGAACACCCATCCTCTGCAGCACTGAGGATTCTAAATATTCTCCTTGAGTTAAGGTGTTACCTGTTCTTTTTTAATCCAGAAAATCTAAGTGACAGGGCTCTAACTGCCTGTAGATGAAGCTTCTCCTTCTTCCCAAGCACTGTATGTCAACATCCCTCTCCATCAGCTTAAATTGGATTTTTTGACCAGCAGCTGCTCTGAGCCACATTGCTGCCAGCTCACAAACACAGTTCTGAGGAGGAGGAGTTTCTTTTAGCACCTGGTCTGAATGCTGCAGCAGCTACAGAGTTGTCCTAGGGCAGACTGCAGCTGCCCAGGGAAAGGTTAATGAACAGTGCCTAAAAAATCCTCTTCTCCCTTCAGCATCTCTATGAATGACAGGCACATAAATAGGCCAGTCTGAGGTCTCTTGATGAGATGCAGCTGAATTCCTGGGACAGAACACAAAAATATTATTTCCCTACTGTCCTTACCTACAAACCCAACCTTTCTGAGCTGGCTGCTACCTGATTTTCCTCACTGGCTGGGAAGGGAGCTTGGAAGTGACAGTTCCATCCCCACTTCCAGGGCAACATCACACTCAGAATAAAGTACAGCCTGCAATTGCTGCAGCTGCTCTGAGTAATTCACTGTTTACACATCCTATTCTAGACTTCCTCTTACCAAAGTCTTGTGCAATAAAGCAGATGTAATTCCAAAGAATGTCCTTCAAGTTAAAGTTGCAGCTGCTGCTTTCTGGATAAGCTCACTGTAACCAGAAACCTCTTAAATGTATTTGAAAGAGGTCAAAACCCACGTACAACACAATAATAATAATACCCCCCCTGAGCAAAGTAATTACATTGCTAGTATTTGTCTAGACATCAAAATTATATGGTTTTCTCTAACCTCAAAACCTTTCACAGGCCATCACCAAGCCTAGTCTGGATTCCCTCTCTGTCTCTCTCTGCTTAGCCTCTCCCAGATTTCTTTTCTGCTCCACAGAGAAGCTGCCAGGTGGGTGATCTGTGTGGTCTTGCCCTCCTTACATCAAGACTGCACTGCCTCTGATGTTCCTGCTGCCAGGTTTTGTTTTTCCCACAATGCTTTGAAAATTAAGGAAAAGTGTCCACAAACTAGTTTAAGGTAAGGAGGCTCAGCTAAGTTAATAAAATTAATGGAGGTATTGTCTTTGAGAAACCGTGATCAGTTTTGCATTAAAAAATGAATTATTGTTAGCTACTAAGTTGAGCCTCAAGAGCCAGAAAAGAGCAGAACATGGACTGTGCAGATTGTGAAACACAGCAAGGAACAGTGTCTCTGCAGTGACTTATTGCAGATGTCAGAAAGCCACTGTGTCACAGGAAGAGAAGGTTTTATTCAAAACCTGATCACTCTATTAACAGACTTGATTTCACACCTCTTTGCTGGTGGTTCTTGCAAACCAGTGGTTTTTAACAGATGGATGCTACTGAAGTTTGTCTTATGTTGTATGCTATATTTAATACCTTTCACTATCACCTTCCCAGTGCTGAACAAGCCCAGCTACAAACGTGACCAGCGGGAGGGAGGGACGTGTTCAACACCTGAGCTGTGTTGTGGAACATGGTGCTCGCAGGTATCTCCAGGTAGAGCCTGGGAAGGGCTCCCTGCCCCATGCTGCCCGCAGGATGCGATCTCCAGAGAGCGGTAATGAGCCGCAGCTGCTGCCAGCCCGCCCGCAGGTCCCTACGGCACAGCCTGCTTTCCCCAGGGCTTTACACACACTGTACTGCGCGCTCCTTGTGCCGATGATGTGGCACGCAGGCTCCGAGCCGCCCGCAGGGCGGAGGTGAGCAAACACCGCCATCAGGGACCATCCAAGTGCGCGAGGGGTTCAGAGCCCGGCCGAGCCGCTCAGTCCCCGGCAGCGCCGCGGCGGGGCGGGCACGGAGCCCCCGGGAGCCCCGCGTGCCCGGCCCTGCCCCCGGGCCCGCCTCACCACCCGACATGGCCGCTCCAGCCGGCACACGCGGCACGGCAGCGCGTCCCGCCGGCCTTGGGCTGGGCCCTCGGGCCCGCCGGGACCTCGCAGGCAGCGCCGAGCCGGGCAGCCGGCACCAGGGCCCGGCTGAGAGCCGCTCGGCGGAGCTGCGGCTCCCTGAAGAGGGAAGGATGGAGCGAACGACAGGCGACGATCCCCCTCCGTCTCCCCGGCCCGCCGCGGCCCCTCCCCAGCCCACACGGCCCGGCCCGGCCCGCTCACTTGTCCCTGATGATGGTCTGCAGCTCCCGCAGCTGGTCGTTCATGGGCAGCAGCTTCAGCTGCGGCCCGATGGCCGGCGCGCCGCCTTCCCCGGCGGGGACCGGCGCCACCGCCACCACCCCGTTACTGCTGCTGCTGCTGCTGTCCGGGCTGGGGCAGCCGCTGTCCTCGCTGGGCTCGGCGAAGCGGATCAGCCGGGAGCCGCCGCTCGCCGTGGCCGTGGCGGCCGCCGGCGGCTCATCCTGCGGCCGCGGGCCGAGGCGCTGGTTCTGGCAGGGCATCGCCTCCATGCGCCGGGGCCGCGCCCCCGTGCGCGCCGCCGGGGCGGGGGAAGCGCGCCCGCCGCCCGCGCTCCATTGGCGGCCGGCGCCGCCGATCAGCCCCGCGGCGGGAGCGCAGCGCGGGGGCGGGACCGGCACCGGGCGGGCACCTCCTGCCCCGGCCCTGCCCCGGCCCTGCCCCGGCCCTGCCCCGGCCCTGCCCCGGCCCTGCCCCGGCCCTGCCCCGGCCCTGCCCCGGCCCTGCCCCGGCCCAGCCCCTGCAGGGCCCTGGCCCAGCCCCCGCCCAGCCCCCGCCCGGTCCCGTCCCGGCTCGCACTGCGCGCTCCGGGAGAGCCCCCAGGAGCTGAATAAAAGCCTCCTTTGAGTCGCTGTTTTTACATTGAGAAAGGAGGCCTGTGGGGGTTAGAAAAATAACAAGGGGTTTTTCACCCGTTTTTTTCTTTTCAGGAAATATGCACAAATCATTGCCAGGACCTTACACATCAATGCCAAACTTTCTAAGGGACACCCATGCAAACACAAGGACAGGGAAAGGATAGAACCTCTCTGCCAGAAAATAATCTACAGTCTGAATCTACAGGCTTCTTGCTCTGTGCATTTTGGACATGTAACAGGAGGTGGACTCCCAAAATGGGCCCAGGAAACACCTCCCAGGAAACACCTGCCAGGAAAATGCAGCCCCTCCACTGCCTGACAGCAACAAAGCACTGAGAGTCACCAAAGCCCACAAGACTGACAGGAGATGAAAAAGTAACCGGATTTCATGACTTACTGTCCAATACTTAAAGAAATACTTGAAGACTGTTGCAGCAACATACAAGCAATAAAGAAATTGTAGTTAAAAAATCCAATGCAGTTATTCACCCTGGAGGACAAAAGCAAAGTTGAAATCAGGATTGGTGCAGCACACAGTGGTTGTAACACAAAGAGCACGAACCAGTTTTGGGGGTTTAAAACGGAATTTCCAAAGAGAAGCTCCCCTTAGTGGCCGAAAGGGAACAGAACAGGTGGCTCTGCTTCTCCCTCCAACCGTTCCCGTGAGCCAAGGAGAAGCCCAGTTCCGATTTTTGGAATTGTTTTAAGGTTGGTAACACAGGGAAATGGGTCACAGAGGCAGAAGCTAGGGAGCTGCCTGGAGCAGCTGGGAGCTATACTGCGCAATGCGGAATTTCAGGAGCCAGCTGGCCACTCCAGGCTACAGGTACCCGCACACAAACAGCACCCCTTCTCCCTGACAAACAAAAGGGACCAGGGCAGGTTGATGATGGCAGATTGCAGGAGACACTTGGCACTCTTCAACTAGCCTGAATTTGCACTGGTGCCTGTTTGCCTCTGGGGGCTATCCTGCGCAATGCGGAATTTCAAGATCCAGACGGCCCCTCAGGGTCACAGGTACCCAAACACAAACACCACCCCTTTTCCCTTGCAAAGAAAACTTCCCAGCCCTGCATCTTGATGGCAGATTGTAGGAGGCACTTGGCACTATCAAACCAGCCCGAGTTGCCACGGCTGCCAGCTTGGGTCTGGGAGGCATTCTGCGCAATGCGGAACTTCAGGAGCCAGCCAGCCACTCCAGGCTACAGGTACCCGCACGCAAACAGCAAATATTTTCCGTGGCAAACAAAATGGTCCCGGGTAGGTTGATGATGGCAGATTGCAGAAGCTACTTGGCACTCTTAAACTAGCCTGAATTTTCACTGGTTCCACTTTGCCTCTGGGAGCTATCCTACGCAATGCGGAATTTCAGGAGCCAGCCGGGCCCTCAGGGTCACAGGTACCCAAACTCCAACACCACCCCTTTTCCCTGGCAAACAAAACTTCCCAGCCCTGCATCTTGATGGCAGATTGTAGGAGGCACTTGGCACTGTCAAACAAGCCCGACTTGGAATGTGTGCCGCATTTGCTCTGGGAGGCATTCTGCGCAATGCGGAATTTCAGGAGCCAGCCTGCCTCTCCAGGCTACAGGTACCTGAACACAAATAGCCCCCCTTTTCCCAGGCAAACAAAAGGCACCAGGGAGGGTTGATCATGGCAGATGGCAGGAGCCACTTGGCACTCTTAAACTAGCCTGAATTTGCACTGGTGCCAGTTTCCCTCTGGGAGCTATCCCGCGCAATGCGGAATCTCAGGAGCCAGCCAGACCCTCAGGGCCACAGGTACCCGCATACAAGCAAGACCCCTTTTCCCTGGCAAACAAAACTTACGAGCCCTTTATGTTGATGCCAGATTGTAGGAGGCACTTGACACTGTCAAACAAGCCCAACCTGGCATGGGTACCACAATGGGTCTGGGAGGCATTCTGCGCAATGCGGAAATTCAGGAGCCAGCCGGCCCCTCAGGGCCACAGGTACCCGCACACAAACAAGACCCCTTTTCCCTGTCAAACAAAACTTAGCAGCCCTGCATCTTGATGGCAGATTGTAGGAGGCACTTGGCACTGTCAAAAAAGCCCAACTTGACATGGGTGCCACATTGCGTCTGGGAGGCATTGTAAGCCATGCGGAATATCAAGAGCACACCGGCCCTTCAAGGCTACAGGTACCCGCACACAAACAGCACCCCATTTCCCTGGCAAACAAAAGGCACCAGGGCAGGTGGATGATGGCAGATTGCAGGACCTACTTGGCACTCTTAAACTAGCCTGAATTTGCACTGGTGCCTGTTTGCCTCTGGGAACTATCCTGCATAATGCGGAATTTCAGGAGCCAGCCGGCCCCTCAGGGCCACAGGTACCCAAACACAAACACCACCCCTTTTCCCTGGCAAACAAAATTTACCAGCCTTGCATCTTCACGCTAGATTGTAGGAGGCAATTGGCACTGTGAAGCAAGCCCGACTTGGCACGGGTGCCACATTGCGTCTGGGAGGCATTCTGCGCAATGCGGATTTTCAGGAGCAAGCCGGCCACGCCAGGCTACAGATACCCGAACAAAAACAGCACCCCTTTTCCCTGGCAAAGAAAAGGGACCAGGGAACGTTGATGATGGCAGATTGCACTAGCTGCTTTGAACTCAAAAATTAGCCTGAATTTGCACTGGTGCCAGTTTGCATCTGGGAGCTATCCCGCGCAATGCGGAATTTCAAGAGCCAGCCGGGCCATCAAGTCCACAGGTACCCAAACACCAACACCACCCCTTTTCCCTGGCATACAAAACTTACCAGCCGTGCATCTTGGCGGCAGATTGTAGGAGGCACTTGGCACTGCCAAACAAGCCCGAATTGGCACGGGTGCCACCTTGGGTCTGGGAGGCATTCTGCGCAATGCGGAATTTCAGGAGCCAGCCGGCCACTCCAGGCTACAGGTACCCGCACACAAACAGCATGCCTTTTCCCAGGGAAACAAAAGGGACCAGGGCAGGTTGATGATTGCAGATTGCAGGAGCAACTTGACACTCTTAAACTAACCTGAATTTGCACTGGTGCTACCAAGGGACTGGGAGACATCCTGCGCAATGCTAAATTTCAGGAGCCAGCCGGGCCCTCAGGGCCACAGGTACCCAAACACAAACACCACCCCTTTTCCCTGGCAAACAAAACGGACAAGGGCAGATTAATGATGGCAGATTGTCGGAGCGATGTGGCACTCTTAAACTAGCCTGAAATTTCACTGGTTCCAGTTTGACTCTTGGAGGTATCCTGAGCAATGTGGAATTTCAGGAGCCAGCCGGCCACGCCAGGCTACAGGTACCCGCACACAAACAGCACCTGATTTCCCTGGAAAACAAAAGGGACCAGGGCAGGTTCATGATGGCAGATTGCAGGACCCACTTGGCACTCTTCAACTAGTCTGAATTTGCACTGGTGCCTGTTTGCCTCTGGGGGCCGTCCTGCGCAATGCGGAATTTCAGGAGCCAGCCGGCCCCTCAGGGCCACAACTACCCAAACACAAACACAAACACCCCTTTTCCCTGGCAAACAAAACTTCCCAGCCCTGCATCTTGATGGCAGATTGTAGGAGGCACTTGGCACTGTCAAACCAGCCCGACTTGGCACGGGTGCCAGCTTGGGTCTGGCAGGCATTCTGTGCAATGCGGAATTTCAGGAGCCAGCCGGCCGCTCCAGGCTACAGGTACCCGCACACAAACAGCACCCCTTCTCCCAGGGAAACAAAAGGAACCAGGGCAGGTTGATGATGGCAGATTGCAGGAGCCAGTTTGCACTGTTAAACTAGCCTGAAATTGCACTGGTGTCAGCTAGGGTCCTCCTGTCTGCCTCTTGTCTGCCAAGGAAATCAGAGCCGGGCGTTCTGTACTACTTTATTCCTTTGCAAACCTCAGGAGCCACCTCAGCCCTGCCTGTTTGTTCACACACAGCCCAGTTCATCCCACACCTAGTTAGAATTCTCCATGCACAGGACAACTCTAGAAAGGAACATGGGGATGTACCAAAAACCCCAGTGGGTGTTTGTGTCAGAACTCAGGTTTCGAAAATCCTCTCCAATTTTGATCACCAGGAAGGTTCTGGTAGGGAAATGTTTGTGTCATTTCTGAATTCTTAAATCTTTCCTTTCTTTAAGAAATAAAAGGAGTAGTTTAAGAAATTTAGGGGCAGCAATTGTGAAAGGTGTAAAGTTAAATTATTCAATGCAGGTTTCTGCACAGACAGGCATATAGATGTGTAGCACTAATATATATAAAGAAGGATTTACTTTCCAAAAAGTGCCTTTCAAAAAGAGAAACTGGTTGAGAAAAGGAAGGCTGGGCCTCACCCTGTCTCCTCCTCTTCCCTTCCCAGGTCCTGGCATGCGATTCCAAAGCAACAGTGTGCTGTGGGAAACAACACTGAGCCTGCAAACAGTGAGTCCCTCTTACTGAGCCCGAAGCCATTCCTGGAGCAGAGAGCTGGAATCATGAGCTGCACATACTGCATTTCTGCTTTCCTCTCTGGCACACCTGTCAAGCCTCACAGCTTTGTCAGAAAACCATCCCAAGCCACCCGAACCAGCAGTGCAGGCTGAGCCCCCAGCTGCAGACAGACTCCCCCTGCATTCCTGGCTGTTTGCATCCCCCCTGAGCTCTGTCTCAGAGCAGCTGCAGAGCAGAGCTGATGTTCAGCCCACACCTTCTCTGTGCCCCCATGCTCCAGACACACCCAGCAGATGCTCAAGGCTGTCACTGACCTTGTGGGAAAGGCAAATTTCCAACGTGCCTGACAGAGCTGTGGAAGGACCGAAGGTGAGGAGGGTCCCAGAGGAGTTTCCAGGCTTCTCCATTCCTTGACAGGCTCCTTGCTCCATCAAACACCCCAAAGACACCCAACCCTGCCTCACAAGGCTAAAAACCTCCTTATTCAAGTCAGGCAGTTCCAGCAGGGTCACAGCCTCTGAGGCTCCCCTGGCCCCATTAAACTGTGCTGCTCACGGGCTCTGAGCCCCCAAATCTGTCCCTGCCCATTCCTTCCTTTCTCCCACCTTCCTTCCAACATTTCAGATTGTAAATCTTCCTTTACATTGTGCATTTCTCTTACCAGTTTCCATGGCCAAACCCCTCCTTGGTGGTGCCTTCTGAGCAGGAGGAGAGGAAAGCTCCCATTTGTGCCTGGGCCAAGGCGGGCGCTCTGGGGACAGAAGGCTCTGTGTGCCCCCGTTCCCTTGGCAGGAATAACAACCTCGGCCCCTTCAGGGGAGGTGACTGGATTAGCAGGGCACAAAGGGAAAAAAGGGAAGAAGAAAAGCAACCAGTAACAGCCAAAAAGTCTCAAGCGTGGCCTGGTGGATTTGCAGTGAGCCAGAGCACAGGCTGGAACAAAACCTGGAGAAGGCAAAGGGATCAGGACATCACAGAGCCACAAACTGCTGTGGATTCAGTGCAGGTTGGATCTTCTCACAGGCAGGAAATCCATGGCCTGGGCAAGGCTGGATGCCTCTGCTCTGTGCTGGGCTGATGTGCCTCTTCAGTTGTTTCTTGAGCACTTCCAGGGATGGTAACTCCACCACTGTCCTGGGGGACTCCTTCCAATGCCTGACCACATTTTCAGTGAAAACAAATGGACATGTCATTTTTGTAACACAATCAAACACATTTTAAAATACAGCTCTTTTATGCTACTTATTTAATTGGCTGTGAGATATAATTCACACTGCATTTGCAAAGAGTGTGCAGCTGCTCAGTTCTTAAATGCAGAGTCTAAGGATTAATAGTTCATATTTTTCTAGAAATAAGTGCAACAGTTGCTAAATCCAAGAGAGCACTGTGCCTTTCAGCATGCATTCTACTTGCCAAAATTATTTTACACCTCTGAAAAAGGGCTTCTGTCTGGCTTTAACCTTGTCCTCTTTTTCTATTTTTGTTTTCTTTGCATTACTTTGTTCTCATTAATTTTCCCTCTTGCTTCATATACCTCCTTGAAGCATTCCCCTCCTTGTGTTCATACCCTTCCAACACCATTGATTCTAAAAGATGTTCGAATATTGATGCTTTTCTTTTTCCTCTAGCCTGACTCCTGAATTGATTTGGATTCCCATAGGCCTGGGGGACTTTCTTTTAGGCTGATGCCTGCCACAGCTGGAACTGCCAATGTTACCATACAGAACAGAGGTTTCAGTCTCCCTTTGGCATACTGATTATCTGGAATTCAGCATTGATTCTTTCCATTTTATTGGAATGATATTAATTATAAATCTTACTTCTAGAAGATATAAGTTCTTATTGCTAGAAGTGAAATTCATTGCAGTGCTAGAATCATATTAAGCACACTTAATGAGAAAGAAGATAAGAACTTCAAGGAACTCTAAGAAAATGTTATTTCATCTCCACAAGATGGGTGTTGTATTTGTGTTGCTGAGCTGCTTCTGTAAACTTTTCTAGCCAAAAAACTAACATGTTCTCATTTAGTACACTGACCTTGGTCTCAAGCCCTGGTTTGTTGTCTACACAGCTCCTGGGAAAAGGCCAGATTAGATATCTTTTAGGATTCTATTCACAAATCTCCTTGGTGGTGAGTTATTTCCATTACTGGAGCTTCTATTTCTTCAACTGAGCTGCTTCTGTCATCTTTCCAGAGTGCCAGCTCTGGAGCAGGCATTGATTTGTCTGTCTCCAAGGAGATCCTCTGCTTCCACAGCTAAATCTGCAGAGAAATAGATATTTATTTTGTGGTGAGCTACTTTAAACAGTGTGAGTTCATAAAACTCCTCTGTTGGCTTTCTGTGTCTCTATCATGAGCTCTGTTCTCCTGGTTCAGTCACTCTGGGATAGAGGTTGTTACTTCTACAGAAATGTGGGCTCTTTTCACCCTGGGTGTCTCTCAGGCTTTGAGCAGTGCCTTGTGCAGGTATCAGTAATCTGAGGTCACATAAATAAAGTGGAATCAAAAGGAGAAAGAGAAGATCAGAACTGGAAACAAGACTGAAATATTAACAGGAGGAAATACAGCCAGCAGCGTGGGAGAGTTATTAAAGAAGAAAGAACAGCTAAAGTAAAATTTGCAGGGAGAACACTCATATCAAATATATTATATTTGGAAAAAATAAAATGGTACATTATCTAACGATAATGAGGCTGAGATGATGCAGGGGTTGTGTGGTTTGACAATAAATGTTTGCTGAGGGATTTGTAAGTCTCCCTTAGAGGCATTGGAGCTGTGAGATCCTGTGACACCACAGTGCAGGCTGCTGTCATCCCATGCAGGATGTTCCATGTGTCCAAAGAGCCTGACATGGTGAAAACACTGGTCACATTGCACAGGGCTGAGAGCCTGTGCTGCATGTTGGATTGGCCCAGAAAGCATTGCCTGTGCACACAAACACTGCATAAAACCATTGCAGCAGTGCATGTGGGGAAATTGCAGAAACATTTGAAATCACTCCAAAGATGCTGCCATGCTGGCCAGCCTGTCTGTCCAGGCCATCTCAGACAGAGTTGTGATTATCCTGTTTTTTCTGGCCAAACTTCCATGTAGAGCAGAGCAAAGGAAAGGAAGGGGATGTATGGAAGCCAGAAGCCCAGAATTCCTGTTTATCCCTCTGAACGATGCCACGGGGCGGCACTGTTCAGACCCAGCTCCGCCAAATGCAATTATGATGAAGAATTAGATTAGTGCCAGAGAAATGTCACCTCTGTCGTTTGAAGTGGATCCTGGTCAGGAGCAAAGTTGCGTATCAAAGTACAGACTAGAGAAATCCTGCCTCATTAAAAATCGACTTTAAGCCAATTGTCCTCTTCCTTTCTGTCTGTCTGTCTGTCTTTCTCCCCTGCAAATGAGCTTACGACTCTCCCTCAAGGCAAGAGCATCAGCAGTCAAGCTCTGGTAGCTTTGAAGAAATCTTTGTGTGATTAGAAATGCCACACAGAGTTACAGCCTTCTGACAGCTCTGCATGCCGATCACATGGGAGTATATAGGCCACTGGAAATGTAATCCATGGCATAGCTCTAGCTTCCTAAGTGGGTGTTTAATTAGGAACTGTACTATTGCTGCATTATGCTGGCTCAAAGGAACTATGGCTGAGCTGTGTGGGCTGGAGGACGCCTCTGAGGTAGCTCAGAATTTAACCCTGGGAAGGGTGTGCAATACAGGATTAGGTCTGCATGGACATGCATCATCCCATGTGCCATCCACACCTTCCCCTCCGGCCTGAGCTCCCTCACGGTGCTGGAGCCAGGGCTTTTCTGTGCCCCAGGCAAGGAAACTGCCTGGGCAGCTGCTCTGTGGGGGACCCAAAATCCAGAGAGACTGTGTACCAGCTCAAGCACCTCTTTCTGTCCGCAGGACAAAGTGTGGGAGTGCTAGCAGCAGCTTGGAAGGAGCACCCTGCATGAAGTACTGACAGAGCTGCTGACCAACAGGAGCCATGCTTGCAACTGTGCGGTTTGTGCTGAGGACACCCATATTCCAACAGTGCAGTGCCTCAAGGAGAAGGCTTTTATCTGCACATTCAGAGCAGAAAGGCTTCTGAGAAGGGCATGAAACCCTTCATTTCCTCGTTCATTCTGGCTTAGAAGGGTCTGGTTAATTCCCAGCTGGGCAGGGGTGTGCCTGTCCCCCTCAGGGCGCCATGGCAAGACTGAGAGCAGCCCCTTTCTGGGGCTGTTGTGGGACTGAGGGGAGCCCCTCTCACTGTGCGCTTTGCTCGGGCTGTGGGCTGCTCCTCTGGGAGGAGCCATGGTGGCACTCAGGGGCATTTGAGACACCATAGCAGGGCCAAGGGCTGCTCATCTCTGGGCTCCATAATGGGCCAGAGGGCAGGCCCTCCGGCAGTGCAATGGCAGGACTCAGGGCTGTTCCTCTCTGAGTCCAATGGTGGGGCTGAGGGCTGTCCTGCTCTGGGTGCCATGATGGCACTGAGGCTTGCCCCTCTCTGGGCAACATGGTGGGGCTGAGGGCTGCCCCTCTTTGGGTGCCATGGTGGGGCTGAGGGCTACCCTGCTCTGGGCGCCATGGTGTGGCTGAGGGCTGCCCCTCTTTGGGTGCCATGCTGGGACTGAGCGCTGCTCCGTATTGGGCGCCATGGTGGGGCTGAGGGCTGCCCCCTCAGGGCACCGTGGTTTGGGATATCTCCTTTCGTGGCACCATGGGGAATGAGGGCAGCTTCTCTTAGGGTGCCATTGCAGCCCTGTCAGTGCTATGGTGGCGCTCAAAGCTGCCCATCTTGGGCTACCATGGGACAGTCCCTCTTACAGAATGCCGGGGGAGGCCCAGAGCAGCCCCTCTCAGCCCGCCATGGTAGCTCTGAAGGCAGGAGAACGCAGCTCCCGCCACGGCACCGCGAGCCACCTTCCCCTCAGGGCGGCCAGGCCAGACCCGCCCCGCCCCGCCCCGCCCCGCCCCGCCCCTCCCGCGGGTCCGCCGCCGTCCCACAATCCCCTGCGCCCGGCCCTAGCAAGATGGCGGTGCTGGGGGCACCGCGGGGCCTGGCGGCCGCAGCCTCCCGCAAGCGGCGGCTGCTGCTCGCCCTGGCCCTGCTCCGCCCGCCACCCGCCGCCGCCGTCGCTTGTTTCGCTGGGGGAGCGGTGGGGAGCGGGCGGCGAGGCCCTCGAGCAGCCCCGAGAGCAGTACAGGTATGTGGGGGCGCCGGGGTGGCCGGTGAGAGGCAGAGGGGGCGCCGGGGGCTGAGGGGCATGAAGGGCGGGCGGTGAGGGGCTGAGGGATGGGCGGTGAGGGGCGCCGGGGGCTGAGAGGGATGAGGGTTGGGCGGTGAGGGGCTGAGGGGGCCCCGGTGCCCGCGGCGCTGTTCCGCCGGCTCAGCGAGCACCACCCGGTTCGTCCTTGCCCGGCCGGTACCGGTGCCCGCCGCGCGGGGGGCCGGGGCTCCCGGGGCACTCGTGCGGAGCGGCCGCGGGTGCCGTGGGCTCTCTTTGTGTCAAGCACTAAAGCCCTCAGTGTCTGTGAGCGGATGCTGAGTGCGTGTGTGCTGACCGACTCGTGCTGGCCGCTGATTCCGCCGCTACGTACGGACGGGCAGTTGGAGTTGGAATCCCTTCTGTCAGCTGTGGAGCCCTGTAATATGCCCTAGCGAATTATTTTTTATTACAAGTACTTTATCTCAAACTCAGTCCAGCTTTCAGTAATTCACGTGCATTTTTCAAAGTGGCTTGGGGAAGTGTATCTCAAAGAGTGAGGGAATGAACTTTCGTAAACTCAGCTTGTAACTCTGATAATAAGCTGTTTTATCCTCTCAGATTGCTGCTGTTTATGAGTAACTTTTCTTTGTCACCCACCTTGATTAGTTTTTCCCGACAGGCAGAATTCTATCAGGGACTACAGCCAACTTTATGGTACTAGATGAGATGAGCAGGACTGAAAGGACAAATTTTGTAGGTTTTAATTTTGAAACTTGTGCAAGAGACTGAGAGCTAAAGTGGATCCAGATCAAATATTTTCCCCATATATTTGAATACATTAAAATACACCTGAATACCCAGTATTGTCTGGTGTTCCTGGAGACGTATTTCAGCTGTTGGGGAACAAACAGCAATGTTATCATGGTGATGAATAGAAGTATTAATTATATTCCTGCTTTCCTTTTGAATGACTTTATTTTCATGTGAGAAATGCCAGTCCCTGCTGATCAGTTTTAATTGCCACGTGTCACTAAATGTGGATTTGCTGAAGTAGAAAGTTAATACTACATCTGTGGGATATATATATATGTGTGTGTGTGTGTTCATCTCTTTGGCTTTTTAAATTCTAGGCATTTTTTAGTTAGAAAGTGGTCAATGAATGCATTTTTTAATGGTCTGGTAATGAATTTTCACTTTTGCATCAAGCTCTATTTGGCTGAAAATTAGATTTCATGAAATCCAAAATTAGATGTCATGAAATGCAAGAGCATTTATTTCATTAAACAAAAACTCTAACAGGAGGCTCAAACTCAAGTGTTCTGGACTTTTTGGTTATAATGCTTTTCAGAATTCTGGGACATGGTTTTTCAAGCATTTAGATAAATTTGCTGACACAGGAAGGTGTGTTTTCGTGACAGGAAGGACTTTTCCTGCTGTGGCCCAGTTAGAGCAGAGCTCCTCAGTTTTGGGTAAAACCCCAGTTGGGAGTGAACTCCACAGTTGTGCTGTAATTGATGGAATTACACAAATTACAGAGGTTTGTGGCACCAGAGCTGGGTCAGTCAAGAGTTGTGCCTGTTGCAGCTCCAGCTGGTGAACAGTGCAGCCATAGCTGAACTCCTGAGGAAAAATGGGATTAAAGACAGGAAGAAACTCTGATAAAATGACTGTAAGAGCAAAGTTGTAACCTTTCTTATTCAAAAAGTTAATTTCTAAGACTTGGCTCTCATCCTTCTACTCTGCTTTGCATTCATGTGGTACTTGGTCTCCTGTCCTCATAGCTCCATGTCCATTGAAGGTTTTTTCTCAGCTTACAATTAATTGTAATCCTAATTGTATACAATATATGTATTTTCCATGGCACTTAGTACCATGAGAGTCAAATACAGTAGAGTTGTTTGGGTGTTATTGCAATACAGATTCAGATATTTTTTCCCCCTCACACTTACATTTTTCAGTAGTTTTGATTAGAGTCTTGCTTTTCTGAATACTAAGCCACATAATATTTATATACTGGAGAGGAAAAAAATCTAAATTTATGGAGGGGAAAAACAGGTTTCAGGAGCTGGGATCAGGCCTCATTTTTTAATATTGGGATCAGCTTGAATTTTCATAACCACAGTTCCTTCAGTTCACCCTCCTGTGGTTGCAGCAGGCAGGGCTTCATCATGTCAGAACTTGTGTTTGGAATTTAGGATCTCTGCTGAGTAGAGAGCTGGCACATTGGCTTGATTAACTTTATGAGTAACTGAATAATTGCTGTTGGGTATTTTTCTAGGAAACTTGTGGGGGTTTTTTTGTTGTTTGTTTGTTTGGATTTTTGTAGAAGTTTACCTATATTCAAAATTAAAGCAATGACAAATTCTGTTCAGTGTAAATATGGAAATGAAATGAATCTAAAAATTAGTTAAATTAGCTAAATGGAAGGAAAATAGCTTTTGACTGGAAGGGTCAAACAGGCTTTAACTAAGGATAATTATTTTGCTAGGAATCTTTATAAGCAGAGAAATACATTGAGAGGTTTCTTTCAGGGAGAACTTTGGCAGTTGTAGAAAGCAGGGCTGTGTAAATGATTGTAACTGTAACAGTACAAAATAGAGGCTTTTTCCTTCCATTATCTTGCCCTTCCAGCTGCTAGTGATAAAGAGCTTGTTCTTCTGCATAACTTAATAATATCCTTTGCCCTGGCAGGGGTTGCAAGAGAAGTTTCAGGTATTTTTATTACATTTATTTATATTTTACCTCAATTTTTTTATTTATTTATTTTCACCTGAAGCTCGGTCTGTTCTGTAAAATGGCACTGATGTTTATTGTCCAGACATTTCATGTTTGTGTGCATTGCTGAATTCTCTTCTCTGGCCTCTGAAGGTGCAGTTGGACAGTCCCAGGCAATCCTCACCTGCTTTGTATGGGGCTGTTTGAAATTCCCTGGATTTTCAAACCCCTTTAGAGAGGTGTTGCTGCTGAGCAGGGCAGCAATCCCACATGTCTGCCTGTACAAATGGCCATCTGAAATTGCTGTGAGGAAGGATGCTCCATCCTGGAGGGCTCCAAGGCCAAGCTAAAAGCTGCTCACAAGCAAGCAAAGCAAAACAAAACAAGGAATTCTTTCTTGACTGCCATGGGCAGGCATGGTGTTCACCCATCCCTGGGAGAGCAGGGCCCTTTCAAGCATAATGGTGACTTGGGGAGACAAATGCCATTGCTCCAAACACCCCCCTCCATCCCCTTTCCTCTTTCTTCCCCCACTTTATACACTGAGGTGTGTAAAGTGTCCTGAGGTGTCCTTGCTCCATCCTGGAGGTGTCCAAGGCCAGGCTGGGTGGGCTTGGAGCAGCCTGGTGTCCTGGAAGGTGTCCCTGCCCATGGAGAGGTGACACTGCATCAGCTTCATGGTCCCTTCCTTTACCCATCCAAGTGCCCAGAGCAATTGCACATTGGCCACTGGTAAATGTAGCTCCAGTTAAGTTAATATTGTTTATACTGGTGACAGTTTAGCCTACCTTTATATCAGAATATTTTCTTTTTCTCTCATTTTCCTCCACTCTTTCCTATGCATTATTTCTTTTCTTGCCCTGTAAACTCAGCAGGATTAACTATGGGACCTAAATGCTGCAGAGGAACTTGAATTCCACCTTCAGTTATCTTTTCTGTTTCAGTTAGTTTAAAAAACATCCCCCTGAGATGAGTGCAGCATGTCTGGAACACAACGTATCATATTCCAGAGAGAAGCTTCTAAGTGTGGGTTTGACCTTGCACAAATGTGTTTAATCCCTGTTGTTTGTTTGCATTTGTAGTATTTAAACTACTACCCACAGTCATGACACTTTAACAACATGACTTTTATGTGCAATCAGTACTAGACATCTGTTTCATCCTTTAGAGTTTATAGAATCATATCCAAAAATACATTAAAAGAACATAATGGTGCAGAGTCAGGCATTCAGCAGTTAGGAACTGTCAGAATTCGAGTTCCCTGCATTATTTCTTAAATTCTGAAATAAGCAGGACTTGCTCCTGGTTCTTTAAAGCAATAACCTGCTTCTTTTATGTGTTGTGATTAGATTAAAGGATGGTTTTTCTTTGTAGTCTTAAAGCCCTTGGGAGCCCTGGTGAGGGGAGGTGGAGTGCTCAGTGTTCCTGCAGGAGGTGTGGAGAGGCCAGGGAAGCTGCAGCCCCTCTCATTTGGGCACTTTTGCTCTCTGTACCCTGATGGTCAGAGAATTACCATAAAGGAAATTGTTCACCTTGTTTAACTCTTTGTTTCTCTGCTCAGATTTGTTTTAGCAGGAGCTTGAGAGAGGATTGGAACCTCCAGTCTTCCAGGCTCCAGACTGAAAATAAGAACAGGTTGTTCTGTGTATCTTGTGCAAGACCTTTAATGTTTTTGCTGGCTTACCCCCATGACAGTTCATAGCTTCAGACAAGAAATCAAGCTATTTATCTAATGCAGGAATTGAGACCAAATCTGCTGCTGTTTCAGAAGAATTTGTTTCTGTGATGTTGTTTGCTTCCTATTTCAGTCAGAAGTGAACTCTGAGAACTTTGAGGTCACAAGGGATGGAATTTTAGTAAAACATTTCATGATGTCCTGTGTATACACTTCAGAAAACAGTAATTAGCTACTTTCCAATACTGCTGAAGCACATTTTTTTCCATTATATTTTCTGTTTCTGGCACTGTCAAAATTCCTGTGGAAATGTCTTGCTGTAGATGGAATCCTCTGTGCTGACACAAAGCTGGAGTGCAGCTACAGGGAAGTGCTTTAGAAATGCAACTGCTTTATTTAACCCAGGTCTTGGAAATATCAGGATGGTTCACCCAGGCCAGTTAGCTCTACTAAATGCAAAATGTGTAATTATGATGTTCACTCTTGCTGTGTATATAATGTCATATAATAGAAATATTTGGAATAGCAGGTCCATGTGATAACTTGTGGGGAAATGGTTTTAATTTTCTTTGAAATGACTCATGAAATTATTACTTAAGATAGGTGTCTGAGGAAGAAAAGGATGTTTAAGGCAAAGTATAAAATATACAATGGTGCTGCTGTTTGTCAAGGTTAAAATTCCCCTTTTTATGATCAAGTCCCTTTTATTTTTTTTTCTTTTTTTCCTGTTTGTCCTTTGCCATGGGCTTTTGGTGTGATTGTTGTATGGAGTGAGGTTAATTCTGTCACAGGGCAGTGAAAATGGAATATTGAGTGTCAGGGCTGATGTGCACCCTCAGTGCTGGCCAGGAGAGGTCCCTGTGCTTTGCCATGGCGAAGCACTGCCAGCCACTCCCTCTGAGGAAAACAAATGCTCCTTTTAAACTATTTTGGCCCTTTGTAACATAAAAATCTGGATTGCTTGGCAAGGTAACATGTGGAGTTGGTGCCAGCTGTGTGTTACAGGTTAAGTGCATTGCAGGATCTGTGAAAATTGCATTTCTTGTGTCCTGATGACCCAGAGCTTGCTGCCACTTCTCATGGTCCCCGTGCTTGCCAGGCAGAGCTGTGGCTTGGATTTGCCTTGTGGAGATAGCATGGCATGAGCTGAGCTGAGAGGAATTGGGAATGGCAGGAGCTATAAGCATAAAAATAACATTTCTTAATGAAAAACAGGACAAAAGACTGTTTGAAAGAATTCAGAAGACAACCTGAGAGAAAATTAAAATGAGAGGAAAGGGAGAGCTGGGCTTTTGTTGTACAGAAGAAACAAAGTCTGATGAGAGTGGGGATTCAGGGAAGGGAAATGCAGTTCATTGTCACTGAGCAGTTCTGATGTGTGAATGTAATTTATTTTACAGCTGCTCCCCACCAATTTTCTTTTTCTGTGGTCAGTTGTTAAAAAACAAAGCCATCTGCCTTCTTTTCATGTTATGCTTGTTTACATAAACTAGATGAATATTCTGTGAATGTGAAGTGCATGTTCTGCATGGCTCTGTTTTCATTTCTCTTTTTTTTTTTTTCCTGTTTTATTCTGTAGATTCCTCCAATCTGCAGGCAAGGATCATGGCACAGTCTGGGAGGGAATTATTCAAGACCATTATTGGAGCATTCAGAGGTGGGTGTAATAAACTGTTGTTCTTCCAACTTGCAGGTCATGAGAAACTTAAACCTTTGCAGCATCTTTCAGTTTAGACTCCTGTTACTTTTATTTTTTTAATTTCACTATTTACAGTTCTGAAGTTAAAAGGCAACTTATGTTTCTGCCCCTAGAAATCTTTTTGTATCTCTGCAAACTAATGGTAACACAATAACTTTGAAAAAGAGGTTTTAAAAATGTGGGGTTTGTGTGGTGATATTTAGATTCATGTATTAAGCACAGAAAATACCCAAGGAGGAAACTGTGAGTTTTCCTTCAATATGTAGGGTTAATTCCTTCAAAATTCTGCTTCAAGATTGTAGAATATTCTCATCAGGGTGTCAGGCTCTTACTCCTCTGAGGTCTGCTTGCCTTATAACCAGTGCAAATACAGGGCAGATGCAATTTTTCCTGTTTGTGGAAGAATTGAGTAACACACTTGTTTGAATGAAGCTGAGAAATGTGTTTGTCTTGTCTTTTTTTGTTGTTGTTTTTAATTATAAAATAATAACCACTCATAACTGACTTAAGTAGTTAAAATCTTTTGAGGGTCATTGTGACTTTAAAGCATGAAATCTACTTATTGGGGTTTTTTGGTGCTTTGCTTTAAAATGTGAAAAGTGACATTTTGATTTGGGAAACCCTGGGGTCTGCTATCAACCAACATACAGAAAACAAGATTGCTAATCAGCTTTTACATAACTTGAACCTAGAAATTGTCAACATGTAGCAAATCTTTGAAACAAAAAGCAGATTCTTTTTTGAAAAGCTTTAACAGGTCCATTGTTTGTGGCAGGCACTTTGAACTTGGAAAAATGCCTGGTGGTAGTGAGTTGTTATTTTTTAGTACATCTACATGGGTAAATAAATTCAGAAAATTTCTCCAGGGTATCTTGGCTACATGCTAAGAGAAGTGAGCATTTGTTTTTAACAAGCAGGTTCTTTCCCAAACTGTCAGGATCTCTGGAATGGGATGATTTTCCCATTCCTATCCTGGGAGGAAAGACAAGTGTGAGGCAGATTTATCTCATTTTTTTTGCCCTGAAGTAAAGTTACTCTTACATACATGGAGGGAGAGTATTATTGCTTAAATGTGTTCCACTTTACATATTAATGTGCCTGAGTGTGGTTATCCTCCAAAACCTCAAGGTTTTCCTGTGTTCAGTTCATTTTCAATATTTAAGGATCTGTTATCTTTCCCTCCTGGCTGCTTGGAACATGCTCTTAGCTGCTAGGATTATTATATCCCTTTTTTATTATTGTTTTCTTAAGCAGGGCAAGGTTTTTAGAGGGAGGTGAGCTCTTTTATTAAAACAAGTTTAAACTGTTTGATGATGAGGGAGGTAAAACAAGCCAGTTCTTCTTTCTGCTGGCTTTTATGTGCCTGTTTCCTGAGGTTCTTGCAAATTGACTTTTCATTTTCACACAGATCTTGCCCAGGTGGCAGCTGATGGACAAGAGGATGTGTTGGCATGGCCATGCTGGTGGAGGGCTTCACACAGATCCAAAGGAAGGGGTAAAACTCATTCAATTATTACTGCTTTTTAAATAAAAAATGCTATCATATTCCCCAAAAAACCTAAACCTAAAAACTGAAGACCTCAAGCAACAATTTGTCCAAAATTCTTTTGGCAGATATATAAATACTGTAGTAGATACTGTTAAATTGTCAGTGTAGACTTGCTAGCTCTTAAATCACCAAATGTTTGTGATAATGGTGTTGAAGGGCTTTATTTGCTCTATTCAAAACAAACATTTTACTGTTACACACTCCCTTGAAATTGCCCTGGATTAGATTCTCTTGATGGAAAATGTTTCCTTGTCATTCACTAGTCTGTTATTCTTGTTTGTGACTGATATTTGCCTGTGACTTGGCAGACAGGACAGTGGAAATCAGCTCCTGGGTTATTGCATCAGTTGGTAAAATCACACTTGAAATGGGAGGGGAGAGAAGCAATTAAACTGGGTATTTTTACTTGGAATTAATGGGAATACATCTGGTATATTTTGACTGTATTTCTATTCAGGAAGCACATTAAAGTAATGATGATGGTATATGAGGAGAAGCAGGATCTTTTATTAGACCAAATGATTACAATCAGAAAATGAGGCAAACTTTTGGTTAAAACAGGACAGTATCAACTGTGTGATTAAAATTGCCAAATCAAAGCTCCTGAGTGTACAGAACTTCCATCTTCTCATTTCCTGGGCACACTTTATTTCTGATGCTTTGTGGATTTGCAGAATCATTCTGTGTGAATGCTTATGACTTGCTCAAACTTGGGTGGAATCCTCTCTAAAATTAATGAAGAGCACATTGATGACAAACAGTTTTCAATTTCAGAATCCAGGTCTTCCAGGGCTGCTTTGCTGCTTTAACTGTTCTGAGAATGTTTCTTTTCCCACCTCAGTTGTAAAGAAATTGAGGAGTCTGATTTAGGATTTTCTTTCAGGTTTTCATCTGAGAGTTGTCCCTGCATTGAATCCAGACCTGTTTGTGCTGCAGGCAGAAGTCAGGAGAGGTTTATGTTTTATAGTGAGAGGGAATTTCATAATCTGAGGTGTAGCCAGCTTGTTTTAGTAAACATCTGTGATCTTTTCTGCATGAGGCACAGGGGGAAACAAAATAATTGCCTGTCTCCAGTCAGAGGTACCAGGGCTCTGCATGTAACATTAACTTCAGACTCATTTTAAGACCCTCCTTGCAACAGGTGTAACCTCTTTTCAGAGATTTCCTGGGCAAAACAGACTTCAAACCTGAGTCTCCTTCTCTGTTTCACATATTTAAATTCCAGGATTTTCTCTGGCCAGAAGAGAAATGGAAGGTTCTGTTTACCACAACACAAATAACCTGAAAAGATGTGGGATGTTCCTTAATGCTAAAACTCACTAGCAGTATGTTATCCAAAAATTTTGGTGCCAGATGATATTTTTTTCATTTGCTGGCAGTGTAAAATTCCATTGGCATTCTCCCTTCAGCCTCCACTTGCAGCTATTCCTGTGTAAATCAATCTCTTAACTTCTTTATTGCAATAAATGCAGCTGAAACGTGGTTAACACAGGACATGGTCAGTTAAGGCTGTTGTCTAACCAAACAAATACCAACTGTCCTGGGGAAAGCAGCAAGGACCAGCTGTGGAAAAGGTGAAATGTGTGAGGAGTGGAAAAAAACAGGGTAATGTTGGTTTTGCCAGGAGTTTCTCAGCAAAACTGAAGGGAAGGAAATGCTCTGCTGCTCCAGGTGCAGTTCTGTGTCTCATGTGTGCTTGCACTTGTATTCAGTGGGTAAAAACACTGGCACCCCATTCACTGCATTGTTTTCCCTAGGATTATACTTTTAGGAGACCTGCAGGTGAGATATCTGTCAGCTCTATTACCCCTTTCCCTGTTCCAGGTTTTTTCTGACATACCAGGCTGTTTATTCTGACTTTGGGAGTGACATTTTAAATTGCCCCTTTTAGAGCAGCTTCTGCAGGTACAGAGCTGAGCCCTAAGGATGAGCACAGAGTGCAGGACACATTACCTCATCTCACATGGACCCACTAAAGAAACTTACACTTGTTAAAATTCCAAAATAACATCTGCTTACAGCAGTGGCTGCTGTGCTGAGTACTGAGATCACAACTGATCTTTACCAGCTTTGGGGGATTTTTTGGTGCTGGTTGGGAGAATAACCTCATGCAGGGGGAGAAACTTGTGCTGGTACAATGAAAGGGATGATAGAGCTGCCTGAGGGAGCACACAGGGAGCCAGAATTGTGTCTTTCTCTCTTCATCAGCAGTGACAGCTTAAATTCAAATTAAACTACCACTTTCTTGTCTCCCACTTGTGACAGCTCATCAGCCTGGCACAGCCTTTATCCCCCAAGTGACAGGGTCAGCCCAGTGAATGCCTTGCAGTGCTCAATAACCATGGAGATGGTGAAGAGGAATTATGGCTTTCTTTTTTTTCCCCCCTCTTTAGGTATTTTAAAAGGTCCAGAACCTGGATGGGATGGGTAGAAGGGGCAGGGAGTTGGTCAATGGTCATTCTTTTGCAAATAACCTTCAGTATTGCACAGTGTGTTTTAAAGCCATGCTGCATTCAAGAAGAGGAAAAGGCTTTTCCATCTTTGCTCCCTGCTGTATTAGATTTATAATATTTTTCCTTCCATTCCTGTAGAAATAGACCTGTAAAGAAAATGCAAAACATTACTACCATTTAAAAGGAAGTGAAATAAATTCATCTCTTAACCTTTTTATGTACCTCAGAGAATCAAAAAAGGGCCTGAGTCCATTGAACAGATTGCTCATTTTAATTCTTAATGTTGCCACTTGCATATTTAAACAATTTTTTAACTCATGTTTCTGTACAACAGTAACATTTATTTCATGGTAAACTTTGATGTAATATGTGTGCATTTGGCATCCTTTGATATTTCTTCTTGTTCCTTTGCAAGGCCTTTGGCAAGTGAGTGGCTGCCTCCTGACTTTTTTCTAAATGGATTTGCTTCTGTCACCCTTCAGAGCCATGAAAAAAGGAAATAGATTCCTTGTTTGCAGCCAATATATTTTGTTCCTTTTAATAGGTTTTCTGTGCAAAGTCTGCCTAGCCAATAGCAACATATAATTAGAACTGCTCTGATTGCACTTTTGTATCTTTTGTGTTAATGTGGTACCATTTTTTTTTAACTTCCTTTTAACCTGTAAGTGGTGATCAAAGATATTTTCCACATGTTTGAACTGCTTTTTATGCATATCCTTGGCTCAAATGGAAAGATTCATGTATATGCTGCAGCAGATATCTCCATCTTTTAAGTGGGTAGGACACAACAGAGGCACTTTTGCATCCTCTCTCCACTGACAAATCTTCCATATACCCATTTTAAAAAGTACTTTGAGATATGCTTATCCTGTGTAATGTTCCAATACATTTGCAGTGACATTTGATGACAAAATGCCTTGGTTTTGCTTGAAGCTGTGACTAGAAAAACTGAGATGAATTTCCTGGTGCTTTTAAAAGTTTACCCTTATAGGATTGGCTTCCCTGGTTGCCTCAGCAATTTTACCTTTTAACAGACCTCTCCTTTCTTGCTTATTCACCCCAGACCTTAACAGAGAATTTCTTTTCTAATTTGATTTATCCTCAAACAGTAAGATTTATTATAATACTCCCCCTTCCTACTGACTTCTGTCACAAGAGTCATCTTTGAAAGGTGTGCACTGACTTTGTGTTTCCCTCCTTCCTCCTCACTGCAAAATATTGCCTGAAATGGGGAAATTAGCTGCCCTTGCTGCCCTCCTTTCTCCCTTAGATAACCCTTGTGTCTTTTAAGTAACCCCAGTGTAGCCAGCACAGAAAAATGAGTTGTTGCTTCTTGTGCTCTGTGTTGCTGCACATCCTCTTGTTCTCAATTAGGAAACGTGGTTTAGGCTGCAGATAATTTAGCTTGGGAGTTCAGTGGGATTGTCAGAAGTGTCAGTGATAAACATCTGTCCATCCAAAAAACAATTCACCAAAAAACCCAACAAAATAAAATCATACAGCAACCAAACCCAACACCAGAAAAATAATCCCAAAGCAAAGCTTAAACACAAACAGAAAAAGTAATGGTTTTCAAGCTGTCTTGTTAAATGGATTGTGCTCTTACTTAGAGCAAAATTTGAGATTTGGAGGAGAAGCTATTTTAAGAATTCAGTTAAACTTGATAGCATCATTTAAAGGTCAAAACATGAGGTTGTGTCTAGATCTTGTTCTGTTTATTGCAAATACAAGTTTTTCTCATATTATTTTTGGCACACTTTGTTAGAGAGCAAAACCTTGAGCATGAAATGTGTGCAAATTCTCCAACTTCTTAATGTGACTAGGAGTTCAAGCTAGGGCCACCTGTAGCAGATATTGCTGAATCCCCTCCCAAAAAACATGCCTTAAACAGTGCTCAGTGATACTGAGCATTGTGCTTGTCCTGTGGAATGTTCCAATACATCTGCAGTGACATTTGGTGACAAAATGCCAGCACGTGGCCATGTACATCTTCAGCCTTGTGAAACCTGATTATCCATGGCAGGGAATGTTCTCCAAACTATTTATGTTTATTGTGGACCTTTCAGGCTTCCTTCTTGCCTTAGTTATTTTGTTAATTTATTAATTGTTTTGCATTTCTTTCCTGCTATTTTAAAACACCTTCCAAAAAAGAAGTAGCAAGCCCTTGACTTTTGTACAGCAATCTTGAGGAGATAGAAAAGAAGGGTCAGTTTGTTTGTTCTGTGAAGTGGTTAAAGATGGGGAATTGTGGGGTTTTTTGTGAGTTGCAGCCAGCCAGGCTTGCCCTCTGGAGAACATGGAACATTTTCATGGCACGTCATGTGTTGGGATCATTAGTTTGTTAGAGTGACTTTGAGAAAAATTCTAAAGTTTTTTTTTTCAGCTCGGCGCTTAAAAAAGGAGTCAGAGCTTTTCATCTTTTGGTCTCAAGGTCGTTTATTAGTTCTTATCTATAAAATTTTCTTTCTGCCCAGCAGAGATCTGTTCAGCAGGGCAGCTACAGGCACTCTGCCTGCCCCCGGGGTGGTGTTATGTCTTTATAGTACAAACTATGTGTACAATATTTACAATTACTCTTTAATACCTATCACCTATGCTAGACAGTGAGCTTTTACTCTAAACTAATAAGTAAGTGCCAACATCACTACAGAAGATGGAGGCTAAGAAGAAGAAGGAAGAAGCATGAGGCACGCCCCGATTCCTCCATCTTGTCTCCATAACTTCCCTGTACAGGGATATAACCCCCCTGTACAGCAATCCTAAAATACATAATTCACCTTGTGATAATTTCACTAATATTCTACTTAAACTCTTGTGGCTTGCTATCTTCATAGAAGGTTGGTATTTGCTTCACGGGCCATAATCAAACTCACAGAGGCATTTTGGGCTCTGTGCCAGGGTCTCTGAGCCCCCCGGCAGGGTCTGGGCTGCTCAGGACAGCCAGAGGGATGTCCTGAACCTGACAGTCATGGATATGAACACTTCAAGGTGGAAGTTTTTAGGTTTATATGCAGTCCTGGTCTCAGGCATTGTCAAGTGTCTATTTCCTATCCAATAAAACACAGAAGTGATCCAAATGTATAAAATACATTCTTATTTCCAGTTATTTTACTTGCCAAGCTCTGTGTAAGCAGTGCTGTGTTTGTCCCCCAGCTGAAGGAGATTGATGCCGGGAAGATCATCCGGGCCATGCTGTCCTACGTGTGGCCGCGGGACCGGCCCGACCTGCGCGCCAGGGTCGCCCTTTCCCTGGGCTTCCTGGCCAGTGCCAAGGTAAGAGCAGACACCTGCTGTGCTCCCACAGCTGCTGTTCATCTGTGCAAAGAATCATTTGCTTTTCTGGTATTTAAAGGGGTTTGGGTTGTTAAGATGTCTGGTTTTTCACAGGAACGCATATGTGTCGCAGACATCCTTTGTGAAAAATCCTTTCTGTAGGACTTTTCCTGCTGGAGCTGAGAAGCTCAGTAACAAATGTAAACAATTATTATCTGCTGCTGTGGAATGCAACAGGTCCACCCGTGGCTGGTCCCCTGTAGATGTTTGGATTTACTGACCACTCATGGTGGAGCTGCTCTCTCTCTCTGCCAGACACAGACCTTTGTTATTTTTTTTCTTTCTATCTCTACTCTTAGCATAGCCAGCTTCTGAAGAAGCCTCTTTCTTTTCTATCTCTATGTAGTATAGTTATAATGTTATATATATATCATAATATAATAAATCAAGCCTTCTGATAATGGAATCAAGATCCTGTCTCTTCCATCCTCTAACAAAGCCTTGTGACCACCGCAACACAGATGAGAAATGATAGCTTGGATTTTGGAACAGAGTGTATCTGCAGGGAATACCCATGTGCAGGTGTAGAGGTGATGATGACAGCTAGAATGTTTGTTTCCCTTGATCTCATTAGTTTAGGCCAGGATTTTCCATTTCTGGTTAATTATTGACCTCAGAAATTACAGGAAATGGGAGTTAAAGGCTGTTCTTCTCTCCTTGTGTGGTGCTGTCAGACAGGATTTCTTCAAGGCTCTGTGCCCATTCTCAACCCTGAAGCTGATCAATGTGGTGGTGCCTGTTCACAGGTCTTGCTGTGCTGTGGAAAGGGGATTTGAGCTCCAGTCTGTTGATATTTCTCTGTGAGATAACAAAGGAATTAATTTTTTTGGGGACTCCTTGGGTATCCTAATATGAGAGAAGCTGTATAACCTTTTGTATTTAACAACCCTGCTTTTCAAATGATTTTTCATGTAGTCTTTGATTATGAAATAGAAGATTGCTCTTACTTTTATTTCATTATGTGGAAGAATCTATATTCTTACCTGCAACAACATTAGTGTTTATTTGTTCTTTCAAAGAATTTGGCATGCAAAGTTTTCTGCAGATTAAAAGGGGATGTAATTCAAATTCTATGCAAACCTTGTAGAAATAGTTCAGAAGAGCAAATGTTAGCTTCCTTTTGCTTTAAATAAAAAAAAAAGAAATATTTGATTGCAGAATACTGGGAGGAAGTTTTGTGAATTCCATTGAGACATACAGCTCAGCTGGGTTGCTTTTAAGTACAGCAATTTGAACCAAACATAAAGCTAATATTAGCACTCAGCACCATTGCCATGTTATGAAAAGAGAGAAGAGACAAATTTCAGCTCTGTAGGTGTTAAAAGAGGAGTGCTTGGGAGAGAAATGTGCTCATTTCTGTGAGCTGCAGCTGCTCTACAGTGCTTTCTCAAGAGGTTTTTATCTCTCAGGTACTTGTGGGTCCTGTCTCCAGCAGATACTTGGGTTGTGCTGCAGTTCAGGATGTTGCTGATAATGCAGGTGGTGACATGCAGAATATGGCTGGACTGTGCAAGTGAGCTTCCCCCTTTGTGTGTGCCTGGGCAAAACACACAGCAGTGCTTTCCTCTGCATTTTAAACTCTGGGGAAACTCTGCTCAAAATGTAGGCACCTTGAGGTTTTGTGATGTGGATCTATCAGGTGGAAATGAAAATTATTCTCACTTCCTTTTTAAAGACTTTTATTAGTAAGCTTAATAATAATGTTATTAATAATAAGCTGAAGGCAATTTTTCAATGTTTGAAGTATTTTTCCTGTTTTTCTTCCCCCTTCCCTATTCTCTAATTTGTAGTATTACATGGATATGATGGAGGATGTGAATCCAGCCTCTAATCCTGCATGTGGCAGCACTGTACCTTGCCTTTAAGAAGTCTTATTAATGTTTCAAGCAGCTTTCTGGGGTGTTAAGAAAACAAAATTGATGACCAGGATACCTAGACTCTTGCAAATAGCTCTGTATTTGGTGTAAAAAAGAGCTGTTATATTTCTAAGAGAAAGAGAGATGTTTCCCCCATCAGAAAATCATTTAACTCTTTGGGGAAGTAATTGATGTTTGGATCTCTTAAGTGTTCTCTTAAGTTTCCCACTTTATATTTGTACAAGGCAGCCCAGAAGCCCTGATGTCCAGAGCAGAGTCTCAGAAGAAAAGCAGAAAACCTGGTGAGCTTTGCTCAGGTTTTAGGAGATGCTTGTTAAAGCAGAAGTGTTTTGTGAGAATGTTTGTTTGGGCAAACAAGGATTTCATTGGGAAAACACACAGCAAGCTCTCTATGGAAAATAAATATCATAACTGGCAGGGGTGGAAAATTTTATGGATGCATTCTAGCTGTTCTTTGCTACTGTTTGTTTTGTTCTGTCATTGCAAAGCTGTGCTGGATAACTGCAAATTAAGGAGTTACCCCTCATCTTAGGAGCTGTGCTCACTCTTCCTTTGTGGGAAGAACTTTTCTTGAATTGCTTCATACTTTACACATTCTAAGTGTGTGTGTGTGTCAGTGTGACACAAGTGGTGTGCAATAGTTTATTCCAGAGCTGTAGTGAATCTGCCACATCTTGGAGCCCTGAACATCTGCTGCCCTTCCAGAGCACACCAAAGGTCACTTTGTCCTGGAGAAATGCAGTACAAATTAGTTTACCTGTGTCTTTCTGCACCGTGTGTAATTGTGTGTGCTTTCCTCATTATCCCATTTGGGAGCCCTTTGTTCTGCTGCTTGTGAGGTTAATTACAATGCACTCCACAGACCACACAAGCTGTTTGGTAAAGTTTTTCTGCTATATAATTGTGTCAGCACAGGAACACCAGCATGTTTTTCTCCTCACTGCAGTCCTGGCCTGATTTCTTTGTTCACTATGGAGCAAAGTGAATTCTGTGTCTGGAGGATTTACATCCTTATTGTGGATTTTGTCTAAAGGCCCCTCGTTCTGAGGGGGTTTGCATAGAGAACTGCATGGTCATGATGGCTGCTGCAAGTCACCTTCCCCCAAAAGAAACACTTCTGTAAACCCTGTGGCCAATTCCTTCTGAGTCTGACAAAAGATTTTCAGTTTTATGAATTTACAGTGTTAGATTTCCAATTAAAATACAGCAGTTGTAAGGTGGCTTGACTTTTATTCTATGAAAACCCCAAGGAATCACACAGGACAGGTAGATTATGAAATTCTCAGCTATGGGGGAAAAAAATGTGAGGAATATACCCCCAGTTTAATTTGGTTACTTCCCCACAAAACAGCTGGAGTTCATTTCTCCTTGTGCTGCTGCTTGAGAAATAATTTGTCTCTTTAAATCTTCCAGTTCAGTAAAATTCACTTTCAAAACAAAGCCAGTTTGTGTGCAGTTGCTGAAGAGCCTGCAGTTACAATCTGTCTTGACTCCTTTTGTGGGGCCCAGTTGCCTGTCATTGAACAAATTATTGTGATTTTTGGTTGCTTTTTGTCTCCACATAACTGCCAGTGGTATTGTGAGCCTTCAAAGCGAGCTGTTAGGATGGCTTTTTATGACAGGATGGAGTCTGCTCCAGGCCTAGTGAGGTCTTTTCTTCCTTGCAAGATGTGTTGTATTATTATGACACACTTTAAATTTTTACCTTAAATATTTATAGCCTATCTAGATGTGTGTACACGATCTGAAGGATGCAAGAGGAAGGCAGGTGAGAGGAGTACACAGGGAAATTCTGTGTTTTCAGACACACAGCTCAGCCTGCTCAGCTTCTGCATATCTGCATTTTCTTTTTCCATGTTTTCCCACCTTTTTTTGGCTTCTTTACTGGTGATTGTATAGCAAATGCTTCCTTCCTTTTCTGTTTTTTTCCCTTTTTCTTCTGTGGCACAAGGAGAAAAGTGCTGAGGCTTCTGAGGAGCTGGATTAAACACATGAATATGACAAAATCACTTGTCACCTCTGTCAGCCTGCAATGGGTTTTGGCCTCCTGGTCACAGAGCAGGCATGTGTTATTCATGAGCCAAAGAATTCTTTCAGACTCTCTGCATTTCTCCTGACTGCTAATTCCATCAGTTTCAGAGCAGGAATGCTTGGCTATGGAGGCAGCACACAGGGGTTGAATTGCAAATTCTGCCTGCACGTGAAGATAACGATATCCAGCTGATCAGTGAAGCAGGTTCCTGTGATCTTGGTGTTTGAGCTCTTTCTGGGGGCTCAGATGGACTTAGATAATTGCAATAAACCTTTAGAAATTGGTAGCTTTTTGAGGAGTTTCAGGTGAAAAGTATTTAAATTAAGTTTGAGGTTTTTTCCCTACTGGAAAAAGTGTAGTGCAGGTCATCATTAAATTTGAAGAAGCCATGAAGGCAGGTGCTTCTTCCCTCATCTGGAGCACATTTTGGAGCTTCTTTAGCAGTCTTGCCTCCACAAGGGATGGAGATTTCTGTGTGATCCCCACAAATGGAGCTGTTGGATGTGTATGTTTATATTGGTCCAGAGATAAATTCAGTCATCTTCATGCCAGCATTTCTCACTGAATTATTGGCAAAGAACAGTTCACTGTGGACCAGTTTTATCTTGTTGGGGCTCAGGCTGTCATTAATTCATCATCTTTATTAAACAAAAAATGCTGGGAAGAGCAAAATGAAAGATAAGGCTGTTTGCCTTAAATGTAGTGTAGTCCCATGGGGGAATAAAGATGATACTGCACTGTCAGCTTAAAACAGTGCAGTCATTAAAAAAATGTTTAAACTCATTTACTCATGATTCATTCCAGGGCAACCTGCTGTTAAATGTGGGCAATTGAGTTGGGATGATTTCATGGGATGCTGTATTTGCTTTCCAATAAATTCAAGCAAGGATAAGCTATTAATTCAAACCCAGAAATAGAAAATGTACAAATTCATATTGAAAGAGTCTTTTTAATGGGAATTGTTATCATGCTTTCAGGCATTAGGCAGGGGAGGGAAGCCTGTACAGATATATTGTGTAAGACAATTGTTTTTCATGGTAGATTTTCATGGTCTACCAAGGTGTGCTTAAAGCTTTTTGTTCTGTGCCAGCAAATACAAAGAGAGAACTGTGAATTTTTGCAGAAGGATGAAATTTTGTTTCCATTACTATGAACGTGATCTCATTGACTTAACAAATTGAGTAGGAAAGGCCTGTTTCTAATAATGGCCTCTCATCTCTTGCTATAAACTTTGTAAGATTAACTTTTTTCTTTTTAAATTACTGGAAAGCAGACTGTCTTGATTGCTAATGAACTGCAATACTGTGCTGCCTTGTTCTTATTCAAGCTTTACCCTCCAGGAGTCAGAACAACTATAACCTGAGACCAGGCTTTAAATTTCATTTAAAACTCTATTGGGAAGAATTATATTGATGTAAAAGAAGACATTTTCTGCAAAATTGTAGGCTGTTACCAGTTAAATTAATTGTGAGTGGAGAACAGCAGTTTAAAGAATACATCTCTTTTCTTTAAATGGACTTTAAATATATCTGTGCTTCAATTTCAAAACTACCTGTAGCGTGGCACAGTCTAGTGAGGAATAAAATCCCTGCAGAGAGATTTGTGAGAATCTGCAGCAAATGAAGACCATCTGCATGACAATATTCTTATTTTCTCCTGAGAGGTCTCTCCCAGGAAAAGCTGCACTTTGTCATGTTGCTTGTCACTGGAGCACACCTGGCAGTAGATTCATCTTTATCAAGAACAAAATGCCACCCCAGAATGGAGTTCCAGTGTCTCTGAAGGCACAGTGGAGTTGTTTGGTTATGCAGGGGCAGGGATTTGAGATTTCCACAATTCCCATCTGTCAGAAGGGGAGCTGTGGCTCAAGGACTCTCAGGCTGCTCTGGACAAGTTCCAGAGGAATGCTTGCTGTAGGACCTGATCTTTCAGCTGCTTTCTCTTTTCAGTCACTGACAAACCAGCACTGACCTCACCCAGGTGCCCTCAGATCTCATGTATCTCCTCTCAGAAGTTATCTAAATTATGCTGTGCTGAGAATTTCAATGTGTTTTTTATAATGTATTTCATAGGGAACACATGGGGAAAAGGAGAAAATTAATTTCTTCCTCATTTGCATTTAAATCTTTAGCCTAAAACACTGTCTGAAGAAACTAACAGCACAGATTCAAAAAATTAATTTACATTTTATTCTTTAAATCTGTAGTTTACAAAAATATTTTCCAAACCCAATTGCTCTGCTTGGTGAAGTTTGTACCTTCCACTATTTGCCATAACTTGTAAAACTGGGAATGTTGGATCCTGGGACAGTCATTAGAACTTCTGGAAGTCTAGAAATTCACCTTTGAATTTGGACTGAACTTAAGAATGACTTTATCAGTCTTTTATCTCAAAATCTGCTTTTATCCAGTTAATCTCCAGTTTTTTCCCTGGGCTTTCAGCTCTGACAGATGTCCCTAAATACAATTGTGATCTAAGTGGGTATCCAAAACATTTGGTGGAGAGAGCTGAAATATCTGTATCAATCTGGTTTCTGTTTCTTGTTTCTTCTCATGTAAAATAATTTGTCATCTCCTCACAAGTTTTTTCCAAATACTATAAAAACGCCCAACCTTAAGCAAACTCAACTTGCTGTAAAGTAGTTTAACATCTGCTGTGATTGTAAGATTGTAGGTCATAACATACTTGTTCAAAAAGTTGTGTCCTTATTTTCAACTCTCAACAGTTAGGAGCAGTTTGAATGAAGAAATTCTATTAATTTTATGAAGTTTTTCTGTAAATTGCCATTCTTGTTGGTATAAGTGAGCAATGTAACAATGGTGCATTAATAAGGAATTTTAGGTTTTCTGTGAGATTTTCCATTTTTTCTTGTGCTGCAGTTGTGCAAATAAAAAACTGCTGAAGTTGGTGTGTTTACATATCCATCTGTTTGGGGTTTCACATCTAGAGGGGCCACCACTGTTGACACACTGGCTGATAGGTGGTGGATGTGACTTTTTTCTTTGAAAACCAATATTTGTACAGTAATTTGTAGTATCTTATAGACTGTACAGAAAATCCTTTGTGCTGCTCTGCCAAACCCCAGGGTTTATAATATTTGGAGTGATGCTGCAAATGGGAAGCATTATTTAAATTTTAGGAGAGTATTAACAGAGACAAAGAAGGGGTTAGTTTATTTTCTTTCCTTTTCTTTGGAGCTTTGGTTTAATCCATCTCTGTGACCCAGAGCACAGTGCAGGTGAGTGGTTTCCTGTGGAACTGAGCTTCCTCACACTGAATACTGCCAGCACCACAAAGATCAAACAGCTCCAAATGATGACACAATTTAGTAGCACTGTGTGTGCCATGCAGTGGCTGCTGCTTGATTCATTTCCTGGGCTTGCCACGCTGTCCTGAGAGCTCAGCTCACTTCAAGGGCCTTTGCAGTGTAGTTTGTTGAGGGTAGAAATCCATATTTAAAAAGAGACAGTGAGAGAGACAAAGTAACCCTGCAGTCCCAGCAGCAAGGATTTAACATCCTGCTTGAAATAAAGAACCAACTCACCTGCACTAAGTGCTCAAGGACTAAATATAACAGTAGAGCAATTTCATTAAAAAACAGTCATGCTCCAGAGATGTTTTAATGCAAATGGTCTAACTGGTGTGCTCCTGCTTTCAGGCCATGAATATTGTGGTTCCTTTCATGTTCAAATACGCCGTGGACAGCCTGAACGAGGTGTCTGGGAACGTGCTGAACCTCGGCGATGCCCCGAGCACCGCGGCCACCCTGGCAACCGCTGTCCTGGTGGGCTGTGAGTGCCCTCCACATCCTGCTGGGGTGGGAGGGAGGGAGGGGATCAGCACAGCTGCTGCCCATTGCACTGCTGGCCATCCCAGCTGCTTGTGAATCACACAGTCACCCAGTGGTTTGGGCTGGAAGGGATCTTAGAGGTCATCTGTGGGCAGGGACACCTCCCACTGTCCCAGGCTGCTCCCAGCCCCAGTGTCCAGCCTGGCCTTGGGCACTGCCAGGGATCCAGGGGCAGCCACAGCTGCTCTGGGCACCTGTGCCAGGGCCTGCCCACCCTCACAGGGAACAGTTTTTTCCCAATACCAAATGTAAACCTACTCCCTTTCAGTTTAAAGTTTGGGTAAGAAGGGATTTTAAGAGTCCTTGGGCAGAGATACCTCCCACCATCCCAGGCTGCTCCAAGCTCCAGCCAGCCTTGGACATTTCCAGGGATCCAGGGGCAGCCCCAGCTTCTCTGGGCACCTGTGCCAGGGCTTGCCCACCCTGCCAGGGAACAATTCCTAATTCCCAGTGTCCCATCCATCCCTGCCCTCTGGCGCTGGGAACCATTCTGTGAGTCCAAGGGCACAAGCTGTGCTCCAAGCCCTGTCCAGCCTGACCTTGGGCACTTCAGGGATCCAGGGGCAGCCACAGCTGCTCTGGGCACCCTGTGCCAGGGCCTGCCCACCCTCACAGGGAACAGTTTTTTCCCAATACCTAATGTAAACCTACTCCCTTTCAGTTTAAAGCCAAGTCTGGGTAAGAAGGGATTTTAAGATTCCTTGGGCAGGGATATCTCCCACCATCCCAGGCTGCTCCAGGCTCCAGCCAACATTGGGCACTGCCAGGGATCCAGGGGCAGTCCCAGCTTCTCTGGGCACCCTGTGCCAGGGCCTCCCCACCCCGCCAGGAAACAATTCCCAATTCCCACTATCCCATCCATCCCTGCCCTCTGGCACTGGGAGCCATTCCCTGTGTCCTGTCCCTCCATCCTTGTCCCCAGTCCCTCTGCAGCTCTCCTGGAGCCCCTTCAGGCCCTGAAAATGGCCCTGAGCTCTCCCTGGAGCCTTCTCCTCTCCAGGTGAGCACCCCCAGCTCTGCCAGAGCCCCCCGGGCAAAGGAGCATCAGCCCTCAGTGTTGTAACAATTTCATAGTTACACTGTGTTGATGTCTGTTGCTAATATTCTCTGACCTTGCTTCTGGTATTCCAATTAAAAATGAAATAATGCTTATAGAAATTATTCTTGATTATAAATCCTACCCTTTCTTATAACCAGCTATAAAAAGAAACTGATTTAAATGTGTGCACAATGGTTTATAAATGAAAAATGGCATAAAGCTTGGGCCAATTAAGTATAAATTACCTTTGAACTAAAATTGTTGAAAATATATAAAGAATGAGTCTAGTGTAATTTCATGCATGAAGGGAAGTTGAAAATATAATTATTTTCATTTTGTAAACTTTTTCATTCCTTTTTAGATGGTATCTCAAGAGCTGGGGCAGCATTATTTAATGAAGCAAGAAATGCAGTATTTGGGAAGGTAGCTCAAAATTCAATCAGGAGGATTGCCAAGAATGTTTTCCTGCACCTTCACAACCTGGACCTGGCCTTCCATCTGAGCAGGCAAACAGGAGCTCTGTCAAAAACCATCGACAGAGGCACCAGGGGCATCAGCTTTGTTCTCAGTGCTTTGGTGTTTAACCTGGGACCCACAATGTTTGAGGTGGCCCTGGTCAGTGGAATTCTGGTAAGTGTGGTTTAGTCATTGTTGGAATTGTCTCATTTAGGAATGGTGCTCTTACCAAAGTCTGCTGAGTACTACTAATAATAATTGAATTTATAAGGTGATAGCAACTACTTTAAAAGAGAGCAACCCATAGTTTTCAAATATCTGTTGCTTTAAATAAGCTTATTTGAAATGATTTTCACATTTAAAACCTCTCTTCAGCCAGATGCATTTATGTGGACAGTTTTTAATGTTTTTCTTCAGAATTGTTGGAAAATGAAATCCGGAAAGTAAACTGTGCACACATGTGTCAAATATACCCAGGTGAATAGTGAGGAAACAGAATAAAAATGTTGTGGTTCAATGTGTTCAGAATAGAGGAGGGAGTCATTATTGGTTTTTTCCTGAATACTGATCTGGACTTATCCAGAACTCAAAAGTGAAAATGAGCTTTTGGAAAACAGGCTTCTCCTGGCAGGGTTTAAGCTTAATGCCCTGAAATTTCAACTTCTACAAAATAAATCACACATTCTGTCTTTGAAGTCAGGATCTTTGGGTGTTATTTGGGTGCAAAAATCTGAATCATGATTATGTATCTCAGTTTTAAATTAAAAACAAGAATCTTGTTCTGCTTATTGGCCTTTTTGGAAAGACTTAATCAGGTTTGAATGGAACAGTGAAATGCCTGTTGGGTTCCATTTTCTAACCAGTGGAAATTGCAGGCCAGGCTGGCTGGCAGCCAACCCTCCTTAGGGCTTTTCTCTCCTGATGTGCCCTGAAGTACAGAAAATGCTTCCTAAGTTGTTTTGCAAGGCCATTTATTTCTTCTTCTACAGTCCAGCTTTCTTTCAAAATCCACTGAAAAAGCATAGAAACAATTACTTATTTGTGAAAACAGCACAAGCATCAGCAGCATTTATGTTTTATAATGTGAAAAATAACTTTGCAGTATTACATACACCAGCTCTTGGTTATTGCCTCCAATCTTTTCATCTAAATCCTTCTTGCTGCTTTCCTTTTGAGTTTAAGCCTTTATTTAGCCTTAAGCTGTTCAGAGCAGGGATTGTGTTGGGAGGGACCATCATTTCTTGTCTTAAAATTAGAATAGCTTAGCTGGAGACATCAGTAAAGTTTTGAAAACAATAATGATTCTTTTTTTTTTATTATTATGATTTGATTTTCAATCTTGCAGTATTACAAATGTGGTGCTGAGTTTGCTTTGGTCACTCTGGGGACCCTGGGAGCCTACGCAGCGTTCACCATAGGAATCACACAGTGGAGGTAAGGCAGGCCCTGCCCTCATGTTCCTCAGGGTGATCCCATGCCTCAGCCTCAGCTTGGGATGGTGCCTTCAGTGGCTGCCTGGAACAGAGGCTACTCAGGATTAAGAGAATAAAGTGGGAATTTATTAAAGGCCTTCAATGGGTTCACCTTGGGCAGTGCAGAAGCCACCAAGGACACACCCAGGATGGACAATGGTCATGAGTTTTTCAGACAATTATAAATTTGGTCCATTTGCATATCAGGGGTTAATCCTCCAATTCCAGCTTCATGCAATGAAGTCATATTCCCCTAATTTGCTCTCCCCAAACCACTTTTATTGATAATTTTTGGAGGCTGAGGCAGTAAAGTATCTTTGAATCTCAGGCCTAGAGGAACTGTTTGATCTGACCAAACTGTTCAGCCAGTTCACTCTATATAGACTTAAGAGTTATACACTAATGCAGTACAGGGTTTGAAAAATATAAAAGCTAAAATCCTAAGGCATCAGTGACTGGACCAAACCTTCCTTTCCTTTCCCAGGACAAAGTTTCGGATAGAGATGAACAAAGCTGACAACGATGCCGGTAACGCTGCCATTGACTCGCTCCTGAATTATGAGACTGTGAAGGTAAGGCCAGTCTTTACTACCAGGCTCTTTGTCTGGCTTCTGTCAGCCTTAGGGAAGTGAGTCATAAGATTCATCTTGAAAGGGCTGCAGATTTGGAGCAATAGCATATTTTTAAGCATTATTCATTTGAAGAGGAGTGCGTGGCACTGACAGAGTAGCAGGAAGGTTGTCAGCGGGGGCTGGGAAAAATCTCTTTGTTAATAAAGAATGAGAAGTTTCTTTCATGGCTGAATCACCTTGACCATCAGTTTCTGCAGAGAGTAAACTTAGTCTTGAAGAGGAGGTTTAGGTTGGATATTGGGGAAAGGTTCTTCACCCAGAGGATGGTGGGGCACTCAGCAGGCTCCCAGGGAATGGGCTTGGCCCTGAGGCTGCCAGGGCTCCAGGAGTGTTAGCCAGCTCTGTCAGGCACAGGGTGGGATTGTTGGGGTATCCTGGGCAGGAGCTGGGCTGCATGATCCTTGTGGGTTCCTTCCAACTCAGGATGTTCTGTGATTCCTTCCTTCAGCTGTTAGAACTGTTGGAGAGGAGCTGTGTGTGTGTCACTGCACTCTGTTCATGCTGGATTTTACAGCCACTTAACCAGTCCACCATGTTTGTCACTGGCACATTTACTGTTTTTGTTTATATTGTAGTATTTCAATAATGAAAAATACGAAGCCCAACGGTATGATGAGTTCCTGAAGACCTATGAAAAAGCCTCCCTGAAGACTACCTCCACTTTAGCTCTCCTCAACTTTGGCCAGAGTGCCATATTTAGTGTGGGTTTAACAGCCATCATGGTGCTCGCCAGCCAGGGCATTATTGCAGGTAACTCACCTGTCTGTAACCCTGACATGAGTCTCCTTTACCTCAGTTCATCCACAGCAGAGGTGTTAGTCTTAATTAACTGAGGGTTGATGTGACAGTTCATTTTGAGAGTTTTTGGTTGAGAGATTTTTCTTTAAGTTTTGTCTATATATTTCTGCTTCTTGGGAGTATTATTAATTCCATTATATCTCTCTCTCAATGATACTATGATTTCATCAAAAACATTATAAAAGTTTAGCAGTTAAAGAAAAATCCCAAGAAAATGTCACTTTAGGAAGTTTTTCTTAAAGGTTTTTGAAAGGCATTTCTATAGATAAAAATATTTCTGTGGACATTGTACAAAGATCCTTTCTTTTTGCCCTTCTCCCTTCCCATTTTGGCAAGACTCCATGTATGTATACCCCTGTGCTTTGTCTCCAGTAGTTTTGTTACCAATAATTCACTTTCCTTCCATTAATAAGGGCACATTATTAAAAGAATTGCTTCCATCTGTTCTACACTTGTCTAATTTACTACATAAAATAAAGCCTGCTTGATTAGGAAGACAGAGTACAAGCTTCAAATACAGAATTGGGATGAAGCTCTGCTAAAGCAAGGTGGTTTTAGAGTAAAAATAATGATGCTTTAAAGACTGTTAACATCCAGAAGTGTTTGAAGGGCAGACCTTTATACCATGTGCTCTTTCTTGCATCTGCTTTGCCCTTTTTAAAGATGCCAGGGCAGGGAAGGGTTACACTGAACAGATCAGTCAGTAGGTGCAGTTTATAGCTGTTCTTAGGAAGATTTAGAATAGCTTGGAGCAGGATGGTAGACATATGGCTTTAAATCATCTTTCTGGGGCTGTTTCAGCTGAACTGACCTGCCACTTACCTTTAGCTGCTGTGACATCCTGAGCTTTCCCTTGATCAGCCTGTTTGATACTGAGCTGCCCACAGCTGCTCAGTGTGTTTCAGCAGCTCTGTGGTACATAACAGTGTGAAAACTCTCTCTTGATCAGGACAGAATCTATCATTTGGATTTGTCTGTAATTGTACTTAAGATTGTCTTTCCTGATTTGTGCTTCCATATATTATTTCCTTGCCTTTTAACTTCCTTAGGCCTCTCTGTGGATTTTCCAGTCTGATGTTGTATGTGCTGCTTGCCTTATTTGCCAGTGCTATTACATCTTTTTTAAAGTGAAATCCACACAAATATTCCCATTCCTCTCAGGAACCCCTATATAAAATCTGGGAACGGATTCTGGGGTTTTGTTTGTTATTGAAACATCTGGGTTTAGAAATGGGATAAAAGAAATAAGGTTTGATGGACTTGATTCTTTCTTTTGGTGCATCCTAAAAGGAAAACCCTTCAGGTCTCCTTATTCTCTCACACCCCTTTTGTCTTAAGGCAGCCTTTCTGTTGGAGACCTGGTCATGGTGAATGGATTGCTGTTCCAGCTTTCTCTGCCCCTGAACTTCCTGGGAACAGTGTACAGAGAGACAAGACAAGCACTGATAGATATGAATACCTTGTTTACACTTCTCAGTGTAGATACCAAAATTAAAGTAAGTAGTAACTTATTTTCCTAAAGTATCTGGGCATTTAACAGGGTGTTAGTGGCAATGCCATCATTTTACCATGTTCTCATCTTCCAGGTTTAATTTATATTCATGAAAGAGTTGTTGTGTATGAGGTTGCTGTTCTACCTCTTCTTTAAGTGCAGTTACTGCCATAAGTTGATTTTCTTTTCTTGCAGAGAAGCAAAAATTGCCTCATGGAAGCTGTTTGTATTGGGATTTTTTTTATTTAAGTATTCATGCCTCGTGCTTGAATTTTTATTGGTAATTAATGATGCAGAATATATTGCAAAAGAAGTTATGAGGCAGAGTGTTTACAGCAGGAATTTTTACCTCCTTTGGGGAAAAGGAGGAACAAACCAATGTCACTTGTGCAGCAAATTATTATTATTTTCCACATATCTGAGCTGGAGTGTCTGTTTGCCTTTTTCTGAGGTGGGAAAGGGACTGTTGAGCTTGTTGAAATGTTGGAGATAATTTCTGGGCAGCAGATAAAGTGGAATTCTTCTTTTCACAGGACAAAGAGCTGGCTCCACCCCTGCAGATCACCCCCCAGACTGCTTCCATTGCCTTTGACAATGTGCATTTTGAATACCTGAAGGGGCAGAAAGTCCTTGCTGGAGTGTCCTTTGAAGTCCCTGCAGGAAAGAAAGTGGCCATTGTAGGAGGTAGTGGGTCAGGGTGGGTAAATGGACTAAATATGCCAATCAATGCAGAATTTAGTTTCTTAAACGTGGTGCTGCTTGTGTTTGCTTTTTATTGTTTGTACATCATTCCCAACTGGAGATTGTAAATGACAAACCAGGATGTAACATTAACTTCAATTCTTTTCAATTCCAGGAAAAGCACCATTGTGAGGTTATTATTTCGTTTCTATGAACCTCAGAAAGGAAACATTTATATTGCTGGACAGAACATCCAAGATGTCAGTTTGGAAAGTCTGAGAAAGGCAATAGGAGTTGTGCCTCAGGTATTGCATGTTTCCTTCTCCCCAGACACTCCATTGGAACAGCCATTCTAGTCTATTGTACTAGTGATTCTCAGAATCTGGCACTGAGAATCACTGAGAATCAGTATCAGTGAAGGCCAGTCCTAATGCAGTGGTTGCATGGTGACTTTGAGAGGAACTAGACTTTTTTCCCCCAGGAAATATTTTGGTTTTATATGCATCATCATATAGATCCAATTTCTGAAATGTGTTTAAGCCTCCCCATGAGAAACTGCCTCCAGCTTTAAGTGATTTAGCTTTATAGTTGATTACCACCCATAATGAGTTAGCAAAGTGGTGAAACTATGCATGACATACATATTTAGGACACAAAATGTATTAATCCCTTTTTTGGGAAAAGAAATGTCCCCAAACACTTTTACCTTCAGGCTGTGTACAGAAAAATACAAACCATTCTGTGTTGATTCTTTCACAGGCTGGGGACTGTAGCAGGCCCTGGTTTTGCAAGGGCCCCATGGCGTGCAGAAACCTAAAGATAGGCAATGGCAAGCCATGGTGAATGGGCTAGAAAAACCCTATTCCACCTTTGGACCCCTGCTTACCTCTGTAACCCTATAGGTCACTTTCCTTTAACCCTTGCCATTGGACCATTTCTGATCCCCTGTACCCTACATAAAGGGCTGTTTTACCCTGGTTCTGGTAGAAGGGCTGTCACTGGAACTTCACAGAATCAATAAAGACATCACTGGGTAACCCCACACGGCCTTCTCCTCTCTCTCTCTGGGTCTGCCTGCCTGGGCACCTTGCAAGCTGAAGGGCTGGAATCACAAAGAGCTGATAACTAAAGAGCTGATACCACTAAAGAGCTGATATCACTGAAGCTTGCTAAGGTTGCCTGCAGCTGAGAACTGCTTGGGAACTCAGATAGTCTGTCCCATGAAGGACTGAGCTGTCTGGACCCTGCAGTCTCCTGGGGACACCCTGAACCCAGCAAGGCCGATTTAGGGGACACTTCTGAAGCTGATGTTCATAATTTCTGCTTTAAAATGTTCATAAAGGGGCAGTTCTGAAGCTGATGTTCATAATTTCTGCTTTAAAATGTTCATAAAGGGGCAGTTCTGAAGCTGATGTTCATAATTTCTTCTTCCCACCAATGCAGGATGCTGTTCTCTTCCATAACACCATCTACTACAACCTGCTCTATGGCAACACAGAGGCCACAGCAGAGGAGGTGTATGCAGTGGCCAGGCTGGCAGGGATCCACGATGCCATCCTCAGGATGCCCAATGGATACAACACCCAGGTTGGGGAGCGAGGACTCAAACTCTCAGGTGGGCTCCCAGCTTCTTTGTATCCCTTTTGCTGCCTCAAAGTTTCATACAGAGTTTAGTCCTCAGGTTTGCTTTTAGTTTATTTCGCTTATAACTCTCCATCATTAAGGTGGGAGAAGATCTCCAAGATCAAGTCCAACCTTTGAGTAAATCCCACCATGCTCATTAAACTGCATCACCAAGTGCCACATCTACTCCTTTTTGGCTTCCAGGGATGGTGACTCCACCACTGCATGACCCTTCAGTGAATCTTTCCTGTCATCCACCCTGACCCTCCCCTGGCCCAGCCTGAGGCTGTTCCCTCTCCTCCTGTCCCTGTTCCCTGGAGCACAGCCCAACAGCCCCTGGCTGTTCCCTGCTGTCAGGAGCTGTGCAGAGATCCCACAAGATCCCACCTGAGCCTACTTTTCTCCAGGCTGAGCCCCTTTCTCAGCTCCCTCAGCTTCTCCTCATAGGACTTATGGTCCAGACCCTTCCCCAGCTCCATTTTCTTCTCTGGACACTCTCCAGCCCCTTCATGTCCTTGTAGAGAGGAGCCCAAAATACCCACCTGGAAAGGCTGAATATGAATATGAAGGTGTGCAATTTAAGGCAGCTGTAGTATGCAAGGTGTTCAAAGGAATGTATTTTCAGGGGATAGTGTTAAATGAGGTTGTAAGTGAGGCTGGTGGTGCATCTAAGTAAAAATGATTTTTCTCATGTTCTGTTTAGGTAGTGGACTAGAATTGGAACACTAGAATTTGTGTTTTGAGGGATGCAGTGGGTGCAGACAGAGGTGCTGCCTGTTGCAGAGACTGTTCTGAGGGGGATTTCTTTCTCTGCAGCTGCTGCAGTCAGGAGTCCTGGTGCCTTTGAAAAAGGGGGTCAGAGGGTACAGGCTGTACCCAGAACGTGAGTGCAGGAGAAAGTGTGCATGCTGCAGAAGGGGATTATGCAGAGACCTAAAGGAGAAATAAAGCATGTGAAGCACAGATCTGGGTGAGGGAATAGAAGGTGCTAAATAGGTACTGGCAGAACTGAAGAGAATCGTGCTAACAATGAAAGATTTGTCTTGTGCTGCCTGTCTCCCCACACTCATAATTGCTGGAAAGAGGATTTGACTGACAATAGGTTTGAAATGTCTTGGTGTTGACAGAAGAATAGAATGGTTTCAATTGGAGGGAATCTTCTAAAAATCATCTAAACCAACCCTCCTGCTGTGAGCAGGGGCATCTCTCACTAGACCAGGTTGCTCCATGCCTTAACCTTATGTTGAGGTTTAGATTGGATTTTCGGAAAAATTTCTTCATCCAAAGGTTTGATCAAGGTTCTCAGGGCAGTGGTGGCCTCCTCATGCCTGGAGGGATTTAACAGCTGTGTGGATGTGGCACTTGGGGACATGGCTCAGTGGTGGCTGGGGGACAGTTGGGCTCCATGGTCTTGTGGGGCTTTTCCAACCTTCATGATTCTGTGTCCCTTTCTGAGTCTGGAGCATTGTGTGTGGGTGTGCTGGAGTTTCCTTCTGACCTCATGGCTCCTGTAACAGAGCCTTTCAGAAAATGGTTCTGCCTTTCCTCCATCCTTCAGTTTGTGCTGCCACTGGGATGGTCATAAGCACCCACCTGCCAGTGCTCCCACAAAGGTGGTGTTGAGAGAGGTAAGGGAATTGTGTTCTTTTACTGCTTTGTTTGTATTTAAAGAAGAAAGAGTATGTAAAATACTCAGGAGAAAGACAATGGAATTCTTTTGAGCTCTGAATAAGCATCTGCCACTGAAAGAACAGCTTCAATTTCTTATTTTCAACAATTAGGTGAATATTGACAAATACCAGTGGTAAACAAGCTTCAGGAATGTGTGCAGCCAGGGTACAGGAGTCTCAGGCCAGTGCTCTCAGAACTGGTGTCATTGTTCAAAGGATTGGAGATATCAAATGGAAAGCTCTGAGTTCCTTCAGTGGCTCTGTAAAATGCTACTGCTAATTGGAATCTATAGTTCTCTCAATAGTAGATTGGCTCCCTGAATTCTTATAAAGAGATGTATTGGATTCATTTCAGAATCAGTTTGTTGGGGTTTGTTAAGTTGGGTGAGGCTTCCTCAAGTCTTAGGAGAACACAAAGTCCTGCTTTGTTCTGTTACTTTGTGGCAGGAGTAGGGTGAGTAAAAGCTGAGTGAATTGAAGTGATTCTCTTGAAAATCCAGGGGTTTATGTGCACAATGGAAAAACAAGATTTTAGCTGCAATGACAGATTTGCCAATTTAAGTGGTGATGTAGCATTTTGTGCAGTTCTTACTGTTCTCAAGGATTGATTCATCAAGAGTAAAGAGTGAAAAACAAGTTGTTTGGGTTGTTCCAATTAGAACCCACATCAGTGTTGGCTAATAGATGTGTAATAGGCAGAGCTGCAAATCCCTCACTCTGTGAATGGAACAGTTTCTGTGCTGCTGCCCTGAGTGTGAATGGGGAACAACATTCCCTGCAAATAGGGGGGATCTGGGTACTGAAATATGTCTTTCAAACATGGATATTGTCAAGCTGTGAGTTTTGAAGATGCTGTGCAGGGGAGGGAGGGAGGGAGGGGAAGCACACTAAAACAGACTGAGTAAATCATACAGTTCTAATTGCTCCTGAGTTCTGCCAAAGACAGTTTAAAATGTGAACTGCAGCATTACCAGCAGCCTTTTAAATGGTTTGTGAAAGCATGTTCTCTCCTGATAGGAATGGAACATTAACAAGACTATAATGGTATTAAATGGAATGTTTTGATGTCTTGCATAAAACAAAGGAGGACAAGTGCACAAATGTGACGTGTTTGCGTCGTGTACCAAATGTTTAGCAGATTTTAAGTTCTCAAATGCACCTGTTTTCCTGTCTGTAAAAGTTGCCCTGAGTTATTCTTGAGTAGATGTTGGCTGTAAGAATTGTTTAGGAAGGAAACTAGTCTGAAAGTGGGTTATATCAGAAACCAGCAGGCTGTAGATTGAGGCTGGTGGTGGTTTTCAGTACAATATTAACTGTTCTTGAGTGAAATTTGCCATTGTGGGGTGGGAAGTTGGATGAATGTCAAGGAGAGACCTGAAAGACACAATGTGTGAGCAAGATGCCTGAAATCCAATACAGCAGGTGTGGACAGAGCAGTGGTGGGAGAAAACTGGATTTGTGTGTGCAGAGTTACTGGATGGAGCCAGGTGAATGGGCTCCTACTCCCAGGTGTACAGAGTGAGTAACTGCACAGCATTGTTACTCACCTGTGTCAGACTCTTGCCTTGGAGCAGATACAAAATAGTTCTCTGTCCTTTTCCAAAAGGATGAGCAATCTTGAATCACTAAATTTACCAGGGAGCAGGAACTTGTGTGCTACCTTATGTAACATGTCAGACATTTGTCAGCAGTGACTCTGATGTCTATTAAAAAAAGGAGAAAAAACCCAACAACCAACCCTTCAAAATCATGTCTGCTCTTGAATTTAGACTATCACAATTGTAACTTAATCTTTTTTTCTTTTTTTTCCTCTTTCCCCCTCATTCAGGAGGAGAAAAGCAAAGAGTTGCAATTGCTAGAGCAATGTTAAAGGAGCCACTTATTTTTCTCTATGATGAAGCCACATCATCTTTAGATTCAATTACAGAAGAGGTAAATCGGGATAAAAAATTCTAGAATTTAGGAGATACAATGATGTTTGATTCTGATGCTTTTCCTTGTTCTTTTCCTCTCAGAATTCTGTTCTTTTTCAAGTGTTTTCTCAGTATTATTAAGAGATGCTGTGTTGAAGCTGTTGTCCTGAAGTGCAGAGCAGAGATGCTCAGTCCATCTACCTGGAGATAGTGAGGGATATCAGCTGTCTCTGGGGTATTTTCTGTTTCCACTCTGGAAATCCCATTCACCTTGACACATTCATCCCTTGAAGCTGGTGCAGCTAAAAAATCCCTCCAAATATTTGAGATATAATGCAGGACAATCCCCCTGGTTTGTTGTGCAGTGCTGAGTTCATTTCTGTTCATTCCACAGGAGGGGCTGTGACATGGATGTGGTGGCACTGTGACAGGAGCTGCATCAGCCTTCATAACAACATCTTTGTTTAAGCACAAAACTCTCAGCACCAGCAGTAATTTCCCAAACTGATGTCATCAAAAATGAGCTAAGCTACGGCTCTGTTCACTTATGCAGATTGAGTGAATTTATTGACCTGTAATCACTAAATTAATTTTCCAGATGCAAAGAATCCAGAGGATGAACTGTACATCCATATAGCACAGCTCTGAAATGTGGCACAGCTTCCTCGTGGGCCAGAAATGTCCACATCACACTGACTTCTCACATTTTTCCTCTCTCTATTTGCTGTATCTGTGCTAGAGCCATAAGCAAAGCAGAAAGTTTTAGAGTAGAAATGCACTTGGAAGACAGCAGATGAAAATGAGGCTTTTCCACAAGAGTATGCCTGGAAATGGAAATGTTTTCTGACAAAAATTTTCAGAGAAATAAGGTGGACACTTCACTTCTGGTAGTGAGGGCACAAATTCCCCTTCAGTGCCCCTTGCAGAGGGATGTGGTTTGGAAGGTGACACAGAGCTCACAAAGGAAACACTTGATGGATACATAGATAATTCCCAGAATTTCTCTGCCTTTGTTCCACATTAGCATAATACTGAGAGGGATTTTTTTCTTTAACAATCATGGGAAGGCATTAATATTACAACCACGAGGAGTTCTTATTTTCAGATGCTTTTACTGCTGTTTGCTGCTTGTGTAGTGTGGCTCCATGGGGAAGTTTTTCCTGAAATGAAGTGACACTTCTCTTTCTGTGTCCCTGGGGATAGCTGTGTTTTTCTGTGAATACAAGCTTTTTTTTTTTCAGTTTGAGGCTTTAACAAAACCACAGATATTTCATGTTTGGGACTCTTCTGTTTCTCCTCTACATACTCGTGGCTGTTTATTATTGGGAAGCTGTAGCAGTACCAGAGATGATTCTCAAAACTTATTTACAGTAATTTGCATATTTCCAGCAGCATTTTATCTCTCCTCCTCTCACTCAGGAGTGTGTAAGAGTTGTGTGTGTTCCATTCTTGCAGAACATTCTGAAAGCCATGAGGGACATGGTGAAGCACCGGACGTCGATTTTCATTGCGCACAGGTTGTCCACGGTGGTGGATGCAGACGAGATCATCGTGCTGGATCAGGTGAGGGCTCCCCAGCTGCTGTGGGGTATTCACATCACATCAGGCTTTGGTTTAGGGACTCTGTGTGTCCAGTTTGAATTGTTACACTCCCACCAAGCTGCTGGAAGTTTTTTCTTTGGAGATGAAGCATGTTTGAAAATTCCAGCCCAAGCTTGGCATGTGTGACTGTCTTGTATGTTGTTATTTTTATGCCTTACTGTTGCATGTTTTTAATCTGATTTTTTGCTTGCTTCTGTCATCTGAAGTTTCCTAATGTGTTTCCCCAATTTATGCTTCTCTCTCATTGCTCAGTGTCTGTTTTTCACCTCCATCCATTTTTCCTCTCAGTGGAAGGAGAGAGGACAGTGTGTTCCGTTTCCATGCAGATAGAACTATTGCAGGATTGTTCACCTCATTATGTTAAAAACCTGAGCACCATTCTCTGTTGTACCTGTACAAAAGTGTGATTGTTCCCTTTCTGTAGGCTTCTTTTCTAAGAAAAAACCAACATGTCTCCACATTTGATTCCCTAATATCAGTGTTCAGCTGTTACCTCATACTCACCCAAAGTCCATTTTTTCTTTATTATCCATATCTGGCAAGAGATTTAAAATAAACAAATGTCCTTAAGATAACTTCATAATTATTCTTTTAACTGATAATGCTGAAAGTACAGTGCTCTGATCTGCTGATAATAGATGTTAAATTTATCTCTGCATTCATTTTTATCAGTTGCTATTTATAAGCTTGTGCTCATAGGTGTCTTTAGTGACTTAAAATACACATCTAAAAGCAAATAAATTATTCTTACACTACATTCAGTGATTTCAGGGACAATTAGAACCATGTCTTTATGAAATAGTGACATTTGCTACACAAAACTCAGCTTTATATGAATCTCATGATGAAGTAGTAGAATAAATCACTTGCAGTGCTCCATGGAGTTTTTATTTGGTTTTGATCTGCTTTGTTTTTTGAGCTTTTGCTGAAAAACCCTCTCCTAAGGTGTATCCTTCCTACAAGTGCACGTTAAAACATCTCACAAACATTTTGTAACGTGTCATAAGGCAATTGGCAGCTTTTTGTTTTCCATGCAAGTTTTCACAGCTTCCTGAGAGCGTGTTTTGTGTTGTAGTGTAACTGTTAAATTAAAAATAAAAGCACAGCCTCGAACTGTGAGGGAGCCAGGGTGCTTCCTTTGCTGAAGGATGGAATTGTGGATGAGGGAGGCAGCACTGCCTTGTGCCTCTGCCATCCCAGCAGGATTGATGTGTTAGCAGCCAGGTAAACAAGGCTGAGGAGCAGGGGTGACACAGGGTGATTGTGGCTGGTTTTGCTTAGCAATGGTAATCAGGGAATCACAATTCCAGCACCTTTGCTGAGGTCAAATCAGAATCATTCCTGGGTGAGTAAATGGTGGAGTAATGATACACAGATCCTGATGCTGTGGAGCTGAGCAGAGAAGTTCCATTTTTAGGATTGGTCAAGACTTACTGAAAAAAGCTATAATTCAAAACCTGCTCTCTACTCCAAATTAATCAGTTAAAGAATTTAAGTAAATTCTGCAGTTCTCTTGATCAAGCGTATGTTTGTTCAGATTCCACTGGCATAACTGCTAATAGAAGTGCCAAGACACAAATTTTTTCCCAGCTTGTCCATCAGCAGATGTCACAAGGAGGTAGATTTAATTGTACATCAGAATTTAGAACTGATATCAAATCCATGTAGTTGTCTGTATAATGAGAAGGAAAAGTAGCTGGAGAATGAATTAATGTATCAGTTTAATTTGAAGTCAGTGAATGTGTCTCTCAAAGTAGAAAATTAGTTTGGTTTTTTGAAGAGTGATGGTATTTCTCTGTAGGGTTGGAGTTCTCATGGGATTCTCCTCTCCAACTCTTCCTTTCCATGCTGATAGTCAATAAATCATCTCTGCTCCTGAGAACAGCCCAGAGAACTGAACTGCTCTCACAGTTTTCATGGTGCAGATTGCAGTGACACAAGCTGCAGAGCACCCATAAAGGCACAGTTTACACTAATTGTTTTCAGGATTTGATCTTAGATGTGCTTTGCTTGTCTAATATAAACCCCTCTCTGTCTGCTCTTCTCTTTTAGCTTCCTCACCTGTGTTTGTTACTGAGCAAAGATAAATCCGTGTTTATTTTGGTTCATTGATGTCACTTTGCAGGTGTAGTTGAACACCTTGCTCCTCATATAGAGGTTCACATTTACTTTAGATAACTCCTCCAGTTTAGATAGGAAACTTTATTTTAGATAACTCCTCCAGTTTAGATAGGAAACTTTACTTTAGATAACTCCTCCAGTTAGAAAGGAAACATTCCATGCTGTGGGCTTTAGATTTTGTCCAGATGGACAAAAGGCAGGTGCAGTGTGAGAAGAGCACAGCTCCCTGTTTGCAGCTGGCAGTGCCCACACAAGTGAGTGCACTGTGCAGCCAATCCTTCCTCACTGTTTCAAGCTCTTCCTCATCTATAACTGCTCTAATCCATCCTGTGAAACTGTGGTCCATAGGCTGGTCTGTTGCTAAAGGTCTGGGAGTGTGGATTCCTGATTTCCTGCCCTTGTTTTGCAGGGTAAAGTCGCAGAACGTGGCAGGCACGCAGAGCTCCTGGCAAACCCCAGCAATCTCTACTATGAGATGTGGCACACACAGAGCAGCAAAGTGCTCCACAGTCACAACCACCCAGCCTGGGAGGAGAGACACAGCCACACATCCAAAGAGGAGGAAAGGAAGAAGCTAGAAGAAGAAATCATCAACAGTGTGAAAGGCTGTGGGAACTGTTCGTGCTGAATAGGATCCTGGATCTTGTGTAGCAGGTTAAAAATGCACAAGAATACAGTGAAATACAGCTCTTGTTTTTAAGTCAGCATTCAAAAACTTCTGGGTTTTGCAATTTTTGGATTTTACAGTTTCACAGAGGGACATAATTTCAACCAAAGGAGTTCTATTTTTGCATCTTTAGGGATCTCTAATATTCAGTGGCATCTGCAAGAGCTGAGCTTTTTCAAAAACTTTAAACTTCCCAACCAAGGGTGTAATTTATGGCAATTTTTAGGCATTGATAAATTCTCCTGGTAGTTGCCTGATGTGGATTATTAAATTGTAAACAGATTTATCCTTGATTTACATTATTTCTCATCATTGATGGTTGATAAATGCGTCATGTTTTAATTGTAATTGGGCTAATTTGAACTCATTTGCTAGTGAGGAAGATGCCTTTTAAATTCTTCAGTGGTGTTCTGGTTTAAAAATCTTCCTTGTAGAGAGTAAGAACAGCCTCAACAAAATATTAGACTTCTAGTAGCAAGCTAAATATTGGAATTACCCCTCTCACCTTTCAGAAGCACCTTTCATACTGCACTATCAGGAAATGGATTGGTATTATTCTAAAGGAAAACTAACAGCATTTTTAGGTGAAAAATGAACAAATCTGAGTTCAGGATTCTGTATCCTCACCATCTGCTGTAGTAGTCAAAGCAGAATGAAGTCACTCTTTCTAGTTCAGTCATGGTCTTAGGGAGCAATTAAGATTCAATAAAGACTTCCATAAATTTCTATTATCTCATTAATGTATGAGAAAATGACCTGGATAATGCTGAAAGCATTGCTGTAATAACCTCCTCATTTCAACAGCCAAAACTTCTCCAGTGGGAGGAAAGCTCAGACTTTGGGACCTGCAGGACACTGGGGGTGTGTCAGGTTTGGGGGGCTGCAGGGGTCATGTCTGGGAGAAGGTGCCAGAAGCTTCCCCTGTGTCCAGCAGAGCCAAGGCTGAGCACATCACCAACAGGGCAATGCACTGCTGGGATCACAGACTGGGAAAGGAGGAAAAGCCTTGGAGGTGTAAGAGCAGCTGCAGCCAGAGAGAGGAGTGGGAAACAGGAGAGGAGCAGCCTTGCACACACAAGGGTGGGGAAGGAGGGGCAGGAGGAGCTCCTGGTGCTGGAGCTGAGATTCCCTGCAGCCCATGGGGGTCCACGATGGAGCAGAGATGAACCTGCAGCCTGGGAAGGTGCCCTGGATGGAGCAGAGATGCACCAGGAGCTCTGGATGGAGCAGAGATGCAGCCAGGAAAGGAGCCCTGCATGGAGCAGGGGTCCATCTGCAACCTAGGAAGGAGTCCGTGGATGGAACAGGGATGAACCTGCAGCCTGGGAAGGAGCCCTGCCTGGAGCACAGATGCACCTGCAGCCTGGGAAGGAGCCCTGCATGGAGCAGGGATGCACCAGGAGCTCTGGATGGAGCAGGGATCCACCTGAGAAGGTGCCCGGGATGGAGCAGAGATGCACCTGCAGCCTGGGAAGGTGCCCTGGATGGAGCAGGGATGCACCAGGAGCCCTGGATGGAGCAGGGATCCACCTGCAGCCTGGGAAGGTGCCCTGGATGGAGCAGAGATGCACCTGCAGCCTGGGAAGGACTCTGTGCTGGAGGCAGGGGGATGTTCCCAGAGGAGGCTCTGGCCCTGGGGAAGCCCACCCTGGATCAGGCAGAAGCCATGGACAGAGGAGCCTGTGGTGGAGCAGGTTTGCTGTGACCCCATGGGGGACCCACACTGCAGCAGCCTTTTCCTGAAGGACTGCACCCTGTGGCAAGAGAACACATGGGAAAAACACTGAGGCAAGGGAAGAGAATGAGGAGGAAGGAGCAGCAGGGACAGTGTGATGAACTGACCACAGCCTCCATTGCCCAGCCCTGCACTGCTTGGAAGGAGGGGGGAATTCTGAAGTGAAGCTGAGCCTGAGAAGAAGGCAGGGATGGGAGGAAGGTGTTTTAAGATTTTATTTCATTTTCTCATTACCCAAGTCACACTTGTAATTTGCAGTAAATGAAGTTAATTTCCCCAAGTGGAGTCTGTTTTGCCCAGACAGTAATTGCTGAGTGGTCTCTCCCTGTCCCTGCCTTTCCCACGAGCCTTTTGTTGTGTTCTGTCCCTGCCCAGCTGGGTGGGCACCCAGCATCCAGCCAGGCTCATCCAACCACAGCAGGGTTGTATTTTTAGGCCTTGTCTCTCCAGGGAAGTTCACCATCTCTTTAGCACAAGCTATGCTGGTGTAATTCTTCATGTTAGATTTAAGAATTAAAATCTTTCTCTTGGATGCTGAAAAATAACTTTGTTATTTCTGAGGAATTACACCGGTATAATTACATTGATATAATTACATTTGTAAATCAGATGCAGGATTTCTCAGTGTGGGCACTAGGGAAGGGCTGAATTTGGTGCTTGTGGAAATTTAATTGCAAATAGTGTTTATTTTTTTGTTATACCCCTCCCCTACAACTCAAAATAGGAACATAACTTCAAAGGAGTGAAACCTTTTCTAGTTACTTGTTTTCTCTCTCCTAAAATGATGGATGAAAAACCAACCTGGCATCAATCTCCAGTTAAAAATGATTCTAAAAGCACTTTAATTTTCATCCTTGGAGTGCAGAAGCAAAGTGAAGTCCAGTTAATGTAGTGGCAGTGCAGAATTCCAGCTTACAACCTTCCCTTTATTTTACCTAATTGTCTCCTGGTTGAGCTGCTGACAGCAGTGAGGGGACTGGAATGGTGCAGTTATCTCCCAGCTGCCAGAAATAGCAAAGGTTTATTTAAAATCTTATTTATGAGGAATCTCCTGCATTGTGACAAACCCCAAACTATGGCTCTCCCCCTGCTCTGCAAGAGCTGATTTTTGGAATTAATCTGTCTGCTGTTCATGCAGCAGGTAACAGGTAAAGCTGTAAATAGTGATATTGCAATCCTAAGATTGTTTTCCTTTTGGCACAAAGATGAGAAATTACTCTGGTCTGAAATGTGGAGGGAAAGGGCTTTTCTCAGTGAAAAGGTTTCCATGTTCCAGGGCTTGGACATCCCAGAAGGTCCCTACAGAGTGCACAGAATCAGGAATTGTCTGTGAAATGTCTGGAATCAAAACCCACTTTAATGCCAAGTCTGATTGTGTTTGTGAGGGACAATTTCAGATGAAAGCTGATGGATTTATCACTGTGGATGGACTTAGCAAGGACTGAGAGTCTTGGGCATTACAGGTTTGGAATGAGGATGGTTTTCAGGTGGTAAATGCCAGGAATGATCAATAATTGTTTAAATCCATAGGGGTTGCAGGTCTGAGGCCATTACCTGTCTGCCATCCTTTGGTGCCAGTGGATGTGCTGCAGCTCTGGCAGGAGGGAACTCTGGACAATGGCAGTTCCTACACCAAGAGGCTGCTCATACACTAAAATATGTATTTGAAAGAAGTGCACTGAGTTTCTGGAGATGACTGAAAACTTTCTCATATCTTGGAATTGCTGGGTAAACTTTCCTGGCTTGGTGGTGGCTGTATTGGGGTCAATTCCTATGGAGAAGCTGCAGCAATACTGGGTGATATATATTAATACTCTTTTTATTTTTTTTTTCATTTAAATTTTGAGGTTTTTATTCCTGTACTGTGACTCCAAAGTGTCACCACTGAAGCAGATGCTTAAAGCACTGAATGGGAGAGTGGTGGCTTTGGAGAGACTCAGTGACCCTTAGGACAGTCTGCCTGGCATCTGTCAGAAAAGCCTTAAAATTCTCACAGAGATTGATTTGGGGGCTCTCTCCCAGCCTCAGTGGATCTTGGTAATTCTGCTCTGCTGCAAACTGAACCATCCCTTTTCTAACAGCAGCTTTTCATATTCTGGACTCGTAGCTGGTTGTTGTTCAAAATTCAAGTTATCTACTCCCATTATAAAATCTTTGCCTGCAATTTTAGAGTAGAAAAAGACTTTTTTTTTTCTCTTCACTTTCTGTTTTTAGAGGAAATGTGTTTGTAGAAAATGGACTTTAAAATGGGCTGCTGCTTGCAGTGTGTAGTGATCTGTTAACTGTGAACTTAGAGAAATCAATCCTAATTTCCATGTAAAAACTTTTTAAACTCAGGATATCAAGTCACAACACACAAAATTTGGGCTATTTTAACCTCTAAGTTAGGAAACTTAACGAGTTACTGGCAGGGAGGTTGTGCTTTTCCCAAGTGGATGTTCAAAGCTTACTCCTTGCAGATGATCCCTCAGGTTATCTCAGCTCTTCTGTTCCATGGAGGTGTAGTTACCTACATCCCTCAGCACTGAGATTTTGTTCAACTTTCTTTTCAGACTGGAAATGTAAAACTTATATTGTACAAGAAGGTGACATGTTCCAGAACAACACAAAGCTCAGCTGAGATTGTGTAACCCTTCTGCTGGAAGACTCCTTACCCCAGTCCTGTCCTTCATCTGTGTGTAGATAATTCTTACTAAATAAAGGATTTATCTTTGTGAATAGAAATGCCTGTCCTGTCACAACAGCTCTTCCAGCTTTGCAGCAATTCCCAGAGGAAACAGTCACTGCTGTGGAATGTGAGTCTTAATTCAGCAATTGTTTGTGGTGCCAGTGGAGCAGGTAACCAATCCTGGGGTGTGGGTTGGCATAAAGTGACTAAATTCCAGAGATCCATCAGGGGAGAGCTCATGGATCACACCAGGATTCTGCCCCAGCTCAGCTTTCACACCCCCTACATTTGTGTGTTGAGCTGCAAAAGCAGGTGAGGTGTTGGCTGCATCCCCCTGATGGGAATAATGAACGTGCTGGTGAGAAGCCTGACTGTGTTTTACTTTAAAACACTGTATTTTTATAAATGTAAGCTCTTAAAGTGTGCTCAAAGTTTTAAGAAATCTGCTTGAACCCTTGACATGACAATATAATCACTGACTGGATTTCTAATTGCAGCTGTAGCTCATTATCAAAGCAGAATGCAGGAAACATTTATTATTATATTATTATTAATAACTGCCCTGCACTGTATTGATCTGAGCCATGACAGCCACTGCCCTGCTGGCACTGAGCTCTGTGAGGCTGTGCACAGGGCATGGTGCAGGATGGATGGATGATGGATGGATGGATGGATGGATGGATGGATCCATGGAGGGATGGATGGATGGAGGGATGGATGATGGATGGATGGATCCATGGATGGATGGAAGATGGATGATGGATGATGAATGGATGGATGATGGAGGGATGGATGGATGGATGGATGGATGGATGGATGGATGGATGGATGGATGGATGGATCCATGGAGGGATGGATGGAGGGATGGATGATGGATGGATGGATCCATGGAGGGATGGATGGAGGGATGGATGATGGATGGATGGATGGATGATGGATGGATGGATGGATCCATGGATGGATCCATGGATGGATCCATGGATGGATGGAAGATGGATGATGGATGATGAATGGATGGATGGATGATGGATGATGGATGGATGGATGGATGGATGGATGATGGATGGATGATGGATGATGGATGGATGGATCCATGGATGGATGGAAGATGGATGATGGATGATGAATGGATGGATGGATGGATGGATGATGGATGGATGATGGATGATGGATGGATGGATCAATGGATGGATGGAAGATGGATGATGGATGGATGGATGGATGATGGATGGATGGATGGATGGATGGATGGATGGATGAATGGATGGATGGATGGATGGAAGATGGATGATGGATGGATGGATGGATGATGGATGGATGGATGATGGATGGATGGATGGATGGATGGATGGATGGATGATGAATGGATGGATGGATGGATGGATGATGGATGGATGATGGATGATGGATGGATGGATCCATGGATGGATGGAAGATGGATGATGGATGGATGGATGGATGGATGATGGATGGATGGATGGATGAATGGATGGATGGATGGATGGATGATGGATTGATGGATGGATGGATGGATGGGAGGTCCTAGAGCAGCCTGGGGTGTTTCAGGTCTGACTGGATGAACTTTCACCTGCTGTTCCCAAGTGTTCATTTGTTCTGCCTTTAAATCCTGTAATGGTACAGTGCAGGAGTGCTCCATAAATGTTATTGACATGAATGGAATGGTCACATCATAGATGGAAGGACAAGAGGCAAATGATAAATAGATATATAAAAATGTATAGAACAGATAGAATTCATCTACTTCTTGACTTTAGTGGATAAATCTGATGTCTTTAGAAGAAAATCCTTAAATGATTAGTTCTTGAAAACTATCTTTTAAATTCCTCCCAGGTGACTTTTGACCCTTCTGCAGATGCTGGGACTAAAGTCAGGGAATAGCCTTACCCAGCCTGGAAAACCAGCAGAAACCTTGAGAGAGGACTTCTCCAGAGGCAGGTCTGCAGTTTGGGGTGTGGGATCTCCTTCAGGTGAGAGGTGTCAGTTGTACTAAATGGCACAGTGGATTTATTAGTTAAAAAGAGCCAAAATGCTTTACTGGTAGTTTTGGGCAGAATTTAAAACAGCATCCCCAAAGCTGAAAGAGTCATGTAGCATCTCAGCTCCCCCACATTAATTTCCAGTTTCTAATGCCCTTTGTAAAATTGTCACATAAAGCATTTTAAGTCACACCAACATAAACTTGTAAAGCTCTCAGCCTTGTGCTGGAGAGGGAAAAGGAGACAAAAGTTCTTCCCCTCTATTATGGAGAAGAATAAAGAGCCTGGAGCAGAATAAATCAGGTGGTGGGGTGTTTTTGAGTGCCTTGTGCAAGTGTCAGCTGAAGATTTTACTGGCCTTGTACACACACCAACAAATATTTAGAAAAGTGAGGTTGAAGAGATGAAAAGTTTTTCCATATTGCACTTGTCAGAGAAAATAGAACATGAAGGTCAGTCTGTAGCTGGGAGGGAACCATTCAAGAACAGCAACGGAGGAATTACGGAATGAGCTCTGAGCTTTTAAAACATGGAAATGCATCTTCATGTGTTTGCTCACAGAGTTGTAAAAATCTTTATTTCTTCAGTGAATTGAAAATCTTCCTGGCTTTTGAAGAACACAGATAAAAGATTCAGCTTATTTACAATTAAAACCAGGGAATGTTCTCTGGGGAAAACAGTGTTTGCAGAATCTGTAAAAGGTGATGAGTGATAGCGCGTGTCGATGCCGCTGCTTGCGATTGCAGGAACGTAGGATACTTGGCAGGATGCAAGGGAGGGGGAAGAGCACAAGGCACAAGTATTTTAGGCTGGAGTTGTTCCTTCTGCCTTGTGGAAATTGCTTCACTTCAAAGCCCACACAAGGACTATGATGGTAACACACACACACAATGTTTCTGAAATCTACGGGGTAAAAAAATTAATGACCTGATGTTGTACAGTACAGAAACTTTTTTTTTAAAGGAAAAAAAAAATTTTTACAGTAGTTCAATGTCAGAGGAAGGGAAATGCAGAGTGCTGAGCTTGGGTTAGTGGAGAAGGAAGATCTACATTCAATCCCTTCACTCCCAACAGTGAGTGCTAATCTGGGCCCTGCATAACAGTGGCCACGTGCAGGGTTCCCTTGGGCTGTGTGTGAGCTGATCTCTCCTCCTTAGACACAACCTTATCTTGTGCCTCATCTTCCTCCCTCTCCCCTTACTGGGGCTGTAATTCCTAAAAATTAAATTCTCCCTAAAATGTTTCCTGCCTATAAACTGGAGGGAGCATTAGCAGCTTCAGTCTTAGGGCTGGGCTTTATCCCAGATGTTCTGTGCAGAGGTGCTGCCTCCAGAGGTGCCCTCAGTGGAATGGGGCACTCTGAAGGTTCCTGTGCTGCCTTTGGACATCTGCAGGCACAGCCTTGCAGGGAGAGGTTTGTTCAGTGAAATGCTGCTTGGGGAGCTGTGTCACAGCCTCTGCTGTGACAGTTTGGCCTTCAGGTCACCTGAAACAGCAGCCTGCTCCAACAGCCTGCTCCAGCAGCCTGCTCCAGGTGGTTCTTGCCTGCTAGGCTCAGGTGGTGCTGGGGTTCTCCAGGAGTCCCATTTTCAGCAGCATGTCTGGGTGAGGTAGCTGTGCTTCCAGAATGCTCAGGGAGCTTTGCAGACAGCAGCCTGTGCACATGATTCCCACAGCATGGAAAGATCCATTTGAATGCCACATCCACTAAAAATCAGTGTTTACAAGAACTCTGCTTAGTGCTGCTGCAGAGAGCAAACCTGGCTGCTGAAGGTGTGTTTGGGTGCTGTGCTGCTGCAATATGTGGAGCAATTGCATTGTCTTCTGCTTTCTTATCAGTCCCTGGAATTTTTGATAATCTCCAGCTAACCACGGAAACCTTCTGTCACCAAGTGTAGAACTCCATGGCTAAAATGTCACCTCCTGAAGAGCAGCATGAGCAAGATTTAGCCCATTAGGTGGGGCTCTTAATAGTTGCTGTTGCCTGAGCTATGTTCCCAGCAAAACTGGGAGTTGGAACTTTGACCAGTTAATGAATTCTCAAATCAAAATATGTTGTACCAAAAAGTGGCTGAAAATTGCTTAAATATTCCTAAGACTTTGTGCAACTTCTGTCTTATGTTTGTACATGAGTTACTTTAATTCTGCCAGATTTAGCTGAATATTTCTGTGATGCAATGGCATCAAAGCTGGGAAGAATTTATTGGCACAACAGCCATGTGTCCAGCATGTGCTGGTGTGGGGTGTTTCCAACACTCTTTGTATCTTCCCCCAGCAGGTGTGTGTGTGATTCACAGGTGAGTAACACTCTCAACTCCTAATTCATACAGGAAATGTGACACCATCCAGCCCTGGTATATAAATGTACTGAGTGTGTCCAGTGTGAAGGGAACAACAGAAGCTGGGCTGCAGCACTGAAATTATTTCCTGATGGAAATGGTCCAGGAATCATTGAACAGCAGGTCAGATGCAAGTAACACTCATGAAAACAAAAGGGAGCCATAAAAAACTACTTTTTAGTGGATAATCAGCTCTGGAAGCTGAAAAAAAGTGGGTTTTGTTGATTATTTTGTGGGATTTGTTTAATATAATTGAAGGCCCTAAACTTTCTGTTATTTAGCCTGCTGGGAAGCAGTCAAGTTCCAGTAAATAAATGCCCATGTGATTCCAGTAGGTATCTAGAAAAGCAAATCCTCCAAAGGGCTGTTTTCAGACTTGATAGCAGAGTCCCTGTGGAAATTCCTTCAGTGGATATAAGCTCACATCTAATGGCAGTCTCTGATTTAGGCCAAAGCTGCTTTACTGACACTCGAGCCGTCCTATGGAGATCCCGCTCTAGCTGAAAACCACACAGACTTTCACAGCCCATAAATCCCATGGAATACATCTCTTAAGTACTTTACTCAAAGGAATGTTAAGCTCTTTTACTAAATCTGCAAATTACAGCTCTGTGACAACTCTGAGTTTACAGTCTGACAGCTCACGTCATCAGTCGGAGCGGATGAGCGGAGTCAGAGGTGGCATCGCTTGCTGCTGACTTGCAGGGATCTGGTAATAACAATCCACTGGAAAATGTTGGGAAGCTGTGACAGCCTGGGAACGGTTTGTGACATCTGTTAAACATACTTGTTTTTATTTCCACTGATTGCAGCAAGATCCAGTGATATTTCATGGAGAAGGAGAGGTTGTGTTCCAAAGTGGTTCCCTTGAGGACCCACGTCACCATGCAGGTGAATTTCTACACAAATGACCACATCCCAATACCTGAGACAGATTAAAAGGAAGTTTCTCGACAGGTTGTTCCTCCCTAACTGCAGGAGGTAATGAAGTGAAACCAGTGGCCAGTGAACTCTGCAGGAGCAGGAGATGGAGGAGGCTGGTGAAGCCCTGGCTGCTGAGTGCTCTGGGTGCCCAGCGCTGGCTGTGTGGGAGTGAACACTCACTAATGACTTCATGGTTCAGAGCAACTCTGCCCTGACTTAAACTGAAATGGGCAGTGCAGGAGAGCTGTAAGCTCACAGGTGCACCAGTGTCTCTGAGGAACTCACACGAGGCGTAAGTGTGAGCAGCCAAGGGAAGAGCTGTGTCTTTCTAAAGAAGATTCCCTGGATGAGTTAGATGTGACTGAATACAGGGCTGCTTGCAGTGCAGCTGAAGTTGATGTTATGTTTTGTAGGTACCATCTACTTGTTTTAATGCACACTTGCCCTGAAATTCTTACTGAACCTGCTGTAAGACCTGTGGGAGTGGTGGCAGGAACTGAAGGAAACATTGGTTTGACAGCACACAACAACCAATTCAGCCAGTGCTGCTCTTTAAAATAGATGCAGAAAAGAACATGGCTGTAGAAAACACTAGACTTGCTGATCCACCCAACTGTTGCTAACTGAGTTTTTGAATCCCAGGCCCAGTTTGTGCACTGCAGGCTGTACAGCAGGGGTGGGCAGTGGCTGTGAGTGTGGCAGTGAGTACGAAGAGAAGCCCCTGGCACTGAGTGCTGAGCTGCTGTTCAGCCAGAGGTTATCTGGGCCAGTGAGCCTGGCTGAGGCTGACTGAAGTTTTGGTTACCCACTGGCTAAATATCCACAAACAGAGGAAATGAAATAATTGTTATTTTAAAAAACCCAAACGCACCTAGAGGATAAAATGTAACTCTTCCATTTTTTCCAAAGGCTTCTCCAGCAGTTTGTGATTCTTTCCAAGGACTCCATACCTTCCCACCAGCCTTAGGGCTGACAAGGTATGAGAACAATATAATCTATAAATCCTCTGTCTTGAAGGTCTTTTCCCACCTAAACAATTCCATTATTCCATGGTTTTACAATCTATAAATCTATAGCTAGGATGAATTAGGGACAAGTTTGATGCAAGGAAGGTGTGGTTACCTAAACCCTGGTGTTTCAATCCACTGAAACCAGAGTGTTTTTTGCCTGGGAAGTGCAGAAGTGAATCCTTTAGATGTGTGTGACCTTTTCTGTAAGGGTTGCCTCAAGTCCAACGTGAACACCTGCAGCCAAGTCCCTTGGTCACACACACCCTGACACCACCTTATTTCTGAGGAGCAGGACCAGTGTAAGGAATGCTCACACAGCTGAGAATATCTGTTTCTCCTAGAAGGAAGAGCTCTAAAAATGTCCAGACTTCAGGCTAGATGAATGTCTGTGGATCTCAAAATCTTGGGCCTGCCATCACAAAAAGCTCTATAAAAAGGTTGGAAATGGAGAGGCTGCTGCAAGTCCCGTGGATAATTACCTGGCTCCGTGTGCAGGAAGGTCACTTCACACAGGCATTGCAATTACCTCCTGGACAAATGGAAAATGAAATTGCAACCTTGTGTGTGATTGCCAAGAAGACAACCCAAAGTGCTGGCTATGAGCAGAACCTCTGCCCTCTGTGTGGCAGGAAAGCTGGCACTGTTCTCTGGAAACAATGGATTTGAAAACGTCCATCTTTTAAAATATGCCCTTTCAAGGTGTCCAGTGAAAGATGATGAGCTGCTAAGTGTTTGCAGTGGTTGCTGCAGCTCTCAGTCCAAGAGAGAACTCTCATCACCTGAGACCTCCCAGGGTGCTAGTGGGAAGCTAAAATTCAGACTGAGTTTAAGCAGAGCCCAGGCTGACAGCAGATACAGGGCTTAGCACTGGAGAGGGATTGAATGGTCCTGTGCTGTCAGTGATGGAGTAATCACTGAATAAGTGGGGGTTTTTTTCCCTTTTTTTATTATTCAAATTAGGGGCAAGGAAAAACCAGTACACCAGCACTGTGCTGCCCAGGGTGTGTGGGTTGCAGAGGACACTGAGGTGGAAGTCCTGTCCTGTTGAAGGTGGAGGCAGATGATTGATAGATCTTCTGATAAGCAACAAAAGAAAATTCACTGAGAGATTATGAATTTTTTTTTTTAATCCTTGGTTGTAATCCCTCAGCATGTAAAAAAACTCCTTTAGTTTTAACTTTACTCTTAATTTTGAGGAAAGTAATGAAGGATACAGGAAGCACCTTTAACTTGGATTTCCTGTCATGATTCTTTGTGTTGTTGAAAGCAGACATTTGGCTTAAGGAAGATTTGCACAGGTGTAAAGCTTTCCTTGTATGAATATTTAAACAAATGGGGGTCTGTCACTGAACTGCAGTTTAGTAATTTTTTTAATCAGGCTTTGTTGGGTTGGAAAGCATTTCTTCTGTTAGGCTATAAAATAAAAGGATTTATCCTTAAAATAAATTAATCAAAAATCTCTTGTGAAAATGCTGAAGCTAAGTGGAAGGTTTCCAGAAAAATCGAGCATTATTATGATTTTTAAAAGTGTGTGTAAAATAATCCAGTCTTCCAAAAAGATGCTTGAAGTTGTTTGGATAGAGTTGGCATCTGCCAGAGTCGAGTCACACATAAGATAACATGATTGACCATTTTTGGCATGGGATGGGCTAAATTGGCTCATCTGTTGGCTGTCAGTCTCTTCTGAATTAGATCCAACGCTTTGTAGGCACGTTTCCATCTGGTTAAGTTTAGGACTCAAGCTGTTTATATATTAAAAAAAAAAAGTATTTTGTACCAATAACAATTTCTAGAAAAAGGGTTTTGCTTATGTTCCATTTTGAAACTATTTGGTTTTCTTTCCTGGTTAAAATAACCTCCTGAAGAGTGAAAGATGATGTGTCCATGTATTATGTTAAGACCCTTGAAACATGCAAATAGAATGGAAAGAAATTAAAAATTTTATATGTACATATTTAAATATATGTATATATGCATGCATATCATTCTGTAATATGTGACTCCTCTAAATTGGAAAACCAGATTTTAAGTCTGCTAATATTTTAACCATGTGCATTAGGAAAGGAGGATGAATACATGCTGTTACACTCACATTGAGTCTTTCTAAGATTGGCCTTGCATTATTTTTATTCTGAATATTTGCCATCTGGCACTGGAAGCTGCAGTATTTAGTGCCACAAATAATAATGAAAAATATGGTAATAGCTCGTGATACTTTAACGTAAAAATATAAGACAGAGGGTATGAAGCTCTGGGCGTATGATCTTACAGCTGCCAAAGCATGTTGTTCCCTCTGCCCTTGTTTTCCATAAATGAGTCTTTGATTGGAGACAGCAGCAGTAATGGGAAAGTCATTGGTTAATGCACATTAATGAAACTGCGTTACTGGAGTTAATGAACTACAGTCCTGAAGAAAAATGAGCAGGAAAAACGCCAGGGTTTGTGCCATTGTGTTCAGGTAGCTGTGGCTGCACCCAAGACACACCAGGAAAATGTCTCTGACTCCAGATTCACCTGACACCAGAGAGGCCTCTGTCTCCTTCACCTTGGACAGGCCCCATTGAAATGCCTGAACTTTAAAGGAAATTGCTTTTTCCTTCTGTCTCCCCCCATCAAAACACAATGAGGAGACTGTTGCATATTCAGCAAAGCTGTTGTTCTTGCTGCAGTTAAATTGCATAATTAGATGGGGCTTAAAGAGAGCTGAACCTCGGTGATTGTGCAGGCTGAGACAGAGGTGAGACCAGCTCGTGGAATTTACCCAGGTGAGTTGCAAACTAACTCAGGGAACATTCTGAGGTGTTGGTGCTTCAGGAGAACAGTTCCAGGATGTTTGGGTTCAAAGGCAGCGGGGATTTCCTGAGCGTTCCCTTCAGAGACCAGAGGAATTCACCTGTCTGATTTCTGTGAGATGGGTTTATTTCTGAAGGCAGGCCAAGCAGCTCTGTGGATGCCAAGAGCTCTGTGTTTTGTGGCTGCTCTGCTGGCATTAAAATCAACCCCTTCCACCAGCTCTGCTCTGTGGGACCTCTGCTCACCACTGCACTTGAAACAGGAGAGAAAAGCACAAGGTCCCTCCGGGCATGAAGAGTGTCACGTTTCCTAAAGAAAGACAATAATTTATAGAACACTACAAATAACAGCTCCATCCACAATAAACAGGGCTTGGCTCTGCTGGTCTGTGGAGCAGCTCCAGAAGAGCCACAGTGCAATGGGAAGAATAGAATTGCAAAACAGAATTTGAGTTTCCAGCTGTGACCAAAGAGTCCTGAGCAGCCCTTCTGGGCTCTGCCATCCTCACCCAGCACTTCAGGTGCCAGCCAGCTCAGCCAAGGCAGCAACTGGCCTTGAACCCTGGGATACCAGAAACAGCCCTGCACCTCTGCAGTTCATCCTTGTCAGTCATTGATTTCCTGCCTGTGAGAAGATCCAACCTGCACTGAATCCACAGCAGTTTGTGGCTCTGTGATGTCCTGATCCCTTTGCCTTCTCCAGGTTTTGTTCCAGCCTGTGCTCTGGCTCACTGCAAATCCACCAGGCCACGCTTGAGACTTTTTGGCTGTTACTGGTTGCTTTTCTTCTTCCCTTTTTTCCCTTTGTGCCCTGCTAATCCAGTCACCTCCCCTGAAGGGGCCGAGGTTGTTATTCCTGCCAAGGGAACGGGGGCACACAGAGCCTTCTGTCCCCAGAGCGCCCGCCTTGGCCCAGGCACAAATGGGAGCTTTCCTCTCCTCCTGCTCAGAAGGCACCACCAAGGAGGGGTTTGGCCATGGAAACTGGTAAGAGAAATGCACAATGTAAAGGAAGATTTACAATCTGAAATGTTGGAATGAAGGTGGGAGAAAGGAAGGAATGGGCAGGGACAGATTTGGGGGCTCAGAGCCCGTGAGCAGCACAGTTTAATGGGGCCAGGGGAGCCTCAGAGGCTGTGACCCTGCTGGAACTGCTTGACTTGAATAAGGAGGTTTTTAGCCTTGTGAGGCAGGGTTGGGTGTCTTTGGGGTGTTTGGTGGAGCAAGGAGCCTGTCAAGGAATGGAGAAGCCTGGAAACTCCTCTGGGACCCTCCTCACCTTCGGTCCTTCCACAGCTCTGTCAGGCACGTTGGAAATTTGTCTTTCCCATAAGGTCAGTGACAGCCTTGAGCATCTGCTGGGTGTGTCTGGAGCATGGGGGCACAGAGAAGGTGTGGGCTGAACATCAGTTCTGCTCTGCAGCTGCTCTGAGACAGAGCTCAGGGGGGATGCAAACAGCCAGGAATGCAGGGGGAGTCCGTCTGCAGCTGGGGGCTCAGCCTGCACTGCTGGTTCGGGTGGCTTGGGATGGTTTTCTGACAAAGCTGTAAGGCTTGACAGGTGTGCCAGAGAGGAAAGGAGAAATTCAGTGTGTGCAGCTAATGATTCCAGCTCTTTGCTCCAGGAATGGCTTCGGGCTCAGTAAGAGGGACTCACTGTTTGCAGGCTCAGTGTTGTTTCCCACAGCACACTGTTGCTTTGGAATCGCATGCCAGGACCTGGGAAGGGAAGAGGAGGAGGGCGGGGGAATCCTTCACCCTCATGAGTCAAAACCCCACCCCACCTCCTGGAGTGCTTCTCGTTCTGCCAGTGGTCTCTGTTAGACTGTTCTTGTTCAGAAGTAGGTCTTGGAAGTCTGACTGTGGGGGAGAAATCCTGTCCAGTTGTTTGTGTTAGAGTGGGATTGGAGGGTGATGTCTCCTGCCACCCTGCTGCCTTTCTCTCTGAGTTTGGAAGGTTCATAACATCTGGGCAGCTTTCTGCTTGAACCATGCTTTACCAGGCTCACCCAAGAATGCAGGATTTGAGATCTTCTGAAAATCCCATTTGTGTTCTACTTATACCATGGGCAAACCAGAATCCTCTGGTGGACCTCTGCCTCTGGTATGGTTTCGTAGAGGGGCTGTGTATAGCAGACATTAGTTGGGCCACAGAAAAATAAGGATTTGACCTATATTGGGTGTGCTGCAGTGGCCCCCGTGAATCTGGAAAAGAAGAAATGATGAAGAAAAGAAGGAATGATAGAAAATGGGCACTTGGAGACCTGGAAACCTCCGTGGCATTGGCCTCTTGTCATAACCCAGGTTCTTTTCTCTTAGACTGACTCCTGCTTCCTAGAGAGAGCAGCAGGCAGAGGATGCTGGCATATATCCATGTCTGGGCACATGGATTCTGTGTGAAGACAGCTGGAAGGCTGGGACAGATGTACATGTCTGATCTGCTCCGTGGCACAGGTTGCAGTGAATGCTCCCAGTGCTGGCTGCAGCAGTGGAGCTGCAGGGGGGCAGGAGAACAGCAGGGCTGGGCTGGCAGCACAACCACCCCTGGCTCAGGGGCTGCCCATCCCTTCCTGCCAAAAGGAGCTTTCTTAGCACCTTGTTCTCACACCTGTGAGCCTCTATTCGACAGCCTGGAAAATGAATACCCTGCCAAGGGTACCCTGTCAGTGCCCCTTCCACATCTGTTTGTGGCAGTACATGGAAAGATCACAGAGCACAGACTGTTAATTTTTCAGATTGCCTGAGATGCTGTGCAGAACTTCAGGCTGCCTGTCAATCACTATTGTGGGGGTTCTGTAACTGAAGGACCTTCAGTGAGTGGTGTGGGTAAGTGGAATTAAAGGCATTGTATTGTTTCACAGCCCAAGGATAATCTTTGAGCCTTATGTTTGTGCTCCCCCTAAAATACAGCACTTAAATAAATACTTGGCTTGTCTTTCTAAACTGGATCCAGGTGCAAGGCTCACTTAATTGAATGTGTCTTTTCATCTCCACCAAGGCCCCCCCCCAGGTTTAGTTCTAATCTTATCTTGGTGATTATACTCAGGTGATTGCCATCACCTCCAGCACACAGCTCCAGCGTGGCACCTTCCCAAAGGCGTTGGCAGCAGCTGGGTGGCTCTGCCAGGTGCTTCTGGCCATGTTATTCCTGCCCTGGGAGGTGCCTCAGCAGCAGAGCTGCCAAATTTGCTTGTGTGCCTTTGGTGGCACTTTTCAAGGGCACAGCCCCTATGTGAGGTTGCTGAGGGCAAAACCTGCCCCCAGCTCATTTTGAAAGCAGTTCATGACCACCATCCACCTGTGTGTTTATTTTAGTGAGCACTGCCAGGTGTGCTGTCACCATCTCACCTGACCCTGATTAATTACTTATTTATATTACTCGAATCTTTCTGCCAAGAAAATGACGGGGTAGTGAAACAAAATGCAGCACTGCAAACATGCAAAGGCACAGGGACTGAAGTGTGTGATTCCCACAGCAATGTGGTGAGGCTGGAGAGGAAAACCATCACTTGGGATAGGACTGGGAAGTGCTACTTCCCAGAAACTGTGACACCACCTCACTCTGTGGCCTTGGGCAAATCATTTACTGCTGGTCTCAGTTTCTGCACCCCTTCAAGCATGTGGCCTGACACAGTGGGAATGAATAATTTATTCACATGTGATGTATGGCATGTCCTGGTTCTGGGTACTGCTGTTAATGAAGAAAAAATGAAATTAGCTCCTTATTTTGCAGTGCTGAAGGTTCATGTGTAAAATGCTCTGAATTCAGAGAGCATTCCCTATGTTGTCATATGTTCCTGTTTTATTACTGCATGGATGGGGGTCTCTGATGCCGTGGGAACAAGGACTAAAGTGCTTGGTACTTTATTATTTTAACCACAGAATTAGCTAATCAATTTTTACATTGTATGTGTTGTTTAACATGAAAAAGCAACTCAAGCGATAACTTAAGACTAGAAACTTCTTTTAAATATCACAGTGAACTTAAATAAACATAAAGGCTAATAGGTGTGTCTGGTTTGCCTTCTATTTGCTAAACCATTCTGTTGACACAGGAGATGAAATAACAGAAGTTTCCTCCAGTCCCCGGTGCACAAACTCCGGCCACGGAGCTCATGTGAGGGTGTCACAGCGACACGGGGGAGTTCTGCGATAAGGGGAGGATGTTATCGGCTCACACACTCTGGAGATGCTGGCTCCTGCCTTGACTGTTTGTCGCCCTCCTGCTCGGCACAAGGCAGCGCCTGGTTTGTCCCTGCCTTCCTTCCCCCTGCGTGCCCGGCATCTCGGCAAGTCCTCAGCCGGCCTGAGATGAGGCAGCCTCCTCCCGGGAATGGGCATCTGAAGGTAAACCACGGTTTTAGACGCTGTTATTAATAACGTGATTATGAAAACAAATCAGAAAAGCTGCTGCAAGCCCTAAGGTGACTCCCATATGCACTATGGAGAATTCAGCCGGATGGACAGCGCTGGGAGCCAGTTCCACTCCCGGGCTCCGTGCGCGGGAGGTGGCACCCGCTCGGCCCATTGTCCCCTCCCCGCCGGCCCGGCCCGTCCGTCCGTCCTTCCATCCCCCCGGCCCTTCCCGGCGGCCCCGTTCCCTCAGCCCGGCCGAGCTCTCGGCACCTGCCCGGGCCCGGCGGCGGCCGCGCGCCCTTTATGGCCGGAGCGGGCGCGGTGCGCGCTCCCGCGGGCCGGGCCGGGCCAGGCCGGGCCGGGTGCGGGTGCGCGGGGCGGGCAGCGGGTCCCGCTCCCAGCGAACGAACAATGGCAGCGGCGGCGCTGCCCGGCACCTCCTGAATGGGCGCAGGCCTGGGGGGGCGGCGGCGGCGAGGAGGAGGAGGAGGAGGCAGCGGCGGCGGGGCGAGGCGAGGCGGGAGCCGCCGCCCCCCATCCTCCCTCCCGCCCTCCGCCCGTCCCTGCGCAGGGAGCGCGGGGCCGGGGGGCCCGTCCGTGGGGCGGCGGCGGCGGCGGCGGCGGCGGCGGCGGCGGGGGAAGGGGCGGGGGCCGGCGGCGGGAGGCGGGGGCCGGGGGCGGGCGCGTCCACCTGCGCGCGCCGGGCCCCGGGCGCATGGAGCAGCGCTGAGCCGCAGCACCGGCAGCGCCCGGCGGGCGGGGGACCCCCGCTCCATCGCGGGCCCCGCGCCGAGGTGAGTCCCGCCGCGGCGGAGCTTCAGCCACACGCAGCCCCCCTCCCGCGCCGGCACACCGCGGGGGCAGCGGGGAGGAGGAGGAGGAGGGGATGCTGATGGCAGCGCCGGCCTGCGCGGAGGCCTGCGGGGAAGTTGCGGGGTGTGCGTGTGTGCGAGGGTGGTCTGAGGTGACGGGGGGGGGCGGCAACTTGTCGCCGTGTCCCCCCCCCGGGCAGGTGCAGCGCGGGGCGGGGGCGCCGCCCCGCCGGGCCCCCCGGCGGCCGCGGGGGCCGCGCTTACTTCAGCCTCGGCCAGAACAAAAACATAATGAAGGAGGGGGGATGGGATTTTTATTTTTATTTAAGGGGAAAAAAAAAAAAAAGCCCCAGCCCTGGGAGTAGCTGTCACCGCGCGCATTAAACTAGAGAACTGGCTAATCAAATAAAACTGGCTCATTGTCTGAAACTCTATCCCAGCGCAAAATGCGGCTGTGAATGTAATTAACCATCTGTCTGGCGGGCGGCGGAGCGCCGGGTCCGTGCGGTCGGCACCCGGGCGCTGCCATCCCCGAGCCGCGGGATGTGCCCGCTGTGTGTGTGCGAGGAGGATGCCGGAGCCGGGGGGGCGGAACGCGATCCTTCCTCGGCCCCGAGGCGAGCGAGCGATGCGCGGTGCGATGGATGAACCCAAACAAGCCGTGGGGTTCCGGCGGTGAGCGCCGGGGCCATCGGTGTGCCCAGGGTGCTGCCCCGGCGCGTTCCGCCTGCCGCGGGGAAGCCGCGCACGATGGGTGCGTGTGCGGGGGATCCGCGGCCGGGAGCCGGGGGTGGATGCGTGAGGCCGGAGGGAGCGGTGCGCCTGTGCGAGCCGAGGCCTCCTCAATGAGCCTCTTGCGGGAAAACAAAACGGCTCCGCGGTCCTTAAATCCTCCCGGAGGTTTTTCCCCCCGTTTCCGCCCGGCGGTTCGCTCGTCCCCCCTGCCCCGAAACCTCTGTGCAGCCATCAACATCCTGGTACTCGGAGGTACCTGCTGGCATCGCTGGAGCGGCGTGGTACTGCGGTAACACCGAGCCCGCGGCGCACGCTGCTGCCAGCGGGGCTCGGTGTGCTCTACACACGCTCCTGCCTTTCGCTTTGCTGTTTGAATTTTTTTTTTTTTTTGGTGATGTGCGTGTGGTTTAGTAAAGGAATAATACAGAGGCTAAAAAAATAGCGGCAGCGCTCAAGCAGGTAGGATGCAATTTAAAGTCACTTCAGCTAATACCCCATGCAAGACTGCATTTGTTAAGGTATGTGAGCTGTGCAGAAGGCAGCAGTCTTTAGTGAATCACTTTTGAAAAACAAATACTTGACAAAAGAAGCAGACCTGCTAAATGGATAACAATTATGTAAGCCTATAGTAGGTTTTGATGTATGTCAAGTCTGTTAAATAAATCAACCTGTTCAGTGAATAAATCTGCTCTGCACCAATGCCTTATTATAAATTTTTTTAAGGAGAATAAACCTGTGTATTGAAGACGTTTTTAGTGATGTGAATCTCGTGGCCAAGCCCCATAGCCGCCAGTGACACAAGACAAATCCGTGGGGAGGGTGGGGTGCAGGAGCGTGGGGAGGGATAAGGTGGATATTAAAAATACACAAAGATGTGCATAAGGATTCCTAGTGATAAAATTCTCACTGATCCATGTCTTGATGGAGTATTTGCTTTGCAGTGGCAATGGCCCATACAAAGCTACATTGATTTAGCTTGCTCTGTTCACGATGGCAGTTCTGGTGAATAATTATTTTCCCAAAAGCCCTAACCAAGGGAAGAAAGAGAGTCCCTGCTTGGCCTACACAGTAGTACAGTATCTTTGAAAGCGCGTATCCGGCTGCAAATAAAGAGAGCCAGTTCAAGTGTTACTACACTCAGCAGGAATAAAAGGGAGGCAGAAAAGGGGAGCACCCGGCCGCCTTCCCCGTGTGCCTCGTCCCCCTTTCCCTCTCTGCTCCTCTGCTCAGCTTTGGGGGTGGGGAGGGGGGATTTTTGTGGGTTTGTTTTTCCTTTTTTTTTTTTTTTTTTGTGTGTGTGTTTGCTGTTGCCTTTTGGAGGCGAGGCTCTGGCAGCCCACTTAAAGGTTGAGTTCTGAATGCTGAGGAGTCTCTTTCAGATTGAAAAAAAGAGAAGAGGTTGTGGCCAGTGGGTTTTAACTTCCAAACTGGGACAGGGAGTACGTCTGTGTGGGGCAGGGCCTCAGTGGTTCCTTCTCTTTTGAGATGGTGAGGCCTTGTGGATGGTTTTGTGATGGGTCACGTGTGTATCTTTTTCCTGGCTCTGCAGAGAAACGTATGAAAAGGCTCAAATGTGCTTGCAGGACCAGGAAGGCCCCAGGCTTGGGGAGAAAGTGTTCCCAGACAAAGGGGTCTGGCTCAGGTTGGATCCTGGGTGCGGGACCCAGCCATTGATGCTGGGTATTATATTTTTAATATTTTTGGATATGAAGGCTTTTCCATTGTAGCAGCAACCCAACCGTGCTGCTTTCCCCCAGCACAGCAGTGAACCATCCCCTTGAAGTTTATGCCCCGTTGCAAACAAAAAGCAGCATTAGGAAATAATCTTCTCCTTGGGCAGAATCCAGGGAGGAGAGCCATGGATGCTCCAGGCCTTGCCCTGCTCCTTGTGTGGGGCCTCTTTGATGCTGCCATTGCTGAGTTTGTGTTTGGCCCTGAGAGAGGTTGGGTAGCCTGGCTGTTTACCAGAGTAAAATTGCTATTGCTTCTCAGTAATGACAGCTTTTGGTCTGTGAGGGTATTTAAAAAAATATATATATTTTGAGAATTGGGAGCAAAATAATTGTTATGTAATCCACCTGTTACGTTCAAAGTCCTGTTTTCCACCTGGGAGAGGATTGCACTTTTTTATTTTTATGCTAGATCTTTGTGTACTTTTAGCCCCGCTTGAGTTGGCTTTATAATCATTACCTGTGTGTACAGTCAGGTGCTTGACGAGCCTGATTTTGTGGATGCTGCCAGCAGTGAGTAAATGAGCCATGTGGCATAAAACTGAGCAAACCATGTTTTGTTGGAACCTTTTCCTTCCCTCTTTTCTCTGAGCTGGTGGTTCACACCCCTGGTGTCACCTGTCACCTGTGCAGGGGTCTGAGCTGTTCTAGCATGAGGATCCACCTGATTTCTTACCTGTATGTGCTGTGAGAGGGGTCTCAGCCTTTTGGGGTTTTGATTTTAGGGCTCCTGGGTGCTGTTACAGCCAAACATTAAATAATTGCCATGCATTGTGTCGTGTAAAAGCAGTGAAGTTACAGATGCTGAAGATGATGGACTGCCTTGAGCATCCAGGCGTGGGGTTTGCCTGAAGGATGCAGGAATTGAGTGTAAAACCCATCCTACTTGGTGCCACTGCTGACACGAGGAGAAATGGGGAGTGTTTGGGAAGCTGAGCCAGAGGGAAGCTTGCAGGAGGAGCCCTCAGCTCTGCAAATGAGTGTTGAACCCTGATCCTTAGCACATTGTCTTAGGAACAGCCAGGGGAAGTGGCTCTGGTGCTCTGGACTGTGGTGGTAGTGCTGGGTGGATTTTGTTTGCAGTTCAGGGGAGTAGCATGTAATCTCTGTAATGCTGCTTTTGTGTGCCTCTATTGCAAATTGATGTCTGGGGAATGACATGAAGCAAAGGCTCTAGACCAGCGGGTCTGTGATATTTTTGTAGCAATGTCTTTTTATTCAAAGCAGGTGTCATGGAGATCTTTCATCCCAGGATTTCTTTCATCCCTGGCGTTTGTTAGCTTGTGTTAAAACTTTAAATCTTGAGAATTTCTTCTGTACAGAAGGTGTTCCTCATGTTGCTCTGGCATGGGCTGAGCTATGATTATGCAGTCTCCAAAGAGTGACACGGCTGAGGTGGATCTGTGTCTGCAGGGCTACGTCAGCCCTGTGAATAACCCAGGGCCTGGCCCAGTGCCCTCCAGTCCCGGGCAGGGTCTGTGCCAGCCCAGCTGGAGGAGCTGCACAGGGATCTGGGGCTGGGCAGCCCTGGGGCTGTTGTCCCTGGGCAGAGTTTTCTTCTAACCCTTTAGCATTCACGAGGTGATTTATATTTGGAGTCTTGTTTGCCTTTAAAAAAGCTTTTGACTACGAGATAACTGATTTGCTTAATTTATCCAAGCTCTTGTCTCGATAGTCTCCCATGATGGAGAATTCTGCTGGCTAATTGTTGCCTTTCACTGATCCTATGTACATCTTTGTTTTGTGCTGCACCTTCAGATTCGGGGTGGATGTGTCACTAGAAGTTTCTGATCACTCTCCTTGTGTTCATTTACTGCTGTTGCTTCCTGCTGGGAAGTTGGACCCACATTCTGCTGACCCAACAGCATTGCTCCTGCTAGGACCCAGCTAATTAATGTACCTCATCAGTTTAACACCGTTCTGAACTGTCCCTGTCAGGACTGTGATCTGTCTCTGCCTGTAGCTTTGTTCTCCTTAGGCATCAGACCAGGGTGCCTCTGTTCAGAGGGAGCTTGAGGTCTGACTGGTGGTGTCCCTTAGAGGTGTTGCAGTGCCAGTCTCTGTGTCACTGGGCTGGCAGAGCTTGTGGGCCTGGCCTTGACACCACTTTGGGGTTTTTTGCCAATTTATCAGCTTCCTCCTCGTGCTGCTGTGGGGTTTCTGTGGTGCAGAAGGGACTCCTGGTGGTGGGTTTGGTGTGAGGGTCCCTTCCTGCTTAGTGGTGTCTGGGGCTGTTCCACTCTGCTCCACTGAGGCCCTTGGAGAGAGGAGAGTCAGGATTTCTAAAATAAATTTTCTAAAATAACCCCAAACAGCCAAGGCATTTTCTGCCTCTGCTCTCCCCTGGGGTGGGAGCTCCTCACAAATTAAAACCCAACACTGTCACTGCCCTTTTCCTGAAACTGCTGAGAAGGTGGTGGTGCAACAAGACTCTTACATTTTTTAGGATATTTGGACACTCAGATGGAGGTTATCAGGAAAATGAGCTCCTGTGGATCTTGCAGGACCCTCGGGAGTGCCAGAACCTGGCTCGGGGTGCTCAGAGCACTCCTGAGAACTTCTTGGTTGTTTCATTCCCAGCATGAAACCTGGGTCCTGGGGAGGGCTTGGGCACAAATTCCCAGCTCTTTCCCAGTTCCTTTCCAGGTGAGGTCTCTGCCATGCTGTGGAGCTGCTTTTGGAGCTGTGTCCTTATTAAAAACAAAAATCAGATTCCTTTCCTCGCACTTGGGAGGATTTTAATTGTCAGTTAGAGCACAGGGAAACCAAACGTGGAAAACACAAGTTCTGTGGGTGAATTTTGTTTTCCTGCACAATGTCCCAATGAATGAGATGAGTCTTTGATGGAGGAGAGAAGCTGAAGCCTTATGAAGGGCCTGTTTATTGGCATTAATTATTTTTTATTAGTTACAGCATCCGTAGTCCGTTGGCAGTAGAAGAGCCCAAAGTAAGAATATTAATTCTTCAGAAGTTTTTCAAAGCTTGCATTTTTCATAAGAAGCTTGTGAAGCTTCAAATCTAAAGCTTCCAAAGCCTTTTTTTTTTTTTTTTTATTCTTCAGAAGTGCCACTGAAGCTCTTTTTTAAATTTCTTGTATTTTAGCTGAAACTATGAGTTTTACACGTGGAAAAAAAAAAAAAAGGTTCTTTCCCATCCACTGCATTGGCCCCAATTTTCAGGTCCCTGGCTGGGTCAGCCAAGCCCTGTGCAAGCATCAGCTGTGCTCTGCAGAGCAGGTGGGGACCCTTTGCTCCTGATTTCCTGTCCTTTCCCCCCTCTGGCTGGGGTTTCACTTGGTGCTGAAGCACAGATGGGTGTGAAAGGTGGATTTGTTTGTGGCTGGACAGTCTGGACAATCCTTGACCTTCACAGCTGTTGAATAACTTGAGAGAAATACTGAACTGCTTCATGGGAGTGAGGATGGCTGGGAATTTAACCAGTACAGGGGGAATCTGGTGTCTGTTTGGCCAGCAAGCAGCATTATTTTAATTTTTTTTTTTCTGGTAGCCTTGCAAGGTCATGTTTTAATACTCTGAATGTGAATTTAAGGGTCATGCTGGTATTTCAGTGGTAGTACAGATGGATGCTGGATCTTATTTCATGTTGCTCCAGGGAATGGAGCAATTAGTAATCTTGGCTCTCTCTGAACCTCGAGGGGGAAAATGAAAATTGCCTTTTTCAGGGTGGTCACTGTTCTCATTTGCATGAAAAAACTGTTGGGGAGTGGGGTGATTTTAGCTACAAGAAGTTGGGATGTGGGTTTTTCTTTTTAATGTTACTGCCAACATTACATGGACAGGTTAATCCATTGACAGCTGTGCCTTTAATGTGGCAAGATGGGTGGAATTTTTGGGACGACCAGAAGGGAAAGTGCTGCTGACCACAATTTTTCAGCTCACATTAAAGCAAACAAGCAAACCCCAATGTCCCTGACACCACTGGCTCTGTAGGGAGCAGCACACAATCATTTCCCATGGTTTGTTTATGGCTGCCTCTGAGGAAATCTCCTGTATCAAAATCACCTGTCCATGCAGTGAGAGAGACACAGAGATTCATTCTGGAGCCCATGGAGCATTCAGTGCCAGCTCGTGCAGGAATTCAGCAGCTCTGGCACATGAATTGTGCCATGGGTACAGAGGAGTTCAGAACAAATCACTGTCCCAACCCTGGAACCTTCACTTACTTAATTGTCTTATTTGTCTGGTTAGTTTGGTGGAGAGGGTTTGTAGTGCAGGGAGAGGAGTTTTGTGTATTGTGGCTATTTTTTGGTAAATTTGGCTGTTCCTTTGGGTTATTTGTGCTCATTCCTTGCCTGCTGCTTGCTGGGTTTGAGCACTCAGCAGTTACCAGCTGCAGCCATTGGGTTCCCAAGGAGCTTCTGCTTTGAAAGAGTGAATTTTTGAAAGGTTTGATAGCTCAGCATCACAATTTATGGCTGTTTCAGGTAGCACAAAGTTGTGTTTCAGGATTTCCATTCAGGTTATAGTTTATGTCCCTGTTGAGTTTGAGAACCACGTGCTCCTTACAGTTCTCTCTTCTTCTGCAGAGGGTGTTTGAGCTGGTGCTCAGTCATCAGCAGGGTCTGGTGCTGATTCCAGCCTTTGGAGCATTTCTGGCTTTGCAGGAAGGATGGGCAGAGCTGGAGCTCCTCAGTGACTGATGTGTTGGCTGTTGTGTGAATTACTGTTCCTGACTGCTGGTGTGTGGAATTACAGCTTCCAATTCCTGTGTTCAGCAAACCCTGGTATCTCAGGTTCTCCCTGGATTTTTTCCCTATAAACTACATCCTCCCTTCCTCCCTTGTTTGTGGTGTTCACCTGCCCATGTACACAATCTGTGTATTATTATCACTAGGATGAGTTCCTGAAGGTTTTTTCAGGGGGAGCTTGGAAGCATTTTGGATTAACTTCTCACCCACTGCAGGTGGTCTGGGGGGGTTGTTGGGTAGAATGAGTGGCTTGGGAATAAAAACAAAACAACCTCAATGCCAGAAAGAGCCAAGAGCAGGAGTGGAGGAAGGTGGCTCCTAGGAAGGGATTTCAGTGAAAGTGGTGGGGAAAAGAGGAAAATGCTGCCTAAATTGTGTTTTGAAGCATTTTGCCCTGGTGTGGTATGGGAAAGCCTTCACCTGCATTGTGATCAGTGAGGTTGTGCCTGGTGGAGTCCAAATATTGTATCAGAAATGCTTAATGACTGATTTGTGCCTTAAACCTCATGTGAAGGGGTTATGTTCCCCTTTGCAACATGCAGGAAACCTAAAATATCTGAACTCTGCAGCTGGCAATAAAATTGATGAGTTCTCACCCTGCATTCTTGGTGTTAAAACAAAAGGCAGTTTAAGGGTGTTACAATATTTACATGATCTATATAAAGTATATTGTATCTATATAATACATCATTCAATTTAAGGGCATTAACCTATCTTATATTCTATTATTCAGTTAGGCCTGGGCATTTGTTGAAGGGGCTGTCTTAAATCACTCCTACATTTGTGAGGGTCAGGTTGAAAACTTGATGTGTAGCTGAGAGTTTAGTCAGTATTTTTGTTATTTTGTTAATACCTTCATCCCCCTGCCTGCATTTATGGGTACAGCCATACCCTGTGGTGGTGCCTGCTAAACTTGTTATCTGTGGCTGTTTCAATAATTTCTCTTTGGGGCAATGTAAAGCTGCTTAAATATAAATGACAAGAGGGGAGCAGAGGGGTTGCAATGAGCATTTCCAGGTCTGGTGGGGGCTCTGCTGGGTCCTGCTCAGAGCCCCCAAATGTTTCACACCCTGCTCTGTCTATCCTTGAACAACTTCTGTGCATTGCACGGCAAATGGAACTCAGAATAGTTTGTTTGATGTTATTTATTCAAATCTGGAAAGGATGGTTGTGCAAAGACCAAAGAAAAATGGTTTTAGTCTGACAAATGCCAAGGGTTTTTGTTTTGTTTTTAAAGCCCAAACAAACCCTTTGGGATCCTTGGCTGGGTATATAATAGCATGAAATACACCATTCCTTTCATTCTGCTCCCTAAAAATCTAATTTTTTATGCATTTAAAGTGGGAGTTGAGGCAAAAACAGAGTTTAGCTCTGTTGACCTATATTTATGAAAAGAGAAGGCTTGCTAAGTGTTGCAAGAAAAGAATATATAGTGCTGTTGGTATACTCTGACAAAATGTACACGCATACTAAAACCACTTTTGGGATTCTTCATCTTCTTATTGGATGTTTAAGCCCTTTCCAGCCAGATTCAATCCATTTTTGCAGTTCATGGCTTGTATATTCAGGCTGCCATTAATAGCCATGAGGCATCAGGGAAGGAGGGCAGCAAAACAGGGAGTCTGGGGTAAGCTAGGGAGGGTGGTGGTGCTGAAACCCTCCCTGATCCTTGGGTTTAAAGGTGAACTTTTTTCCCCTGTTTCCTTTTTGTTGTTTTGTTTTTTAATTCAGCCCACTCTCTATAAAGTGCAGTTTAATGGTTATCATGCTGCTTGTTGCATAACTGTGGCACAGATGTTATTTTTTTGTAATGTTGCCTGACATATTTAAAAGGGAAAGAGAGGAAGGGAATTTATACCCTTTGGAGATGAATATGTGGAGCCTATTAGTCTTAAAAAAAGTGTGAAGAGCTAGTTAGAGCTGGAGCTGGCACATCTCTGAAAGGCTGATCTGTGGAGTGCAGCTCTTCAGATAAAGAATGAAGGTGTTTTATCTTCTGGAGTTTGTTGTGTGTGTGTTACCAGACAGCCTAAAACCCAAACTTGGTGGGGTATGTAATGCTTAGGCACATGATTAAATATTTTATGGAACCGAGACCAAATCCAAATGCATATTTCATAAAATGCTCTCCAGAATTAAGTTGTATGGGATAATCACTGGTGGTGCTCAGAGTTCAAGGATGTGGAGATGAAATACCTCGCTCAGCATGGGCAGCACTGAATGTGTGTTTATTTCCCTGCAGCTGCAAACAACACCTTTAAAGTTCCTTTCTTATGAAGCTTTGACTGAGAAGATACAGTTAGGAGTACAGTTTTAGCAGAAGGAAAAAAATTGCATTCAGGCCTACCACTTCTGGGTGGAATAGGCATGAGAACATGAAATCATCTCTTTTTGGCATTTCTAACAACATAAGAAGTTCTAAAATAGTAGAAATGCAAATAAGTAGAGTGAAACTGGTAGATGCTGTATTTATATTTATTTATGTATAATAACAGAATGCCTGGTGTTTCAGATCAGCGCAGTGTGCCTGGATTCTCAGAGTATTTGTTTTATAAACAGGGATAAAGCAGCACAACCCACCTCTCCCTGCTCTAAGGAGGAGCAGAGCAGCTCACAGGGAAAGTAATGCCCTGCTAGAAATGCAGTTGGGAAGTGAACCCAAGAATCTTGGCTTCCCCAGCCCTTGTTTGAGCCTGTCGGGATAATTGGGATAAACTGATAAGGGGGAAAGAGGAGAGAAGAGGAAGATGTGACACCCACTGTCATGGAGCATCTTTTTGAAGTTGTGGAATAAAGATAATTCAAATGATTCTTCTAAAAGAAGTTGAAAAAAAACCCAGGTGAACAGTTACAAAAACAAACAGAATGAAACCTGAGCGTGTTTTTGACTTGTTTCTTGCCTAGGGCGAGACATTTAGGTTAGTTTCTATTTTGCTTTTGTTCTGCCCTTTGCCCCTCCCCCTTGTTGGATTACTTACTACAGGAAATAACAAATTAGGCAAAAGAAATCCTAAATTGCAGGTAGGGAGGCAGGAGCTGCTGTGTGAAGGTAAAATTGCAGAGGCTCAGGTGTAGACTGGAGGGCAGTGCTTGTGCCTGGGGTTTTCTTCCCCGAGGAGCAGGTGGGGTGAGGTGGGCTGTGAGCTCATCCCTCGCCTCTGGGGTCCTGGGGCAGGGAGGAGGGGTCTCCCCCTGCTCCTTGCTCCATCAGGGGCAAGGCTTCCTCACCTGGCAGGGACACAGCTCCAGGAGTGGGAATTTTCTCCCTTTCCAGTGTTTGGTGTGTGGTGCTCTGGAAACATCCTCCTCTGGCTAAGGGAAGGATGGAAAATACAGGGCTGAAATAGAAGGTTGGTGCTGATGCAAGCTGTGTTTACTTTTGAAAATTCAGTTTATTAAACTCAAGGCTGCAGAACTCCAGGGATCAGTGATGCTGTCTGAACATCACCTTCCGCACCGCACAAGCAATTTTTCAAAATTACTTTTTTAATTAAAAGTTGTATCGGTTTAACGCGAGTTTAAGGAAAGTTCACAGGCTTAGCATCGTCTGAAACATGCTGCAGATTTGGGAAAGAACCTTTCCCTGCCTTCTGAAAGTTTATCCAAAATAGTGAATATGCATGGGAAGAGAGGGAATTCTCCTCCTGGGCTGGGCCTCTGAGGGGTTGCAGGGTGAAGGTATTTATTGATTATCAGTCCAGTTCCGCTTCCATTACCTTCAGAAGGAGCTGCAGAGCAGCAGAGTTGGAATATGAACATAAGGAAAACAAGGAGGACTCGAGGTACAGCAGAGGAAAGTCAATACAGAGCTTATTTAAATGTCAGCTGCCTGGAAGAGCTGTGCTCCAAAGCTGTGAGGAGAGATTAGGGCTGGGAGGGAGGGAGGGAGAGGGGTGGGCAAGGCTGCTGCTGGGGGCAATGCCTGCACAAGGAACATGGTAAGGAGGGAGAAGAAAATGCTGACTGAAAATTGCATCTGACAATTAGCTGTGAGCAGCTAATTGGAGAAGTTGTGTGGCTCTTGGGCAGGGGAAGCCTGTGACTGTGCTTGGTGGGCGATCTGATCCATGTTAACAGTGTTATTCATCAGCGCTGCTGACAGGGATAAGTGACACCCATTACAAATCTGTTTACTACCTCTAGATAATGTATTTAGTTCCTGAACGTATGTGCAGGGTAGGGAGTGTCTGTGAGCACAGGGCTTCTGGAATTTTATAGAACTATAGAATATCCTGGGTTGGAAGGGACCCACAGGGATCATCGAGCCCAACTCTGAGCCCTTTGAATCATTTAAAATCACATTGACTTTATTTTCCCAATAGGTCAGAGTTGTAATTCTGTGGCATTTGTCAATGTAAGGGGTTTTGTATTTGGGGAGAGCTTGAGCAAAAAAATTACTGATTTGTAGAAGAATTGCCTGATTCTGAATATCATGGCCATTTTTATTTTGGAAAGTTAGCCACTAATTATGTGCTGTAATAAGAAGTAGTTTTATTACTGTTGTGCCAGAAATAAAATTAGGCTGAGCACTCTCATGGAGGAAACATTATTGGAGTCAACCTCCAAGATGTTGCCCTTGGGGTTTAATGGTTGGACTTGATGATCCTGGGGGTCTTCTCCAACCCAAATGATTCTGCACAGTTCTCAGCATTTTGGGCAGGACTGGAGGTGAGGAAGATGGGGTGCTGCAGCTCATTGCAACCCAGCCAAGTTTCCCTTTATTTTGTCAGCCTCCTGCTTCATTCTGAATGGAGTTTGGTGGTTTTGCCTTGTGCATGTGAGAGCCAGAGGACTCACAGCTTTGACATCCAGCCTGTTCTGGCAGTGTTGGTTCCTTGGCACAGCCAGACTTTGCCTTAACCCTGGTCAGAACCTGTGTGGTGTTCCAGGTGCTTGCTGAGGCCAGAGATACCATGACCATGGGAACAAAGGGCAAAACAAACTGGTTTGGATGTGTTTCATCTACATTAACACACAGCAAGAAGCCTTTGTGCTCTTACAGCCATCCCTGATGGTCTCACTGCCTGCAAGGTGCATTTACTGAAAAACACCCCAGCTCTGCACGTGATCCTCTCCTGCAGGGAGCATGGAGAGCAAACAGTGTGTGATGAGCTCTGTTTGCACTCTGTGATGCTCTTCTGAGCAGAAGGGCTCCCACCACAAGACACTTTATTGTCCAGGAGGACAGGTGGCCACGCTGGGCAGGCAGGATTTTACCAGTTGGTGGGATGTGCAGCAATGGGCTGAAGTTGCTGTCCCCCTCTCTGGCATTGGCTTTTATTTTCCAGAAGATGTGATGACAGCAGAACAGTGGACAAGGGATGTAGTTTTGCCTTTAAAATACACAGGAGGTCCCACTGACCCAGCATTGACTTCTCTCTTGGCCCTGTAGCAATGCCATCACTTTCCTGTCCTGTTCACCCCACTTGTTCAATGGGATTTTTAATATGGATGTGTTTGCTTCCCAGGATTGTCCTGAAAATGAGTTAAAGTTGGGAAAGTGTGTTGAAGAAGTCTCTCAGTACCACTTAAAAAATTTAAAAACCTTAAAAATTTAAATTAAAAAATTTAAAAACTTCTTGATTTCTTTTAGTAAAAAGAAGTTTAGCTCTTCCTCTGCTGGAGTTTCCTCCTTGCATTTTTCCTCTTGCTTGTGTGTGGTATCCCGTGGCTCTTCAGTCTGCATCCTGCTTTATAAAATGTTACATTTCTTCCTGTATTGGAGAGTCAGATTTTCAGTTTGTATCTTATTACACAAAATGGGAATAGGAGACAACCTTCAAAATATGGGCTGTGTAACTTCTTCCCCTTCAGATGACATAGAGGAATTCTCATGCTTAATTGAAAGCTTCATGATTCTATTTTCAAGACTTCTATTCCAGTGAAAGGTGGAGAGCTCTTTTTGCAGATTACTTGTGGCCAGGACTGATTTCTTGTCCAAAAATTAAACTCCTTTAGCAGTTTTTTCAAAAGGCAGCTGGGGAGCCAGTGTCAAGAGGGGGTCAAGTTAAGAAGAACACTTTCTGTAGCATTTAAATGAGATATTTCTTGGAGGGGATCCTTCCAAGGGGGGTTATCTGTAGGTGGTGTTAAAATCCTTGGATGTTACTGGAATTTGGATTGAAGATGAAGGGAGGGAACAAGGAGAGGAATGCTGGGAGGAGTGAAGAGTTTGCTCTTGCAGGGCAAGGGAACACGGCACCTCCTCCTTTACAACTCTCACCTGGAGCCCATGTTTCTTTCCCCTCATGGAATTTTTGGTTCTTCTTTGTTGTCTTTCCCTTCAGTATCAAAGCTGCATCCCCTGAAGGTTGTCTTGGCTTCTGGTGCCTGGGTTCACCCAGGGAATGAGATGAAACAAGACAAACTTGGTTCTAATCGCTCTCGTCTAATTCTGCTGCATAATGGAGATGAGCAGTACTTACATAACAATATCCTGGGATGTTAATAGATTTAATAACCCAGAAAGGTGGGAAGAGGTTCTGAATTACCTACAAAATGGCATCTAACTAATGAAGTTTACGGGAGGCTCATCTCTTTGAAGGAGAGTCAGATGGTAGGAGCGAGACTGCTGCATATGCTCAGAAGAGGAGACAAAATGAAGCTGCCCGTCCTAATCAGAATAAAACTCCCATTAAAAATAAGTTCTGAGGTGTTGTTGGATTATGCCAGTGATACAGGGCTTCTAATTCAAGTCTTGCTAAAATGTAAACAACTCCTTTAGATTAAATCTTTTTTTTTTTTCCAAGTGTTGATATGCTCCAATCTTGGGGATTAGAACTCTGTATGTGCCCAGCAAAAACAATGGGTTCATTAATGCTGTTTTGTTAGACCTTGCCCCCCTCTTGCCATGGTGATAAGGGACCTTAATTAGATCCCAGAACAAACGCTGGGGAGCTTGACAAAAAGGAGGAACATGGGGAGGGGGTGGAGAAATACTGAGATGTTGTTAGCAGATACATGCAGAGAGCTGCATCCTGCAGAGGAGAGAGCATGCTTTATGGAAAATTCTGGTTTTCCTTCCCAGGAACACTGCTGGGCTGGGCACATCCCTGGACAGTGTGTGGGACTGGCACTGGCAGCTCCCTGCACATCAGATGCTGCTCCATGGGCCAGGAGAGGGGACTGTGGGTTAAAAATGTGCATTTCTGAGTCTGTGCTGGATGCTCCCCCATGGGAAGGGGCCAGATCATTGGGTTGATTCATGTGTTGGTTTGTGAACAAGAAAATGTCAGTGTGGGGAGGCTTGGAAAGGGAGAAGGAGGAGAATTCAAAGGATTTTTATGAATACCTTCAGCAGAGAGGGTGTAGGCAAAAGAGGGGGAATTGTGGTGCTAAACAGTGGAAAGGAAGGTTGGCAAATAATCTGGGAAAAGGAAGAGAGCTTTCTCTGAGGAGCAGATCTCCATGTGGTTTCACAAAGCAAGCATGCAGAAACATGGGCGTTAAAAATTAAGAAATGCTGGGTTATTCTGTTTGTTTTCTATTATTGGGTGCTCAGGTTACACCTTCAAAACTTCCTGTGCCATCGTTGGAGGTAGAACATTAACTTCAGGTTAAAATCCCAGCTTCTCATTAACTGCATTTCCAGCCTGAAATCAGAGGACTGTGGCTATCAGCTCTCATACCTTTGTCTCCAGTCTTAAATTACCTGCTGCCTGATTAGTTGTACTTCATAATTATTCCTTACTTAAATTACCTTTCAATAAAATAAGACTGTCTCTTTGAGTCTCTGGTAGGAAGTGTGTTTTTCTGGCCGTAAGACAGTTGTTCTCTGAGCAACTAATTTATTAATTTATTTTTATTTTCATGTCAGGTTTTCTGTATCACAGTGACATGTCTTGGTACACAGGTGAAGATGTTTCAAGTGAAATTTATTGCATTACAAGATGATGCATAAAAGCCAACCCTGTTGTCAAGGTCTATCAAGCAGTTTAAAGCTTGGAATTGGATCTCTGTCTAGCCTAATATTTTAGAAACTTTTAAGTAAGAACAAGGTGTAATTCCTCTATTTTAAAAAATAGGCCTCTGCAAAGCATGCATCAAACCTGCCAGCATTTTAGTAAATATATCAAAAAGCAAATTCAGGTGCCTGTAGACGTACATCTCATTTAAACACATTATAGTAGGTGCTAAAGTAATCCTGTGAGAGTCAGGTGTTCTCTCTGAGCAAACACAGAACTGTCCATCAGCCCTGATGATGTGGGAGTGCCTCTGTGTGATCTCCCTGTGCCTGGGGAGCAGCAGGAACGAGCTGGGTGGCACCAGAAGCTGCTGGGTTTGGTGTTGGTGCCATTCCTTCTGAGCTGCTTGGTGATCAGGAGTAAAACAGCTCCAGGTATCAAGGTGTGCTGCCCTGCCCAGGCTGGCTCTGACAGTGTTGCAATGGGCTCATTTTAACAAAGGTAGCTTTGTTTTGCCTGAAATGTGTTTAGAAAAGAGAAACTATTTGAAGTTTGCTAAGTACGAGGTGTCTTGCAGTTTCTTACTCATCCACTATTTCTGTGTGTTTCCAATACCTCTCTTTAGGATGTTTATTCAAGGTTAACAGAACCTTCTTTACAGTTCTTGATGTTCTTTCAAAACCCTGGCATTCATTATTTTTTAATTTATCCAGAGAGCAAGGTGGCCTTAAACATCCAGGGCTATCCAGAATTAGTTTCTGTTTTGCAAGAACAGAAAGTGGCTTCTGTTTGGAACTGAGGTGGTCCAGTTTAAGTTTTCCAATTTTCCTTTGCAGTCTGAGAGACTGTTTAAGCTTAAACAAGTTGCAAGGGTTATAAAGGCAATGTCATGGACCCTCAATGGAAAGGAATTTCAGATAAATACATACAAGATGACTGTACTTTTAGTAATATTAATAAAATAAGAGATAAAGGTAAACTAGGGGAGGAGATTTGAATTTTCAGATGGCTGAAATGGAGGAGTGAGCAGGGTGAGCAGCCTCTGCCTGCCACTTAATTGGACCTCAGAATAAACTGGAGACCAGGTGTCCCTGCTCTGTAAACCTGTGGTCTGCAAAATTACTGTCAGATGAACATTACTGCAGGAAAGAAACCTATAAACTCAGGTTTTTATGGGTTATAACACTGATAGTTGTAAATAACACCATTAAAATCCACCCTTTTCAGACAGATGCTTCAGGAAGAGTGAACATGAACTCCTGCCCCTCTGTAGGAGTCTGTGCTCCAGAATTCAGGGAGGTCTCAGTGGGCCTGGAGCTCTCTGGAAGTGGCTGCTGGTGTGGTGTGAGTGTGGTGAAACCAGAGCAGCACCTTTAGAAATTGCCTTTAAAGCTGCAGGGGTTGCCTCCATGTTGTACCTGGCTGAACATCTTGGAGTTCTGGTGGGGAAAAAAGGCAGGCAGAGGATAACAAACTACATCACTTAATATTAAGCTGAACTGGCTTATGGGTTTTAGTTTGGAAGGAATAAAATGAATATTTCCATCTCCATTGTTAGTCCCCCCTATGGCAGACTCTCTGTGTGTGCTGGGGATGGAATTCTCTGACTTGGGTTGGAGCTGCTTCTGTCAGAGCAGGAAATGCACAGTCAAGGTACTAAATAATGTGATTAGATGGTCTAGAGGATTTAGTCCTAAATCATGATTTATTTATTTTAAGCTGTTGTTCCATATTAACTAAGAAGATCTATTTGGCTTTTACTAAGTCAAAACATTATAGGAGAGTTTTTAAAGTCACCATTTACAGCTCAGATTGTGAGTTTAAGCTCAGACCTTTGCTAATTCCCACCATTGGCTCTCTGGTCTGGGTGCAGGAATGCAGAGAGCAGAGTGGGAGTGCCAAAATGCCAAATTCCTGTTCCCCAGGGCAGCAGCAGCACGTGCAAGGTGAGTGAGTGCAGGAAGACACCTCTGAGTTAAGCTGATAAAACCTCTCTTTAATCCTTATTCTGGTTTCCACCTACTTCAGTTAATTACAGAGATGAGTTGTTAGTGGTGAGTTTTATGAAACCATGTGTAAACAGTGTGTATAATGAAAACAATAAAGACCTCATTTGTAGATCACACATTAGGGAGATAGGATTATTTCCTGGCTCAAAGCAGGTGTCAGTTACATGGATGGATCCCTTTGTGTGCAAGTTTCATGGCAGGCAAGTGTTTTTTAGGGAATAGTGCACTTTGGGGAGGTGTCTGGATTTTACAGGCTGGGTTTGTACAAGTGCTGGTGCATCCCCATCCGTGCTGGAGCTGTGTAATAATGGTGCAGCCACACCAGCAGAGAGAGATGTGTGTGGGAGAAGTCCTTGGTGGCCTGGCTTCTGCTTTTACAGTTTCTCCTGAGCTAATTGTTGAAGCCTTGCATTAAAAAATGAAACCTAATTAAGGATTATGTGAGTTGAGCAGTGTATTTGCAGCGAGCCTGTTGGAAGTCTTGATTGGACAACTCAGTGTGTTCTCCTGAGAGAGTTTCATGGTGTATCTGAAGCTTGTCCAGGAGCAGGACTGTAAGAGAAGGAGTCAAGGTTGTGTGGAAGTGATGCACAGCTGGTTTAACACAGCTCAGCCATCCCAGCCAGGGTTAGCAGTCACCTGCCAGGTGTGTGTGCTTGGCCTGGGACTGGTTGGCTGCTGTCAGGAGGCAGCAAATGCTTGTCTTGGGGCAGGAGGAACAGCTGTCCCAAGGAGGAACAGCTGTCCCAAGGAGGAATACCTGCTGCTCCTGTCTTCTTTCCAGCCCCCCTGGGCAGAAAAGTAGTCCAGCAAAAAAATGTGGGATGACAGCTGTGCCTAAGGGAAGGCTGGAGCTGCAGGGAGCATCACACCAACATCTCCAAAGGTACAGCTGTGGTGTGGGACACGCTATGGCCGTGGTGTCCCTTGGCTGTTGTGGGACAGTGTCACTCTCTGGCAGGTCAGGGGGTGCCCAGGCAGCAGAGCTGCTGTCAGCAGTGGGGGTGGGATGGTGTTGGATTAAGCCCTTTTCTGACCCAGAGATGGGGCAACTGAGAGCCATTTTAAAAAATTTTATTCCATTTTCAGTGTCATGTGAAAGGTGAGACAATACAATCAGAAGCCAACTATTTCCTAATTACAATATATTATAAGTGTTTCTTGGCCTATCAGCTTTAGCCACACCATGCTGTAAAGGCCTTAAAACCAAAAAATCTAAAATCACCCCTCATGTGTCCTTCTACAATGCACCTTCCATAGTTCTGTTTCTCTGAAGTATCTGCTGTTATTTGCAAGGCCATCCTTTGAAAGTTGTTTCCAGTTCCATTTCTCTCTTCACAATGTCTGTCCTATTCTCATCTCAGAGTTTCCATACTCTGTGTGAGCCTTCTGTCAGCCTTGGAGAATTCCCTACAAATCCACTTCCCATGGGATGGCAGAGCTGGGGGAGCAGAATGGTGACAATGGGATGGTGACAATGGGATGGCAGAGCCCTGGAGCAGCAGTGTTGATGATGCAGTGGTTATGATGGGATGGCAGAACCTGGAAGCAGCAGTGGTGCCAATGGGATGGCAGAGCCCCAGGAGCAGCAGTGGTGATGGTTATGATGGGATGGCAGAGCCCTGGGGCAGCAGTGGTGGTACAGTGGTTATGATGGGATGGCCCTGGGGCAGCAGTGATGGTTATGATGGGATGGCAGAGCCCTGGGGCAGCAGTGATGATGGTTATGATGGGATGGCAGAGCCCTGGGGCAGCAGTGATGATGGTTATGATGGGATGGCAGAGCCCTGGGGCAGCAGTGGGGGTTATGATGGGATGGCAGAGCCCTGGGGCAGCAGTGGTGGTTATGATGGGATGGCAGAGCCCTGGGGCAGCAGTGATGATGGTTATGATGGGATGGCAGAGCCCTGGGGCAGCAGTGATGGTTATGATGGGATGGCAGAGCCCTGGGGCAGCAGTGGGGGTTATGATGGGATGGCAGAGCCCTGGGGCAGCAGTGGGGGTTATGATGGGATGGCAGAGCCCTGGGGCAGCAGTGATGATGGTTATGATGGGATGGCAGAGCCCTGGGGCAGCAGTGGGGGTTATGATGGGATGGCAGAGCCCTGGGGCAGCCGTGGGGGTTATGATGGGATGGCAGAGCCCTGGGGCAGTGCTCCATCTCCAGCGGCGGTGCCGGTTCCGGAGGAGCCTGGAGCCTGCACAGGGCTGGATGATCCTGCTGGCCTGAAATGGTGCTGGCAGGAAAGCTGGGGCACTGCCTGGCTGTTTGATTTGTCTCCCTGGCTTCCCCTGCTCGGCTCCTTTGTGTTCCTGGCAGGGAGGGCTCATCTCGAGCTGCAGATGGTCACAGGGAGCAGGGAGGCGTGAGAGGGGCTGGAAGTGACCGGGTGCTGGCAGCCACCAGGCAGGAGGAGCCAGGCACTGCTCACGCAGAGCCCTTGCAGGGCTGATTTACTGCTTGCAGGGCCCTTTTACAGAATACAGCAGCCTGTAATGTTGGTCTGTATATATTTAAAATATAAAATTCATTACAGTTGTTCATCTCACAACTACCCGGAGTTTCTCGTTGGTTTAACCAAGTGATGAAGTCAAACTCATAAGTGCAAAAATGTCCAAGAAATTAAATTAGCAAGCCAAAAGTGATGGCATGGAAGGGGGCAGGAAGTAATTAAAAGATAAGGCTTTGTAAAAAGCTTGATTCAAAGATTTGTAAGCAGATGTTCAGAGCGTAATTTTTTTTTTTGTGTTCACTGGGAAGTTTCTATTTTATTCTTGCTTCTCAGTTGATGACAGAATAACAATACAGCTCCAGTGGCTGTTGTGAACAAACTTCTGTGTGCTTTTTCCATAAAAACCCTTTTTGCAATATGTGGAAGTTTACCACAGACACATCATGGCTGTGTGATTGTGTACAAGTGCTAAATGCTCTTGGTATCCATCAAATTTAGTTCTTCTGCAAAAGCAACACTCTTGCTAATGAACATCACCAGTAAGCAACAGAGCCAGTGTTTTTAACCCTTTTTTTTTTTACAGAAGGTTAAACTGAGAGTAGGAAATTATGGCCCAGTTGTGCTGTAGACTCCCAGTCCCCAAGGATGTCAGTGATGACAATCAGGCTGCAGAGCTAAAACCCTCCTGTTTGAATCATTCAGTGCAGGGTTCCCTGAATGACACAGGAGCTGGTGGATGTTCATCCATGCATTGTGCTGAAGTGATTTTATTTATTGTGCTATCTGTGTTCTGGGAAGACCTGAAGCAGTGGCAGCTACAAGAGCCACTGCAAGCTGCTCTGCCCCATCCCCTGAGGTGTCCAAGGCCAGGTCTGATGGAGCTCTGAGCTGCCTGGGGTGGTGGAAGGTTTCCCTGCCTCTCTATATGGAAAGGGATGAGCTTTACTGTCCCCTCCAGCCCAGGCCATGGTGATTCTCTGTTTGTCTGGTCCATGTAAAATCCCATGTGTACTTACAACTCCATTTTTTCTGGAGTTGCTCACCAGCTCCTGGTCTCCAGTGGGGGTGCAGGCAGCGATCACTGGGCTCTGCAGGAGTGTCTCAGAGTAAATGAGGTTGTTAATCAAGGCTGGGGCTTCCTCTGCTTGCTGAAAGCTAATTAGGACTTGCCCAAAAATATGCATTTTAGATGGCCTAATTGAACTGTTCAGCAGTTTAATTTAGCTGTAATGGAGGCCTAAAGTTTTGGTTGTTGTTGTTAGAGTAGGAGAAGACATTTATGGTTTGTGGTGGTCAGTGTGCAACAGTGCAGTTACATTGCAGCTCCATCTTCCAGTGGAATAAACCCCACGTTCAGTGGAATGAGTCAGAATCCCACTTTTACTGGCTTGGATGCAACAGAGAGCAACCTTATCCCAAACTCACTGGCTAAATTCTACTAGAGCCTTTCCCTGCTTCCTAAACTCCCCATTATTGTTTTAAGTGCATGCATTCAGTGTTCTTGATGCCTGTCCTAAAGCTGCATAGCATTTCTGTAAAACACAAAATACCTTGTGACACTTGCCATTTCTTACTGCATGTACGACCTCTGGAATATCTCCAAAGCTCTGGAAAAGAATGAGATTTTCAGTAATGGCTACAGGCATTAAGGGCATAAATACTGTTGAGTATCAGTGGAATTTATGCTCCTAAGTTGCTGTAAATGCTTTTGAAAGTCACATCCAAAATGCATCATTAAGAACAAGATATGCTGCTAGTGGTTTTTAAAGCAGATGTGTGATATAGATGAACAATAAAATGAAAGGTGCTTTATAATGTTATTCTTGTGGAAGAATTGTTAAATACATAATTATTACAAACAGCTGAATTTTGGAGAGCTTTGCTGTCAGGATTGCAGTTTGGTATGTTGAAATTCATCCAGCTCCAGAGAGAAACCAAGGGACTGAGATTTCAGGGCAAAACTATAGTCTGTTGTTAATCAAGAAGAAATTTCTATATATTCCTACTGAGACAAGAAAATACCCCCAGTTCCCAAGAAATGTTCTAGTACACTGATTGTTAAATGTAAATGAGACCCTGTCATTAAAATCCATAGATTCACAGTGCTAAATGACAAATTGCAGTTACCACATCGCTTAATACACCATTCTTTTATTTTCATATCTCGCAGGTTTGTTTCTGCTCAGCGGTGTCTGGGAGGTGTTCTGGGGTTTGGGCTGGTGGCTGTCGTGTCTGGGAGGTTTTCTGGGGTTCCAGGTGGTGGCTGTTGTATCTCCAGTGGAAGGAACTTTTGTTTTCCAGTGACCCTTGAATTTCCTGGAGGCGGAAAATCTGGTGCTGCTGCTCCAGATTCCTCCTGCTTCTCTTCTCACGAATCCCAAACTGTCTTTTCCCCCACGTGCTCTAAAGATGGACCATTTCCCCCTCCTTCCTTCCTGGTTTCAGCAGCGTGTGTCATTATTTGGATTTGTAATTTCTGAGTTCCCTTCCTGAAGAGGTGGCGATTCCCCTGGGAGCGTCTCCGGCGTTCTGCCCGTGCCCAGCTGCTCTCCCATCACATCCCGGTGTATTTATGGGGCTGGGCACTCCTATTAGCAGTTGTAGTTACATATTTAAACATACTTCACATAACTAATTATGTTGCATGGCCTGTAGCCAAATTGACTAATTCTGCCTCCTTGAAGCTCCAGAAAAATACACATATTTAGAATGTGGCTCAAACTTCCCTTCAGCGACTCAGGGACGTCTCCCTGAGGTTGGGCTGTTTGAAGTGGGCAAATAAAGGTGTTTCAGTGTGAGGAAATTTTGAATCAATTTTCCCATCTATCTTGTCTCCTGTTTTTGTTTTTGGAGCCTGTCTTTGGTGGCAGCTGCTCCCTGTTCCAGCTGAGGGGGCTCGTTCTGTGTGGATGTGCTGCTTGGGCTCCTTCACATCATCAAATGCAAAATATTTGTCTTAAGTAAACTCCTAAGGTGTCTACTTTTTAAAAAATCATCCCTTAGAGCAAGAGGCTGGGCCAGCTGCTTGAATTATTGCCCCACAGAGGAAATACAGACCAACTGTGTTGGAAATGGAAGTGGTTGGAGTCATATTTGGGGTTGCTGTTTTTTATTTGTAGAGCTGGCAATTATCAAAAACAAGGAAAGTCTGGGAATCTTTCTACCTTGGTATTGCTTTGCAGGTTGTGTGTTCCCTCTGAAATGCTCATTCCTGACCTGCTACAGACTGGGGCTGGGCATTTCTGCCTGGAGTCTGGCTGTAATTCCATTTTGGAGCCCCAGCATCCCACCTGACAGCTCTCACATCCTGCTGCCATCGTGCTAATTGCTTGGCATTCCCAGGATTTTACTGCAAGGTGTTCCTGTGCAGAGGTCTCCCTCTCACAGGTGGAAGAGGGGGGAGATTTTTTATTTATTTGGTTTTGCTAGCCTAAGTTGGGTTTGGAATGGGAAGCCATTGAAGGATAAAAGCAACACACATGCCTGTAGAGGTCAATTTAACTGGTACAGCAGCACAAAAACACACAAAGGACCCATGTAACAAAACCTAATCGGCTTTAGCTTGAGGGTTACCAGAACCCACATCTCTGAGATTGCTGCTATCAGTTACATTTTTACAGTTCAGCACTATTTTTTATTGCAATTGAAGCACGATATTTGTACCTATTAGCCTTTGAGTTTCCTCTTTAGCTGCCTCCCCATAAAGGGAGATGCAGCATTATTATAAACTGTTCTCCGGGCTAAACACTGTGAATGTCATTCATGTCTGTGTTTATTAATAAAGCAGGAAGAGGGAGAAGCTTCAGCTTGTCTGCTTTGCTTGACTTGCATCAAGGATAACTTTGCAAGAAAGAGCGAGCTTTCAATAAGTATTCAAAATTGCATAATGAAAAGGTTCTGGAAATAATTATAAAAATCAGACTGAAATCACTTTGGAGAATTGTTGAAGGTTTTTTTTTTTTTGGTCTGGGGTGGTTTTTTTTTTTTTTTTTGTTTTGTTTTGTTTTTTTTTTTTTTTACATTCAAATTGGCAATGAAGTGTAATGAAGACAGTCAGAAATAACCCCTGCCTCCCACGCAGGGTATATATAGAGATTGTATTTACTCTGCTGTGCAAGCATCTACTGCAAGATGGCACATTAAAAAGTGAACAAAAACAGCACATCCCCGCTCCTGGATGCCGCAGTGCTGCTGGGATCTGATCAACACTTGGAGAGGGGAGCTGTGCTCAGCGTGTGCAGCAGCTGTGCCACAGCCCTGCCACCCCCAGCACCAGCTCTGCCCCCACCAAACCTCCACAGCTCCTCCTCATCTTCCTCTTCCTCCTCTTCCTCCTCTTCCTCTTCCCAGGGCAGTTTTCCAAACCTTATCCAAATCTGGAGTGTGCAAACCCAGGGCACAGGGAATATTTCTCTCTCTGCTCTGGGGTGCCCTGACCCCCAGGGCAGCACTGACTGTGACCCTCATTCATGGGGAAAGTTTCCCAGACTTGAAGATAGACTGGAATCCACAAAAGTGTGAAATAGATTATAGAGAGCAGTGTAGGTGTGTCACCTGGTGAGAAATTGAGGGTTTGGGATTTTTAGCTTGTTGTGGATGGCAGCAAGATGAGGGCACAGGGTGTTGTCCTGGGTTTCATCTTCATGCTTCTGCTTCCTTCTTCTTCATGGGTTTGGGTGGCATTTTGTAATTGGGCAAAAAACTCCCTATTGTGGGCTCTGTGGGATCAGTTATTGGGTTAAAAGGGAAAATAATCCAGGTGTCAGTTCATAATTGGATAGTTTAGTCTTAAAATACCTTGTACCAAGAGATTGTTGGCCATTGTGTGCCTTGCTGCCAAACTCATGGTTGTGAGGCAGTTTCACTGATAATAAACAATAAACACCTGAGTCCCAACATGAGATACTGTCTCAAGTGTCTTCCATCCAGACCCAGAGAAACCCACACAGGAGCTCTCAAACTTCCCAACTTTCTGCAGCTCTCCCTGCCAGGTGTGTGAGCACGCCCGTGGAGTGGGGTGGGGATGATTTTTGGGTTGAGGTGGTGTCTGAAATCAACACAGCTCTTCTTCTCTCTTCAGCACCATGATTTATTTTCTTCCAGGTCTAAGCCTTTTTTTTTTCCCCCACCACAAAATTGTTTCCAGTCCTTGTCGATGTGTGTGTGACCTTCAGCGGGTAATCTCTTAATTAATTTTTGTACTGAATATGTAGCATATTGAGACGTGAGCTTTAGGCACTCATCTCGGAGGCTGTGTTAATTCTAAAAATCAAATGCATCAAATTTGGCAAGAAAAGCCCAATTGCAAGTAACCAACCTCTTTCTGCTTCCCTCCTGCTCTTTCACCTCAAAAAATGTCATATTGCCTATATTTGCATGTGATAATTTAGCATAAAAAGCATTTTGAGCACCCTGGAATGAACGTTTTGACATTCAACTGGATGTTTGCTTTTACATTTGCCATACTTGGGTGCACCTCTGTGAGAAATGCATTGCAGAATTTTTGTATCTGAGGTTAGACAAATTGTTTTAAATGCTGGTAATTGATTCCCAGCTAATGCTTTCAGCATGGGTTGCTCGGGCTGAGAAGTGCAGGCAGAGGTTGAATTTGAAATTGGACTTTATTGTGTTCCTGTCTTCCATTATGTTCTGAGTGCTGGGGGAGAGCTGCTGGAAGGATTTTTGTTGGGTTTGGGTTTGGTTTTGGTTCCTGTGGTGAAGCTGGTTTTGTGGTAGGTGGTTTTTTGGGGTTTGGTTTTTTTTTGTTTTTTGAGACAATAAAAAAATCAACTTTCTGGTCAGCAAAAATGGGTGTGTGGCTTTTAGGCTGCAATCCTGTGGGCTCCCATTTCGTGTGTTCTCGCTCTAATTCTAATTAAAAGGAATGTTCCTTACAAGTGTAGGTATGGTAGAGGGGGAGAAAAAAATGTGTGGCTAGTTGTTGGCAGCAGCTACTGTTTGCAAAGGGATGTCATCACCTTCAAAATTTGTTGTTTGTAAGAAGGCTTTTTTACCTCCCAGTGCTGCAAGTAGCATTTAAAATAAGCAATCCTGAGAAAAGATCATCAGAGTTCTTCTATTTTTCCCAGGCTATTTTTTTGAAGATACTGATGCAAGTGCATTCAAAGAGTTTTTCCATATTTTATATAGATTTTTCACGTAGCTGTAGTAGGGAACAAAGGTTTCATGTTGGAAAAAATATGTTTGTAAGTTCTTTGGGGGAAACTGACAGAAAGATTTGAAATTAATTTCCAAGTCATGTAAATTTTAATGGATTTAAAAATCTGATTGGCCTTTTATTTTATTATCTTGTCCAGATACTGTCATGCAGTATAAACAATAAAATTAAACCATTATATTCTTTATGTGTTTTTCATCAATAATTGAAATTATACTTTTATCTGGAAATTCTTGAAGGGATTAGTTCACCATAGCTGGGATGTGCACTGTGATGCCATGATGTGTTATTTACTGATTCTGATTGGGGAGGTTGTTCTCTTTTTGTTCTCTCTAGGATATTTTTGTCTGCATTTATTAGTACAATACTGAAATTAGTGCAGTGGTCAGTTTTCTCTGGCAAAGAACCACTGTGGGCAAAAAGGAAGGTCCACACACCTGGAAACTTCCTTTGTGGCTGTAAAATAAGTGACTTGATGGTGACAGAGAGGATGAGAGCTCTGTGCTGCCCAGAGTGAGCTGAGCAGAAATCCAGGGGATGGCCCAGCATTGCATCTGCACCAAATGGAGATGTGCAACAGCATAACTGTGGATTTACACTGATTTATGAGTGTAATAAAAGTGCATCTGCCTTGACTCTGGGGGATGGTGCTGTGCAGGGCCAGGAGTTGGCATCAGTGATTTTTGTGGGTCCCTTCCAACCCAGAATATTCTGTGTTTCTGTGATCCCTGTGGGTCCCTTCCAGTGCAGCACATCCTGGGGCTCTGACTGTGCCTTCCTTGGCATCTGGGTACCACAGGGGAGGGGCAACAACCCAGAGCCCAACATTCCTGGGGTGTCTCCAGCCCTGCATCCTCTGGGAGCTCTGGACTGAGGAGCTGTGCCTGTCCTTTTCCAGCCCTCCCAAGCCATCTCTGGCAGCTCTGCAGTGCTTGTCATGGACCAAGGGGCTGTGTCTGTCCTTTTCCATCCCTGCCAAGCATCCTTTGAGAGCTCTAGAGATCTTGCCATGGACCAGGAAGCTGTGCCTGTCCTTTTCCAGCCCTCCCAAGCCATCTCTGGGAGCTCTGCAGTGCTTCCCATGGACCAGGGAGCTGTGCCTGTCCTTTTCCATCCCTGCCAAGCATCCTCTGGGAGCTCTGGAGATCTTGCCATGGACCAGGGAGCTGTGTCTGTCCTTTTCCAGCCCTCCCAAGGATCCTCTGGGAGCTCTGGAGTGCTTCCCATGGACTGAGGAGCTGTGCCTGTCCTTTTCCATCCCTGCCAAGGATCCTCTGGGGGCTCTACAGTGCTTGCCATGGACCAAGGGGCTGTGCCTGTCCCTTTTCCATCTCTGCCAAGCATCCCATCCTCTGGGAGCTCTGGAGATCTTGCCATGGACTGGGGGCTGTGTCTGTCCTTTTCCAGCCCTCCTAAGGATCCTCTGGGAGCTCTGGAGATCTTGCCATGGACTGAAAGGCTGTCCCTGCCCTTTTTCCATCCCTCCCAAGCCATCTCTAGGAGCTCTGCAGTGCTTCCCATGGACCAGGGAGCTGTGTCTGTCCTTTTTCCATCCCTCCCAAGGATCCTCTGGGAGCTCTGGAGATCTTGCCACGGAGCAAGGGGCTGTGTCTGTCCTTTTCCATCCCTGCCAAGCATCCTCTGGGGGCTCTGGAGATCTTGCCAGGGACCAGGGAGCTGTGTCTGTCCTTTTCCAGCCCTCCCAAGCAATCTCTAAGAGCTCTGCAGTGCTTTCCATGGGCTGAGAGCTGTGCCTCTCCTTTTTCCATCCCTGCCAAGCATCCTCTGGGAGCTCTGGAGATCTTGCCATGGACCAGGGCTCTGTGCCTCTCCTTTTTCCAGCCCTGCCAAAGTTTTCCCAGCCGTGCACGACAGTGAAGCCACAAACAAACTAAAGCCAGGAAAAACTAAAACTCACTTAGAGAACTAAATTTGCCCTGAGAAGAAACACCAGGTGCTCTCTAGTTGTTCATGTTCTGGTGGTTTTCTGTGATCTTTGTTTTGATTTATTAAAAATATGGATATTGATCTAGTATCGATATCTAACTGTGAGGGACAAAAATTCTCTAGCAGTTTAGAGTTAGAAAGTGTTTGTTTATTGTGGGATAGCTCCCAAATACACCCCACAGTTTACAGGTGGTGATTGCAGAGTCCTTTTATCTATACAAGTACTGAATACCCAAAATACAAATGCATATTCATAACTTTGGTACATGCCATTCCAATGGTAATTAGTTCCAAAGCTATTAAGCATTTGTTCCTTGAAATGGGTTGGTGATCCCTTCCATGGGAGGGGTCCCAAAATGAGGAAGTAAATGAAGTCTTCCTCGTTCTGGCCTTTCTACCTTTTCAATGCAAATCTGACAAATGAACCCTTGATAGAACTCCCATTCTCCATCTTCAATTGGTTTCAGAACAGAGGAGGCCACAATTGTCTTGTGTTCCTAAAAGTAATTGTCTTTTGTCCCTAAAAGCTATTTATCAGTTTCTATATTCATCACAAACCCAGCTAATCAAACATAGTGTTGACCTGCAATCAATTATTAGCTAACTACTAACTCTTAACTTCATCAAGGCCTACCCATTTATTTTCATTAACTCCAGTAAAGCTTATCTCTAACTAAAATTTTAGCTCCTCAGAAATCCCTGAATTCCTTAAAGTTTCTGTCCCAGTTTGGAGGTGCTGTGCCCTGCTGTGGTGATGCTGGGCAGGGCTGGGCAGGGTGGCACAGCCTGGCCTGTGAAACACAAAGCTGTGTTTGGTGTCAGGTACATACAGGCAACGTGGGTATTTGTGATTGTGACATGTGTTTATAACTGTCCACGTGGGACACTTATAAAGATGAATTCTAATAAATAACTGAGGAAGTAAAGGCCTTTGAACCTATCCTTTGTTCACAATTAACCTTTATAAGTCTTAAGTTGATTTAGGAGCATTTGAATTAAAGCTTTAAGGATGTTGCTTTTTGACAGGAACTTTCTGCTTGTAGTTAAGCCTTAAAGAGTTTTGCAATAATAACCTTTTGAAGTATAATTTTAAAATATTGCTTGCAGTAAGGATCTTTGAAACTATAACTTCAGAATGTATAAAAAGGAAACATGCTTTTCTCAAGCCTTAACAGAACAGTGAAAAGCAGCTTGAGAAAGGAAGATGGATTAATAGTTTCTCTCAAGGCTTAATAGTTTTGACCAAGGGAAGCTGGACATCACTGGTATGACATTTATAGTCCTTGCAATTAAAAGGTGGACCCACAGCTGGAATCTGGACCTCGCCAGCTGGGAAACTTCTTTCTTCTCTCAGAAGCTGGACCCCCACCATCTGGGGATACTCCTTTTCTGGGATACATCCTGAGAAAAACTAAATCACAATAGTGTATAGAATTGTGATGTAAAAATTGGGAATAGAAACTGCTGATGAGTAAAAATTGGGAATAGAAACTGCTGAGAAAGCTGATGAGTACCCCTATAAATACCTGTTACCCTCAACTATGGGTGTGCAGTTGGAGGGAAAACTTGCCCACTGTACCCAGCGCTGCATTGCTCATACTTTACCATAATAATTAATTAATAAATTGATTGAATATTGGCCTAGTTAAGCTCTCATTTATAAGAGGCACAGCCCTGGCAGGGCCAGCCCAGCCTGTTGGGCTCAGGAGGGGTTCCTGGGCAGCCCAGGGGTTGTGGCAGAGTTGTTGTGGCAGCACTCACAGAGCAGCATATGGAGATGGGGAGTGTCAGCACCGGGAGCAGAGCAGGGTGAGATGCTTCTAGAGGGTGAGAAGCTTTCAGAGCATCCCTTAACTCCTTCCTGCCTGCATTTCCCCTGCATTTCCATCCCCCAGCACTGCCTGCAAACATATGGTTCACCCCCACCCCGTGTTGTGTGTGGTTTTTATGTTGCAGCTTTTTTTTGGTTTTTTTCCCCTGTTTTCTCCATGTGGTTGGGTTTTTGTTTGAATTTTTTTTATTGTTGTGGTTTGTTTTGATGTCTGTTGTTGTTTTGTTCTTTTTTTTTTTCACCCAGAAAAAGGCAAAATACTTGGTGTCACCTGTACTTATTGGATATGTGACTTTTTAAGAATAACAGATTATTTTTACTAAGCTTTTAATTTGAAAGACAAACCTCTCAAATTATCAACTGCAAGCCAGACTGACCCTTCTCCATCTATATGAGGATTTTTTACCCCATTACTGGCACTACCTGTCTGGGTTTGAGCACTGTTTTAATCACCTTTACCTTCTCTGCACCTCACAGAGTTTAATTTTTTTTATTCTCAAAGATACTTCACTAAGCATAAATATTTCATTCTATATTTGCATACCTTCCTTACCAATGGCCTGCTATATTTAATAAATAAAAAGACAAGAAAATAGTTGCTACAGTTGCTTGTTACACAGAACTCAAATTTTAATGATCAGTGTAAATAATCATGGCCTTTTCAAGTTTAAGTCTGTTTTTTAAAAATCACCAAGACAATGTTGTTTACATGAAAATGGTGAAAGAAAAGCCTGTTTTTATGAACATAAAATGGCCTATAATCTCACAGTAAACACATTTTTTAAAAAATAGTCAATAGGTATGTTTATGTTGGGTTTTTTTTAATAAGTTACTTCTTAGTGTCTCCCACCCTACAAAGACATCAGCAGTCAACAACTTCACAGAATAATCTCGTTTTTGTTTTTATGTAAGCATTAAAACCTTCATATTAACACTTGGTTGGTTTTGAAAAGCAGATCCTAGAGTAGATCCAGAGATTTGCTTTTTTATGCTGAGTTTCAGGTTAGAACAGACCTTCAGAATAAGGATAAGGGAGTTTATAATGGTGTGGAAATACTGCAGTGAGTGTCCATGAGTCTTGTTGATGTACAGCTGTCATAGCAATTAAATGTCATGGCTTAATTTTGTTTTTTGTCCTTGCTGGCAAAACCATCTTGGTCTAATTTTCAAATATCCAACAACTTTGTCACCTTTTCTGAGTTTTATCTCTGCACACCTGTGCTCCTGTTTGTAATCCCAGGTTAATTATCAGATCCCAGAACTCTGTGGGCTTTTCCCATCTGACCCCGGGTCAGATCCATCCACCTGCTGCTCCTTTCCCTTCTCCTTTCCCATTTTTCCTTTCCCTTTCCCATTTTTCCTTTCCCTTTCCCATTTTTCCTTTCCCTTTCCCTTCCTTCAGGACAATGTTGCCCTTTCCCAGGGGTGATTTTTCCTGGTGTTTTCCCAACAGGACTAGAGCAGCAGGGTGCTCTGGAGCTCCTCTTTCCCACATCTCTGGCTTGACAGGGCTTTTGGAAAACACAGCCTGTGTAAAAATAGTTATTTTTCCATCCCATTAGTTTGGTTTGGTGGTTGTTTTTTTTGTTGTTTTTTTGAACTGCTGAAGATGGGAGGGATGGATATTCAGTGTTTGTAATGTTCCCTTTCCTCCCCAGCCTTCCTTTCAGAGGAGCTGGAGCATGGCTGGTTCTGCAGCTCCTTCTCAAGGGTGAATTTACCCAAACTTGGAGAGGTGACCCAGAGTGGCTGTTCCAGCTGAGCTCTGGCTGGGGCTGCACTGGGAATCCCCAGCTGAGGTTTTGGGGCTGTGGGATGGCGCCAGGGGCTCTGAGGGGTGTCTCATTCCTTATCCTGCTTCCCAAACCCTCCCTGGGCACAGCCTCCTCTGCCAGGTTTGTGGAACAGCATCACCAGAGTTTTGTCAGCCAGGAAAAACTAAAGCTCACTCAGAGAGTAAAAATTGCTGTAAGAAATAACACCAAGTGCTCTCTAATTCTTGACAATTTGGTGGTTTTGGTGTGATCTTTGTTTGCTGGAGACCCTTTGGGCTCTGTCCCTGCTGTGGGTGATGCCAGGGTGGAGGAGCTGTGCCTTGGGCAGGTCCCACCCCTGCCCTTCCTCCTTCCCTGCTCCACTGTCAGCCTTGTCATTCAAGTGATAATCCTGCCTCATTTCCACTGACTAATAGTGGTGATTAACCTTTTCAAATTTGACATTATAGATAATAAATCAAGTGTATTGGCATCACGTCTGCAGTGGTGCAAGTTTTTAAAGGATAACAAAACAGGAATCAGAGCACAGGCACTGCCTGCTGCCCGTCCTGGAGGTGCTTAGGGTTGGGAAAGACCTCTCAGATCATCAAGTCCAGCTGTCAACCACCACCAGGTTTATCACTAAACCATGTCCTAGTGCCACATCACACATTTTTCCTGTGCTTCCAGAATTGTGACCCCTCCACTTCCTGGGCAGCCTGTTCCAATGCTACCAACCCTTTTGGGAAAAATGTGTTTCCAATGTCCAGTCTAAACTTGTCCTGCTGTTCCTCTGCTCCTGTCCCTGGAGCACAGCCCGACCCCTGGGCTGTCCCCTCCTGTCAGGAGCTGTGCAGGGCCAGAAGGACCCCCTGAGCCTCCTTTGCTCCAGGCTGAGCCCATTCCCAGCTCCCTCAGCCCCTCCTGGGGCTCCAGCTCTTTCCCCAGCTCCGTTCCCTGCCCTGGACATGCTCCAGCCCCTCCAGGTCCATCCAGAACTGCCCTGTAGGGGCATAGAATATAAGAAGAGAAAGGAAAGAGAAAGGAAAGGAAAGAGAAAGGAAGAAAAGAAAAGAAAGAAAAGAAAGGAAAGAAAAGAAAGGAAGGAAAGAAAGAAAGAAAGAAAGAAAGAAAGAAAGAAAGAAAGAAAGAAAGAAAGAAAGAAAGAAAGAAAGAAAGAAAGAAAGAAAGAAAGAAAGAAAGAAAGAAAGAAAGAAAGAAAGAAAGAAAGAAAGAAAGAAAAAGAAAGAAAGAAATAGATATAGTGTAGAAAGTAACCTTACTCCTAAGGAGTTGCAGCTGGGCCAGTTATCAAAGATTAGGAACAAACCTGATGTTAACAGGCCACAGCTGTACCCAATGAGAAGAAGATGCTATAAAAGAGTGGGGTGGTGTTGAGAAGGGAACTGGAGTCAGTGGCTGCTTTGTGAAGAAGGAAGAGTCAGAGCTCTGAGGAGTTGCCCATGAGAAACACCAAGAAGGTATGGAACTTTTGTGATTGGAGACAACAGTGTGGAACCCCTGTGATAAGATGGCAACAGTGCCCAGCACAGGGATATAAAGGATCCCTTCCCAAGTCCTGCTGGCCCCACCATTTCCTGTAAATCAGCACTAATTGCTGTGCAGCTGGGGGAATTTCAGACATGTGCTCCCATGTGCTGTGTGTGAGACTGCAGTCCATGTGCAGGGACAGTTTGTTATTCTGTTTATAGCCTTGGACGTGGGTATTTTCAGATCTTTCCCCCCCCCTGCTTTCAGTCTGTAGAAAGAACAAATCCTGCAGGGATGAGAGCTGCTCCAGGGAGAGGCAGTGAGGGTGGCAGTGGTGCTGGAGGGAAGAGAAACTCAGATTTGTCTTCTCCCCTGTGTGGCTGTGCCAGCTGGGACACCCAGCCTGGCATGTGGTGCCTTTCTATTCCTGGTGCCATTCAGGGGTGACAGGGCTGGGACACTCCATTCACAGGCTCTGGGAATCCAGGAGCTCTCCTGACAGGCAGATCCACCAGGATCAGCAGCAGGAGCCGTGGTCTGTTGAACATTTTGCTTTGTGCCCTTGCCATGGGTAGGAACCCTCTGGAGTGGCAGTGAGGGGCACAAGTGTTGGGATTTCACAGACATCTTCTATGAAAAATCCTTTCCTTAGGATTTTTCCTCCTGAGAAGCTGAGAGGCCTCAGGAGCAAAATGCAAACAATGGTTATCTGCTGCTGTGGAATGCAACAGGTGCATCTGTGATTGGGCTCATGTGGTTGTTGCTAATTAGTGGCCAATCACAGTCAGCTGGCTCAGACTCTCTGTCCAAGACACAAGCCTTTGTTATCATTCTTTTTATTCTATTCTTAGCCAGCCTTCTGATGAAATCCTTTCTTCTATTCTTTTAGTATAGTTTTAATGTAATATATATCGTAAAATCATGTTTCAGAAGGCTGATTTATTGAGTCAGATCCTCATCTCTTCCCTCATCCTCAGCCCCCTGTGAGCACGGTCACATCGGGGTCTCTCGCTGCTCAGAGTGACCCCGAGAAAAGTTAGAAAGTCTCTTTTCCCAGCCTGGCACTTGAAGAAGGAGTCAGAACTCTTAATTTCTCAGTCTCAAGGTTGTTTATTGTTCCTTATCTATAAAATTCTTTCTCCTGCCCTGCCGAGGTCCATCCAGCAGGACAGTTCCAGGCACTCTGCCTGCCCCCAGGGTGGTGTTATGTCTTTATACTAAAAACCACGTGTACAATGTTTACAATTACTTTCCAATACCCATCACCTGTGTTAGGCAGTGAGCTTCTACTCTAGACCAGTCTGTGAGTGCCAACATCACAGCAGAAGATGGAGGCCAAGAAGAAGGAGAAAGGCTAGACACACCCAGTTCCCTCCATCTTGCCTCATGAACCCCCATACCAAAAACCCCAAAATCTACTTTTCTACCCTGTGATAACTTCACTATTATTCTACATAAACTGTTGTGGGTCGCTGACCTTCATCTAAGGTTGGTAATTTGCTCCACGGGTCAGAATCAAGCCCACAGGTGTGTTGGGTTCTGAGCCCCCTGGCAGGGGTCCTGGCCAGCAGAGGGATGTTCTGGGTGCCCACACACACGTTGTCAGTGCCAGGCTGGGTGCAGGCATCTCTCTTTATGTCCTTTCCTGCCTCCCAGCCTGTCCCTGTGCTGCTGGGGATGCTGCCCAGCCCCTCACGTGTGCCAGGTGTTGTTTGCTCAGGTTTAATTTGCCGTGGTGCATCGGAGCTCTGGCAGTCACATGATAGCTGGGGACCTCACTGTGCCTTCCTTCTTGGAGATATTGTTAATTAAATTTTTTATGAAGGAGCTGAGGCACACCAGCAGCGATCTCCTTTCAAGCAGAAATGTAGCAGGCAGTTCCCTAAGAGACCTCATCTGCTCTCTTCTCTATGAAAATCAATTAGTGTTATGAATGTGTGATAGCTTCTTAAAAATCTGTCGTGTTGGAGAAGTCTTTGCACCTCACAATGGCAAAGGGAAGGATGTGGCCTCTTGCTCCTCCTCCCTTCCCTGCTCCCTGCCCTGCTCTGGCTGCTGAGCATGGCTCTGGGCATCCACTTGAACTTTCTTTTTGTTCAGGGGCCTCAGGTTTTTCTGAATTCTCATTTAAGACAGAAAACAAGCACAGAGTTGTTTGGCTCGATAAGGGTGATGTGTAAATGAAGACATCCATGTTTTGGTACCTCTTACTCCATCAGCATCCCCAGGCAGGGGTTTGCTGAGGCAAATTCTTGTTTGATGTTTTCTAAGGAGCATTTTTTATTTAGTGAGTGACCTGTGGTACAAGCTGTACATGTGGCATCACTGACTTTGTCGTGGGGCAGCCATTTGTGCTTCTCCTTAAATGCTGTTTTAATTCTCTCTCTGCAGTGTAAACACCATCTCCTTGTTGACTGTTGTGTTTGTTTTTTGAACTTCCTATCCAAGCTTAATCACTGATTTTATTTTCCCCCACACCTATCCAAGCAGAGCTACACACTGAAGAAGAAAAATATCATACTTATATGCTAAAATGCTTAATAGCTATGTAGCAGTTATAGACAAAAGATCATTTTCTCAGCATGACAGTGTTACTGGAGTAAATGACTTCAACCAAATGAAAAAGGTGATGTTTGCAGTCTATATTTTTGCCTAAGCCTTTATTTTCTGTTGTGGCTTATACAATATTTGACATCTAGAATATGCTTTCAGGAGATTTTTCTAAACAAATTGTGTAAGAAAAGAAAACGAGGGATTAATCCATGAAAATAGAAAAGTTGCTTTTGAAACCACCTTCCCAAAACCACTCAAATTGGAGAGTAGCAATTTGCCTTTTTACCTGGGATGCTGAAGTGTTGCCACTGCTGTTCCACCTTCCTGTCACTGCTTTGTTCCCTGTGTCACAGGAGTGACTTCCACCCATGCAGAATGTATGATTGCACAGGTGTGACCTTTACAGAGTGCAGTGCTTTCCTCCCCATCAGTCCTTGGAGAAACACACTGATTTCCCTGCTCTCCTCTCCTGGTTCACAGCTCACAGACAGGCAGCAAACCCATCCTTGTGCCTGCAGACACACAGAGACATCCCAGATGAACATCCCTGGGGCTGCTCTTACCCTGGAGAGGGAGAGGAAGGGTTTGCTCAGTTTGGAGCTCAGTGTGTGCAGGGTTCACCCATCCCAGCTGTGCAGGAGCCATGGAAGGCTCACTCCAGGGTGGGCTCTGGCAGTGTCCCTGTCCCAGCTCTGGGGGAGCTCAGGGGTTACAGAAGGGAAAAGGAGCATCCTGAGATGCACAGAAATGGTGTTGGGCTGTTCTGGGCAGCCAGGAGTGGTGTGGGGAGGGGGGAGCTGGGATCACTGGCTGTTGTCCCTCTTGCTCCTCTCCTTGTCCTCACTGCAGAGCTTTTTGTCCTTTCCTCTGCCCTGGCCCTCATTGCCATCATTTTTCCTGGTTATTTACCTCCCAGCTGTGCCTGTCCATGAGTTCCTATGGGCAGATCTTGGTCCAGGCCCCACTGCAGGTGCTGTTCCTGTTTGCTGAACACCTTTTCCTCTCCCAATACATCACAGACTCCAAGCTACTCTGACAAGGATTTCAGACTCCTTTTTTGCACTTTTACACCTGGCACTGGGAGGTCCAGCTCTTTAGACATTCCCACAGACATGTGCTGGCATTTAATCTATATCAGATTATATTATCTTATTTTTCCTCCCTTTTCTTAGAATTTTGGAGGTGTGTGAACAGTCTCAACACTTACAGCAGATGTTCCCAGAAAAGTATTGCTTAGCCTTTCCTTACAGATCCTCATCTGCAAAAAAGAGGTAAATAATTCAGGCATAAGTTAAAGGAATATCATGAGGATAAAGTGCTATTTGAAAACTGATTTTGGAAGTGTTTTAGCTGCTTGGGATCATTCTGTTCCCAAAGTTCCAGGAGAGCCATTCTGGATGTATGCATTTTGTGATTTATTTAGCAGGCACAGCCAAGCATGTGCTGAGCTGCTGCAGTGAGCCAGAGCTGAGGAGGCAAGCTTGGGATCACTGTTTTATCTCCAGGTGATGGACAAGATCTCTGCTTCCTTTGTGTTTTCTGTGCCTGGGAATGTGTCAGCTCCTGGTGTGAGCAGAGCCATCAGTGCTGCACCAGCCAGAAAAAAGCCAAGTGTAGGCAGCTGAATTTCAAGGCAGTTTCCAAAGGAAGTGTTTGTGGGAATGATAATTTCCTGGTTCTTACAAACATCCTTGTGCTCTGGATTTCATTCTGGAGCCCACCCCAGGCCTGGATCTTCTGTTTTCAGCCAAGGGTCTCTGCCCTCATTGCCTGAGCATCACCCTCTGCAGTGCTGGTCCCCAGGTGGCCCTGCAGGGTGCTGGATGTACCTGCTGCTGGCAGTTTGGAGTTCTTCAGATGTGACTTTTCCCAGTGTACAAACCCAACTGGCAGAGACAGATCTCATTTTCAACTCTTGCATAGTTTTTAAACATTTACATTGAAGTGGAGTATTAATGATCCAGTGGCTGTTCCACACCAGGGTATAAAGCATTTCAAAGTCCTGCAGGCTGCTGAATTTTGTATGGAGGCAGGTTGAGCAGATCTTTAATTGAGCTCCCAGGAAAATCAGGAGAGCCTGATGTGGCTCTTGGAGTGGCTTTTCATTCTGAGCTTTGTGTCTGGGAAATGCAAACACTCTCAGCACCCTCATCTCCCTGGCATTGCAGTTACTACAGGATATGACTTAATGAGCAGGCAAAGAAAGGTGTTTGCAAAGCCTGATGTGATATTTAGCTTTACCTTTTCCTGAGGTTTGCCTTTAACTGTATTTATTTTTGTGAGGAGGAAAGTGATGTCAGAATATGCAGGAGGTGTTGGTGCTCTGCAGGCTCCTGCCCAGGGGTGGTGTGTGCCTGTGTCACTCTGTCCCTGTGATCAGCTCCTGGATGGTGATGAAACACTCCCCTTTCCTCATGCACAGGTGCAGCATTTGGGGTTTTTGGAGTCACCCTGTACCTGCAGGCTCTGGGGGGATCCTGGGCAGCAGAAGGTGTGAGGTGTCTTGCAGTGTGTGCTCAGCAGCTCTGGGATTCATTTATCACCAGATCCATTTATCAGATCTGCTGCATTTACCTTGTTCAGGAGTTGCTGACATGGGACCTCTGTTGTTCAGTCTGTTTTGTGTCTTGCTGATGCCAGACAGGTTTGGGTAATTTAGTGATATAATGGTATTTCAACTTCTTTATCCCTAAAAACCAAACAAAAGCCTTCTTACCCAAAAAACCCTTCAACACCTACATTTAAAGAAGATGTTTTTGCAAAGAGGATCTCTTGGAAATCCCTTGGTTCTGCAGTTTATATTGTAATGGTTTAAACAACTAAGTATGTCCTAGAATCACAGAATATCCTGGGTTGGAAGGGACCCACAGGATCATCCAGTCCAATCCTGGCCCTGCCCAGACCCCCAACAGCCCCACCCTGGGCATCCCTGGGGGCATTATCCAAACCCTCCTGCAGCTCTGGCAGCCTCGGGGCTGTGCCCATTCCCTGGGCAGTGCCAGCACCCTCTGGGGGCAGAACCTTGCCCTAAAATCCAAACTAACCCTGCCCTGGCCCAGCTCCAGCTGTTTCTTTGGGAGCTGTCATGGGTCACCAGAGAGAAGAGAGACTTTTGTTGGCTCTGTGTCCCTTCAGTTTGGGCAGCACTCTGTAAATGGTGAGCAGTGTCACACCCAGCTCTCCAGCAATAATCCAGAGCATGCTCTGAAGGATCCAGGTTCTCCTTGGGTCTGTCCCCTCCCTGCACACCAACCATCCTGTTCACAGAGCTCAGGTATCTCGGGATCTTTTTGGGTCGCTGCAACCCTGAGATTGTTAAAAGTCTCTTTTCCCAGCCCAGTGCTCGAGGAAGGAGTCAGAGCTCTTCAGTTCTCAGTCTCAAGGTTTTTTATTGAGCCTTGTCTCTTCCCTCATCCTGGGACCCCTGTGAACACGGTCACATCGGGGTCTCTTGCTGCTCACAGTGACCCCCAGATGTGTTAGAAAGTCTCTTTTCCCAGCCCAGTGCTTGAAGAAGGAGTCAGAGCTCTTCATTTCTCAGTCTCAAGGTTGTTTATTGTATCTTATCCATAAAAAATTTTCTCCTGCCCTGCCGAGGTCCATCCAGCAGGACAGTTCCAGGCACTCTGCCTGCCCCCGGGGTGGTGTTATGTCTTTATACTAAAAACTATGTGTACAATATTTACAATTACTTCCCAGTACCTATCACCTGTGTTAGACAGTGAGCTTCTACTCTAAACCAATCTGTGAGTGCCACCATCACAGCAGAAGATGGAGGCCAAGAAGAAGAAGGAGAAAGGCTGGACACACCCAGTTCCCTCCATCTTGCCTCCTCAACCCCCATACCAAAACCCCCAAAATCTACTTTTCCACCCTGTGATAACTTCACTGTTATTCTGCCTAAACTGTTGTGGGTCGCTGATCTTCATCTAAGGTTGGTAATTTGCTCCACGGGTCAGAATCAAACCCACAGGTGTTCTGGGCTCTGTGCCAGGGTCTCTGAGCCCCCTGGCAGGGGTCCTGGACAGGCAGAGGGATGTTCTGGGTTCCCACAAGGTATTTCAGTGCCATGGGCATAAATCCACACCTGCCCTGCCAACAGAACTTGTTTTGCATCAGACAGAGATTGACAGGACTTTTCCTGTTTGTTCTGCATCACTTGCTGCTTCCCATCAAACCAGGGAGCTGAGGGAGGCAGAGGTCCTGCAGGAAAAGGAGTTTGTGATCTCCTAAAGAGTGAATAGCAGTGTGTGTACACAGGGGACAGCACTGCACTGCTCAAGTGGGCTCTGCTTAGATGCTCTCAGATCTGGAGTCTTTAAACTTGGACTTATTTTACATGGAATTCTTCAGGGTTTTGGAAGAGGGGGAAAAAAACCCCACCTGCTCTCTTGTGGAACTCGGTGCTAGACAGTAAAAAGCTGCTGTGTTTTAATAAGAAGCTGCTCCCTTTCTTCTTTGCTCACAGAGTTTGCACATCTCATGTTGATTGAGCTGTAACTCTCTGGGGCACCTTTGCAAACACAGCCTCATCCATGGGAATGAATTATCCTGGGCTCCCCTTGTCCCATCCTCTCCTTTCCTCTGCACCCCTGGGCACAGGGAGTGGTAGCTGGTGTCTGAGCCAGCCTTGCTCTGCCCTCAGGCTCTGGAAGGTAGAACCTGCTGTTCCATGCCATGGAAAACCCAAACTTCCCAGTGTAATTCCTGATTTCCAGGATGTAAGTGTTCATGGGATAGCTGGCTTTCAAAAATGAGCCTACATCAATTTCTGGCTGAGGAAGCCTTTCCCTCCTGCTCTCCAGCACAGGCTTAGGGATTTTTTGAGCCTTTGGAGGAGCTTGGCTGCTCTGGCCTCACAGCCCATCATGAGTTCAGGGCAGTTTAGGTGATGGGGGAGTGATTTGGTGAATACTGCACCTGTAAATCCCATCACTGGTGCCTGGGTGCACAGGGGGATGGATTAGGAAATGGAGCCCTGGTGGAAACAGCTGTGCTGTGGTGGAACTGCTCATTCTGCTGACACACAGGATGCTCAAAAACAAAGGCTTGTCCCCCAAAGTTTCCAGCACTGCCCTGTAATCTTCTCCCCACTGAAGTGAATTGTTCCTGTGGTCTCTAATGGGAGTTGTGTGGCTCACTCCCCTGCACTGGGCTTTGAGGAGCAAGCAGGGGTTAATATTAAAGCAGAGCCTGCTGCTTTAGAAATGGGGGAAAGTAGATGCAAATTACTCTGAATGCTAATTGTTTCTATTTGAAAATTCTTGTAGTGTTTTTCTGCAAACACTGCCATTAAGTAAGCATTAGGTGGATGGCTGAACTGCTTGCAGAAAATCTCCTCAGCCAAGTGTGGAGGGGCACGGTTGTGGTTGCATAAGAAGATGAAAAATGCATATGGAGCCTTCTGGTGTCTCATCTACCCTTCCTTGGGAGCTTGGAGCTGTGCCTGGTGCTCAGGGAGCAGCGTGGACTTGAGGCACTTGTGGAAAAAATGGGGAGGGAACAGATTCCTAAAAATGTGTGTGTATCTGAAATCCTGGTGTGGGGAGAGAGTGTGTGGAACAGACAGGGTCAGGGAAATAACTCCTTGTTACACCAGGGATGTTACACCAGTTTCCATGTTTAAGAGGCAGAGGCAGGTGATGCTGTGCTGTGAAATGCAGATGTGAGATGTGTGTCCCTGATGCTGCTGAGCTCTGCCCAGGGTGTTTCAGCCCTGGCTGTGTGCACACCAGCCAGTCTGGCCAGGTGACAGGGGGGTTTGAGACAGGCATCTCCCTGAGCCTTCCCACTGGCCACATCACTGTGGCTTTTTGTGCAGCCAGGGCCTGATCCCATCCTATTGAAAAAGTGAGGATCTCTTCATTGAGCAGCAATCCAAGGGTGCAGCCCCAAGGAGTGAGCACTGCTCTGGGATCACTCATCCAGTGGGAAGGTGCAAACAGCTCTGCCAGTCCCCCAGTGCTGGGCTGGAATTGGATCAGAACTTGGGTGCCATCAGGTTAACTCTGAGCTGCCACAGCCTGTTCCTGCTCCCTGGGCTCAGGTGAATGCAGTAATTGGATTGCCAGGGAGCAGGGTGGGTGCTCTGGGTCATGCTGCAGCCCTTGCATCTGCATGGAGCCTTGGCAGCTGTGCTGAACACAGCCAAGGCAGGAGGGCAGCTGGGGAGGAGTGGGGAGAAGGAGAACAGGGCTGGCTCCCTCCCTGTGCTCAGAGTCCTGCCAGGGTCTGAGTGGGTGATGTGTGTGTGTGTTTTACACCTATGTTTGTGTGTTTTACATCTGTGTTCATGTGTGTGCACCTGTGTTTGTGTGTTTTACATCTGTATTCATGTGTGTACACCAGTGTTTGTGTTTCACACCTTGTGTGTTTTACCCCTGTGTTCGTGTTTCACACCCTGTTCCTGTGTTTTACACCTGTGTTTATGTTTTACACCTGTGTTCATGTGTGTGTACCTGTGTTCCTGTGTTTTACACCTGTGTTTGTGTTTTACACCTGTGTTCATGTGTTTCACACCCTGTTCCTGTGTTTACCTCTGTGTTCATGTGTGTGCACCCGTGTTCGTGTTTTACACCTGTGTTCATGTTTTAAACTGTGTTCCTATGTTTTACACCTCTGTTCATGTGTTTCACACCTGTGTTTTTGTGTTTTGCACCTGTGTTCCTGTGTTTCACACCCGGTTCATGTGTTTTACACCTATGTTCATGTGTGTGCACCTGTGTTCATGTTTTACACCTATGTTCATGAGTTTTACACCCTGTTCCTGTGCTTTACACCTGTGTTCATGTGTGTGTACCTCCCCTGCTCAGCTGGCAGCCCAAGCCTGGGGCTCTTTTCCTGCTGACACAGCTCCCAGCAGTTTCCATGTTTAAGAGGCAGAGGCAGGTGATGCTGTGCTGTGAAATGCAGATGTGAGATGTGTGTCCCTGATGCTGCTGAGCTCTGCCCAGGGTGTTTCAGCTCTGGCTGTGTGCACACCAGCCAGTCTGGCCAGGTGACAGGGGGTTTGAGTGCCATGGTGTGTTTGCCTTCAGCTCTGTTGTGCTTTAGTGGTGAGTTGGGCTTTTTCCCTGCTGCTTGGATGTGGTGATGGGAGATGCAGTGGGTTGATCCACCAAAGCCTCTCTCACTCCCCTCTGCAGCTGGACAGGGGAGAGGAAATGTAATGAAGGGCTCATGAGCTGAGATAAGGTCTAGGAGGGATCACTAAATACCATCACAGGCAAAAAAGGCTTGAATTAGAGATATTAATTGAATTTATTACTAGCAAACCCAAAGCAGGATAATGAGAAGTGAAATAAGACCTTCAGACACCTGCCCCCACCTCTCCCTTCGTCCCAGCTCTACCTCCTCCCTTCAGTGGTGCAGGGAGACAGGAATGGGGGTCTTGTTCCAACCCCCTTCCACTGTCCCTGCTTGCTCCAAGCCCTTCCTGGGAGAGGAAATTCCCTGGCTTGTATCCCTTGTTTGCTGCTCCTTTGGGATGGTGCAGTTTTGGTCCTTAGCCAGCTGGTGCCATACACGTCCCAAACCACACATACCTGCTTTGTTTAAGGCAGGAATTTTACAATCAATAACTTTTTATTTGATCCTAGGGTTCTTTAATCTTCCTGCCATAGTCTCAGATTAACATGAGAATTAGGTTTCAGGGACTGATGGGTTTGCTTGTATTTATCCTTTTGTTTGTGTTGACAGATAATCCCATTACTGCTCATTTTAGTAGTTTGATGGCTGTGATTGCTTCTATTGCTGATGTCTGGCTTTAAACCTGTAAGCTTATCTGAGCACTTGATTATACCTTTGGCACTGAACACCTCTCCACCCTCCTGAGGAGTGGACAGGAAGAGTATGAATAGTCTTGGCTTAAATACTTGTGAAAAAGAAAATGACAAAAGACAGAAGCAAAAGGCACTTAAGAGTACAGGGAAATACTTGCTTTGACTGCAGAGGGTTTCAGATCTGTTAAATTTGGATATGGAATGGCTGGAGCTCCTTGCATTGTGTCCTTTCAGTGAACTTTGCCTTGTTCTGGGTGTCAAGAGGTGTAAACCAAAGCAGAAATGATGGAAAGGAGCCCAGGCCTGTGGGCTTGCCTCTCCTTTCTCCCACAAGAGGAAATTCTCACCGTGCTCCTCCCTGCCCTGTTTTGCCCTCCTTGGTACAAACTGTGTGTCACTCCCACTGAAGCTTTGCTTTTGCCATCGTGGCTTTAGTTCTCTGTGTTGGGAATCTGCAACCCAGGTATGGCCAGAGCTTGTGGTGATTGCTGCAAGGGGTCTGGTCATGAATAAACCTCAGTTACTGCAGCTCAGCTGAGCCCCAGCAGCCCATGGCCATCACCCTGGGCCCCTGGAACAGCTGGAATTACCCTGGGGAAGCCTTTGCCACTGGGAGATGCCACCTGGGCAAGGAGGTGGCTGTGTGTCCCTCCATCCATCTATCCATCCATCTGTCCCTCTGTGGATTGATCTATCCATCCATCTATCTCTCCATGGATCCATCCATTCATCCCCATCTGTCATCCCTCCATCCATCCCTCCCTCCCTCCCTCCATCCATCCATGGATCCCTCCCTCCCTCCATCCATCCATGGATCCCTCCCTCCCTCCATCCATCCATGGATCCCTCCCTCCCTCCCTCCCTCCCTCCCTCCATCCATCCATCCATGGATCCATCCCTCCATCCATCATCCCTCTGTCTGTCCATCGTCCATCCCTCCGTGGATCCCTCCATGGATTCCTCCATCCCTCCATCATCCATCCATCCATGGATCCATCCGTCCATCCCTCCATCCATCATCCCTCCATCCCTCCATCCTGTGGTTCCTGGACCAGGACACTGCTCCAGTTTCTGGCAGCCTTGGGAAGAGCTGGTGCCTGTCCTTGCCTGCCTGGGCAGAGCTGCCTTGGCTCAGCTGGAGTGGCAGGGAATGCAGATGTGCCCTGTGGGACTGCAGCAGGCACCTGCTTCTCAATTAAATTAAATTAAAATGAGGGAAAAGAAGTTTTGCGTGCAGATTTGCAAGCACAGGTCAGTGGAAGGTGAGCTAGAGGCTTTGTGGTGAGGATTGAGAGGTGCTCCTGGGGTGTTTCCCTCATCCCCAGAAATGCAAACTGGATGGAGCTTTGTGGGAAGGGCAGGTGGTGGAGCAGAGGCCACTTCTGACAAGCCTCTCACTGTGTGTGTGGCAGGAGTGATTCTGAGCTGTGACACTGTTGTACTGAAAAACCCAAAGCTCTAAACAGTATAAAAAAATCCAAGATATTTCCTTTAAATGAGCTGTAAAGCTTCCTGAGATGTAGAAACCAAAAAGGGCATTTGTCTGCTGATGGGTCCATCCTGCACGTGTTGTCCCAGCTTAAATGCATCTCCTGTGGGAGGGCAGTGGGTTCTGCCCAGGCTTCCATGGAGCTCATCCTGGTGGAGCTCTGCCTGGCAGGTTGATCCATTTATTTCTGGGGGTCTTTATACTTCCTTGATATTTTTCCACTGTCTGGAGCTGTAGAGACCCCCAGAAGGATGGGCTGAGTGCATGAAGCCTTCAGAGGCTAAAAATCTGAATTTGGCTGCTGCAGTGCTTGTCCTCCAGCAGCCTTTTGTCTCTTCAGATTTCATATTTAAATATTTTTATATTAATTTATAGCCTTCATCACTTGAAAGCAGTGAATTTTCTTTCTTCTGTCTGGATCTGATTGTTTGAATGATTTAAGAAGAGAAGTACAGTTTTACCCTTATGTACCTGCTGTGGCTTCACCCAAAATTTAAGCTGTGATTTATAGAAATTAGCAAGTTTTGTTAACTAGCCAAGGCTTCTGACAGCTCTTTTTTGTATAGAATTTTATTTTCCTGAATAGTCAGTAGGGTTGTTTTATTCCCTGCTAAACGGCTCTTATAAATATCAAAAGAGTCATAAAAACCCTTATAAATTTTTTTTTATTGATTCAGGAAAAATAAACCCAGGACTTTTACTTAAAGGGTAATCTTAGAAAATAGTTGTGGTTTGGCTGGGTTTTACAGGAGTGTTCTTAAAGGAGCCAGCTTGAGGCACCCAAATCTCACAGAATGCTGTTTTGTTTTACTGATCCAGCTGGAATTAGACAAAAATCAGTGTCACCTTCACCTCCAAAATACACAAATGCATCCTGGAGCAGCCTCTGGGCTTGGGATCTGAGACATGGGATAAGGGAGGGACAGAAAAAAAGGGAGTGGAGTTATTTAGATGGCTTTGGATCACTTGTTTCTCAGATTACTTAATTTTATTCTTTAACGTAATCATTTGACATTCCCTTGGTTCACCCCTTTGGATAATTCGGTGTAAAGCTTCAGGGACTGGGTTTTCAGGAGGGTTTAGAAGAAAGTGGTGGCCATGGAAAGAGATGTCAGCAGAGGAAATTCAGCTGCTGTCATTTCCCAGCAGAAAGTGAGCAAGCAGCATTTCCTGTTACAGCTCTCAGCAGAACACTCCTTGTTCCATCTCTGACACCATTCCCCAGTTTTTCCACAGAAATTTTCTCCAGAGTGTGCCTGCACAGCTTTATTAGTGATGAAGGTGGGATTTTGGGGGGATTGGGGTGGGTTGGGATGGATGGGTGTGACAGGAGGGGATCCTTCTCCCTCCTGGACCATCTCAGGTGCACGCTGTGGGATTGGGATTTTGGACAAGCAGAGGAGTTTGTATGAATGGATTATCAGTCTTGTCAGAAGGTGCCTTGTTAACCATTGCAGTCTGTTCATTTATCTTCCAGGGGCTTTATCTAGAGGTTATCTAACAAACATGGGAAGTTTCAAACATGTTTTGGGGTGATTGTTTGAGCAGGAAAAAAAATTTGATTCCGATGGTTTGGGTTGGAAGGAGCTGTAAAGCTCATTTTGGTCCAAGCCCTGCCAGGGCAGGGACCCCTCCCACTGTCCCCCCTGCTCCTGGCCCTGGGACTGCCAGGGATCCCAAAACACCCCATTTTATCCCAGGTTTAGTTCCCCACCCCTGTGCTGTGCCTTGGCCCCTTTGCCGTCCTCCCTTGTGTGTGTCCCCAGTGTCACATTTGTCGTGGGGATGGTTCAGGTGCTGCAGAAATCACATCCACATCTGCTGGTTAGAATTATTTTTTGGTTTTTTTTTATTGGACTAATGCAGCAAGAACATATTTCTGTCTGTTTATTTGCTCATGCTGAATGCTGCTTTATGAAACAAGGCACCCTGAACACACCCATTTCTTTAAAACAGGGAGCAGCAACTGGTTTTGCATAATTTCTAAATCCTCTGGACACGAGTGACTTCAAAAGAAACCCACAACAAAACCACCCAAAACCCCACTATAAAAGTAAAAGGCAAATTGAGATACCAGACTACAAAAGTATTCTGAATAATTGGGGATTATCCTTTAATTTCATGAATTGAGGAAGAACTAAATCTTTTTCTTTTTGTGCAAATTCTGTATTTCACCCATGATGATGATTGCTGGTGCTGGGGATTAAATGCTGAGAATTTCCTATAAAAACTCAGGCTGTGGTACCTGTGGCCCTGAATGAAATCACAGAAACCAGGTGGGAGCTGCTTTTGGTGGTGCTTGGGGAGCCAGGAGGAGGTTTTGGGCTCCTTTGCCTGGGAGTTTCCATAACCTGGGAAATGCTGGGGAGAAGCTGATTCTGGGAAATGAGTTTGAATTTTTTTGGGGTTTAATTTTCCCTGCTGCAGCCCTGTGTAGCCCAGATGCATTGTGCAGGTGCAGAGCAGCTCCAGGAAGCAGAGAATGGCATGTTCAGAGCCATTGATGAGAACTGAGGTTACTTTTAATGTCTTGTACCACAAGTATTTCGTGTATTTTTCGTCCTTAATGGCATTCAGGCTTGTTATAGGAATTAAGCACTGTGAGTTAAAATAACAAATCTGCACTATGCTTTGCTGGGTTTTAAATCAAAATGGCATTCTTTTTTCATGAGCCCATAATCCTTTCTTTTATACAGTTTGATGCTAGCCAGCTCTTGCTTCCTGAGGCAGAACCATTAGATATCAAAAATATAATTGCTCTCTATATGAGTGCTCCTTTGTAGCCCAGCCCTTTCATGTTTTGAGGCTGCAGCACTTTTATTTCTTTTAAAATATTCTATTAAGTTTTTCTGAATTGTGAATCCCAGCCTCCACAGGTAAGGGGTCAGTGCCCTGTTGGGAATCAGCAGAGAAGTGGAGGTTCATGGTTAGGATTTGCTTTTTGGTGTGGGAGTTCAGCTGGAAATAGTGAAATCCAGAGACAGGAGACTGTAATTATCCCATCAGTGCCAGTTGGGAGTTAATTAATCTATAGTTCCCCACCTGGCATCCAAAGTGGAAACTGTTTTGGGTGAGGGAGAGAATAGTAATGGCTTATCTTGCACTTGCTTGAGTGTGAGAGGTTTGCAATACACAGATGCTGCAGTATATACATTGCATTTATTAACGTGCTGCAGGAGCTCTGCTCTGCCTCGTTCCACACAGAAATCCGTGGAGGTGTCTGATTTGTGTGGACAGGTGTTTTAAAACCCCAGGGGGTCCTTTTTGTTCCTTGTTTCTTTCCATTCGGTATCTGTGATTAAAAGCACTGCAGGGACCTGCGCAGCAAACCCCCGCCCATCCTTCTGTCCCTTGGGAATTTCAGATCCCTGGAGGAGGAGAGGCTCTGGAAGTTGAGCTGACCTGTGCTGGACACCAGCAATTGCTCCTCTCTTGCTGAAGGTTACAATTACAAAAGCCCAAGTACACAGACATTTCCTTTAATAATACAGACCCGTTTTCTCAGTCTGCCAGAATTGGGAGCGTCTGGTGGTTTCCATGGAGAAGGATATTTCTTACAAGGCCCAGCTATTTTTGCAGGCTATTTTGTAATGTATTTGAACTTGCAGTCTTGTGCCATTTCTGTTCTCCTGCTCCACGAGCAGGGCAGGGAAATGCAGCCAAATTCCCATTTAGGAGCAGCCAAGGGGCTCTGTCCTGGCTGGTTCTGAGGGTCAAGGTGCTGTTTTTGTGCTGTCCCCTGGTTTTACTGTGCTTTCAAGGAGAATCCCCGTGCAGGTGGGAGAGGTGAAGCTTCTCCTGCTGTGCACCAGCACAAAGAAGCTGCTCAGACCTCAGGAAATGTTCCTTGGGGAAAGGTGATTTCACTGCTGCTGTTTCCTGTTCTGAATTTTACATGGTCTCAGTTTGTTTTCCAATTGACAGCTTGGCTTTCTCCAATTTTGTAATTATATATAAAGTTTTGTCTAACAAATGCCATTTCTTCTTCCTTGATTCCTCTAATTAGAATTTAAACTGTGTTCTTGGTCCTTCAGTGCTTTCTTCTCATGGCTGCAAGAAAGAGAAAGCTCAGAAAAACGTGCCTAGACAGCATCCTGTCTTTGCAGCTCGTCCCCTATTGCTTCAGTGTTGTCCACTACAAGTTTAATTACTGTGTGAGAAATACTTTTCTCAAGTGGAGCCAAAATCTAGGATTTAAGCCAAAGTAAATTAACAGTTCTCAGAAAACCTGGAGTCCCAAAGCCAAGAATTTCAAGGCTTTTAGGCATCTCTCTGTTATTGGCAGGCATCTCGTGATGTCATGTGGTAGAACAAATGGACACCCAAAAGCTGGAGTCAGCCTTGTGCCAGTTTAGCAGGAAAGATTAAAACCGATTTAATTTAGGGAGGCCAAACTGAAAATAATGATTATCCACAGAAACGGTGGGGTTATTCCATAAGCCATATCTCCTCTTCTCCATTAGTGGCAAATTTCCAAGCTCCGTTCTCAGTTCCTAAATTTGCACTCCAGTTTTTCTTTTTTATTTTGGGGGCAGAGGGGACTGCATATTTGTGAAGTTGTATTTGATTAATTGTATTTCCAAGTGTGTTAAGCGTAGTACTCTCTCTTTTTTTTTTTTTCCCCTTATTTTTCCCCCCCTAAATTGCCATACTACACAGACCAAACATTGAATTTGGTATAAAATCACTGGTGTTCAAGGACTTAGAAGGAAAAGAGCTACTGGCTGATGGAGTGAGGTTAACATAACATTTGAGGAGAATTCCTGATGATGATTTTACCTGGTGTGTGCAATCAGGAGGGCTCTGTGTGTGCCTGTGTGTGTGCTCAGCACAGAGCTGATAATAAGAGTCCCTCTTTGTGTCTGGTTCCTGCAAACACAAAGCCCTGAGGAAGAAAGGGAGCTGTGCTGCTCTCAGGCTGTGCTGGTGGCTCTCTCTGGGGTGGTCAGGCCAGGTCCTGCAGATCCAAACGTGTGGGATGTGCTGGGCACACAGAGATCTGGGCTCTGCACATGGGAGAGCTCTTGTGGAGGTGCTTTTGCTTCATGGAATGCAGGCTGGTTTGGGTGGAGGGGGCTCCAAACTCATCTCATCCCACCCCTGCCATGGGACACCTTCCCCTGGCCCAGGATGCTCCAAGCCCATCCAGACTGGCTGCAGGGGCCAGAGGCAGCAGGGCTGGAGTCTCCCCCCATCCCAAGCCCCCTCCCCTTGGATCAGGGTCTCTCCTGCAGCACAGCCCTGAGGGAGGGAGGTGTGGGGGCTCCTCTGGATCCCTCCCTCCTCCCCAGCATCTCCTGTGTCTGCTGAGCTCCCACCAGCCACAGCTTTGCTGTTCAGCACTCCTTGTGTCAGTGCCAGGGTTCAGAGGCTGGAGGGGCTTTGGGGGCTGAATAAATCCGCCCTGCCCCGTGGGCACCAGCCATGGCAGAGCCACCCAGGCACTTCCAGGGCGCCCTGAGCAGCCACCTGGGCATGTGCCACCTGTGTCCCTGGGCCAGGTGTGCAGCCCTTGCACGTCTGGCAGTGCTCATCCTGTCCTTGCTCCGTGTGCTGATGTGTTCATGGGTGTGTGTGTGCTCTTGTTATCATAATAACTTTAAATAAAAGGGGGATTATGTCCCTGAATTTGTTTGTTGAGATCTGTATCCTGTTGAAGTGCTCAAGGAAGGAAATGCAAAGCAAATCCTGATACATCAGCTTTGCCTCCTGGGTGCTGGGAGGGAGTCACCCAGCAGGGAAGGAGGGATGGCAGCATCCTGTACCAGCCCTGCCTGGGCTGGCAGGTGTTCCAGATGTGGGCATTGTCCTGTACCAGCCCTGCCTGGGCTGGCAGATGTTCCAGATGTGGGCATTGTCCTGTACCAGCCCTGCCTGGGCTGGCAGATGTTCCAGATGTGGGCATTGTCCTGTACCAGCCATGGTATGTGCTTTGCCATCCCTGGTGTGTCCTGCACGTCAGAACCTCACCATTTACTGGTGGGCAAATGGTGTAGTGTGAGAGTGAGGAGGGGAGCAGGGTCAGAACATTTTACTGTTTATTTTGTACCGTTTTTGTAACATTTTACTGTTAATTTTGAATGATTATTCAGTAGCTGTATGTGCATTGTCACAAAATGCCTTTGCTCGTGCAGGAGAGCAAGGTGGGCTGAGGCTGAGCCCCCAGGAAGTGGAGATGTGTACCTGTGTGTGTCTGTACACCTGAAAACATAAAAGATGCTGCTGAAGGAGCTTGCTGGGTGTAGCTGTGACAGAATCCACGGAGAAAAGAGGAATCGTGTATTACAACCAATGTGACTGACTGAGTTCCTTGTTTTGATGTTTGCTGTGGGTGTCAAGGATGTATAAATGCAAACAGCACATTCATAAATTATTTTGCGTTGCTGGTAGCTTTCTGAAGAAAATAATTTGTAATGAGCTTCATTTATGCAGCAGAAATAAAGATGGGATTAGGCGAATATTGAACTGTAAATGCACTGGTGATTTTTGGCTTTTGTGAGTAGCTCAGAGAATCTCATCATCTATCTCTGCTCTGATCTTGAATATGCAGAGCTGGCTGTGCCTTTCATGCAGCAGCTATTTTAGTGTGCAGCAGTCTGGCCTTGAGTGTGTTTGGTGAGCTTGGCAGCAGCACCTGCCTGGGCTCTCCTGTGGTCCTGCCGTGGCTCAGGGGCTCTGCTGGGCTCTGTGAGCAGAGCCTGGCCTGCAGAACCTCTGCTCAGCTCCCTGGGCTGGGCTGGGCTCCTGGTTTCACCCTGCAGCAGCCCCACAGGTGAATTAAGGAGGAAGTTTTTCACAGAAAGAGTGATCAAATACTGGAATCATCTACCCAGGGAGGTGGTGGAGTCACCATCCCTCGATGTGTTCAAGGGAAGACTGGAGGTGGCACTTGGTGCCATGATCTAGTTGAGGTGTTAGAACATGGGTTGGACTCGATCTTAAAGGTCTCTTCCAACCTAGAAATTCTGTGATTCTGAGGGTGGGCTGCAGGTGGGGGGGTCCAGTACCTCCCACACCAGGAGCTGGTGTTGGCAGGAATAGGAATAGCAGGTGTTACACCTGGAGATTTTGCCTTCCAGGTCTCCTGCTGGGATTTGTGTGCTGTGAATTCCACAGTGCTGCCTGTGAGTGGCTCACTTGGAGGATGTGGTGTTCTGGCCAGACTGAGAGGCTCGAGTGTGGTGGGCTGGAGAGTCTCAGCCAGCCTTGATGTGTGTGAGGAGTGGCTCTGTCTGAGGGGATTTACTCTGTGCAAAAGCTGGCAATGTGCTTGGGCAGCCCTGGAGCTGCAGGCACCCCTCACACCCCTGGGTAACCCTCCCATGGGCCATGGGCTCGCTGACAGCTCAGTGCAGGGTGCACACAGCTGCCCACATTGCCAAGCCCTGGTTTTGCTGCAAAGGAAGGGTGCATCAGCTCATTTTTGGAGTCTGTTGGATGAGGAAATGTGCTCTTTGCTGATGCATTTTAACGAGGCTGCTGAACCCTTGGGTGATTAGTGTATTGGTGCCACAGCGTGCACGGTGCTGAGAGCACTTACAGCCCTGAGCTCAATTTCACACAGGTGCAGACAGCAAATATTTTTTCTTAGCAATTTCAGGCTCACACACTTAGAACGAACTTAGCTATCTTCTCCATTTGTCTCTTTGTATCTGCTGTGCATGATGGTTTTGGAGGGGCTGGGGTTAGTGACAAGCCATGTGTTTTGGGCTGAACTGCTTGAATTCAACCAGTTGTGTTCATGTCAATCAGGTTCACTGAGGAAGCAGCTTCTTAAACTCTGCCCATACCCCTGACCATTAAATGTGAGGGGTTCTGAGTCAGGAGCTTTGGTGTTGGTTTCACCTGCTGGTGTAATTTTTCCAGTTCTGATGCAGGGTTGTTCAGCCTGAAGAAAAGGTGTGCAGGGCCTAAAAGGGCTCCAGGAGGGCTGGAGAGGGACTTTGGAGAAGGATATGGAGTGCCAAGACATGGGGAATGGCTTCCCACTGCCACAGGATAGATTTGATGGGATATTGGGAAGGAATTCCCCTGTGAGGGTGGGCAGGCCCTGGCACAGGTGCCCAGAGCAGCTGTGGCTGCCCCTGGATCCCTGGCAGTGCCCAAGGCCAGGCTGGACAGGGCTTGGATCAGCCTGGGATGGTGGAAGGTGTCCATGCCCACAGCAGGATGTTGGAATGAGATGAGCTTCAAGGTCCCTTCCATCCCAAACCATTCTGGGATTCTGATTCCATGATGACCAGTGACATTTTCAGTGCCTTTTTTTCTTTTAATGAGCTAATTCTTTAGCTTGAAGGTCTGCTTCATCTTATTTAGCCTTTTAGATTTTGCAAAACAGCCTTGCCCCTTGTTGGGCTGCCTGGAATTGTACTTCCACTTTAATTTAGTCACCTTGAAAGAGGACTGCCAAAAACAAAGGCAGGATTCAGTGATACGGATCAGCTTACACCAAATCAGCATTGTTGCCTGAGAATATCTCTTGCAGTGAGAGGAGCTTGAAACCTGCAGGGTGTCTTTTTATGAAAAAAGCAAAATATATACTTATTTGTATGCATAGACCACCTAGGGGAGTTTCTTTTGAATTTTGCAGTGTTTTAAACACTCATTGATGTGAGTGCTTATTGCAAAAGCAAGGACAAATAAGATGTACAGTAGCTAAAGGGCCATTTTTGCCTGGAGGTGCACAGGAGAGGAGTAAACAGGATTCATTAGAATCAGAGGAAGGAGGAACAGCTGTGGGGACATGTCCCCTGCCAGCACAGTGGCTCAGGACCTCAGTGGTGGGAGCAGTGTTGTCTTACACCTTTTAATAGATGCCAGGTTAAGGTGCTGCCTGAGCTACACAGGCTGGAGGGTGGTGAGTGAGAGCTGACAAATATGTCTGCATTTATTGGGTTTATATCTGATGGTTTCCCTTCCCCTCACTGATGTCCAGCTCTGGGATGTTCCTCACTGATCCTTTCATAGCTAAAACCAGTTCTAGGCTTGGCCAGCCTCCCTGAGGTGGGACAGGCAGGACCAGGCAGAGTTGCCCATGGTTGGGGTTTGGGTTGGCTTTTGGGTTGACACATGGAGCAGAGGAGTTGCTGTCTGTGATGTTCACAAGAACCCCTGAAACTTGATCAGAACTGAGGAAAAGAATGAAATCTGGACTCTGATACCTCTTATTGCATAGAAATACATCCTTTACAGTTCTTTGACAAAGTTTTATGTCTCAGTTTGCACAGTGTAAGGGAATAATTGAATTGCTGAAGTCTCAGAGAGAGGAAATGGAAGTACAAGAATTTCTGAACATAAGCTGTTGGGTACAACTTACGGAAATAAGATGGGAGGTACCTGTTGGCCTTTTAGGGCCTATTGTGACCTTGGACCATTTAATTTCATTTTCTAGGTGCTGGTGCAGTAAATTTTTGGCAGAAGTTTTTATCCTGAGGGCTCGCAGCGTTGCAGGTTTTCTGTGCCCAGCACACCAAATTGGAGCTGGCTCTAGGGTGGATTGTAAGAAGCTTTTAAGACTTGAGTGGTAGCTCAGAATTCATTTGATATGTGTTCAAAAGCAGCAGGAGGAACTGTTAATTCATCAAATTATGGGTGCTGATGTGGTGTGGGAAGGTCACTGTGCAGATCTCAGCACTGCTCACCAGCTTGGCAGGGAGTGAGGAGGTGACCAGGAAGTTTTGGTAAAGTTTATGAATAGCCATTAAATAATTGGATATTAAAACCAATTTCCTGGGAGCTGGGAGGCTGCTGTGTGCCCAGCTGCCCTCCCTAACTGGGTGTTTGAATTTTGAATTTTATTATCTTCCCGTGCAGGTTTCTGCTAATGAGTTTAAAAGCACCTGTGAGCCTTTCCTGCAGGTGGGAGCTTCCCTTCCCCTGCTCTCCCATTCTGTCATTCAGCCTCACGTCTGAAATCCTTGGATTCCTCCTGAAGCTGGTTGAGAGCAGTGCTGCCATGGTGTGGGATGGGTTTGCTTTCACTCTGAGAGGGAGGCTTGTGGGCTGGATGTATCTTTATATCAGCTTTATACCAGTCAGTGTTGGCATCCCTTGCATCCAGGCATCATTCCAGCCTTTCCAAGGGGATGTCATGGGATGATGGTCCTGCCCCATTCCCCCAGAGCAAGCCCTGGGGTCCTGAGGTTCAGAATAATGCTGCTGTTATTTCTGGTGCTCAGTTTCTCTATCTGGTGTCTAATGCATCTCAGAAGCTCATTATTAATCTCAAAAAAGAAAAAAAAAGTTTCTCTATCTAATTCACTAACTGTGATACTAAATATTTCAGATTGTGTTTTGTTTGTTGGTGTTGTTTTTTGAAGAACACAAAATTTTCAAAACATCTAGAGGGCTCCTAAGGAATGGCATAAAACAAATAAAAAGATGGGATGTAGGGAAGAAATCCTTCCCTGTGAGGGTGGGCAGGCCTGGCACAGGGTGCCCAGAGCAGCTGTGGCTGCCCCTGGATCCCTGGTGTGTCCAAAGTTGTTTGGAGCTTGGAGCAGTGGGATGGTGGGAGATGTTCCTGCCCAAGGAATCTTCCAATTCCTCACCCTGAGGTTTTTTTTTGGGGGGAAATCCTGCTCCCAGGAGGAGCCTGAAGCTTGTAGGGAGAGCTGTGGATTCCCAGGATGGGCAGTCAGGGCTGGGACCAGGTGTGCTGCTGCAATAACAATCTGCTCTTGTGCCTGTCAGGTGCTTTAGGGGTGGTTCTTTGAATTGTTGTGAAAGATTTGATTTTTCCTGTTGTTTTTTCTTAAGTGGCCTCAATCACCGTGGTTTGTGGAATTGATTCCTCACCGCCTTTTCCCGGAAGGTGCCATCACACCTGAATAGACCTTTCAAATTCAGCTCCATTGAAAAGAATGGAATTAGGCTGCCGTGTTGTTCCCGTTTAGGAAATCAATCTCTTTTTGAAAACCTCCCCCCGTGCTTTTGGGGAGAGCAGAACCTACCTGGCAGAGGGATCTGCCTTCCCTTGCAGAATTCCCCTGCTCGTGGTGGGCATCCCTCGGTGTTCCCTTCCCTGCTGGGGGGAGATTTGCTGTGATTTTGGAGCTGCCATTTCCTCCAGCAGCTGTGTGCTGTTGCCTCTGTTAGTATTTAATGCTGATCTCTTTCCACTCTCCCTTTATCTCTCCTGACATTTATGGCAGGCCCTGGACAAACAGCGATGCGCTGGGGTTTTATTTTCGGCAGCGCTCTCAACCACCAGACTGCATTTCACAACCATCCCCTGTGCCAGAGCTGGGAAAAACTGCTCCTGTCTTCATTCACAGAGCTCATTACTGCTGCTGGCTCCTCCGTGGCCTCCTTCCAGAGCTTCTTGGTCCTTTCAGAGCCAATTCTCTGCTTTCCCTGCTTGGACACCACTCAGGCGTGGGGATGTCCTCGATGATGTGTTGGTCCATGGAAAGCCATGGGTTTCTTCTTGCCAGTCCTGAGTGGTGCAATATTGTGTTGGCTGCTCTGCTTTTCTTATTTCCCCTCTTGGTTCTGCTATATTTTTATATATATAAATTATACATATATAAAATAAACAAGGAAGTTTCTGTAGAAAATAAATCGTTGTTGAGAGAGGGCAAAATGACACTAAATTGGCAGCTTTACAGAAGGTATGATGCCTTTGATTGATTAGTTGTCAAAGAAATGTAATGTACTAAACATCATGAAGATTAAGGATGTGATGATGGTTAAAATTCAAGTTGCATAAGTGTTTGGTGTTAGGTTTAGAGCCTCTTCCAGAATTTTAATTTTGAAAATGCAAAGTATTTGTTTTATGCTATTCCTTAGGAGCCCTCTAGATGTTTTGAAAATTTTGAGTTCTTCAAAAAACAACAACAACAAACAAAACACAGTCTGAAATATTTAGTATTCACAGTTCATGAATTAGATAGAGACACGGGTTTTTTTTTCTTTTTTGAGATTAATAATGAGCTTCTGAGATGCATTAGACACCAGATAGAGAAACTGAGCACCAGAAATAATAGTAGCATTATCCTGAACCTCATAATTACTCTCAGGGTCTGATTTTATATTGTATCTACTGTTCATGAAATAACAGCAGCGTGTTTTGGAAAGGGGCTTTTTACCATGACATGTAGTGATAAAAGAAAAGGGGAGTGACAGGGTGGGGATGGATGGGATGGAGGGAAGGAATCCTTCCCTGTGAGGGTGGGCAGGCCCTGGCACAGGGTGCCCAGAGCAGCTGTGGTGATCCCTGCTGTGTCCAGGGTTGGTTGGAGCTCAGAGCAATGGGATGGTGGGAGGTGAATCCTAAAGTCCCTTCCCACCCCAACTGTTCTGTTTGATTCTGACAAGAACCCCCCTCAAAACTGTGCTGCCAATTTCTGCTGCTGCCTTCCTGACCCACCCCAGTGAGCATCCTGCTGTCCCTCCTGGGAGCCTTCTCTGCACATCTGCACAGGCACCACAGTGTTGTTCTCAGTCATCTCCACTGCTCTGATGCTGAAGAAGTGAAAAAAATGAAGTGCCCCAGACCTGACAAGAGTTCAGCTGGTGACAAATGACTGTCACACTGACCAGTGTAGTCTGCTTGTTCCTATTCCCCTCTCCCTCCAGAGTGATATTGAGCTGGACTGTGAGCTGAAATCATCTCTGTGTTCAGTGCTGGCACCAGCAGCTGGGACTCACTGTCATCACTGCCACCAGCTGCACTTGAGGAGAGACCAGGGAACACCTTTGCAGAGATGCTGGCAGGTGATGGGGACCTCCAGGCTGGTCTGGCCACGGTCATGTGTCAAAAGCTGCACCATTTGCAGGGACTTTGCCTCTGACAGCTGCCCTGGGTTAGCCAAGGTGAGGTGATGACAGCTCTGGTTTTCCTTGCAAAGACAAACTGAGAAGTTTCAGGCAGGAATTTTATTGTTAGGCCCTGCCAGTGCCAGCAGGGCTGTGGGTTGTCCACAGACACGTCTTGCTGTGAAAATGCACTGGGTGAACTTTTAACTTGTGTTTGCTGTGACTGCATTTTGCTGCTCTGAGCTGTGTTTTGCTGCTCTGAGCTGTATTTTACTGTTCTCTTCTGAGTGTGGGGGGATGAGGGTTTATCTGCAGACCCTCTGCAGCCCTGTCTGGGTGTTCCATGTGCTGCAGACTCTCACACAGGGACCTGGCTGTGGGTGGAGGAGCCTGTCCATGGCTGTGCCATGGAGCCAGTATTCTCTCAGTATTCTCTGTGCTCTTTTTTCCCCTCTCTTTTGCCTTTAAAGTCGGATGTTGATCATCTCTGCCACTTGTGTGGTGGACCCACAGTGACACCAAACCCTCCCATGTCCCCCAGGGTGTTGAACCCTGCAGTCAGACCCAGGGCTGGCCTTTCCCCATCCTGCAGGAGCAGAATGAGCCAGCTCTGCCCCTGCTGCTGCCTCAGCCTGGGGTTTGTAGGCAGCTCCTCATGTGGTGTCTGGAGTGAGTTTGTCAGAGCAGACTTGAGATGAAAGTCACTAAACTACAATAAATGGGGAGCTTCATGGTATTGCTTTTAGAAGTTCATTTAAGAGCATGGCAGCTCTTTAAACTGATTTCAGTAATGAATAATTAAAGCATAAAGTACAAGAAAAGTAAATATTTCATTGAAATGCTAAACAGAAAGTATAAAATCTGTTGAAGACAAAGGAAGCTTTATTTTTTCTTCTTCTTCCTTCCCCTAACTTCTTCTTGTCCTGCATGGAGAGCCCTGGTCTGGACAGGAGGAATATTCAAGGGGGGATATGGAACCATCAAAGCACTGCTGGAGATTAGAAATTCCTCCTTACTTTTTAACCACTCTCTTCTGACTTGTCCTTCCTTGGTTAACTTGTGGGTATAATGATTCAGGTAATACTCCATTTATTCCTTTCCTGGAAATGTTTGTGACTTTGTACTCACAGAGGTTGGGAAATTTCGTAGCTGTTGTAGTGAGAAAAAACTGTGTCCAAGCTCCAGTCCTAAGCTGTGTTCAGCAGGAGTTAAATGGGACTAAAGCAGATGAATATATGGACTTGTGTTGTGTGTTTGCCATTAAAATTAATAAAACCTTCCTAGAAAATGGCTGGTCAAGAACTGAATGTCACTAGGTAGTAAATAAAAAAATGAGGCAAGTTCTTTGAGTAATTTCTCCAGATTCACTCTTATCCCCCCAGTGTCTGGACTCTTACAAAACATCAGTTTATTTAGGGTCTCTGTGGTTAGAAGTCAGGTTAGATATTGGCTGGGGTTGTGTTTATTAAGTGACCACCAAGGGCTGTTGATTTCCAGGAGGTATCCAAGCAATCCTCACCAAAGCCCAGCAAGGATGAATAGACAATTTGTGTAACTGGTAGATCAAGAATGGGCATTCAAGGTTGATGAAGACCTAATTTCCATTTAAAAACGAAACCAAACCTAATCTGAGGCATTAGAAACAATAAGAGTGATGCATTAAAGGGTATTTATTGGTTCTGTTAATCTTTATTCTGCACTGAAGTCTCCCAGCTGAGGGGGACCTACCTTGTACCTCAGGCAATGACAGCAAAAGCAGATCCAGATGTCACTGCTGCCATGGGCTCTCTGTCCATGACAGTCACCTGTGAGTGGCCTTCTCCAGCTCTGGTTTTCCTGCATTTCTTGTGTTTCACAAAACCCACAGTGATTACCCAGCCATGACTCTGCCATCCCTCCCAGGGGCTGTGTGGGTGACAGCACCAGGTTCCCACAAGACCCAAATCCTGAGATTGTTCCCAGTCTTTGCAGAATGATAGTGGAGCAAAGCTGTTCACTGATCATTGCTGGATTAGTCACTGTGGCTCTGATGTCAGAGGTTGCTTGGGATTAAATTTAATAGGAGACTTGGCTTTTGCAGCATCTTTTTTTTTAAGTGCTTGGATCCCTGAGTGGAGCCTTAAATTTGGGTTAAATACAGACTGCATGGAAGGGTTTGGCACTGGATAAGGTGATTTTTTTTAAAGCCTGGAGAATCTGGAGCACCTTCCAGACTTGCCCAGGCAGGAGAGGACAGAGAGGACAATTCTTTACATCCAGAGAGATGCTGGGCACAGAGCTGGAGGATGTGAAGGTGTTGGACTCAGCCCCTTGGGGAATGTGGCCACGAGCTCAGGTGGCTGCAGATTTGGGGGCTGCTGCCCCTGGGGGTTCTTGGACCAGGTGAGCCCAACTCCTGCCCAGCCCTGCCCTGGGCACTGAGCCCTTCTCTGTGCAGCCTCTGAGCTGCTCCATCAGAGCAGCCACCAGGGAGTTCTGGATATTGGCTGGTGCTTGTCAAGCACTTGAAGATTAAATATGCTGCGTTGTGAACAAGTTTTTGCTTTTCTTGTATTGAGCTGGGATACTGAGGTGATGAGCGTGGTGTAAATATCTGGAGAGAGGAATGCTGAGCATAGTAATTTGTATTGATCTCAAAAGCTAAAAGGCCTTGCTACAGCACTCTGCTTTCTTGGTGTATATTATGGCCATGTACTAACAGAATTATTATTTCAGCAGAAGAATCAGGAGGAGGAGGAAGTTATTAGTCTAATAAACTAATTTTGGAAAGAATAATTAATTTGGTTCAAGGTGAAAACTAGTGGTCCAATTTAGTGTGGGATTAACATATTGTGTATGTCTGAGCATTTCTTGGCTCTGCAGAAACAGTGGTTTACAGGCTAATGTTTTGTTTTATTTATAATGACCCTCTGCTTAGAAGATCTTTTAGAGTTTGTTTTTGGTTTGGTTTTTTTTCTTTTCTTTTTTTTAAAGGCTGGCATTATTAAAAAAGCAGCCTAAAAACAATGGTCCCTTATCCCTGAGATAAGCTTTTTATAAATGTGATTTTTTTTTTCCCTAAACAAACAAAGCCCCCTAATTATAAAGGATTGCAGCTCTCAGATAGCACTGGTATGATTTAATTTGCCACTTGCTGTCATTATCTGAGTCATTCCCAGGGAAGAAAACACAGAGAGTACTCCTGGATGTGCTGCAGCAGGACTGAAACTGCTCCAGTACACTGTGGTAGTGATTCTTTGGTGGGTTTGTTCCTTATGGGTTCAGTACACAGAATTCCTGAAGTGTTTAGAACATGTAAACCCTTTCAATCTGAGGTATGTGAACAATTCTCCAGTTACTAGTCCTTCTGCTCTTTTCCAATTTTTATTTATTTTTTAGATCTGTTGCTGTCTGGAGTGTGAATTGTTTTGAACTGGCCTAATCAAATGGTCATTGATGCCTTTTGATGAGCTGAAATACAATATTGCAAACCCTGAGAAACGGTCAGGACTGGATTTGCTGCAAACATTTGCCAATGGGATGGGGATTTTCAGTCCTGCCTGGGATGGAAATAGTCACTTATTAAGGAGATCCTTGTGAAATACCTTGAAAACCCTGATGGGGAGTTGGTGTTCCTCACAGACACTCTGTGGTGATCACTGAGCAGCTGTGTTCGATTCCTCTCAGCACAGTTGTGCCTCAGCTCTGCCACAGGCAGCAGATGATGCTCCACAGCTTGACAGGGGCCTGTCCCGGAGGGATGGAGCTGGGTGAGTGAGCTGACAGAGGTTCTAGTTCACAAAATGGGCTGGAATTATTAATTCTGGTAGCAGGAGTGTGAAATACAGAATCCCTGTGTCTGTGGAGAGAAAGGAGGGGCCACCACATTAAACAAGCACCAGTCCCTTTTGAGCTGGTTCCAGAAAGAGCAGTGCATTTTCTTTATTTAATTTTTTTTGATATGTGCTCAAATTATTTAAATGCTGCATGCAAGGCAAAAAAAAAAAACAAAAAACCAACCCCACGAAGAAAACACAATTAAAACATTAATTATTAGTGCTGGGAGTATTTTGAGTCATTTTTGTATTCAATCGGCTGTAATTAAATACTCAGTGAACACAAAATTAGGTCATATATTATGTAAATAAGATGAGACATCCACTAGCTCCAGCAACAAATGTGTTGGAGTCCTTAAGGGTACAACTGAGGAATGGACTCTGGGAGCCTCAGGGGTTCTGTGTGCCCCTGATCTCCCTGTGTGCCACAATTCAGGAATGGACTCTGGGAGCCTGATGGGGTCTGTGTGCCCCTGATCTCCCTGTGTGCCCCATGCCCACCACAATTGAGGAATGGGCTCTGTGAGACCAATGGGTTCTGTGTGCCCCTGATCTCCCTCTGTGCCACAATTCAGGAATGGACTCTGGGAGACCAGTGGGTTCTGTGTGCCCCTGATCTCCCTCTGTGTCACAATTTAGGAATGGGCTCTTGGACCCTGATGTCCCTCTGTGCCCCGTGCCCACCAGAATTCAGGAATGGACTTTTGGGACCTGATAGGTTCTGTGTGCACTGATGTCCCTCTGTGCCCCATGCCCACCACAATTGAAGAATGGACTCTTGGAACCTCTTTGGTTGTGTGCCTCTGATGTCCCTCTGTGCCCCATGCCCACCACAATTCAGGAATGGACTCTGGGAGCCCAATGGGTTCTGTGTGCCCCTGATCTCTCTCTGTGCTACAATTCAGAAATGGACTCTTGGACCTTGATCTCCCTCTGTGCCCCTGATCTCCCTCTGTGCCCCATGCCACCACAATTGAGGAATGGACTCTGTGAGACCAATGGGATCTTTGTGCCCCTGATCTCCCTCTGTGCCACAATTCAGGAATGGATTCTTGGAGCCTGATCTCCCTGTGTGCCCCTGATCTCCCTGTGTGCCCCATGCCCACCTGAGCAGGGAGCAGACCCCAGCAGGATGTGGGATGTGATCCGTGCTGGGCCACCTGCTGCACCTCATGTTCTCCTGCAGGCTGAGTTCTCCCAGGGGAAAGATCTCCTCCATGTCCCCAGTGCCTGTCTCTGCTGTGACCCAGGCACGTGGCTTGAGCACATCTTTAGCCACAGAATGAATTTAGGTGTATTAAACCAAAATTAATAGATGCTTTGATGGTTTCGCTGAGCGATGCTGGGAGCGCTCGGCACTGCCCAGGATCAAGCCCTCTATTCTCTAACATGACACTTGATAACTCCTGCTTTAGCAGTCATAATTGCAAATGCCAAACCTGATTTTCCTCCCTTTGGGGATAGTGGAAGCAGTAACAGGTCCATTATTATTAATAAGAACGTTTATGTAGCTCTTAAAGAAAGAAATAACAAATACAAAATCAAGCTGCTGGGTTCTGCTCTCTCCTGACAGGGCTTGCTGGGGGAAGCAGCATCTCCTGTCAGTCTGAGCTGCTGCATCCTCATATCCTCCACTCGTTATGCTCCTTGTTCCCATCTCCAGAAGTGGCTCTCAGAGCCCTCCCTTCCTTCCCAGTCCTTTTTTCCCAGCTCTCCAGGTTCTCATGTTTAAATCTAAACATGAACACCATTCCTTGTTCTCCATCCCTGTGTGCTTCCCTCTGGAGCAGCTGCCCAGGGCAGGGTGGAATCCCTGTCAGGAAGGGTCCAAAACCCCTTGGATGTGGCACTTGGGGACATGGTTTGGTGGTGGCCTTGGCTGTGCTGGGGGAGTGGTTGGGCTTGATGGTCTTGGAGGGATTTTCCAACCTTGAGGATTACACAATTCCATTTTTTTCCCTCATGGAAGAGGCTGTAATTCAGAGCTGAGGAGGTGTTGTACATCAAATATTCTGTTGGAGTCTTTCAGGTAATAGTTTTCTACACTGTGTGCAGTTTGGTGCTGTTGGTATTCTTCAGGTGATGGAAGAATCAAATTGTAGTTGTCTCTATTTTGGTTTTTTAAGAGAACTTATGTCTTTTCTAGCCTCTCTCCTTCTTCTCTGGCTCCCACTTTCCCCAACCCCAAAAAAATCTTTATTTTATAGAATTTCTTTTCATAGCCCACAACTGATTTCTTTGTAGATCCCTGAAAAAAGCAGGGTGGGTTTAAATCAGTAAGAAGAGATCAGCCTTGGCACTGGGTAATCCATGGAGAGGTGCAGTGGGAACTCTGCTGCTCCCAAACCCTGATGTGGGGATCCCAGTTACCCCAGAAGGGAAACCAGTGAGGGTGTTTCTGTAAGGGAGGTGCCATGTGGTTTTTATACCCAGGCAGCTTTTTTTGCTAACTCTCCATGAGGGAGGGAAGAACTTATGTGGTCTGTGCCTCTGGAATGGACAGGTCTGGAATCGAAAGGAAAGGAAAGGAGAGGAGAGGAGAGGAAAGGAGAGGAGGAAGGAAAAAAAGTGTTTGGGCTCTGGGGAAGGGACTTGTGCCTGGGGCCCTTCTCTCACCTCTTGTAACTCTGAAAGCCAGGTCACACAGTTGCCTCCCTTGTCTGCCATGCCATTTTTACCTCTGGAATTGGGGTATGATCCAATATTTGGGAATGGAAAGCTTATTCCTGCATTTAAGCTGCAATAAACCCACATGGACCTTTAGGGTTGATGGTTGTGGATTACAAATGTGGGCAGGTGGTTGGAGCTGGAGTGTGCCCCCAGCAATTGGGATGTCAGGCACTGTGTGCTTGCAGGAACTCTGGAGGAAAAACCAGGCAGAGTGGCTGCTCTGAGGCCCTGATATTTCACTTTCCAACTCCCTCCTAGCTGGGAGGGTCAGGCTTGGCTGCTCTCAGCTCTGTGCTGTCAGGAGCCATGGATTCAGCTTATCAAGCAGTGCTGGGCTTGCTAAGTGCTTGGCAGACATTATAGAAAAGCGAGATGCTATTCATGCTGCAGTGGATAAGGAGTTGGAAAGCTTTGGTTTGAGATTGTGAGAGGCTGAGAGGAAAATTGAAGTCATGGAGATAATGATCATTGGACCTAATGCTGCTCTTGCTGAGAATGCCAAAGGCCAGGTTGTAAGGCGTGCAGAAGTCCAGTTGATCATCTGGAAAATAAGTGCAGATTGAGTATTATCATCTTGGGGGGAGAATCTGGTGAATATATTGATGGAGGAGTGCAGAGATTCATGTGCTGGTTGCAGGGTGCTGCTTGAGTGGCAGAAATGTGAGGTGGAATTTTTCAAGTGCTTCAGTCGTGTTAGTGAAATGTCAAGCTGCTAAGCACTGATTTCCCAGGACAATAAACCAGTGAATATTATTGCTAATATTATTATGACACAGTGGCTTGAAACTGGTGCATGTGATGCAACTCCAATAACAACAAAAATCTGTGGGGTTTTTTTTGGTAACTGTTGGGGGATTGTTCAGTCTAAAATATCAGGGGGTAATTTTAATGCTCTGTGACTTCTGTGTGTCATTTGGATTTGTCTTTTTCTTGTATATCCTAAAAAATTTGGTGACACTGAAAATCATGCGGAGTATTCTGCCTTCCCATTGCCAGTAGGTTGTAATTTAATAAAACACTTGATGCTTACATAAAAATCAGCAGAGAGACACATCTGGACTGGAGCTGCTGCCATAGGCCTACAGCTTTTCTTTCCTTCTTTTTCTAAAGAGGAGAATGAGATTTGAGTTTAAACTGTTTTTACCCAGCACATTGTGTGCCAATAGGCAGTGAATAGATACCATCTCCTCAGATGTGCACACAATCAGATTTTATCCTCCAGCACTGGAGGTTCTGTGTGCAGCTGCTGACAGAAGATTTTATTTGCCTGACAGAGGTCCCTGTGGACAGAGAAATTGTTCCCCACTGACAAGAGTGGTCCTTCAGCATATTTTTGGATTGTCTTCCTTCAGAATTGTTCCTTCTTAAAGGTCGACTGATTTCCTCCAAACTATTAAACATCCTCTATTAAGGAAAAAGAAAATAGCTGTGCTATAAATAATACGAAAATTACCATTCTGACCTTTTTCTCTGCATTTCTTCAGTTTCCTTGACCTGCTTTCCTCTCCATGGGACAGCAGTGATGTGTCCCTCAGCCTGGGCTGGGATCCTGTTGTGGGGACACACAGGGTGATGGTGGCTGTGGTGTTACACTGGCTTGGAAGGGGTATAAGGAGGAATAAATGGATCAGTGTCCTTGGTGGTGTGGCAGATCCCTGGTGTGCCTGGTGCTGGTTGTTCCTTGCAGGAGTTCTGTGCTGTGCAGGCTGCATTGGGTCCATTTCCTCTACAAGAGAAGCAGGAATTGCTTCCCTTGATTTTTTTGGGAAAGCAGTTGTGCACAGTGAAGGCATTTGTGGTACTGGGTCCTACCTCCCCAGACTGCTTGGGAATTCAGACTTGGTTTTCCTCATCTGAAAATGGGTGGATGCTGGGAGTTCTGTGGCCTGGGGCTTTCTGTAGTAAAAGAGAAATTGGAAGCCAAGGGTTATATTTGAGGCACAGGATAATTTAACATCATGCAAGGTCAGTCTGAACCTTTCTTGACCCCTGACTGTTGCTATGATGTACTTTTCCCTGAGATCCTCATGAAGTGGGTGCAGTTTATTGCTTGTGAGGGCTTTGGTCTCTCTGACACAGTGCACAGTTGGGGTGGATTCTGTGAGAATATGTGTTGGATTATTGCCTCCTGGGTTACTCCAGCATCACAAGTGGCCAGCAGTGTCCCTGTGGCATTTGCTGATGTGTGTCATGGTGTGCAGTGAGGGGACACACGGACCAGCTCCTCTCCCAGCCAGGGAGATGCTTTGGCAGTGCCCATGGTGTTTCCATGAGCTGGCTGGTGACACCCTCACTGCTGCTGTGGACATGTCCTCAGCCATGGGGGACACCAGACAGCCAGGAGGAGGAGGAAGAGGAGGAGGAGGAAGCAGGGCAGTTAACTCCTCTCCCAAAGGACCAAACGTGTGTTGTGCTGTAAATGCTGATTGCTGGTCCCACATCTCACAGCAGGGGCACGGGGCTGTTTCGAGGGGCTGGATGGGAGAGGGGCAGTGGCTGCAGCTCTGCTGGGAGAGATGTGGGGGCCAAAAGTGCAGAGGGGAACACACAGGGGACAGGAACAAAAGTGTGCTGAGGAGAACTCACAATGGACACGAACAAAAGTGTGCTGGGGAGAACACACAGGGGACAGGAACATCAGCAGGCTGGGATCTCAAGGTAGATCATGGGGCTGTCACCCCAGGGAAGGCTGGGGGGAGACTTCAGCGTGGGACTCACCCCGTTTTTGAGGGGTTGTGATGTTGTTTCACCAGGGAGATGTGAGGAGGGTTCAGGGAGCCATTGGTGTGTGGAGGTGCCATCACCCAACCTCTGCACTCTGAATTTACACAGGGCTGTGCAAGGGCTGCTGCCCAGCCTGGGAGTGCTTTTTCTTTTCAAGCAGCTGCTTGTAGGACCCAGGGGGCTGTGGGGGAACACAGCATCCCTTGCCCAGCACTTTCTTCCAAAACTGCACTCGCAGCAAAGTTTCTATTTTTTTCAATTCCTTACAACTTCTGGTTTAACTCCTGTGCTTTCCTGTGCTGTACCAAAAATTGTGGGAACACAATTCCATGTGCTGCTTGTAAATGTGATTTTTGATTACCTGGGAGATTGCTTTGGAAATCTCTGGGCTTTGTTGCATTGCACATGCTCCGATCACATTTACAAGCCAGCCACACACTGGGACAGAACTAGGTCACTGGAAGACTCCTCACTGGACACATGTTTAGTTTTCCTAATTCACCCCCTATATTAAGCAACATAATTGGGATTTTAGGGGTAGCTGAGTCTTGCTGACCATAGCTAATTTTTATTGTGGGTCCATCAGAAGGTTGAATTTTGGAGGCACAAAATGAGAGGTTCTGGTACATGGGAGAAAGTGGGATATTTTGTCTTTGACTCGCAGTGGGAGGTCACAGCCTTTTGTGCTGGCAGCTCTGAAACCAGCACAAACTGGGGTGATTAGCTCCCTTTTCTAATGAGTACACAAAGCTGATTGTGAATGAGCCAGTGGGTTCATTGTGCACCCTTGGCCTGCGTTTAATCCTTTATGTGAGACCCCCTTTTACACAGGGGCAGCAATTGGAATCCAATTTACACCGGGCTGGGCACTAAATCTCCTTACTCCGGCGATGCTGGCTAATCAATGGAATTGAAATTCCGGTGCCATCAGGAGCCTCCTCCCTCCAGCTCTGCCACTCTCTCTGCTGTGTTTTTAGGAGAGATGAAGCCCTTTAAGTGGGAAACACTTTGTCTCCCTAATACAAGAATAAACAATGTCTCGCTTCTTGGCAAAACACATCCCCGCGCTGTGTAACAAGCAGCAGAGATCTTAAAAGTCCATCAAGAGATGTTATGGTAATTTCACAAGAACGACCACCTTGCTTTTAGTGAGAATTATCTAAATATGAAGATAAAAGGAAGAAGAAAGGGAGCTTGACGTGTAGAGAGACACATGAAAGGTTTCAGGAGAGGCTTTCCGTGCTGCACAGAAATATTTTGCAGCTGAGTTTTCTGGCAAGCACCTGAATAGCAGGAAGAGTTTCTGCCTGCCTGGTTTTCACTATAACAAGCAGGATTTGTTAAATCAGTTTTGGGGGATATCAGAGATCAGTAAATTAAAAAGAGGGGACCTCAATCAGCCCCTCCCAACAACTTTGGGAACTGTGGGATTACAGCTGAAGGAATTTCCCCCTTGTTGCAGTTGAGTCAGGGGAAGATAAACCAAATTTTGTAGGAGATTCAGTGTTTGTGCACCCACATGTGATGGAGAGGAGTGATTTCAGGAGTGCTGAATGCCTGGAAACAAAGCAGATGAAATATCTCACCTGCATAGGGTATAAATGGGAGTGCCATGAACTGTGGCTTGCTTCTGGAAATTTTGGCTGGTCATGGCTTTTGACAGCCAGCCAGCCTTGTGCCATGGAACAGCTCAGCCCAGGAGCTGCTCACTGCTCATCCCCATCCATTACTTCTGGTGCTGCAGCCCCTTGAAATATTCATTCTGCCTTTTATTCCTCAGTGCTGTTTAATACCCTGGGCAGAGCAGTGACCTGGAGGGTCTGTATTCAGTTACAGCCATTGTTGTGGCACAAGCTGGTACCTGGAAAGCTGACACTGGTCTGGAAATTAATGAGTGTATATTCCCATTGCAACCTGTGTGCCAGGTGTATTTGTTTAGAAAGTCATGAAGCAGCCTCCCCAAAATGAGAGGATCCTTTTTACACAACTCCCTGAGTTAGCTCTTTGTCTCTCACCTTGTTTCTGAGCTGTTGGGATGCACATTGGCTGCTTTTGGGGTGGCCTTGCTGATAAATCCTGTTGGTTTGTTTATCTCCCTCCACTTTGGCTGTGTTGGTGCCCTTTTCTCTCTGTGCTGCCTGGTTGGAGCTGTTGTGTTGTTTTCTGAGCAAGGCAGACTCAAAGGCCTTGAGAAGCACAAAATGTACCTGCCTGCCTGGTTTATGGCCATCAGGCTTGATCCTGATCTTGGTGCCCACCAGCACTGATGGCTTGATCCTCAGTGGTTCACACTTATTTCCACACATAAATATAAAATAAATTTAAAACCACCCCAGACCGAGCCCCCACAAATACTGTTTCAAGCTGCAGCTCCCATTCAGAGATGCCACTTATCCATCCACAAACCACTGAGAATTACCTGGAATGAGGATGAGGTAATCATTGCATAATAGCCCCAAGTTTTAAACCACTGGATTTTTTCAGTGGGCAGATCTTTTTTTTTTTTCAGATTTTTTCTTTGCCATTGATGCAGTTGTGGAAAGCCTGGTTGACTTTTCAGGCAGAGCTGATCTACCTGCCTTTAGGGTGAGGCTATTTTATGTTTTATTTTGTGTAAACCCAGCAGTCTGAATTAAGGACAAATGCCCTGAAGTGTGGAACTGAGCCTGTTTTAATAACTGAAATATTGGGGGCCATTTGATTTTCTGTTAAAAAAAAAAAGGACCAAGCTGAGCTGCAGGATTTTGCAGGGAACATTATTTTGTGGAGAGAGAACACTGATCTTATTTGGCAGAAAATAAATGGATGTTTGTGTTATGACGCCTATTCAAGTACTTTCCTTTATGTATGTGCAGGATGCTCTGTCCTGAAATCAGATCTCGTCTGACTGATACATTTTAAGGAGGGTGATTCTGACTCTTTCACAACTTTCAAGTGTAAATGTGTTAATGTTTTGCCCAGCACATTATTTCTAACAGGCTGAACTTTCATTGTGTGTTCGCAGTTTGGGTTTAGGTTTAACTCGAGGCTTTTCAGAGCCATTTAATTCCTCATAATTTCTGACATCCTGGTAGCCTCACAGCTCCCCCAAGATTGCAGAGACCACCACAAACACCCAGCCTCCCTGGCTTTATTTTTTTTTTTTTTAAAGATCTTCCTTTCTCTCCCCAAGCTCCCAAATCTGAGCCCCAGGGGGAAATCGGAAGTTCTTCCTCAGCCCTGTCAACTCTTGTGCTTTCAGGGTGAGCCCAATGATGTTGAGCCCTATATGATTCTTTCACACTTGTCTACTTCAATCTCACCCTGCAAGACAAGCAGTGGCTGTGCAGAGGGAGGGGATGAAAGTCCTGCCACGCTGGAAATCTGCAAAACATACGCACAGGCTGTGAAGGAAATTTGGGATCAGATGCAAATCCTGTGTGTAGCACTGCTGCTTGGGTTGTGGGTTTTTTTGGTTTTTTTTTTTCCTCCTGCAGTTTAATATGATTTTTGTCTCGCTGCATAGGAAACCAAATCAGGTTTTGGAGGGACACGGGGAGGGATCAGAGGGAAGAATTATGCTGAGTGTCTCCCATCTGCCTGATGGGATGTAGGTGGGAGTAAATAGCAGGATTTGACTGTGGAGAGAAGAGAAATAGTAGTGAAATTGAGTACAGAGGTAGCCACAAGCCTACTGTTTCAGAGACTGACCCTCCCTGCCTTTTTTACCCAACTATGAGACCACTTGTCCTGAGGACATTTTGTGCCTGGAGGCTCCATATAAAAACCCTGGGTGGCATTAGGAGGCTCAGAGAGGCCTCTGTAAGCAGTGCATGCTGCCCACCCTGTCCCCTGGGCTTTTCCTCGCTGAGGATGGGGAGGCAATGCCAGCAGGGTGAATTTTGGGAGCAGCTGGTGTGCAGCATCACCAGACTGCTCGGACCCTGGAGTGTGAAGTCATCCCTTTTTTCTCTGTTTGCTTTTCAGCTTAATCTCTGAGCAGTTTCCTCCACTTCCATTTTTCTGGTGAATCACAGAGGAGAGGAGAAACAGGCTAAACACAGATGGAAATGAAAAATCTGGATCCTGGAGCCTGCTGCCTCAGTTTCTCTCCAGAGTGCACTCTTTGCAGATAGCAATTGGAAAATGGTGTGTGGGTGCTACAAACACCCCCAAAATCATGTGGAGACAGGGCCTGTTTCCCCCTTTGCTGTTAGATTGGTTTTATACACTATATAAATCAGGTTTAGGTTTATAAATCGAAGCAGTGTTGGCTGCCTCTTTTCTATTATCCAGTGGTTTTTTGTTCCTTGTGGGTATTTACCAGCTGCTTTTGTACAGGGCTCTGGTTTTGGTGTGCCAGAAAAATCCCTGAAGCCATGCTGAGCTTCTCCTCCCCTACAAGACTCTGTAAGACACAGTGGAGATCCCTCCCTTGTGTGGGACTGAGTGACAGCCCCTGAATGAAATAAGTGGAGAGGAATGGGGTGGAAAGAGAGAAAAAAAGAAATGGGGTATGGCAATCTTATTAAATTTTTACTGCTTTATCTGTGCATTCTCATTTCTAAATAGATCTGGGTCTTTTTTATTTATCACTCTTTGTAGAGGGCTGCCCTGTCCAAACCCAGCTCTGCTGAATTGCACCTTTCCATGTACACACACACAGCTGCAGCTCTACATTACTTGGGCTTGTTTTTGTTGGGTTTTTTGGAGGCTGTTTTGCCAGCAAAGGCTGATGTCATATCTCTGGGTAGTTAAAAAGCAAATTCAAGCAGCCTGTGGTGGAGAACCTGTGGAAGTGCTGCTGCCAGCCAGGTTCTCAGGGAATGCTGGCCCCTGCCCAGCGGTCAGGCTGGTGATTTACTGAGAGCTTTTCCCATTGCTGTGCAGCAGCCAGAACGGCTTTGTGGAGTTTCTAAATATTTTTTTATTTTTTTAAAGACCTCTGTGGTTGGGTTTCTGAGTTTCTTTGTGGTTTGCCACTTGGGCAGTGTTGAAAACGACAGTTTTTAGTTGTAGGTTTGAAGATTGTGATAGCAAGTTGCAATTCTGGTGTCGGAAATGGGGCTTGCAAGAGGCAGATTTATAAATCAAGGGGGAGCTGAGGAAATGTGAGCTTTTGTGAGGCTGTGCCATGGGGCTGAGGGTGTTCAGATTCTTGGCTGGAAGTTCCTGAGGGATCAGCAGTGAAGGAGGAAGGTCTGTCCCCAAACAGTGTGGCTGTGTCCCCCTGTCTGAGGTGGCATTGGTCACCTCCAGCTGTTTCTGCCTCATCCTTGTGGGCTCTGCCTTCCTCCTGCCCCCTTCCCAGCAGGCACTTAACTGCAACTGGGCTAAACACAAAATGTACCAGGATTTTCAAGTCAAAATGCACATCAGCTGCTCTTTTTGTGTCTGCTCCCTCATTTCTTCTAGCAGCCACTCTTTGGGCATCGAAAGCTGCAAGTGTTGTCCATTCCAAACTATTCTTCCCAGCTGGACACTGAGAACCAAACCAATCTCTGCTTCCTCTGTAAGAGTCACATCAGACTTGTACCTAGGAAAACAGGGAGGAAGCAGCAGGTTTAGGAGAGTTTGTATTGATATTCTGTCCTGAAGACTCCCTGGAAGCTGCACTGAGGGCAGATCTCCCTGTCCAGGGCTGTGTTGTTAGCCTGGGATGTGCTTGGGCACCCCAGAGGTGTTTGGAGCTGTCAGTCCCAGTCTGCCCATGTGTTAACCCAATATTGTGTTATTGCATACCTGCACCAGTGACTGCTTTTAATCAGTGTGCACTGTGCTAAACATGAAGTCCAGAGAAATCCCCCAGGAATGTTTTCTTTTTTTGACTGCTCTGAAATCCCATTCGAGCGCGTTCAAGTTGCTCTTCCAACATCTGCTTGCTTTTCTTTCCTATCAGCTCTGATTCAGAGGTAAACTTTTAGGGATAACTCTTCCCTGAATACTCAGTGATACACAGGGAGCACAGGAGCGTGCTCAGATGGTTTTAATCCACTCCAGTGATGGCAGGATGCAGCTGCCACCTGCAGACCAGCATTCACAGGGTGACCCTGACATCCTAAAAGGTTCTCTGTGAACCCTAAAAAATGGGTTCACCGAGTTTTTATTACTATGATTATTCTAATTTTTTTTTGTCCTTTTAATCTTTCATGTGCAACAGCTTGATTTTGGGGTTGGTGGCACTGGAGGGAGGGACAGTTGGTGAGAAAGGAGAGGGGACGTGGCTGGCTGGGAGCACTGGCAATGGTGGGGGGCAGTGCTTGCTGCTGGCATCACTCAGGAGCATTTTCCTGAGCTTCAGCACAGCAGCCACGAGGGAAAAGCTGACTGCCATTCTGATCATCACTAACTCAGCCTTCTACACCTTCACTCTTTGGGGTATGTGTTTGGAGAATTCCTCTGGCATTAAATGGTTATCTCTGCTTGCCCTGGTTAGTCACTGCAAACCAGCTGCTGTGTTTGCTTCTAACCTGGTGCTAATCTGCTACTCCTTTCAACAAATTAATCACAACAAATAAATGCTCTGCTTGTCTAAATGGCCCTTCCATCCTGTGGTGCTCTCCTGAAGGTTGATTTGTAGCTTTCCATTTCTGTCCCAGTGCAGCCCTTCCCCAGGATCCGAACAGGTTGTTGTTGTTGCCATACATTTGGTAAGTTTTAGTGTGAAGAACGAGGATCTGGAGCAGGCTGGGAGGAGGGGAACACCTGGACTGTTATTTTAGGTGGCCCATTGTTTCTACCAGTGTGCCTTTGCTGCTCCAAGCCCTATCCCACCTGGCCTTGGACACTTCCAGGGATGGAGCTTTTTTGGGCACCTTGTGCCAGGGTCTCCCCATCCTCACAGGGATGAACTTCATCCCAGTATCCCATCTATCCCTGCCCTCTGGCAGTGGGAAGCCATTCCCCCTTGTCCCATCCTTCCACCCCTTGTCCCCAGTCCCTCACCAGCTCCCCTGGAGCCCCTTTAGGCCCTGGAAGGAGCTCTCAGGTCTCTCTAGAACCTTCTTTTAGTGGAGGGAACACTTTACCCTTGGTTTCAGTGGTAGTTAATATTAAAATTAATTCTTGTTTTGTGTCCTTTGTTCTTGGTCACCACGATGTGATATTTTTTTTTCCCTATTGCAAATTAAACACGAGACATTGTGGTGTTTAATGTGGTGGGTTGCAGACTCGGGGGATTAATTCTGCAATTTCCAGCCTGATGTTCTTTTGTCCTGGAATGAAAATGGTCGTCTTAGGTAATGGCTATTTTTATACAGCCATTTGTTCACTGAGAACTGGGTTGAGACCTCCAGTAGTGTATCATTGACTGCTGAACAGCCACCGTGCAGTGCAGATCACGTCTGAGCTTGGCTACGCCCTCACCCGAGGTGGAGAAGCTGGTTCAGAAAACCTAAATGGTCTCACCCCACTCAGGGCTCTCCTTTCAATCCTGTCCCTTTGTTTTGGTGGGACTCAGGAAATCTTCATTGTAGGTGACAGGTAGAAATACCAATGTGCAAGTTTGTGCTTGTTGTAGAAAAAGAAAAAAGAAAAATGGGAAGTGTTGCTGCAGGATCTTGGGGTTCACTGGAAGGACCACAGGGCTTGGGATGTCTGGGTTATTGGAGTGATGGCAGGAGCTGGGTGGTTTCTCTCCTCCAGCAGCATATTTAGGCTGGGAAGGCACAGCTCCAGGTGTTCTGCAGCTCTGGGAAGGGATTTTTGTATTGTTTGTGTGTAGCATAAGTTTGGCCCTTCTGAGCCCGTGCCAGCAGCCGAGGTGACAAGTCCCTGCACTGCTCCTGTTGTGCTCCAGAGTCTCCCAAAGTCATCACCGTGCCCTAAACAAAACCACTGAAGAGCTTGAAGATGCTTCTGCATCTTTTTTTTTTTTTTGAAGCCCATCTCCAGGTGGTTCTGGTGAGGACACTGTGGGAGGGTGCTGGAGAGATTTTGTTGTCATCTGCTGGTGGCATGTGGGCTCCTGGTGCTCTGGGTGAGGAGGGGATGCTCCTGTGCTTCCTGACAGGGAAATTTCATCTTCTTAAGTGCTGAAGAGGCTTCCCAAGCATGTTTGTGGTTAATCCCCAGCCCAGGGGTGTTGTCTTTTCCTTGGAGAAGAGGGAACTGAGGCAGAGATTCACAGAGTGTCTGAAGCACATGTAGAGCCCTGATGGCTTCACTGCACATCAGCTTGGTTGGGCCAAAGTTTTTCTAAATTAAACTATTAAAAAGCTAATGGTGAAAATAGTGGAGCAAGCCAAGCTCAAGATGCAGAGTGGAAAGTAGAGTACTGTAATCTGTGGGGATTTAGTCCCCTTGCAGTGGAAATGCAGGCAGTTATTTCTTAGGAATTATTTTATTTAGTTAACACCAAATAAATGGCATTGTTGCTTCTTCAAAGCTTTTTCTTTTCCTTTATTTTTATTTTTATTGTTTCCCTTAATAAGCCCAGCCAAACAGCACGGACATTGCCCTGGTGCTGAATTGGCTCATGGATCACAGTGCTGGGAAGTTTGTATTAATCAGCACTCTGCAGTCAGTGTATTGTTGCTTCATTAACCTACTTGTTTTTAAGTATCTGTAAATCACAAAGAGGGGAAGTCCTGCTGCTTGCTGAGAAAGCAGCCCTGTTTGCAGCATCTCTCCTCTCTGAAGCAAATTTCTGCTTTGCACTTAGGGTTTGGGGGCTTTTTTCCCCTGTTTTTCTCACCTGTGAAATTTGTGGTGTAGCTTAGAAGGACATTTCAGATGTGTATATCCAAAATTGCAAGTGCTGTTGCTTTTAACATCCAAGCTCCCTGGGGATATTTGGATCTGGAATACATCTATTCTCCAAGTGTTATTTCACTGCTCACAATGTCACAGCTAAGGTCTTGTTGTTCAGTAGGTACATTTTATTTGTCAGGATGCTGTATCTTCCTAAAGAGGCAGGGAACTGCAATAAAAAATGATTTATTTTCTTTTTTAAGTGAATCATTAGAGGAGTTGTTAAAGGACTCTCATAAATGTTGTTATTGGAGAGCTGGTTCTAGGGTCTAGAGGAGGAGAAAAGGTTGGTGTCAGGTTGTACAATCTCACAGTGATTATGTGTTAATATTTCCCTGGCTAACACAGATGCTCTTCAGTGTCCTCTGCTTCTGAAGAGGACTTTGAGGGCATGGGAAGAAATAAGGGAAGGTTGTTTGTGCTGCTGATACTGAGGTTTGTGCACTGGTGACTGCAAATCCCTGAAATCCTCCAGTGGTGGAATGGACCTGGAACTCATCACTGCTGTCTTGGCTTTTAATCAAAGAATCACAGAAGGGGATTGGCTTGGGAGGGACCTTAAAGGTCATCCAGTGTCACCCTCTGCCATGGCAGGGACACCTCCCACTGTCCCAGGCTGCTCCAAGCCCTGTCCAAGCCTGGCCTTGGGCAGTGCCAGGGATCCAGGGGCAGCCACAGCTGCTCTGGGCACCCTGTGCCAGGGCCTGCCCACCCTGCCAGGGAACAGTTTTTTTCCCCAATTCTTAATGTAAACCTACTCCCTTTCAGTTTAAAGCTAAGTTTGGGTAGGAAGGGATTTTAAGATTCCTTGGGCAGGGATATCTCCCACCATCCCAGGCTGCTCCAAGCTGCAACGAACCTTGGGCACTGCCAGGGATCCAGGGGCAGCCCCAGCTGCTCTGGGCACCTGTGCCAGGGCCTCCCCACCCTGCCAGGGAGCAATTCCCAATTCCCAATCTCCCATCCATCCCTGCCCTGTGGCAGTGGGAACCATTCCCTGTGTCCAAGGGCACAAACTGTGCTCCCAGCCCCAATGTCCAGCCTGGCCTTGGACACTTCAGGGATCCAGGGGCAGTCCCAGCTGCTCTGGGCACCCTGTGCCTGGTCACCCTGCCAGGGAGCAATTCCCACTATCCCATCCATCCCTGCCCTCTGGCACTGGGAGCCATTCCCTATGTCCTGTCCCTCCATCCTTGTCCCCAGCCCCTCTCCAGTTCTCCTGGAGCCCCTGCAGGCCCTGGCAGGGGCTTTGGGGTCTCCTCAGGGCCACCTTTCTCCTTCAGGCTGAGCCATCCCAGCTCCCTCAGCCTTTCCTCATGGCAGAGGTTCTCCATCTCTTCTCTGGTGCTATCTGAGCAGCTTTTGGACCATTTTTGGCCAGGACAGGGGGTCTCAGAGGTTCCCTTGCACAGCCCCACGTTGCACCCCCAGATTTGGAGTGTGGAGCCCACAGCTCAGGAGCTGCTCCTGCTTTCCCATTGTTCCTTGGAATTGCAGTGTCAGGATGTAACAAGGAGGAGAGGATGTTTTCTGTCCTCTCTCAGGAACTCTGTTGGTGTCTCTGCTGTTGTTGTCAGTGCCAGGGCTGTTGAAATCTCAATTATTTAACTCTGAAGGCAGAGTTAGGGCACAGGGCTTCTCCTGCAGCCGAGCCCCAGCCGTGACTCATGGTGGTAATTTGGAATTGCAGGCACTGAATGTGCATCTTGCTTTCCCTTGCCACAAGGCCTATTATGCAACAGGAACTGACAAGTACATTTTTGAACGTTTTCACTTACTCCACATAAGCAATGGTTCTGAAATTTGGAGAGCTTTCTAATTGAGTGATATTCTCTAGGAGAATCAAATGTATATTAACAAAATTTTTTAAATGTAACAAGGAATAATTGAACATCAATAGTATCTGATTACATTTGGTGTGTTTCAAAAATCCATTTTTTTTTTCTTACTGATTTCAATTGCAATTGCATTTCTATATTTGTATTTCCCTGCCTTGTGGAAAGTACCACATGCAGTATTGGCACTGCAGTGCCTGACTTCTGGATGAAGGACTTAATCAAAGTAAATCTGGATGGTTTCTGTGAGGTGCCAGCCAAGGATAATCATCATTTTTGTTGCTGTTTACCAGCCTGTCCTACCTGTTGCGAAATGGAATATAATCTGTAAACAGACATTCTGGGTTTTAAAGTCCTCTTCCCCAAATTCCTAAAGTGTGTAACACTGCCTCTAGATTAATATTTAGACCAAATTTATTAACTGAGCGTGATTTTTCTTTTAAATTAATTTATCGCTCTCTTTCCTCGTGCTGCTAAAAGAGACAAAAGCAAATCTGTCGCTGTTATTTAGATTTATTTCACAGACATATTTTCCCATTTGTGTGGATAAATGCTGGTCTGACTTCATCACCATTTTTAGATGTTCTGCAACGCTGAACACAAAATATGAGCTGTCCTTTTTAGAAATAGTCCTCAAAACACTCTGTACTCGTAACCCATTTGTACAGCTGGGCCTGAGCAGGAGCTGCTGAGCCCTGCCAGTGCCAACAGGTTTCACAGGCTCAGAGAGGAGCACAAGCTCTGGATGAGCCTCCAGGAGCTGGATCTGGCTCCCTGGAGGTTGTGCCACTGCTGGCAGTGTGGATTGGGCTGGGGCTGCTCCTCTACCCGGGGTGGGCACAGAGCTGGTGTCACCTGGCTGGGCATGGTGGGAAACCCAGCCCAGCCCAGTGCCCATCTCTGCTCAGGTGTCCTCCTTGCCATTTTTCCAGGTTTTTGCCTCCTCATCCCTCCTGGGAAGTGCTTTGCCCATGTGTCTTCCCCACCTGTGAGTTGCAGGGAGAAATTTGAAAACAGGAATTGTCCAGAAAACACAAATTGAAGCTCATTTTCTGAGTTTCCAGGTGTTTGTTTAGATGAGATGAGTGGGAGCTTCCATCTGTGCTTTTTAAAGGGCAGAATGTCCCCCGTGCCAGGTCTCTTCTGGCTCAGTGGCCCTGCTTTCCACGTGCCCTGGGCCAAACCTTGTGTTGCTGAGTCCTGGAGAAGTTTTGGGATGATTGATTCATAAAACTTGTGGTTAATGCCATAAATCTAAATCGATATAACAATGTTTATGTTGCCTTTTCTTGTCACTACTTACAAATAAACAAGCAGCATCCCCTGCTCCCCAAACCCAGCAGAACTGGGGACAAAATGCATTTGATTGGGATTGTCTGCTGGGGATTTGATTTGCTTGGGGATTGTCTGCTGGAGGTGCTGAGCCCAAAAATCTCCGGGATGTGCAGAGCACACTGTGAGGCACCAGGGCTGCTTTTGACAGATCAGCTCTCAGGAGACACAAGCCCTGGCTTGTCAGGAAGGGGACAGCTCATCACTAGCCAGTTTGGTCACACACCTTAGGGGTGGTGAGCAGTGTTTGATGGAGTGCACGCTGTAAAGCGCTTTTTGTAAACACCACACACCGAGGTGGCTCCCTGCAATCCAGTGCAAGCATCTCATCGCTCCTGCTTTATCCTCCTTTCCTGAAATCTGCTTGGCTTAAGTGGAAGCAGCTGCCTCCTGCACGGGGAAAAGGAGGCAGACCCTCTTCTCAGCCCCCCCAGCCCCTGCCTTCAATTAGCTGCTGGTTTGCCTGGAGTGCTGCAGTGTGACCACTCCTACAGCAGGAAAAATGCAGCACAGTAATGAATTTGTAACTAGAGACTGGGGCTAACGAGTGTCCTCAGCACAGGAATGCAGTGGGCATATATTAAGCCAGGTGTATAGAGGAGGGAAAAAAAAAAAAAAAAAAAAGCAGCATCTCCAGGCTGGATTTTATAATTAGGGCACATGGTGTAACTCTTTTGTTTTGCAGAAGCCAGCTTTATTAATTGATGTAGAAGGTTGCTGTGTGCTATTCATTGTTTGATTAAAATGCCTGTATAAATAATTAGGCCTCTTCTGTTTGTTTTATTTTTGCACCCGATTTACATTTTCGTACGGAGCAAAAATGAATTAGCAAACGCATTTATTCCCCAAATATTTCAGCTGGTGGCTGCTCTCCCTCGGCCACCCCCCCTGCAGCAGTGATGTGACCTTTGTGCCACGCTGGCTCAGACCCCAGGAGCTCTGTTCTCTTTGGAGAAGCCGTGGTGGTCCTCCCTCCTTTGTGTGTGTGCTGCGGGGGGCTGCGGGCTCGGAATCCTCCGGAAAACACAAATAAACGGGATATTCAGGCTCTGCTGGAGGCAGCAGGTCAGAGCTCTGTCTGCTGGTGTTTTGCTGAAGAAAGGAGGTTTCAGGCAGGCTGGGTTTGTGCTGTCTCCTTGCAGGGCTGTGGAACAGGGTGAAAACGCTGCTGTTTGTGCAGCCGCTGGAGAAGCTGCTGCACATCTGGAGCCAGGGTGGTGAGGGCATTTTGAAACTGTGTTATTGTTATCAGGGACTGCCTTTCTGTGGTAATAGATGAAAAATCTGCCTGCCTGCAATACCACTGAGCAGCCTGTGCATAATCTTTATCCTGGGAAGAGTTTGCTTTGAGCTGGTGCTATTAATGTCTGTGCATCCTTTGACTTTTCCTTGAGAAAATTGTTGAGGAGCAAGGATGACCAGAGCTGGTCATTGTGGTTCCCTGGTTTTTCCCTGGACTGTGGTGATCTCCCCTTGTCCCTCTGGAGCCCAGTACAGCCAAGGCTCAGATGAGGCACTTGCACAGATGTGAGGGTGTTCTCCACTTGGCAGCATTTGCAGAGTGCCCTGAGGAGGTCACTGGTGATGCCTATGGACTGGAGCATCTTAAAATGTCTTTTACAACCTAAGGTCTGAAAATCAGTGCCCTAAGCCACGGTCTCTTATATTTGCCTGTTTGTAAAGGCAAAATTAAGCAGAAAATACTGGTGCATGAACAGTCCCTGGGGTGGTTGTGCGTGGCCAGGGCATCACACCCAAAATGATCTCTGCAATTCTGGTAGAAAATGAGGAGAATTTGGGTTTTTTTCACCCGTTTTCCCACCCCTCAATCTCTCCCTGGTCTGCAGTTTGCATGGCCTGTCCCATGGGTAGGGAGAGGCTGTCAAAGGAGCTTTCCTTTGGCAGGATGTGGCTGCTCTCAGCCAGGAGCAGGAGCTTCCTGAAGTTTTTTCAGGCACGGATCGATCCGTGAGCACAGTTTAACAGCAGCTGCAACAAAAACCAGAGCGAGAGAGAGAGAGTGAGCTCCATGGGCTGATCCCTGGGGAGAGCTGGAGAATTGTCACTGTAATAAGAGAGACTCAAGTCACAGTGAGTGTCTCTCCCTGGGAAAGGAGGAACAGGGACAGTGTGGCTGGGGCAGGGCTGAGGTGCTGCTCTCATCCTGCAGCTCTGCAGCCTGGCTGGGGCAGGGCTGAGGTGCTGCTCTCATCCTGCAGCTCTGCAGCCTGGCTGGGGCAGGGCTGAGGTGCTGCTCTCATCCTGCAGCTCTGCAGCCAGCCCTGGGTCCATTCCCACTGTGACCTTGCCAGGCTGCAGGGAGTGCTGGTGGCATCGCTGCCATTGTCCCCTGGGAAGGCCTCAGTGGGGCTGCAGGCTCCTGCCTGGGGCTCTGTGGTGCTGGTGACACTCATGGCACAATGAGCCACCTGGCAGTCACACACTGGGGTTCACCCCGCTGTTCTGTGCCCCAGCTCTGAGGCAGGAGTGGTTTGGTTTGGGGCTGGCTCCAGGAATGGGTTGGTTTTGGTCGCTGGCTCCAGCACATCCTTTGCTGATATTTTTTCAGCTCTCCTCGACAGACCCACCCTTCACAGATGGTTCAATGGTTTGGCTTTGAAGGGACTTTAGAGGTCACCAAGATCCACCCCCTGCCATGGCAGGGACACCTTCCACCATCCCAGGTTGCTCCAAGCCCTGTCCAGCCTGGCCTTGGGCACTGCCAGGGATCCAGGGGCAGCCACAACTGCTCTGTGAACCTGTGCCAGGGCCTCCCCACCCTCCCAGGGAACAGTTTTTCCCCCAATACCCAATGTAAACCTATTCCCTTTGGGTTTAAAGCCATTCCCCATGATCTCTCTGTCTGCCCTGCTTTGTTTTGTCCCCTCTGTGGTGGGGCTGTGCCTGACATGAGCACTCCCATGCCTGGCACTGTGCTGGGAGAGGTGAGAATTCCCTGCTGCTGCCAGCCAGGGTGGATTCCCACCCAAAACCACAGATCCTTGCCTTTATTGGGTTGTGCTACTACTGCTGGTTTGCCTGCCTGTGTTGTGGAGTGTGCACAAACCCAGCAGACTTGGCTGAGCTCTCCATCTCTCTCCTGTGCTCTAGGACAGACTGCAGGATTTTTTCCTTCCCTTATTACTAAAAACTTGTGGGTTTTCTGTCTGAATTTGCTCATTGCATATGAGGAGCCCTTGGAGGAGGCTGTTAGTGGGGTTTAGTGTCTGAGCTGTGCCTGGTGAGGCTCTGGGAGTGCTGCAGCCCCATCCTGCTGGGAGCCAGGGTTAGGAGCTGGCTGAAGGTGCTGGGAAAGGCTGGCAAAGTTCAAATTCACAGAACTGCCATTTAATTTTGGGTGGTTTTAATTTGCAATATTTTTCTAGTAAAGTTATGCTTTGGAACAAAGATAGTATTTTTTCTCTTAACCTAAATGCTGCATCCTCTATTTATTCCTTTTCCCTTCCCTGCCAAGCACAGAGCAGTCAATGGGTGGAATTTTTTGCAAGAAATTCAGACTTTTCAATTTAAAAAAAAAGTTGAGAACATGCCATAATGCTATGCATGTGCCAGTGAGCAAGTTGTAATGCACACAGCCAAATCAAAATGATCCCACCCTCACTTTTTCCTATCATTTACAAAAACCAGCTGGAAGGACTCAGCCCAGCAGACTGTGTCTCTAGCAAAGGGGAGCAAGAATGTTTGGGTGGTGTGTATAATATCAGGTCCAGTGCCATCGTTTCAGGGCATGTGTGCTGGCTGGAAGGAGTGGAAATTCAGATATCTGTGTCTAAATCCGGATTGAGCTGTTCTGCAGTGTTTGGTACTGAATCCATGCCCAGCCACAAAATGAAGTGAGTTGTGCTCATCTGATTTGGGGATTGAAGGTTTGAAATAATGTGTAATGTGCTTTAACACAGAATCATGGAATCATTTAGATTGGAAAAGACCTTTGGGATCATCAAGTCCAACTGGTTCCACAGCTCTGCCCTGGCCACCACTGACCCGTGTCCCCAAGTGCCACCACATCCACAGGTCTGTTAAATCCCTCCAGGGATGGGGGCTTCTCCACTTCCCTGGGCAGCTGGACAGCCCTTCCAGTGAAACATTTTATTTAATATCCAACCTAAACCTCCCCTGGCCCAGCCTGGGGCCGTTCCCTCTGCTCCTGTCCCTTTTCCCTGGGATAAGATCCCAAACCCCCCTGACTGTCCCCTCCTGTCAGGAGCTGTGCAGAGCCACAAGGTCCCCCCTGAGCCTCCTTTTCTCCAGGCTGAGCCCCTTCCCAGCTCCCTCAGCCTCTCCTGGGGCTCCAGCCCCTTCCCAGCCCCATTCCCATCCCTGGACACACTCCAGCCCCTCCATGTCCTTCTCCAGAATTGCCCCCAGGACTGGAGGTTCCTCAGCAGTGCCCAGTGCAGGACAGATATCCCTGCTCTAAAGTTTCTATAAGTAGGGTCTGTGGTATGTACCAGGTCCATATTTGTTCTCCTAAATATGCATATTTTGCATAAAACTGCACATGAACAGTTTTGCTGTTTTCAAAAATTGCCCAAATGTATAACTTTGATGACAAAAATGTTCTGGCTGAGAGGGAGTGGGAACCACGTGGAAAGTCTGAGTCAAATGCTGTTGTTGCAGGTTGAATAGCACAGAAACGTATCTGTTTGAAGGAAAAACAATTTTTTTAACAGGATTTTTAAGAAGACCAAAGGACAAAACTTGAAACTTAAAGTAGTTATTTTCACTTCATGCCTTTTAGTTTACTTGGGGCTGTAATCAGTCAGCAATTTTCTGTAGCAGTGATATGGCTCTAGTTTTTCTGGCCACTGAAATACATGGGGTATTGTCCTGTTTTTAGACCAAATTAACACTTTTCCTGCCCTTATGTATGAAAATATCATGATTTGCTGTTGCAAAAAATTAAGCTGCTGGAGCCTTGCCATGTTGGAGATAGGGCAAAGATAGTTTTAATATCAGTGGTAATTGTCTACAGTTTGGCTTTTCTTTTTAAGAAATAATATCTTGGGTTCTTTAAGGAGATTTTAAATTACAAATTGTCTGCCAGTGTCCTCTTGATGGTCACTTTTCCCTGTGTTGTCCATGCAGGTGACCAGGGAGGATGTGGTTGGTGTTTAATGCCTCCCTGTCCTCGTGGTGTGCATGGCTCCAGCCTGTGCTGCTGGGGTGGCTGCCCACGAATATTCCCTGTGGAATCCCAGGATTTTGCAGTTGAGGAATAAATCCAGGGAGCTGAACATGTTTCACTCCTGTTCTTAGGTGGATTTTAGGCCCTTTGGAGGCTACCACCAGAAAGGGCTTTTCCCCCCTTTACTCTCCATTCACACTGGAGAGGGCAAATCCCAAAAGTTCCCCCCCAGAGCATCTCTGCAGGTCCTGGAGCCATCCCAGGCACAGGGAATGTGGCTGATGGGTGGCAGAGCTCAGGGCTCAGCGGGAATCTGGAGGGGGAAGGACCTGGAGTTGCTTGGAAAGATGCTGGGTAATTTTATTCCTTGTCATTTCAGCCACGGCTCCGTGGTAGCCCTTATGATCTTTAGCCATGCATTCATCTGGGTGCTGCTGAGCTCACACCCCTGCTCTTCCACCATTATAGTGCAAGGTTTCTGTGCATTCCAATTGGAAATAAATTTCTTTATTACACATTCTTTGACCTTGGCATGTTTGTAACCCTGGCGATTGTTAGAGGGGTAAAAGGAGGACTTCTGGGAATAATTGCCTTGTTTGTTCTTTAGCTCTGAAGCATTGATACCTGCAGTTCTGGGCTGAGATAATTAAATCTCAGAATCGCAACCACACCGAGAGAATCTTTCTGTTTCTGTGGGCAACGTTTTATTTTTTCTGTGGGTATAAAAGTGCAGTTTCCATTTGCAAGCCCTCCACAGTGACTTTTGGAAATGGGTCATGCTGGATGTCCAGCTAGAGCTGTTTTGCTTTGAGGTTGTAGTTCTGTGAAATCGATGTCACCTTAAAAATAATCCCAGGAAAACGTGTGCGGGAAGGGGAGTCAGGAATCAGGTGGTGCTTCTTGGTATCCATAGCGAAAACAATTTTAGAAACCACTCCTCTCATAAATACTGCATTTTTGGGATAGCTCTTCTTGTATTCTCTATTGCCAAGTGCACTGGCATGAAAGCAGCTTTCCTCAAAAATTAATCCATGCCTGCTGTCTTTTCCCGATGGGGTGACAAGAGCTGTTGTAAGCAGAGCTGTGAAGCTCCATGAAAAAATTTAGGGCAAAAAAATTAAGGACTCAAAGAAACAAAATGTTCAGATATTTGAAAAAAAATTAAATAAAAATCCCCAAATCAAACAAAACAACCTCTTCCCATGGCAGCTTGAGTTGTGCTGGGTGTGAGCAGCTGTGCAGCCACAGCCTGGAGCTCCCAATTCCTGCTGCTGCATCCAGGATCCCTCTGGCTGCAGAGCATCCCAGCACAGCTCAGCTTGGGCCTGCACTGCAGAGACAGGGAAGGAATCCTTCCCTGTGAGCAGGGAGAGGCTGCCCAGAGCAGCTGTGGCTGCCCCTGGATCCATGGAAGAGCCCAAGGCCAGGTTGGACATTGGGGCTGGGAGCAGCCTGGGACAGTGGGAGGTGTCCCTGTGTGGCATTCACATTGTCTGAAAAAATCCCTTCGCCCAGGATTTTCCTCCTGGGAAGCTGAGAAGCCTCAGAGAAAAAGGAAAACAATTCTTATCTCATTTGCTTCTCCTGTGTTGTGCTCGTGTGGAATGTGTTTGGAGATTGTTTCATTGTATTCTGGTGTGAGTTGTTTTGACTCTTTGGCCAATCAGGGCCAAGCTGTGTCCAGACTCTGGAAAGAGTCAGGAGTTTTCATTATTTTCTTTCTAGCATTCAGTAAGTATCCTTTCTGTATTCTTTAATATAGTTTAATATAGTATTCTTTAATATAATATTGTGTAATAAATTAATCTTCTGAGAACATGGAGTCAGATGCATCATTCCTGCCTTCATTGGGGCAACCCTGCAAATACAATATCCCTGCCCATGGCAGAGGGGAGAACAGGATGATCTTTAAGGTCCCTTCTATCACAAACCACTCTGGGATTCTCTTTTGTGGCTTTGCTGAGTAGGAGAGTGAATCTGCTCATTGGATTCACCTTCCTCCTCTGTGAACTTGCACAAAGATCTTTTGTTTCTTCTTTTTAAACATTGCTCCAGTGTAAGCATAGGTTTATACAGGAGCCAGTAAAAATGGTGGTTTTTTTTTAATGTGTTTTTCCTGCTCTCTCTTTTCCCTAAGGGACACAGTGGGATATTCTTCCAGTGTAATGGAAGTCATTTCAACACCTTGTTTTCTAGCACCTACAATTTATACAGAGAAACCTGCTTGTTCTGTGTAGAGTATTTAGAAAAAAATAAAATAAAAGCAGAGAGAGTCTTGTTAGCAGCTGGGGCAGACTTGTTGTGCTTGTCAGGATGTCAGCTGTGTTCACATGGAGGCACAAGCCTGTCTTGGGTGAGAAGCAGCCTCGGGGAGACAAGGGCTTGGGGTGTCACCCTGTCACCCCTGCCTGGCTGTGAGAGCAGGAGCATCCCACAGGGGTCAGGGAGAGCAGCATCCCAGAGCTCCCTTCCTGCTCTGTGGGTACCCAGGAACCCCTTCCTCACACAGGATTTATAGGATATAAAACCACACTGGGATGCAGCACCTGAGCCACACGTAATGGGGCCTTTTCCAGCTCAGCCATGTCTTAGTGTCACCTGTGAGGCAGCTCATCCTCCTTGGAGGTGAAGCTGGAGGCAGGGGAGTGTCCAGAGAGGCCATGGGACCTCCTGGAATACAACTGGACATGACTCTGGAAATCTTGTGGAGTAAGGAGATGGAGCCTATGGGGTTGCACTGAGGGGTTGACAATGGGGGAACAGCCCCAGAGGGGAGGCCCAGTTTGGGAGCTGGACTTTGGCAAGCAGGGGTATAACTCTGGGTTCTCATCACCTTTGTGTTATCATTGTATTACAAGAGTTCTATTGTCCTTACATTGCAAGGGTTCCATATCACTAGAGTTTTGTGCCTCCTTGATGTTTCTTGTAGGCAGCTCCTCCAGGCACTGACTCTTCCTCATCCTCACAGCAGCCAACTCACTCCAGGTCCTCCTCAACCAACCAATCCACTCTTTTATAACATTCTTCTTATTGGCCATAGGTGTGGCCTGTTAACATCAGGCCTGCTCCTAATCTTTAGTAATTGGTTCAGCTGCACCTCTTTAGGGGATAAGATTACATTCTATACCCCCTTCATTTACCCATCCTGTATCCTCCAACACCTTTGAGCTTCATTCTGGGTGCAGCACAGGAGGAAATGAGAGCCTTTGTAGAGAGGCTGATCTGACATGCACATGGTAGCAGAAAGTGAGATGGGGCAGAACCTTTGCAGAAATGAGAGCAGGATGGATGTGTTTGCTTTCCTGCTGAAATCCTGTGTGGTGCACACCCCTCCAGAGGTCTGAGGGTGTTGGCTGAAGTTTCTTCTGAATTAACCAGCTGAAAGAACCCTCTTGGACATCAGGGCTGGGGGAAAAGTCAGGGAAGTGCTGTGCAAATGGCATCCCTCACCTGTGCTGTGTGCAGGGGATGCAGTTTAACCAGGCTCCTGTAGCCACAGAACCCCTGAGGATCAGCACAGGGGCCTCTCAAGTGTGCTCATCTCACATGGTGTTACCTCCCAAGCAGAGGTAACACAGATCTAATCACATTTCAGCATTAAATTCACATTAGCTGAAGAATTAGGGATTCAGGAAAATGCCCTCTGATGGCTCCCTGGGTTTTCCTGCCAAACCTCAGCACTTGGCTCTTGCTGGCCCTGTCTTTAGCTTGGGTCATGCTTTATTAGACTACCCATGTTTCATTTGCATATTAGCCTACAATATCATCACAGAGCTACCAAAATCCTCTTCTTTTTTAGGACTTTCTTCCCTATTTTGCTGTTCCCTGTGATGGTGTTCACAGGGGTCCAAGGATGAGGGAAGAGACAAGGATCTGACTCCATGTTTCAGAAGGCTTGATTTTTTTTTTTTTTAATATGTATTATATTAAAACTATACTAAAAGAATAGAAGAAAGGATTTCATCAGAAGGCTAGATAAGAATAGAAGAAGAAGGAATGAATAAGAAAGGCTTGTGTCTTGGACAGAGAGTCCAAGCCAGCTGACTGTGATTGACCATTAATTAAAAACAACCAACATGGGCTAATCACAGATGCACCTGTTAAATTCCACAGCAGCAGATAACCATTGTTTACATTTTGTTCCTGAGGCCTCTCAGCTTCTGAGGAGGAAAAATCCTAAGGAAAGGATTTTTCATAAAAGATGTCTGTGACAGTTGCCCATCCTGTGCATCCTGAATTTCCAGTGGTGTTCCTCAGGCTGGGTTGTGGGGCAGGGATGGTGCAGGAAGCAGCAGGGTGAGCTGTTCATTTGGCCATTCTGTGTTGGGATCTCCCTCTGGAAAGCTCTGCCAGAGTCACATTCCTGGTGATGGACAGATCTGTGCCTGCCCTGCTGCAGTGTCTGGGAGGTGCCTTCAGAGGAGAACACTGTTCCCCTGACATGGGAAGGTGTGAAACAAGCTGCTTGGCTCAGGCTGGCTGCAAATCCTGCCTCAGCAAGCAGCAAACATTGACATTTTCACACGGTGAAAGCCTGCCAGCCCTCCTTGTTGTGTTTTGGGGAGGGAAGGATGGATCAAGAAGTTTATAACTTTATTGGGAGCTACCACAGGGGCTGCAGACAGTGAGCACAGCACTGTGGCAGTGCTGTGAGACTGGGAGGAATCCTGCAGACACAGACAATTCCATTAAGAACTGCAAAAAGCCCTAAAATGTGTTTGCTGCTGTTCCTCTGCCTGAGTAAATAGGATATCAGGAGCTGGGGATGCTCAGTGCCAGGTTTTCAGTGGGAAGCTAGAAGGGAACCATCGAGTTTGCTGAAGGATGTTCAAACCTCCCTTTGTCATGGTGATGAGGCAGTGCCTGGGCAGCACAGGCTGCCAAGCTCTGCAGAGGTTCCTCTTGTTCTCCTTCAGAAGGTTTGGAGAAAAAGAGAGACCCTGGGCACAGAGTGTGCAGCAGCCCAGGCTGAGGCACATCAATAACCCATGAACACAGCCCCTGTGGGTGCCAGGAGAGAGCCTCTGCATGACCTGCCTGGCAGATTTTCCTTCTTTTACAGTTTAACCTTTTGTTACAGCTCCAAAAAAAAATTTTTTTTTTCAAAAAAGGAAATGAGAATGCTGAGGTGTTCTTTGGCTCTATGTCTGTCTGCAGCTCTGCTCAGCCCTGGGCTCTGGTTGTGGGGTTGGATGAGGAGCTGCTGTCTGCCATCCCTTAGGAAAGGGAAATAAATCCCATGTGCTCAGAGCTCTTGACTGCAGAAGCACTGCCAAGGACAGCCTGGCAGCTCCATGTGCCAGTGGAAAGGTATTGCCTGGATATTCCCAGAGCAGAGAGGGGAGGATGACACCAGGTTTTTTGGTGTGGAGTTTCCTATCAAATTGGCTGTTTTGGTTTTCCCCTACTTGCTGATCTGAAAGGCTCTTTTTAAAGAAAATTCTGTGGTTTAGTCCTTCAGATAACAACCTGCTGGATGGGGCACAGCTACCAAGTGTCTCTCTGCTGACAGGAGTCATTAAATGGTGCTGTAGGCTTGCATCTGCCTTAATGCAGTTTTTTAATTATCTCCTTTCAGTAGAAGGTTGATTTCAGAGAGTTGTTGGCACACTCTGAGGTGAGCAGAAGAGGAGGAATGTGTTGCTATTGAACGTGTCCTCATCCAAAGGCTTAATCTGACCTGGCAGGAGCTCCTTGGGCAAAGTCTGATGGACTTGGAGACAGGGTTGGCTTGGGAAAGGTTTGTGGCCCTGGCAGGGGGGTGTGAGAGCTGCTGGGGTTATTTAAAGCAGGTCTAACAGGTTTTTTTTCCCCATTTTGTCTCTATTTGCAGTTTTGGTTACCATTAGAGACCCACTGCAGTTTTGGGAGATCAGGGATGATTGGATTGAGTCCTTCAGCTGTGATCTGGGTTGGGGAGCTATGCATATCTGCTGATACTTGGATTTACTAAATGGGTCCAGGTTTAGATAAAGTACTTCTGTGAAAGTCCACAACTAGATTATATCAGTGTCTAAGATAAGAGGGACAGATGTCAGAGATCACCATGGAAGTGCTAAACCTCTCCTGGCTGCTGGACATTTATTAAGGACTGGTCCAGTCTGGTTCCCTTGCAAACATGTACCACAATCCCTCGAGACCATCTGTACATCTTAGTAGGGCAACAAGATTTTGATCTCAAGTTTTCTGTTTTATTAATTTGATTCCATTTTTCCTGCTAAAAGCCCTCCATGCTGGTTTTTCTGCTTGATGTTTACACCTTTCAAGCACATGTAGATACACATCTCCTCCAGCTTAGCTGTGCTCTTGCTTAGAGCTGGATGTATTCAAATCTTTTGATCTTTCCAAAGAAATTTTTCCCTTCAAACCCTTAAACATTTTTGTTGTTTTCTTTGTACTCGGTTCCATTTGTCAATGTCTTCTCTGGTAATGAGGTGTCCAGAAGTGAATACATTATTCCATTTATGGATTAATTACATCTGTGCAGAGAGGAGACTGGAACATCCTGCTATGTGAGACGTGTGTGTTCTGCCTCTGAAACCAAACTGTCCTTTTAGCTGCCCATTCCTTCTGCAATTTCATCTCCAGCTCCTTGGCCTTTGCCTTCCCAGCTCCCTCTTTGGGTGGATGCATCCCCAGCTCCAGCTCCTTCTTGGAGTGTGGTGTGGTTTGGTGATATCACCTCGGTTTCAGTTCTGTTTTTTCCAAAAGGAGAAATCTTTGTGTGGTTTTGACATCTCCTTTCAGCTCTGGCAGTTTGGGCAGGGCCTCCTCAAGAGGGCAGGGAGATTTCTTGGTGGTCCTGAGTGAAGTGAGGCACCTTCCCAAATTTGTGATGTCCCAGGCAACCAAAGCAAGACTTCCTTTGTTTGTATTTATTTTTCCTGTCTAATCCTGCAATACATTTCACTACATAGTAGGTGAAACTCAATAAACTGTATTCTTTCCTCTCCCACATCGTTAACAAAAGTGTTAAAATTAAATCTAACACAGACCCAAGTGATTCCTTGGCTTTGTTTCCAGTTGGCCTTGCAGGTGCTAAATCCTAATCCCTTCTAAAGTTGGGAGAGTTGAGGCTGCTCAGATTTTTGCTTTTAATTTTAGGATTGTCTCTGGAAAATGCTCCTGTAATCCATGTGGCATTTCCATTCTTCTTTTCCTTAAATAAATAGTTTGTGCTAACTGACTGTGCCTGGAGAGGTGTTCTCTGTGAGACTCTATTGCAGCTTGCTGAGCTGCTCTCTGCAACAGAGACTTTTTTCTTTTTTTTATTTTTTTTTTGGATGTTCTCCCCATTCTTTTGCCTGGAATAGAACTTAATTGCACCCATCCATCTCCGTAATTTCCAGAATTAGGTATTAGCCTTATGTTTTGAAGGAATTTGTTAGATTTCCCTTTGAAAAAATAATTCTTTACAAATACCAACACTTTATTTCCTTGGCTAATTGCACAGATTGAGTGATTTGGCACATGTCTGCATTTTCCAGATACTCCCTTTTCCCCTCCTGCAGTGGAAGCTATTTTTGTAAACTCACCATCACTCTGATAGCACAGGCATCTTCCCTTAATTTACTTTTGAAGACAAATTTAATAAAGGAATTCCCCTTCTTAGCCATATTGGAATCATTCCTTTTTATATTTTATTAATTCCCCTACTTCTTCTTAACCAGGTTTTCGTGTGGATGTTTATAAATAAGTCTTCCCTCATTCCTTAATCCTTTTGTCCAGCATTAACTCAGACTGTATTTTATTGTTCCCATTTAATTGGCTCTGTAGGAATCAAATGTCCATGTGGTACTTGTTTGTTCTCATCCTTGTACAAAAGAAGATTTTGCTTAGTACTCAGTTCCTAGGAAAGCAGCAGAGGCTTAAATGCTGTGGGCTTGGGGAGGGTCTCTGCTTGCAGGGTTTTGGGGTTTTTTTGGTTTAGTTTTTCTTAATATTATATTAATATTGTTTAAAAAACTAATATAAACAATATTATAATAATATTGTTAAAAGTAATATAAACAATATTATGTTGATATTGTTTAAAAACCTATTAATTAATATAATAGAAACAATATTATATTAATATTGTTTAAAAAAGCCTTTTAATGTTGTTCTGAAGTTGCCAGCTGGCCTCTTTTCAGCATGGGGGGAATTTTTGGTCTCCCTTTATTGTCCTTAAGGATGCTGGTGGTGCCTCATGTGGAAAGACACTGGGAAAGTCTTACAGAAATGGAGCTGGACTTTCCAGTGCAAAGGAAGCAAAGAGCCTGAGCCTGATTTACCTCAGCTGACACCACTTGTGGCCACTGGTCCCCAATTTTAGTAAGCCTTTGATGAAAAGTTAAGGTCCAACTGAACTCTCCAACAGCTGCAGTGCAAAATTATATCCCAAATAAATTCAGCCTAACTCAACTGCTCCCAGTCACTTCAGATCCTCTGCAATGGGTTGGGCTGGGAATTTTGGTTTTGTTTTTTTTTTTTTTACTTCTCATTATTTTTCATTCTACATTTGGATTTGCAGCCAAAGGCTACAGCCTCTTGCAGTTGATTTTTTCAGTGCTGATAACTCAACACAATAATTTAGTCAACCTGATCTTCCCTGTTGAATTTCAGCTTATTGGCATTATAATTAATTTTGACATGTAACACCACCCCTCCAACTTTCACTCCCAAATCTATTAATGCGTAATGATGAAAAGTATGTGCTGTGCATAATATTGTTTGGGAGTTATGGATCTTACATCCTTGTTGTCAGGGAGTAAAAGAGCATTAATGCACTAATTCCTGCTGGCTGCAGCCTGCTGATGACTGGAGAAGTGCTAAAGTTTCTTATTTTGTGGTGACAGCTTCTCTCAGTTTAAACCAGGGAGGTTAGAGGTGAATTTTATTAAAACTTCATACAATCCTAGAGTGGTTTGGGTTGGGAGGGACCTTAAAGCTCATCTCATTGCACCAGGGAATGAGGGACAATTTCCAGCATCCCAGGCTGCTCTAAACCCCCTCCAGCCTGGCCTTGGACACTGCCAGGGATCCAGGGGCAGCCTCTGAGCCAACTTCTTCACTTCAGAGTCTTTCTGCTGCACTTCCCAAGGTGCTGATCAATTATAAAACCCTGGACTTGCTGCCATCACACCCAGCCTGGTGGCATTTATGGGGCTGCAGCATTTTCTGCTCAGTTTTCATGGATTCACAAAACCCGATGATGGCTGTTGGTCACAAAAAACCCAAATCTGTGGCATTTGCTGGGTCCCCAGGAGGAAGGAGGAAAATGATGAATCTGACTCCATGTTCTTAGAAGGCTCATTTATTATTTTATGGTCTATATTATATAAAAGAATGCTATACTAAAACTATACTAAAGAATAGAGAAAGGATACAGACAGAAGGCTACAAAGAATGAGAATGAAAACTCCTGACTCCTCCTAGGATCCCAACACAGCCTGACCATGACTGATCATTAAATTAAAACAATTCACATGTTGGATTAAAAAAAAAATCTCCAACCACATTCCAAAGCAGCAAAACACAGGAGAAGCAAATGAAACAATATTGTTTTCCTTTTTCTCTGAGGCTTCTCAGCTTCCCAGGAGGAGAATCCTGGGCAAAAAAGATTTTTCAAAAAAGAGATTTTTCAGAAGATTTTTCAGAAAATGTGATGGTGACACGAATCCTCCCAAAAAAACCCAGCTGTGCTCTGGTTTTTCTGAAGGCCCTGAGTGATTCCATCATCAGAGTGTGGTTAGGTTTCATTTTCCTGCTGCACTCAGTGAAACTGGAAGGCCCAGGAGGAATGAAGCTATAAAGGCACAGGAGGAAGCGCGTTCAGAGCAATTAGCAGAAATTTAACAAAGCAGATGAAAATCAAATCTCCGTGCCACTGGTGGGTGGGTGGTGTTTCCAGGAGGGGAAAATGTGGTGCTGGCAGCTCACAGGGCTTCATCCTCCCTCCTGTGGGTTTGGGGTGGGCAGGGAAAGGTGGAGAGGGACTGGGGACAAGGGAGGGACAGGACAGGGAATGGCTCCCAGTGCCAGAGGAATATTGGGAAGGAATATTGGGAAGGAATAATGGAATATTGGGAAGGAATAATGGGGTATTGGGAAGGAATAAAGGGATGTTGGATATTGGGAATTGTTCCCTGTGAGGGTGGGCAGGCCCTGGCACAGGTGCCCAGAGCAGCTGTGGCTGCCCCTGGATCCCTGGCAGTGCCCAAGGATGGACAGGATTTGGAGCAGCCTGGGATAGTGGAAGGTGTTCCTGCCCATGCCAGGGGTGGATCAATTTTATTAAGCCCCTCAGTCTCAGGACACAGTAAAAATTCTGGGAAATTTCATGGCCAAGAGTCTTTTTATTTGCTTTATTTTTTATGTTACTGTCATGCCAGTGTGTTTGTTGGAGATGCCAATTCCTGACTGTTCTTTGGTTTGAGTTTTGGGGTTTTTCTTTGCTTTCCCCTCTCCTTTATTAAAGGGAAATAGGCTGATTGTGCTGCCTGGAGAGCAAAACCAAACAGCTGGTTTGGTTTGAGATCAGGAGGGGAGGAAACAAGAGCACAGGAGTGCTTGGAGAGAAAGGGAGCAAACATTTAGGGGCAAACCAGTTTCACTTTATTCTGCAAACAAAATGGAAGCATTAGCAGAAGGGGCATGACTGATCTGCTGAGGGCTGGGGTGATGGTCTCAGTGCTTTTCACAATAACCATTCAGAGTGTGCCCTGTCCTTGGTGTGCACTGAAGAGCCACTCCAGCCCTGGCAGGCTCTGGGAGATGCTGAGGTGGAGGAGATTCTCATTATTTCTTCCAACAGCAATATATTATAACCCCATTGTTAGCAGCAGTGCTGCACTGGAACACTCACTGAAAGGAAATCAAGATTGAAAAGGACCAAGATGAAGCAAAAATGCTTTGGCTGGGTTCAGTTTGGGGAGCCTGTGAGGAGGGTGGGGAGCTGCAGGTGGGTGCTGCAAACCCAGGGAGCCTTGGGAAGGGATGGCTGAGAGGCAAAAGCTGCTCAGGTAGGTCCTATCCCACCCTGCTGGGGTGGGTGGGAGGCTTGGGGCTGCAGGAGACAGAGATTTAGGTCACTAAATCCCATTTGGGTGGGGATGAGACTCAACTGAGATGGGGGCAGATGAGTGGGGGGCTCTGCTGGTGGGGTTGTTGCTGAGGTAGCATTGTATCCCCATCCCAGTGGGTCCACAATGGGTTAAATCTTTGAATCTGTGACAGTTCTGAAGGAGGTTGAGACCCTTGGATGGTTGTAGAGCTCCTGCTTCCCAAATATCAGTGGGGATCTGGGCACCTGGCAGCCCCAGGCATGTGTGAGGTCATTGTAAGAAACAGCTGGGAGGAGGAAAAGGAGGAGAAGGAAGAAGGAATTGTAGAGGAGAGGGGATGACTTTGCACAGCCTTGGAGCTTGGGCATGCTCATCCTCCTTTGCTGTGCCCTGTGCTGGGTCCCTGTCCAGCTGCAGGGTCCCTGGGAATGATCACAGCCCCATTCCCTGTCCCCTGTGCCCCATTCCCATTCCCCTGTGCTGGGAATGGCCACAGTCCCATTCCCTGTCCCCTGTGCCCCATTCCCTGTCCCTCTGTGCCCCATTCCCTGTCCCCCTGTGCCCCATTCCCTGTCCCCTGTGCTGCTGGGAATGGCCACAGCCCCATTCCCTGTCCCCTGTGCCCCATTCCCTGTCCCCTGTGCTGGGAATGACCACAGCCCCATTCCCTGTCCCCTGTGCCCCATTCCCTGTCCCTCTGTGCCCCATTCCCTGTCCCCTGTGTTGGGAATGGCCACAGCCCCATTCCCTGTCCCCTGTGCCCCATTCCATGTCCCCCTGTGTTGGGAATGATCACAGCCCCATTCCCTGTTCCCCTGTACCCCATTCCATGTCCCCCTGTGTTGGGAATGGCCACAGCCCCATTCCCTGTGCCCCGGTGCTGGGAATGATCACAGCCCCATTCCCTGTCCCTCTGTGCCCCATTCCCTGTGCCCCCGTGCCCCATTCCCTGTCCCCCCGTGCCCCATTCCCTGTCCCCTGTGCCCCATTCCCTGTCCCCTGTGCTGGGAATGGCCACAGCCCCATTCCCACCCCCCTGTGCTGCTGGGAGTGAGGAGATGGAGAAACCAGGAGTGAGGTCTGGTCTGGGAAGAAGGAGGGGTAGGGGGAAGGTGCTTTTCAGATGTAGTTCTTATTTCTGATTCGATTGGTGATAAAAGAAATTTATTTCCCCAAGTTTTGGCCATGGCAGTAATTGCTGAGTGATCTCTCCCTGTCCTCACCTCAAGCCACAAATCTTTTCCTGTGTTTTCTCCCCCATAAGCAGCTGGGGAGGGCAGGGATGGGGTGGCTGAGTGCCCACCTGGGGTCCAGCTGAGGTCAACCCACCCCACAGTGTGCCAGTGCTCCTTCCTCTCCATACACACTCTGGAGACAAGAAATGAAAATTCCTTTTGGAAATGGTTCTCCAAAGCTGCTGGCAGACACCAGGGTTCTCAGCCTGGGAACTGCTGCTGCTGCTGAGCAGCCTTTCTCCAAAAAGTCCCGAATTATGGGTATTGTGAGTTTAATGTAAAGGTGTCAGGTATCTCTGAAGAGAAATTAAGAGAACGTCAAAGGTAAAAACTAAACAAAAGGGCAGACACAAAAAGGCTCTAAATGAGGTGGAAATTGCAGGCAAATAGACAATAGAAGAAAGTTTAAGTAGCAATTTGCACTCCTTTGCACAAGGAAATGCACTTCATTTTTAATAATAAAAAAAAAATCTTGGAGGATGCTGCACTTCTAAATACAGAGCTAAATATACCCTGGAAAAACCAAAACTGGTTTTCGTGCAACGTGCACGTAGCAAAACAAAAGTGAGCAGTGATTGACAGAGTTAATCTGTCCTTAATAAATGTTTTATTTAAATATTCATTCTCCTCATTTGCATTAATTCCGTGCTGCAGGCCGGCTCTCAGCACAGAACCTGTTCTGGGTCCTTGAGGAGCAGCCAGGATCCCCAGCTGCCCCTCCAGGATGGAGCCTTCCCACGGGCATGGAAATTGGGAAAGATCCTTTTCTCCTTGAAATGAGAGCCCCCCCCATTTTTCCTCTCACTTCATATGAGATAAAAACCACAAAAGTGACAAAAACCTTGTGAGGTGAGAGCTGCTGCTGGGTGCTGAAGGTTCTTCATGATGGTGATGATGATGATGATGATGACAGAGCAGAGAAGAGATGGGTGCATTTCCAAAATATTCCTCACAGTTTTGCAAAGGGAAAAAAGAAAAGTTTTTTTTTTTCTGGCTGTGCTGGTGTGATCTGTCCCAGTTAGGGAGTTCTGGAGCTGGGCTGGAAGGCCTGGCTGGAGCTGAGGCAGTTCAGGGAATGTCTCAGAGCTGTGGCTGGTGCTGGAAGTGTCAGGAGTTAACTCAGCACCCACAGAAATCCATGGAAATCCATAATCCTCCAAGTGGGGCTAAGGTGGTTGTTTTCCATGCAGAGAATTGCTGGATTAGATGAAATGCCCATCAAAACTGCAGCTGCCAGGGATTTGGAGGGTGTTGCTAATTAAGGGATGTTTGTATTTGGTTCACATGTCAGCGGGAGAAGGGGGAACAATTTCTTCCTTCCTTTTCCCCTTCCCTAATCCATATCTGAGCCACACCAGGACAGCTCCTGAGGATGGCTCTGGTGGCACGTGCTGGCCCACAGGCAGAGCTGGCAGGGCTGCTGTGCTTGGGATGCTGTCCCTGTCCTGTGCTTGGGATGCTGCCCCTGTCCCTGTGGGGCTGGGATGTGCTCCCCATCCCAGGGAAAAGGGATTTGTCCAGGGGGCTCAGGAGGATGCAAAGTCCCCAGTGCCTGCTGTGGTGAGGGCTTGGAGTGACACCAGAAGAAAAGAGGGTGAGTGAAGAACTTCACCCAGTTTGTCTCAAACATCCTCAGAGTCCTTGTCTGGGATCTGGGCTTGGCCCTGCTGTTTTTGCAGCCCCAGGCAGGGCGTGGGTCTGACTCCTCCCCAGCAGCCCCAGGTGTGCCATTCTCTGTAGGAATTTCTTTAATCTCACTCCTCTCAATGGGAAATTTGTCACTGCCTCCCCCTCGTTGCTCCCAGCTCTAAAACATTCACTGGGATAATAATCCGTGACATGAGGGCTTCTTCCACACCTCCTGCTTCTCTGGCTCCAAATTCCCCTAAATGTGTCCCTGGGACAAGCCCTTAGCTCTCCATGGGGATTTTGTAGAATAGATTTGGTAGAGTTGGAGAACTGAGGATAAACACAAAATATTTCTGTGTAGTAGCACAGAGATCTTGATTTAGGTGAGAAATCAGTAACATAAACAAGGTTAAGTGTTGAATTGAAAAGAAAGCCAGGAAAAATGTCAATATCTTCTCGCTAAAAGAAAACAAAATTAAATGACCCCACCAAACCCCACCTTATCTATGGAAGTACTTGAGCTGGAATAGCCATAATTCCTCCCATGCCTGTGCAGGGTTCAGGTGCTCTTTAAAGCTCAGAGTGCTTGTTTATATGTGAATTAGTGATAGGATTTCTGTACTGCTTGTAAGAAATGAGGCAGAATTTGTTTCAAAGATCTAATGAGTGCTGGGCTGTCTGCAGCCAGCAGAACATCTCTGTCCTGCCTGGAATCAGGCTCTGTCAACTCTGCCTGTGTTTGCTTCAAGAGCTGCCATCACCATCAAAGATACTCACTGTAAATGATTCTGAATGTGTGCATTTTTTGCTTTACAGCTATTTCTGCATATCCAGGATATTAAAGGGAATGTGTTTTCCTTGAAGGAGGTAGTTTGTATGTTGGAGTTCTTAGAACATGTGCAGAGCGCATTTGTTTTATCTCAGTTTATCTTATTTTGCCCAATTTGTGTTTGTTTACAGGTTGGGTTTTTTTTTTTTTTCTGTAAATCAGGTTTAATGCTGAAAGCCATTTATAGAACTGAATAATGCAAAGTTGACTCCTGAATGATGAGAAATGCTTGGAGAAGAAAGGATCTCATGTTGGTTTAGCCATGAGTGCCCCACAACGAGCAGGACAGCTGGATGATGCTACCTGAGGAGCTGGGGCTGACCACAGCTTCTTCTGCTCTTCTTCTCCAGATGAAAATCATCTGGAAAAGATCTGGAAATGATGATGATGATGATGATTTAGCATGCAACAACCTGGTCTAGTGCAAGGTGTCCCTGCCTGTGGAACTACATGATCTTTATGGTCCCTTCCAACCCAAACCATTCTGGGGTTCTAAAATCCCTTCTTAGAGATGTGGAGAGCAGATGCTCTCAATAGAAAGCAGCTTATTAAACTGTGGGTTTGTTTGGTTCATCACTTTTTGAGTGTGTGTGTGTGAACAGAGGCTCAGGCTGCCACTGTCGTTTTCAGAATTCAGCAGGTTCCTTTCTGCTGCTGTGGAATGAGTCAGTACAGTTCCTGCTTTGATTTACAAAATTGGATTTGAATCTCTTTGAAACCATTATGCTAAATCAATTTTTAACATAGCAGAGCAAGGAGGTACAAAGCCTCCCTTGTTCTCCAGTTGTGAACTCTTTGGATGAGCGAGCACTGTATAAACAAGACTTAAACAGCATCAAGGGGGAAGGGCTTTGCCAGGCTGGAGCCATGGGATGGTTTGGGTCAGAGGGGACCTTTAATCTCATCCTGTTCCACCCCTGCCAAGGGCAGGGACACCTTCCACTGTCCCAAGCTGCTCCAAGTGCCATCCTTGAAAATTTTCAGAGATCCAGGGGCAGCCACAGCTTCCCTGGGCACCCTGTGCCAGGGCCTGCCCACCCTCCCAGGGAAGAGTTTCCATCTAATATTTAACCTAAATTTCCTCTCTTCCAGTTTGAACCCATTGCTCTTTGTCCTGTCACTCCAGTTCCTGATGGAACAGCCATGGAACAGAGTTTTGCTCTGTTTGTGGCTCCAGCAGGATTTGAGATCCCTCCATCCTTTGGTATTTGGGTTTTTGGGTCTCCCCCCCGCCCAGCCCAGCTCCAGAGCTGTCAAGGCTCAGATGAATCACCCCTGAGATGTTTGGGATTTCTGGCAGCACTAGCATTGGGCAATCATCCAAATCTGGCAAGGCACTGATAGCAATGAATGGGAAGCTCACGTGGTTCCATATGGAAAGCAGGGCAGGGAAAGTTTTCAGATGACTCTGAGGAGACAGACCAGCCTCCATTTGCCCTTTATCCTCCTCCTCTTTTCCCAAATCCATGCTATCCCACTGTCTGGCTTGCTGTAGGCTGGGGAGGGGACAAACCCCTTACAAAACACTACATATGAATTCCACATAGCATTTCAGGCTGCTCAAATGCTCACAAAATTCCAGGTTTTTCACTCCCATCCTTGTCTGGTGCCCATTTGGAGAGGCCAGTTGCTGATCCTGTTTGGAATCCTCACCCAGCAGCTTCTGCCCCCAGCTCTCCAGGGAAGAAAATCTGACACAGAGCATTTATAAGCTTTATGACTTTAATTAAAACTTGGAGAATGAGACCTTCCAGAAAACTTCACTGGCACTTTTAAAGAGTCACGTCACTGAGCCCTGACCCCATTATTGTTTTTCCTCTCTTCTGGGAAAAAAAAAGGAAAATTTGGTCTGTTTTAATCCTCAAGTGAAAAAGGGCACGTGGCATGTAATACTTGACCAAATTCTTGTTTATAAAACCAAAAAATAAGTATAAAAGTTAACTGCAAAATAATTAGAGTTAGGGAGGAAGATGAAGAGCAGGGAAATTTCAGTCTTCCTAAAAGCCTCCTTTAGGATAAAAAGAAAGTCTCATGCAAGATTAGGGCAATTTGCTACAGGATAAGTCTGATTACCTAGGAGTTGAATAATCCAGAGCTGGGAAAGGGTTCAGCCTGGAGAAAAGGAGGCTCAGGGGGCACCTTTGGGCTCTGCTCCCCAGGAACAGGGACAGGAGGAGAGGGAATGTCCTCAGGCTGGCCAGGGCACGCTCAGGGTGGATGTTGAGGAAAATTTCTTCATGGAAAGGTTTGTCCAGCCCTGGCACAGCTGCCCAGGGCAGAGGTGCAGCCCCCATCACTGGCAGGATATAAAACCCCATGGATGTGGCCCTTGGGGACATGGGTGAGTGGTGGCCTTGGCAGTGCTGGACTGGATCATCTCAGAGGGATTTTCCAGCCTAAATGCTCCTGTGATTCCCTGATTTAAGAGCCTGGGGTCAGAGCTGTGCTCCTCCTGTCTGTGCTGTCTCATGGTGTTGGGTATTTCTAGCTTGTGTTTTGTTCCTGCCTCTGCAGACCCACTTCTTTTGGAACAGCCCCATAGCTGAGCTCCTGGGGCCTTTACTTTGTTGGAAAAACATGGTTCTGGTCCCTGGTTTTGACCAAAATGGCAACTTCTTTCTAATCCCCTTCTGATTTGAGAGGGAGCACCTGAATTTGCTGACAATCTGTGATTATTCCATGCTAATCTTGCCATTGTAGTGGATGGCTCTGCTTGACACTCAGCAGATGAGTTCATTATTTTCCTTTATATCATCACCCCTCCAGGCCAGACTTCCCAACAGCTTTTGGTCCATCTTTGTAACCTTCAGTGTTCAACATGGATTAGTTCTCTATGCTCTCCTTGCCTGTTTTAGGTAAGATTGTTCAACATCCCCAAACCCATCATTTTCTGTGCCTTGGGTGGCAGTTTTACCAGATAAACCACCACTGCCTGGTTGTTCTGCAGGCTGTGGGGTGTGTGGTGCCCTTTGGAGTAGGTTGAATCCCAGGATAAGGCTTGGCACAAAAGCTCAGGGTTACAGGCAAACAGGAGAAAATCACTGGAACCCCTCACAGCGCTGCCAGTGCTGGAATATAACAAAAAAAAAAATTCAAAATGCTGCACTGAACTACTTAGTTCTGAGCCAGGATCCCAAAATAACCACCTTTCAGTTGGTAAAATAAATTATCAAAGTCTTTCAGATCCAAATGTAATGCTTGGGCAAATTAATCCATTGTTGTATTGTTATAGTGCTCTAATCATATTTTTATATATCCCAGGAGCTGGAACTAAGAAGCATTTTGCTGTCAGTGCAAACACAATAATAAGAATAGTCTTAACAAAGTGACGTGCACTTAGTTGACTTTCTGAAATACATTTCAGCAGAAATTACAGATGCTTTTTTACTTTTCATTATCATTAAGGTCCAAATAACTTCCTTGTATTGAAACCCAGGTTTACTTTATCTGCTTTAATAATTATATTGAGGCTCATTATGGACACCTTGTTTGTAATTCTGGCTTTTCTCATTGAATTCTGAATGTGTTATTACAAAAGTATGTACTTTAACAGATGGAGTTATATTATGGCAACGTTTAGTTCCAGTTGATCTTTTCTAAAGAGCATGCTGAGTGATCTCGGGCTAAATACAACCAAGGCAGCATCTAGATGGATTTTTTTTTATTATTTTTTTTTCCCTAATAGCATTTTCCAGGCTGCTTGGGGGAAAGCAGAAACCAAGAAATGCCACTGGATTGAGCAAGGCAGCTGGAAAAGGTGGGATGATGAGGATCTGGTGATGGGGAAGAGGTGTGGAAGCTGCATCAAAGGCAGGGGAGAGTTCTTCAAGAAAATATCATAGTTGATGTCAAGGTTGTCTCATTTGCCAGTGGGATATTGCTTTAATGGTGTTCTTTTTTCCTCTCCAGTTTACATAATGAGATCAAGCTAATTAAACCATGTCTAGCTCTGGGAAAAGATCAAAATGTGAGCTTTTTTTATTGCACTTTATTAAAACCTTCACCCTGTAATGGAAGATTATAGGAAGTACTTTGCTACCAGTGCATCTTGCTCATCCCTGAAAAATGCAACTCCTCTATTTTACCTAAAGTTCCTTGGTTTTCATTGTTTTTTTTCTCCAAGTTGATCATAGTTTGGGAGCTCCCAGAAGGTGCACACTGATGGGGTTGGGTAGATTAGGTAAAAAGGTAATAATGAGTAGGTGCAGTGAGGTGTTTCATTCAAGTGCAACCTCCTGAAAAGTGTCTTTTTCTGTAGAGTTGTGGAGGAGCTGCTTAGCCCAGTTTGTTCAACACATTCCTTGTCCCACACAGCTGGCTGGGAGCACACTCAGGTGCCTCCCTGGGCTTGAGAATGGTTTTCTTTACAGCCTCCTTACATTTGAATGTATGGTTTTTCCCATCCACTTTTGCATCCCTCAAAAAAAAAAAAGTCTCAAAACCAAACCAAAACAACAACAAAAAAAGAACAAAAAGGAATGCAGGGCAATGAAGAGATGGTGATTTCTGTTGAGGTTAAATGCAAACAGGGCCTCACTTGGGGTGGTGGTGGCTGGGTGCTCCCAGTGCTGGGCCAGGGGTGCTGTTGGGTGCCCACAGGGGTGGCTGGTGTGTCACAGGGCCCTGGGGTGCCCACAGGGGTGGCTGGTGTCCCACAGGGCCCTGGGGTGACCCCAGGGGTGGCTGGTGTCCCACAGAGCCATGGGGTGACCCCAGGGGTGGCTGGTGTCCCACAGGGCCCTGGGGTGCCCACAGGGGTGGTTGGTGTCCCACAGGGCCCTGGGGTGCCCACAGGGGTGGCTGGTGTCCCACAGGGCCCTGGGGTGCCCACAGGGGTGGTTGGTGTCCCACAGGGCCCTGTTTGCTGCTGGGTTTCCCCTCTCCAGGGTCTCAGATGAGTCCCCCTGGTGCCAGTGCCTGTGGGGGTGTGTTGGTGGCACTGCTGTCACCTCCCAGGTCTGCATTACAGGAGCTTTCCGGGCTGGTATTAAGGCAAGGAGCTCTTGCCAACATTAATATATGACTGTATTAGATCATCATAATTATATTTTGAGCTGGAATGATTTCAGAGGCACTGGGAGGCAGCAAGGCTCTCCCCTTGCAGGGGAGGTGGGGTTCAAGTGCTGCTTTCTCCTCCAGAGGGGAGGCACAGCTCTGGTGGGCTGGGATGAATTGCAGAGTGCCTCTGAGGTCCCACTGAAATCCCAGTTTCTCCATTTTGAGCCTTGATGGTGACTTGGAGGGGAAAAGGAAGGGAAGGTTTTGTTTGGGGTGTGTTGGGTTGTCCCCACTTGGCAGGGTGGCAGTGTGGCTGATCCCTGCCAGCTCTGTGCCCTTCCTCACCCTGCCAGGGTTCCCCAGAGCCTGGCAGGGACTGGGATGTGCAGGGGGACCAGGACATGTGTCCTGTAGGATTTCCCTGCATTGGTAACTGTGCTGTCTCCTGATGAATAATTGATAAATAAAGTGTGGAAGCAGAGCTGGATCCACAGGGGTCAGCAGGAGCCTCTCCTCGCCTTGCTGGGCTTTTACATGAGGCCCTGCAGAATAACTGATGGTGGGTTGGAGTTTGTTTTTTTTTTTTTAATCTGTGCAAGATCTTAAAATATATTAGGGTTAATGAAATCAGTGCAATTGGGAAGCACTGCCTGTGACGGACAGATGGCCAAAAGCACTTGGAAGCACAAGTGGGTTTGCACCAGAAGGAGAGCTGGGATCTGGCTGATGGATGCCACTGGTGATGCAGGAGGAGGGAGCACCCTGAGCTCCCACCCTGCTGAGATGGTGCTGTTTGCTCCACCCCAAGGTCCCAGTCCTGCTCTCCTCCCACTGGAATAAGTCCCAGCCCATCCATGGAGGCAGTGCTTGAGCTCCCAAGTAAAATTTTTTTCTTTTAAAGAAAGCAGTCCTTGTCATAATTAAAGATATGTGTGTGCTTTCTTTTCCTGTTCAACTCGAGCAGCCACTGAACACACTTAATAATGTTTTTTGCAGTATTTCGGTGGTATGAATGTACATGGAAATTACAGCAAAGGCATCATTTTTTTAACAGCTGTGTTTAGTTGAATAACAGATTTAGAAAGTGCAGACTTTAATTAATCTGTGTTTTCTGCTGGGATTTCAGCACCATCTGATTTACTTTTCATGGCTGAAAAGTGTAATTGTAGTTTTTCCCTTTAGCTGCGAGTTTATCCTCCCAAGAAATCAATTTGGTTTTTCTTTTTCTTAAAGCAATCTCAATATCAAACTGATGGTACCTGGGATGCAGTACAGGTAATGCCCTGGCTCGGGCTGCTGTGGAGTTGAGAACAAATATCTGTCAAAAGGTTTGCCTGGAAATGCTGATTTTCCTCTTCCCTGCCTTGCTGTATATCACAGCAAGCATCCAAATCCTGTACTCTGGGGCTGGAGGGCAGCTGGATGACTGGAAGGTCAGGACTGGTGTTGCTGCAGAAACCTCTGAGCACAAAGGATTTTTGTTATCTTTGATTCAGTTTTGTTAGTTGGAATTACGGTAGGGAGACTGTGTGTGCTTGCTCCTCATTGTAAAACATGTTTGTGTGAGGCTGTTGCTGTAACTCTGCAGATGTTCCTCAAAAAATTCTCTCCTGGAGGTGCTGGGGATGCCTGGGGATGCAGTGGTGGAAGCAGAGTCAGGGACTGGGGGACTGCGCTGTTAAATTGCATTTCTCATGCGCTGTTGATCACTCATTGCTCCGTCTCTGCCAGGATCAGTTGTGAGTGTTGTGAACATGCAGAGCTCCTGTAGCTTTGGGATTTTCCTTTCAAACCAGCCTGTTGTGGCCATGTGTCCTTGCCCCACCTCTGCCTTTGCCTTGGGCCAAAGCTCCCTGAGCTGAGATGGGAGCTCCATGCCTGGGTGGTTGGAGTTGCTCAGTCAGGCTGCTCCTGTCAGTGCCTGCTGGCTCTGGGGAACCCACAGGGGAATGAATGAGTGTCCTTGTCATCCAGCCCTTGTGTGAACCTGCCTCTTCTTCCCTGGCAGGGTGGGCAGGCCCTGGCACAGGTGCCCAGAGCAGCTGGGGCTGCCCCTGGATCCCTGGCAGTGCCCAAGGCCAGGCTGGACAGGGCTGGGAGCAGTGGGAGGTGTCCCAGCCATGGCAGGGGTGGCACTGGATGATCTTCAAGGTCCATTCTCACCCCACCCATTTCTGTGAAGAAGGAAAGTTGCTTGGACCCTCTGTGAGTAGTGGTGTGCTCCCAGAAGTGCTTGTCATGAGCTTTTTACAAAATAAGCTTTTTGTCATGAGTTCTTTACAAAATAAGGGCATTACTTTGCATTGTTGGAGAACTCTGTGTAATTTTAGTTACTTTGAGATGTGCTTCCCCCCCGGTTTCTGTTTCCTGAGGTTTCTGTGGGGTGTGGTGTCTTACAATGGCAGAAGGGAAGCAGCACCTTTGGAGTCAGAGCGGAATCTTGGCATGGCTGCTAATCTGAATAAGAGAAAAAAAAATCTTGACGGGCTTTAAAACTTACTTTAATTAAGGTTTTTCCTTTCATCTCACCAAAGCCCTGAATGAGCTCCTTCATTCTCCCACAAATACACACAGTCCCTGCTGGTACAGGCACTCAAACACATGGAGAGCTTCAGCTGAAGGGTCAGATCCAGACTGGGAAACACCCTGTGCCCAAAATGAACTAAAGCAGGGTTTGGGCAAAGTTAAAGCTGCCTGCCTGGTCTGGAGGATGCTGGGATCCTCCAGTGGGGTCCTGTGCTTCCCAGCTTTATTGAGGAACAGGGAACTGGGAGAGCTGCTGTTACCAGCCTGTGGAGCTGTGGATTTGACAGGCTGGGTTTTTTTGCTTTGTAGAGGCTTGTCCACACACTTGTGCCTTTTTGTGGTGCTCCCCACCCTTGGATGGTTTTTGCTCCATAACCTTGCATGGTTTTTGCTCCACAGCCTTGGGAGGTTTTTCTCCACAACCTTGGGTGGTTTTTGCACCACAACCTTGGAAGGTTTTGCCCCACATCATTGAGTGGTTTTTGCTCTATAACCTTGGAAGGTTGTGCTCCACACACTTGCATGGGTTTTGCTCCACAGCCTTGGAGGGTTTTGCTCCACAACCTTGCATGGTTTTTGCTCCATAGCCTTGAAAGGTTTTTCTCCACAACCTTGTGTGGTTTTTGCACCACAACCTTGGAAGGTTTTGCTCCAGTGATTTTGCTCCCTGGGCTTTGCCACTAGAGGTTTGGGGGATGCTTGGTGGGAAGTGGTCACAGCAGGATCTTGAACCCAGGTCTGTCTGCCTGGGAGATGATGCTGTGACCTGCTCTGGATGTCTGGGATTTCCAAGACAATTCTGATGTGATTTCTGCTAAAACCAGCATATTCTGACACAACATTTTGTCATCAATGAATTGATGGACAAATTCAACAGGGATTTTTCAAATAGCTCAACTCTGCAGCTCTCATGCTGTGCCAGCTTTTGGCTGGGGGGCATCACGTTGGTGAGGGGAGAAGCATTTGCCCTGGAGATGCATTTAGGACCTGGTGTCCCATCCCACATGGGGTGACCCATCCTCTGTGGGGTGTCCCAATCTCCGTGAGGTGTCCCATCCTCCATGGGATGTCCCATCCTCCATGGGGTGACCCATCCTCTGTGGGGTGACCCATCCTCTGTGGGGTGTCCCATCCTCCGTGGGGTGACCATCCCACATGGGGTGTCCCATCCTCCATGGGGTGTCCCAATCTCCGTGGGGTGTCCCAATCTCCGTGGGGTGACCCATCCTCCCTGGGGTGATCCATCCTCCATGGCGTGTCCCATCCTCCGTAGGGTGACGCATCCTCCATCGGGTGTCCCATCCTCCGTGGGGTGTCCCATCTTCCATGGAGTGTCCCATCCCACATGGGGTGTCCCATCCTCCATGGTGTGTCCCATCCTCCGTGGGGTGTGCCATCCTCCATGGTGTGTCCCATCCCACATGGGGTGACCCATCCTCTGTGGGGTGACCCATCCTCCATGGTGTATCCCATCCTCCATGGTGTGTCCCATTCTCCGTGGGGTGTCCCATCCTCTGTGGGGTGACCCATCCTCCCTGGGGTGTCCCATCCTCTGTGGGCTGTCCCATCCTCCGTGGGGTGAGCTGGGGCACATCCCTGGAGCGGCTGTTCCGTGGGGTGACCTGCTCGCTGCAGAGTTTGACCCAGGCACGGTGCCAGCCCGAAGGAAGGCTGAGGAGTAATCAGGAATGAAAGGAGCCACCTGCACACCGCGGGGAGCCGCTCCCGGGGGTGGGCGAGCGGTGCCAGCGCTCATCGCTCATCCCGAGCCTTGTTCTGCAGCCCCGCTCCCCGGGGAGGCAGCGGGAGGGGGCTGCTCCCTGCCCGGCTTCCCCGGGGCTTTTGGGAGGGATGTGAGCTGGGATCGGGGCTGTGGGGATGTGCCAGGACACTGCTCCGGCAGGGGGAGAAGCGAGGAGGGTGTGGAGAGCGATGGGGTTGGGCTGGAGCATCTTTGGGGGTGGTGATGCTGCGGTACAGGAGGGGGACAGCCGAGCTGAGCCAGTCAGGATGTGAAATTCCCACTGCTTTGGCTGTGTGAACCACAGGCTGCACCACCAGCAAATAGCCTGGGAGGAAAATAAGGCCTTTTTAGAGCATTTGTATCCTCTGCTGGTTGGTAAGAATGACCCAGGCAGGTGGAGGGATGCAGAGGGGTGACAGGATGTGCAGATGCTGCTGTCACCACACTGCTCCCCCAGCCTGGAGCTGGCAGCACCCCATTCCCACTTAGACAGATAGGATTTGTTTGGAGAGGGAGAGCTTGAGGTGTGTGTGTGGCCATGTAATCACTTGGGTTTTATGTCAAAGGAAGGCACATGAAAATCACCCCTCCTCCAGCCCCACACTGCCCCATGCCTGCCACCCACAGAAGGATGTAGCCCAATATATCCAATTTTTGGTCTCCTATTAGGATAGACCTTGCTAGGGTCTCTTTCAAACAGCAAGGGAAATCCACTCCCACCATTTTCCAAGGGCTGCAGTTGTGGGTTCAGAGCAGTCCCTGCCCTCTCCCTGCTGTGCTGCCTGCAAGGCGAGGGGAAGCCGGGTCTCCAAAGTGCTGCGAGAGGAAACTCACTCTTGCAAAGCTGGGCCAAAAATGAAGGGTTTTTATAGCATACAAATGTTACCTACAGCTATTTATACACCCTCCTCAAAGGCTATTTATACCCTTCCCTGCTTTTGTGCTGCTGGCTGGAGAATATCCTTACATTCAGTGTTTTCGGCGGCGTGGGATGTTCTTCAGCCGTCGCCCGACTGCAAGGACCGTCTGTTTCCAACATCATTCTGGAAGAAGAGGGCAATCCATGGGCTGCAGCCACTGCCACAGCTCTGAAAGCAGGGCTGGCATCCTGGCTGCCAGTCTGACCAAGGGGAGAAGGGGATGAAATGATCGTAGCAGTGCTAATGAAAGCCATCGGTTCATTCACAAGGGGGTGGCTCCTTGCCTCGAGGGTCAGGAGTAAGTTTTCCCCCCCTTTCCCACATCGAGGGTCAGGAGTAAGTTTTCCCCCCTTCCCCACATCATGCAGTCGATCAGGAGCAGTGTGAGGTTATTTTATTGTTTCCAGGAGCGCCGGACCCAGGCTCCCTGCGGGAGGTCGCATGCTTGGCTTGCTGCATCATTGATCCAGCCTGCCAGAGAAATTCTTTATTCCTCTTAAATGTGGACTTGCACTTAGAAAGCAAACAATCCTTTAACGTTTCTAAGGCTGAAAGCAGAAAAACGAGTGGCTTTTGTCATCAGGGATGCTGTCTTTTTTGATCACTCTGGGAATCCAAGGGAATGTGCTACCCAACAAAGCAATTTTGTTTAAAAAAAAAAGGAAAAAGGGAAGGGATTGCAGCTTCCTGTGCTCTGGATAATTGGGGCTGTCTCCTCTGCATCTACACAGCACTCTGGTGACTGGGTTTGGAAGCTGAATGGTTTTCAGGTTTCCCTGACTCACACCATGAAGTTTCCAGTTCAGTCAGTACCAGCCAGCCCTGGTGTGCTGAGTTTGGCAGCCACCCCTTGTTTCAGTTGTGGATATTTGCTTATGACAGATAAGCAAAAATATTTTCATTATCTTTGGAAAAATGCTGTGGCCTGTTGAACCATCTTCACTGTGTCCGAGATTGGTTTTGTTTTTAGAAATGCTGATGGAATGATTTTTGTGGGAGGCTTTTCCCAGAGGAGTCTCCAGGAGCAGAACCTGCTTTGCCTTGGTCTGCTGCATTTGAATTTTGCCTTCCTGCAGCTGAGGTTGCCTCTGTCACTGCCACCTATTCACCAGATGTTCTGGTGGTCCTGTGTGGATTAGCACTGTGCCTTGTGCTGTGGTGCAGAGGGAGAGGTGCTCCTCAGCTTTTCCAGCACTGCTGGGGCCAGGACAGCAGTGATGCCACTTTTCAAATAGCAGGAAAGTGGGCAGCAATGCTTCCTTTCAGTTGGTGCTTGGTTTTTCTTATCCCAAGCCAAACTTTTCCAAGGTTGCCTGCAAGTTCTCTGTGCCTCTGGGTGCTGCTGATGAGGAACTGCTTGTGCAGTGTTTGTAAATCCTCCTCCTCTCCATTCCCCTCACTACTTCTGTTGTTCCTTTCTCCACAATGATGACAAAGAGGCGACTTCCTGTCATTATTTTGTGCAGAAAGAACCTTCCAACTCCTCCTGAACCTGCGAATGGATTTCTCAACCTCCAGCTATCCGAGGTGTAAATGAGATGGGAGCAGGGGCTTTGCACAAATCCCACCTTTTTGCCAGCACCCTGCTCCCTGCCTGCTTCATTTGATATTTTTCGCCCCTAATAGGGATTGTTTTTTCCAGAAATCCCCCCCAAATTAACAAATTGCCAGCCCTGCCAAGCTGGCTTTGGGAGGTGCTGGGGCTGTGCAGCACCAGGGGCAGGGACCCCCAAATCCTGAACAATTGTGATGTACTGTGCAGCTTGGGCAAAGTGCATTTGTTGCCTTGGAAACAAATAGCAGCAGTGAACAACTCAATGAAATTTATGGAATCAACTTCAATAAATCTTGATGATAAACGTGCAAAAACATACCCAGTTTGATGAAGACCTCCAGTATGCAGATGTGAAGGGTGGCAGTAAGTTACAGAAGTGCTTCAGTGCTGATTTTGGGGCTGCCACGGTCATGTTCCTATAAAATGGGATTTTTTTGTTGTTTCTGAGGAAGCTGTCTGCTGCTTTTCATAGATATGGCATTTAATTTTAATTTCCAGGGTATCTTTTAGTTTAATTGGCATGCTGGATGATTACAGTGGGTTGTTTTGTCTTTTGCAAAGCCTGATTCATATCGAACTCGGGATAAAAATAAAATTGAGAGCGGTGGCAATCCAAGGGAGCACAGAGGGCCACGTCGCCCGCCTCCAGGATGGGTGCAAAATTTCACAAATTAATTAAAGCAGTTATGTAGGACATCTCCCTAATTCCTTGCATCAGCCTGTGAGTGTTACAGATGGGGACAGGTCAGGGATTTTGTAGTTACAGCCAAGCTCTCTGGCAGGTTTCTCTCTCACATGGAAAGGTCTCTCTATTTACCTGTGCATAGGGACAGGGTAGGTTTATTGTATCTCAGCCAGTGATATTTTCTGAAATTGATATTTTTCCTTCCTGGTTTGACCTGTGGATCGATGAGGGTTCAGGAATATCAGTGGACTTGTCTGGAGATGATGCTGTAAACCTTTAACACAGCCCTTAATGCAACAAGATGTTTTCCCATTAGTTCCCTCGGCTCCTCTCCTTACAGGGCCTTATTTTCACGATTTTCTGCCAGGTCAGGAAGCACTGGGAATATTTCTTTCTTCCTTCTGTGGTGTGCTGGACCCCAGTTTTGCCCTTCAGCAGCTGAAGGGGCTGCATGGGGCCACAGCCTCCCTCTGTTCCCTCTGCTGCAGCCACCTCATCCTGCTGGGCTGGTACCCAAACCCAGCCTGCCCCAGGGGCAGGGACAGGGGTGCCAGAGATTCCAGAATGCCTTTGTTGAAAGGGACCTCAAAGCCCATCCAGTTCCACCCTGCCATGGCAGGGACACCTTCCACCAGCCCAGGCTGCTCCCAGCCCCAGTGTCCAACATGGCCTTGGGCACTGCCAGGGATTCAGGGGCAGCCACAGCAGCTCTGTGGAATTGTGATGGGATATTGGGCAGGAATTGTTCCCTGTGCCAGGGCCTGCCCACCTTCACAGCCAGGAATTCCTCATTCCCAATATCCAACCTACCCCTGCCCTATGGCAGTGGGAGCCATTCCCTGTGTCCTGTCCCTCCATCCCCATGTCCCAAGTCCCCCTCCAGCTCTTCTGGAGCCCTTTGGGCACTGGAAGGTGTTATAGGGACATTTTCTCCTTTAAGAAGTTGCCTCCCTGTACCTTTAGCCAATTTCTCTGCAGAAGCCTCTTTTTCCCACTGTGCCCAGTGGGTGCTTTGGTTTTGATGGATTTTGGATGGACTGGTCATGTCTTAACCTTGGCCCTCCCTTTTTCTTCTCTGACACCATCTTTCCTTACTCTTGGAATGAGATTGTTCCAGAATGTAAAGACTTCGTGTTAGTGCTGTCCTTGGACTACTGTGAGTGAAAAAACCCCAGCCAGGATCCTGCTCCTGCCCTGGCACCTGAATTGCTGCTGTTGTTTCAGAGGCACCACTTTAATTTGTTACTTGGATCTGCCCAGATTCCCAGCCAAGCCCTCGTGTTGCTCAGGATCTTCCAGCCCACCAAGTCAGTGCTTCCCCATGTCAGCCCTAATATTTTGGATGGATTAGGAAAATCCCTCTGGATGTTGAGGATCAAACCTGTAAATCACCCCAGGTCTGGTACCAGAGCTTGGGATGTGGCTCTGCAGAGCCTGGGGCTGCCCAGAGCTCATAGCAGTGGATTTTAATTCATTTAATACTGGCTGTATTTCTCACCTTGGCTGGGATCAAAACCTGAGTTTCCCTTAGATGTCCTCAGGTGGAGGGCTGGAAACCCAAAGGGCTTCTCCAGCACCCCCAGGCACGTGGGATGGTGGCTGAGCTCTGCTCTGATGTTTACAGACCACCAGAGCTCTTCCCATTAACATACAACTGTATAAGACAGCTTGAACTCCATTAGGAGCTAAATTTAGTGACTCACTAACTCCTTTTTGATATGTTTTTATAATTTCATTGTATTATGACACTTGGTTTTAAATTTGCATGAGTAAATGAGCCTCTTACTAAGTCAGGTAAAAAGATTTTTCACTTATCTACCATGAAATAAGACATTAAAAAAATAGTGAGTGGAGAAAGCAACGTATCCTTGACATATTTAGTTTACATTTTTTCCAACTGTGCTGACTGAACATTTCTAACCATTAATGATCCAATAAAGCTGTTTGTACCGCTTTAACAGGCTAAATAATTTCACATTAGGAATACATTTTGTAATTAATTTAGTATTTTGTGGGGGAACCCTATTTTTGGAAAATACAAATTTACATTTAATTGCACTCACAATCTGACTTGGAAGATGCAGCGAGTGAAAACTGGCCTTTTATGGTTCACCTCCAAACAGGAAAGTCCATGGAAGCAGTTAACAGTAGTGAACAACTTTAATTGGGATTTCCATGACTTGTTCAATGAATTCCTGCAGGGTTCCTTAAAAATACCCCCTGGGCAAGGAAGCTCCTGCAGCTGGTGAAAGATGAGACCTCACACCTTCACCCCTGGGGTTCCACCAGCTTCTGGTTCACTAGTGTGGATTTATGGGTTGGTTTTTTTCAAGTGTTTCTGAACTTTCATTCAGGATAACCTTGGCAAGACCTGAACAACTCTGGGATTTGCACTTCAAAAGTGTTTTCCCCCTCATTTCCTGTTGGAGAAGAGCCCACCCAAGGCCCTGCTGCCAGTGGGATCTGGGGGATGTGTGTGGGGAGCATCCCTTTGTTTTGTTCAGGTGATGAGCAGTGAGGAGATGGCACTGGTGATCCTTTGGTCCTGACCTGGGCTCTGGTGATGATCTCACAGGGAGGTGAAGGTTCCTCTGTTAATTATCCAGCTTTTTGACTCTCAATCTCTCTGGCCATCACCAGCTTTAATTTTTTTTTTTTTGTGTGTGTTATGCTATTTTTTCTTCTCTTTCCCCCCATTTCATTAACAGTGACAGATGCTTTTAATTAAAAAGAAACGACAAAACAAAATCCCGAGTAAAACAAAAAGAGAATATTCTAATTTGGCGTGACATTATGAGGCAGGATGGCTCCTGGCATCCAAGGTATGGAAAAGGTCATCTTCCACAGCTCCAGCCTTTTGCAACAGTGGAATTAAGTTCAAACTCAGGCTGGTTTTGAAGTCTTAAGTCTCTCCAGGGATTCCTTTCATAACATCTTCGAACTGGATAACACTACAGTAAATGAAATACACTGCACTGGATTAAAGGGTTATTTCCCCTGTGTATCGAGCTGACACAGAATCCCAACCCTCAGGTTGCCTCCAAGTTGTCTCTATCTGCTGATCCCCTCCCTGCTTTACATAACAGCTCTCAGAGTTTTTGCAGGGAAAGTTTTGCCATTATTTATTCGGCTTCGGCGCTCGCGGAACGATTTTATGCAGCCAGGAGCTGAAATAAAGCAGCTAAATGGGAAGGAATTTAATGGGCATCAAAACGTGAGGGAAGCAATGCAGGGAAGAGCACAGCTGCCTCTCCAGCTCTGTAATTTGTACTGAAACACAAACTGTGGCTGTGCCTGCGTTGCCACTCGCGCGTTCAGCGCGGCGCCCGCAGTAACAACGGGGCTGGGAAATGCTGCTGTGCTCTGAGCTGGCTGCTCCAGCAGCTACAATTTCTTAGGGGTCGTTTGCAATGTGTTTTCTTGTAGAACAAATGTTCCTTTTGACTTTGAACTCGGTGCCTGGTGCAGATTTTGTTGAGGGATGGGCGCCCAAACTGCTGCAATCTGCCGAGCTCCAGAATGCAGGGAAGAACCAGCGCCTCGAAACCTGGGAGCACTGGTTCCTCCAGGTCTGTTGTGCCATCCCATGGGCAGTGCCCTGGGCCAGGCTGGTCCCCTTGGTGCTGGGGAAGGTGATTTCTCCAAGCTTGGCATGGCAAAGCACAGTGGACATCTATTGAACCTGCTCTGGAACTGCACAAATGGTCAGAGTCCTTTGTTTCCCCCACCAGAACACCGACTAGAGACCGTCCAAATTCATGAAACATGAAATCTCCAACAGCATTTGGACAAGGAAAAGGGAGAGAACTGTGACGGTGTTCACAGGGGTCTCGGGTTGAGGGAAGAGAAGAGGATCTGACTCCATGTTTCAGAAGGCTTGATTTATTATTTAATGATATATATTACATTAAAACTATACTAAAAGAATAGAAGAAAGGATTTCATCAGAAGGCTAGCAAAGAATAGAATAGGAAAGAATGATAACAAAGGCTCTGTCTCAGACAGTCTGAGCCAGCTGACTGTGATTGGCCGTTAATTAAAAACAACTGCATGAGACCAATCACAGATGCACCTGTTGCATTCCACAGCAGCAGATAATCATTGTTTACATTTTGTCCCTGAGGTCTCTCAGCTTCTCAGGAGGAAAAATCTTAAAGAAAAGATTTTTCATAAAAGATGTCTGCGACAGAGAACTGTTTCTTCTCCATCCCTGGCTCCTCCCATTTTATTTTATCCAAGGCTGGCTGGGTCAGATGGAAAGCAGGAGTTGTGTTGTGGAGTGTTTATTTAAGATAGAATGGATTCTCCATGTGCTTGATCCATTTGGGCGTGGCAGGAACAGGGCCCTGAGCTCTGTGTGTCCCTGTGTACCTCTGGATCCTGTTCCCTGGTGAATCTCTTCTCCCACACCATGGTTTTCTCTGGATGTGCTTATGGGTGCCTCTGGAATAACCACAGCTCCTCTCCACTGTTCCCAAACCCTCTCTCCTAAGAGCTGGAGGATTGATGGGGCTGCTACTCTTTACAAGGATGGGGAGATGCTCCTGATAATTCTGACATGCTTTGTCTCCATGAATTTCGGGATGAGGCACCTGGGGCCCTGTGGAAGGTGCTCAGCAGGATTTGTCCCTGCTGAAGTGACCCCACAGGCATCAGGCTCCTCCGTTTCCAAATGTTATTCCCATATAAACACCCCCACGCATTAAAAACCTGTGGGAAATGATACTTTGGGGATTGTGCTGTCCACGAGTAATTAAAATCAATGACATTTTTAGACTTCCCTCTCACTGAACAATCTGGGAGCAGAAGCAAGGGCAGGGAATTGCATCTGCTGGGTGGCTGGAGGTGCCCTCATGCTCTCACAGCCTCCGAGATGGTCTCTGTCTTTCCAGGAGGTCTCAAATCTCCCTGGAAAAGCTGGGACATATTGAAAATATGCTCCAAGCTTTTAGCACTTCCTCCAGATTATTTCTTCAAGTATTTAAAAATATATTTTATAGCACTAAAATAAATGTTAATGAGTCTGCATGGCTTGGGGCTAACAATAGTATTTCTATTTCCATCCAGCAGCCTGGCAGGGCATTTGGCTATGGAAGAGCTGGATGGGGAGACCTGGCTGTTTCTTTCTGACTCGGTCCTTGATGTCTTGAACAGTTTTATTCTCTTGTGCTTTACTTTCCCTGTTTTGCTAAATAGCAATGAAAAAGCTTCCTTGCTTTGTTCAGGCACCTGGGATTTATCAAAGGCCTCTGGGCAAGTGTTAAATGCTGAGCTGGGTATAAAAAGCGTTACTTAGTGTTATGTTTATACCTCTTCAATGTTAGCATGTATTTTTATATACTCCTTGCGGTGACCTTTGTGTTTTTCCAACCAAGCAGACAATCTCCTTCACTCGGGGGGTTGGTTTTTTCCACTGCCTGCCGTGGCATCTTCCAAGTGATTTTGTAAATATGCTTTTTTTGAGGTGTTTTCAGTGTTTGGGCTGGGACTCGTGGTGCTGGAGGTGCCAGTTGCCTACAGAGGATGGGAGAGTTGCCACGAGGAAAATAACAGCATGGGAGTCCATTCCTCTGGTTCCTCACCTGCCTTGTTTTCCTTAGCCACAATCAAAGGATATTTTAGGGATCCCAGCTGCCATGCCTGATGGGCAGTGATTTGGGGGTACCCCAAGCCTGAAGGAGGCTGCAGAGGAGCAGGGTGTGGGCAGAGGTGTGGGGGTAGATGGGATGGCAGGAATTCAACCCTGGCACCGTGTCAAAGGCAGCGAGCCCTGCTCGGAGCAGCTGCGTTCCCCGGGACTGCAGGAAGCCAAATGGTTTGTTTGTCTGTTTACATGGATCTGTGGGGCTGTGTAGGGGAAAACCACTTAGCAGAAATTCTGCTATTAAAGCAGATGGTGGGAGATTAATCTGGTTTTTAGGGGGGTACTTGCTGCTACGATGACCACGTTATTAATTCCTTCCCGTGCTAGGACCCCTCCATGGTTGCAGGGGATGGGGGGATTGTGTTTCCTGAAGCTCTCTCTCAGCTCCTTCCTCCCTTCCTCACAAGCTGATGTGGTATTTTGGGAAGCAGAGGAGCATTTTGTCAGGGTTGTTGTTGCATTTTCTCTACCCGTACTCCTTCCATGCTGTCCTCTGCTCCAGCCCTTTCCAGTGCTCCCGTGGCAGTTCCAGCTGCCTCCTGGCCCTCCTGCAGACCCCTCTGCTGCTGCTCAAATGCTGGTTGTTAGCCTAGATTTCCTTTTTTCCCTTCCATTTTAGAAATTGCTCTTTTTTCCCCCCTGCCGTATCACTGACAGCCGCATTCTCCTTGACAGTTGTGATATTTGTATGTGTGCATAAAAACAGTAGGAAGCATTTATGTAGGTGTCACTAATTTAATTTAATATAATCTGATCTGGATGTATAGGGGAGGACTGCTCTGTGCTGAAAATGCTTCTCTTTATTTTACAGTCTCCATCGTCATCAAATACAACTCCTGTCATTCTCCTCTTCCATTCACCTACCCAAAGACCAAATCTGGAAATAGTAACCAAAAGAGAAGCCCACGTCACACACAGAGCAGGGAAAGGTTGAAATAATTGAAGGGTAAGTGATTTTTTTTTTCACTCTTATTCTGTGTGTAAAGCTACAATAGGAAGTGCAAGACTGTGTAAAGAAGCTGTTAGGCACACACACAGCTGCTCTGTGTGCAAAGTGGAAAAAATGACTGAAACGCTGCTTTGCTGATCAAAGCAAGGTGAGGAAGTGCCCGGGAGGGGCAGTTTGGGGTGCTGGTGCTGGTTCTCCTCCTGCCTGGGGGGAAGCAGAGGCTCTGCTCAGGCTGGCGTGGCTGAGGCTGGTCTGAAGGAGCTCCCCAGCCGGGATATCGGAGTCTCCCGCTGCTGAAGGGCTCTTGTGTCATTTCCTTCTCTCTTCCCCACTTCAAACCCCTCTCAGCTGGGGTGGTGAGCTGTGTGCTCCTGTGGGGCAGGATGTTTTGCCTTGCTGCTGCTCTCTGCAGCCCCTGAGCTTTTCCTGGAGAGCGAGCTGGCCGTGCCTGCGCTGGGATTTTCCGAAGGGAAGCGTTGATGGGGGCTGGAGGAGGCACAGACTGGCTGGCAGAGCCAGGAGGCCTCTCCTGGAAATGTTTGCCTCCAGGCTTTACTTTTGCTGCGAGGGTGGAGGATGAGATAGGAGGAGATAGAAAATCAGCTTTGGTGCAATCCAGAACCCTGGCTGAAGCATTAGTGAGCTCCAAATGGTGGGGAGCTCGTTTTCCCACCCCATTCCCAGCTCTGTGCTTGCATATATTGGATTTCCACACATGTTCTTGGGTAGATGGACAGGATACGCCTTCACTTGCATTTGAGAACTTCTCTTTAAACATCTGGGTTTTCTGGTTTATTGCTGTTGTGGGTTTGTTGGTTTTGGTTTTTTTGGTTTTTTTTTTTTTTTTACCCCTGCAGTGTTTGTTCATGCAAAATTCATATCTGGGAAGGGCATCTTAAATCCCTGCTTCTGAGTCAAAAAGGGAAAGTATGGAAGTGAAAAGAGAGATTGTATCGTTTAAGAAATATGATTCATGAATTAATCCTCGTCTGCTCCACCATCTGTGGCGTGTGTTTCAACACAGAAATCCTGGGTTATATCTCTTTAAAAAGCTTTCTTCGTGCTGATTGCCTGACTTTGCTGCAGCTCTGATGGGGAATTTGCTTCTTTTTGGGGAGAGAGAGGTGGGATTTGCTCACAGCCTGGGTGGGTGCCCCCACCTGTGTCCAGGCTGGAGGTCAGCTGGACCAGCCAGCTGAGGAGGCTGCAGAGCTCTCTTTTGGGAGGTGCCAGCTCTCTGTGGAATGAATGCCATGAGCCTGGTGTGCAGGCAAAGCTGGTGCATGGCGATTTTTGCTGTGGAATTGTGGCTGGATCTCTGGAGCAAGAGATGGGCAGCAATGGCAGGAGGTGCAGGAACCTGTGAAAATCCTTCTGAAAAAGAAGTGACTCTGAAATGGACTGGAGCTCCAGAAAATAAAACACTGAGGTGGTTCCCATCCTCTGTTTCCTGGTGATGTTTTTGTGATTTCATTGTAGATAAAGAGAGAGGGGAGGTTTCTCATCTTGGTCCCAAAAGAAGCTGCCCTGCTTTGTGCTTCCAGGAGAAATGGGGGATGAGGGGCACTGGGAGTTTTGAGGGTGACTTTTTTCTGATTTGACTCTTTGAATGGTTTCCCAGATTTTTGCAGGGAACAACTTTCCTTTTTACACATATTCCTCAGGTTCCTCTTCCTGAAGCAGGTCAGACCCAGGATGGCTGAGCCCTTTTCATCTGAGCAGGATGGTTTCAATGCTGCATCCACCATCCAGGCCTTTCCTGGACTGCTCCTTTTCCTGGGTGTGGGATTTCCCCATCCCTTTTCTCTCATGTACAGATAAAAGCTGCAGTGTTTTCCCTGTTGTTCTGGAGGGGGATCTGAGCTGCTGGAGGGGGTGGATGTTCACAGTAGCCTCAGCCCTTGGCTTGGTGATGCTCCCACGTGGCCACAGCCCCTCCTGTGCCAGTGCCACTGGTGTGAGCAGCAGTTGCTGCCCTGCTGGTGCTGATGGATGGAGGTGATGCAGACCTGAGTCCCTCAGTGAAATACTGGGGGTTTATGGCTTCCCATCCATCCTGATTTCACACCTCTCTGCCTCCCTGACTCCCTGCCATCCACAGCCTTGCCTTGCAGTTCCTGTTTGCTCTGGGAGCTCCCACTGGACAAGGCTGGAGCAAAGCCCTGATGCTTCCCCTTGCCTTGGGAGCTTCTTTTCTATCTGAACATCTAAAGCCAGGACAGGAAAGGAAAATCCCTTTTTTCAGGAGCAGCAATAAGGTGTTAAAAGGAAGGAGGATGTGAGGGCTCTTGCCATTGAGGCTCTTCCATGGTCCCTAAGAAATATTTTCCCATTCCTCCATTATCACCAATCCCTTCCTGCCCACTCACCAGGGAACCCTTGGATGTGCAGGTGCTTTGTGACACAAAAATTCAACTCCACAAGCACCCAGAATCCCAACACTACCATAAGTGTCTGTGTCTGGGGAAAAGGGTGTCAGCAGTGCTTCAGCAAATGTTCAACCCAGACTGGAATTAGGCTGAAATACATCCCTGTCCCAGGGACAGGGCCCAGGGAAGGGCTGGGGCTGTGCCAGGGCAGGTTTAGGTTGGATATCAGGGAAAGGCTCTGCCCCCAGAGGCTGCTGGCACTGCCCAGGCTCCCCAGGGAGTGGTGCCAAGGCTGCCAGAGCTGCAGGAGGGTTGGGATACCACTGCAAGGGACAGGATGGGATTGTGTCCTGTGCAGGAGGTGGATTCAATGATCTTGTTAGTCCTTTCCAGCCCAGGATCCCCCATGTTCCTATGGCTCACCCCTGCATGGAAAGTGCTGCTGTGAACATAGGCCAGATGGGTTCCTGGGCCTGTCCATCTCACCCACACAGACACACCTGGGCATTCACACATTTTACCAATAAATTGCTCATTCCTTGTGTGCCTTTACAGTATTTCACCATTTTATATATTTCTTAATGGCCTGAATCATTTTTATTTGGTGAGAGTCTCTAAGTTTGTCTTTAAGCTCCTTTATCTGCTCCATGGTAGTCTGGAAGCAGAGATGGTTTCCTGGAGCCTCTCCTGCAAACCTCCACCCCTGTCAGGTGTGTGCTGGTCCCTCCTGTGCCAGCTGATGCTGGTAATCACTTCTCCAAAGTCTCCATAAAATAAGGGTTATGGGCTTTGTGTCTGGAAAATGTCCTGTGTTTACCAGTGTTGGCATTTTTGGAATACTTTGAGCTCCAACAGAAGTTTTGCTGCTAAAAAACCCCACCAAACCAACAAGAGGTAAAACAAATTCTATCAGAAATGGGAAACAGAAGCAGTGCAGGCAGATTCCATTAGCCACAGGTTTTACTTTTTGTTTTAAGCTTTTATTAAAATCAGCAACTTTTATTTAAAGTTAAAAAAAAAAAAAAAAAAAAATAATGCTCACCTTTATTTCCAGCACAGTGTGGGGCTGTAAATGAGGGGTCTGGTGGATGCCCCCAGCTCCTCCTTGATCACAAAGTGTCCCCAGGCAGGGTGACAGTGCTGGTGGTAGAGAACATGTGACTTTCCTCCAAGGCTTCTTGTGGCCAAAGAAAGGAGGAGCATTGATTCCCCATCAATTCTTTAGGACCCCAGTGGAACAGCTGCTTGTTTCTCCTAAACAATTCTGCCAAGATGGAAATTGGCTGCTGTCTGCACGGACTTTCTGGATGGGGAAAATTAAGCAGTAATAGCTGGAAAAATAATATGGGCTATGAGATAATAGATGCCTGAGGGATAAAATTAAGCAGTATTTTACAACGAAGGAAGAGGGTTTGGCAATAAATAGTTTGCCTTTGACTTCCTTTTGTTTGCCAGAGGAATGATGTTTGGAAGAGGTTGTCCTGGGCTCTGTTTTCCAAGCTGATGTAGGAAAATAGTGAAGGTATGGAGGATTTTCAGTCCCTCCCAGGAGGCTGGTGCCAGGCTGGGGTGCAGCTCACCCTGCCAGCACTGCCTGTGTGTTGGATGTGACCGGGGTGTGACACTGGAGCTGCTGTGGGAAATCCCAGAATGGGAGCAGGATTGGGTTTAAATGCCATGGGGAGCCCAGAAAGCCCAGAGAGGGGTGGTGGGATGTCCAGCACCCCAGCAGGATCCCAGTGGAGGTGATTCCCTCTCTCCCTGGGTGCTGTGCACAAGCCCCTTCCCAGCAATGCCCTGACAGTGGGGTTTGGTTTTGTTCTGCCATCTCTCCATGGTGTGCTTTTCTGTAGCAGCTCCATCAGCTCCTGCCTGAGGAGCTCATTTGGAAATGCACTTTTCTCCATTTCAGGGGCCTCCTCAGGGTACCACCCTGCCCTTCACTTGTGCCCAGGGAATGTGCCAGGGTGGGCTGGGAAAACACCGTGATTGCCTCCTGGTGCCAGTGGGAACATCCTGGGGGCATCCTGGATTCTCTCTGCTCCAGGGGCACCATGCAGGGGCTTGTTCCTCTTCCCTTTGCATGAAATGAAAGCACAGTTCAAACAGAGCTACAGCCTCCAGTCCCACCTGCCCAAACTGAACTGCAGCCCCCAGTCCCACCTGCCCAAACTGAACTGCAGCCCCAAATCCCACCTGCCCAAACTGAACTGCAGCCCCCAATCCCACCTGCCCAAACTGAACTGCAGCCCCCAGTCCCACCTGCCCAAACTGAACTGCAGCCCCCAATCCCACCTGCCCAAGCTGAGCTGCAGCCCCCAGTCCCACCTGCCCAGGGATGGATTTGGGTGCAGCAGGTCCCAGATAAGATGTCTTTAGCCCAACCCAGCTGCTGGGAGCTTCTAATTTCACAGATCTCAGGGAAAGCTTCCCTGCCAGCAGTGGGATTTCCTCAGAGTGGTTGGGTCTCAGGAGAGCTCAGAGTCCTGGCTGTCCCCAGGAGCTGAGGGGCACTTGGGAATGCTCAGCACCTCTGCAAACGAGGCCAGACTCGCTCGTGCATCCAGAATGGAATCATTAAGTCTCTGTGCATTGAGGCTCTGGTTTTATTCATGGAGTGTAATGTGATTCATTTGCCCTTTTGCTCTCGTGTTGAGAAGGCCATCATCTCGTATGCATCACTGGCTGCAGGCACAGCTCTGCTTAGTTATTATTTTTAGGGTTTTTGGCTGGGAGGGAACAGATATTTTCATCGTGTGCAGAGTGGCTGCAGAGCTGAGTGGCCACAGATCTGCTGCTCTCCCAGCCCTGGTGGGGAGCATTTAACTGAGCTCAGCTCTGCTTCTCCAGAGCTCCTGGTGAGGATCCTTCTCCTGCCCCAGCCCCTGGTGCCAGGGCAGTGCTGGGGGCAGGAGGGGCACAATGGGGGAGCAGCATCCTTGGGTGTCCTGGTCACACCCTGTCCCCACCAGCTCCTTGCAGAGGGGTTAAGCTGTTTACTGGGTTAAGTTGTTTACTGGGTTAAACTGTTTGCTGGTTTTAGTTGTTTACTGGGGAACCCAAACCCCAGGCTTATGGATGTGGCACAGGATCCTGTGGTAGATGTAGGATGGGACCTTGCTCTGCCTGATGAACTGATTAAAAATGGGTGAAGGACACTGTGGGTGCTCGCTGCTGCAGGTGTCTTAGTGCAGCCAAAAAGGGAAATTATTCCTCCCTGGAGTTAAAAGAAGAAAGACACCAAGCAGGGCTAGAGCAAAGGATACAAAAGGATGGACAAAATGCAATTTTTTTAAATGTTAGCATGGGAAACATTAATTAAGCCACTAATTCCTAAAGAATATTAATGAGTAAATCAATTGGAGTCACTGCCTCTCATAGTGGGACAAGCCTAGAGCATTTCAGCTCTGCATGTTGGATCTGCACCTGCAAAACAAGGCAGAAATTCCCTCCCAGCCCCGACTGTGGTGGCCAGCCCTCTTTAATCACAGAGCCCTGAACTCTGTCCTGCTGGCACATTCCAAGTGGTCACTCTGCATGGCCCAGTGACCATCTCCAAGTCCTCAGGTGACCCTCAGGGTTTCTGATGCTGCAGGGTCACAGCACACGTGAGGATCAGTGAGATTTTAGAAGCAAAGGGCAGGAGGAGAGGAGTTAACTCCATGTGTTTCTTTTCTTTTTTACCTTGTCCTCTTCTTCTTTGTTTTTTATCTCTCCCTGTACACTTCAGAGCCCAAATCCATGCTGGGAAGGACCCACACAAAGCAACATCTGAGGCACAGGCGAGGGGCAAGGCGAGCGTAGTGCTTAAATTGATGATTTTCTTACACTTTGTTGATGGGGAGGCATAAAAGAGGGTCAGGTGTGCATAAAGATAAGGGGATAGCATTTTCAGAAGAGCTTTGGAGCCAGGAGCAGTTTGGGAAGGGGAGGTTTTTAGCCTCCAACGATTTGGGAAGACAAAAGAGGTGGAAGCAGGGAGGTAACAACGCCGACCTTCTCCGCTCTTTGTTTGCAAGAAATGCACAAATCGCTGCTGATACTGCTGAGTGCTTTCCTGCTGCTTTGTGGCTTGATTTGGAGCTGCAGCCCTTCCAAGCCTGGTTCCTGACCAGGGGGTTTCAAAAAAAACCCCCCAAAAAACCAGAAACCCAAACAAAACAACCAAACAAATCCTGGCTGATGGAATCATAATCATTCTCTCCGTGGTACCTGCTGGGAGGACCAGGACACAAACACCTTCACCTTGCATCAAGCTTAGATCCTGGCTGGATTTGGTACAGATGAATGCATTTTGAAGAGTTCTAGAAAGGTCAGAGAGAGAGAAGAAGCTCTAACAGCAGTGCAGCATCCAGCTGGCTGTGTTGGGTTTCATTTCAGTGCCATAGTAACACCAGGAGCCCCAGTGTCAGTACCGTGCCCACTGCATGCCAGTGCCCCCCTCTTTTTGTCAGGAGACAAGCCCATAAGAAGGTATTTTCTTCCTGAAGAATTTCTGTGAGGCAGTAATGGGCTTTTTGGAGGGTTTGGTGCTTGTACCCAGAGATGTAAGGTGGGTGATTTACAAGGCACTGTGCAAATGCCAAATTGTTAGGCAGAACTGCTGCTGATTTAGAAGGCAGTTAAAGCTCTGAATGTGCCAAGTGCCAGTAGAGTGTTTCTACAGATGGAATAACTGGAAATATTGGAGAGATTCCAAAGGTTTAATCAAATTCAACCAGGTTTTTTTCCCCTTTTTCTTTTTTTTTTTCTTTTTTTTTTTTTTTTAACTGCAGAATTCTCTGAGGAATGCGGGTTGAAATAGTAGATTATTCCACTGCCTTTAGTACCGTGGGGGAGATTTTTACAGATGAATATAAAGCAAACACACAAGACTTTGAAGCAAACACATCAGTGAGTCTATAAACGAGGGCTGGAGCAGCAATGCCCTGAAATGCTGGACCAGAGTAGGGAACATCTCAGATTTCCTGGCAGGAGCTTTCTTGGAAGCAGAATGATGGGTTTGCAGTCCCTCAGCACAAAGGGAAGTGGCAGCCACAGTGTCCCTGGTCCAGTTCTGCTGGACCCAGGCAGGTTTTGGTGGCATTCTGGGCATCCTCTCCGTGCTCACAGTGCAGTGCTGGGACATGCATATGTTTCTGCACAGATGCCCACCTTCCCCTAGTCTTGTTGACAGCCTTTCCAAGGCTTCTTATTTAGCCAGACCATATGTGCTTGGGCATGGAGATAGTGGGATGTGGAAAGAGCAGCACATTATCCTTGGGCTGCAAACACCATCAGGAGCAGTTCCCAGCAAACTCTGCTGGTGCAGAGATCCAGAGCTGCTGATCCTGCATTGCAGGGCACACAGAGCCATCAGGGGCAGTTCCTCCCCTCATTTGTCAAAACCAGGGTCCAGAAAGCCATTTCTCTTTGTCCAGCCCCAAACCAGCTCTCACTGTCCACTCCTTGAATATTCCTCCACAGCATGGATGGAGGCCACAGGGGACAGGGGAATGGTGTCTCCAGGTGAAGCTTGGCTGCTGAGGACCAAGCTGGGGAAGGGATTGGAGATTTTTCCATGGGTTTTTCCTTGTTGGTACAGAAAATGAGGAGCCCATCCCATTTCTGGCTGCAGGCTTTTGTTTGGGGTGAGGTGGCTGCGAGGAGTGGCTGTCCCAGGAGCAATGCTGGCACAGCAGTGGAGCTTTTGCTGACTGGGGGCTTTTTTCAGCAGAATTTTGGGGTTTTGCAGACGGCCTGATTGCATCCATTAATTGTCATTTATTTATTCTTGTAAGAGGAGAAGTTTCCTGCTTTTCCTGGAGTGTTTGGTATTGATCCTCCCTGGAGCTGGGGACTGTCCCTCGGAGGCGCTGCCGTACCCAGCACAGACCCCGTGTGGCTCTGAGCTGTGTTTCTCATGGAATAAATGGCTGCAAAGCCATTAGCCTCAGTGCCACAGTCTGCTGCTCCTGCTTTGCTGCCCCCACCTCCACCCTGCTATTGATCCAGCCTGCTCCCTGTTTGCTGCAGCCAGGGCTGCCTCTGCTGCCTCTGTGCACAAACTGCCTGAAAACTGAATTGGTTAAAACCATTTCATAAACATTCCCTCCCCTTCCTGATCCTGGCCACTGTGCCAGCCAGAGCTGGAGCTTTCATTGATTTTACCTGGCCAAAGGGTGGGGCAAGATTCCTGATTTTATGGGTGTGTTTGTGTAGGATTTTTTAAAAGTCAGTGTAAAAATTCAAGCTGATGTGGTTCTGGGAATCTGGTCCCTGAGGAAGCAGTTGTCTGTCTATGGATCTGTGTCCTCAGTGGTGTATCCTGCTCAAAGGATGTCCTGGTGTGCTTCAGCTCCTCTTGGCTTTGCAGGGATTGAGATTCTCTGTGTGCCATGTGCCACCAGCCCCTCTGAGATGAGAGCTCTGTCATGCTCTGCCGTGCTGGGCAGTGCTCTGGCAGCTTTGAGGCACCAGGATCATTGTTTTCTGCTGCTGCTGATGTGATCTGGCCAGAGGCAGTGGGAGATGTGGAGTTGTGATGTTTTGGAGGTGTTTAACTGCTGTAACACCCCAGGGTACAGCAGGTCCACAGCAGGATGGTGACAATGCCCAGGATTTTGGGTCACATCCCTCCAAAGCACTGGGGGCTGCAGGGAGGAGGTGAGCCCCTGCTCCCCTCCCTGGAGCTGAGGAGATGGGCTCACCACTGAGGTGGAGATGCAGGAGCTGAGGAGATGGACTCACCACTGAGGTGGAGATGCTGGAGCTGAGGAGATGGGCTCACCACTGAGGTGGAGATGCAGGAGCTGAGGAGATGGGCTCACCACTGAGGTGGAGATGCAGGAGCTGAGGAGATGGGCTCACCTGCTGAGGTGGAGATGGCTCTGCCTGGGGCTGCAGGAGCACTCTGTGCCAGTGACACAGGAACTCTCTGTGTCAGACACATCCAAACGCAGCTATGCTGATGCCAAAAAGCTTTTGTAAGAAAGAAGTCTTCTTTTGTGGAAAGAAGACTTGGAAACAAGAAATGGCTTTAAGTGTCACCCCAAAAGGGCGTGTTTGTACTAAAGGTGGCACAGTGCTCCCAGCAGCTGGAGGTGTTCCATTGTCCCTCATTCAGCACCGTCCCTCCAAACTCCTCCTGACACCAGACACTCTCACAAGAGCCCTTTGCAGCAGTGTTTATCTCAAGTGCTGCTATATCCGGCTCCATTGATCTTGTCACGAGATCATCTGCACCCAGTGGAAGCTCTGAGGGTGGAAAAGTGACAGAGCTCTCTGCTCCCCTGGGGCTGCTCCTGGTGCTGCTGGGAGGCTGGATCAGGGTGGCACTGCCTGGGTCTTCCTTGTGGGCTGTGACCCATCCCAGAGCATCCCCAGCGTGGAGGGCCCAGCCCAAGGTATATAAATATATATATATATATATATATATATATATATATATATATATATATATATAAACATATATATAGATATGTCTACAGATATATATATATATATATATATATCTGATATATGGTCTCCTCCAGCCAGGTCTCATAAGCTCTTGGAGGTCTATATCACAGCCAAGATAGCTCAGCTACCTTAGAAGCATAAAATCAGCAGGATGACTTCTGTGGTAGTGTTAGAAAAGTTTTAATAAAAGGCAAAATAACAAAACTCTTTACAGAGAAAACCCGAGGCATGTGCAAGAGGTTTTTGTTCCTGGTAAAACACCTCATAACAGCAATTAGTTTCTTTATTCTCTTCTTTTTCTAGTAAATTGCCCAGGTGGGACTTTGTGGTTCCTGTCCAATTGGCCATCCTTAAGTTTGAAGTCCCCCAGATCCTATGAGGGGCCTTTTCACCTAATTGAGGAGAGAAACTTCTGAGCTTTTTTCCTTTTTAGAGACAAAGGACAGTCACTCTGTCGACAAGGGGCACATTCCTACAATGATCTGTCTCCAGGAGGTGACAGCACCCAGCTGAGTCTCAGTCCTCTGGCACCCTCTTAGCCAGTTTGCAAATCCTTGTGGAAACCTGCCTGAATTCAGCTTCTCCTGGGGTTCCTGCCCTTGCCCAGGGCTCCTGGTCCTGCAGTCTCTGGAACACCCCTTGCACATCCTGCAGAATATCCTGCCTGGGCCTCCCCAACACTTGAAAGTTTGATTTTGTGTAACACTGCAAGCTGTTTGAGCAAGCTCCTGCAGGAATATTCCCATGCCTGCAGATCTCCCTAAACTCTCCTCTGACACTGTCTGTGAGGTGATGGTGATGGTGATGGTGGGGAAGGGCAGCAGACATGTCTGGCACTGTGAGGCCTCCTGGTGCCCTCACCCTTGGCCTCTCTGCCTGTTGTGGCTCCTCCACCTTTGTCTCTTGTTGGCAAACATGCTGCTGCTCCACCCAGTCAATTTTCTGTGTCATGGCATCTGCACAGGCTTCTTCTTTGGGGATTTCACATATAATAATGATTATAAGAAATCAATGTGGTTAATGGTGGGGAGGCCCTGGCCCAGAGCACCCTGGATCTCTGGAAATGTCCAAGGCCAGGCTGGACAGGGCTTGGAGCAGCCTGGGACAGTGAAATGTGTCCCTGCCCATGGCAGTGGGATGGAATAAGATGTTCCTTAAGGTCCCTGCCATCCCAAGCAATTCTCTGAGTCTTTTTGACAGCCCTGAAGCTCACCCAGAGAACCCAACGCCGGTGGTGCAAATTTATTTGCACATTTTAGTTCAGACAGGGCCACCTTGAAGTGCAGACAGCAATTTCAGTTTCTGTAGGTGTTGTCACTCCTGTTGTCCTGTCAGGCAGGAGGTGGCTGTGCTGTCAGGCTCAAAGCAGGCTCAGCAATAAACCTTGTCAGGAAATCCTTGGTTTAATCCTGCTCTGGGGCCAGACTGGAGCTGGAGGTGAGGTGCTGCTGCCAAGTTGTGGTCCCAGCCCCTCTTCTCATCCTCAAACTCCTCCTTGACATCTGTTTTGAAATGTTATTACCCCTGGAGCCTGAGTCCCTCTCTTCTCCTAAGGAAAAAGAGGAGGAAATTTGCCTGGACAATGTTCAGTGTCCATGTTCTACAGCACTGACCTGGTGTGCCACAACCAGGTGCCACCCCAGATCTGTTTGGCTGTGTCATCCTGCCCGTGCTGGACAGGACAGGGCAGGGCAGGACAGGACAGGGGGTGACACGAGGTTCATCCTGAAGCCCCTCACCTGAGGGGCCTCTGAACTCAGGCAAACTGAGTGCTCCCAGTGAGGTTTTCAAAGGAGAGAGGTGGAATCCCATCCCAAAAAGAGATTGTAAACCAGAATCTCCTCTTCTGGGACAAGTGCCCCCAAGAACAATGTTTTGAGGCTCTCTCTCGGGTTTTCCTCTTGTTTTCAGATCAAACAGAACATTTCTTTCCAAGGAAGTAGAGAAGACATGAACTGTCTCTTCCACTCAGTGGGGATTTTTTGTCAGCTCCTGGAGGTTGTTCCCCTGCCTTGGAGCTGACAGGAGGCACTGGGATGTCCCTGGAGCCATCACCCACCTGGGACCTGCTTCTGCTCTTCCCTCCTTCCCTTCCCACACCAGCCAGGGCTCATCCTGTGGCTCTTGGCCAGACAAGGAGTTTAGTATTCAGGAAGTTGGGGAGTTTGACTGTCCTTGGTCTCATTAGCTCCTTAAGCACAGGGGAGCTCAGATCACAGTTCAAATGGCTGTAATTTGAGTGAGCTTGAGACAATAGGAGAGGATTAAGTAGCAAAATTGTGTCTATTACTTTGACCAAAAAAAAGGAAAAACTATTCAATTTGAGTAGAATATATAATTTTCTGAGCATGAGGGTTAGGTATTAATGTGGGCTTGGCAGAGTTCATCATTTGTAAGGCTGCACTGAGAGTTCTTCACGTGCTGAGTTCTGAGATCAAGGCTGGAAGTCAAGCACAACTTTCTGCAAATTCTCCTCCGAACAAATAATTGGCCTCAACAAAGAAGTGGCTGGGGAAGATTTAATTGCTTATTTTTCTAGGAGGTTCTCCTAAATGGTCTTCTGGTCTTAAACCCTGTGAGTATCTATAAAATTTTGGAGGTGGCGTTTCTCAGAGAGGGGCCCTGCAAGCCTCAGCCTCCCTTTTCCAGGCTAAGAGCTCCCCTGAAGGGGATCCATCTCCAGGGGTCTCTCCCCTCAAAGGGGCTTGGTAGAAAGACAAAGGCCCCAAAACACCCTGGGGATTCAAAATAATGCAACCTGGAGTGAAAGTCTGGCTTTCCCCCCTGTCTGTTTTGGCAGCAGATGTTGGAATCCAGGTGTTCTGCATCCCTTGGAGTCCTGAGTGGTGTTTTCATGCTTTTAGTGCCATTGTGCAAGGCATGGCTGAGGGACAGAATCATTCTTTGTCCATCTAGAATGGGTAAATGGTGTATTTTATTTTATTTTTTTTTCTTCTTTTTTAATACTGTGTGCCTGCATCTGTTCCGATAGGGGAAAAACAATGCTAATTGGAACATTGGAAAGGGTTTGGAATGGATGAGAACAAACATTACCAGGCTGAGAAATTTAAAGGGAATTTAGTCAAAATATCTGAGTTTAAGGACTTACAGGAGTGGTTTTGGTTGGCTTAAACTTGACCATGGTGAGAATAAAAGGCCTTTGATGGCTGATTTCTGCATTAGCTGAACTCGCAGGGCAGTGTGGGAGCATGGGTTGGGTCATGGAATTATTTGGCTGGAAAAGCCTTTTGAGATCCTTGAGTCCAAACATTCCTCCAAGGCCACCTCTGCCCCATGTCCCCAAGCGCCACATCCACATGGCTGTAAATCCCTCCAGGGATGGGCACTCCACCACTGCCCTGGGCAGCTGTGCCAGGGCTGGGCAGCCCTTTGAGGGAAGAGATTTTCCCTATTATCCAACCTACACCTCCCCTGGCACACCTTGAGGGCAGGGATGTCCTGCTACTGCTTTTATTTTCCTGTAAAAATTCAGGTTTAGCATGGCAGAGATAATGCAGGAAAACCACCCAGTTTTGTCCTTCCTTGCTGTCCCACTGATGTCTGTGACCTGTGAGGGTTCAGAAGGTGTTGGATCAGCAGATCCCTGCTGGAGCCAGGTCCTTCCCAAGCCAGCCAGGGTTCCAGGGAGCATTAAATGGGGCTCTTTCTGCTGCAGGTACTCCTGCTGCACTGGGGGATGTGCTGAGGTACCAGGCAGCTGTGGCTGGATTTTCTGCATGGATAAAGAGGTTCCTGCATAGGCATACTGAGGATTTATAAAGCTTTTGGCTGAGAATTTGCTGTGCAGGGCAGAGGCACACAGAGACACCCAAATGCTGCCTCCAGTCTCCTTTGAAGCCTGGGCAGAGGTCATGTTTACTGGTGTTTTTTTTTAATTTTGGCTTATTTCTTCAGGTCTGCCCTTTTTTTTCTCCTTTAACCTGAAGGCTTGTGCTTGCTTGGTTCTCCTGCTGACCACCTTTAAATCACCAGGGGAACAATGCATTGGCTTCAGCAGAATTTCATTTATTCCTCCTGTGGTGGCTTCTTTGCTTGAAGCCTCTCAGTAGGTAAGGGGTTAAACAGCATCCTTATGGTTCTTCCAGTTACCCCATCAGGACTGTTTAAAAATTAGCTTCTCCCCACTTACTGCACTATAATTAGGATCCAGGAGTTGTGGGGAATGATTTCACAAAGTGACTTGGTGTACTCGCCCGTGCACCCCAGGGAGCCAGGCAATTATGCATACATAATTCCACTCTTTGAATATTTTCTCTTTCTCTGCATAATTTCTCTCTATTCATCTTTCCAGTGTCCTTCTGAGATAAACTTAGAAGTCTCAGCTTTCAGAATTTAAAAAAAGCTCCTGTGCCTGCATGTGCACTATTTGCATTTGAGCCAGCAGCCGTTCTGGGGGCTGTGGCAGAGGGGAGAGGAGGGCAAGGACCTGGGCAAGGAGGCAGGAGAATCCCTCCAGTGCTGCTGGGCAAGGCTGGGAGTCACAGAATAGAATCACAGAATTCTTCAGGGTGCAAAAGCCCTCTCAGATCCAGTCCAGCCACTCCCTCAGCTGTGCCAAGGCCACTGCTGACCCCAAGTGTCCCCAAGTGCCACATCCACATGAAATCCCTCCAGGGATGGGGATTCCTCTGCTGCCAGGGCTGGACAAACCTTTGGGCAAAGAAATTTCTCCTAACATCCAATCTGAACCTCAACAAAAGATTTTGGCTTTGAGCACCATGACCTAGTGAAAGATGCCCCTGCTCACAGCTGGGGCTTTGGTGGGGATGATTTTTAGGAGGTTCCCTCAGGGATATTTTGGAGCTGCTCCTTTCAGGGTTGTGTTCTTGTTCTCATGCCCTGTGTGTGCTGCTCTCAGGGAATTCATTGCAGCCTGGCAGGGAAGCACAAGTGACTGCAGCATCTTTCCCCTGCTCCACTCAGTTTATCTCTATAAACTTGCTGTTGACATGATGCAATTTCTCCTGGTTGCAGTGTAGCTGTAGAGCAGCAAAGTTGTGATAAAAGACAACTTGTTGAAGGGATTCTTTGTCACACTCATGATTCATCTACAATTCCTTTTTTTTTCCCTGGCCAGGAGTGTGGTGGTGCTTTGCAATTATCCCTGCATTTGATGCCTGTTCCCTCTTCCCCCCCTCCCCACCTCTCTTCCTTCCTGATTCAAGTTCCCAATTCATTCTCTCTTCCTTTTAGCTTCTTCTCCCTTTTTTTCTATTTTATCCACCACTTTCTCAAGGCACTGTAAGTGCTTCACTGTGGTCTGAGGAAAAGCTACTGTTCTACTTCCCAAAGAAAGCTCATTGTGTAGTACCCTGAAAAATGGTTTAAACAACACAAGGGAATAAAGGCACCACATTGCTCTGGAAGTTTTTCTTTTCTTTTCCTTTTCTATTTTTTATTTTTTAAGGAATAATACATAAGCTGCTAGGAGAGGGCAGAAATGTCTCCTGCTTCTCTCTGGTTGTGCCTGTCAGGCTGTGAAATTCTAAGGCAACCTGTGTTTTTACATGGGAGCTTGAAAGCTGGACACCCCACCTCCAAACCTTTGCTGTTCTCGGCATTATCCTCATAAGCCTAACAAAAAAAAAATCCTCAGATTGTTCCCAAACAGCACAGAATCAAAGCTTGCAAGGCACTGGTGTAATTACTTGCTTTCTTTTTTGGTGCCAGTTTATTGCCATCTTATGTAAGACACTCCAGCACGTTCAAAGGGGCTTTTTAGCAGTGAGAGCTCAGTGATTTTACTCTCAGCAGAGTTACTGGGGGCTGGCAGCTGGACAGGGATGGGTTTGGATCCTGGCTCCAGTTCTGCAAGTGGCCAGAGGCCCTGGGTGTGCCAGAGCCAGCCCTGCTGGACCCAGCCCTGGTACATCCATCCCTTGCTGGCCAAAAAGGCTTTCAGGCACCATTTCAGATTTATTTAGTCAGTTAGTCAGGTATGTGAGTGGGGCTTTTAAAATTAAAATTATTAAAAATATTATATTATGCATAGACTTTAATGTATTTGTAGTTAATATTTTCTATACAAAATATTAAATATAAATATATGTATAATATAATATAATATAATATAATATAATATAATATAATATAATATAATATAATATAATATAATATAATATAATATAATATAATGATATTATACATATATTTAATATTTTATGTATAAAATACATATATATGTGGTTTTTTATGTACACACTATATATCTAAATATTATGTACTCACTATATATCTAAATATATCTAAATATTGCATATTTATTTATATTATGTATTTAGAAGTTGCATAAATTTAATGACACCTTTAATGGGGTAATTATTATCATGACTGTTACTCGTGCCATTATCATCATCATCCCTATTCTTTTCCCTCCTCATCATTGCCATTATCACCACCATTCCTGGTGTTTCCCTGCTGGCAGAACCTCCCCCAGATGTGCTGCTGAGCCCTGGGGTGGTGAGGAGTGCTCCCTGTGTGTCCCAGGGCCAGGGAGTGCAGGGCAGTGCTGCCTCCTGGTTTAACATCAGGGTCTTCATCCACAGGGATTTCCCCTCTGAGCCTTCTCCTTTGCCCAGCTCATGGTGGAAAGGGAATTTTGGGGTGGGATTTTGTCAGCTCTTCCCATCTCTGCTCAGCAGGGCCACTGTGGCATCACAGTGTTCAAATAAAAGGAACTTTAAATTCAGCTCTCTTTTCAGTGGTGACTGATGGAAGTGGACAGTGAATATCCACCAGTCCCACTTCCACATTTGGGTACTTTTCCGTTGATTTCTTTCCACTCATACAGCTGAGGGAGCTGGGAAGGGGCTCAGCTGGAGCAAAGGGGGATCAGGGGGGCCCTTGTGGCTCTGCACAACTCCCTGCCAGGAGGGGACAGCCGGGGGGATTTGGGATCTTATCCCAGGGAAAAGGGACAGGAGGAGAGGGAAAGGCCCCAGGCTGGGCCAGGGGAGGTTTAGGCTGGATATTGAGGAAAATTTTTCCATGGAAAAGGCTGCCCAGCCCTGGCATGAGCTGTCCAGGGCAGTGGTGGAATCACTGTCCCTGAGGGGATTTAAAAGCTGGGTGGATGTGGCACATGGGGACATGGGGTGATGGTGGCCTTGGCAGTGCTGTGGGAATGGTTGGACTCAAAGATCTTAGAGAGCTTTTCCTTCCTAAGCAATTCCATGATTCCCTGATTTTACAGCTTCAAACAATGATGCAAATTTGGTGCAGCTTAAACACAGAAGAGAGAAGTTCAAACAAAATAGCTCTTTAATTGAAGCTAATAAAGAGGAAATGTTTATTTTGCTCATATCTGTGTTGTGCTGTTCTTAAGCTGCACCTAAATCTCCTTGTGTTTCCATGTGAACATTTATTCCTATTTTTGTTTGTGCTCTGCTTCCCCAAAACACAGGCAGGGTGCAAGGGTAGGAATGTTCCTGCCTAGCAGAGCCACCTTTGTGGAGTGAAATGCAAATGTTGTTTTGTTTGCAGCAGTGCTGCAGCCAGTGGTGATTATTTTAGTGAGAACACCAGGAGGAAAGTCACCCTTGGTCCATACAGTGTGTGAGTGCCAGCTTTAAAACTGGGAAGTGATGGAGAGTTTGTGGCTTGGTAGGGAGGAAACCCAAGGTGGATTTACTGCAGTCTCCAGCCCATGGAAGCAGGTGACAGACACTGCCCAGAAGCCACAGAGTTGTTGTTATCATCTAAACTGCACAGAGATACCATGAGCTGAATTTCTGTGATTGAATTTCTGTGATTTCTCTTGCTTTTCACCATGGATGCTTCAGCAGGACTCTGGGAATGTTCAACTTAGTGAGTTGAGACAGGCTCTTCCTGGTGAAAAATCATTGTAGGAAAACAGGCCCAAGCAGTTGAAGTTGTGATTCCAGCCACAGCATCCATGGACTCATCAGCTGAGGGGTTTGGAGACCCTGAGGGGAAGCTCCACCTTTGGCAGAGGAGGTGCTGGGGACAGAGGAGGTGTTGGGGACCGTGTCCAGGCTGGTGACACACGTGTGGCTCACGTACCCAAGCTGCTCTGGCCAGGCTTGCCCAGAGTTGCCAATCTGGGCTGCACAGAGTTCTCTGGAAGCTGCATCTTGGCAAGCAGGGGCTGGTGACAGATGCTCACTCTTTGTTTTTCCCGGGATAAACACGGCCAGGCTTTTGGAGGTTGTTATTATTAGCACTGGTGTTCCAGGCTTTTCAGGACACTGTGCCTCTGCCACGCCTCCTCTCCCGGGACAAGGAGGGGATGGAGGGGATGGGGAGAAGGGAACGGAGCTGGGAAGGGGCTCAGCCTGGAGCAGAAGAGGCTCAGGGGGCCCTTGTGACTCTGCACAGCTCCTGACAGCTGGGGGGTCAGGCTGTGCTCCAGGGAACAGGGACAGGAGCAGAGGGAACGGCCCCAGGCTGGGCCAGGGGAGGTCAGGGTGGATATTGGGAAGAATTTCCTCACTAGGAGAGTGGTCAATCATTGGAACAGCTGCCCAGGGCAGTGGTGGAGTCCCCATCCCTGACAGTGTCCAAAATCCAAGTGTTTCTGGCACTTTGTGGTATTCTTTATTTGTCATGGTGGTGTCCAGGCAAGGGCTGGTCTTGGTGATCTTGGAGGTCATGTTCCAACCTTGATGATCTCCTCTGGTTCTCCCCTGGTTTCTCCACTGGTTCAACCCCAGATTGCAGACTGCCAGCTCTAGGGCTGCCTCCAGAGCCCTGTTCCTCCTGCTTTTTCCAGTGGCACAGATTCCCAGGGGCTTGTGAGGTTTTTAAACATTTTCTGTGACAGCACTGTCACCCACAGCAGACACAGCATTCCAGCTCTTCCTGCACAGCCTACCTGGCACAGGGAAAGCCTCTTCCAGCCCTCCTGCATGCAGCCACGGGGGCTGTGTGTGGCAGGAACACTTCTGCACCTCATGCTGTCATTATCTGAACTTGCCCGAGCTATTTCTGCCCCTGGCAGTCAGGGGGAGGCAGGAGCTCCCTGTTTGTTTCCTCACCTTGTTTGTGCTTCCCTTGGAGCTCACACAGGATTTCCATGGAGCCTCTCCCTTGCCTGTCCAGGTGTTCCTGTTGGTGTTACTTGTTCCTATGATATTTTCTGAAAAATCCTTTCACCAGGATTTCTTCTCCTGGGAAGGTGAGAAGCTTCAGTTTCTCCATGTTCTGCTACTCTGGAATGTGGTTTGGAGATTGTTTACCCAAACATGTGAATTGGTTTTAATTAATGATCAATCACCATCAGCTGTGTCAGACTCTGAGGAGTTAGTCACGAGTTTTTGTTATCATTCTTTTCTGGCCTTCTGATGTCTCCTTTCTCTTTCTTTAGTATAGTTTTAGTATAGTATAATATGATATGATATGATATTATATGATATGATATAGCACATAATATAATATAATATAATATAACACATATATGTAATATATATAATACATATTAATATAATATACAATAATATTATGTAGATAATGTATCTAATATCATAATATAATAATTTCATAATATAATATAATATAATATAATATAATATAATATAATATAATATAATATAATATAATAGCCTTCTGAGAACATGGAGTCAAATTCTCATCTCTCACCTCATCCTGAGGACCCTCACAAACACCACAGTTTCTCTCCTCCTCCTCCTCCTGTGTCCCTGCCTGTGTTGCAGCACCTGTTGTGCTCTGCACAAATGACAGTGTGACATTTTCCCAGCAGTGGGGAAAAAACCTGTGGGGCTCTGAGCCCTGCAGGGCTGGATCCTGCCCGGGGTACCAGGGTGACAGCAGGGCAGGGAGCTGCTGAGCTGAGATGGTCCCAGGTGGCTGCTCTTTCACACCTGGATTAACAGCTGACTTTGAGTAATTACCAACATCATGAGGTACCACCAGCAGCATCAAAAGGTTGTTGCTTTGGTTCCTGAAGGGCTGTTTGGGTGGGGTCATTCCTGCTGGGATGCTCTTGGGGTCCTGGTGGAGCTGCTGGTGCTTGGTGCAACCCCAAGGGGAACCCCTGGGTCAGGCAGCAGCTGGCTGGGGAAAACACGAGGTCAGTGGGGATAAATAATGGATATTTAATGGACATCTCCTTTGCCCAGGGCTTTCTCCTGACAGCAGTTCAGGGCAGGGATGGCAGCAGGGGAAGGACAAGAGGCAGCATTCCTCCCTTTGGCTTCCTGCTGGCTTTGGGGCACACAGGGAGAGGCTGGAGCTGTGGGAGCACTGAGCCTGCCACACACAGACCTGGGCTCTGGAGCCAGCCTGGAGAGCTGGGGATGTCCAGCCTGGGCAGGAGAAGGCTCCAGGGCAGCCTTACAGCCCCTGCCAGGGCCTGAAGGGCTCCAGGAGAGGGTCTGGGGATAAGGATGGAGGGACAGGACACAGGAATGGCTCCCACTGGCAGAGGGCAGGGATGGATGGGATATTGGGGAGAAATCCTTCCCTGGGAGGGTGGAGAGGCCAGAGCAGCTGTGGCTGCCCCTGGGTCCCTGGCACACAGGGCTGGAGCAGCCTGGGACAGTGGGAGGTGTCCCTGCCATGGCAGGGCTGGAATGAAATGATCTTTAAGGTCCCTTCCAGTTCAAACCATTCTGTGATTCACCATAGAGGGAATTTCTCTTTTCCAACTGCATCATGTGGAATGTGGACACTGATATTTAGGATATGCCAAAGGCAGGCAGACCAGAATCCCTTTTTTCATCACAATACTCTTTGATTAAGATCATTACAGCGACTGGGAGCAGCACTGCTGGTACTTCTGTGAGCTGGTATTTCTGTCTCACAGGCTGCAGCTCAGTGTTCAAGCTGTCAGCCCAGATGCAATTTTAAAAAAAAATACAACCCAAAAAAACAATCCAAAAAAAACCCCAAAAAAATAACAGAAAACCAAAAATGGTTTTCATCCATTAAGCCATTTTAGAGCTGTGGTTTTAGAAAGTAGATTCTAACTTGCTGGGGAATATTTTTATGGATATGCATCTACATGTTGTAAGATTTTCATGAAAAATCTCTTGTACATCTTTGGATTTCTTTACTTTGTTATGTGAGAAAGGGCTCGTGCCTGTTAGAGGGACCTTTGGTGGGGAATTGGTCCCAAACACAACTGCTCTTTGCATGATATTTTAAGTTCGATTTAATTTGCCATTCAGAACTGGGGTTTTGGGGTTTTTTTGAACCTCTATAAAAAGAGGGGAACAATGCAGTTCCAAGCAAACCAACACCATTTAATGCAATGATGATATCATGCAGGTAAATCAGAGCAGGAATTGTAGCGACTGTGACTGTGTAAGGGTGGACTCAAGGAAAAATGTGGGCAGACTGAATAAATGGTAAAAGATAAGGAACATGGTGAATCCTCACATGCTCAGAAATTGTGAGACTGGCTTAAACCATGTGATTAAAAAAGTAAATCCTGATTTCTTTTATGTGTGTGCTGGGGTTTGGAGCTTCTAAGTCACACTTGTTTCATGTTTTCAGGCATTTCTTTACAGTTTGGTGGGCCAGGCACAGGCTTTGGTTCAGGTGAGACTGTCAGGTCTCAACTCCAGGAGCTCCAGCATTGGGAAAGACACCAAACAGTCAGAGCTGATCCCACAGGGCGAGCTGCAAGCACTAAATTTAGATCGTTTAAAATCTTTCCCCTCTGCAGTGCTGCAGGGTGAAAAAAGCCATGGAAGTGCTTTGAGTTCCAAACTGATCCCATCCTTTTCAATCCGAGCATAAATTCAGTGGAGCTTCACCTCCCTCCCACAGCCAGGCCCAAAGAGAGAGAGGAACTCTGTCCCCATTTTCCTCCCCATCCATCCAAAGAACAGACACCAGGGATCTGCTAATGAAATATTGGCAGATCCTTGCCAGGAGAAGCAACAGTAAAAGAAATCTGTGCTGGTAGACAGGGGAGCTGCAGCAGTGACCTGACACGACTGAGCCAGTCCAACCCAGAGATCTGATTGCTATTGAGAGAAAATATTCCTGGCTCCAAGAAAGGAGGGCAGAAACCCTTTAGTGGGATGGAGTTGCACCATCTGTGACACCTGCATTCAGTGCTGGGCATGGGGGATAATAGGGAAGGAGATTGTGCAGCAAAACATGTGTCATTTACCTCAGAATAAAGAGGTTTAATTTCTGAAAGGCTCTCAGCACATCTTGAAGTAAATGGGAGCCAAGGACGTTTGTCATCTGGCAGACTGAGGCACGGAGCTGGACTGGATAAACCTTACAGGGCTTGCACATGGAAATTTCCTGCCTGTCCGTGGGCTGATGGAGTGGGGAGGGCTCCTGAGGGAGCCTGGCTGCCCCTGGAGCAGCAGTAGGGCTGAAAGGTGCCTGGGGGCCAGAATCACCACTGGGAGATGTTCCTGCCCAGCTCCTCCTGAGGCCTCAGGTTTGAGCTTTTCTATTTTTCACATTCTGCGCTGCTTTAGTGTTGTGGGTCTGGGCTTCACATTTGGGGACGGTGAGCTCTGTGCACAGAGCAGGGAGACAAAACAATTCCTGCTCCAGCTGGGGACCAAGGACAAATGATCCAAATCTCAGCCCAAGAGCACAAACACCGTGGGCTGAGAGAGAAAAACAAGAAGGATGGGACTGCCTGGGCTAAAGCTGGGATGGGACAATGAACTCCAATGTGCAAATGGAGCAGAACTGATCAAAGTGAGAGACCCCGGGAGCACTCGTGTATTTTATGACCATTTTGGTTCATCTTGGGTGCAGCCCTGGCTGGGCTCTTGTGATGCCCGAGGTGGATCCATTGAGGAGATCCTTTTAATAAATCCCTGTTTTTTTCTTTAACTCTATCCAGCCTCTGTTCCAGGGCAGCCTTCCCAAGGCATCACTCCCTGCCCTGGTTGTTGTTGTCCAGGTGTTCAGTGGCAGCTCAGGGATGCAGAGTGAGCCCAGGGCTGGGGAGCATCCCCTGCACCCCCAGCCTGGCCTCTCTTCTCTGAGCCACTTCAGGTACCAGAGCACTTTGTGATAGGTTATCTCCTTGATACAGGCCTTTCTATTAAAGAAAAAAAGGCCAGGAAATGTTTAATATTCTCCAATTTTAAAGATGTTGATATGAGCCTTGGAAGTCTCCACCTTGAGCTATGCTTTTCAGTTGCTTCCTTCCTCCCTTGGATCTGGGTTTTTTTGATTTTTTCACAGAATCATTAGGGTTGGAAAGATCAGCAAGGAGAGTGGGCCCTGGCTGGGGCTGGGTGCAGAATCAGAGCAATACAGGATGCCTGGGTGTCTCATCCCAGGGGATTCCCACCTCTTCCAAAACCCATTACACATAAGTGGGGTCTGTCATTTCTGGCAAGTTATTCCCAGACAAATAGCAGTGAAAATGTTTTATGGACTGAATCACTGTGAGGGGTTTAATTGCTTCCTTTCTGCAGCACTTAATTCTTACTGGGATAAGTCACTCCTCAGCAAGACCTTTGTGTTTTTCAGGTGAGGATGAGCCCAAAGCAGAAGCCCTCAATCCATGCCATCAATTGTTTTAAACCAGGGGGGAAGCAGGCTGTAGCTCTCAGGTTGCTGCTGGCCACTGGAAGAGCTCTGGGTTTCCTACACAGTCATGGAATCACAGCCTCATTCAGGCTGGAGAATCCCTCTGAGACTCTCAGAGCCAACCATTCCCCCAAGCACTCACCCTGTCCCCAGGTAACAGATCCACATGGCTTCTACATCCCTCCAGGAGTGGGGGCTCCTGTGCCAGGGCTGGACAGCCCATTCCAGGAAGGAATTTCCCCAAATATCCAACCTCAGCCTCTTCTGGAAGAATCTGAGACCATTCCCTCTCCTCCTGTCCCTGTTCCCTGGGATAAGATCCCAAATCCCCCCGGCTGTCCCCTCCTGTCAGGAGCTGTGCAGAGCCACAAGGGCCCCCCTGATCCCCCATTTCTCCAGGCTGAGCCCCTTCCCAGCTCCCTCAGCCCCTTCCCATCTCCTCTCCAGCCTCAGCCCCTTCCCAGCTCCCTCAGCCCCTTCCCATCTCCTCTCCAGCCTCAGCCCCTTCCCAGCCCCTCTCCAGCCTCAGCCCCTTCCCAGCTCCTCTCCAGCCTCAGCCCCTTCCCAGCTCCTCTCCAGCCTCAGCCCCTTCCCAGCTCCTCTCCAGCCTCAGCCCCTTCCCAGCTCCTCTCCAGCCTCAGCCCTTTCCCAGCTCTCTCAGCCTCTCCTGGTGCTCCATTCCCTTCTCTGGACTCCCTCCAACCCCAAAATGTTTTTAAATACTGACAAAATCTCACAAATGACCCTCTCAGAGCAGAGCCCAGCCCCTGGAATGGGCGCCAGGGCTGGCCGAGCTGGCAGCTCCGTTCTGACAGCCTCCACCTCACTGTGCCCAGCCTAAATTGGCTCCTTTAGAAATCACTCCCATTTCTTGGGGTGCAGCGTGAGCTGTGCAGCCCTGAGCTCAGCACAGCCCATTTATCAGCTCCTGCTCAGAGGTTTTTAGCAGGGATATCGTGTGGGTTTAGCAAACGGGCCGGGAGCCGCCAGCCGGCACCTTCCCCATTAACCTCTCCAGCGTGGCGAGCCAAAAGCCCTGGCTTTGGATTGCTGCAGGGCCTGTCCTGCTGGGAGAGCAGCCTGTCCCCTGTGCTTTAAATATACTTGGACATGCCAATCCCCTTTTTTTAACATCCAGGCTGGGAAAACAGACTCTGCCTGCAGCATCATTAGCGGCGTCACCTCGCCAGGGTAATATCCAGGAATCCTCTAAGTGACTTTAAGATGCTGTGCTAATGCCTTTTCCTTAAACAAGAGCCATGGGCACAGCTAGAGGACTGGTTTAGGACTTAATTTATGCATTGCTCTGGAGTTTATTCAGTGGGTTGTTGCTCTCTTTGTAAGATACAGGATGGATATTTCACAGAGACCCCACCTGCAGTGCTGCCTCCAGCTCTGGAGTCCACAGCACAGGAAGGCCATGGAGCTGCTGGAGCGAGTTCAAAGGAGGTCAAAAAGGTGGTGGAAGTGATGTAACTTCTATAATGTAATTCCTATCCTGTGAAAAAGGCTCAAGGAGACCTTACAAACCGTTCCAGTGCTTAAATGGCTCTGGGAGAACTGGAGAGGAACTTGGGACATGGGCCTGCAGTGACAGGACACAGGGAATGGCTCCCACTGCCAGGGGGCAGGGATAAATGAGATATTGGGAAGGAATTCCTCTCTGTGAGGGTGGGCAGGCTCTGGCATAGGTGCCCAGAGCAGCTGTGGCTGCCCCTGGACCCCTGGCAGTGCCCAAGGCCAGGCTGGACAGGGCTGGAGCAGCCTGGGACAGTGGGAGGTGTCTCTGCCCATGGCAGGGGGTTGAACTGGATGATCTTTAAGGTCCCTTCCAACCCAAAGCATTTTATTGTTCTGTGGCTCTGTCACTGTCTCCAGGCCACTTTCCCATTCTTCAGTCAGGAAAATTTCCCCATTGCATCAGCAGGAAGGCTGCAGTGACAGTGACCTGTCACATCTCTGCCCCCTGCCCACCACTCTTCCTCCCACCATGGTCACCCTCCGTGCTGGAGTTCACTGACTCCCATGTTCCAGCTGTGGTTTTTTCAGCAATGATGAGATTTGATCAATTCTGCCTTGGGATTTTGAGTTCACCAGAGGTCCAGGACCAGGACAAAGATTTCAGTTCCTTCCTGTCCCTCCTGGCAAAGGCTCAGCCCCACATTCCCTGCAGCCTCCATGCCCACCAGCTGCTGCTCCCAGAGGCAGAATCCCTGATTTTGTACAAATCAAATGCCTGCACATAGTTTACTTTAACCAGGATACCTTTGAAAGGGTTTCTACAGACTGAATTTGTAATGCACATTGGGGAAGGGTTTTTCCCCACTGTTATCAGCTCTAATGAAATCCCAGGTCAGTTTTAGGCAGCCTGTTATCTCTGTGATCTGGAGCTCTGCACTAATTTCCAGGAGTCTGAATGTTCCAAATGAACCTCCTCCTTTTGGGGTGGGCATGGCACAGATCCCTGGGGCTCAGGAGGAGCAATCCCCAGGCTCTTCTCCCTGGGCAGCACTTACCCCCTGCACCTTTTACCCTGACTTTGATTTTTAAAAGCCTCTGGTGTGGTTTGAATGTCTTCACTTTCAGCTCTGTTCCCACACTGGCTTTATGGTCAGAGGGATTTCGTTGTTATTTCCTTTTTTATGCACATGTGTCACTCTTGCAGGGGTACCAAATCTTTCCATCAGCAAATCATGGAATCACAGAGTGATTTGGGTTGGGAAGGACTGTAAAGCTTACCTGGTTCCAAGCTGCAAGCTCATCTGGTTCAGGCTGGACATGAAGAAAAAATTATTCACAGTCAGGGTGATCAGAAATTGGAAGGGGCTGCCCAGGGAGGTGGTGGAGTCCCCATCCCTGGAGGTGTTTAAGGGAAGACTGGATGTGGCACTCAGTGATACATTTGGTTCATTTATGTACAGGATTCTGTTTTGTCCCTAGACACCATCCCTGTTGGTTAATTTGATTTAAATGAGGTTAAATAAAAACCTGCACAACTTGTTTTGCTGGACTTCCATCAAATTGCTCAACAATAGCACCACTTATGCTGTGTACAAATATGACTTTTCCACTATGGGAGTGAAAGTAATTTATCAACAAGTGGTCCTTGTCCCTGTACCGTGGCAAGTCTTTGTGAAATCTACTTTTTAGAGCAGGCTGTGGTTTATGCAACGTGTATCTTCATTACAAATGTGCTGTATTTTTTAAATGTTAAGATGCAGAAGAATGAAGAGCAAGCGTGCTGTTTGGAACAATTTTTGAAGGGGAAAGCTGTCCATTGTGCAGACACTCCTTGGAATGAATAGATCTGCATTAAATGTGTTCTTGAACTTGGGGATGGACTTTGATTCCATCCATTGTGGAGGATATTTCACCAGTGTAAGGGAAATGGTGGAAGGGGAGCTGGGTGATTTATCCTTCCATTTCCACCTTTGTGTTTGCCAGCCAGCAGAGAGAGCATTGTTCCATTCCCTCTTCATTGTTTTTTTGGGACAGTCAGTGGTGGGAACACCCTCGTGCACATGGGAGACTCGTTTTTCTGGCAGAAGGTTTTAATCCACATCTCCTGAAGAGCTGTGTTCCCCACACTTGCTGGTTCTGTCCCACATGGATGCAGCACAGCCCCTTCCCACAGGATCCTGCCCTCTGCAGCACACACTGAATCCCAACAGCCTGGGCTGACCCATGGCAGTGCCCAGGACCAGCCTTGGGTGTGTGTCCCTGCTTGCAGTTTAAATGATGATTTTTAGTTGATCCGACTGAAATTTTTAATTTTATCTCATTAGAAATCTGAAGTGATGAGTTGGAAAATAAGACAACACAGTGTCACGGTCTCATTGTGTCTCCATGGTGGGAAATTCTTTGTCTTGGGGTGGGAGTTGATGCCCCAGGTTCTTCAGACCCTGGTGGGAGGTTGTCTTGGTTTGGAAAGACAGGAGTCTGCTAAGGAAGGCAGAAGCCTCCCCTGAAATGGAGAATGTAAACCCTTCCCACCCCTCTGAATTGCTATAAATTTTAAATTAAGGGGCTCTCAGGCAAAAATATGGGAGCAGGAAATAACAGTTCTTTAACAGGGAAGGAAAAAAATAAAAGGATAAAATAAACAATGCACTACACTAGGAACAACACTGCCAGAGTCAGAGCCCAGCCTGACACCCTGTGGGTCAGGCTGTTGGCAGCAGTCCCATTGGAATTGTGGCTCAGCCCTCCTGCAGGGTCACGGCTGGTTCTGCTGGAGCAGGGATCCTGTAGAGAAGGATGGATTCTTCCTCTGAAGATCCAGGGGAAGGAGAGGCAGCTGCTGTTCCTCTGGGAATCCCGTGGAGAAGCCGTGCTGGTGTTCCAGAATCTCCAGATTATATCCAGGTAGCAATGCTTGGCTCCTCCCTCTGGGCTCACATCTCCCAATGGGATGCTGCAGTTCTTATCAGCCATGCAGGGACATTCAATAGCTGTTATCAGCAGTGTCCCCTCCCAGGGAGGAGTGATTGTGGTCACTCAGAGAGAGAGATAAGGCAAACTGCCCACTTGACAAAGGTAATCTGCCATACAGATGGGAATGGAAAACATCTTGCATTGCAATCTTCAACACTGGGCTGGGATCTCACCTGTGGTGCAGAAGGGAGGGATCCATCCATCTTCATCTCAGAGGATGGAGGCACAGACCCTCCTTGCAGGCTGTTAGGCCACAGAAGGTGCTCCCTAAGGCTCTGTTGGTTTAGAGCTGGGGGAAGGCAGAGCTGAGCAGGGTTTGAGGTCAGACAGAGGCACCCACATGCTCAGGGCAGAGCCTTTCCCCACAGGTCACAAAGCCCTGTCTCTCCCTGCCTCCACTAAAATGATTTAGAGACAATTTGGTATAAGAGGAATTTTAAATCTTTTTTTTGTGTCTGTCAATATTTCCTTGGAGAGATCCCTGTTTTTCAGCTGGATGAATGGCCTTTCCCAGGTGTGGTTGACACTCAGCATGTCAGAGATGCAGAGCTGCAGCCTGATCCCTGTGTGCCAGCCTGGGTGGCTTTGGGAAGGCACCTGCAGCCTGGGAAAGGCCATGGCCACCACAGAACCACTTGCTTTTCTGAGAATACAGAAACCCTGAGTGTTGTTATCATTGAATTGATGCGAGCAGCCAGCTGTAATCTGGAATCAGCAGGGAAAAACTGGGGAGGCTGCAGCGTTCCAGGCAGGCAGGATGATGGCTCCAGAGCAGGCAGCCTCAGCTCAGCATTCCCTGGCTGATCTCAGCTTTGTGTCTCAGCACTGATGTTATTTTAATACAGTTCCATGGCTGGAGTTGCTGTGATTAGCAGAGCAATTTGCAGCGCGTTCTTCAAAATTGCCAATCAGTTGGAGCCCAAAATAGATGGAAGCTGCTGCCCAAAAAAGCCCTGAATGGTTTTGTGAAGTCTGAGCAGGATTTGAGGTGCCTCTGTGACGTGCAGGATCCCCAAGCTCCTGCCTTGCACCCCTTGTCCTTGCAGAGGGGAGAAGCAGACTGTGGAGGCTGAAAGGGCAGGAGGAGGTGTTGTAGGGATTTTGGTGAATCCCTTGGAGGTGGCTGTGTCTCCTTGTGATGCCAAGGTCACACCTCCTCACCTCCTTTAATCCCAGCAGCAGGGCTGGATTTTGGAGGTTTAGAGGGGAGGTTGAGATGAGGTTCTCCTCTTTTAGAGAGGTTTTAAAAGAGGTTCTCATCTTTCAGATGGTCACTGTGCACCCTGGTCATCCACTGGCACTGCCTTTGAGGGTGGAATTTGCTGGATTTTGGCCACCCTTGCCCAACAGCAGTGGCAGCAGCTGCTGGAGCACACAGGGTACAGATGGCACTGTGCAGCCACATCCATGGCACTCTTCCTCCCGGGTGATGCTTCTGCTGCCAAGCCAGAGCCCGTGGCCTCCATTTCCCTTTGCATTTCCCCTCTCCCTGCTCTTTGCAGGGTCTGGGAGGAATATCAGCCAATGTTCTGTTAGGAGATGTTGGGTGGGGAGCTCTGGGTCCATCACATCCATCACATCCCTTGGAAACTGAGCTATGCTGCCCCTTGGGAGCTCTGGGTCCTTCACATCCATCTTCCCCTTGGAAACTGAGCTGTGCTGCCCCTTGGGAGCTCTGGGTCCATCACATCCATCACATCCCTTGGAAACTGAGTTGTGCTGTCCCTTGGGCAAACTCGTAGCCAGGACCTGCACAAGGGTGGTCACCCCTTAAATCCTGGCAGGTGTTTGAGGGTCAGGGTGGCACAGGTGGGTGACAGAGGGGACATGAGCAAAGCCCACCCGAGGGAGGAGCCTCAAGGTGCATCCTGTGCATTATCTGGTCTTGGTTTTCCAGGGGAATTGGTACAAAACCATGAATTCATCCTTCAGCTGGAATTTATTAATCTGTTTTCAGTTGGGTTTTTACTTTGTTGAGATCTTAGTCTTTACAGTGGGAGGCTGAGAAGTATAGCCAGAAATAAGATGGGACTTTAAGTGATTTAAAATGTGTTTTAGCTTTGCTAAAGAAAAGCTGGTTTTTTTGTTTGGTTTGACTTTTTCTTAGCAGTTCCATCATTGCTCTCAATTTATCTGGGGTACTTTGGGAGTGACAGTGAAGTGTCCTTGAGAGGCTGGGAACACATTGCTGCTGACTCCTGAAAAAGTTCTTTAAAAGCTAGATTGTTTATTTTGAGGAAAAAATGACAAACCCCTTATTTGTGGAAAGCAAAGCCCTCAGCAGGGCTTGGCATGAGGAGGGGACAAAGAGAGGCCTGGAGCCTCCAGCCAAGCTGAAGTTTCCCTCCCTCACATCGTTCCCCAACTCGTGAGCTCATATTTGGATACGAGTTTTTTATTTTTACTGAAGAATTGATTTCATGGCTGCCCTAAGTGAGCAGAGCTGTGATGCATTAACTGATGTCAGGCAGGGGATGTTTACCTATTTATCTTGGCTGCAGCACTGCCTGTAGTATTTTCTTCCTCTGTTCTCCAAGACTCATTAAACGTTCCAAACACCAGCGAAGTCCTAATGAAACAATTGCATCCTCATGGCTTGATATGCAAAGTAACACCTCCAGCAAAGGCTGATAAATGCCTGTCTTTATGATTTTTTTCTTCCCACTACATTTACATGGAGGGGGAAACATATTGACTTTCTCTGCTCTGGAGCCAGCTTGGGAGAGCTGGGGGTGTTCACCTGGAGAAGGATCCAGGGAGACCCCAGAGCGCTTCCAGAGCCTAGAGGGGCTCCAGGAGAGCTGGAGAGGGACTGGGGACAAGGATGGAGGGACAGGACACAGGGAATGTGGGCAGGGATGGATGGGATATTGGGAATTAGGAATTGTTCCCTGTGAGGGTGGGCAGGCCCTGGCACAGGTGTCCAGAGCAGCTGTGGCTGCCCCTGGATCCCTGGCAGTGCCCAAGGCCAGGCTGGACAGGGCTGGGAGCAGCCTGGGATAGTGGGAGGTGTCCCTGCCATGGCAGGAGGTGGGATGAGCTGATTTTTATGATCCTTTCCAGCCCAACCCATGCCTTGATTTGTGCCTGGTGCTGCAGGTGGGATATTGGGGCAGATCCCAGGTTGTTCTCTTGTTGGGGTCTCTCGCTGCTCAGAGTGACCCCGAGAAAAGTTCCAAAGTCTCTTTTCCCAGCCTGGCACTCAAAGAAGGAGTCATAACTCTTCAGTTCTCAGTGCAAAGGTTGTTTATTGTATCTTATCTATAATAAATTTTCTCCTGCCCTGCCGAGGTCCATCCAGCAGGACAGCTCCAGGCACTCTGCCTGCCCCCGGGGTGGTGTTATGTCTTTATGCTACAAACTACATGTACAATGTTTACAATTACTTCCCAATACCCATCACTTGTGTTAGACAGTGAGCTTCTATTCTAAACCAATCTGTGAGTGCCAACATCACAGCAGAAGATGGAGGCCAAGAAAAAGAAGGAGAAAGGCTGGACATGCCCAGTTCCCTCCATCTTGCCTCCTGAACCCCCATACCAAAAACCCCAAAATCTACTTTTCCACCCCGTGATAACTTCACTATTATTCTACCTAAACTGTTGTGGCTTGCTGATCTTCATCTAAAGTTGGTAATTTGCTCCACGGGTCATAATCAAACCCACAGGTGTGTTGGGCTCTGAGCCCCCTGGCAGGGGTCCTGGCCATCCTGGACAGCAGAGGGATGTCCTGGGTTCCCTCATTCTGTGTCCTGTCCCAGCTCAGGGCTTCATCCCTGTTGGTTTGGGCAGTGGCTGCTGGTTTGTGGCTCCCTGTGCCCTGTGAGGCCGTGCCAGGAGCTGCTCTGTTAACGCCGGGGGAGCCCCAGCCCGGCTGATTGGTGTGGCAGGGTTTGAATTCTGCACTGAATATGACTAATAATCCATGACCTGGCTGTGATTATAGATGAAAGAAAGCTGATGAAGAGACCCTGCAGTGGCACAGAAAGGAATTAGCCATTGTCTAAAGCCGGGGCAGTACCGGAGCATTTGGATTTCACATCTGAGATTCACGGGTGAATAATTCAGCACTCGAAAAAATGCTTCAGCCTCAGTGTGACATCTCCACGTCTTCTTTCAGTGATATCCAAGACTTTAACTAAACATTGCTTCCCAGGGAGCTGGGGCAGCTGTCCAGATATTTTTCCTCTTAAATACCAGCATTCCAGATTGTTACCTGGATACAGATGGAGATTTGGGCTGAGATCTTAGGAGATGCAATCTCTCCTAATGTGGGATTTTCCCTTCAGAAATCGCCTCCAACCTTCAGTGGAACCCAAAACCTTCCCAAGTAAAATTTAGAGACGTGGCTTTAGATGTAATTGTTGTTTCCATCTAATTGTGGGATCTGCTAAGGGCTGTAGAGTGGGGATGGGGTTGTTTGGTGTGGGGAATTTTGAATAAATGCAACAGTTCTCAAAGGGAGAATGTTGGTGGATTTCTTCCATGTGAATAGGAAAGTGGAGGAAAAGTAGGTTGTGTATAAAACAGCCTTGGCAAATGGCTTGATGTTTTCTACAGGGGCCCTGTAACCCTCAAACTAAATCCAGTGCTGTTAAATCTCTGCATTTGAGTGGAAAGGAAGAACCACCCGGGAATGGAAGTGTTAAAGTGTTCCCACAACCTCAGCTCTGCTTCCTCCAGCGTATACATTAGTATAAGTCTTTAAATAAATGATCACATATTATTCCTCAAATAATTCATCCATTTTCTGAATTATTAGCTAAAAATGGATGGTATCTTATAATTGTCATCAATTCCAGCTCCTTATCGGGCCTAATAAGTTCTTTTCTCGGTGTGATAAGTGTTTTGATCATTTCCTTTTCCTACCTCCCCTGATTCCCTTTATAGTCAGAAGCATTCACTCCTTGGGATGCACTTCACAGGATGAGGCTGGGAAGCTGTTTTACCTGGAAAATCTGTGGTCCAGCTGTGTCAGCTGCAGGAAACTACTCAGGAAAATAAACCCAAGGCAGTAGGTGCTGCATGTTTTCCCAAAGTGTGGCTCACTTTTAAGCTCACCTTGCCAGGCAGAGCCACTGCATTGAGGTGGTCTCAGGGCAAAATGATGGTGATGTATTTGAGAGTTGCTACCTGCTTGTGTAATTAAAAGTTTTAAAACCAAATGAGCAGAAGTAACCCCAGCTTTGTGCTCTGGAGCATTCCTTTCCAAGCACAAGGAATATGCAGGAATTGCATGAAGCTGGAAGTTTTAAAAAGGAAATCGTATGGAAGGGCCCATCTGCTATCAGTGCAATCATTTATATGTACATAGAAAGGAAAAATCCTTATGAAACTTGGGAGTTGTTCAGGAATATTCAAAGGATCTGGCTAGAAACTTGGATATAATGTCTAAGGGGATTTTGTCTTCCACATCCCTGTGGAACATCACCCTTTTTGGGGGGGATTTCTCACCGTTGCCTCTTTTCTGGCAATCTTTAATTTCTTGAAGGTGATGGCCTGGGAGGCAGCACATGGCATGGCCCTGCTCATGGGAACAAGATGAGCTTTCCAACCCAAACAATCCTGGGATTCTGGGATTCCATGTCCCACAGTAAGGGCACAGCAGCTCCCTGAGCCAGTTCTTTGAGTAAAACATGGGAGGAATGAGCCCTTCCTCCCTTGCTCCATCTTAATTCCTTCCTGTGCCTAAGCCAAGCACTCTGCTGTTTGGTTTCCTATCTGTGCTTTTATGAAAATTATGTGTACTTTAGAAATTAACACTTTTTATCCGGAGTCCACGCTGGCTAATTGCTAATAAGAGACAAACGAGATTTGTTAAAATTTCTTTTTCTCCTATAAAATTTCTAATTTGAAGATATTAGAAAAGAGAAATGTTTACCCCACTAGGGTTACTGCAAATATCCTGATGAGCTTTCACATCCTCCTCCGGCACCAGCCTAATTACCCTCCTTAGCCCAAACTTTAATATATTACAAATTCATACAGAAAAAAAAAATATTCTTCTTTTCCTCCTTCTTTTTTTAAACCTGGTGTTCTTTTTTTAACAGGGAAAATAAGAGAATATTTCTCATAGGGAAAGAGGCAATGGCAAAATTCAGGACTGAGACTTTTCTTCAGCATGTCCCTGTGAAATCCAACTCTTTGTGCTGTTTTGGCTCTGCATTAATCCATATCTCTAATCCTTCTTCATCTGAGTTATTTCATAAAACCCAGTGTGTGAGGGACTCTGAAACATCCCCTTTCTTCATCAGCTTCTGTGATCTTAATGCACTTGACCTTGGCCTCTCCTGTTTCCTGATGAGGTTCACAGGAAGAGTTTGTTAAGCTTTTCAGACACTGGTTTGTCAATGGATCCATAAATACAGCAGCAGAAAGGGAATCTGGGTAATAATAATAAGTTCATTTAAATGAAGCAATTCTGCCCATCAAGAAATCTCCATCCCAAACTATTCTTTATTGGTTTTGTTATTTTAGAGCAGACTGATGTGTAATTAGCTTTGGAGAGTCCTCGTGTTTTTGTGAGGTTAATGCCCCACAATTCTGCTGAATTTTCAACCTTTGCAGATTTATGAGAATTGAAGTTTTCAATCATTCCACTCTAATTTTCTCAGAAATCCAGGCCCTTAACATTTCTGATTTTATTTAACTTCGTATGGAGTGAAAACGACATGTTTGGAATACAGTTGCTTTTAAGGAGGAAAGGCAAAAAGCGACATCATGGGCTGTCTTTGGGCATCTCTGCTGCTTAAAGGGAGCTCTGAAAAAAGATGGAGAGAGGCTTTCCAGACAGGACAAAGAGAGATTAAACTGCCAGAGGGGAGATTTAGATTAGGAATGAAGAGGAAATTCTTTACCATGAGGGTGCCCAGAGCAGCTGTGGCTGCCCCTGGATCCCTGGCAGTGCCCAAGGCCAGGCTGGACAGGGCTGGGAGCAGCCTGGGACAGTGGGAGGTGTCCCTGCCATGGCAGGTGGTGGAATGGGTTTTAAGGTCCTTTCCAGTCCAAACCATTCTGTGATTCTATTAATTAGAAATGTTTTTACTTCTGGCCATCACAGCTAAACCAAAGTTTGTGTTCTTACTCATTTTCAGATGAAAATCTCCCCCTCACTTGCCAGTGCTTTTCAAAACTATGCAGCTGCTGACACTAATTATTGCTTCATTTCCTTCCACTTCTATAAAATATGAGAGGATGACCAAAAAAAAACCCAGCAACTCTTCTTAATCATCCTCCCTTGCTCTGGGTAGGCAGGAATTCTCTTTATGCTTCATGTCCTCAGAATGGGGTGCACTCATTGAAACCCTCATGAGGTCCTCCTGGGCTCCTGCATTTCCTTATTATTCCCAGTGGAATATTTACCCTGCCCCATGTGCAAATTCATCCCACATTTGGTAAAAAGGGACATTTAATTCTTCCTGCCTTGAATCATCAAGGTTTGCCCAGGTTCTTGGTCACTGTCTGTGGGGATGTGAGTGGAGCTGTGCTCATCTGAGGCCACAGCCTTTGTCTGTGGCCCTGGGCCATCCTTTTCCCTTCCATCTCCTCATTCTCTCTGTTCTGCATTTCCCCACAGGCTCTCCAGTGATTCTCCCCTGCCTCTTCCCTTGCTTGCTTTGAATTTTGGAGCTCTCCTCCCTGGGCTTTGGCAGCTCTGCCTTCCCTAAGCCAGGACAGTTTTATGCTGAAGCCCTCCACATTTCAGACATTCCCTCATGCGTTTCAGCTCCTCCAGGATTTTAATTGCCACCTTTTTCCCTTTGTGATACACTGCTGCTCTTGATGGCTGAGAATACATTTGCAGAGAAAGCTCCTTTGGTATTTAACGTGTGCTTTGTCAGGAAGGCTGTAATTTTGTTCACTTCCTTCCTTTTGCCTTTAAGTTGTTTGTGACAGGTCTTGAAACACTCACACCTTATGTCCTCCCAGAGTAAGGTCAGAAACTGTCATTTATTTGAGAGCTGGCTTTAAATAGCCTGTTCTTAATATCATATCTGGGGGTCTGCTGGAGTTGGGGCTTGGGCTCTGCAGTAATTGTTGCATCTGCTTTCAGCTGAGGAAAAGTGGAGGCTTGCTATGAATATTAACAACTCATCCATCCTTTGCACCTTCTGGGAACACACCAGTTCTGAAATTGTTTCCTATTTTAATGGTTTTTGTGTTCTCCATTTTCTCTGCAACCTCCTTTTTCTTTAATCAACTTTATACCCCCTCTCCAGATTTATTCCTAATTGGAGGTTTTTATCTGTATTTATACTCAACCTATTCTCAGCTAATGTTGGCTCTATCAGACTTTACCTTCTTGTAGGGTTTTAGGTGTCTCACTGCTGGGATTGACCCACAAAACCCTTCTTTGTTCCCTATTTCTCCCTCACTTGGGCTTTTCTCTGGTGTGCTCACCATCATTGATAGGAAAAGCCCAGGGAGCTGCTGGGAGATGCAATTCCCTTGTGAGATTTTTCTGGGAAAAGAGCTTTGAAAGCAGAACCCTCAAGTCCAACCTCCCTTTGGTGGACTGCAGCAGCACTTGGTGCTGGGCAGAGATGGAGATGGTTCCACATTTAGGAACCATTTCCTTAGGAATTCTGACCCTGTCAGGTGGAAACCTTAGGTACCCTGCTTTTTTTTCTTTATTTCAGTAAAAATCAGAGACCCTTGGCCTAGGTAGAAATGTAAATTCATGGAAATAGAGCTTTACTCAGAGAGATGCTGTTAGTATTAAAATACTAACATTACTAATAAAATGTTAGTATTAAAATACTAACATTATTAATACCCTCATTTGCTGGCAAGAGAAAATTTTGAGCACTTCATCCTCCAGTTGTGAAATTATATGAAAAAACAAGGATCAAATGGCATCCCTGGAATAAAAAGGATCAGGGGATTTCAGGATCTGGTGGGAACAGCATCCTTCAGGGCAGTGAAGCACCAGGCTGCCATTGCTGTGCCTTCTGGTGCTGCCTCACCACAATTTCTCCATGGGAACTTCTGTCCTGTGTCCTTCTGTGGGACTAAAAAAGGGGGAAAAGAGCCCAAGAAAAAGCCAACCAAGCAGAAAACCACCTGGTGTCGCTATCAGACACGAAGGAACACAAGCACACCAGCTCTCAAGGTGAAGGAAAAAAGGGAAGTTTAATTTCCTGACTCTTATATTTATAGTTTTACAAAGGTGACAGCAGATTGGAGGGTGACAGTGACACTTTTCTAATGACACTGGTTAAACCAACAGTCTATCAACTCTCTCTTCTTCTATTGAAGGAATGTAAACAATAAGTTATTTACAAGAAAGTGCGTGAGAAAGTTTTTTAGAAGAATGTCAACATCAGAAGGCTTTGAGAATCTTAAAAAACCAGGGTGACAACCTGGCTCTTGTGCTCTGCAGAGGTGCAGCACAGGAGGAGGGGGGTGTGATGTCCTTGCTGCTGGGAGGAGCTGGGTGCTCAGGGATGGATGGGACAGACAGACAGACAGACAGGTGGCTCAGCATTTTGGGGAGAGCCTGGGTTGTGTTCCCAGGCAATTCCTGGCCCTGCTCTGAGCTTCTGCAGCAGTTGCTGAGGTCCTGCAGGGGCAGGAGCATGGCTGGGAGGAGCAGGGTGTGCTCAGCATCCCCCATCCACAGGGAGAGCTGAATCCTCTCCTACTATTACTCCACTGACTGTAAATATCTCAGAGACATTTACATGGTATTTCTTTTTAAGTATATAATGTTTTCATTCAAAAGTATCACAATTCTTAAAAGACCTGTCAGAGGCTCTGACATGTAATTAATTTCTCTAAAGCTCTTTTTTTGAAAGATACAACTGCATATATAGAACACCTGCACTTATTCACAATTCTGCAGGAAAAAAAGATACAGCTTCTCCTTCTTCTTCTTCTTCTTCTCCTTTGCTTTCTTCCCCCACTTCTCCATAAAAAGATTCTCCTTCCCTTTGGATACTCCCTCTCCATCTCCCCTCATGAGCTGCAACCCTCAGGATGTGGAAGCTGTGTGTAAATAGGAGCTGGCACATGGGGTTTGTCTGGGTGTGAGTGGCTTTTTGTCTATTCAGCTTGAAGGGGAAACACTCTTGTAACTTGAATTCCAGAGCAGCCACCAGGTCAGACCCTTGTCCACCTCACAGAATTCCCAATGTGCAGCTGGGCTTCCAGTCATGGGCTCATGGGCTGTTCCTTATTTTTTCCTGGTAGATTTATTTTCCCTCCTCTGTCTGGGCAGAGTATTGAGCTCTATGGTGTAATGGTGACACCTAGGAAATATGAATGAGGTGATGTTCAAGCAGCACTGGACAAATACTTGTATTTATAGATTGAATTGAGATGTGGATACATAGATTTAAGTGGCCAGGCACTGGATTCTGTGGCAGTCATGACCAACTCGTTTGTTTTATCCCCTCCAAGTGCATCCAGGGCATCCCTGTGAGCATCCCTGGCTCTGTTGGGAAATGCCCTCAGCCAAATCACTGCTGCTGCCCAAGGGAGAGTCTGCAGGGGCAGGATCCCTCTCCAGCAGGTCCCTTGGCACAATTCCTCCTTGGGCTGGCATTTGGGGATCTGGAGAGGCTGAAGGGGATGCCACCTCCCCATGGCACCTCTGACAGAGAGCAGTGATGGGCCTGTGTGCTTTGTAAACATCCACTCAGAAAAGCTGCAGCAGAAAATGGGAATTTTCTTGCTGACAAAGAAGCAAAGGAACTTGTCACTCTCTTTGTAGAGGCCGTTGAGCAGATGCTATTTTTTGTGTTTAAAAGGATGGCATTTCCCCTTTTGTCTTTGTAAAATCACTGTTAGCAAGAACATGCTTAAATCCTAAAGTTTGGATGGGCTTAAGTGAGCAGCAGCTCCATCATTTATGTGACTGGAGGTGAGTGAGGGAACGTGTCCAGAATTTTTAGCTTTGCAATTTGGGTGTTTCCTTCTCTGTTCAAGGGTTCCTTCCAGCCCTGATCATTCTGGGATTCTGCAGGTCTAGGAACTTCTAGAACAGGAAATAATGTGGTTTTACTCCATTAGGAAATGGTGAAGGAACATTCCACCAGGACCTTGCTCAGTGTTGGTGCAGCCTCAGCTGGGACAGCATTTTCCAGCCATCTTTGCCTCCACTGCAGCAGCACCAACACCCTTAACACCTCTTGAGTGTCTCAGGAGGTTTTTAAAAAGAGAACAAAAGCATCTTTCAGGTTTCTTGGCCCCCTGGATGAAGGCAGCAGCAGGTTTGTGGCAGAGGCTCCATTGTGGTGCTGTTTGTGTGCACGTGGGCTGGTCACTAACAGGCTTTGTGTGGCCCTGTTAGCACTAGAAATAGGAAAATTGGCAGGAATTGTGAGGAATGGGGAATTTCCTCAGCTGTGATGCTGAGGGTTTTTAGAGGCACTTGCAGACTTTCACTTGACCTGGGCCACAGGGCTGAAAGGGATTTCTCCAGGTCAATGAGCCCTGGGTATTGCTGCCACAGCTCTGCATCCTGCCCTTCTGTCCATTCATTTGTCCATCTTGTGCTTAAAATGAGCTGGATTATTGTTCAGCTCCACTGCTTGCTTCCTGCTGCTCCTTCCCCTCCATCTCCTTGCTGGCCAGTGACTTTTTGTGTGGTGCCAGCTGTGATCTTAGCAGCCCAATGCCCTGAACTCCATGGTGCAATCACCAAAAGTGCTTCTGAATTCTTCCCTGTGCCTGGACGTGCTGTGCCTGTCCTTGAAGCACAGGCAGCCCCTCTGTGCTCCTGCCCTCCTCCTCCAGGGGCTGCAGCTCATCTGACCCCACGTCCCTTCCACCCACCATCCTCTTCCTCCATCCACTCTGGCTCCAGGCAAGTTCACAGACTTGGAGCTGGTGCCTGATTTTCTTCCTGCCAGCTCTCCATAATATCCTGACCCCAGCAGTGCCTCTCTTCAGTGCCTGACACCATCTGAAATTTATATTCTCTCCCTTTTGTACCTCAGTCTGCAGATGACTCTTGTGTTCTGTGCTCTCCTGCTACCCAGTGTATTCTCTGCCCTTATCCCCCAGACCTCTCCTGCTTTGGTGTTTCTTGCCTGGGACCAGCTGTTCTTCTCCTCTTTGTTATCCCCAGCCTTCTGTTCCTTCCTGCTCTGCATCACATCCAGCCCCTTTGTCAGCTTCTCTTTCCCAGTTGCTGCTGGTTCTCTCCCTGTCCTTTTGGGGGTCTCACACTGGTCCCAAAGGTCCCCTTGTCTGCAGGTCTCAGCAAACTTGGGCTGTCTGTCCCATCTGTACTTCAGTCTGTCTGACCCTGTGGGGACATGGCCCACCTGGACCCTCCTCAGTTCTGCTTTTCCTGGAGCTCAGCTCTGTTCTCTGGGTCATTGCAGTGGAGCTCATCCCCTTTCTTGCTGCATTTCATTGTCTTCATTGTCTTCTTCAGCCTTTGGATCTCATCCACCAGGAACATCCCTGGTGTGTTCCCTCCCCTTATGCACACACATCCCCAAAAATCATAAACTGTGAGATTAAGGGTCTGTGAACTCTCCCTTGGTGCCTGGCTGCTCTTTGCTCTCCCCCATCTGTTCCTGCTCTCTCCATGAGGGCTGGCCCTTGGGTGTCCATCACAATCAAGGAAATGGGCTCCTTCCTCATGGACAGGGCTTGGAGCAGCCTGGGACAGTGGCAGTGTCCCTGCCCATGGCAGGGGTGGCACTGGATGGGCTTTAATGTCCCTTCCCACCCAAACCACTCTGTGACACCTCAGGGCCCTCCCCAGCAGCCCCACTGGCCCATGTGTGCAGCCAGTGGTGGTTCTCTGGTCTCCTGAGACCCCTGTGGTTCTCCTGAGGCTGACAATATTTTATTAATATTTTCATTAATAGATATTCTAAAAAATTTAATTTATTAATACTTCTCTTAATTAAGGCAGATTTAACAGGCAGGAGATATTATCACGGAGACACGGAGCTGCAGCCTGTCAGTGGCAGATGCAGAGCACCTTCCACACTCAGACATTCATCTCCTTCATGGAAAAATAACTCTGATCTCTGGCCTGGCTTTTGGAGCCTCTCCTGCTGCAGCATGTCAGCAATGAGAGGGCACAGAGGGAGCTCAGGCTGTGGGGAGGGCGCTGGGGTCTCACCACAGCAAACAGGCTGGTGTTGGAGAGCTCTGAGATGGGGATTTGCATCAAAGGAAAACTCTCGGGGTTAGTTAAATATTCCTCTAAATATGCAAAGGAATGGAGTTACTGATGCTTGTTATTCTTATCTTCCTCTCGGTGTCACAACATCTTGAAGTTGGGTGAAGGTTTCACTTACTAAGGCGGTTGTAAAGATTTCACGTTAATTAAGAGGACTCCACTGCAAATCTGAATATGAATGAAGTTTGGCTGCTGAACCCCAGGGCAATGAGTGCTGTGGGAACGGCAGACACTGACAAATGTTGATGTGAAAAGTAAAAAGCCAAACAAAAAAAAAACCCCAAACCCAGAAAAACACCTAAACCGATGCTGCAATCTAGTACCTTCTCTGTGAGAGAGAAAAAATTGAGTTTGAGTTGCCAGAAGAGCATAAAATAGATTTTGACTTGGATTTGCAGTCAAAGAGGTGAAATTCTGTCAGTCAGGATCCCTGATGAGGGTTCTCCAGTGCCAGCCCTTCCCAAGTTCCAGCCCCATCACTCCATGGGCAGGTGGTGGCTTTGGAGGGTGGGGGGCCCTCAGTGCAGGAATGGGAAGATCTGGACTGGATCCTCCCCTCAGGTTCTTTGCTCTGGTGAAGCCCCAACAAGCCTGGACTGCTCAGCACTCCCTGGAGCTGGAGCTGGAGCTCCACTCAGTGAAGCCCCACCAAGGCTGGGCTGCTCAGCACTCCCTGGAGCTGGAGCTCCACCCAGTGAAGCCCCACCAAGCCTGGGCTGCTCAGCACTCCCTGGAGCTGGAGCTGGAGCTGGAGCTCCACTCAGTGAAGCCCCACCAAGCCTGGGCTGCTCAGCACTCCCTGGAGCTGGAGCTGGAGCTGGAGCTCCACTCAGTGAAGCCCCACCAAGCCTGGGCTGCTCAGCACTCCCTGGAGCTGGAGCTGGAGCTGCACTCAGTGAAGCCCCACCAAGCCTGGGCTGCTCAGCACTCCTGGAGCTGGAGCTTCACCCACTGGGGGCAGCCCTGGAGGTCTGGAGGCTTCCAGGGATGGAGCTCCCGTGGTGAACAGTGACACTGGAGATTCTTTTCCACAACAAACTGATTTTTGGGGAAGTTTTTCATGCCTGCCAGTGCTTGGAAAGGCTGATAGTGAGGGTGAGCAGCTGTCACTCTACATCTGTGGTTTTTTCCAGCTCCATCATAGAGTTGCTGTTGATGAACTGGGATGAGTCCTCTCCTTCATCTCTCCACTGATCCATCTGGAGATGGATGCCCTTTCGTGGCTGGACATGACTAATGTGCCTTTGCACAATGATTTTGGGTGATGTGAGGATCCTGCAGAGGTGCTGAGCACCTCTCCACCTCCCAGAGCAGGACCTGGGGGAAGGAAATGCTGATACACAACATTTTCACCTCGTTGAAAATACATGGGACTTGGCTTTTGGAGTGGAAAAGTGACAAGCTGAGAGCCTAAATAAATTGGATTTGTCCTCTTAAGGAGGCTGCAGGCAGCGTGTGAGGCTGTGTGGGGGTGTTTTATTGTTGTTATTTTTTATTCACGGTTCCTTGAGCTGATCCTGGGGATTGCACTGACTGTGGTTGTGTTTCTGGAAATGTGCAGGTTGGCCAGATGCACTGGGGCATGGAGTGAACAGAAAGAGGTTAAATTGATGGATGACCAACAAGAGCAGGATTGTGCCTCAGAAGACCAAGAAACTATCCTGATTAATGGGGTGAAAGAAAATGGTAAGGAACTTAATTATGGTACATGAGGGAGCAGCGACAACTTGGAAGCCAACTTATTTTCCTAATTCCTTTTGTGCATTTAATATTAGCAGTTTGTGGGTATCTCTGCAATGTGGAGCAGGGGAGTAAATGGGTGTTTTCTGCCCAGGAATCATTCCAGCCATAAATCTACACCTTTTTAGGCCTTAACAGGAACTGCTCTTACTTGTGCATGGCTAGAAATGTTTATGTGCACATGCAGTTTGAATTAGAGATTTTAGTTTGGTTTCTTGGGGGAAAAAGTCATCCAGGACTTTGTAGCCCCTCTTTGTTGGGAATTTCCCCCTCTCTTGGCATTACAATCCCATTAACCAATATTAGCAAGATTTAGCTGAAGGATACTTAGTTCTTACAAACTGGGGGGAAATGAGAGATTGGGTGGGAGAAGGAACCAGGATCAGTGGGAAGGGAAGGTTGGATTTGTGAGCTCCTTCTTGCCTGTGTCCCATCACCCAGCACATGGGATTCTCTGTCCTGTGATCCCTTTTCTGCACAGACAGGGAGCCTCCAGCCAGGTGGGGAAGGATCAGCCCCTTGCTGCAGCCTCCCAGAATGCCCAACTTTGTATCTCTTTCATTGATTCTATATTTGCTCTCAGAATAACTAATTAGGAGTAACAGTGCTCAGCTGTCTGAAACCCTGATTGAAATAAATAAGCCTCCAAGCATTTTCTGAGGTCATTTGGACTGTAATCTCTGGCCACAATGAATGCAGAGGGGAGGCAGAGCCTGATGCTTTCATTCTTCACTGTGTTTTATGTTTAATTTCATGGCTTTTTACATTTTGTATTGGCCCATAAATCTTGAGACAGATAGATAGATATATTTTATTTATATATAAATTTGATCCTGTTAGATGTCAAGGACTTGGTCCTCTGACATATGTTCAGATCTTTCTGTCAGCTCTGTACAAGGTGGTGGAGACAAATGTTCTTTGCCAGAACCTTGGAGCAGCTCCAGCCATGTGGGTGCCCATGAGGACCCCACAGCTGGTGCTGGTGGCAGGTGAGGCTCATGCTCACACTTGTTTGCCCCTGGGATGTGATTTGGGAGGTTCTGTCCCTGTCAGCCCATCCCCTTCCTGAGTACCCAGGGTGAAGCTGCAGCTGCTGGAGCTGCAAAGGGATTTTGTAGCCATGGTCCCTTTGTCTGAGCCAGGGGACAACAAAGTCCATGCTGCCCTGGTGAGAAAGGAGGGGATTTTTAGAGCCTCACACCAATTCCATGGAATTCAATTAAACAGGGCTTAAAAAGTGCTTTAATTAGACATAACACTGCTTTAGGTTAGAAGAGACCTTAAAGCCCATCCAGTGCCACCCCAGCCATGGGCAGGGACACTTTCCACTATTCCAAGTTGCTCCAAGCTCCATCCAACCTTGGACACTTCCAGGGATCTCTGGGCACCCTGTGCCAGGGCCTGCCCACCCTCAGAGCTCAGAATTCCTTCCCCACATCCCATCCCAGCCTCCCCTCTGTCAGTTTAAACTTTCAGTTTGAACACTGCTGTGTGGGAGCTGCTGCTGAATCCAAGGCCAGGAGCCAGCACAGAGCTCTGGAGCTGCCACCTCCCCTTGTCCATGTGCTGCTGGGTGGCTGCTGAGGGAAACTGGGAAAAGTGCTTTTGCTTCTCCAGCATTTCCTGCGTGAGCTGTATTCCCTTGGAGCATCACTTGAACACAGGCCTGATTTTAGGCTGATATGGAGCCCCAGAAAATCAGGTTTTGGCATTTGTATTTCCCAAGAGTTAAGTTCACTCACACAAGTATAAACCTAAAGAAACGCCCAGAGAGGGTTTATTTTATATAATAGCAGCTTTGCCTATTGAATGCAGCTTTTGAGATTGAATTTCAGCTTTCTGCCTCCCCCTTCTTTGAGTCTTACAGCATTCACAGACATTCTTCTTTTATCCTCAAATTCTCCATGCTTCCTGTCAGCTCCAAGCTGATTTTTATTTTATTTTACTTCTGAAGTGGAACTGCACTGGTTAATTTGTTTTGGTGCTTAAGGAAAAAGATACCACCTCTGCATTTCTGATCTGAAGACTGGTGGGAGGGACTCAAAAATCAGCTTTTTCATTTATTTCCTTTTTTTAACCATTTTCAAGCAAGTCAGTCTGGCCTTTCCCAAGTCATACATGATGACAGGCATTGCACTGCACTTCTGGTTGGAGTTAGGGAGGCTTTGGGAAAAGGTTTAAAGTCCTGGGAGCACTGTGAGGCTCCAGCTGCAGTTTGTGCTTTGTTCAGGCTTCACTGATGGCTCCATCCCTAAGGCCCCTGTAGCACAAAACTTGTTGGAGTGAAATTAGGGGGGTTTGACCTCCTGCTTGGCACAGGCAGGCACCACTCCTTCCATGGCATCCTGTTCCTTTCCATCCTCCCCACCTGGGGGTTTTCCTTTGTGCTGGTGGTACCTGTGCCAGCACCAGCCTCCCCTCCCCAGGCTGCCAAGGGTGCAGGAGATTCACTTTCCTCTCAGTTTGGAATAAGAGCACTTGTGGAAGGTCGCAGCAGCCAAATAAATCCCTTTGCATGCCCCATTTAATGCCACATCCTGGTGCTCCAGTTGTGTTTTAAAGCACTTGTCCCTCCTTGGACAGCTTTGGCTCTCACCCCTCTGCCTTCAGCAGAGCCACCAAAAAGGAGAGACCTGAGCCATGACAAAAGCAGCAGGCTCTGAGTTGGCAGAGCTCTCTGGCTGGGATGAATGCACTCATTGGAATATATTTTTTTTTAATGCAGAGATATCAGAGCGTGTTCATGGATGAAAAGACATCGTATTTAAATTTCAAGGGTCATACCGTCCGTTGAGCCAGGAGTCAGATAAAAGTACATTCATAACTTTATTCTGCCATAAAAGAAGCGCAACGAGGTAAAACTAAAAAAATCCTTAGGTTAAAAAATCCTTACATGACTAAAAAGGCATTTTTAGCGATTAGGGAAGAATGGCAAACCCCACAATAATTCTAACAATAATTGCTTTAAACTCTGTGTTATCTTCTGCCTTCCCTTGGCGTGGACAGTGACAAAAAGACCGCTGGGTTTTTAAAATCAGCCATCACTCCCTGACTCTGGAGCCATAAAGCAGCTCAGGTGTGTGTGCAAGCTCAGACCCCGCAGGGGGGGGTGCTTTGTTTCTTTAAGAATCTCACTTTCCTGTTAATTTTTTCAATGTTAATGAGAACATTTTTATTAGGCTTGTTTTGTTTTTTTAATAACATTGTGAGGTTTGAGAGGCAGTTTCCAGGTAACCGTATGGATATGAGGAGGGAAGAGCGGATGCGTTGCGTGTTTTAAACGTACTCTTGTACCTCTTCCAGCTGGCTGCAGGGAGCAGCCTGTTTACCTCTGCCTTCCACACACATCACCACGTTCACGGGATCCAGGATTGCTGGGAAGGGCTTCCCAAAGGAGCACTTGGGAAAAATCACTGGGAAAAGGGGAGTGGGGTGGCGAGCCTGAGACCTTTAAGGGTGGTAACCTTTGCAACCATCTCTCTTTTTCTACCTGCAAGGGCAGTTTGGTTGTGGCTGAATAGGGGATAGTTGGAACCTCTGTGTGTTTCTCTCCCTCTCCTCCATCCCTGCAGAGTCGCACACTCTGGATTGCTGGGAAGGGCTTCCCAAAGGAGCACTTGGGAAAAGTCACTGGGAGAAGGGGAGCGGGGTGGCGAGCCTGATACCTACAAGGATGGTTACCTTTGTAACCCTCTCTCTTTTTCTACCTCCAAGGGCAGTTTGGTTGTGGCTGAATATGGGATAGGTGGAACCCCTGTGTGTTTCTCTCCCTCTGCTCCATCCCCACAGAGTCACACGCCCTGGACTCTGGATTGCTGGGAAGGGCTTCCCAAAGGAGCACTTGGGAAAAATCACTGGGAGAAGGGGAGCGGGGTGATGAGCCTGAGACCTACAAGGATGGTTCCCTTTGTAACGCTCTCTCTTTTGCTACCTGCAAGGGCAGTTTTGTTGTGGCTGAATAGGTGGTAACCCCTGTGTGTTTCTCTCCCTCTGCTCCATCCCTGCAGAGTCGCACACTCTGGATTGCTGGGAAGAATTGCTGGGAAGGGCTTCCCAAAGGAGCACTTGGGAAAAGTCACTGGGAGAAGGGGAGCGGGGTGATGAGCCTGAGACCTACAAGGATGGTTCCCTTTGTAACGCTCTCTCTTTTGCTACCTGCAAGGGCAGTTTGGTTGTGGTGGAATAGGGGATAGGTGGTAACCCCTGTGTGTTTCTCTCCCTCTCTCCACCCCGCAGAGTCGCACGCCCTGGACGCCGATGAGAGGCCCTGCAGCGCGGCCGAGGCAGCGCCGCCGTTCCCGGCGCTGAGCGCGGCTCCCAAGGAGGGCCCCGCGTGCCACCGCGCCCCGGCGGCCAAGAAGCCGTGCCTGCTGAGCCCCCCGTCCCCACTGCGCCTCACCGATGTCCCCGAGCACGCCTCGGACGACTCCTCGGCCCACGCCATCTCCCTGACGTCCTGCGTGACCAAGGGCATGAGCTCGTGGTCGCTGCCGGGCGACTGCGAGAAGGCTCCTTTCAGCATGATGGAGCCCGGGGGGATGTCGGCGCTGACGGGAGACTGCCTGATGCAGCCGAGCCGGACCTGCCTGGGCTGCTTCATTGAATCCAAGGACGGCATCGATGCGGAGCCGGGAATAAGCTTGAAAGTGGGGGATATAAATAGGGATTATGACACCTGTTCGGTCTCTGATATAGGGATTCACTGCATGAGCACAGGAGAAACCATGAGATATGGGGATCAACTGCTTTCAGACCAGCTTTTAAGCTTCCCTATGCATAAATCGAGGGCAGCGGACAAAAGAGATGCAGAGAAATCTGACAGTGATTCAGAGGACCCCACTCAGAAAAATTATTACGAGGGATTACTATTAGACAAATGCAATGGTGAGGAACCTTTACTAACAAATCCCAACCAGGAATGGGGCTATTTTGAATCTTTCATTAGTGAAAGTAAAATTGAGCTGCTTGACCTCTGCTCCAAAAATGAGCTTTCTGTAAATCTGTTTTCTGAGGAAGACGTGGACAATTACATGTTCGATGATGACGATTCCACCTTGGGAAGTGATGTCTGCTCCCTAAAGATTAGATACGAATCTTTCCAGGACAATGTGCGGGAGAAGACCACCACGCTACAAGAGGACGCCCAGTTCAACTTCTTCCCCAGCGTGTTCAGCAACTGCACCAAAAGGGACAGCAGGAGCACCCTGAAAAGGGGGCCCAGCGGTGCCACCGACCCTTCTCAATTCAAATCTGAGGAAGGCATCATCTGGGGGGAGGAGGAGGAGGACGGCGAGGAAGAGGACGGTGAGGAGGAGGAGAAAGCTGCCTTAAATAAATCTTGCAACAGCACAGAGATGGTGCAGTACGTGGGCTCCAAGAGGAGCCACTTCTTGGACTCGGTGAATTCCACAGAGGACTCCGGGGAGTTCAGCGACGACAGCACTTGCACGGAGTCCTCCTACGACGTGCTGCGGGACATCAAGGACTGCAGCCGGTACCTGGCCCGGGACCACTCCGGCTCCTTCATCCAGCAGAACTACGGGCTGCGGGCCAAGAGGAAAGTGCGATACAGCGACGACTACCTGTACGATGTGGACTCCATCGAGAACGAGAAGATCCTGGACAAGAAGGAGTGGCTCCCGGATGGGCCCAAGGAGGAGGACGACGATGAGTGGTGCCCCAAGAAACGGCGAAAAGTCTCTCGCAAGGAGCCCCCCGTGATCATCAAGTACATCATCATTAACAGGTTTAAAGGGGAGAAGCATATGCTGGTGAAGCTCAGCAAAGTGGATGCCAACGAGACAACTGTTACTCTGAACGAGGAGCTGCTCAGCAAATACAAGAAGCTGGCCCCACTGAAGGGCTTCTGGCAGGAGAGGCAGCAGAGCCGGCTGGATTTGCTCAGATCGTCTCTCTACCACAAGCAGAATTTCTATCTTAACGGCTCAGATGCTTCGTTCCTCCCTCACCCACGGAAGCGAAAATGCAAGCTAGCAAACAGGCACCGGATTCAAAGAATTAAAGCCATCGAGCAATCAGTGAACAAGCTGGGCTCTTGCTCCTCTGATCACAAGCAGCCTTGCAGCAGTAAGGAGGACGTGGGCCTGAAAGGGCTGCCGGCATTAGCCATTGCCACCCCCAGCTGTGCCAACGGATTGCACGTCCACGACATCGCGGGCATCGCCGTGAAATGCAAACCGCAGGAGCGGGAGCACAAGGGGACGGAGCGGAAAGTGCTCCGCAGAATCAAATTCAAAAGTGAGGCCAGGTTGAAGTGCAAGAAGATTAAAGCTGCCACCAGTACGGCAGAGGACTCCCCAGCACTGGAAAACCAGGACTCCGCAGCGCGTCTGAAGGACGAAAACAGTCCCTGTGCTTCAGACAGCTCCCATCTCCCAGAGTGCCACGAGGATAAGGTTGCTAAAAATTCTCCTTTCCTACCATCCACCTCCTCTTCAGACAAGCCTCTGCCATCTGCTAATATCACCACCAATGTACCCCTGATCCCCGGAGGGTATCTGCAGACGTTGTTAGATGCTTCAGATCTGTCGAGCAACACGGGTATCCCGTACTTCGCCCAGCACCCCTCCGAGCAGCAGCAGCAGCAGCAGCAGCAGCAGCACCCGCTCCCCAGCATCGTCCCGCCGGAAAAGCCCTTCCCGTCCCTGCAGCCGGCGCAGAGCTGCGTGCTCTCCCCGCCCTCCGAGTCGGAGCTGCAGCAGTCGCCCGGCCACTTGGAGATGGAGCAGGGCGGCTTCGGCAGCATGTGGCCGGCCAGCAAGGGCGGCGAGCGCCAGGACTTCCCCGGGGACGTGCCGGAGGCGGCCGGAATGCCGAGCGAGTTCGCGCCGGGCACGGACGGCCTCCCCGCCTCTGGATACACTCAAGTCAATCTGAATAGCGGCAAATTGCTATACCAAAAAAATTACATGCCGGATAGCCAACAAGTGCAGTCTGATGATTCTTATCAGTCATGTCATTTCAATAATGGAGAGGGGCGCTTTCATTTCCAACGAGGTACACTCAGTACGGATGATGGCAGGCTCATTAGTTTTGATTCAGTGGGTTCATTGTCAGTTAGTTCTAGCAATTACAGTTCTTTAAGTTTAAAGTCTTGTGAAAAGGACGGCGAGGATGATATTAATGATGATTTCTTGGCCCACTGCAGTCCCAAGCTAGTGATCCAGCAGAGCATAGATGAAATCACCCCTTTGAAGGAGTCCACGGACCTTTTAGACATTTCCAACTTCACGCCTGATAGGTTCCGCCAGTCGTCGCTTTCGGAGATGTCCCCTCCAGACACTCCCAACCTGTCCCCACAGATAGCTGGCTCCGATGCCAAGCCTCTGGGCACCCTGAAGGGCTTTCAGGAGAGCCCCCAGGCCTCCCTCAACAGTTCCGAGAAGGTCAAGTGGAACTGTGGGGTCCTGCAGACCGAGGATCAGGCAGATAATGGGTTTGCTTTAAATAATCATCAGTTCCAGTTCCATATGTTCAACGATGAAGATTCTGTCAGCCTTCTCGAAAAGAGTCCATGCTTGTCAACATTTAATGAGCCATCTGGTCAAATTAGCACCAATAGCAAAGTGTCAAAATCGAAGAGGAAAAGTTCATCCAGCAAGAATGTGGGTACAAACCAAAGCTCTTCCCAGAAAGCCACCCGGAAAAAATCACCCAAAACCAACAAAGGAACCGATAAGCCGCAAGGGAAAAACTCCAGGCAGGCACCCAAATCCACCAGGAAAGGGAAAAATGCAGCAGGAGTCAACGGCGAGAAGGCTCCAGCTGTTGGTGGCAGGGTGGTCACTCAGCTGGGCACCGTGGCCACGGCCACCAAGGGCGTGGCCGAGGGCACGCAGCACTGCGGCCCGGCGGGGGTGAAGCTGGGCAAGCACAACGGGCTCTCTGGAGAGTGGGCACTGGGAAAAGAGGGGGGCACAGGCTGGTCAGAAGCCAGCCTGGGCAATGCCACCAGCCTCCTGGACGACGACCAGAGGGAGTTCGAGGAACCCTCCAACATCCTGTCCAACATCGCGTCGGGAATGGCCGATGTGCAGAGGTTTATGATGGCCTCCATTGAGCCCTTGTGGGGGCCCGTTGGCCACAACAGCGTTCCAGACATATTCCGGTCACCGGAGTCCAACAGCCTGAAACTGAAAACTCTTAAAATTTTGGCAGGGACGTCCCAAGAGTCGAAGAAGAAGGCGAACGGTGGCTCACCGGGGGCGGCGAAGAACCACAAGTCAAACAACAAGGGCTCGAGCAAAAACAGCAAAGCTGTGACCTGCGACCCCGGGCGCCCCAACTGCTCCACCGGGTTCACCACGGACATTCACGCTCCCTTTTTTGATAAAAACTATAGTAACCTGAGCACTTTAGGCAATAATGGACCTACCCATAAAAAACTGTACCGTCATAAATCCAGTTCGAAATCACTGAGGGATGAGAACTGTAAAATCAAGCGGACGGACCGCGAACAGCCCCACAAGGACCCACCCGTGACAGCTGCTTTTGAGAAACTGAGGTAATGCTGCACCAAACTGGCTGGAATGCCCCTAACCTCCCTCCCACCTGCTAGGCCTGCTGTTCCTCAGTTTTTCCTTCCTGAAAGCAAAAGTTTGCATGAGAAAAAAAAAAAAAAAAAAGACATTCCCCTTTTACAGTTTTGGTTGGTTTTGGTTTTGGGGTTGGTTTCTTTTTTTGTTTGTTTGGTTTTTTTAATTATTATTTTTAAATGCATGAAAGTACTTATGACTTGCAAGCTACCTAAAAGAATGACCAATTTTCTGGCTTGGCTGGGGTTAAAAAAACTAACAAGGCTACTCTTTTCTGCTGTTTGGCTTCTTCAGTTTTTAATTACTTATTTATTGGGGGAAAAACAAAAACAAAAACTAAAAAAAATAATAAAAAAAAAGATTACACGCTCTTTTTAATGATTTTGACAAGGAAAGACTTTTTTTTTTTTTTGGAACATTTTGTAAAAAATAAACCACAAAAAAAAAAAAAAGAGGTTCTGCATCCAAAAGCCAAGATCTCAAAACTTAAAGGCTCTTTACTTTGCAAATGAGAACTCGTTCCTAATTGAGCTTCACGTGGCAATTTTTGAGTGCTTTCTGGCCCCCTCTGCTGTTGTGTCTCCTAACCTGCATCATCTAAAGCTGCATCTTCTCTACCCGCCCGCCTTTAGCGCGTTCGCTCCGTCGTGGTGACTCCGGACGAGCTAACTAAGATGGCATCAAATGTTTGATTTTTTCCTGCAGGGAATCAGACTCCATTCTTCTTAAAGCAGAAACAGCATTTTTGGGTTTTCCTGTATTTGAAGAAGAGACTCCCTTTTCTAGAAAGACGGTTGATGTTTGGTTCTTTTCTTACCATTTTTTTTTTCCCGGTTGTTTTTTCTTTTTTTTCCCCCATCGGTTCCTTTTCGAAATCTGCCTTGTGGTCTGTTGAAATGTAAGTGCTGAAATGAAGAGTTTGAAATTGTGGGAATTTTATTATTTGAAAGCAAACCTAATCTGGTATTCTCTGTGAAAGACTGTTTTAAAAGTCATACTGTTGTACAGTAGTTTATGCACTATTACCCACAACAACAAAAAATTGTGCCAAACTATGAACAAGTGACTGTATTGTATATATTTTTACTTCTCTATCAACATTGGGTTGTGAGTGTTTTCTGCAGCTATGCCTTTTGGTTTTACTAGAAACATTCCAGTTGTTAAGTACTAACCACCCCCCTTCGAAAGCACCTGTAACTCACGATGAAAAACGATATTGTTCACTGATACAACTTACCAAAAGTTTTATGGACATGACTAGAAGTGTGCCAAATTTACTTACCTCATTTCATGGATTCACCCTGTGGTTTAAAGCTCATAAAGGGAAGAAAGAAAAAAAAAAAGGAAACAAAAAGGGGGGAAAAAAAAAAGAAAAAAAGGAACTTTGAAACCGATGCTGGGAAATGGTAACGTCCTCTCTTTGAAACCACGAGCAGAAAAACTTAATGGTGAAATGTTGAGTTTCATTATAGGAGAGAGTTGCAATGGTGGAGGAGTTCAGAAAACCACTGACGGTAAGTTTGCCAGGAACTCAAGTGTCTGCATCTAGAGACTACAGAACAGCTGCTTTTCAAGTGTCTGTTTTCTTAAAGCAAAACCTGTAGCTGAAGATCATTTGAAATGCAAAGTTACATTGCTAATTCTTTGTATCTCAGTTTTATATATTTTATAAGAACCTGGGATAAATTCTGAAATAGGTATAAAAACAGAACTAATACATTTCATACATTGAGTGCTATTCACTTTTCCTTTGAATAGTTCGTTAAACATTTTCGATGCAGAGCCTGTCAGAAGCGCTCTCCCATCATAGCTTTGGTGTTTCCTCCATGTCTAACCTTGCGATGCCAATATAGTTTGAACTTTCAAAAGCAGAGTCATTCATTTAAAATACAACTCTGAACCTTTTCTTTGATTCAGTTCATGAAACAAATACAACCAATGGAGCTATTTGTGATCTCACCAATCAGGGCCAGATCATGACTGGACTTTATTAAGACAGCGTTAAGTACTGAATGCTAAATGTATTCTCAAAAGGCCTTATTTGTAACCCTCCTCACCACACCCTCGCCCTCCACGAGAATAAGGAACCCAACAAAGATCTGTTTTCCTTGTGCAACTGAGAGCCTGTGAGTTTTGCTGCTGATTTCTCATGAAAAACCTTGATATGCAAGAGCCCTGGGAGCGATTGGGAGCAGAGGGAAGTGAGGCTTGGACACCTCACGCAGTAGCAGGAGGTGAGGAAGAGGAGCCTTTCTAGCAGTGGACAGATCATGTTGCTGATACGGCCACAGGCATAGACGTGGTGTCACACAGAGGGCAGGACTGGGCTCAGGTTTCCTCCCAAGTCAGTTTTTTTCCACCCACACACCAGGCAAAGCAGCAGAATTGGTTTAAGTTAATTTAGCAGAAAAGAGAGGATCACTTAAAATCGAAGTGGAGATGCAGAGTGTTAGTTTAGAATCATGTTTTCAGCTCTTACAGATCTTGGGGTGCAGCTCAGCTCAGCTCTGCAATCCCGGAGAGAACAGCTCAGTAGTTGCATTGTGTTTTATTTAACAGATGAAGGACAAACTGAAAAAAAATTAGTAATTAAAAAAACATCCTGTAAGTTCATTTTTTCACAGAATAAATGCTGGTGTTGCCTGGAGTGGGTTGCTCTGGATGAGAGTGGTCCCTGGTGCCCCGTGGCATGCAGTGTCCCACCCCAGCTCTGCCTCCAGGAGGGAGATCCAGAAGATGCTCAGGGTTTCCTCTGGAGACAAGAGCTGTGGTAGGCCTCCATCCCTGGGCTCTGGGCTGGCCTGCAGCCACCACACTCTCCCTGCTTCCCCAGCAGCTCTCTTTTCTGTTCACAGGCTCATCACGTACTACAAGCTCCAGCCACTGCTGTGGTGTTGGCATATCCCAGTTTTTGATCATCCCCCCCACGTGCTGCAGGAATGGTCTGGCAGCTCCCTTCCTTTGGATGTTCTGGCTGCTGCTCTTACAGAGACAGGTCAGGCCCAGGGCTGGGATGTGGCACAGACCTCCTTTCTGACCCAGAACCATCAGCTGAAAGCACATTTCACCTGGTCTGCACTGTGCTCCTTATGCTTAATGTTATGGATATGGGACTCACAATATCCATAACATAACATATTAACATAACAAAACCCCTTGACTGGATGGGATAGCAATACTTCCTGCATCTGAGGAATGTGCAATAGGGCATGAAGATCAGGCCTGAAACATATCAACTGTTTTATCCATGAATACCCAGCTGGGTGTTTCAGAACGGTGTTAATCAGAATTCCAGCTGCCTTCTTGCTCTCCTTCAGTCCTTCTACCATTCCAGTTGCTGACAGCTTTGGTGGTCATCCCATGTCCTCCAAAAATCTCTGCTGGGGAGATGTTAAAGAGCCTGAGTCCCTCATGGTGTGGCACTGGCCCTCCCCTGTGTCTGAAAAGGTCATCGCTCTGCTGCTTGACCCTAAAATTTAGAAATTGCCTTGAGCTGACCTTTTGCCCTCCTCCCTTTTGATCCTTATGGAGTATTTGGGTGGGAAGGGACCTTAGAAGGCCATCCAGTCCAACTCCCCTGCAAAAAGCAGGGACATCTCCTACTAGACCAGGTTCAGGTTGCTCAGAGCCCTGTCTGACCTGACCTTGAATGTTTCCAGGGAGGGGACCACCTCTCGGGGCAACCTGTGCCAGCGTTTCACCACCCTCATAAACAATTTCCTTCTCAAGTCCCTGTCAGCAGGGCTGCTCTAGATCCCTTCATTCCCAGCCTGTGGATCCCAGGGACTGCTCCATCCCAGGTGCAGCACGTCACATTTGGCCTTGTTGAACCTCATGAGGTTCCCCTGGGCCCACTTCTCCAGCTTGTCCCTGTCCCTGTGGCTGTCCCTCTGTCCCTCAGGTGTGTTAACCTCACCACTCAGCCCAGTGTCATCTGCAAACCTGCTGGGGGGACTCAATTCCAGTGTCTACATCATTGGTGAAGATACTGCACATTGCTGGTCCCAGGACAGACCCCTGAGGGACAGCACTCCCCACTGGTGTCCTCCTGGACAGTGAGCTGTTGACCACTGCCCTCAGGATGTGACTGTCCAACCATTCCTCATCTGCTGAACACTCCATCCTTCAAATCTCTCTTCAGTTTAGAAAGGTGTTGTGGGGGCCTGTGTCAAAGGCTTTACAGCAGTCCAGACAAATGACACCTGGAGCCCTGCTCTTGTCCATGGATGCAGTCACTCCATCCTAGAAGGCCACTGGGCTGGCCAGGAAGGATTGCCTTTGGTGAAGCTGTGCTGGCTGTCCTGAGTCACCTCCCTGCCCTCCCTGAGCCCCAGCAGAGTTTCCAGGAGGGTCTGGTCCTGGTGTTCCCAGGCACAGAGGGGAGGCTGACAGGGCAGTGGTTCAATGGTTTTGTTTTCCCAGTCATCCAAGACTTCACCTGACTGCCAGGACTTTTCAGATACTGTGGAGTGACTTGGCAACTCCATCAGCCAATTCCCCCTGGGCTCTGGGATGCATCTCATCAGGTTCCATAGTCTTAGGTACATTCAGGTTCCTCAGATGGTCACAGACTTGATTTTTTCTTATGGTGGGAGGGACTTTGCTCCTCCAATCCCTTTCCTATGCTTCCACCACTCATGGGAGATGGAAAGAGAGGTTTCCTCAACCTTCTCATCCATTGTTATGAGTCTGCCAATTGTGTCACAGCTGCTTTGACCCTTCCTTTTCATGCTGACACACCTGTAGAGGCCCTTGTTATTCTCTGTGTCTCTTGCCACATGCAGCTCCATCTGCACCTTGCCTTCCTCACCCTGTCCCTGAACAACCTGACAGTATCCCAGTACTCTTCCCAGGATATCTGTCCCTGCTCCTGCTGCCTGTGCATCTGCTCCTGCCCTTCAGCCTGACCAGCAGGTCCCAACTCAGCCAGGCCAATCTCTTGCCTTCCTTGCCTGATTTCTTACACCTGGGGATTGTGAGCTCTTGCTTTCTATGAAGAGCATCCTGAAAGATCTGCCAGCTCCGTTGTGCTCCCTCTCCCCCAGGGCAGTTTCCCAGGGGATCCTCCTGATCAGCTCCTGGAGGAGCCAGCACTTTACTTCCCTAGGATTCATCTCCACCTGCCTATCACTACCTCAAGGTTTTCACTTCCCACCTTTGCCTCATCCCTCACCATACAAGCTCTTGTTCTCCAATTGCATTTTTGTTTTTCATGGCAGTGCTCACAGCTGCCACCCCACATGCCTGGGGCTCCCTGCCCTGCTTGTGCTGGCTCCCACATAGCTCATCCTCTTGCCCAGTCCCAGTGCAGCTTCCATCCTCCTCTTGCATCTTCTCGTTGGGCTCTGGGAGCTCATTTTGCTCTTGGGAGCAATGGATCCAAGCCACACAAAAGATGTTTATTCTGCAGCATCCCTTAAAATGTCTTTTCTGCTTCATCTCTTTTCACTCCTACTCCAGGGCAGGATGGGAGGATGGTGCCAGCAGTGCTGCTGAGCCGTGGTGTCACCACAGTCTGGGTGACTTAGAATTGCCACTGGTGTTACAAAGCAGGGACTGGGCACTTCCAAAGGTTGTAAAATCCATCTGAGAGGAGAATTCCAAAGGACAAGGTGGTACTCACCACCCTGCCACAGGAGCATGGGTCTCCAATGGCACAGGAATAGGAGAGATGTCCTGCAGAAAGGAATCCTGCAACAGGAGGCAACCCAGCCTACGGCCATCAATTGCATTTAGAGGTTTTGTAAATAAAAAAATATCATGATGGGGATCCAATAAAAACCTTTTGGGTTTTTATTACAAAATACATCTTACCAGGTTTACATCTTGCTTTTCTTTTTCTTTTTTTTCTTTTTTTTTTTTTTTTGAGCATGGGAGGATGGATGTTTTTATAAAACATCTTGAGAATAATGACTTGTGAACCAGAGGTAGCCAGGCATTTTGGGAGGAGGAGGAGGAGAGCAGGGGCAGCCACAGGACTGTCCTTGCCATGCTGTGCTGTCCTGCTGAGGCTGGGTTGACTCAGAGAGGAGAAGCCAAGGCTGGCTGGTGATTGCTTGGAGGAACGATTGCTGCACCGTTTGCTCTTTTAAAAAATCAGGATTGCTGTTAATTTTTTCAGCATTATGGGCCAAACAAACCAGGAACCAAAATAAAGATGTTTTAAGCATTGTCATCCTTTAGCTGCTGGACCATGTTCTTTCTCTAAGCTCCCAACCTAGCAGAGCACTTAGGTGGGAGCTCACTCCAAGTGCTTTCCCAGGCAGTGATGTCAAGTCCCAAGAGAAACCCCTGAAGTCAGTGTAAGTGGGAAGAGGATCAGGAGTGTGGACTTGGGTTGGTGCAGGATCAGGCCTTCAGTCTTTACTTTCTCAGCTCAGTGCATTGGACTTTGCCTGTGCAGCTCCCAGGGTGTCCAGAGGAGGTTGCATGGTTCAAACCACTGACATCTATTGGAGAATGTGCCTCTTTATCTCTTCAGCATGTGAAATAATGCAAAAAAAAAAGAAAAAAAAAGAAAAAAAAAGAAAAATATATAAAATAAACCAAGTACAATGTCTGTGGTAGAAGCAAGGCTTTTCAAATCTGTTTCTCAGGTAAACAAGTGACACTAATGACAGTGGAGTAACAGCCATCTAAGGGAATTGGGATGTGAAGCAGGAGGATTCCCTCCATCTCGCAGGACGCTTGGGTTGCCAGACACGTTTACTGAGCCTTTAAACACTTGGTGCAAAAGGAAACGAGAAATAAAATTGGTCTTTTCACTACCCTTCGCTAGCTAGACAGACAGACAGACAGACAGACGTCCATTTCTAAAGCACAAAGGGAAGACTTAAACCTAGACTAAACCACACACACAAACACAAAACCAAGGTACCAGTGAAACTCCTTTTGTCTCTTTCCCGGTGGGAAGCAGGGTAGAAATCCAAGGAGCTGCTCTGTTCCGCTGCCCCGGCGCCGCCGGGCGCCTCGACTGCTGCCTCCAGAGATGTGAATGTACTGCTCCTTGAGTTCCCTTCCATAGAACTAGAGGCACCTCGTTAGGAAGTTGCTCCTGTTTTATGGTGCTAAAGAAAACTTTTATTCCCCCCCTCGAGCATTTAAGAACTATTAAATGGCCCTTTTTATGAATGTAACATATCCATTTCTGTTCCACATTTTACACTGCAATTTTAACATGTTTGGAAATGATTTGCCTTTTTTCTTTTAGAATAAGCTTTATAAATATTCTGTAGAGTCAATTGAAGTATAATTCTTAAGGATCACTCTAAGACGCCTACAAAATCTTGTATATTTTTAAGTGTGCCAATTTGTAAAATATTTTGTAAGTGTATATTTTTCTTAGAAAAGTGCTGTGAAGTGTTTGTATGTGTGAGGTTTCCCTTTTTTTGCACCTTCGGGTGTTAATAAAAGGATGTATACTTAAGAGTTTCTGGTTTTAAAAACCAAAATACAAAGAAAAAAATTAAACTTTTGTTGGGAATTTTGTAATAAAAAGAAATGTTGTGAAAGAGTGTAGTGATATTGTGTAAAGGAAACTGGAAAATTTGTGAGCGCTTTGCTGTTTTATAGATCCTCTTGTAAATTATTCTTGTAATATTTTGGGTTTTGTTGTTCTTGTTGCAAAGGTTTTAAATATTTGTGACTGACTCTGTATGGTGAAAACGTCATATTGTTAACTTGCTGAGTTTTGTTATATTGTTTATGGAATAAATAAAAAAATTTAAAATCTCATTTTAAGATCATGTATGAAGAAGAAATTAAAACTGCCATTTATTGAATATTAGGAATCGTTTCTTGAACCAAATCTGTCTGGCTGCCCCCTCCCAGGGCACTCCAGGCTCCACCTAATTGGGCTGATGCTCGTTAGTGGGAAGCACATCAGGGAGGGAGGTGGGGAAAAGTGGGGAAAAAGGCTTGGATCACTTCTGCTGTGAAGTGGGGCTGCTTGAACTGAGAAATGGGAACTTCAGCAAGGCAAGGCACAGTTCAGGCTTTGCCTTCCGTGGGTGCAGAGGTTGGGCTGGAAGGGAGCGGGGCCTCTTCCCAGCCCACTGTCCTGGGCAGGTCCCTGTCCCAGGACTGTCTCAGCACACTCCCAAACTGGCCTTCTCCTGGGAAGGAGCAGCTCTGTGCACTGAAATGCCACTGGCTTCAATTTCTTGTGGAAAAGGAATAAAACTTAGTTGTCTTAAAAACCACAATTCCTTTTATTAGTATTGATAGGAGCAATGAAGGAGGGGGACATTAATTCAGGCTGGGTCGTTCCCAGCCCTGGCAGCAGAAAGCAGAAGATGAACAATGTGTTCTGCAAGTGGATCCCTTGGCAGGGGCTGGGAAGTAACCCCCAAAAGCAGAGCTGCTAGCTCTACAAGCTGCCTGTGTTCACAGAGGGGTTTCAAATGAGTAAAATGTGGCCAGGAGGGATTTCAGTGCTCCAGTGGCCGTGTGGATCCTGGTGCAGGGAGCCCAGGGCAGGGCAGAGCTGGAGTGGGGCCATGGTCCAGCAATCCCAGCTTTGAGAAAGGCTGAGCTTCATCTGGCACCAGAAACTGTCCAATAAATAAAACACACAGAGGGCTGGGCCAGGCCCATGGCCACCAAAACCATCAGGGGTGTCCCATGTGGGATCAGTCCTGTGTCCCATGTGGGATCAGTCCTGTGACCCATGGGGGATCAGTCCTGTGTCCCATGTGGGATCAGTCCTGTGTCCCATGTGGGATCAATCTGTGTCCCATGTGGGATCAGTCCTGTGACCCATGTGGGATCAGTCCTGTGTCCCATGGGGGATCAATCCTGTGTCCCATGTGGGATAAATCCTCTGACCCATGGGGGATCAATCCTGTGTCCCATGTGGGATCAATCTGTGTCCCATGGGGGATCAGTCCTGTGTCCTATGTGGGATCAGTCCTGTGTCCCATGGGGGATCAGTCCTGTGTCCCATGTGGGATCAATCCTCTGACCCATGGGGGATCAGTCCTGTGTCCCATGTGGGATCAATCCTGTGTCCCATGTGGGATCAGTCCTGTGTCCCATGTGGGATCAGTCCTGTGTCCCATGTGGGATCAATCCTGTGACCCATGGGGGGTCAATCCTGTGTCCCATGGGGGATCAGTCCTGTGACCCACGGGCTGGAAATGTTCCAGCTCCTTAGTGCAAGTCTGGGGAAGAGATTTTTCAGCAGGGGGGTTGGGGCATGGTTTTAACTGAAAGAAGGTAGACTCAGACTCGATGTAGGGAAGAAATGTTTTACACAGAGGGTGGGCAGGCCCTAGCATACATTTGCCCAGAGAAGCTGTGGCTGCCCCATTCTTGGAAGTGTTCGAGGCCAGGTTGGATAGGCCTTGGAACAAACTGGAAGGCTGCTGTTTCTCTGAGCTATTATTGCATATTTTCTCCATAATCAGGGTTACGTTGCTCAAAAACTGATTTTGGGGACCCTGTTCAATCTCATGCTTTCTCAAGCACTGACACAACCCCAGGCTGGCCAGTCCATGTTTGGTGTGAGTGGTACCAAAACACATTTAATCAATGAAGCAGAGCCTCCATCCACCAGAGCAATGCTACAGAAATGACCTGGTAAATGCTAAATAATAGCACTCTATTTATATTATAAAAAAGCACATATAATTAAAACACTTGTGATTCTGGATGATCCATCATCCATGTCTGTGCCACTGTCCCAGTGGCTTCTCCTTGTGAGTGAAGGCAGAGTCAGATTTTAATTGGGATGTAATTTATTATCACCAGTTCTCATTCCTGCCAGTGGGAGCTGGTGCCTCTGGGGAGTTTGGATGGGGACAAACCTGCCCTGGGGACAAACCTGCTCTGGGTGACACCAGGGTGACATTCAGTGTCTCTGGGGTTGGTTAGTGGCCTTCACCACATCCCAAAGTAGCAACAGAATTTTGCAGACAATTCCACAGTATAATTTGGAACACCTGCAGCACTGGCAGGCTGGAGGCCTCTAGAAGATGTCAGGTAATGACTTAAATTGAGGATGAATTTGTATCTATTCATGCAAGGAAGTCAATAGGGAAAAAAATGGGAATTTCTTTGTCTGGGGTATTCATAAGTGCTTCTCTTAAATATGTTTCAAACTTAGAAATATATTTAACTTCCTCAAAGTCAACACAGAGCTCAAACCTGCCCAAAATCTCAGCCATGGGGACCCCAGCAGCCATCCAAGCTGGGCCTGTCCTTCGTCCAGCACAGTCCAGCTCCTGCACAGCTGATGCACTGGCAACATCCCATCCCAGAGGTTTCTCACACCTCCCAACATTCCAGGTGTGATCTGTCAGGAGAGATGCCATGTGGTTTATGTTGATAAATGCCCACAGGCTCCCCCATCCCACAGTTTTTATGGAATTACACCTATAGGAGCAGCTTTTGCTTGGCAAATGTACTGTGTGTTGCAGCAAAAGCACTGGTTCAATAAAGCACTTAAACATACACTTTATCTTGAGCATGTTGGAGATTATATCCCTCTTTAGCAAAGCATTTAAGTATGTGCTTAATTTAAGGATTTAATTAAGGATTTTAATTGTAGACTTCAGTATGTGCTTACCTGCTTGGCTGAATGTGGGTGAGATTACTACAAGCTGAAGATTTCGACATAAAGTCAGTGACTAATTCTGTCTGAATGAAGGTGTTACATTATTCTCACACAATGCAGTTAAAATATAAATAGGAAAAAAGGTAAGAGGCAGTTAACTCGATTTTTTCAGCTGAAAGCAGCATCCACGACCAAATCTGAGTTGATGAAAATCTAATATTATTAGTTGGAATCTCTAAAGTGGCATTACAGATCAATAGAAAGGAGCACCTTAGAAATGAGTCTGCAGCTCATGAGCTTTAATTATGAGAAAGGAAGGATTCAGCCATCCTCTCCCTCTCATCAGTGACAGCGACCTTGGAATGTAAGTGGCCACCAACTAATGGGCTGTGGCATCATTTCTCCAGTCATTAGGGGATTTAGGTTGATTTGCTAAGAAAAGAGAGTTTCTGCAATTGCATCACCAGCCTGTCTTTTGGACCATTTCCATAACTTTTGAACTCTGTGACAAATTTCATCTAATTGAGGGGAAAAAAAAAAAGATTCCAAAAATAAAAAATATCAAGCTCTGACAAGTTGAATGCAAAAAAAGTGTCTGGGGTTTTTTTTCTCCACTAGCATTTGCTGTCATTGAAGAGCCTTCCCCATCCCAGGACTGGGACAGTGTGCTGGTTTTGGATGGGATGGAGTTCATTTTCTTGACAGTGCTAAAACAGAATGGATTTTATCTTTTTGTGTCATACCACAAGGTATCACAACTCCCAAGTGGATTTTTCTTTTAAGATTTCTATATTGAGCTATCTTAAAATGGAGAAGGAGAAGTGATTGTTATCCAGAGAGACCAGCCAGCTGACACACCTACAGGGCACCCATGTGAGAGCATTTCCTGCAGATGAGTTGCCCAGGGAGATAACCCAGGCAGCCAAAATGACAGTGCAGACATTTACTGATCCCCTTAACAAACACAGGTGAATTTCTGTGGAATTTTACATCTTGTATCTCTCTGTTTTCCATGAGAAGCACAAGAGACGTTTCCACTTCTTGCCTATACCTGCACCTCTTTTTTCTTTACCCTCAGATTTCATTTTGAGATCTCAGACTACATGATTATGCAGTTATTAGGCTTCCAACCTTTTAATGGCAATAACAATAGGGGTGAGTGGTGATAAAGGCAGCTCCAGACAGCAAATCCACTTGCTGAGAGAAAAGTACTTAATGCTCTCAGGAGCAAGAGGTGTTTTACAGCTCAGGTGTGTGGCAGACGTGCCTCAGGAAGGATGGCTGGAAGCTGGGATGTGGATATCAAGGAGAACAGGGAACACAGAGCCACCATGCCTGTTCAGCCTGGCAGTGACTGTTTGTGTGAGCTGGGTTTGCCTCTCAGGATCAGCACTTCAGGGAGGTGCCCAGCATCAGGATCTCTTTGCACATTGCACATCTTCTCTTAGATAGCAGGGGAAAGATAAACTTATGGTGTTTAAAGAGTGGGAATGGGAAAAATATCCTGAGCAGTGGAGCCAAGGCTGTGGTTGTTGGGGCCTCTCTCGCTGCTCAGAGTGACCCCAAGAAAAGTTAGAAAGTCTCTTTTCCCAGCCTGGCACTTGAAGAAGCAGTCAGGGCTCTTCATTTCTCAGTCTCAAGGTTGTTTATTTTCCTTACCTATAAAAAACTTTCTCCTGCCCTGCCGAGGTCCATCCAGCAGGACAGCTCCAGGCACTCTGCCTGCCCTCAGGGCAGTGTTGTGTCTTTATACAAAAACTACGTGTACAATGTTTACAATTACTTTCCTATACCCATCACCTATGTCAGACAGTGAGCTTCTACTCTAAACCAATCTGTAAGTGCCAACATCACAGCAGAAGATGGAGGCCAAGAAGAAGAAGGAGAAAGGCTGGACACACCCAGATCCCTCCATCTTGCCTCCTGAACCCCCATACCAAAAACCTCAAAATCTACTTTTCCACCCTGTGATAACTTCACTATTATTCTACCTAAACTGTTGTGGCTTGCTGATCTTCATCTAAGGTTGGTAATTTGCTCCACGGGTAATAATCAAACCCACAGGTGTGTTGGGCTCTGTGCCAGGGTCTCTGAGCCTGGACAGGCAGAGGGATGTCCTGGGTTCCCACAATGGTGACCAGGATCCTTTGTGGCTTACACTGGGCAGTGTGGTGTGAGCACAGACACCTCTGTGTGCAAAGAGGGCTGGGACTGATGTACTCCTGTCTCAGCACAGAGAGAAGCAAAGCTCTGCCAGTTCTGAGCTGTACAAGGTACATGACCTGCAGATGAGTCAATCTAATTTTATCCTGTAGTGAGCACTGGCGTACCTGTATAATGAATAGCACATTATCACATCTTTGCTTGACTATCTCAATATAATATATTAATATAGTCTTCATAGCCTTCGGTTATCGTGTTATTTAATCTTTAATCTAATGTATTTGGAGCAACTGGCTAGTGAGATGCAGCCCTCTTTATCCTTCTAAGGACAACAATAGCAGGAATAAATGTTAAACTAAAGGAAGGAATTAAAAAAAAAAAAAATAGCAGCTCTATTTGTGCTATGTTGAGATGCATTTCTTGGCAGCCCCAGAGATTCAACAGTCTGGTATTTATCACGACAAAACGCAGAAATGTCTGATGATTACATGAAGGGAAATAAAGAGACTGAGCATAAACTGCAGTCTGAGAGATAAGGACACATTTTTACAGCAGGCAGCTGCTAAAGCAGGGCTAATGTGACACCAGCCCCTGCTGCAGCAGAGGAGGGGACACAGGCCAGGGCAGGGACAGGGGCAGAGCTGCAGCCAGCAATAAACAGTTTAATACTGAGGGGGAGAATTAGGCACACTGCTTAACCACATTATTTACCACCAGGAGGATTATTTTTAAGGAATGTATCCGTCCTTCATCTCCCATCTGACAGCACTGCAAAATGCTGGCATTGGCTGTGGAGACTGCTTAGGATCTTTCTTGCTGCAATGAACCCCTGGTGTAGTGTTCAGTGAGGGGAACCTGTCCAGCAGTGCCCAGAGGGATTTAGCATCACCCCAAGTCCCTTGAGGACACAGTCTGGATCTGCTTGAGGCACCTGCTCTGCCCTGGCTCTGCTCCAAGGTGGGTGCCTGGCAGGACCCCTCTGTGATGCTTCCAGTCTCTGCTGGGGTTATGACACCAAGATGATGGAAACCAAGAGCTGAAAAGTCACTCTTCTTACAGAATCCAAGAGCTCCATGCAGCTCCTGCTGTGAGTGAGACACCACTTGGCTCTGGCCAAGGCTGTTTGATGTTAGGACTGGGATTTGAGAACAGAAAGGTGCAGATCTCTCAATTATTGCCAAGGGTGTGAAGTCTGCAATCCTGCAGGGAACGTGCTGAGGTGGAGACTCGTGTTGGTTAAGGAGAACAGTGGCTGGGTGGCCAAGCTGGGAGCAATCACCAGTTTAATTTTAGGGCTACAGTTAGGAATTAGGTCATGATTGCAGCACAGAAAAGGAAATGTGCCATTGCCTGAACTGCCCTGGACATCACACAGGCCACGTTCTTGGCTGGAGGATGAAGGACAATGCTGGAATTCATTATTCTGTACAGAGGGACAGAAGCTGCTGGGGTTTAGCAGTTGAATCCCAGTGGTGGAAGTCCTTCATTTCCCTGGCACGAGCACAGAGCAAAGTAACACATGATCCCTGTGGTTTGGCTTCATTTCATCCTTTTGCAGCATGGCATATTTGATTCAGGACTCAAGGGAAAGATGAATTGCACTCTAAGAACAATTCAATGAAAATATGGACATGCTGTACATGACACAGATCTTAGGGTCTTTGTAGGGTTAACATCAGGTTGTACCGTGAATGTCTGTGTGGAAAACTCTTCTGATGGATACTTTCCTCATCCTTTCTGCCCCAAATAAAACCACCAGGTTTTTAGGATCAATTACCTCCTCTTGTGGAGATGAGGACATTGCTGAGTTCCCCCAGAAGCCTCCGAGGATGGAGAGCAGATCCTGTCTCTCAACAGTGCCAAAGAAGCAATTAAAGAAAAATAAGAGTTGATTTGAAGAATGCAATGATCATTCATCTAGCTGTAGAAAAAAATAGAGTTTTATCATTGAAATATTAGAAAGAGTAGTATTTATACTCTGATAAATATTATGGCACTGCAAATTGTGGGGAATTGTGAAGGAATTATGAATGAGTTACACATGGGACCTCTGAGTTTTTTCTAGATAATGCAATTTGTTTTTCTTATCTTCTACATAGATAGGAAGGGTGAGGTCAGCACACATTTTTAGTGCATGGTTCAAAAGGTCACAAGACCTCTAATTACAAGACCTTTTAAGGATTGATTAACTAATTAAACTGCTAACAAGGATATGTATGTTTTTAACCTAATCCTTAAATATTTTATCTTACAGATTCATGCTACAGTGTAAACATTCTTAGCCAACCATGTTATAACACACAGACCTACAGTACTGTACTCTAAAACTCTAAACTTTTTTTACTTAGCTTAACATGACTCTGCTTTTAACTATTAATCCACATTCTCACTTCTAGTACCCAAGTTTGGAAGGTTTTCCAAGGTCTCAGATCAAATCCTATGTTTAATTCTAAGCTTTAGCTTACAAGCCCAAAGTTCTGAGAGTTTCCTCATTTCAGATTCCAGCAGCAAATTATTTCATTTTAGATCAAGAAAACAATAATGTAGCAAATCAATGCAAGAGGTTAAGGCTGCTCCAAGTGGGCAGGGAGAGACTTTCTGACTCCAGTCTTGGCCCCCAGGAAGAAGCCAGGTATCTCCCTGGCTCCCATGCCTGCTTTTCCACAGCAATTTTGCCTCCCAGCTTATCATGCCCAGCTCCTTCTGTAACCATTCCTCCAGCTCCTGTTCCATGTTCACCCTTCATGGTCTCATGTGTCCTGTCCTGTTGGGGCAGATGAGCTCATTGCAGGGTAAACTTAAATGAGGATGGTGGCCTCCAGGTGCAGGAGACAGAAAATCAAAGTTGTGTAACAAAACAAGGTGGTTTTGAGGGAGAAGCTGAAAATTGCTATAGCCTGTAATTGTCTCTGCTCATGCTTTTGTGGTTACCCTTGGACAGGCAGTTTTGTCACTCTGCTCAGCTTCTTGTTGCTCTAACAAGGGACAAGGAGCTCCACTGATCTTTGAAAAGCCTTCAGTAAGTGCCACGTTTTTCTTTCATGTTCTGGATGTCCCTGCTACAGCACACATACATCAAACCCTGCCCATGAAGGAGTAATTAAATGGCACTGCTGAAGGGATGTCATAGGATGGGCCTGATTACAGCTCACCCAGAAATGTCTTCCCAAGTCCCAGCCTCTTTGACGTGATTCTCCCCCCTTTCTCTGAATTTCTTCCAGCATTAATTTCAGCCAGTCCTGGGATTATTTGAAAAAGGGCCTTGGGGGACTTGTTCAAAGGCACTGCCACCACGGACGACTTTGCTTTCTGAACTGAAGCATTTCACTCCTATCTGTCTGGACATATGAGCTGCTCAGCACTGCTTCATTAGGCAAGTTATTTTTAAATTCCCAGAAAGAGCAAAACATTGAGAGAGGAATTAGCATTTGCCGTTGAAACAGCTGCCAAAGAGAAGAGGCAGAAGGCACTGCAGGTCCCCCCTGCTATCCCTGGGATTAAGCAGGCACCAGGACCCAGTCACTGACACACTCACACTGCACATGAGACAGCAGAAATCATGCCCCAGGATAAGGCTTGGTAAGTGACCATCACAACTCTGTTCTGGATGTAAGTAAGAAAGTGACCATCAACACTGAATAAGAAAAAATCTTGGAAATCTCTCTCTTCCTCCAGCCCCATTCTGTGTTTCCCCCTTTTTCTTTCCTGAATTTTTCACTTAAAGGACTTTAACTCCATTCTGGTTTCTCCACACAAATGAATGAAGCAATAAAGCCTGCCCAGAGTCTTTGCTTCCCCTAAACAACAAGACCCAGTGGGCACCCAGCACTTTCCAAATGCCAAGGGACTGCAATAAAGCTGATGCTGCTTGATTGCATTCTCTCTCTGTAATGAGTTTAAGTTTCCCAGTGGCTGATGGTGCTCTTACAGGCCAGAGTTAAAGCAAAAGCTTGGCAATGAAATGTCTGAGGCACGTTTTGGTCGCTGTTCACAAACACTGATTGCCCTGCAGTTGGTGCTGCTGAGGGCAGCCAGGATTCCCACTGATAATGTTAATAGTGCAAAAAAAAAAAGTGTTGAATATGGGGAGGGGGAATAGGTTGGGTAAAAATCACCTTTTCACCTCTCTGGAGCACACAGGCAGCACAGCCAAGGCAGTGTGCAGCTTGTGCTGCCTGGTTCACCCCTCCCTTCGCCCCTGCTGCAGCCACAGGGTTTCTGTATTTATCCAGAACAAATCTAGCAGGAGCTGTTCTCATAACCTGCTCCCAATTCCTGCCTAATGAAGGCTGCTGGATTCCTCTGAATTATTGCTTGTTCAAACCAGAGTGTTTCCTTTGGAAAAAAAATGATCTCATTAAATATTTCCAGCGATTCCTCAGTGACAGGCACTCTGCCACAATGGATGTGGATTGTTCCAGTGGACACCTTTCCCCAGTCCTAAAAATGCACAGCAACCTGTATTGATGTCCAGCTACCAAACACCCCTCTGCCAGAGAAATCACAGATAAATCTGTGGAATACATCTGTGGATTTATCTGCCAGAGAAATCACAGATAAATCTGTGGAATCACAGAATGGTTTGGGTTGGAAGGGACCTTAAAGATCATCCCATTCCACCCCTGTCAGGGCAGGGACACCTTCAACCACCCCAGGTTGCCTCAAGCCCCATCCAACCTGGCCCTGAACAATTCCAGTGATGGAGCAGCCACAGCCTCTCAGGCTGTGCCAGGGCCTCACCACCCTTTAGGGTTAAATCTGTCATGTGCCTCCCTACAGCCTGCATTTAAAATGTCCCTTCACCTTTTATTTCTTAGTAAACTGTGTTCCTTGGGTGTTTTCTCACCAAGGTGTGTTTTCCAGCCCTCAAGGAAGACTTCCTGGAGCCTACACAGAGGTAATAAAAACCTCTCTTGTCTTCCTTAGTGCCTCACTTTGTGGTTCCTTGGAAGCATTAGCTCCTCTTGGCAGAGCATCTCATTAGGAGCTCATCTTCAGCTGATTATTCCTCTTCTGAGTCACTGCTTTCCATGACTTTGTCACCCACCCCTTAGTCCAGCTGCTGCTCTATTCTTAGGCTAACAACTTTACATCTGGTGGCACGAAAAACATGTTGTTTATTTAAACTCGGCTCATTAAGTGATCCAGATTAGGTTTGGTATTGGCGACCTGCCCCAACTTCTGTGCAGCTGCAGATCACCAGTAATGATCTGGCATTTTCTCACAGGTCAGCGATCACACGTTAAGTGCTGTGGGGTCAAGACTGGGCAGGAAGGGAGCTCTGCTGTGTTCAGTGCTCTGCTTACAATTACACTTGGAGACCTATCAGTTAGCTTTCAATCCAATTAATGTTTGTCATATTGACACATTGTTCCTCTTTCTCAATCAAAGTACAGTGAAAGACAAGATCTGGTCTCTGGCTGAAGGTTTCTTCTAACGGCTTTATTACTGTAAACTATGACATTAAGGAAAATATCTTAGGTTAACAGCACAAAGCCGACTTTTCATAATGCTACAGTATCTCCTTGAAATGATTTATCAGCTTATTATTTAAGTTGTTATATTTTCTTAGGTATCCTTGATAAGAGAATGTCCAGGACTATCTCCCATTAGCCTTTAGGCAGCCAAATGGCTGGCACAGCTCTCCTGTGGCCCTTCCCTGGCACTGTTCCCTGAGAGGGGCCAAGTGCCCTCCCCTGTTTCCCTCTTGTGCCCAGAGCCAGGGCCCCAGCCCAGCCACGCTCTGTGGGGGCAGAGTCCCTGGCAGTGCCCAGTGCTGGGCAAACCTTGGCAGCTGTGCTGGCAAAGCAGCTCTGGCCCCACACCCTGCCCACCCTCTGTCACCAGGGTGTCCCCAAACCCCCCCTGCCCCTCCTGACCGTTCCAGCTCTGTCCTGTGGGAGCTCAGCACAGCTGGGAGCACCAAAGCCAGGGCTGGGGAGCACCAGGAGACTCAGTTTGATGTAAACAGGGGAAAGGGGAAGAGTTCAGGTGTTTTAATGCTTAGAACAGTGCACCAGCACAGGGGTGGGACTGTCCATTTGGAACTGTCCATTTGGGACTCTCTGGGGACTGTCCATTTGGGAACTGTCCATTTGGGGACTGTCCATTTGGGGACTGTCCATTTGGGACTCTCTGGGGACTGTCCATTTGGGAACTGTCCATTTGGGACTGTCCCTTTGGGACTCTCTGGGGACTGTCCATTGGGAACTGTCCATTTGGGAACTGTCCATTTGGGGACTGTCCATTTGGGACTCTCTGGGGACTGTCCATTTGGGAACTGTCCATTTGGGGACTGTCCATTTGGGACTCTCTGGGGACTGTCCGTTTGGGGACTGTCCATTTGGGGACAGTTCCTTTGGGACCATCCCTTTGGGGGCTGTCTGTTTGGGACTGTCTTCTCAGGGACTGTCCATTTGGGACTGTCCTTTCAGGGACCATCCCTTTGGGGGCTGTCCATTTGGGACTGTCTCTTGGATTTTCTCTTTGGGAACTGTCCATTTCAGCAATTTCAGTCTCTTGGGGACTGTCCATTTGGGACTGTCTCTTTGGGGACTGTCCTTTCAGGGACCATCCATTTGGGAACTGTCCCTTTGGGACTGTCCATTTGGGACTATCATCAGGGACTGTTCCTTTGGGGGCTGTTCTTTGGGATTGTTCCTTTGGGACTGTCCATTTGGGACTCTCTCTTGGATTTTCTCTTTGGGAACTGTCCATTTCAGCAATTTCAGTCTCTTGGGGACTGTGTCTTTGGAACTGTTCTTTTGAGGACTGTCCATTTTGGGACTGTTCCTTTGGGAGTGTCTCTTTCGGACTCTAATTTTGGGGACTGTCCATTTGGGGACAGTCCTTTCAGGGACTGTCCCTTTGGGGACCATCCATTTGGGACTGTCTCTTTGGGGACTGTCCTTTTTGGGACTGTCCATTTGGGACTATCATCAGGGACTATTCCTTTGGGGGCTGTTCCTTTGGGACTGTCCATTTGGGACTGTCTCTTTGGGGACTGTCCTTTTTGGGACTGTCCATTTGGGACTATCCATCAGGGACTATTCCTTTGGGGGCTGTTCCTTTGGGACTGTCCATTTGGGAACTGCTCCTTCAGGACTGTCCCTGATCAGGGTGTGCCAGGACACAGGGGACAGAGGAGGGAATTGATCAGGCTGTGCCAGGACACACATTACTCAGCTGCACCAGTGTGAATGCAGAGCAAATCGTTTGGGCATGGCTGCTTTTGGGAGAAAGGCTGAGATTAAGACATGACATAAATTTAATTTTTTAAGTTTTGCCATGAGAAAAGACTCAGTGTTTTTCTCACACTACTAAAAGATGTTTTTTACTAAGGTTACAATCCTAGAAGCAAATTACTTTATAATTAAATGAAGCTAAAGTAACTGTGAAAAATGCATATTTTATGATTGGCTTTTCGCAAATATTAAAATTAATATTATATGTGTTGTGTTAGAAAGTAATGTTGTATTAATTCTCTTAAGTACTATGTTAAATATAGCTTTAGGTTATAAAAATTGTTAAAATAAAAACTATGATATGTAGGATTTTTTTTAAAGAAAGGACTCACAGCAAAATTGCAGCCACAGGACACCTGAATCTTTCAGAGAAAAACAATTTATTGCTCCATTATCAGAAGAAATGAACTTCTTCCCACCTCGAAGGTGCTGTTAAGATTGAGAGGAAGAAGTTGATGATGACCAAACAGAATCCTGTGTTTGAATGGAATTTATGCATCATGTATGAAGAGTATGAATATGCAACAGGCTGTTGTTTTTAAGGGTTAATCCTCTGTTAACGTGGGTCCTTTTTTGAGCTTGAGCTGCCCAGAAAGAGGAACCCAGACAATCCAAAACTCTTTGTCTCTATTGTCTCATATTGTCCTGATTTAAATTGTCCAAATTATTATTACTCTAATTGTATTACTATTTTTATAACCATTTTATTACGATTAAACTTTTAAAATTTTAAAAACAAGTTATTAGCATTTTTCCACACTAACCAAAAAAAAATTAATCTGGTAAGCATGGTAAGGAGTTCAACAAGATGAGGTAACTTTTCCAGTCTAGGATTTTATTCTGTCCTACCTATGGAGCTTTTGATTTCCACTTGACTATTTTAGATGAGCTTTCTTGCCTCAGGGTTTTAATAAAATCAACTTCTGTGCTTAAAACCTGGCAGAGTTGGCTTTTTCAGAATAGAAATAAAGTTCCTTCATCACAAGACAAGTTTTCTTGAATTAATATCTGCAAAGGTGAGTTTTCCAGAGAAAATGGACCAAATCATCATTTAACTGCACATGGATATTCTTGGATGGCCTGGGACAATTTTGTCAACCAAAGGAAAAATAAAGCCTCACTTTTTCCCTTGACTTTGGTTAGTTCTGGCCTGAACAGGGCTCAGGTAGAGTGACAAAGCACTCTGGTGACATAAGCAAGCACCTCCATGTTCAGTTTGTATAAATTGCCACACTCTGCTTTAACTACTTCATCTTCTGTAGCCTGAATTTTTTTAGGTGCAACTGGATTTATAGCACCTAACTAGGTGACAGTAAACAGCAGAGAAATCCTTTGGGATTAAGCGAATTCAGCAGAAGTTCACACATCCTGCATTTATCACAGATTTTGCATGTAACTTTCTGCCAGAAGCTACAGGAAGACAAAGTCAATTTTAAAAGTAAACAGCAGCCCAGCTTTAAGCCCAGGTAGCTGCAGAAAATCAGAATTCCTGCATTTACACCACCCAGCTGGCTTCAGCTCCCCGCTCAGCTCCTGGCTCTGCCTCTACTTGGAGTATACAAAGATCTGAGTTTGGTGGGTCTGGTATTTTTAATTTTTTTGCTCAGGTTTAGAAGCTCCCAAGAGATTCAGATTTTCTCACCTCACTGCATTTGGATTATTACTTAGCTATATTGAGAATAAGTTATTTTAATATCTTTTTAGAAAAAAAAATAAGCCAACAATTTTTTCATCTATCACTGCATACCTAATAAGCAGTTTTTAAAACCCTTGGGAATTTAAAGCAAATTATTTACCCTCATTGAAGGAAACGACATTAAACTTACCATGGAAAAGTGTTGCAATTCTCTTTTGCTATACACAGAATAGCAAATTGCAAACACTTAAGTAGGAATTACACCATGCTTTTGCTGTAGATTTTGGATTTTTCCCTGTACTGCAAAGTTCTCTATGCAAATATATTTTCCCCTACAAGCTTTTTGAAATATGCTGCTACACTGCTTCTAATTTTGTCAAAGCTGTTAAGGAGATGTGTGTGCACAGGTCATTAATTGTTATTAATGTCAAGTGGATCCTGAAATCCATTAAGTGGGTTTGAAAAATCAGAGCTTATTCTGTACCTGATCAACTCTGTGAGGGCATTTGCAAATAAATCCACCAAATCACACCGAGGGAGAGACTTTTCCTCAGCTGTGGGCCCTGGACCTCAGCTCCAAGTTTTTGCTGCTAAGGAAGGTGGGAATCAGCAGGATCCAGCTGCTGTCTCTGCTCCTCACAGGTGTTCATCTCCCTGCAAACTGGCAATGTCTGCCTCAGGAGTCAAAGCTCACCCACAGACGTGAAGAAGAATGTTTTATTCCTCTGTTGCTTTTGCTATTTGATGATTTCCAAGACTTTTGGTAACGTTAGTCAAGTAAATATATTTTATTGAGGGGGAAAGAGACAAACAAAATGACGTGTCAGATGTCAGGAGGCTGTTCCAGGAGCATAAACCATCACCTTATCCCTCCATCCAAACAGAATATGCTCCACCTCCCATTTGCTCAATAATCCCTGATATTTTACTGCTTAGGTTACTGGTGTCTAAACAAAGCCACTTTTATCCTGCTCTGACCTTGCTTGGCATCCAGAAAAAGTGGGGAGAAAGGCAGGATTCATTTGGATACATGGCCAGGCTGTGGCAGTGCCCTCACCTGGGATTCCCTTTGAGGTGACACTCAGGGGTGTCCTGCTGCTGTGCTGATTGCCAGCACTCACACTCATGGCTGCCTTATCAATCGTGGGCTCAGGGCTTCCCATGATAAACTGGATCAACTGTGTGCCCATCACCTGCTCCCTGAATGACCCACCTTTGACAATGGAATGGATTTTTTGCCAGCTTCAAAGGTGCCTGTCAAATATAAAGGAGTGCCCACACACTCAGCCTGTTTGGGGGATACAGTTTCTCCAGCTACTGGAATTTGTAGGGGTTGGAGCACTGCCTGCATAAAACATCCATTTGTCATGGGTCAGGAGCAAGGCAACTTTTCCCAGTGACAAATATTTTGGTGCATTAAAATCACAAAATTGCTTTGTGACATTCAATTTACTCTTAGTTTTGTTTTGGTTCTTGTGGGGTTTTGTTTGGTTGGTTGGTTTTTCCTTTTATGTTTGTTTGTTTGTGGTTTTTTTTCTTTTTTTGTTTGGTTTGGGGGTGGTTTTTGGGGGGGTTTTGGTTCTTGTTTTGTTTTGTTGTTATTTTTTTTTAATTTTACTAACATTTAATAGTCAAAGCAGAGCTGTTAGGTCACAGTTTGACCCCGTAGTAAATCTAACTGTAATTTCAGCAATGATGCAAAGGACTGGTCTGATGTAAACTCACTCTCCCAACCCCAGTTTACTTTTAAAATCATAAAATATGAACATTCTGCAAGCAAGTTTTATGCTGTGTTAGGGATCACCTATCCATCACTCCAGCTATGTGGTGTAGCAATACTCAATTGCTTCGTGTACTGTTTATTTGAACAAAAATATACAAAAATATAGTTGGGAACCTACACCTGCTCCAGATGAAAGTGGGATTCCTTCCTGCTTTCCATTCCTAAGGATTTTGGCATCTTCCTTTCCTGGTCACAGGCTGTGGTGAGTAAAAGTGATGAGAAATATGCCCTGTACCTGTCCCTTCCCTCTTCTCTTGCCTGGACACTGTGGCTGCCTTTGAGTTCTCAAAAGTGTGAATATATAAAACCACTTCATTTACATTAGAAGTTGGGCTTGTATTGTTGAGTAGAAACTCAACAATTTCCACAACCTTTAAATGAAACACCCCCCTTAACTTGACAGTGCTGTTTTTATAAAGAACCACCAAAAGAAGAAACAAAGGAGTCTCGTGGGCTTCCTGTAATGGTGTAAATGCTGTTTTTTCTCTATGTATTGGATATTATGAAGATGACTTCCTCGCAAGACCTTCTCAAGATATGACTTTTAGGGCATTTAAATGGGATCTTTCAAACCTCAGCTGCCCTTAATTATTTCAGCAGTGAGAGGGAAAACTACAGAAGTGCATAGCATGGGAAGTCTGGCATTCAATCAATTTAAGCTCACATCAGAAAACAGGAATATCTTCGTTTTCATAGGGCTGTATGTAGTACACAGCACCAGGTGAGAGGGGAAACCCTGCCATAGTCAGAGGGGAAGGAAAGTCCATGGTTCAATGCCCGTGTATAGAGGGGAAGGAATGTCAGTGGTTAGAGGGGGAAGAATGTCCATGGTTGGAGGTGGAGGAACGCCCATGTATAGAGAGGAAGGAATGTCCATGGTTAGAGGTAGAGGAACGTCCACGGTTAGAAGGAAGAGCAGGGTGAATATCCGCACCGACAGACGCCAGTACTACCTGTACCTATTTGGCTTTTTTGGCACTGCTGGTCACCATCGACCTTGCACAGAGTCCCCTCTGCCCAACGTGCCCACACCTGAGGCGACATGAAACAGCCCCACACTCAGGGGGCCGCGGGGACACGGACCCTCCTGCTGCGCCGCAACATGGGCGGGCACCGCTAATCCCCTGTCCCTTCCACATTGCCTGGGGGCTGTGAGCTGAGGAGCAGCCATAGCAGCCACACCATCCCGGCCCCACCCTCAGCCTTTGCCCGCACCAAAATGGCGGCGGTCCCTGAGGGCCGGGGCCGCGCGCGCTGGGCGGGGCTGCCCTCCCGGGCCGCGCCTGCGCGGGGCCGCACGCGCCTCCACTTCCGGCTGCCGGCGGCCGCTTCCGGCCCCCCGTTCCTTGGTAACAATGGAGCAGAAAATGGCCGCCTGAGCGGGCAGGAGGCGGCGCGGCGGCGGAGCGGCACGGGCAGAGCGCGGACAGCCGGCACCCAGCCCCGAGCGGTGCGGGCAGCGGCGCACCCACAGCCCGGGGGGCGGCGGCGGGCGGCGGCGGCGGGCGGTGAGCACCGGGGCGGGGGCGGGCTCTCAAAATGGCCCGGGGAAGGGAGAGGCCCAGGCCTGGGGGAGGCGGCGGCGGCCTCCGCCCGGAGCGGGAGGCGGGAGCGGGGCCCCTCAGCCCCTGCTCAGGGCCGGCGGGGCGGCTCGGCGGGGCGAGGGAGGCTCCATCGGCGGTGCCGTGAGGGCGCGGGGGGCGGTGATGGCGGTCCGGGCGCGGGTGTGCCCGGATGGGCCGCGCTCGTCACCCCCGGGCATTCCCCCGGCCGCCGCCACCCTGAGCCTCCACCAGGGCCCGGAGCTGGGTGTGCGCTGCCCCCGGGAGGGCAGGCGGGCCCGGCACCGTCGGGCCGTCCGGAGGAATTGGAAGAGGCTCCTTTTGGGAGGGTGGGGGAGGGGGTGGCTGTAGCCCTGTCCTGGGCCCCGTCCGCAGTTCAGGGTCCGCTGCAGGAGCTGCAGCCGCTCACGGCCGTGGTTCAGGCCGGGAGTTGAGGCCAGAAGCCTTGTTGTGGAACACAGGCCAGAAGAACTCTTCCTCTCCCGCTGTGCAGAGCTCTGGATCAGCCTGTGACCGGTTCAGACCTGTGGTGTTTGCTATTCCTGTGCTCAGATTCTCCCCAGTTCAGCGCGTCATCTTTGCTCTGTCACCTTAGCTTCCCGTGCAAGATTTTCCCTGCCCCTTTAAATGGTGTTTGTTGGCATTTAAGGTTTCTGTTTCTCTGTTTCAAAACTCTTGTCAAGTCCAGCTGCTTGTATGTGTTTATCCTGAGTGGTCTGCTTTAACTGAGGAGCAATATCAGGTTGTGTCTAATAGTATATACATATATATATATGTATTCAATGTAGTGATGATTAAGGTTTGTTTATAAAGTGTATTATGTGCCTTGATTTTAGTGTATAGCAGAAGTCTGACAAAAGGTTTCACAGCAAAAAACCCTGAATTTTTAAAAATAACAGTAGTATTATATTGCTGTTTCTCAGGAAGGTGGAGCCTTGATACAGAGAAGCTCCTAAACAAGAATGCAAACTTGATAATACCCAATAGTACCATCACACATCACTTTTATTTTCCTCTCCATGTTGGCAGTATTGGGTAATTTCAACTTGGAAATACTTGTCAAATGCTCAAAAAAACTTCTGACACTAATTTGTCCCTGAGTTTTAATTGCAGTGACTTGTCAAGTCTTTCTAAAACAAATAAACAGTTGGTTGCTTCTTGGGCAGTTAATTATGTTAATTGAGGGTCAGATATTTAGTTTTGTTGTAGTGGTCACCTAGCACTTAAACTGTCTCTGATCCCTCTACAGGTTTAGCGTTTTGGAATTAAAATAATGATAGCTTGGAATGATGTTCTGGGAAGGGAAAACACACCACACATTATAAAATTAAGGGTTTCTTGTTATGTTAGACCACTAAGGCACAGCAACTGCAGTGTTCCCTTCATCAGCAGCTCTGCCTGGGTAAATGTTTGTCACTGAAATAACCACACACCAGTAGTTTTCAGGCTGTAGTGGTTGCCATCTGTATCATTTATTTTCCATATTACTGGATGAATTCCTGGACAAGAATGTTGCAAGTGCCTGCTCTCCAGTATGTGTAGCTGAGTTTTTTAAGAGGAATGGATAACGTGATCCTTAGATTGAAATGTTTTCAAAGCACCTCTCCATCAATACACCTGCCTTGCTTGTTCCTTTATTCCTCTTCCCTGTGGGAATGCATCAAAATAAATCCCTTGATCTTAGCAGAATCATTCCAGTTGCAGTGCAGGTGTTGTACCTTTTTTTAACAGTCATAGCATATAACATAATGTTCTGACTCCATATACTTGAGTCTAAAGATTGTATTTAAGTCCAGCCTAATGTAGCTTAACACATTACTGGAGTATCCTCTAAATTCTTTTTTTGTAGAGAACTTCAGTTTCCATGTGTTAAAATACTTGAATCCAGACATGATTAGTGGGTATTTATCCAAGGTTTTGTGGTTTAATCTCGGTCTTGGTGAAAACTTATCAGCTGCTGAGCTTGCAGAAATTACTTGTGAAGGGATAAAACCAAATGTGAACATTTCCTTCTTCAAGATACTTTTATGAGAGTCTTGTGCTTCTCAAAAGCAAAACTTCTAAAGAGTGTAGCAGTGTCATAACTTAGTCAGGAGCTTTGTGTGCTGAGTGGGGATAGCCAGGAGCATCCCACCAGGACTGGTTTTGCCTTTGCACAGGTTCTGGCTGCAGGTAAGATCAAAAACACAGGCCTGTGTCTCCTTCAGACTGCTCAGGTTTGTATTTATAAGGTGTTTGGTGGGAGCTTTTGGCTGCTGTGCAGTGTTGAGGCTCAGCTTTTGACTCAGGGAGGTCTGCAGGGTTGGAAGGTCTCATAAAACCACCTGATGATGATGGGACAGAGCAAAAGCCAGCACATATCTTATCTTATTCAGTATTTAAAATAATCTTGTGCTCAGAGCACTCTGGGTTTTGATGTGCAAGGTGCATGTGCACATAGCCCTGTTAAAATGCTGGGGCTTCCCTGCCTTGGGGTGGCATCAGAAGTGGAATTCTCACAGAGCAGATGCCTATTTCACTTCAGATCAATTTGCCTTCATTTTATTTCCCACTTCTGTGTTTGTGGGGCAGCGGATACCAGCGGGAGCAGGAACGCACACATCGGAATTCCTCTGTGGCTTGTGGTTGCAGTGATTCTCTGCTCGTTGCTCTTTCACTGTTAGCAGGGCCTGCATTAGCAGCACTTGTGTGGAGACAGCAACATTCAGCAGTGAATTTAAAGATGGCTTTTTCTTTTTTATTTGAAAGTTAATGAGTGTTGATTGGTTTGGTGTTTTCACTAACCACAGCTTGTGTTTCTTCAGAAATCAAAACTCTGCTGTCCTTGGATATCAGTCCTGTCTCTCATGGTCAGCACTGGTTACTTGTGTGCAGCTTTACTTCTTTTGAGTTCAGAGTGGACCTTCTGCTGCTGACCCAGCAGGAAGCTCATTTCTGGGCAAAAAGAGCATCATTTTCATGAGCTGCAGTGCTGGAAACTTGCTGCACCTCATAGACACCAAGCTTTCTCTTCTGTGCTATCTGAATTTGATGGCAAAGGCAGTGTTATCTTAATTTTATTTTCCACTTGTATGTGAGAAGTGTTGTTTTAGTAAGTGCAGATGATAAAAGGCAAAGCCCAGCATTTTGGCAGTTGTTACTGCATTTTATTTTCAGAGCTCCATCTTGGTTCCACATGCTCTCAGTGTTCTGGAATTGCAAAGCTCTGCCCTGATTTCCTCACTTCTTTCTGACTTATCAGGAGTTGTTAGTGTTTCTCTTCTTTATCTCAGCAGTTGGTTCAGCTGAAGTGTTTTTGCTCTGGTCTGTTGGGTTTTTTTTTACTCTGTGGAACTTTCTGCCACTGTTCTGCAAAAGTATTCATTTGCTTTCTGTTGTTTGAAATGTATGTTCAGAATGACATCTTGTTTGAGGGCCTTTGCTTTGAAACACACTGGGGTAGTGAAAAAGCTGAATCTATGTTTAACACTCCTTGTTAAAGTGGCATTTAAATTTTACAGCACTTTTCACAGAACACTTCCACAGAATACAAAACTTTTTCCAGCTTTGCAAGAGTGGTGCATGTTTCATGATAACTTTTGAGTTAAAGAGGACATAGGGAGTTCTTGACTTTAAAACTTTTGGTAGGTTTATTAAAAAGCTAATAAGAACCTAAATCTGCTGTTCATCACAGTGGAAATAAAAAGCCACAATAGCAGGGGAAAAAAATCCCAAAATTCATGATGCCACTATGAAAACTGGAAAAGTTTGTTCCTTTTTACTCTTTCTAAGGTAGAGATGAGTGTATTGGACCTGTAGTATCAAAGCCTTTGGTGTAATCACAAAAGGAAACTTGTGCACCTGCACAAAAAGAGCAAGCCAAACAAACTTGACATAATGAAGCTCCATGTATAATGCAAATAGATGACTTTCATTTCATTGTCTTAGGGTGTCTTTTTCCTTTAATAATGGAATTCACTGACAGTTTTTGCTTCTGCTTTTGAGCTTGCTGACTTGAGTGATGAAATATTTAAGATGAAAATGTAGTTTCTGTTATGCCTTACTTCCAGCTAGTTTTGAGTATGGAGAAATTGGATACTGACTGGCATGGAAACTGTTTTTCAACTTTGAATTCTTCTAGGAAAATGAGGTGGAGTGGGCTGGATGAGTGCTGTGTGTGAAGTGGGTTCAGTTTGTGCTTGCAGGAGCTGGGCTCAGAGGACTGCCTGTTCTAGCTGCTGTTGTGTGTCATTTGAGACATGGGATTGGAGCAAGGCTGGGCACGGCAGAGCTGCTGAAGTCACAGTTCGTGGAAAGCTTGGACACACAGCTGTGCTCTGCTTCTCTCCAGCTGAAGTGTCTTTGAGGCATGTTCACTGCAGCCTGGGCAGGACAAGAACCTCTAAGGACCCAAAGCAAACAAGTCAGTGCTGCTGGCTTCCATCCTGAGTCACCCCTTCAGTGCAAGGGACTGCAGGCAAGCAAGGTGCTCTACTGGTTGGAGTGGCTAATTAAGATGAGGGTATGAATCATAAATGAGAAGTTGGCCTTCTGCTGAGGACATCTCTGGAACACCCACACTGCCATCCTCTTTTTTTGTTTATCCAGAGGTATTAACTGTGTTGCTGGGACGTGAGGTAACTCAGGAAACATTCCTGCCACACAGGGCACGGGAGATTCTCAGATGAGGTTGAAATACCGGTAACACCGACATGGGGGAGTTGTAGAGGAACTTCTTCTTGCACACCTGACTCATCAGCAGCTGAGTTGTTTCTTCAGTTTAATTAAATTCCATGCCTTATACTGTAAAAATTTGAGGATTGCCCCATAAATCTAATGAAAATTTTAATTTTAAGGTGTCGCTTTTTCATTTAACCCTGCCAATTAGTGATTTCAGGGTTTGTCAGATTTTCTAAGTTCTGCCTACTGGTTTAATGAGAGCTCTAATGTTTTATGGGATTTCTTTTAAATGGAAAAAAACCCAGGGATGCAGGCTAAGTGTCTTGGTGTTCAATTCAGGTAACTAATGTCAGCAGATATTAGACATTATTGAAGGAGGAAGAACTAGGGATTTGTTACTGTGCATTATGATCCATTAATGCTTTTTCTGGGAAGAATCCTGTAGTCCACAAGTGCTGTGCAATATGGAGATAGGCTGTGTTGCTGCTGGAGGTAAATGGGTGACACACACATGTTATCCCTGCTTGCTGTCCACTAGATTTGAGGCACATTCCTGACTGGATTTGGTTTACAAACAACCTGGCACAAAAAAACTCAAAATATTTCTTATGCTGTAAGAATAACTTTGTATTATTGAGGGAATATCCAGTACTCTTAAATTGTCCCTATCAGAAAACCCACAGTATTACTTCCTCTTGAATTAAAAGAATGTAACAAACAATAGCTTTTGTGAGCTTGCTGCAGTCTGGAGCAGCAGTGGGGAGACAGGCAGTCATTTGTGCTTGGAAATCTCTGAGACTGTTGAAGTGTAACTGCAGGGAAGATACTTTTCTGATTTGTGGCAGGACAGGAGCACCAATTAAGAATTCACTGTAGTTACTCTTGTCTGGATGTTCAAGCTGCTGAAGAAATTTTTTTTTTTTCAAGGAGAAAATTGTTTATCCTATCTCTGATTCTCTTGCTTTGTGCAGTCCTTAGGTGGTCACCTCCTCACTTCCCTGTAAAGATATTTTCATGCCTGGCTATCTCAGCTGAAGTTGGCAATAACCAGCAGATCTGAACTTCCTGATCATAGTTGTGACCTTCCCCACCCTGTGTCAACTCAGTGCTGCCAAGGAAGGACCCTGAAGGAGGAAATGCTGAATCTTTCAGCTTGGATAAGAACAAAGCCTTACACTGGAAGAAAGAAAAGCAGAGTTTAACTGTACTTGCTTATTAGATAGCCAAATGTTGGTTATTTTGTTGTAAGCTAATAGCATACCTGTTGGTTTTCCCTCCTCAGGCTTCCCTGAATTACTGGCTTCCTTCAGCCAGTCTGAATTGTCTGCAGGGTGTGAGCTGAGAGCAGCATCCTGAGGGGCAGATTTTCAAGTTCTTTCTGCCTCCCTGTGCAGGGCCATGGTAACTCCCACCGTGGAAATCCTGCTGTCCAGCCAGATGGGCTCTGTGGAGCTGTGCTGAGGCAGGGGCAGGCTAAACATTCCAGTAGGTTCAGTGTGGCCATGGAGAGCTCTGCAGCAGCCTGGGAGGTGAGGCTTATGTTGGACAATGTGTACAATGAGCTGAGGGCACAGGGAGGAGATAGAAAGCAAGTACAGTTCAACTCTGGGATAGAAATCCTGGTTTTCATTTGCTGGTTTTCATATCAGAGCTCTGATATGAAGAGCTATGATATATCTCTGTTTGAAGTGTATCATCCCATTTGCTGTCTGCAGTCACGTACAGAGAATGTGTTGTTGCTGCTGTGTTTCTGTGCCATCTGTATTTCCATCAGTGTAAACATCCCAGAGAGATGCACAGCATTTCTGGGGGATACAGGGGACTGGTGTAACCTGTGAGTAGCTTGCAATAGGAAAATACAGCAATTTGTCATTAGCAGAAAAGTCCTCGTGTGAATTAAATTCTTCATTCATCCCACCTCTGAGCAGTAAACTCTATTCAGCCTTGACCATTAGCTGATTTTATGGTTTAAGAGGGAAGATAAGAGATGAAGGAGGAGAAAAGAGCAGCAAACCTGGAAATTAGTAGTACTGACTTATCCCAAGCATTTCCTAAAGAATCACCCCATCAGCCTGTGGTGAAGAAGAGATTTTAAATTCCCCATTTGATTTTTGACTCTCCCTTTTTCCCTGACCAAGAATAGTGCGCCTTCATTTTCTGAAATGGAATAGGCAAATATCTTTGGATCACGTAGGCATTAGGTAGCCAAGGTGCCTGCAAGCATTTTCAGTTAAAAGGAAAGTAGTAAATAAGTAGTAAGCAAATGTTATGTTTTGTATGTGTAGTGCATCTTTCTGTTTTAAGAGCTGCTGAGGAATTGGTCTAATGCTTATAAAGGTGTTAATATTCCCATCTTTCTGAAGACAGTCCACGTGTTTCCAAGTTTGATGTGTGTTCCCAAAGAACTGCTGCATTTCAAGGTTTTATTTTGAATGCAAGTCTCTCGTTCTGCTTGAGACTTTTATTCAGATATTACCAGAACCAGTGTGAGCTGCTTTTAAAAGTATCTTCTCCAGCGTGTCTTTAAATAATGGTACTTGAAGTAATAATTCTGCTGCAGAAAGCTTGTAAAATCGACTGGAGCTGTGTTCTCACTAGAAATACGTGCCTGGCATGTGAAGGGCACGGGGATCTCCTAAGTGAGCCGGGTCAGAGCTGAACACACCTGCAGAAACTATTGCTCAACTGCCCTGTGAATGGGGTCATTTATCAGTGTTTAACAGCACGTCACAGCACTCATGTCACATGCCAGTCTGCAGTCTTTAGATTGCTCCCGGGATTTAGAAATGCAGAGAAAGCTGATAGGCTCCCATCTGACTCAGGAGTGACTCTGGGAATTGCTGCTGATTCCTGATCCTGAAAAAAGGGTGTAATTGCTTTGGTAAAGTGGCAGAACTTCACAGAACCAAACAGCACCGGTAGCCTCGAGTGGCAGTAAGTTAATATCAGTAACTTAAATTCAAGTTCTGCTGCATCAGAACTGAAGACAAAGAGGGTCAGAACAGCAGTTTCATAATTTTCAAGTCTGCAATAATGGGATGTCCTATCCTGTGGAATTTTTCTGGTGCTGCACACGGTGGTGGTTGGTGCCCTTTAATTTTCACCATAGCAGCTGAAATAAAGTGCCCGTGGTGATCATGCAGTGCTGCTCTTCTGGAGAAGCACTAATGTAAACTGTGGGCAGTCTTGACTTGACAGCTGTGCTGACAAACCAAAAAAAGATGCTTTTTGCACTAGACAGATGTCTAAGTGTTGGAAATTTTCCAGTGAGAAGCAGAAAAGCTTTATTCTTCCAGTATTTCCATGTCACTTGAAGTGTGGTTTAAATGAAAGGAATGTTTTCTGATGGGGAATGTTATTGCAGAGCTTTTTAGCATGCAGAGGATTAGCTTCTTAATCACCTCTGAGTAACTAGATTCTACCAGTTGTACAGGAAAATTCTTGATGCTGTGAATAGTGAGGCAGAGTGATCAAGGAAACTGGTTATTTTATCTTCATTTGATGCATTTGCATGGCACAGCCAGTGCCAGAATGTCTCCTGCATTTGCATTGTTCTTTACAATATTTATCAGATACAGACACAGCATTAATCGATTATTTTCCTTGAAAGAGAAACGTTGTCAAGTATTTCATCCAAATGAAAATATGAGAAGGTTATATTTTAAAATATGCAACCTGGAAGACAGCTCTTTCAAGCAGTGGTGTAGCTGGTATATGCTGGAGTTTTGTCTTGGAAATTTGCTCATCAACATCAGTAGTTCAGTAAAAGCTGAAACTCGAAAGCAAATTCCTCTCTTGATGTAAAACTATAAAGCTGATTTTACAAACTCTTTTTGTTTTTGAGGCAATGAGAACCTGTCCCTGTTTTTTTTTTTTTGTGCACAGGGTTCGACAGCATCTTCTTTATTTGAGTTCTTCATAACTACTTCATTCTGTTAAAATTCACTAGTGTGGTGAAGAGGGTGTTTCTGTAGCAGGCAGGAAAAGGCAAGGAACACCTAATCCTGTGCTCAGAGAGCACAATCAAGGATGGCTTATGCCTTGTACTACACTTCTCTAAGGCTGCTTGGAGAGGCAGTTGTGATATTGGAATATTTTATGCAAAAAGCAGATAATCATGGTCACTTACTATGTGAATTCAAAGATGGGCTCTCAGGCTTATGGCAGATGATATTCTGTGTTCAGCTTGCTGCTTTGATGGGTATTTGGGCATCAGTTTTGTTTGTATTTCTTGAGGAGGTTCATGCTTTGTTTTTGATCCCTGTGGTGATGAACCCGATCCTAACTAAAGCTTCATTAACAAACTGCTTTAACCTGTACTTCACTTCTGTGCTGGACTCACATTCATAAATTCCATGCTGTATTTCACTGCTCTCATGAAGGGTTTGTTCTCTCCTTTTTTAGGTACTCTTCTACTCATCAAGATGGAAAGCTCAGATTCTAGTGATAAAGGAAGTATTGATCAGTCAGAAGCCCAACGTCAGAGCCAGCTGGATCGGTTAGACCGAGAGGAAGCTTTCTATCAGTTTGTGAACAACCTGAGTGAAGAGGACTACAGGCTTATGAGAGATAACAATTTGCTAGGAACACCAGGTAGGTAATGCTTGCCTGTGTCCATCCTGCTAGAGTTGCTTGTAGGAAATTTGTGTCATTTTCTGTTCCCCTGAAGCCCTTTCACCCGTCTGTGTGCTGCAGCTGTGTTCTGTGGTAGGAAGTAGCTTCTGGCTAATTTGTGCACATTCAAATTCAAGTGGTCCCTCGACTTGTGGAGACATAGGATGGTGTGGATTCATCAGATACAGAAGTCTGGTGTTTGCACAACTTGGCAGGAACACCCAGATTTGACCCAGTTCCAGTTATGAGCCCTTAGATGGACAAAAAAAATCTCCTTTAAGCCTCTGTGTGCAGACTTTATGCTGGTGAGGTTTGGAGTTTGTAACCAGGGTAAGTAGTCTGGTATGAGATTCTGCATGGACATTTTGATGTCAGCTCTCAATCAATGTGTTAAACTTCCTCTTCATAGGTTGATACCTAATTCAAATCAAGTTATTTATACCTTCTGTTCCTGCTCGTGGAAGTGTTAACCTCAAATATTTCATGCTGGACACCCTCATGGGTGTAGGATGACAAAAATTGCTGCTCGGTTGTCGAGGTTACAGAACCAGAGAGCACATCTCTCTTGAATAGGATGGAACTGTTGGGTATTTCAGCTTCAGGAAAACTTCCTTGGGACAACAGTGCTAAAGTGTCTGAACTTCCCCTTAGCAACGTGCTTGGCAGTGCCATTATGGCAGGAACTAATTAGACAGAACACAAGCAGTGGCTTGTACCTTCTTTAGAAGCTTTTGATAATGCTTGCCATACATATATGATTTGGAAATATTTTTGGAAAATTTTGCTTATTTTCTAAGGTGAAATTACTGAAGAAGAGTTGCTGAGAAGGCTACACCAAGTTAAAGAAGGTCCGCCACAGCAAAACAGTGATGAGAATAGAGGTATATACAGTATTTGTGAAAACTCTTAACTTTAGCACCCCATACGGACCTTAACTTGAGTGCAGGAGTGGAACAAGTTAAGCCTAGGCAGGTGCAAGGTGAGCTTTGTTTCAAAACTCAGTGAACCTTATGTCTGATATCTGCTGCAGAGGTCAGTTTGGGACAGATTTCATTCATAACATCTCTTACTTCTATCAAAGTAAACTTTTGCTTAGGTTTATTTCTTTTTTTATTTCATTTTTTTAAAGATTGCCTTTCTGTCTGCTCCCTTCTGGGATGCTTTTTGGCGATCCCTGGTTTTTAATACTTCCCTTCCAAAGATGCTGCATTGCTTTTGTTGTCACCTTTCTGTAGAGATTGGTGGGGGATGCTCGGAGCTGACCACTGGGGTTCATTCCTCAGTGAGACTGATTTGCTCTAAAGCTCTGCAGGTGAAGGTTCAGGACAACCTTAATTCTCTGTTTCACGGTCGATAGATCACTTAATTGTTTGGAAAGGAAAACACAGAATATCGATGTGTTATGGCACCTGACATGTGACTTTCCATTTACTTATGATAGAAAATACATGTTCTTTTGATGACTTGTTTGCTCTGTGATGGCTGCAGCCTATCTGTGCATATTAGAGCAACGTCCACTCCTGCTCCCTTAGAAGAGCTCTGGTAGTTACAGAATTGTCACGCTGCCTGTGAAACCACAGTAGCACTCTGTAGGATTCAGCACTTCTAAATTGTCACTTGTTAAGCTAAGCAATTATGCTCTTGGAAAAGATGGCTCCAAAATTAGCTCAGTACTCTAATTTTGGTAGTTCCCTGTCTTTTTCACAGGTGCAGAGTCCGCAGAAGATGTTTCAAATGGAGATTCTATAATAGACTGGCTTAATTCAGTCCGACAGACTGGAAATACGACACGAAGCGGGCAGCGAGGAAACCAGTCCTGGAGAGCAGTGAGCCGGACTAACCCAAATAGCGGCGACTTCAGGTTCAGTTTGGAAATAAATGTCAACCGTAATAATGGGAACACGAATCCAGAAACTGAGAATGAGCCATCTGTAGAGCCTTCCAATGGGGAGGATTTGGAAAACAGCCAAAGTGACTCTGAAATTCCAAGGTCTGAATCACCATCTGTAAGGCAGCCTGGATCAGAAAGGAGCAGTGCGGAGGAGCTGACAGCTGAGGAGGCTTCCCCTCCTAGAGGGCAGAGGAGAGCCAGGAGTAGGAGTCCAGAGCAGCGGCGGACGCGGGCTAGGACTGATAGAAGTAGGTCACCTATTAATGCAGTGAGCGAGGCCCCTCGCAGGTCTCATCACAACACATCATCTCAAACACCTGACCACTCGTCAGCAGGCGAGGCTGAGGGCAGCTCTAGAACCAGGCAGCACGTGACGTTAAGGCAGCACACGGTGGGGACTGAGGTGCCAAGTGAAAATGCAGTTCTGTTTTCCCCCCCTGAGACGAGGCCTGCTCCTCAAGCAGCAGGTTCTTCAGAAAGCACCGGCGCCAGCGAGTCCACGGCTCCTGGGCAGAGGCCTCCCACCATAGTGCTGGACCTGCAGGTGAGAAGAGTTCGCCCGGGCGAGTACCGGCAGAGGGACAGCATCGCCAACAGGACCCGCTCGCGCTCCCAGACCCCCAACAACACGGTCACCTACGAGAGCGAGCGCGGCGGCTTCCGGCGCACCTTCTCCCGCTCGGAGCGCGCCGGGGTGAGAACTTACGTCAGCACCATCAGGATCCCCATCCGCAGGATCCTGAACACGGGCCTGAGCGAGACCACGTCGGTCGCCATCCAGACCATGCTGAGGCAGATCATGACGGGCTTCGGGGAGCTCAGCTACTTCATGTACAGCGATAGCGATGCAGATTCCAGTGGGTCGGCTCCCATTCACAATGTGGAGACTTCCGAGCCGCAGAGCGGAGGCGGGGGCGCCTCGGGCAATGAGAATGCAGATGTTAGCTCAGGGGAGGTGTACGAGGGTGGGCACGAGGCTAGCTCCACATCCGGTGCCAGGCGGGAAGGCCGCAATATGAGGGGATCGGTCACTTTTGAAGAAAGCGGTTCTCTACCATTCCTTAGCCTTGCACAGTTTTTCTTACTCAACGAAGATGACGATGACCAACCCAGAGGACTCACCAAAGAACAAATTGACAACCTAGCCATGAGGAATTTTGGTGAGAGCGACGCTCTGAAAACCTGCAGCGTGTGCATCACCGAGTACACGGAGGGCAACAAGCTCCGCAAGCTGCCGTGCTCGCACGAGTACCACGTGCACTGCATCGACCGCTGGCTGTCGGAGAACTCCACCTGCCCCATCTGCCGCAGGGCCGTCCTGGCCTCTGGCAACAGGGAGAGCGTGGTCTGAAGCAGAGCTGAGCGATGGCCAGGCAGCCGGTGTGATAGTGATGGGCAAAGAAGTCACTTCCTTTATGGCCACTTTTTGAGTGGTACCTCAGTGTATAGTAATGACTCGGAGTGAATCTTCCCTCATTGAAAGCATTTTCTCTGGATTCAAGATTTGGGAATTGGAAAATTTCTTTAATTAGGTTTTTCGAGTTCTAGTCGGTTTGGGTGTTCAATTTCACTTGTTCAAAGACATCTCCCCACTTCAAAATATTTTTTTCTTTGTGAAGATATTAAGTTCTTTCTCCTTCCCAGCCCTTGCCATCCCAGCCCAATAAACAGTTTTTCCTCGAGATTGTGCTTCTGAGGAGTTATTTGAGAAGTTATCCCAGCTCAGTGTCCATGAGTCATAGAGGAATTTTTGCAAGAAATCCAACTCTCTGAAAAAATAATATTAATTTAATTGCACATTTGAACATACTTTTAATTTTCCTCCTGGGTTAATATTGGACATGTCTGTGTAAATAACACTAATGTTAGCCCTTTCCCCATCACTATGGCACGCTGTAGGATGAGCTGTTAGCGTAATTGGGATATTTATCTTGTTGTGGAAATATAAGAATTGCCTATGCTTGTTTAAATAAAGGAAAAAAAAATCTGTTTTAAAATTGTAAAGCTTTTTTGTAGAAGCTCAGTACTTTTCCAATGCACTGTTGTACTAACGCATTAAGAATTAAAATTGTACCATGCTTAGAAATCAAGAACGCTTTTCATACAACCCCCAGTACACAGAGAGCAAACTGAACACGAGAGAGCTGCTTTTGTGACTGTGTACCTGTCAAGAGCAGTGCATATCTGTACTATTTATGTGAACAGCTACTGTAACATAAAAACAGTTGGATTAGACATTTAATTGCATTTTAAAAACCGGAAATTAAATGTTATAGTTGCAGTGTTTTGGCTCAGTAATGCCACCAAAAAAAAAAGATAAAAATTAGAAACTGTTCTAATGGCTGGTTATTTCTTGGTATGGTTGCAAATATGGAATAATACAAACCCGTGTGTACTGGCTTGTTCACTGAGGTTTGTGCCCAATTTTTCTATCAGCTTTTCCTCTCAATTTTTGAGGCAGTGTTGTAACTTCATCAAGCAAGTATGGGCAGGTTGGTTTTTAGTTCTTCACGAGCTTCAGCTGTACTGGTAACCTCTGGATGTGTTGAGTGGTCTGGTGTTGGTAGCCTGTGGTGCAGGTGCCTCAGGGAAAAACTGCAAAGCACATCATTAGTATTGGGTTACATTTTAAAATGAGTGCACTTAAATGTGTAGGAGATTCTTGACACTAACAGTAAAAACCCAACAAGCTCTTCATATTCTTATTGGACTTGAAAATTACATATGTGACATGTTGCAGTTGAGAATTGGAGAATGTACCTCAACTCTCATCAGAGTGTGTGTGTGGGGAAACATCCTTCACCCTCACTGACCCCTTCTTTGTTTTATTCTCTAAGGTTTTGGGGTTTTCCTGGCTCACATGTGCGGTGGGAAAGTGATTTTTATTTATTTCCACTCCAGGGCAGTAGTTCTGTAGGGATATGAGCTGCTCTTGCTGGCTAGGTGGGAAATGTTGCTTGTTCCTCAGATAACAAAACCAAAGCTGGCCTATCTCTTTTTTCCTAATTAAAACACATTTTTGGTGTTTTATAGTGGTGGGTGCATAAACTATAATCGCTGCTCTAAGCCATTTTAACATCTCATCAGCTAGTTCAGGATTCCACAGCATCCCAAAATTCTGGGTTTTTTTCCTCCATGTGCATTTTGTGCTGTTTCAGTGGGAAGCCCTGACTGACTGTTGAGCTCTTTCCTCCTGGTGGGACACACCATGGCAGAGGGAGCACCAGGGTTCTTTGGGAACAGAACAATATGTCAACTCACGGGTTTGGCTTTTTCCTTGGATGCACATCACTGTAAAATTGGAGTTGGCTGTTGATTCTGGGTGCTGGTTTCTCTGTGCCAAAATCTCACAGCAAAATAACACTTCTGAATTTCACAGAGCAAATACTCGCTCTCAGTTGCAGTTTCCAGACTTACAGAGCATAGAATTAGAAGGAAAAAAAAACCCCTCTCTACATGAGTACCATGTTAGATGTTGGAAGTCAGAGATGTTCATCTCAGACCAGAGCTGGTGACCACCAGGAAGGGAGCCCATTTTCCCAAACCCACACGAAGCATGGCTGTGGTACCTGTCACCCCACCTTTTCCATGGAATTTCCACCTTGGTTGAACTGCCCCAAAACAACAGTTTTGTTACAGCTTATGGCATGTCTTTAACATTTTATCTTTCTGTAACAAGAGCAACCAATAAAATCTTGGAGGTTTCCCAAACGGTACCAAGAACAAATAATTTAATCTCAGTTTAAGAGATGTTGATGGTTCTCCATGGTTTCTCTGCCTTTCGCAGCGCTGAATGTGCTGAAGGGGCTGGGGGCTCATTGTCTGCAGCAAAAGCTTTATGTAGCTCAGTTAATTAGGGTAATTAAATTTCTATTTATCTAAATTTAGATTGGAGCTAGGAAAAGCCAATATTAACATTTCAGTTGCTTACAAAATGTGAAACACTTTCATAATTAGACTAATTTACATTTCATGAATTATTTTTATAGTTAACATGTGTATTTAACTCTTCCCTTAGTTTTTTTTATATTTGTGAAGGGACTCACTCGTGCCTGGAGGGGTGTGAAGGGTTAAGAGGGCGAGTTTTGGCCGTTCCTAGGGCAGATTTGTAGGAATAGTGGCTTTGGAGCGGCAGAGCCGTGTGCTGTGGGCTGGGTCACAGTGCCACCCTGTGGGATCTGCCTTCAGCACCGGCGGCGTTCCTTGCAGGGTCTGCAGCTTTTGGTTCCGAAGGATTCTCCTTGTCATTTCGACTCAGTGGTTACCGTGGAGTTTTTCCCAAATCTCCAAACTCCTGCTGGGATTCCCTGGTGCGTGAGCTTCGTTCCTTCCTGACAGGACAGAGCCCTACCCACAGCAATGACAGCAATCACCCGGCCAAAGCCTTGTGACAAACACAGTTTTAATAATTACATTATAATTAACATTAAACAATAGTTATGAGTTGCTGTTAGTTCATATTTTGATTCACGTTGTGAACCAACACAAACTTGTGGGTGCTCACTTTATTTTTAATTTTTTTGGGTGGGGGGCTTTGTGAAAGGTTTGAATTCCTGGTGCTGATTGGATTTCCCTTTCACGTGCATATTTTTTCTTCTAACAAGTTGGGTTTTTTGCAGAGAACTTGGAGGCAGTTGAGTTTAAAAACAATTTGATTGTGTAGGTACTTCGTGCATAGAAATCAGGGGGTTTGAAGGGCCTTTTGTAGGAAGCAGCTGCAGGACACGACACCCACTACACCCACCCTAATTGTCCATTGTGTGGCCTTGCAGACGAAGGGGTTCCCACCAGAGCTGGCACAATGGCCCGTAATGAATGTCATCCCAGTTTCCTGTCACTTGTCTGGGTTATGCAAATGTGGGACTCCAAAGGCTCCTTTCCCCATGGATCCACTGTGGATAAAGAGTTGTCCCCACAACCCAGTGGTCTCACCACAGCAGTGAGGGGATGGATCATGCAGGGTGAGGAGAGGTGCAGGTAAGGCTGAGGAGGTTCTGAAGCTCCACGCCACAGCAGGAGCCTCCATCCCTCACTGTCACCCCTCGTTTGGGGTCGCTGTGTCCAGGGAAGCTCTGTCCTGCTCTGGGGAATGTCTGCCTGCTCCTCTGCCTTCTCCCAGGAGGAGGAGGAGCTTTGCATGAAGCTTGGCTTGGAGCCACGTGGAGGGAATTTATAACAACTTCAGAAGTATTTCCAGCCCTTATGTACAGTAGGCTTTTTGTTTATCCTTGATTAGGGGGGGAAGCAGGAGGCCTAAGAGACACAATTAATGGTAACGGACCCAAAGTACAAATAAGTGGTGGTGTGTTAAAAAAAGTGGTTTGCATCTGTTATACCAGGGCTTCCCAACCTCTCAGACTGTATATCTTCTGTCTTATGAGGAAACATAACAATGAATTTATTTGATTTATATCTGGTTTTATTCCCTTTAGCTACAGTATTTGAGCCCCTTTCTGAATTTCACTCTGCTGGGAAGGCTATTGGTTGGGAAGCCCTGAATTCCACTGTGAATGTAACATTTTTCTTTATTATTTTTTTCCTTTTTTTTTTTTTTTCTTTTAACAGTTCTTTACATTTGTTTATACTGGACTTGTTTAATACAAACTGGTACTCAGAGGTTGTTGGACATAGTTTGACCAGGTTTGCCAGCTAACACTTAGGAAGAGTTTGTTCCCTATGTAAGGTGTTACAATGCAAATTTAAATAGACTCAATAAAATGCATGAAGTGTTCATTTTGTTGTGGATCATCACTCCTTGGGTTTATTCTTACAGTGGGAATGCACTGGAGCACACAGTGGTGGATGTGGCAGGAATTTATTTCCTCCATACACTTTTCCCCTTGAGGCAGAAAAGGAGTTGGAATGGTACAGAATTAACTCTTCAGAAGAATTTATTGCATTAGGACATAGAACCAAAGAAATAAATACCTCTGTGTCCCAGACTTTGTCAATCTGGCAGTGGATAATGTAGGATATAAATGCAGCATCTCCAAGTTGTCTTCCAAGGAGAAGCTGGGCCCCGTGCAGGACTGGCAGGGCTGAGTCTCCCTGCAAACGCAGCCAGGATTCAGGGAGAGTCTCACATCTGGCTTAAAGCTCTGTCCTAAAATTAGCAGCTGAGGTATGTGCAAACACTTAGTGCAGTGGGAAGGAAGTTTTTTAGGGTGTGGGAAGCTGTATTTATTATCTGTGCTTCCCCCACCTCAATCCCATGCCTCGGGTAGGAAGTGGGAGCCGCTTGCCGAGAGCAGCGCGATGGCATCGGTGCACAGGGACAGGAAGGTGCTGTGTCCCTGAAAAAGGGATTGGAGCCCACAGTTTTGGGTGCCAGGGCAGGGGCTCAGTGCCACAGCTGGGCTGATGCTCCTCAGCACTGCCAGCAATGCTCTTCTCCAGCAAGGAGAAGTTGTGGGCTGCTCAGGGATGCACGGAGTTGGGATTCTGCTCCAGCTTCACTCTCCAGAGGGAGAGCTCCTGGATAAAGGGGTTTTTTCCTCATTCCCACAGGCTTCTTGCTCTTTGAGAGTTCAGTTCAGTCTGAAACTGGGTGTTTAACATAGATGTAGCTTTGATTTCAGTGACTATTCATGAGTGACTCCCACACTTTGTGTGTCAGGTGCTCTTTGCCTGGTAGCTGCCTCCAACCCCTCATCTCCCTGTAGGATCTCCTTCAGTTTGGGTAACCCTGGATTTGTTCCTCAAAAACTCTCAGTCAACCCCAGAATTGCTTAAAGAGCCCAAGCCAGCCTTGGCGCTCGTGTGTGGCTGACTTCATCCCTCTGTTTATTTTCTTTAATATATTTGAGGTCTTTGTCCTGACCTGTAAAACTTTATATAACCTTGTTCCTCCCTCTTGGTGCTTAAACTCTGTAACCTTTTACGTTGTCTTACTCCTCCCTTCAGGATATATTTCCATGGCACATCCAGACTTCTCAGGGGAATGTGTTTGGCTGCTTTGCTGGTCCTGCTGCTGGCTGGGAGGAGAAAGGTTGTGTTTGGTGACCTTGTGCATCCCAGAGCAATGATGGGGGGCAGGAATAGCCATCCTTTTGGGGGCTTCTCCCTCTTCTGACCCCTCCTCAGTGGCATGGAGTGTTTGGAAAGAGAAAGGGGGAGAGTAGCACAGGCTAGCTGCTCCTCCTTGCCCTTCCCAGCTATTTCAAATGTGATTGAACCTGTTCTGGGAGTTTCAACACCATAAATCTAAACTCAGCTGTGTTGTAGCTCCCTAAACTCTTACAATAAATCTGTATAGGGAAAATTAACCCTACTTTTCAGTCTTAGACTGGCTGGGCATTGTCTGTGACACTAATGAGATGCTGCTGCCACATGCTCCAGCTGTGCCCCTGAGTAAATCCCCTGCTAAGCCAAGCATGTGAAAATCCAGGCGTCAGGTCCCCTCAACAGTGATTACTTCATCCCACGTTTGTGGAGGGTTCCTCGAGCTCTGGCTCCCTGCACCAGCAGAGTTCTGGGATTTCAGAGAAAAGGGCTGCAAGGAGGTGCCCTGGTGCTGTGTTGGGGATGCTGGGCTGCAGCACCTTCCCTGTGACCCTGGCACAGCAGCAGAGCAGCCAGCCAGGCTCCTGGTGTGCAGCAGGGATGGCTTCACACTGCCTTCATTTCTCAGGATGCATTTTGTTAAAAACACCAATCACTTGATTTTAAAATGTTAAAAGTTTAATAGTAATAAAATGGTTTAAAAAATAGTAAAACAATTAGAGTAATAATAATTTGGACTATTCGAATTAGGACAATATGAGACAATAGAGACAAAGAGTTACAGATGTCTGGGTACCTTTTTCTGGGCAGCACGAGCCCAAAAAAGGACCCACGTTAACAAAGGATTAACCCTTAAAAACAACAGCCTGTTGCATATTGATACACCTCATACATGATGCACAAATTCCTTTCAAACACAGGATTCTGTCTGGTCAGTGTCAACTTCTTCCTTCTAATCCTAACAGCGCCTTCGAGGTGGGAGGAAGTTTGTTTCTTCTGATAATGGACCAATAAATTATTTTTCTCTGAAAGATTCAGGTGCCCTGTGGCTGCTATCTCACAGTGAGTCCTTTCTTTAAACAAAAATCCTACATAGCATAGTTTCTATTTTAAGAATTTTTATAACCTAAAGCTATATTTAACATAGTACTTGAGAGAATTAATAAAACATTACTTTCTAGCACAACACATATAATATTCATTTTAATATTTGTGAAAAGCCAATCATAAAATACATGCATTTTTCACACATTTCATTTCTCAGGATGCATGTGCAGAATGGGATTTCTCCAGGTTGAAAGTTTGAGGCCAGTGGATTTTAGCTTTGCTTGTTGTTTCCTGTAGAAAATGCCTTGAAGGCCAAAGTTCCTGGTTTGGTTTCTTTGCTTTAATACCTTCTTTAATCTTTCCTTTCACAGCATGGAAACAGCTCTGGCACCTCTCCAGACCCAAATCCCAGGGTTTGCAGAGCCAGACCTTGGCTGGCCAGTGGGTTTGGAGCTACCACAGGGTTTATAGGGGTAAAAACTCAAAATAACTTCATTTCAGGAGCCCATAAGGTTCCTCTCCAGAGCAGGGATTTGTGGAATGGAGATAGGACCAGTGTGTGCCTGCCCTGAGCATCATTCACTGCTCACCATGCAGGGGAAGGGCTGGAAAAGATGCAGTGGAACAAACAGGTTAATCTCTCTGTGTACTGCTAAACTAAACTAAATAAATCCTAAATAAACTTGGAAATGACTCAACCTTTGCTGCTGGCACCTTTGGGATGGTTGTGTGTTAATTTGTAAAGATGCATCTAAATAAAGGGAAATATTTATGGGATGGAAGAGAGGGGGAAATGCCCTGAGAGCCACTTGCTGCCAGTGCTGGTTGCCCATCTTCCCTAAAAGTGTGACATGGCCAGGAGGGAAAGGTGAGGGTGGAAAAGATGGAAAGGGATGAAGGACAGAGGATGGGAAGGAAAATAGGAGGGGAATTAAACCCAAGGAAAACTAAAGAGTGAAGAAAAAGTCTTTTGAACTGTGCTTTTCTGAGTGGGATTAAACATGAACACAGGTGTGTAGTAAATGCCACAAGCCTGACCAAGGCACCGTGGAGGATTTAACAATGGGAATGCTGACACAGCACAGAGAGGGTTCCGACCCCAGACTCACAACATATCTTTGTACCCTTATAAGGAAAAACCTTGTTAACCCCACTATTGGTCACTTGTAAACCCTCTAACCTTTGTCCATTGGTCCAGCTTGGAGCCTTGCCAAGGGTATAACAGTAGCTTACTGTACCCTACTAACTCAGAAGAACCGGGCCCTTTCACGTCCCCCCGAATAAACCATCCCGTGGAACAGCCGGTGTCTCCCTTCTCCTCTCTCTGCTCTGCCTGAAGCCTGTGCCTGGGGAAGCCAAGCCTAGCAGCAGCTGAAATCCCAAAGAGCTGACAATCACTGTAAGAGCTGTTATCACTATACAGAGCTGTTATCACTATCCAGAGCTGATATCACTGTACAGAGCTGTTATCACCCTGCTGGCTGGAAGGCTCCCCGTGGCTCGGGTCCGAGCGGGCTGGACTCCGGGGCTCTGTCCCTTCCTGGGATAGAGATCCCGAACCAACACCTGCTATTAAGACCCCCGAGGCTTCAATACAGGTGGAAGAAGAGAACGGGTGAGATCCAAGCCATGGAGAGATGCCAGTGGTTGTGGGGATGCAGAGCTGGTCCAGGAGCACAGACTGGGCACAGCCTGGGCCCGTGGGCTGAGCAGGAGGGCAGCAGGAGCTGCTGGGGCCGTGTGGTGTCAGCCACTGGGGCAGCTGGCCTGAGCCATGCTCCAGGTGAGACCAGAACAGATTATAAAAATCTGTTAATAAAAATAAAATAGAAATAAAAGCATAAATGATAGAATACAAATATATAAGTAAAACAGAAAATACCTTATAGTATTCTTTTATCATTATTAGTATTTATACTTATCATGACTTTATTATTATTAATATATTTATATAAAAATAAAAATATATTTTATATATATTTTATATATTTTATATATATTTTATATATTTTACTATATAAATATATTTATTTTATATATTTATAGTATTATTTTATCATTATTAGTGTTTGTATTTATCGGGAATTTATTATTATTAATATATTTATATATAAAATATATAAAAGGTATATTTTATATATATAAGTAAAATATAAAATATTTTTATATATATATAAATAATATATATTATTTATATATATATATAAATAATATATAACAGTATTAACTATATTATTACTTTATTATTATTAAGATATTATATATATTATAAATATAAATATAATAAAGGTAAAATATAAAGTATTTTACTTATTTATAATTATTTATAATTATTATTTATATTTATTATTGCTTTATTATTAGAAATATAACTTTATTATAATAAATATAAATATATTTTATAGATATATGTATGTATGTACGTGTATATATAAAAATATATAAGTAAGCTATGAAATATAAAATATAAACACCAAATCGTGATGCTGGGTGGGACAGGAGCCTGCCAGAGCAGCAGGGGGGCACAGGGCCAGGAGGGGATTTCTGCACCACCCTGCCCAAAACCCCACACTCTGCTCGTGGGTGGGGGCACAATATTTCAGTAATATTGAAAATATTATTTTCAAATATAAATCTTATTTTAAAATATTAAATCTTATTTTAAAATATTAAATCTTATTTTAAAATATTAAATCTTATTTTAAAATAAGATTTTTAACAATAATAGTTATGACTAAAAACTTTGGGTTACAAACTAATTAAACCATTTAGTAATTTAATTTTTTGAAGGTTTTTTTTAGGATTGAGATTTTTTGAATATAGTAAACTTTTTTTTTAAGATTTGAAAGTGGTTAAATATATAGATATATAGATATATAGATATATAGATATATAGATATATAGATATAGATATGAGTTTGGATTTGAACACTGAAAGTGTGAAGGTGGAGGAAGTGCAGTTGAATGAGAGATTGATTAATTAGTATGAAATTTAAAGAAAGAAGTTCACATTATATTTGAATTTTTTCTTGGAGTATTTTTGTAATAATAATTGAAGACAGTTATAAGATTAGTAGTTTGGATAAAAGAAATGCATAAGTAGTAAGAAAATAAAAAGTAGGATTTTGAAGATATATGTGTTTTGTATAAAGAGATGGTAAAACTTAGGAGTGTTGATTGTAATGCTTTGTGATTTGAAAAGGGCCTGGGGGTGCTGGTGCACAGTGACTGACCATGGGCCTGCAGTGCCCTGGTGCCCAGGAATGCCAATGGCTCCTGGCATGGGTCAGGAGTGGTGTGGGCAGCAGGAGCAGGGAGTCATTGTGCCCCTGTCCCTGGCACTGTGCCCCTGTCCCTGGCACTGTGAGGGCACACCCTGAGTGCTGTGCCCAGCTCTGGCCCCTCAGCTTGGCAAGGACCTTGGGACACTGAGCACATCCAGAGGGGACAACGAGGCTGGAGAGGGGCTGGGAACACAAACCCTGAGAGGAACCCCTGAGGGAGCTGGGGGTGCTCAGCCTGGAGAAAAGGAGACTCAGGGGTGCCCCCATCACTCTGCAGCTCCTGAAAGGTGCCTGTGCTCAGCTGGGGCTGGGCTCTGTCTGCAGCAGCACTGACACACCCAGAGCACACAGCCTCAGGGAAATACAGGGTGGGTATGAGGGAAAAGTTTTTACAGAAAGGGTGATAAAGTTCTGGACTCATTTGGTCCCATTCCCATCCTGGTCCCGTTCCCATTCCCGATCTCATCCACCACTGGAGGTGGTGCAGTCCCCATCCCTGGGTGTGTTTAACAAAGCCTGGATGTGGCACTGGGTGCCAGGGTTTGGCTGAGGTGTTGGGGCTGGGCTGGACTCGATGGACTTGAAGGTCTCTTCCAACCCAGTGATTCTGTGAGTCTGTGAATTCTTTAATGCTAATGTTGGTTGCTGATGCTCTGGGGCCAGTACCAGGTCTGGGCCAGGGCCATCCCATCCCATCCCATCCCATCCCATCCCATCCCATCCCATCCCATCCCATCCCATCCCATCCCAGCCCATCCCAGCCCATCCCATCCCATCCCAGCCCATCCCATCCCATCCCATCCCAGCCCATCCCAGCCCATCCCATCCCAGCCCATCCCATCCCATCCCATCCCATCCCATCCCATCCCATCCCAGCCCAGCCCAGCCCAGCCCATCCCATCCCATCCCATCCCATCCCATCCCATCCCATCCCATCCCAGCCCATCCCATCCCATCCCATCCCAGCCCATCCCAGCCCATCCCATCCCATCCCATCCCATCCCAGCCCAGCCCAGCCCAGCCCAGCCCAGCCCTGCTGAGCCTGCCTGCAGCTCAGCAGCCTCGGGAAGGGAAATTTCCCAAATTTCTTCTCCTTTGAATAACGACAGCCAAGCAACGGCTCTAGGAAAGATTTGCATTTCAACGCAGGGATGATTAGAAAAAATAAAATCTCCTGCCACTCCTCAGTGCATCCTTCAAGTCCTTCAAAGGCTCTTGCAAATGGGGGTTTTGCCTTTTTGTTTTCAGTTTTTAGGGTTTTTTTTCCCCTGAAGGATTACAATATTTAAGTCCTGCAAAAAGAAAAAAGATGGAAAAGAAGACAATGAAAGAAAGCAAACCCAGCCCAGAGCCTGCAGGGAGAGGAGCAGTGGCCAGGCACAGCAGTGCCCAGCTTGTGTACACACTGCACATCCATAAATAGATATATTTGTGTCTCAATCTATGTGTAAATTTCAAAAAAATCAATAGATAGATAGATGCTGTTTGCACATATTGGTCTAAATCATATTTAATTTAAAACCATTAAATTAATAAAAAACATTGACATGTGGCTCATATTTGATCTAGAAAACATACTTGTCATTATGTACATTTAATATGTAAAACACACATGTGTTCTGTAGTACAAATATCAACCATTACATCTAATTAACTTGGTTTAATCCATGATATTTCAATGTTAATGTACAAATAGAAATCTAAATACTGAACCACTGAGTTATAGTCATGAAACCACCCTTGTATTTTGTTGTGGTTTTGTTTGGTTTTTTTTCATTCACAGCCTTTTTGTGGAAAAACTCAGGGTTTTGTCTGATGCAAATTGCTTTCCCTCCCTTTTTTTTCTGTAAATTAGGGCAGATCCAGCAGCCTGGCAGAGCAGGAGGAGGTGGCTGATGCTCCCTGCCCTGTGCTCAGCCAAGCTGAGAGGGGATTTCCAGGGGCCCGTGCACAAACACACCTTTGGAGATGCACATATATATATAAATATATAAATATATATATATATATATACACACACACATGTGTATGTATATGTATTTATTTCTATGGAATTTGTGGGGATGGGCTGTTATGGGGGTGCTGGAGCAGCAGGACAGGGTGTCCCCTCCATCAATCACCTCCCTGAGTGTCCCCTCCATCAATCACCTCCCTGAGTGTCCCCTCCATCAATCACCTCCCTGAGTGTCCCCATGGATGCACTGCCCACTTTTACCCCAGCACCCTCCCCAACTTTCCAGCCACCCCAAGAAGATAATTTTGATATCAAGCTAAAATTGCCACTTTTCCTGGTGCCTGTAAGGGAAGGGCTGTGCTTCCCTCTCTCAAGTATTGGATGCAGTTTTCCCTCTCCTTGCTCTGTCCCTGCATGCACAGCACAGAGTCCTCTGAGGAGCTCACTGCTGAACTCTCATTCCCTTTGAATCTCTGTTTACCATCTCTTTTCTCCTGATGGGTTTTTTTTAAACACTATTTGCAGTAAATATCCCCAACTTGAAAAAGAGTTGAGGTGCACATTAAAAAAAAAAAAAAGCCTGAGTTATATAAAATTAATGCACGTGTCAGCTTTCATCTAATGGCAATTAAAGCACCTCATATAAACAAATCATTAATAGAAAAGCCTGGATGAAAGCTGTGTTTTCAGTGTCTCACAGCCTCTGTAACCTCACTCATGAATTATCACTCCTGATCTTTCCCAAACTTCCCATATCTACTTTTATAGACAAAAATTATTAATTCTCTTATGACCAGGAGGCACCTGGAAGACTTCATCGTGCCCCTCACCCACTGCCAAGTGGAAGGAATGAAATTAATGACACTTCAAAGCAGCCCTGGTGCTGTGGCTGTGTGAGAGCCCCAGGGAGTGAAGAGGCTGCAGCCCCTGGAGATGCTGGGGGTAAAATCCAGACCCAAATCTGCCCCCAGGGGAATGGAAAACATCCAGGAGGCTCCAGGCTCATCCTGGGCACCCTCTGGGCACACAGATGCTCTCAGGGTGGATTTTAAAATATTTTTTTACTTCTAAATGCCTCAATGGACAAGGAGCATCCACTTCCAGCAGTCACCCTTGACCAGCTCATGGGAACATCTCCCCCAGTGGGTTCCAGCACCTCGGCTCAGCCCTTCCTCAAGGTGCATCAAACACTCAATAAAAATAATTCCCAGGATAAACCCTTGCCTCTCCAGCCCCTCTGGAGAGTTTGCAGCATCTGGAACCATGACCAGCCATGAGGGGGGACCTGGCAAAACACAGGAACAAATCCCTTTTCTTTTTAAACTGGTTTATTCTACACAAATCTTTTAAACAACATTCATAAAACATTAATTACAAACATGTGCTAATATGGGGTAGGTTTCTTTCTTTTTTTTTTTTTTTTTAATTCCAACAATCAGAAATTCACATTTTGAAAGGATAGGCATACTTTTAAGAGACACATTCACTTTACTTCCAGATACAAAATTTTGAGGGATTATATAAATCACTTACAAGGAGCAGATGTCATAAAAACAAAAAGAAAAGAAAAAAAAGTAATAATTTTAAGCTTCAGGATCTGATTTCAGCATTGAATTGGGCAGCTGCTTTTGGACCACTGGCTCTGCTGCTCTGCCCAGGGTGCCCAGCAGGCCTGGGCACCTCCCAGTACAATTTCAGAGCCACACACAGCTCCTGCTGCTTCAGGGCCTGGAGCACAGCAGAAAAAAATAGGATTGCAAAGCTACCAACGGTGCTACAGCCTTTTATTGAGTCTTTCTAATGTGTACAGACACTGGGAGGGTGCATCCCACCCCAGAAACCCATGGGCAGACTGTTTTCCATCCACAACGGAGCAGAAATGCCAGCTGTGACAGGGCCTGGCTTTGGAATCTGCTGAGTAGGGTGATGGCAGCAAGCTTGGAGGTCCTGCTTCAAAAACAATTACCCAAAAGGGCCAAAATTCAAGCCTCCACCCCAGTGCTCTCATGTGGAGCCAACTCCAAAATCCACCCATCCAAAAGCAAATATTTGGCTTCATCCTGCTGGATCCCAGGGCAGGGGAGGGGGAGCAGGGTAATTTCCTAATTGCCCTCAGACTCCCCAGAAAAATCCTGCCTCTGGCTCTAACGGGTTTAGATGGCTGAAACAGGATCTGCTGGGAAAGTTTAGGCCTGGGGAGGCCGAGTTCTTTCCCAAAGGATCAGGTTGGACACGCTTGGCAGCCAAATCCAGCCGGGCTCAGGCAGCTTGGCCATGGCCCACCTGAGGGGGAGCATCACCTCAGTGCAGAAACTGCTCCAGTAAACAACTCATCTCACACAGCACGATAAAAACCTACAAAAAGGACAGAAAAAGAGCTGAATTCCTCGGTGAAACAGCCCCCAAGTCTTGTCTCTAAAGCTACAGGAGGGGTTGCACTTGTGGGGTGGGCAGAGGTAATACAGGGAGGTACAGGGTAGAAAAAAAGGAGAAATTTTGGAGGTACAAAGCCTCATCCAGAGCCACGTTTTGCAGAGAACAGGAGGGATTTTGTGTCCTTCCTCTTGGCTGGGAAGGTGGATCCCAGCCCTGCACCTGCAGGGTTTCATCACCGAGGTTTATGGGAAGAGGGGACGTGGGGACACTCGCAGGGTCTGGCCTTGAGGGAAGCACTGAGGGCACAGCAAAATATTTGCAAAAATAAAAGTACAAAGCCCTCCACAGGGGCTGTGCCAGTGGTCCCACCAAAGGCCAGTGATAACCTCCCTGTCACCAGGGCTTGAATCCACAGAGAGGTTGTGCCAGCAGATAAAGGGCCTGGAGCAATGGCACAGGCTCACCCCTGGAGACCAAAGCCCTTTCAGAGCTCCATCCACCTCTGTGTTTGCTTTCCTGCCAAGGGCTCTCAAAAAGAATGGAAACAGTTTTATTTTGGTTTGTTACTTGCCCACGGAGCCCCTCTCTGTGCCAGTTCCTTGCCTGGTGTTACTCAGATTTAAGGAGCACTTGTTGGCCACATCATTGTCCCCAAAGGTCACAAGGGTGCTTGTAAGCACCCAAAAGAACTCAAGTCCACGTTTGGTGGCATAAAGGTGGAGGGAGGGAGCTGGTCTGCTTGCCTTGGCTTTCAAAGTCATTCCAATTTTCTGCTTCCAGCTGGAAAAGGAGAAGCAGACTCTGCCAGCTTGGAAGTAATTGAAGCTAAAATAATCAAAGTGACCCCTAAAAAAACTGTGGGGTGCAGGAGCACACAAAAACCAGGAATGGTTTGCAGTGAAGAATGGAGAGACAGCAAAAGTGTCAGCTGGATCTGTCCCCCTGCATTCAGAGGGTTTGATCCGAGTTCACCTTTACCCAGGTGAGGATTACGTGGCCACTTTTAGATGCAAGTGTCAGCCAGGGTTCAAAGCCAGAGCAGGTGAGATCCTCAGCACCAGATCTGTGCAAACTGCTCCTGCACCCACGTACCAAAAAGAGCCTCTGCTGCCATGCAGAGCATTCCCAGGGCACTGCCAGGGAAGGGAGGGCAGGAATGTCCCTGCCCAGCTGCTGGCCACCACCCTGCTGGCTCCTCCAGGCAGCTCAGCCCAGGGGTGATGCAGCTCCTTGAGTGGCAGCCCCAAAGCACCACCATGGTGGGAGGCAGAGCCAAAACCTCCTGAAATTGGGGGTCTCCAAACCCCACGGTACCACAGCAGACCTGCAGAAGCCCTCTGCTTGGCTGGCAATTGGGATGTGGCCTTCCCACAGCTCCCACAGCAGAGAAATGTTAGGAAACCTCAACCCCAGCTGGAGAGAGGCCAGAATTTGATAAATTTAAGCTCTGTGACTTTGAAACTTGTGTTTGCCTGGCTGCAGGACCTCAGGGCAGGGCAAGCTGCAGTGAAGCAGCTCCTGCATATTGTTCCAAAACTGTAAAAAGCACTAAGCCATGAATCATGGCACTTCCCAGACAGCTCCCAAAGCCCTCCTACCCTTCCCATCACAAACACAACCATCCTGGGAGCCCATCCAGCTCAGCTGTCCCCTTCCATCCCCCAGCAAGAGCCAGAGGAGTTAAACCCGATGCCTCACTCTGCACCAGAACAATAATAAAAGAAAAAAGAAAAAAAAAAAAAGAAAAGAAAAGAAGAAGAGACAACAAGTTGGTTTTGAACACCCTTAAGGTAAAGATTTAAGAGGCAGCCCCAGCCCAGCCCCGAGCAGGCGCTGCTGGGACATGTCCTGTGCTCCCTGCACACTTACATAAGGCTCTGCACTCTGCAACCAGCCCAGCCACGGGCTGCAGAGGGGCCCTGCCCTCCCTCCCTCCCCTTTCCCACCCAAGGGGCTCAGCCCACCCCCCTTCCCTTGCTGGCTCCCAAAGCTGGCTGAGCCTGAGTGCTGGGCTCCCCCTTCCCTTCCCAGAGCAGGGAGAGGGGCAGGAATCACAGCCTGGCACTCCAGGGCTGGGAGAAACTTGGGGTTTTTAGTCAGAAAACTGAGTAAAAGGCAGCCCCAAAGGGGATGGGGATGTGCAGGGCTTGGACAGGATGACCCTGATGAAGCAGAGGGAGTTTTGGGATGAAGGTTTTGCAGCAGTTGGGGACCCACTGGCATCACAACCAGACCAGAGGCTGAGCAGATGTTTTGAGAGCAGGGCAGCCCCTCTCTGCTCACAATCCCACCTCTCACATGCAGACATTCCTGCAAACTGCCTGCTGTTCAAAGGGGCCAAACAAGACCCACAGCAGCAGCAGCAGCAGCAATCTGACAAACAAGCCCCAAATACTCCCTGCATGTTGACACTGCTCCAACCTTTGCCCTTCCCATTCCCATCTGTGTTTGCTGATGAGGGGACCTTTCATGGCCGTTGTCCAAACCTGCAGAATTTGTCCTTGTGTCCACCAAGGGCAGGGTTGTGACCAGACAAAGACACTGAGTGTGGTTTTGGGAGGCTGGTACCAGACATGAGGCTGGGATAGGATGAGGGGTGGCTTCCTCTGACCAAGCTGGGGTGGCCAAGAAAGATCCTCATCACTCCAGATCTCCTAGAGGGTCAATAATAAAAGCCATGGGGAAAGATCAAATGTAGGGAGGGCAGATGTGGGTGCCAGCACCCCTCCTGGGCTGACACAGCTGCTCTGATGCCACTGCAGGGCTTAGCACCCCTTGCACTGAGTGCAGGCTCCTCCCAGGGCCTTTGCAGGCATATGGGGCAGTTAAGGCAAGTGGAATTCTGTAGAAATTTGGGATTTGAACCATAAATCACCTCAGGAGCCAGGGAGACTTTGCCACACAAGGTCTGGGTGCAGCCCTCAGTGGGCTCTGCTGTGCAGCCACTCCCTCAGCCCCGATGGGGTTTGGAGACAGCTCTGCTCATGCTCTGTTTGCTCTGAAGAAGCTACTTCTGGAATTTCAACCTCTCATAATCTCTCCTTTGGGGGGCATTAAGATCCAAAGTATGATTTAATGAGCTTCATCAAATTCCAATGCGAATTAATGCCCCAAAACCCACAGAAGGAGTTACAATGAGGAGGTTTTTATTTCCTTCAGCTGTCAGAGGGCTTTGAAGCTGCCCCACTTCCAAGACTCCCACCCAAAAAGCACCAGATTAATGCCCTGCCCTAGGCTAAGTCTGGCAGATCCCAGCTGGAGCCAGGGTTAGGTGGTTCAAGCCTTGCCTCCTCCTGCAGCTTCATCTGCCTCCCTTGGCTCCCAAAACACAGTGATGGCTCAGCAGAGCCACAGCAGAGGTGCAACACAGGCCATGAAGGGTGAGAACAGTCATGGAAAAGTGTATCCAAGAAAGAGACAAGTAGACATCTCATTTTATATCATAAACAGACACATCACAACACACCAGGTAACTTTCCAGCTCGTACAGGGACAGAAGGGCCACGAGACCACAAGACCTTACAATGCATCAGCCAACAGGGGTTAAAAACAGGGCCAGAGGGACATGCAGGGTCCTGAGCCTATTATGTACAAAAATCCCACTGCTGCCTGTGGGAGGGGCCTCCACTGAGCCCAAATTTCCACAGCAAAGACTTGTCCTGGTGTTACAAACCCCCACACTCGCCCGGAGACCAAGGGATGATTCCCACGACACACGTCCCTCTTCAGACATCTGAGATTTTACTGACAGATGAACAAAATGAAAATCTGATGAAGGATGGGTTTGCAGTCGGGATGAATGTGAGTTTTGTTTTTTGCTCTCTCCCAGGAAAAGGTACCCCAGTCCCAGCTGGCTCCTTGTTCACACAGGGACCCACCAGGGCAGGAGAACTTCCCTTCTCACTCATTAGCCACGCTCATTAGCAATCCCTGGAGATGATCACAGAATCATGGAATGGTTTGGGTTGAAATGGACCTTAAAGCTCATCTCATTCCAGCCCCTTGCCATGGGCAGGGACACTTTCCACTATCCCAGGTTGCTCCCAGCCCAGCCCAACCCAGCCTGGAGCACTTCCAGGATGGGGCAGTCACAGCTTCTCTGGACGATTTGAATTTCTACAATTTTCTGTGAGCAGTGATGGATTCCTGCCTGAGCTGGGGATGAGCTCTGCTGCCACTCAGTGTGGTGGGTACCCACTGGTTGTGTGATTTCCTTGCACTTTTTCCCTCTCCCCCCAGATCAGCACTGACCCTGCACCAGCTCAGTGACAACACATGGGCTACGAGTTAAACGCTACTGGGGCTGTCAGACCCTTTGGAAAACTGGGATTCCCCACCAATACTGACTCGTGCTTATTGCTGCATAATACACAACTGGCCCCCAAAAACAGCAGAGGCACCCCGTGCCCTGAGCCAGCAGCATCCCCACACCTGTGGGTGCCCCTGAGCCCAGCAGGGAAGCCACCTCCCAGCACGGAGCTGCTCCATGACACCGGGGCTCTGTCCCAACTTTTGGTGCCTCAAAGCCACCAAAGTGCCCTTTCTGGTGGTGATCCCATGGATCTGGCCCCACAGAGCCGGGCACTGTGGGCTCTGCAAGGAGCTGCCCCTCTCTTTTGCAGCTCACAAGCCCAATCATTAATTGCTGGGTGGGAAAACGGAGGTGGAAAGCGGCCAAGGGACCTGCTGGTCTCATCCACGCGTTTTTAAGGCATATTTTGCAGGAAGGGTGTGCTCCCCTGTGACTCCGAGGGCTGGAGCCAGCTGAGCTCCCTGTCATCCCAGCTGCAGCTCCCTGGGGGTGTGGGAGAGCAGCGGGAAAGGAGGAAAGAGGAAGATGAAAGCGGGACTCGCTGACATTTATTTGGTTTGTGCATCAGACTAAAGCAGCGTTTCCTCCTTCGGATCTCTGGCTCCAAAACAGCCCCAGGTGCTGGACGGGGTGGGGGCTGTCTCACTTGGATGTGACACCCGAGTGACACTGGAGGAGGAGGAGGATGGACAGCTGCAAGGTTCAACAAGTTCCATCCGTGGCCTGCTTGGAAAAGGCATTTATTAGCTGTAAACCTCTGTCATGACGTATAGAAAACCGGGAGAGGAGCGGGAGCTCGATCAAGTTTGAATCCTGGTGAGAGTTCTCCTTACAAAAATGGTTAAGGGGGGAAAAAACCAAAAGGTGGCTTTGAAATCAAAAACTGTCCCAAAAAAAAAAAAAAAAAAAAAAAAAAAGAAGAGCATTTCTGCTAGTTAAAAGCCTTTAACTAGGAGAAATGTTTGCGTTTTCTCCTTTACAAACATAGTGCATCTGCGATCACTGGGAATTTCGGTCCGTCTGGGAAAGGGCCTGTGCTGGGGCTATGGAGAGGCTGCTGGTGTCCTGGAGAGCCAGGAGTGGTGTCACATGTGTGCTTCGGAGGCTGGGCAGCCTGGCAGCAGCTCCCCGTTCACCACGGCCTCCGACACCAGCATCTTGTCTTTGCCAGAATCCAGGCGCTGCTTCTTGAGCATCCTCTGGTGGACCAGCGGCACCACGGAGAGCACCAGGCCGCCAATGATGGGCGGCACCCCCGCAAAGTAAAAGGCCGCGTCGTAATTCCCAAAATAATCGTTGAGGTATCCTGGAAGAGAAGAGAGGTGACGTTAGAGCCTAATAGGCTCGTTAGTCTAATGACCTGCTTGTTCCCTCCTTCGAGTGCAGCTTGCGTCACCCACCAGATCTGGGGAGATTTGGGTTTTTAAAATAATCTTTTTTTTCCGTTTGCATTTCTTGGAGTTTTTACGCCCTGGATTAAGGGATGTGTGCAGCCAACACTGTGTACCAAGGGAGTGGAGAAGGAAAGCCTCAGCCGTCCTTCCTGTTTCTCCAGAACAGGACACAACCGTCCACATCCCAGACAATCCCAAATGCAAGCTGAGACGTGTTAAACCCAACACCTCTTCCCAGAGGCTTGCCAGCCAGGAGGCAATGGGAAAGTGGGCAGGGGCTGTTCCTCTGCTGATTGTCTCCATTTGGAAGCCCTGCCCTGATGGATGTTTTATCTCCAGCTGTGAAATAATCACTGCCAGTTACAAACAATAGCCAAGCCTTTAAAACCCAACCAGGTTCTACATTTGTCTGGCAAGTTCCAACACAGCCAGGCATCCTTGGAGAATAACACATGGCCATTGATCAGAGCTGGAAAATCCCTCCTGTGTGGATGCTTCCCTGGGGATTAGGCTGATGCAACGGGCTCCTTCACCCAGCAAAGCCCACTCAGGGAGTCCTCCCAGTGAAGGTCTGAGAGCCCCATGTTCCATCCCGAGGGCGTTAGAGTGAACTTTGCTGCCGGAAGGGAAGCAGAGAGATCGGAGGTGCTTATCCAGCTTTGGCTTAGTGCTGCTGATGCAGAGGTCCTGCTGCCCAGGGGCAGCTCTGGCAAAGCCCTGGCTGTTAAGGACGTTGGGGTTATTGCTGTGCTAGAACACAGACCCAGGTCTTGTGGGGGCTCAGGTGTCTCCATCTCTAATTTCAATTCCATCTAAAATGACTCCTAGAAAATTATTATCTGCCAATTTTTAGCTCAGCTGCAAGCAGAAATCACTTAATGTGACCTTGGCTCACTGTTCCCACAATGACCATCTTTCATCAGCCTTGAGAAAAGCCCTGAGATGCCACAGGTTGTGGCATGAAGTGATGCCATCCCCATTCTTCAACCTCCACGTGACCTGATAAACCAGAATATTCAAACCAGTGCTTCTGTCCTCACACCAAAACACCACCATGGCTGAAGGCTGCCACCACCACGTCTCTCCCACCCGCAGGGTCCTGGTGCAGCCCTGTGGTGTTACCCACCTGCAATGGGCGTGCCTGCAGTCATGGGCACGGCCATCAGCCCCATGAGGTACCCTATGGCCTGGGACGCCTGCATGGGCCCCACCAGCTCGAAGGCAATGGGGGCCATGATGGTGGTGAAGAAGCCATCACAGAGGCCAAGGAAGAGGCAGATGACAATGACACCCTCGAAGCCTCGGCACTGGGGGATCATCATGCACAGGAGGCCCAACAGCATGAAGGACGCAACCTGGGGGAACAGAAGTGGGCATGAGAGAGGGGATGGGCAGCAGGAAGAGTCATGGAGATGACACTGAACAGGTCAATGTCACTGCTCCCTCCCCTGGTCCCAGCAAAGCCATCCAGCCGCTGCTCCTGTCTCAGAGAGGCCCTTAAGAATAACCTTTTAAGAAGGGTTAAGAAGGATTAACTGCTGGATTAGCTGCTAGATTTCAGCAGTTTGTTCTTCAAAAACCACAAGGAGGTTAAAGGGTGTCAGTAGTTTGGGAAGAGTGGCTACCATGGAATTTGATTGCTGAACAGACACCGATCCCTGGGGTCAAGTGTGTAACTCCTCTTACGCATTTCTGTAGTCAATTTTCTTCCCTCACAGCAGACAATGGTTGTGATTAAAGGCTTTGTGATTGACACTTATTAAGAAGAGTGTGGACACCAATGTAGAGATTCCATCCCTGCCCCACTGTGGTTGGCCAGCACCTCCATGGAGGGCTGGACACACCGTACCTGCAGGCAAATCATGCTGCACCTGCAGGCAAATCACACCCTACATGCAGGCAAATCACACTGTACCTGCAGATAAATCACTCTGTACCTGTAGGTAAATCACACTGTACCTGCAGATAAATCACACTGTACCTGCAGATAAATCACTCTGTACCTGTAGGTAAATCACTCTGTACCTGCAGGTAAATCACACTGTACCCGCAGGTAAATCACACCATACCTGCAGGTAAATCACTTTGTACCTGTAGGTAAATCACATTGTACCTGCAAGTAAATCACATTGTACCTGCAGGCAAATCACACCGTACCTGCAGGTAAATCACACTGAACCTGCAGGTAAATCACATTGTACCTGTAGGTAAATCACTCTGTACCTGTAGGTAAATCACACTGTACCTGCAGGCAAATCACACCATACCTGCAGGTAAATCACACCATATCTGCAGGTAAATCTCACCATTCCTGCAGGTAAATCACACCATACCTGCAGGTAAATCACACCGTACCTGCAGGTAAATCTTCTTCAGCCCAGGAATGCAGTCGCCAATGCGGCCCGAAACCAAGCGCCCCAGCCCCGACATGGCCCCGAGGCAAACCAGGAGGATCCAGTCCTTTTTGGTTTCCTGAAATCGCTTCTCCACGTATTTGACCTAGGATGGAGGGAAGGACACAAGGACATGAAGCTGCAGTACATTGATCACTCTCATTTCCCCAAATGGATGGGATTTCCTGCAGAGAGCTCATGGATTCAGGCTGGTTGTGTGACCCTCGTGTCCACACTGACCTGCACCCTCCACCTACCCCAAACCCAGCAGGCCCCTCCTCTCCTGCTACTGGTGCTGGTCCTTAGGAGTGCTGGGAAGTGACCCTGGCACAGAGGGCACAGAGAGGGCACATAAAGCCATATCCATCACTCTTCCTGTTTACAGGATGTGCACCAGTTTCTTGGCTCCAAGGCTTTTGGTGCCTCTGCCCCTACTGTGCATCCCCACTTTTCCACCTCCTCCTCCCTCTGGGCAAAGGGACCTCCCTCCCCTTCCAGCTCCAGCCAGGGCTCTCACCAGGTTCATGTAAGGTACGAGGTATCCCAGGACAGCAGTAGCAATCCCAAAGGCCCAGATCCTATAGGTCTTTCTCCGGAAAACCCTCAGGTTGAAATATTTGCGGGTCTGGGCCCAGCACTGCTGCCTCACGCTCCGGCTGCCCAGCTTGTCGTGCCCGTCGTGCTGAGAGTCACAAGAAGGCGTCAGGATGGGCCGGTAGGTCATGGACAAGAAGATCTGGATGAGCATTAAGGCACTGAGTACTTGGAAAGTGTGTGCCAGCCCGATGGCACCCCCGACCATCTTGAGGAAGAAGGGGAGCGGTACGGAGATGAGGCAGCTGCCCCCGGCCACGATGCCGTTGGCCAGGCCCAGGCGCCGCTTGAAGTAGTGGCCGAGGATGACCAGCGAGGGCTGGAAGGCGAAGGAGCTGCCACAGCCAAAGAGGATCCCATATGTGAAATAACGGACCTCCAGGGACCTGGAAGAACACACGTGGGAGTGGGGATGTGAGGCAGGGGTGAAGGAGCCTCCTCCTCCTCCCCCACGGTGCTGCACAGGCCCAGGTGTCGCACACTGCAGGTACTGCACAGACAGGCTGGCCTCGAGGAGCTTATCCCCCACCAAAACCAGGATAATCCTCACCTAACAGCTGGCACATGAAATCTGCAGCAAAATGAAGTGGAGCTGGGAAGTGCTTTCTGCCACCAGGAGAAGGCAGCAGCCAGCCTGGCCTCCTTGGGAAGCTGACCTTACTTCAATGGTTATTCAATTACAGCAAGCAAGATTTTCTAAGGTAGGGATGGTGGGATATTTTTAGCTAGGATTCCTTTTAATTTTTCCACTGAAAGGACTAACTGAAAACATTCTCCACCCAGTGTTTGGAAGCAGAAGGCACCAACCCTGCTGGTTATTAGGCACGCAGGAAGGAAATGTGGTGTTTCTGCCCAGGCTCCAGGCTGGTTAATTAAGTTCTTCTTCTTTAAGCTCCTCTGGGAGCTTTAATTAGACATTTAATAGATCTCATTTGTACCTTACATTGGTGGCTGCACTCAAAGAGGGAGTGAAGTGGCTGCTCTACAGAGCAGATGGAGAGTGCTGAAAGCTCTTGGAAGGAGCTGCCTCCCAGTTTCCAGCCCAATTTTCCCAACAGAGGCAGCTGACAAAGGAGCCTGGATTTAGGCAGTACAAACAACCTGTTGTGTTTCTCTCCAGATGAAGCAATTTTTTTCTTCATTCCCATGCAATCCATATCCAGCTGCAAAGGTCTGCCATGGGATACTGCCTGGGGGGAAAGTGTGAGGAAAACCTTTGGGCTGCTCATGGTGTTGTACAAGCAGGGTCTGTGCCCCAACCCTCAGAGCAAGACTGAGTGCTGCTCCCAAAGCAAGTGAGGAGACAGCAGCCCACATCTCCCAGAGCAGCTGGGAGCTGGGAAAACCTTTACAAGCACATCATGCCTTCCATTACACACTCATCCCTCCAGCCTGCCAAGCAGAAAGCAGAGCACGGTTGCCATGCCTGACGGCGCCGAGACAAATGGCTGTCATGAAAGGCAATTTCCATCCACTCCAGAGCAAAACCACATCAGAAGCCCCCTCTCTGGGAGCCAGGCAAGCAGCTGGGCCTGGTGGGCCGTGCCTGACCTCCCACACACCAGCCCTGGCCCGGTCACGGCAGCGCTGGTGCCGCAGCTCAGCTGACGTGTTGGGTAAGTGGAGACAAATGCCACAGGTCCCATCTGCTCCCAGTGATGCTCAGACAGCCCTGCATGAGCAGGGGCTCCTTTCAGCCACGCTTCTTAAAAAGCCAGGATTTCCCAGCCTGCTTACTGGGAATCAGCCAGCAGCTGTCCTGTGGGAAGGGCGGCATCGTCCCCTCGGATTGTGAGGTTGACAATGGATAATTGTTTCTCCTGGGACAAGGAGGTCTCCCTCCATCAGCTTCCTTTTGCTTCCAGCTCTCATTGGGGACAGCCCTGGTCCATCCTTGCTGGTAGAAGTTTGTGGGGGGCTCCTCTGTGCAGGAGTAACTGGGCAGAAATTGTGGAGGGGAAGGAGAAGCAGATGGAAAGGGACCCAACCCACCCTACAGAACACTTTGTGCAGAGGAGGAGAGCTGGGAGGGCACTGGGGACATGTGAACACTGCCCTGCTGAGCTGGCCATCATCTCCCATTCCTCAGGCTAAACCAATGCCCTTAAACTGGAGAGAAGCTAAAGCCTAAACTAGGATTTCTCTTTTTTGAGAGCACACAAGGTCTCTGGTGGCTTGAGTTGGTTCCGAGTGCAGGAGACACCTCAGAGCAAGGCAGAAGAGAAGAAAAACCTTGCATCGACCCCATCCAGCCTTCCCCAGAGCTTTGCTTTTCAGCATATTTGGTTTCTTTAGTGGTTTTCTTAAAAAATTCCCAATATTTTGAGACAAGAGTGGTTTCCTTACAAAATTCCCAATATTTTGAGACAAGAGGCACTGAGCTGGGCGCTGGGGTCTTGCCACGCAGTCTTGGTGGCTCAGAGTGTTTCTGGAGCAACTCAGTGCAGTGCTGGGAAGTGCTGCTCCTCCATTTGGACAAAATAAACCCATTTTAGAGAAACTAGGAGATAAAGGGGGGGCTAAGCTTTGATCCAGCTCTGCCTGAGCCCACCAAAGCCAGGCTGTGTCCCTCTGCAACAGTGACAGGGGAATGATCTGCAGCTGTGGTGGAGTGACTTGGCAGGAGGCACCAAGAAAAAGCTTCTCCATTGTTCAGGGAGAGCTGGAGCCACAAGCCCTGAATTTCAGGAGCAGCCTTCACCACCCGGGTGGAGCAGTGCCAAATCCCACAGGCTCCCTGCTCTGCCCCAGCCCTGTGCTCGGCTCTGCCCTCGCAGCTCCCCTCGCTCTGCTCCAGCTGCAAAGGGGCTCCTTTCTCCCTCAAAAGGCAGCCAGAGGAATGTGGTCCGAGAGTGAGAGGCAGGAAATGAGGATTTCAGTCCTGTAGCTCTCCTGGAAATGATATTTCTCTCTGCCTGTACTGTTTAATTTTAGGTTTTTGGGGTTTTTTGAAGCCCAACACAACAATCCCCTGGCAGCGTTGTGGTCCCATGAGCCCTTTATCTTTGCAGAAACATTTTACAATAGAGGGGGCAAAAAAGTCCAAGTTTTGTTGATTGGAAGGAAAGCAGGATTCCATGGGAAGCTCCTGTGATCTGCATGCCAGGGCACAGCTTCCCCCAGGACCCACTGCACCTTTTGCCATCATCTTTGGAAACACAAAGGGTGGCACTGAGGAGGAAGCTGCAGACACTGCTGTCCAAGATGGCTTTAGAAATCCAAAAATCCCATCTGCAATTGGCCAAAGTCCTGGGGGTTTGCCTGGGGGTCAGAACTGATCCCCACTCCCAGCATGATGGGGGATCCCACAGATGAGGACCTGGGGATCCAGGGAAACAGGGCCGGGATGAAGGGCCTCATCCAGGAGGAGCACAGAATGGGCGAGTATTCCTCTGGAAAAATGGTGTTTATTTGCTTTTAAAACCCACTCTTTGAAGCATTTTAATTAAAACAATATTGATTTTAACTGAAATCCAACCCAAAGCAATGTTTTTATTCAGAAAAAGTGGGGCAAATGCTGCTTTGGAGGTGTCTCCATGGAGCCTCTGAGACTGTGTTTAATAAGTGTCACATAAATTACCCCAGAGGTGACCTCCTTTTGCTCCCACAACGATGCCAACCCCAATTTCTGGGCTGGAAAGACACACAAGGTACACCTGCCATTGGCCAGTGCCTGCCAGCAGAAATTCATGGCTTGGGATCAGGCATGGAAAACAAGGAGCAGCAGTGGCCCTGTGCTGCCACAGACACACGAGCCAGGGCAGGAACACCACAAACTGCTCCAAACCCTGTCTGCCTTCCCCTCCCTGTCTGCCCTGCACAGAAACTCCCTCTTAGGCATAATCCACCAAATATTATTTTAAGCATTAATTTACTTTCAGCACCAAATGTGAAAATGGTTGCAAAGGTTGAATGGTTTTCTCTGTGAGTGCCTCTCTGGAGCTGCCCGTGAGAGGCACACCAACCTCTCCTGGTGTTTCTAAGATCAAATGAAGGGATCTGAGTGCTGAAATCCCAGAAAATACAATCCCTTGCTTGGGTAAAATTTGCTCTCTTTTTACCTAATGACACAAGGTTCAGTTTGGAGGGGAGTAGGCTGAGCACACATGGGCTGTAGGGATGCCAGGACATCTCTGATGCTGATGGGCACCACCTGCTTTGCACCCAGAGGCAGCAGCAGTGTGTTGGCAGGGGGATTGCAGGGAACAGGGAGGAAGAGGAGCTCTCTGAGGAGCTGGGTGTGCCCTGCACAGCCTCACCTGGTGAAGGAGCTGGAGAGGAGCCCGATGAAGGCGATGGTGGCCCCCATGGCCGCCGTGGTCCTGCAGCCGATGCGGTCGGTGAAGATGCTGACGATGGGAGAGCAGAAAAAAATCATCCCCATGGCCAGGGAGCCGACCCACGCTGGGGAGAGACAGGAGAAGGTGATGGTCAGGGTGGGACACACACAACAGGGGCAGGGGGAATCAACCAGGGACCAAGCACGGCTTTGGAGGTGTCTTGGCAGAGAGGCAGCCCCATCACACAGTTAATTAGTGCTGTTAATTAACAGTGCAACTCATAAATGACACAGAGACCTGGTGGCACCACAGATGGGGCACGATGATGGAGTATGGACAGCTTTTCCTTGCATTCCTCTCTGCTGGGTTACTGTGGCCCAGGGAAGGCACCAAGTTTCAAGGCTCTTCCCAAACAACCTTGGCAGCACATGGGAGGATGCCCCACTGACAGCACTTCCATCAGGAATCCCCACTGCCAAAAGCCCCCCTGAGCTCCTCCAAGCCCTTTGCTCCCCAGTTTTGGCTGGGGAGAGGTTCCTGTCCTGAGCTACAGCCCTGCATTGCCAGGAGCACATCACCCACCCCTCTCTCACTCCCCAGAGTCAGCACTCCTCACCTTCCCCTCTCCCCACGGCCAGTGAGGATTCCTCATTGCAGCTGAGCTGATGGACACACATGTTTATCCCAGGTTAAATTCCACCCCTGACCCTCCCAGGCAATGCCCAAGTGGGACCATCATGCCCTGTCTCCTTCCAGCCCACTCTGGAGAAAACCACTGTCTGTCTGTCTGTCTTTTTGTTCCCAGAAATGTTAATTATTCACAGATTTATTCCTCTTTTTTTCGGCCCATCATAGAATTGTTAAGGTTAGAAAAGCCTTTTAAGATCCTGAAGTCCAACCATTGCCCCAGCACTGCCAAGCCCAGCACTAACCCATGTTCCCAAGTGCCACATCCACATGGTTTTTAATTCCCTTAGGGACAATGATTCCATCACTGCCCTGAGCAGCCTGTGCCAGTGCTTGACCAGCCTTTTAGTGAAGAAATTTTTCCTAATATCAAACCCAAACCTCTCCTGGCACAACTTGAGGCCATTTCCTCTTGTCTACCATCTTCTCCCTGCTCTCCACCTTCTCCTTTTAATGGTTTATGTGACTATTCTGGGGAGGAAATGCAGGATTTCAAGAAAAGCAATGTGGTAAGGAAAAGAATTTCAGTTCTAACAGCTCTGAGGAGAAGCAAGAGGTCCCCTGGGTGATGTGTGGGGCAGAGTGGGATGGACAGAGGGACGAGGGGCTCCCAGCCCTACCTGGCACCAAAGTGGGGGGACCTCCTGGAGCATCTTCAAGCTCCAGGTGCTGGTTCTGGTTTGCCAAGCACAGCCCCAGGACATGTGGTCCTTTTACCTTTTTTTATCCCTTTTTTAGGTTTGTGTTGGGGTTTTTTTTGCGTCCAAGCCAAGGCCTCTGCAAACCTTTTCATCACATCCCTGCATAAAAACACTCTCATGATCCTTCCAGAGCCGTGAGATCTTCAAAAAATAGCCAGGTCCCTATTAAAAGCAAATCCCAGCTATAGAACAGCCTCTCCAACCTCTGCCCTTCACAAAAGGACCACACAAAGAAGCCCTCCCCAGGCTAAGAGCTGACCCCTTCAAATTAATTCTAAGTTCACAAGTACCCAATTTACTTCAAAATCTTCCTTAATAAAAGCAGAGCAGAGCAATAAAATGAAAAGCAAGGGCTGAGTAGGAACCTCGTGGGACTGGCTGGGCTCTCATCTCAACAGCAGGCAAAAAGATGGGAGAGGGGAAGGGAGAGGACCCCCTTGTGCAGCCGATTTTCTTGGTTACAAACACAAGGCACAGTGTAACCAAAGTCCCTCTAATAGGATTAGGTGGCACTGTCCAAAGAGGCGTCCAAAGCAGCTCCGAGAGAGGGTGAGGGGTGGGAGCCACGCCAGGATGGGAAAGGCTCGTTAAATTGGATAATATACTTCCAGAAATGTTCCTTCTACTCCAGCCAAGGCAGTAAAACGTTAGATGGCCCCGTCATGTTTGAAGTTTGTTATTTTTGGAAATTACTTTAAGAAACGCGGAAATAAAAGCATAAAGCGGAGTATTAAATTTAAAGGGCCAGATTCGGATCTTAATAACCTGGGGATTTACATGCAAATAGGCAGGATCAATGTCTGGCCCCAAAATGCACACTCACCTGCAGAGATCAAAGCAAACCCAGGGCAGGAGGCTCAGCAACGGGCGCTTAAAAAGCTCCTCCAGCTCTGGGTTTGTAAAAAGGAGATATCTCTCAATTAAAATTGGTAAACACACCAAAAAAAAAAAAAAAAAAAAAGTCCCGTGGCAAATTGCTCTACCTTAGAAAAAGGGCTTACCACAAGCAATGAATAAAAATAGGCTTGGGGAAGAACATCCAGTTAAAATTAGTAAGAACAATAGCCTCACTTCCAGAGCGGGGGTTTTGTCTTCCCAGCGCTTCCCAGCGAAGCCCGGGAAGCCGGGAGGGCTGGGCCAGCTCAGCGCTGGGAGGAAACCTCGGCAAAACCTGCGGGCAGCACAAAACCGCCTCGGAGCCGGCCCCATCCCGCCGTGATTTACACCGAAACACAGCGGGGACACGGATTTCCCCCTGTTTTATCCCCAGTGATCTCCATTCACCCGGCTGGGGCAAGGATGGAGAGAGGTGATGGCAGAAAAAGCACAGGTTGGGAAGGAAATGGAGCTCAGGTAAAGCCTAGCCCCAAACCCACCCCTTTGGGCACAGTCCTTGGATCAACTCCAGGGAAAGAAGGGTTTATTTTGGGCAATCTGTGGTGTTGAGGTTTCTCCTGGGCTTTGCTGGATGTGAAGGGCAGAGGCAGCCGTTCCTCCAGTGGAAACCAGGCAGGGGCTCAGCACCTTCCCTCCCACAGCTTCTCCAACGCTGCACAAGTTACCTCTTGGTTTAAAGCCACAGTGGAAAAAAGGGGGAGAAATTCTGCTCCTGATTTCCAGAGGGTTTGCATGGAGTGGTTAATTCCCAGCCCGGCCACACCTCCCACCCCCTGTGGTTGATAAGCTGGGCGAGATATGGAAACACACAGACAGCAAGCCCCCACATGAGGCACAGAGGCTTATCAAGCACATCCTAAAAGAAGCTATGGAGAGAATCCAGCTGAGGATGGGGCTGGAAGGAGCTCAGGAGCTGCCAGACTTTGACAGGGATCGGGTTAAGACTTTGATTGTGTTTTAGGGTGCTGTGAGTCCAACCAGCCCCAGCTGAAGGGGCTGGGTTTGGAGCTGGGTGCCATGGGGGGACCTGGCTGGTGACAGCAGGGGTGTCCTGACAGAAACAAGTTGAAAGATGACATGCAAGAGATGTCTGGCAGAAACACAAAATGCTTCAGAAACCATATTTCTAGATTAAAAAAAAAAATAAAATAAAATAAAAAAAAGGCATGAAAGCACTCTGCTTTTGGTGAGGGGAAATGCACATTCTGATTTGGGGGTTGCTGATATGAGGTGACTCGAGGTGTGTTGTCCCTCCCTGACAGCCACCTCTCTGCTGACCCTGTTTGGCACTGAGAGTTCCACGGAGCCCAGACCTGTCCATCCCACCCTGCTCCCACCACAGCCCCTCCTGAAGGGATTGAAGGAGCAGAGGAGCCAGGGCCCCCCCAGGGCACACACCCTGCTCCAGGGGCTGGGGGACAGCACCATACCCAGCTGCCACCCCCAGCCCAAGCCACTACAGAGCTGATGGAACCTTCCTGGTGGTCCTAGGGGTGCTCTGGGCTTGGGGAAGAGCTCAGCGTGGGGCTGGTGCTGCTTTGCTGGAGCAGAGCTGTTGACCAAGGAGAACATTTCCACCAGCAGCTCTCACACAAAGGGGAAAGCTCCAGCTAAAGCTCCACAAATTCTTCCTTCCCACCTTGACATAACAAAGGCAGCCAAGCTGGTGGGCCATGGCTAACCAAAGCAATGTGGCCTTCAACATGGACAGGGTGGTTGACGTTCTCCAAGGGGAGCAGTGATTCAATGGTGTAAGAGATCACAGAATCATAAAATCAGATGGATTGGGGTTGAAGGGTCCTTAAAGATCATCCAGTTCTACCCCCTGCCATGGGTAGGGACAACTTCCAAGGTCCCATCTAGGCTGGCCTTGGACAATTCCAGCTGTTGCAATAGCATGGCCAGGATGATCCACCCTCCAACACCACCCACCCTGGGTCAGGACAGAGGGAAAACTGGTGAGGTGACCCATTTGTCCACCAACTCATTTTGCCCACCAGCCCAAGAGCACCAAGCTGTGCCCATAGTGCAGGAGGGACCAGGAATGCTTTGGTCACCTTCTCCTCCTCCTACCGCTGGGGTGACAAAGCTCCTGGGGACCCTGAGGCAGATGAGGAGGTTGGGGGGCTCAGCTCCCCCTGCAGTGGGGCTGGTGATGCTGAGGGGTCCCTGAGGGCTGTGAGCACCATGTCTGTGTGTTCATGGTGGGCTGGGCTCTCAGGGTCAGTCCAGCTGGTCCCACCTGGATACCAGACCAACTTTCATTCCAGCAGGACCATCCGACAGGATGACAAACTTCCCCCGTTGCTGACGTTTTCCGAAGCAGAAAAAGATTTCTGAGAGCAGAGCAGGTAGGAGCAGGAAGGTGAGAAAGGAAGAAAATCACACACTCTGAGATGCAGATCCAAACCCCGCTGGTATTTAGCTCATTGTTTCCAAAAAACATCATTAAAAAATCAGACCGCAGCACTTGAAGCCAAACCTATTTGTTCCTTTAAAAGCAAATCTCCAGGGAGAGAGGAGGAAGGGACGTCGCTCTCAGCTGTGCTTCCCCGCTGACCCACATAGCCCGGGCTGGAGGGATCAAGGGCCAGGAGGTGAGCTCAGATCCGCCGCTGGAGGAAGTGTCTTCCCTCGCTTCCCGCGGCTTCTCCCGCTCGCGCCGCGCAGCTGGGACGGGGCCGGGGACAAGATGCACACAGGGTCACCTTCCCCAGGCACCTGGCGTTTCTCAGAGGAGAGATGAGGCAGCCAAAGGTAATTCGCCTCCTGCACCTCTCCTACAAGGGATAAATCACTTTTTGACTCGTTCCTGGCTGCTGCGACAAACCTCATCACGCATCTTCACAGCCCTGCCCAGCCCTACCTGGCTAGGTTTTGGGAGCCCAGGCAACCTGGTGGCCCTTCCCAGGCAGGGGCTGTGGGGGAGCAGGCGGCTGTGCCCCCTCGGCAGGGCTCCCACGGCACATCTGGAGTGAAAACCAAGCAGCTGTTTCATCTCGTGCCCTTGGAGAGCCATTTGCGTCATCCCCTGTGTCTCAGAGTGAAGCCTGAACCGCTCCCAGCGGCTCAGCCCCATGTGCTCAGCACCCCCCGCGGGCTCAGCCGGTCCCAGGCATGAATGGTCAAGGCTTAAATAAAGGCAGATGTGAAAGCCCAGAGCTGAGGAAGCCACCACGATGCACGGTGGCGGTGGGAAACTGAGATGGAGAGCAGCAAAAGGAACTGAGGGGTTTGAAAACGGAAGATGGGGAGCGCCAAATTGAAGATGGGGAGCACCAAATTGAAGGTGGGGAGCACCAAATTGAAGGTGGGGGAGCACCAATCGAAGCTGAGGAGCAGAAACTGAACCTGGAGAGCACCAAACTGAAGCTGAACAGTTTGAAACCGAAGCTGGGGAAACCTCAAATTGAAGCTGGGGAGCAGAAACTGAACCTGGAGGAGCACCAAACTGAAGCTGAGGAGCACCAAAATGGCCCAGAACGAAGTTGTGGAGCCCCAAACTGAAGATGAGGAACCCCAAATCAAGCTGGGGAATCCCAAACAAAACCTGAGGAACACCAAACTGAACCTGGAGACCACCAAATTGAGATCCACAAACCAAAGTTGTGAAGACCCAAAACCAAAGCTTGGGAACATCAAACTGAACCTGGGGAGCACCAAAACTGAGATTGAGGAGCAGCAAACTGAAGGTGAGGAGCACCAAACCAACACCAGGACACACAAACTGATGCTGAGGAGCTCAAATTGATGCTGAGAAGTCTCAAACTGAAGCTGGGGAGCAGCAAACCAAGTCTAAGAAGCACCAAACCAAAGCTGTGGAGGGCCCAAACTGAGGACTCTCCAAACTGATGCTGAAGAACCCCAAAGCAAGGCTGGGGAACACCAAGCTGATGCTGAAGAACCCCAAACTAAGGCTGGGGAACACCAAACTGATGCTGAAGAACCCCAAACCAAGGCTGAGGAGCACCAAACTGAAGCCAGACTTCTCTGGATGGGAGCTGGTGGTGGCAGGGCATTGTGGTGGCAGCCACTGTGCATCACGTGCAGCTCAAAGCCAGCTAAACTCATTAATTGGTATAGCAAGCCCTGCTTGGTACCATACCCTAAAGCTTCAGAACAAAGTCCTCCTTTATCAGGTTTGGCTGACTTCTCCCCCCCACCCCCCTCTTTGAAAACAATTCCACAACAGCCTGAAAATTGGAATAAATGGAATTATTCAGAGGAATTATTCAAGGCCCAGGTCTGGCTAAAGACCCTTTCAGTGCCCTGTTCATGGTGGTATTAGGAGAGGGTAAGGAAATATGTGAATGCTGTAGAAGTGGAAGCTCCTGTCATTGCTCTATGATCCCATGGCCATGGATAAGGCAACAGCTTCCCAGAGATCACACCAGGCAAGTGCCAACCCAGTCTTTCCACAGGGGAGTTTTAAAACACCAGTTTTGAGCAGGTTCAGGAGCACAGAGCACTGGAGCAGAGCAGGCTGGGAATGTACTTTGCTTTACAAACCCCACCACACCTCTCCTGGTTGTGTCTCTCTGCCTTCCCTCTCCCTCAAGGACGCAGGGGACTTTTAAGAGACGATTGTCCAGGCCACCTCCTGTAACCACAAAGTGACAGATCTCAGCTTATGTGAGAGAAAAGTCCCAAAATGAGTTGCCCTGTGGCCACACTAAGTAGAGATGGAGACAAATCTGTGGTTTCACTTGGCAAGCAGCAGGGCACAGAGTGTTTGCCTGGGGTTCCTGCGCTCAACATCCCGGAGAAACTTGGTCCCAGCCACAGTTTGCATCCATTTCATTCCAAACCCATAAAACTCAGCCCTGGCTAGAGCAGAATGGTGTTAGAGCTGGTTTCTGGGCTGCATCACATTCTCCCCATCCACAGCCTCAGCCTTGGAGGCTCCAGAGCTGGTCCAGAAATGCAAATTCTTGTGAAATCCGTCCAAAAGCAACAAGGCAGCATGTGCTCTGCAGCTGAAACCCACCATGTGCCCAGGCGGGAGTTTTCTTCCCAGCACTCCACTCCACAGGCCAGGAAGGTTTTTCTTCTCTGCGTCGCCTCTGGCTTGCAATTTTTGAGGGATGATTCACCTACCACACACTGAAGTTACCCAACAAACAGGAGCTGCAGCTCCTCAACGTGGGCCACATCCCATCCAGACGTCTTTCCATGACCTACACACCCAAGGAGGCCGAGGATTTTGTTACTCCAAGCTCTCCTGGTGTTTGTGACTCCAAGGGATGTTGGGTTGGACGCTGTTTGCCCATGTGCCATCTCCCTGTGAGAGCCCAGGGCTGTCCTGGCATTCAGCTGCTGCTGGGCAGAGCCAGTGCCCTTCCTCAGCTCCTGCCCAAATGAACTGGCAAAGGCTCCTTAGCACTGGGAAGGAAAAAACAAATCCTGGGGATGAGCATCTCCCCCCTTGACTGTGCTGTCAAACGCCTCGCCAGCCCCTGGCTGCGTTCTCATCCAGCAATTTTACGAAGAACAGAAAAGTTCCATTTTAATTGGTGAAAATTCCCTCCTCCCACCCGCGGAGCACCAATCTGTAATTAGCCTTTCATGTAAAACGATGTTTATTCCTGACGGAGTTTGTCTTGGCACAAACACGCGCTCTGAAATGTGCACACATTTGAAGACTCAAACCCTGCATTTAATTCTCTATCTGCTTGTTAATGCTCATTGTTCCCAAGCCCCTTTTCAAAACACACCCACAGGGAGAAGAAAGTATTTTTTTATGTATATACATAAAAACCTCCTTCCAGCATCAGGACACCAGCGGCGAGCACGGCACCAACCCAGGGTCCGGCTGCCCCCGGCTCCCTCCCAAACACACACCAGACCTCCTGATTTTATCCATCTTCCCCTTTCTTTAACACAGGCTTTTCTCCTCAGCTCTGATGCCCCTCAATGTTCCCCCTGCAGAACAACTGAAGCATGGAAGCCCTGAAGAGGGAGGATGGGAAAAGCACCGTGGGGAACCCATCAAAAGCACCCAGCTCCGTTTTGGAGAACCTGCCCTCACCAGAGGAAGGCAGAACCCAAGTCTCGTGATTCCTGCACTCAGTGTGGAGTGATTTGGGAGTTACACTCTGCCAAATCTCCTAATGCAGGAGCAGCCCCCAGGACCTGCCAGCTGCAGCTGGGTGACCCAAGCAGATCAGATCCCTCCCCTCTCTCCAGCTCTGGGTGCAGATGGCAGTGAGAGCCCAGCAGGGGATCCTGAGTGGCTGCCACTGCCTGCTCCAGGCTCTGCCATCCCCACCAGGGCAATAAACACCATATCCACCTTATAAAATGAAAGGGACAGTAAAGGCTTGGGATCAGGGACAGAGACAATATCAGGGGTGGGATTAGGGTTTGGATTAGGGTCTGGATCATGGTTAGGGTTTGGATCAGGGTTAGAGTTTAGTTTTGTGTCAAGGTCAAGGGACATTGCTCTCCCCAGCCTGATGCATCCTGGTAGGTTGGATTTCCTCCAGGCCCCTCACCCTGAGTTTTTGGGGAAAGACTTCCCACTGCTGAAGCCAGGCAGGTTCCCAGGTGATGGCAATTATTAACTCTGGTGGGACGCTTTGGGCCAACTCTGGCCCCAGACACCAGCTGCTGCACGTCCAAAGCTCTCTCTTTTCTCTTCAGAAAAGCCATGACCTGGCCAAACTTCACTGGGCTTTGACTATGATTAACCTCCTGCAGTCACCAGTGCAAGGTCACAAAGCCTGGGAGCAGCTCAGCCCTCACCCTCCACCACTGCCATCCCCTGTCCCCAGCAGTGAGGTGTGACCCCTTCTGCTTCTCCAGCCCCAAAATGTGTCATCTCTTCTGAACCCCACCGTGGCCACCATATGTTACTGGTAGGTTTGTACTGGTAACCAGTTCCTGTAGCCACAGACAACTGGGAGGGCTGTGCAGCTGAGGGACCAGGGTGGTGGAGCCTCATCCCAATGCTTCATCTGCTCACAAACAGGGCAGGAGGGATGGAGGGGAAAGGGAGGGAGGAAAGGGGGAAGGCATCTGCCAGGACACCAGCACCAGGGTTTGGGCTATGTCTCAGCCAGGGCCAGCCAAAGTTTCCCAAGCTGTGATCCAGGTGAGCGCTGCCACTTTTGGGGGCACACCTGAAAGTCCCAAAGGGCTGGAGTGTGACTCTGGGAGCAGTCCCTGCCCTGCCAGCTGCCCCATGTGAGTGGCTGCCACGGCTTTTCCCTGCCAGAGCATCTCAGCCAGCCCTGTGATCCACCAGGACATGGAGCCATGACTCCCACTGGAGCAGCCTGGCCAGCCCTGTGATCCCCTGGGATGTGGAGCTGTGGCTCCACTGGAGCAGCCTGGCCAGCCCTGTGATCCCCTGGGATGTGGAGCTGTGGTTCCACTGGAGCAGCCTGGCCAGCCCTGTGATCCCCTGGGATGTGGAGCTGTGGCTCCCACTGGAGCAGCCTGGCCACCCTGTCATCCCCTGGGATGTGGAGCTGTGGCTCCCAGCCAGCCCAGCTCGGAGCAGATGGGGAAGCAGCTCTGGCTCACAAGCCAGGATGAGGGGCAAAGCCAGCAGAGCTCCACACCAAGGTCAGGGGTTCATGTCCCAGCCAGGCACACAATTCCATGTGCATCCCTCCAGGAGCCAGCGTCCAGCACTGATCCCCCACTGCATCTCCATCTCCATGACATCACACCTGACACACAGGATCCCAAAAATCCCCAGTGTTGCTTCACTTGGGGCATCCCAAGCCCTTGATGTCTTGGGGAGAAGATGGGATGGGTCCTGGCCACCAGTGGGAGGCAGGTTGGGCTCCACTCCCAAAACAAATCTGGTGGCCCAAGGCTGCTCCATCCTTGTGAAATCACTGGGCACTTTCTGCCTCCCCTGCCCCGCTCCCACCAACCCCTCCTGGGTTGTGTTTGGGAGCCCTCCTCCCTCTGCGGTGAGACAGGGGTGAGAAAGGAAACTTTTTTCCAAGCTGGAAGAGACAGAAAAGTTTCCCTCTTTGCCAAATTTCTCCCAAGCCATCTTCTGTTTCCCATTAACAGCGAGGAGAAGAAGAAGAAGAAGAAGAAACCCTACGGCCCAGCTCCACGCTCCTCCCACCACAACTCCCATGGGCACTTGTCAACATCCCAGTGACAAAAGGAGAATTAAAGCCATGCAAACCTGGCTGGCCGTGCCCCAGGGACCCGCGGAGCGAGGGCCGGCGGCGGCTGCAAAACAACCCCCCTGCTCTGCCCTTACATCTCCCCCATGGAAACTTTTCAACTCCAGGCCCTGGCAGGAGCCAGGCTGATCCCAGCTGAATTCCTTCCACTTACCAGCAAATAAATAGCAGTTAAATGAAAGGAAAGAGAAAAACACCCTTTTTTTTTTTTTTTCAAAGGGGAAAACAAAGAAGTCAGGGAAAATAAATGGAGGCGAAATGTTGGGCTGGTCACAGGCTCACGAAGATCTTTTTCCTTCCCAGCTGGGTACTTGACAGCCTTCCCTTTCAGCTAATTAAGGGATACTCAGAAAGAAAAATACTTCCAGCCCTTTGCCAGCCCTGAGCATTAAGGGCAGAGTCCCAGCAGGCTGGACACCAAACCCAGGAGAGCTGGCCACAGCTCCTCACCCGCCCAGGCACTGGTTTTAGACAAATAATTGCCACTGCAGGACATCTGTGGCCTTCTCCCAGTCCTGGCAGATTTCTGCACAGCCTTTCCTCCAAACCCTCTGGTGGTGAACATGTCCAGTCTTGGAATCATAGAATTATGGAGTTTTTAGGCTGAAAAATCCCTCTGAAACCATTGAGTCCTACTGCTAACCCAGCACTGCCCAGCCCACCACTAAACCATGTTTCAAGTGCCTCATCAACAGATCTTTTCAATCCCTACACAGTGTTTGATACATACATTAATATATATAGATATATATATGAACCTTCCCCTTAGACAAGGACCAGTCTTGAACTCCAAGTATTTCTCCCAGCTTACACCTTCCCTGCTGCAAAACTTCCAAGCATCCCTTTGCACCCTGCCCCTCACTGGACAGAGAATGTGGTTAATTACCTTGGGTTTTTGCAGTTTCTGAGGGAGCTGAAGGCAGTGATGCCCCTTCTGTGTCCCCTCAGGAACAGCCCCAGCCCAGGTTTGAGCACTGCATATTCTCCCTCCTCTCCTCCACATCTCCCAGCCAGCCCAATCCTTTCCCATTGTGTGGTGGATGGGGATGGGGATGGAGATGACATGAAATTGTGTCAGGGCAGGTTTAGGCTGGACATCAGGAAAGGTTCTTCCCTCAGAGGGTGCTGGGCACTGCCCAAGGGATGGGATGCCCGAGGCTGCCTGAGCTCCAGGAGTGTCTGGACACCATTCCAGGGCACCAGGGGTGCCCAGGGTGGGATTGTTGGGGTGTCTGTGCAGGACCAGGAGTGGGACTGGATGATCCTTGAGGGTCCCTTCTAATTTGGGATATTCCATGATTCTGTTGTCCTGTGAGGTGGGGATGGGGATGGTGTGGGAAGAGCCAAACCTCCCAAACACCATCAGCCAAGGCTGGGGCATCCCCAGGATGAGCAAGGCTGGAAGAAATCATCCCTGTGTTTATCCCTGCTGGCTCTGCCCTGCAGCATCAGCTCCAGAGCCACCCCCAGAGCCCTCCAAGCTCCAGAGCAAAAAACTTCTGTGGCAACCTCAGCCTCAGCCCCACTGGAGCAAAAACCCTGAAATGGAGAGGGCTGGGACTCCTCCCCCGTGGCACCTGGGCAGAGCCACCCACCCCAATATTACCGAAATATTTCAGTTATGTTACTTGTTTGCTTCCACCCAACACAGCCCAAATTTCCCCGAAGACAAGGCCTGCCCAATAGCTGCTGGAAATACACAAGGGAAAATCGAGGTGGCTGCTCCAGGTGCTCTCTGAGGGGAGGCCCCTCCCCTGGCTGGGCCAGGTGGATTTTTAAGTTGTTTTGCCCCCAGGGTTCACTCACAGAGGAGGCAACACCTCCCTCCATGGCCTCTCCCACCTCAGCTCTGCCCCAGACTGTCCCAGGGCCCAGCCCCAGCCCTCCCATGGCACAGGGGACACCAGGTGATGGCTGACCACACTGGAGAGCCTCCTCCACTGAGAGAATGTCTTTAACAATCGAAATAAATGGAGAAAAGCTGGTTTTAAGCAGGCTGAGCAGAGCCCTGGGGCAGGCACAGTGTCTGTGGGACCAAACAGCTCCATGCTGGAACATCTGGGCCCTTCTCCTGATGGCCAGCAGGAAATGATTTCTTGCCAGAATGCTGCCCCAGCACAGAGCAGCACCTTTGGATAGTGCTCCCTAGGGAGCAGGAAAAAGATCACAACACATCACTGAACCAGACACCCAGAGGGCGAGAGAAGGGGAAAATATCCACGTGATTTTAATCTCTTGGAGCTTCCTTACATTAAAGGCAACATTTCAAAACAACTGGATATCTCAGAAAAAGAGATCAGGCTGTCATTAAGCAAATCTGACCGCTAAAGGAAAGTGAAAACCAGCTGTATTTTATCTAATTACTATTTTTTTTTTTTTTTAGCCCAGCAAGAAGCAGGTCCCACCCCTTTGCCAACGGGCTGTCACTTTTGGCTGACCTGCTCTCATTTGAAAGTTTTTCAGACACTGGGTGGCTTCGGGGAAGGGCCAGCCCTGCCCTTTGGGCTGCAGGCAGGAGGGGCAGAGGCACAGCCAAGGCAAGGGGGGCACAGCAGGATGAGCCCCTGATTCCCATCCCCATCCCAGGAACCCACCCTGAGCCCTGCAGCTCCTGCTGCTGCCCCTGGGACAGGGATCTGTGATCCCCAGACATAAATATCCCTCTGTGGATCCATGCACACACTCACATCTGCATATAAATTAAAAACCAGGCCCCCGAGGCTGGAGCCCACACGACAGCCACAGGCAGAGCTCCCTTGGAGCCACACAATGTTTAACAGAGAGAGGGGAACTGGGGACAGCCCCAGCCACTCCAGGTGCCCCGGTGGCAAAGGGCTCTGAAGGCAGGTGAAACATTAATGTGCTTTCCTGAGGAAAAGCCTTTGCTTTTTGCTGCATCAGGGGCTTTGAAATGGGAATAAACAACAGGGCAGGTTAATGAAGGCTTCTGTCAGTTACTGGGGGAGGTTTGGTCCTGCCAGTCAGGGTTAAAAGCCTTGCATCCCATCTCTGTGGCCAGGGAGCCTCCTCATCCTCCCCATGGAAATATGGATTTTTGGGGTGAGAGTGGGAATCAAAACCTACAAAACTACCCTGTCCCTACAAAACTCATCCTGTCCTGCAGGTGCCAAGGGTGGGGTTGCTGGAGGGAACATACCCCACAGCCCCCAGTCCTGTTCTCAACTGCCTGAGCTCCCCCTTCACCCCTCCGTGCTCAGGGGCACAGGGAACAGCAGGACTGAGAGGACTCAGCAGTGTGGAGCTGAGCCTGCCAGGATTTTGGAGTATGGAGGGGTGTGAGGGGCCATTCCAGCCTGGAATGCAAAGCCCCAAGCGTGGATGGGCCCAAGCCCTGTGCTGTCCCCAGCAGGGATCTGGGGGGATGTGCTGGAGGACACCAGCCCACCCTGCTCTGTGACAGCACCAGGGACAGGGATGCTGCTCCTGAGGCATCATCACATTCCCCAGCCTCTGCAGGGACCCTGGCATGGGGAAATCCCTGTCCAAGGGAGCTGGCACACAGCTCTGGGGTGGCATTATGGACAGGGCAGCTGGGTGCAACAATGAAGGGATGAGCAGTGACACCGTGGCAAATCCTCACAACAGGGCTGAGCAGAGGCAGCCACACCTCACCACTGCCCCTGTGCCCCAAAATGCCAACTGCTCCTGCTGAAGTTGTGGCAAAATAGCAAAAATTTTCCACTGGCCAAGGACTGGAACAGCAAATACAGCTGAGCTGTGCTCCCCACAGCAACCTGGAGCTGAAAGTGTCCCCTAAAACCCCCCTGCTGCAGCACTGATGCACCTGGAGAGCAGGAGGCTCGGGGTGCAGGGCCCTGGGTGCATCCACCCTGGTTCTGGAGTGTCCCTGAAGCTCCAGCGTGCCCAGGAGCTGGTACAGGCCCAGAGGAGGGAGAGAGGGAAGGAAGGGGGTGATGGAGGAGCTGAGCCCTGTCAGCCCCAGGCCTGTCGGGATCACAGGAGCCTGCAGAGCCAGGGAGAGGCTGGTTTGTGTCTCCTCTGCTAATGAGTGATACCAGCTGCTCCTCGTTGAACCAGTCTGACCATCGGGCCCAGCCAAAACTGATTCATTCATAAGAAAATGGAAAGGAGATCGACTCCTCACCCTGACTAACGGGGAACCCAGCCAGGAACCTGCTGCTTCCCCAGCAGCCCCACATCCTGCTTGCTTGCTTGCTTCTCCATCATCCTGCCCACCTCCAGCGCTCAGGAGGGTGATAAATCAGGAGTTATCTGCTGCAGAAAGTGTCAGCACGTGGCCAGGGGCTGCAGCCAGCCTGGCATTTTGCAATAGTTGATTCCTGACTCGGAAGCAGAGGAAACATGAAAGCCCTCAGAGACATCGCTCTCCACGCTGCTCTGCCTTGCATCATCTCCCCAGCAGCTTTTAGGGTTGTTTTTTATCTCTGTCCTCCTTCTTCATCCGGCAATAAAAATCTAAACAACCGCCTTTGTGGAGTAGGAAAACTCAGCCTGCTGTAAAAATTGTTTTTTGTGGGGTTTTGTTCTGCGTCATTTTTGTTTATGAGGTCAGTGGAACACAAACTGTGGCGGGGGGAGGCTGCAGATGGTGGGGCTGGGAACCCTGGGGTTGGGAGGATGCTGTCCCAAGGGAAGCAAAGGAGCTCTGCAAGCCAGGCTGGGGCTAATCTTATCTGCAGATGGAGATTAGGATGGGGCAGCAGGAGTTAACAGCCAGGCACAGGGGTCAGAGCAGGACCTGAAGTGCCTCCTCTCAGGGCTCTCTGGTTCACGCTTTGGTTGATGAACTGAAGCAGGGCAGAGTTTAACAGCTTTTAAAAAACCTGCCATGATTGCTTAGCTTCGGGCAAAACGTTGGATTTTATATGAATCTCCCTTAATAAAGGTCCTCTCCTAAAATGCAGATCCCAAGGGAGTTCCAGCTGTCCCAGTTAAAAGCCTGTGACACCATCCCTTGCCCCCAGATCACCTGAGTTTTTACCACCTGACCCTGCAGACATCAGGAGGAGCAAGGCAAAACTTCAGTTCTTGGTGAGAAACCCACCCTGGGTCTCAAAAATCCCCAATTTCAAGGCAGAAAAGCTCCAGCCAGGCCAGTTTGGGTGGGGAAATGCCCCAAATCCTGGCACTGGGAGTGCTCAGCCTCTTTGAGGGCTCCACAGGGAGGGTGGAAAATGGGACCACGTGAGTCAGAGACAAGCAGAGCTCTGGGTATGGCAGCCAGCGTCTCTCACCTCTCCCACACCACCCCAGCAGGCTGTGGAAGAGTTGCCAAATATAAAATTTTCATTTTCCCATCTGGGTTCCAGGGCGGTGATGGAGCATTTCAGATGTGACACTGACAGTGGAAAAGCCTGGTGCAAAGGGATTCATTAGGATTCATTAGGATTCATTCCCAGCTGTCCCTCCCAAGGGCATCCAGACCCCCAGAATCAGCCCCATGCCCTCGTGCAGCCCTGAGTGTGCACTCCACACCTGCTGAGCAGGACAGGAAAAACCTGCAAGGGGTGGAAATCTCATTGCCAAGGTGTGAGGGAAAAGCTGTCCACAAAGCTGTTGACAACATCCCCGTCAGTCCTCACCCCTTCCCCTCCCAGGCTGGGCTCTCACCCACTCTGGAGAAGCTTCCCTGGCATCAGGACAGTCAGCACAGCTTTTATTTAATGCTGAATTTCCCCCTGGCTGGGGGAATGGTGGGAAGCAGGCAGGAGGAGCCTCACAAAGACCTCAAACCTCCAGCAGTGCTAAGGCTGCAATGAGTTTATATTGAAAAAACAAATCTAAAACCCAACACCACTGATATTCCCTCCTTGGCAACAGCCTATCCTGATACCACTCCTATTATTACACTCTGCAATTAAGTGATAAAGCTGTAATTGCCTTATCTGATACTGCTGGGCACAGCAGCAGAGCAGGAGCTGGCCTCGAATTCATCACCCTGGGCCTTTTAAAGCCACCCTGGCTGAGAGGATTCTCCTCTCCTGGACAGATGGACAGACAGGACCTACAGCAGCATCAGCCCTGAGCCTGTGCCCTGCCCCCTGGCATGCCCAGCCCCAGGCAGGACAGGTCAGGATGGGAGCACAGAAGGGGCTCTCTGAGCCCTCTCTGGCTGCGGGGAGGCAGAGGGTGGAGCGACCAAACCCACACCCCTGCTGCAGCATCCTGGGGAGCAGCAGGAGCCCAGGAGCTGGGAGAGCTCTGCCAGGGGCCAGGGCACGGTGAGAGCACCCCTCAGTGTGGGGCCCAGCTGCACCCGGGATGCTGGGGCGCTGCATTTGGAGCAGGGGACCCCAGTGCTCCAGCCCGGTGCCCCGGCATGGGGAGCAAAGCCACACCCAGCTGCTCTCGGGCTGTAAAAAGCCCAAGGTGCCGTTTCCATTCACATGTTCATCACTCTAAAGGAGCTCGGATGGGCTGTGGCATCACCCAACATCACCAGCCCTGATTTCAGCTGTTTCAAAGTCTGGTGTCCCCTAAAACCTGCTCCTTGCCATTCTTCCAGGCTTTTTACTACTTGTCCTCAACACCACCCCTGACCCTGGGAGCTGCCACCAGAACCTCGGGAAGGAAAGCTCCAAAATCCTCCTTGTGTGAGCATTTCCCAGTCGTGCCCCATGCCCTGGCCAGTGAGGGGCAAAGCCTCGGTGCCCTGCGGCCCAGCCCCGGGCAGGGGCACCGTGCCCGTGCCCCCCTGGCAGGGTGGGCAGGCTCCCGCCGGGCAGCAACCACAAGAAAGGCCGAGGCGATTTGCATCGTTAGCATTCCTTCCCTTTTAATAACCCAAGGTGTTACCAGCAACACTGTTACTGATTTTTATCTCCCCAGCGCCTTTTAAGAGCTCCAATTTGTTTTTCTTGGAGATCTCATTTTGTTTTATTAAAGCTGACACCGAAGAGGGAAAAGGAGACGTTCTGGGCCCAGAATGAAAATATCCCGTTTAGAAACTCTGTATTATTTTCTTGGAAACGTTTCTCCGTTGACTTTAATTAAGCTCTCCCCGGGCTGGCGAGCTTGGCGTGCTTGGCTCTCAGGCAGGTTTAATCCCAGACAAGCTCCCCACACCCCCAGCTGTCCCCTCTCCCACAAATCTTAAGAAACAAACTGGGTTTTGCTCAAACACACGGATTAATAGCTGGCCCACCATCAAGAACATCCTGACGTTGCCTTTTCGTCACCGGTCACGGCACAAGCACACGGCTGCACCGCTCTCCTCGCCGTGCCAGCACACCCAAAAAGCACAAAAAGCAGCTTTACTTCCTTATTTTTTTGTTCTCCTTTATTATATTTTTATTGCCATTGCAAGGTTGAGGGGATGTATTTCTTGTACCTGCCCATGCCCCAGAGCTATCAGGGCAGGCAGGGTGGCTCTGGTGACCACTGCTGAGCCTTGTGCCGGGTGCTGCTGTAAAATCAATAATTACTCCCCCACCTTGGTAGAAGGAAGCTCTTTAGGATGATTGCAAACACTCCAAAAGTTGGGAAATCCCAGGAGGGAGCTTGTCTGGGCATCATCTGGTGCATACCCATTATGTAATTACCGTCAATCTTTAATCACAGATGATACTTTTCCATCGGACTCGAATCGCAGCATGGGAGGCACAATCCTCACTAAAGGAGCTGCCATCAGATGTGATTCCCACCTCTCTGGGCTCCAGGTTTATTCCCACCTCACTGAGCTGCCCCTGCTTTGCACAGGTTTTGCCCAAAAACCCCCTCTGGCTCCCTGGCACACACCCACATCCCCCAAGAGGGAAAGATTTTACCTCCCTTTTACACACAGGATCTCCAGGCAGACAAATTAGGGCCAAGATCTTGAATCAAAAGCTTTGTTTTGGTGCCTGGCGTGAGATGGCCAAGCAAAGGGCCTTTGGGGATGCCACTGGGCAGGGTGGCCGGGGGTCCCCAGCTCAGCTGGTCCCCAGGAGGGCTCAGGGCAGGCTCCTGGCTGCAGGCTCTGTGGTTGGGTTGTTTCTCCTCCTTGAGCAGGGCCCCGGCGTTTGCCCGGGGCAAAGCCCAACAAGTCAGCCCATGCAGGGAGTGCCTGGGCCCTGCAGAGCTGGGGCTGCTCTACAGGGAATCCTGGAACAGCTTGGGCTGGAAGGCCCTGCAAAGATCCAGGTCCCACCCCAGTGCCATGGGCAGGGACACCTTCACTGGACCAGCTCCCTCAAAGCCCCGTCCAACCCAGCCTCGGCAAAGCAAGCAAAACCCATCAGGAGCTGCCAAATCAGAACCAAAAACCCCAAAGATGCTGAGCAGCAGGGTTCTGTGAGCTCATCTCCTCCAGTGTGAGGTTTTGCAGACCAGATTCTCCCAGAACCATTCTGCTGGCAGCACTGACCCCAAAACAGCCTCCCCACCTGGCCCCGGGTGCTGCATGGGGACGCAGCTCCGGGAGCTCCGTGGGGTGCAGGGCTCCTCTGCCCGTGCCCTGTGGGGATGGAGGTGTGGGACAGCCCCAAGGGGGAGCTGGGGCTGCCCTCCTGCCGCTGTGTCCCTCTGGTGATCCCACAGGGGGCTGGGAGATGGCTCAGAGCACGCTGGGCTGCTCATTGCACAGAGGCCAGCATGGCACGGCATGGCACAGCATGGCATGGCACAGCTGCCAAGGATGCCCGAGGTGAGTTCCAGCTCAGGGATGTGACCCAGAAGCTCTTCCCAAGGGTTTTCCCCCGTGTTTGACCCCACTCCAGCTCTTGAAGGATGTGCTGGGGATACGGGGCAAGCTCGAGCACCAGGTAATTTCTCAGGGATCTGCACCTAGAAGGGTCAGGGAGGGGGAAAAACGCAGCAAACGTGCAGGTGGAATGCAGGGCCGTGCCACCCTGCCCCGGGCTGTACCCAGGGATGTCAGAACTCAGCACATCCCTCTGGGTGTCCAGAGTTGCTGGGACTTATGTCGAGGGGCTCAGAGATCCTGGCACACAGCCCAGAACACCTGTGGGTTTGATTATGACCCGTGGAGCAAACTGCCAGCTTTGTATGAAGACTTGAAAGCCCCAGAAGTTTAAGTAGTGTAATAATAAAATTGTCACTAGGTGAAAAAGTAGATTTTGATATTTTTAGAATAGGGGTTTTGGGGACAATATAGAGGGACTTGGCCGTGTCTAGCTTTTCTTCTTCTTCTCTATCTCCGTCTTCTGCTGTGATGGTGGCACTTTGGGAATGGTTTAGAATAGAAACTCACTGTCTAACAGAGGTGATAAGTATTGGAAAGTAATTGCAAACATGTTATATGTAGTTTTTAGTGTAAAGAGATAACACCACCCCGGGGGCAGGCAGAGTGCCGCTGTGTGTCCTGCTGAGCCGGCCTCGGCTGGACAAGAGAAAAATTTTTATAGATAAGATACAATAAACAACCTTGAGACTGAGAACTGAAGAACTTCGACTCATTCTTCGAATGCACAACCCGAAACAGACAGGGAGCAGAGGCTGCTGGAGCTCCTTGTGCTCAGGGAAGCTGGAATGGAGAATGGACCACAGCCCCTGAATGACCAGATCCTGAGGCCAAGGCAGGGCTGATGTCACCTTCATTCCTGAATTCCCATCTCTTTTGCTGGGGAATTTCTTTGTGCTGGTTTCACATCCTTAGGACAGGTGAGCACAGGTGGAAAAGGCTGGTTTTACTCCAGCGTTGTAATGAAGGCTTGGTAAGAGAGAACAAGGTGGGTTTTTTTAAGAAAATAAAGCATTTCAATGCTAACAGTCCTATGAAAGAGGGGGAGGAGAAGCCCTGCACTGCTCTCTGGGCTGAAGAAGAGACTTTTCACGTGTCTCGGGCTGCAATGAGCTGCAGCGAGAGGGAGCCGGGGCAGCGCGGGAGCGGCCGCAGGGTGGGCAGGGCGGGCAGGGCGTGCGGGCAGCGCCGCGGCCCCGAGCTGGCAGGACCTGTTGTGCGAGGTGCCGGGAGAGGCTGGGATGGCTCGAGCCTGCGAGCGTGTTGCAGCAATTCCCAGCGCACGTCATGTGGGTTTTGCAACCGCCCCAACTGTCTCGGGCTGGATGCGCCCAAAGGGAGAAGCCAGAGCTCCGGGCACGGCAGCGCCCGGCGGGACAGACGGACACGGCCCCCGGGCACGGCCGGCCTGGCACAGCCTCTCCACCAGCCCTTCATCCGCAGGGCTGAACGCCAAAGGGCAGCATCTCCTTCCCTGGCAATAGGGAAAAAACAATCCTTCCAGGAAGAGGAAGGGAAAACACAACAAATCCCTGCAGCAGCAAATTTGCACACGTGCTGGTCTGGTGTCCAGTCCTCCTGCTGCCCATTGCCATGGTGATGCCATGGGATGCACAGGCTCGAGGTTGTGGAGATCTGGGGAGAGGTGATTCCTCAGGGAAAACACTGGCTGCAAGATGTGGGTGCGTGGCCTCTGTCTCAGCTGGGAAGTTCTGGCACCCTCCTCCGCTTCTGACCCACTCATAAGAAGCCCCTGAAGGGTGATCATTCCAAAAAAGTGAGTGGGAGAGACCCAGGTTTGGTGATGTGCCAGAAAATTCCATATGGCACCCGGACAGCAGCCAGCAGTGGGCAGACACCAGTGTGGTTGGACTTGGATCTTAGAGGCCTTTTCCAAACTATTCCCTGATTGTGGAGCCAGGGTAGAGCCTCATTTGATTCCAGAGAGGGGGCACAGCTTTGGAAGTGCCCGTGGCATCAACCCAAACACTGCTGATGTCCCCAACAGGTGGGTGTCACCTCATCTGACCATGGCATGTGCCACAATGGCTGAGGTCCCCAGGAGTGAGTGGGATAAAACACCAAAAGGCTCCTCTGGGCTCGTATCCAGATGGTGCCAAATCCTGCCAGGCACAGCAGCAGTGCCACCATCCCACCAGGGTCCCCTCCCTGTCAGCACAGAGGAGCGGGGCTGGATTGCTGTTCCCCAGGGAATTTCCCCTGTGCATGCCATGGGGAACAAAAATCAGCCCTGGGAGGTGAAACCCAGCTGATTCCTCCTTCCCCAAACCCAGCTGATTCCTCCTTCCCCAAATCCAGGTGATTCCTCCTTCCCCAAACCCAGGTAATTCCTCCTTCCCCAAACCCAGCTGATTCCTCCTTCCCCAAATCCAGCTGATTCCTCCTTCCCCAAACCCAGTAATTCCTCCTTCCCCAAACTGCCCTGCAGGGAATTAAGCTCCACATCCACTGATCCTGGTGGTCCCCATCCCACCACCAGATCTTTTGGGAGACTGATACTGGTGGGATGGGGTGATTGACAGTGCTGCCTCAAAAGTGGGACAATCCCTGGCACAGACGTGTCTGGAGACTCTGGATAAGCAGGGAGAGAGCCAGAGGGGCTGTCACCAGGGCAGGTGACAATGACCACATGAGCCATGCCCAGCCAGCCCCTGGCACTGCCAGTGAGGTCAGCAGCACCTCCCAGCTCCCAGCCTGATGGGTTAGGTCTGGTTTAAGGTGTTGGATGAGAACCATCCCAGCTGATGGGCAGCTTCCAGCTGCTGAGGGGTTTTAAGGAAATTAAAGAATGATTTGTCAAACTTGTGGATTTCTCCCCCAAAACAGGAAATGAAATGGTTCCTTTGCCTTGCTCTGCATCACACCCCATTGTCACTTGGTGCCACCACATCCCTCCCAGCCCTGTGATCAGCAGCACCAACCCCTTCACCTTCCAATCCTTCCTCCTCCTCATCCTCCTCCTGCTCCCAGCCCTGTCTCAGTGATGGATTTGCAACTCAGCACCTTCAAAATTCAAACTATGATCCAAACCCCACAAAGTGGAGGTGGTTTTGCTCATTTAGTTGCAACTGAAAGGACCAAAAAACTCCAAGCCAACTGCACAGCTCCATGTCCCACTTCTTCACAGGCCACAGCGAGGTCACAGCAGCTGCCACCACTCGAGGACAATGGCCACCAACAAATACAGCCTTACATCTTCTTGGCTGGCTGGTGAAGGACACTTAAAAGTAAATTAAAAACCACTAAAATGGCAAATGTGCTGGCTGAGAGGGCCCCTGCAGTCTTGAAAAACAAGAACCTCCCTTAGAAACAGCACTCTGGCCTCCTAATAACCTTAATCGCTCCCGACAGCCCCAAGAACCAGGTTTAACAACATGACTGGGCTTTGTTTGCTTTTCAGGCTGCTATATCTCACACAGCACCTTGCAATCAGCTCAGGCAAAACCCCAGTTCCTCTGAAACTCCCCCCTGCTTCCCTGGAGTCACAAACTCCAGCTCCCAAAACAGAGGCTGGGGCAGAGCCTGGTGCTGGCACGCTGGCATCCCACCATGGGAAACCCCCAGTAAATCTGTGCTGCCCTTTGTACTCCCCAGCTGGCAGGGCAAGGTAATAAAAACGTCTTTTTTATCTCTTTTTGCTGGATTTACATCCCCATCTGGGCTACATAAATATTGCTCATGTCAGTGCATCCCTCCGTGGGTGAGAGGAGGGTTGGGAGCCCGGATGGACACAGGAAAGGCCCCAGGAATGCTGAGCTCCACAGCACCCTTGGCCAATAAAGCTGTGAAATGGGACCAGAACAGCACCCTGGAAATTGGTAAAAGCTCCAAATCCTGCAGATTTGGGTAAGAAGGTGACAACCACAGTGTCACCTTCAGGAGATGGGAGCCTCAAAAAGGCCAGCAATGGACAATGACCCCATCATCCCAATTTAGCTGGGATCATTTCCAGGAATTACCTCTTGCAATCAAAGCAACATGGCCAACAGGTTGAGGGAGGAGATTCTCCCCCTTCTCTAAAGGGGCTTCAAGGGAGCTGCACAGGGACAGGACACAGGGAATGGCTCCCACTGCCAGAGGGCAGGGCTGGATGGAATATTGGGAATTAGGAATTGTTCCCTGGCAGGGTGGGCAGGCCCTGGCACAGGGTGCCCAGAGCAGCTGTGGCTGCCCCTGGATCCCTGGCAGTGCCCAAGGCCAGGCTGGACGTTGAGGCTTGGAGCAGCCTGGGACAGTGGGAGGTGTCCCTGCAATGGCAGAGGGTGGAATGTGGTGATTTTTAAGGTCCCTTCCAACCCCAAGCACTCTGTGATTTACCTTCACATTGGGATTTCTCTCCCCAGCTCCTAAAGCTCCAGCCATGCTCACCCACCCACAGAATCTTCTTCAGCCCAGACAGGAGTGCAGGGCTTCTCCTCCCCCTCTTTCATAGGACTGTTAGCATTGAAATGCTTTATTTTCTTAAAAAAAAACGCCTTGTTCTCTCTTACCAAGCCTTCATTACAACGCTGGAGTAAAACCAGCCTTTTCCACCTGTGCTCACCTGTCCTAAGGATGTGAAACCAGCACAAAGAAATTCCCCAGCAAAAGAGATGGGAATTCAGGAATAAAGGTGACATCAGCCCTGCCTTGGCCTCAGGATCTGGTCACTCAGGGGCTGTGGTCCATTCTCCATCCCAGCTTCCCTGAGCACAGGGAGCTCCAGCAGCCTCTGCTCCCTGTCTGGAGCTGGGCTACAGGGGGAAGCTGTTCTTGCACACAGATCAGGGGATGCTGATGGACACAGAGATGCACTCAGAGCAGCTACAGCCAAAGCAGACCAGCTCCTCAGGCCATCTCTCCAAAAGCTTTTAGTTGCATTTCCAGGCCCCAAAACATTAAATATTAAGCGAAGAGAGTTAATCTATACCTGGGATATTGACACAAAGCAAAGGAGGGGAAAAGAAAAAGATAAATAGACCTTTTTTTTTTTAAAACCAAAATCTGTGTGCCTCTGCAGGCTGTCCCACTGGGGCTTTCCAGACCTCGGGTACAACACCAAGGATGTGCTTGTAGGAAAAAGAAGAACCAAGGATGTGCTTGTAGGAACAAGAAGCACCAAGAAATGTCACTCTCCTGGCTGTGCCCAGGTAGCTGGAGCAGCTTCTGGGACCCTTCCATGGCTCCTTGGCTGGGAGCACAGCCCAAGGCACCTGGTGGTCCCCTCTCCCAGGCTGGGGCACATCCCAGCAGAGGCAGAGCAGACCCTGAGGTGAGAAGGTTCACTCCCAGTCAGTGCTCACCAGGACTGTGCTGCCACTCTGGAGCTGAGGAAGATGAGGGTGCTGGGCTGTCTCCTCTGGCCCTTGGCTCAGTGTCAGCCCTCACTGTGGGACCAGCACTGGGACAGTCACAGATCCGTGGATCCCTCAGCACCAGTACGAGCCCTGTACAACCAGAGGCAAACGTCACCGCCTGTCTCCCAGCAAACACCCTCAAGCATCACTCAACACCTCTCCAGCAAAGCTGCATATTTTTTTTCTTTCCTGGCCGAGTGCTCACATGTATATTATTTATTTTATTCCGGTCTCAGCATTCCTCCACTCCCCCCGCAAGAAAACAAAGGCAGAGCATAGAGCGAGCCTCGCCGAGGCCCCGGCTGGCGTCCCGCGGGGCAGGGGCACGCGGTGGGCGCAGCACCCGCCCGCCCCAGCCCGCCGTGCTTGTTGACATAGGCAGCACAGTATATTTCTTTAAAGACAGGAGCCTATGCATTCGATGCATTGCTGCCACGGGGTTTGTTTTCAAAGCCTGACCCCAGACCTGAACTCCACGGATCCTGCGTTTCTCAAGATCAAACGCGAGAAAACGTGACCAATGCAAACAAGAAATAAACCTTGATAATTATAGCCGGGGCGGCTATTGTTTAGTGCCGACTAGCACCCGCTTCAGCATAAACAGAACCCTATTTTTAAAGGGATGCCTGACCAGCTGACAGCACTTCTCCCCATTTTGCCTCCAAACCCCCTGTTTGATAGAAACCCACCTCCCTGAGAGCTGGAGGAGGTTTAAGAGCACAGACAAAGGGCTGAGCCGTGCCCACAGCCATACTGGATGCCGCTGCTGGAGAGGGGAGCGGATCCTCGTCCTCCCAACCTGCTCCCTGTTGGCTGGGGATGAGGGGCGCCCTGGGGTCCGGCTGCTGCCTGCAGCTGGCGGGCTCAGAGTGACGTTGCAGGACAAACAGACAGCACCGGTCTTTTCAGGAAGGCCACATCACTTAGCGCTTGGAAAGGAGCTACGATATTTTCCTGATTATGTTTGCACGCAAACGAGCGCCGCGGGGAAATTATGCAATGCTGAGCGGGGAGGGGTGGGAGCGAGGGAGGAAGGGCTGGAGGGGGGCTCCGGGCTGCACCCCGCTGCCCTCAGCCCCAGCCCGTGCAGCTGCAGCCCCGGAGGTGCCGCAGATGGATCAGCCTCGGCACCACCACGACCTCAGTCATTAACGGCCTCTTCATTAAGCGCCCAGACCAAAATGCAGATATTCGTCAGCCAGGCAATTTAATTACCCAGCCTGGGTTCACCTCGCACACCCACACGCCTTTCTGTTTCGAGGCCTCTGTGCGGTCATAGCCTTAAATAAATAGATGGCAGGAGCAAGAGGCAGATGCTGACTCCTACAACCTCTGTCTTGGGCACAGAGCCTTTAAACCACCAGAACTTGCAGTATTTAATTTCTTTTGTTACCGCTTCTACCTTTAGAGCCCTGCCTTAGGCTTTCTAGATACAATCACAGGCAGCAGGAAACACAGAGCTACACTATGAGCTTCCTGGGCATCACATGCGCACACACACACAACACACACACACTCCCAGCCCATCAATCACCCTAATTACAACTGGCCACACGTCCGCAGCTCGCTGTGGCACTCCGTTAGTGCCCGTAATTACACGGTCCCATCGTTTCCCTGGTAAGAGTATCACGGGGTTAATTTGGGATTCTACATGTGGTGGATCCCGTAATGAATTTCATCCTGGCGCGCTCCCCGCCGCGCTCCCCGGCCATGCGCCAGCCCAGGGAGGGAGCGCGGTCCCCGAACAGGCTCTGAGGTCCCCACACAGCCCTGGCACTCCGCGCTCCCCAGCACGCTCCTGGCTCCTGGCTGCTGCCCAGGATCAGAGCAGCACCACAGGCAGGTCCCCTCAGCGCCAAGTGCCCGTCCCCACCTGGCAGATGAGAGCGAGGAGGACCACGGGTGTCCATCACGAGGATGGATGTGATCTTCCAGGGGGACAGCAGGACCGGGGACAAGGCTGGGCCTCCCAACACCGGTGTACATCTGGGACCACCACGCCGGCAGGCTGGTGTCCCTCTGCCAAGTCTACTTCAACAGCAGGGTCTTGGCAGCAAGGAACATCCCTTTTCTGCATGTTACCCCTGCCCAGTCTGCACCCTGGCCGGGCCTGTCGGTCCTACAAAAACACACAGCTGAGTGCAGCCCATGGCTCCTGCTTTTCAGGGATGTGCAGTGCTGGAGACCCCGCGCTGCCCTCGGAGTGACCGCGCAGGTGGCGCTGCCAGCCCTGCCCGGTGCCGGCCGTCCCACTGAATGGACACGGCTCGCAGGGAGCGCGGCAGCCGGGCAGATGCTCTCCTGGAGCCACCCCCGGCCAACAAGGCAGCTTGAAAACCCCATAAAATAGAACAATAATAAAGAAAACTAGAGGGGGTGGCTCACACCCAGCAGCTGATTCACCAGCGCTGCTCTGCTTTACCCCAAGACACACCGGCAGGACAAGCTAAGGGCGTGTTTTCAGCCGAATTACTTTTAATTGAGTACATCGGAGCTTAGAAACACATGATGCTGTCGGAGATAAATATAGCCACGGCTACGAGGATAGAGGGGGCAGGGAGCAATCGAGGTTCCACACAGCCGAGAAGGAGCTTCCAGCTCCGGGAGGCAGCGCCGGCCGAGCCGCACCTTTCCCCGCTCCGCTGGGGCATCCCCGCTCCGCTGGGGCACCCCCCGCACGCACTGCCCGGCCGGGGAAGGGGCCGCGGAGCCCATACCTGTTTTAAACTCTAGCGCCGGATCCTTCTCCCCCTCGCCCAGGTCGCTCTGCAGCATCATGTAGAGGATCCCGAAGGAGTTGTGGATGCCGAAGATGGAGCCGTTGCACCAGGCGGCGGCGAAGACCACCACCCAGCCGAAGCCGCCCTCGGGGGGCTGGAAGGGCGCGGCGACCCCGCTCTGTCCCCGCTCAGCCGCGGCTCCGGCCCCAGCTCCGGCCCCGGCCCCGGCCCCATCCCCGGTCCCGGCCCCGGCCCCGGCCCCGGGCTCGCTCTCGCCCGCCGCCGCCGCCGGCACCTTCTCGTCGCGTTGCGCCATCGCGGCCGCGCTCCGGCCGCCGCCCGCCGCCCGACTGCCCCGCAGCCGGTCCCACATGCCCGCCGCCCCCCCCGGCCGGCCCCCCCGCCCGCCCCCTCCTGCCGCAGCCTCACTCCCCGCCTCCCCTCCGCCGCCTCCATCCTCCTCCTCCTCCTCCATCGCGCCGCTCGGCCCCCGCGTCCCTACCTGCGCCGGGGGCCGCCCGCCCGCCCGCGCCCCCCTCCCGTCCCCCCGCGGCGCTCAAAGGCGGCCCCGGGCCCGGCCGCGGCCCCGCATCGCCCGCCGAGCGCCGCGCCGCCCCCCGCCAGCGCCGCATCCTGCGGCGGGCCCGGCCCGGGGCGGGCCCCCGCCAGCGCCGCCCCCGCGGGGCCCGGCGGGGCCGGGGGGCGCCGGGGAGCGATGGGGAGCGGTGGGGGGGCCGCCGGAGCCCCCCGGCCCCGCACGGTGCCCCGGCTGCGGAACATCCCGCGGGCGCGGCCCGGGGCTCTCCTGGCCCGGCGGGGATGCTGCCGCTCCCTCCGGCCCGCGGCGGAGCCCCCGGAGCCGCCCGAGCAGGTGGCAAACAGCCGGGGAGGGGACGCCTTTCCCTCCTGCCGGGCGGCCCGGGGGGATTTTTGGAGTGCCCTACCCCGAAAAGTTCGGAGAGCGTTTGTGTGACACCAGCCCGGCTTCTTGCCGGGGGAGCCGCCGAGATCCCCCCGGCTGCGGGGACTGTCCCCGGGGCCGCGGGGCACCCCACGCCGCCCTCACCGGGACACAGAGCAGCGGCCACCCAAACCCAATGATTTCGGGAACTGTTTCCTCGCTTCTGCCTTGTTTTGCAGCAAGCTCTGCCTTTCCCCTTCTTTCAATAAATAATTACAAACCCACCAATATATTAAAGCCTGTCTTTTCACACGCTGAAGGTATTTACACTTTCATATATGCCAAGTCTGAGTTATTATTCTTTCTTTCCCCTAATGGCTGTGTCAGTGTCAGATTCCTATCAGAGTAAAATAATACATCCCAACCTCCCGCTGCTCTTTCTTTACCTCCAGGGATATTAATTACAGGGCAGGGTGCGGAGCCGGCAGGGAGGCGGCGGCAGGGCCGCACCATCTCCCTGCCTCTCCCGAAGCCGGAGAGCAGCGCCCGGCCAGGGGCTGCGGCTTGGGAACACTTTTGTCTACGTGCCGCAGCTCGCTGGGCTCGGAGAACCCCTCTGGGACACGGCTACAACCAGAAAAAACCTCTGCCCGGCCTTCCCGCCTGCTCCCGCCGGCAAATCACTGCCAGCTCCATCGCCATCCGCTTCCTCCCGGGCAGAGGATGAGGAGCAGCGGCTCTGAGCAGCCTCTGTGAGCGATGGCAAGAGCCGGGCTGGAGCGATGCGCCCATGGGGAGCGCGGTCTCCTCCCCTCGCCTTCCCTCGTGGGGCCGCGCCGATGGAGGAGCCCAAATCCCCCCGGCCGGTGGGCTGCCCGCCGGGAACGCCGCGCTCAGGGCAGCCTCGCCGCTGGAGGAACTGCATTTTTATTTCCCTTCCTCTCTGGTGGAGTCTCCTCCCCGGATCCCCATCTCCACAGCGCGGCCGGGGGAGGCTTGGGAGGTTTGGAAGCATCTTCCACTGCCCTCTGCCGACGCAACGAGCAGATAAATTTTAATTTCCACATCACCAGAAAGCCTGCTCAGGTTCCTGGCCTGCTGGTTTTATTTTGTTAAACCCCTGTAAAAGCTGAGAGAGAAGGGGCCAGGGGTACCGGGCACAGGGAAGCTGCTCCCCGAAATGTTAATTCTCCACAGCAGCAAAGCAAGGCTGGATTATAAACAGCAGTGAGAGAAGTGGGAGAGCCCTTTGCCATAGAAAACACCATGCTATGGAGACTTCTTCCCTCTGGAGCTGCAGAAGGCTCTCAGAGGGGGAAACAGGAGGTTAGTTCTCCTTGGACCTCGAGCCAGACACAAAACCCAGGGAGCAGCATCTCCCCTGGATGTTGGCTGCATGGCACCTGGACAGAGAATTTTTTGGCCCAGGCATCACTGGGCTGGACTGGACCAGTGAGACTGAGGAGTAAAATCCTGAGTAAAAATTGCCTTCTCCACTTCAAGCCAGCTCGGACTAATAACAGTTACAATCGGTCTAAACCTACCTGAACCAGCCTTCCTCCACATCTCAGCCCATGCATTATCCAAAGCCATGCTCTTCCTATGCTCAGGCTCCATCATTCACAGCTTAAATGGTGAACAGGACGTCCGAAAAATAGGAGGGCTCCAAAAAATACTCCCCACAACCACTGCATGCCTCACCATTGGCAACCTCGCCCTAACAGGAACACCATTCCTGGCAGGATTCTACTCAAATCACAGAAGGGGCTGAAAAAGTGGGGTTAAAAGTCTGGGCTGGGTGAGGCAATGGATTTCATCAAGGAGGAAGATGCAGCCTGGGAAGCTCTGGGAAATCCAAGCAGGAACAGCTCTGCCTGCTGTAAGAACACAGAGCATCCCACCCAGAGGCTCTGCAGCTTCATAACCACAAGATGAAAGAAACACCGAGGAAAACCAGATAAAGCTGCTCTTCCCTGGTTGAACTCCATGCTAAAACATCCTTCTGTGTCTGCCACATGATTTCCCTCAAAGCCCTGAGCTGCCAGCTTGGTGAGGGATGCAGTGGATGGCAGCAGCACCTCCAGGCTCTCCAGATGCACACCTGGCATCCCTGGAGAGCTGGCAGGGAGCACCTCGTGGCACAGCTGATGAGCAGCGTGTGCTTGGCTCCAGCCCTGGTGCCAGAGCCCTGCCAGAGGGATTGGCTCCTGCTCTGCTCAGTGTGTGCCTGGTTGTGCAGAAGGGGAGGAGGAATGGAAATATCTGTGCAAACAGCTTGGGAAGTGCTGTGGGGGGACGTGGCCTCAGAGAACACAAATCTCCAGTGGTTTTGTAACCTGGCTTGGTTTTAGTGACATGGGGATGATGCCTGAAGTTTCAGCTTCCATATTTTCCAGATTCTGTCCAGCATTAGTTCATAACTCTGAACTCTGTATAAAGTGTCAGCAAGTTCTCCTCACAGCTCAGTCACACAGAACAATCCTTTTCTAGCCCCAAAGGCAAGGGTACTGCTCCAGCTTCAGGCCCAAAAGGTGTAAAGAACAGAGAATTGAGGAGAGCAAACTGGGAGGATGGGACTGCATCACCTGGAGCTGGAATTGGACAATTAACCCCAATATGGAAATGGACCAAAACTTATAAAAGTGTGAGAACTTGTCACCCTCATCCAGCTTGGGTGTAGCCATAGCCAGACTCTCGCATTGCCCAAGGTGAATCCTTTGGAGGCCTTTTAATAAATCCTTACTTTATTCCTTTAGCTCTGTTCTAGGCAGCCTCTCAAAGCATCAGGAACATGTAGGGTTGAAGACAAAATCTCACTGCCAGCATCTGCTGCAGGGCCAAAAGCTCTGGGCAAACATCTCTAGCAGTGAGCAGCTCTCTGCAGAGACATTCACATGCTGGGCACAGCCCCTTCCTGTCATTAGCAGCGCTGCTTCCTTTAGATTGGAGCTGTAGTTCAGACAGCTGCTGCATCTGGCCTGGCAGACACACTGTCCCAGAGGAAAAAGGAGCTCAGGGGCAGCTCTAGGGACATGGCAGAACTCCCTCCCTGGCAGGGATACTGGAATGCAGAGTCTGGAGCCCAAGGCTTGTCCCAGGGAGAAGGCAGAGACCAACACACTCTACTGTAGTATCCTTCCCAATATTTGGGATCAAAAATATCACAGGTGGCATTTTCCACCTTTTTTATGAGATTGAAGTTGATTCTACTTAGTTTGGCTGAAAAATGAGGCAACTTGGAAGTGCTGGTGGGAGCAGTGTGTTTTCAGGGAGCCACGTGCCACCAAACCCCACATTTGGCTTCATTTTGGCAGTGGAAATCACAGAACCATGTCCACTCCAGTGGCTCCAGGCTGGGTGGGGAACATGGTGCTGCTCAGACACTGCTGCCCAACCTGATTTTCCATGCAGTAGAGCAAAACCACTGTTTCTGACCCAAAATGAGGACCAGGGAAGATCTATGCTGTATTGAAAGGCTTCTGCAGCCACTCAGCTGCCTGCTCACCTCCAGCCATCCAGCTGCAGAGCTGTGGAGGGCATTTTCTGAATGTGCCTCACCGGTTTTCCATATTTCCTTTGAAATAAGAGCTCCAAGGGAGCTCATGCCACCAAACCCTGCATTTGGCTTCATTTTGGCAGTGGAAATCACAGAACCATGTCCACTCCAATGGCTCCAGGCTGGGTGGGGAACATGGTGCTGCTCAGACACTGCTGCCCAATCTGATTTTCCATGCAGCAGAACAAAACCACTGTTTCTGACCCAAACAGAGGACCAGGGAAGATCTATGCTGTATTGAAGGGCTTCTGGAGCCACTCAGCTGCCTGCTCACCTCCAGCCATCCAGCTGCAGAGCTGTGGAGGGCATTTTCTGAATGTGCCTCACCGGTTTTCCATATTTCCTTTGAAATAAGAGCTCCAAGGGAGCTCATGCCACCAAACCCTGCATTTGGCTTCATTTTGGCAGTGGAAATCACAGAACCATGTCCACTCCAGTGGCTCCAGGCTGGGTGGGGAGCATGGTGCTGCTCAGACCTGATTTTCCATGCAGTAGAGCAGAACCACTGTTTCTGACCCAAACAGAGGACCAGGGTGGATTATGCTCTATTGAAAGGCTTCTGGAGCCACTCAGCTGCCTGCTCACCTCCAGCCATCCAGCTGCAGAGCTGTGGAGGGCATTTTCTGAGCATGCCTCACCGGTTTTCCATATTCCCTTTGAAATAGGAGCTCCAAGGGCACGTTCCTGTGGGGAAGTGGAAGTTCCTGCCCAGCCCCACCAGCCCCAACCACTGCCCCACGTAACCCCACGGGACCTCAGCACGAGGTGCCAGAGCTGCTCTGCTGATGGCAGGAGCTCGAGCCGGCACACAAAGGAGGCAAGGATCCAGCTGTAAATTAATATTTTATAGAACACCAAGAAAAATCAGAGAGGCTAATTACAGCGATAATCATCTCGGCCCCGAGGCATTTCCATGGAAGTCAGGAATTACCCAGGATTACCTCAGCCCTCGCGGGAGGCAGCGTGTGCCACAGCACCCAGCACCTCCTCCTGGGCCGGCTGGGGGTCCACGACCCGAAACAAAGAGCTTTGGCAGCTGTGAAAAACGCCAGTCACTTGTTTTTAAAATTTTTAAAAGTTTAATAGTACTAAAATGGTTATAAAAATAGTAATACAAATAGAGTGATAATAATTTGGACTGTTTGAATTAGGACAATATGAGACAATAAAGAGTTACAGACGGTCCGGGTACCTCTTTCTGGGCAGCACAAGCTCAAAAAAAAAGGACCCACGTTAACAGAGGATTAACCCTTAAAAGCAACAGCCTGTTGCATATTCATACATCTCATACATGAAGCATAAATTCCATTCAAACACAGAATTCTGTCCCATCATCATCAACTTCTTCCTCTGAAACTTAACAGCGCCTTTGAGGCAGGAAGAAGTTTGTTTCTTCTGATAATGGAGCAATAAATTGTTTTTCTCTGAAAGAATCAGGTGTCCTGTGGCTGCTATCTCACTGCGAGTCCTTTCTTTAAAAAAATTTCCTACATAGCATCGTTTCTATTTTAACATTTTTTATAACCTAAAACTACATTTAACACACTACTTAAGAGAATTAATACAGCATTACTTTCTAACACAACACATATAATATTCATTTTAATATTTGCGAAAAGCCAATCATAAAATACACATTTTTCACAGCAGCCTCCTGGCATCCTGCTCCAGCTGCACAGCCTTGGCTTGCTGAGCTGGCTGGGATGGGGATGGAGGGTGCTGGGGTTTGGGGCTGGGCACTCCCCTGACCCCGCTGTGCCTGTCACTGATGTGGGAGTCACTGCTGACCCCAAGCTGCTCAAAACTCTGAGGAGTTCGGGGAATCACTGGCAAAAAAATTGTGGATGTGCCCCCAGGATAAGTTTTTCCTATGGTTCATTAATTTGCTGTTATTAACTGATATTTGCATCGTTTATCCAGTGATGGAATGAATTCCCTTGGGAAAGGGTGAATCCCCCATCGGGTCTTCACTTTGGAGGGTGATCATGGCACAAAGGTGGCTCATAGCAAGCCTGGAACATCTCTGGGAGCTGCACGGCCAGGAGCTCTGCAGGCTCCTGTCCCACACAAAGGGACAAAGCCAGCCCAGACACCTCCAGGGGAGCGGCTCGGGGAGCAGGGAAGCCTTGGTGCAGCTGGTTTGTGCCCCTGAGCTGGAGCAGAGGACACTGCTGGTCTGACACCCAGAAAAAACTCAGGTGAAACCCCACGAGTGCTGTGCCCAGAGCCTGGGCTGAGGCTGGCCCTGGGCTGGGGATGCTAGGGGTGCTCAGCTCTGTGGGTGCTGCTGCCTGCACCCTCACCCACCCAGGCTGCGTGGGGCACCCCGGGCACGCTGCCTGTGCCCCCAGCTCGGGGGTGTGTGCCTGAGAGCACCCAGGAATGCAGGAGCTGCTCTGGGGGCTCCAGAGGCTGAAGCGGGGCAGCTGTGCCACCCTTTGGGTTTGCTCCTGGCGCCTCGAGGGTTTGTGACGGGCTGAGCTCTCCTGGCAGCACCGAGAGCTCCGGAGAGAGGGCTGGGAGCCACCGGGGGCTGCGGGCAGGAGGGGAGCGGGCAACTCTGTCCGGGCACGGCAGAGGGGCTGCTCATCCCCCGGGGCACGGCAGAGGGGCTGCTCAACGCCCCCGTCCAAACTGAGACCCCAAATCCTCGCCCGGTGCTGTCACAGACTGTGCTGTCCTGGCAGCATCATCATCATCCTCGCCCTGACCGCCTGCACTTCTGGCTCTGTTTGGCTCACGGAAAACTTTTCCTTCATTTCTTGAGACGAGAACACCGCTGGTGGCAGCAGCACAGGGACAGGACAGCTTGGCCAAGGCAAGGACGAATCTGAAGTGTCCAGCCTGAGCGAGTGTCGCTGCTCAGGAAGGTCCCCGGGGACACCGGCAGGAGTGAGGACGGGAGGGAGGGTGCAGCAGCCGGGCTGGCGTGGGATGAAGAGTTCCTCGGGGCACGGCAGGGCTGCCCGGGCACCGCTGGGCACGGCAGGACTGCCTGGGCTCTTCCAGGCATGGCAGGGCTGCCTGAGCTCCCCCGGGCACGGCAGGGCTGTCCTTACACCGCTGGGCACGGCAGGGCTGTCCTTACACCGCTGGGTACGGCAGGGCTGCCCGGGCACTGATGGGTACGGCAGGGCTGCCGGGGCTCCTCTGGGCACGGCAGGGTTGCCCAGGCTCCTCGGAGCTCCTCGGGACACGGCAGGGCTTCCCGGGCACCGCTGGGCACGGCAGGGCTGCCCTTACACCGCTGCCTGCAGAAGAGCCTGGCTCCGGGCTGGGACACAGCCTTGTGCCCAAGGTCCAGCCTAGAGAGGGCAGCTGTCCCTTTTGGGGTGCCCTGGCCCCTCATCCATGCCGGTTTTGTGTTCCTGACGAGCAGCCTGATGCGCTGGGGATGAGGAGCTCCCCCCGCTGCCTCCTCCGGCGCCTTCCTGACAAGCTCGGCTTAATCCCGCCCTGGAGCGCTGCGTAAAGAAATCAAAGCGTGAGTCATCTCCCTCCAAACCTCAAGCCGTGTCACAGATTATCCCTCCTCGTGCTGCTGAAGTTCTTTCTTCCCCCACAGCCTCAGTGCGAGGGGAAGGCGCCGCGTTTCCCGCACGGCAGCTCCCGCACAGCTCCGGCCGCCCGTCCCTGCGGGCTCGCTCTGCCCTCTAGGAGCGGCTGCGCTCCCAGCAGTTCTGGAATCACGGCATCGTGGAATTGTTCAGGGTGGGAAAGCCTCCGTCGAGTCCAACCATTGCCACAGCACCGCCAAATCCAACATTAACCCGTGTCCCCAAGTGCCACATGTACACATGTACACATCCTTTAAATCCCCCCAGGGATGGTGACTCCTTCACTGCCCTGGTCAGGTGTGCCAGGGCTGGGCAGCCTTCTCCATGGAGAAATTTTCCTTAACATCCAAACTAAACCCGCCCTGGCCCAACCCGAGGCCGTTGCCTCTCCTCCTGTCCCTGTTCCCTGGGATAAGATCCCAAATCCCTCCAGCTGTCCCCTCCTGTCAGGAGCTGTGCAGAGCCACATGGTCCCCCTTGATCCCCCTTTTCTCCAGGCTGAGCCCCTTTCCCTAGTCTCTCAGTTGCTCCTGGTGTGCTCCAGCCCCTTCCCCAGCTCCATTCCCTTCTCTGGACATGCTCCAGCCCCTCAACTTCTCTCTTGAGGGGCTCAGAACTGCCCCCAGGATCTGAGGTTCGATTTTGTGGGCACCTGGCTGGGCAGGTGCATGGGGGGATGGCCAGGGATTTGAGGAAGGGCTGTGGGGTCGCTGGAGGCTGCCCTGGCTCTGCTGGCATCCTTGGCACAGCCATGCAGCTGCCACGGGCAGAGCTGTGTGGCTTTCCTGCAGTCTCAGCCCCTGAAGGAGTAATTCACCTGTCTCCTTTGCCAGCCAGCAAAATCCCTGCTGGTCACTGGGGCTGGAGTGTGGGCACAGCCTGGGGTGGGTTTGGTGGGGCTGGAGTGGGCTGAGAAGGGCAGAACCCCAAGGTGGGGTCAGTTGTCACAGCCTCGGGGTGTCTCAGGTGTCCCTGCCCTGGTAGGGGTGCTGGGATCGGATGGTCTGTAAGGTCACTTCCAACCCAAACCGTTCTGGGATTCCAGGACTCCCAGGCTGGGATTTTGTTAGACCCCAAGCAGATGAGGCTCCTGCAGATGTTTGCACTCAACATGGTCCAGTGCTGGCACTGGGGCACAGAACCATGGCAGGGTTTAGGCTGGAGGGCAGCTTTAAAGGTCTTCTAGTCCAACCCCCTGCCATGGGCAGGGACAGCTCCCACCATCCCAGCCTGCTCCAAGCCTCATCCATCCTGGGCTTGGACACTGCCAGGGATCCAGGGGCAGCCACAGCTGCTCTGGACACCCTGTGCCAGGGCCTGCCCACCCTCATTGTAAAAAACTTCTTTCTCATATCTGGTTTAAATTGACCCTCTTCTATTTTAAAACCATCACTTACTGTCCTATAACAGCAGGTCCTCCTAAAAACTTTGTCACCATCTTTCTTGGAGCCTCTTTAGACACTGAAAGGGGCTCTTGGGTCTCCCTGGATCCTTCCCTTCTCCAGGTGAACACCCCCAGCTCTCCCGGTCTGCCCCAGAGCAGAGGGCTCCAGTCTTTGGGGTGTCTCTGTGACATGACCAAGGAGAGGACCCCAAATCCCCGGGCACAGCAGCTGGTGACAGTGACAAGCTGAGGAGGATGATGCTTTCCTTGTGGCTTCCTCAACACCCCAGAGCAACACCTTGGCCTGGATCTGACCCACGAGGAGACACCAGGATCCACAGGGCACAGGGGAAGCGGGGAGAAGATGGTGGCAACGCCACAGCTGGAGCAGACGCTGCCCACACCGCTCCCTCTCACCGGAGCATCGCCTCCCTCCCGGCCAGCGGAGGCATTTCCAGGGGATGCTCCAGAGCCGCGGCTCACGGCGAGGGGCTGAGCAGCCGCCGGGAATGAGGGATTTCTGCGAACCCCGAGGCGAAGTTGTAAGGGAGGCGCTGGGGTGGCTCGGGGGTGCCAGGTTGGGTCGGGGCTGCCGGGGCGGCTCCGGGGTGCCGGGACTGGCTCGGAGGTGGCTCCGGGGTGCCGGGGTGGGTCGGGGTGCCGGGCTGGCTCGGAGGTGGCTCCGGGGTGCCGGGGTGGGTCGGGGTGCCGGGCTGGCTCGGGGATGGTTCGGGGGTGCCGGGTTGGCTCGGAGGTGCCGGGGCTGGGGCTCCGGGGTGCTGAGTTGGCTCGGGGCTGCCGGGGTGGGTCGGGGTGCCGGGTGGGCCCGGGGATGCCGGAAGGGCTCGGGGATGGCTCGGGGATGCCGGGGCTGGCTCCGGGGTGCCAGGGTGGGCTCGGGGATGCCGAGGTGGCTCGGGGTTGGCTCGGGAGTGCCGGGTTAGCTCGGGGCGCCGAGGCGGCCCCGGGTTGGCCCGGGGTGCCGGGGTTTGCTCGGGGGTTCCGGGGTGGCTCGGGGGTGCCAGGTTGGCCCGGGGTGCCGGGCTGGCTCGGGGGTGTCTCGGGGTGCCGGGCCGGGGCAGGGGCGGAGCGGGGCGGGGGCGGGCGGGCACATGCGCCGTGCGCGCACTGCGGAGCGGCGCGGGCAGCGCGGGCAGCGCCGGCGGAGCGGGGCGCGGGGCGCGGGCAGCGGCGGCGGCGGCCGCAGCCCCGCACGGCCCCGCACGGCCCCGCCGAGACACAGCCCGGCCCCGAGCCAGCCCGGCGGAGGTGAGCGCGGGGGATGCGGGGATGACGCGGCGCAGGGAGAGCGGGGGGTCCCTGTGCCCGCAGGTGTGAGCGCGCAGGGGGGCACATCGCTTCGCGGGGCACGGGGGGCTTTGCGGCCTTTTCATAGGGGTCTCCCACACATTTTCATCCTTCTGTGGGGGCGTCGTTGCGTGCAGGGGATCTCCCACCGCTCTGCATCCTGGCGTGGGGGGTGGGTGATGCTCTGCTGCTTTACATCTTTCCGGTGAGGGGGGGATCTTTGCGGGGGTGGGGTTCTCCATCCCTTTACATCCTTGCGGGGGGATCCTCCACATCCCATCGCATCCTTTCGGGGGGGATCCTCCATCCCTTCGCATCCTTTCAGGGGGGTTCTTCCGTCCCTTCGCATCCTTGCGGGGGGGGGGAGGGCCGTTCTGCATCCCCGTTTTGCTGCATCCCCCCCAGGTTTGCATCCGTGCCCGGGGGCGGGGGGCTGTCCTCCATCCCTTCGCATCCTTGCTTTGGGAAAGGGCTGTCCAAGCTGCCTCTCATCCTCGCGTGGGGGTCTCTCCACTTTGCAGCGATTCATGGCCTGGGGGGGGGATCCTCCACGTTTTGCACCTTTGCCTGGAGGTGGGGGGGGGGTGTCAGGCTGCTCCGCACGTTTCCATGGCGGGGGGAGGGATCCGGGCAGCGCTTGGCACATTGGCACCGCGGTGCTCCGGGCCTCACTGCACCCTCTCAGCGCTGGCGAGGGGGGGTGTGTGCTGTCACTTCGCATTCCTGCATGGAGAGGGAGGGGGACCCGGCTGCTCTGCACCTCGCACGGGGGCGGGGTAGGGGCGGGGGGGCTTCACCTGCCATCCTGGGGAGGGAGGATCCTTCATCTGCACATCACTGCGGGGGATACGCTGGGCCCACGCTTGCCTGTGCTCCCACAGCCAGCGCAGGGCAGGGCTCATCACCCCTGGCTGGGGAATTAGGGGGGCCCGGGGGGGCTCTGCAGGCCGATGTGAGGCTGGGGGTACGGAGGGGACAGCACTGAGCAGGGCACAGCCCGGTGTCACCTGCCATGCATGGCCCCCCTCCCTCCCCATCCCCATCCTGGAGCCCTCCCAGGCATTTGGAGCCCCGCTGGGTTCAGAGCCCCCCGGTGACCCCCCCAGCCAGGGGCACCCTCTGCGCAGAGCTGCAGGTGGGCTCAGAGTCCCTCAAAGCTGCCGAGCCTGGGCCTCCACGCTCCGTGATTCAGCTACTTGCAGGGAGCTTTAATTTTCTCGCTTCAAACTCGAGTTCTCGCTGCCTCGTGGTGGTGTCAGCGCGATGGGTTACCTGCGGCTTGAGATGCTTTTTGAGGGAGCTGGTGGCTGCTCCGTGTGGCAGGACACGCTGCCGGAGGAGGGGAGGGGAGCGCCGGGATGTGCGGGCAGCTCGGGAATGGCAGGATTCATAATTCATCTTCCAAACTTCAGCGTGCCAAGGCACACCCCTCACGCTGCAGCTCGTTGCCTGGGGTTTAAAGATATTGCTGCTGTCATTTTCTTTTTAAAAATGGTGTTTTGGTGGTATTTGAGTATGTTGGTAGCTGCCAGGGTGACAGCTCGGTGAGGAGGGCAGGGCCATGGCAGCATCAGTCCAGCACGGGCTACTCTGGCAGGCAGAGGGTTAATGTGCACCTGCAGCTCATTGCCTGGGTTTAAAGATATTGCTGCTGTCATTTTCTTTTTAAAAATGGTGTTTTGGTGGTATTTGAGTATGTTGGTAGCTCTCAGGGTGACAGCTCGGTGAGGAGGGCAGGGCCATGGCAGCCTCAGTCCAGCACGGGCTACTCTGGCAGGCAGAGGGTTAATGTGCACCTGCAGCTCATTGCCTGGGTTTTAACGAGATTGCTGGTGTCATTTTCTTTTTTAAAATGGTGTTTTGGTGGTATTTGAGTATGTCGGTAGCTGCCAGGGTGACAGCTCGGTGAGGAGGGCAGGGCCATGGCAGCATCAGTCCAGCACAGGCTGCTCTGGCAGGCACAGGGTTAATGTGCACCGGCTGTGCTGTCGCAAACGCGGAGCAGGAGAAGGGCTCTTACCCAGAGCGCTGAGATGCACTCAGACCCCAAATGTCCGCTCCTCTCCCCGGGAGCCGGAGCCCACGGAGGAAACTGGAGCTGAAGCATATTTTGCTTTGAGCTGTCATCTCCCTTGGCCCAGTTCTGAACCAAAGATGCTCATCCTCCATTTTATGGCGGATGACAAATCAGCCGCCGATGCCAAGATCTTGACAAGTTACGAACAACAGCCCTCGAGCCAGAAGTGTTAAGAAATAAAAAAAGAAAAGCAAGAACGCTTTCTCTTTTTTTTTTTTCCCCTTTTTTTTTTCTTTTGCAGAGCTGCTCATCCAAAAAGCCACCCTCTGAGCTGCACCCCGCGGCATTTCGCACATCTCTGAGCAGCGGGGCTGCAGCCAGCTCCAGGCTGGCATCTGCCCCCTCTTCCCCACATCCACCCGCAGGTTTGTAGGGCCCAGCGCTGGTGGGAAAACCCAGATGGGGAGCGGCAGGCAGAGCCCAGCCCCGCAGGGAGCAGCCTGGGGCTGCCTGGGAGCGCTCTGCTCCAAGGCTGGAGATGCCAGCCCTGCCTGCGGCTCTTCAGAGAGCCCCTCGCTGCTGGCCGAGGGTTTCCCCGGTTTATCAAAGCGCCTTCTATGCTGGGGAGAAAAAGGCTGGTTTGTTCAGCAGCCTCCTGCCCGCACAGCCCGGCGGCCAGCGAGGGAGATCCTTCTGGTAATGAGCTGGGCACAAAAGGGGAAAAAAAAGCTGTCATTGAAGATTTTCCTTTGGTGATAGAGTCATTAAAAACAACACATGATTCCTGGGCCAGCAGGGATCTTTTGCAGCCAAAGCAGAGCTGAGATCGGTGCTGTGTTCCCACAGCCCGGCCCCTGACGCCTCCTCTGACGATGGAGGCAGCGCCGCTGCTCCCGGGCATTCCCCGCACGGGAACCGGGCTGGAGCAGCCCGGGGATGATGGAGGAGGGTCCTGCACGGTTTCATCCACAGATTTCCCCCTCCTTTTCCCCTTCAGCGTTCGGGTATTGGGATAAATGTCTCTTTTTTTGCATGGATTTTGGGTGGATATGGATACTCTGATCTGTACCCACAGCAGAGACAGAGCCAAGGGTGAATGGGAAGGACCTGGAGAAGTGGCCTCAGCTCCATGAGCAGTGCCAGGGGACACTGAGGGCTCCCCATTTCTGAGATATCAAACAGCAGAACCCAAACTCCGTGTTAACTGAACCCCAAGGAAAGTTACTGCCTAAAAATCCACCTGCCAGAGATGGAGTTGTTCAGCCTGGAGAAGAGAAGGCTCTGGAGAGACCTCAGAGCCCCTTCCAGCAGCTCAAGGGGGCTTATCAAAAGGAGAGAAAGGCTTTTTTCAGGGGGAAATAGTGATAGGTCAATGGGGAATGGCTTTGAACCAAAAGAGGAGAGATTTAGATTAAAAGTTAAGAAAAAATTCTTGGCTGTGAGGGTGGGCAGGCCCTGGCACAGGTGCCCAGAGAAGCTGTGGCTGCCCCTGGATCCCTGGCAGTGCCCAAGGCCGGGATGGACATTGGAGCTTGGAGCAGCCTGGGACAGTGGAAGGTGTCCCTGCCCATGGCAGAGGGTTGAATGAGAACATCTTAAAGGTCCCTTCCAACCCAAACCCTCCTGTGATTCTGTGATTTACAGCATTTGCTCTCACCTACCCTAAAAGAAACATCATTTAGCTACAACCCCTCTGGGAGCCTGTTTGTTTTAAACCAGACTCACAGCAGGATGAGGTTCCTGCACTGACCCCGGGGTAACAGCAGCTGCTTTTGTGGCCTCCTCCTGAGCAGGGCTGGTCCTGCAGAGCCCTGGGGAGTGCTGGGGCTTAGAGACAGCTCCATCAGGTGCTGCTCCTGGGGCTGAAACATTTTACAGTAGAAGAAGGGGGGGAAAATCCCCCAAACCAAACCACCAACGGTGGCATTTACTAATCAAGCTCCTGAGGAATATTTTTAGCTATGATTTAAGGTTGTGTTGCACTTTGCTGTGAAGTGGAGCCTCCTGGAGCTGCCGTGGGGGAGCAGCACAGGAGGAACTGCAGAGGGACCTGGGGGAGGCGAGGACAGCACTGCCGGGTGGGACAGGGGTGGGGCAGGGCTGTGGGACAGGGGTGGGACAGGGGTGGGACACAGGTCAGGGCTGTGGGACACGGGTCAGGGTTGTAGGACACGGGTGTGACACAGGTGGGACATGGGTCAGGGCTGTGGGACATGGGTCAGGGTTGTAGGACATGGGTGGGACACAGGTGGGATATGGGTCAGGGCCGTGGGACATGGGTCAGGGTTGTAGGACATGGGTGGGACACAGCTCATGGCTGTGGGACACGGGTCAGGGCTGTGGGACCCTGGTGGGACACAGGTCACAGCTCAGGAGCCATGGAGCTGTGCCCTGGGCCAGCCAGACCCAGCTCTCTGCCCCCTTTGGCAGCAGGGTCTGGCCCTTCCCCAGCTCCACCCAAATCTGTTCCTGGCCAGCAGCAAAATCCCTCTGTGCCACCCGGGGCTGAGACCTCTCCACTCATTTCACAGCGAGCTCCAGCCCTGGGTTCCAGCCTCCCTGGGCTGATATCCCTTGGGAATGGGGGACAGAACCTCCATCCCACACTCTGGGGTTTTCAGTCTCCCTGTGCTGATATCCTGGGGGACAAAACCTCCATCCCACACCTTGGGGTTTCCAGCCTCCCTGGGCTGATATCCTGGGGCTGAGGGACAAAACCTCCATCCCACACCCTGGGGTTTTCAGTCTCCAGGGAATTTTCCCACCTGATGCTTTGCTGACCCTGCAGTGGGGCTGAGATGTTATCCAGATGTTTTCCTTCACCTCAGCAGCACCAGCATCTGGCAGCTTAGATCCATCAGGGTGAAAAAGCAGCTCTCATTTTGTAAGAGGGTCCAAAAAAAGGAATTTTGTATCCAGCCATTGCTCCTGACATTCTTTGCAACAGCTTTCCATGTGCATGACTGTGCCCTCACCCCTCCCTGTCCCCAGAGCCTCTCTGTCCCAGAGTGGGGTTTCTGTGGCCCCAGACCATTTGTAAAGGCAGGCTCCTGTGGGATGCAGGGCTCTCAGGGAAGGGGCAGGCAGTGGCATTGCTTCCCCCATGCCCACCAGCCCCCAGTGCCACCCTGAGGATTTGCTCTCACTGAAGTCCTGCCCTCTGCTTTATTTGGAGCGAGGGGAGCACTCAGGATCCAGCTGGTTTTAATATATTTAATGAACCTTTGGACAGCAGCTCTGGAGCAATGGTCACCTTCCCAGGGAGCAGTGACATTTGTCATGCTGGTGCTGCTCTCAGGCATTTGGGCTGCCAGCAAATGGAGAAGTGGTGGCAGATGCATTTTGTAAATTAGAGCAGCGAGTCCTTGTGGTGCAGCTCCATTTTGTGGGAGGCAAATCAGCAGATCTGGCCCAGCTCTCCCAGGCAGGTTTTTCCCTGCACCACAAAGAGCCACCTGCACAGCTTTTCCTGGCTGGATTTCTGCTGCTTTTCGTGGCTGAATTTCTCCTGAGACAACAAAGCTCCAGCCCCTGAAGGCTCTGAGCAGCCCTGCAGGCTCTGCTGTCCCCATGGCCCACACTGGTGGGTCAGCAGGAGTTTGGGGCCACCTGAACCAGAGGTTGTCCCCAGCCATGAGGTGGCTGCTGTGGCCTCTCTGCCCTCTGCAGGTTTGTCCTGTTGCTCTCTGAGCCATCCCACGCTGGTTTCCACCCCGCTGTGGCAGAGCTCCACAAATCAACACCTCGAGAAGCTGCTGCTTTCACACCTTCCACCTATTTCTGGCTGCTCAGAAGCATCACACACCCCCAGATCCTTCCCAGCCCTCTTCTCTACCAGATCCATCCTGCCAAACTCCACAAGATGAGCTCCTTCAGGCCCCTGCAAACCCCACTGAGCATCAACTCTGCCTCTTGTCCTTTCCCTGACTTCACATTCAGGGGTTTTGTTGCTCCTTCCACTATTTCAGGGCTGCTTTGTGCCTCCCTCATGCCCCCAGTCCTTCCTCACCTCTCCATTCCAAGGGTTCTGCTCCAAAACAGGGTCCTGAGCAGCCACCACGAGCTGTGGCACTTCTTGTTTGTTTAATATTCACTTTTTTGTTCAAGGTTAATAGGTTTTTCAACATATCTCTTGTTTTTTTCACTACTCTGGCTTCTGGCATCCAACCAAAGATTTGCTGCCTTGCAAAATCCTCCAGTTCTGGCAGTGCTGCTCCTCAGGGCTCAGAGGGACCCTGGGAAGCCCAAACTGGGAAAGAGCTTTGATTGCAAGGGCTGAGCAGACTGCCCCAAAGCCTGGCCTAGAACTGAGCCCAGGGCAGGGCTGACCCCAGCTCCCAGTTTTGAGGTGTTTGCTTCACCACACACTTACCCACATCCTCCCCAAATCCAAGACTGGGGTTTTTCCTGGCTGAAGAGTGAAGGTTTCCCTCATTCCTGCTGCTCCATGCACTCCTGATCCCATCAGGAATATTGGAGCTGGTGATTGCAGCTTGGAGTCCTTCCCTGCAGTGCTGCTCACCTCTGCCATGGCTCCTCTCCCACTCCAGGGGTCTCCTGCGGGAAAACAAACCCCAGAACTGTTCCCTGCTCCACCACAGCTCAGAGAAGGAAGGTGGGAGCCAGGACACCTCTCCCTTCTCTCTCCTGCCTCACCAAGCAGGGCTGCACGTGCTGGGCACTGACCAAGCCAGAAATGTGCCCCAGGGATCAACCAGCACCTGAGAGACCTGTGCTCACCAGCCTGTCCCTCCCTGCAGGGCCACCAGAGCACACCTGGTCCTCCAGGCCCCTTTGGGCTGAAAATCACAGCCCAGGGGGACAGAGTGGCTCTGGGGGCAGGGAGGGGGTGAGGGCACAGAATGTCAGGAGCAATGGCTGGATGCAAAATCCCTTTTTTTGGACCCTCTTACAAAATGAGTGCTGCTTTTCTGCCCTGATGGATCTAAGCTGCCAGGTGCTGGGGCTGCTGAGGTGAAGGAAAACATCTGGAAGGAGCCAGCTGCAGGCTCACCCCTGGGCCAGCAGCTGCAAGGCACACCCCAGCCTGGTCTGCAGGGACTGGGGCAGCTCTTATTGCCCAGAGCTGTTCTGGGGCAGCCCTTAATGCCCAGAATTGGTTTTGGACAGCCCTTTATGGCCCAGAGCTGTTCTGGGACAGCCTTTGTAGCCCAGAACTGTTCTGGGACAGACTTTATTGCCTAAAACTGCTCTGGGTCAGCCCTTAATGCCCAGAATTGTTTTTGGACAGCCCTTATAGCCCAAAGCTGTTCTTGGACAGCCCCTCATGCCCAGAATTGTTTTGGACAGCCCTTTATGGCCCAAAACTGTTCTGGGACAGACTTTATTGCCCAAAACTGCTCTGGGTCAGCCCTTAATGCCCAGAATTGTTTTGGACAGCCCTTTATTGCCCAGAGCAGTTCTGGGGCAGCCCTTAATGCCCAGAGCTATTCTGGCACAGCCTTTATTGCCCAGAGCTGTTCTGGGGCAGCCCTTATAGCCCAAAACTGTTCTGGGACAGCCCTTATTGCCTAAAACTGTTCTAGGTCAGCCCTTAATGCCCAGAATTGTTTTTGGACAGTCCTTCATTGCCCAGAGCTGTTCTGGGGCAGCCTTTATAGCCCAAAACTGTTCTGGGGCAGCCCTTAATGCCCAGAGCTGTTCTGGGACAGCCCTTATAGCCCAGAACTGTTCTGGGGCAGCCCTTAATGCCCAGAATTGTTTTTTGGACAGTCCTTTATTGCCCAGAGCTGTTCTAGGATGCAGGGCTGCCCCTCAGTGCTGCCAGCAGCTCTGTATTTGGGGTGCTGCTGGCAGTTTGTTCCTTGGGAGGAATCAGCATCTCAGGGCACAATGAACACTGATTTCTGTCCCATGTCCTCCCCTGCCTGCTCAGCTCAGCTGATTCCCTGCCAAGCTGCTCCACTGGGTTTGGGAAGCAGGTGGGGAGCTGCTGGGTGTCTCCCCCCACCCTGGCATTTCCCAGTACAAGATTTAGGGCTATTGGCTCTCTCCAGTCACAGGGAAAAGCTGAGTGATGGGAGAATCCCCACAGTGTGTCTGAAACCTAAACCAGCACTGGCTGGTCCCATTTCTCCTGCCTTCACCCTGCTGAGCTCATGGTTCCCATTTTCCTTCTCCTTCATCCTGACCCCACCTCGCACTGAGGGTCCTGCCTTCCTTCCACTCAGGACACAGTGAAATCCCATGGGAATTAATCCATGCACATGATCCTGGAGCCTGCACAGCCTGCACCCAGACCATCCCTGCCCTTGGGAGTCTCTTCCTGAAGGTCTGAGGAAAAGATTTTGATCTCTTGAAGTCCTGGAGATGACCTGTGATAGCAGGAGGAGCAGGATGGGCACAGCTCAGCATCCCCTGCTGAGGCTCTGGCCAGGCTCAGTGCTCAGCATTGCTGTGCAGCCTCTGGGTGGGTGAGCAGGATGTGCCAGACAGGACAGAAATGAGGTTGGCCTCTCTGGAGTCACGTGCAGCCCATCCCCACCAGAGAGCTGGGCTCAGGACAGGCCTAGAGATGGCAGGTTTAGGTGATAAGTTGGGATTTCAAGGCTGAAGTCAGAGGTTTGGTGCTGTTGGTGCAGCAGGGTGAGAGAACTCTTGTCAGGGGAGGGCTGTTCATGGGTTCTGGTCCCTGTGCTCCATTAATTGGGGGGTTGGAAAGCAGCTCTTGCTGTGATTTGGTCAACATTTCCTTTACAGGCTCTCCTTGCATAAAAATGTGCCAAACTCCTCCTTGGTTCCTTCTGCTGCAAGCTCTGAGTCTTGTTTGGCCTCTTTGGGGTGAGATTAAAGGGATTTTCCTCCTCCAGGGATGCCCTCCCATGGCACAGTCCCAAACGTGTCCATCCCACCCCTCACCCACTTTCTGCCTCTCCTCCAATCTGTCCCTGCTGGGAAGTTCCAAACCACAAACTCACAAAATCCCTTTATTCCTTCATTCTGCTCCAGGCTCCCCGTGGGGGCTGCGGGCTCAGGTGGCCCCAGTTCTCCCCAGGGTTTGTCCCCTGTGCAGGGACAGAGAGCCCCGGGTGCCAGGGCCGTGTCCAGCGGGCTGTCCCGTGGCTGTGGCCCAGGGGGATGCTGACAATGGCTCTTTGTTCCCCGCTCCTAATTGCTGGGCCCGGGCAGCTCGTTAAGGGCTCTGCCCTGTGCCCTGCAGTGCTGCAGCCCTGGGATGTGCCAGGGCTCAGCTTTTGGGGGCACATATCAAACCAGCTCGGGGTGCAGCTGCTTTATGTCTTTTGGGGGGCTCGGGGTGCCCAGAAAGGGGAGGGGGTGGTCCATGGCCAGAGCCTCCCCTGCAAATGCTGGCACACAGAACGAACAGCCGGCAGAAATTTGATTTTTGGGAGGTGGGAACATCACCACAGCTCTGGGGAGCACTGGAGGGCTCGGGGCTCGCTCTGAGCCCCGCACGGCCCCCGGGGGGATCCCCCCGGCTCCTTCCCCTGCAGCCCGGGTAGAGCCCAGCCAGGCTGGGGGCTCCTCCATGGGGGGAGCTGGAATTTGCATTTGAAAGCAGCGGAGGAGCTGCTGCCGCTGCTGGGAGCGCTGGCCGGGTGCTGTCAATGGGAAACTGTTCTGTGTGAGCTGCCGGGGCCAAAAAATGTGAACTCTGCACATGGCTGGCTCCGCTCGGGGCAGCAGCGCTGGCTCCGCTCACGGCCGTGGCGGGAGCTGCTTCTGCTCGCTGCCAATATTTTGGGGAAGATGGGGCGGGTGGGGATGTGGAACAGGGGGGTTCTGATCGCTGGGAATGCTCTTGGTGCCCTCTGGTCCTTATCAGCACAGCCACCAGCTTGTCTGTGGTTCAGGAGCTGGGCTGAGCCCCGATGCACTCGTGGCACCCAAGACCCCCTTGTGTGAACCTGGGGGGTGGCTGCCTGTCCCTGTCCCTGTCCCAGAGTCCCTGTCCCAGTCCCAGGGTCTGGGTCACCATCACAGTCCCAGGGTCTCTGTCCCCATCCCTGTTCCAGGGTCTGTGTCCCTGTCCCAGAGTTTGTGTCCCAATCCCAGGGTCTGTGTCCCCATCCCAGGGTCTGTGTCCCCATCCCAGGGTCTGTGTCCCCATCCCAGGATCTGTGTCCCCATCCCAGGGTCTGTGTCCCCATCCCAGGGTCTGTGTCCCGGTTCCAGGGTCTGTGTCACCATCCCAGTCCCAGGGTCTGTGTCACCATTCCAGGATCTGTGTCCCCATCCCAGGGTCTGTGTCCCCATCCCAGGATCTGTGTCCCCATCCCAGGATCTGTGTCCCCATCCCAGGGTCTGTGTCCCAGTCCCAGGGTCTGTGTCCCCATCCCAGGATCTGTGTCCCCATCCCAGGGTCTGTGTCCCCATCCCAGGATCTGTGTCCCCATCCCAGGATCTGTGTCCCAATCTCAGGGTCTGTGTCCCCATCCCAGTCCCAGGGTCTGTGTCCAAGTCCCAGGGTCTGTGTCCCAGTCCCAGTCCCCACCCCCATGGATAATAAATGCTCCCTTTTTGTCTCTTTTCCCAGCCTGTTTCCCACCATTCACCCTGTACATCAGCGGGGTACCCTGTCCCCAGCACCCCACAGCCCATGCTGCCCCTCCTCCCTCCTTCCCTGCAGCTCCCATGGGTGCCCTCAGTGGGGTGAGGCCTTTGGTCTCCCTGCATCTCCTTAAACCCTGCAGAAAATGAACCATCCCCAGTTCAAGGGGGACAGTGGAGCAGGGGACACCCAGGGATGCTGTGGGGACACCCAGAGATGCTGTGGGGGTGCACACAGGAGCTATGGGGTACCCAGGAATGCTGTGGGGCACCCAAAGATGCGGTGGGGCACCCAAAGATGCTGTATGGGCACACAGGAGCTATGGGGCACCCAGGAATGCTGTGGGGCACCCAAAGGTGCTGTATGGACACACACAGAAGCTATGGAGGCACCTGGAAATGCTGTGGGGGCACCCAAATGTGCTGTGGGGGTGCACACAGGAATTATGGGGGCACCCAGGAACCCAAATATGCTGTGAAAGTGCACACAGGATCTATGGGGACACCCAGAGATGCTGTGGAGGCTCACACAGGATCTATGGAGGCACCTGGAAATGCTATGGGGACACCAAAAATGCTGTAGGTGCACACAGGGTCTATGGGGACACCCAGAAATGCTGTGGGGATGCCCTGAGATGCTGTGGGGGTGCACAAGGAGCTATGGGGACACCTGGAAATGCTGTGGGGCACCCAAAGATGCTGTAGGTGCACACAGGAGCTGTGGGGTACCCAGAGATGCTGTGGGGGCTCACATAGGAGCTATGGGGACACCCAGGGATGCTGTGGGGGCACCCAAATGTGCTGTGGGGGTGCACAAGGAGCTATGGGAACACCTGGAAATGCTGTGGGGCACCCAAAGATCTGTGGGGAGCACACAGGATCTCTGGGGGCACCCAGGGATGCTGTGGGGGCACCCAGAGATGCTGTGGGGGCACCCAAATATGCTGTGGGGGTGCACAAGGAGCTGTGAGGGCACCTGGAAATGCTGTGGGACACCCAAAGATCTGTGGGGAGCACACAGGATCTATGGGGGCGCCCAGAGATGCTGTGGGGGCACCCAGAGATGCTGTGGGGGCACCCAAATATGCTGTGGGGGTGCACAAGGAGCTGTGAGGGCACCTGGAAAATGCTGTGAGGGCACCCAAAGATCTGTGGGGAGCACACAGGATCTATGGGGGCACCCAGACATGCTGTGGGGGCACCCAAATGTGCTGTGGGGGTGCACAAGGAGCTATGAGGGCACCTGGAAATGCTGTGGGGCACCCAAAGATGCTCTCACAGGATCTCTGGGGGCACCCAGGGATGCCGTGGGGCCATGCAGGGAGCTGGGATGAGCTGGCCACAGCAGCTTGTCTCAGTGTAGTGTGAGCACAAATAAAACCCTGGAGAGGCTGCAGTGAGCTGGAAATAATGGCATTACAAGCACTGCCTGGCTTCTCTCTGGGCTGGGTGAGGCTGCTCGGGGCCAGCTGAAGGGCTGCAGCACTGGGGCTTGAGCAGCTCTGGGAGGTGACTGGGAGAGGACACGGTGGCACAAAGGTAGGGACAAGGTCCTCACCTCCACACTGGCACCTGTGTGCTCACAGTGTGCATCCAGCCCTGCTTGGGAAGGTCCTGCTGTGCCTGTGTGTCCCAGTGTGGGCAGGAGGAACATCCTGGATCAGCAGTGTGGGGGGAACAGACAAATGATAAAAGCTGTGTATTTCGATTTTAATTTTAATTTTGATTTTGATTTTTGATTTTAATCCAAGTGATTAATCGGAAAGGACCTTCAATTTGTCCAGTCTCAGGGTTTCTAATTAAAATAGAACTAAATTTTCTAATTAAATTTTCTTTCAGTTTCACCCGTGTGCTATTTGAAAAATGCCTGCAAATCGGTGGGTCGGGTTCTGCTACAGAGCTGTTTAAAAAATTCAGAACATACAGAGCTTTGTTCAACCTCCTCCGTGGTGTTCCCTCTGCTCCCCCCGTGTCCCTGCCCTGCTGTGCTGTGCCAGGAGAGGCTGAGGGCTCACCATGCCCCTGGTGAAGAGGAACATCGAGCCCCGGCACCTGTGCCGGGGGGCCCTGCCCGACGGGGTGACCAGCGAGCTGGAATGTGTCACCAACAGCACCCTGGCTGCCATCATCAAACAGCTGGGCAGCCTCAGTAAGTGGGGCACAGCCACCTGGGGAGGGGGAAAGGGGTGGGACAGGGATGGGAATGGGATAACACTGGGATGGCATAGGGATGGCAATGGGATGGGACAGGGATGGCAATGGAATGACAATGGGATGGACAGGGATGGCAATGGGATGGGACAGGGATGGCACTGGGATAGCATTGGGATGGCAATGGGATGGCATTGAGATGGGACAGGGATGGCAATGGGATGGGACAGGGGAGGCACTGGGATAGCATTGGGATGGCAATGGGATGGCATTGAGATGGGACAGGGATGGCACTGGGATGGCATTGGGATGGCACAGGGATAGCACTGGGATGGCATTTGGATGGCACTGGGATGGGACAGGGATGGGAATGGGAGGGGACAGGGATGGCAATGGAATGACAATGGGATGGGACAGGGATGGCAATGGGATGGCACTAGGATGGGACAGGGATGGCAATGGGATGGCATTGGGATGGCACTGGGATAACACTGGGATGGCAATGGGATGGGACAGGGATAGAAATGGGATGGGACACGGACGGCACTGGGATGGCAATGGGATGGCACTGGGATGGGACAGGGATGGGAATGGGATGGGACAGGGATGGGAATGGGATGGCATTGGGATGGCACCGGGATGGGACAGGGATGGCAATGGAATGACAATGGGATGGGACAGGGATGGCAATGGGATGGGACAGGGATGGGAATGGGATGGGACAGGGATGGCAATGGAATGACAATGGGATGGACAGGGATGGCAATGGGATGGGACAGGGATGGCACTGGGATAGCATTGGGATGGCAATGGGATGGCATTGGGATGGCACAGGGATAGCACTGGGATGGCATTTGGATGGCACTGGGATGGGACAGGGATGGGAATGGGAGGGGACAGGGATGGCAATGGGATGGCACTAGGATGGGACAGGGATGGCAATGGGATGGCATTGGGATGGCACTGGGATAACACTGGGATGGCAATGGGATGGGACAGGGATAGGAATGGGATGGGACAGGGACGGCACTGGGATGGCAATGGGATGGCATTGGGATGGGACAGGGATGGGACAGGGATGGGAATGGGATGGGACAGGGATGGGAATGGGATGGCATTGGGATGGGACAGGGATGGGAATGGGATGGGACAGGGATGCCTCTGGGATGGGACAAGGATAACTGGGATAGCACTGGATGGCACAGGGATAGCACTGAGATGGCACTGGGATAACACTGGGGTGGCACTGGGATGGCAATGGGATAATACTGGGATAGCACTGGGATAATACTGGGGTGGCACTGGGATGGCAGTGGGATAGCACTAGAATGGCACAGGGATGGCACTGGATGGCCCTGGGATGCCAGTCACTCCCACCAGTTCCAAACACAGATAAACAGGGGTTGTGTGAGAGCCATGTGGGCTGCAGCCACTCCTAACTCAGTGGGAATTACCCAGCTTGTTGGAAATAGGAGGACGCTCCTACTTTTTAATTTTTTTTAATTTTATTATATATATTTATCAATATAATTTTATAGAATTAATTATTTCTAGAATAAATTATTATTGTTATTATTAAATTTTAAAAATTCTTTCCCATTGTTATACATTTATTATATTTCTATATTTTTATATGTATATAGGTTTGTTTTTTGGGGTTTTTTTTATTATTTATATATATATACATACATGCATACATATATATATATAGGTTTGGGTTTTGTTTGTTTTTTGGGTTTTTTTTTTTTTTGCCAAGCTGTAAATAGGGACTTGGTGACATTTTGAGACCCATTTTCCTCCCACAGCTGTGCAGTGGGGGATGGAAAGCCTTCAGGAGCCCCTTGCTTCTCCACTTGGCCAGAAATAGGAAGGCCAGGTGAAGATTTACAATACCCCAATTATTCTTTTTAAATTAGAGTTTTTTGAGGAAGAGAGGTCTCTATCACAGGGCTAAACCCTCAGCTGTTTCCTGCCCTGGGACTGATCTCAGCAGGACAGGGACACATGAGAGCACTGCACACACCAGGGTGAAGCTTTAACAGGGGCAGCCTATTTCATGCTGAATATCCACTTAAAATAGAGAGAGAAGCTATTCAGGGTCCCCTCACTCTTTCACACACCTCCAGAAGCAGATTCTGCTCTAAAATACTCTCAGAAAAATAAATCCAGGGTGGAGGGAGCTGCAGTGGCTCCCACGAGCAGCACCCATGTCTGCTCAGGCTTCCAGTCCAGGGAAAAGGGGATCAAATATGACCAAGCTGGGGAGTGCTCTGAGGAGGTTCTGAAAGTGCCCTGATCTGGGGAACTGTCTGAGAGCTGGGACTGGAGGAAATCCTGAGGATCTGGGGGATGAGATGGGATGGGATGGGATGGGATGGGATGGGATGGGATGGGATGGGATGGGATGGGATGGGACAGGTGCTGTAGCCTACAGGTATCAGCAATGCTCTGCCAGACACCTCACTCAGCTCCATGATAGGAATAATCCTAATAAAAAGCTAAATAACCCTAAATAAATAAGCTGCACTGAGAGATACAGGAAAAAAAAACTGATAAAGTGAAATAAATTGCAGATCCTCCCTGCTGTGGCCACTGTCCCCACTGCCCTGCTCTTGGCTTTTTACCTGGGCTGAATTTCCCCAGGTTTTGTTGTGGGATTTTTGGTAATTTTTTTTGGTTGATCTGTCCTGATGGGTCCAAGGGCTCTTTGGGGCACCGTGAATGTTCTGTGCCCTGGTGGGTGCTGCTGTCTATGGAAAGGGATGATCATGTGGGCTCCCCTGCCTCCTTGCAGCACTCTGGGAGAGGCTGAGGCTCAGCTCCCAGAGATCCAGGCTGGGGAGAGCACCCATGGAGCCAGGGGAGAGGTGGGAGCTCCAGGGGATGGGCTGAGCTGGGCGAGCCACCAGCTGTGGTGACGGGCGCGTTGTCCCCTGCCAGGCAGACATGCAGAGGACATCTTTGGAGAGCTGTTCAATGAAGCCAACAGCTTCTACATGAGGATGAACTCACTGCAGGAGAGGGTGGACCTGCTGGTCATCAAGGTGACACAGCTGGACTCCACCGTGGAGGAAGGTGAGGGGCTGGGGCTGGTCTGGGGTGATGTCCAGACACGCTCTCGGGACCAGAGCCCCGCTATGGCTGAGGCCACCCCTGCATCCCTTGTCCTTCCTGTGCCCCCCAGTTTCGCTGCAGGACATCAACATGAGGAAAGCCTTCAAGAGCTCCACGGTGCAGAACCAGCAGGTGGTGTCCCGCAACTCCATCCCCAACCCGGTGATGGAGATGTACCAGCGCTGCGACAAACCCCCGCCCCTCAACATCCTCACACCCTACAGGTACGGGCACAGCTCTCCCTGGGGCTCCAAGGGGGTTCTTCCCATGAGGAGGATCAGGTGTGCCCCCATTTGTGCGCTGTGCTGCCCCCTCATTGTGTGGGAGGCTTGGGATGTGTCCACAGCCTGCAGGTGGTGGCTGATGTGTTGGATGTGTCTGTGGTAGGGCAGCAGCCTTTGGTGATCCCAAAGCACTTGGGAAGGGGAACAGGGGGTCTTCTCCTGTGACTGGTAACCCTCCCTCTGCACTTTGAACCCCCAGGGATGACAAGAAGGACGGCCTCAAATTCTACACAGACCCCTCCTACTTCTTCAACTTATGGAAGGAGAAGATGCTGCAGGCGACAGAGGACAAGAGGAAGGAGAAGCGCAGGCAGAAGGTGGGTGGGGGCAGCAGGGGGACAAGGGAGCAGGAGCTGGGGGTGCTTGGGACCTGAGGACAGCCACATCCTCGTGCATCCTTCATCAGAAGGATGGGTGCATCTGGGCCAGGCTGGAGGTGGAGCCGTGGCTTTGTGTCCCCTCAGGAGCAGCGGCTGGTGGAGGACTCCACCCGGGAGGTGAAGAAAGTGAGGAAAGCCCGCAACCGGCGCCTGGAGTGGAACATGATGGCGTATGATAAAGAGTTCCGGCCGGATAACAGGTTCTCACCATCCCCCTATCACATGGCATCATCGGAAGGATCACTGTCCCCAGATAATAGGCAGGTTCTACCTCCTACACCTTCAGCTCACGGCTCTCCTTTGCTTTGCTCTTCCTCTCCGTCGTTGTGCGGGACGTGTTGCCCACAGCAGGGTCGGGGTGTTCAGTTGTTAGCCTGTGGATAGCTGGATAGCCTGTGGTAGTTTCATGGATAGCTGGTGTCCCCAGGGTGTCATCCTGGAGCTCAGGAGAAGCCTTGGCACTGGGATTAAACCAGAGCACATTCCGTTTCGCAGCTAAGGGAAGAGAGTGGTTCAGCTCTGTTGTGTCCTCCTGTGCTCTCACTCTGCTGTCTTGTACATCGATATTTTCATGGCCTGTTCTTGTTTTGTTATCTGAACCCCTAAATACTCCCAAACCCACCCCTGAGCTCCCTCAGGAGTACAACAGCCGCCTTCTCCCGTGCTGCAGGTCCTACGCGTCGGACGCTGCTGACCACTCGTACCCGGCCAGCCCCAACCACCCTGCCCAGCTGCTGGCCCCCGCTGCCCACCTGGCCCCGGCAGAGCACAAGGAGGGGCTGGCGGCCCCCGCGCCCCCCGAGCACGGGTTCCGGCCCGCGGGCAGCCGGCAGAACAGCCTGACCCGCCTGCAGCAGCCCCACGCGCCGCCGCCCCCCGAGGCCGTGCTCAACGGGCCCAGACCCCACCTAGTCAAGGATTACGGGTAAAGCTTCACCCTGCTCACTGCTGGAGGGGTGTCCAAGGGAAGGGGGGCTTGGTGGGGGTCTGACTGCCCCCATTTCTGGGCTGATGGAGCAGGAGAGACCTGCCCTGCATGGTCCAAAACTGCTGGTGAGAGGCCAAATCAGTCAGGAGTGCTTTTGGGGTAATGTCATCCCAGATAAGGGGGCGAGGTGGATGGAGGGTTTTTTGGGGTGTTGCTTGCTTTCCACCACTGCATTACCCATAACCCATCCAGAAGAGCTCCAGCACTCTTCTGACTCTGGGACAGAGCTTTCATTGGGCTTTGGAGCAAACCAAGCCAGAGTGGAGCCAGCTGGGTGCTGGACAGGTAATAGGAAATCCTTCAGCGGTGCTCTGGCAGCCAGGAGGGCCAGGTGTGCCCTACAGGGCATCAGGCCCAGCATCACCAGCCAGGCAAGGCAGGAGATTGCCCTGCTCTGATCTGCTCTGGAGCAGCCTCTCCTTGAATACTGGGGGCAATTTTGGGCACCACAATATAGAAAAGACATTGAGATGTTAGAGAGTGTCTGAAGAAGGCCATGAAGATGGTGAAGGGCTTTGAGGAGAAGCTGTGTGAGGAGTGGTTAAGGGCATTTGGTGTGTTCAGCTGGAGAAGAGGAGACTGAGGAGAAGCAGTCCACAAATTCCTGAGGAGAAGCGGAGGGGCAGATGCTGATCTCTTGTTTGTGGAGACCAGTGACAGGTTCCAAGGGAATGGCCTGAAGCTGTGTCAGAGGAGGTTTAGGCTGGTTATCAGGAAAAGATTCCTCCCTCAGAGGGCCGTGGGGCACTGAGCAGGTTCCCAGGGGAATGGTGCCAGCATGAAACGTGCCGGAGCTCCAGGAGCCTTTGGACGTAGCTCCCGGGGATGCTCAGGGCGGGATTGTTTGCGATGTTCAGGAGTTGGGCTGGATGATCCCTGGGCTCTGTGATTCCCGTGGATCTGACGCTGTGCCCCCGTTGCAGGCCGCAGCCGGTGCCCATGGCCGAGTACTTCGTGCCGCCGGCCCCGCCGCCGCCGCCGCCCGTCATCCCTTCGGCTCAGACCGCCTTCGACAGCCCCATCTCGGCTCCCCCCGCGCTGGCCCCCGGCTCGGCCGCAGCCCCCAACTACGCCCCGTCCCCGCCCCCCGCGCCCCCCGGGCCCTACTCGGCCTCCCCGCCTCAGAGCGGCCCCATGGCCCCCCCGGTGGCGCCGCCGCCGCCGCCGCCCGGGCCCCCGGCCGTGTCCGCCTCGCCCGCGCACTCCGCATCGCCGCCCGCGCCCGCCGAGCCCCGCAAGCCGCCGGTGCCGCTGATGCCCATGAGCGACGCCCGGAGCGACCTCCTGGCTGCCATCCGCAGGGGTGAGTGCGGGGACACTGCCCTGACCGGGACACGGGTGACAAAGCACAGCTGGGTGGCGCTGGTGACACCGGGGGCAAGATGAGCGTTTGGTAGGCAGGTGATGGGTGAGGATGGTGGGACCTTGCTGGGGGAATAAAGGCAGAGTAGATGCAATCTCCATGGCTGGAGGGGGAATGAAGCCCCACGGATTGTTGGCAGCTCCCAGGCATGGAGCTGCCTTTATTCCCCCGGCAGGGTCCCACCATCCTCACCCATTCCCCTTCCTTTGCACACCCTGGCTTCCTCCCAGGCTGTAGTGGATGATGTGCTCCAAGGTCTCTCATATTTCTCTTTCTGCAAATCTTCAGGTCAAATGGTAAATTTAACCTTTCAGAAGGTTCAATATCTTCAGGCTGAGTGGAAGCAGAGGAGGAGCTTTATTCTATGATACAGCTTTGTATAATAGAATAGTCAGTAATCACAGATACTCATAAAATCCTAGCATGGTTTGGGTTGGAAGGGACCTTAAAGCTCACCCCATTCCACCCCCTGCCATGGCAGGGACACCTTCCACTGTCACAGGCTGCTCCCAGCCCCAGTGTCCCGCCTGGCCTTGGACATTTCAGAGATCCAGGGGCAGCCACAGCTGCTCCGGCAACCTGTGCCAGGGCCTGCCCACCCTCACAGGGAAGAATTTCTTCCTGACAACCAATCTGGGCCTACTCTCTCCCAGTTTACAACCATTCTCTCTTGTTCTACCCATCCTATCCTATCCTCCCACATAACTTTATAACCACCAGGGCAGCAGCCCTCCTGTCTCAGCCAACACTTTACAACTGGGGGGGGATGCTGCACACTGGGTGCACTCCCCCCTGAAGCCTTGCTCTCTTCCCTGTAGGAATCCAACTCCGGAAGGTGCAGGAGCAGTGGGAACAAGAGGCCAAGAAAGAGCCCGTGGGCAATGACGTGGCCACCATCCTGTCGCGCCGCATCGCCGTGGAGTACAGCGAGTCCGACGACGACTCGGAGCTGGACGAGAACGAGTGGTCGGACTGAGGGCCCCGGCTGGGCGGGCTCGGGCTCCTGCTCCCCTCCAGGTGTGTATGGGCACCTTCCCCAGGGGGCTCCTGCTCCCCTCCAGGTGTGTATGTGCACCTTCCCCAGGGGGCTCCTGCTCCCCTCCAGGTGTGTATGGGCACCTTCCCCAGGGGGCTCCTGCTCCCCTCCAGGTGTGTATGGGCACCTTCCCCAGGGGGCTCCTGCTCCCCTCCAGGTGTGTATGGGCACCTTCCCCAGGGGGCTCCTGCTCCCCTCCAGGTGTGTATGGGCACCTTCCCCAGCGTCGCTGCCCCGGTCAGGAGCTTTGCTTTTACACTATGTCCAAAACCCTTCGGGCAGCAGCAGCACTGGTAGGATACACCTCGGAGGCAGCGAGAGCAGAAATTAGCAGCATCTTCACAGTTAATGACTTTCAAAATTCTCTGAAGGCAGGTTAATAGGATTACTTCAGATTTACACCTGGAGCAAGAGCAGAGACTGGCCCTGAGTGTGCTTTGTGAGAGGAGGGAGCCCCAGAGGCAGCAGTGCTTTTCCAGCTAAATGTTAATTGTGATAACGAGAAGCTCCTGGAGAAGAAGCCTTGTTTGCACAGCTGGTGCCACCACGGGAGCTCAGGGGCGGCCTTGTGGGCTTGGGGACACTGCTGCTGGTGGTTTTGGGGTCAGGCAGCTCCAAAGGCTGGGTGTGAGCAGGAGCCTCCTTCCCTACAGAGCAATGCACCACATTTAGTAGCAGTTACACCCTTGTGTTGCTGCTCCCTGGAAAATCATGGAATGCTTTGTGTTGGAAGGCACCTTTAGAGCCTATCTAGTCCAACCAGAACTGGGACACCCTCCACTAGACCAGGTGGCATGAGCAGCCCAAGGTGTTGGTGACCTCAGCCTGTATCCACCCTCAGAGCTGGGTTTCTCAGAGCAAAGGGAGAAGGCAAGACTGGAGTGAATGTCAGGGAGACCCAGCCCTGTCTGGGCTTGTCCTGCCTTTTCCAGCAGGAGTAGAGGTGTTCAGGGAGCTCCCCCAAGCCCAGCTCTCCTTGGCCTTAGCATGGCACCATTTCAGTGTGATTTGGGACAAAGTGAATCAGACAATCTGCTGCTTTCAGGTAAACTCTCAACTTGCACTTTGCAGCCCCACAAACTGTGCCTGTACAACTGGGATCAGCTCAGAGCCAGGCACTGATTCCCCCTACCTGATCCTGCTCCTTCCCCTGTCCCACGTTTGGACACTGATGGAGGAGCTGGGTGACCAGCCCCTGTTTCAGCACTGAAAACACCTGTTTTCCCATCAAAACAGAGCCTGACCCATGGAAGACTTTTCACAGAGCTACAAAGGGAGGAGGCACAGAGGAAGGCAGAGCAAAGGGGTGGGAAATACTGGAAATATCCCAGGCAGGTGTGAAAACCTGCAGAGAGCTGGGAGAGGTTCCCCACTTGTGGAAAACAGGCCAGGACCAGCCGTGGATTGGCCAGTGTGATGTCCCCAGACCCTCTCTTGTGATCCCCTGTGCCACAAATCCCTGAATAGGGAAAGCTGAGCTCTGTGCCCAGTCCCTGTCTCTCCCAGCAGCCCTGCAGGTGATGGCTGCTTCAGCAGGATTTTGGCTATGTAGAAGCAGCCAGACCTGCAAAAGAGGTGGGAGGATATGGCTGAGACCCAAATGCTGATGGCTAAATTCACAAAATCCCAGAATGGTTTGGGATAAAAGGGACCTTAAAGACATCTCATTCCAACCCCCTGCCAAGGGCACCTTCCACTAGAGCAGGTTGCTGATTTCCTGGGAAATGCTGGTGTTGGGCAATGTCCCAAACATCTGTTCATTTGCCCCCAGTGACAAACCCCTCATGGCCAGGTGTGGTGACTCCTCTGCCCAGCTGCTGGGAAATGCCCCCAGGAGCTCTCCCTTCTCCTGAGTGGCACAAAATGCTCTCTTGTCCCTTGGATGTGACACCTTCCACACCTGGACTGGGAGCTGTGCTGCTGAGTGGGCTTGAGCAGGGGTGCAGAAGGGATTTGGGATGTGGGAGAGGGCAAGGCAAGAAACAGCAGGACACAAGGAATAACTCATCTGCAGAACCCAAGGAGCAGGAGTGACCAGAGGGCCAGGGAGACACCATGTCCTGCAGGTGGCCAGGAAATTCCTGGTGCACACTGAGAGCTCTTGGTTCTGGTGTTGAGCCTCTGACATGCAGGGAAATGGCTGCAGGAGGTTTTTGCAGAGCTCCTGCAATGCCCAGGAGCTGCTTTCCTTGGGAAGGCAGCTGGGCTTTGGCTGGAGCAGGTTCAGAAGGAGGCAGTGTAAAAATTCAGGGCAATATTTAAGGTGGAGTTTCTAGTGGAGCATTATTAACGTAGATACAATCACAAAACTGTGTGTAAGCAAAGAGAAATTTGGTTTATTAAGGTAATTCAGGAGGAGCAATAACCCTGTGAGAGAGACAGAAAACAGCAGGGGCTGGTGGAGCTGCTCTTGTCTGTTCCAGAGGTGGAGGGGCTGCAGAGCCACTGTGGGGACCCAGCAGAGCTGAGGAGCCCCACTGGGCTGGGAGGGGGCTCAGGGACACAGGGGACATCCTGGGCTCTGTGGCTGTCCCAGACTGCAAAGCTGAGCCAGTCCTGCTCTGTGGCACTTTTGGGGTCCCCAGGACGAAGGAGGAATTGAGAATCTGACTCCATGTTCTTAGAAGGCTAATTTATTATTTTATGTACTTATATTATATAAAAGAATGCTATACTAAACTATGCTAAAGACTAGAGAAAGGATACAGACAGAAGGTTTAACAAGATACTACTGAAAAACTCATGACCTCTTCCAGAGTCCCAACACAGCTGGACAGTGATTGGTCATTGAGTAAAAACAATTCCCATGTTGGATAAACAATCCCCAGACCACATTCCAAAGCAGCAAAACACAGGAGAAGCAAGCAGATAATTATTGTTTTCATTTCTCTCTGAGGCTTCTCAGCTTCCCAGGAGAATAAATCCTGGTGAAGGGATTTTTCAGAAAATGTGGCAGTGGCACAGGTGGGAGCTGAGAGCAGCCCAGGGCCCCTGGCAGATCCATCCCTCCTTTCCATGCCCCAGGTGCTCTGTGTGTGCCACGTGGGGCTGTGGCAACTGGGGCAGGACCCTGTGGGTGTGTGGCACTCAGGGCTGTCCCATGGCCCTGTCACCCTGTGCTGGGGCTGGCAGCTGCCAGGGTTGGTGCTGTGGCATTGCAAGGTGCTTGACAATCACAGGAAGGTTGGGAGGGACCCTAAAGGGCATTCAGGTCACTCAGGCCACACCTGCAGAGCAGATGCACAGCTGGCAGCCCCAGGGGGGCAGGAGAGGCTCACCCCCATTTCCTCACACCTTTATGTCCTTACACCACGTCCCCTTTGGTGTAAAACACCCATCCCAGCAGCCCCAGCACATCCTGCTCTGCTGAAGGAAATCCCTGAGAGCACAAACCCAGCTCACACTCTCAGCTCCATGGTCCCAGCACTGCCAGCTGGTTGGGAGCATCCCCACCCTCCTCTCCAGGGAGCAGAGCTGCCATGGACACCCTCCAGCTGTCCTGGTGGCAGGGCTGGGATCCCCCATCCTCCATCCATGGGGGAACATCCCCCATCCTCACCCCACACAGGGGGAGCTGGTGGAGAAGTGACCTCAGGGGGGTTTGGGCACCATTTCTGGCCTGGCCATGGCTCACCCAGCTCTTGCCAACCCTCCAGGGATCGTTCAGCTGGGAAAGGACCTCCAGGCTGGAGCATTGATGCCACAGTGCCACCAGAGCCAGCCCCTCCCCAGTGCCCTCCCCTGAGGGACCCAGCTCCACCACCTCCATCTGGGGCACAATCACCTGGTTTTTGCTCAGGTGACCTCTGCAGTCCAACAGAAGTGGCACCAATTCCTTGGCTGCTCTGGGCTGTGCTGCTGGGACTGTGCCATGCTAATTAACACTGTCTGTCTGTCCCACATGCTGCACACTCAGTGGTTTGTACATATGTGCCTATTTCTGTGCATTCTCCCCAAAGTAGGCCATGCTGAGTTACACAACCTGAAATGCTCAAATCCTCATGTGGGCTGATATAAAAGTGAATATTTAAGTATTTTATCTAGCTTGGCAGACATTAAAAAATACAATCCAGGTCACAGATGATTGAATTTCTCCTGTCTCAAGAGTGCCAGAATTGGGCTGAGGAGGTTCTCCTGTACATTAAGGTATCGTGTTCACTGCTAAAATATAGCAGTGGCATTTCATTGCCAAAGGAGAATCACAGAGTGCCAAACATTTAATGAGTCCAACTGATCTCCTGAGAGCTCCTCTTTCCATTTTATCTGCTTCCCCCTGCTTGCCAATTTATGGGCATAGATTAAAAAGAATAAATATGGCTGTCAACAGCAGGGGGAAATAAAATAAAATAAATAAAAAGAATAAATATGGCTGTCAACAGCAGGGGGAAATAAAATAAAATAAATAAAAAGAATAAATATGGCTGTCAACAGCAGGGGGAAATAAAATAAAATAAATAAAAATAATAAATATGGCTGTCAACAGCAGGGGGAAGTATCCTGTGTCCATACAAATGGGCTGGGCTGGAGTCAGTGGAACAGTAAATGAATAAATTTGGGTTCTGCCTGGAGATGTCAATGGAAGCTGTCATCCTAGAGGTCCATCAGGAGCCTCTTGGACATCCCAGGTGAATCTGGAAAGGGACTTCACAGGGAGCACTGTGCCCGTGGCACAGCTGTGAGGCTACAGCAGGGGTGAAGGCTGCTCCTGCTCAGGGTTGCTGGAAGTCCTGCAGAGTTCACTCCTGGAATTGTCTCCTGATTTGGAGTGACCATGGAGCTGGCTGGTGGTGCTGGTGGCTCTCAAAGGATCAGTGTCCTGCAGGAAGAAAGGATTGGGCAGTTTCCAGTTTCTAATTTCCCACCCAGGGAGGAGCAATCACCCATCCCACCAGGGCTCCTGCCTTTGCAGCTGCTTCATCCTGGGCAGGTTTTACTCCAGTGACAAACTTAGGGCAGAACTTGGCTTCTTCAGAGAGCTCTTTGCACAGCAGAGCCCTCAAATTTCCTCCCAGCCACTTTTCCACCTCTCTCTCCCTTCCCAGACACCCAACAGCCTGGACAGAAGCTTTGCAGACTCCCCTGAGCCTGAATTAACACCTCAGCTTTAACCAATGGGAGTTTTGCTTGGAGGGAGGCAGGTGGCAGCACTGGGGTGGCATTTTGGAGGTGACATTTTTGCAGAGGTCCCCAGCTGGCAGGAGCTCTGGGCCACTTCCTTGTGGCTGGAGCAGGGATGGATGGCCATGGGAAGCACAGGCTGTTCCTTTCACCAATATTCCTGTTTTTCCTGTAGCAGTAGTTCTTTAGGGGTAAGGTTTTCTCAGCTGGAATGTCACTTTACAGATTTAAAAAACTAAAAAAATAAAAAATAAGGGCAAGGAGTCTGTCCTGAGGAGTTTACAGTCTACAGCAAAGACCATGTAACCTGCACTGCACTTTAGAAGCCTCAAATGCTCACTCACCCATGAATTTCCCCTCCACTGGCCAGCAGCCCCTCGAGGGCAGTTGTCCCTTCCTTGGTGGCCCCTGAGCAGCACCAGCCAGGTCCCTGCTGGTGACAGAGCCCCGGGGCTCTCCTGCCCCCATTCCCCACTCAGAAGTGCCTGAGCAAAGCCCAGGAGAGCCAAGCCATGCTGGGTTTGTCCCTGAACAGGTCCCTGTGCCCTGGGGGGCTGTCCCTGTCCCCTGTGCTCCCTGGATGGCCTTGGTGGGCTGGGAATGGTGCCTGGGAGCCCCCCTGGCTGTCACCAACCATGGCCCAGCCTCTGGGAGCCCTCCTCCTCCAGACACAGCCCAAAGCCACACTCTGAATGGTTCCATCTTTTTTTGAGAATCAAAGGGTTTGTTGGTTTTTCTTTATGTGAATCTGATTTTTTTTGGACAAACCCCATGGTTTTAGGCTCACTCTCTCAAGCTCCACCTTCTCCAGGTGAAAAATGTGCCTGTATTTTCCTGGTGCAGGGAATTAATAAAAACCAAACTAAACCCCAGAGTTAAGAACTTCAGGGAGGAGGTGTTTGCCCCAAAGCCTTCAGAGCTGTGCCCACAGGCAGGGTGGGACAGCAGGGTGTCCCCAGGGCAGGACACCACCCTGGGGGTGTCACCCATGGCACTGCCACCACCCTGGGGGTGTCACCCATGGCACTGCCACCACCCTGGGGGTGTCACCAGAGCCTGCAGCAAGGGCTGGGCTCGTGCTGAGGGAAAGCCCAGGCAGGAGCTGCATGGAGAATGTCCCTGAGGGCAGAATTGATGTGACAGAACCCAAAGTGGTGTCAGGATCACTGACAGGAGCCTGGGGCCACCACAGCACCACTGATGCTCCACCCTCCCTGGGCATCTCCAGCAGGGATTGTCCCTGGGTGCCTCCAGCCTCTCCCTCCTCCCAGGAGCAGGATTGAAGCTCCTGCTGTTGTTGGGAGCCCCAGTGGGTGTGGAAGGAGCCTTTCCCTGCACACTGGCACTGCCAGGGGACAGGGCTGGCCCCAGGGAGGTTCAGCTCAGGTAATTCCAGCTCTTGGTTCTGCGTAAGGTTCAGAGTGCAGAGAGGAGAAAATAAAGCAGAAAGGAACCAGCCCAGCGTTTGAGGTTGGTTATTTTAGGTTGGTCATGCTCACATCAGCCTGCACAGGGGAAACCTCAGCCAGGTGAAAGCCACAGAGGGCAGTGAGGGGCTCAGTCTGTTCTGCAGGTCAGTGTGGGACTGAGCTGTGGCACAAAGGAGCTCAGTCAGGTCTCAGGGAAACCTTTCTGGAGGTGGGGATGGAGAAACTCAGGTCCCAGAGGCTCTGCCATGGCTTTGGGAAGCCAGAGAGAAGCTCTGACCTTGTGTGCACCAGGGAGGGGTGGAGGTGCCCACAGGGCCCTTCTGGCACCTTTGTGATTCTCCCTCATCCCTGGTGGGGTACAGCCCCAGAGCATCCCCCAGCAGCCAGGGCAGCTGCTTTTGCTCCCCCTTGGTTTTGGTGTTGAGCCTCAAATTGAATAAAGGTAAAATGTGCTGCAGAGTAAGCACCTGAGAGGGAAGGATGTGAGCTCCCTGCTGTTCCTGCTGGATTTCATTGGTTAAAAGGCAGCAGCTCCTCTGGACCATCCATGATCCACAGACTGTACTGAATAAACCATTAAGGTGGACAATTTAACATTTACCCTTTGATTTGGGGTAGCTCAGTTGAGAAATCTAAAAATAAAATGCAAAAAAAAAAAATCTAAAAATAAACAAATTTTAAAAAACCCACCCACAAAACAAAAAAGCAAACAAACAGCTCACATGTGATTTCCAGAAGGATAAACTGTTCCCTTTCCTTCCCTCAGACCTGGAGGGAAGGTCAGACACAGCAGCAGAATGAAGCAGGTGCCATTCCAAACATCCCAGGGAACTGAAGTTTAAGGAAAAAGCAATAACCACAGCACCCCAGTGCAGCAAGGAGAGCCTTTCCTGCCACTACAGGAGGTGCTTTTGTCCCTGCAGGCCCCTCCCCAGCTCAAGTGTTTCAAATCCCATTGATTTTCACCTCTCACTGCTGCTGTGCAACCTTGGTGCCTCAGCTGGGACTGCTGACTCCATGGAAAATCCCTTCTTGCCATGGAAAAACCAAAAATCTTGTGTTAAAGAGGGAGGGGACTTGGAGGCAGGGACACCCTGTGATGCCCATGGAGAGCTGCTGATGATTTCCTCCTGGCAGCAGGAGCAGCTCAGGCTGAACCCTGCCAGGGCCCCAAAAATCAGTCATGAGCATCAACACCCCCCTCCAAATTTAATTTTACTCTGAGATGTTTCAGCTCTGTCTGTAGCTCTGGCCAGTTTTCCACAGATGGGGCTGCTCTTTGTGGTATTTATTGGCTTGGGTCAGAATAGATCAGGTAAAGAAAGCAAATCACAGAAATCACAGAATCTCAGAATCCCAGAATCCCAGAATCCCAGAATCTCAGAATCCCAGAATCCCAGAATCTCAGAATCCCAGAATCTCAGAATCACAGAATCTCAGAATCACAGAATCTCAGAATCTCAGAATCACAGAATCTCAGACTCTCAGAATCACAGAATCCCAGAATCCCAGAATCTCAGAATCCCAGAATCTCAGAATCCCAGAATCTCAGAATCTCAGAATCACAGAATCCCAGAACTGTTTGGATTTCCAGTCTGGTTTCCACCCCCTGCCATGGGCAGGAACACCTTGCCCTAGGTCCCACCCAACTTGCTCAAACCCCCACAAATTAAAAAACCTTTTCTTCAAAATGCACTTTCAGGGCCTTTTGGGGCTGATGGCTCCTCACCCTAACAGACTCCCTGAATTTTGGGGCTGCCTGACTTGTTGGGGGGACCTGAGGCAGGGTGTGAGTTCGGGGTGATGCTGAGCTGTGCTGGCACCTTCCTCCCCTCACACACAGGGCAGGGACCCAGAAGTGCTGCTGGGGACACCACGGGGCCAGGGCAGCTCCTCATGACACAAGTGCCTTTGCTGGGGTCCCTGTGGAGCCCCCTGGGCTGGGAATGGGCAGAGCTCAGCTGGGCTGGGCTCCTGGAGCTGCCCAGGGGATCCTCTGGGACCCTCCTCCCACAGGAGTGGCTTGGGGAGCACTTTTCACTCCAGCCTTGGCCAGCCCTGGAAACCTGCTGGAGCAGCCTGGAGCTGTGGGGACAGTCCCCAGGGGAAGGCATGGGGACAGTCCCCAGGGAAGGTATGGGGACAGTCCCCAGGGGAAGGCATGGGGACAGACCCCAGAGCTGAGGGGAGGGGACAAAGCCTGTCACCACCATGCTGAGGGGAGGGGACAAAGCCTGTCACCACCATGCTGTGGGACATGCACGTGCTGTGGGTTGCTGCTGTCATGGGGCAAGCATTCAGGAGAGCCTTCCTCCTCCTCCTCCTGCTGCTGCTGTCCAGCCTGGGGCTGCTGCATCAGGACAGGAGCCATCTCCTCCCAGCCTCCATCACCTCTGGGGCCAGCAGGAGCCCTGACACCTCTGGAGGAGGCCAGGCGCTGTAGGAGAGTTGTTTTGGAGGGAATTGAAGGCAGGTGAAGCAGATCAAGGCACCCCAAACCCCTCTGCACCATCCAAACTCTGAGACCTCCTGGAGTACTGGGCACCCAGAACAGAGCATCCAGGAGCAGCCAGCTCCAGATGGGCGTTTTAAAAGCAGTTTTCTCTCCTTTTGGCACCAGCTGGTCACACACAGAGCCCAGAACCACAGCTTGGGTGGCTCTTTGTGGAGGTTGGCCCCAGCTCTGCAGGGGTGGCACAGAGGGGACAGGGACACCTCAGCATCCCAATGCTCCTGCAAAAGGCTCATTTTGTGGGACATGCATGAGCTGTGGGTTGCTGCTGTCATGGGGCAAGCATTCAGGAGAGCCTTCCTCCTCCTCCTCCTCCTGCTGCTGCTGCTGCTGCTGTCCAGCCTGGGGCTGCTGGGCCAATGGCAGCTGCTGCAGCAGGACAGGAGCCATCTCCTCCCAGCCTCCATCACCTCTGGGGCCAGCAGGAGCCCTGACACCTCTGGGGGAGGCCAGGTGCTGTAGGAGAGTTGTTTTGGAGGGAACTGAAGGCAGCTGAGGATCATCTCCTGCAGATCAAGGCATCCCAAACCCCTCTGCACCATCCAAACTCTGAGACCTCCTGGAGCACTGGGCACCCATCCTGGCAGAACACAGGATTCAGAGCTCCAGATGGGCATTTCAGAAGCAGTTTTCTCTCCTTTTGGCACCAGCTGGTCACACACAGAGCCCAGAGCCAGGGCTGCTCTCTGTGGAGGTTGGCCCCAGCTCTGCACGGGTGGCACAGAGGGGACAGGGACACCTCAGCATCCCAATGCTCCTGCAAAAGGCTCATTTTGTGGGACATGCATGAGCTGTGGGTTGCTGCTGTCATGGGGCAAGCATTCAGGAGAGCCTTCCTCCTCCTCCTCCTCCTCCTGCTGCTCCTGCTGTCCAGCCTGGGGCTGCTGGGCCAATGGCAGCTGCTGCAGCAGGACAGGAGCCATCACCTCTGGGGCCAGCAGGAGCCTTGACACCTCTGGGGGAGGCCAGGTGCTGTAGGAGAGTTGTTTTGGAGGGAATTGAAGGCAGGTGAAGCAGATCAAGGCATCCCAAACCCCCCTGCACCATCCAAACTGAGACCTCCTGGAGTACTGGGCACCCATCCTCCCAGAGCAGAGGATTCAGAGCTCCAGATGGGCATTTCAGAAGGAGTTTTCTCTCCTTTTGGCACCAGCTGGTCATACACAGAGCCCAGAGCCAGGGCTGCTCTCTGTGGAGGTTGTCCCCAGCTCTGCAGGGGAGGCACAGAGGGGACAGGGACACCTTGGCATTAAGGCTCATTTTTAATCACAGCAGAAGAATTACTCTATCTCCTTAGATTTACCAGCTGGTAGGAGGAGCTGGTGCAGGACAGGCACCTTCCCAAGGGAGGGTGACCCATTCCAGGCCCTGAGAGGCTCCCATTGTGCAGAGCTGAGATGAGGGAGGTGTTCTGTGTCTCTGGGGTCTGTAACCGTGTGCCCTTAGTCAGTAGGTGAGTAGATGTTGCTGCCCGTGTCTATCTCCCCTGCCCAGTTGCTACGTGTGAACAAGTGTATTTCTCCCCAGTGTTGTGGGTTCTGCCTGTGGTGACACAAGGATGGGAAGGGAGGGATGACCTCGAGCTTCCTTCTGGACAGGGTAGAGAGGAAACCTGGACGGGTCCGAGGCACCGCTTGTAACTACATTTGTTCAAGAAATGTCATCTTAACCCCAAACTGTTGACACTTTATGCATGTGCTAATTAAATTTAAAAGAAAAAAAAGAAAACAGAAAAAAATTAATAAAGATTTTAAGAGGTTACAGTAGAACTGGGTTTGGCTTTTTGTTGGCTTGTGCTTTGCTGTGAGTTAATCAGCCCTGTGATGTTCCCTCCTCTGTTAGAGGCTGGGGCATGGAGGGAGCAGCAGAAAGCTGTGATCTCTCTAAAACCCCTCATTTGGAGATTCAAGCCCTCAAAGACCAATTAATTCCCCAGGGTATTTAATCCCTGACTGCCTGGGTGCTCAGAGGGCAGGGGCAGCTGTGTCTGTGCTTGGAGGAGCAGCAGGAGCTGTTCCCTCCCATCCCCTCCCTGTCTCCAGCAGCTCTTGTCCTCCTCCAGCCCCTCCTGATCCCAGGGGAGACACAGACCCCGGGTGAGGGAAAGCAGAGATCTGTTCTGGACTCTGAAATAAAAACACAGACACACAGAGCATGGCACATACCTGGGACAGCAGCCCAGATCTTCAAAGGTTTTAATTTTAACCCCAGCCCCCAAATTTTTGGATATCCTCTTGACAAATCACTTTAACAGTTTTATTTACAGTAATAAAAATAAATTACTCTTACAGATGAATGTATAATATTATACACAATAGAGATACAGTGCAATAACAGCATTGATTTGTTTTCACTCATAAAGTGCATCGAAGGGGCTTGATTGAACCAGAACTGGATGACAACTGTACATTTCCCTTTGAGATCAACTTTCCCAGTCAAGCTTAGAGGCTCATGACAGCCCTGACAGCAGACAAGGTGCTGTCCTGATTGCTGAGGGGTGGCCTCATTCCTGGGAAATCAGGGAGGCAGGGAATGGGGGATGGATGGATTCCCACCTGCCTGTGCTGCTGGCAGTGCCCGGCCAGCCCAGGGGGGAGCACAGGGCAGGCTCTGCCTCTGAGGAGGCTCCTGCTGGGCTGGAAACTCTTCAAAAACACCAGAATCCCACCCCTGCCGCGGGGCTGGAGGGTTCCCTGCCCGGGGAGGATGCTCTTTGTCACGGTGTGCTCTGTCCTGCTCCCAAGAGACCCTATCAGCCTCCAGCTCCTCCTTGTCCCTGCCCTGCAGAGCCCAGGGCTGCAGCCAGACCCTGCCCAGCTGGAATAAAGCTTTTCCTGGGACCAGCCAGCTGTTTTCCAGCTGCCAGAGCCTGCAGTAAGGCCATAAACCTGTGCCTGTGGTTGCAGTGGCCAGGGACAGGACGTGCTGTCAGTGCCCTGCCTGCTGCAGCCCCTGAGCAGGGCAGGGTCCCCCTGGAGCCCACAATTACTGAGGGCAGCTGGAGCTGGAGACAGCTCCCTCACACCCCTCCAAACCAGGGACTAAAGGACTTCTCAGCACCCCTCTGAGCTGGGTGTTCTGCTGAAAAGCCCCTTTTCTGTCTGTGCTGCAGAGTTTTCCAGTGGGAATGGGGAGCTCTGGCCCCGGGGCTGCAGGGACACTGGGGGTGCCCAGGGGGATTTTGCAGAGGGCAGCTGCACTGACAACAGAGGAGACACAGAGGGGCCAAGTGGAGCTGCCTCACCTCACCTGAGGGAGGGCTGAGAGGAGTTACAGGGAAATACCATGTGCAACCAACAGATATTCCTGACAATTAGGAGTGAACTGTTAATTCTTCATTAGCAATGATGTGGGTCTCGATGCTGGTCAGGACGCACCAACACAAGTGAGTACCAATGGCCTTTGGAAAGGTCTCCCCACCCCAAATTTGATGCTTTTACAAGAAAGAGATACTTCATCACCTCATGAGAACAGTAATGGTTTCTTGGGGGCTCATTCCAGGTTCAATTAAAACTCTTTGATGTGAACAGTCTGGGGCTGCCCCATCAGGACTGAGGCCCTTGGAACCTTTACTGCTGGTTACTGGCATGAGGCTGCCTAAAGAGAAACATTTTCACTGCTCAAAGTCCCAAACTGACCAAAAGGGAAAAGGAAAAAAGGAAACAAACCCCAAAACAAAACTAAGCAGCTTTGTTGGTACAGTCTGTACATTTTAATTGGGGTTTTTGTACTTTTTTTTTAATTTCTCATGCTGGGGCAGGGACAAGGGCTTGTTGTAAATGCACAAGCTCCCCCCAACCCTGGCACACCTCCACAATCCTCAGGGCAGCTGTGGTTACATCCCAGCCCACGGTGGCCCTGGCCTTGTCACAGTGTATTTGAGGAATGTTTGCTCCTTCCTTACCCTTTCCAGATCCCCTCAACCAGCCAAGCACAGAACCAAAAGCTTTGCACCTCTACATTCTGCTGGCCACCAGCTCCTGGTGGAAAAGCCAAAGGCACCCAGAAACCTGTAAATAAATCAGCAAAGAAGCATGGATTCATTTCCCTGGCTGTGTTGGTCCCTGCCATAGGCTCAGGGCTGGTTGGATGCCACCTGGAATTATTCAGGACCAGTTTTCTGCTGCTGTAGATCCAAACCAGCCCCTGGAGAGTCCAGAAGTGACAAGAGCCCAGCCTGGCTCTGGCCTCTCATCCTTTATCAAAAGCCATTTTTGATGGCAAAGCTCAGAGGTTGAAGATGCAGAGGCAAATCCTGGCCAGGGTGAGGACAGGGAACAAACACCCCCAACCAAACACCCCCAGCCCTCTCCAGGCAGCTCCAGCTCCCATCTGAGGGGCCAGGGGGGCCCTGTGGACATCAGACCTGAAAATTTCCACCAAGCCAGAGCCCCTGTGCTTGCAGGACTGCCACTGCCCCCTGGCTCAGCTGAACAGCACAATCATTGAATCAGAGGCTTTCAGAGCCCTCAGTTTATCAGAGATGCAGAATCCCAGGTGGAGGAGGCCTCCAGTCCATCCAGCACCAGGAAACAGGGAGCACTGGGTGTGCTCCAGGTGCTCTGTGTGCTCCTGGAGTGCCCAGGAGGTGGGCAAAGGCTGCTGGGCTCTCCTCACCAAGGTTTGGATCCTCAGTGAATTCACCAGCTGGAAACCCCATTTTGCTTTTGGTGATCCCTGACCACTGGTGCCTCATCCACATGAGATTCTTTTACATTCATGGGAGCTGCTCCCTCTTTATGGCAGCAGAGCCCCATCCTAAAGCCCTGAATTCCATCCTAAACACATCCCAGAGCCAGCCCCACACCAGGACATCCCCACCCTGCACACAGCAACACTGCCCCAGCAAGTGGTTTCAGGTTTTAAATCAACTTTGCTGCTGTTCAGCATGAGGGGGCTCCAAAATCCATCATCCCCCTGATGTCCAACATTGCCAAACTCCAAACTTTCCCAGTAAAAGGATTTCTCCATGGGAAACAGAACCAAAACAGAACCAAAGCACTGCAGTAAAATGGTCAGAGGTTTCCACAAGGCAACACAAGGCAGGGGAACCTAAACCTCTTTATCCTCTTCCTCACTTCCCCTCATTTCCTCTGATAAAACAGGAAAGGGAAATCAGCAAAAAAAACCACCTGGAAATTGCACTATTTTTATTTAGGGGAATGACTGAAAAAATGCCAATTTTTCAAAACGGGGTTTTTTTAGAGGAGATTTCTTAAGACTTTTCCTGAAACCTAACAAGAGTTTTTAACAACTTCCATGGGCAACTTTAGCATCTCAAAGAGAGGTGCTGGACCATCACACAGAAAGAAATGAGATCTCTATTTTACAGTAATTCTGAGCATGGAATGGGCTTGTGCCACATCCTGGTGCTGCTGTGAGCTGGGTCAGGGCACTCAGGGACCAGAACTCAGAGTTTGCCTTTGCCAAAGTGGCTGGAAATGAGTTTGGGTGAGCCCCCAGTGTCCCAGTGAGGACACCCCCAACTGCCCTTAACCTCACCCTGGCAGGGGCTGTGCCCCAGTTTAGCTCCTCTCATCCCAAACCTTTCTCCTCTTGCTGTGGAGGGCCACAGGGAGAAATTTTTCATTGATCCTCGTTTGACTTTGGCAAAAATCATCAGTGCATCCCTCAAACTGAGACACATTTTACATAAGCAACTAAACTCTAAAAAAGAACATTGTTAAAATCAAGCTCTTCAGCAACAGGGAATTTATTGGAAAGCCAAGAAAATGCAACTTTTTTTGTGTCAAGGTTTCTCTGGAGCTGATTAGTTAAACTACCTTTCATCTAAAGATACAAAATGAGCTGCCCAGAGAAACATCTCCTGACTTCTAGCTAGGGTGGTTGTAGAAAAACATTTCAAATGTTCACAATGTTTCAAAAAGGGTTTAAGCTATTGAGTTTTCACACTGAGGAACTGCAGGGACCTGGCTGCACTTAAGAAACCAGAAGAAACAGAATGAGTAAAGTGTTTGTATAAATATTACTCTCACATATATATTTACTTTAAAACTTACATTGATTCCACATTGTGCCAACTGCCCATTCTCCAAGGAATTCATCAGAGAAAGGAAATGGAAAAAAACCCCCAAACCCACAAAACATAAAAACTCCAAGACTGGCCACCTCTCACAGGCAGACAATAATTCCAAGCCCCAGGCACACTTGGGAACCTCAGAGCTTTCTCTTGTGCACTTAGCTCCGAGGAGCAAGAGATTCATTGCACAGATCCAGGGACAAACCCACCTGGATCTGCCTGCACTCAGCCAGAAAGTGACTCTGTACCTCTGCAGCCACACAAAGCAAGAACATTTCTTCCACTATCACAGACTCACAGAATGTTACAGGTTGGGAGGGACCCCAAAGCCCACCCAGTGCCACCCCTGCCCTGGCAGGGACACCTCCCACTGTCCCAGGTGTTCCAGCCTGGCCTTGGGCACTGCCAGGGATCCAGGGGCAGCCCCAGCTGCTCTGGGCACCTGTGCCAGGCCTGCCCACCCTGCCAGGGAACAATTCCTAATTCCCAATATCCCATCCATCCCTGCCCTCTGGCAGTAGGAACCATTCCCTGGGTCCTGTCCCTGCACACTCTTCCCAAATTCCCTCTCCAACATCACAAAAATTTCTCTACAGCAAAGCAGAATATTTGGGTACCAGCCCCAGCTGCTGGAGGCTCTCCCAAGCCCCCCATGCCAGGCCAGCCCCTGTGCCCCGAGCCACCCTGCATGTGCCACCCCAGCCCTGCCCCTCCCCGGGGCTTGCCTGGGTTCTCCCTTTCTCTGTCAGTGAATGCACGATTCCACCTCCCGGCCAAAAGAAAGCCCAGGATAAAGGACACTTCATCATCATCATCATCATCACGGCCTCACCAGCACCACAAAGCACAGCACACAGCTCGGGAATGTCGGGGCTGAGGGAGCGAGCTGAGGTGGCACCAGCGGTGACACGTGTGGTGACAGAGGCTCCTCTCTCGGGGACCCCAGCGAGCCCGGAGCCCTCTTTGGATGAAACCCCCAGCCCGTGTAAACAGCTGCTGTGGAAGGGGGGACAGCAGCTCCCCAGTGCCCGGCTGGACCAGCAGAGCCCTTCCTGGGCCTCCCGGACTTTGGGGTGCAGGGCACCCCCGCTGCCCTCGCCACCCCCACACCCCAACCCTGCCCCTGCCACATCCTCGGGGACGGGGGGGAAGGAGGGAGCGGATACCGGGGGTGCCCCCAGCCCTGCCACAGCCCCAGCAAGCCACACCTCGAGTGTCCCTCACCCGCAGGTCCTCAAAGAGCTTCTCCACGCACAGAGGCACGGGCAGCCCCCTGTCCCTCCTGCCCCCGTTATTGCATAGCATCGCAGGCCCTGATTGCGGGGGGACGGGCACAGCCACCCGCGCTGGGGACCAGCCCCGCCGGGGGGACGCGACACCTCCCTGCCCATCCCCTGCTCCCGGGGGATGTGCCCGTGGATGTGCCCCGAGGGGCGGCACCGCCCGCATGGAGCCCGCTGCTCCCCTGGCTCCTTACCCCGAGAGCAGACAAACGCCATCGTGCGAGGATCCTTTTTCTTTGCTTTTTCTCTTTTTTTCTCCTTTTTTTTTTTCTTTTTTTGGTGTTTTGTGTTTTTAAATAAAAAATAAAATGTGTAAGAAAATAACATTTCTAAAGGAAACCATTATCATTCTACTCTCTCTCTTTCCTTTTCTCTTTTGCTGCTTTTCTTTTTTTCTTTTTTTTTTTCTTTTCTCTTTTTGGCCATCTTTCCATGGAACGAGATGTGCTGACCGGGGAGGGGACTCCTCCCGGTAGGAGACAATAACGACAGAGGGGAAAAAGAGAAGGAGCAGGAGAGCCAGGGAGCGCCTCTGGCTCCGTGCTCAGTCCTCACACGTCGCTGGATGTCCTTGGTCTGGAGGAGAGCGTGGAAGGGATGCACCCGCAGCAGGCCAGCCACAGCGACTTCTGGATGTCCGGGTTTCGGAAGGCGTAAATGATGGGGTTGATGAGCGAGTTGCAGGTGGCGGGCAGCGCCAGCGAGTAGGTGTACACCGCGGGGTAGCTGGAATCGGCCACCAGCGAGTAGATGGCGAACGGGATCCAGCAGAGCGCGAAGGTGCCGAGGATGAGCGAGAGCGTGGAGAGCCCTTTGCGGGTGGAGGTGGCCTGCGCCGTGGCGATGAACTGGTGCTGCACGGCGATCTGCTGGGCGTGCCGGAAGGCGATCTTGCAGATCTGCAGGTAGAGCTGCATCATGAGGGCGAAGAGCAGCAGGAAGGTGACGGCCAGCACGGCCGCGTTGTCCTTGGTGACGGGCCGCAGGATGCTGCAGGAGCTCTGGTCCCGCAGGCAGTTCCAGCCCAGGAGGGGCAGCAGCCCCACGCCCAGGCACAGCAGCCACATCAGCAGCACCATGGCGCAGGTGAAGCCCAGCGTGCGCTCGCTGTGGTAGGTGAGCGCGTTGTACAGCGACAGGTAGCGGTCCACGGTGATGGCCAGGAGGCTGCAGACGGAGGCGGAGAAGGCGGCCAGCAGCAGCCCCGCCGCCGCCAGCTCCGCCGCCTCGCTGGGCGGCCGCAGCAGGTAGCGCACGGCGAAGTTGGCCACCAGCCCCAGCCCGGCCAGCAGGTCGGCCAGCGCCAGGCTGCCGATCAGCAGGAACATGGGCGCCCGCAGGCTCGGCGTGTAGAACAGCACGGCCAGCACCAGCGCGTTCTCGCCCGCCACCGCCGTGCCCGTGGCGCACAGCGCGATGTCCCAGGGGCTCACGGAGCCCGCGGCCGCGGCCCCGCCGCCCGGCGCCGCCGTGCCCGGCCCGGCCGCCGCCGCCGAGGGCCAGGCGGGGGGCTCCGAGGCGTTGCCGAGCCCCGGGAGCCGCTGCTGCTGCTGCTGCGGCTGCGGCGGCCACGGCTCCCCCATGGCGGCGGGGCCGTGCAGCATCGCTGGGGAGAGAGGGAGAAGGGGGCAGTGAGCCACAGACCCCGAGCCCCCGGAGAGCCCCGCGCTCAGCCCGGGCAGCCCCGCGCCTCGACCCCCGCCCGGAGCCGCGCCGAGCCGGGGGGATCCTCGCCGAGCCTGGAGCCCCCCGGCCCGGGACACCGCGCCCCGCACCGGGCCGCCCCCGCCGCCGCATCCCCGCCAGCCCCACCGCAGCTTCCCGGGCACCGAGCCCCCCATCCCCGGTTCGCCGTCCCCCGCCCCACACGCACCCCTGGCCGCTATCTCCGGGCGGGCTGAGGCCGAGCACAACTCATCGCCCCGCTGCCCGCAGCCGCCTCCGTGCGCCCGGCTCCATGCAGGGTCCGCAGCCACTGCGCACCCGGTGAGGAACCGGCCGCCCCCTCCTCCTCCTCCTCCTCCCCTCCCTGGGGCACGGCCACCTTTGCTACCTATTTATAGCGCAACCCCTCAGCCCCCCCTCCCGCAGCCCTTTCTTTTTTGCGTGCGGTGAGTAAAAATAAACACTATTAATAGGCCAGCGCCTGTATGCGGAGCCGCTGATGGAAGGAGAAGGCAGCGGCAAGGAACAGCCTACGTTAAGTTTCTCCTTCCTCCCCGCCTTTCCCTCCTTTGGAAAAGGCTGCTGCAAGATGCTCCCGGCCGGCGGCAGCATCCTGCCGTGCCCGCAGCCCTGAATCCCCCGCCCGGGGCGGGCAGCCGAGGTGTGAAGGTCGGGGCTGTGCCCGCAGCCCGCTGCCATCCCCCGCCGCCACCATCGCCCCTTCCCGCATGCAGCCGCGCCGCCGGGGTTGTTGTTTTACCTGGTTTTAATGCTCGAGGATCGCCTCGCTCCCCCCGCCCCGTTTTTTATTTTTTTCCTCGCCGGTCCTTCCAGCCCTTGGTGCGAAGCCTCATTCCTCGGCGAGCATCGCTAATAGCGTTGGCAGAGAGCTGGCATCGACTTGCACTTAATATTCCTGCCCCATTGGATCTGCTGATAAATCTCAACTCTGACGTCAAAGTCTTCACTTATATTCATGATCCAAGTCTGTGAATCAGAGGCGCTGTGATCAGAATAACAACAAGGCTGGCTCCGCGCTCCCCATCCCCGCACACCCGCGGGCACGCCCCGCGCCCGTTCATTCATCAGCCTCCCGCCGCCCGCCGCGCCTCCCCAAGGTCGGGCCCGCTGCACCTGCGTCCTGCGGATGCAGCTTGGGCACCGGCCAGGCCCGGCCGCCTCGCTGGGTTTATTTTTACCGCTTGTGCCGAGGGACGCGGGGCTGGATGCGAAGGGAGGGCGGCGATCCGGCGCGGCTCCGGGGCCGCGATGCTCAAGGACAATGCCCGGGACAGCGGCACCGATCGGCCCCGGAGCCTCCGGGACGCGGCGGCTGAGGCTGCTCGGGGATCCAGCCCGGGCCAGGGGCATCCCTCCGCCCCGGAGCCTTCGCCCCACACGGGCTCCCTCCAGCCAGAGAAAAGCTGGGATGAGGAGGAGCTCACGGGAACTGGGATCTGCCCAAGGACGCTGAGTATGGGGTCTGTCCCCCTCAGCGCAGCACCCACCCATCCCCAGAGCTTCCTCCCCGACTGTTTGGGAAAGGAACAGCCTGGAAAGGAACAAATCCCAAAGACACGAGTATTTTTCCAGCTATAAATGGCTCCGTGATTCATCTTGGGAGCAGGATCATCATAGCAGGGATGCTCAGCTCCTGGATCCACAGCATTTCAGCTACACCTTCTCCCCTTTTTCCTACTCGTTTCGTAACACTCCAGCTTCCCCCTTTCATCCCCCTCTCTGTTCCAGGCTGCTGCAGCCAGCTCGGGGCTGCATTTCCAGCTCCCGATGTGCGGAGATATTGAGGTGAACAGCAGCGACTCTGGCTGAACCCAACCTCCCCAATTTGGAGCATCTGGGTTGCTAATCAGGCCAAGCCCCGTCCCGGGGGATGCGAATCCTCATCTACCTGGGGCCGCGTGACCGAGCGCCGGGCGGCGGCACAAGGGGCGGAGGAAACGCGAGCAGCGCTGAGCTGAATGAATGAATCCCTCCCGCTCCCGGGAATTACGCACGGCCGGGGAAGGGGAGCGGCCGAGCAGCCCTGCCCGGCTCCCCACGCTGCAGCTCGATACAGAATTATGAGGGTCTTATCCTGAGAGATTCAGGGCCAAGAAGCACAAGCAGGGACTGAGCTCCTGTTTCGGGCAGAACATGTGGCACGGAGGGGTACCAGGGTTTCATGTCACTTAAAAGCTACAGATGACACAGAAAATCCAGTGGATATGAGCCTATTCCTTCATCATACAAAATAAAACCTGCAAAGAAGCAAAAGAAAAAGTTTGTCTTAAACTGGGGCCTGTGGTTTGTAAGACACAGAAATCAGCCCTAGGACTGGTGTAGGTACAGTGGTGTAAAACTGTCACCTAAACCAGGGGTAAAGGGGAAATAGTTCAGAAATTCAGATAACATTGTATCATCAACAGCATTTTTATCATCATTTTTATTTGTATCATCAACAGGCTTTTATCAGTGTGCTGGGAAAACGGTATTTGTGCAGCGTTTCTAAAGGAGGTAAGGGGATAACGGGAATTCCAATTACAGCTGATCTCAGCAGCTCACCTGCGGGACGCGCTGCAGGGAGCGCTGGCGGCAGAGGCAGAGGGGATGCTCCGGCTGTGCCTGGTGCTCTGTGGGGTCCGAGCCCGCCCAGGAGCGCTGCGGGGCCGGGCAGGGGTGTCCCCGTTGTCCCCAGCCCGCGGGCAGCAGGGCTGAGCCAGGGTGGGCAGCCCCAGCGCACACCCGGTGTGTGAGACCCGGCCTGGCCCTTGTCCCCGGAGCTGCCCCTGGCAGGGACACGAGCGCTCCAGAGGGTCCCGGCTCATCCCAAACCCCGCGGGTCGCTGCCTTGTCCCTCCTGCTCCATCCAGCATCCCACCCTTCCTGCCGAACCCCTCAAACACCCGGCACTCCCCGGCAGCCCCTTCCCTCCCATCCCCAGCTCCTCCCCTCGGCATCCCAGCACAAGTTTGCCCCAATCCCGGGGTGTTTTTGCTGTGTCCTACAGGAACACCAGTCCCTGGCAGTGTTATCCCTCGGGCTCCAGAAGTTCCCTTTCCAAACACACATCCCAGTGGATTTCAGCCAGGGCTGGGAGCTGCTTGTCCTCCTGCCCAGGAAAGAGCAACCCCATGTTTCCAATGGGATTTTTTTGGGGTTTCACCTCTGCAAGAGGGTGCAGTGGATTGGCAAATACCCCAAGAACGCTGAGATTTTCTGGTGACAAAAATGACATTATCTGGCCCCTTTTAAACCAGGGCTGGCTGTGCCCAGAGCAGCCCTGGTGCACATGAGAGGATGGGCCACTGCACACACCCCATTTTCAAGGCTTGAGAGTCTACTTTTTCAAGTTGTATTCAATATTCTGATCTCCCTGAGTAGCTGCAAGACCATTCTGGGAATATTCATATATTAGATAGAGGAATTTATCTGTATTTAAATTACAGACTCAATAGAGAGGAGCAAAGATCAAAGCTAAGCAAAGACAAAAGCCTGACACTAATTACAGAGCAAGAGGCCCCCAGCCTCACCTGGGAATGCTGGTCAGCATGGACAATGTCTCCCACCTTCATTCCTCACCACCTTCCTTGGATTTTGGCCCTTGGGAGAAAGCTCAGTGCTGAACAGGGCAGGTTTTCCTGTGGCACTGCCCTGTGGGGGTGCTGGGTGCTCCCAACCCACAGCAGGGCTTCACCTGGGGCTCTCCTCCCTCAGAATTTGTGCTTTTCTGGTTAAAACAAGTGGGTGGCAAGTTAAAACCGGGGTGGCAGTCACTGATGACGTGGTGTCCCAGGCCCAGCCCACTGGGAACCAAGGCTGGAGCAAGGGCAGGTGTTTGAGGGCACACTGGTGGTACAGAGGGATAACCACAACTCCAATTCTCCGGCATTTTCACCTCCACAAGTACCAGAATCGGCTTTACATCTTTGCTTTGGGGAAACGTCATCACCCCTGGCATCCCATCAGCTTTTGCCAGCCCAGCTCCCACTCCTCTGGGAGCATCCTGGGGCTGAGCAGACACATCCACGAGCTCCCTGCCTTGTGCCCCCCGAGCAGGGCTCAGAGCTGAACATTCCCCCACATTTTATTTCCCTTCTCCACAGCGAGCGGATCCAGCCTCATTCCAGCACCTCCCTTGTTCCCTGTTACTCCAACGGTGCTTGAGGAGCTCTGAGCAGGAAAAGCTCAGCTATAATTAGCAGTGCTGACTAATCAGGGTGGCAAACAAGCCCTCCCCAAAACGGGGCCGTGGGGGCTGCGCTGCTGCGAGTGATGGAGCCCTACATTCACAGGCTTTGCATAATTCCTGGTGGAAATGAGGCCATTTTCTCACTGCTGCCACTGCAAAGATGGGAATTCTGCTAGAGCTGCTCCAGCTGCAGCACCCCAGGCTGGTGGGAAGGACCAGGGCTCCGTGCTGGGTTGGGGTGGTTGAGGTGTAGGTGCCAAAGCCAGGCATTGAAGGGTGGCAGGCAGGAGTGTGGCTGGTAAAATCATCCAGCTCTGTGGAAAAGCAGCTGATTTGCCTGGAAAGCCTCTCTCCAGGTGGCTGGAGTGGGTCTCTTCCAGGTCCTGGCTTGCAAGGGTGACCTGTGCCACAGCACTGCTGGAACCCTGGCTTTGCCTCTTGGAGAGCCACGGGCGGATCTTTGGCTCTGCCAGCAGCAGGAAACACCTTCCTGCCCCTTCCCTCTGGGCTGCCCAGCCTGGGGACAGTGGGGACATCGTGTCCACTGCCCTGGTGCTGAAAATTGCAATGCAGGATGTTTTCCATTCCCATCTGTATGGCAGATTACCTTTGTCAAGTGGGCAGTTTGCCTTATCTCTCTCTCTGAGTGACCACAATCACTCCTCCCTGGGAGGGGACACTGCTGATAACAGCCATTGAGTGTCCCTGCATGGCTGATAAGAACTGCAGCATCCCATTGGGAGATGTGAGCCCAGAGGGAGGAGCCAAGCATTGCTACCCAGATATAATCCAGAGGTTTTGAGACACCAGCACGGCTTCTCCATGGGATTCCCCAGAGGAACAGCAGCTGCCTCTCCTTCCCCTGGATCTTCAGAGGAAGAATCCATCCTTCTCTACAGGATCCCTGCTCCAGCAGAACCAGCCCTGACCCTGCAGGAGGGCTGAGCCACAATTCCAGTGGCACTGCTGCCAACAGCCTGACCCACAGGGTGTCAGGTTGGGTTCTGACTCTGGCAGTGTTGGTTTAGTGCACTGCATTCTTTATTTTATCCTTTTATTTTTTTCCTTTCCCTATTAAAGAACTGTTATTTCCTGCTCCCATATTTTTTGCCTGAGAGCCCCTTAATTTAAAATTTATAGCAATTCAGAGGGGTGGGGAGGGTTTACATTCTCCATGTCAGGGGAGGCTCCTGCCTTCCTCAGCAGACTCCTGGCTTTCCAAACCAGGACACCCTGCTGCTGTTACACATGCAGGGAACATTTCCCATTTAGGGGGACAGTGCTCAGCTGTGCCAGGAGGGAAGGAGAGATCCCGAGGCTCACTCCAACCTCTCCTCCTGATTCCCACCAAGAAAACACTCAGCCAAGCCAGGGGGAGGAATTCTGCTCCTTCCATCAGTGATATCATCCCCACAGGAATGTTTTGCTCCAAGTCCTTTCCTGAGCCACAGGGACATGTTTTGGAGCACCTTTGCTGGCACATGCTGTGTCACCATATGTCACTGAGCATGGCTTCTGGGAAAAGGGTTTTTTTTTTCCCAAAATAAAGGGGTTTGCACTGAGTTTTACTCCTTCTCCCAAGCTGTATGTGCTGCTCTGGCTGGGTGCCTCATCAGGAGTGACTTTTTCCCCAAACTGCCCTTCAGCCATAGGGAACACTGGGAGCCTGCAGAATATGAGGCAAAATATTCAGCAAAATATGAGTGTGATAATTAATAATTAACAATAACCCAATTTACCTGATGTGGCACGGAGGTAAGGAAGGTTTTCTAGGGGTTTGGATGAGGAAAAATCCTTTAAAAATAGAAAACCTGGAAGTTTTTGCATCCAAGTGCTGGGCAGCCATCCCTCCCTGCTGTGCCCCTGCCACCAATGGGAGTTTTCCAAAGCCAGGCTTGGAGTGAGCAGCTCCAGAGCACCAGACCCTGGAGCCACAGCAGAGAAGCAGCTCTGAGCACCAGGATACTCCTGGCTCTGTGTGGAAAAGCCCTCAGCTGCCCCAGGGACACACCAGCACAGCAGAACCCACAGGCACCGAGTGTGGAATCCATGCAGGGATGGATTTGCTGCTCCCTTCAACCCCTGAACCCCCTGGTGATCCCTCCTGGGGCACTGGCACAGGAACACGAGGTTTTCCATGGGGAAACACGAGGTTTTCCATGGGGGAACACGAGGTTTTCCATGAGGGAACACGAGGTTTTCCATGAGGGAACACGAGGTTTCCCATGGGGGAACACGAGGTTTCCCATGGGGGAACACGAGGTTTTCCATGAGGGAACACGAGGTTTTCCATGGGGAAACCTCCTGTGATGGCCCTGGAAGCACCTCCAGCCTCCCCAGCTCCATTCCTGCTGGGCAGGAAGGACATTGGCTTCCAGAAATCCCAGGGAACAAATTCCCAGCTTTGAAGTGGAGCTCGTCCTATCTATTTCTTGGTTTTAACTAGATGCTGGTTGTCACTTTGGTTTTTTAAGATTCTCAAAGCTTTCTGATGTTGACATTCTTCTAAGGAACTTTATCACGCACTTTCTTGTAAATAACTTATTGTTCACATTCCTTTGATGGAGGAAAAGAGAATTGATGGACTGTTGTTGTAGCCAGTGTCATTGGAGAGGTGTCACTGTCACCCTCCAATCCTCTGTCACCTTTGTAAAACAATAAATATAGGAGTCAGAAAAATAAACCTTCCCTTTTTTCCTTCACCTTGAAAGAGGTGTGTACTCGTGTTCCTTTGTGTCTGATAGCGACAGCTGGTCCTGTCTATTCCTTGGTTTTAACTAGATGCTGGTCCTGTCTATTTATTGGTTTTAACTCAGGCTTGTGACATTTAAACAGGACCCTGTGTGGAGGCACAGCCCTGGGCTCCCCTCCTGAGCAGGGCACATTCCTGGGAATCAGCCTGGGGAACCACAGTGCCTGGATCCAGGGTTGGCTGGGTTAGGGCATCACCCAGAAAAGGCCACAGCTGCTGGCTGGGAGTGAAATCATTCCCATAAAGCAAGAGCTTGGCTTGGAAAAATCTGTTTACTTAAAGAGAGCCATGAGTGGGGTTTGCCAGCAATGTGGTCACATCCCAGCCCTCAGCCTGAGCTGTACCCACCTGGATTTTGGGAGTGTGGAATTGTTTTTCCCTCTCTGGGCATTGGAATTTCTCCTTCCACTGTCCAGAGCTGTCTCAGCACTCAGGGATTCCCCCAGCACAAAGGAGACATTTCCAGGAGTGTGAACACCCAGCCAGAGAGGAGAGCTGCTGAACATCCTGGGAATTTGCCTTCTCCATGCTCGGGATGGGGTTTGAAGCAGGGAGGGTCTCTGGTCCCACAGGAATTCCCTCTGCCCTGGGGGCTCCACCCCACAGCTGTGCTGGGCCTCTCCCCTGGGGCTGCTGGAGGTGGCTTGGCTGAGGAACATCCTCCCCCCAGACCCTGGGGATGAATTCATGGCACAAAGGCACCTGGAGCAGGGAATGGGAGGAGCACCAACAGGGAAACCCCTCCAAATCCTTTAAAACTGCTGAATGTGAAGGGTTTGGGGGAGATGAAAGCAGCAGGAGGGATGGGGAGGATGAGACCCAGAACTGCACCTTCCCACCCAGGTTTGAGCTGTTCCCCCGGGGTTTTTCTGGTTTTTTTTTCCCTCCTGAAAGGTCAGCTCCCTTGTCAGAGCTGGAAGTCACAAGCAGCATCCCTGACACGAGTGCAGCCGTGTTTGATGAGTCACTTGTTTAACAGGAAGAGGCTGCTGGTTGCTATAGGGATGGCAGCAGAGGGGAGAGGATCCCTCCCTTACCCCGAGCAAACAGAAAAACGCAAAAATTCCTGCCCAAACTCCCCTTTGCTGGAACTTTTTGGCACAGGTTGGTACCCTGGCTACAGGGATGGCCGGGCAGGTCCCTGAGCACGGGACATCCTGGGGTCTGGGGACATCCTGGGGTCTGGGGACATCCTGGGGTCTGGGGACGTCACAGGGCTGGGACAAGTGTGGGGAGGGGTCTGGATGAGGGCTGGGCGTGGGCACCACGAGGGACTGGCAGCTTTGGGGTGACAGGGACAGACCCTGCTGAGCTCCCCACCCCTCCTCGGGGCTTTTCCCTCCATGGAGGGGTCAGCATTCCCGGGAGAGCCTGATCCCTCTGCCAGGAGCTCTGCCCTGCCCGGAAAGGTGAGAACCGGGCTGGGCTGGGGGAGCTGTGCCCGTGTCACCTTCGGGAATGCGGCCACCAGGGCACTGATGGCATATCAATGCAATGTCACTGTGCCCATCCCCTCCCAGCTCAGTGTCACCATGACCATCCCCTCCCAGCCAATGTCACCGTGCCCATCCCCTCCCAGCTCGGTGACTGCAGGCTCCATCCCCCCTGTTAGGGAAATTCATCCACCAACACCAGAGGGTTGTGTCCAAAAAGGAGACAGAGGAGTCCTTTTGTTTTATTGGAATAAAGGGAGAGGCCATGGGGCATCCCCGGGGGTCTCAGATTTTTGGAGGACACAGTCTCCTTTTTATCCCAATTTCCTGGGCACATTTCCCTTCTCTCTTTCCCCATTTCTGAGCTACTTGAGAGGTTCAGACTTCCCAAAACACCTGATACCAAGGATTTCATTCTAATGTATAACCCTCCCTTTTAATTTTTAATTCTTATGGAATTTAGGGACTATTCTTCCCCATTGTTTCTTTCATCTTTCAATGTCTAATTTAATTTTAAAAGTTTCTTTATAAAAGCAAATATATTTTTCCATTCATCAATCAGGGAATCCTTCCCATCATTTCTTTTATGTCCCAGTGTTGATTTTATCTACCAGCAGCCCCACAGCTTGTTTGTAAAGACACATCCACCATTCCTCTCCCCCCGTGCCAGCCCCCCCAGCCCGCCCAGCCAGGCTCTCCCAGGTCTGTCTGTCTGTCCATCCCTCCCACCCTCGTTTCCCTTCCCTGGGATTCACTCCCAGATTCAGACCCAGGTGAGGCTCCTGGCCACTCTACAGGGATGAGGTGGAGGAATTCTGCCAGGTCCATCCCTGCAGGCCCTTGGGAACCCCCAGATGCTGCTGTCCCGTGGGACACTCCCAGCTCCTCATTAGGGAGTCGCTAATTACCTCACCATTGTTCCTTGGCGCTCTGTGTGGCTGAATTTGGCTCTGCTGCTCCTGGCACGGATGCAGCTTGCCCAGTGCCCATCCTGCATCTGCTGTGCCCCAAGAAACGCCTGATGGGGAAAACCAGGGGGTTTCCCTCACTGTAAGAACCACCTGACCTCAGATTATCCCAAAATGGATGATTTTGAGTTGGATTTCATTAAGCTCAGGGCTGTGATAATTTGGTTGGGTGGCCCAGGAGAAGCTTTGCCTTCCCCAGGGCTGGGATTGTGCACCTTGGGGTGCAGGGGGACAGCAGGATGGGATTTGGGGGTCAGGGGCTCGCTGAGAAAGGATCTGGGGGGTTGGCACTCAGTAAGGGAGATCTGATGGGAAGAGACTCAACAAGGGGGATTTGGGATGCAGGAACCCATCACAGGGATGTGGGGTTCCACAGCATCCGGGGGTTCCCAAGGGTCTGCAGGGATGGACCCGGCAGAATTCCCTCACCACGTCCCTGTGAAAGTGGCTGGAGCCTCATCTCTTCCCATCAAATCCCCCTTGTTGAGTGCCAACCCCCAGATCCTTTCTCAGTGTGTCCCTGACCCCCAAATCCTGCCCTGCCGGGTCCCTGCACCCCAAATCCTGCCCTGCCGGGTCCCTGCATCCCAAATCTTGCCCTGTTGGGTTCCAGCATCCCAAATCCTGCCCTGCTGGGTCCCTGCACCCCAAATCCTGCCCCGCCGGGTCCCTGCATCCCAAATCCTGCCCTGCTGGGTCCCTGCACCTCAAACTGTGCCATGCTGGGTCCCTGCATCCCAAATCCCCCTTGTTGAGTCTCTTCCCATCAAATCTCTCTTGCTGAGTGCCAACCCCCCAGATCCTTTCTCAGCGAGTCCCTGACCCCCAAATCCCATCCTGCTGTCCCCCTGCACCCCAAGGTGCACAACCCCAACCCCAAATCCTGTCCTGCTGTCCCCCTGCACCCCAAGGTGCACAATCCCAGCCCTGGGGAAGGCAGAGCATCTCCAGGGCCACCCAACCAAATTACCACAGCCCTGTGCTTAACGAAATCCGACTCAAAATCATCCATTTTGGGATAATCTGAAGCCAGGTGGTTCTTACAGTGAGGGAAGCCCCCTGGTTTTCCCCATCAGGCGTTTCTTGGGGCACAGCAGGGATTTTTCAGAGCGCAGCTCCCGGGGCGGCTCCGCGCACGGATTCACGCCGGGACACCGCGGGCTCCCGGCTATTTTTAGCTGCGTGGCTTTTTGAGGGAACAAAACCCCATCCAGGAAACAACATCGCGGGGATATTGGCAGAAACAAACCCAGCCCGAGCTGCCGGCGCTTGGGAGCGCTCCCCGGAGCATCCCTGAGCGCTCACAGCCCGACCCCAGCCCTGGTCACGGCAGGTTCAGGGAAATGTCAGAGATTTCACCCCAAGGCACGGGGTCTGGCATTTCCTGACCCTGTAAAACCGGGAACAGCGAGATCAGAGCGTCCTCCCGGCGCACGGCGGGGGGCTGTGGCGTTAATTAGTGCCTCGGCTCAATTAGTGAGCGGGGAAGGTTTGGGAAGGTTTGGGAAGGTTTGGGAAGGGAAGGTTTGGGAAGGTTTGGGAAGGTTTGGGAAGGGAAGGGAAGGTTTGGGAAGGGAAGGTTTGGGAAGGGAAGGTTTGGGAAGGTTTGGGAAGGTTTGGGAAGGTTTGGGAAGGTTTGGGAAGGTTTGGGAAGGTTTGGGAAGGGAAGGTTTGGGAAGGGAAGGTTTGGGAAGGGAAGGTTTGGGAAGGGAAGGGAAGGTTTGGGAAGGGAAGGGAAGGGAAGGGAAGGTTTGGGAAGGGAAGGGAAGGTTTGGGAAGGGAAGGGAAGGGAAGGGAAGGGAAGGGAAGGGAAGGGAAGGGAAGGGAAGGGAAGGGAAGGGAAGGGAAGGGAGCGGGGTTGGTTTGCGGAGCACCCGGGGCAGGTGGGGCCACGGTCAGAACCCCCCAGCAGCCTGGCCCGGCCCTCGGGGCTCTTTTGGGGCTGGAGCATCCCCAGGGCTGGGCTCCGTCCTTGTGCCCCAGCAGAGGCACCCTAAGGTGGCCCTGGGAGCCCCTTCCTGCCTGGCATTGCATCGGATAAATCCAGGGGTATTTCCTCTCTAATTACAGCATTTTCATCCTCTAAACCTCTCCAGGTGTCACAACCCGGCAGCCAGAGCAGCATTGTCATCCTCTGAACCTTTTGAGGTGTCACACCCGAGGGGTGGCACAGCCCGGTGGGGGCCCCGCCTCCCCCGTGCCCTCAGGGCTGGGGCTGTGCCCGGCTCTGCTGCCCAGCCAGGAGGGAGTGCCCGGGGAAATGACCCCAAATCAGGGAGTTTGGGGTACCACGGGTGCCCTGGCAAGGGACAAAACCCTGGTGGGGAGCAGGGCTGTGTCTGGGCAGGGCAATCTGCTCAGCAGGGTAAATAAAAGAGAGTCAATGCACAGTGAGAGCCCTGGAAAACCCCCGAGCCAGCCCAGCCCTCCTGGCTCTGCACGGCTCTTGGGACAGCCCAAATCCTTCTGGAGTGAGGGAAAAGGGGAAAAGAAGCAGCTCAGCTTCTCCCAGCACCTGAGGGAGAGGAGATGCCCTGGAGCAGGGCTGGGGACTGCTCAGCTGCTTCCAAATGGAGAAAAACTCTGAAGGATTTCACCTCAGCTGGTCCAGCTGATGGGAAAGGGAGGATTTTTACAGGTGTGGGTTTGACCTACCCGGGTTCCACCATCCAGGGATGCTCTGGGATGCAGGGATGGAACTTCCCCCTGCCACAGGGACAGAGCTGCTGATGGTGCAGCTCTGGCTGCCAAGGGGAGAGCAGAGCTCAAATCCATCAAAGATGCACAAGGGCGAGGGAGAACTCCCTAAACACCTCCCAGCAGGCTTGGAGGAACAGCAGGGTGCAAATGGATGGGATGAAACCCAAAGCAAGGTGATTCTCCATCCGTGGAAGTGGTTGGATGGGGCTTGGAGCAACCTGGAAGAGGGAAAGGTGTCCCTGACCCTGGCACGGGGTGGAACGAGAGGATCTTTAAAGTCCCTTCCAAACCATTCCATGATGATTCCCTGATGATCAACGGTGGAACGAGATATCTCTAGGTCCATTCCAAACCATTCCATGATGATTCTGATGATCAACGGTGGAATGAGATATCTTTAGGTCCATTCCAAACCATTCCACAATGATTCTCTGATGATCAATGGTGGAATGAGATATCTTTAGGTCCATTCCAAACCATTCCATGACGATCCCCTGGTGATAACCAGCGGTGCAGGGATGGAGGGGGGGTCAGTGGTTCTGCAGAGCGGCTGCTCCGAGGTTTTGGAACAGGAGCACCCGGAGCAGATCCAGCAGCTCTGCTCCTCTGCTCAGGGCTGAGATCAAATCTCTGTGGTTTCTCCAGGAGCTGTCACTCAGATCCCACAGCCTTGGCTTTCCTCTGGACTGTGACCAACAGGCAAACCTTGAAGGAAGGTGCAGGGGACAACAAAGGCGTTCTTTCCTCTCTGTGAAGGAAAACCCCAACTCCAGGAGCCCCTTTGAGCCTCGGGGAGCAGAGGACACTCTCGGAGCTCCGGGAGGGGTGAGGGAGCCGCCTCCAGCCAGCCACGGCTCCTCCCAGCGCCACCACCGGGAGATGGCAGCGCCACCATCGCCGGGATGCCGCTGACAGAAACGAGAGCAGCTCCCGGTACCAGAGTGAATTCAGCATTTATTATAACTAAAGAAAGGCCTGAAGCAAGGGGGCCCTGGGCCGAGCATTAGCACTACCGTCCAGGACGCTGCAGGGCTGGTGCTGGGGCTGCTCAGCAGAGATGTCCCAGATGTCCCAGGGGAGCAGTAAAAATGTGGGTGTTACAGTGGTCGGTGCTGCTGCCTGTCCCTTGTCCCCAGGGAGCCTCTCCTGTGGAAAGGCAGGGCTGAGTTAACACTCAGGCAATGCAGTCAAACCCCAACTCAACACTCACCACAATGGCTCAGCCATAGAGGCAGGAAAGGGTTTATTCTGCAAGGGTTTATCCCAGCAGGGTAACACAATCACCAAAGGAAAAACCCGGGGGAAAGAGGAAAACCACGTGGAGCAGGAGCTCGTAGAGGGGAAGGGGTGGGGAGCAGAGCTAAGGGCTGGGCAGGGGGGCCTGGGCTCCAGGGGTACCAAGGCAGTGACAGGGGAAGGAGAAACCCAAGGGAGCTGAGACACCAAGTCCATGGGGGAGACTGTGTGTCACAGACATCTTTTATGGAAAATCCTTTCTTTAGGATTTTTCCTCCTGAGAAGCTGAGATGCCTCAGAAATGAAATGTAACCAATGGTTATCTGCTGCTGTGGAATGCAACAGGTGCAGCTGAGATTGGTCTCATGTGGTCGTTGCTAATTAATGGCCAATCACAGTCAGCGGGCTCAGACTCTCTATCTGACACACAAGCTTTTGTTATCATTCTTTCTTTTTCTATTCTTAGCCAGCCTTCTGATGAAATCCTTTCTTCTATTCTTTTAGTATAGTTTTAATATAATATATATAATAAAATAATAAATCAGCCTTCTGAAACATGGAGCCAGATCCTCATCTCTTCCCTCATCCTCAGACCCCTGTGAACACTGTCAGAACTGTTTTTCCCTTTGGGAGGGATGACTCTGTGGAAAGCAGTTAATGTTTGCAGGGCTGAGGGCTTGGGATTGACCAAAGGGAGAGAACTCATGGGATGCTACAGAGCTGCACACATTCAGTGGGTCAGATTCCCCTTTTAATCCTGTTTTTTGTCCCTTTGGATTGGTTTCTGTTTGGATCCTTCATTTGCAGGAAGGTTTAAGGTGCTTGATTGGCCATTACAGCTCTGTCCAGGCTGGCTCGTGGTGCACTTTACTGGGCAGGAAGGACATTGGCTTCCAGAAATCCTGGGGAACAAATTCCCAGCTTTGAAGTGGAGCACCGGGCAGCTCGACAGCCCCACGCTGGTCCTGTCTATTTATTGGTTTTAACTCAGGCTTCTTTACTGAGGTGTGTTATGGTACCTTGAGTACTGGATTTCCTATAACTCCCTTTTTAACCCTTTTAACTATCTGAATGTTTTTAATTGATTTTACACAAGCTGAAGTGTTGTAACCACTGCAGTGTTTTGTATTTGTGTTTGTTTGTATTTAGGAGCTTTTAAAACAATTACAATATAACAACCAAACTAACAGCACATACTTAACGATCTATCGAGTACTTTACAACAGTTTCTAACCTATTTTAGCAGCCACCACACACAGAGTGCCCCCAAGCTCTTGTCCCTCCCCGTTTCCCCCCGCTCCCGAGGATGCTCCTGCACATAAATCATATATCATATATCATATATCATGTATCATATATCATGTATTATGATGCTCCGGCGCAGCCCTGCTGTCCCCTGGCTTTCTCCCTCCCTGCTCCCAGCGCGGTCACATCTCCCGCACCTCCTGCATCTCCAGCATCCCCTGCATCTCCTGCATCTCCCCCATCTCCCGCATCTCCTGCATCTCCCCCATCTCCCGCATCCCCTGCACCTCCTGCATCTCCAGCATCCCCAGCATCTCCCGCACCTCCTGCATCTCCCAGTGCGGTCACATCTCTCGCATCTCCCTCATCTCCTGCATCTCCCGCATCCCCAGCATCTCCCTCATCTCCAGCATCTCCTGCATCTCCCGCATCCCCAGCATCTCCCTCATCTCCAGCATCCCCTGCACCTCCCGCATCTCCTGCACCTCCAGCATCCCCTGCACCTCCCGCATCTCCTGCACCTCCAGCATCCCCTGCACCTCCCGCACCTCCTGCATCTCCCAGTGCGGTCACATCTCTCGCATCTCCCTCATCTTCAGCATCTCCTGCATCTCCCGCATCTCCTGCATCTCCCTCATCTCCAGCATCCCCAGCATCTCCTGCATCTCCCGCACCTCCCGCATCTCCCACATCCCCTGCATCCCCAGCATCTCCCGCATCTCCAGCATCCCCTGCATCTCCCAGCACAGTCACATCTCCTGCATCTCCCGCATCCCCAGCATCTCCTGCATCCCCAGCATCTCCCGCATCTCCTGCATCTCCTGCATCTCCAGCATCTTCCGCATCTTCCAGCACGGTCACATCTCCCGCATCTCCAGCACCTTCCGCATCTCCCACATTTCCTGCATCTCCCACATCTCCAGCATCCCCTGCATCTCCCGCATCTCCAGCATCCCCAGCATCTCCCGCATCTCCTGCATCCCCAGCATCTCCTGCATCCCCTGCATCTCCCGCTCCAATCCCTGCCCGCAGCCCAGGACCGCACCCGGCTCCTCCCCGCCCTGTTCCGGAGGGTTTGGGGTTGGCTGCGGATATTTTTAGCAGATAACGCGTTGCCAGCGCTCCCGGGAATCCTCCTGTCCCCGAGTCACTGCTCTCGGAGCACTTGGCTCAGACTGGGGGGAAACAGCACAGAGAAATTGGTTTTCCCAAATCCAGCAACCTCCTCCTCCCGTGGAAACTTTAATAAAACCAAAGCCTGGCTTTTCTGCTGGGTCTGGGGTTCAAGAAATTCCATTTAAACCTGGGTTTAGGTTCAGTTTTATACCATCCATGAGAAACTAGGGCGGAAAAAAGTAAAATCTCCATTCATTTTTTCACTTTACTACTCCCTAGGGGTGAGTATATATAATAATAAATAATTATATATCAAATAAATAAATAAAATAACAAAATAAATAAAAAGAAAGAATATATAATAATAAAATAATTCCATTTTGCTGAGTGCTGGCTTCAGACATCCCATAATGCCCCTTCCTGATGGTCACCAGCCCACAGTGTCCCCACACCCCAGGGCACACCTGGCAGGGGAGGAGCACCCTCAGCACCCTGGAGGTGTCAGGACTGTCCCTCCATGCCAGCAGCAGCAGGTCCCAGCTCTGCTTTGGCTCTCCTCAGCTGAAATGATGGCAGAGAATTCTGAAGGAATAAATTGGATTTTTTCCAGACTCGTGGCCTTTTGCTTGGAGAAATATTGTGACTCAAAATCTGAAAATGAGCAGTTTAATGTTAAAAAAAAAAAGAAAAATGAGAAAAAGAGGACCTGGGGAGGATGGCCAAGAATAACCCTGTCCCTGATCACCCCCAGGTGCTGCCTCTGCAATTCCCTGAGGATTTGCTGAGGAGGAGCTGAGGGTGGGAGGTGGGAGCAAAGGGACTTGGAACAGCTTCCAAATGGAGCAAAATACTGAAGGATTTCACCTCAGCTGGTCCAGCTGATGGGAAAGGGAGGATTTTTACAGGTGTGGGTTGGACCTACCCAGGTTTCACCATCCAGGGATTCTCTGGGATGCAGGAATGGTATTTCCCTCTGCCACAGTCCCCACGACCTCCAAGGAGCCTGATGTGCAGCTGATGCTTCCAAAATATCCAAATATTCCAATAATTTCACATCACCCAGAAGGACCAGCAGACCCAAATTGAGGGGGATGCAAAGGAGTCCAGACAGGGAGGACTCTGAGCTGTCATCAGTGTGAGATTCCTGACTAAACACCTTTCCCTGTTGCCTCTGAGTGGATTTATCCCACAAAGATCTCCAAGAGAGCAGCCCTGTGCTCCCCAGTGCCTCTGGACACAGCTGGGCCTGCACAGCAGCACTGACAGACGGGATTTCCCTTCCTTTGGGCCATCCCATCCCCATCCCATCCCATCCCATCCCCATCCCATCCCCATCCCATCCCATCCCCAATCCCATCCCATCCCATCCCACCCCACCCCATCCCATCCCATCCCATCCCATCCCATCCCATCCCATCCCATCCCATCCCATCCCATCCCATTCCCCTCAGCACTTCCCTGCCTTCTGCCTGGCAATGATTTGCTGGAGTAGCTGTGGCTGCTCCTCGGAGAAGGAAACACAAAACCACTTAATTGAGTGCTAATTAGGGCACTTAATCACTCCCAAACCCAGCTCCTGCTGAACTCCACCTGCGATCTCACGGACACACAAAGTTCAGCTGCATTTGGCCTCAGCCTCCCACGGGCTGGGGGCAGCAGCAGCCCCAGACTCAGGGCAGCTCTTGATGGTTTGGCCCTGCTAATTCCAGACCTTAAATCCGAGTAAATGTCTCTTTTCTGCATCAAAATTCCTGACACAACACGTTCTGTTAAAGCAGCTCACCTCAGTTAAAAACCACCTGGAAAACAAAATGAATTCTGGTAGGTCTGGGGTGTTCCAGACCCCAAACAGCTCCCAAACCCCATCCTCGCCCTTCTGCCCTCCCCTTGCCCTGCCTGGGACTTGGAAATCACCAGGGAAGACCCAGCTGGGACTATCTGACTGTTTTTAATTGATTTTACACAAGCTGGAGTGCTGTAACCACTGCAGTGTTTTGTATTTGTGTTTATTTCTATTTAGGAGCTTTTAAAACAACTGACAACCACTAATGCACTCATTATTAGCAACTCAAATATTTAACAGCTGCTGCTGCTGTGTAATTAATTCATCCTTCCCTCTCCTGCGGGTGCAGAAACATCCCCCACACTCCAGCAGATCCAAACATCCCACGAGGGAGGGGAGGGGCTGGAAAAGACCTTAAGGATGATCCCAATCCATGACAGGGACCCCTTCCCCTACCCCAGGCTGCTCCAAATCCCATCCAGCCTGGCCTTGGGCACTGCCAGGGATGCAGGGGCAGCTGTGCCAGGGCCAGGGAGGAATTCCCTCCCAATATCCCACCTGAAGTGCCCCAGAGTCTCTGTGAGGCCGTTCATTCTGCCACCAACCATGTGTGAAGATCAAAGCGTTTCCCTTTGCGGCTTTGGCTGCAGAGCACGAGGACAGGACCAGCCTGGCACCACCCCAGTGCCACAGCTCCACCCCTGACCCTCCACAGCTTTGTGCCTAACCCTCCATCTCCAACCCTCCACAGCTCCACCCCTGACCCTCCACAGCTCCACCCCTGACCCTCCACTGCTCCATCTCCGACCCTCCACTGCTCCACCTCTGACCCTCCACAGCTTTGTGTCTAACCCTCCACTGCTCCACCCCTGACCCTCCACTGCTCCATTTCTAACCCTCCACTGCTCCATCTCCGACCCTCCATCTCCAACTCTCCACTGCTCCACCTCCAACCCTCCACTGCTTCGTGTCTAACCCTCCATCTCCAACCCTCCACTGGTTCACCTCCAACCCTCTACTGCTCTACCTCCAACCCTCCACTGCTCCATCTCTAACCCTCCACTGCTTCGTGTCTAACCCTCCATCTCCAATCCTCCTCTGCTCCACCTCCAACCCTCCATCTCCAACCCTCCACTGCCTTGTGTCTAACCCTCCATCTCCAACCCTCCACTGCTTCACCTCCAACCCTCCACTGCCTCACCTCCAACCCTCCACTATTCCACCTCCACCCCTCCACTGCTCCACCTCCAACCCTCCCTACCCGAGATCTCCCTCATCCCACCCGGGTTCTGCAGAGATGCCCCAGCCAGGCCGGGTTTGCAGGAGCAGCAGCAGCCCCGGGGTTAATTAGTGGGAGCCAGCAGCACTTCACACCTTGGGAATTAATTACGTTTCAGGGTTGTTTCCTTTTGCTAAATGCCCCACAATGGGAAGGTCTGACTCGTCTCAGGGGCTTTTGTCAGTCCATTTTCTTTCTTGTACCCATCAAATAGGATTTGTTTTTAAGTATGTCCTAAACTGAGTTGGCACGGGGACTTTCAAAGCTCCTGCTGGTACCCAAAACGTGCTGAGCACCATCAGCAGGCCAGAGAGCACCTCTGTGCTGCAGAGCCTCTCCACAAATGTGGAATTTGAAGCAAAATATAATTTAATAAAGAAATAATAACCATGGGATGGTGTCCACCCTCACTCCAGTGGAGGTTCTGGAGAAGAGCTGCAGGGACCAACCCAGCTCCCAGATCCCAGCTCCAGCAGTCCTGCCCTGGTGGCTCAAACCAGCTCAAACCACTTTGCTTTCAGCCCTTCTGGATTTGGTTGTTTTCTCCCAATTTCCAGGGAATGCTCTTTCTGCAGGTCCAACTCACGTTCACTGCAGTTAAAATTAGCTCAACTGATTTATCTCCTGCTGAGGTGTGACCCAGCAGGACAGGGGCCAGACAGCATTTGGGATTTACAACGTGGTTTTACAGAGCAGCTGCCATCTTCCAATCCCCCCTGCTCCCACTGCATTGTATTCCCATAAATTCCATCTCACAGGATCCCATTTTCCTGTGCTAAGGTGAACTGCAGTGAACCACAACAAAATGAAAACCTGTCCTGCAATGAACCTCAACAGCTCCAAGCACAGGCTCCTGGTTTTGCCTTTAAACGTCTCTGTTCCAGATCAGTCAGAAGATATTTGCAACAAAATCTCAGGGAGCACAACACAGGGGGAAGAGGGAGCAGAAACCCCAGGGAAAGGCAGGAGCAGAGCTCCAGGGGTGATGGGGGAAGGAGGAGCAGAGCCCTGGGTAACCTCTCCCTGCTGCACCAGCACAGCAGTGACAATCTCTGAGGCTGAATGAATTATTCAGTTCTCCTGCTCTGACCCATTCCTGCACAGGTTACAGGGATGCACACACAGCAGGATCAGGATCCTCAGGCAGGCAGCAGGCTGGGAGCAGTTAAGGAGTGAAATCCAAGGAAAAACCTCTGGGTGCTGTGGGTTTGATCATAATGACCTTTATTGGAGACAGGTGGGGTCATTTATTATACAGAAGTAACATCACACCATTCTCTTCCCATTTAATTGCTTTTAGTCTCCTTATAAATCTGTAGCAAAAGTGCACTTTGAGCAGTTTTTAATCTATAGTATATATCTTTCAATATTATCTCTCAGTCAGGTATTTTATTTGTAAAAAGGTATCACCAGATATACAAAATACATGTCTAGTGTACTACATTACTTTTTGTATTTACTGTTTAGATTATTTTTAACTCAGTGCTCTCTTTTTTTTTTTCATTTTTTGCAAGACTCAGTGATGAGAGTCTTCTGGTGGCATCACCAGGAGAGGACTCACAGCTTGTGTGTGGAGAAGGGGAGAAGACTCAGCCAGGAACAATTGTCACACAACAGAACAAGATGACAAGAACATTTGCTGCTGTTGAATGTGTCTCTTAAAATGACAGTACTCTGCATAATAAAAAAGAATTAAAAAACCCAATGTCCATATTTTATCTTCTGGAAGAGATGTGCCAGGAGAATGGAAGCTGCACCCAGCTGGAATACAATGACAAAGGTTCATTTGCATTTTGAAGGCAGGAGTTAATTGCTAAACATCACCTTTGTGGTCATGAGAGGAAGGAACAGACACAGGCAGCACGAGGAGCTGTGAGATGCTGCTTTCCTGAGGACAGTGTTTTGGTAAAATATTGAAGATCCAGCACAAGCCACAGAATTGCATAAGTTAAAGATCCTCAAGAACAACAAGCACTGGGACAGATGAGGGGCTGTGACAGCCACACTGAGGACACCCAGCTCAGGGACCCAGCAGAACTCTCCTTCCCACTGGGAGGGAGGCTGGAGCCAGCTCTGACAGGCTCTGGCACAGCAACAGCACTTCTCCAAAAGAAACTTGCACAAGATTTTCTGAGATTTCTCACCAACTTCTTCAGTCTTTTCCTCCTAGTTATCCTTGAGATTAGAATATATACACAGAACAGATAATTGCTTCATTTCAGTCTTCAACAGACCAACCATTCCCCTGGGAAGCAAGGCCTAGAGAGGTAAAACAATCAGAAGCATTTTAGGGGGGTTGTGATTCCCAGATGGAGACAAACATCACCAGCAGTGGCTCAACACTGACCAGGTAATGGCTGCTGGGTTGGTTGGTTTTCCTTCTCACCTGTCCATCACCCTGAAGACTCAGAACTCCTGGATTAGTTCCCTGAACACCCCTTCCCTTGGCCAACCCTTCCCCACTGGTGCTGTTTCTGTGCATTAGCATAGATTCAAAATGCAACTTGCATCAGTTTGCTTGGAATTGAGTGAAATGTGGAACAGATCCTGCTTCAGAATGAGGGCACTTTTGGTTTATGCAACAGCTCCAAGAAAGGCTGGAATTCCCAACTTTTCTACAGCAGAGATGGTCTTGGACAGCTCAGGGCTGCTCTGCTCCCCTGGAACCTGCAGCAACTGGAGGCAAAACTGCTGCAAAGGAAAATGCACAGCAGGAGAGGCTGGGTGTGGAGACAGCTCTCTGCCTTCTGCAGGAGAAACAGAACAGCACAAAGAAGAGTACAAAAAGAAGCAGTGCTGTTAGTGTTCTCTAAACCCAAGAGAATGCAGGATGGGGAGGTTTATGATGCTGTAGAGAGAAGGGTTTGTCTGCTTTTTCTTTATAAAAATTACAGACTTGACATTTCCAATATGTCTTAGCTTTGTACTGCTTCTCAAGTCTGAGTCACCAAAAATATCCAGCAAGCAGCTGCTGCTCATATCCTAAAATATGCCTTCAGCTGACACTGAATATTGAAATCATTCTGCTAAAATACAGAAAAACGATGGCAGAAACCAAGGTATAGCCTCAGGCCAACTTTAAATGGTAAAAATCCTACAATGCTACTTTGAAATCTCTTCTTGAGTTCATGAACAAATAAGCAGCCAGGTTTCAAGTAGAGGTAACACAGATTTTGGAAGATAGCACATAAAAAAAACCAAAAAACCCAAAAAAAAGCCCAGAAAGAAAACTGGAACAAAAGCTCTTCTTGTTAGGGCAGGTCAGCACTGATCCTCCAAAGGGGAGGAGGGAGCTCTGCCCTCCCCTGGCTCTGTCCTGGTCCTGCAGCACCACGAGGAGCTGCTCTGCTGGCACACACAGGCTCCACCTGCACAAAGCTTGATCCCTTTTTCCTTGTGTCCATCCTTTGTGTCTCCTGTCAGTCCCTGGACTGGTAGAAGAGGATATATCCAGACTCAGAGTTTTTGGAAATGTCTGATGTTAACCCATAGAATTCTTCAATGGCCTGGGCGTCGATTTTCTGAAAAGGAATGGAAGTTTGAATTAGTTTCAGCCACATCACCACCCTAAAAGCCTCCTCCCAGATAAATCATCATTCCCAGCTCTTGGAGGTGATCTGGAAAGCCAAGCAGTGCTGACATGATGACACTCCAACATCACTCAATCCAACAAAACACTTTTTTCCTATTTAATAACTCACTGACTATTGAAAAAATAGGAAATGAGGATGAAATAATAAACTTCTGAGAAGGGGTGCAGTCCTAAGCTGGAGTACAAAACAAATGATCCATGAAAATGTATCCTTAAAGGACTACATGGCATTTTTATATTTGCTTTTCTCATGCTGGTGGTACCTTGCCTGAGTATTTTCATAATTAAATTATTTTATAATTAAAAAAAAAATCAGTCACTAATCAGGCAAGCAGGTTTTTGTACAGATGTGCAGATTGAAAATTCAGCTAAAATAATTCCAGATTTCAAAGTTATTGTGACCCTTTTAAGGAAAAAAGTCCTGCAAGTGCTTCATGAGCAGTGTGGGTCTCATCTAATTATGGTTTTTGGTCATAAAAGAGCTTTTCTACCAAGCAAAGCCTTCTGGAGTATTATCACAAGGTTTGTGTCTTAAGAAAAATTATGATTTGCTGCACTAACAGAATTAAAATCTGCTTGTAATTCAAGTTGTGATTATGTGCAGAAAAGCTGCTTTGCTCTCATACTCCAAGCAGCAACTGGAGGGAATTTTAAAGGGTTTTTAAAGATGTCCTGGTCCAGGTCCTGAGCAAAACTGGCTTCCCATCAGTGAGCATAAATAAATAATAAAACATTATCAGGTGCCTGTGCTGCTCAGCACTCCACTGGGATGGAGGTTTTTAATCCCTTCAGGACTATGGATGCACAGAAATGAGAGGCTGAGGAGGAGATGAGCCTCAAGGTTCCTTTTATTCCCAAGGAATAAAGCTGAGGAAGTAAAGAAATGCTGCAAACACAAGAAGCTCTGGGATGAACACCTGCCCTGCTCAGGAGGAGCAGAGACCAACCTGTGATTACACCTTAAAAGAAAGAAAAAAATAAAAAAAGAAAGCTGCAGAACCCACTTGGAGAAGGTGAAATCTCTGTTCCCTGAGCAGATTTTGGCATCAGCACGAGCTCAGCAGCCCTGGCTTCTCCCTGTGGCACTGGCAAACAGCAGAGAGCTGGAGCAGCCTTTCCCAGCACAAGGAAAAGCAGAGAGGAGTTTCCAGAGGATGCATCAACTGCAGAAATTCTCTCTTGAAGGGTTTTGTTAAACACCTTCTCTTAAAAAATTAGAGGGGGAAATAAACCCCTCAACCAGATTTTGTCTTTTCTCCATTCAAGGAGTGAGGGGAAGCTGAAATCCCCTGCTGCATTTTCACACCATTTATTAACAGAATGTTACTACAGACTGTTAGAGGCACATTTTAACAGAAATATAGTGAAAGAACACTCCTCTGCTCCTGCAGTATATTTAGCAGACAAGTCAAACATGTTTTATTTTAAGTGCCAGCTCACTTGCCATGCAATCAAGCCTATTTCCACTACTCATCCTGAATGCAACTCAAACATTTGATCCATATTAATTCATGCCTCAGATATTTTTAGTTTCAGCACAGCAAAACTGACTTCCTCCTTTAATTTCACTATGCACAGAAAACAGAGTGGAGCTGAAAGGGGATTATAGAGATTCTATTCTTCCCATTCTTATTGACCAGATATAATTTAACCCAGTTGTAACTGTAGAGTAACAACCAGTGGATGCTGTTACTCTAAAGCTACAACTCAGGATTCTGCAACCTCACCTGGCATTAAAAATGATGTTGAACTGAGATTTGCTCATTTCCAGATATCTATTTTGATTTTCCAAACCAAATGCAGTCCAGCATTCAAACCCCTGAGGGATTTTTGAAGCAGAGCCATTCTGTGCCTGCCCTCAGTGTAACTGTGGAGTAACAACCAGTGGATGATTTTACTCTAAAGCTACAACTCCTAGGATTCTGCAACCTCACCTGGCATTAAAAATGATGTTGGTTATGAGCTGAGATTTATTCATTTCCAGACAAGTATTCTGGCTCTCCAAACCAAAAGCAGTTCAGCATTCAAATCCCTGAGGGATTTTTCAAGCACAAGCATTCTGTGCCTGCCCTCAGTGTAACTGTAGAGTAACAACATGCTCTTACTCTAAAGCTACAACTCTCAGGATTCTGCAACCTCACCTGGCATTAAAGATAATGTTGAACTGAGATTTGCTCATTTCCAGAAAAGTATTCTGGCTCTCCAAACCAAAAGCAGTTCAGCATTCAAATCTCTGAGGGATTTTTTAAGCAGAGCCATTCTGGGCCTGCCCTCAGTGTAACTGCAGAGTAACAACATGCTCTTACTCTAAAGCTACAACTCTCAGGATTCTGCAACCTCACCTGGCATTAAAGATAATGTTGAACTGAGATTTGCTCATTTCCAGAAAAGTATTCTGGCTCTCCAAACCAAAAGCAGTTCAGCATTCAAATCCCTGAGGGATTTTTGATGCAGAGCCATTCTGGGCCTGCCCTCAGTGTAACTGTAGAGTAACAACATGCTCTTACTCTAAAGCTACAACTCTCAGGATTCTGCAACCTCACCTGGCATTAAAAATAATGTTGGTTATAAACTGAGATTTGTTCATTTGCAGACATCTATTCTGGCTCTCCAAACGAGATGCAGCCCAACATTCAAACCCCTGAGGGGTTTTTGAAGCAGAGCCATTCTGGGCCTGCCCTCAGTGTGGATTGCTCCATGGATGGATTTCCAGGTAAATTCTGGCTCTGCTGCTCCCCTGGCTGCTCTGTGACAAGTGTCAAACTCAAACCAGCCCCAGATCACTGGCTCAGCTTTCCCAGCCCATTTTCTTGGCTCAGGATCCCCCTGGACTGAGCTGTCCCCTGCATTTGCTGTTTCCCCCATATGCTGCAGGATGTTTGGGGATCATCAATCTCCAATTTCATTGAGAGTTGGCCCTCCCATGAAATCCTAACAGACAAATAAATCTGCTGACATTTAGTGGGTAATGAGGACAAACTCCTTCCTGTTTTCAGTTTGGAGCTGTTCACTCACATCACTTGCCAAAAAATGCAAGAAAGCTTTTTGTATTTCAGGGGGAAAAGGCTTTTTCTGGGTTTTCAGCTGCAATATTTGTGAACAAGAGCTCTGCACTCACCTTTTCAAACCTGTTTTGTTAGGTGGCCACACCTAGAATTTAAACTCTCCAAAGGAGCTTTGCTTTTACAGCATTTAAAAAAAAATTCTATAAAAGATGAACTTGAAAACCAAAAGCAAGCCAGAATTAAAGATAAGAAAAGCAACCTAAAGGAAAAAAATGTGGGTTTTTTCCCAGAAGAGAAGAACCACATGACAGCTCCTTGGATTTACTGCCCAATAACAGACAGCACACATTTAAAAGCCATTTTTGGCACATCTATAAAAGTGTCAACAGTGCTTGCAGATAAACAGAAATTTGGTTTTGCACTAAAAATGAAGATACAACATAGAAGTGACTGATAGAAAAAAAATACAGAATAAGAGGATGGCTATTTTCCATCTTTTAAAATGTGAAGTTCATCTCCTGGATGGAAAATACAGATAACACTTGCATTTTAAAATATTGGGTGAACTATTTCCAAATTAGGTGACACAATTCTGTACTTGGACTGTGACAGAAACAGAGGAAAATGACCCCAAAAATATAAAAATGGGGAAAAGGGAACTGCTGACAGCCACACACACTGGGGAGCCACCCCTGATGCTCAAAGCCATGCAAAGATTTAAAACAAAAATTAAAAATGGGGAATGTCCTACATTTTTATTTCAACACAAGCATGGATTTTGCTATTTAGACACTTAATCAGGCCTTGACCACAGGATCTCCAAGACAAACAAAGCATTTCCATCCTTACAAAAAGCAGCTCTGCTGTGGCATTTGTTCTACTGTTTGATATTTGTCTAATAATTAAGTGAAATCCATGGATGTATAAATATTGTGGATATCAGCCTTTACACACATGTTGGCAGAAAAGGAAAAATTTCCTTGAGCTGTTTCAACATCCTCACTTAAAATAATTTTATTTCTACAATTTCTTACTGAAAAGTCACCCAAAAAAAGGGAGAAGCTCAAAATGCAAGTTAGCAATGGAGAGGAGCCTAAAAATGGGCTGGAGTGAGATTTTTGGGGTGGTTTGTTGGATTTTTGTGACCCACCTCCACAATGTCATCATCAAAGAGCAGCCAGAAGCCGTGGCTCTTCACGATGGTGATGTAATGGCCACGGTTGGGGCCACTGCAGGGAAAGAAAAGGAAAAGGAATTAAAAATTTATTATCCAGGAGCCACTGCCCTCCCCAAAACCACCTCTGCTCTCCCAGCTCCACTGCCCTGCTTTTCCCTGGGGAGGTTTTTGATTTTTGCCAAATTGCTTCAATTGAAATGTTGCTGTTCGCTGCTTGAAAATACAAAATATTCCAAACATATGATGGTGTAAATGTTTCATGTCATCATTCATAGATTTTAAAAAGCAAAATTAAAAATATTTCAATCTCTGTTGTGTTGCATTCACCACTGCTGAGTATTTTGACTTAAAATTGAAGTTTTTATTCAAATCAGCTCTGAAATATTTTATTTCACAGCAGGAATTCCTTTAGCTCTCAGTGTGGTTTAACCTGACTTCTGGGAGAGCTCTTCCCACTTTTCTGGTGGAAGTTTCCAATTCACAGAATGGAATTCCTTTGTTTAGGGCAACTAAATAAAACTAAATTTAAACTTAAATTTAAACCTAATTTAAATTTACACTGAAGTAAAACCCTACATGCAAAATATTTCAAACAAGTTCTGAGGACTCAAAATATTCAGAAAATCTCATTTATCTCAAGCTTTTGGTAAATTTCTGGTAAGAACTGAGAGCAGGTGAGTAACAGGAATCCTAAAAGTCCCACACAGGATAAAAGGTATGAGGAAAAAAAGGAAAACCATTTAATAATCTGAATTATTAATCACCATTATCCACACATGTAAGTGTAGGCACAGGTATGGCAAATAAAAACTACACAAGAAAATGCATTGCATGAGATCCTAAAATGATAAAAATTGTATATAACTGCACAACAAAAATCTAGAATTATATGAAGTTTATTTATACTAAATCTATTCATTATTAGTAGGCTTTTTTCTCACAAAGATATTTCAAAGCATTTATGTGCTGTCATAAATGGTTATTTTAAATATTTCTGGGGCAGTTAAAAATATTTTTTCCCTTCCATAAGGGCCTTTTTTTTCCCCTAAAATGCTTAGAAGTTTTTTCCTCTTTGCTTTTAAAACCAGAACTGAAGCTGCCAAAACTAAAATGTAATGAAGAAAATAAGGATATTTTAGAAACCCAGCAGTGCACAGTTTATTCCACATGATGGCACCAGCTTCTAAAGAAACTTCAAGGGTTTGGGCAGCAGCAAGACGAAAAATATAATTTAATTCTATTTCAGTAGGTGTTTTTCCAAGATTTCTTTTTCTTCCATTTAGATTTCATGGAAAGCAGGGTTAGGGGTGGGGGTTTTGTTGTTTTGGGTTTTTTAAATTATTGTTCTCTTTGCTACAGCTCAAAGAAAGAACTTGTGTTGTGCCACTGTGCTGATGACAAAAATGACACAAAATGACAAATCTGAGCCTGTGAAGTAAAATTTAAAATAGTAAAATGTTGGAGCCCTGGATGCTGAGAATTTTAAATTTTCTGGGCTGAAAGGCACAGAGCCACAAGAGAACATTGCACTTGAGGCTGTGGAGAAAACTTCCAAAATTGATAGACAGCACTGGGATTGTGGGTGTGGAGTTTGAATAGAAGTGTGTGGCATCACAGAGTGGAAAATGCAAAGTTTGGGATTTTAGAATATAGAAATAAATATGAAGCAAGGTGGAGGTTTTAGGGTGGAGACAGGCTGTTCTTCACCTTCTTCCTCCTTCTTCATGGGTTTGGGTGATGTTTTGTAATTGGACAGAAAAGTCCTCATTGCTGACTTTTAGGGATCAGTTATTGGGTTAAAAGGGAAAATAATCTAGGTGTTCTTTCTTAATTAGAGAGTTTAGTCTTAAAAGACCTTGTAACAAGAGATTGTTGGCCATTTTTGTGCCTTCTAAGGAAAGGCTGCAGAACTGCTTGTGAGGCTGTTTCACTGATAAGAAATAATAAACACCTGAGTCTGAACATGAACTACCTCAAGTGCCTTCAATCCAAACCCAGAGAAACTGACAGTAAAACTTTAAATAAAACTTAAAACAGCAAAAAACCTAGCAGAAAACACAGACATTAAAAAAAAAAATCAAAATACTTCCAGCCAACCATCTCCTGCATTAGCCAGCAGGGTTATAAAGCAGCAGAGGGGTGAGGGATCCCCTCAGAACTGCAAAGAGAGGCAGGGGATGGGCAGAGGTGCTGGAGTGGGAGTTGCACAGTTGGGATGAATGGAGACTTTTGTAGAGATTTTTGCAGCCAGGTCATGGAATTTGGGGTTTATTGCAAAGGGCCTGGGTGCAGGAACCTGCTGGGATTTGGGGTTATTGCAAAGGGCCTGGGGGCAGGGCCCTGCTGGGATTTGGGGTTTATTGCAAAGGGCCTGGGGGCAGGGCCCTGCTGGGAGCTGCCAGCCACAGCTCAGAGCAGGACTGAGAGAAGAGAGGGGGAGAATGTAAGAGAGTAAAAAGGGTGAGAACAAAGAGTGTAGGATGAAGTGGAAGATGCAGTGGAAAGAGGGAAGGGAAGGGAAGGTTTGGGAAGGGAAGGTTTGGGAAGGGAAGGAAAAGTGGTCAAAGTTTTTGTTACAATACAATAAATCATCTTTTGTGTTGAATATTTTGATTCTCACTAACTAATTTAGTACAATATACAAATTTTATAGCATTTTTATATAACTTATAAGAATCACTACATTACCATACTGTGGTACATTTTAAACCCTAAAAACTCCTCTTTGGACCCCTTCTGCCAAGCTGGCAGGGTCTGCTCTGACCCTTGGACTTGTCTGCAAGCAGAGGGTCTTGTTTGATCACCTTCAGTGGCCACACCATTGTTTTCCAGTTGTTCAGTAACTGAGGGATCTCAAAGCTTGCTTTCATTTCCATCTCGCTTACAGTTTCCATATTCTCAAAATCTTTTGCCAGGCAATCACATTTCTAAGGCTTTCCTGTTTCATCCACCCCAACACAGAGGTACCTGCCACAGTGCACCACCACAGCCACCAGGTCATACATCCTGTCAGGGTTGGTGGCATCCCCTGAGGTGTTGAAGAGCCTCAGCTCCAGGGGGAACACCACCCTGTAGGACAGCTTGGTGTAACGGTGCAGCTGGTCCATGTACTTGAACCTCTTCAAGTGCAGAGCCAGGATCATGGGCAGCTTCTTCACCCTCATTCTGGAGCACAAAAAATGTGGGAAATAAAGGGAAAGGGTTAGTAAATCACACCAAAGATTTGTTCAAGAGTGGCTTTCTTATGTGGAAGCGCCATAAAATGAATGTCATATAATCCAAAATACTGATAGTATAAAAAACCTCTTTTTTCCTCTCTTACTGAGAACAGGCAGTATTTATTCCAAATTATTAACAGCACAACTGACATCTGAATGCAAGACAAGTGCAGGAAAACATCAATTTTTCACCCATCAGAGGGAAGAAAGAGCTGGAATAAATCTGTGTTGCTGCTCTGGCTGTGACCAAGTCTGAGGGGAGAAATAAGATTTTTTGTACCCAGTGCTCCCAGACAAAGCAGATGGGATGTTTTCCAGTGGCTTTAAGCTGATTAATGCCAACTGGGGAAAATGTGGATGTCTGGAAACAACAGATAGAAACTCTTGAGGGAGAAACACAGAATGAATCTCCTCATGACCAGGCTGCCATGAAGTTACTCAGTCTCTCCACTTCTCCTTCACCAAACACAGACCTAGACAATCTCACCTTTTCTTTGCCTGAATCCACCAGAATTTGCCCAGAAATTTCAAGAGAATTTAAATTTCAGCCTGAATGTTTGGCCCTTACCTCTTCTGTGCCTCCTGTTTGCTGCGGCACTGCTCACAATAGTATTTGTATTCACTGCATAGAGTTTCAGTGTTACTAAATCCCCTGTGGAAATCAGAGAGTGGCATGAGCAGGGATATTCCAGAGCATCCAGGCTGAAAATGCTGAAAAAACCCCCAAACAACACACAGAGGATGAAGCTCCTTTCATTCATGGTGCTCCCAGAGCCATTTGAGGTGTATTTGTCTCATTCCTGGGATGCAGCATTAATGTTCAGCTGGAAAAATCTGGAATTTGCACTATTAACTGGCTATTTTCTGGCTAGGAAAGGTAATAAACAGCAAGAAGGTGACTGAGTTTTGTTTCCATCAGTAGGCATTCCATGTTTTCTTTAGTGGCAGAAATTAAATGTTCACATCTCCAGCCATTAAGTAGCAAAGTCTGGATGATCCTTCAGCTCCCAGCAATTAGAGATCCATTATCAGCTATTAAATAGCCAGATGCTGGATGCAAATTAAATATCCAAGCAGCTGATAAGCTTTGGATCCAGCAGACAAACACATGGAGCAAATGTCTACCAGGAAAAACCAAACTGACCCTTAACATCAGGGCCAGGCAACTGAAATTCAGTAAGAATACAAAAATAATCAAGAATTTATTGTGAAACCAAACACTGCATGTTTATTTTTGATAAAGCTTGGCTGTGTGATGTAACAAATTCAAATCTCCATAAAAGAAAGTGAAAATTAATCTTATCTACCACGAGTATTTATTAACTACTAAAACCCACTAAGAACCCTTCCAAAACTCACAATATTTTACCTCATGTCAAAGCCTACAGAGAATAACTAATCCAGGCTCTTTCCTTCTGAGCAGGGCAGGTATTTTTTCCATTCCCAAAGAATTCTGTTTACCTTAGACAATGTGTAATTGATGTATTTTGTTCCACATCAACCGAGAGGTCCAGAAAGTCCTCATCTTTGCTACTAACCTTGAAAAAAATAATAATAAGAGATATTTGGTAACAATTTAGAGCTGGCAGATTTCTTTTATCCAATTCTGAAGTGGTGCAATGTGATTAAAAATAAATGTACACGTACACAAAGAGGCCTTTTCTTGAGGTAAACTAAAAGTGATCAAATAATCTGATGTGGTGTTAAAATCTGTAGAGGAGCATTAAAAAAAGCAACAACAAAACAAAGCCAAAAACCCACGGAAAAAAAGCACAAAAACCCAAACACTTCCTCATGAAACATCTCTCCCCTTGAGACTTGAAGGGATTTCTGATGATTTCACTGGCAAAGCCAGGTTTTAACCACCCAGAGCTCTCACTGCAGAGGTTTTAACCACATTCCATTTTCTCTGCAGCTTTCTGCTGCATTTCAGGGTGGAACAGTCAATACTCAGAGGCAAGGCAGAAACAGGCAGATGGCTCCTCAATTAAATGGGTTAGCAGGGAGGAAAACCATCCTTCCATTTGTGGAACAGTCACATTTCATTGCAAAAGCCTTGAGACAGAATCCTATTAATGTCATTTTTAGAGCTTTTCCTCACCACATAGCCATAACTTCAGATTTTAAATGCCAAGAGCAGGCTTTTCTGTTGTAATCACTTCTTGGGTTTTTTATTTCTCTCCCCATCTGGGTTTTCATTTTTTTTTAGCACTATTAAATCAGAGCATATGACAAACTACAAATCCCTGGTCTGAAGGTGCTGTGGCTCTAATTCTAGACTTCATGCCACTTTTTTCTGCTCTCAAATAGAGTGGCCAAGGACCAGCACCAAGCACAGAATTCCAGTTCAAGCAACTCAGTTCATGCCAGAGTTAAATTAAGAGCAACTCTCATGTAGGAACACAACATAAACTCTCAGCCACTGACACAGGGAATAACATGGAGACAAAAAGGCAGCTTGGGTCAGCCAAGTGCAGCTGCCTCAATGGAAACAGGGAGGAGAAACAAGGAAAACACTGGGCTTTATCTGGGCAACATACCTTAATGAGCACTGCTTTGAACATAGAGTCCTAAAATAGGCTATGCTCCATGTTCTAATAGAGACAGTGCAATCTCATCTACCCTAATGAATGAAAAAGGGTGCTCAGTGTTAGGGAGAGCAATCCAGGAGCTGGGAGGAAGCTAAGGAGGAGTGGTTTGGTGGTGCACGTACAGCCTCACAGTTAAGACATCTGGTTTCATTGGTTAGTGTTCCTTGGAAGATTTCATGGACCCACGTCAGCTCAGCCTTGTCTCCTTCTTCACTCTCAATGCTGCCATTCTGGAGCTTCCCATTCTGCTTCTCCTGCTTCTTCTCCTCTTGCAGCAAGTCAGCAATAGTGTTCAGTAGGTAGTTGAGGAATTCGTGTGCATCCTGCTGCATGTAATTATCAAATAATTCTGGAAAGGGAGACAGGAAGAGAATGAACAACAACAGGCACTTCCCAACACCAGCTCACTGTGGTTTTTTCCCTTCCCTCCTCTCCCCTGTTACACAGCTCTGGTGAGTTTGGGAAGAATTGCACTTTGTTGTTCTCTCAATGATTATCCTCAGGAAGAAGAAACACACAGTTGAAAAATACCCTTAAAGAAATTTAATTTGGCCATTTCTCAGGACTGAAGAAATCACAATTGGTTTGGGCCTTTTGTAGTTTTTTTCTTCTTTTCTTTGGAAAGGGACATAAATAAAGAAATTCAGATGTGTTGCCTTGGGCCACTGATTCATTAAATCCAGCACCAAGGGGGAAAAATCCCTTACTGGAAGTTTATCTTTTCAAATTCAAGCAGAGAGGAGAAATCAACAGCCAGAAATGTCCTCACCAAACAGCCCTGGGAAATAACCAGGAATTCTGACCCTGAGGAATTCATCCTGCCACAAATGCAAGGGAACAGGCTGTGAGTGGCTGGGTCTCCTGTGAGAGCTCATGAGAGCAATGACCTGCAGTGTGCTTTGTTCCTCTAGGCAGCACCACGCCAGGGTGGAATATCTGGACATGTGCAAGTCTAGAAACACAGACACTGAGATAACCACAACTCACAGGTGGTGAACTTCACACCACAAAAAACCTCCAAGAAACCTGTTCAAACTTGACAATTTTTACTCCAAAAATTGGAGTAATTTTAACATTTAACATCCTTAAAAACGCATTGAAAAAACTCATTTCTTCATTTACCATTTTCCTTCCTCAAGCGGGAAATAAATTTCTTGGGTGGGATGACTCCCACCTTCTTCTTTTGTGTGGCAATACTGTTGAAGAGATCAGAGAGGCAGGTCAGGAGGCTTTCCTTCTTTCGAGGCTGCACCTTGTATGCCAGAACCTTCTCCCGGAAGGGCCGACAGAAATACAGGGCCTGCAAGACCGAGTTGCAGTAGCAGGTATTGCCGAACTGCTCAGAAACAGAACACAGGGAGAACAAAGGGCTCTGCATTAGGGCTGCCAAAAAGGAATGACAGGAAGAGTTCATCAAGAATGTCACACTGTGAAACTGGAGGAGTCACCTGGTAGAGCTCATTTAGTGGGGAGTATTGGTTGGAGTGGGGGAACGCTGGTTGGAATAAGGGGAAACACTGGTTGGGATGGGGGGGAAATTGCTTGTGGGATGGGGGAAACACTGAGGGGAACACTGATTGGAAAGGGGGGAATACAGGTTGTGGGATGGGGGAAATGCTGGTTGGAATGGGGGGGAAATTGCGTGGAATGGGGGAAAACACTGGTTGGATTAAGGGGAAACTGGTTGGAATAAGGGGAAACACTGGTTGGAATAAGGGGAAACACTGGTTGGAATGGGGGGAACACTGGTTGGGATAAGGGGAAACACTGCTTGGAATGGGGGGAACACTGGTTGGGATAAGGGGAAACACTGCTTGGAATGGGGGAAACACTGATTGGATTAAGGGGGGAAGAAACATTGGTTGGAATGGGGGGGAAATTGCTTGGAATGGGGGAAACACTGATTGGATTAAGGGGAAACACTGGTTGGAGTGGGGGGAAGAAACACAGCTTGGAATGGGGGGAATACTGCTTGTGGGATGGGGGAAACACTGGGGGGAACACTGGTTGGAAAGGGGGGAACACAGGTGGTGGGATGGGGGAAACACTGGTTGGAATGGGGGAAATGCTGGTTGGAATGGGGGGGAAGAAACATTGGTTGGAATGGGGGGGAAATTGCTTGGAATGGGGGAAACTGGTTGGATTAAGGGGAAACACTGGTTGGAGTAAGGGGAGAACATTGGCTAGGATGGAGGAAACACTGATTGGGATGGGGGGAACACTGGTTGGGAGGGGGGGAAAGGCTGAGCCTTGTGACAGGAAGGGAAGGGAGAGGAGACAACACTCACAGGATACTGGGAATACACAGAAAAAGTAATTAAGGGTTCAGCAAAGAATCAAAATTTGTGGAGACACAGCACAACTCATCATCCTGAGAGGGGAGAGGTAGCAAGGACACTAAATAAATAAATAAATAATGAATTCACAGAATATTTTAAGTTGGGAGGGACCCCTGAGTATCACTGAGTTCAACTCCAAAGTGAACAACCCATAGAGGGATCAAACCCAGCACCCTGCTCTGACCAACTGAGCCAATCCCAGGGGCAACATGGATTATAAATTAACAATAAAACCAATATTTCCTATTATAACAGAATGTTTTGAGCAGCACATGATGCAGGGTCAGGCACAGAGCAGCTGGTTTGCATCTGGGCTGTGTGCAGGCAGTGTCAGGCACAGATAAAGCCTTGCAGAGGCTGCTGCCCTGGCTGAGCAAGGAGGACACCAGGATATCAGCTTATCTCCCACAACCACAAATCATGGCTTCAGAGCTGCTGCTCTGCAATCCACTGTGCTGCTGGCTTCAAAAAAGAAACACAAATTCTGGGTTTGCAGTCCCCAGATGTCCTGGTAACGAGGTTCTGCACCCCAAGAGTAATATATTGTAAATAAACCAAAAAAGCATAAATGTCTGTCTGCAAACAAAGTGGTTTTATGTGATACACATGGTCACTGTTCACCCAAATTTGATGTGATCACTGCAGCAGAATGGTTTCAAGGTAATAATCACTGACTGAAACAGAAAATAAACAGCTTCATTCACACAGCTCAAAAGGTCACAGCTCCAGCAACATTGATTTACACCATATGCAAACAACAGGGAACAACTGTTAAAACTTATTGACTCGAGGAAAATATATATGGAAACTAAAACACATGAATTAGGAGAGAGAATCACTCACATGCTTGTTAGTGACCTAGAAAAACAAAGAATCATCATGCTGAATAAATCTGCACACAACACAAAACAGGCATCCTAGGTCTGAAAGCTTATTTGAAGATAGGAGCTTCTTCAAATGAAAATTGAGATGAAATTCTGGAATGACACCATTGTTCCATCTCTCTTGGGTTTTAATAAATATAAACTATTTTTACAGTTTCCCACATATTCTGCAGTGGTTTTAGACACAGTGTAACAGAGTCAGGTTGTTTTAGCTCAAAAATTAAATAACTATTTATAAAATTAATTTATTTATTAATAGTTATTTATTAAATAACTATTTATAAAATATACTATATTATATATACAAAATACACTATATTATATAAAATACACTAATATACTATACTATAAATAATTAAATAACTATTCAACCCAAAGTTTTGGCCTCCAGTGCCCACGAGTTCAACACCTGATTGCATTTGCAGTGCAATCACACATTTAACAGCACTGATGCTGAAGCCATGGAACTGCCCTCTTTAAAATGCTCCCATTAATTCCAAATCATGAAAGAACCAGAAATAACTTCAGAAAAAGCTCAGCAGAACAACAGTGTGAAAACACCACCCTCAAGAAACCAGTTGCATGAAATGAAGCACAACAGTGTTAGTCATGTTTTGTCCCTCCAAACAGAGAATGGAAGGGGTTTTAATAATTCTGGTTATTTTTAGGATGCTGTTTTTCCTCCTCACACCATTCAGTGCTCTGCTATTTCTGTCACAATTCCATTTTTGCCATTATGGTGCAAACCTCAGCAGCTCTGGAATGGCCACCAACACCCCAGGTAGGGAACAGAATTCTGGGTGTTTGGATAGCTGGGTGTCTGAAATATGAACTGCTAGAAACCCACACAAAGTCAATTAACTGGCTCTCTAATGAGCTCAGTAATTACTGTTTAGTTGGCCTTACTTGGTGTGTAAGACATGGAGCACAAAGTCAATTAACTGGCTCTCTAATGAGCTCAGTAATTACTGTTTAGTTGGCCTTACTTGGTGTGTAAGACATGGAGCATCTCCCAGCTCTCAACACAACCCTGACAACCAGAACACAGCAATGATTGTTCTAGTGAGTTCTGCCAAAATTGCATCTTCCCACCATGAACAGGATGCCACAGAACCCCTGCTGCTCTGAACTCACCAGGATCAACATCCTCTGCCCAGCTCTGCTGCCCCACAGCCACACAAACTGCAAAAATTCAGATTTTTGGAGGGTTTGTGGCTACACCAAAAATCCAGAAGGAGTGTTACAACACGAAGGAAATATCCACCCAGTCCATGTCATTCATCTCCTGCACAAAACTTCCACTCCTCCCACCACAGGGGTGTTTTTAGAACTAAAAAGTAACACATTTTAATTTTACAGCCTCCCCTGCACTGCAGCATCAGTGGAAAATCTGCTCTGGAACAGCATATGAACAATGGGCACACTTTATTATTTCCACTAATTATTTTATAATTTTCCAGCTAAATATTAAAATCTTAGAATTAAAAATGTACTGGAAAAGGAAGAGTTCTCTCAGAGACTCTACAAGAAATACATTTATTTTTCAGTGTTTCAGATGAAATGCTGCCTTGGTTAAAAGCACACTGCAGGATGTGGTGCCTGTGCTCAGTCCCACTCCAAGTGAGAAGTTTCATCAATCAAATTCTCAGAGAATCCTGCTAAGCTCCAAATTAGGATGTGAATTAAAACCCAACATTTTAAGCATAGAAAATTCACTTACATTGACCAAGCCAAAATAATGCTCATTCACAGGGAACTGCTCAGGACCAATCTCTTTCTCCAAAGCTGAGGCATTGGCGCCCTACAAAAAACAGAATTTATGTTAGAGAAAATAGAAATTTCCTTAAAAAAACCCAAAGCTTAGGAAATCATTTACTTCCACTGAAAATCAGTATTTTGTGTTTGCTGTGTTCTTCAGAATTAAATGAATGTGATGCTTTATTATCATAAATGTACCAAGGTGTCATTTAAAATCTCAATTCCCTCAGCCAAAATGAGTCATCTGATCTAACAGAAGGGTTTGCTACATTTGAGTTTATTTAGAAATTACCACAATTAACTGTTCTTACTTAAAACACCAGGTTGGCAACAGTGATCTAGAAACAGCAACTTTAAATTTAGTCAAGAATGCACTGTAAAAATAAAGAAATCCTGTCTTTTTCTAGCTTTATTTTGCAAAATATGAAGTTTTTTATTACAAATCCCCAGAAAGATGGAAGGAAGTTTTACCACAGATCACCTGAAAGTGCTTTGGCTTGGTTACCTTTAATTTCAAGGGGATGTGTGAAGCTCACAGTGCATTTTGACACATCCTTGAGTTTCCAGCAGTACAATGAGGATGGAATTTGCTGGTTTAGATACAACTGAAAACCACCACTGCTCTTACCTGGCACACCAAGCAACAACTAAAGCATTCCAATGCTTTATTTTGAATTTTAACTTGCTCCACCTCATATTCAAAGTGGTTTCTTCATCTCTTTCTATTTTCAATCCACCAGCCCCTTATGGATGGCAATATCTGGGCTTGGTTCCTCCCCTCATTCCTCTCCACCTTCTCTTTAATGCTTCTTGCTGATGCTCCAGCATTCCTGAGCTCCTTTGTGCAGAATCCAAACACTTTGGATTCCTAATTCTGTTTTAAATGCCCAAGTGACTCCAATTCTAACCTTGCTCAAACAGAAATCCTCCTGCACAGGTGAAATCCAAAATCCACTTTGGATTCCTAATTCTGTTTTAAATGCTCAAGTGACTCCAATTCTAACCCAGCTCAAACAGAAATCTTCCTGCACAGGTGAAATCCAAAATCCAAACTAATTCTGTTTTAAATGCTCAAGTGACTCCAATTCTAACCTTGCCCAAACAGAAATCCTCCTGTACAGGTGAAATCCAAAATCCAAAACCCAAACCCTTTGGATTCCTAATTCTGTTTTAAATGCCCAAGTGACTCCAATTCTAACCCTGCCCAAACAGAAATCCTCCTGAACAGGTGAAATCCAAAATCCAAACTAATTCTGTTTTAAATGCTCAGGTGACTCCAATTCTAACCCTGCCCAAACAGAAATCCTCCTGCACAGGTGAAATCCAAAATCCAAACACTTTGGATTCCTAATTCTGTTTTAAATGCTCAGGTGACTCCAATTCTAACCCTGCTCAAACAGAAATCCTCCTGCACAGGTGAGCCACCTTCAGACACCTCAGAAAAACATTCAACCAAACATTACAATCCAGTAAAACTCAATTTATTTCTTCCCCTGAAGCTACCAATGCTTCTCAATTGTTGAACAAACATTTCCATCATTTCCCTATTAATATAAACCACAAGCAGAGAGTGTAAGGACAGCTCCATCCAGATTGTTTTTAACAGAGAAATAACTAAAAATTTCCTTAAAAACCAGGAGAGAGAAACCAAGAAACAATCAGGTTTAACAGCTGCAGTTGGATGTCCCCATCAGATTTGCAGTGAGTTTCATTTCTCAAAGCAGATAAAATAAAATGAGGCAGGCTCAGAACTGGGCACTCCAAACCCCAGCAAACATTCACAGGGTGCTGACAGATTTACAAGCAGAGCTGTGCTCCAGCAGCAATTGTACACAACATTTCTGAGGCACCAGTGCCACTTCAGGCAGCTCCTTCCATTTGTTTCCTTGCAGTCATTCCCTGCTTCCAAGGAGCTCTTTTTCCTCCAAGATCTCCCTCCAATAAAACCCAAATCAAACCTAAAATAAAAGGAGAATCATCAGCAAGGAGGATTTGATTGCAGGGGTCTGTCCTGGGTTACCTCAGCTTTTCACTTCCTCTGCTCTGATCCATAAATCCTTTGGGAAATGCTGGAAAATTCAAAATTCAACATTTCCAAAATTCATGGAAATGCACAGGAGGGGAAAATTCTGGAATTTTCAGCCTGGAAATCAGAACTGGCTCCTGCTGAGGTTGGTTTGCTGTTCCACACTGCATGTTTGGAATTAGGAAAGGAGGATTTGTAAACCCTGGGAGTTTGTGAAGTGCAGTTTCAATTTCTCAGGAGGTTCCTCACCCCCTCCATGATCTCCAGTATTTTATTAGGAGAAAAACCCATTAAAAGAGGTACCAAACCTCCAAAACCAGAGAAACCTGAGAGCCCAAATGATCCAAGACATGGAATAAATATCTGAACAAATAAATAAAACCATAAGAATGGTTTTATTACCATTTTCATGGTAATATGGTTTTAATAAAACCATAAAAATGGTTTTATTCAAAATGTAATTCTGAATAAAGCTATGATATAAATAATTGAATAACCTACCCTAAACCAGGGTATCAACCAAGCCACCAACTTGTATCCATTTAACCTGACAGGTCACAGGTGAATTTTTTCCCAATTTTTTCCTTATATTTATTGTCCAAATTATAAATTTGGGTAAATTAACTGCAGAGGCAGATTAAAAAATTAAGGTTTCCTTAATAAATTAGATTCTATTTAGTGTATTATTTCCAACTGAAGCTGTAGATGCCTCATCCCTGGGAGTGTTCAAGGCCAGGTTGGAGCAAGCTGGGATAGTGGAAGGTGTCCCTGCCCATCTTTATATTCAGCTGTATTTTAGTTTTTACTGGTTTTGCTTAGCTGTTTTATGCCAAAAAGGCTCAAATGCTATAGATGAGGGATTTTTAAAATTGCATTTCTTGTTGCTCCCACAACATGTCACATAGTTCATCAAAACTGTATTAATTTTCTGATGGTTTTAGGTGTGCAAAGTACCTCAAGATGCAGAACACTTTGGCTGTGGCACCCCAAAGAGGAGCATTTAATGAATTCCCCAAATAACAAAATACACTTTCCTATTATGTACACTTACCATTGTACATAATGGGATGAGCTTTGAGGTCCCTTCCAACCCAAATCATTCTGGGATTCTGAGATAATTCTAAAGTTTCTTGCTAGAGAATATTTTAAATTCATAAAATCATAAAAAAAACCAAAACAGGACTCAAAGCACTTGTGGGAGAAATAAAAAAAAAAAAAAACCACACAGAGATGAATCATAAATAGCTGTGAAGATGCAAACTTGCAAATTAAGTAGTGAAAAAATTCCAGGAAATGCAATGGCCAGTGTTCCATGGTGTCGGGATCATTGGTTTGTCACAGTGACCCTGAGAAAAGTTCCAAAGTCTCTTTTCCCAGCCTGGCACTTGAAGAAGGAGTCAGGGCTCTTCATTTCTCAGTCTCAAGGTTGTTTATTGTATCTTATCCATAAAAAATTTTCTCCTGCCCTGCAGAGGTCCATCCAGCAGGACAGCTCCAAGCACTCTGCCTGCCCCCGGGGCAGTGTTATGTCTTTATACTAAAAACTGAATATACAATGTTTACAGTTACTTTCCAATACCCATCACCTGTGTTAGACAGTGAGCTTCTGCTCTAAACCAATCTGTGAGTGCCACCATCACAGCAGAAGATGGAGGCCAAGAAGAAGGAGGAAGGCTGGACACACCCAGTTCCCTCCATCTTGCCTCCATACCCCCCCTGTACCAAAATCCCAAAATGCACATTTCACCCTGTGATAATTTCACCAATATTCTACTTAAACTCTTGTGGCTTGCTGGTGTTCATCTAAGATTGGTAATTTGCTCCACGGGCCATAATCAAACCCACAGGGGCATTTTGGGCTCTGTGCAGGGTCTCTGAGCCCCCTGGCAGGGTCTGGGCTGCTCAGGACAGCCAGAGGGATGTGCTGGGTCCTGACACCATGGAAGAAGGAGTCCCTGCAGAATCACAGATGATTCACCCCAGAGCCAATGTCCAACAAGGACAGGGGGGAAATTCACTTTATGGGGAGGGCAGCACTTGGGCTCGGTCACGTTTTGGGGTGAGGTCCAGAAGTGCAGGCAAAGTCCAACCAGGGATGTCTGCAAGTCAATTAACAATTACCAATTAACCAGGGCAGGGAAACCTGCTCCAGCCTGAGCCATGTCCTGCTGCAAGGAGGATTTGCTGTCACTCTGACAGGGGTCACATCCCTCTGCACACCCTGTTGTGGTGGTCACAAGGGTTTGTTAGAGGATGGAAGAGTCAGGATCTTGATTCCATTATCAGAAGGCTTGATTTACTTACTATATTATGAGATATATATAACATTATAACTATTCTACATAGAGATAGGAAAGAAAGAGGCTTCTTCAGAAGCTGGCTATGCTAAGAAAGAAAAAGCAAGAATGAATTACAAAGGTCTGTGTCTGGCAGAGAGCAAGAGCAGCTCCACCATGAGTGGTCAGCAAATCCAAACATCTACAGGGGACCAACCACAGGTGGACCTGTTGCATTCCACAGCAGCAGATAATAATTGTTTACATTTGTTACTGAGCTTCTCAGCTCCAGCAGGAAAAGTCCTACAGAAAGGATTTTTCACAAAGGATGTCTGTGACACCACCCCACGTAAAAGATTTTTCCATCTGCCACACAACACAGGAAATAATCCCCACTTCATCATTTTGGAAATATAAAAGTCATATTTTGTCCAGAATTAAAAATCTAATCAAAGATTAGATTTTTAATCTAATGTAAGTGTACATAATATGAAAATTTATTTTGTTGTTTGGGGAATTCATTAAATGCTCCTCTTTGGGGTGCCACAGCCAAAGTGTTCTGCATCTTGTGGTACTTTGCACACCTAAAAGCACCAGAAAATTAATACAGTTTTGATGAACTATGTGACATGTTGTGGGAGCAACAAGAAATGCAATTTAAAAAATCCCTCATCTATAGCATTTGAGCCTTTTTGGCACAAAACAGCTAAGCAAAACCAGTAAAAACTAAAATACAGCTGAATATAAAGATTAATGCAGGGTATTAGAACTGACTTCTCACTGCTAGTGCAAGGTAAATAAATGAATATTTTAACAACCCCAGAGCACATCCCTGACTTCTGGGAGGTGCAAGGAAATGCTCCCAAGGAGCTGCTCAGCTTCAGGACCATCAAACTCAGCTCTGTGAGCAGAATAAACCCAAATTTCTGCAGCACACATTAACCCCAGGAGGAAAACTTCTCATTTCACCACGTGGTGACAGTGATTGATTTACACACTGAGATGTGGACTTGGTGTTCCACAGTGCTGGGGGAGGTGACAAGGGATGTTTCAGCACTTGGAAGCAGAGTTTTCCATTTTCTGGAAATTCCTGGAGTTCAGGTGTTGCCTCAGAGCTCCCCTTTCTGCTCACAGCCCACTCACAGGACTGGCTGTGCTCCCACAGCTCTGCAATTATCAAATAGGAAAATGAAAAACTGCCTGGCCCACCACCACCTCAGCAGGAATATACACAGCTAAAAATGGCCAAGAAAACCCCCAAAAACAATAAAATATTTCCTGTCACAGTTGCAGTCATTTCATTTTATTAAAAGAAGGCTCTATCCATGAACATTCCATGTCTGAAAAGACAAAGAACACCCTGAAAAAAAAATCTAATATACCAAATATTAAAGTACCAAACAACAGCACAGGGAATTCTTAATATTCAAGTTTTCCTCTTTTTTTCATACCAACACAGTGAGGGATATCACAGCAATATTTTGATTTAAAAATGCAAGAAAAGGCTGGATGTGGCACTCAGTGCTCTGGGCTGGTGACAAGGTGGGAACTGTCACATTGAACTCAATGATCCTGGAGGTATTTTCCAACCTATAAAGGATTCTGGGATTCTGTTCCATGCTCAGAGCTGGATGAGATACAGAGAAAATAGCATTGGAGTAAAGTTATATCTACCCAGAGAGCACTCAAGGCAAGTTTGGTTGAATTTTTAAAGAAAAAGGATTGAAAGGAGCAGTTTCAAACCCCCTTAGCTGAGGGAGCTGTCTAACCAAGCCAAACTGAGGCAGGGATCCCACAGTATTCCTGAAATTTTATCTGAAAAACCATCAAATCCACAAGAGAGATCCATCAGCTCTTCCAGTTTGTAAGCTCTGAGTGATTTTTGCTCACTAGAGAAGTCTTAAAGATTTATTTCCAGTTCAATGCACCATGCAAGAGGAATAAATAGTAGTAGACTTTTGTTTCTTAGCCACTGCAGCACCAAAAGGAGATCACAGAGAAGGATAATGAGGCATTATTGCCTCTTCTTAGCAAAAAAAATTCCAATTCCTGCAAAAAAATGAGTATTTTGCACAGCCTAGATTTAATTGATTTCAGAAACTGGAAATGTATCAAACAACAGGGGCTTCAATATTTGGTGACCTTAAATTTATTGGATTTGTAATTATTCTTAGAGACAAAAGCTCAGAGTTTGCATTCATTTATCTGACAGGAACCAGAGGAGTGCTCAGCTTTGTCTGTATTATATTTAATGAGCTTTATGGCAGAAATTGCAATCAGGCTCTGAGCTGAAGAGTTTTGGTGAAGCTGTGGATGAATAAAAGCTGGGAGTGATGAAGAACAACCCCAGAGCTCAGAACAGGAGCTGCTGTCAGCTGAGAATTCCACATTTCCAGCATCCTCGTGGCTTCAGCAATGTGAGTTTTACTGAGCTTCAGTGAAATCCTGACCCACCACAAACCCTGGCTGACAATTAGTGACTGTTATTACAGACTATCAATTTTTTTACCCTGGATTCACACTTTCCCACTTGGCTGGAATCCCCATTTCCATTCCCAAATATCTGCTTTCTGTGCTCTGGAGGGAACTCTGCCCATGTGGGGATGGGCAGAAAAGCAGAGAGAAGGGTGTGAGGAGAGCAGGGCATGGAGCAGCTGCTGCTGCAGCTCCAGGGGAAAAAAAGGAGCAAAATTAGCACAAGTCTGGGGCAGGACCCTCAGTGCTACTCTGAGCTCTTGTCAGAATAATCAGGGCAGTGCTGGGCTGCTGATGAGGCAGATGGGAGACATTGCTCATCTGCTGATGACTGACAAGTCTCAGATTTATTGATTAACAAACACTTTTATAATCACAGTAATAAGGCTCACACATATTGCAAAAATAGAGCTCACTATTGGTCAGCTATAAAAGTCAGTCCCACCTTTCTCAGGATGTTTGTGGCTTCTTTTTTACCTCCTGTTATCACAGATTTTCTTAAACAACTTCTTGCTCAAAGAAACCATGGCCTTGAATTAGGCAGCTGTTGCTTTCTCAGGTGTATTTTCTCACATCTCTTTTCCCATCCACTATGTCTCAATAAAAAACTGTCCACAGGCAAACAGGGAGCTGGAAAATGAGGGAAAACCCACAGAGCAGGGAAGGAGTCAGGAGTGGGGACACCCCACTGCCCTCAGAGCTCGTGGCATTCACCCCTGACAAGTTCTGATTACTCAGGTTTGGAATTGTGGGTTTGGAGCCACTCCATAACCATCACTGGCTCAATGGAATGACAAAAAATACTCAAGATTTCTCTGGTGTCATTAACAGACACAGAAATTCAGAAGGACTTGTCAAACAAATGTCCCATGAGGTTTGAATTGATGGTTTTTAACAGGGATGCAGCAGCTGCTTAAAGTACAAGGGAATTAACTGAAATGGTGCAGTCCTTCCAATCTTTTCAAAAATACAACTACAAACTTACAGTTTGGTCTTTTCTCAAAAGAAATCTACACAAGTCAATTTTAATTTCAATTTTTGTTAAAGTCTGTTGTGTTTATTTTGGGCACTCCACTACTTTAGATGGACACACATAAATGTACACGCCCCACAGTTCATTTGTGGACAGTTGAACACTTTTAAAATCTGGATGTGTGTCCCAAAATTGCAGAAAAATTTCTATTTGTTCACTGTATCCTGTTGAAACTCTAGTTCTTTATGCTGGTCTCCACCCTTGAGCTGCTTCAGGTCTGTCTAAAACACACCCAAGGCCAATCAATTCCATTAGCTCACTTTTAATAATCAATTTAAAGCCCTCTACATAAATGCAAATTGGAAGATTCAGCCTTTCTTTAAGGATAATTACTATTATTTTAGCTCAGTACTAAATATTAATTTCAAATTACCTGATTTTTATGCATTTCTTTTTTTGCAATGAATCTAATTCAGTTCAAGTAAAGGAATTAAAGGCTCATAACTCAGAGGTTCTCTAACCTTTCCCTGCAGCTGGATGCACACCCAGGAGCTGTGGAGCATCACTGGAGTAAAACCCTGATGAAATAAAATCCCTGAGGATATTTGGCTTGGACTCCACTCCATCCTAACTCCTGGACTGGAACCAGCTGCTTCCCACTGAGCACCTGCCTGCAAAAAACATTTCCCTTAAAGAAAGGCAAAAAAAGGGAAAAAAACTACAGGATTTCAGTGTCCAGAACATGCCTGGTGCACAAGTCCTGCTCTCTAATTACTCATTTGGTTTTAAACAAATGAGAGTAGCAGAAGATTGAGGGTTTGAAGCAAGCTGGGAAGCAGCTTTCAGGTTGTGCAGAAAGGCTCCCAGCACTCCAGATTAGAGGAGCTGCTTAAACCAACTGCTGAGGAGTTGTTTTCAGAGTGAATAAACAAATTAAAACAAAAGAAAAAAAAAAAAAAAGAACAAGTAGGCCAAGCCAGAGCTACTTAAAACATAAAAAATAAAAATAAAGTTACTTTTGCAGGAAAGAAATCTGCATGAGCTGATGCAGACGTCTGCCTGCACTTGCTGTATTTGCTGAGATAACAGTTCCAGCTTCAGGACTATTAAAATTACCCTGGGGGAAGTGGAAATGGAGCAGATTGGGGTTGTATTGCTGCAGTTTACAGAACACACCGGCATGGATTTGTAAACACAGATCAGATGCTGCTCTCCCCATCCTTTCAAACTCAGGGCTGTGGAGCACTGAGGTCAGATAAAGAGTTGTGAGCTCAGGTTTGCAAGGATCCCTTTCCACAGATCTGGGAGGGCTGTCTGTGCTCCAGGCATAACAAATTACTGTAAACTGAGCCCTGGATTGCAGCACTTTGCATAAGCACTCCAAACAAACTGATAATCCTGAGAGGAGCAGGGTCACAGACCATCCAAGGCTCTGCCTCCTGGAAAGGCTGTGCCCATTTCCAGCAGGGAGCAGAGCTCACAGAGACTCCAAAGTGCTGCATTTCCAAAGGAATTTCCTCCTAGGCAGCCTTCATGGAGTGGTTTCAATCAGGGGAAGCAGGGTGCTTTGGACACTCCTCCAAGCCCGTGTTTGTTCTGTGAGGAGCTGCTCCTGCCAGGATCCACAGCATCCACACTCCCAAGGGACAGCAGGGCCCAGCTCCTGGGAATCCCTCCCAGTTTGTGCTCTGGGAGTGCCAGCAGAGCTGGGCTCCAGGGAAAAAACACCTGGAAAGGACTGGGGAGAAAGGGCAGGAAAACCAGAACCAGTGCTCAGAGCTGAGATTTGTCAGCAGCTCCTTCCCCTCCTCAGCCACTGCCTCCACATCAGCACTGCTCCCAGTGCATCCCAGTTTATCCCAGTTCATCACCCACTGCATCCCACATCAGCACTGCTCCCAGTGCATCCCAGTTTATCCCAGTTCATCACCCACTGCCTCCCACATCACACTGCTCCCAGTGCATCCCAGTTTATCCCAGTTCATCCAATCCTCAGCCACTGCTCCCAGTGCATCCCAGTTTATCCCAGTTCATCACCCACTGCATCCCACATCACACTGCTCCCAGTGCATCCCAGTGCATCACCCACTGCATCCCACATCACACTGCTCCCAGTGCATCCCAGTTCATCCAATCCTCAGCCACTGCCTCCACATCACACTGCTCCCAGTGCATCCCAGCTCATCCCAGTTCATCCAATCCTCAGCCACTGCATCCCACATCACACTGCTCCCAGTGCATCCCAGTTCATCCAATCCTCAGCCACTGCATCCCACATCAGCACTGCTCCCAGTGCATCCCAGGCTCCCAAATCACCACTGCTTCCAGTGCATCCCAGTCCATCCCAGTGCATCCAATCCTCAGCCACTGCTCCCAGTGCATCCCAGTCCATTCCAGGCTCCTCAGCCACTGCTCCCAGTCCATCCCAGTGCCCTCAGCCACTGCCTCCCACATCACACTGCTCCCAGTCCATCCCAGCCTCCCAAATCACCACTGCTCCCAGTACATCCCAGTCTCCTCAGCCACTGCCTCTCACACCACCTGCTCCCATCCCATCCCAGTTCATGCCAGTCCACCCCAGGCTCCTCAGCCACTGCTCCCAGTGCATCCCAGTCCACCCCAGTTCATGCCAGGCTCCTCAGCCACTGCCTCCCATATCACCACTGCTCCCAGTGCATCCCAGTTCATCCCAGTCTCATAACCCACTGCCTCCGACATCACACTGCTCTCAGCTCATCCAAAGCTCCCAAATCACCACTGCTCCCAGTCCATCCCAGTGCCCTCAGCCACTGCCTCCCACATCAGCACTGCTCCCAGTCCATCCCAGTTCATTCCAATCCATCCCAGTCCCCTCAGCCACTGCCTCCCACATCAGGACTGCTTCCAGCTCATCCAAAGCTCCCAAATCACCACTGCTCCCAGTCCATCCCAGCCTCCCAAATCACCACTGCTCCCAGTCTATCCCAGTTCATCCAGTCCTTAGCCACTGCTCCCAGTGCATCCCAGTCCATCTCAGTCTCACCACCCACTGCCTCCCACATCACCACTGCTCCCAGTGCATCCCAGACCATCCCAGTTCATCCCAGGCTCCTCAGCCACTGCCTCCACATCACACTGCTCCCAGTCCATGCCAGTCTCCTCAGCCTCCCACATCAGCACTGCTCCCAGTCGATCCCAGTCCATCCCAGGTTCCTCACCCACTGCCTCCCACACCACCACTGCTCCCAGTCCATCCCAGTTCATCCCAGTCTCCTCAGCCTCCCACATCACACTGCTCCCAGTCCATCCCAGTCCATCCCAGTCTCCTCAGCCCCCCACATCACACTGCTCCCAGCTCATCCCCCTGATTTCCCCACCCCAAGACTGTGGTGCCCTCGTGCTCCTGCAGTGACCCAGTAACACACTTAGGAGAGGAGGCTCTGCCAGCTCAGCTCTCAGGGATTCTGCAGCTCCCTGAGAGAGCAAACACAAACAGCTCCCAGCTGTGCAAGGCCCAGTGTTTACCAGCATTGTTCTTTTGTGAGCTGGCAGGGAGATTTTATCAGGAGCCTCACACATCAAACAGGGCAGGGACAATGCTGTGGGGAGTGAGGAAGTGGATGCTGAGGGAGAGCAAAGATTTATAAATAGGTTAATATTTCATTTATAACTTCAGCTATTACACAGGCACAGAGCAGTAAAATTCAGCTGTGAGTCCAATCAATGGGTCTGAATGGGGAGATCTATTCACAGCTCAGTGTGTGAGAGGTTAAATGGAAAAATCATGGAATAGTTTAGGTTGGAAGGGACCTTAGAGCTCACCCAGTGCCACCCCTGCCATGGCAGGGACACCTCCCACTGTCCCAGGCTGCTCCCAGCCCTGCCCAGCCTGGCCTTGGGCACTGCCAGGGATCCAGGGGCAACCCCAGCTGCTCTGGGCACCCTGTGCCACTGCTTTACCACTCTTAATGGAAAATATTCCTTCCTTTCTTGTCTAAATTAACCCACTTTTAGTTTAAAACCATCCCTTCTTGTCCTTTCACAACAAAGTTTCTCCCCATCTGTTTTACAAGCCCACTTTAAGTGTTCACTATAAAAGGAGCTGAAAATAGAAAATACAACACACAAACAAACCATAATGATGCACAGTGCTGCCCTTTCTTTTGGCAGCAAGTGCAGGAATCCCCCAAACTGACATCTGCTGGAGCAGGCACTGAAAACCATTTCTTTTTAATGGCAACAAGACAGCAAGTGATGTGCATGTAAACAATGATTCCAAAGCAATAAAAACATTTACTCTAAATCCTGATTAAAGAACCAAACAGCAGAGATTCAATAACAGAGCACATCTTGAACAAGCTACACTGTTATTTTTGCATCTTTCCCCAGGTATTCACAGTTCATTTTTACATGGTAGCAGTTCTGAAGCAGAAGTCCTCTAATAAAATCAGTGTCTACTTTGAACAAATGAACCATGGAGTGCCCACTCTCCCCAACTCCATGGCACAACACAGCTGGGAGCTCTCATGATCTCTCATTTTGCTGAGGACAATTAAAGAATGACATTTTAAAAGTTTAGAGATAATCAAAGCAAGCACCAGAACAGCACAAAAGCTCCTTCAGGTGTTCAGGACTCCTGTAAAATCCCAAAGCTCATTCCAAGGGGACCTGGGTGTTCCACCTGAACTGGAACCTCCTTTGCTTCCAGCCCCAAACTGTCCCAATGTGCAGCAATAAACACCATCACACACAGCATTAAACCACACCACAAACAGCTGGGGGAAAACCATGAAGTGATCTCCTCCCTGCTTTGCAAAGAGTTATGTATTTCTTTCCCCTCAAAATAATTATTCTCAGTTATTCTGGGTTTTAAGTGCAAATATCAATATTTGGTTACTTCCAGCTTAACAAGTCATTCAAGAAGTAGAGCATTGCTGGAGACAGAAATCTGCTTAGCCAGCTCAACTTCCACCCTCCCTTCTGCCAGTGATAAAAATAAAAGCTATAAATGTTAATTCTCTGATAGAGCCAAACCAAAGTCCCACAGCTACAGGTGACAGCAGGGAGGTGACATTCCACACCAGGGACACCACAGCTCTGCCTGAGCTGCCCAGTGTAAATTATTCAGGTGGCAAATGCAAATGTGGCACTTAGAAATGCTGCAGCCACCTCCCCTCCAGCACTGAAGTCAATAATTATTTCCTGATTCTGAGTGTGTAAGGCTTCCCCCAATTTGTAGCCTGGATTGGAGTTCTTCAGGCATGTCCTACTGGTTTGACCAACAATTAGACATGAACCTAGAGAAGTGGCCCTAATTGCCTACAAGAAACAATATTCTGCTCACAGCTTACTACAGACTCCTCACAAGCTGCCAGGGAGGAGAAGCCCAGCTCTGGCCTTTGCACCTTGCTCCCTTCTCAAGTTCTGGTCTCCTCTTCCAAAAGTTCTGTCAGTTCAACAAATCCTCATGTTCTGCCTCAGAAACTCAGTTCTACAACTGCCTCAGAGCACAGCCAACACATCCTGGGTCACAGGATGCAGTCAGACCCAAGGAATTCTGCCCTCCTCACTCTCCTCAGCCAAGAGAGGACTCCCACCTGTTCATCCCAGACTCTCCCTTTAAACACTTCTGAAACAGCAACTGTAGATTTTTAAAGCAAAATGCCTCAGCAGTGCTGTTTCCATCCCTGCAGCCATTTCCCTCAATCCTGCAGCTCCCTGCAAACAGAAGGAAAAACCCCCAAAGCCCAGAGCAGAGAGAAGGGCTGGGACACAAAGCTGGTGCCAGGGAGGCAGAGCTGGGGCAGTGGCTCCTGGCCATGGCTGTGCCTCCCACGTGGTGCCACGGCCTTCCCAAGCCATGAATCCCAGCCCAGGGGACAATCCCTGCTCCCTCCATGCTCCCACCTCTGCCCAGGCTGGAGCTGCCACAGGGATGTGATGAAACTGAGGCCTTGGGAAGGCTGAGCTGAGCAGAGGCTGGACAGAGCCAAGGAATAAAGCAGGGATTTATTAAAAGGATCTCCTCCATGGATCCACCTTGGGCAGCACAAGAGCCCAGCCAGGGCTGCACCCAAGATGAACCAAAATGGTCACAAAAATCCCTGACTGCTCACGGGGTCTCTCACTGTGATCAGTTCTGCTCCATTTGCACATTGCAGTTCATTGTCCCATCCCAGCTTTAGCCCATCCAGTCCCACCCTGTTTGTTTTTCTCTCTTCTGCTCTTGGGCTGAGATTTGGATCATTTGTCCTTGGTGCCCAGCTGGAGCAGGAATTGTTTTGTCTCCTATGCTCACCATCCCATAACACAAAGCCCAGACCCCACACACTAAAGCAGCACAGAATGTGAAAATAGAAAAGCTGAAACCTGAGGCATCAAAACCCTGGAAAAGGGATGGTGCTCCCAAGGAAATGCCACCACCCTGAGGCACAGCAGAGCTGATCCACAGGGAAGTGATTTCAGGGAGGGGGAGATGATCCAAGCTCAGCCTCATCACTGGCTGGAATGAGCTCAAGGTTAGAATTTCATTTTTAAAGAGACACTGGAGAGGAATGGAGAGGCTGAGAAGCAGTCAGGAACAGCAGTCCCTGTGATGCTCAAGGGTCTGACAATGTCACAAACCTGGCTTTCACTATTCCAGCCTGGAGCACACATGATGACTGGAAATGCTGGTAAAAACTGCATATTTTACTAAAAAAAATATGTAAAGTTCTGTACAATCACTACAGTTTAGCACAATCCTGGAGAAAGCAGCTCCCAAAGGGACTTTGTTCATGTATTTCAATGTCTTTAAAAGAAGGTTCAGCTTTTTCATCTACCTTTATGACAAACCAAGCAGTATTTTCACTTGCTGGACATGCAAATAAACTGATCCAGTTCTAAAATCCAGCACCCAGACCTTAATTTCCTGGGCTAGATGAGGGAATAAATGTTAATACTGACAGTGAGTTTAGCCAAGCTACACAGGCACCTAAAACACTGATGCTGACAGATCCCACAGCATTTGATTAAATGACTAATTAAGAAATTTGGAAGGCAGTTTCATGCAATTATTTAGTGTTACCAGGACTGCTCTAGGATTTCTGCACAGAACTGAAACAGCAAATTCTGCACTTGAAACACAATGAGGAGAATCTGCTGCAGTTCTTGGAAAAGAACTCCCAGAAGCTCAGGAGGGGAATGGGAGGAACCTGCCCTGAACCATCCACCCTCCCAACTAAAATCAGGAGCAAAAATGCCAAAATCCCACAGGGATGTGCTCAGGTGTGGCTGCACAGTCCCAGGGAAATGCTCTGCCTTCCCTCTGCCCTCTCAGTCCCAGGCTCAGCCAGCTGCTCTCAGGAATGCACCCAAAATATTCCAGGGACTGAGTCAATCTCTGCCCCTGGGTGCAGAACTCCTCAGCAATTTCCTGACTCACCTCTCATAGCCCTCATCTCACCTGTGTCTGTGATGGCAATTAAAAATACAAATTATGAAGGAAAAAAACCCATTTATGAGATTAGGGAAGGATAAAGTCCTGGGAAGTCTTCTCCCAAAGACTTCCAGGGAGGTCTCCAAGGCCAGGATTTGAAAAGCAAAGATTGATGTCTCCTGTTAGGGGTGTGAGGCTGCAAATGCCCAGTTTGGAGCTGAGCATTTTGGTCAGTTTGTACTGGCTCAGCTCAGCTGGGCCTGGACTTACACTGGGAGGCAGCACCTGCATGGAACAGTAGGAAAATCTGTTCCTGTCCCACAGAGGTGAAAACAGAGCCAGTGAGCTGGTGTGGAGGCTGCCGAGGGAGGGGGGAGCTGAGCAATGACAAGCTGGGATTGTGAACACCAAACTGCTCCAGTGGGCACCCCCGGGCCCTGCCCGGCTGGCTCCGGGAGCTGCAGCCGGGGCTCGGAGCAGGGAGCTCCTCCCAGAAGGTTCTGTGAGCTCAGCTCTGCTGTTTCACGGCCGGGCTCAGGTATTTCAGCCGTGCCACTCCGGGCTCTATTTACACAGCAGCGGAGCTTCATTAAAAATTCTGCATAATCATGCAATTACCAGCCCGCCTCTCTCGCTGGCGGCAGGGACGGTCCCGGTACACGCATGCACGTGGAGCGACTGCAGAGCTTTGACAAACGAGTAGAACGAGCTTTAAAATGAACTGAGTTATCACAACAACCCAACACGACCTGGGCACAAGGCCAATTAATGCTCGATAATTCCTTTTCTCTCCGATAGGCAGCACCCACCGGCCCGAAAAACATTTCAGGGCACGGGCGGTGGCAGACACACCCACCGGGAGCGCCGGGTCCGCGTTCCTGCCGAGCCTCCAGCACCTTTCCCACCGGGATTTCAGCCCGATTATCCCAAACCCCTGCGAGCCCCGGCCTGGCCGGCACCCGCGCTCAGCCCGGCCGCGGCTCCCCGCGCTCCGCTCGCCCTGCCCCGGCACAGCCGCTCCGCCCCGGCCCCTCAGACCCCGGTGCCGGCGGCGGGGCCTCCCGCAGCGATGGCTCTGAACTGCCCGCACGGCGCCGGGGCGCGGAGCACGGGCTCTCCCCGCCGCTCAGCGCGGGGCACAAGGCCGGGAGCCCCTGAGGAGCGGCCGCGCGGGCCGGGCGGCGCTTGGGCTCTCACCATGGTACAGACGGCGGCGAGTCTCCGCACCGTCACCAGCGCCTCCATCCGCCCCCGGCCGCCGCCATCTTGGGCCGCGACTGACAGCGCCAGCTGCGCACCCGATAACCGGCCCGGCCCGTGCGCCGCCGAAACCGCGCCGCCTGCGCCGCGAAAGCACCGTTCCGAGGCGTGCTCGGTCCGGGGGAACCGGCTGGGGAACGGGATCGGGAATGGGAATGGGATCGGAAATGGGACCGGGAATGGGAATGGGATCGGGAATGGGAATGGGATCGGGAATGGGAATGGGAATGGGATAGGAACGGGAATGGATCAGGAATGGGAATGGGGAATGGGAACGTGCGTGGGAGTGGGAATGGGGAATGGGAATGGGAACGGGAATGGGGAACGTGAAAAGGATTGGGAACGGGAACAGGAATGAGAATGGGAATGGAATCGGGAATTGGAATGGGATAGGGATGGGAATGGGGAATGGGAATCGGGAATAGAGAATGAGAATGGGATCGGGAATGGGATCGGGATTGGGAATGGGATCAGGAATGGGAATGCGATCAGGATGGGAACAGAATTGGGAACAGCACAGGGATGGGAACAGGACAGGGATGGGAAAAGGATCGGGATGGAATTGGGCTCATTATGGGGAACAATTTTCCCAGAGCAGCTGTGGCTGCCCCTGGATCCCTGGCAGTGCCCAAGGCCAGGTTGGACACTGGGGCTGGGAGCAGCCTGGGACAGACAGTGGGACGTGTCCCTGCCATGGCAGGGGTGGCACTGGGTGGGCTTTAGGGTCTCTCCCAGCCCATAACATTCTGTAGGTCTGGGATTCCATGAACATTGTGGGCCCTTTCCCTGAGGGTATCCCGTGGTTCCTGGGGCTCAGGGAGGCCCCACTGGGATGGGCACTGCGAGGGCTCTGTGACACTGGAGGAACACTCTGTGGCCCTGTCCCCACTGGGTCTGGGAACTGCAAGGTGTCACCAAAACCCCAAGTCACACCACGGCCAGCCCAGAGCACCAGAACCCTCAGAGGTACCCATGGAACTCTGTGATTCCCAAGGCTCCTTGTGGGCATTAGGATTTTGGGATGGGATGGGATGGGACAGTGGTGCTGCCCAGGGATCCTCTGCTGTTCCACACCACATGTCCCACTCCAGCACGGTGACAAAAGGGCTCTTTGAGAGCTCAGCACTACAGTGACAACAGTGCCCATTGTCAATCCATTGTCAGTCCTGTGGGAGAAGGAGTGGGAAGCGTTCCTGAGACACCACAGAGCCCGTCCTGCAGGGAACAGTGACAGCAAACACATCTCAGAAGGAACAGTGAGGAATGGGCAGAAATTGGGGATGTGGCTGATCCTGACCCAGAGCTGTGCCCAGCAGGAGCAGGGAGTCATTGTGCCCCTGTCCCTGGCACTGTGCCCCTGTCCCTGGCACTGTGAGGGCACACCCTGAGTGCTGTGCCCAGCTCTGGCCCCTCAGCTTGGGAAGGACCTTGGGACACTGAGCACATCCAGAGGGGACAACGAGGCTGGAGAGGGGCTGGGAACACAAACCCTGAGAGGAACCCCTGAGGGAGCTGGGGGAGCTCAGCCTGGAGAAAAGGAGACTCAGGGTGCCCCCATCACTCTGCACAGCTCCTGAAAGGTGCCTGTGCTCAGCTGGGGCTGGGCTCTGTCTGCACCAGCACTGACACAACCAGAGCACACAGCCTCGAGATGCACCAAGGGAAATACAGGGTGGATAGCATGAAAAAGATTTTTACAAAAAGGGTGATAAAGTTCTGGACTCATTTGGCCCCATTCCCATCCTGGTCCCGTTCCCATTCCTGATCTCATCCACCACTGGAGGTGGTGCAGTCCCCATCCCTGGGTGTGTTTAACAAAGCCTGGATGTGGCACTGGGTGCCAGGGTTTGGCTGAGGGGTTTGGCTGAGGGGTTGGGGCTGGGGTGGACTCGATGATCTTGAAGGTCTCTTCCAACCCAGTGATTCTGTGAGTCTGTGAATGACAGCAGTGCCCATTGTCAATCCAGTGGGAGAAGGAGTAGGAAATGTTCCTGAGACACCACAGAGCCCATCCTGCAGGGCACACTGAAAGCAAGAACACCTCAGAAGGAACAGCCCTGGGAAGCAGCAAGGAATGAGCAGAAATTGGGGATGTGCTGATCCTGACCCAGGGCTGCAGCCTCCCCTCATCCCCACGAGCTGTGGAAGTGCCTGGGAGCTCCCTGCTGACAGTCCCAGCTCTGCCAGGGCTGTTTCCACTCTCCAGCCCTGACCTTGTGGGAATATCTGTGGGGAAGGAAGAATGGTTTTGTTTCCAAAGCAGAAACTTTTTTATGAGGCTGAGATGTTTCCATTCTGTTTGAGCTGCTGGCCTGCAGAGATCTTCTCCTACCCATGTTGGGCTTCCCACGTCATCTGCTGCAGCCTCCCCAGGGACAGGCCTCAGGAGCACAAAAACCCCAATCCTTCCCAAATATCCCAAAGTGAAAAGGGCCACGTGCTCCTCACAGGGTTGCCATGAATGGCAGTGCTTTAAAATTAGGGACAGGAAATGCAGGAATTGTGAAAGCTGTACAGTGTTTGACCAGACTGAAGTGTGTATTTAAATGTTCATCTCTCTTACATCCCAAAATAGAGGCCAAGATGATTTATCACAGCTGCTGCAGCAGCATCTGAGGACATTTTCTTGCCCTTTAGCCTCAGGATCAGAACAACTTGGTGCTGAGTAGAATTACAGGGCTAAAATCGTGGTCTTGTCCCTGAATGTCTTCAGAGGTCACTGCTGGAGCACAGAGATGCACTTTTAATTCATCTAAACTCAGCAAGGTGGAATTCTGAGCACACAGGCCAAGGCTGGTTCCCCGAGCACACCACACTCATTTTGGATCCTTTCTGATCTCCTCCTCCTTTGCCTTTCCCAGCTTGGGGGTGTTCAGTTCCTGGGAGCACAAAGGTGCTTCAAAGACAATTCCTGTTGAATGCAGACTCAGAAGTGACCTTTGGGCCCCAAGTTTGCCACAAAGAGGGGCAGAGAGAGCTGCAGGGATCAATTCTTGTTGGTTGGAGTCACTTCAGGGGTGTGTGCACGAGCTGCCAGCCACGAGTTCTGTCTCAGCAGCTGCCACAGCCCCTGGCACTTCCCCACTGCCACATTTCCCATTTCTGCTCCAAAACCAGCCCTGTTTCTCCTTCCAAGTCCCCCTAACATCAACATATTAGATGAAAGATGTACCAGAGGCAAATGCAATGGACTTCTGGAGGAAAAATCATTTCTGCCAGAGCTAGGCAGAAGGAGAAACATTTTCCCAACATGCTGGGACCAGAGAGCAAGGTCTGTCTGGCTCTGCTCATCTCTTACTCCTTTTGTACAATGCATGAGGAATAATTACAGCCATTTCTAAAGCCCTCTGACATCCTCCTGTGACGGGCACTATGGTCATGGCAAATACTTTTATTTTTAGCAAGCTTCGTCTCTGAAAATGTGTAGGAGGGCCAACAACAATATAAATAGAAAATCTTCTAACAAACAGAGCCAAAAGCAACACAGAGCAATAAATAAATCTGTAAAAAATTTGGTGTGGAAATAACAATCTCTGTGCACCATGCAAAGGCAGAGATCTTTGTGTGGTAAAGCAAAACCACCAGAACCATCCAAGTGTTTCCAAAGTCACTCTCAGTTTTGCAAACATTCCCCCTCCAATTTAAGCTATTGTTTTTCCAAGAGAATTAGAATTTAAAACATGGGGATTTTAGCTAAATATAAGTCCATTGTGCACAAACAATGAATATCTCCTTTAAAAACAATTGTTATTCCACATGCCAAGGGTTACACAACCTCAGAGTGTGAATCCTTCTGCAGGGCTTCACTCCCTGAACAGGCTGCTCTGGCAATCTAGAAAATCAGACAAGGGCCACATCTGTAAACCTCTGGGTTTGATTCTGTATCTTACTTGAATCCTTTCAGAATTAAAGCCTCCAAGTTGAGAGGGGAGGAGATCTTGACAGTAGGTTGAAAACTTTGGGAGAATGCACAGCTTTGGGTTTGATTCTGTATCTTACTTGAATCCTTTCAGAATTAAAGGCTCCAAGTTGAGAGGAGAGGGGAGCTTGAGAGTAGGTTGAAAACTTTGGGAGAATGCACAGGTTTTTTATTTTGTACTAAAAGCCCTTCTCTCTGCACGTGGTGGAACAAGATCTGGGGAGAAGCACAAGAAGCCAGGGCTGGTGCAGAAGAAATTCATATTGAACCAGATCAGCCAAGGAACTCCAACTCCACTGCTCTGCTTCCAACATGCAGCCTGAAACTGCTTTCACATTTGTTTTAAAGCAACCAGAAGCCCTCAGAGCTGCCAAAAGCAGCAGTTTGACATTTCCTGCAGCACTGCTGTCTCATTCCTGCCCCCACACATCCCCTCTCCCGTGTCAGCAGCAGATCCAGCCCTGCAAGCACATGGAGCAGCTTCCCTGTCCCTCCTCACACAGCAGCTGCTCCTTGCCCCTGCTTGGGACTCCTGATTTTTGAGTGCCACATCCAAGCTCAGCATCCTTTGAGCATTCTTTGTGTCTGCCTCACATTCATCCAGGCCAAAGCTTACCCTCCATGTGCCTCTGACTCCCTTTTGTGTTCCTCAGCACCACATTTGGTTACCCAAAAGGATTTCATTTTTTTTTTTTTTTCAGTTGAACGTGCCTCCCTCTTGGAGCAAGCCAGCAGAGCTGTTTTCTTCTAGGAATTTTTTTTTTTGCTCATTCTTCATGGTCTTTCTGAACTTATCTGGCTTTTTTTTTCCTGGGCTGGAGCTCTTGTGGCCACCTAGAAGCTGACAGATCTATGACTGTTTGGTTTTGGAGGAGGACTATTGTGATGAATGGTTTTATATTACTCACTAACATATGCTTTTAATAGCAAATGGGAACAAAGGTTCCAGCACTCGGAGAGGCAGACAGTGACTTACTGCTGCTAACTAATCCTAAATTTATCACTGTCCTGCTCAATAGCACATTTCAAAGTGCTGCCCTATTAATTGACCACAAGATTTTGAGCTTTCTTCCCTATTCCTCCTCTCATTTTGCCTCTTCTGACAAAACTTGTGTGAGATTAAAGCATGCCAGTGAATAAATTTCCTGGAAAAGATTTTTTTTTTAATCAGTGTTCGGGGTTTTGCAAAAATCTGGAAGGAAATAGACACTGGAAGATCTGCAAACCATTCCCACAGGAGCCATGTCCTAAAAGACAGAGGATCCAGCACCTCCCTCCCAGTTTTCTGAGCTGCATCAGCCTCCAGACCTTTCCTCCTCCTCTTCATCAGCTGCCAGGATGGTCAAAGGAGCAATGCTGGAAGCTTGCAGAGCATCACTGCACAAATACTGCTGCACAACGAAGTTTCAGAGGGGAAACAGAACCTTGGAAAAGGGACATGTCCATAAATCTCGGCATTCTTGTGCTGATTTCACTGCACTGCTGTGCCCCAGAGCTGGATTTTCCTCAGGGCAGTTCACATCCTGCGAGGTGCTGGTGTGGAAGCTGGGATGGGTGCTTTGGGAAGGGGCAGTGATCCAGAGCCCTGCAGGGATTTCCCACCCCCTGGGAGCCCAGGCTGGCTCTGGAGCCTGCTGGGGAGGGCTCAGGTGTGTGCTGTGGGTCCCCATGAGAGCAGCACGGCACAGAGAGGCTTTTTGGTGGCTGCAGCCTCCTCAGAGTGACTCAAGCCCATCTCCTGCCTGCACAAAATCTGCATCCCCAGGTCTCCACGAGCTCTGGGAGTTTATCTCGCTCTCCATTCCCATCCACGTCTCCCACACAGCCTGACAGTGTCCATGTCCCAGCCTCGCCTCTGCTCCCTTCTGAGAAGCCTTCCAAAGATGAATGCTCCAACTACATTATTTTTTAAAGTTTAATTTACATCTGTTTTGTATTATTTGCAGTTCTGCTTTATCTGGGTCACTCCCTCCCCAGTGTTCTTCCCTCCCTGCTATCCCAGAGAGCTGAGAGCTGATTGTAGCCAGTGTTCAGTTCCAGGCTGTCATCCCACAGACCCTGCCAGCTGCCCTAAAACCCCGCTCAGTTTTCCTAGAGAAGCCATTCTCTCCTCATTCTTCCCTCTGGAAGCCGCCCAGTCTGTCAGCAGCCCCAAATTCCCTTCTCCACAGCAGAGCCTGCAGTGACCCACCCCAATGCTGCCCCACGTTCCAGCCGCCCTTCAGGACTCACAAAGCAGCAGATCAAATGTATCCCGGGGGATTCACGGCATGTCAGCTGGGATTTTGGAATATCCCACAGCTGCCCGAAAGCTCTGAGGGGGGTGGAAATGTTTATTATCCTGGAGAGCGGGGTGCCATGGGCAGCACACAATGAAGGGCCCAGGGAGAACAACAGAGCGCGGGGCTGGGGCCGCGGAAAGGGCGAAGGACGCGGACAGGCAGAACCGGATTATTCACAGCCGAATTAGAGCAGAGCACGGCCGTGACCGCACCGCGATCCGAGCGCTCCCGTGACGGCTGCAAAGCCCCCAAATCTGGGTTTTAGCAGCCGGCCAGGAGAGCGCACGGAGCAGGCCCGGGGAGGGCTGTGAGGGGAGAGCTGTGAGGGGAGAGCCGCGAAGAGAGGGCTGTGAGGGGAGAGCCGTGAGGGGAGGGCTGTGGGGGGAGAGCCGTGAGGGGAGAGCCGTGAGGGGAGATGCGTGAGGGGAGGGCTGTGAGGGGAGATCCGTGAGGGGAGAGCTGTGAGGGGAGAGCCGTGAGGGGAGATCCGTGAGGGGAGAGCTGTGAGGGGAGAGCCGTGAGGGGAGAGCTGTGAGGGGAGAGCCGCGAGGGGAGAGATGTGGAGGGAGGACTGTGAAGGGAGAGCCGTGAAGGGAGAGCCGTGAGGGGAGAGGCGTGAGGGGAGAGCCGTGAGGGGAGGGCTGTGAGGGGAGAGCCGTGAGGGGAGAGCCGTGAGGGGCGGCAGGCGCGGCCCGCTCGGGGCCGGGGCAGGAATGTCGCGCTGCCCTCGCCATTGGCTGCGGGCTGCCGGAGTCAGCTTTCACGGGGGCCGATCAAAAAGTTCCCCTCGGCTCTGCGAAGTCGCTGTCTGAGCAGAGGCAGCGGCTGCAGGAGGCCGGGCTCTCTCGCATTCCTCGGGAGATCGCCTGCAGTGGGATGAGAGCGCTTCTGGCTGCCGGCAGAGCCGGGCGAGGACGGGCGCCGCGGAGCCGCGCTCCTGCTTTTCTCCCGCAGCCCGGGCCGAGCAGCCATCCCTTCTGGCATGCTCCTCATCCCTGAGCACACGATGTCTCAGTACTCCACCAACTTCCTGCTGCTGCCCATCCCGGAGTACCCCGCGCTGGACTGCGCGCCCAACAAAATCATCAAGCTGGTGGTGCTGGGCGGCAGCGGCGTGGGCAAGACAGGTAAGGACAGGTGTGTGCCCTGCTTTCCTTCCCTGCTCCTTCGCTGCCAGACACACTCAAACTACGAAATTTATCGCAGCTTAACTATTTCAATTTGCTTTTCTTTCTTTTGTTTTTGTTTTAAGAAAAGGCAGAGGAGAATTTGTAAGTTTTGCTATAGATGCGTGAGAAGCCAACATGAGCCAGCAGCGAGTTTTGTACTCACAAATGCTCCTAGCTGCTCTTCTGCAAGTTATTTAACTGTAGCTAAATTTCCACACCCCAAAAAGTGGCTTTTATCCTTTCTGTAAGTGTTTTATGCTCTGCAGACAAATCACAGCATACAAGATGTGTCTTTATTATTCTCCAAAGGAGAGGGGAAAAAAAGAGGGTAAAGAGAGCATTGTTGAATATCTGGTCCATGATTTCAGGAATTATGAAAAGCAGATTGATTTATTACATCTGTGGTTCCACGGGATTCAGCAAAATGTTTGTTTTGGCTTTGAAGCAGCCACATCTTCATATTATTTTTAAATAGTTTCTTGAAGACAGCTGCACAGGCAATTTCATTTAAGAGTGCTAGAGGATGACCCAGTATCACTGTGAGAAAAATTATTGCTTGAAATGAAATCTATTATAAAATAATGTTGCTTGCAGAATAAGGCATTTTATTTATTTCTTAAGTGGTGTTGCAAGTAACTAGGAATCTACTGAGATCAAAGCACCACAGGAATATAAGTTACTGTTGCCATGATGAGATTTAAATGTTTTATGCAGAAAAAGGAAAATATTCTTATCAAAGAGTTTAAGAAAGCAGCTCAGGTTAAGGTGAATAAGAAGCCAGGGTGCTCCAGCATGACCCAAGGGTGCAGAGCACATGGAGTTTGTTTGCTGGGTGTGATTAGATATCACTAATGGGTTTTGTGAGAGGTTCTAAGGCTGGAAAGAACCATTCCATCCATCAGCCTCACTTCTTCCATGACAGAAAATGCTTAAATTTGGATTAACTGCCGTCTACTGCCTTGTTACTCTTCTCCTAAATTATTTCAGAGCAAAGGACAGATTGTTTTACCTGCAAGCACAGGGAAACAACCTCCTGAATCCCAGGGCTCATTTCCAACACAAGCTGTGAAAGCTCTGTGCTGGGTATCCCGGGCTGGCCCCAGATCTTTGTCTGTGAGAGCTGAGAGTTGAGAGCAGCACTGGCAGAGCAACATGTGAGCAGTGCAGAGATGAACCTGGTCCCATGTGAGCCTCCCTCCTGCAGGAGGGTGCCACAGGAGCTGTGCAGGGTGCTCAGGGCTCTCTCTCACTAAGGACCCACCTTTCTGTCATTGTTTTGCAGCCCTGGTCGTGCGTTTCCTCACCAAGAGATTTATTGGGGACTACGAAGCCAACACTGGTGAGTTCTGCTCTGCCCAGCAGCTCTGCAGGGAGTGGGGAAGAAATCCTGTCTGCTTTGTGACTGGTGCACGTTACAGGGGAGCCAAGTGGTGTTAGATGTCCATAAGGTGCATATTTTCAGTTAATAGCCTCGAGCTATGAAAGCAATAAATCAAAGGCTCATTATTTATGATCCTTTCAGCTGGTTTTTTTCCCCAAGTTGATGGAAAAGGATCAGAGTAAAAGGTTTGCTTGGGGACATACCTGTAGTGAAAAGCAGGTTCAAGGAACAGCTTACACATCAACTAAACCATGGAAACCTAATGCTGCTCCCCCTGCAACCCCAGGGAAGGCAGAGGAATTCTGAGGAGTGTAAATGCAGTTCAGAACCTTTTCTGTGCATTCCCTTTATTTCAGGGGCTCTTATAACCAGGGAAACCTTGAAATTGAAACCTTCTCTCAATAAGACAGGCAAAGCAACCATTCATTCCTTGTTTAATCCAGAGGGTGTGTTCATGTGAACTGTTCAGGCAAACACTGACTGATTTGGCCAGGGTTGTAGGGTGAATCCATGTACCCCCTATGCTCACCCCATACATTGGCCACCTCACAGTTTTGGGGTGAAAGTGGGCAGAATTCAGAAAATGCTTCACTTTGGAGATGCTTGCTGAGCTCAGGGTGAGGAGGGAGCAGCACAAGACACCTTTGATCTGAGGAAATGCACTCTGAGAGCTCCTCCCTCCAGCTCCCCCTCCCTGACCCTGGTTAACCCTGATGCTTGGCTGCACTTTTGCTCCTTTTCTTCTGTCACCTCTTCTCTGGGAGGTTGTACATCAAGTGAGAGCTGGGAGCTGTGCAGTGATGGCTGCCAGAGCAGTGCTGGGAGCCACATGCTTTTCCCATTAAGCTCCCAGGCCCGTGGCCATGCTGCAGGAGAGGTGAATATTCCAGCAATAAGGAACAGGTGGCAGTGACTGCCCTTGGGATCACTCAGCCCTGCTTGTCCTTGTGCCAGGCATCACTGGGCAGGGCAGGGGCAGTGCCTGGCAGCTCCTGCTCTTTGTTCTGCAGGGCATCATGGAATGGGAACGTGGGGTTGTATGGTTCAGGGTGCAGTGTCTGCCCATAAAACCACCTTTACAGCTTTAAATCAGGGCTGGTTTTAAATACAAACCAAATCCCACCCGGGCTGCATCCCCTCACAATATTAAACCACAACATGATAATGTGGGATTCAGTGCTGAATTTCCTTGTGCTGAAAATGCTCTGTGAGCTCAGGCTCTTTTCCACTGGAATAAAATCACTTGTTTCCTTGAAACAAAGCTGATTTTCAGAAGTGAGGGCATTACTGTCACTAGCTGGGCTCCCTGTTAGTGTGAATTCCTTGCTCTCCAGTGGGTGGATTTCTCCACGTCTGACATTGTTCTGGAGGCAGCAGTGACAATTGTGCTGGGGCAGGACAGAAGGGCTGAACACAGCAGCTGTGGATTAGCATTTCCTCACAGCCCCACGTGACTCGTGTTAAGTTCTAAAGGAAAATGAGGATGACAACCACCTCTGAACCACAGAGAGTTCACAGGATCAAGACTTAAATTTTCATTGTCATTTACCTCAGCTGCAGTTACAAAATAAAGTTCAAGCCCAGGATAGCAGTGGTTAGATCAGAGTTAGATCAGGCCTAACTGGGTAGAACTGGCACTTGGCTGTGAATATGTGTCCTCCAGTCAGGTTTAAAGTGTCCAGTCTTTGGGGATTTCAACCAAGCTCTAAATCACACAAACCCCAAAGAGCACCTGGGGGATTTGTATACCATCCCTCACTCTGTGTCCAAAACTGGAGCACTTTCCTTTTTTAAAGGCATTCAGAAAAGTGCAGCAGGAAACACTCACTCCCTTCACCAGCCCCACCTGCATATCTTCATTTGTGATTATAGAAGTGAACTGCAATTCTATTTAAAGTTGACAGTATGGACTGGAAACCTGAGTGGGATTTATGTGCCCACTTTGAGTGTGGGACCCAATCCTGAGTGGCCCTTCCCAGCCCCCAGGCTGGCTGTGCCTTCAGGACATGTCCCCACACAGCAAACACAGCCCCAGTGCTGGGCTAACAGCCCCACAAACATCCAGGCCAGGCACCTTCCTACAGGCAGCTCCACATCCTAAACCTCAGAGCTCTGGGTTTCAACAGTCCCATTTTCCCTTTCCTTTGTCATTTTGCTTCCCTGGTACAGTCCCTGACTGACATCTTCCTTCTCCCCCAGGTGCTTTGTATTCCAGGAAGTTCACCATAGATGGGGAGCAGATCTCTCTGCAGGTGCAGGACACTCCCTTTGTCTCATTGGAGGTAAAACAACTGCTCTGTGCTGTTCAACACACTTCTGTCTTCTGTTTATTGCCAGCACTTCCATCTGTAATTAACTCTGCTTAGCAGCAGGAAAATACCTGGGCTCAAACCCAAGACTAATCAAGATACCTTAAACTCCACCAAAATGAGCTCTTGAAGGTGTTAAATCAGGCTCCTTCAGGAGTAAGCCCAAATTAGAACAATTTTATTTCCAACACTTTACTAAACAGCAGTAAAATCACAATCTGGTTCCCTCCTGCCAGCAGCTTGATCATTTTATTTTCTGTCAAGTAGTTTCTGTCCCTGCATGGCAGGAAACTCACCTGCCCAGAGGCCCAGCTGGCTCAGCTCTGACCTTCCTCCTCACCCAAAGTCTCTCAGATTTAGAGAAGTGTTTCTTTCCAAGGGGCCAGGCTTCACAGCAGCTGTCATTTCCAGCTGTGCTGCTTTGCCCTGCTTTCCTTACCCTTGTTTTAAATATAATTAATTCATTTTCTTTAAGGTGTTAGCATTTATCACACTCCTTTTTCTCTCAGTGCTCTAGACAGTTTGACTCAATGATATTAAAGACCTTTTCCAATCTTAAGGATTCTATAATTCTATTGTGATATTAAAGACCTTTTCCAATCTTAATGATTCTATAATTCTATTGTGATATTAAACACCTTTTCCAATCTTTGTGATTTGATGATTCTGTTATATTCTAGATTTAATACTCTACCAGGAACCTCTTTCTAGGAATATTTTTCCAAGCAGGATTTATGCTGTATCTCCTTGAAAATCTGCTTCACGTGCAGAACAAGAGGATGAAAACAGTGTCAAAGCAACAGGAAATGTAGTGAAATTTGGGGTTACATGAATGGTGGAAATCTCATGAGTAATAATCCCTACAGAACAGCAGTGATTTCATGATAAAATCAGGTATTCTCATTGCACCACCAAGCTTAAACTTCTAGTGTGGCCTTAACCTCAGACTAGACTTAGATTTGGCCAATGTGTGTTGGGATGGGAACACCACCCTCTCTCCTCGTGTGTCAGGCTGCCCTGGACAGCTCTGCACCCTTGTTTTACCTGCACAGAGCCACCTGTGCATCTCTGTGCCACGGGATTCTTCCACCCTGAATTCCCAGAAGGGAATAAGCAAAGTTCCAATTTCCAAAGTTCCATTTCCAGCTCCTCTGCCTGGAAGTGGGTTGAAGGGGAAAGCTTTGATGCAATCCCACTCTGCTGTGCAGGGTGCACAGAGCAGAGGGCAGGAGCTCCCATCTGCTCTGCACACTCAGCAGCAAACAAAAGCTGCAGTGGGAGCTCTCCAAATATTCAAGTGGGATTTACCAGCACAAAGGCCTGGCCAGCTTGCCCTGCAGAGAGGAGCTGGGGGGGATTGGACACCTCTGGGATTGCCTGATAAACACTAAACAAAGGGAATCCCCTCTCTCTGCTGTGCCATGGAATAATTTAACTCCTGTTTTCAGATCACATCGATGCTATTTTCCTGTTTAAATTAAAGCTGTGTCCTACAGTTCAGTGACTCCAGAGCTGCACAAAATTTAGTCAAGCCTACAGCTGAGCTTAGTCAGAAATGATTTTAAATTACTTAGGAAGGAGTTTCATTTTCTTTTTTCCAGTCCAAGGTCAGTGCTGTTCCAGGATCTCCCACAGACACTCTTATCTCCTCCTGTGTCTGTTTGCTTCAAATGATAAATCTGCAATAATTGAAGGGACTGTGACAGAACAGGGTAAGACTGGGAAAAAGCTGGATTTTTTTTGTTAAAATCCTTAAGGAAGAGTTTCCTGCACTCTGCAGGCTGAGTACAATGTTCCAGGAGGAAAGCATGTGGAAACCCTCAGGATTCAAGCCCCCAGAAATGTGAAATTGTAAGAGAGAAACAGAAGCAGATGAGTGGTTTTGTTGGGTGATTCATTGCTGCTTGGCCTATACACTGCAAAAGCCTGTGTGTTTCAAAATTCATTCTGGAGCAGAGATTTCCATTTAAAAAGTAGCCCATTAACCTTTGATTTCCTGAATAAAGCATTCCACTTGGGATTATCCATCCATCCATCCATCTCACTGCTGGGTGGGCCTAGCTGGAGTGAGGGAGAATTTCTGCTCTTGGGGCTCTCTGAATGTGCACCTTCTCCAAACCCATTTGCAAAGCTTGCCAGTGCAATTAGTTCTTTTTTTTTTTTTTTGGCCATGAAAGGGTTTTGCTGGTGAAAAGAGGCTTCCAGGACACCAGGACATGGAGAGTGGTTAATTATCCCCAGACTGGCTACAGCCCAGACCCCAGCAGTGCAAATTGCCCTTCTTCCCACAGCCTGCCCCAGCCTGGCTGGAGTTCACTCTCATTAACTTCCCAACAGGGCTGTGGGGAGGATTCCTCTGCACCATTCTGCTCTGGGGTGGGAGGGGTTTGGGGAGCAGGGACAAGAGCAGCTGATAACCAATGTCACTGCTCACAGGGTTTAGCTGTGAGCTGGCAAAGAACCTCAAGGTGTGATGAGCCAGTGCCTCTGAGGGCAATAATGAAATATTTACAAAGGGCACTTGGCTGGCAGAACTCCTGGGGAAAGCTTTGAGCCTGATTTACACTCTGACCCTTCAGAAATTCTGCTTCCTCCTCCCCACAGAAGAGCTTGTCAGTAGTTCTTCTTTTACTGTCTGATCTACCAGGAGAAAACTGATCAGTTTTACTCAGTCTTTGCTACCTCTGCTCTCTGAAGTTAGGCTTTATCTTTCATGTTTAGGTCTAAATAAAAGTGATCTGTTTGGGGAGAGTGCTGAGCACTAAATTCTTTTAGAATGTGAATGGCAGATCTGCATTCTGTAGATTAATAGAAAATGTAATATGTTTTCTATTAGTCTTACTGAAGTTGATGAAAATTTCTTGGATAGAATTTAGCAACAATAATAAAAAATTGAGCACTATATTTATGATGTTGAATGACTCTTAAAATATACAATTTCTACCAGTTTAATGAAGAGCTGTACACAGAATATACTTGTTACATAAAATATAACTTAAATAAAGGATATTTTAAAAGGATAGGATAAAGGATGTTTAAAAAATTACAACATTGCAGAAATGTAATATTGACAGGAGTGACAGCTCTTCCAAAGCAAGCAGGGATCTCCCTCTCTGGCTGGGCTATCCCTGTCCCAGCAGGGTAACAAAGAGGAGAGGATTAGCTGCAAATAGCTTCATCCTGACAAGTGAGCTGATCTCTTTTCAAGGCCACAGTGCTGTACTCAGCTTTGTAGTCCCAGAGCTGGTATTGTTGGGGCTCTAAACAGGAGGGGTGATGGACTTAAAAAAATGTGAGACCAGAAAAAATTACATAAACCCATCACTGCTCCACAAATTACCAATGAGATTTCAGCTGATTTTCAGTTCCAGTCATTGGTTCTTTGTAACCAATTGCTTTTTTTCAAAAGAACTTTGCCTCTGACTATCTGGAGAGCTGCAAGGCAGGAAAACCTGGCAGGGTTCACCAAACAGTTAGTGAGAGCCTCTGTCCATGGAGACATTGAATAAAGAATTGGGAAAAGCCCTAAAAGTCACCTGGGGGGACAGCTGTTCACTTTCATGCTGTGACAAACCTGATGGATTTTTAGTGCTCTTACTGTGCCTATCACAATAAGAGAGTGAGTTTCTGACTGGTTTGGTATAAGACAATTCAGAACTAACTTTCCAAAGCAGTATTTTGCCTTTTCTCTTGAACCAATTTGCTCTGACCCCTCTCCACTCCACATTACTGCTTTCCTGCAGTATGGGATGGGAGAATTATGGAATCAGTGAGGTTGGAAAAGGAGGAATGAGTCCAAGCCATGACTGATCCCCACCCTGCACTGAATGCCACATCCAGTCATTCCTTGCACACCTCCAGGGATGGGGACTCCAAACCTCCCTGGGCAGCCCCTGCCAATGCCTGACCACCCTTTCCATGGAGAAACTCCTCCTGATATCCACCCTAAACCTCCCCTGGTGCAGCTTGAGGTGTTTCCTCCTGTCCTGTCCCTGGGAGCAGAGCCTGGCCCACACTTGGCTACAATGACCATTGTGGATGCCACAGCCTGGTCAGAGAGTGAGAAAATGGGTTTTGTTTTCCCACAGTGGACTTGGGAGACTTTTTAGGGAGTTGTAGAAGTGATGATAACTTGTTAGTGTAAACAACCTGCAGGTGGTGTTTTCCTACTCAGTTTTTCCGTTCTTCTCAAGGACTGTTTGTGAGAAAGATGTTTTTGTTTGTTAGATTTGACACATTCTACTTGATTGGCTATCTATAAAAAGAGAGGATATTTTGTATTAAATGCTCTTCTCCTGCAAACCAGCCTTTGAGTGAATTTGTGTCATTTCTGGCTCAACAGTGACAAATGGTCACAATGGTCATTGTGGCCAGGTGTGGGCCAGGCTCTGCTCCCAGGGACAGGACAGGAGGAAACACCTCAAGCTGCACCAGGGGAGGTTTAGGGTGGATATCAGGAGGAGTTTCTCCATGGAAAGGGTGGTCAGGCATTGGCAGGGGCTGCCCAGGGAGGTTTGGAGTCCCCATCCCTGGAGGTGTGCAAGGAATGACTGGATGTGGCATTCAGTGCAGGGTGGGGATCAGTCATGGCTTGGACTCATTCCTCCTTTTCCAACCTCACTGATTCCATGATCCCAGATCCCCCAGAATCTCCTTTTCTCTGTTGTCATCTTATCACAGGGGTTCCATACTGTTGTCTCCTTATCACAAAATTTTACACCTTGGTGTTTCTTGTGGACAGCTCCTCACAGCACTGCCTCTTTCTTCTTCACAGAGCAGCCACTGACTCCAGTTCCCTTCTCAACACCACCCCACTCTTCTATAGCACTCTTCTCACTGGTTACAGCTGTGGCCTGTTAAAGTCAGGCCTGTTCCTAATCCTTGATAATTGGCCCACTCAACACTCAACTAAAGCATTCACTAGTTCCCAGTATAGGTGATGGAAGAGACACCATTGGCACGATAGAGACCACGTACCATAAGGGAAAGATGAAATAATAATGAATAAACCAAGCTATAAACAGCAAAGATCAACCCTTGTACCTTTTGCATCATGGTCTAGCAAGAAAAACCAAGCAAAATGAATTTAAGTTTGCCATCCCAAAACCTAAGTGAGCTACTCACAAGCAGCTATTATTGAGCAAACCTATCTCTGTGGCAAAAGAGTGGAATGGCTTGGGCAACTCCTTAGGGCTTAGATTACTTTCTACACTGTCTTTATTTCCTTATATTCTATCCCCCTACATTTCTCCAGGCTGGACAACCCAGCACAGTTCTACCAGCACCGGGAATTTCCCTGGTACCTCCAGAGAGGTTTCTGGGAAAACAGGCTCAAATGCAGCTCTGTCTGGGGCTGATTCCTCATGTGCAAATCCCACATTGTTTTTTTGCAGGATGACACGGACAGCATCTGCTGCCAGGAGCAGATAAACCGCTCCATCTACTGGGCCGACGGCTTCGTCTTCGTGTTCTCCATCACGGACTACGAGAGCTTCCGCCTGCTGCGCCCGCTGCACCAGCACATCCGCAGGATCCACCCCAACGCCAACATCCCCCTGCTGCTCATGGCCAACAAGGGCGACCTGCTGAGGGCCAGGCAGGTGTCCTCCAAGGAGGGGCTGCAGCTGGCCACCGAGCTGGGCGGCACCTACTGCGAGGTGTCGGCGCGGGAGAGCTGCGAGGGCGTGCACGAGGCCTTCCAGCAGCTGTGCCAGGAGCTCAGCAGGAGCAGCAGCAGCTGCAACGGGGAGAAGAGGAGAGGTCTCCACCTGGTGAGGCCCAAGTCGCCCAACATGCAGGACTTGAAGAGGCGTTTGAAGCAGGCTCTGACTTCCAAAGGCAAATCCGCCACCACGCTTTGATGTGCCCGCCCAGGGATTGTGTTCTGGAGCCCTGGGTGAAAGGGCAACAAGCTGGGAAAAGGGGCATCAGTTCAGCCATCAGGCTGTGTGAGAGACTCTCAGTCCTGTGAGAGATTCTTTCGTTTGGTCTTCGCATCTTCCTCAAAAAGCCCCTGCTCGTTCAGCACAGGAACTTGCAGAATTTGCTCTGTGGGGCAAGGATTTCCAAACTTGGTTTAAAAAAAGAGATCGTCCCAAATTCATTCTATCTTTTTATTTCTTTTTGGAAAGGGGTGCATCAAATATCTTGGTGTTAAAAAGTGGGTTTTGTCAGTGAGAATAATGAAATCCTGCTTTTAAGAGATGTGACTTCCCTTGGGGATGGTTGTGTTCCCAAACACAGGCAGTGGACTACAGCAGGGCATGAGGAGAGTGATGGGAGCTGTACTGAGCAAGAAAAATGGACTAGATCTGCTTCAGTGCAAGAGTGGAAAATAAAGGAATGAATTCATTTAAATGAAGAGCATAAATAGTGAAAAGTATTAATTGAAAGAAGGAGTTCTGAGCAATGGGGAGAGATTTGTTCATATGCAAACTTAAGCCTTATGGTGTCTCTTTAAAGGGAGATTTTTTAAAAATCACTATTTTTTCAGATTTTTTTTTTGTTTAAAAGCACAGTGACTGCTTTTGAAAGTGATTATTTGGGCAAAATTTGGGCAAACTTGTGTCAGCGTTCTGTAGTCAGTTTCTCCATGGCATTTCTTGTTTTTCTGAAGGTTTCTTACATGGCAAAAGGGAAAAATAAATCAGAGTGGTTTAAAAACTACCAAAAAATGGGCTTCACTGATCAAGAGCAAGGAGGTCACCTAAAACTCTTAATTTTTCTTTTCCCCAAACTAGTGAGACTTCAAGTTCAAAACACTTTTAAAGAAACAAAGTCTTCACACAAAACATATTTACACCATTAGGTTGTCCAGGGCTTTTTAAAGAAGAAAAGGTTTTATGATGCCTGAAATTTTTGGCTTTGGGAATTCATTATTTGGTTGTTTGAGTGTTTGTTGTTAAGCCCAGGCTTCCCTGCACAGCTCCCAGAGCATCCCAGCCTGTCAGGCCAGATCCCAGTGGCAGTGTGTGGCTGTGCCTCAGCACGTCCCAGGGTTTGGGGCTGCATCCCAGGAACTGATTGATGGAACCAACAGCAGACAGGGAGCTGCCAGCACTCTGTTCTCATGAGATGGGGAGCAATGGCCTTGGACCATGTGAAATTCATGATGATCCAAGCTCTCCTTCAAAGAGAGCAGATGAGCAATTCAAGGAGCATGAAACGAAGTCAAGCTCAGTGATTTATACTCAGGGACACTGGAGGGAAACCCGAGTTTGATGGATATGGAAAAACACTCCCAGCTGCAGATTCATCTGGCAAGACTGAGCTAAATCAACCTTTTCCTCATTAGGAGCAGCAAAAATGGAAATGGAGTCTGATGAGTATTTGTATAGCTCAGGGCTTTAAAATGTACTTTGTATTTCTCATTTCCCTATATTAGACAGCTCTAGCCATGATTTTATCACCTGGATTTGCCTTATCTCCAGCTCACTTTCTGTTTTATTTATTGTTTTCCACAGCTGCTCATTTGAGAATGTCTTGTGTTCTGATTCATTTAAGAGTCTCTCATTCCCACAAATGCTCTGCACCTTGTTTTAAATTCAGTTTCAAGTGGTATTAGGAGGGGGAAAGTTGGATCATCTGAAAAGGGACTCAAATTATATCAGGGAATTTTTACTTTGGCTTATGCTTAATTAAAAATTTGGTGTTTGAGCAGTGTCAATAATCATCCCAGGCACTCTGGTATTTATGGCATGGAATTTCAATGTTTTAAATTAATAATAGCACAGCTCAAATATTGAATGTGAAATTCAATAACTCAAATATTGAATCTAGAGAGTCAATGGCTCAAATATTGAGTCTAAAGATTCAATAACAAGAAATAGAACAGTTTGCAAGACACACAGAAATGGAAGTATTTCTGTGTTGGAAAAATGATCACCAGTTTGGAATAGCAATTAACAATTTTGCCACTCCAGTACTGCATAACAAGGGCTCAATTTGCTGAAGACATTTTGCTGACATTGATTTGTTTGCAACTTCCTTCAGCTCAAATCCTTTCTAATTTGGGAAGAAATGTCACCAAAATTCATCCCTGTCAATATTTTAGTTTCATTAGTAATTAATAAAAACATGCAAGGTCTTCCCTGAGTAGTGAATAAAATGGCTTCTCTATGTGTCACATATTTAAATAATCCTTATTTACATTAAAATTTATTGTTTTCCCTTCTTACAACCTAAGACACCCTGCTTTGGAAATATTCCTTATGTAAGGAAATATTCCTTATGCAAATAATATTCCCACATTCCTGTGGGGGGGAAAAAAAAAATCTACATTTTGGCTAAAGCCAAAAAAGATTGAAACATTTAAGTCTTCTTTTAGGTACTAACATGTGGCAGACATTTATTCTGCTACAGAAACTTTAGTATTTCCTTTGTTCATTGACCAGGAGTACAAATACTGGTTTGAAGCCAGGACTAACCATCCACAGAAGGCAATAAAGTTCAATATTTTTATTTGGGGTGCAGCAGTTGAGCCCAGGACACCTCACTGTGCCCCAGGGGCAAGGCTGAAGGGAGCACAAAAAGCAGGGAGAAAAGAATGCTATAGAATTAAGTGCCTAAAAATAATCCTGTACAAGATCAAAGTTTAGTCATGTAGAACCTGATCCTGAATTAGAAACTTCAGGCTGCCAGGGGAAAACATGTATTCTACTGAAGGTTTAAAATTAACCCTCTGGAGAGAAAGTACTGACACAAAGTCAAGAGGGGAGAGGGAAAACAAAGATTTGAGAGTGTGGGATGATTTTTGGATATCAAAGAAAATTCTCCTCTCAGTTCTATTGATTTAGTGCAGATTAACTCTGCTGGAATCAATACCAACAGCAGTGAACTGTGGAATTCCTTCTTTCAAATTTTTTTTTTCTCATCCCTCATCATTCTCCTGAGCATTTTAAATCTTTGTGCACCATCTGGTTTTCAAGATGGTTTTACAGCTGGGTTTACTTGGGCACAAAGCAGAGTGTGAGTGATTTGCCCCAAGGTTACACAGCTGAGCAAGTACTTGAGAGGAACTCCAGCCCTGTGTCCTTTGTAATGAATTCCCACCTCTCTACAACAGCTCTCAGACCTTACACCTCCCTCAAGGTATGCACAAAGCACAGTGAGTTGTGTTGCACAGGATTGTAACTAAAAGTTGGGAAAAGTCTCTTCAATTTGACCTGTGTTGTGTGCTGAGCAGTCTCACAGTGACACCAGACAGGCTTGGGAGGCACTGGAGATATTTATTAATGGTCATTTCTGTGTTCCTGGCAGCTGCATCTTGGCCACATCCCTTAATCTGAATTACTGTGCCCACAGGTCACAGAAAGCTGTCACCCACTTCAGCATCCCTGGGACAGAATCACCAAGGAGAAATAAAGGAATTGTCCCCATTTGCATAGGGATGCTGAAATATTTACATCTGAACTCCCATCTTGCTTCTGCATTCCTTTCAAACTCTGTTGTTGTTTGGATCCCACATTTACACCTGGAGGAGAGGATAAAACCAGAAAATTCAGGGAACTGCTCAGACAGAAATATTTGTATCCAGGGTACCTGGCTGCTCCCAGGATTTGTGTCAGGTGTACAAATGAAGAAGGAATCATTTTTTGAGACATCAAAAGAAACTTGCTCTGTAGAAGAGAATTGTCCAATGGTTTTCCAAGGCAAGCTGGGGGGCTGCCAGCTGATTGTTCCTGCTGGATTTCCCCCTGCCCACTGGCAAAGCAGATTTGGGGGCAGAGTCCCAGTGCTGGGTTTGCAGAGGCTGCACACAGCCCTGAGGCAGCAGAACACAATGAAATACTTGCTAATAGTTCATGTTCATGGGTTCTCAGAGCTCTGCTGAGCTCTGCCTGTCTCCTCTGGGGCTCACACAGGAAAACCACGGAATTAAAGTTAAAAAAGATCTCCAGCTTCACTTTAAAAGCTCCAAAGCAGGGACAATGGGCTGGAGAAGATGATCCAATCTATCACTAATGGAGACAAAGCAAGACTCTTCCTTTGATAATTTCTCACTGGCTCTGCCCTCCTTGCCCTTTTCCATTCATGCCTTTGTTCTCATTTCACTCAGCAAGCAAAACCTTCTGCAATTCTTCTTCCTTTGCCTTAGAAACATACTTTTACTGGCTAGTTTAAAATTTATTTCCAAATATTTGAACTCCAAGCATGGTTTATAACAAAAGAAGAGTGTCTACTTAGTCTTTTGACCTTATTTACCTAAAGCATTTTAAAGCCCAGCTACAGCTCTGTGCTTTGAATTCCTGCCACTTCTCCCCAAGAGCTCTCACTGGTTTAGCCCAATATTTCCTCCCCTTGTTTTGTGCTTACAATGTTGGGTTTATTAATGTTGCAGAGTCATTGCTTACTTAAACCTGTTCAGTTCTTAAATTTTGCTGCTCTCTCTGAAATCCCTTCCGTTTAATCAGACAGATTCTCTTCTCTAAGCAGCTGTGCAACTGGAAAAGCAGCTCACAACAGCTGGTGGTTTTCTGCTCTGTCAGATTTTAGCCCATTATTGAAGATTTTGGAACAAACAGGAGCATGGAAAATGATGCACCAAGGCCACTTCTCGTCTCCCTTCATCTCTAGCTGGTGCAATAATTCTATCTGTCATGAAGTGGACAAAGTTCATCCTAAATGATAATGCTTTTTCCTACAGATGGAAAAACACCAAATATGAAGCAGAGAGCTGAGCTGATAGACTGTAAACCCTGGGATGCAGTTCATTCAGGAGCTGTCACACCAATCTCCTCTTCTTTAGAAGATACATTTTTTACATTTTCCCTCTTATCCAAAAGGGATTCAGGACGGAGCCTCTGCATCTCATCACACAGACACTTCCATCCCCTCCAGCAGGTCAGGGGAAGCTGCACATTTTCCAGGGCTGATGGGTGGAACTCTGCCTGTCCGTGCTGTTGTGAGGGATGATTGTGGAGACTGTTCCTAAGGTCGTTTTTCTTCTCTCTGGCCAGTAAAGCAGAACACTCACAATCAGTAACCGCTCATTTGGAAACGATACGAGGGGGTTTGTGCTGGCTCTGGAGACACTCTGTACCTTTCTGATGGTTAGAAAGCTCACCAGATAAGCTGAGGTTGGGTTTTTTCTGAGGCTGCCTTTGAACTCTCAGAGAGAGAGTTGAATTATTTCACTTTTGATTGTGGTCCAGGTTTCCAGATGCTTGCAGAGGCCGCCACTCTTCGTGTTCTGCATTGTACTTCACTTCAAAACTCAATATTTTCCTATGCCATGATGAAAAGGCCAATTTGGAACCTCACATTAATAATGTAACAGCCTATTCTCTTGATTCCTGTTTTTGATGAAGGTCATGGCTCTGGATGAACTCAGACTCATGCTCTTCAGCAAAGGTGTTTGACCAGGGTGCCCAGAGCAGCTGTGGCTGCCCCTGGATCCCTGGGAGGGTCCCAGGCCAGGCTGGACAGGGCTTGGAGCAGCCTGGGACAGTGGGAGCTGTCCCTGCCCAGGGCAGGAGGGGGGACTGGATGGGATTTAAGGTCTCTTCCAACCCAAACCATTCCATGACTGTGGTTTTGAATGAACAAGACTCTTCATTCTTTACCCAGCAGGACAAGGCACAGCCCAGCAGTTCTGGGACTGTCAGCAAAGAGCAGTGGGACAGGGAATAAAAGGAGAATCCCATTTTTGGATTACTCTCCTCTCTGCCTTTGATTTCCCTTAAGGGATACTGACCCTCCCTCAAGCTCTGGGGAAGGTGACAGGCTGCAGGTGCTGCTGGATATGGAGGAGGTGATGGTGGCAGTTCTGCCTCTCCAGGCTGTGCTCCAATCCCTCCATCTGGGAATGGTGGCAGAGGTCAACATCTGTAGGAACCTCCCAAATGCCCAAAGGAAGGTTACTGGGAACTATCAGCTCTCTGAGGCTGAACCAAAATGTTCTTTGTGTGAACTATTCATCTGGAGATGCTCTGCTGAAAAGGAAACCCAGAATCCAGGCTGGAGAGCCAGGAGTGTTTCCCATCCACATCCCTTGGGAGCAGTGGTGAAAACTCCACATCTCCATCACCTTCCAGCCCAAGTGGCTCCATCAGGCCAATGTCAAAGTCACTTCTGCTCCTGAAGTTCTGCCATGGTGCAAACCCTGGGAATGGAGGGTTGCAGTTGCCCTTCTCCTCCACCCTTTTAGCTGCCAGGACCACCTATGGAGTGCAGAACCCGAGAGTTAGCACCAGATACCAAATATATCTGACAAGTGTTCATCAGTCTGTGCTGGAGAGCAGGAGCTGGCTCTCAGGAGAGCCCTGATCTGCCAAAAGAGCAGCTTTTAAAGGCCAGAATACATATTTGTGTCAGGCCTGTGAAATGATACATTTTACATCTAAGTGCTGTTATGTGGGAGTTATTTATTAGGCAGCTTTAAAGAAAGCAAGAAGTTTTGTTTCTAAATCCTGAGTGCTAATCATTGGAAGTCCTCATTTTATCTGTTTTTGTAGCCTTAATTTTAGCCATTTGCACTTCTGAACCTCAAACTGTGGAATGAAGTGAAACACATGGAGCCAGAGGTTCATCTCTTGGTACATTTGGAAATGCACATTTTCACCACACTGCAAATACATCTCAGCACTGGAAAAATCAAAAATCTTGAGTAGGGCTGGGAGAATATGTTCAGTTTGCAAAGTCCAGACACTCCTGAGTTCCAGTGCTGTGGCTTCTGGGAAGAGCCACTGGCAAGACAAGAACAGACATCTAAAAAACACCAATTCTCATCACCCACTTACACGTGGTTTGCAAGGAGTTTGAAAGCCAAGGCATCCCAGGATGAGGGGAAAGGCTCTCAAAGGGTTAAACGTTTCCTGCCTTTAATCTAGAATCACGTAATGTGGAATGAATGTTTCAGCTCAAACTGTTTCCTCACTCTGACAGTTTCATGGTGTGAGGTCAAAGTGGGGGAGAGCTGGGGAGAGGAGAGGGGGAGCATGGAGTGGTGAGCTGCTAAATCCAGAGAGACACATCCAGAGGAATACAAAGATGGATCCTCCAGCAGCCCCAGCCCAGCTGGGATGGCTGTGGTGGAGCCATGGGTAACTGTGTGGGACTTTGGGGACTTCCTGCTCTGGGCTCCCTCTGCTTGTCCCTTGTGTTCCTGCTCGGCCCCGGGCACTGTTCCCACGCCACGGTGCAAAATGTGCCTCGAGTTTCTCACAGTGGCTCTGCCTGGACACAAAGTGCAGCTCCAGTCCTCCCTGCACCCTGCACATGCAGGAGATGGGATTCCTCTGGGGATACTGCTGGCTGTGTTTATTTTCCCTTCCTGTGTGGACCTTTCCTATGCAACCAGGTCTGTTCTGTGCACCAAAGCACTCAATCAGTGCAGAAAACTTCAATTTAAAGCAGATTTCAAATTCATTTCATTTTTTGGACCAACCATCACCTCTTACACCAAGAGTGGCCTGGTTTGATTTCATTTGCAGGCCCTCCTACAAGGACAAAACACTAAGTCATGGTTGTCTCCATGTCAAAGTACATTTCTACAGATCAGTGCACCACGTTTGTCTTTTCCTTGTAGTTTTCACCTGCTCTGGGGAAGAAGTTTTCATTTGGAGAATTATTGCATTTTTGCCCATCAACATGAACTTCTAGTCATTGATACAAGGATTGAAAGTAAAAGAAAACATAAACAATAACACAAACAATTAAATGCATTACATGCCCTCCATCTTAAGCCAAGTACAACAGTCTTGACCTCCCTGTTTTCCCTGGGTTGCTCAACCCCAAATCCTTGTTTTTCCTCCTTACACCCATCTGAGCAAGGGCACCACGTGCTCCCTTGTGGGGCTGATGTTCTGGCATGTGATGGGGTGTGACAGGACCATGGTCTCCCCCAGGGGTCACCTCTGCAGCCCCAGCTGCACCCACTGCCTGCTTGCACACCAGTGCAGTGACCCCACAGCTGATGAACAATTCACTCCCCCCAAGGAGCAAAGGTAAGGACACCCCCTCCCTCCCCAGCCCATGGCAGGAGCACAGGGACATTCAGGAGATCAGCCTGCTGCTGAGAATAGTAAATTCTGCATCTTCCCACCAAATGATAACAAATGTCTGGAGGGAATCAGCTGACAAATCCTCTTGCTCAACACCACTCGTCCCTAAGCTGCATGAAAAAAACAAACTCCTTTCATGGCAGGAAATCCTCAGGCCAGTTTGTCACCAGGATTCAGACAGATTTAAATAACAGACCTGCTAACAGTGGATTTTGAGTGGTGAATGATACAGCCAGAAAAGCTGGGCAGCAAGCATTTCTGCGGGCTGAGAGGTACAAATCCTATTTTTAAGATAGACTTGGGTTCTAATGCTTTCAGGATAAAGATGCAATAGGATTCTAGAACTCTTTTTAGGAGTGATTTAGGAAAAGGTCAATCTCCTGCCCACAGCTCCAAACATTCTATTTCTAAAATGGGCCACATAAAAATTCCCTAGGCCAGACCTGCCAGTTTTCAGCATCCAGCTTCAGCCTTCAAACAGAACTGGAAGATCCCAATTTAAATCTCTTTTTTAGTGCTTCTCTGTGTATTTTGGAATGTCCTTTATGGGACACTAGCAGTTTCTCTGATCCCATGTCTTCACATTCCCTGTGTGCTGGGCATGTTTTCCTGCTGGTACAGTGTAATCCAAGGGGGCAGGAGCACTGCAGAGTGGTTGTCCCAGCCCTGTGCTTCAGTTCCAGTGAAATGAAAATGATTTTTTCCTTCCTTTGCAAAGTGTTTTGAGATCTATTGATCAAAACCCCTGTGTGCAAGCCAGGTGTCAGAGTGTTTTTAATATTCAATTGCTGCTCCCTTGTGCAGGAGAAGAGCTGATGGTTTGTTATTAATAGGGCAGGAAGTGGGGATTAAACTTTGCTCTCTAATTACAAACAAAAGCTGTAAGAGCTCTGTAGCTTCTGGATAAACCTAGGAATGAGCAACTGTTTCTAAGGCAAGTGAATCCCAGAAGTAGAAACCCAGATTGATGTCTCACAGGGAGCTGAATTAAAACAAGGTCGGGTTGGCAGGCTGCCTCCTCTTCACCTTGTGCATATTCTCCAAGGGAGGATCTGGAACAGAACTGCTCTGATGCAGGGTTTCCTGTTGCAAATGCTCTCTGCAGCCTGGGAATTTTGTTAATATGTGCCTAAGCCACATTTTTGAGTGGTGTAAATTGCCATAGCACCACGAGAGTTTTGGGGATCAAAAGAAATCCTGGCTTTTGTTAGCTGAGGGTTTAACCCAGACTGAAAATCATCCCTAGCAAAAGCCATCTCTGAGGCTGGGGGCAGTTCCACCCTGCAGGTGAAGCAGGGCTCCCATCTCCCCAAGGCCAGGGTACAGCTGCAGTTGCAGGGAGAGCTGTGCAGGGCAGCCTTGGAATCTTCTGTGTCTCCATGAAATCACATGGAAAAAGTTTCAGAGCTGTATAAACAAAACTCTGCCTGTTCAGTGGCCTTGCTGAATTGCTTTAAACTCCTCGTGCATATTTTGCATTCACTTTCCAGGAATAGCCCAGTGAGATTCACCCTGGCCCAAGAATTCCTGGATTGGTGTCTTTGGGATATCCAATTCCTTTTTGTGCAGTGCCAGATGGCTCCAAGGGCTGTGGGAGCCCTGATCCACCTATGGGCCACGGGACTATCACATAACAAATCTGATACTGCAGCAGCAGCCAAATGCATTATTTATAGGTGCATATATGTTCTGTATGGTACAGAAGGTCGTGGGGTCCTGCTGGCACACCCAGGGAGTGCAGCAATGGCAGACCCAGCCCTGCAAGCTGCAGAGCTCCCTTAGCACAAAGCTGCATTCTGATTAACAATTCTGGCTGCAAAATGCAGCCCTGTGCTAACACAGCCCTGCTGCTCCCAGTCTGGGAGCTGGTTTGGTCAGAATTGCCTGGGACTGGCTGCCCCACACTCCATTGTGTGATGTGGCCATGCCCTTGGAGCTGCACAGCTGGGAATTGGTTCTGGAAATGCTGCACACTCACCCACCCAGCAGCAACAATGCAAGGGGATTTTTCTCTAAGTGCTCCTAATTAACAAAGCACAACCCATGTAATCATCCAGCCCTGCTCAACATCAATGGAAAAATACACAGACAAAGAATTACCTCCCCACTGCTTTTGAATGGCACAATAAAGTAAATAATCTGACCACAAGAATTCAGGGAGCCAAACAAAGCCTGAACCCAGCAGCAGCAGCAGCATCTCCCTGCCTTTAAAGCTCAAGCAGTGTGTAAAAGATGCTCTCTGCCATGAGCAGCTTTCCAAGTGCTGCACACCTGCTGTGCCACGAGCTGGAGATGTGGCAGTGGCCTGGGAACATCCCAGCTCACCAAACATCTTCATTTATTACAGCATCAGTGGTGGCAGGAGCTGTGCCTGCAATCCAGCTCTCAGAAAGAGCTCTCACATAAAAATAAACAGGGCTCTCGTGGGCTGTTACTTAGCAGGGCATAAAAGCAACTGAGGAGATACTGATTAAAATGGTCATGGAAAATTTGGGTCATACCATTCAAATTCAGTTTTCTGGTTATGTTCCTTCTTTGGTGTGTCTCCCTCCCTCTGCTGTTCCTGATGCTGAAGGCAGCTACATAAGCACCAGGATCTCTGAGTGCTCTCCTGACTCTTCACACCAAATTTACCTCTCAGTGTTGCAGTGAGTCCAGGTACTCCAAAAAGAGATCATCACTACCTGTGAAGAAAGGAGTAGGAAATAAAATGAACTGCAAGAAGTAACTCGGCCCAGTTCATTATGTGAGTTTCATGGCAGCCAAAAATTTCAAAAACATAAATTTAGTACCATCATTTCTCAAGAAATAATACAGAAAAAGAAAAAGAAAGAAAAAAAAAAAAAAAAGAAAAGAACCTTGGGATTGTCAACCTGTTTTTCTATTAGTGCTTCTATGTGCATGAGATTTCTTGAATAAATGTTTGCCTTGAAATTTTACCCTCTTTTAATAAAAATAATTTAACCTGAATTCTAAAAAGTAGAAAAAAGGAGCTAGAACACTGTCTGGTGCTACAGTTGTTGTTCCCATATCACTGATATTTTACAAGGCCATGAGAAAAGACCTGCACCTGCCCTGCAGAACCACATTCTTTTTCAATCTTTCAGCTGAAAATGCTGGGCAGATGCATGGCAGTCCTTTCTTTCTGGCTAAAAGGACTTTATAAACCCCACAAATCTGAGAACTGGGAGTCTAGGCTAATTAGGCTTTTAAGAAAGAATAGCAGCAAGTTGATTTTGCATTCTATTAAGTCAGTTATAAATTATTATTCTTGGTTCTTCATTTGTCCCTCATTTCTGTAACATCCTCCTTACATTTTCCACGGAGGCTTTTCTGTGTCACTTTTCAGGTTTTGGTTGTGCCCCTTGTGAGGGACAGAAGGGCTGTGTGGAGTTCTTTATACCAGACTGCAGGGCCAATGGTTTCCACTCCCAAAGTCCCAAAGGATGTGCTTTGACTGCTCCCACTCAGGCATCCACATGAGCACCTGGGGATGAATGGAAGGGAATGGCAGTTCACCAGCTGTCCCTGGGTGTGTCACTGATCCGTGTGGACATCAGGGCAGCATTTGGTAAAATATCAGCTGGGACATCAGAGTTAAACCACAGAAAACAAGGCTTCCTGGAAGAATTTTGCTGTAGATAAAAAACTGTCACAGACACCTTTTGTGAAAAATCCTTTCTTAGGATTTTTCTTGCTAAAGCTGAGAAGTTTCAGTAACAAATGTAAACAATTATTATCTGCTGCTGTGGAATGCAACAGATCCACCTGTGATTGGTCTCCTGTAGATGTTTGGATTTACTGATCAATCACTGCAGAGCTGGCTCTCACTCTCTGTCAGAGCCAGCTCCCTTGTTATCATTCTTTCTTTTCTATTCTTATCTTAGCCAGCTTCTGAAAAAGCCTTTTCTTTTCTATTCCTTTTTAGTATAGTCATAATGTTATATATATATATATATATATATATAAAATAAAATAATAAATCAAACCTTCTGATCATAGAGTCAACATTCTTGTCTCTTCATTCACCTGCAAACCCTTGTGACCACAGAAAACTATTAAAAAATTAATGGTCACAGAAAACTATTAAAAAATTAATGGTAACACAATGGACCAAAAAGGACTGGACTGCTGTTGGCCAGTTCCTCAAATTGCTGAAGGATCAGACTGGTAAAATATTTTTCTGCAGGATCCTGGCAGGGACTGTCAGAGCAGGTGAGTGAAACTTGCTGTAAAGCTGGGAGGCACCATTAGCATGCAGTGCCCTACAGGAAGAATGGCATTCCTCTGGAGAGCTGGATCATGGTAATGGGAAGCAAGAACAAATGCCTTGGGACTGAGAACAAGAATTTCTCCTCTAATCAGTCAGGAGCAACACAGGAAGAGAAAGGGCAGAGTGTATTACACACATGTATAGATGTCATTGTGCTACAGCTCTGAACAAGGAAATGGAATCTGAGGGTGAAATAATTCCAGCAGAGCTGGGGCTGGGAGTGGCACTTAGAGAGTGCCAGAGACCTTCCCTGCTCCTGCCCCAGCCCTGGCCACCCATACTGGGTGCAGGACAGGAGTTACTGGGGCAGGAAAGCTGTCCCACCACAGGAGCCTGAAGCTGTGCTTGTATTTTTTATCTGTGACATCCAAAGAGCCTGGAGTGGGTACAAATGTGGGTTTATTCCATGTGAGATAGCACATGGAGACAGGAGTTCAGGTGGGATTTAGGGACCTCCACCTGCTTGTCCTGCCTCACAGGCTGCTCACTCCCTGCTGCTGACACAAACCTGCTGCAGCCACCTGGCAAGGGAGGCAGAAAACTGATCCATCCAAAGAACAGTTCAGCAGTACACAAAGGTTGTTTTTCTAGATCCAGTCTCCAGACAGTCAAGCAGCCTGGGCTTCTTTGAAATCTGAGATGGCTCAGTCGATGGTGATTTGGGGATCTTGGCCAAGTCATGTTTCCATTGTGGAGATAGGGTCCCAAAGGTGCCTCTTTGTGGAATGTATGCCCAGAAGAAACAAAGCTGCTTGTTCCACACCCCTTGGATTTGTTAGCTAAGGAGCAAGACTGAGCAGGAATTCCTGAGGAAAGTGGCCGTGGACTCCCAGTGGTGTGGGAATTAGAAGCTGGCTCCATCCATGGCAGCAGGTGAAGTTCCAAGAAGCAGGGCCGTGGTTTGGGTGGCTGTCACAGTGCTGGGCCCCAGTGACTGCAAACCTGCAATGACACCTACTGGTAACCAATGATCTGCGTGCAGCCCGAGCCTGCTTCTCCCAAACCCACGGGACTCATTTCACATCCCTGAGGTTCCCCACAGTGCTGTTCTACATCCTGCCCCAGGCAGCTGCACTCTGCTAAGCCATACTTTCAAACCCCTCATTTTCAATTTCTGTCTCCTGGTCTGAGCTGAAAAATCCGTGTTGGCATCATCAGTGTGTGCCCAGTGTGGGCACTGGGAGCCCAGGGCTCCTCTCCACCAGCCCAGCCAGGTGTGGGTGCATGGACATCTCCTGCCCCACTCCTGGCTCTCCACACCGATGGTTCTGTCATCCTGCAGAACAGGAGTTACCCACAAACTTCCTCCTCAGCACACCTGCTCCCTGAAAGCCTTGGAAGGTGACTCACTTTGTCTGCAGCTGCCACAGATAACACCCAGATCACCCCTGAGCTGCTGACATAAGCAAGCACCCCTTCCAATAAAACAGCCCTGATGCAGAGAGCAGTGGGAAACAAGGGTGCTGATCTTACACGGGAAACTCTCAGAGCCAGTGATAATATTTCCCTCAAATCTCTCCTTTTTTCCCACCTTAAGATGAAGATTGACCAAATCTATGGAGGACTGGTGGTGCACTGAGCACATCAGCAGGCAGGAGAAGGCAGCAGATGTGGCCAAACTGCAAAGATTTGCACTGGGCTTGCTCGTTTTGAGGACATAATGTGAAAGAAAGGGAGTGGGGAGGGAGGAACCATCTCTCTGGAAGCTGGATGGGTTTTAACCTGTATCCTGTCAGTCTGCTGGAACACTGCCAGAATGGTTTCTGCTTGGACAGGCTGCCATAAATTACAGGAGAAATCCAAGCAGAGTAATTAGACTCAGGAATCCCAGTTGAGAGTTCCTTACTGAATTCCTCAGATTTGTCCCAAATTCTAAATCATCTCCCTTGTCCTTTTCTAACACATTTCTTAGTGACACTACAACCACCACAAATAATGAAGGTTGCCTAAATTATTTCTAAGACTGCAACACTTGCAATTATTCATTTGCATTAAAGAAAATCCAGGGTGAGAATGTTCTGTATTTGTTACTGGGTGAAGAGCTGGACAGAGGGATTATCTGCTGGCACCCCTGCACAGCACGCAGCCCAGATTAATGGCAGCACCTCTGGATCTCTCCAGAGCACACATAAATATAGCTGAGGGCCAGTTTTCCAACTTCTCTCTACAACTGGGAGAAGTAAGCACTTGAAGGACACACTTTGTCTTATCCTGGACATCTGGAAATATCTCTGCCAGGGTGAGATGAATTGTGCCTCACAGAGGAACCTATTTTTCCCTTATTTGGACACACCATATATATCAACCTTACACAATAGATATAAAACCTTGTCTAAAGGATCCTGCAAGGAGAGTCTGGACAAGTCTCTGGTGTGGCAAATATTTAGTGTGGAGAGATGAGCTCTGCCCTCATGCTGCAGGAGAGATTTTCTTGCCTCAGCCTTTGCTGTACATGGCATGAACTTCTACTGCAAAGACCTAAAGAAAAGCTCTGCTAGTTCATTTTATGAAGAGATTACAATTTAAAAAATTTAATTTTCAGCAGAAGTAGGTTTGATATGTTCCCATTAGCCCACATATTTTAATGCTGACCATTACCTCCTTGAAAAATTCAAGTGGGACAAATGACACCCACAAGGACTGGGCACCCAGAGCTCCAGTGGCTCTTCCTGTGCCACAAAACCTCTGAGCCAAGGCTGGACCAAGGAGCTGTCACAGATGAGGGGCACACCTGCATCATATTTCTCTTGTTTTTCTATCAAATCTCCCCATGGTTCAGAGTCTCTCATGTTTGAGACCCAGAAAGAAAATGAGCCTGAGGTGAAATTTCCTAGAGCAGTTCCCTGGAGTTTTCCCTCCCATGAAATGTTTCTGGGAGCTGTGTCACTACAGTAACTGAGGGGCAATTCCTGCCCAGCCCAGAAAACCACCACAGCCTGCACAGCAGTGTTTGGGCTCTTAATTTGGGCATAAGGAGTGTTTTGCTCATCCCAGACTTGCTGTGCTAAAATAACATGTAGAATACATTCTCTTTCTCATGTGCCTTCAGGAAACAATTCAGCTTCCAAATGGGCTGGTTTGCCATGGCTGTAATGGACAGAGCTAATACAGTATTTACTTAATCTGGCAATTTTTGAAATCTTCCTTTAATTAGAGCTGGATACAGTCTGTTCCTGAAATTCATTTATTTATACTACTCGGCGTCCCCACTGATAGAATCAAATGCAAACTCTGCCTGCAAATATGTTTTTCCTCCTGCATTTAGAGCTCATGGCATTCCACAACACTTTGAGGCCAAAGTCTGTGACTTAAGAGAACCAATTCTTTGGCAGGAATCTCTTCTTGTGAAACTATTTTTGGCCCAGAACAACAAGGCTTATGTAGCTCCCCACAGTTCCCTATCACTAAAATACCACAGGCTGCTGTGGAATGAAAAGGAGTCATGGGGCTAAGCCAATGTCCTTTGGATCATTGGAAATCCAAGAGGCTGATCCTGTTTAAGATTGTGTTGTATGAAAAGATGGATTTCCTTTTTCCCCCAAATCACATCATCATTAATACTTGTCCAGCCTTCTCTGTGGATCAGCTCCTGGAGCACCTGAGTGGAGGTGCCAGCTCCCATTTTGTGGATGTCTGGGACAACCAGGAGATGGGAATCTCCTGAATTTGTCTCATCAGTCTGTCACAAAGTCTGCAGGAGAAATGAGGGTGGTTTTCATGGCAGAATTCCCTGGAATGTGGCAGACACCTCCAAAGGAGCTCTCTGAAGAGTCTGCTCAGAGGCAGCACTCAGAGCATCCTGAGCCACACTGTGACAGCAATCCAGGAAAGGTGGGAATGGGCTCTGGAGAACCTGAGGCTGCTTGGCAAAGGCCAGGGCCTCACACAGTGAGGGATTTTTCCCCCTCAAGCCCCAATCCTGAGCATTATCCTTGAGCCCTGGCAGAGGGGTGGTGTCCCTGCATGCTGCCACATACAGGGATATAGCTCCTGGACCCTCCCAGGGTACAAGGCTTGACACAGAAAAGTTAACATGCAAGAGTGTCTTTTCCTCCCCCTTTGGAATTATTTCTACCTCTGCAAATGAAATTTCACCCATAGAGCATTGTAGTATTTTACAGCCTTCTAGCAATGAAAGTAGCAACAGAAAATTTGGGAGAACAGAATCAAAGCTGCTGGATGCCAGTGTGCAATTAATCCCTTTTCATTTGCTACTTCAGATTTTATTAATATGACAGAAGGAAAAAGAATGGATCAGGGCTGAATCAAACACTTCACACCAAGAAGAGTCAGGATTTCTTTTCTAAAATCTTGTTATTTTCTAGCATACAATAGAAACCAAATGTCTCCATCAGGATTAGGCCATAAGCCACCCACAAAAACCAAGCATTGCCAAATATAAACTGTCCCAATTCTGGCTTTTTTTCCTGTCAGCAAACAGAACACCATCAGCTTGTTTATACAGAGCTTTCCAATTAAGTAAGACAAAAATTCAACAGCTGATTTGCATGACTTTCCATGCAAATGGAGCATTTACCAAGAAAGGTGGGAATGGCCAGTTCTCTCACCAGGTTAAATTGCAGGGCTTGAGATGTGTAAAGAGGAACCAGAATAAAAGAGCAAGGCAGGGTGAAAGGCCAAGCATTCCCATTTTCCATGAATTAGGAACCTTTAGTCACTGCAGAGTGTGGGTGCAGCACACAGGCAGTGATGAACATCACTTTCAGGGGCAGTTTTCTAACCCATAAATACATTAATTAAAAAGTTGACTCCTTCCCCAACATGGAACTCCATGGAATTGATCCTGCTGCACCCCTGGGCAAGGCCCAGTACTTTTCTTTTTAAGTTGCAGAAGGATTGGCTTGATCCTGCCTCAGAAAGCATCAAACACTGGGTGCTGTTCATGTAACAGGGAATGGTGGTTAAAATCCTGGAAAACTGCTGTAAAAATGCATTTGACACCCAGATACTGGATACCCCATCAAAGGTAGATCTGCCAACAAGAGAAATCACAGCTCAGGGTTGGAGTCTGTTTTAAACATTTCCAACCATGAGGCTTTAGGATTTAGTTTATCATGGGTTTAAACTGCAGGCTGAGATCTGAGCACATTTTTCAATTCCATTTGCATTTTCACAGAGTTTTACATTCAGACCAAATGCTGGATTAGAAGTGTTTCAATGGTTTCCAGCCACCTTGTCAGACAGCCTCAGTTCTGGGTATTTGTTCTGTGTATTTTTATTTAAAACCATGACACAGAGCAAGGCTTTGTGGATCAGCATATTAAGGGCTTATTGCTATTGTTTGGAGAGATGCTTGTTCACCCAATTAAAAAAAAAATCTGACATTCAGTAAATCAACATGATGTGAAGAACATTTCAGTTTCAAAAGATGAGATCATGTAACCTTAACTTTTCTGTCTGTTATTTACAGTGGGTAGGCAGAACTCTCACAGTTGTGCTTTTCAACAACCTTCATATATTTAGTCAGAAATCTCTGTTTCTGGAAGCTTTCTGTGTTGTCATGGAAATTATCACCACGTCCCTAAGACTAGGATAGCAATTTTATGACAAATTACAGGAGATAGAGAAAGAGAAGATTTTGGCATAAGACAATACTTAGAAGGAAAAGAAATCACACAACTTTTTTGGACCATAAAAAGGCATCTAATTAAAGATGACTCCTTAATCTCTGCCCATGCTTTATAACCACTCAAGTACTAATTTACCAATCTGCAGGAGGTATTTTTTTTGCAGGATTCAATGCAATCCCTCTGTATCATCCAGGGAAGATTGGCCAGAACATCTCAGGCTGCTTCCAACCTTTTTTCCTAAGCATCACACCCCAAAATCTAAGAACAAACCATGTCAGAACATAAGATTCTCAGAAAGATTTCTGATCATTTAAATCTGAATTTTGCAGACTTTTTCTGCTATAGATACCCTGTGCAATCACCAGGTCTCCAAACCTTTGCAAATTGCTCCTACATAAAAATCACCCAACAGTGATTTTCAACAGCAGAGGAAACTCTTCCCTGGTAAGGAAAGGGATGTGAAAAACAATTTTAACTGAAGAGAAAAGAGACTTTCCTTCTTGCTGCACTCTAAGCTCTGCAAAGGTGTCCCAGGAATCTGGGAAACAAAGAAGGAGGATCCTGTAGATCCCAACTTTGCCTTCACCAGGCCTAGAGAGGGGAGGGAAAAAGGCTGATCACAGAAGGATAAAACCCCAGTTAATAAAGAATCCAGCTTGTGCAAAAACTTCAACCTGTCGGGACCCAGCACATCCCTCTGGCTGTCCTGAGCAGCCCAGACCCTGCCAGGGGTCTCAGAGACCCTGGCACAGAGCCCAAAATGCCTCTGTGAGTTTGATTATGGCCCGTGGAGCAAATTACCAACCTTCTATGAAGATCAGCAAGCCACAAGAGTTTAAGTAGAATATTAGTGAAATTATCACAGGGTGAATTATGTATTTTAGGATTACTGTACAGGGGGGTTATATCCCTGTACAGGGGGGTTATGGAGACAAGATGGAGGAATCGGGGCGTGCCTCGTACTTCTTCTTTCTTCTTCTTGTCTTCCATTTTCTGTGGTGATGCTGGCACTTGGGGATTGGTTTATGGTGAAGGTACACTTGTCAATAAGGGTAAAAGGTATTGGGGATAAAAAGTAAATATGATGTACAGAGTTTTTGTTATAAAAGGACGCGACCGCCCTGTGGGTGGGCAGAGTGCCTGTGGCTGCCCTGCTGAGCAGATCTCTGCTGGGCAGAAAGAAAATTTTTTAGATAAGAATTAATAAACGACCTTGAGACCGAGAGATGAAGAGCTCTGACTCCTTCTTTAAGCGCCTGGCTGGGAAAAGAGACTTTGGAACTTTTCTCGGGGTCACTCTGACAAACCAATGATCCCAACATCAACCCTGCTCCCTTTCCTGCTTACCTGGACTCACTGGTTAGAACATTAAAGAATTAAAAATTCCTGCTGCCTTCCATTTAGGAATAACTAATTATCTACAAACAGAAATAGCAGTTAAGCAGCTGCCTACAACCCAAAATACCTAACATTTTTCATATAAACAGAACTGATACTTTTCATATTTTTAAAGTGAAAACAAATGGAAAAATTAACTTGAAAAAAGTCAAGAAATATTTTCGTATTTTTGGCATTTTTTTTCAGAGACATTGATCATTTTGGTTTTCAAACAATTTCTAAAATGAATTTAAACTTTTTTAATGTGAGTAGCACAACACAGGAGCTCATGGAATCAAAGTAAGGATATTTCAACCTGTTGCTGGCTGCATATGGCCAGAGCACAGATTTGTGCCAGAAGGAGGGAACAGGCTGGATGGGGAAGTCCCCATCCCTGGAGGGATTGTAAAGATGTGTAAATGTGGCACTTGGGGACACAGGTTAGTGGTGGCCTTGGCACTGCTGGACTCGATGGTCTTAAGGGTCTTTTCCAACCTCAGTTATTCTGAGATTCTACATCTGAGCTGCTTTTAGTCCAGTTCCTGGAAAAATCTATAAAAAGACTGGATGAATCAGAGCCTGCATTTAAAAGAGCTCTTAGTAATGAATTGGAAAAAAAATTTATTGTTTGTTTTATTTTCCCCTAGTATTGATATTCAAACCAGTAACTCTCTTCAAGAATTTGGAATTTCAAAACTTTATCTGCCTCGCTACTTTCTCACTGATAAAAGCACTTTTTTCACCTAGAAAAGATTTCTCACGTGAAATGAGATGTGGCAAAGGGGGGTGGATCCTGAAATAAACCCCAGCAAATCCCAGGTGCTTTGAATTTCACCTTTCAACGCGATCTTGGGTGCTCCAGCAGCAATTCCAGCCACCGGCCAGGAGAGAGCAGGCACAGACAAGGCTTTGGGGATGCAGCCCGAAGTCGCAGCGAGCTCCTGGTTTAAATGCTAAAGCTGAGGAAAGGAGTAGGGTGATTTTAAGGCCATTATTTAATGGTGTGTGTGTATGATTGAAGGTCTCCAAACGTCAAACACTGCAGCTGACATTAAAGGAGGAAGTGCTCTGCCAAGGGACAAAACCTCCTCCTTAAAAACAAATCTAATCCCTGATCTTCTTCCTAGCAGAATATAATTTATTTCAGTCCAAGCATTTATTTCAAAAGAATAAAGACACTTCCATGTCTGAAAACCACACAGAGGAGTGTTTCAACACTGCCCTGTCATGGAGCCAGGGCTGCTGCACTGGGATTGGGATGGCTCTGGAAATTGGAATGGTTAAAGCTCCTTTGGGATTGGAATGGTTTGGAGACTGGGCTGGTTTGGAGACTGGGATGGTTAAAGGTCTGCACACAAGGGGCAGGGAAAGACAAACAAGCCTCAAAGGCACAACACACCCCCAGGACCTGATAGCATCCTCCAGCCACTTCAAAAGAGCCCAGGTCTGTTTGATATTCCCTTTTCCTCCCTGAATTTGGAAACATGTAAACAGGGAGAGCTGGGCCAGCAGCTTTGAGCTGCAGAGAGAAGTGGGAGGGGAGCAGGGCCCAGCTGGCCTGGCCTGGCCTGGCTGTTGTCAGACGGGAAGGGCTCTGTGCTGCTGCCTCCTGGAGATCAAACAGCAGATACAGCCCTGGAGAATATATGGCTTTATATCTCTGGGAACTTCCTGGCCTGCCACGTGCTTACCCTGCAGGATTTTCTGCCAGGTCTCCTTTGCTTGCTGTCAGGGTTTTGTTGCAATTCCTGAGAGCTGTCCAGCTTCTCTGGGTGACCTCACTCCTGGAATTTGCTGTGCACATGGAGTCCTCAGCCTTTGGAGCAAGGAGGACACTTTAAACAGCCACAGGAGAAAACCAAAAACCTGTAACCCTAAAGGATGCAAATCCAGGAAGAAAGTAAAAATAACCCAGTGTTTATTGTTTTTAGGTTACTGAGAATTTTATGAACCATCTCATAGCTGGATGTCTGACTCATGATACTTAAAAGCTTGAGGATGTCAAACCTATAATTATTTACTACTGGAAAATCAAAGAGAAACAGTGATTTTCATAAACCTCAAGCTTCAGAACAGAAGCCAATCTCTGCTTGCACCAAGAGCCTCTTTTTGAAGCAGGTTATTTTAGAAAGGCTCTTTATGGAAATTCCTCTAAAACATCCTGTCCTGACGTCTGCTGGAGAGGGCAAATGAATAAATGAGCCACTGGTCAGATGGGTCAGCACTTCCTCAAGCAGTGAGGTGCCTGCTGACCAAAAGCTGTGCTCAGCAAAATGTGGATAATTCCTCAAGGCTCACTGAAGCCACCCCAAGATGTCACCATTTTGTAGCTATTCTGTTAGAAAATAGGAGGGGAAAAAACCCACTTTGCCTGAGCTTCTGTGAGTTGATATTTCCCCTCAGAGCCCCTCACCCAGAGGAATTTCTCATCATCTCTCTCCACAGCCCTCACTGAGATTCCCAGCCTGCCTACAAAGTCCCCTTTTCACAGAATTTTCCCAATTGTTCTTTGCAAAACAAATTCCTGCTGCCCTTCCACCTTTGCCCATCAGAGCCCACCTTCTTCTTGCTTAAAACTGGCATCACTGTGCCCATTTCCTGACACTGACATTGCAGACTTGGCCTTTTAATTCCTACCACTGCTAGCAAAACTGCTCCAGGGACCAAAAAGCTACAGAAGAAGCATCTTTGGGTAGCAAAGTTTTTCCCTTCCCCGAAAATTGAAATTATTGAATTATTGAAATTCAGGTGGGATGAGCTTCCAGCAGCACTTGTGCAAACAGGGCTGTGCTACAAAGCAAAGCAGGACAGAATCAAGAGATGGAAAGGGGCTGTCTGTGCTCTCTGAAAGCTCGTGTGAGGCTGCAGCTGCTCTGAAAGGCTCCCCAGGAAAGCCCTTCCCAGCGGCTTTTGTTCCTCGTTGCCTTCAGGAGCCTCTTCCATGGAGAGCAGAGCTTTCCTCCTCCTCTGCTCCTTCCCTCTCCCGCTTTCATGTTTTGTACTCCAGAGCTGGGCTGTTCTGCCGGCCAGGGTGAGCACAAGGTCACGACTTGTGACAGGAGGTTAATGCAGTTGTTAAGTAACACCGTGAGTCTTTCCAATGGCATGAATATTCCACCCCACCCTCTCGCAGACACACACACGCTCGCTGTCTCTCGGCTCAATACTCGGCAATGGCAGGGCGGTCGTGGCGGGCTCTTGGACACCGTGCCGAGCCCTTACACCTATTTCAATTATCACTTACCCAGCTACAGGAGGTATTTCATATGTAGACTTAATTCATTGAAGGATTTCTGGTCATTTCAAGAAGTTTGGCAAATGTTGTGATTGCTTTTTGGTAGCTGAAAATGATAAATGTTGAGTGTGCTGTTGACACTACATTGTGGGCAAGGACAGGATGCAAATCTCTAAATTTGCTGGAAGTTTGCCATATTCATTTCCTTTAAAGGGGTCTGCAGAGGTCACAGAAACTGCAAACAAGCCCATGACTGAAGTTACTGTAAAAAATTTAAAGAGTTGTATCATTTTCAACGCATATACTCAGGAAATAGCTCAGGTGATCTGGGTGAGACTTCTGGGGATGGAGATGTGAAAATCATGGAACTGTATTTCAAGATTGAAGTCTTGAAGCCAAAGCACTTTGATGTGAGGGCTGCTTTTAGAGGATGAGGAGGAAAAGGGAGATTAAACAAGGATTTAGAAAGTGTCAAGCCAAGAAACACTAAACCCTTTTCCACCCTCATCTGACAAGTCCCTAATGAATGTATTATTGGACAATTCCTTAACAGGTATTTCCCATTTCTGTTTTATGTCCTTCAGATGAACCCAGTTATCCAACCTAACTCAGAGTGGGATGCTGGATGAGCTATTAATATCCTAATATGGTACAAGGTTTGATAACCTCACAGGAGCATGAGAGGGCCAATAGTTATGGCTGGAGAAGAGAAATCCCACTGTCTGCTTTGCTAATGACAGCTCTGTCTGTGTCTCTGAATTCTGAAAGGGCTCTCTTTTACCTCCCTCCCTTAATCTGGTGGGAACCTTTTGATCTCAGCTGGATCTGGCCCCTCAGTTTACAAAGCAAGGTTAAAGACAGATAAGCCTCCTGAAAACAAATCATTCCAATCAGAAGACCCCAGAAAAGAAGCCAAGGGATCTCAAGTCGAAAATCTGCAACCTTGCTAAGATTTTGAATCCAAGAAAGAAGGGGCTGAGGCGAGCTCTGCTTATGTCTGACTTTAAATATGAACCAGAGCAGCAAAGCAAAGCCAACTGCTCAACTTCCCTCCTGGAAAGAGAAAATCCGAATCTATTCATTTAACTGACTTCTCAGTGTGTGGTAATCACAAAGCTTCAGACTAGCAGACTCTTACAGCTGTGTTGGATTTGTAAATCACCGGGTATTTCCCAGCTACCTTTCACAGTGTGACAGAGCTATCAGGGAAAGAAAGCAGATCCCATTTCTCCAGAAAAGCAGATGTCAAAGCATTTTGAAATGGTTATTTTTGTCAGAATTGAGAATACAATGGGATTTTGGGCTGCAGTGTGAACTGCAAAGCTGTGTTTAATAATTCACAGCCAATACCAACCAGTAGAAACACAGACATTCCCAAGTGAATTCCTCTGTGATGCAGCCCCTCTGGAAGGTGCTGTCCCAAGCAGTGCTGTCTCACAAGGTGACACATCCAAGCAGGGCCGTTCCAGCCACCAGAGATCCGCAGGTGTCAAGGGCAGGAAAGGAAACCCAGCTGTGTTGTTTTCCTCCCCAGCTCAGCTGTTACCCAATGGATGGGTGCGGTGCTGGAGCTGTGGAATCAGGCTCAAAGCACTGACACCTACCGAGCACTGCCTTGGTTCTGTTTCAGACCTCCAAAAGATTATTTGAGGTAAACACAGAAAATAAATACAGTCATTTACTATTTTATGTGCAGCCTACTGTGAGATTTTGTCACCTCTTCTGTGTTGCTTGCTCAGTGACAGCTTTGATGTTCTGGATGGGTCTGGTGCTGTTACAGAGCCAGAGGCACCAGGTTTTGCTTTAGACACTTGTCCCTGAAGAAGCTGAAAGAACAACTGCTGTGGTTTTCTGGTGGTTTCCATCCATGCACGGCAGCTGCCCCGTCATAAAGCAGCCTACAAACATCTGTGAGGGCCCAGAGCAGGCAGGTGGTTCCTCTGTGCCAGAGATGGGCAGACAGCAGGGCTAAACAGGCAGGACAATGAGGGCCCGAGGGAACTGGGGCTTTTCTTTCCTAAAAACCTGCTGAGGTTTTGGGAGAGGGAATGCTCAGAACCAGCCCTGGGGCAAACCACAGGCAGCTCAATCTGTTCCCTCTTCCTCACCCCAAGGGGATTTCTAATCTGGTTTGCAGCTACTCCTCTCTCCCAGCTATGCTCCATGTCCGTTGTATTCAGACTCACCAAGGGCTCAGATCCCAGGATTTCCTCTCTGAATTCCAGCTAAGAGTGGCTAAACAGGGCCTGGATTCACCTCTAGCCCAAGACCATTTTTATTTCCCAGTCCCAGAAGAGTGATTTTTCTCTGCTATTTACTTTTGTGATTGAAAAGAAACCAAAACTCTTCTCCCCCTTAGATTTCTGTAGAAATTTTCTCAAGACTCTTACTGTTTATCTGTGATCCCTGGAGTGTGATCTGGAATCCCATCAGCATCTCATGTTTAACATATGGTATCAAGTGTATCAGCACTTAAAAACAAATTATAGTATGTTTTGTCCAAGTGCTGATTGTTGGAAAAAATATTTAACTCAAGGACCTGAAAGCCAAGCAGGGAAAGAAATTATTTACAATGACAGCATCCCACTATGATGAAAAATAGAAAATGTAGGTAGAATAGGAAATTTACTAAATATAAAAATGCCTCTGAATTCATCTGTCAATGAACATATGGATGGAAGGATAACTGGGAAATGTGCTCTGGACTGACAGAAGCAGGCTGGAGAGCTGTGGGACAGAGCCCAGCACCAAACGTGCCAGCAGAGGGTACTCCTACCTCACCTCTGCACTGCTCCCGAGGGAGGGACAGCCCGAGGACAGCAGGGGACCCTCGGGGACAAGCAAAGCGACTGACGGCTCTCCTGTCGCTAAGGAGCTTCGTCAGTAGTGGAGCAAGGGAAAGAACATAAATCAAACTTTGAAATTGTTGCCAAACACAATGGCTGTTTCCAAAAAGCTGCTCTTTAACCCTCAGGCTTCCAAGACAAGCAGAAGGTCACAACTGTTACACAACAGCTGGATTGATGGAATTATCCTCACAGAATTGTTATGCTTTGTAGCTAAAGTGTTACAGGCAAAGGAATAAAAGTCCAAATGTAAGTAAATTATCAGTGTATGTGCTCATAGCAATGCAGATTGGAAAAATGGAATATAAGCACTTTACTTCCTATGCTTGTAGGCATTAATTGACATGAAATAAATATAAAAATAATGTAGGCATTAATTGATTTGAAAATAAATCCACAAATCTCTTTGGTAAAGCAGTAAAACCACTACAAAACCTGGGGTTTGAGCAGGGCTCATTCTCCATCAGATCCTGCTGCCACCACAGGGCTGAGCTGGGAGTAGCCAGGGTATCCAGCAGAAAACCCAAACCCCAGCCATTCCCCAGGGAAAAGGGGAATTAGCTGTGAGATTTTTGGATTATAAAGGCAGCCTGAGAGCAGAGAGCAGCAAGAAAGTTCATGCCTCAGCTACCCCATGCTCTATTCCTTTCAGAGCAGCTTCAAGTTTAGCTGCAGTGCTGGAGTGAGCTCTGCTTGCTGTCCTGTGACCACACACCACCAGGGCTCCAGGACTCTTCCACCTGAGCTCGGTGTCATCCAGGGACAGGTGTCTGACCTGCTCCTTTACTCACACCCACACCTGCAGTGTTGCTGTAGCCAGGCAGAGAACACCCCTGTTTGCAGAGGTTCTGCTGAACTGAAAAGTCTGTGTTAGTGTCGGCATTTTGTTTGTGCACAGACAACTAACCCTAATTAACACAGATTATTCCCCTTATTTCATTTTATTATTATCTTACTTGAACCAAACTTTGCTTTGGATTGCAACAATGTGATAGATTCACACTGCTCTGTGCCAGGATCCATGGAAGCAACATCTCCATGCCAAGAAAAAGGAATTTTCTTGTGATGTACTTACAAAATAACCTTTTCAGAAGTAACATTTCATAACCAATGTTTAAAAACACAAAATTACAGAGTATCAAGTTGCCTTTTACCTTACTTTGAACCCTAAATTAACTGCTACTGTAACATCACTACTGCAACTCAGTCATATCAGGGATAAAAATAGCATGCCTGGCTTGGACTTGGGGCCTTATCTGGCAAATTCTTCCCAAAATTCCACACACGAGCTGAGCTTTCCTCTCCCCGCAGCAAATGAAGCCACTCAAGAAGCTTCCTTCTTCTAGAAAGCAAGAGAAGTGCTGAGCTAATTTCCACAATTAGCAAAAGAATAAAGACAAATAGAAGCAGATGTAAATAAAAATAAAAGCAGCTCCTTGAGTTCTATTAAACACGTTCTTGGTTGTCCTGTAGTGTCTAAAGTGCAGTTCCTAAATCAGTAACCTGAACTGGAAATTGGGAGTCTGCCAGCAGGCAAATCTGCACATTAATATCTGCAAAGTGCTTTTTGATGATTGGGGAAAAGGAGATTAAGAAAGACCAAGGGTTATGAGTAAAGAAGACAAATTTGCCAGTGGGCTCATCAGCAGAGGGGAGAAGCCAGGGCTGGTGAGGAATGCAGCTGGGCCAGAAATCAAAAGATGTCCTGTGACAAAAGAGGTCCTGTGAGCTGCACAACCAAAACCCAGCACTTCAGCCACAGGAGGGAATTGCTGGATCTATGGGATGGAGTAGGCAGTTGATAATATTGTTGGGGGGATTCGTTTTTGGGGATATATTTCAGTCCCACAGCTGAAGAAATACTTAACCAGCTAAATCCTGGTATGCAGATTAATAGTTTGGATATCCCTCACTTAAGCAGGGAGGCAGAATTTGTGGGTGTGGCCTTTTTGCTTGGTTGGTTGTTTTTATTTTATTTTTTTTCCCAGTTTCTAATATATAATGATCATTACTTTGACCATTGAATCTTCTGAAAAATGTAGAAAGGATAACACCAGAAGTGAACAGTGATTTCTGATCTTGAATGGATTTAATGACAAATCACTTCCTGTCAGCAAACACACTGGGAGACAGCAGATGATATTCCCAGAGCAGCTGGTTCCTAAACACCCCTTCTCTGAGGAGGATGAACAGTGTGGCTGTTGCATCTCTTCTGAATTCAGAGCTGGGCTCCACATTTTAACCAAAAGGGGAATTTAAAGGGGGTAATGACCAAAAGAGCAGATTTAATTTATGTACTTCAGTGACTATGATATGACAGATCTGTGTCCCATTCACCTGACATAATTGAGTTTTTATTAAAAGTATTATTAATTTCTTGAGTACACTTCTTGTTTTACTGTGCAATAATGAGGAGAGAATTGGTGTGGAGCAGGCCCTTTCCAGGTACATCATGGGAACACCTTGGTCAAAACACAAATGAAGGCTCTTCTGGTGGAGATCTATTTAAAATATCTGCAGTCACAGACATGTTCCATTTCTGAAAGTAACTCTTTCACACCAGATCCCTTCATTTTTCCTGTAAAACTATTTTTACTTCTTTCAGTATTTTGAAGATCTTACAAGTGTGGATGACTGGGCTGGAGGCAGATGTGCCTCATCCCAACCTCTTTTATTATGTTCAGACAGCAGAATCTTAACTTGAGCCAAGCAAATTATTCACAGGCAAACCCCACCTGACTTAGCAGCACATTTGCTAGGCTGCACGGAAGAGGTGTGTGTTTTTTTCTTATGCTAAGTCACCTCTGGAATGTATTTAACGAGCTCGTTCTTCCTAAGTCATGCATAGCTTAAATTCAGGGCAGGCCGCTGAAACTGGTCAGAACAGTCTCTGAGGGCTGCTCTCGGCGTTAGACAAGATGGGCCTATAAAATACCCTCTAACAGTCTTGAGGACAAAAGCACAAAACCCTGATTTCCGCAGATGGTGACTTGAGGGTTCAGGGGGAGAAGTGGCAGGAAGAGAATCGCTGCTGGAATGTCCTGTGTCACACGCAGCACCTTTGTTTGTGACTGGACTTACCACCGGCCCTTGCAGCTGAATTCAGCTTAATGGGGAAGCACAGAAGAATTTAATTACTGTAACGATCCATAATTATGGCCAGCAAACTCGTGTAATACATCCTTGAAAACCATCAAAAAACCTGGGGCATCTGGTCCAGAATTTCAGGTGGCTGCTCTGCAGAATTACATTTCTCCAGAAAAGAGCCCAAAGTACAGGTTACAGAAGCAATAGGGTTTAATGACTGGGTCTGCCAGAACCCAGCTCCAAGCTGTGACAGAACTGGGCTGAAGTATTCCTAAGAAAGGTTTATTCTATTTTTACAGCTGCATTATTGTTGTGACTCTTCAGATTTCTATTTTAGAGGTCACCTAGAAAAGCAGAAGTGATGTACAAGTGCAAAGATTATGTAAAGTCCTGCAGCTGGGGTTGCAGTGTCTTTTCCAAGGAATCTGGGACATCGAGAGTTGTGGCTCCTTCTCACATCATCTCCAGTGGTGCTGCAGCAAGCAAAGGAAAACCAGAGCTGCAGGGATGGGATGGAGCAGAGTTCCTGACTGACAGCTAACAGAATGTAACCTCTGGATTTGGAAATGGAGCAGCTTGGTCCAGGAATGTGAGAAATAACTCCTAGCAGAGGCCACAGTGGCGTTTTCAGAGAAGTTCTATTAATTATATAACTGTACTTGAAGCAGCTGTATTGCTTCTTTCTCTGATCTCCTCTCAGAGCAGAATGAATTCTTGTGGATTAGCTTGTTAATAGACAATCCTATTTCGTGGGTATCTGTGCTGCAAGGCAGCCTTGGCTTCCCACCCATCCAGTCTGGAATGTTTATATTTAGCTATTTTCTGGAAACAGAGCTCCAGCTGCAGCACATAGCAATTATTTGGATGGGTCTTGTTTTTCCTCAGGATATGTCTATTTTTTTGGTGTAGACTGAACAGTCTTGCTGGAAATATGTCACTTTGCCTGAGCAGAGTTTTGAAGAAAAGTGTGTTTAACTAGTATGGCTCCAGATCTGTGTTACAGCCTGATGAGACTTGCAGCCATCCCACATTCCTTTGGGATGTATATTACTGTTATTAAAAATTGATTTGAAAATACCTAAGGTATTCCAGGGCAACGTTAGGAACTGGAAACTCCAGGGAGAAAAGAAATGTCAAATTATTTCAGTACATTTTGCCTCTCTAACAAGCATCTAAACATTTCCTGATGTTGAGATGCTTCTTCACTCTGTTGGAGGATGGTGTTAAACACAGTGAAATAAGTGGACACTGAGCCTCTCTTCTGTTCCAGAAGTAAGTGAAAATCAGGCACCAAAGGAATAATCCCTATGGAGATATTTCCTATACACACATTTAAATTCCTCTGGCACCTGCTGTGCTGAAGGGCTTGCAGCAAGCTGTGGAAGAAGAAGTGATGAGAGGAACCTGTCAGTTTTTATGAGTTTTAGGATCATTATCCTTTACCATTCTTTGCACAGCTGTCACAGCTGCTGGTCCCACTGCTCATGGCTGGTTTGACACTCAGGACTTGCTGCAGTCATTTCTTGAGCTGTAAATGTATGGCTGGGTGAAATACCTCAAAAAAGAGACACCTTGAGAGATTCTGCTTTTGGAAATGGTTTGAAGGGTGTTGTGGTGGCATGAACCAAGGGGATCTTTGGTTTAGCTTTCCAAATGGAGGTGTCTTCAATACATTGTATGGCCAAGCAGCCCTTGCTGAAGCAGAGAAGTGGGAGAAGCCTGAGCCAAGCATTATCCTGTGGCAGACAAGTCCAGATGAAAAGTGATCACATCCCCAAACTCACACCTACTGAGCACTTTGCATTCATGCTGGAGAAATAAATGTGCTGTGTTACCTTGCAGCAAAGACAGAGCAATCCCTGCAGGAATGCTCCATGTGCTCAGTGTTCCACAGCCTCTGCTGCTGCTCCCACACTCGTGGCAGGGAGTTTGCCCCCCCAGGAGCAGGGCTGCAGCCTTCCCTGGCTCCTGCCCCTCCAGGAAGATCAGAGAGCACAGCCCCACTTGGGAGCCCAAGGGGAAGCGTTTCCTGCCAGGGACAGGATAACACCCCTGGACACACACAGCCCTTTCCTCTGGCCCAGCTGCCCAAGAAGCTCATAAACACAGAAAATCGAGTTTGTTTTTAACCAGTTAGTAGAACAAAAGTGGCTGGAGGTCAAATTCTAAACCCTGCAGGAACACATTATTTACTACAGACTCTGTATCAGAGAGCAGCAGTACCTCCCAGGCACAAAACTGTACAGATAATATTCCTGAATTGGATCAAGTGTCCTCAGTATCTGTTATCAGTTTTAACTAAGAGAATAGTGTTGTAATTACAGGCTATAAAGTAAATTGAGCACCATACTTGCTATATAGAAATAATTGCTGGAAACTCAGTACCTTATCTCTTTTCTTCAAGAAATTAATAAGGAAGGGGAGCCAGGCTTTGGGCTAAGCACCACAAAGATAAGTTCACTTCTGTAAAATAATAAAGGAGAATTTAGTGGGACCTGAAATTGGCCTAATGAAATATTATTTTATTTATTGCTACAGTATCTTTTTTTGGTAGGTGAAGTATTTCTGAACTCTCATTGAAAATACTTCAACAGAAGCATTATGACAAAAAGAAATCTGAGTTGGTTACAAAGAAGCTGCAGGCTTTCAACACTATCATTTAAAAATTAAGGGACGAGTGTCAATATTATTCACAACAGAAAACCCAGGAAGTGATTATTTTCAAGTATTTCTTTTTTATCCTTATATTATCATATCTGTTCCACTGCAAAAAGCCAGATGGGTTTTTCCCCTCCTAAGAAAAGCCAGATGCCCTCTTTATATCTGCCAACAGGCACTTTTCTGGAAGCAGAGAATCAGTCTGTTTACATCCAATGAAAACATCCTACAGATCCATCAAATAAACTACTCCAACATTGTTAATAACTGCCCACTGTTAATAAAACACCACAAGGATAGATAATGTAAAATAGTCCTAATTCATTACTAACACATCCAAGATTTTTGTGTTTTATTTCTTAACAGTCTGTTTGCTGCCATTTATAAATTCCAAACCCTGGGACTTCAGCTACTCCCTATAGAACACAGTGTGCAATGCACAGGTAGCACTGATTTACAGCAAACAGAACAAAATACTGTGAAAGCAACAAAGAAAATTCTAGAATCTGGCAGAATGAATCCAAGCAAAGTGTTTGGGACCTTGGGTTCACCAGAATGCCCTTGGTCCTCATGCACACGTGCTTCCATCACTCTGCTTTCCACAAAAGGGAGATTCCAGGGCATTTGATCATAAATTCCTGGGATGACTCTCTCTCCTTGTTTGTGGGATTTGTTTTTTAATTGTGTTTACATTCTTGTGTGTGGGTTGGGAATTTTGTTTTGTTTGTGATGAAACATCAAAGTTGAGTCCCAAATTAATGCTGTGCAGTTGTACATTTCTTGCACCTTCCCACAAGAGGACAGCCACACACACAGCTACCAAGTTTTATGCAAATTTAATGGGATTAAACTAATCTTTAAATCTTTGTGTGATGTGTTTTTGCTTTCTCATCCAATTTTCCTGCTGTTATTTTTCCAATTATCTTGCTTATTGAACACCATTTTTTCAGATAAAAAAAAAGCTGTCTGAATCTTCTGAAAGAAAAGAATTCATAATCCATAAACACACAAATTTATTCAGTTGATATTTAAATTCTCTTTGCCAGAAAGCTGCATTTTAATCCTGACACTTGCACTGCACAGGAGTGTGGACATTAATCTTTCCCACACAGAGGTTACTGTACAAATCACACACAGGAAATTATCAGCAGAGAAAGCAGATAAAACTCAACCTGAGCTTGCTGGATTTTGTGATAGAGAATCTTTGCAGCTCTCAAAAGCTGCACAAGTAATTCAGCAGAAGTGCTAGTAAATAAAAACTCCTTGAGTTGTGCAGAACTTTGGCATTTCAAAATCAATAGACCAGAGTGTGGGGTTTGTGAGAGGTGCCAGAGAAGGCAGAGCTGACTGAGATCTCACCAACACCAATTTAACCAAAGTCAATATTTGAGTGTTATCCCAGAAACTATTTCTCTCCCAAATATTGAGATGTTTTCCATGCAAAACACATCTGAGCCTCCTCTTCAGGTTTACACAACACATTAACTGCCAGCACAACAATCCCGTGGAGCAATTAATTTACACTTTGCAAACTGAATATTCAGCTGTGGTTTGGGACCTTTTTCACCAGGATCAGTTTCATATTTAGCCTCTTTGTCCTTCTGACTGCTTCCTTAGCATTTCTAGGGAAGAATCTCATCCATCCATCCATTCCACCTCTGAATTATAAACTAGATTGAGGAACTCCATCTGGCTTTAGAAATGTATCCATCTATTTTAAATGTGTTTATATATTTAATATATAAATATATATTAAATATATAGAGATTTTCACCTGGTTTGTTTTTCAGCTGGATCAGTTCACAGTGCAGAGTTAAGGGTTGGTGTGCCTTGCTGCCAGGGCAGGAACAGGAGCAGGTAGGAACCAGTAATACAGCAAAGTCTTTGTGTCATCAAGGAAAGCCTTATTTAAGATGTGGCTGCTTCTGCCTTGGCTAAAAAACAAATTAATGTCAGTTCCTTACATTTGTGTTAGCTCTGCAGAAGAGACCTGTGTCCTCTGTGAGTCCATTTAGTAGCCATGACTCAGTGGGATTCCTTTATTACAAAACCAAACCAGAATTCCAGCACGCTTATACAATAAACTTTCACCAGATCTTAATTATGTCTGGTCACACTGTCCACCCAGAAACACCTGATAAAAATCTCCAGCGAGTGCTAACTTGACAGAATTCCTCATTCTGAAGATTTTCATCCATTTCAGATTTCCCTGGGGTTTGTCTCCCCAGTAGCCCAGGTACACCCACACATTTCCTGTCCTCACTCCTGCACAGAAGAGGGAATGGTTCTGTGCTAAGGTTTAAACCTCTTCCCTTGGGAGTTCTCCAGCCCTACAAAGCTCAGCTTAAGCTTTGCCTGTTTACAGGCCAGGCTGCTCAGTGTAAATGAGCTCTGGATTAATGAGTTCAGGCTCAGGTGTGAGGTTGGGGTGCACACCCAGCCTGATGTCTCTGCACCAGGTTCTGGTGCTCACATCTGAGCTGGGGAAGCACTTCCAGGTTTATTCCTAAAATATTTTTTGTTCACAGTGATGTGATGGATGCTACCCAGCCTCCTAAGCTTTGGTGCTTCAGAGGAAATCCCATCTGACATTTAATTTATCCTAACCAAAATCGATGGGTGTGCAAAGCTGGATCATAATTCTCAGCTGAGCCCTACAAAATCACCTTGCACTTCATGTCCTGTGGAAACATGGATCTCATGTAGGTAAAGATGGATTGTTGGTGTGCCTCAATGCCACTAGATTTCAAAAAATAATGTAAATAAAATAATGAGAGCACCTTGCTGTTTTTTCAGTACACAGTGTACCTCCTACAGCCTCACCTGTGCAACACAAAGATCCCTCACTCACTCCCAAGCACAGCTCACAGTCCCTCATTGTAAGACTTCAACAGACAAAAACAGGGAACAGAATTAATTAATGAGGTAGCAATGAACCAGAAAGACTCCATAGAAAATTCGATACAAAAGAGACAAATTGAATTTAAAAACTGATATAAAATTATAGAATGGCTTGGACTGGAAAGGACCTTAAATATCATTTAGTTCCAGTCACCAAATAAAAGATGGTCTCTCGCTTATTGAAAATGAATGAATAACACAGATCCCCAGCCCTATTAAAGCAGAAAAGGTGTTTTCAGGACATGGAAAGGATTTTCTCCTCCCTCCATTTAGGTCTGTATCAGCAACTCTGAGACATCCTAAATGATCAAATGCAGACAGGCGTGTGCTAGTTCCATCTAGACTACGTTACCTCTCAGTGTACAAAAGTTCCCTTCCTAATAAATCCTCCTCTAAACCGCTGGTTCAAAGTTCTATTTTCTTCTCTTTATTGTCACAAACGTAATCTACTTTATTACTTCATGACCCTCTTGTCTGCAGAAAGACCAATTCCAAGGCTGTGTGATGAAAAAGAGAAAGAAATTATAACCCAGAGACTGTGATGGGCTGGGTCTTGTGGGGTTGGTCTCTTTCTTTGGGAGGAATTCCAAGCTTGGACATAGTGCTAACACAGCTTGGAAACTTTTAAACCTCATGTGTGTGATTTGTCATTTTGCTGGTTTGAAGCAGGGAGTTACCTTAATAGGAACACTGGAACCTGGAACTACTTGGAGTTTTTAGAAATGACAGGTAAAATCAGCACTCCCTGGTATCCAGTGCTATCTTTTCCTCTGAGGGGAGCAGGAATGCCCTGAGGGGAGCGGGAATTGTCCCTGAGGGGAGGAGGAATGCCCTGAGGGGAGCTGGAATTGTCCCTGAGGGGAGGAGGAATGCTTTGAGGGGAGCAGGAATGCCCTGAGGGGAGCTGGAATTGTCCCTGAGGGGAGGAGGAATGCTTTGAGGGGAGCAGGAATGCCCTGAGGGGAGCTGGAATTGTCCCTGAGGGGAGGAGGAATGCTTTGAGGGGAGCGGGAATGCCCTGAGGGGAGCGGGAATTGTCTCAAGGGCTGTGGGAAATCCTGGAAGGGAAATTGACCTGAGGGAAGCAGAGATTCCCCAAGGGGACGGAGATTGCCCTGAGGGCATCAGGGATGCCCTGAGGGCAGGAGGAATGGTCTGAGAGGAGCAGGAATACCTCGGGGGTGAATTGCGCTGAGGGCAGCCGGGATGTCCTGAGGGCAGCGGGCGGTCGAGGCCCGGCCCGTGCCCCCGAGGGCAGCGGGGATGCCCTGAGGGGAGCGGGGATCCCCTGAGGGGAGAGGACGGTCGAGGCCCGGGCTGTGCCCGCAGGGCAGAGAGGATCCCTTGAGGGCAGGGGGGATGCCCTGAGGGGAGCGGGCGGTCGAGGCCGGGGCTGTGCCCCGAGGGCAGTGGGGATGTCCTGAGGGCAGCAGGCGGTCGAGGCCCGGGAGGTGCCCTGAGGGCAGCGGGGATGCCCTGAGGGGAGCGGGCGGTCGAGGCCCGGGCTGTGCCCCGAGGATCCCTTGAGGGCAGCAGGGATGCCCTGAGGGCAGCGGGCGGTCGAGGCCCGGACTCGCCCCAGCCGCCGCGGCTGCTCTGGCGGGGCGGGCCGAGGCCGCCGGGTGTGCGCGGCCCGGGGAGGCGGCGGCGGCGGAGGAGGCGGAGGCGGTGAGGGGAGGGCAGGGCCGGGCTGAGCTGTGCCGGGCGGGCGAGTGACACCTGGGCGGCTGCGCTGCCTCCTCCTCCTCCTCTCACGTAGGTTTCGACTTTCTTCCCCGCCCGGAAACTTGGTGGAGGCGCCGCGCTCGCCGCCGTCGCAGGCCGGCTCGGCGCTGGACTTGCAGCGCCTCTTCCCTCCCCATCCCGGGGGTGAGCGAGCCCTTTCCTGCCCCGGCGGCCCCAGGTGAGCGGGGACGGTGTGGGGGGCGTGAGGGGGTCCCGCCGGGACTGAGGGACGCGGGAGTCCCTGAGGAGGCGCGGAGCTCCCGCCGGGCTGAGCTTCCCTGAGGGACTCGGGGGGTCCCGGCCAGCTGAGCGCGGGACTCCCTTGAGGGGCTCGGGGGAATCCCACGGGGGCTGAAGGGATGCGGAGTCTCTTGAGGGGCTCGGGAGGTCCCTGAGGGGATGCGGGGTTCCCTGAGGGTCCCGCCGGGCTGAGGCTGGGGTCGTGAATCCCCAAAGCTCCTGTTGTCCCAGCGGAGGGCTCGGCCGTGACCGCGGCCAATGTCCTTTATCAGTGACCCGGGCTCGCAGGTGAAGGCTGCTGGCCCCAGGGTTAACTCTTCACAGCTGCTGCCTGGGCAGGACCCACCAAACCCCGCGATTTTCTGCTCGTGGGGCTCGCAGGGAGGCAACGGGACAAAAATGTCTTTGCTTAGGAGACGGAGAGCGGCAAATTCGACGAGTTTGCTGGTAATTAATGCAGGGGGAAAAAAGCCTATAAATAGAAGTTGAGATAAACAACCAAAGCACAGCAAGGTGAGATGTGGACCTTTTGGAAATACCTTAAAGGTGAGAAGTACAGGTGATGATAAGACTTAGTTTAACGCAAAGATTAACTAACCATCTATCTGTAAAGGTTTTTATTTAAGAAGGTTTTTTTTTTTTATGGGGGGTGTAAAGCGGGGTGAGGCTGTATGCTGCTGAAGGGCTGGCTCGGCTCTGCTCTGCTCGGCTGGGTGCACTTGTTATCTCGAGGGTAATGTCAGAAGGAGAGAGATCTGATGGAGAAGGAGCAGACCAGGCAGCAGCCAGCTGATGCCCGCGCAGGAGGTGGCAGGGACAGCGGGACTGCCCCTTTCGGTGGCACTGCAGGCTTAGTTTGCTTTAAGCCCCGCTTGAAACGGCACTTTCAACTCCTTGAGCGGTTTTTGGGACCTACTTTACCTCCGGAAAGTAAGAAATGCAAAATGAGTGCTTCCCTGCTGCTTACCAAGCTGAAAAAGTGTCACATTTAAACTTCTGCTCCAGTTTTTTAGCCAAGGCGAAAGGACCAGAACATAAAGTTTCCGTAGGAAAAGCAATTCCAGCTCAAGTGCAGATGTAAGTGATAAGGGAGGTCTCTGTTGTGCAGTGTATCGCAGCGGGGACACAGTAGCGATCATTGGCAGCCCAGAGAAGTTTCTGTCGCTGTCACAGAAGCCCAGAGTTGTTCCTGTGTAATCCTCAAGGCCCTGGGGGCTCAGGCAGCCCAAGGTCTGGGTGGTGTGGAGAGCTGGAGCTCTCCTGCAGCCGTGCCAGTTGTGTGCTGTGCCTTTGAGGGACGGCGCTGACGTTTGTCCTTGATGCCGGAGCTCTTTTGGCAGCTCTCCAGCCAAGGGAGAGCAGATTGCACACATGGCTCCTTCAAAACAAAACTTCTTTCTCTGAAGTTGCACACTCCAAGTCATCTTTCACAATTTCCCTGAGCAGATGTAGTGTGTCTGCTGCTGAAAGGGCCTAAGGCAGTGGGAATATTTATTCCCATCCCCAAAGGGATTTGCTCACTGGACCAGCTACTGAAGTCAGAACAGCACCAGTGCTTGTGCAGGGCAAAACAAAGGGGTCATATGGCTGGGGATGGAGCAGGGAAATGATAAACAGGAGGCCAACCTCCTCTGGGGACTCCCCAGCTGGAAAAGTCAGCCAGCCCTGCTGGAAATCCACACCTTCACTGTCCCTGAGTGTTAGCATGCAAGCTGGGTGCAGATGGGATTCATTTAAATAACGGGGATTCACTGGCACAAACCCCATGGGATGAACGGGAGAGGAGGACCTGGGTGTGCAGCAAAAAGCACCATCTGTTGAATGACAGATTTCAAGTTTTTAACCAAATCATTACTGAGGGAGGTGAGCAAGAGTTGAAAAACCAACCCAACCATATGGCCTGGGGAATGAGGGCTCAGAGAGGTGGAAGCAGCAGCTCCAGAAGGGACCTGGCAGCTACGTGACCTCTAAAAAACCCCCTGAGGTTTGAAGAGAGCTGATGAAACAGCTTGAGATTGATTCTGGATAAACTTAGTGCTCCTGAATGGCAATTCCAGTAACTCTTAGAAATTTTAATTAATGGGTTTGTAAACTACAGGAGTGCAGTACTTCCCCAAATGTGGTTAATAAAAGAATTTACTCATTTATGGGATTGTAGAGTCTTAGACTTCCATACCTAAAAGAATAAATATCACTGCATAATAAAGTACCTGTAGCTCACGAAACATCCCTGCTCTATTTTCTCTTCTCCTTGCACTCCCATATATCTCTTATTTTCTGCATTAAAACAAAAACTTCCTGCTGCAACAGCTCTATTGATTTCACTTTGAAAATGAAGCTGCATCATTTCATTCTGCTCATGTGGATCTCCCCAGAGGAGTTGCAGCTGTTGCCTTACTCACAGGCCTGAATATGTTTTGCTGGTTTGATACAAAACCCTCTTGTTTGGCTTTTCCTTCTCGGTTTACTTTAGTGGTGCTGCTTGTACAGTTGTTAGGAATTGCATTTGACAGTCCCTCATCAGTTTATGGTCCCTGATTTATAGCACATAAAACGTTGCTCTCGGCTTAGAAATTTCTTGACACCAATGGAGTTTGAAAATATGAAAATATCTGGCAGTTTTTCTGATATTTCAGATAAGAAATTGCCCATGAGTCAGTATCTCATAAGCCATCTAAAGGGTTAGAGGGGATTTAGATGAATGAGCAGTAAGAGTTACTGTGCTGGTCCAGGAAAAAGCACTTAAGGCTGGAAGGAGGGAAATGGAATAAAGCTGGATTAATTTGGAGAGACAATCAGCAGCTTACAGGCAAAGGCTTTTAAATTTTTTTTAATATATATATTTATATAGTGATCCCCTAAGTCTAAAAGTTCCTTGTACAAATTTTGTTTGGAGACTGCAGTGTCCTTTATTTGCAATATTCTCCAGGGGTAGCACTAGAAGGGATTTAAAAGTGTTGTCTAACTTTGCCTATTCTTTACCTCTACCTTAAATCATGCAAGTTTTGTGAACAGCTGCAGCAGAGTCTCTTTAAAGCTGATTTTCTGACAGTTAAAAAGGAGTTGAGATAAAATTGCCCTGTTCCCCTGAGGGTTCAAGGGACTCACCTGTGGTATCCGTGTGGCCGTTGCTGAAAGCCCAGTAAATCACAAGCAGCCCTGTTTGTAAAGTTCCCAGACTTATCTAGGGGTGAGGAGTTGATAACAGAGAAATTCTTCTCACCCAATAAATGCTCTTGCAGATCCCTACACAGCAAATAAATAAAGGCTGCAGTCCCTGCCCTGGGAGCTGAGGATTTCCTCTCCAACATGGTCACAACTGCGCGGGAACAAAAATTGCCGCGTGATTATTTCGAGGAGGATACATAAAAATAAACATAATGGCTCTCCTGGGCCTTTTAGTCCTTAGGCTAAAACCCAATTAATTCCCTGTGAGAGCAACACCTGGGGCTGCTTTAGCCCAGTCTCCAGGGGTGAAAAGCAGAGAAAGGAGATTCCTCCCCTCCCTCCCCACAGCAACAGCGCGGGTCCCTCGCGGCCGGCCCAGCAGGAATGTGGCTGCTGCACTGATTTGGGAACAGCTCAAGGACTTTGCTCTGTTGCTTCAGCTCCCTTAGCTGATGAGGCAGCCACTCCCATTTGAAATTTATTTTTAGAACAAGGGAAAATATAATTATCAATTCACGCATATTACAAATATGTGCCCCATACAGCAAGATAACAATGGGTTTTAAAGGCCTGCTGCTGGTACCAGGATAAGATTTGAACAGAAAGAAACACATCCCAAAATGCCTCTTGCAGTTCTGCTTCCCCCAGCTGTGAGGGTTGTTTGAAGTCTGTAAGAGACACCCAGAGAAACTGCATGAAATTGGATGAAAAGGCACCTTCAATTCCATGTGCAACTGTGTAAGCTCATTAACCATTAACACAGAGGTCTTAAACAGCAGAATATGTCTCAAGACTTCTGAAAATGAGATCTAAGACTGTTCTGTCTGTCTCCAGGGAAAGGTAATCATAATCCAGGGACCTTTATTTTTTATTTTTTTGACTTCTGCTGTTTCATTATTTACTTAGGAGCTGTCACCTGTGGTGAAGGGCATTACACTACTGGTTGCAGCAGCTCTGCCTACCCAGAGGCACTGGCAGAGTTTAAGTTCACTTCAAACTCAGCTGCAGCTGCCCTGGGGAGCCACAGTTTGAGAAGGTTTCGTTTTGTTTAAATGAAGGTAACTTGTTTTCTTTCTTTCTTTCCCCTTTACCACGATCTGAGGGTGAGATGGAATGTAAAGGGGAATTACAGACTTAATTACCTCTTAATTCAGCTTTTTTAGTTAGTGTGAACAAGCTTGGGCTGGAAAGTGCTTTGCATAAAAAGCCCTCTCACCCCGGGAAAGGAAGTCTGAGCAGGGTAATGTGTCCTGCTGTCACCCTGCTGTCACCCTGCTGCACCCATGGCGTCGGGCACAGGAGCTGTGGGGAAAGAAAACCCAGCCAGGAAAAATGTGCTGGACCCTCTGGAATGACTCTCAGCCATCCTGCCTTGGGTTTATTTTGTGGAGCTGAGATTCCAAGTGCCAAACTCTTTAAACAGAACATCATTGAAAAAACCAGTGCTGCTGAAACTGGGACTTGGACCAGGTAATGAGGAGTTCTGTGCTGCTTTATCCTGCAGCAAAGCCCTGATCTGGTGTTTGTGATGTTAAAAACTGTGACTGTTGATAGGAAATATTTCATCTCCAGGTGCAAAACTGCTTTCATGCTGCTGGATTGCTTGTGGTAAAGTTTTGTAGAAAACAAGAGTTCCTTGTTTGTGTTTTAACGAACTTAGAAAATGAGTTATTTTGTGCTTAAGGCTGAGAGTAGCCAAGATTAATTTCTTTTAACTGAAATTAATTTTAAAGTAGCACTTTGATAGAATGTGATAAAGATTAAAGCTCTGTAGGAGTTTCTCACAAGACAGCAAGGCTTAGAGCTACAGAAATACCTTTTGTCTCCCAAAAGCAAGAGTCTCTCTCTGCCCGCCTCCTCCCTTCTCACATTACATTTAAATATCTCTGATGTGACCACCCTGGTGAGATTATTCAAGCAGGGGCTTTAAAAACTTCCAGTTAAAGAAAATACAGTGCACAGACTGCTTCTTCCCCTGTGTCCTTTGGAAGTGCTGTGCTGCAATAGAGATCACAGATGGACAGTGGTGTGCAGTTTGCTTTCATCTCTCTCCATAAAGAGGGAATTTGGAGGTAGACACACAGACAGGGATGAGCTAACAGCATCTGATACTCATTTGTGGCCATTAGACTCTGGATTTTTACCTCATGTTCTCAGGAGCAAGCACAGCTCTTTAGAAAGTGAGTGTGCTCCCAGATATTCAGATGAACCCAAATCTTAACATCACATCTCCTAATCCCTCTTTGTTTGAGTTGCAGGAGAAGCTTTGATTATTAATTACTGATTAAATTCTTAAATAATAGCACTGGGTTCTTTCTTTCTTTGTAGAAAGCTTCTCCCACAAACATCAAACTGATTTTTAGGGGTAGAGTTGCAGATAGCTGCCAAATTGAAAATGTAGGTGAGGGTGGAGGTGGGAGTATTTAATTTCCTGGAGAGAGAAGATTACAGATACAATAGAAAAAAAAATCAAGGCAATCCACCCCTGTGGTGATAAAACTTCCATAGGAATATTTGAGTCAAATTCTGTGAAGAAGCAAATTGATTTAAGTGACTGAGGGATTCCTGTGAGCACAAAATGAGCAACATGTGTGTTTGTGTGGAATATGCTGTAGAAAGGAGGGTGGATATAGTGGAAGCATCTTGCAAGGGTGAGAAAGCAGGAAGAAATACATCAATAAAACAGCTTTTTCTGCAGCACTTGTCTTCCATTTGATGGCATTTAATGTATCCATTTTTTCTGAGCACTATGTTAAAATAGTCACTGGTGGATCCCCTTTGGAAGAAGAGTGTAGGTGGAAAGCTTAATTCCTAAAGAAGGGAGGAGAAAGGAAATTTATTGGCTCTTGTTACCCAGATAATATGAACAGAATGAAAACTCCAGAACCTCCTGCTCTGCAGAAAGAACTGGGATTAATTTTTAGATTACACTTGTTTAGCCCTGCTGCTTTACCACTCTGGGTCCTGTGAGACAGGTCCTGTTCTGTGCAATCATTAACTGAGAGAGAAGCAAATGTTCTGAGCATCTGGTAGTGAGAGAAAAAAATTATGAGTATAATTTCTTAAGTTTTCATGTCAGCTTTTCATCCTGCTCAGATTAAAAGTGCTCACAATTTAAACTGTTGATTGCTAGCAAGGTTTTTAAACTGAGTATTACAAATCTTTCCTTGTGTTGAACTTTCAGAGACACTAACCAGACAGGTTTTTTATAAAAGTCTGGAAGATTTTTATAAAATTTAGAATTTTTTAAAATCTGTCTGGAAGGGAGTTATGTTCAAAAGGAAATCCATCAGTGCTGCAGAGCTGATCCTGCACAAGCTGCTCAGCAGAAAACTCCTTGGGATTGTCCTGCTCTACTCAAACCTTTCAGCTCATCTCTCAGGATAGGGTTTCCTGGGATGGGTTGTTATCCTGGTCCAACAGGATAAGGATTCTGATTATAATTAATGGAAATACAATTGGCTGTCTGTTTTCTGGTGGAGAAAAGAGATACTTGCCCAGAAGCTGGGGCAGATAAAATACCAAATTGTTTAATGAGCACAGAAACACCAGGGAGTGTAAATACAACTAATTTTCACATTTATGATTAGAGAATGGGTATAAAAATGATGGGGACAATGGAAATTTAAATTTCCATTTTTCTTGATACTGATTACACTAAAGCAGCTTTGATGTAGAGTTTTAGAGTCAAAATGTTCACACAAGTGCTGAGCAGTCACTCTTGGGGTGTGAAATCCTCACTCATTAGAAATCCTGTGGCTTCAAGGCAAGCTCAATCACTGAAAGGAATGCTTCTTATTTAGCTGCATAAATGCAGCATTTCCAGAAGATTTTTACATTCAGTGGCTGATCTTCAGCCATATCAGAGAATAATAAAGATAGTAAGAAATTGTATCAACACCTGAAACCATTCTTGAGTTTGAGGTTGTGGTTTTTTGTAAAATTGACCTCCTTCAATATTGTTTATAAATATCCTCTGCTATTTCAACACTTTTCTGTGCTCTGCTGTAAAGTAAGGGGTTGTGAAATGCTGTGGTCACCCACTGCAAGTGTTCAGTCAGGACTGTTGTGCCTGTCCTATAAACCTGTCCCATTTCATGAGCCCTTCACAGCAGTGGTGACATTCAGCAAAAACCCCCCTGTTCCAGAGCACGTTTTCAATGCACTTTTCTGTCTCTGGAATGGAAAAAAATGCCATTCTGTGAAACACAAAACTTCTAAACTGAGTGAAAACTGTTGAAACAAAGTTGAGGAAAAGCTCTGCCCCTTTTTCTCATGTTTTATTATTTCTAGAGGATTGGGTTTGTTCCATCAGAATCCATGTTGAACTTGGTTTTAGGTTTGGTCAGTGCCCTGCTGCTGTGTGCCCTCAGCCATCTTCGTCCAGATTGTGCTGGCTTGTTTTGTCCAGCCCCAAAAAAATTAATTAATTGTTTAGCCTTTAGTTGGAATGTTGCAATTCCAGTCTCCCGGGGAATTGTTGTTATAAATATAATAACTGACATAATTATTGCAGTGAAGTGTTACATAGCAGGAGATGTGGGGCACGTGCCCCACAGTCCCCAAACCAACTTTTATTTGGGTTTTCAGCCCAATATTTCTTTATCACCATGTCAGTGCTAACCTCCAGCTGCCCCAAAGCATAAACCATGGCATTTCTAAAATATTTCCCATGTCACACCTCTCTTTTTAATATTGAGAACAAATTATTTGATTTTTTTTTAATTATTTCTTAACTCCAGCTGTTTGAGACATTCTCTAGTCATCCATATCCTTCAGGAAGAATTCTACATATCATATCATATTCTAAATATCTACATACCAAGTTTTGTGTCCTTGCTGCAGACTGGTTGCATGGTTCTGTGTTTTGCAATATGGAATGTGATCTGCTTACTCACCATATTTGTGGTTTTAGAAATCAGTTAGTTAATAGAAACAGGCCTGACTTTATTCTCTTTTGTTTGGGTTGTTCTTTTTCCCTGGGAGTTTCCCATGTGGCCTTAGGTAGGTCCCTTGAGATCCTCTTCAGAGCCATAACAAAGTGTTGAATTCCCAGGGGCTGCTGCCTCTGTGGGTCTGTCTTAGCCTCTGGTGATGGAATTTCTGAGTTTTTAATTGGGAATAGCAGCACTGTTACCCCTCAAAGAAATGAAATTCAGGTGGATACATTATGGCCAAAATTCTCTTGTACCAAATGCTGGAATTATGTGAGCAGACTGGCTTGGCTTGAACAGAACTTTAATTTGTGTTCCACACCAAAAGTGGCAGAGTGCAATGGCCTGAAAGCAGGAGCCAGAGCAGTGTTGGGGAGTGCTGGTGATAAGCTGGAGCTGGAATGCTGCTCTTGTGGAGCCAGGTACCACAGGCACAGCTCCTGCTCAGTCAGTCACTGCACAAGTGGAGGCACGGGGCTGGGAAGATTTCTTAGATAATCACCCTTTCTTTAAAAGGCTTTTAATTTTTTTTCCCCAAGCTGTGAGTCATCAGTTCTGTTTCCAAGTCTGGGCTGCTGGGCAGGGAATGAGCAGTTTGCCCACCAGGAATGGTGCCCGGTGTGGTTCTTGGCAGACCCCTCCCAGAGCTATTAACAGTGTTGTAGATGGGCAGGGGGGCAGAGCTAAAACAAGAATAGGCAATGTGCTAATATTGTCAGGAATAGTCTTGCTTTGGCAGGAATACAGATTAGACTACCTGATAAGTCATCATTTTTAAAAAAAAAGTCTAGTCTTTGAGTCAGTGTTACAGTACCAGGAATCCTACTAAAAAAAATAATCCAACACTGGTATTCTTTTTTTTTAAATACAGTAAAGATAAAGGTGATCCCAAAGGAATCCTTATGGGATAAGAAATTAGGAAATATAAAGAGATTTCTGCTGATCTATTTCCTTCAATTCTTTGTTAGGCATAGGTGTGGGGTGTGTTACTCTCCAAATAATTCTGACCCAGAGGCATTTCTTGTGTTACCCTTGTAGAGCAGCACAGGTCCGTGTCAGGCTTTACCAATTCCATGCAGTCAGTGTGGGGTAACTGGGCACCAAGCTGGACCCTGATGTTGTGCCTCCCTCATGGTGTGGGTGAACAGCCACAGGGAGATTCCAGAACTTTGGGGAAGGCAGCAGCAGGGAAGGTGCCACCCTTTGGTGGAGAGTTGGGTATTGAAGCCTCGGGGGGGTCTTATTAGCTGAGCGTTGGTTCAGGACCTCTATCCCAGGAGAGGACAGAGTCCCGGGGTCCAGCCCGCTCGGACCCGAGCCACGGGGAGCCTTCCAGCCTGCAGGGTGATAACAGCTCTGGATAGTGATAACAGCTCTGGATAGTGATATCAGCTCTTTGGGATTTCAGCTGCTGCTAGGCTTGGCTTCCCTGGGCATGGCTTCAGGCAGAGCAGAGAGAGGAGAAGGGAGACACCGGCTGTTCCACAGGATGGGTTATTCGGGGGGATGTGAAAGGACCCGGTTCTTCTTCTTCTGAGTTAGTAGGGTACAGTAAGCTACTGTTATACCCTTGGCCAGGCTCCAAACTTGACCAATGGACAAAGGTTAGAGGGTTTACAAGTGACCAATAGTAGGGTTAACAAGGTTTTTCCTTATAAGGGTACAGAGATACGTTGTGAGTCTGGGGTCGGAACCCTCTCTGCTGCTGTGTCAGCATTCCCATTGTTAAAGCCTCCACGGTGCTTTGGGAAGGCTTGTGGCATTTACTACAGTGGGGAATGATGGAACAAAAAACACAACATGAGGATGGAGGGGTTGGTTGGGTTGTTCTGGCCTTTGGAGGTTGGAATGAGGAGCTGAGATTGGATTGGATTGAATTTGTGTCAGACTCCCCTGCAAAGCTGGATCCTGTGGGCTCTCTGGGCTGACTTCAGAGGGTGGCTCGTTGAAGCTGAGGGGAGCCAGGCCTGTTATGATGAAACACTGATTTTCTACACACTTCAACTCTGCCTTGTTGGGCTGCAGCAACATCTGTGCTGGATGAGATTTTAGCAATTCTTCCCCTGCAGAAGCTCTGCTGAGTGCCTGAGTCCCTGAGCAAGGGAGGCTTGTTTGAGCCTGCTGCCCTCCCCGTGCTCACTCAGCCCTGCCTTGCCCAAGGCTCTGGGCTGGGTTTCATCACTGAGGTGTCAGCCTTGGGTTCCCTGCTGTCTGCAGGAGTGTCCTTGTTGAAGGGACTCTGGTGGAAAAAAAAAAATTCACCTAGGCACCTTTCAATGAAATCTTCACCCCTTGTTTTCAAGGATCTAGAAGTGAGACAGCAGATCAGCTTGGAGCAGCAAAATTTTGGTGACACTTTTATCTTCCACAAGTTATTACTCAGAAATTACTCATCAATGGGATTAATCTTGGGTAACCTTTAAACACAGAGCAGAGAATTAATTTGATAAATAATCTGAACCCCCCCCCCCCCAATAAAAGGAGTTTATCAGCAAAATTACTGTGAGGTTTGTTTTTGCTAAGAAAGTGGATTTGTTTCATCACCTGCCAAAGTTTTATGCAAATAGTCCAACCCGAAGCACAAGTATTTCTGATTGGTACTGTTTGCCTTGGAAGCTCCTTGTTTCATTACCTGGTGCTGCTGAGCTGATTGATTAGAATTGAGGAGATGTTAAGTGATGGTCTGATGTTGAAATGTTCCTTTTGCACCTGTAAGGTCATCCAAGATCAGCTGAAGGCTGGCAAAAAGGCCAGGAAGGCAAACAGAAGGGCTGCCTGTTTCAGCTGGAGGCAAGCACCAAGAGCAGGCAGATTTCTGAGAGAGGAGCCCATGGACACAGCAGCTTTCATTCCAGGGGTGCTGGGAGAGAGGAGGCCATGGACACAGCAGCTTTCATTCCAGGGGTGCTGGGAGAGAGGAGGCCATGGACACAGCAGCTTTCATTTCCAGGGGTGCTGGGAGAGAGGAGGCCATGGACACAGCAGCTTTCATTCCAGGGGTGCTGGGAGAGAGGAGGCCATGGACACAGCAGCTTTCATTCCAGGGGTGCTGGGAGAGAGGAGGCCATGGACACAGCAGCTTTCATTTCCAGGGGTGCTGTCTGAGAGAGAAGGCCATGGACACAGCAGCTTTCATTTCCATAGGTGCTGTCTGAGAGGGGAGATCATGGACACAGCAGCTTTCATTTCCAGGGGTGCTGAGAGAGGAGGCCATGGACACAGCAGCTTTCATTCCAGGGGTGCTCTCTGAGAGAGGAGATCATGGACACAGCAGCTTTCATTTCCAGGGGTGCTGAGAGAGGAGGCCATGGACACAGCAGCTTTCATTCCAGGGGTGCTCTCTGAGAGAGGAGATCATGGACACAGCAGCTTTCATTCCAGGGGTGCTGAGAGAGGAGATCATGGACACAGCAGCTTTCATTTCCGGGGGTGCTGAGAGAGGAGGCCATGGACACAGCAGCTTTCATTTCCAGGGATGCTGTCTGAGAGCTGTGCCTTGTTTTGGGAGTCAGCCATGCAGGGGTTAAGGAGGGAGTGCAAACAGAGGAGTCAGGGATGTGCACCCAGCCCGAGTGCTTCCCTCCAGGGGAAGATCCTTTCTTGGCACTGCAGCAGGGGAGAGCAGCAAATAACTCCTGTTGTACCCACCTGGAACTGTGACAGTGATGTTTTAATCTTTGAAGTGAACATGTTCCTGTGGCTGGGTAAGAATTTGCCTGTGAAATGGCTGATTCTGTTGGTGATACATTCTTCCTTTAATTAAGTAGCTGACTTACCTTGACAATTAATTGGAGTGATGCATGATTTTTATTAGAAACCCATGACTAATTTTTTCTTGCCATTCCTGCTATCTTATTATTCTTGTCTCCCCTCCTCCCGAGTTCTGCTGTGTGCCAGCTGTGTCCTCCAGGCACTGGTGCAGACCAGTGTTCCCTCTTGCTTACCTGTTCCAGATAAAGTCATTGTTTTCAGGTATTTTCCACATCATCTTTCAGAAATTTTCCATTTCATCACAGTTCTGCAATTTTGTTTTGTTTTCAGAGTCTGGGATTCTTTACTTAAAAAACCCCACCAATCACAAACTCCTCCAAACATCACCACAGCACCCCCCACCGTGTAATGTAGTTTGCTTCCTTTAATACCACATTTCCTACTTCATTAAAATAACTGCCAGGTTAAAAAAATCCTCCCTGCAGCCATCCCTGTGCCTGTAATCTGCTAGGAAACTCAGGTGAATTTTATATTTAATTACAACAGGCAAGATTCAAAATGGATGTGACTGAAGACATTTCTGTTAAAATCAGAGCAGCAGCTACAAGGACTCAGGTTGTCCCTTATCCTGCTCTCCCTGGCTAAAAGAGGCTCAATCCTCTCTCTAACCTTGCAACAAATGATGTGGACTATTCTGTACATTTTTTCCACTTAGGAAGCTTTAGTCTTTTTATAGGAAATTTGTTTCCATGGGGGAACTTAGGCATGGATGAGTGGGGAACAATGCATTGTTTGTTAAAACAATTTTTTTTGAAGGGAGTGGGCTTGAAAGGAAGGAAATGTGGTTTAGATTTAAGTTTCTTTTGAAATTTATTCTTCTTCTTTTGCCTCATCCTCCCCACCCCCCAAAATACAAAACAGTAATCCTAACAACAGAACTGCTTTAACCCCCTGTGTTCTCAGAGGTGCATCCATGTCCTCAGTGGCCACACCAGGTACCAATATTCAAATCTGAGCACCTATTGCTTTGACCACAGCATCCTAAAAACCCACTTCCTTTTCAAACCAGGACATCTCCAAACTGGCTTTTCACCACACATGCCTTTAAAATATTTGGTGTAATCTGGAAAGCCCGAGGAAGTTTAAAAATCACTGTCTTGTATATCCTTCCTTTCCCTTCCCTCCCTGGGTTGTTCTCCATCAAGAACATGCAGGTTTTGTCTCAGCTTTCCTAGTCCCTGTGTTTATTTAGTCTGTGTCTGGTGTGTGTGTATAAAGTTTAAGCCTCAGTTTATCCACATGCTTAAACCTTGTGCTGAGTGAGGTCCTTGCATCCTCTGCTCCTGGGCTGTTCATTCACAGGGAGGTTCTGGAAGGAAGAACCTTGGGGGTCAGGTGGGGGTGCAGGTTCTGGGGGAGGAAGTTCAGGGCAGGAATAGAGTTTAATTTTTAATGGGCTGCATTTAAAGCAGGCAGTTGTCTGGAAATGTCTGTCTCTCCCTTTCCCACAGGTCTGTGGCAGAGCTGCTGTGTGACAATCTCCTCCTGGTGCTGCTGCCATGGCTGACCCCGTCACCGAGGACAGCGTGTGCCAGGTCCCCGAGCTGTGCAGTGAGTGTGGCCAGGCCCACCCCTTGCTGGACAATCACCTCTACAACTTCCAGGACGAGGTGGACGATGAGCTCATCTGCCACATCTGCCTGCAGCCCCTGCTGCAGCCCATGGACACGCCCTGTGGGCACACCTACTGCTTCAAGTGCCTGGAGAACTTCATGCAGGAGTACAGCTTCTGTCCCATGGACCGCAAGAAGCTCTCCTTCCAGCAGTGCCACAAGTCCAGCCTGCTGGTGAGGAACCTGCTGGATAAGCTGGTTGTGCTGTGTCCTTTCAAGGCTGAGTGCCAGCAGACCATGCAGCGCTGTGAGCTGGAAGCTCACCTGCAGAACAGGTGCATTCCCCTTTCCATCCTGTTATTGCCAGGCTGCTGTGCTGCTTATCAGAACCCTCTGTTCCCAGAGCAGCTCCCTAAACTGGGGCAAGGTGGGACACCAGAGGAGCCAGGGTGAGGCTGCAGAGGTGGGTGGGTGAGGACAGTGTAATTGTGTGTGTGCTCTGAGCTGCTCACCTTCAGCTGTCTGCAGATGCTAAACCTGTCAAACACCCAGACATCTGTGGGTCCTGAACTGGGCTGCCAGCTCTGGAGTTGTTACAAACAAACAAGCTTGTTCTTGTTTCCCTTGTGCAGAGAAGAAAGGCACAAAGTCAAGGCTCTGAAAGCAAGGGATTGTGCAGTGCTGCCAGTTTAATTGGTCCAATTAAGATGTGCAATACGTAAGTCTTTGATTCAAATAGTGCAAGTCCCTCCAAGCTGCACATTATGCACTTGCTGAAACACCTACTTATAATTCCATTATCTTCTCTCATTCTTTTGCTGAGAAAGAGAAGCAAATGAAAATTACTTTTTTCTGTTCCTCTTGTGTTGAGGAATGGAGACTTTTTGGTGCTTCCCTGCTGGCTGAGCTGTTGGCAGGAAGGACATTGTCACTTTAAAGGAGTGCAGGTGACAGAGCTCTTGCCATGGTGCGTGGAGAACCCTTGTTCCTACCTGGTTAATGATTTGCAGGGAGGGGAGCTAAGGGCAAGCCCTGCTGCAGGTGGAACAGACTTTCCTTGGCAGGGTGCATTTGTCAGCAATGGGAAATGCCACAGGCTTGTTTCATTCAGCTGTGTTGTAGTTTGTTGTGTGTCACTGTGGCCACAGGGGCTCTTGGATGAGGGAAGAGATGAGAATGTTGACTCTATGATCAGAAGGCTTGATTTATTATTTTATGATATAATGTAATATATATATATATATATATATATAAAATAAAATAATATAGTTATAATGTAATATATATATATATATATATGTATATATATATATATAACTATACTAAAAAGAAAAGGAAGGAAAAGATTTTCTCAGAAGGTAGCTAAGCTAAGAATAGAAAAGAAGAGAATGATAACAAAGGCAGCTCTCTCACACTGTGAGATAGCCTGGTCCTTGATTGGCCAGTAATTAGAAACATCCAAGATGGCCCAATCAGAAATCCACCTGTTGCATTCCACAGCAGCAGATAACCATTGTTTACATTCTTTTTCTGGGGCCTCAGCTTCCCAGAAGGGAAAATCCTAAAGAAAGGATTTTTAGTGAAAAAGATGTCTGTGACAGTTGTGGCAATGACATATTTTTAAAATAAGCCAACCAGGCAGCAGGTACACTTAGGATGCCTTGGCAGCTCCAGCCAAGGATGGACCCTTGTGATTTTCACTGTCTTCAGTCCCCATGAGCTGAGAGCTCGTGTTAGAGCCAGGGGAAGGGATGGAAGGTGCTTGGGTGCCCCTTTCCCTTCAGTGCAAGTTTATAATCTCCTTTTTCTAGAGCAGCCCTTCGTCCTGGCTGCTCGGGCTGGGGCCATGGCTCACACCAGGGCTGGGCCTCCCTCTGCTCTGCAAATCTGCCCTGCTATCAGTAAACTCCTGTCACTCTGTAATCCCTCTGGCACAGCACTTACACACAGGGCAGGGTGAGAGGCACCTCAAATGTTTACATTAGAGACCTGCCTGGAAACTGTAGCATTCTCCTATATGTTCCACAAGTGTTTGTATCTTTCTTGGGGACAGATTATTCTAAGATTCCAGGCTATTTCACCTGGGCTGTGGGTGCAAGTGGATCATCAGACTGAAAAATAGAGAGGAAAAAAAACAGATAAGAAAATTGCATTGGGATTTGGGTGTTCTCTTGTTTTAAGTGAGATTAACTGATAAGAGAGGATTTAAGGAAATAAGAAGCACATAGTAACTTGTTTTCATGGGGGATTTCCCTGCCTTTGCAAATTGAATTTATGTTTTGATATCTTAAGAGAGGGACATGTGCACAAGAGGATCATTTCTGTCATTAAGTTCAGGGTTATTTTACTGCTTGGAGAATAAATGAGTAGGAATAAACCAGAGGAAGTAATACTGGGATGAGACTTCTTTAGCCAGAGTGTAAATAGTTCAGTTTAATTTGAAAAGTGACTCTGGTAAACACCCAGTACTACTCATGTCTCTCAAAGTGATGTTTTTGCATTTATCACCTCCTCACCTTTTTTATAAATACTTTTGATAAAGGAGCTGTTCTTCCTCACCCATTAGTGCTGAGACAGGCTGGTGATGTATCTGCATCCAATTCCATCCCAGTGCTGGGAGCTCTGCCCTGTGGGGAGCAGCCAGTGGGATCAGGAATTCAACTGCTCCCATTCAGGTAGAGCCATCACCTGCATGGCCTGGGAGTGCACCAGGTCCAGGGTCAGGAAATGCCCAGTCCTCCCTTGCTGCTCTTGTGTGTAGCTGGTGTGTTAAAACAAAGCCTAATTCAAAGCTGAGCTTGAAACCTGAGCCACTTTCTTTGTATCAAGGTACAGTTCATGGTGATCTCTACAACGTCAGAGCTCAGTATTTGCTTATATTTAAGAGGGATTGTTTTCTTTATGGATTGTTTGCCTGGTAAATATTTAGCAAAGGAGACTCCTGTTTCTATTACATTCTTATTTTTCAAATAATTTGCTTAATAATTTTAAAAGTGTTGAAATAACAAGCCACTGCACTTAAGCTGAAACTTGTAGAAGTAGAAACTGAAGGTCAAGGTTTCTCAGTTTTATCATCTGAGAAACCAGGACTGCACTGGTGAGATCTGGAAGCAGCTTCTTCCCACAGGTTTGTCTGAGCTTTCATGTGCTGGGTCACCTGCCCAGGCAGAGACAGTCACTGACAGTCCCTGCCAATCTCTCTCCAGGTGTCCTGGGTTTAAGAAATACAAATCTGAGCTCCAGCGGAAAAGGAACCCCATTTCCAAAGGGAAGGAAGAGCCTCCTGCCAGGGGGGACACAAACACACCCAAGGATCCAGAGCTCCCAAGTGGAGGCTCCTCACTTGTGGCAGAAAGCTCTGGAGCTGCTGTGGTGTCACTGGGGACTGCAGAGCCTGGACTGGTTAATCCAGCTTTTGAGGAGACTGAAGAAGGTGAGAGTTTGGTACAGAACTGGAACTGTGTGTTTACCTTTCATGATACACCAATGAGGCAATTATCTCAGAAAATTCAAGTTTTAAGTGCCCCCAGCACTGTCAGACATCATCAATGCTACTCAGCCATTAGTAGTCATCAGAGGCATCTCTTCCTTCAGCAGGAGGGAGATGCATTCCTGTGCATCAGGGGTGGCAGAGTCTGCTCACAGGCGCTGAACTGTACAAAACCATTTGGAGGAACTCTGTGAGACTGCAGTGAGTACCTGCAGTATTCTGTGGAGAAACAAAGGCAGTCCCTGTCAGAGTGAACGTGGAGCACTTAAAGCCCTTGCAGAAGCCAGATAATTAGTAACTAGGAAGTGTTCCAGGTTCTTGTTAATCTTGTTAGGAAAGTTAAATATACAGTCAGTTTCCTGGAGTGGCCAGTACCTCCCTCCTGGTGTTTTTGTAGCATAAGTTAGGTTTTGATGAACAGGCAGCTCTGGAAGCCTTGCAGATCAAATCAGCATCTCCACTTCAGTGTAGCAGCCTTGTCTGAGCTTGGTAGGAAGCAGCAGTGTGGAAACCTCAGTGCCTTGTCTCAGAGTTAGGCTCAGCTTCAGCCCCTGTGCCTGGGACAGCGGTAACTCACAGGTCAGTTCAGTTCCCTGCTGGCTTTCTCCCAAAGCACACCTGGAGCAGGTTTTGCATCCCTGGTGTGGCACCTGCCCTTCACCCTGCCTGAGTGTCCCCGTGCTGGGGATCTCAGCCCACTTGCTAACAGCAACTTTCATCTTCAAAGTGCAGCCTTGCTTCATCTCCATGCTGTGAAACACCAAACATTCCTCCTGTCCTACAGGGGGGATGGCAAAAGGGGAGCAAAGGAAATTAGAGGAAGGAAGTTGCAGAGCAGTAATTACAGCTGGGTAGTCCCTTTCCCTCTTGGGCATCATGGAAACTGGAATTTATTATGTGTGTGCTTCTAGCAGGCCAGCTATCACAGGAGAAAAACAAATCTCTAAATATAGCCAAACCATACTGAATGCCTTTTAATAAATCCCAAGCAACAGCAATAAAGAGTTTGAATTCACCAAAATCTAGGAGAAAATGGGAAAAATTCTCAGAAACTCTAAAGAAACAGAGGGGTTTTAAGCTTTTTATGTGACCTTAGGTCTCCTGATAGGTGCTTTCCCTCCAGATGTTCCAGATTGAACACAACCTGAATCTTGGGGTGCTGTGAAAAGGAAAATTCTGTTAATGTGTTGTGTTTTCTCTTCAGTCTCTAAATATATCCAGACCATACTGAATGCCTTTTAATAAATCCCAAGCAACAACAATAAAGAGTTTGAATTCACCAAAAGCTAGGAGAAAATGGGAAAAATTCTGAGAAACTCTAAAGAAACAGAGGGGTTTTAAGATTTTTATGGTCTTCTGATAGCTGGTTTCCCTCCAGATGTTCCAGATTGAACACAGCCTGAATCTTGGGGTGCTGTGAAAAGGAAATTTCTGTTAATGTGCTGTTTTTTCTCTTCAATTTCCACAACCAGACCTTCCTCAGAGAACCAGTCTTGTGGCTGAGACTACCACCATCGAAATCCACCGGGAGGATCCGGAGGAAGAGCTGGGGATGAGGATAGTTGGGGGGAAGGACACCCCCCTGGGGAACATCGTGGTTCAGGAGGTGCTGAGGGACTCTGTGATTGCTGCTGATGGAAGAATTGCTCCTGGAGACCACATCCTTGAGGTACAGAAACCCCCACTGCTTCCCTTGACTGGGGGAGGAGAGAGCCTGGAAAAAACTGAGAAATCTCTGCAGCTGAGGGCTTTGGAGCACTGCTCAGACCTCTGTGTGTCTGCTGGGGCTCAGGAGCACTGCTGGCATTCCTTCCAGTCAGACTCATATTTCTCTTGCATATTTGACAGCTTTTTGAAATGTAGGCCGTTTTGGATAAAGTAAAAGATTCCTACCTGATAAATTTAACCCAGCAGCCCAATTTCTCTGCTCTAGTTAGGAAGTCTCATAATTGCTTGCTCCACTGTGTTGCTTAAGCTGCATATTCTCCGTGGGCAGGTCCAGGGTGAGAGCTGCTGACTGGCAGTGAGTGTCAGCTCCAGAATGAGTAAATGCAGAGCTCCAGCCCCAGCCTGACCCACAGCCAGGGCACTGCCCACACTGGCAGGGCTGTGTGGCCCTGGGTGACCAAGGTGACACCTTGTACACACGGTGACAACTGTTAGCACCTCCAGCCATGGCTGCCCAGTCACCTGCCAAGCCATAAATCCTCATTGTCCCATGGGATTGGGCACCAGGGAGGGCTGGGAGCCCCCACACAGGTGGCTGATGAGATCTCAGAGTTGGTTTCTCAGGCAGACCAATGGAGTGGCTCCTGTTGTATCCAGTTGGATTGTCCATGTCTCAGTCTCAGCAAATAGGGCAGGTCCCACACTTGGGAACCCTGTTACCATCCTGAAAGACTGCACAGGATCTTATGTGACAACAGGAAAGGCAAAACATTGCCTTGTCAGAGTCACTCTGGTAATTGCATAATGAAGTGAATGATTCCAGAAGCTTGTAGACTGTGCACCACTCAAAAGTGGAGATTTGGGTCTGCTCCAAGCCTGTACTGAGTGCTGGAAATTAAGGAAAAGCAGATCTGCATTTACATGGCACGGAAGGAATGACTGAACATTTTTAGGTTTGTTAGCTGTGTGGGTTGTCCTGTCTTGTCCCTGTCCTCAGTTATTCACCAATTACAGTCTAATTCCATCAGCTTTCTTCATTCTTTTTTAGAAAACTTTGCTCCCTAATCAGAGTCTGAGATTGCACAGGGAATTTTCCATCCTGCCCCAGCCTGGCCGTGCCCCACACTGTGGACAGTGCCTAATTAATGTGGGCTCTGATTAGTGAGTGCTTTGTTTGTCTTTGCAGGTGAATGGCGTCAACATCAGCAGCGTGACTCACTGCCAGGCTGTCTCCTTCCTGCGCCACCCAGGGCCTGTTCTGCACCTCATGGTCCTGCAGGAGAAGGGCTTTTCCAACAGGACTGCACAGCAGGATTGCACTTGCAGCAGCAGGGAGGTGATCCACGTCACCCTGGTGAAGAGAGACCGCTCCGAGCCCTTGGGAATCAAACTGATCAGGAAGACTGACGAGGCAGGGATCTTCATCCTGGATCTCTTAGAGGGGGGCTTGGCAGCCAAGAATGGGAAGCTGAGTCGGAATGACAGAGTCCTTTCAATAAATGGCCAGGATTTGAGGCAAGGAACTCCTGAGGCTGCTGCCCAGATCATCCAGGTGAGTTCAGACATGGAAATGGCTGTGAGTGGCTGCTGGCAGGGCTCCTGTTCTGAGCCAGGTCTAGCAGAACACACCAGGCCAAGCTGCATTCCCCCAAATCTCTGTCATGGAAAGTGACTCCCCTCTGGATGTGTGGGAAGCACCACTTCCAAACGAAGATAAACACCAGGAGTGGGAATCCACGGTGAGTCAGCCCTGACAGGTGTGAGGGGAAGCAGTGGCTCATGGCACAGGAGTTCCCCTGAGGAGATTGCAGCTCCTGTGTGGTGTTTGCAGCCTCAGCCTTGCACAGGAAGTGTTGGGATGCACTGGGTGGATTCATGCAGCAGACAGGGAGGGATCAGGGCAGCCTCTTGTGCTTCCAGCAGTCACACTGAAGGTGCTGGCTGGGGATGGGATGGGCTGGCAGCACAGACAGATCCCTTTGGACTGATCTGAAGCCCTTTCTCCCCATTTTACCTGTATTTGTGAAGAGAGACAACGTGGGGCACCTCAGGGTAAAAGCATTCCAAGGTACTGGATGGGTAGAAGAGGGGTGGTCTTTCCCTGTGGAATGTGCTCCTGTTGCAGCATGCCAGAGGTTTTGGTGGAAGGAGTGGGCAAGGAATTCTAGTTAAAGGATTAAGGACTGCTGCATGTGCAGCAGAGATCACACAGATCAGTTTAAATTCTTTATCTCCCCAGGCGAGTGCCTCCAGTTTGTGTTTTTATCTACAGATCCTGCCACAATGCTCCTCATCCCGTTCTGTTTATATCCCAGAAAGGATGTGAGGTCAGCAGGAGGGAGAGGCAGCTCTCCTCACAGTTATCAGAGGAGTGCAGTGCCATGGGAGAAAGAGCAGAGTTCCAGCACTGAGCTCCTTTTTCATGTTGTGCTTCTGTTCTGTGGCCTCTTAGAATTTGTTTGCATCCCACAAGTGCTGCTGCATTCCTGTTGCAATGTGCACACACAACTCCCATATGAGGAACTCTTTTGATCCCCCTGGAACCAGCAACCAAAGTCTCAGAACTGGCTTCATGAGGTTTGGGGGTTGAATCTCTTTGGAAATGACATTTGTGTAAAACTGTGACAATTTTCCAAACATGATCTGTTCCTCTGAGGGCTAATTGAAATCCTTGCTTGAATGTAACTTTAAAAATCCCTCTTCCAAGGCCAGGGAATTCACTGTGGCACCAGGGGAGCAGGGTCCTGTGGCAAGGGGTGAGAGCAGCAGCTGCATTTCTGCCATGCAGGGCAGGAAACGCCCGAGTGAGCAGCGGGCCCTGCCCCAGGGAGTCCCTCACAATGAGGTTCTGTCAGGTGATGTGAGGAACAAACCCAGTGAGGGCAGCAGGAACAATGGGAGCACTTCCCCTGCAGCCCTGCCAAGGCCAGACCAGCAGCTGGTGAAGTGTTTAACCAGAGCTACCCTGGGGAAAAAATGGATGGGAGATGGTGAACAATAGATGAACAAAGCTGGGAGGGAAAGAGCTTTAACAACTTCCTGTGCAAGAAAAGCATCCAGTGCTTGTCGTGGTCACTGTGTGTGGAGCAGCCAGGGTTCCAGCTCTGGTCACTGGGGCACAACACAAGATGCTATTTTGGTTGTTTGTAGCAAAGTGCAGGAATTAATCATCCACCTTCTCTTGTTTGGCATTTGTGGGGGAGGGAGGCACGAGTGAAGCCTGCCTCTGCTCCTGCTCCTTCTGACTCATGTTTGCTAATTCCCTTTTTCTTTCTCCAGTCACATTTCCTGGCTCATCACAAAAGACTTTTGCTTCACATTGAGGACCTGGTGGAGAGCCTCTGTAGGAGCTGATGCCAGCCCTTCTCTCTCCCCAAGGCAACGAGGGCTGTCCCTCATTTCTAACCCATTTCTCTTTTTAATTTCTACTCCTTGTTTCTCTGGGCAGACCACGGAATCCAGAGTGAACTTTGTGATCCTGAGGCAGTCTGGGCTGCAGCTGGGGGAGCCAGGGGAGGATGGCAGCACCTCCAACAGCAGCAGCAGCAGCAGCAGCAATGGGGGCAGCCCCGTGCACCACCGGAGGCGACCAGACCAGAGCCACTACAGGAGAAAATCCACCTACCAGAAGGTGGGGCTGGGAAATGAGGCCAAGGTGCTGCTTGTTCCTGGTTTAACAAAGGCATTGTGCTGTTCTGGGATGGTGTTCTATCACAGAAGGCTGATCAGCAGCTCCATTTCTGCTTGGGCAGGTTTGGGGCTTTTGGTACTGAAAAACCACTTTGTCATCTATAGGGAAACATAATTTGAAGGGAAAAAGGTGACAAAATTTCTTCAGTGTTGATGCAGAGCTGGTGTTGAGTCATTTTGAAAGGGCAATAAGGAATTTGGCATCCATGAGAGATGTTGGGATTTGCTTCCTGACATCCCTCAGGCCTGCACACTGAGGGTGTTGCAGTGACACCCAGCTGAGCTGCTGTGGGGCCAGAGCCCTTTATGGTCAGGAGAAGAATCCCCAGGTGGCCCATGGAGCTGCTGTGAGTGCAGAGTGGCTCTGCCACCCCTCTGGGGGCACAGCAAACAGCAGGAGCAAGAGGACAATCAATCCCCAGTGTGCTGAACCCAGAGATAATCAGTGTGCAGCACTTCAGCTGAGTGCCAGACCTGCTGCAGCTGCTCACAGTGGTGTTTCAGTGGCCCTGGAGCTCAGGGAGTTCCTGTCCTGTGTGGCTGGAGTGTTGTTCCTGCACTGAAATCCCTGAGTAGCATTTACACCCTGTTGTACAGCAGGTGCTCTAATGTGTGCCTTCACTGCAGCCTAAACATTCAGTCAGGGAGAGCTGCCCTGCTTGGCATGAGCAGCCCTGGGATGAGCTCGTGGCCTCTTCCTCAGTGCAAAATTCCCCTCCTCAGAGGGATCTCCCTGCAGCAGATGGATTTGGGATCATCAGGACAGCACTGAGGGTTCACCTTAGAAATGCTGCTCTGTTTTCCCACCCACAGCAGGGACATGGGAAGCTGACTTTGCCCTCCAGCAACGTTGCTGGAATGCTCTGAATGAAGGAGACAAATGGTGCTGTCTGCCAGAGCTGGGCTTCTCCTGTTAAATGCATTAATGAAGTGCATTTTGTGCTGTCATTGCTTTGTAGGATTTGCCTCAGGGATATGTAAGTCATGAGAAGACAGTTGCAATAAAAAAGGAGCCAAAGGAATCTTTGGGAATCACAATTGGAGGTGGAAGGGATAACAAAAACAAGCTCCCCATCTATGTGACCAGTGTGCAGCCCATTGGATGCCTCTTCAGGGATGGCAGAATCAAGAGAGGTAAGGGAGGCTCTCAGACCCTTTCTCCTTTAGGAAACTGTGGGGTATTTCCAAAGGAAGCTGGACTTGGACCCTGAGAGAGGCTGGAAAAAGGTTCCCCTGGAGGCTGAAATGGGCTCCATAGCCCAGGTCTGTAACAATCCCATTTGATTTCATCAACAGGAGATGTCCTGCTGAGCATAAATGGCATCGATTTGACTCATCTGAACTACTATGAAGCTGTCTCAGCTCTGAAATCCAATGCAGCTTCCCACTCAGTCACACTGAAAGCCTTGGAAATCCTCTCCCTGAACTGCCCAGAGCCAGCCCTGGACATCAGGGAGCAGGGCTTCAGCTGGTCCCCCCTCTGGATCTCGTGGCTGGGATTGCCCAGGTATGTGTGTCAGGGGCTGCATGGAGAGCTGGGAATGACAGGGTTGACTTTCACTCAAACACTAGAAATTAATGACTTTGTTGATGAACTTGGAAGCATTCCTGGTATTCCCGTTTAGCTGAAAGGCAGTGGAAAGCCTCATTTGCCAATGAGATCATACAATAATGAGTACATAAGGAAATTCCACTGTTTTTCTGGAGTGACATCATTCCCACACTCCTGTTGGACAGTAACCATGCTTTAGAGGCCCTGAAACCCCTTTTTTAAAGAGAAGTAGTCAATGTTAGATGCAGTTCTTGCTAAAGTACTGACTGAAATCCCTCTGGGGCTCTTTCTGCATCCCCTAACACAAGCCAAGAGACACCTGGGCAGTTTGGGAGTTTCCAATCTGATCATCTCACTTAGGGGCAGACACTCTTTCAGTCTAACTCTTCTTGGCTGTTGTAACTGTGTCATCTCCAGCACGAAGCAGAAATGATTCTGCACAGTTGAGTTTTCCTGCTGCCAAGCTTTACAGGACAGGTTCTAACCTGGTAGGTTCCAAGAGAAGCTTGAATTTCCCTCTCCTTCCTGGAGGGGTGAACCTCTGGCTCCCTCCCTTTAGCAGTTACCTCAAAACACTGTGGAAAGCAGAGTCAGTTGTCATCCCAGCTGACTGCAGGAGCATCTGCAAGTGGAACAGAAAGCCAAACTTGCTGTGGGAAGCTTGGATCATTTACAGCCTTGTTCTTTGAGACACCTAAGGAAGAACCACTCACAAAGCCTCTCTTGTGTTACTTAGCAGCCTGTAAAACAAACCAGCCCAAGGAAAGGCAGCTTTTGTGTCTCCTGTACCTGACCTGTGCTCAGCACCTCCTCCCATCTCCCTCTGCTCCCCCAGGCATTGCCTGGCTGCTCCAGGCAGCTCTGGTGTGAGCTGGCCCTGAGCTGCACCTGCAGAACCCAGAGCAGGGCACAACCCTCAGCTGCTGCCTGCTGTTTGCTCCCTGAGCTGCTGCTGCAGTGAACTACAGCAAGGCAGAGCCTGCCTGGGCTCCTGTTCTTCCTTTCCCAGTTTTTCTGGCTGTCAGGTGCCTTGCAGCCTCCCCATGCTCTGCTCCTGGATCCCCTGCCTTCACTTCAGGGCTGTCCTGACATCCCCTGCATTTAATGCATTGCTGGGAACTCCTTTGCTGCTGGGATTGATGTTCTCCCTTCTTTTGACTCCTGAAGCAAGAAGTGATCCCAGATTCTTTTACTCCAGCCTGGATTCTGGATTTGGAATGTGTCTGCAGTTCTGGCTGTGAGGGTTGGTAGGGGGCACTCAGCCAGGTTATTCCACTTTGGGATTTGACAGAACCTTCCTCCTGTTTCCAGCACTAAAAAGGGCTGGAATTCCTGTGCTTCCTCCCTGCTGCTCCCAGTGAGACCTGGTGGCCTCTGGTGGTCACCCACGTGGTGTTTGTCACCTGGGCATGTTCAGGGTGCTGTGGCACCTCAGGGTGCAGCTGCAGTGAGATCCCAGTGCCATCACTGCTGTGGGGTGTTTCCATTGCAGAGAGCTCCTGGCCCACCCAAACTGGTTTTCTTTGCACAGGAGCAAACCCCCAGAGCTGCAGGGGAATGGCCATGGCCCTGTGGCCCTGACAGACCCCGTGTGCACCACACTGGCACAGAAACCCCCAGAAATGTGCCCAGACTGGAGCCAGCACCAGCTGTTCCACTGGGATCTGCTCCTGTGGCTGCCCTGGCCCCAGTGTTGGTGTGTCCTGCAGGGTGAAAGCTCAGAGCTAACTGCATGTGCAATTTTGGGTTTGTTCAGCTTTTTTCCCCTCAGTTATTCCTCTGCTCCAGCAGAAATATCCCTTTCCTTTTAGAGGAATGTATTTCTTTCTAGTCTGATCCCAGACTTGCTGCTGAAAGGTGTGAGTTGAAATGAGTGCTCAGGGCTAGGGAAGTGAATTTGATCCTTGCAACACTTGAGCCCACAGTGTTTCATTCAGGCCTTGATTCCTGTACCTGTGATTTCTGTTTCTGTCAAACAGAAACCTTGGTTTCTTCCTAGCATTGTGTTAAATCCACAGCAGCCAATGACAGTACAAAATATCATCTCAAAAGCTGGTGTGGACTGGGCCTGTGTTCTAATCCAGCACATCCCGGATCCCAAAGGTACCAGAAACAAAAGTTCAGCTTGTTTATCTTTTCTCTCTAAAACCTTTGTTGAAAGCACAGTGCACTGTGTGGCTCCTGGAGAAGCATTTCCCTGCCTCCCTTTTCCTGGGGTTGATGTGACTCCAGTCTGCCTCTTCCCACAAGAGCCATGTGGAGCTCCCAGGAACTGCCAGCTCAGCAGCGTGCTTGGCACCAGAAACCCTGCACCTCGACCTTCCCTAAACTCTCCAATTCTTTTCCCACAGTCATTTTTGATCGTGGTAAATTAGTTTTTCTTCCTAGAACCCCTTTTTAATATGGAAAATGGATTCCTAACAAACAGCCCTTTCCAGCTCCTGGAGAACATGCCTGATGTTTTTATTTAGTTCTGTGCTGATGCAGCCACAGCTGCTCTCGGGGCTGTTCACTGCAGGAGCTGCCACAGCTCAGAGCTGTGCTTTGGCACTGTGTGGCACCAGTGCAAGGAAACCATGGGGGAATCAGTAAACTCCAGCTGGGGCTCCTGGTGTTTATGTGTGAAAAACTCCTACAAAAGTAAATTACAGTTTGAAAGTAGATAATTGGATCTTTCTCCTGGTGAGAAGTTAACTGGGAAGGCTTTTGAAATCTGAAACTGCTCAAGCAAAGCCCTTGAGGCAAAAACGTTTATTAGGAAAAGTTTAGCTGCTGGAATAGCTCAGCGGGTGCTGATGAGCAGCAGTTCCACAGCTCCGGTGCCAGGACACAGCCTGGGCTGGAGCCAGCCTGGGAGAGCCCCTGCCACAGCCTCTGTGTCACCTCCTGGGGTCTGTGCCACCAGCCCGGGCTCTGCTGCTGGCACTGCCATCCCACAGTGCCCGGGCACCCTGAGGGCACAAACCCCACTGCTGGAATATCAGAACCAGGAGCTCTCCCCAGGGAGCCCAACAGCAGAATGCACATCCTGGATCCTGCAGGAAAGCCCTCCCTGCTCTCACCTGGCAGCTGCTGCAGCTCACGTTTGCTGCCAGTGATGCTGAAAGCCTCCCCTGTGCCACTGCAGTGCACAGAGAGGATAAAACCCCTCCCCTGTGCCAGTGCAGTGCACAGAGAGGATAAAAACCTTCCCCTGTGCCAGTGCAGTGCACAGAGGGGATAAACCCCTCCCCTGTGCCAGTGCAGTGCACAGAGAGGATAAAACCCCTCCCCTGTGCCAGTGCAGTGCACAGGGAGGATAAAAACCTTCCCCTGTGCCAGTGCAGTGCACAGAGGGGATAAACCCCTCCCCTGTGCCAGTGCAGTGCACAGAGAGGGTAAAATCCCCCCACTCTCATCATTGAATGGGTGCAGCTGCTGCTCACTGTTCATTTGGGTTTGTCTCTGGTGCTGAGGGTGTTCTTTAGCAGAATTCATGAAGTTATTCAGGAGTCTTGCAGACCCCAAACCCCTCTATAGCTGGGTGATTTCCTCTTAGCTCTTAATACTCTGCAAAGATTTCTAAAGGCCTGGCATCATCCCATTTGAGAATTAACCCTCAGACACGCCTTGCAAAGGAGTGTCTCAAATCCTAAAACCCAGGAAAATGAGGCTGTTCATAGCTGTGCTTTCTATGAGGGAAAACAAAAATTCCTGCTCAGGCAATTTTCCTCATAACTTCTCTGTTTTTGACACAGCTACCTTCACTTCTGTCAAGACATTGTCCTTAGTAAAGGAAACCTGGAAAGTTGGGGCTTCAGCATCGTGGGAGGCTTTGAGGAAAGCAAAGGGAACCAACCCTTCTTCATCAAAACCATCGTGCCCGGCACCCCCGCGTTCCGGGACAGGAAACTCAAGTAGGTGTGAAGTACCCGGGAACCATCACTGCCCCAGGGCTGGGGGATCCAGAGCTGAGCCTCGGGAGGAGCTCAGCTCCAGTTCATGACTCCGGGACAGTTTGAAAGTTTATATTGTTGCCAAGCTTGTAACAAACTAAGGCCTGTTTTGCAGTGTTTCGGTTTCTCCAAAAGGTGCAAGGAAAAGGAATTTACAGCCCTCTAAAACCTAACTGTGAAGGGTTTAACTGAGTAACTAGGTAAAGGTAAAAAGAGGATGTTTGAGATGAATCTTGGAGGTTCCAGTCTATAAAACCTTTTGGGTTAGGGGAAGTGTCCCAACACAAGCAGCAAAAGCTCTCCTGCCCTGGAGCCTTACCTGGAGCTTTGCTGAGGTGGCTGTGGTGAGATCCCAGGGGGAGCAGCAGGGTGGGGCTGCAGGACCCCCCAGGGACAGAGGAAGGGGACACAGCTGGGTGCAGGGAGCTGTGCTTTGCTCCAGAGCTGAGGGGGAGCCCTGGGCTCAGCTGGGCTGTGGGACAGGGCTGTGGGGCTCAGCCCCTTGCACCCCTCAGAAGGGGCTGGGTGTGCAGAGAGGGGAAAGGCCCTCTCCCAGCTCTGGTGGTGGCAGTTCAGGAGCTGCAGGACTGAGCTGGGCCAGCAGGGTTTGACCAGCACAGCCTGGCCCTCAGTGCTGCCACCCAAGCACCAGCAGTGCTCCCTTTCCCTGCCCTCTGGCTCGAGGGAAATGCTCTTTGAAGGAGGAGCTGATGGTGTGGGGAGGGTGCAGGGTTGGCAATGACCCCAGTCCTGACCGATGCTGTCTCTGGGCAGGTGTGGAGATGAAATCGTGGCAGTGAATGGAGTGCCAGCAATAGGAATGAGCAACTCAGAATTGATCCCCATGCTGAAGGAGCAGAGGAACAAAGTCACCCTGACCGTGGTGTCCTGGCCAGGGAGCCTGGTGTGACAGCTCCAGCACACCCCAGCACTTCAGGTATCCAACAGCAGCTGGGCAGCACCCAGGCCATCCTGCCAGGGAACAGGGACAGGACACTGCTGCTCCTGCTGCATTGCCATGGAGGACTCCTTCCTTCCTTTCTATGGACAACATTTTACCAACAAATCTGGATGCTGAATTCAAAGTAAGGGTTAATCCAAGAGGTGTTGAGCTTCCCAGGCTCATTAAAGCTCCTTAGGATTGGTGGAGCACAGAAAGCTCTTCCCAGTGTTTGTCCACAACCTGCCCTGCAGGCTGCTGAGGCTTGCCTTGATTTCAGGGCTCTGCTTTCCACTGAGTATCTGAACAGGTTAAAACAGAGGCTTTAAAAGCAGCTACTGGATCTGTAAGGATGGGGACCCAGCTGAGGCATTTCTGTCAATCAGGATTTCCAGGAGCATTTTCAGGTGTCAGTAACCCAAGGGATGGTTTGACACATGAACAGCCCACAGTAACTCAGAGCTGTGGTACCTGCATGGGGGTCCTGGCACAAACCCCAGTTCAGGATCCTGCCAACTCCACTGATGATTGCAAAGGGACAATTTCAGCAGCTTCAAGAACCACTCTCAAAGGCAGCAGCAGGAGTTTCACTGAAATATGATGTTGCAAAATGTGACTTTATCAAAGGTCAAGGGTAAGATTCACTTACTGCATGCAGGTTTCCCTGGTTTTAGGATTGATAAAAGCAGCTTTTCACCAGAAGGGAATGGGCTGGTGTCAGACAGCCCTGGCCCAGCCTGATGCTGCTCTGTCTTATTTTTATGTTTCAGTGCTGAAGGGCGGAGTTCAGGCAGGGGCAGAAGCACCTATACTGGCAGGTGAGATTTCTCCTGCAGCTCCCTTCATGTCCCTCCTGCAGCTGCAGCAAAATATCAACTTATAGGATCAGGGGAAGCTCAAAGGATCCTTGGCTGCAGGAAGAGTCACCTCCAGAAGGACACTGTGCCCAGCTGGCTTCAGTTTAAACCCACTGTGCAGTTAAAATTTACAATTCAAGAACTGAAGCCCAGGCAGGGTGCTTTGACCTCTGACACTGTGAAAGCTCCTCCTTGCAAACTCCACCTGCAGCAATTCCCTTTGTTAGCAGTTTAATGAGCAGTAGAGGTGATGGGTTCTTCTCAAACCAGGTTGCACTGAGAGATCTTTGCTCCTGTGCTGCCTCTGCTGCACCTTTTGCAGGAGCAGCTTTGTAAGAATCCAAGGAGTCTGTCCCCTGTCCAAATGCTGCCTGGAATGAATGTTTAATCCATTTGAATGAATGTTTAATTCCTTGTAGCAGCCCTGCAGGAAAGATCCCAGGCCTGGCTGAAGCTTCTCCTGGGCTGGCAATTTGTCATTTGCTGTCCCTGGGCCTTGTTCACACACAGTGACTTCACCTCCTGTGCTGGGAGCTGCAGGCAGCGACAGCAGGGCCTGTCCCAGAGCCAGGGGCACTGCAGGAGCCTCAGCTCATCCTGCCAGGAGCCCTGGGCACTGCAGGAACCTCAGCTCATCCTGCCAGGAGCCCTGGGCACTGCAGGAGCCTCAGCTCATCCTGCCAGGAGCCCTGGGCACTGCAGGAGCCTCAGCTCATCCTGCCAGGAGTCCTGGGCACTGCAGGAACCTCAGCTCATCCTGCCAGGAGTCCTGGGCACTGCAGGAGCCTCAGCTCATCCTGCCAGGAGTCCTGGGCACTGCAGGAGCCTCAGCTCATCCTGCCAGGAGTCCTGGGCACTGCAGGAGCCTCAGCTCATCCTGCCAGGAGTCCTGGGCACTGCAGGAACCTCAGCTCATCCTGCCAGGAGCCTTGGATGGGCTGACAGAGCCCAGGGCACTGCAGGAGCCTCAGCTCCTTCTCCCAGAGCCCAGGGCACTGCAGGAACCTCAGCTCATCCTGCCAGCAGCCCTGGGCACTGCAGGAACCTCAGCTCCATCCTGCCAGCAGCCCTGGGCAGTGCAGGAGCCTCAGCTCCATCTCCCAGAGCCCTGGGCACTGCAGGAGCCTCAGCTCTTCCTTCCAGCAGCCCTGGGCACTGCAGGACCCTCAGCTCATCCTGCCAGCAGCCCTGGCTGGGCTGACAGAGCCCAGGGCACTGCAGGAACCTCAGCTCCATCTCCCCAAGCCCAGAGCACTTCAGGAGCCTCAGCTCATCCTCTCAGCAGCCCTGGCTGGGCTGAGAACACCTCTGAGGACTCTGGCAGCACAGCTGGGGTTATCTGGTCTCCAGGGCTGCTTTCCTGTTTTCTACTGGGCAATGCAAAATAATCCATAAAGAAAACTCATCACTGACCTCGCTGGGACACAAAAAGATGAAGCAATTTTTTATCTCTTTCCAATCAATGTGCAGAATCTGTGCCTGGAACAGTAAATACTGATGTGGACAGAGAGAGGGTGGTTCCCACTGCCTGCCCCAAACGTGGGGAAAGGGCAGCAGGGCAGAGCTGAGCAGCTGCTGGGCTGGCAGTGAGGGAGGAGGAGGCTGCAGAACCATTTTTACTCCATCTCCTTTCAAGGTGCCTTCAACTTCACCAAAATGTCCTCATAATTTAAATTTTGTTTCCAAAAATCAGCTTGTTAATAGATGTTGAGTTTGTTTTGATGCCTTTATAAATTATTGTAATATTGCTGAAAAATCTGCATTAGGTGTGGTTTTTACCCTTTCTTTCCATGTGGTAACTAATGTCCCCAGAGAAGGTCACCTCAGCAAGACTGCTGCAAAAAGTGACCCTGTGGCAGGAAATGTGTAATGTCTTTGCTTCTCCCAGGAAAGGAGCTGGACTATCCTGAAATACACTGTGGCTGGGAAAAATCCCTCAACAACAGAAAACCCCACATCCCAACAGCACTGAACCTGCAGCAGCTTCCTGCTGCCAAGTACAGATTATTTCAAATACCCCACCTTTACATCTCCCTGATAGTAAAGGCACTCTACCTCTATTTAATGAAAAAAACCCCAATTTAAAACTACTTACCTCCAATTCACAGCTGCTCCTGGCCCCAAAACCTGCCCCCATTTGTGAATATTCTGTGACCTGGGTCCAGCTCACTGAAATAACACAGGAGGAGGGGCAGCCCTGCCTGAACCCATGCTGGATTCCCCATCCCAGTGCCCCAGCCCCACCCGGGTGCAGCCTGGGTTTATCACCAACAGCTCTGCAGGGGCTCAGGCAGCAGGGGGGGAACAGCCCTGGCACCCCTGGAGAGGCACCAGGGACACCTGAGCAGGCAAAGGGGGCACAAATGTCCCTGTGTGGGGCCAGCCCCCTCCCCTGGGTGCAGCATTCCAGGGCAGCACCATTCTGATGCAGGCAGGGAAAGGCAGCTCAGAGGGGCTGGGGGCACTGCCAGGCCCCCCTGGCACTGCCCAGGGCTCAGAGCTGCTGTGCTGGAGAACCCAGCAGGTCCCATCCTCACCCCATGCAGGCTCCCGAGGGAGGCTGGGCAGGGCTCTGGGCCCCTCTGTGGTGAGCAGTGCCAGGGGGCACAGAACCAGCACTCCTGACTCCTCCTCACCACTCTGCTCTGCATTTCTCCTCAAGTTCATCTCCTAAAAGCTTCTGGGCACTCCCAGCCCAGCCCTGAGCAGAAGCTGCCAGGAGGATTCCCCTGTTCCCTGCACAGCCAGTGCCAGCAGCTGGGAGTGCTGCAGCTGGCAGAGCTGCCCAGGGGGCAGTGGGAGATGTTCCTAAATCTGGGCTCCAGCGTGGCTGCAGAGGCAGGAACACCCTGCAGCCTGATCCCAGCTAACTCTGGCTCAGTGCACACACATTTCCCAGCAGCTCAAGCACATTAAAAAAACTCCATGAAAACCAAAACCCAGCAGAAGCCCCAGTTCTCCTCCCCTGGGCTCTGCAGTTCCAAAGCCATCACTGCACTGTCACAATGCTGAACCCAAACCCGAGGGCTCTCCTGGCACAGGTTGGGCACTTCCAGCACACTCAAGACTTCCAAGATTACAATACCAAAAAATACAGAACATTTCAGAACCATATTATTTTAGGACAAATATTTCAGACAGTTTTAAATAACAAGTCAAAGGAAAATGAGACATTTGTGGACTCACACGAACAGAAGGGCAGGAACCTAAAGCAGACAGATGAGAACCCCTCAAAATTATTTCCCCTGTTCTTCCCACCCAGAAACATTTCTGTTGCCCCTTCCCCAACCAATACTAAATCCAAAGAAACTTTGGAATTTGACTAAATTTATTTTGGGATCTAAGGGAAAGGAATGCATTGGACAGGAGTGTTGGTGATACCCAAATAGAAACACCAGTCCCACGAGGGCAAACTGCTAACTGGGACTTGGTGCTCTCTACTGCACTCTAGGTTATTCAGTCAACTCTTAGTAAAAAAAGGAAATAAAATAGTTAAGTCAAAAGGAATTAAAGAGAAATTCATGCTCTTGCTGTGGATCTTCATTGATTCCCCACGCAGGGGTGTAACATGACAGAACTACCTTTGCAATGGATAAAAAACCAGTTCTGGAGTCTCTGCACACGCTGTGTGAACGCCCTCAGCAGCTTCTGGAAGCTGCCACATCCAGGCAGCCTCTGTGCCCACCTGGAGCAGATCCTGCAGCTCCTCCTGACACGCCCAGCTGGCCACGGAGAAATCAGAAGCTGCTTTTGTAGCTATAAAGAAATTTATTCAGGGATGAGACTTTCACTACTGGACACCAGACTCTAAGCTGGCTCCCGGGATCTAAGCCACGCTGTTCTTTGGACAATAAATTCAAGTTGCACTTACTGTCCTAGTTCTCAAAAAGGAATGATGATGCCAAAAAGAACCAAGAACTATGACCTAATTGCATTAGTTTCAGCTGAAGCCATCTTCCATCAGAAACCATAGGATCTGATACACCAAAGTTCTCCCTAGGGATGTGGATGAGTAGAGTAGCTCAGTGCTTTGTAACTAGTACTGCTGTATTGTCTTGTATCAAAAACAAACAAAAAAAGGAAGTTTAAGGGCACGTGCAGCCTCAGCTCCTGGAGCACTGCCGGCTGTGCCACGGCTCACCCAGTCAGCCTCTTCCCTTGGAGAAAAGTAAAAAATAAGAATAAAAAAAAATCACCCCCCAAACAAAACATCACCAATTCCATGCTGGTTCCACAGGAGAGTTCCTGCCGAGGGCTGCTGGGGCCTGGCTCACTCCTTGGTGTCCTGCTCCTCGCCCTCCTGCGCCCCGTCCTCGCTGGCCTCCTTCTCCTCCTTGCTCCGCTTGTTCTTTTTGTGCTTGTGGCGCCGGTGGCTCTCGCCCTCCTCACTCTCGTGCTGCTTCCTGAGCAGGAACCAGGGGACAAAGTGACATCAGACACAGCCCTGCCACCACTGGGACCAGTGATGGGCACAGGGGCTTTGATCCCCACCAGTGGGAGCCACAGCAGCAGTGCTGAGGGGATTTTTGGGATGCATCAGCACTGTCACACTGCCACTGTCACACTGCCACTGTCACACACACACTGCCACTGTCACACTGTCACACACACACTGCCACTGTCACACTGTCACACTGCCACTGTCACACCCGCATACTGCCACTGTCACACTGTCACACACACTGCCACTGTCACACTCACACACTGCCACTGTCACACTGCCACTGTCACAGACACTGCCACTGAGACACTGTCACACACACTGTCACTGTGACTGTCACAGATACTGCCACACTGCACAGCCACTCCTGGCAGTGTCCACAGGCAGCACCTTGCTGTCCTTCCCCTCCTGGGCGAGCTCCAGCAATTCTGACACAGCACAGGGGCTGAGAGGAGGAGGAGTCCTGAACCTGAGACGTGTTTGAAACGTTCACTCCTCTGAAGGTGTGTGGGAAATCCCTGGAGTAGAGGCAGCAAAGGGATCAGTGGAGTGAGAGAAATGTGGGTTCCCCATGGGAGGCAGATCCTGTTTCTACTTGTGCTGACTCACAGCTGACCTGGCTCTTCACTGGCTTGTGCTTTGGAACTCCTTTATCTCCCCCAGTTTTCCAGATGTGGGTGATAGCTGGGCATGTTTACAATCCCAGGCAGAAGAGGCCTGAGCAGGCTGTGCATGCCCTGAGCCTGTGCCCTGCCAGCTGCTCCATGCAGCCAACACAGCCCCAGGAGCAGCTCTGCCCTTTTCCTGGTGCCCCAGGAGCAGCTCTGCCTCCCACCAGGAGAAGGGCAGAGCTGGTTTGCCCCCACCAGAAGGAGATTTTCTGCTGCTTCTCTCACAGGTTCAAACCACAGGAGCTCTCAGGAGCTGACTGTGGTGTGAAGGTGGCAGAGTTAAAGCACAGCCCAGAGCACAGGAACAAGCAGATAAATTTATCCCAGGATAAACTGTGAGTGCAGGCACAGCCCCATGAGCAGGGACAGCATCAGGTGTGCACACCAATTCTTAGCACAGCTGGAATTCCAGTTTAGCAGCAGACACTGAACTGGCTGAACCTGGCTGAAAAGCTCCTGGCTTCAAGTAATTTTCTGGCTGGTTTAATAAATGGTTTCACAGCCATTAAAGGCAAGAAACAGGGAAAAATAAAAGGCTGCTGCCTCTCCACAAAACACCTTCAGCCACCTCGTGGTCGATGTGTCAGTGGTTTCTGCTGGGACACTGGACTGTCCTTTGACACCAGCGTCAGTGATTTCCTGCAGACTGCTCAGTTTGCAGGAAGCTGGAAATGAAACCCTTTCATCTGCAGTGCCTCAAACAGGCTCAACCTCAGCGTGCCTCAAGCAGGGAATACCAGAAGGTTTGGGTTGGAGGGGACCATGGGCTGGCATTCCTCCAGTGAGGTATCTACTGCAAGGTTTCAATTCTGAGGAGAGGAAGCTGAGACACAACCCTAAAGCCAATGGCTTGTTTGTCTGATACCAGCTCAGCTTCTAGCTGCTCTGTATTAAGTTTTTATTATGGTCTTAGTCTTCTTCCTATCATTTTGCTTCCAACCCTTTAGCAATCAGTCCTTCCTTGAAAACTTACTAATCTCCTTAAGGATAAAAACAGCCTTTTTCCTCCAGTCACTACATAGGATTTTTTCTGATACCAGCTTCAAAATAAGGGCAATTACCTCCAAAGCTGACAAGAATTTCCCCTAAAAGCAGGGAGTTGACACATCAATAACAAGTCATTAATGAGATGTGAAGGTGACACAGGACCTGAGCACAGGACCTGCCTCAGCCCAGAGGGCAGGGCTGCTGCTCTGCTGGGGACTGCTCTTCCAGGAAGACCATCTGGTGCAAATCCATTTTCTGCAGAAAAGCTGTGATTTCAGGACATGCTGCCCTGCCCCAGACCTTTTACCTTGGTGCAGACCATCACCCCCTCACTACCAGGCTCTGGGGAAGAGCTCTGCTTCTCCTGCTCAAGAAGCAATTTCTGAGTGCAGGCAAACGGAAGTTCCTCACAGAAGCAGTGGCTGGGCATTGGAATGGGCTGCCCAGGGAGGTGGTGGAGTCACTGTCTCTGGAGATGTTTAAGGAAAGGCTGATGTGGCACTCGGTGCCATGGTCTGGGTGACAAGGCAGTGTTGGGTCACAGACTGGACTCGATCTTACTTTTCCAACTTAGTGGATTCTGTGAGCTCTGCCCTGGTGCACAGGAGCAGCAGGACCAGAAGCTGATGCTGCTACCATGGCCTTGCACCTCCTCTGGGTGTGCTTCCATTAACAGGGCAGCTCTGCTGGGAGCTGAGCCCACTGAGCAGGAACTCAAGCCCAAGCTCTCCTTTCCCCATGCCAGAGGCTCCTCCTGCCCTTGGGCACAGGGGCACTGGGAGCTGGGATGAGCCAGGCTGATGAGCCAGGGATGAATGAGCCAGGCTGATGAGCCAGGGATGAATGAGCCAGGGATGAATGAGCCAGGCTGATGAGCCAGGGATGAATGAGCCAGGGATGAATGAGCCAGGGATGAATGAGCCAGGCTGCGGCTCCAGCCCGGCCCAGGGAGCGCTCACTGACCTGCGGGAGGATTTGTGTTTGCTGCCGTCGTCCTTGTCGCGGTGCCGGCGCTCGCGGTGCCGCTCCTCGCGCTCGCGGCTGCGGTCGCGGCTGCGCCGGTAATCGCGCTCGAAGTCGTAGCTGCGCTCGCGGCTGTAGTAGCGGTACCGCTCATCGTCACTGCGAGGGGGGACAAGGACACGTGGGCACGGGGACACCGGGCAGGGCCACAACCGCCCTCACTGGCACCGCCTGCTGACCGGGGATGTCCTGAACCACTGCACTGGGGGCACACGGGAGCACAGAGGGGCGCACAGAGGGGCGCACAGGGGGGCGCACAGGGGGGCGCACAGGGGGGCACACAGGGGGGCGCACAGGGGGGCACACAGGGGGCACACAGAGGGGCGCACAGGGGGGCGCACAGGGGGGCGCACAGGGGGGCGCACAGGGGGGCACACAGGGGGGCACACAGGGGGGCACACAGGGGGGCACACAGGGGGGCACACAGGGGGGCATACAGGGGGGCATACAGGGGGGCGCACAGGGGGGCGCACAGGGGGGCGCACAGGGGGGCGCACAGGGGGGCGCACAGGGGGGCGCACGGGGGCACATACACACTGCTCCTCCATCGCTCCCTCCCTGCTGAACCACTGCACCAGGGGCACACGGGAACACACAGGGGCACACACACAGGGGCACACACCCAGTGCTCCTCCATCACCACCTCCCTGCTGTGGGGGTCCCTCAGCACACACACCCCGATCACCTCCCACCCTTTGGTTTAACAATTCACATGTGCTCATTCTGCAAGCTGTAATCGTTCTGTGTGTCAGCATGATAAACTTGGTCTGACTTCATACATTGCTGTCTTATGCTGCATGCTGAACACATTTGATTTGCCTTCTCTTTGTTTTTTTTCCAAGATCTAGCACTAGTAGGTCAGAGGAAGCTCTGAGCTACAGTTACTCTGCTATTCTGGGTGATTTTTTAAAGCAAAAAACAGGACTTTTATCTTATTTACCTTCTTATTTTAAAACAGCATTAACTGCAATAAGGTATTATAAATCTTTTTCTTTTCTGAGTTGCCCTTACTGGCAGCCTTCTTTCAGTGAGCCCCTCCCAAAGGGGCTAGTTCAGGAACTTCTTTACTCTGGTTAGTTTTCATTATTTCTTTCCCTTTATACTATCTTGTTTCTACTTAAGCTTCACAGTGTCTTTTCTCAGTTTTTCTTCACACACAGATCTCCAGGTGGCAGGTATCAAATGTGATCTTCTACATAAGCTTTAAGATCTCAGGTTCTGAACTGGCTTGATCAGGACTTTTCAATTTACCCTAAGGCACAGAACAGTAATACCAGCGCTTCTCACAAACTTCCCCACGAGCTCAAACCATCAAACTGTGAGTGCAGCTTTCTGTCTGCACCCCTCCACCTGCTCAAAGCACCTCATTCAATGCCCAGGAGTGGGCAGGGGGTACCCCAAACTGAGACACATCCCACACTCCCCTCTACACCCCCTGGTCAACTTCTGAAAGCCAAAATCCGAAGGGTTAACGGTGCCCCTGTGGGAACAATGCTCAAGACTTGGGAGAAAGGACATCAGAGACATTGTTCTGACACTCCTGGAAACAAGCTGGATAAATAAATGTCCAGGATCAATCAGCTGGGAGTGCTCCAAAGGACTGCACGGCCACCTGCCCTGTTTGAACTGCACCAGGGTGCTCCACACCAGCCAGCAATGCCAGCAATGTGCTCAGGAGTGCTGATCCCAGGCCCTGGCTCCAGCATGGACCAGAAGTGGGGGAGTCTGAGCTCTTCCAATTTTACCAAGTTTGTCTTCTGTTCTCTTCCTCCCCCTCTCATCCACAGTGCCCAAAAGCTTATAAAGGAAAAAAAAATCCCAGGAGCACACTGGCCTGTTTGCTCCCTCCCTGGGCTGGGAAGCTCCTCAGCAGGAAGTGCCCTGTGCCAGGAATGCACATTCTGATCATGTTTTCAATGATTATTGGCATTTCTGAGCCTGGAGCCTGCAAAACACCAGCACTGCTGCTGACTGAACACCAAAGGGATGGGTTTGGGAAGTGTCTGCAGCCCAGCCTCCACCTCAGATGAACACAGGCAGGCTCCAAGCCTCCTGCTCTTTCCCAAGTGCTCCCAGCACTGCTGTCAGCTGAGGCCACAGCAGCTCCCACCAAGGTGGTCTCTCCAGTCCTGCTCCCATTTCCTGGCTGACTCCCAGGGAATGGCACTCCCAGCCCCACAGGAGAGCAGAGCAGGCTGTTTGTCCTTTGATCTGACAGTGACATCTAGAAGACAAGAAGCAGCAGCTCCTGCAGCCAGTGCTTCACACTGAGCTGTGAAACACTGAGTAAACACAGAGGGGCTATTTCACTGACTGGCCCCGTGGGAGAGCAAGAGGAACTGGTTCTGCTGGATTTAAACAAAAAAACCCAGACCCAGAGACAGGAAATCAGCCAGTGGCACAGCTCCCTGTCTGTGCTGTACTTATTGATCTAAGGAGCTCTTCCCCAGACATTGCAGAGAGTTCAGCTGGTGTCCTGTATACCCAGCCCTTGGCCAGCCACGCTGAGGTGCCCAGGAGCACAGGAGGGCAGCACTCACTTGCTGTACCCACTGGTGCAGGGCAGCACTCCCTGGTGCAGGGCAGCACTCACTTGTTGCACTCCTTGGTGCAGGGCAGCACTCACTGTACTCACTGGTGGTGGGGGCAGCACTCACTCACTTGTTGTACTCACTGGTGGAGGGGGCAGCACTCACTTGTTGCACTCCCTGGTGCAGGGCAGCACTCACTCACTTGTTGTATTCACTGGTGCAGGGCAGCACTCACTCACTTGTTGCACTCCCTGGTGCAGGGCAGCACTCACTTGTTGCACTCCCTGGTGCAGGGCAGCACTCACTCACTTGTTGCACTCCCTGGTGCAGGGCAGCACTCACTCACTTGTTGCACTCCCTGGTGCAGGGCAGCACTCACTCACTTGTTGCACTCCCTGGTGCAGGGCAGCACTCACTCACTTGTTGTATTCACTGGTGCAGGGCAGCACTCACTCACTTGTTGCACTCCCTGGTGCAGGGCAGCACTCACTCACTTGTTGTATTCACTGGTGCAGGGCAGCACTCACTCACTTGTTGCACTCCCTGGTGCAGGGCAGCACTCACTCACTTGTTGTATTCACTGGTGGTGGGGGTGCGGTCCCGGTCCCGGTCTCTCTCCCTGTCCCTCTCCCGGTCTCTCTCCCGTTCCCGGTCCCTCCTGGAGCCCGAGTACTCCCAGTGGCTGCTGCTGGAGCTGCTCGTGCCCTTGTCCACCGTGGTCACCCAGGGCGTGTGGGACGTGGAGATGGGGGGGTAGCTGATGAAACCTGAATCTGCAGCCAGAGAGCAGAACCCTCCATCACCCAGAGCATGGCCAGCACCCCCCTGTCCCTCCCTTCCCAAAGACCCCCTCTGGCAACAGAGCTGGATCCAAGCAGACAATGGCCCAGCTCCCTGCTGTCCTTCCCCTTCCTTCCCAGCAGTTTGCTAAGAACAGGGAACTCCTCCCTGAGGAAGGCACAAGGCATTTACAGGCAGTACTGCACGGTCTCTGTCAGCTCTGGGCTCTGGTCACCTGTCCCACCAGGTACCCTCTGCTCAAGGGGGGCACCTGGGGAGGGCCAGCACTGAAGGATGTCACCAGAGCCACCAGCATTCCCCGTGCAGAGGTGGCCAGCTGCACATATTTCAAAGCAGTGCCACATCTGGCAGCACTGCAGGCTCCTGTCCTTGGAAGGGCTGGCACTGCCACCCCTCCAGCCCTGTCCTGCAGGGAGGCTCTGCAGGGCTGCCTGTGCTCCCACTGCCCAGCACAGCCAGGAGTCACTCCTGGGCACTGCAGGACTGGGAGAGACCTGGGGCTGCACCAGGGAAGGGAATCTGCTGAAATCCTGGCACTGCCTCTCCCACTGCTAAAGCACAGGAGATGGTGCCTGTGGCAAGGAGAGGGTGCAGTGGGGGAGAGATTCAAAAGCTCAGGGAGGAGATGCCAAGCTCAGTAGTTGTGGATGGTTGTGCTAATCCCTGAGGGTGGGGAAAAGGGAGAATATGAGTGAGGGTGAGCACATGTGTGTGCAAACAGGCAGGAGAACACACTGCTGAGGCACTGGGGATCTGCCCTAACAGTGACCTGGGCCTCAGCACTGGGTGACAAAAGTGCAGCCCCACACCTGCACAGCACTCAGAGCAGCACACCCAGCCTGGGCTCCTGACTGGGACCCTCTGGAGCACAGCAGGACCTGGAGCTGGAGCAGCCATGGTGAGTGTCAGCCTCAGAAAAGCCTGGGCCAGGGGAGAGAGGAGCAGTGGGACGTGTCCTGCCCGGTGCTCACCTGCAGAGTTGTAGCCAAAGGGAGGTGGCTGCCTGTTGTTGTAGCTGGCTGGCTGCCTTTGGGAGAGAAAAGGGGGTGAGTTACTGACATCAGGGACCCCCACAGCTCTGGCTGTGCTGAAGCTTCACCCTGTTTTTCCTGGAGATCTGTGGAGGATTCTTATGGGAATCCCACTACCAGAAACACTCACAGCTTTTGCCACAGCTTCCAAACCTGCCATAACCCCACTGCCTGCCCTGGGAAATCACCACTGCTCACAGACTACCTGGAGCGCCTTCAGAGAAAGCATCTGCAGTAAGAAATCATGCCATGAACTACTCTAGGCTTTACCTAGATTTTACTGGCTCCTTCCTGTGCCTTCAATATGCCAAATCCAGGTGAATGCACAGAGGATTCCTGGCAGGCAGACTCTGCTCTCCCCCACCCCAACTCAAGACAGACCATGCATCCCCAGCACTGATTTTGGACCTGTTCTCCTCCCCTCCTCCCTCCAGGGCACTGCTCCCAGGGCATGATGTTACCCAGCTGTGGTCTTACCCATCCAAGGTTGGGATGAGGAGAGCTGGTGGTGGTGCCAGGGGTGGTGGGAACAGCCCTAGACACAGAAGGGTAAATCAGCACCAAGATCCTGCAGCTTCACAAGTGCTGCTCACAGTTAAAAGCCATTAAAGCATCTTTTTACCCTAAACAAGGCTCTATTTAAAATAGAATAATTTTCCTTCAGGATAGGATCTCCTCCCCAAATTCACATCCTAAAGTTCTGTTAGTTTTGTAGGGATATAGGAAGAAAAAGCAAAAACTACCTTCTGTTTTGGCTTACAAATACTGAACATAAGATTCATCAAGGAGTAGCAATTAACTCTTACAGCCCTAGGGAGGAAAAGTGGTCCTTGGGATGCAGACATGTTCCATTCTGATCAGAATAAAACAATCAAGTTATTCTGACCTCCAGATTTGTGTCAGAATAGAAGATAAGCAGCTCAGGTTCAATGCTCAGTTGGAGTTTATTAATCTTAAATTAGTTGTGCTCTAAACTGGTGCCATCCTATTTCATGTTACTTAGTCCAAATGCTCTGAACCTGTGTGATCAAAACTGCTGCTGTTATTAAGAACAAGGTAACACCTACCTGGAATTGGACCTGGAGGTGGCAGGCCTGTGGAAATAAGCAGGGAAAACAAGTGAGGACAACAAGGAAAGTGTGGCCTGTCTGTACTGCATGGACTCTGTACCTAAAGCTAAACCTCAAAGCACAATTTTGAATAAATCTCACATACTGGAGCAAACAGAGCAGGAGAAAAATTGGTGCTACTAAGCAGGAATAAGCCTATAAATTATATAATTTTCCCAAATAATCTCTTTACCTTTATAATTTAAAATGATGCTGGGGAACTCCTTTTCTGAGTGTAAACACACAAACAATTGATTTGGTCTTCAGAACAACTGAAAGAGCTGGAGAGGAGAACCTGCTGCAAGTTCCACTCCAGTGTGCCCAACTTGATTTTGCCAAGCATTTTAATCTAAGGCAGCAGGAAAAGCTCCCATGGAAAAGTTCCTGGGGAAAAGAACCCTTGAGTGCTGCAGCAAATCCTCCTCAGGCAGGAGTCACTGCATGGAGTGCTCCTGGTGCTGCTCCAGGAGCAGGAGAAGCCCAGAGTGTGGCCCCCTCACTCTGGTGTATTTAAGCCAGAATACAGAGAAACAGGAACCTGCTTCTTGACATTTATCAATAAAGGAAATGGATCAGTAGCACTGGAAGGTTCCCTCAGGGAAACAAAGCCCAGAGGTTTTTCTAAAGGACCAGCTGCTATTTTTAAGTATTCAGGGCAAATATTGAACAGGCTGATGGAGACTGAGCAAAGGCTGGCCAGGGGTCAGGATCTGTTCCCTGAGTGCTCACCCATCCCATGGCACTGAACCATTAAAGCTCTGATTTGCTCCAAGCCTGGGACACCCCAAGTGAGGTTCCAGGGAGTGACCACGTACCTGGAGGATGCAGGGGAGGTGGAACAGAAGTCACTGGAGGAGGAGGGTGCAGGAAGTGTGGAGGAGGAGGCCCGGCCAGCGGGGGAGGCGGAGGCCCTGCTGGTGGAGCAAACGGCTGCTGCTGAGGAGGCTGCTGGGGCTGGGAGGGCTGCTGGGGCTGCTGGGGGGGCTGGGGCTTACTGCCATGGTCTCCCAGCACCTTGGGGGGCACAGGAATGAGAAGAGAGTGTTTTAATCCCTCTGCTCCTGCAGCAGGGCCCTCACAGTGCCGGCAGCATCACCACAACAGGACTGTGGCTGTGCCTGAACAGTGACCAAAATGCAGAGGCACCACAGTGACCTGAAGTGCAGCTGGCAGTGCTTGTGAGGGGGAGGAACAACAAAAAAACCCCTTCCCAGCAAATTCTGTCTCTTAGGCAAACTCTTCTTGTTGGCAAAATCTGGGAAACTGACTCCTAAAAAAATAAATGGACCACAAAACCATAGAGAAAAACCCAAGGAATTGGGCCTAGGAAGGGAAAGGTTCCACGTTTAGGTTTTTCTGGCAAGTTAGCAGAGTTGGCAGGGGGAAGGTGGTTAAGAGAAGGGGGCTTGGCAGATGCTCCTCAGACCCTGCAGCTTCCTGCCTAGGAACCAACCAGAACATTATGGTCACACACTGGGCAAGCAAGCCCAGGACTGGGATCAGGTTTAAACCCAGGTTTTAATTTCTTAGAAGGGACAACATCCAGTAACACAGGCCCAGGCTCAGTCTGAAGTGTGGGCTGCACCAACTGATTTGAGACTAAATGTTACTTTGAAGTACAGAGAAACACCAGCCCCAGGTACAAACCCTTCACTGCAGATTTGAAGATTCCAACCCCACAGTGGAAGGGAAGGGAATAACCCACAGAAGACATTCCCAGCTACACACTCCTAGGAATACTTTGGGAGGACTGATGATGAAAGAACTCAGGCCTCATCCTGGATGGAAAATGGATCATTCCCTTACCATTCCAAAGGGAAGATTGGTCTTTAAAGGACAAATCTGGCTCCTAGCAAGATCAAGCTTTTAACCCAGAAATCAACTGAGCCTGCAGAAGGGAATGATCCATGCACACACCTCAAGAGGGTCAATGCAGGACCTGCTGCTCTGCAGGTGTGAGCTGGGAGGTCAGGAGCACACAGACATTTGCCCAGGGTTCACCAGAAGTGCAATACAATCAGCAATCTGTGGAGGTCTGCAGGGGTTTTACCTGGATGGGGTTCTCCTCCGAGGCGTGCTTGTCCCGGCGCCTCCCTTCCACCCTGCGGATTGTGCCCGCCTGGCCCCCGATCACATCAATGGTCCCACCCAGCTTCCTGGGACAAAGCACAGGCACCTTGTGAGGCTCAGGAGCACCACAAGGAGCATTGTTCCCTGCTGTCAGCAGATTTCTTTAATGCTTTCTTTCCCACCAGGGAAAGATCTCTCAAATGGGGATGAGAAGCCAAGGAGAAGCCCGTTTGCATTCCTCAACAGTTTCCCTCTGAGCAGGGGTGGGTTTGGGCTCTCTGAGCACCCAGAAATGTGACCCAAAGAACCACCAGGAATAGGTGTGAAAACAGGGATTACACACCGGGACAGAAATGCTCCCAAAATGCTCAAATCCAACAGACTGAGCAGAGCTTTAATGCTCATCCTTGACGCACAGAGCTGGTTCCCAGACAAGGGGTAAAGTTGGGATGCAGGGCTGCTTTCTGCAAGGCAGGTGTGCAAAAGCTGTTTGTGAATGAAGCAACAGAAACACCCTGAGCACAAAGCTCTGGCTCGTCTGGTGTGTTCTTCTGAAGCTTTTGATAAAACCCCATTGATCTCCTAAGGGCCAAGTGGTTTCCCCAGCAGAGGCTGCCCCTCAGAATGACTCAGTTGTTTTACCACACATCCAGCAGCGTCGCACACAGGCTCAGGAACCAACAGCTCCTCTTATCCTCTGCCAAACTCGTAATCCACTTCCACTTGAGGAGGCAAAGATTAACATCGTGGGAGGAGGAATAAGCCAAGCAAGCACAAGCAACGTCAGCAGTGTGAGCCCTCAAAGCTGAGGTGTTTGCCTGGCTCCTTCCACTCCCAGAGATGTGTCCCATCAGCTGGGATCCAGGATTCCCTCCCTGCGCCAAGGACGGGGGAATAGACAGGCAGGGGTTGCACTGCTGCAGGTGACACTGAATGAGTGACCACAGCAGCTTCCTGCCAAGCTTAAAAGCTTCCCTTTGAGGCTTGAGGAGACTCAGATGTGGCCCAGGTGGTTCTTAGGTGCCCCCATGAAACACGTGCTCCTCTCTTACCTGTTGGGAGGAGGCCCAGCCTTCATTCGTCCTCCCACCAGAGCCAAGAAGTCTGTTTTGAACTCTGTTTTGATGATGTTGCTTTCCACTTCTTTTTCAGCATTTCCTGTTCTTCCCTGCTGAACCTATGGAAGGAAATAGATAACACATGGTGCTGTGCCCTCCTTTCAGCTGAGATTAACCCTCAGCAAAAGAAAAGGAACAATCACAGCAACCTATTCTTCAGTCAAGGCACAGCCATTTGTGCCTCAGCCTGCTGCCCACTGTCTCCCACCAGAAGCTCTGTTATGACTTTATTAAACTCATATCATTTTCCATGGAGTCACTAAGTCAAAACTGGAATGAGCAATACTTGTACTGATGATTTAGCTGAAGTTCTGATGGCCACCATGGACTCCTGCAAGGCTGATGGCCAAGGCAGTCTGCAAACACAAAAGGCAGCCACACCACTACAGCAGGCTCCAGCAGTCAGCAAAACAACCCTGGGGGCTCAGCTCCCCTCCCTGCACTTCTCTCATCCAGAGGGTTTTCCAAGTCAACTGGAAATTCACTCCAGTCTTGCTGCTGTAGTGGTTCAAACCTGCCAGGCTGATGGAACTATTCCTTCCTCACAGCAAATATTTTCATCAGAGATTTACTCTTTAAAGATTCATTTTTGCATTTCTCCTTGCTGAAAGCACAGTTCAGAACCGAAGCACCTCCTGCTCTTACACCCTCATGTCTGTGACCACAAACACAACCCCAGTTTTCCTGGAGCAGGAGTCACAGGTCACCCACCGTGATCTTGTTTTCAGTGCTGATGGGAGGAGCAGGGTCCAGCCCCAGCTGAAGCCGCCGCTGCTTTTCACAATAAGCTTTCCATGTTTCTTCATTGAATCCATAATTAAAGTAATCAGAAAGATCAGCACCTGGCAGAGGGAGCAGGAGTTAGCACAGAGGTTCTGCACACTTGCACTCTCAAGCTGTCCTTTAACTGCTTATATAAAGGGTTAAAGCAACAAAAGTATTCCAGAGAGCCCAGGTTGTGCTTTTCCCTGTCAGAAAGCTGTGGGTGCCACAGAGGAGACACTGGCTGCACCTTGGGTGAAAGGCAGCTAAAGTGGAAGGTTTTTATTGATGGGTGGGAACATGGCCTGAGCAGCAGTGGGAGCCCCGGGACACACAGCACAGCAGTGGGAACCCCTGGGACACAGAGCACAGCAGTGGGAGCCCCTGGGACACACAGGACAGCAGTGGGACCCCCTGGGACACACAGGACAGCAGTGGGACACACAGGACAGCAGTGGGACACCCTGGGACACACAGGACAGCAGTGGGAACCCCTGGGACACACAGGACAGCAGTGGGACACACAGGACAGCAGTGGGAGCCCCTGGGACACACAGGACAGCAGTGGGACACACAGGACAGCAGTGGGAGCCCCTGGGACACACAGGACAGCAGTGGGAACCCCTGGGACACACAGGACAGCAGTGGGACACACAGGACAGCAGTGGGACACCCTGGGACACACAGGACAGCAGTGGGAACCCCTGGGACACACAGGACAGCAGTGGGACACACAGGACAGCAGTGGGAGCCCCTGGGACACACAGGACAGCAGTGGGAGCCCCTGGGACACACAGGACAGCAGTGGGAGCCCCTGGGACACACAGGACAGCAGTGGGACACACAGGACAGGAGTGGGAGCCCCTGGGACACACAGCACAGCATCTCCACAGCCCATTGGGAGCTCCCTGCAATCACTTATTCACCAGTCTGATTTTTTCAGGCTGGTTTCTTCCAATTGTCCACATGAGCTGAGTGCTGGGCACAGCACAGGAGTGACAGTCCCAGCCCCCACCACAAAAATGGGGTGAAGCCACAGAACCTTTTTGCTGGTAGAACTAAGCCCACACATTCCCCTCCTGACCATCACTGCCTTTGCTGTTTTGAGAGGAGATTCTGGGGCTCACCCATTTTGTAAAGGCAGCTGAAGTGGAAGGTTTTTATTGATGCATCCCAGACTACACAAGTAATTACAGCTCAGTCACAACCCTAATTAGCCATCCCAGAGTGTTATCTCCCACTGCCAGCCTCCTGTGCAATGTGCTAATTCAGCACGAGCACTCCTGAATAACAGAGGTGACCACAAACTGCTTGCCAAGAAACCAGAGATGCAGAGGGGCAATCCCAGCTGCAGGAATCACAGCAGCAGCCCTCCCACCTCCCAGCACTACAAAGCACCTCCTGCCCTGCTGAGGTGTCCCTCAAACATCCCCCATGTGAAGATATTCCTACACAGACCAACTCCAAAACAAAGAGCTGCAACAAGAGTGAGGCAAAACTCTGCCCAGGTTGAGCTTGGTTTAACTGTGAGGTCTAAGCAGTGAGGCTTATCTCCTGGGCTGGCCACTCTTCCTGCTGTACCACCCAAACATGCAAACTGCATCCACACCGACTCAGCAACACAACATTTACTTGTCGATTTTATCAGCTTCTATTTCAGACCTCTATCAGCTCTTCCACACAGGATTTCTCCTTCCACTCCCTCACTCAAAGACATACCAAGCTGCTGAACAATTAACTGTAAAGGATATAAACTTGAAAGGCTGTTGAGTAATGAGCTATTTGCTATCTAAAATAAACTTACAGACCACACAGCTCTGCAGAAATCTTCCCTGTATTGCATTCCAACACTGTTTTAGGGCCAGCTGGCTCTACTCTGGTCCAGGGGTGTCAGCATGGCCACAACCATGTCCACGCTTTAGCTTTGAACTTCACTGCATTCTTTCTAACTCATTTTCTTCCCATTCCCCTCTGTCTCACTTCGAATCAAGGAGAAATCCCTGCAGAAGAAAAGCTTCTGTTCCATTCTGCCTGCACTATCTGCAGGGTGTTCCAGTGCTGGTTTGACACCTGGACGTGCCCATGGAGCTTTCAGCACTGGAGTGCCCTTCATGTGGGCAGGAGGTACCCAGAGCACAGCACAGGCAACCTCAGGAAAGCTGCACTTACTCAGCACAGCAATATTGCTGAAAGATAAATAAAATACAGGGGCTGGCAGGGAGAATAATGATGGCTGAGAAAAGGCAAGTGGACTTCTTGTTTCAGCTGACATTTCATCAGAGCACATTTTATGAGAGTAGCACAGCAAAAATCTGGATGTCTAGTTCCTTTAATTACTTCTGTATCAGAAGAAAAACAGCAGCTGATTTGTAGCATCCTACAGCTGTAAGAGGAGAAATCTCCCTCATACAAATAAGTGTGGGCAGCCCCAGGACCCAAATGAAGAGGGACCATAGGGAGCACAGAACAAACTCCTGCACAGGAAGAGGAAAACAAATATCAACAGCCAAATCCTGACCCTGCTCAGCTGCCTTTAAGGCCAAACATTATTGGATTGGTATCAGTGCAATGCTCTCAGGAAGCAGGAATTAATAAAATAGACCATTAAAAAAAATAGCTGTTCCCTTTAGGGAAGTTCAATTACTAGAATAAATGCAACCCAATTGAACATAGACCATGGCTTGTTCAATCAGTAAATGCCATTGACTGTCTAGCCAGGCAGCACAGACTGAGCAACACACATTGTTCCAGCTTCCCTGTTCCCTGGCAACAATAAATGGACAGAAATTACATGTGGAAATCAAGAGACACAACTAGAACTGCAGAAAATATTTACCACAAGCAACTGTGAGGCCTCACCTGGTTTCCTCCATGGTTTGTCTTCAAATGAATCCAAATCCACTTCTATCACAGGCAATCCATTTATATTCCCTGCTGCATCCAAGTCAATACCTTTGGGCTGCAACTTGGCTTTGGGGAAAGAGGGACTGTTACAACTTTTATTGCAATGCCTTTAATCCACTCATTTGCTCAGCAAATTATTCCAGCAAAAACAAAGCACTGCAGTGAATTAATCACCGGGTTTACAGCACGCAGGTAACCACAATCAGCTTTTTAATAAAAAGGACTCCAGTCACTCCATAAACAAACAGGGTGTGCAGCACCTGCAGCTGAACAGCAGAGAAGCAAATTCAACCCAGATTGGTACTACAGACAGAGGAAATCATTAGGACATGCATGAAATTTACCCCAAATGAAAATAAAATGAAATTATTTTTCTCCCCAGGCAAAGTACCTATTTTCCCCTCCCAAGACAGACACATTTTCTCATAACAAGAGACTTTTTCAGGATCACTCTTTAGCAGACTAACAGGAGTTTGCAGAGATCATTCAGGTACAAAACCTACAAGGGGAATTTGTTCTTATTTTCTCAATCAGAAGAAATTCATTTAGATAAAGCAATTACTGGAAGGGAGCAGATGAAGCCCATGAAAGGACAGTCTCACATATGTGGAAGGACAGAATCCCAGACTCAATTTACAGGAGAAACTAAACTGAATTGGTTGTGGAAAACTAAACTAAACTGGCGTGGAAAATTTCAGCAGCCAAATAAGCATAGCTGTTACTCAAGGCCAGAGGTTGTTTCTTTTAGAATCTCACACTGCAAGTGCCTCAAGACACTGAGTTCCAGTTCTTCTCCAGAGCTGCAATGCTCAGCCCCAGTGCAACAATATACTTTAGAAATATTCTGGGGTTTTACTATAAAAGCATCAATCAATACATTTTTTTCTAATTTAAATAGAATTATAATCACCCTGCTCAGTGATGGGTAATTAAATCTCCATTGCATCCTGCCCCCTCACACTATGCTGGGAGCACTGATATTTAGGAAATGCCCTTTCTATTGCTGGTTTACACTAATTCTATATTCTTTTAAACAGAGCAAAATTTGCAGCTGCTGCAGCTGTCAGTGCCAGGTAAGTGAAATACTGGAAAAGTGAAGGATAAAAATAACAGCAGTACCTGAAGCTGATGCTCCATAGCCTCTACCCGTTTTTAAGTTTAGATTCATAGGAGTTCCCCTATTGGAAAAGAATCACTACATTGACATTTGAACAAATTACTTGGCTAAAGATTCTCATGCAAAAATATATTCAAGCCCTGACACCCTTCAGGAGATGCTTTAGTTCACCTGGGTTTGCTATTCAGAGTCATCCATCAGAGTGAAACCACCTCTACAACAAGAGAAGAAAATTATCCATAAAGTGGAAAAATTAGAATATGCAGCAAAGCACAGGTAAGTCATTTGTGTAAGAGGAAGGCTGCTAGCAGCAAGCAAAACGCTCTCTCATTATTTTTATTCAATGCACATTAGGCAGAGCTGTAGAAAGTATAATTTCCTGCTTCTCAAATCCAGCCTTGCCATTTCTGAGCCACAAAAAATCAGACAGCTGGAAATTAGTAAATTCACAGCTTATGCAAATTCTTAGCAGAACAGATTTTGGTTCTGGAAGTTTTCATAGATCAGTTAAAGAGAACTTCCCACCTTTGATTCTGCCCCAGGGAGCCCAGGAATTAGTAAATTAATTTCCCAGCAGCAGCCCCATAGATTATCATTCCCATTTTACAGATGGATTCTCCAACAAGCAATTGCAGGGCAGAGCTGCCCTCAGCTCCTGAGCCCTTTGTGGTGTTGTGGCCACTGCTCCCAGGAGGCAGAGCAGCTCTCAGCCCATCCCTCCCCATGCCCACATGCAGGACCCTCAGCCCATCCCCAGCAGTACCCACATGTAGGATGGTGCTCCTGTTTTGATGTTGCCAATGGTGACCTTCACATCATCGTCATCACTGTCACTGTCACTGTCATCCTCATCATCCTCACCACTGGGCAGGGCCTGCAACAGCACAGGCACAGCAGCTCATCAATACACACAGCCTGAGAATTCTCCAGCACAGCCAAATCTGAGGAAGCTTCCTGAACAGCCTCCAACAACGGGCAGATGCCCACACAGAAACTCCCCCATCCTTTGAAGATTTGGCCCTAAATGAAATTTGGGGTCATGTTTGTGATCCTGGGGGAAGTTTAGCTCAGTTCTAAGATTTTCACCATGTCCCTCAGTTCTTTTTGAGACTTGGGGCTTTTCAGGCACACCTCCTTCACAAGGGCCATGGTCAAAGTACACAACCACAAATGGAAACCACCAAAATACATTCACCAGGTTTCACCCAAGAACCTCAAGGCAAATATTCTCTCACCACAACTTCTGTGGTAGGGAGCTGCTGAGGAGTTTGGTTTGGCTGATTTAGCACCATCAGCCCCCAGGTCACTTCACTTTAGAGATTTGACTCCAGTGCAACCTCAGTGCTGGGCACAAAAATGAGGGAATAGAAAAAGAAATCTTCCAGATATCCAGCAAGTGCAGTTTTGTGAGAAGCACGAGCTGAATCAGCAGCTCACCTCACATGAGGAAGGCATCCCTCACCCTCTCTCCTTTTCCACAGCACGTGGGTCTGTCAGAACCCTGAATGAACCCTCTTGATGTGGCAAAAAACAAACTCATCAAAGAGTCCAGGAGAGGAGGGTGGGGAGAAGCAATCCTCCTCTTTCAGCACTGAGCCACCAGACTGCCTTCTCAAAGGTCTGAGCCTGAACCAAAACTGATTCCCAGCATCTTGGGCTTCCTATCCCAGTGTCTCCCAGATTTTACAGGTCCTTGAGAAGTCACACTGAATACTGAGCTGGAACACATTGTGCTCTGCTTTTCCTACCAGGCTGCAGCATCAGAGACCCTGATCTGCCTCCTGAGGGGGCACGAGCAGAGCCTGCACCAGGGCTCCCTCCCCACCACTCGAGGCAGGATGACAAGACAAGGCTGTGTCTGGACCTAGCTTTGGGCATGGCTGGCAGTACATGCTGGGATTGGGCAGCAGCAGGATCTCCCTGCCTGTCCCCAGGAGTGCAGACCCCCCAGGCCCCGTGGCAGTGCACACGTACGTGCTGGGCCAGCTCTCTGTCCTCGCTGTTGACGGGCCGGCTCTCCTGGGCAGCGTCCTGCAGAGGGTGGGCAGACTCTGTGTGCCTGCAGGAGGGGAAGAGAAAACAAAGTGACCACGACACAGAAGAGACAGGGGACAAGCCTAGCCTAGAGAGTCACTACAACGAGTTCTAAAGCCTCTGCCCAGGTGACTTTCACACAGTGCTTTATTCTTCTTGTGCGTTTGTTCTGCTGGCATTTGCTCAACTACCGGACAAAAAAAGAAAAAATCCATCCTCCTGGCTTGGCTTTGCTTTTGCTGGGAAGAATCAGTTTCACACATCCAGAGAGCACCTGACAGCACTCAACAGCTCAGTGGCAGCTGGCTCAGCTCGGGTTTGGCACAACCACAACTGATAAGAATAAGACCATAATAAGCAAAATTTCACCTCCTCCTTAAGGATGCTAATAATTACACATGCATTTAGTCAGCAGCAAAGGCATCTGTTCCAGAGAAATTAAAGAAAGAGTGATTTTAGTGTTTCTACAAATAGTTTACAGTAAGTAGTTAAAATTCCAAAAGGAAAAGTTATGGGAAAAATTATGCACCTGTTCTTCTCACTCATTACAAATCAGACCTGATGAAACAATGGTCAGGCTTGGATTTACCTCCAGTTTAGGAGTTTGTACAAATGTTAACATTGGTTATTGCCCCGGCCAAGCAAGAAAGTGGAACTGACGTACAAATACTAGAAAAGAGTGTGCCAAGTGTTACAGAACTGAAATACAGAGAGCTCATCTGTCTCTAATGTCACAGGTAAAGCTCAGCAGAACTTCAAAATAATTCTGAGTTTTTTCAAAAGAGACAATCAGAACAGCCCAAGCCAAAGAAACCCAATTCTCCACCAGTGCTTTGTGGAGTTGCTGCTATTAATTTAAAATCCTACCCTGGACAACAAACATCCATAGGATTGTTTTCAAAAATGAACAGGTAACATCTCACAGAATCCAAACACTGGTCACATTAAAGCCACTTCAGAGTGACACCAGACACCACACAAGAAAGGCAAAATAACACAACTCAACTGTTACTGAGTGTAAAACAAAGAACAAACAATCTGAGCATAACTGAAGCCCCATTTTGGGAAAATCCCATACACAAATTCATCAGGCCAAGATCAAAAAGAGGGTTGAAGGCTGGGCAGCTGACCAAGCACAGGTGCCAGGGGTGCCAAGTTCCTGATGTGACACCTGCACACACTGGCAGGTATAAAAGGCAGCCAAGATGCCAGAGGGATAATCAGCCTCCAGGTATTTCCATGCTGCAGACACAGGCTGTGACATGAGGACCAAAGCAGGGACTGGAGAAAATCTTTCTGATGGATTCAAAAATTTTTTGTCCAATTCAAGGAACTCAGCATTGACCTCCAGCCTGAATCTCCCTAAAACTCTGAGATTCTGTGTTCAGGAAGAGTGACAGGTGTTACCTTCAGCTTCAAGTCACATGAGGCATCTGTGGGTGTGCATTAAAATGTATGAACTGGAGTTCAGAGAGACACTTGGGAACCAGGAGCCCTTCCCTAACCTCTCTGCCTCCCAGGAATGAAGCAGCTGACAGGTCCCCAGCATTGTTTGGCACAGAAAAACGTGGCAGAGATTTCACCTGCCCAGAATGCCAACAGAATCCTGGGCACTGCTGGCAGCACAGCATCCTGCTGGCCTCTAACACATCCCTTAGGCTCGGGAATGTCAGTGATGCTGCAGCCCAAACTCTGCAGATTTCTGCTCTTTGTCTGGGACAAACACTCCAGACAAGCCAGGAATGCATCCCTGGACCTGCAGCTGCTGACAGCAGAGCTAAAAAGAGTCAATCTTCTTAAAACACCCCACAGCTCTTCATTTAGGTAGATTCTCATTGTGCAATGAAGAAATATGGGAGGAAAAAAGTAAAAAGAGGGAAAAAAAAGGACAGCCAGCATGGCCACTAATATTCCTTCTTCCTACATTTTGCAGTTATTGGGGACAGTTGCTAGAAATTCAGATTTTTAGTCCTGCTTGTAAAATAAAATTACATTCAGATGAACGTGACAAGGAACAGCAGATTTATGTAAAGCAGCTGTAAATTTCTGTCTAAAAGTTGCTCCTCCACACAAAACTCATTTGATGTTTTTAGGTAACAATTTACCATGTCTTTCACCATTGCTTATTTGAACAAGCTTTCATATTCCTTAAGCACAGAAGTAGGACAGTATCTGTAACAACCTCAGCATTCCAGACACTGAACCTACAATGACAATAAACCCCAAACTGAACTTTGGAAGGGGCTGAACACACACAAACCCAGTGAAAACCAAGCCTTCTGAAAAATGGTACATTTAAGATGGCAAACAGGTAAATCCTGTGCTGAGACCAAGCTCTGCTGGTGCAAAACACACAGCTACAAATGGAGAGGGAACATAACCCAGGACAGGCAGTCCCTTCCACACACAGAAAGCCAAACTGATTGGTTTTATCTCCAAGTCTTACCCACACCACCTGACAGATCTCACACAATGTGCTGGTTTAAGCAGCTCAAGATTTTAACCCAAGCTCAAGGTTTTGGCCTTTTCCAGACTAAAGCACAGGTCAGTTTTACCAAAGCCAGCCTAGCACAAAGCCAGTCCTCAGGGCACTGTTTTTCCCAGAGATTAAACTGGAAAAGAGATCTGGTTTGAAACTAATTGCTGAGAGAAAAAAAAGGGCTAAAAGTTAGTTCTAAATCAAACCAGTCCACTCATCCAGTTCAGCTTCCACATCCATAAATGCCTGCCATCCCCATGGGGGCAGCTGGGGATGATCCCATGGGATGGGGAAAGGACAGGCTGCTGTTCCTGGCAACAGCACTGCTGCAAAGCACTCCCCAAGCTCTGCTCAACAAGGCTCAATCTCTACACCATGTATTCTTATAGTGAATAAACAGCCTCAGGACTCACCCAGAAATTGGTCCATCTTCTTGCTTACCAGTGGTGTCATCTGCAAAAACAACAGTAAGAACAAAGGAATTATTCAAGTGAAAGGAAAAAAGCTAAATTCAAGCACAAAAGACATAACAGGTACAGAAATACCCAGCGGTGCCAAGGCAGTGTAACCCCAATGCTCTCTTTTCAACAAAGTTCAACTAGAAATGGAACGACTAAAAATCAACCCAACCCAACAAACACCATCCATCTGCAGAGGTGATGTCTCACACCAGACCAAATTCAAAATGTATATCCTAAACCTCAGAGAACAGAGCCAATTATCAGACAGGAACTGAAGTCACCCATCAAGGTCTTTATATAGAATTTTAACGTGCCAGGGGAGAAAAAACATAAAAGCATTCATGTGGAAAGCCTATGGGGAGGACAAAGACGTTTCAATGAAGTCCTGTGGTTTATACCGGCCACATCCCAGCCCCGTTAGCCCAGGGGTTCACAAGGTTTGGGTGATTAGCGAACTCAAACTCTTAACAAAGCATCTCGTTAACCTCCCTGCACCAGTGTTATTGATAAAAGGACAATAACACACCGCCACCCGCCCACAACAGCCGCTCAAGCGCTCCTGAGGGGAGGCCGGGGGCGGACGCGGGTCCCTCTCCAGGCCCGGGGGCAGAGGCCGCTCCCTCTGAGGGGGCCCAGGGAGAGATGCCCGCCCGTCCTTCCTTCCCTCCCTCCCTCCCGCGGGGCCGGTCCCGGTCCCGCACGGCCCCGCACCGGGGGCGGCCCTGAGGCGGGGCCGGGCCCGCTGCCGGCCGGGCCCCGCGCTGTCCCCGGTACGCGGTACCTACCCCCGTACAGCCAGTGCTCCTCGTCCTCCTCCGCCTCCAGCGGCGCCGCGCCCGACACGGCGCCGGCGGCCGGGGGCTCCAGCTCGGTGGCCATGGCGGCCGCGGGGCTGCGGGGAGCGGCGGCGGGAGGAGGAGGAGGAGGAGCGGCGGCCCCGCTCGGCTCCCGCCAGGCCCGGGCGCGGCGCTCGGGCGGGGGTTCGGCGGCCGCGCTACGGCGCCGCCATTGCTCCTTCTATGGCGGGAGGGGGGGGCGAGACCCCCGGCGTGGGCGCGCAGGGCCCCTGAGCCGCCCGCCCCGCGCTGCCGGGCCCTAGAGCCGCCTGCGGTGCTCCGCCGGGCCCTAGAGCCGCCCGAGCGCCCCGCAGGGCCCTAGTGCCGCCGGCCGCACGGAGCCGCGCTGCCGGCCCCGCCGGGCCCTACCGCCGCCCTCAGAGCCCCGCCGGGCCCCGGCGCCGCTCGCCCGCCAAGCCCGCCCCGCCAACCCTGCGCGCGCATGCGCGGTAGGGGAGCGCGGCCCTGTCCGCGGCCCCGCTCGCCGAGCGCTCCGCTGAGGGGGATTCGGGGCTCTGCGCCCTCGGCCCGGGTCCCGCCGCGCTGAGGCGGCGCGGAAAGGAACGCAGAGCCCGAACGGCCGCTGTGGCGCCTCCCGCTCGGAGCTGCCCGGGAAGGACGTGAGGAGTCCCGCAGGACTGCCGAGGAGGCGCCAGGAAGCACAGAACGCCGCTCCGTGTCACGGCTGTCAGCGCAGCGCTGCTCCCGAGCGGCTGCGGACACACTCGGGTCTGTCTCGGTGGGGTTTGCACCTCCCAGGTCCGGCCGTGCAGCTCCTCGGTGAATGCTGAACTTCAGGGCCTGGAGGTGCAGCGCCTGAGGCTCCTTCTGCAACTCCACCTGGGAGCTCCCGTCTGAGCATCACCAGAGCCCTTACCTCCGGCAGTATCACAGGGAAACTTAGAGCAAGCTGATTTTCAGCACTAATTCTCACAAAACCGATAGAGAATCCTGAAGCAAGTTACCTTTACCATGCACTACAGTTCCAGAAAAATCCCGGATTAAAGTGTTCCCACTCTGCCCTGCGGTTCCGGTGGGGCTGAGGTGCATTCCTGCTCCTTATCCCTTGCTGGACCCTACAGTGGGAATGCTGAATGCAAACTCACCGTAGGAACTGGAACTGGACATCCAAAAATCACCGGGGGTTGATGAGACCCCTGGTTATAGCAGTGAGACCCCCGATTATACCAAATGAGACCCCTGGTTATACCAGTGAGATCCCTGATTATACCTGTGAGATACCTGGTTACACCAGTGAGACCCTTGGTTATACCGATGGAGCCAGGTTATACCAGTGAGATCCCTGGTTATACCGATGAGATCCCTGATTATACCAGTGAGAGCCCTGATTATACCTGTGAGATCCCTGGTTACACTGATGAGATCCCTGGTTATACCAGTGAGATCCCTGATTATACCAGTGAGATCCCTGGTTATACCAAATGAGATCCCTGGTTATACCAGTGAGATCCCTGATTATACCTGTGAGATACCTGGTTATACCAGTGAGACCCTTGGTTATACCGATGGAGCCAGGTTATACCAGTGAGATCCCTGGTTATACCGATGAGATCCCTGGTTATACCTGTGAGATACCTGATTATACCTGTGAGATCCCTGGTTACACTGATGAGATCCCTGGTTATACCAGTGAGATCCCTGATTATACCAAATGAGACCCCTGGTTACACTGATGAGACTCCTGGTTATACCAACGAAGCCAGGTTAACTGTACAGAGGTGGGAAAGTGCTGCTCACCAACGGGCCTCAGCAGTGCCTTGCCATTTTCCACTCTTTTCCATTTACAACAAAACCCAGAATTCCTTTTGCTGCTGTGTTCAGACACTTCACTGTCAGAAATGTCCAAGGAGATTGTTGTAGAAACTCTCTGGAGAACCAGTAGTTTTCAGTTACCCCTCCAGGCTTGCACACCATATAATTTACAGTAAACACAGATCAGTCATCACCTTTTGATTAATATTTTCCTTTTAATTTTAAATTCTTATTAGTCTGAGAGCTACTGTAATTCCTCTTTCCAATTTTATTACCTATCCCATGGGACCAGCACTGCTGTGCAGAAGTGTTTCTTTTCTAGCCAAAATCTCAGGTTATGTTTATCACTGAATACAAATATACAAACTTATTTCCTGCAGAAATTTTAATTTTCTGCTCAAGGAAGTCTACTATAGATAATAAGGTTTACATAAAGAATGTGAAATAAAATGTGAATGTATTGAAAGGATCATTACCTAAACATATTCAGTGATTAGGGAAAAAGTAGAATTCAACAGGTTAGCCCAGACCCAAATCTGCTGTTTGCATGTTTATAAAATAACCAGATGTAAATCAACCAAGTCCAGGTAGATTCCATCTCCCAGATAAACCACAACAAGGAAATTACTGACTAAGTCAGATGCAGAAATAACAGAAATATTTAAAGCAGGTCAGGGACTAAGTAAGTAAAAGGGCATTTAGAAAATCATAAGCAAAATTCAGGCATCTATCTGGGAACTAATCTTTTTAGTAAACTCATTTGTGTTAATTTTGCAGACTGAATCAGCCTGTGACAAACACTTCTTGCAGGAAGACTGGAGGCAAAATTGGAAGACTGGGAGGACACAGTAATGGAAATATTGAGAGATTCATCAGTACAAAGTGTCAGATGCTGAGTCTGGACTGATGAGTGTCTGCAGGGAACTTGGATAAACTACAAGTGGCTGAAGAGAAATAGCCCCAGCTTTATCACAGAACAGCTATGGATCAGAAATGCAATACAGCCACTAAGGAGACAAATGTAACCCTTTAAATTTAATGGATCACATTCTTTTCGCACAAGAAGGGGAACTATCAACACTGAGATAAACACCTGGTACCTTCTTGGCCAGGAGCCACTAACTGGAATATTGTTCCTGGTCACTCCTATTCAAGGAAAATTTATTCAAATAAATGCAAGCAGGACGAACAGAAACACAACTTTGCTTTTGAGAGGAGGCTAACATTTAATTTGGGCTAAGAAATGAAGGGTTAAGTCTCTCCAAGCTTCACTAAAAAAAATTAACTCAGCTAGAACAGTTCAAGTGATGACAGACACAGCATTATAAATACACTGGCACAGACAGCACAGCAAGCTGCTCTACCAACAGGTCTGAGACTGCCTTCCAAATCCCAAACATCCTTAACACAGGCCTTTGCTGCTAGGTCTGGGCAATTACATCTGCTAAAGCCCCCAGGGGAGTAACTCCTGACTCAGCCCCTCATCCTCCTTTGGCTGAACATCCCAGAAACATTCCCTGCTTTCAGCCAACATCCAGGATCAGCTCCATGCTCCAGCAGCCCTGGGTTTGCCCAGAACAACTTCCAACACAAACACTGCACGTGCCCGTTCAGGAATGCTGCTTTTCCCTCAGGGATGAGCCAAAGGCTTTAGGTGGAAGTCCTGCTTTCACAGCCCCAGGGCAGGCTGGTCACACACACAAACCCCTCTGTGCCAGGATCTGTTCACCCTCACTCCCTGGCCCTGCTCAGGATGGCTCCCTGGAGGTGTGAGAGAATCTCTGCTTTTGGAGAGGAATGCTGCAGGGAGAGGAATGCTGCTTTTGGAGAGGAATGCTGCAGGGAGAGGAATGCTGCTTTTGGAGAGGAATGCTGCAGGGAGATTCCTTCCTCCCTTACCAGGGAGGGTCTGTGAGCCCACCAGGAAATTATGGAATTGTTAGGGTGGCAAAGACTGGAGATCAAGTGCAGCACCCTGATCACCACTAAACCACGTCCTCCAGGGCCACATCCACACATTTTCCAACACTTCCAGGGATGGGGACTCCACCACTGTCCTGGCAGGAAGGTGGAGCAGCAGGAAAATCAGATTGATGGTCATGCTGCAGTTCTCATCTCTGGAAATCCCTGCTGTGCTTTCCAAGCCTTGTTTGAAGCAGCCAAGGCCCTGGCCTGGCTGTGTCAGGTGTGCTCATTTAGACACATCCCACCACTGCTGCCATCCCACTAAAACACCTTTACAGGGACAAACACAGAAAATGTCAAGTTTTTTTTTTCCATAAACACATTGCACTACTCAAGGTTTTCATCTCTGAATTTAATTAAAGAAAAATGTCTCAAAGTGATGAAGCATGTCTGACTTCCAGCTTCTTTCAATGGCACAAGCCAGTGCAGTAAATTATAGAAAGCAAGCTCAGTTAGAATTTTATTTTCATTTAAAATAAAAAATAGAGAGAAAACTCTCCAGACGTGAGGTCCTGTTAAAAAAGTGGCTGTTCACTTGTAAACAGAATAAAAGTGTTAAGAACACAGTTTCATACAGCTTAAACAAAACCACTTTTCAGAAGCAATACAAGTATGTTACAACACTGTAAGAACACCAAAAGCAGAAAACAAAAGAATGGCAGAAGAATCACATAACATTGCTTACTAAAGTGATAAATAATTGATGGTGAATGTTAATAGCTTGACATTTTTATTGCTCCAATGGTAGTGTGTTGACAAGAAAATGTAGTAAACTGTCAGTGGGACAATAATAAACATCAATTTATGGTTTTTCATATGGAGTTTTGTACCTATCAAGAAGAGCATAGGAACTTTTTTTGTATTTATCAAAATCACACCAGATTTTATAAATTTTTTCTCTGTTTAAAAGTCACCCATTTACAACTGAACCCACACTCCCTAGACCTGGGTGTGCATGTTTGAACACTTCTGTGTTCCACCTCTGGGAAAACACCTTTGGGCAGCTGGGGAATCACTGAGGAGGAGCTTTGCTGCTTTGCCAGATTTCTGCACTCCCTCAGTACTCCCCAGACACTAAACTTTCTAGATACAAACCCAAAGATTTCCTGGATAAAACCTAGAAACAAAATTAGTGTCAACATGTTGATGTGAAGAAATAAACACTGATTTGGTAGACAGTAGCTGCTTTTAAAAACCTGCTGCAAACTCCCACTCCTGAGAGGGAGCAGTGAATTCCCTTTTCTCCTTCTCTGCACAATGGTGTTGGAACCAGCCAAGGCACTTTCTTCACCACTTCCACTCACTCTGCTGACATTAATCTGTTACATTGCTACAAATTCTGACAGGTACCCTCCATGAACACTTCACCAACTCATGGTGTTCATTTACTGTCAAAAATGAGATTTCCAGTCCTGGGAGACAGAATTACCTGTGATGTTTTGGTATTAAAGGACAGGCCAGGGAAAAAGAAGCTGTGTAGAGTTCACAGCAGTACTGCCAGCTGCCTTCACCTTCCAGTGAGCTGTGAATCCTGTGTCTTTCACATGCAAATATAATACTGCTGCTGGTTTTGCATTTTAATGCAAATTTATCTACTTATTAAAACATGGAGCTTACTGTAAATGACAGGTTTGGCTCTGCTTCTTTATGTTATGGCCACATAATTAAATGTCAATTAAAACACAAAGACAAGACCCATTCATGGTTTGAAGACTGCACAAGTAATAATTAAGGACAAATTAAAATGTACAGGATTTATGTACTTAAAATGTAAACCTTACAAATTAATATTATGTGCTTAAGTGCTCAAGGCCAGTTTGGATGGAGCTCTGAGCAACCTGGGCTGGTGGAATGAGAGGAGCTTTGGGGTCCCTTCCACCCAACCCATTCTGTGGTTCCATGGAAGTGCCTGTTCTCCCCTTTGGGCAAGTACAAGGAGAAAACAGAGTTGCATGAAGAAGAAAATCAGAACCTGCTGAGATTTCTTGAGTATTTTGCACAACAAAGTTCTGGCAGAACAGTAAGAAACTTCCATTGTTCTGTTAATTACTCCAGAAATTCATTTGTCAGTGAAACCCAAAGAAAGAACTGAGTGTGCCATTTCAGTTTTGGTTTACTCTGCCTTTTCTGCCATTATTTTCTCTGCTTCCAGTTAACACTCATCCCCAAAAAAAGAAATAAATTGGAGACAACACTTTGCTTGGTTCTGCAATGGAAATCTGAGTTGCAGGTGTAGCTAATGATAATTTCAAACAACACAGGAGGTTTTTATTCATGTTACAAATGCAATTACACATTTAGTTGTCACCAATCTAGCAGTCAAACAAAGTTTCTGCATGAAATGTGCAGATTTCAAACTGTGAACCATCAGTCTGGGACAGGAAACAGCACAAACTTCCCTTTGAGTAACAACTTGCATAAAACTGGCCTTCTGTAAACACTGTGTACAAGGAATCTGACCTACTACAGGATTAGGATGCAATGGTCTTACAAATACTGTACTTTAATAGCATATTGCAAACTGGAGAGATGCAAATACATTCAGAGGAAACCCCAAGTCACCCTGAAACTAAGAAGCAACTTGGGATGATGTTGCAGGGAGTCAGGATGCTGCAAAGAAATGCCTGGACACTGATAATGAAATCCACCACAACTTGCAGATGCTCAGTTATCTGCAGGCCTTTGTTATTTCTAACTAGGAAAAGCAAGGAACTTGCAACAATTTCCATTTGCTTTCTTTTATCAAGTGCTCTTGCTTAGATCAGCCATTAGAGGAAGTTTTTCTACAATGACTTCCCTTCCTGAGATCAGGCAAACAGGGAAGAATCCAAAATAATCTTGAATTCCACAAGGCTCTCCTGGCTCTCCAGACAGTGCCTGACTGCCAAAACACATTCAGGAGCCCTTTCAACTGCTGCACTTCCTCCCCTCAGCATTCTGGAAACTCCCCTCTGACTGAGATAAATCCTCTTTCCACTGGAAGGGACCTTATGTCACTTAACTGTGAAAATGCTGAAGTGCAACCACACCAGGAACAAAGGGGCTGCTTCAGCTTGGATTTGGCTGTTTCTGATTTTTCTCTTCTGTAATGAAGATCTCGGATTTGAGGCTAATTTTTCCTGACTTCAAAACAAAATACAACTTATAATCCTCACTTCAACAGAGACTTTAGGGTATTTTGTTAATAACAGCTGCCATCTACCCCACAAACACAGCTTTTGCAGAGGTGAAGATTTCAGCTTTGTATTTCCGGTGCTGCAAACCCCACCTGAAATACTTTTCAAATAAAGACAGAAATGCTATGCATTTTTCATCCATTTACTAAACAAAGTGCAACTGAGCCCTACACATCTGACATATGTACAAACTCTTTATGGCTTTCCCATAAAACCAGAGTGGGTGGGGCTGTACAATCCCAGGGGAACGAGCACATGGAACAGATGCTGGGGATGTTGGCAATAGAATAAGAGCTATAATACATTCTGTAAACCTTGGCATACCACACTTTACATTATGCAAAGAGTCAATATTTACAAATCCATAGTGGGTAAACTAAAGAACCCCCTAAATGTAAATGATGATTTTGCAAAGTGCAGGACAAAACCAGTGCTGTTGATTGCAAGTCCTATGCAAGCAGGTTCTACTAAAATCATTACTACTGGAGTTTACCTGGACATTCCTACTGAGGGTTTCTAGGATTGCAACACTTAGGATGAAATATAGGATGACACAGCTTTAGGATGCACATTGGAGGACAGCAAAGAGAGAAATTAATAAGGCAGCATGCTCAGAACAAGTTTAAGCAGCACTGATGTTAAGATCCCTAGTGGCAACTCTATCAGTTATTGGTAATGTTAAAAATTCAGAGTGCAACATAGAAGCCTCGTTTAACATAAAAAAATGTGCAAATTGTTCTCTTCTTAACAAAAGAAAGTAACAGCAAGGAAGATTTCTACTGAAGAACATTTTTAAGTCACAGCAAAGTAGACCATCTTCTTTCCAAAATCATCTACAAGGCACTAAGGGTAGAAAATGACAGGTAACATGAAAGACCAATGCTGTTCCTCAGTCAGGTCGAAATATGGGGTATTTTGGTAAGAACTCTATTAATATTACCTGTTGAAGAAGGGAAAAAGACAAGAACAGAAGACAGTAACCAAAAAGTTCAAAGCTTCATCACAATTTCCATGAACATTAGGTAATTCATAAGACTAAATATATCTGAATAGTCAGTGAGGAGGGAATGTTCCCCAGGGTAACAAAGCAGAGACTGCAGTCATTCTGAAATAGAGGGATTCTGGCTGCTTGGCTTCTTTAGGGGTGGATCTTTCCCTAAAGCCTGCACAATCTTCACATGTTAAAGGGGATAGGGGAGTGGCAGAACCACAGAAATATTTGGAATTCTGCTTTCCTACAAAGTCTGTCTTGTTTACAACCATGTGAAATTTAGAGCTGGCAGAAAATACCCCACCAAAACAAGCCAAAAACAAAAATACAAAAGAAAAGGTCCAACCAAAAAATATAAAGATGCAGTATTTCTGCAAAATTATTTGAATCAAAGGGGATATGAACACCACTGGAAAAGGAGGATAGGTGTTAAGGGACTATGGACTGGTGCTGGTGTGGGAATCACTCCAATGCAGAAAGTCCCAGTGGGTCTCCCTCATTCCAAATTCAAGACCAAACTGCACATTTGGCTGGGAGATCTTTTTGCACATTTGGCTGGGAGATCTTTTTGCACAAAGTGAAGGATTTTCTCCATTAAATCATAGTTCTGTTGAATAGCAATAAGTAACAAGCAATACTCACATATTCCATCATATTGCTAGTTTCACATTTCCTTTTACTCAGCTTCCAGTGCAAACCAAGCTAAGGAAATAATTAACAAAGGATTAATTGGGTAATGCAACAAGCATTAGCAATACTGAATTATTAGCATCTATTATTTAGGATCAATATAAAGCATGGAATTATGACAAGACTGTAAAATCCTTCACTGCCAATATTTTTAAAGCTGAAAAAAACAAGCACTCTTTTCTTACCTTATGATATAGTCTGTTATTTTCCCATTCTAATAACTTCTGAATTGATCTTCTAGTCTAGAAAGGAAGTCAGAAGTGGGTCAGAAATGGTTCAGCAGCTGCTCTCATCCAGCAGGACCTCACTGCTGCATTTCTGGCTAAGGTGAATTTATGGTAAGTTAAGTTTATAAAAGCAGAACAAGCCAAAGAAGAAATACATGGATATCTTATCACTCCAACCCCCCACTCCCCATTTTTTCAAAAAAGGAAAACACTCATGGGATTTTTGTAAATTTGGAATCACTGGAAAAATTTCTAAGATCAAGTGTAACTTAGGCCTGTGGCCTTTCCAGAGTTCATTTGGTCAGTAAGAAATCCTTTTGAATTTGGTGTTTTTACCACCCACAGCCAACAAAGCAGAGTCTCCTGGCCAGATCTGCACTCACTGCAGGTGTTCTGCTGAAAACACACATTTCCATACATTTAATTCCCAGATTTTGCTAACCCTCACCACCAAACTCCAGTTCACAACAAATTATTTTCAGCTCTTGGCTACCAAACGTGTCCTTCATGTCCTGCTCTTTCCAGGACTGTGGAGAGGAGATGATTTCTCAAGTTCCAGTGATTTTGAATGTCACACAAAGACAACTGTGATGATCCTGCATGGTATACATTTAATTTTAATCACTGCATGGTTATTATCACCCTCACACCCCCATAGAAGTGCCATCATTTTCCATACCTGGTGAATATTCTCTGTAGCCTTGAGAATTTCATATAATTAATGGAAATTATTTAGATTTTCACTGGTACAGGGATATTAAAAATGGCTTTAAACCTGCAAATACTCCTTTTGTATCTCTCAGGCATAAACCTCTGCAATAATTACATTTATAAAAGCAGTTAAAATGAACTAAAACAAGTCCTGTAACCTTTTAGTGATGCAGCTTCAGTGATGAGCACTTCAACAAGTTAACACATTAATGCATTTCCAATATTTACTGCTGTGATAAATCAATTCTAAACACAAACCACAGAGGTAAGTGACTAAAGTGCTTTTCAGAATTATTACTTTGAGCCTGATTACAGGAGTGGTTAACTGTGTTGAGGGGGAAGGCTAGAAAATAAATTTGTACTTGTTCTTAACAGAAACAGCACAGTAAAATACAGCAAATAAAGCACAGCTCTGAAATGTTATGGTGTCTATTGCATACAAAAAAGGGATTTTTAAATTTGAAAAATATTTATTTAGGGAGTGGAGGGAGTGGGAATGGGGGGTGTGAAAAGGAGAAGTGATTTTTCAGTCTCATTCTGCCACTCTTTGAAGGTCATGAAGGTTCAGTTCTGCACTCAATTCTTAGACCTTGAAAAATCCTGGAAATTTAGAGTATCATACATAGAGTATCATACCAGAATAACCTTTTGAATGGGAGACCAAACCAGGATTTTAAAATGGGGAAGATATTATGAAAAGTTATTTAATCCTACCAATGATTAAAAAATATTTTCTATTTTCTAAGATGGAAACCAGAATAACCTTTTGAATGTGAGACTACACCAGGATTTTAAAATGGGGAAGATATTACGAGAAGTTATTTAATCCTACCAATGATTAAAAAATATTTTCTATTTTCTAAGATGGAAACCAGAATAACCTTTTGAATGTGAGACTACACCAGGATTTCAAAACGGGGAAGATATTATGAGAAGTTATTTAATCCTATGGATAATTTCAAAATCCCTAGGAGGTGATGAAACATGGACTCACTCTTTTGTTAAGACAGACCACGGGCCAGAGGCTGCAGCCCAGAGTGCAGCAGCAGCACAGGCAGCCACAGAGCAGCCACTTGACATTGACAGGGAGGTTCTTCCTCAGGCAGGCGTTCACTCGGCTGATGCTGGTCTTGAATTCCTCAGGGGCCACCTGCAACAGAAGGCTCCACTTCAGGGACAGCCAGCACAGGTGTATTTTCACAGAAATTGCCTCTACAGGTTCAAATGATACAGGAAATGACAGAATCTTCTAAAGCACTGGTCACCCAGTGAGCATGAAAAGTCATTTTGCTGTCACAAATTCATTTTTGGTGTGTGCACTGCACAACCTGAGTTTAAAAGCCAAACATCTTTTAGATGAGCAGTTCATCTGTATTTAATGCACCAGGAATTAATAAATGGGCCTGAAAACACAATGGGCCCAGACAAAATCAGAACTGGGACACAGCTGGGCAATGCATGCACTGGCTACACTGAGCAAAACCATGGAACAATGACAGGTGTGTGCAAAAACAGGTACCACAGAAAGGGAGAATACTGTCCAGATTAGTGTCACACCAATCCAAGTCTACACTGTGCCTGGGTGAGGGCTCTGTCCACAAATAACCTCCTCAAGTGGCCCATAATGAAGCCACAACTCCCCTCGTGGCTGCTTCCTAAACCAGCCTAGGAAGGAATACACTGGATTGGTTTAAGGCAGAGCAATGCACTTGTACAGGGTTAGGAATAAAGCCTGCTTACTGAAAACTGGCTTTCTGAAATTCAGGAATAAGTGTTTTATACCTGCATTGCCACTGCAGAGTCACAGTGGAATTACACATTTTGGATCAGAAAGCAGCTCTTTTCTCCAATAACTGCATTTCTCACCTACCCACACCCCAAACCCCTCATCTCCCTACAGAACCCAAGCCACTCCATCTGACAAGGCAAACATGGATTTGAGGCAAGATGACAGCCTTAACTCTAATGCTGTCCACCATTCAAATACACAAAGCAGAATAAATCAGGACCAACTCAGGACAATTAAAATCCCCATTTTTCCCACCTCCCTGCCATGTGCATGCAAACCCCCAGGGTGAGCCTGCACACAAAGCTGAGCTCCACAGCCCAGCTCTGCTCCTCTGACTCTGCAACACCAACCAAAGCTCATTTAATGACAAAGATCCTTTTCAGCAGGGGCAAAGCCACAGGGCAGGAAATGGAGAGGACCTGATGCTGCTGCTCTGCCTTTGGAGATGAATTCTTTAAAGCTTTGCAGGGAAGGGAGTAAATAAATACAACATCTGTTTCCTGGCCATTCAGGTCACCAGGCACTACAGAGTCAGGGGGCAGCTGGCCTTGCACACTACAGTTAAAAACATGAGAACTTAATTTGTGATTATTTTACAGCAGGAATTCATAAATACATAGAAAGTAATTATTTTGTCCCCATCCCACATTAATTGGACTGTTTTGTTTTACATCTACAAATGGAGTAACTAAAAAAAAAAATTGTCTGTTTTACAAGAGGCAGTTTAGAGGAAAAAACTAAAAGAAAATGGTCAAAGAAAGCCCCTGAGATCCTTTGTACTGGGACATCTGCAATGAAAAAATCCCATTGTAATGTGGCAAACTGTCCTGTACTTGCATGTCTCTGGAACAAAGTTTTATGGATTTCTTTGCCAGTGCCAGATCTTGTACTGGGACATAACAAATACCAGATGCACATGAGCAAAACCATTTCATCTTCAACGTGGGAGAGTGTTTTGTAGGAAAGAACATCTGGGCTGGTGGTTTGCAGTAACCTCAGGCAGCTGCTGCAGTCACTGCCTCAAAGTAAACTGAGATTCCTAAATTAATTGGCATCCTCAACTCCTAAGGAAGTTTCCATGGGCCTCATATTTAGATATCTACTAATGGCACTTCCTTTGATAGATCTTTTAGAATTTTATATTCTGTTTATGTGAAATATAAAAATAGTAGTTTTTTTTTTCTTAGAACCCATTCATACTTTTGTAATGAAACTTCCTAAGAAAAGAAGATGTTTCCTTTTCCTTCAGACACAAAGTTTAATGGACCTTGACAACAACACAGCCCAGCCTCCAAATCCAGCTGAACAAACCTGCCAAAGACAATGGAATGGCACAGCCCACAATTTGGTTTAACAAGAATAACCCTTTATCATGGTAACATCCAACATGAAGAGAACTCAACCAGATTCTCAGATCACAGCTGGCAGAAAAATTTGGGACCTAAGAAGAAAGCCCAGGGAAATTCCCTCTTCCTGTGATAATTTTTAGGGACTCACTGTTCACATTTTAAGATGAAAGTTGAAGTACTGTCATTTCTGCAGAGCAAATGGCTAAACCAGAAACCAACTTTGGATGCCACCAAGCAACAGAAAATTCCCATTTCAGGAGTTTTGGTCTGATGTTCACTTTAATATAGTGTTATGAAAGCAGCACTACCTGCTAACTCACCAAATATTTTCATGTAAAGGTGAATCACTTGGCTACAACCTAAGATGAAATTACTTAAGATGCCCTTGACTAACCCCAACTGTTGGACTGTTTCTGCCTTTAGGAAATGGAATCACAACAAATATTTCTGTCACTAATGACACATCTTCATCTGAAACTAAAGGAACTGGACAACAAGATAAGCCTCATGTTGTGATAAACAGAAGAAATCACATTTTTGTTGCTCAGTTTACAGCTCAGTGACAGTTAAGCATTGTTACACAGTGATTAAGAACAAAACACCTGTAAATAACTGTTCTAATCTAATAATGCAATGGAATCCAAATGGAAGTCAGCACAGAACTGTTGATTTTCTGACACAATTTTAGCTCTTGCCTTCTTGCAGGTACAGCTTTTGAAAGGTGTCTGTGAAGGGGCTGATGTATTTCAAATAAACAGAATTAACAGCTCCTCCTGCACAAAGACAGCTCCCCAAGAAAGCTCAGTTTGGAGTAATTCTGGAAATCTCTTGGAGAGTTTGTGTCTGGCTCTTGAAAAGAATGAGATAAGCCCTTTGCTCCTGGCTGTGCTGTACACCTTGGGAAGGGACATGAGCTCCTTTTAGGAGGGAAAAAACAAAAAAAAAAACATAAAAGGAGAGGAGGGGGTGTCATAATATTTTACAACAGGATGCAGAGGATCTCCAAACACAGGAAGGGAGGCAGCAAGGCCCAGCAGGCCTGATCTTCCTCCTTCAATCATCACCATTAGCCCTATCAATCACACTGCACAATGCCCAGCCCTCCCTTTATGGCTCCCCTGCCCTGCCCTGCACACTCCTCTCTGGCCAGGACCCCTTTTGTTTCAAGATCAGAGCAGGAAATTCCATTTTGCCCCTTCAGGATCACTGCCTCCATCACTTTCTGGTCACCTGGAGCAGTGGGTGCTATTGTGCTCCCTGTCACAGAGAATATTTTGTTAAAAGCTTTTTAAGAGAATTAATCCTGTAAACCTGTAGCACATGGAATTTAAATTTAACCAGCGTTCCAATTTAGGCCAAGATCCAATTACATTATTAAAAGTTAAATATTGCCTCTGTATTAAGTGTAGTCAAATCTTTTCTTATAATGTTCCTCTGAAAAGCAGCCTGGCTTGGGATTTACAAACCAGGTGAGTTTCTGTCTCATCCTGCAAGACAAATATTAATGCAGCTGAATTAGCTACACCAAACATCTGATGGAGCTGGGATTTTCCTTTCCTTTATCATTTTATTGTCTGTGCTTTACCCTCAAGTGTACACATTCACCTCTCCCAAGGAAAGCAGCAAGTGCAGTCTCAATTAAACACTGCAGATGTAATTACAGGCAGGCAGCTCTAGGCTAACCTCCAACAGCCATGCAGGCTCTGTGAAAACTGGAGACTGGGAGATGGGTGAGGGAGGAAGGGGATTCCAGATTTCAGAAAATCAGAAAGTTTGCTGCCATCATGATGTGGATGGGCTGAGGGCAGGAAGCTTAAGGAAATTACTAACACAAGAATGTGGAATAAACCCCAAAAGTTTGTGCTTCTGGGAGAAAGGTGGAGCTGCAGAGTTTTCTCTAATTAGGATTCTCATCCTGCTTTAAAAACCTTCATCTTTGACATCTGTATTTATTGCACAGAAAACCAGCAGCACTGAGAACTCCACCAAGCCCATCTAATGGCTTCATCTCTTACACTCCATTAGCAGATGGGATTTATTATTAATACCAATTCACAGGGCACAGCAAAGCCATGCAACCTAATGTTACACAGGCAATAAGAATAAACTATGACATTGTCTTAGAGGAGCTGAGGACCAAGGCAAGTTCAGAGTAAACATTTTAATCCCAATTTGTAAATATAAACAGTCACTGTTATTCATAAATTTTGATTTCATAAAAAGCAAAAAAATTACATTTTAACAACAGAGGATCTTAAAGTGGGGTCTCAGATGACTACAATACTGATTATTGTGAATTATTTAACAGGGTATTTGAAGAAAAACTGACTGAAACAATAACTGAATTTTCATTTCCAACAGAGATTAAGATGATTGACTGCCTCAACCAGAGGAAGAAGCAGATTCTTTATTTCTTGCAATTGACTGAAGTATTACAAACTGAAAGAACCACAAGTGTGGTTTTTAATGTCTTTCATGGCAGTGGTGGCAGGCAGGAAGAAAAATGTGTTTACTATCTTGTTTGATTGGTGCTCTCCCCTGACAAAAGGGAATTCATTTCCTTGCTCAGAAAGCCCCTCAAATCCACAAGACACCAGAACACCAAGATTCTCAGCAGAGGAGCATCCCTGCAAACAGCAAATCCCTGCCCAAGCCACTCCTGCAGCACTGATTACACCCAGGACAAGAAGGGGAAATGCCAACACAAGAATTTCCTCTTTTCTGTCTTTGCTAAATTAAGTCCAAGCACTCAAGTGAACTTTAAATTAAGCTTTTGTTCACTGTCTATTTAACAACAGGAGGACAGCCAAGTGGAAAATGTGACAGCCACTGATGCTGGTATTAAAAAGTGTAGACTTGGTTGTAGGTTGTTTTTTTTAATAACTCAAATATATTTTAGAGAGACAGAAAGAAATGAAATTATATCATTAAATTTAGTTTTAATGTTTCTTGCCTGGGATTTTCCACAGGCTTATTTATAATAAACTACAACTTGAGCAGAAGAACATCACAATTGTTTTTTCCAAAATGTTTTGTGGCTGTTGAGTGATCAGAAAAGAGTAAGCCTCAGACAAGGGGGTGAAATGCAAAGTGCTGTGAGCAGCCCTCACACTGCAATCAGCAGGGTTTGTCTTTCTGAGCTCAGTGAGATCCTACAAGCTCCAGGCTGATTTTCAGCACCCAAAAACCCCAAGCAGAACCTGCCCTACAGGGGAACTGCTGTCAGATCAGCTGGGCAACCTCAGCACCAGGCTTTATTCACTGCACTCTTGTCACTGACACCTTTTGTGAAAAATCCTTTCTTGGGATTTTCCCTGCTGGAGCTGAGAGGTTTCAGCAGCAAATGTAAACAATTATTATCTGCTGCTGTGGAATGCAACAGGTCCACCTGTGCTTGGTCCCCTGTAGATGTTTGGATTTACTGACCACTCATGGTGGAGCTGCTCTTGCTCTCTGCCAGACACAGACCTTTGTTATTCATTCTTTCTTTTTCTTTCTTAGCATAGCCAGCTTCTGAAGAAGCTCCTTTCCTATCACTATGTAGTATAGTTATAATGTTATATATATCTCATAATATAATAAATCAAGCCTTCTGATAATAGAATCAAGATCCTGACTCTTCCATCCTCTCCAAACCCCTGTGAGCACCACAACAGGCTCTGGGGGAAAGGCAGGAGGAGAGGCCCAGCTGGATCTGGCAGAGCAGGAGCAGCCACTCACTGCATTTGGTGGATTGTGGGGATGACTCAACCTCTGCAGGGGCTGCAGAGGGAGTGCAGCTCTATGGGAGGACATGAGACAAAGTAGAAAGAGCCAAATAAAGTTTTTTTCTTCCCAAATTCTGGGAAAGATACACAAAGGGGATATAAATCAAAGTAAAAACAAAGCACTAGAGAGTGAAACAGCAGGAAGAAAAATAATCAGGAGGAAAGGAATTAAGGAATTAAAAGATTAAAAAAATATAATTACAGAAATAATTGGAAATTATAAGAATTTAGTGAAGATTGAATTAATAGCTCCAAATTACAGTTTCCTACACTTGCATTAACTAAGATGACAGGGCTCCAGAGAAAGCAAGAGACTTGTCACCACTAATTTTCAGAACTAAATGGTAATTGTGAAAATGTACTAAAAACCTCCTTAATTTGTAGATTTAACACTCTGTTTTGTTCTGTAACCCTTCAGATAAAACAGATTCACTTCCAGAGCTTTGTCTAAACAAACTCCAGGCTTGTCAGGCACACTGAAAAGAGAGGTCCAGTGTTTGTAGTGATTTCATTCCCCCAGGAGGGAGCACAAACTGCTTTTTGTGCTTTGAAAATACTTTTGGTTTTTCAAAAGCAAGGTGAAGTGAGTGCTGCTTTCATGTCTGCATGGAAACAGGGGATGCATGGTGAGCTCTGCTGGGTGTGCAATGTCAATAATGACAACAATCACTGCAAATCCTTCTTGTTTCCAGCTGCACTGAGGGCCTGGGCAGTCAGCAGCTGGGGCACACAGGCCACAGGAACAGTTTTTAGTGGGTTCATGCTCAGGTATCCACCACAGACAGCACTGGATGCACTGGCTCCTCCCATTGAAAAGAACATTTTAATCTCACACTTACCTTCCCTGTCAGAACAGAAGGAAATTCTGTATCAAACTTGTTGCTCAAGCCAAACCTTGAAAACAAAAGAGACAAACAAAATATATTCCACCTAACTTACTTTGTTTCCCTTAATAAAAAAATGTAATAAGAGTTTTTACTTTAAAAAGAAGCCACTGTTAATTCCTTTTGCCCTTCCAGTTGCATTATTTCACCAGCTCTGATCTCAGTTAATAAAGGGCTGGTGCAGCATTCAGCCATTTCAGACACAAACACAGCTCAGTGCCTTCAGTACCTCCACAAGTGCAAAAATCCTTTTCCAACTGGATGGCAGCAAGTTTCAATCTTTGATTTCTGTAAGAAAAGACCCTCCAGCTATGAAATCCCAGGTTCAAGAACCCTTTTACTTTCTTACACATGCAGTTGTTCCACATGCAACAGGTGAAGTTGGTTTTAAGGAACCCATTCTTCATCATCATCTTAGAAATTTATAACTATGTGGTTTTAAAAACTTCCTTTGGGCTGAGGTAAGGTACCTCATAAGAGCCTACACAAAGGAGACTTTTACAACAACTGTGAAATTCTAGAAAATTAAGTTTTGGGTACCACTGTGACTACAATTCACTGAAGTGTTTTGGGCTTTGAGCAAAAGGTTTTCCTTATAACCAGTGAAAGCTCCAGGGAGCTGGATTTGGCTTGTAAACCTGTTACCACTTATTCCAAAACTCCTGAACCTTTAAAATTCAGTAATTTAACAAAATACAGCAGCAGCTGGCTCTCAGCTACAATCTGTATGTTTGATGAAAAGTTAAATATATTGTACATCAAATCAGCTCTGCTAAACTATCTCCTGAGTATATGTGTTCAAAAAAACCAAAATACCTGAAAGAATCACTGCCAAAAAGAAGAGCACAAATACATTTGGAGTTATTGAAGGAACAAACTTTGCTTTGAGTCAAACTGACACCTGCCATACTCCAACTGATCCCTAACAATACCAGAATTGCTGAAACATCACAGACTTGTGGGATGGTTTGGGTTGGAAGGTCCCAACAGCTCCCTGGCCATCAGTGCCCATCAGCAGATCACACACTCCTGTGCACTCTGTAATACCCCAGATTCCCTACACTGACAATGGAAATTGCTCCCAGGTAACAAAAACTCAAATCAACCTTAAAGAAGAGAGAGGCAGAACAGAAGAAGTTGTGCTGGCTCTAGAAATCCAGTCACTGAAATGTTTGTTACACCACTGGTGAAGTCCAATCCAGTCTTTCAATGAATAATTTAAGTTAGAGCCTCTTGTAAAGAGCAATATTTGTGTAAAATGTTACAAAAACCCCCAAACAGTAAAACCAGTAAGATTTTAGGCAAGCACCAAGGTTACTAACACAGCACATTTCCATTCTCTGTAATCTGCTAAGTCAGCCTCCACATTTTGTACCTTTTCAAGCTGAAATCTTCCAGGTTTTGTAATGTTATATATTTAGTTTTAAGGAAGTTTGAAGGGCAATGAAGTAGTCTTTCCAGTCTTAAAAAAAAAGACTAAAATTATAAAGCACATTGCCAAGCTTGCTTTGAGGAACTCAGACTTTTCTGTGCATCAGCAATGGAACAACCTGGAATGATCACAAAGTGGGAGCAATCAGACAACACAATAAAAGAACTATGGGAAAATTCAAGAATTATTTACTCTACCCATCTAACAGAGCAATTCCACTAAATCAGCCAAAGGTCCATCTTGTCCTCAACACTGATTCCTACAGGGGCCAGGAGCAGCAGCTTAGGATACAGCACAAGAAATGAAAACAAGAGCAAAGATGAACCAGCTGCTCCTCAGAACCCTCCTCTGACCTTCAACAATTCAGAGTTCAAACACTGCCTAAGCCACAGGTAGTGTCTTCTATCTCACTGATAAATATACTCATGAAAATTCCCATTACACCCCATTTCCATAAAGAACAAGATAAATTAGTGTTTTCTGATCAATAAATCTGATTAGGAATGCAAGATCACAATGTGTTTTGGGTTAAATTTCAAAGCTGATATCGTGACACACATTAAAACCCCCAAATAACTAATTTTTATTAGTTGCCAAAACAATCCCTTCAGCTGCAGCATGTCCAGGAAACCTGAGTTACAGAATGGCATCTCTCACACTGACACCTGTGAGTGGCTAAAGAATACAACTTTATGTTTTTACTGTACTTTAAACACTGTATTTAGTCAGAATTATTGATGGCCTTTAGCACAGTTTTACTGAAATATCTCTGGAAATATCTCTGTGATTATTCACTACAGGGCTTAGAAACATGAAACTCCTGTTAGATGGAGCAGAGGGGTGACTCAACAACCAAATAAAATCAAAAGATTGAGGCAGGATGTTATACAGTTATACAGCTTTACAGGCAACTTGGTGAAAGTACTGAAGTATTATTAGAACTTTCTACATAAAGAAGCTAAAATCTAAAGTATTGATCAAGAGGTAATTAACTTACTTAGACTTCCTACAACAGACTAGTGACCTAGCACGAGCAGGTCTATGAAATCTTCTAAAATTCAGTATATTTAAAAATCACAATACATCAACTCCAGTAGCTGTCCCTTGAGGCATTTAGAGCAGCAGTTGGTAATTTATTTCTGGGCCAGTTCTGGGACTCCTCAGTGCAAGCTGCCCAAAGTGGAACATTTAGAAATTCAGATCAGTCCCCACGTTGTCCGTGGCACTTTCCTCAGTGCATGACAAGTACCTCTGGGAGCCAGGCACTGTTTCCTTGGGGCTGCAACAGCACCAGGGTGACCTCCCTGGCCAGCTCTGACCCTCTTTCCCTGTGTTCATGGATGGCACCAGGCAAATCCCATCACCTCATTTCCCCCATCTGCAGTGGTGAGAACACAACTTGTCCTAGGGAGCTGCAGTAAGAGAAATGCAGCAATCCCTCAGTAAAGGCTGAAATGAACATCTTGAACCACCAGTTGCAAAGCTCACCTGCAACAGGTACCACAAGATGATGTTTGTTAGTTTACAAAGCAGGAGCTCAGGTTTTCTGTCCCCACAACTGAAACAGGAAGAGTTTGGAAACACTTTCTTACATTTAGAAGAGAAATATTTCAAGGTGCTTTGCGTTTTAATTTTGTTTGACTTGAAGCTCACCTCAGTCTCAGTTCTCCCACTCCTGTATTTATAGATAGTAATCAGCCTTGCCAGACTGCACAAGTTAAACCTGTTTAGTGAAGCTCTCCAACCCCCTCTGAGCAGAGCAGAGCTCCTTTCCCCACACCTAATCCAGGTTATGTTTAACCTCCCTGCAGAGTGGGGCTCAGATCCCACACTGCTCTGGATGAGGTACCAGCTGAGCTTTGGCCAACATTAAAAGGTAAAGGTGACATTCCTCAAGAGCCCTGAGCTGAAATCTCCTTGGACATTTAACATTCCCCAGTTCAGAACATTTTCCTGTGAAGCCAACAGAACTATCCAAGAATCCTTACCCACAGATGATGTTTTGGAAAATGAAGTTTTTGGTAATGAGTGGAAGGCTGAGGTCATTTGCTGTTTTAAATATGTGGAACGTGGAACAATACCAGATAATACTCAAATGTTATCTCAACTCTTCCCCAGCTAATGAAAATAAACTTTTCATCAGCACCTGGACTGTGGGTCCCTGGGGCACTCCTACAGAAAACAGGATACAACACCAAAAGTTAACTTCTAGCCAGACCAGAGGGTTTGCAGACTTCAGCAGGAAGCTGGATACTAATGGCAACATATTTAATTGCAATTTCATTACCTCATTACCATCCATCCAAATGGACTTAATGATATGGAAAAATTATAGCAGATAAATGCAACCCTACAGCCAAGTTACAGTTTGCTTACTGCTCTGTTTTTGGAAGTTATTGCCTTTGCTTTGCTGGGCATGACTCAGTCCTCACTACAAATGTGAGTGCAGATCCTTGGATTCACCAAGCAGCCACACTGACTATGGGAGAAACAGCAGACAAGGTGTTTAGAACTCATCAAAAGGGAATTGCAGAAGAAAAGGCATTTACTAGGACCTAGTAATTAATCTGTGCTAAAATTCTAAAGCTTTCAAAACCAATAAATATGACAGAATTTTTTCAAAGAATCCTGGACAAGATGAACAAAGATTTTGCCAACCATTTTTACACACATCCTCTTTAGCTAAAATAAAACAAATACACTTTATATGTTTCACTCTTACCACACACAGGGGTAGAATGGCTAGCAAAAGTAAAGTGGGAAAAGCAAGATCCTGCCAAATACCCTGAGAAAACTCTTGGAATTTATATTTAATACTGCTGGATGCTACAGAATAGTTACTCTGTCAGAGCAAGCAGCTCACTGACAAGGTCATAAGAATAAAAAGTCTCCTGCAAGAAAGTAAGAGTGTTTGAATCCACCAACTTGGGAGTTTTGTAAGAGAACTGGACATGAAAAGCTGAGTAGAGAACTATCCCTTCTCTACACACCAAAAGTATTCCAGAAGGCCAGTGTCAGCTGAGGAACATGAGACATCTGAAACAAAAACCCAAGGAAAACAATGGCTTTATAAAGGCAACTGGTTTTCTTTTTTTAATAATGTCTGACTTGCCAGGACAGATATTTTCATTAGCAAACAAACCCAGGTTTTCCTGGATGATGTCTCTCCCCTCAGTAACTGGAGCAGGCTGCTTCTGCAGCCAACTGATTTCAAAGGCAGCAGCCTGTGTGTGATCAAAAAGTGACAGAGCTCCAACACACCAACTCCTTGGGAAGCAAAGAGTTCCCATTTAACAGGAGGTCAGGATTGTGTACTCCAGTGTTCAGGGTTTACTTGCATTTTATTGGTAACATCCAAGAAATGTTTTTATCAGTATAAGGAGATTTTAAAATACAGCATGAGCTGATAAAAGCTGCCTCCTACCATGCAGGTAGGTCCTGTTACAGGAAGAAAGCTGAGAGGGGTGGGAGAAAGGGAAAATAAGTTGGATGGGGATTCTGCTCAGGTGGTTACAAGGGCACATAGCTAGCTAAGGATTTCCACCTCACTGACAAGAGTGCTTTTTGTGATGTAGACATCTTTAGTTCTTGGAGATGCTCCTGCCCATCCCAAAAGATGCTGGAGCCAAGAAGGACCTGTAAGTAACATGACTAACACATAAAAAGCATCACAGAAAGCAAAGCAGATGTGTGTGTGATGTTTTTTTCCAGTTCAGCACTTCAAATCAGGTAGCTCCTAAGATGGGTACTTGGTATTCTGAGCATCTTTACTTGTGTTCCACCTCTCCTTCAGTCAGGCCAGCAGCTCTTTGGGGTGAGGACACAAAGAAATTCCATCTGCACGAGCAAATGCACTGCGGTGCAGCACAGCAACTCCCCACTGGCACCAGCTCAAGGCAAGCCTGAGCCAGGCTGCCATGAGGACACAGATCCAGCCCCATTTCCTGGGGCATGGCAGAGCCTTCCCCAGCCAGAGCTTTTGCTGCAGGGACTTACAGCACACTGCACCTATTTACTGAGAGAAACGGGAATTTTATGCAATCCAAAGGCAGAGCCAAGGCAGCACAAGCTTGGTGGGTCTCTGCAATACATAAATTTCAATACCTTCCTCCCTGCCGTGAAAATTAACATGACAACCAACAACTTGTTAAGGATGTACTTGCTTCTATTAATTCTTCTTCTCCTTGCTGGAGCAGGAATACTAAGAAAATCCCTACGAGTAAACATTACATATAAGGAAACACAGCTTGCTCGTCTTCTGTTCAACTGTTTAAATGAGCAGCAAACATTCTGGCTCACGCTGTGTTCCAGTGATAAAAACACTCAATCTAAACCAAACTCTCAACTAAGTTCGGGGCAGATAAAGTAGAGCACGGGCAGGAGCCTCCTCTGCAGTGCAGTGTGGGGGCTCCCTGGCTCAGCCGTGGCACACAAGGGTCACAGCGAGATGGTTTGAACAGGCTGTTCGTCCTCGCATCGCGTGGACTTTGCTATTTATCTCACAAATTGTTTGGATAAAGAGGAGCAGCCAGGGAGGGCTGCCAGGGCTGCGCTGCAGCCTCTGCACCGACAGCCAACTCCGGCTGTTCATTCACGGCTGGGGGTTCCCTCGAGCTACCGGAAAATGCCCACGTTCACCAAGCTCCCCTCGCAGACAGGGGAGAGGGGCGCAGGGCTGCGGCTCTCGGCCCCGCGGGGCGGGAGCCTGGGGCCGACAGGGCCGGGGCACGGAGCTGCCGCTGCCCTCACCCCTCCCGGCGCTCCCGCCCGGCTCCACCGCCCCGCCACACCGGCCCCTCACGCTGCCCCCGCTCCTTCCTTACACGGTGATGTGCCCGGCGCCCCGTACCGCTACGGGATCGGGCGCGTCGCGGGGCCGGGGCAGCTCCTGGCTCCGCACCACGGGCTCGGGCTCATCCTGCTCCTCCTCGTCCTCCTCCTCCAGCTCGTAGATCGTGTCGAAGTCCGCCATATTGGGCAGCAGGACGCTCATCGCCGGCCCTCCCGCCGCGCCTGCGCAGCGCGCGCCGGGGGCGGGGCCTCGCCTCGGCCACGGCGGCGGGAGGGCGGCGCGCAGGCGCAGCGCGGCCCCGCGGGACCGCTGAGGGGAGCGCGGCCGCGGACGGGGCCGGACGGTGCGGCGGCCGGGGCCAGGCTGGCCGCGTCACCCCGTGCGCGAGCTCCCCTGAGGCGGTGGGGAGTGTCCTGCGGCCGGTGTTGGTGGGCGGAGGCGGCCGCTCAGGTGCGCGCGTGCTCGCTCGCCGCTCCAGGGCGGCAGGTAACGAGCCGGCACGGGGAGCTGCTGAGAGGAGTTAGCGTTGGTGGTTACAGCGAAGCCGGAGTAACCTCGTTGAACTCTTTAACTTGTTTTCAGAGACTCGCTCTAAGCCTTCCGTGCACACGGAAGAGGAATATCTCTACTAGCGTTAGTAGAGTTTATAACTGCCCCGACCTCCCTTCCCTTCCCGCAGCCCCCGCATTGGGTGCGCGCGCTCCCCTTCCCGCCCGCGAGCGGCTCCTCAGGGCAGTTTTAATTTGCTGCTTATAGGGAAGCCCGTAAAAAAAGCTTCACTGGATTTTCATTTACTTTCCAAAAAAACCCACAAAAAAAAAAAAAAAATCAAATCACCCCTGAACCTTCGGCGTACGTGGGGGCTGCTGTTTTGTTATCGCATTTATAACCGGTCCGAGCGCCTCCCTCGGGTGCGCTCGCGCCCTTTCCCGCCCCTCAGGTGCGTGAGGGGCGGCTCTGAGGGGAGGCGGGGGCAGCTGCTGATCCTCCTTTATTTGAACCTCTTTTCCAGGTGTGTTTCTGTGACGGTTTTAATAAAAACAGCCCCTTCCACCCTTCCCCACCGGTTTTTGCCCTCTGTGTCGCTCCTCGGGGCGCCTGAGGTGAAGATGGGGGAGGACGGGGGTTGTGGAGTTTTCCCGGAGTTTTGGGATTTGTTAGCGGGTTTGGAAAGTGAGTTACGTGCAGCGTGATGGGGTGGTAAGAGGGGAAGAAAATCCACATAGGAACAGCAAAACATGGGAAAAAAAATCTCTCAGAATACTTCAGGGACATGCCCCCATCGGCACACAGGTGTAAGCTATTATTGAGGTAATAAACACTTAATTACTCACCTACTGCAGATGGAAAATAACCCAAAAACTATTGGTGTTTCTAATTGCAATAGAAGAGTAAAAAATGTTATTATGAGGGGGGTTGGTCCTTCTTAATGTTATGTTAGCCTAGCTCCTACAAAGTGTTGGCTCTGGTATGTGTAAAATTCAGAATTCCTGAGCTGCAGGTACTCTAAGGAATGAGCTCACCTCCTCCTGCATGAGGTAAAAATGGGTCTGTATCCCTGTCTGTCGTTTCCAAGAAACTACTTCCCTCATGAATCATCTTTATTGTTTTTCAGGAGTTTCTAGACTGCAGAAAAATGCAGATGACTCGACAGTGAAAATTTTTGTTGTCTCCAAAAGTAACATTTTATGAGCTACAGTTTTATCACTGCTGCGTGCTCTTACTTCAGCACATTATCTATCTTATATGGAGCTCCAGGTAAATCATATTCTAAGCTAGCCAAAAATTGAAGAGACAAATTGTTATAAAACGAAATTTTGTTCTCCTATTTTTGTCAAAATACTTTTTTCTTATTTCGTGTTGAACATTGCAGTAAATTACAGAGAAGGTAAGTAATTGACCGAATACTGAAAATATATCCTGTTTAGAAACACGCTAGAAAAAGAGAAAATTGTTCTGTACTTAAGGATCTGATATTTTTTCTGCTGATCTTCATCTTTATATAGATTCATAATCAATGGAAAGAAAGTGTTGAAACAACTAAAATAAAGTTTTATATAAGGGGTATTCATAAGCTACTGATCTTTATTTTACTCTCAGTTAAATTCTGGATGTTTGGCTTAACTGGTGTGAAAACCAAAAAGGTGAGTGTTGTAACTGAGAGCACTGGAGGAAATGATAGTTCTGGTGCTGTGCATTTACATTGTGGGCTTTCATTTTCAGTTGAGATTGTTTGGCAGACTTGGAGGCTGCTTTGGTGACCTGTCTGTGGGAAGAATGGTCTGGATTGAAAGGGGACTGACTTAAATCCATGGGCAGGGACACCTTCCACTCTCCAGGCTGCTCAAGCCTCATCCACCCTGGCCTTGGACACTTCCGGGCTCACATGTGTTCAGTGTTGTTCCAACAAAAGTGTCTTGAAGTTTTCTCAAGGATGAGAGAGCAAGGGACAAGCAGAATGTGTGCTGGGAAGTAAAATAAATCCCATAAAGATCCTTGTCTGCAAGGCTGATCAGCTGTCACACTCAGTATGACAGTGGTGACACTCAGGTGTCAGGGCAAGGTGTGGCAAACAGGAACACATTCAGCACAGTCTTGTGTTTAATTGAAAAACCTCCATGTAATGCAATTTGGGTTTTGATTTAATAAACAAACCAATGCTACAGACATTTCAATGGACATTGTGCCAGAAGGACACATGTGATGGCATTAAGCTCCAGAGCAGGTGGTACAGTAACTTGCTGAATTGAGTGTAAAATGAAGCATCACTTGCTGTGTGGCCTCTTTATAATGAGTGTCTGAGGTGTTAACAAACCAAGAAAAGAAGTGGTTTTAATTGGAAAAGGTACTTTGCTATAGCAGCTTCATATTTTACAACTTGTGCTTTTAAATAATAGATTGAAGCCAAAGTTTAGCTGAAGTTGCAGTAGATTTTTTTTATGTGTATGTGTTTTCTCCCCTAGGAACAATGACCATCTGGGTGAAAATAGACTATTTTAGAAAAAACACCTTTTGTGTCCCTTGTCTGTATTTAAAGAATATCTTTTAGTGTTGGGTTTGAGAAGTGAATACTACAGGGAATTTTTTCAGCACAACTTACAAACTTTATGGCTTCAAAGAAAGAAATAGAAGCTTCATTTTCAGTACTTCCTTAGGATGCTGTTTATTTGATGAAACTATTGTGCCATAAAGCCAGAAAGATTTGTGAAGGATGATGGTCTCTGGCAATGTTTATCCACACAAATCACTTCCTTTCTTGGAATCAGAAGTGTTCTTACATAGAGCATGAAACACAAAGAGCAGAAATCCAGGAGTTAAAGCAAAGCACAGTGATATAATAAAGGCACTGTTGGGAGAACATGGAAAGGGAATGTAGGAATGTTAATGTGGGCCTGAGAGATTCTGAGTCTTCTTCTGGTGTCCTTTCCCCTGTTTGTTCCACACAAATCACCCCACACAGGCATTCTTCAGGAGGAGGAACATACAACAAGTGGTGTCAGGTTGGCTCTCAGAATTCCCTCATTTCAGACAGGAAGAGGTTGTTGGGTAATGGGAATATTCTCTTGGAGATTGTATTATAAGTCTGGTGGAAAAACCCTCATTAACTAATGCAAAATAACCCTAATTAACTAATGCAAACTCTTTTCCCAAGGTGATTTGCATCTTGCTGCAAGTTCCCATTATTTTGTTCAGAAGTAGAAATGTGGAATTTAGGCAAATGTGGATGTGCTCATTTGTTGAAAAAGGCAAGCCAAGAGTTGTGTGTGAGGTTCAATGAAACTGATTTTGTGATACAAACATGTTCTAATGTCTGGAAGGGTTTTGGCTTTTGCAGGGGTCTGCAGCTCTGTGCTGCCTGTACTGAAAATGCCTGATGTAGATCAAATTTTAGAAATCATATAAGTTTCAAGATGTTGTCAAGTTTCTGATCCAGGGGGTTTTTTTTGGCCAGGATGACTACTCCAAACAGCCAATTGGGGGTTTAAATTATTCTGTCTTTGTAGACTGATATTGTAAATATCTTATAATGAGGTTCTTCCCCATTTCTAGTCTAAGCTATCAGTAACTAAGGGCACATCTGTATTTTTCTTTATTTTTCCCACTGATCAATATTTAGAAGTTAATTCCTAAAGCAGATTTACTGTGGTGCTACACTGAGTGTCAGCAGGAGCAGTTTGTGATGGAGCACTCTGCACAGTGGGACTGAGGAGGGCAGTTCTGCCAAGGCTTTGGCACCTCAGGATTCTCACAGGAATTGAGATGATTCAGATAAATGTCAGAAGGGATTTGCTGCCTGCTGGAGTTAGGCAGTTGTGTGATGCAGGGTTTTCTTTTGATATCACAGGGTGGTAAAGGGGCTCACCACCTTGCACACTGGAACCACCAGTCAGCCAGCTGAATCAAACCCTGATGGTTTTCTATTTACAGACACTGAAAACAGGAAACTTGGAGAGCTTGGGGAAGAGACCCACTGGGTGCAAAGGATGGCATTTAATTTATTATTATTTTAATTGCTTAACAGTGCTAAGGGAGAGTATAACTAAAATCCCTGGAGCAGTCTTCAAAGGAAGAAAGACAAATATTGAAAAATGTTATTTACAGCCTTTAGTGTTTCATCCATGTAAATACAAATTAAAATACAGGGGCTGATCACATCTGCTGCAGTTCCTCCTGCACAGGAGCAATGCTGAGGAGTCAAACACAGCTGCCCAGAAAATGATGGTGGAATGCAAGGACTTTGTGTGTGGTGCCTCCATCCAAGGGCACATCCTGATCTCGTGTTCCATGGGCTCCTGCCAGGCTGGCCTGGAGCCCTTAATGGCCCTTTCAGGTGTGCCAGCATGAAGTGCTTGATTTATATTTTGGTTTGGGATGATGTTTTCTGGCTCATGGCATAGCTGCACTCTGATAAAGTGTCTAAAGCCTACAAGAGGCAGGGTAAGGATTTTCTTTGAGCTGCTTGCCATTTTGCCCTCTCTCTGGCTGTCCTGAGGTGACTTTATGATACTTTTATCCCCAGCTGTCTGTTCATGCTAGATATTAAATTCTGCACCTCTAAAACTAGTTCAGAGAGCAAAGGGGGGAAGAAGAAGCTCAGAGTTTGTTATCAGAAGCTGCACTTGCTCCCCAGCATGCTTCTCCTAGACTGTGTTGGCTGCAGTGCCCAGCAGCAGAGAGCTCTGCTTTGCTTTTTAGTGAGGTTTTTGCTAGCTAAGGCAGAGAAGTTCCCCAAACTGTGCTTTTTCCTCTTCTTAGAACTGTTCAAACCTGCTCTAGACTAAAAACCCAGAAAAACACCAGAAGCTCACACCTGTAGCCCACAGTGCCTGAGATGCTGCCTTCCAGCAGCACAGGGACTGATAACAGACTGAGGGAGCTGAGCTGCACCTCACAAAAAAGACTTTCCACAATTGTCATGTCTTCAAAACAGCAAGAAGTTTGGTTGTTTTGTCTTGTTCATTTTTTATGCTAGTAAATACCTATTAAATAAATAGGGTTTTTCCATTTTTCTCCAAAGAAATCTTTTCCCAAACTAATTAAAAGAAGAACTACTTAGATTTGCTTTCTAAAAAAATCCCAATTCAAAAGTTTTCTCCAAAATTTGCCCTAAACCAGGACACTGCTTCTCAGCCTCCTGAGCTGATACTCTGCAGTTAATCACTCTCTGATGGAGTTTACTAAAAAATATCCTCATTAGTTTAAAAGAGTTTAATATTTTTTTCCTTAGATTATTTTGAGAAACAGCTGTGCCACTGCACTTATGTTGAAAGGGACATTTTGATCCATATTGGGGGTAGTTATGCATAGCAGCAGATAAGGGGAATGACTTCTTGACTTAACTGTAGTCAGAGAAGATAATCTGATCCACTCTGTGGGCTTAGAGATCATTTTCTAGTAGATGAAAGAGATTCTTCCCTAAATATTTATTAAGATATGCTTGGGACACATTTAAAACACATCTGATGGATAAAATTCGGGATTAAGATCATGAAAAACAGTTTTTATTGACAAGACTGATATTAAACATGGCAGAGGAGGTGCTTTGTATCCCATTCCAACTCTAAAAACATCTGAAATGGGCTCATTTACAGTGATTCCTGTATCAGCTGTGCTTTTCTGAGTGCAGTCAGTGCTTCAGTGGCTCCTCTGAGCAGTTTGTCAGGGCAGGGTGGTGTTTCCTGGCTGCCTGCAGCTTGGTTAGAGTCTGCAAGGTGATATTTGAATATATTGAATGTGAACCTGTAAATATCTGTGTTTCATTTCAACTTGATCATAAACGAGGAGGGAAATCTGAAGCAATACACAAATATAATGAATGGTGTGTTGTGTGTTATAGCTGTACTTGCCATTCCTCCTTGTTGATATAAAAATTGATCAGAGAAAAAAATCTGACAACTGGAAGTTTTCTTTCTCTCCATTTCTGTGCCACTGCTAAGCCTCACAAAAGCCCTCTCCTGGTTTCCATAGAAATGGCCTGTGCTGATTCGAGGTAAAGGTTCATTTCCCTTTTTTCTTCTATATCTAAAGTCTGAGTTTCCTGAGAGATTATTTTATCCTCTGCATCCTTCATGTATAGAAGGGCAACCCAGGTAGAGGGGCTGGTGGAACAGGGGAAACTTCCTTTCCCAAGGAAAAAAATCCAGATTTATTTGACTGAAGAACATAGGAAAAAGGCTTGTGTGTGTCACATGTGCATTTCTGTGGATGTGAACAGAACCAGCTCTGTGTGTGCATGTTCCACAATGTGCTCTTGTTCCTACAATGTCCCTGTGATCCCACTGGAACATCAGTGAGCAGATTGAGGAGACCCTGAGTTAAAGCCAAGCAGATGTAGGCTCAATTTCTCATCAGGCTGAGTTTTATAATTATTTATGTACACAGGATTTTCTGTTTACAGTTTGTTTGCATTAGAATACACCCATTTCTTTGAGCCATATGATAGGAGATGACTAGAAAATATATTGGGGAACCACCCACAAAATGTTTACAGTATGGTCTTAATCTATGTTACAGCATTTCTTAGTTTAGTTTGAGACATTTATGTCTACAAAGATAACATTCAGAATTTAGTTCTGATGAGTGTTATTCTTGTAACTGCCAACAGAACTGCTTTCATGGAATTACTCTAACAGAGTTGTTTTAAAATAAACAGGGAATTGTGAGCATATCCTCAAATTTGCTATCTCCTGTTTTGAACCCAGATGCTGAGAGCTTTGACAGGTCCTGTCCGTGGTGTCCAGTGCATTATCAATGCTCATTGACACAAAGAAAAGCAGAATTTATTCTGCTGTTTCTGAGAGCAAGGGTTTGATGTTGCTGAAATAAGTGATGCATGATTTTCATAATGCTGTTTTCTGTTTGTGTTCTGCTTTTTTCTCTTTTTATTACCTTTGCTCCCCTTGACATTTTCAGGAATATTAAATCTTCCCAATAGAGCTGTTTACTTCTATACTAGCAAAAAGGTCAACTTAAGAAATTCCAAAGAACAGTACTAATGAAGAGCTTGGAGATTTTTTTAGTGCTTTGGTTTTTCTTTCTACTTTTGCCAGACTCATCACTTGTCTCTCAGATACCATTGCTACCTTCTCACCTGCCAACATGGAGCAGTAATTAAAGCAAACCCCACTGTGATCATGTCCTTAATTTGTGCTCTTTCAGGAGTGCCCATGAAATGAATATTTCTTTTGTGATTGCTCAGCTGCAGGTGACAGCTTCAAAATACCCTCTCAGCTACTTTGGGAGAGTTGTTGTCTTCAGCCCCAAATAAGTGTCAGGGATAAAATCAGGGGCCTGAGACTGCTCCTGTTTCATTTCAATGTTTAAAGACATCAAGCAAATTCTTTATTTGCTTTTTGGTGGTTTGCTTGTAGTAACAGTTCTGTTTCCATTCCATTTGTGCCTGAACTTTTGAGCAATAATATGTGCAGTCCTAGAAGATTGAGGTAAAACTTCCAAATTTTCTGGCATTTCCTAATGTATATGAGAAATTGCTGCATTTCTTACAGTGGAACAAATCTTGGCAGGTTTGGTATATTCTGTATCTGTAACTATTGCTTGAATACAATTCCACAGGACAGAGATGATCTGTGTTATTTAATTAAATGCAGTATGTTGGTATAGCAACGTTATTATGTTCCTTGAACATTTAAAAGTGTTTTAAATGGTTTTGCTGTTTTCAAAAAGTAGCATCCTTCTCAGTCCATTTAGGTGTAAATATTTATTAACATCTACAGTTTCCTCTAATTATATAAATGGAACAAACCAATCACACCCAGATGGTCATGTCTTCTGCAATAGGACTCTGTTTTATAATCAGTTCTCTTGGTTTTCTGTGTATATGGATGATCAGGCTAGAGCTACCTGTACTGAATCTTCAGCTCTATCATTTGTGTCACTGTCTGAAGCAAATTACCTGCTAGCAAAGATACCAAGAGATGAATCTTAGCAGCATAATGTCCCTGAGATTTCTACAATAATTAAAATATTTTGGTTATAGGCTCAGATTTCCTGCTTAGAAATCAGCACTCTGAAGGCAGATAAATGAAAATGGTCCCTTGGGAGGTTGAGTTTCCAAGGTGAGGGGTGGCAGTGGTGGAGAAATCCATTCTTGCTTTTTCTTTTTTTCCTGTTTTGGTTTTTTCCCTCTGTTCATTCTGAAACTATGACTTGATGAATGTCATTAGGCTGTAATCCATTTATCCCATGTGGTGGTGGGAACAGAGAATTTGACAGTTCATTTGGGCTGAGTGAGCCAGAGTCACTCTGAGCTGAGCCCCCGCTGCCATCAAACTGGGAGATTTTCTTCTTGATCATTTTTCTCTCTTTTGCTCGGCGATTCTGGAACCAGATTTTCACCTGGGGCATTAGAAATGATACCTGATTAATTCAAAGTGCTGCTCAACCTTTTACAGTCATCATAGCAATGGAAATGTAGGTAGGTTCAAAACCAATATTTAAAAAACCCAAACCCAAAGCAAGCAAACAAAAAGCCATGAGGAAAAAAAGCCCCAAAGCTAAAACCAAACCAAGAAACCCTCCACAAACAAAATACTGAATTTGTGCACTGAAATTTTTTGCATTATTCTGTATTAATTTTTGGCATAATAACCAATGGAAAATTGATTTTTACTTTCTTGATTTCTTTTTTTCTTGGGCTTTTGGTGTAAAGTGAACACATTGTGTTCTATTTAGGAACATAGAAATCCATGAACTCATTGAGACTCAGGCCACAGAGTTCATCATTTCAGCTTTGCCATTGTCATAATTTAGGAAGATTCAATTATGGGTTAATTGTGAACATTTTTTTATTCTCTATGTTACAGATTAATTCAAAGCCAAGTAGTGAGGGTTCTTTTTCTTAATTTATGTTGTGAGTGATTTTTGTGAGTGTATATATTCTTATGTATTTAAAAGTTTTGATTTTTTTATTACTGGAATATATATTTAAACATGTATTTTACAGATACATATATACTGTTATGTGTCTAAATAGATATATCAGCATTACTTAAAGACAGTCAATTTCCCAGGCTCATTGTGCAGGTGAAAGACTTATCTGTTTAAAATCTACTTTAAGTATCTCTATTCTCTTTCCTTATGTGAAAGTGTGAATGAGGAGGAACTTCTGTTTGTGTTTTCCTGCTTGCTAACTGTGTTCTTAATTCACAGTATTGTTACAGCCTTTAAGGTGTATTGAATACAATACAATATAGAAAATTGTACCCTTGCTTTGTATTAAAAATCTCAGTGATTTGTATTTATTTTTTACTACATGAAGAAGTATTATCTTTGTCTGTCCTGTGGAAATGCTGATCAGTTATGTATTTTGTCTGTATTATACTTGAAGGAACTTTACAGGTAAAAATGGGGTGGCATTAGGAGCAGCAGCTCTGTAAAAGGAAACTGCTGATTTTCTGCAGGCTGACTCCAGGCATGGCTGTGTTCTAAAACTTGCAGAACATTAAGGTGAAGATTACAAATCTCTCATAATTGCAGTTCTCTGGAAATTTTCCAGTGCAGCTCTATCCCACTGTGTGACAAACTTAGTCCATCCATGATAAACTTGGTTTTTGTTGTTCCTGCCTGGGAGCACTCACAGTCTGTGCAGTGCACTCTGTACTATTTGGGTCTGGGCACTAAAATATATTTATAAAATCCCAGTGCTTGATCCTAAACCACCACTGATTGTCTCTGCATTCCTACACTTCCATCCTCCACTGGCCCCTCTCTACTCCCTGCTCTTCCACAGACTGAGGGCAGAATCAGAGGAGGCACTGAAAGAGGAACATTTTAAGAGACCTGAGTGTGTATATTTAGAAAGAACAAAAGCTTGTAAAATTCTAAGAAGAAAGCTCTCTAGTTAATATTTACCTCAGGGCAATAATCTGGTTTTTAAATGAGATGACTAATTCAGTATCAGCAAATCTGCCCTTCTCCTCCAGCTGTAGCAGAACCATTGCAGTTCTGGAGGCTTGGATCCAGCAGTTATTATTTCCACACACTGCAGAGCTGTGCTTGAGAGAAGTGCTCTCCCACACAGGGATTTTAGGGAATTCTCATCCTGAGTTCCTCTAGTGTCTGTATGAACATGGCTAACAGGGCTTTATCCAGAGCAGACATTAAATATGTACTAGGCAGGAGTGAAGGCAGAGCTGCTCTCCAAGGGAGCAATGATGCAAATATGCACTTGAACATTCCCTGGGTGGATGGTCTTGGCTACACATATGAGTGGCAAAAAGAGATCCTGACTTGAAAATCCAAGGTTGTAAAACCTCCCTGAATATGCTGAAATCTGACAGAGGAAGAATGTGGCCTGTGGAACTTGTAGCAATATATTTGCAACAAAAAACCCCATAGATATCTCATTGGATTGAGTTTTAACTTTCCTGTCTTCCAGCTGAAATATATCAAATGCTTTGGATTTTTTTGCTGGCCATAACTTGGTGTGATTTCAAGAAGAAATGAAATTATGAATGCTGTAACTCTTGGGACCATAGCTAAGACCTGTTAAGCTGAACTGTTTAAATTCCAGCTGGCATCAAGCTAGAAAGTAACAATAACTGCTTTTGAAAGTGTGAATTAACTCCTATGTTGAGTTCCATATAACTGGAGGGTTCTGTCAAATTAACTGTGGGGCAGTGCAGTGGATTCTCTGTGTCAAATGCAGAGGCAGGAGGTGGCTGCTGCTGTGTGCCCTGGCAGTGCCTGGGCACCGTGGGCACACCTGAGGGGTGCTCTCTGTACCTGTCCCCTGGCACTGCCTGGGCACCATGGGCACACCTCAGGGGTGCTCTCTGTACCTGTCCCCTGGCACTGCCTGGGCACCATGGGCACACCTCAGGGGTGCTCTCTGTCCCTGTCCCCTGGCACTGCCTGGGCACCGTGGGCACACCTGAGGGGTGCTCTCTGTCCCTGTCCCCTGGCACTGCCTGGGCACCGTGGGCACACCTGGGGGGTGCTCTCTGTCCATGTCCCCTGGCAGTGGCAGTGCCTGGGCACCGTGGGCACACCTGGGGGGTGCTCTCTGTACCTGTCCCCTGGCAGTGGCAGTGCCTGGGCACCGTGGGCACACCTCAGGGGTGCTCTCTGTACCTGTCCCTGTCCCCTGGCAGTGCCTGGGCACACCTCAGGGGTGCTGTCTGTCCCTGTCCCCTGGCAGTGGCAGTGCCTGGGCACACCTCAGGGGTGCTCTCTGTACCTGTCCCTGTCCCCTGGCAGTGCCTGGGCACCGTGGGCACACCTGGGGGGTGCTCTCTGTACCTGTCCCTGTTCCCTGGCAGTGGCAGTGCCTGGGCACACCTGGGGGGTGCTCTCTGTACCTGTCCCTGTTCCCTGGCAGTGGCAGTGCCTGGGCACACCTGGGGGGTGCTCTCTGTACCTGTCCCTGTCCCCTGGCACTGCCTGGGCACCGTGGGCACACCTGGGGGGTGCTGTCTGTACCTGTCTTTCGGAGAGTCCCAGGTTTGCTGCGAGTTCTGACTTCCTCCTGATTGTAATGTATCTGTTGCAGTGAAATTCCTTCTCTAGTTCCAGTCTCTGGTGATCTGTGTAAACAACCCGGTACTTTTCTTTTGTTCTTGTTTTACCTGGTTAGAAAAGAAAGATTATTCATATATTGAGTTGGATTTTTCATAGGAGCTTGCAAACATCTCAGGCATTTCCCAGGCATTAATTAAAGTACAGGACACTTGTATGGGATTGTTTGCTGTGCTACAGAGAAGGAATAGAGGTGCAGGGTGAAGTAACAGACTGTTGGTTACCATAACTGCCTTCCCTCTTTATTTCCCCTCCCTGTAAATATATTTAAATGTGAAGCTCTTAAGTGATAAACACCCTGAAGCATCTTAAATAATTCACAGCAGTACATAATTGGTGCTGGCTATATTAATCTCAAAGGGGTTTCATTTCAGTGCTCAGGGAAGTGACTTCTGTGTCTATGAGAGCATAAATAGCCAGGATTTCAAGGCTGAGCTTCAGTCACAATTTGTGCAGTTGTACCGTGGCCTATTTCTTTATCTGAGTTTCTAAAGGTTGCTTCTGTAGCACAAAGGCATGTCCTACTAGAAATGTTGAAATGTTTTTCCTTTTTTGTGGCCATAGGATAAATTCAGAAGTTCAATAATAATTTAATGTACTTTTTCAAAAAGGTCCAGTCTTGCAAGGTGCTGAGTGCCTGTAGGATATTCCTGAGGGTACTCTGTGCTGGGCTTCCCTTTAGAGTTGGAGGTGCTTGGACAATCTGTAAGATGAGGCAATAAAATCTTGGAAAAAGATTACAGGATCATCCTCTCTCTAATGTATAAAAGAAATATTCTTAGATATATCAGATAAATGCTGTTAAGAGGAGCATTACTAAATGTTTAGAATGTATCTGTCATTTAATATAATTTTTAAGCAATTCTTCACATAATAATAATCCAGAGAGATCAGTTTTCAACTTATTTGTTCTCCTTTGCACTTTCAACAACCGACTAGATAGTTTTCCTTTTTTCTTCTGATCTTCCCAGTTTTTTTTGATGTGAGTTTTCTGGGACAAACTGTAGGACAAAGACTCCTTTAAAGTGGTTCCCTAAAATCCATTGAGGTGTTAAGATGAAGCACACGCCACACAAAGGAGCAACAAGGAGATCTTATCAAGAACCCCTTTCACATTCAGAAACACAAGCCAATTGGTTTGGAATTTACAAGCCCTAAACAAATGTCAGACGCTTTCATCTTAGCAGAAGAAAAAGGGACAGAAATAGATGAAGGAATATTTTTTCCTCAGTTCTCTTTACTTTTGGAGCAACATCGAGGACAGACTGGGATATTTTTATCTGAAGGTAGACATAGCTGAAATAAGCATAATTAGGGATATTTTCCCAAATCCTCTGCCACTTCCACTTCCAGCATAGAAGATTTTCCTGCCTAAATCTGCAGGACTAAGTCATTCAACTAAGTTTACTTTTTTCATGGTACAAATCGTTGGCTTTGAAATATTTGCCCTCAGTGATAGTTCTAATGCTAACAATAGTATAGATATTCAGGTTCCTTGTAAACTGAGGGCTTAGAGGGAATCTTTGAAAACAAGTTAAAATTCAACAAGGTTATTCCGGCCTCACTATAATCAGCAAATATAACCATGATTTGAGGGGGTGGAGAAAAGGAGTCGTTTTCCCCATTCCCCTTGGTCATAAAATTCACAGAGTATTTCTTCTGAAGACAATAAAGCTGGGAGAAGGCCTCTTTATTTGCTGTGAAAATCATCACCCTTTCCGGCAATATAACTCCTGAAGAAAGGAGGGAGAAGGAAGAGACAAGACTGCATATCAAAGCAAAGAGAAGTGTTAAAAGGGTCTGTTGCCTCAATATGACAGATAGGCCTCAAAACCTCAGACAATGTAGGCCAGTGGAAAATAGATGTCACAACTAATTTACAAAGAAAAATAAATTAGCATTAAAGCAGGGGCCTGGCCTTTTTTCCTGCTATTCTGTTTTGCTTTCTGGCCATGTTTCTGCTTTTCTGTAATCTGAATTACTTGTACATCACAGCTTGTTTAAACAAAGACATAAAATGTCTTGGCTATGGTTTGAAAAAAATCCTGTGGCTGAGCTTGTAACATATGAAAATCATGTTGATCTTTTGTTTAGTCCTGTTAAAGTCCCTTCTCTTTCTGAGAAGGGTCACTCCCCAATGAAGTTTCATATGAAGTTTTAAACTCCTTTTCTAGGCCATTTAGATACCTTTTCAGTAAGTTTTACACTTTGAGGTTTCTGTTGCTCTCAGAAAATACACATCTTACCCTGTTGATTACACAGAGTTTAGAAAATAATTGGAAGTTCTGCTCCAGCATAACTGAAGTGGATGGCAGATTTTATCACAGATTTTCAGTAAAAGCAGGATCAGACTATCAGGAATTCCTTAGATCTTCTTTTCCTCACTTGGAGGGCCTGACTGGGAATGTCTCTTTACCAAGCCCACTTCTGTTTTTTTAAAAATGTCTTATTGCCTTGTGTATTTGCAATGTTTGTGTGTTTGAAGTAAAACAAAGGTTGGTTCTGAATAGACAGTTACGGTCCTTTAGTCAGAGGATGTTTCATTTCAAATCACATTTTATCTATTGAAAGGACAGAGTACTTCTGTCTTTGATCTTGTTTTATCCTGAAGATTGACTTGATCAGGTAAATTTTCATTTCACTTTACCTGCAATTGAATTTTTTTGGTATCAAATGCTAAATAAGAATATTGAATCAGAATGTAGTACATTTAATAGAGTCTAAACGGGGAGGAAAAATTCCCACTGGCATCTCCTCACTCAAAATAATTCCCACTGTCTTTAGGACAGTATTTCAAGAGGCTCTCACATCTAACTAGATGTGTTGTGGTTTCTGTTACTCCATTCTGCTCACACACACTGATGTGTGTACACACTGGTGGAGTTAGGGACATACACGTTTGTGCATAGAAATGTATTTGTAGAGTTTAGGGCTGTCATTCTGGGATTTTAAAGCAATGAACTTTATTAAGCAGTGATAACATTGAAGGAGAGGAACCAGTAGCTACTTTGATAACCCAAATAACATTATGGCAATAAGGAAAACCAGCAAGTGTGTTTCAAAGAGGGGTTATAATGGCATCAAGTCAGTTTTCTTCTGGAGAAAACGCTGATAAGGTGGTACAGAGCAGTTACATGCATAATTTTAGCCTTGTAATTTATTTGAATTGTCTTCCATTTATCACAATTTTTTCTGTGACAGGATTAAAATTTCCAGTTTTTTTTTTTACACCAATGAAAAGCTCCATGTCTTTGGTACTTTTCTTGTTTTGAACAATTACCACATTTGTGCTCCACTCTCACGATCTCTTTCTTTAAGGTGGGTTGATGCCTTGAGCTCACTTCTGTGAAGTCCTGGCTGTTTTTAACACTTCAAAGGATTGGGTTCTAGGAATGCACAGCCTCAGGACATGCAGCTATTGATGGGCTCTGTTCCACCTGTCCTGAATGGTTCATAAAGTATTTCAGAATGTAAATCCTGGGTAAGCACTTTTGAGACTGGAGATGAATTTAGGCCCAAAACAGTGTCTCTGAATTGCAAATATGTTTTATAAATTTGGACAAGTGCATGAGAAACCTTTCAGGTCTTCCAAGACTGTTCAATAAGTGTAAAGCAAGGGTTTAGATTTTTAAGTGTGTTAAACTTTAAGAACGTTATTCTTCAAGAATGCCACACATTGAAAATTCAGGACCAACATGACACAGCCAGGGCTGCCTCACTGACATTCAGCTGAATTTGATCTGCACTCAAGTCTTGCATCACTTCTACACCTGGCAATCTCCAGCGATGCTAATGAAGTTTCTGGGATTTACATGAGTATACAGAGGGGGACAGCAGACTGAATCTGCCTGGCTTTGAAGGCCTTTGTGGAGGCTCCAAGTGGCAGGAAAGCATTGTGATATCCTAATGTTCACCAGGCATTTTATATTTAGTAACAGAGGCAAAACAATGTGTGTCTGCTTTATAATTAAGAAACAATTACCAGGCTAATTTTGCTCCTGAGTAATAACCATTTGAAGGAGGATTCTGTCTCCAGCAGCAGTGCAGATTTTCTGTGTTTTCTAAGATTTCTCTAATTGTAATTGCTCTGCTTTTTTTTGAGCATTTCTTTGATGCTTCCTAGCACACACTTATTACTTTTAACCTGAACCACAGATTCAGCAAACCTTGCTACACCCAGTTTCCACCTTGGGAATATACATGGAAACGTTCATCTGGCAGGCAGCTTGTGGCAAGAACAGACACATCAGTGAGTGCCACTTGAAGAAAAGAGATTTTTAATTGTGTAATTGTGGAAGCTGAAAAATTATGGCATGTAAGGAAAGCAAAACTGATGTGAAATTAAATTAAAAGGAGGCTTAACCAAGGAATTATGTGATCTGCAAACAAAAAAGTCTATGCTGATTGTTTGAGTCAGATTGCTTCTCTAGGAATATTTGTGCTCACCTAATAAATCTAGGCAGAAAAGGATGAGACACAGGAAAATTGCAGAAAATTGCATAATCACTGCAGTTAGATCAGAGCCTGTGGTTTTCTTTATAATTATTGAGAAGTCTAAAAGGTTTAAAAAGATCAGCCTGATTCTATATTGATATCTTCCCTGCAGCACAAAATAACTATGTAGTATTTCTGTCTGTAACAGTTAAGTATTGCTGCATTGCTCCATAACACCTCTATGATTATCATGTTTATCACACAAAATGCCTTACAGGGTGTTCCAACAGGCATCCCTGGAGCTGAGACCACATCAGCCATTCCACTGCAGCAACCACAGAAAGCCTTTATGGGAGAAAGTGAAACTAGCACAAATTTAGTTAAAACTGCATTAAACAGCAGTAGGCTAAATAAATGTCATAAATGACCCACCAACCTATGTGCTTCAAGTAAAGTTAATTATTTCTAAGCTCAGTGATAGCAGAAGATGCTTTCTGAGGTTGGAAGTTGAATTTGCACTCACCAGCGGCGTTGGTTTGCACGGTTTTCCTCATCCACTCATAGGAGCCGTGCCTTTGGCTGTTGGGAGAGATTTGCTGGGCATGGATTGGATCTGCAGGAGGTAAGGGCACAGCAGCAGCAGCGGGGTGCAGGGAGCTGTAGTCAGCAGAGCTGTAGGAGCCCTGGCCAGGGGACGAGCCATTGATGTGGGCAGCGGGCGCGGCGCTGGAAGGGCCTGGGCCGAAGGCGCTCCAGTCCTCGCGCTGGGGGCCGTAGTGGGAGCCCCAGGCGGGCGCCGGCTGCCCGTGGCTGTCCAGGGCTGCCACGGGGTGGTATCCCATGTAGTCGGGGTAGGCTGGAGCAGACACGAAGTTCTGCACGGGCAGGCTGGTGTTGGTGCACCTTGCAGATCCCGGGTACATGCTGGGCTCCTTCTCCAAGAGCGAGCTCACGTACATGGCTGTCCCACCTGGAAACGGCGTCACAACATCTTGGTCCTCAGTGTCTTCTTTTACTGCTCAAAAATATTTGTGTTTGGTTTTCTCTAATAATGCCACTCTGCTTGGAATCTTCTACTTCATCCTCTTTTATTATCAACTGTGTTACCAGGTGCTGGTGGTAATGGTTTACCAAGATCTTGTCTGACGTCAGCCCAACTGCCTGCCTCATAATTACATTTACATTCAAATGAAGGGCTGACCAACCCCACCTTGCTGCTGGTTCTGGTGCTTTCTCTTTCAGAGAACTTTTATCTATCCTATTATCCTGCTCTGATATTCAACAGTGATCCCAGTCCTGTAAGATGATGCAACAGTTGCTTGGATTTGTAACTTAAATAGTTAAGTAAATCGACCTTTTAAAAAGAAATTAGAGTGGTAACTATTATAGCAATGTTTAACATTCTTCTTGTCTGAAACCTTTATTTTGTCAGGTATTATCAATCAACAAATAAATCTGTTACTCTCTTAATTTCTCATATAATTTTAAAAATCTCCTTTTTAGTCTTTAATGGATACAGTCAATTTGAATAATTGCAATTCAATAACTTCAAAATATAGAGCACCTTGTAAACAGCATGCCTGGAGTATAAACGTCTCAAAAATGCTCCTCACATTGTTGATGTTTGTAAGAGGTTTTCCAGAATTGGAGACTTTAAAGCTCTGACTGTAAGACACATGTTCACACTCTCCCCATACAGAGTGATTTAAGAGATCCCTTCATCTGGTGGCCATTGCAAACTGATAAATTTTAAAAAGCAGACAATAAATCTTCCTAACAAAGATGCTGCCAGAAGTACAAAGAAAATGACTGTAAAAAGTAGTGAAAAAAAGTCTTTGATTAGGCCCAGGAATATTGTTGGCTTCTGTTTCAAGCCAACCTTTATCTGCCTGAAAGGAGGCCGGTTCCTTCCTCTGAGGCTGCTGGCTACAGTCTGCTTCCCTTGGCAGCTTGGGCCGGGGAAATCAGCAGGGAGAGACATCTGGGTTGTTAAGTTTGTGAATCAGAAGTGCCCTGATGCTGCTCTGTGACACACGGATGCTCCCCGGGTCAATGTTCGTGTCCCTCTGAGAAAACTGATTCTGAAAGTGGCTTTATATCCTGTTACTAACATTGTTATTAACAGGAGAACTAAGCCACACCCTAGGACTTTAGAATTGCCTCTCCGGTTGTGTAGCTGCAATTTGTGGAGTGAATTCGCTGTATTTTTATTTTAGATGGGTTTCTTTGCAACGAGCTATTTGTAAGGGCTATGATTGCAAAAGAGGTGCAAATTACAATGAGTTGTTTCCCTTTACAGAGGTGTGGGTTTTCATTCAGTGTCCTTTGTATTTTGACACTGCTCGTATTCACACATCCCTTCTAATTCCAGCACTAAGGGATTCTAAGTGTGTACTTACAGACAGGAAAGATATTCCTCTTCTCTGTAGGACTGGGCTTTTTGGGGAAAGAATTTGTACTGAGAAGTGTAGCAAAATCTTTGTAATTAATTTTGGTATATTTACAGACCTCTACATTAGACGTGGGGATCCTCAGAATGCTGAGGCAAGTTGCATGGGATAGTGCATGGAAAAAATAAGATCTTCTGTAGTTGATGTACCCTTATAAAAAAAAATCAACATTAAAAATAGATGCAAAGAGGGTCTTATCCCCTTTATCTTGAGAGACACAGAATTGTAACGCAATTGTTGAGAGCCCTCAGACTTTTTAGTACTGAATGTTATCCAAATTAAAGAAGATGTGTTTCCTGCATCCTTGGAGTATTTATCCTGTTTGTGAGCATTATCCCCCAGTTAAATTCCCCTGTATTCTGAGTGCTGTGCAGGGCTGTCACTCACAGGCAGATCCATAGGAGGGGAAGGTTTTGGCTCCATTGGCTCCATCTGCATCAAGGGTATCCATGAGCTGCTCAGAGATTTCAGCTCAGCCCTGTTGTCTGACTTCCCCCAAACACACCATTCTCACATCCCTGTGAATGATGTAATCTCATATTCTGCAGTAGGTGATGGGAACATTTCAAATCCCTGGGGTTTTATGGGATGTCTCTGCACATACCCCCAGAATTTCAGTATCACTTAATCATATTTTTTGTATCTCAGAGCATTATCCTTTATTCTCTGTTCTTATTTTATCTTTTGTTTATGCTCCTCCTTTCCCTTTCTTGTTTTGCCTGTTCCATTATCTGAATTTTCTTCAGTTCTATTTTGATTCTTTCCAGAAGATAATTAGATCAAGATACTCCGATGGCAATTTGCTACACTGATTTGATATCAGCTAACAATAGTAAGCTTTGAATAAGGCATTTTGTTTAAAAAGATTTACATAGCAGGATAAGATTGCTGAGGAGACTGCAGATTTTTAACACCAAAGCGAGAATAAGATAACTAAAATAGCAATGTTCAAATGATCTGCTCCCGGGTCTGATATCTCCTATTCTGTGTAACAGACAAGGTGGAGATATTAAAAAGGAGCTGTACCTTTGCTTGTTTGTAGTTTGAGGCTACCAAAATTTTGGTAAGAAACAGTTCTGAGGCAGTGGGCTGGACATCCAGAAAGCTCAGCCATGTGGAGTCTGGTATTTGCAGTGTTTTCTGCAGAAACAGGACAGATCTGTGTGGCAGCAGCAGCAGCAGTGCTGTGCTCCTTGGCACAATTCAGAGAGATGGATTGCCAGGAAAACTGAACTCCAAGGTTGTTTTTTTAATTCACCCTGTTTTATCTACTAAACCAGTGGCCATGGGAGTTGTCTCAGTGGTTGTTAAAGTGAAGTTTTATATGTGTTAAATCAAATGTACTTTGAGATCTTTGGGGAAGAAAATTTTCTACTTTTCTAACAAGTGGTTGATGAAAAACTATCAATAATAACAAGAGTGGTGCTCACCACTGGAACTCTAAAGGGTTTGTTTGTACAGGCAGTGGAGATGGTGCACTATTGTATAAGAGCTGTTCTAGAGAGCAATTCCACCCCAGTAATAATAACATAATCACAAACGTGCAATTAAGTGTTTTAATGACAGCTATTAAAACAGCAATTTCACCACTAGTGTTACTTTAAAACTTGCCTGTAGAACGATAACTTACATTAAAGGTGTTTACAACTCTGATAGTTTTTATTAGGAACCCTTACTCATAAAATTACTTCTCCTTTTATATGGAGATAAGAAGACAATAATCTGTCTGTCTTTGGAGTGTGACAATGATGTGAAATCTCTCTTGTTTTGGAGAATCAAAAAGCAGGTGAGCTGAATGTTCCCCTTTGTGGCTCAGGTTTGTTTTCTTGCCCCCAGATGCCCACTCCAGTAGCACTGCAGGCTCAGGAATGCTCCTAGCTGATGGTTTTAGAGCTGAATGCTTGGAATTTCACGCTCAGGACTTTGTTAGGGAGCTCTGGATTGCTGATTGTTCTAAGGCAGTTTTTTGGAGGTGTTACTTATTCAAGCTGGGTTTGCATGCACATTCGTTCCTCCTAAAATTCTTAGGCAGCAGTAGGAATCTTGAGGAAAGGTCAGTCAGGACATGGTTTGCTGTCAGCTGAGGAAAAAACCCAACTAGAGATGAAGGAAGGCAGAGGGGTTTAAAATCTTAAAATACAGCTAAAGAGGTGGCTTCTGCTTTTACTGAAGCTTCAACAAACAAAAAGCTTCTGAAATTTTTATTTGCCCTTTCAAATTGGGCTTTTTTAATACACAGAACCCTACTTAGGTCTAATTTTCAGGGCTTGAAATGCAAGCATGTGCACATGGCAGATGTGGCACAGCTCAGAGAGCTCAATGAGCAGTGCTGACTGAGCTGTTCTCACTTGCTGAGCTGAATTTTCTGGGGAAAAGGAAAAAGGGATATAGCACAATTTCAGTTCTGCCCTGTGTCTCTGATCCCTACTGGGGATCTGTTTTCCATAAGAGAGCAACAGAAGAAATAAAGATGCCAGCTGTCTGTGAAGCCTTCCTCAGTGGTATTTGGTTTAATTTCATGCTCTGAAGTTTTGGTTGTTAGCAAATCCTTTTGAAAAAATGATGAAAAGTGGCTGGTAGAGAGCTGGTTGTATTTACCCTTCTCTCTACCCCACTTCTGTTTTTCTAACTGCTGCTAATGACTTATCTTTAATTTCTAAATGTTAAAATATGTTTTATTAATCTATTTCATGGACACTCTGCATCAGTTTTTCCAGGAAGGAATGGTCTGAAGCTAAGAAGGGTCTTACTATTCTGAAATTGAAATGATTGAACTTCTGCTTCCAAATCAATACTGACAGAAATGAGAGCATTCCTTCCAGCTCCACAAGCAGCTTGAATTCAGCAGGAGCTACAGAGCCTGTGTGTGAACCCCAGGGTAAATCAATTCTTTAGCAGAACCATGAAAATGAACAGCAACTCCTCCATTGCCATTGATTTTACCCTTCCCCAGCAGTGCAGGGCCCTGAGCTGATCCCTCCAGCCCAGGTGTGGCTGGGTGGGACTGCTGGGTGCTCCCTGTGAATCCTGCAGGCATTATTTGGCTTTCCTGCAGGAGGAACACAGGAATCGATTGCCTTCCCTGTTTGCCAGCTGCAGCCTCCTGGTGCTGCCAGCCTGGCATTTGTGCCCCACAGTTTAACTCTGGGGTTACTGCCAGGGAGGGTCTCTGTGCCTCAGAGGACTCTGTTTGTTGAGCCCTGGATGGCCCAGAGTGTATCTTAATTAATCCTCTCCATTTATTGGCAGACATTTACAAAGAGGGGTTGTTTTTAGAGAATTGAAAGAAGTTGTGTGCTTTGGGTATGAAAACAGCTGGCAAACATTTTCATCATAAAACCTGTGCCTATTTCTTTAGCTGGTGAGTTTTGCACAATATTGTGTCCAACTAACATCCAGTGCCATCTGAAATGTGACTGTGAGTCATTTTCAGGGATGTGTCATTTCAGTGCCCCTGGACCGCCCCAGCAAACCAAACACAGGAGCAAAAAGAGAAATCTGCTTTTTCATTTTTATGGTAACACCCACAATTAATGTATTTTTGAATCTCCTCCTTGGGTAGAAGGTGACACATACTTGATGCTCTCTCCTATGTCCCTTAATGATTGCATAACCCCTAAGCAAGAATTGAAGATTTTGTTTTAGAAATTTCATTTTGAATTGTATATTTTGCTTAATTGCAAGAAGATTTGGTAGAAGGTGCTGTTTGCTTGATTTTTTTGTACCATCTAGATCACAGTTCTAGCTGGGAAACAAGGTTTAAAGTTTAGTGAATTCCTCTGAAAATTGGATATTCCTTGATAGTTCTTTTAATCACAATTAGGATTAAGGGCTTAGATATTCCTGTGATGTAGCCTAAGGTATGCTTTTCTTCTTCAAGGCACTTCCCTCACAACCAATCAATCTTCACAGTACTCTGCTTTAGTGTCCTGAGTTTTCAGATGTGATAAAAGTGATGAGTTATTTGATATACCCAAAGTCAGGAAGAAAGTGAGTATTAGCCTGAGGATGGCACCAGTATTTCATAACCCACCCAAATAATTTCAGCTGATTTCTCTGCAATTTTCTGTCTCTCTTATTTTTATTTGGACAGAGTACAGCAAGTTAACAGCACTGCACAAGCTTCTTAGAGAAAAATCACTTCCTTTGGGATTTGGTGGGCAACTGTTTAAAGGATTAGAGCCCACTGGAAATACTTAACTGGAGAGGTTGCTGAGAATTCTTACAAAAAAACCTGACTACTTAAAACAGCCACTGGCATAACTAGGAGGTTAATAATCTCTAAGGTATTGCCCTGGTTTATAGATACTGCTTTTGGAGCAATAAATTTTAACCTTTGAACATGTGCTTCTGCAAATAAAATCCAGCCTTATTTTGTGTACTTAACAACTTCTGATTGGAAACACATAGCAACCTATAGCAAGCATGCTTTCAGCAAACTGGAGCAGAAATGAAGCAGATCTTCAAAGTGGTCACTTATCTTCCTCAATAACTCTTCTACATGTAAACAAGATAAACCAGGTCGTTCTGCCAGATCCCACTCTCTTTGAATGATGTTTAAATAATTTTAAAGAGAAAGATGTTGTGTTCAGAAACATTTCTTCAAGTTCTTCCTTGAAGGACTTTTTTCCTTTTAGAAATGTTAATGTGAAATAAAGCTGTGTCATGAAAATGGGATTAAAATAGGTAGCTGTGGACTTGATTCTGCAGAACCCTGGGGCCAGGCTTCTGATCATTTAGCTAGAACTAGGTCTTAATTTATTGTATATCAGTGCAAAACATAAAGTTGCCCTCTGTATTCTTACCTTTTGCAAGTCTAAATCTGGATTTTTAAATTGGTTTCTCTCTAGTCTGCAAGCACAATTCCATTGAATTGGCCAATGTGAGGATGCTTTTCCTATTGAAGCTTTTCCAGTCTCTGTTAGGTTAAATATCTGTGTATATGTGAGTAAGATCTCTGACATTTCCCTCTGCCAGCACAGTGGCTGTGCTGTGTATTTGCAGTGGGTTCCTCTCTGGGTAGAGCCAATGGCTCTTTTTTGGGCCAGCAGTTTGGCTGCAATGCTCATTGGTGAGGATGGGAAATCCCTTTTGTTCCCGTGTGCTCTTTGTCATGTTCCTCTTTTCCTACCATGTGGAAATCAGTTGAGACTTTCTGTTGCTGAACTTTGAGTTGCAGCTTCTTCCTCTCCCCTGTGTTACCTGTGCTGTTGGCAGCAAATGGAAAACCACTGTGACAGGAATGAGTGGGAATTTCACAATTTTACAGTGCACCTTCTCCATTTCACTGAACTCTACCTTTGTTTAGCACTGTCCTTCTTGCAAACAAAATTATGAATCCAGTTACTAAGCAGTGAAAGCTGCTGGCTCCCTGAACCATCCTGCTCCTCCCATGCTCCTCTAATTTCTCTAAACTGTTTTACCATCACTCTTCTTTTAAAATTTGATATTGCAATTCAAGAACAGACTGATCATGGAAATCTGCAGGTTCACTTGCTGCAGTAGCTGATACACATTGCAAAATGGTTATGAAAAAAGTAATTTATTTTAATGCTCTTTATATACAAAGTAATTTCACATCACCAACATTTTGATACTCTAATAGTACTATTTGTTATAATTAAAGAACAAACCCAAGAATGTAGTGCCTGAATGACTTAATGCTCCTAAGTCTTTTTTGCAACAGTGACAGAGAGATTTCAGGGGATACCTTGATGGAAATTACTGAGGATAGGTATCCTAAATTTCTAAACTGCTTTAGAAAATGAGGGTATAACTTCCCAAATCACTCATGTGCCCGAAAAATTTTTCCTTTGCAGACAGAAGTTTTGTGCATGCAATTGGGAATCATATTGGGGAAATAAGTATCCAGATTATTGTTAAGTACTGATTTCCTACCAAATTCTGCTTAGTATGGAAGGGATCAGCCCTTCAGGAATTGAGACCCACATGAAAAATGCTGAGAGCCTTATTTTAAGTGAAGTATTTTGTTTGCTTTTTCTTCTATTAATTTGGCTTCTCAAATTTTATTAGTGTCACAATAACTCATAAAAGTGGACCAGATTTAAAACGGATTGAATGCAATTATTGCATCTTTATCCATGGGCTCTGCTGTCTCGTGAAATGCAGTCACTTTTTGAAATATGATTTTAAAAAGGATTTCTGTCCTGCTTTGCTCTTTCTTTTAGGATCCAAAATTAATCTGACATGAATTTTCTTTGTCCAAAAATGAACTTGGGCCAAGATTCACAATTCCAGAATGCTTTCAAAACGTTTATAGTAAGATGGAAGAGTGCCTGTTTATCCCAGTGTATGGAGCATGGAAATCATACCTGTCAAAGCCCAAAAAATTCCAAAACGCTCATCCCTGACCTTTGCCCTTAACATGTGGTGAGTCCAACCACCCAGCTCCAGGCTTTCCATCGAGTGGGTCAAACCCACCAGCCAGGTTTGCATTTCTCAAGATGCACGTGGAAAGTCCATGAGTGGGATCAGAGGAGCAGGAACCTTCTGGGGCACAGCCACTTGGGCACAGCTCCCTCAGCAGTGTGGCACTGACAGCCTGGGCCAGGTTTGGTGCTTTGTTTGTGTCTGCAGTGGAACCAGTGGCTGTGGCTGCTCCTGGGCTCTCCTTCCCAGTGCTGCCCTGGCTGCTCCCAGGCTGGAGGGCTCCTGTGGCACAGGCATCCCCTTCCTCAGGGACTCCTGGCTTCATGGCACAGGCATCCCCTTCCCAAGGGACTCCTGGCTTCATGGCACAGGCATCCCCTTCCCAAGGGGGCTCCCGGCCTTGTGGCACAGGCATCCCCTTCCTGAGGGGGCTCCCGGCCTTGTGGCACAGGCATCCCCTTCCTGAGGGGGCTCCTGTCCTTGTGGCACAGTGAACCTCTTCCAAGGGATTCCTGGCCTTGTGGCACAGGCATCCCCTACCTGAGGGGGCTCCTGGCTGTGGCACAGGCATCCACTTAGAAGGGACCCCCAGCCTTGTGGCACAGGCATCTCCTACCTGAGGGGGCTCCTGGCCTCATGGCACAGGCATCCCCTTCCAAGGGATTCCCGGCCTTGTGGCACAGGCATCCCCTTCTGAGAGACTCCTGGCCTCATGGCACAGGCATCCCCTACCTGAGGGGTCTCCTGGCCTTGTGGCACAGGCATGTCCTTCCAAGGGATCCCCAGCCTTGTGGCACAGGCATGTCCTTCCAAGGGACTCCTGGCCTTGTGGCACAGGCATGTCCTTCCAAGGGACCCCCAGCCTTGTGGCACAGGCCTCCCCTTCCCGAGGGACCCCTGCAGTTCGTGGCCCTTGGAGCCCGTGCTGCGCTGCACACCTGGCGGTGCCTCTGGTTTAGTGTCCTTGAATCCCGTGTGCCCCGGGCTGGGGCACGCCGGGGACCCCTCCCCCGGGCCCTGTAGTGCTCCGGTGCCGGTCCGCGGGCTCGGTGCCACCGTGGCAGGCTCACTGCGAGGCCACCACCTGCTGCAGGGTCCCTCCGTGCTGCAAGGCGCCCATGGGCAGGGCGGGCGGCGGCGGCGGCGCCGGGAAGAGCGAGGCGGCCATGTCGGGGTGAGGCTGTGCCTCAGGGCCCGCCATGGGGCTCACCGAGCCCGAGTCACTCTGCAGGGAGCCCAGGCTGCTGCCGTCGAAGTGAGTCAGTTTCTTCTTCATTAATTTCCTCTCTTTGGCTCGGCGATTCTGGAACCAGATTTTCACCTGCAGAGGAGCAGAGAATTGTTTTCAGTTGCTACAAGACTGAATGTGGTCCTTGGTATACTTAGTCACAGAATCACAGGGAAAATCAGTGGCATGAGGACCACTGAGAAAGGCAATGACAAACCGGGACAACAGAGCTGTTTGCTTGTTTTTCATACAGGTAATCTTTCCTATCTAGTAATAAAATGTTTATTAATAGCTTGATAGAAAGTGAATTTTGTTGTTAGTTCAGTTATTTCTTTATGGAATGAGCTTTGATTTATTTAAGTTTTTGAAACAAAATCTAACACAACAGAATCTCATGTGTCCTAGTGATTGCCAGAATTATGTAAAAGTGTTGTTACACTGAAAACTGAGTGCCCTAGTGAGGGCAAGCCAAGGTCTGCTACTGGCCTATAAACTGAGGCACAAAAGCTTTCCCAATTGGATGGTGCACGTTAATTAGTGAGTTCCACTGTGGAAGCCAGTGGAAATTCACTTCTGGGCAGAATTTCACCTGCAATACACCACATTAATTCAGAGTACTGTCTTAGCAGTGCCTGAGTAGCTGAGTGCTTTCTACTTCATTTGTAGATGGAGCCAGAATCTGCTGCTGCTTCCCAGACAATGCAGTGGCAGCAGTGTCCCTGCCCTGTCACAGGCACACAGCCACCTTGGGGAAGGCATGGAGGACCTGCTGAAGGAGGATCTTCATCGGGTGGGACAAGTGAGGATGTGAGCTGAAGGTGAGTAATGGTCAGCTGAAAATACTGCAGAACTTGCTGAGGTGTGAAATGTTCTGTGGTACTGGACTGGCTTTGGATGTGAATCCCCAGGTTGGGTTTAAAGCTGTGCACTCCAGCAGTTTATCCTTGGAAGTGGCTCTGCATCACGTCTAGTCAGAGTAATAAGTCAAGCTACCTCATTCAGGTTTGTTGTGTTTTCTTGTGCAGACAGAAAGGAAACACTTCTGTCACTGTTTTCTATAACCCAAAGAGAAAAAAAAAATCAATATTTTGCTGAGAAATATTGGTCTGTTCAGTTATTTTTTGTTAGAAACTAGAAGGGGAAAGAGAATAATGATTGGAGAGGAAGTAAAACAGTGAGAGGTGATAACACCTGTGGCTACCAGGCTGCATTTTAAAAGAAAATCACTGGTGAAGCCCAACAAAACATCTTAAGGACTCTGTGGCAGTCTCAGGGTGCTTCTCCTTGAGGCATCACTATTCCATTCTACAGTTGAAGGATTCAAATACATGCAAAGCCCATGTAAATTTAATCCAGGTCTCTTAAGTCCCAGGCTGCCATCTGAGATGTTTGGCAGTTCCTTTTGTTGTCTTAGTTCTGGAATATCATTTCAGTACCAAATTATGTTCTATTAAACCAGTCTCAAGGCCTTTCAGATCTCTGCATTCTGACTGTGCAGAGAGAATCCATTCTCATAATTTCTCTCATACATTTGCCAAAATGTGTGAAAAGATGAAACAGCCTAAAAACTAAACCAACATTCCAGAATTACCCTCTGGCTTCAGTGTTCTTACCTGCCTGTGAATTGAGGCTTTTATTCTGGTTTGTTGTTAAATTAGAGAAGCAGATCTGCAGGGAGGAATTAGTAGGCCCTGCAGGGTCATGTGCCAATTAACAAATAAGTCCAAGTAAGAAGAGGTCTGTAATGTCAGACTGAAAGCTGACAGGGCCAGCTGCATCTGTCTGACTTGTTCTTCATCTCTTGCCCTCCTTCCTTTTAATTCTTTTTTTCATGCAAATTTCTCTTCCCTTGAAGTCTGATTTTCTTTCTTCTTTCTTATCCTCATCATCTCCTTTATTTCTATATCCTTCCTATGTTAACAGTGCTCCACTTTGCCTTTTTTTCCTTAGATATTGCATCTTTCCTTCCTTGTTTAAACAATTTTTCTTTGTCCTTTTGAGATATTCCTTCCAGGGAACTTTGGATTTTGGCAGAGGTAGGAAAAAAGTTTTTCCAGAAAATCAATTGAGGTTTTAGGTAGTGTGCAGAGAACTTGGGATAGAACAGTGTGTGTTCAATTGTGCTCATATTATGAAGTTTTTAATTTGTACAAAAGGGTGGTGCTGGGAGTCTATCAGGTATTTCTTTTTAAAAAAACACTTCAGAGTTGGAGGTTTTATGAGCTGGAATTCATTTTGTTCTTGATATATTGATGATGATGAAGAAGAACAAATATTGCAAAAGCTGTTGCCAAGTTTCCCCAATATATACAAAGAAATAGATCACATATTTTTGTTTCTCCTCTCCAAATACACTTACAAAACATTCATCAGGAGTTATCACTAAGCAAGGAAGTTTCAAGTAAATATCACTGGTTGTTTACACAAGCAGGACCATAATATTCAAATTCAGCATTATTAAGTCAAATTATGAATGTTTTAACAGCCAGCAAAAAGACACACAGTGTATTTTTTATACCTAGCTGAAACAACTTATTTTTAAAATTAAATTCTGGCATTCAGCAGCAGATTGAGGAATATTTGCAAAATGGTGTTTGCTTCTCCCTTTCTGTGAGCTCAGCATGTGCTGTGTGAGCCAGGTTCAGGTTGGATGGACAGTGCTCCAGTGGGTGGGCTCTGGACAATTGCTGCTCAGCAGAGCCCATAAAACAATAGTGAATCAGAACTAATCATGGGATTGTGTTTTGATTTATCTTCTGGGAACAGGAGTGGAATTTGGAGGGGAGGAAATGGGGCAGGAGAAAGGAGAAGCACGTATGTAGGAAACCTTTAACAAAAGGTACAAGGCAGCCAAGGAAACAAAACCCTTCAAGTGTCCTGCCCATACTTGAGCTCATCACTTCCATCTCCACTGAGACTGACCTTGTTGCATTTGGTTCTGGAATTCCCACTGAATTCCCAGCACAACCAGGACTTCTGCTTTAAAAAGTTCAGCATGAAATTCTCCCTGCTGCCACAGCCCAGAGAGAAATCCAGGCAGGATTTGGGTGATGTGGTTTAACTCGTGTTTCTCAGGCTGGGAAAAAGATGGTGTGTGCATTTCCTGGGTTATTGTGCAGCCCTGCTTTGGGTTCTACTGCAAAGGGAACCCAGTGTTTGGGTACTGGAGGCATTAACATTTCTGTATTTACCATACAGTTATCTCCTCAGCAGCAGTCAGAAATTCAAAGGAAAGCCTGGATGGCTGATCCATACTCTACCTGTCTCTCGGAAAGTCTTAGGTTTGCAGCAAGTTCAGACTTCCTCCTGATTGTAATGTATCTGTTGTAATGAAACTCCTTCTCTAATTCTAATCTCTGGTGATCTGTGTAAACCACTCGGTACTTCTCTCTCGTTCTTGTTTTACCTGTTTTGAAAGAAGAACACATTGCTTCAAGCTAGAATTCTTTCACTTTAGCACCACAAAATATCTGGCTTTACATTTGAAAATATCTGGGGGGATTTTAGGCCTGATTCTCTATGCACTTACCCAGAGTAACTCCTTGACTTGGGTTTGATTTACAACACAAGAGGTTCATACCATCAGATACTAGGTTGGCTCCTTAGTAAATAGATAATAAACTGCTTCTCGTGTTCTTTATCACCCCTGTGTTATCATTTGGGAAAGAGAAGGCATTCCTGGTAAGTATAAGGAGCCAGGAAACCTGGGTTCTGTTCCCAGCTCTGCTGCAAACATCCTGCCTGCTGTTGCATTGCTCTTGTCTCTGTCCCTAGAGCTGACAGCCTTACCTGCCTCAGAGAAAACTGTCAAGGACATTTTACTGCACAGAAAATACTGAGAGCTTCCAAAATTCCTCACTTCTTGTTGCTAGAAAAATTCCCACAACGTTGTGATTGTTACTGCAGTTTGGAGGTTGTGTTTTCCCATCAAGTCTGGCACAGTCTGCCCACGACCTGATAACAGCACAGGGAACAGTAGCATGGATTTTCAGATGACAGTTCATAAAAAGGAGAAAAGGCAAGCAATAATGCTTCACAATGGGCAGGGAACTGCAGCATCTGCTGTTTTGGGAGCAGCATTGCTGCCTCCCCTCAGCTGTGGGTGCAGCTGAGTGGAGCAGACATGGCTCAGCAGCATGCAGGGCATTAAAAGGCAATGGCAGATGACAGGAGCCAGGGAGCACAGATGCAAGGAGCTGAAATTTTATGGATTCCATACGGGGTCATTTGTGAGGACAGAATGTGTGGCTGCTCTGAAAGAAAGCTGAGAATGGAAAAGGCTGCTGCTGGCTCCCTTCCTCTGTGGTTTATGATTTAGGGAATCAATATATTGGAGATCAGCACCTGCTTAAAGCCAAAGCCTGAGGTCTTCCCACATTTTTAACAAATTGGATCATTGTTAAAACCAGTGTTATCATCTTTGCTGACCACATCTTACCATTTTTTGATGCTTCCTTGTTTACCTGTACTTATATGGACATTCCTTCAGATGTGCCTATTCAGCCAGTGAATTGTGTGGGACAGGGAATGTATTTTCAGTATTTCTTTGCTCTGTATTCCATTGTGGTGCTGGAGGTTGTGAAACTCTGTCCTCAGTGGTCCCTGCAGCAGCAGAACCCCCTCAGTTCAGGTTCTCCCAGGTGATGCACAGAGCTCAGGTGTTTGTCCCTGTACCCATCTGCTGTAGCTGCAGGTGTCCTGTGGCTTTGCACAGCAGCTCCTGTTTGCTTACAGAGCTGTTTCTGACAAGGTTACAGAAATGCCTAACTCCTCAAAAACCAGGTGCCACAAGCTGCTAATAATTACACTCTAATAAGAGCAGTTAATTTGGAATGGGGTGAAATGGATCCCCAGGCATGGAGTTGGTGACATTTTAGTGTCTGAGTAGATCCCCCTGGCACAGAGCCCCAGGGGCACCAGCTTTCCCTGGCTGGAGACAGGAGCTGGAGGGGCCATCTCCCAGTGCTGCCAAAGGCCTGTTCCTCCCAGCCCTTCCTTCCCACTCCCCTTCACAGCTCCCAAAGATCAGAATTCAGAGTACAGGACCACAGCAGAATCTTGGGTTAGTGTATTTCCCCCATCTGTGGAGGGAGATGTGATGTTTTCTTATTTTTTATAGAACAAATTTAAAGTTAGCATTGCTTTCCACTTGCCATGCACACCACACAGGGTCACTTTTGTCTCTTCCAGTATTTGACAGTCAGGACTTTGCTCTTTCTAAGAATTTTTGGCTCACCAACCTATTGCTTGCATTAGAAATTTCTTCAGGTTCTGCTCCTCTCTGTACTGTTTGTACAGATCCCAGAGCCAGAGTTGGTGAGCACTGGAAGTCCTGGGCAGGTCAATGCTGTAAATAAATCCTTTTATAGCCTGCATGGGATGGTTCTGGCTCATCCTATAATACAGGGCTTCTGTAGGACTCTCCCCAGGCTTGTAGAACCAAATCTTCATCAGAATTTGGTCCTTCAGCTCCCATGTTCCAGCACTGGGGGAGCATCCATAGTGCTTTTACAATGCTCTGGGCATCATCCAGCCCTTCTTAAGGCCATCAGCCTGATTACTTGGAATATTTCAGTAGGGAAAATAGGTGTGGGATTGCTCCTTTAGGCTGTGGGTTCTGCTCAGTGCTTTGTCTCAAATCTGTTACCTGTCTGTGAAGGTGCTGCCTGCTGGGGAAGATGTGCAGGACATTCTCATTCCCTGGCATTTCCACCTCTGTGGAACTGCAGTGCAAGCAGAATTAGCCCAGTGACGTTTACACTGATAATCCAGTGAAAAGTGCTGCTAATTTTAGAACAGTAAGGTAAGAATTGGAGAGTCTCTAAGGAACAGCAGTGATTCAGTTCAGTCCACATAAAGACCAGGACATTTGTTTTCCCTCACTGGAAGTGTAAATTGTTTGTTTAACATATGGTAACCTGTGGTGCTTTAATGCCTCACTTGATATTTTTTAACTTTTGATCTCTTTAACTGGTAGTTTGGTTAAGGGGTTTTTTCCTCTTCAGATGAGAATTTGGGGTCATTCTACGGGACAAAATGTTTAACATGTTTCCTTAGTGTCCTTTGTGTTGTTAAGATGGAGTACACAAAAGAGCAACAAGGTGATCTTATCTTGACCTCTATTCTCATTCAGAAGGCACAGGCAAATATCAAATGTTCTTCTATTGCCAAAACAAGGTGGTAAACTTCAAGAAAAACCTTCCTGTTTCTGGTTTTAAGTGCTTAAACCCTCACTACCTGAATAGGAGAGGGTTGTGGTTGTACTAATTTTTTTTGTTAGGGTTGTTCGTTTGTTTGTTTTCTTTTTAGAAGAAGAAATTAAATGTCCATGCAAAACAGAATTTTCTCCCATAAGATCTTTTTTTTATGTACAAGTAGCTCTCAGACTCTTTTTGTGGAATTGATAATATCTGGATTCTTTTTGAAGGAAGATTGGGAGCTTTGACATCTAATTTCTTTCTTAAAGTTAAGAAAATAATTTAGAAAGTAAAAAAGCAAAAGTAAGGAAATTCTGAGAAATGCTCAGAGAAAAATTCTCTGATGTGTCAAATAAATCTTGTCTTTAATAATTTGATTTTTTTTTTTTTAATGTGTGGAGTAATACTGTCTGTGAGAGACAAGAGACAGTGGGAGCTGAGATCTGCCAGAGTCTTCCAAGAGACACTTTTAGCTCTGGCAGAGCCCTGTTTGAGTTTGTTAGGCCTTTACTGTCCTTGATTCACTGAGTACACTGAGATTGTTTCTACTGCCTTTGTTGGATGCTGGGCTGGAATCAGTCTGCACATGGCATTTCCTTTCAAAGGCAAAGCACACTTTTATTTGCTAGAATTAACAAACAGCAGCAACAGAACCCATCCCTAAACAGTTTGGGACTTCAGCTGCTGAATTCTATCTGTTAGCCAGAGCTGATCCACTCCACTCTGTTCTGCAGACCTGGATTTAATTTCAATTGCATTTTATTTCCAGGAGAAATATTACCTGACTACAATTTGAGGGGGGACTAGTGGATTCTCCCCATAGACAGTGGATGTTCTTCACTTCTCAGGACATAATGGCAGAAATCAATGATGCAATTATAAAAGTCCTTATAATAATCCAATTCTCTAATGGAATCCTGCATATTTTCCTCACTTAGGTGAGTGAAATAGCCAACATTTGACTTAGTACCATCTTAATTAATCTACCTTTTGTTAGTGACAGGTTAACATGATAATCAGCAGTGCTGTGTCAGTTCTACAGGGAATATGTTCTGGCGTGGACAGTCCCACCATGGAATTGGGCTTGGAGAGGTTATTGGTGCTTGGGTGGAAGAGAAATGAAACAAAAGGGCTTTGAAGCAGCTACCTTGCAGCCTGCCTGCCTTTGTGCTGGGGGAGTGGATTTCCTGGGTTTAATGAGCTGTATAAGAAGAGGGAGTTTTGTCAAAACCCTTTTTGCAGTAGTGACTACTGAGGAGTGCCTTTGGAGCAGCAAGAAATCCCAGATTTCAGAGCTGGAAATGTTTTTGTGGGATATAATTTAACAATGCTGCTCCATCACACCCACTCTGGCAATTTTTGACTGGCCAAGTTTTGAGTTGGGGGAAGGGAACAGCTTTCCCATTGGTCATAAAATTCACAGAGTATTTCTTCTGAAGACAATAAAGCTGGGAGAAGGCCTCTTTATTTGCTGTGAAAATCATCACCCTTTCCGGCAATATAACTCCTGAAGAAAGGAGGGAGAAGGAAGAGACAAGACTGCATATCAAAGCAAAGAGAAGTGTTAAAAGGGTCTGTTGCCTCAATATGACAGATAGGCCTCAAAACCTCAGACAATGTAGGCCAGGAAAGGAAAAAAAACCCCACCATCGGACCTCACAACTTGTTTACAAAGCAAAATAAATTAGCATTAGAACCAGCCCTGGGCCCTCTTTCAGAGCCTCCTCTCTTCACTTTTCAGGAATATTCTGCAGGCACTGAAGCCAGCATCATAAACCAGCATCTTTCATAAAAGCAGAAGCTGCCTGAAGATGTCCTAGGATAGGATAGTGTGGGATTTCTGTGGGATTGCTGACAAAGCACTGCAGCCTGGATTCCAGGGTTTAGCAGTGTTTCAGAGGAAGTCATGGCTGTCCTTGGTGACTGGATGTTACCTTAAATCATCCCAGAAAAGTCAGACAGCTTCTGGCCTGAGGATATGCTCTCTTCCCACCTGCATCTCCTGGTTACTTTAGAATTAAAAAACTTATGCTAATTTTTAAATTTATAATGATACAGACTGAGAGAGATCAGGCCTCAGTTTTGTTTAGGACTCTAACTACTCATGTACTTTAAAAGTGTAGGAAAAGTAAAGGGCAAACTCTCCCTGACTTAAGTCAGTAATTTCACTGAATTAATTGAAATTGTGAAGCAAAAGTAATTTTAAATAAGGTTTGTAGACAAACATTGTGCTGCACATGATGTTCTGTAAAGCTAAATTAAAAAAAAGCCACCAGCCACTGTATTAGAAAATGTGACATAGATCAAATTTTATATAATATTCCTGCCACAAACCTTGGTGTGATAAATGGGTGTCCTGGCCCTGTGCATTACTGCAAAGTTAGGTGCTAAATGCTTGTAAAACTTGGTGTAATTGTTTGTATTTTCTGCTACATTTCTCTCATCTGTTCTTTTATACATGCCCAGATTGTTCATGCTGAAAAAACAGAATAGAACTAAAACCTTTCAACAGACTTGAATTTTCCCTTCTGTTTTCAATTTTGTATATCTTCTGCTATTCTGGAATAAAACTCATTGGCCAATTTCTGATTTTCCCTTTGCTAGTGTAAACTTTTCTATTCTTCTTCATTTACAGAAGGAATTACATCCAAAGCAGAGTCATTTTATTCTCTTTAAGCAATAACTGGACAGGGAGAAGCACTCGACCTGCAGAAAATGTCAGTGGATTTCTGAGTGGCAAACCAGGGAAATCCCATTGCCAATGACTATAGACTAAAAGGAAAGTGATTAACTGAGATTTTCCCCAAGTGTTGTGTGTTCTTTAGCATTCAGCATTTTACAGGAATGGCCTCTAAAGAGGTTTGTTCCTCTTCCTTCCATCTGAGGGAATGTAACTCCTTCCTTCAAACACTAAGTGTGATCCATGTACAGTGCCTTTAGTCATGATGCTCTCAGTCCTCCTGTCAGCAGCAGCAGAAAACTGTCTTTTGTGTCTGCAGAGTAAATTTTTATTGAAGAAGAATGATAGGAGAGTTGTCATCTACAGGAAAAATCTCTCCTCTGAATCAGTTCACCTGTTTCAAAACGTGTCCCTACCCTGTTTTATGGTAACATAAGTGCAGATCTTAAGGTGCACTTTCAGCTTTGTGAGCAAATTCTCCTGGGAGTTCCCTGCTCAAACTCAGTGTTTTGGGCACACTTTTACCACAGGTGTGTGTTGTTTTCTCACACAGTCATAAAGTCAAGTCTGCTCCTGTGTGAGTGATGACACAGCTCCATAAAAATCCTGAAATCAACAGGACGAGATTTGTAGCTTCTTCTAAGGTGGTTTTATTCTACTTTCTATCAAAGAATTTGCCTGTAATTATGCCGTGTGTGTGTGTGGAATTTCCAGCTCACATTTCTGTCTGTGGCTGTGTTCTGTTCTGGGTCACAGCTGCTGTGCTCACTCTCTCCAAGGAGAGGTTGAGGAAAGAGGAGCAGTGTAAGGGTTGGAGTGGAGTCTTTTCTCTGAGTGTTTGTGGCTGAAAATCCTGAGTACTCAGAGCTTCCCCTTCAAGTGTTCTGAGTCAAAACACATTGGCTTTTCCTGAGCAGTGCACAGACAGGGCCCTGGATTCTCTGTGCTCTGCATTGAGGATCCAACCCCTGCAGACACTCAGCCATCCTTCAGTCAGACAAAGAAGGATGCATGAAAGCCTCAGCAGGACTTTCCTGCAGGAAATGTGTTCTAGTAGTATTAAATCAGGATGATCATCTCACATTAAATAATGAGATCTTCCAGAGGGTTCAAGCACCCTCACAAATTTCACTTTACATCAGTTGAACACATGGTTCTACACTGATGTTGTTTTTAAAGTTACAGAGTAAAACTTGCAATAATTTGTTCCTTTGTTTCAGGTTAGTTGTGTAGATTACTGTATCAAAAGACCTGGAGGGCAGGAGGCAGTGGTAGAAATTGCAACAAAGTGTTTTTTTTGTCATCTGTCAGGATATGAGGCTGCAAAGTACCAGTAAGAGAAGATAACCATGAAATCTCTGGAGATGGGAATGCCATGGATACAGGACCTTGTTTCTGTAGCTGCTCCAAGTCAGACTGCTCACAGTGAGTGAACCTTTGGCAAGAATCTCTGCCAGCCTTAAAGGGATGAGATTACAGGAACGTTTTTTGCACATTTCTGGGAATATCTTGCAAAAATTACTTGCTTTAGTAGTTATTGTTTTCACAGTGAAATATTATTGGTAGTGTTAGTATTGATAATTAGTGCTTTGTAGAATGTAATGAATAAATAGCAAAATTAATCTGTCTAAATGATTACTGGTGTGATCACCTCAGGTAAGTCTGGGCCTCATTTTTTCATCATTAAGAACAGTGGTCTGTATTTATTCACAGGGAATAAGGAAAGCTAATAAATAATAAGTGTAATTCTGTCATTCTTGCAACACCAGACCTTTACTGAAATTCCCAAAGGTTTTGTAAAGAGACAGAAGAATAATGCTCAGTGAACAGAGACAGCTTTAAGGATGTAAAAAGAATTGGATTCAATCTAAGAAAATTCGGAGGGGTTTGATCATGATCCAGCAAACAACATTTGCAGTGAGCCTGCTCACACCCTGAAATCACTGCAAAACCTGCATGTCCAGAACCAAACTCACTCAGGTGCTTTCCCAAAGGAAAATATTTTAAAGTTATTTGATTTTTTGGGAAACCATGAAGGACAGCAGTGCCCTTGCTTTTAAACAGAAAAAGAGGATAAGGAGTGAAGGGAGAGAAAGGAACCACCTCCAATGAAGATCTGCTGGCACTGAGCCTGCCTGGCCTAGCAGAAATACTAATATATATAAGAGGGAAAGAAGCAGCAGGAGAATTCCTCCTGTGGATTTTTTCCCTAAAGCAGCACTCAGTGGCTTTTAAGTGTAGCCCTCCACTGGCCCATGGGCATTTGGGAGGGTCTGCTCCTATGGCCTGCTGGACACAGATATGCTCAATATCTTGTTAGACCTGTCCAGAAAGGAGACACTCCCAGCTCTCCTGGGAGTGCTCTGACCTTTGCAGGCTGGAAATTTGGAAAGTTAGAAATCTCTAAGTTGTTCTTGAGCAGCAGTTAGAATGTGATATTTTATATTATGTATATATATATATATATATATATATATATATATCTGTATGTGTGTGTGCTGTATCAATCTGTCCCAGTGTCCCACTAGCAAAGGGACAGCACAGAACAAATCAGTTTTGCTCCCTTGCTGTGGCTGGAGTCCCCAGGAGCACAGAGCAGGTAAGGAAGGGATGAGGAGCAGTGGTTTTTCTGAGCAAGGGTTCTGCCATCTGTAAATCCCACAATTAGTGAGCAATTTTGTTGCCCTTGTAAGGACTCCTCAAAAGTAAGCTGCAAGGTTTTTTTCAAAACAGGCCCTCTTTTGTTTTTTCTTGGATAATATTCAGTGAAGAACAAATAAGATTTTAAAAATACAAACTTCTTTATCCCCTAAATTCTTATTCACACAGAGCAACAGCCTGTTCTGATTGCTCTATTGAATTCTGTGGACTCTCCCTGAACTAAAGTTGTGTTCAGCAGGAGTGAGGAGGACTCTGCCCATACAGATTAGATGCATTATTTTAATACAGAAAACTTTTCTATGCAGTTGCTTTCAATTCTCTAATGTCTGTTTTAAGTAATTGCTTTTCTGCCAGAGTTTGATTCAGTCCCTGCTTTGAAGACTTTTATTTACAGACAGGTGTGGAGGGAGGGAGGGAAAGGGAAGGAACCTTCCTGGGATGCAGCACTGAAATACTGGGAGCATCTCTTTAGGGGAGGAATTGAGCATCCCTAATTTCTGCTGATCTCAGTGCATGTCAAAGCTGCTCAGCACCTCAGAGGATCAAATACTTTCATACAGCAGATTATGCCTCTGTTCTTTTCAGGCAGTTTTCTCTCTTTTTCTACTCCCCTTTCTTGATTAATATTTTTTCATATACAGGGTGCAGATTTTTGTTTTAGGCATGCTCAATGTTTATCTTTTTCTCTTCTTCCTCCTCCCAATCAAACAGAACCTCTCCCTCAAGCTTCATGGCTTATTTTTGCTGCTTAAATACAATTGAAGAATTGTTTTGTACTACTTGACTGTCATGCAGCAGAGCCTAATCTGTGGCTGTATTCCCAGGCTGTGTTACCATGGATCTTTGTATTCCTGCATATTCTGAGAGCTGCTACTACAAAGTGAAGCGAGCCTTTCCTTATCATCCCTGTTTTTAAAGCATTGACTCATTGTTTGATCTTGCAGATCTCATTTCAGTGTTCTGAGGTTTGGAGGGGCTGTTTCTGGTAGAAAGCCTTACTGCCAACCCCCTGCTGTGCATATTTTACTTGAATTTTCCTAGGTACTCCAAAACTTGAGGAAAGTAGGCAAAGAAGAGGTGGTGGTGAATATGATACTTCCTATTTCATCCCAGTCTACAGAACTCTTATTAAAAGCAACTATTGGATATCACAAACTTTAAAAACATATCTGAAGTGGGAAATGAAAGGACACTGCTTTTCATCTCCCACAGGATTAAAGATCAAGCAAGAAACACAAGAAATAATCAACTGACCAAACCCAGCATCCAGTAACTGAACCAATACTTAACCCCTAGCAAGAGAATCCTTCAGAGCAATCAGGATCTTTCTGTATTAATCTGAATCCTTCCCTCTGAACAGGCAACCTGGCAAACCCCCCCAACCACACAACAACAAGTAAAAATCTCTTCTCAGCACAAAACCTCCGTGCCCTCCTACCTGTGGCCGTGGACTGCACGGTTTTCCTCATCCACTCATAGGAGCCGTGCCTTTGGCTGTTGGGAGAGATTTGCTGGGCATGGATTGGATCTGCAGGAGGTAAGGGCACAGCAGCAGCAGCGGGGTGCAGGGAGCTGTAGTCAGCAGAGCTGTAGGAGCCCTGGCCAGGGGACGAGCCATTGATGTGGGCAGCGGGCGCGGCGCTGGAAGGGCCTGGGCCGAAGGCGCTCCAGTCCTCGCGCTGGGGGCCGTAGTGGGAGCCCCAGGCGGGCGCCGGCTGCCCGTGGCTGTCCAGGGCTGCCACGGGGTGGTATCCCATGTAGTCGGGGTAGGCTGGAGCAGACACGAAGTTCTGCACGGGCAGGCTGGTGTTGGTGCACCTTGCAGATCCCGGGTACATGCTGGTGTCCTTATCCAACAGATAGCTCACGTACATGATGCTCACAGCCTGCCTTTGTCTTGCTGGGACATCCTGCTCCTCGAAGGGTTTGTTTGATCTCCCTTCCCCTCCTCTTTCTTTCTCTCTTTTCTAGCCCAGCCTGGCTCTATAAATGACTCCTGCTAGCCCTGATGTCCCTTTACTACACATGATTAACAATGGTTTTACCAGGTGCTGGTGGTAACAGTTTACTAAGGTCCTGCCTGATGTCACAGATAACTGCCTGCCCCAAAATTACATTTGCATTCAAATGAAGGGCTGCCCATGCAGGCAACCCCACCTTGCTGCTAGTTCCAGTGCTTCCTTTCTCACAGATCTTTATGTATTGCCAGCCCCGTTCTTTACTTTGAGAATGTGGTTTGAAATCTCGTGGTCTTCCAGCAGAGCTGAGTAGGTAGTTAACCATGACTGTTCAGGCAGTAGAAGTTGTATTTTTCTTGAGCAGTGCATGTCAGGATCTCACTTCAGGGACTCAGAGTTAGTCAGAGCCTGGTGTTTGCTGGTCCAGTAGTAGTTCTGCTCCAATGTGCTCTGTTTTTTTTAAAGCTAAAACCAAAGGAGCAGCTCAGTGTTTAACAGCAGCTCTTACAGAGCTCCTCACATGAGCACTCTTCTTGACTTCAGCTCTTCATCTGTGTGGGAGAGCACTTAGAAACCACAGTAATCCTGGTGATTTTACCATTACAAAGGATATACAAGAAGTCTCATAGTCATTTTGAGCATTTGTTCATACGAATAGTCTTGTTGATGTTAGCAAGCTATTCATGAGCTGGCTGCTTGCCACAGTGATTGAAGTTCTCTGTTCTAACCTCCAACGTTCACAGAAAGGGAATCTGTTATGGAGAGAATGCAGAATTTGTCACTTTCCCTGTGCTTATGTCTTGGTTGTGATATTGAAATGAGTGATGGTTTTCCCTGAAGGTTTTTTTTGTTCTCATTGCTGTGCTTCTTCACAATAAGTAACACCTTTTCTTGGAAATATGGGAACAAATTATAGCTTTTTAGCTCAGGAAAGCAGTTTCCTAACTTTCAGAAGCAATCTGATGTTTGTGAGTAACAAATCCCTGTGAGATCATCTGTAACCAGGAGCAAGGAGAGAAAGTGTGGATTTCTCTTTTTAAACGAGATGGATACCTTAGCATTGTCTCTTAATGGGAGTTCACCCTGTTTTCCTTCCTGTTCCTTTAATGATGTGATACTTAATTGCACCTTTATTAATGATTCAACTTGTTAAAAGGAGTTTTTCCTTAAACAGGTGCAAAGTATAATGAGTTCTTTCTTTGTTCAGAGGTGTATTTTTTCTCTGAGTCTTTTGCACTTTAACACCATTTAAGCTTCCAGGTTCTGGGGAGGAAGGAATCACTTTGCACACCTGACAGCACCGTTGTTTCCTTTAGTGGGAGAGGTGTCCTCAGGCTGCATTCAGTGTGCCTTGGGGAGGGACTTGTGGAAAAAGCTTTTTTGACTGATAATCTCAGAAGCACAACTACCTGCTCAGAGCATTTCAGATTTTCCTGCTGTGCACTTGGGTAAAATTGGTGCTCTTTTGCTTGTTTGGTTGTTTTTGGGGGCTGATGTTTTGCTGGTGTAATTGCTGAAAGGTATTTTAAAAATCATTAGGTGGTGGGAAGTTGCCAGAAGCTGTTTCTGCTGCTTGCATATGTGAGCTTGTTTGCAATTTGCACATCTGTGACAGCTGGCCACTCAAAATTACCAGCAGAGCTGCTGGGAAGGACTTCTCAAATCCAGGGAAGTCAGTGATCACTGGGTCATGGATCTGAACTGCTTAATTCTGCTGCAGCAGCAAAATAAATCACAGTTATCCAGTTTAGAATTAGGTGTCTCTGAACAGCCTGTCTGCAGTTAAAGTGTGATTTTAATGTAGTGGGATCTTCCAATTAACTCCAGTGTTTTTCTCCCTTCTCTAATTTAGAGCACTGTGGTTGCTCAGTGGCTCTTGAGTGTTGAAATAGTTACAAAGAAAGATTCTTTGCATCTTTTTGTTGTAAGTTGATTTCATTTCCTTTCGTCCTCTTCAAAACTGTTGAAGCCTCATCTTTGTAGGAATTTCAGTGCCTCTCCTGAGTGCAGGTGTAGCAATAAATCAGCCAGAGGAAGAAGAAGCATTTGCTGCTTTACTGGAGCCCTCCAGCTGTCTGCAAAATGTTCTAATTATGTTCATTCAAGGAGACTTTTCCTGCAGGCTCTGTGTACCTGGTAGAGCCCAGCACAGAGCTCTGCAGAAGGGCTGAGTTGGATCTGCCCTTGTTCAGTGTTCAGGAATGTTGGATCCACCAGGCTCCAGCCATGGATTCATTCTCTCATTGTTCCATGAGGAACATTTTGCTCTGTATTTCACAATGGTTCAATTTGTCCCATGGAGCTACTGAAAGCAGTACAATGGTGATTAGTCCTTGTATTAGAAAAATCACATAAAATACCTTTTGATGCTTCCAATAATACATGGATATAATGACAGGGAGGGAAATTTTTCCTGTTCCATACTGCCTAAAGAAAGGGCTTTACAATCTGGGATGGTTGAACTGACAGTGCTTTTGCTCCTCTGGCCTCATGCTGTGCCCACAAAGCAGGAATCTGTTTCCTTTGGATTCCTGAGTACCCTAAGCTGGTCTGGCTCCAGCCAGCTGTACTTTAGCTTTGGTTAGTTCAGGCTTTTATAATTTATATCATTTCAATCTTACCTGTTAGTCAAACCACAGTCAGTTGATTGTAATTGCTAGAGCTACGGGAATAAGCACATGTTAATATAGTTAATTTAAAACTAAATATTTTCAAAAGTTCTCCAATGCAAAGTGAATGGAAATGAGAAATTGCCCTGAGTTCTCAAGAGGGAAAAGCTCTTTATTGAGATGATCCTAAAACACCTTCACCCTCGGGCCTCTCTAAGATGCATTTTTCTAGTTCTAAATTTGAATAGTTTCCATCCTCTGAAGCTGGGAGTTGGTGTCCACCAGAGATCCTGGATGGGAAGACATCTCTGAAGGAGGATTTATCAGGTGATGGTGATGTGGGCAGAGACCCAGCAGCAACACGGGGATCCTCCAGTCCACTTTGATTATTCCTCTTCTCCTGCATGAATGAGTCTCCAGAGCTTTCCTTTGTCACATCACAAAGCCCTGGATCTGCTAGGGCCCCATCCTTGTGTTTCCAAGCTGATCTGTCTCACATTTTAACCACATCCCTGCCCTGGGATGCAGACCTTCCTACACATCCCAGATTCTTATCTAAGAAGCTCCAGTAGCTCTGGTTTATTTTTCTGTGCTTTTCTTTTCCTTTTTGGTCTCCCCAGAGTAGCAGCACACATTTTTGGAGGCGTGTTGCCGTTCCAAGCCTGCTCTGTGACTCCAGTGAGGCAATGGGGACAGCTGCTGGTCAGCTGCCTGCATGGCAGGGAGACCTCTCCGGGCTGCAGGGACCGTGACCTTACTCAGATTTCAGAGTTCTCAGCCTGCTCAGGTCTGTTTGGAGCAGGACTCGTGTCTGTCACATGTCCAGCTGCAGGAAGCAGCAAAGCTCCTGAAGGATCTTGGCTTGGAATTCTGGAGATGTTGCAGGGATTTTTGCTCTGCTGTTTGATTAATGTCAACATCTCTCCTTTGAAACCTGGAGTGGACTACTTTGGAACATGCCAGGCTTTTAAAAATTAACTTTTACAAGGGATTTTCTGGGCTACAAATGTCACAGTGGGATTGCTGAGCAGAGACAGAGCTGGGGTGTGAACAGGCAGGGCTGGGACACTGCTGCCATCCATCCTGGCACTGAGCCACAGGGCTGGAGTGTCACATCCACTGCACACCAGGGAATGGTCTCAGGAGGTGATGGCAGTGAGGAGCCAAGAGCAGGACTGTGAGGCTTTAATCTTGTATTTTCCAAAGAGTAGCTGTGCTTCAAATGTATTGTGTTTGTTAATCAGTCTATTTGCTCTTAAAAAAATGCCCCCAACTTCCAGCTAACCTAAGTGTAGCCTTTAGGATGGCTGCAGTAACCAGCTGTCTCACCAGAACTCTGAGAATACTCCTAGTTCTGAAAAAAAGAATCTCCTTTGCTCACTGTTGTTCTCTGTGCTTTGAATTTTAGCACCTTGCCATGCTCTGGATCTCCTTGGGCCGTGTGAGCCAGGCCCTGCTGCAATGGGATTGCAAATGGTGCCATTGTGGCAGCCTTAACCCCATCATTCACAGCTCCACGACCTTCCCAGAAGAGCAGACAGATCCCAGTAAAAACAATTCACATGGAACAAATGTGAATTGTCCTGCCTGCAGCCTCTCCTGCTGCCCACAGGAGCAGGACAAAAACCCACAAAGAGCTCCCTTTGCTCACCTCACACCTGCTGCACAGCACAAGGTTCCAGCCCCAGGCTCAGGGGATTCCTGCTCAGCTCACTGAGCAGCTGAGTCCAGCAAAATGGGATCCAGCATTCCCACCCACGGGGTTCTGTGTTTGTGTGTTTGTGGTTATCCCTGCTCTGCTGCTGGAAACCCCTCCGTGGCATTTAGAAGGAAGCTGTGTTATATTTTAATATTAGGGATGCTAGATCCTGCCTGGGAAATTCCTTACCTTAGGTGATGGTTTTGAGAGCTCTGTGAACACCTGGCTATAGAAGCACATTCTGGATTTGGGCACTGGTTTTGAGAACTCTGAGAACACCTGGCTCTGGGAGCACATTCTGGATTTGGGCACTGGTTCTGAGAGCTTTGTGAACACCTGGCTCTGGGAGCACATTCTGGATTTGGGCACTGGTTCTGAGAGCTTTGTGAACACCTGGCTCTGGGAGCACATTCTGGATTTGGGCACTGGTTCTGAGAACTCTGAGAACACCTGGCCCTAGGAGCACATTCTGCATTTGGGCACTGGTTTTGAGAGGTTTATGAACACCTGGCTGTAGGAGCACATCCTGGATTTGGGCACTGGTTCTCAGAGTTCTGTGAGCACCTGGCTCTGGGAGCACATTCTGGATTTGAGCACTGGTTCTGAGAGCTCTGAGAACACCTCTAGGAGCACATTCTGCATTTGGGCACTGGTTCTGAGAGGTTTATGAACACCTGGCTCTGGGAGTACATTCTGGATTTGGGCACTAGGCTGTGAGCACAGACTGTATGTGGATTATCTTCATTGAATTCTTAACTAACATAAAGAAATTTTATTTTTTTCTTTCCGAGAGTGTGTTTTCCCCCCTCCCTTTAGTATGGAAAATATCCCTGCATACAAGAGTGTCTCAGCATAGGTGAGGGATCCACAGGAACGTTCCCTACAGCTGTGTAGTCACTCCTGAATGTCACGGCAGTGACAATTCCCACTAGGTGGCACTTTGAATCCACGGCACGGGCAGAGCCCCGGCCGATGGAGTACCTGGGAGCTGCCACTCGCGTTTGTACTCAGTGATTGACCAAGCTAAAAAAGGATCAATGTCGTGCTGCCCGCAGCAAGTTTCACAGCTCCGTTTAATACCAACATTGATTAAATCCCCACCCCCAGCTCCGTGTGAAAGAGCATTAGCACAGAAATTATCCCCTCTCCGAAGCCCTGCATCCAGCTCTCTCCACTGCCCCACCAATTTCCCACCTCCAAAAAACCCCCCAAACCCTCCAAAAACCCCCAGAAGACTAAACCCAAAATAAACAGAAAACCTCAAAAACCCCAAAACAAAAACAACCCCCCCAACCAAGTAATTGTTTATGTCCCTGGAAATTAAACTTCATGCTGTTGTTTAGAAACCCAAATTTTATGGTTTTATTTGAAGTGTCCAGATAAGTGTCAACTCCCCAAGCTCTGTTCTCATTGGTATTCAAGGCTCTCCTCAGAGTGCTGCAGGAATTTGGAGTTTGCACGAATAAAATAGGCCATAAACAAGGACAGAAGTGACTGCTGGAGTAACAGGCAAAGAAATAAATTATGTGGAGAAAAATGGGAATTGCAAAGGGAGAATTGCATTGGGAGTATTTGGTTCTGTATTGTCTGACACGGGCTCAGGGGGCATCACACAGCACCTCACAACCAATTCCCTGCTCACTGCTACTGCTGATGCTTCTCAGCCTGAAACTTTGAGTGTTTGAGAGCAGAAATAAAATTATGATCCAGGACAGCAGCTGAGGAAACCTAGAGCCAGGTTTTAGCACAGCTCGAGTTGTGTTTTCCTGTTGCCACATTATTTAATCTTTAATTTATGGCAATGGATCTCAAGCTGTTCTGGGGTACAGTGGCAGAATCCTGTTCCTCACCATGGTTTGGGAACAGAGGAGCTCAAGTCAATGAGAGAACTGGGCTGAGTCTCTTCCAACATCCTGTTAGGGGCACAAGTTCATGCTCAGCAGCTGAAATGTGGGTTTGTGAGCAGTAAGCTTGCATATGGCTCTCTGAGTGGTTTCTAGGCTTCAGAAATTACTCAGTAAGCTCAAAAAGAGCCTTTCAGCTATTTCTGTTGGCTCTGCCCTTTTGAGGGAAGCTACTCTAAGTAGTAGGCTTGCAATTGCCATTGTTAAAAATTCATTATGAACCAGATGAGATTATTAAAAATAAATCAAATACTTTGGGTTCACTTGTACTGGTTAGCTGAATGTATTTCTGCAAATCCTGGTATAAAAACTCGTGAGTTGGAAACATTCAAGTTTGGTGTTAAAAGCAAAACTTCCAACATCACCCTGAGAGAAGCTCTGAAGTCTCTTTGTGTGAGGTTTGTGGCTGCACAGCTTTAAGTGCACAGCACCTGCAATGCTGCAGCAAGAGAGGGACTCAAAATAGCAATGTGTGGGCATTTAATCTGTTTATTTGGGAAGTGACAATAGCTGTGAGTGCCCCTTCATGGGAGCTCACTGTGCTGGTCTGTCCTCAGAACCTGAGTGAAGGTGTGTCAGTGTCACTGCCATATTTTATGGAAAATCCCTTTGCCAGGATTTTTCTCCTGAGAAGCTGAGAAGCCTCAGAAAAGAAATGTAAACAATTTTATCTGATTGCTTGGAATGTGCTTTGGAGGTTGCTTACCCACAGGTGCATCTCTGATTGGTTCCATGTGAATTGTTTTAACTTAATAACCAATCCCTGTCCAGCTGTGTTGGACTCTCTGGTCAGTCATGAGTTTTTATTATTCATTCTTGTTTTAGCCTTCTGATGGATCCTTTCTCTTTCTTTAGTATAGGAATGGAATGGAATAGAATAGAAATAGAATAGAATAGAATAGAATAGAATAGAATAGAATAGAATAGAATAGAATGAGAAGAGAATAGAAATAGAATAGAATAAAATAGAATAATCAGCCTTCTGAGAACTTGGAGTCAATTCTCATCTCTCACCTCATCCTGAGACCCTCAGAACACACTAACAGTTGGTCACCACAGAGGTACTGAAAGCAAACAGATCCAGGGGCAGCTTTCCAAAAGGGAGGAGGCAGAGATGCTCCCCTGCCTGCTCTTCCTGCAGAGGTGCTGAGAGCAGGGACAGTTGTTTTTAGCCCAGAATGTAATGGCTACGGTGCAATTTACTGCTGCAAAATATGGTTCTGAACAAAGAGTTCAGGAGGAGCTGGGTAAAGATGTGATAATTGCATGAGTCACAGGCAATACAATGTTTAAAGAATCTCAGTCCTTGGGCTTCAAGCTACATTGTCGGTGTAGTTTTCAGGATTGTGCAGAGTGTGATTTACTGAAGTTCTCGAGTTTAAATTCTGATTATTTGGAAGGCAGCATGCTTGAATAAACACATCATTGCATTCGTTTTGCATAACACTCCTTGTTTCCACTTTTACAGCTGTATAATGGTATTTCATACTTTTTACAGTGCCTGATAGTCAAGGAGATCAAAGTATTTAGCAGATATTTTCTATCTTTGTACTTCTAGCAGTGGGATAAATATTTCTGCTCCAATCTAATCTGTTACACTGGGACTTCTATGGCTGCTCAAGTGAGCATGAGATAGTCTGGGGGTAGATGATTATCTGCATAGATACTTCTAGGAAGTAATTAGAACTCACTTGGCATAATTATATGGAGTTTGGACATTTTGAGAATAGAGAGTCATGGTTAAAAACGTTTATTTGAAGGTTTGTTGAGCGTAGGATCCTACACTGAATTAAATATATTATTAGAAGCTCCAGTTCATAGAATTCTCTAATAAAGTTGGTTGTTTCAATGGCCCTAATTCTGTGTGTGCATCTTTGCAGTGTGGCCATCCCTTCCCAGTGTCCTGTCATGTCCCCTTTCCTTGCAGTTCCTGAATGGACTGTGGGTGTACATGGAAAAAGAACCATTTATGTAATTCTAATTATTTCTGTACTATTTATTTCTCTAGGATTGCTCAGATTGTAACTCCCAAGTGTTTTTTCCTGCCATATTTCCTTTTCTTGACTAGAACTATTTCTTTATTTCTCTTAAGGCGCCGGAAGGAATCCTTGAGGTCCCAGGCTCAGTGTGTTCTTTTTTTTCTCAAAGCCTTCCAACAGGATATCCCATTTTCAAAATAAATACAGCATTTTGTTTTTGGAAAACAGGAAGGGCAGGCCATGGAATAGATGGCAATAAAGATTGTTGCTGAGGTCCAAACTTGGAACTCAGAATTTAGCAGAAGGTGTACAGATCATGGACAGGAATCTTCCCTTTTAAAGGCTTCTAAGGAAAAGAAATTACAGCAGGAAATGCTAGATGGAATTTTCAGTCTTTCCTCTAAAGAGATGTCTTATCCACAAACAAAGGCACTTGAAATAGGGACTGGCTTGTAAACATGAGGAGAATTCACTTGTAAAGTGGGTTTAGATATTGTCTGCTGCTCAGTGCATGAATAAAATCTAAAATAAGTTTTTATTGCACAGTAAGGAGCCAGTGCATCTTATTCCTGTGATCATGGTGAGGAGGTTTGGTTTTGTTCTTTTTTGTTCCTTTTTTCCTTCTCCTATTACAGTCACAGTGCAAAAATTTAATGAGCCATCTGCTGAAACAGAGTTTTGCTCTGTAAATCAACAGGGGGAAATAGCAGCCTCTTCCTTAGCAGAGCTATTCTTTAAATATGTTCAAAGTGGGATCTTTCTTATCAAAGTGCTATCACTTTTCATAATACAGCAACAATTTTAACATTTAAAGCAATTGGAAATCTCAGCTGAGGTTTAGCTCTTGTTTGGTTGTTTGGAGTCACAGGGTACTGGATGTGGTGTGACAGGGACAGACTGGCCAGGTTTTCATTAAACCACAGAAATTCCTTCATTGTCAAATATTGCCAGGCTCATCAGATCAGAGGTAAAACATCACATCTGATATATTAGCTGCTTTTCCATTAGCACAGTTATGTTATACTCATGTCATACCTGCAGCCTGAGATGAAAACATCCTTGTCTTGCAGGCTGCACACAAATACATCTCAGCACAGCTCCATGGATCTCACTAAATCACATGTTTAGTTTCTCAGTTTATTATGAGAATATTACCATTTGCATCTCATTGGGTTATGGTTTGTAATTACAAACCTCATCTCATGAACAAATCTCACATGTAGAAATTTTTCAAAAGGTTGCTGCAAGGCAGATTTTCTCCTGTCTCATCCAAAATTGTCCTTTTGTAAAATCTGGGCTTAAATATTACAAAAAATTCCCCACAAAACCAAACAAACAGTCTGGTATAGAAACACCTCTGTCAGCCTGACTGTGCTTGTGATTACCCTTTTGGGTTCCCTTGGGGGTTTTTGTTACTTTAAGATCTAAGTGGTTGTTAAAGGAAAAACCTGGTTTTGCTTGCTGGACAGAGCACAGCACAAATCCAGTATGGTGAGATCTTCCTTGCTCCAGAAATTGTTGGGAAGGGAGCAGTAAAGAAGCTCTGAGAGGTTCAGGTAGCCCTGACAAAGAATGAAGAGCTGCAGCTTCTCCTTGTGGCTCAGTGTCATGAATATTCCTGAATATATTTCTGTTACTGCTGCTGGAAACAAGAAGAGAGCTGCACCCTTCTCCTGTTTGTGCCTGCTGGGTGGTGAGCATGAACCACAGGGGGTGAAATTGGGTTTCAAGGCATGTCCCAGTGATATTTCAGAGCCACGGATGCATCTGACTTTGCCTCATGAATAAGCCACAACAAAAAGTGCTCCAGCTGGTGATCAGTGCTGCTTCCTCAGCAAATGATCCTGTTGCTATGAGACAACAGGGACTCTGGGCTGGCTGCACTGGCTGGTTTGATCCAAACCCCATCCAGAAGGTTGTTCTTGCCAGATGATGCAGCCTCAGTGACTTCAGTATTTACAGGACCTGCTGGAGTCTTGTTAATAAAATATTTTTTCTATTGGGATGTCACCAGAAATAGAAAGAACCACATTTGTGATGTAGATTTTCAAAGAAAAATGGCAAATGAAGGATTGGCTTTAAAATGAGACTCCAGAGGGGAGAGGATCCCTGGAGCTTTGCATGTCCTGAGGCCTCTGGGGTCAGAGACTGAGGCACAAAGAGCTGCAGGTCTGCTTGGGGATCTGGAGAAACAGCAGAGGGAGAGGATTTCTTTATAAATGATTCTGTAAAATGGCACTAGGAGGCTGTAAAGGAGAGGAGGGTGTCAGACCAGAGGATTCTGTAAGAGGTGTAGGGTCTTTGAACCCCATGAATCTGTGATTCTCTGCTTAACACTACATGCTTTGAAGGTAATTATGAAACCAGCAGTGAAGCCATGTTGTGTTTGAAGGAGGAAGTCAAGAATGAGCTGTGGGTTTGTTAGTGTCAGTAGAACAGAGTATTTCTTCCTGCTATTTCCAGCTCCATCCATTGAAGGTTTAAGCAAACACTGTTTTGCAATAAGGTCTTTGAAGTTGTAAAGTGAATTTTAGAAGTGTTACATCTTTGTCTGACAATAATCAGCCTGAGCTGCTTCATGCACTTTTTTGGCCATGATTTTGGCTGCTGAAATCCTAAATAATGTTGTGTCTAAGTGTGAGGAGAAAAGTATTTCTGCACAGCCAGGTTCTGGCTGGTTTCTTTGTCAAATGAAGGCATTGCATAGCTTTGAAACACAGCTGGGGTGCACAGCCCTGGAAATGGCTCCCCTGAGTGTCTCTGTTTGGAGGCAGTTTGGAATTCAACTACAGGAAGGACTGACAGGTCTCTGACAAGGAGAGGTCCTGCAAAAGGAGTGAGTGTTGTCCTGTCTGGGTAACTCCACCCAAACTCACCTGTGGACAGTTTTTTATTGAGACATAGTGGATGGGAAAAGAGATGTGAGAAAATCCATCTGAGAAAGCAACAGCTGCCTAATTCAGGACACGGTTTCTTTGAGCAAGAAGCTGTTCAAGAAAATCTGTGATAACAGGAGGTAAAAAAGAAGCCACAAACATCCTGAAAAAGGTGGGACTGACTTTTTATAGCTGACCAATGGTAAGCTCTACTTTTGCAATATGTATGAGCCTTATTACTGTGATTATCAAAGTGTGCATGTTAATCAATAAATCTGAGACTTGTCGATCATCAGCAGATGAGCAATGTCTCCCTTCTACCTCGTCACTCACCTGCACTGTGCCACTCCCAGAAACACATTGGCAGGGCAAGAACTATTTCAATATATTCCTTTCTAATTTCAGCTGATACTAATGCTGCTTCAGGGAATAGGAGGGAGAAAATGAAACATTTGCAGACTGCTTTTTTCTTATTCTTCCACACTGTCCTTTTTTTAACTCTCTCAGGGATGGTGTAAATATTAGCAAATTAAAAGGCACATTATTTTGAACTGGTCTTCATTGCACAATAATTAGCAAACTCTAATGGCCTTTAGGAAGAACCTTTTCCATTCCATTCTGTTTGCTCAGAGGAGCCCAACAGGAGGATGAAGTGAGAACAGAACTGCCTTCCCTGCACATTTGCTGTATCATAGAGGAGATAGGAGATATTTTTGCTCCCTTCTGCTGATACTGTTAGGAAAGTAGCAGGAGCAGAGTGACTCTTGCAGGTCTGTTCTTGCATCACAGTATTTAGAAAATAAACTTCTACTTCAGAGCTTGCTAATCCTTAAAAGGTTTGTCAAGATTGCTGGAGTCCACACCAAGTGCTCAAAATAGTTCTGCTGCATTGGCAAAACTCCATTTGCTATTACATTTCCTGTCATGCTGTGTTTGTGTGGGGGGTGGTTTTTTTGGGTCACTCTCCTCACAATTAGGTAGTTCTGAGAAGTTTGACATGTCAGTGTGAGCCTCAGGTTGTTGCAGCTCTGTTGAGGGGCTGTTGGGAGCAGCTGCAGACCTGTGTGAGGGGAGGGAACAGGCTGGTTCCTTGGTGTTGGGGGTGACAAGGACACTGCACCTGTCCAGGGCAGAGGAAATCATGTTTGATTTGAGCTTTGAGCCATCACATCTTCCAGGTGAATAATGAGGGCTGGAGACCACAGCAGTGCTCAGGAGAGCTCCAGTGAAAAGAGGAACCAGCAAAGCCCAAGAAATGGGGCTGGGGGCTGGTGTGACCTGGAACAAACACTGGCCAAAGCAGTTTCTTAGGCTGTATCTTCACATCATGGAAAAAACCCTTTAAAAACCATCATGAGAGTGCTCCAGGCTCAGCAGGATTTCATCTCCAGCTGAGGTTCATGCTCCTGTGAGCTGAGTCAGCTCCACATCCACCCCCTCGTGTTCCTGGGATCAGGCAGGCAGTGTTCCCCTGCTGCAGGGGCTGAGTGCTCCTGTCTGCAGCTTCCCTCAGCTCAGGGGAGGCTGGCCTGGGGCTCCTCTGTGCCTCAGGGGTGGATTCCCCACCCTGGGGTGATTCCCCTGCTGAGGAATGCCCTGGAAAACAGGCAGCAGTGCTGGGCAGAGCTGCCTTTAGCCCCAGAATAGAACATTTCACAGCAGAATCCCACAGCAGTGCCAATTTAATGGAAAATAAAATCACTGCAGACCCCCAGGCATTGCTGAATCACATCAGATCCCTCTGCAGTGTCACCTTTGTTGCTTGCCAGGGGGAATTGCCAGAACTGGGCAACTCTTTGGGCCTCCTTCCCCCATGGTCTCCCAGTCTTGTCCTTAAGGGTCAAGAGAAGCCAGCAGGGATCCTGCTGCTCATCAGAGCCCGGAGTGGCAGCAACACTTCCCTCACATCTGGATAATACCATGTCACTGTAATCCTCCTCCTATCAGATCCCCTCTGCTGGGAAATAGGGATGCCTGGAGCTGTGCTGATGAGTTAATGGATGCTGCAGGTTCTCGTGGTCTGGCACTGCTTGGTCTTTATTTCCCAGCTGTGTCTCCACAGCCATGTGCACAGGAACTGTGCTCACTTTTCATGGAGAACCTGTGCTGTGATCTTTGACTTGCAGGAGCAGTTTTCAGACACTTGCCCAGAGAGCAAGTCCATAAATCCAGCCTGGTTTTTATGTACTGAGGAGTTGTTTTCCAGTCTTTACAGCAAGTCAGCTTTTCCCATCTCCACATGTCCCTCATCAATTTGGTTTCATTCCCCTCTTCAAGGAGCAGAAATGTAGAAAGCACAGAAAGGCTAATTGCCTCTTTTAGAATGTCAGGGCTCCAGTTTTGAGTCCCCAGGATCTCATTCCCTGGTACACAGAAACCTGGGATCAGTGCTGAGCTGGCTGAGGCTGCTGTGAAAGGAAGGAATGGATGCTGCTGTTCCTTCTCTTTCTCCTTTCACTTCCATGGGCTTAGCTAAGGGGATTGCTGTTTTATCAAACCCAGAGATTTACCTCTGAGGAACTGCCATTGTTATTTCAAAACCATCTTTTCTGTCAAACTGCAGATTGTTCAGGAATATTGCACAAACCATGTTGTGATGGCTCCCTGGCCTGAGCTCAGGAAAGAAGAGTTAATCTGTTATTATCATCATCTTTTGTTCCAAGGACTTGGCAGTTTGAGACATGCAAAAATGAAGAAAACTGATTGTGTGCAGCACTTGCAGGGGAGTCAGATGGCTCAGTCTGTACCAGGGGTGTGCAGAAGTGCTCTGTGACACCCTCTCACTGACAGACAGCAGGAGACACAGCTTGTATTATAGATTATAGCTTTTAATATTTTATCCAGTGCTCTTGTGTAACTGCAACTTTTACAACTGTGATTTGTGGCTTTGAGAGTTGCAAATTTTATGGCTTAAGCTTTCTGTAGAGTGCTGAGAAGCGTTTGTAGCTTTTGTTGTAGGGAGCAGAGGTTCTGCTAAACATTTACCAGGTAATTCCTGAGCTAATTGGTACAAAGATTTAAGGGATTTCTCAGCTGTATCTTTGTGTCTCCCTCAGCCTTTCCACAGAGGAACCAGCTTCTCTCAGTGCTCAGCCTTTCCACAGAGAGCTTTACCAGATTTGCAGTTGCAGCTCAAACATTTGGCAGCTTCAAGAAGGGTCCCCAGTAATTCAGAGGAGTTTTTGATAGTATTTGTTGATGAAAGTGGAATTCAAAGCTGGGACAAGTTGGGAATTCCTGACTTCAATGTTTTCTGCCTTAACATTAATTGATCTTTTGATGAGCTATCAGAAGCATTTCTCTTTTTTGCATCTAAGAGTGCTCCTCACTGCACAGGCAGATGGTAACTCTCATTCCTGCTGCCAAAGAGCTCACAGTCTAATAAATAGTGCAGCCAAAAAATGGGAGGGAAAAAAGGGAGAGAACATCATTGATTGAGTATCACTTCTCACAGAACAGAAACACCACCCAAGAGCTGGATGGGAAGGACATCACCAGCTTGAGGGGGTCCAGAGAAAGTGCCAGCCCAGGGCAGAGCTCAGCCTTCAAAGCTTCCAAATCAAATCCTCTTATACCACCTAAGAAAATCAAACAGAAAGCAATTATTTGTTTAAGGTTAAGGATACTCAGCCTTTTCCACAGAAAATCCAATAGCAGCAGCCTCCCTCAGGAGTGGGATGCACTGCAGGCTCTCTGAACTCCTGAGGTCAGGGAGGGATTTTATTCTGTGAGTGCAGTTTGTTATCCCAGTGCCATGGAAAGTCCTGGGCCAGGCTTTTATTCACCTGTATTCCATCTCCAGAGGGAAAGTGATTCCCACATGGTCACTGAGTGCTGTGAGCTCCTTACACTGTGTACTAACCTGGGGAAACACTGGTACCTCTCCTAGAAATGTTTATTCCTAACCTTCCTTTGGATTAAAGGTTGTGTTTTGCAGAGAGTATAATTTCTAAATTTGCATGGGATGAGATGAGAATTCATCTACATGAAAAAGAGTAAATTTTATTATAGCAAAGGAGCAGCTGCATCATCTTCTTTCTATGTGTGGTCATGTGTCACAGACATCCTTTGTGAAAAATCCTTTCTGTAGGACTTCTGCTAGAGCTGAGAAGCTCAGTAACAAATGTAAACAATTATTATCTGCTGCTGTGGAATGCAACAGATCCACCTGTGCTTGGTCCCCTGTAGATGTTTGGATTTGCTGACCACTCATGGTGGAGCTGCTCTCTCTCTCTGCCAGACACAGACCTTTGTTATTCATTTCTTTCCTCTCTATTCTTAGCTTAGCCAGCTTCTGAAGAAGCTCCTTTCCTTTCTATCTTTATGTAGAATAGTTATAATGTTATATATATCTCATAATATAATAAATCAAGTCTTCTGATCATGGAATCAAGATCCTGCCTCTTCCATCCTCTACAAACCCCTGTGACCACCGTCACAGTCATGAAATACTTTTATTTTCTAGAAAATCACATTCAGGTCTCACCAAGATTCCTGGTGTTCTGTGCAGCCTGGTTATCCTGGGGTCTGGGCTGGGTGCACGTGAGCAAACACTGACCCCAGAGTTCTGTCACCAGGAGCAGTCCCTGTGTCCTTGGGCTGGTGCCTGCCTACCCCAGGCTGTCCCAGGGTGGGTGAGCAGGAATCAAACAGCACAGAGGGCTGTCCTGAGCACTGACTGCAGCTACAGAATAAGGTTACCTGCAGATGTATGAGCTGAAGGCCTGGTTGGGTATTTTTAAATTCTACTTTTTGAATAACACTAAAATTGAGCTGATCTCTAACAAAGAAACAATGATTAAGCAAAGCCTGCTGCTTATTTTCATGAATATTTTCTTTTTTTCTAGAGCAAGATGCCTGCTTCTTGCATACTAAAACACCTTCCCACTTTGCATCTGTTATTCTTAGCACCAGTCCTGTTGATAGAAAAAATAACATAAAAATAAACATAAGAGTAAAAAAGCCCCTCAGTTTTCAGACTTGAAATGATTCAAAATGAATGTTTTAAAACTTTAAAGTATTTAATTAAATTGATATAAAGTGAAATATAATCCATGAAAATCAAATTTGGATGCAAAATTGTTCAGATCAATTTGGAGTCTGAAGAGAACAAAGAACAGTTATGAAGTGGATGCTTTGTGTTTGTTACAAAAGGTAAGAAACAAAGCATTCCCTAAAATCCTCTGTTCTCCCACATCCCCTGGGCAGCCTGCAGAGCTCTGCAGGGAGAGCAGCAGGAGCTGGGCAGGGAGCTCTGTGCACCCTGCTTAGTCTGTGGAACCTGCTTTTCTGTGGAACTTAATTTCTCTGTGGAACTTAATTTCTCTGTGCAACCTGCTTTGTCTGTGCACCCTGCTTTGTCTGTGGAACCTGCTTTTCTGTGCACCCTGCTTAGTCTGTGGAACCTGCTTTTCTGTGCACCCTGCCTTGTCTGTGCAACCTGCTTTTCTGTGGAACCTGCTTTTCTCTGTGGAACTTAATTTCTCTGTGCAACCTGCTTTTCTCTGTAGAACCTGCTTTTCTCTGGAAACTGCTTTTCTGTGTGGGAACTGCTTTTCTATGGAACTTGCTTTCTCTGTGAAACCTTCTTTTCTCTGTAGAACCTGCTTTTCTCTGTAGAACCTGCTTTTCTCTGTGGAACCTGCTTTTCTGTGGAACCTGCTTTTTCTGTGGAACCTTCTTTCTCTGTGGAACCTGCTTTTTCTGTGGAACCTGCTTTTCCTGTGGAACCTGCTTTTCTGTTGAACCTGCTTTTCTCTGTGGAACCTTCTTTTCTTTGTGGAACCTGCTTTTCTGTGGAACTTGCTTTCTTCTCAGCTCAGACACTCTGGAGATCTGCTCAGACACAGAGGATCAGGGAACAGCACCTGCAGGGTTTTCCCATTTAGGCAATTTTCTTGGAGGCAGCAGTGTGGTGGTCTTAGAGGGTCCTGAGGATGAGGGAAGAGATGAGAATCTTGACTTCATGTTTCAGAAGGCTGATTTATTATTTTACAATATATATTACATTAAAAGAAAATGATATATTAGGACTATACTAAAGAAAGAGAAAGGAGACATCAGGAGGTTAGAAAAGAATGAATAATAAAATCTTGTGACTGACCAGAGTCCAACACAGCTGGACTGGAATTGGTCATTAGTTAAAAACAATCCACATATGACCAATCAAAGATGCACCTGCTCATTCCACAGCAGCAGATAATTATTGGTGGCATTTCTTTTGTGAGGTTTCTCAGATTCTCAGGAGAAAAAATCCTGGCAAAGGTATTTTTCATAAAATATGTCAGTGACACAACAGCATCTCCCTGGCTGTTCCCTGTGCAGAACATCCTCAGTGTGCATCCCCTCAGCTCCACACCTCTCCTGTTCCCTCAGGAATGGGCTCCAGAATGGAATCCAGCAGGAGCAGCACAGGCAGACTGTACCCAGTCCCAAATTAAAGCTTGATTAACTCATTAACAGGATTATATACAGGAGGCTGCACTCTGTGAACCAGGGATGTCCTTTTCAATCCCATGTCCCCAGACCATGGAGCATGTGTCACAGTAATTGCCAAGTGCTTATGGAGGGCACAGAAATGCTTGTAAAAATAAACTTGGGCTGGCACACAGATTACATAATGGCAATGTCCATGTCAGGGGCTGTAAGGACCTGTGTCACTCAAGCCTCTGCTGCTCCAAAGTCAGATGTCACAGCACAGAGCAGCACTGAGGGAGCTCTGGGAGACAGGCAGTGGGAATTGCCAGGAGCCTTGTGCCTGAGGAACTCAGCCTTTGTACTTCACACAGTCTGACAGGGCTCACACTCCCTTTTTGGGGGGTTTCAGCCTTTCTTCTCCCCTGGGGAGCTCTGGAAGTGAGGACCTGACTCCCACAGCCACTCACCACACTCACAGAGTTCTCTATTACTGCCCTGGGAGGTTCTGAGAGGAGCCAGGGGGGAGGTTCTGGCTGTGCTGCAGCTCCTCCCTGCCCCTGGAGCTGACCTGGTGTGGCAGCCCAGCTGCTGAGGGGCTCCCAGGAGGAATTGTGTGTGCAGGGACATGGCAGTGGGTGTGTGTCACCCTGGTACTTCACACTTGCCCTGGCAATAATATTTACAATTGCGCGAACAGAACGGAGCACTCCTTGTCAGTGTCTGAGAGGTTTATTAAAGCATCAGCCTCAACACCTTGTTACAACAATGGAGACAAACAGATGCAACCTTCTCGCTGAACCAAGCAGAATGCCAGAGAGACTTAATGTTACAGCATATCATAAAGCCATTTCCATCTGCGTTTCAGCCAATCACACATAGAGTACAAAAACATTGACAATACTTCTATCCAATCATATAAAGCACACGTAGCTTTAGTAAGCAGCCTACTTTCAAGACAATAACTTGTTCATAAGAATCAAGGCACAAAAGACTATTCAAGCTTTAACCTTCTAAAGATATACAGTAAGTAAACTTGTTACTACTTAAGGCAGCACCTAACATAGGCCTATTGTTCTATTCTCATGTCTGCATTACTAATTTTTCTGCTGCTTTAGCATTTAACTATCTTACTGTCTGAAGCCTGATTTTTCCTTTCTTAAAACCCTCTGATTTTTAGGATTCCCACAACACTGCAGGGACATGGCCAGGGCAGGGATCCATGGAGAACAGAGCAGGAATTCATCCCTGGGCTGGTCCCAGTCCAGCAGGGACACAGGAGAGCCTCTGGTGCAGCTGGGACTTGAGGAGGGGACATTTTCCTGGGGTTCTTCCTCCAGGATGCAGATGGATGAGCCACAAACTCAGTGCTCCTCTGCCCAGAACACTGCTCAGTGGGAAAACTTGGTTCAGACAGTGATATTTAGTTAATTTTGATTCTTCTGAAAGGAAATGAAGGTTTTTAGGAAACAAAAGTAAGGTCTCCAACAGGAATTGAGTCTTCTTGAGTCCACAAACTCTCCAGGAGTGGCTGCATTCCCTCCCACTTTCCAGGCAAATGCTACAGGTGGTGCAAACCCACTTGACTCACAGCCTCTCAAGATCAAGATTAGGAGAAACAAATCAGAAAAGCTGCATTTAAATCAGGTAACCCTCTGCTGGTTACTTACACATGGCTGAGTAACTCAGCTGAGCAGAGAAGTCTGACCAGCAAAATCTGTTTTCAGCAGGGGTACACAGAGGTACCCTCACAGAGCATTTATTTGGAGCCATGTTCACAGTGGATCTGTGGGATGTTACTGTGGGTTGTGAATGTCAAATTTTGTGGCAGGAGAGCTGGACTTGAGAAGAAATTCCAATATTTCTGTGGAAGAAACTTTTCTATATTTACTTGGTAAGAAAAGCCCCGACAAACAACAACAAAAAATCCAGAGTAAACAAAAAAACCCCCCTGAAACAAAACAAAATACCACCCCACAAACTACTCAAATAAAAAACATCCAAAAAAGCAAAACCACAAAGTCAACTAACTTCTGGGAACATGACAATACATCAGAGTACATTTTGAGAAAATTGGCTCTATTTTAGCTCAATATTAAGTAAAAGGGAGAAAAGAAGTTGCAGATTTTGAAAATTACACTGCTTTTCATTATTCAGCTTCTGACTTGCTTCACACAGTCAGCACCTGTTGGTGGAGGGACACAGCCCATTCAAATCACTGATTTTAGACCTTGTGTGTGCAGCTCATGGACAGCCTGACACAAGCACACAGTGAGCAGCAGTCACTTGTGGGAGCTCAGAATGTCACTCCTAACATCCAGAATCACTGAGAAAACCCATGGGGGGGCTCGGAGGTCCTGGAATGTTGCCAGGCATTCTTGGTGGCTGGACCTTGACCCTTCAGAGGGTGTGTGTGAGGACGTGAGAATGAGCACAGTTTAAGTGGTGGAGAGATTATATATTCTCAGGGTGAAATATGGATTTTAGGACTTTGGTACAGGGGGGTTATGGAGACAAGATGGAGGAATCAGGGCGTGTCTCGTGCTGCTTCTTTCTTCTTCTTGTCTTCCATCTCCTGTGGTGGTGCTGGCACTTGGGGATTGGTCTGTGGTGAAGGTGGCACTTGTTAACAAGGGTGAAAGGTATTGGGGATAAAAGGTAAATATAATGTACAGAGTTTTTATTATAAAAGGACACGACCGCCCCGTGGGTGGTCAGAGTGCCCTTGGCTGCCTTGTGGGTCAGATCCTGGCTGGCAGAGAGGAAAACTCTGTGAGATAAAAATTAATAAACATTCTGAAGAGCGAAGCATTGAGGAGTCCAGACTCGTCCTTTGAGCTGCGGCTGCCCTGAACCATCCTGTGTGTGCCCAGGCAGAGACAGCAGCTGGATTGGGCAGGAACTCACTCAGATTTTGGGTTGAACCCCCATCAAAGTGAGGAAATGAAATTGTAGTGGAGAGGGACTTCTGATATTTGTGGCATTTTTTGGGTTCATTGTTTGTCCTGAGTCTTGTTCAAATGACTCTTGTGTTCCCCTTCATCCTGATCACCCACTGCACATTCCCAGCATCATTTTGTTCCACATGATCTTCCTCTCATGCTGTTCTCTGCAGAACCTGAGTCATATTCCCTCTGAACTTCTGCTTCCATGGAATTTTCCTGCTCTAAGCCATCTTGGCCAACATCTTGTGCTTTTTGCAATCTGTAGCTGTGCTGCTGCAGGGTGAGCAGCATCCTAGATTTGAGACACTGTGTTCCTCCTTTTTCATGGTCCTCATTTCACAGTTTTTCTTGACCATCCAACAGACAGAGCTGCTCTTCATGCACAGCACAGGAAACAGCCACCCACCTGTGCCCAGTGTTTGGTTTTGGCACATGAGGGACCCCAGTGACAGATGGTGACAAGTCCCTGCATTCAGAACGCCTGATTTTCTGTCTCCTCTTCAAAGTCTGGCTCTAGACATTCCAGTCACTAAATTGTTTGGGCATTACAGAGTTCAGAACCCACCCACAGCCTGAACCAGACTTAAACACTGAATTCTGAAGAGGTCCCAGAGAGCCACAACTCTCAAAGTCACAACTTTGAGACAACAAGAAGGTGTTTTATTTCAATACTTTCAATCAATTTTTAAAGTAAACCCCAAATTACATCTTTGTTTTTAGCTGAAAACCAGCAGCACTTGTGCCTGGAACACTGGGTACCTCTGAGACAGCTGAGATCTGGAGAAGTTTTTCTTACAGGGCCTAACAGTTCAGTCAGCTCAGGTCTGTCTCTCCTGTTGTCCTGAGCTGAATGCACCTGGCAGAGGGACACAATCACAGTGGGAGAAACAGCAGATCCACAGGGGAGAATGCAGGACTGTTGGGGAGGACGAAACAGGAAAGCCTTATAAATATGATTGGCTGGCAAAAGATTTTGAGAATATGGAAACTATAAGCGAGATTGAAATGAAAGCAAGCTTTGAGATCCCTCAGTTACTGAACAACTGGAAAACAATGGCATGGCCAGCTGAAGGTGATCCCCTATTGATGGAACAACACCCTCTGCTTGCAGACAGCTCCAAGGGGCAGAGCAGACCCTACAGCTTGGCAGAAGGGGCCCAAAGAGGAGTTTTTAGGGTTTAAAATGTAACACAGTATGGTGATGTAATGATTCTTATAGGCTGTATGGAAATGCTATAGGATTTGTATATTGTACTAGATTGGTTAGTGAGAATCAGAATATTCAACACAGAAGATGATTTATTGTATTGGAACGGGAACTTCGCCCACTTCTACTTCTTCTTCTCCTTACCTTACTCTCTATACTCTTACTGTTATGCTTTTACTCTCTCACCCTCTCATCCTCTCTCCCCCTCTCTTCTCTCTTTGCTGCTCTGAGCTGTGGCTGGCAGCTCCCAGCAGGGCCCTGCACCCAGGCCCTTTGCAATAACCCCAAATCCCAGCAGGGCCCTGCCCCCAGGCCCTTTGCAATAACCCCAAATCCCAGCAGGGCCCTGCACCCAGGCCCTTTGCAATAACCCCAAATCCCAGCAGGGCCCTGCCCCCAGGCCCTCTGCAATAAACCCCAAGTTCCAGCCCTGGCTGCAGAGATCTCTGTCTCTGTCTGTCCTGACTGTGCTGACCCCCCATCACTCTGACACAGGACAAAAATTCTGCTGGATGTGTCTGTGCTGCACAACAAAAGCTCTCAGCTGGTTTGTTTGCCAGTGTTTGCTTATCCCTATTAAATGAGTTGCTTAAGCTTAGTTGGAACTTGGCCCAGTCAAATGCTGACCCTGCCTGCAAGAAATATTTTTCTCTATCAGCTACTTGAGCTAATTTTGGTCACTAATTTATGCATCTCTATACATAATGATATCTACATAATGTCTTTTGGAGAAACATTTGTTAAGGCTGACAATAGCAACTGCCAGCTATGTTGTAGGTGGAGTTATTTGCAGTGTTTGCCATCCTTTCTAGAGAAAATAAGTTTTGTACTTCTCCAGAGTAAGAGCTACATTGGTGACCTTCATTTAGAAACTACAGAGCAAGAACAGGGATACAACAAAGAACAGAATTCCCAAAGCACTACATCCTAAGCCATTGGCCCAGCCAGTAAATCCCCTTAAAAGAACAGAGATTCCAGAGGTTTGGAACAGTGCTTAGTCCTCTCAGTGGAAGAGTAAACATAAACACCAGGCAGTGCATTGGATCACTTTATAGGTGAGAGGATTGAGCATTTGCATTTCTTTTTCATCTGCTTCCTGACTGTGTCTGAGTAAATTCGGTTAAACTCTGATATTTCTCCCTCTTTTCCATCCTCAATTCTCACATTTCATTTAACAACCTTGCCTGGGTCAAATTTGTGCCTGCTGATCTGACTCCCTCCCTCGTGTGCCCCACTCCCCTTTAAGTGCTGGGGAATGCCAACATCTTTTTCCACATTAAAAAATAGGTTTTTCCTTTTGAGCAGTGGGCAGCCTGGTGCCTGGATGCTGCTTGGGTGCAAGCCCATCCATTTTACTGTGCCACAGTGCTCAGCCCTGGGTGGTTTGATGCTGGTTTCAGGGGGGAGCAGGGACTGATCAGGCAGGACTGCTCTGATTGAAGGAGCTCCAGGAAAACTCTAAATCAAAGGGTTTGAACCAAGTGCTTCCCCACAGTGGGCCCTGCAGCAAGCACAGACCTGACAAGCCAGGGTAGGAGAGGAGGTTATTGGGAATGAGCTCCACTTGTTTATCATTTCTGGTGAGGTAAGAAATGCAGCACTGGGGTTAAAGGATCACAGCCAGCCTCTCCTGGGCCACAGGACCTGCCAGAGGTGTTCCTGGGGTGTGAAGGCCTAACTTCAAGCCCACTGGCTTATTTTACACAGGCTAAACACAATCTGTGCTTTTGACTTATTGCCACTGGCCTGCAACTGTCCTGCTCCAGGGAGATGAGCCCCTGGCCAAACAGCTGCCAAGGGGACTTGGGCTCCTGATGAGGGAGGAAGAAATAAGGGGCTGCTGGCTTTTTGTAAAGTCCTGTTTCACTCTCCAACATGAAATCCTCATCCATTCCTCTGCTGCTGAATGAGGAATGCAGCTGAGCCCAGAGAACTATTCACAAATACAAAATAAGGGATGTGGAGGCAGAGCTTATCTGCCTCTGAAGCACACCAGGGAGGTAAAGTGCATCCCCATGTGTGACAAGTGACGTTAGCTGGAGCTAAATATAGAGCTGCCTGCTGCACACTGATGATATCTCCCAGGGTCAGCTGAGCTGCTCTGCCTGATTTTGGCCTCCTGGGTCTCTGGAGGTTGTTGTTAGCAAAAGGCAGCAGTGCTGTAGTGGGTGGAGCAGTTCCCTTCTTGGATGGTCAGCCAGAGGAGCCTGTGTCCATCCTGTCCCATGTCCAGGGCTGCAGTGTCCATCTGTCCCATGTCCAGGGCTGCAGTGTCCATCCTGTATCTCCAGGCCTGCAGTGTCCATCCTGTCCCATGTCCAGGGCTGCAGTGTCCATCCTGTCCAGTTGTGCAGTGTCCATCCTGTCCCATGTCCAGAGATGCAGTGTCCATCCTGTCCCATGTCCAGGGCTGCAGTGTCCATCCTGTCCCATGTCCAGGGCTGCAGTGTCCATCCTGTATCTCCAGGCCTGCAGTGTCCATCCTGTCCCATCTCCAGGCCTGCAGTGTCCATCCTGTTCCACCTCCAGTTTTGCAGTGTCCATCCTGTCCCATCTCCAGTTCTGCAGTGTCCATCCTGTCCCATGTCCAGTTGTGCAGTGTCCATCCTGTATTTCCAGTTCTGCAGTGTCCATCCTGTATCTCCAGTTCTGCAGTGTCCATCCTGTCCCATGTCCAGCTCTGCAGTATCCATCCTGTCCCATGTCCAGCTCTGCAGTGTCCATCCTGTCCCACCTCCTCCAAGTTTAGAGTGATGCAGTTCATTCCATGATAAATATTTAAACCCACGTTTTCCCTCTCCTGAGGGGGAGTTGTCCCTTTTAGGAGACTGCATTTGAAGCAGTTGGAAGGTTAACACAGTTACAGTCACAGAGTTTCTTACATCCCAATAGAAAACAAATATTATTTCCAAGCCTCTAAAGTAATTTGTGAAAGATGTTAATGTTCAAGCATCTCTTTGGTCAGTGTTATCTACAAAGCTTCTTATTTTCATGGGGCATCCCTTCATCCTGTATTTCAAACCAAACCTTGTACTGGAGCAATTAGTGGGGCCAAATTGAAATGATTGAAATCTCTGGTTTGGATGAAATTACCCCTGTGTCCTCTGCTTTAGGACCTCCTTCAACCTTTCTGTGCCTGCACTTGGGAAGGTTGGTTTTCTCCTTGCCTCTGTCTCTGTGAGCCTTGGATCCCAAACTCCTGCAGTGGGATTCAGAGATGATAAAGTCACCCTGCTTTATCAGTTTAGTGACCAGCAGAGCAGCCCAGAGAGGTTTTGGAGCCCAGCATGACTCAGTGTATTGCTAAAATCTCTATTACATCAGAGCCTCATCCTAACCATGGGAAATAAATTATATCTTGGAATGAAGTTCATTCAGGAGCTGGAATCTGGGAGCATCTGGGAATGGGTTTAGTTTGCTTCTGGGAGGGCTTGAATAGCAGCAGCTAGGGAGTGATTCAGTGGCAGCAACAGCTTGTTCCTCAAAGATTTAACTCTGAGCTTGTGGTGCTTCCAGGGATAAGGAAATTGTTTCTCCTGATTACTTTGAATAAATGTTTGATGAACACACAAATAGCTAATGTAAAAGGAATTTAAATGTGTTATCCAGAAACAACTCCCTTCTATCTCCCCATTCTTTCTCTGTGGACAGAACCAAGAGCAGAGCCTGTACCCAGCACAGAGTCACTGCTGATCCAAAACGATCCAAAGGATGAAGTGGGAGGATGGCAAGTCTGCCAGGTCACTTAAAATGTACATCTTTAAAACTGGAGAAGTAATTCAGATCATTAAGAAGAGTCATAGTAAAAAACCTGCAGATAAAGGAACACATTTATCTTGAACTAGGGAAGCTGCAGAAGTGGCTGAATTATCTCATTCACAAAGACCTTGTTGAACCTGGTGCCCGGGACCATTCTGGAATTATGGAGTGAGCTATTTTGATTTCACCAGGGGTGAAGGAGCTGCCTTGTCAGTCACCTTTGTGTAGGAGTTGCCCTGATTAAGAGGCATCACAATGGGAACTCTTGCTAAACTTATGGCACTGCCACGGAGCTGCCTTTTCTCTGAGGGCATTTGCATTTAAATGGGGAACTCGGAGAGCTGAAGTGCAGCCGTGGTGCCCAAGGACAAAGCATTAATCACTGGAAACTGCTCTGCCTATGCAATTGTGCTGCCACATCTGGAATATTCACCTGGAAGAGACAAAGCATCTTCACCTCCAATCCACAGATCCTCCAAGTACCTTCAGTTCCTGCAGCAAACCTTGTTTTTCTCCTCAACGTGGTTTTAAGCTAGCCTTAGTTTTGTTACTTTTTAAATGACAGGGGGCCAATTTCAGGCAGAAAATCTTCAATAGCTCCAAGTTTTCATGAGATTTGTTCAGAGCCACCGAGGGTTTAAGCACAGGCAATCATTTTCTGCTGTCACCAAAAGGCATTGATGGAGTCTGAGGGACGGTGATGACAGGAGGCATTTCTGCTTTTCATGCCTGCTTTGTTGGAAGAATGTAATTACTATAATACCAGAACAAACTATAGACAAAACACCTTCCAAACACTTTTAAAGTTATTAAATACTGAAAGATGCAGTGGATAATATTATTTTTCATTTTTTGCTAGCTACTGATACAATTGGAATTGTCACAGCCCACTTAGAATTTTTCATGGACCACCAGATAGCAAAAAATGTTTTGTGGACTGGTTTGTGTGCATTTGTAAATGCACTTTGTTGTTCACCAGAAGAGTTCAGAAATAAGGATTTTTGTGAGCTTATGGAATCTGAAAACACTGATTACCTGAACTGTTTGGAATGAGAGTGTATCCAGGCCTGTGAGGGTGCAGCATGGAGCAATGACAGCCCTGACATCCCAGTTAGGCAATGGGTTGCAATAAGGCCAGAAAGCAAAATTTCCCTTGTAAGGCAAATTAAAACCAAGATTATATTAAATAATATATATTTTTATATAGATAAAATTAATAATATATATAATTATATATAAAAATTAATTATATAATGTATTATAAACCAGATTATTTTTTAAAAAATAAAGAGACAAGTACTGAGAAGTGACAAAGCAATCAGTGCCCACTTAGACTGTGCAGAACAGAATATTTGTGAGTTTGGCATCATGTGCCTTCACCATGGGGGATCACTTTAGCCAGGGCTGTCAGAGGAGTGTCAGCCCCACAGGACAGCAGGGCTGGGACTGCAGTGCCTTTGCCACAGCCAGACCCTTTGGCTGCTCCTCAGGGACAGATGATGTGCAGTATAATTGCATATTTAGAGATGAAAGCTGACCAGGGGTTTATTTAACAGCCTGGGTAGCACAATGAACCCAATGGCTTTTGTTAGCTCTGCTCAGATGTAGCTCCACATCACACTGATAAAAGTTCCTCTGAGGTGACCATGGCAGCTTTTCTCAGTAGATTAGGGCTGAGCCTGACGAGCACTCTCTGGTTTGTCACCAGCACAGCTAAATGGCAGAGTCAGGAATATTTCCACCTGGCCAGATTAAAGTTCTTTGACTGCAGAGGGTGGAGGCTGAGCTGGCCCTGTGCACTCCCCAAGAGCTCAGGCACGTGCCTTGAGCAATTCCAGCTTCTCCTAAAGCTTTAAAGGCTCCTTTTCTGATGGCTTGTGGTGCTTTATAGAAATCTTGTATTTGGGGACCTCAGATCTGGTTCACAAAGGTTCACTCAGCTCTGCAGCAGCTCCTGGGTCCTGTTGGCAGAGCGAGGTTTGGGTGGGAGCTGCCCCAAAATAAAGCCTGGCTTAGTGCACAGCAGCTGTGCCCAACGGACCAGGATCAACCCATGGGGATCAAACCCACCCCGGGGGATCCAGATCCCATCAGCTGCCAGGGATCCAGGGATCTGCATGGAAATGCTGCTCCAGGGGGAATGGGGCAGCTGCTGTGGGCACAGGGGGTTTGTCCCTGGTGCCAGAGCAGGATGGGGGTGGCAGGGTCGGGATGAACGGAGACAGAGATCTCTGCAGGCAGGGCTGGAACCTGGGGTTATTGCAAAGGGCCTGGGGCAGGGCCCTGCTGGGATTTGGGGTTTATTGCAAAGGGCCCTGCTGGGATTTGGGGTTTATTGCAAAGGGCCTGGGTGCAGGGCCCTGCTGGGAGCTGCCAGGCACAGCTGGAGCAGGGCTGAGAGAAGAGAGGGGGAGAATGTAAGAGAGTAAAGGGGTGAGAGCTAAGAGTGTAGGAAGTAAGGTAAGAAGAAGTGGAAAATGCAGTGGAAAGAGCAAAGAGAAAAGAAGGGAATAGAAGAAAAAGTGTTCCAATACAATAAATCATCTTCTGTGTTGAATATTCTGATTCTCACTAACCAATCTAGTACAAGATACAAATCCTGTAGCATTTCCATACAAACTATAAGAATCACTACATTACCATACTGTGTTACATTTTAAACCCTACAAACTCCTCTTTGGGCCCTTCTGCCAAGCTGTAGGGTCTGCTCTGACCCTTAGGCTTATCTGCAAGCAAAAGGTGTTGTTTCATCAAAAGAAGATTACTTCCAGCCAGCCACACCATTGTTTTCCAGTTGTTCAGTAACTAAGGGATCTCAAAACTTGCTTTCATTTCAATCTCACTTATAGTTTCTATATTCTGAAAATCTTTTGCCAAGCAATCATATTTATAAGGCTTTCCTGTTTCATCCTCCCCAACACCTGGGATCAGGCAGGAACCCCAGCAGATCCCTTTCACATTCCAGCTGGGAGAGGATGAGGCTCCAGCACACACTGTCCCCTCCAGAGGGAGGAATTTAATTTCCAGCCATTTCCATTATAGCTCAAATTCCAGATGGGCCATATTTATCTGAGGGAGCTTCAGTTTGTCTGCTTTGCTCAAGGTCTGTTTGGAGTCAGTCCACCTTTGAGGAGAAATTTGGAGTTTCACAGAGTTTAAACACAAAGAAATCCCATTAGAACAATTCTACCTGTGGCATGAGTGAATTCCTTTGGGTTTTAAAACTTTTAAACTTATTATAAGGACCCAAAATACAAAGAGATATTACACATCCCACCAGTGGAGGACTTATCTGAGCTAGATGATTATGAGTACAGAAAATAGTAGAATAATTGCTAAAAGAAAACCCCAGCTGTTATATAAAGAAAGGCATTGACTATTAGCAATATCCTTCAGGCCATTTTACTTTAATTACATTTCATTTTACTCCATAACATTTTGATAAAGTAAATTTGAAGTCTTCTTTATGTGTTTTTTTTTTTTCCAATACCCCTAGAACTCAATTAACAGCCTTTGTCTTCAAAGTCCTGGACAGAAGAGTTTAGAAACTGAAATAAAAGCCCATTGTAAAGCACAGAAGGTGCAGTTTCCACCTGAACTCTCCCCCAGCCAGTTTGGCAGTGTCAGGACAGAACTTTCATTGCTTTGCTGTGCTTGTGTTACACTGAATTAGTTACAGTCCAGAGGGCACTTTTAAATCCCATCCCCAAACATGAAGATTAAATATTACTCATCAGTTTTCTGCAATTTAGAAGAGAATTTTGAAAAAAATTACCAATCCAAACCCAACAAATTAAAGTCCCCTGTGAATTCAGGGCCTCAGAAATGGTTTTGTGCCATTCCATGTGAATTTTTGCATTCTGCCCATTTTGGACCTCACTGTTTGCAGTGGTGATGCTGCTCCAAGAGTTTTTTTCATTGACTTCTCATTTCTCTTTGAAGTTATGAGTTTATCTTGAGCCAATGTTTTAAAATTAACTCAATTAGTAGATATTGAGGTAGGTCCCAGATCACAGTAGCCTGCTTTTTATTAAATATAATCACTGTTTTGAGAGTTTGGCATTTTAGAACAATTCATGACAAAAAAATGCCCAATCTCTTAAGCATAAACATCTGAATGAAAAAATTAATTCCTACAAGCTCAAACCTTTCCTGCCTCTCTCCCCCTCCATAACATCTCCTAGAGGTTAACAAAAGTTGAGAGATGAGGAAGAAACTTTTAAAACATCCTGTCCACAGTGACATAACCACTTGCAATCTTGAAGAAGGACATTTAATCACAGGTACAAAGGGACTTTTAAAGCTGCTGGCCTGGGTAATAGAACACTGAGAACATTCCACCCACTCTGGCTCTGCAGGAGAAAGGCAGAGCAAAGCCTGGGAAAACTGGGTTTTCCTGGAGGAAGGGAGCTGGACTTCCTAAATGATTCAACCAAAAAATGGCAAATATGGTATTGATAAACCTTTGCATTCATTCCCACTTATTTGCACAAAAGTTCTAAAAGAAAGAGGCCAAAGAAAGAGACCCAAAGCTCCTTTGAGAATGCAGTGTCCAGTGTGCCAGGCTGTGGGAGCTGAGGCTGCACAGCTGCAGTACCAGGGGGGAGAATTTGTGGGGATGAGCACTGAGGAACAGGAAGGACAGGGCTTGAGCTTGGGCTTCTTCATATCAGGCTAAAATTCTTAATTCTACCTTTAAAAAAATGATTATTATTGATCAACTTTGACCTTTTCCACTTAGAAATAGTATCTTGAGCAGATCCTTTCCATTTAGAAATAGTATGTTGGACAGATGCTTTCCATTTAGAAATAGTATGTTGGACATATCCTTTCCATTTAGAAATAGTATGTTGAGCTGTCAGGGAAGGAGGGTGGATAATCTGTGGGTTTCTTGTGTTTCCCTGCTTTGCCATCCTTTTCTCTGTGCCTGTTTCAAACCTCCCAGGGTGTCAGGAGGAGCTGTCAGCCCCTGCCCTGGACCTGCCAGACAAAGCCTGGAGTGTGGATCTCACTGACCAGGGAGAGGCCACATTGTCACCTCTGATCTCTGCCAAGCAGGGACCCACGGGGAGGGACACAGCCTCAAAGGGTGCCCTGACACTCCTCAGGAACCTCCATGGGCTGATGCAAACAGCATGAGTGAAATCAGACATGCAAATCTAGCCCGGAATTTGGGCAGCTTTCACTGTGCTGTGTGCTGGACATTCCTGGGTGCCCAGAGCCCCTGGAAGCCTCTTCTCAAAGCTGCTCCTGGGCTTTTAACTTAGATTTATTTTTATTTTTATTTTTATTTTTTATTTTTATTTTTATTTTTATTTTTATTTTTATTTTTATTTTTATTTTTATTTTTATTTTTATTTTTATTTTTATTTTTATTTTTAATTTCTATTTTTATTTTTATTTTTATTTTTAATTTCTATTTTTATTTTTTATTTTTAATTTTTATTTTTATTTATTTTTATTTTTATTTTTTTTTAAATTTCTATTTTTATTTTTTATTTTTATTTTTATTTTTATTTTTATTTTTATTTTTAATTTCTATTTTTTATTTTTATTTTTATTTTTATTTTTATTTTTATTTAATTTATATTTATATTTATATTTATATTTATATTTATATTTATATTTATATTTATATTTATATTTATAATCCATCCCCGCTGCGGTTTGCAGAGCTGTGCCTGTCACTCGGCAGTAGCGAAGGCAGTCCCGGCTCCCGCGGGAGCTCTGCGGGCTCTGTGTGCAGGGAGAGCCCTGCAGGAGCAGCGATCCGGGATCGCTCTGACTTCCCCCGTGCCACCGCTGGATGTCCCTGGGAGACCATCCAGCGTTCTGCATCCGGCGTTATTGCATCCAGCGTTCCTGCATGCAGCCTTCCTGCAGCCTTCCTGCAGCCTTCCTGCATGCAGCCTTCCTGCAGCCTTCCTGCACCCAGCATTCCTGCACCCAGCATTCCTGCGCCCAGCCTTCCCGCACCCAGCATTATTTCATCCAGCCTTCCTGCACCCAGCATTCCTGCGCCCATCATGCAGCCTTCCTGCTCACTCCTGCTCATTCCTGCCTGCTCATTCCTTCTCTGCTCATTCGTACCTGGTCATTTCTATCTCTGCTCATTCCTGCCCCTGCTCATTCCTGCCCCTGCTCATTCCTTCCTGGTCATTCCTTCCTCTGGTCATTCATTCCTACCTCTGCTCATTCCTGCCTCTGGTCATTCCCGCCTCTGCTCTTTCCTTCCTGGTCATTCCTACCTCAGCCTTCATGCACTCAGCGTTCCTGCATCCATCATGAAGCCTTCCTGCTCATTCCTGCTCATTCCTGCCCCTGCTCATTCCTACCTCTGCTCATTCCTACCATTCATGCACCCAGCGTTCCTGCACCCAGCATTCCTGCATCCATCATGCAGCCTTCCTGCTCATTCCTGCCCCTGCTCATTCCTACCTCTGCTCATTCCTACCTCTGCTCATTCCTACTATTCCTGCACCCAGCATTCCTGCATCCATCATGCAGCCTTCCTGCTCATTCCTGCCTCTGTTCATTCCTGCCTGGTCACTCCTTCCTCTGGTCATTCCAACCTCTGGTCATTCCTACCATTCCTGCATCCAGTCTTCCATTCCTGCACCCAGCATTCCTTCCTGCATGCAGCGTTCCTGCAGCACTCCCCGGGCAGCCCTGTGGTATTCCCTCATCCCATCCCTCATCCCATCCCTCATCCCATCCCTCATCCCATCCTACATCCCATCCCTCATCTCATCCCTCATCCCATCTCTCATCCCATCCCATCCCATCCCATCCCATCCCTCATCCCATCCCATCCCACATCCCAGCCCCAGCAGCTCCCCTGCAAGGGGACCAGGATAAAGAGCAAAGAGCATTCCTGAGTCAGACCTGTCCCAAGACTTCCCAGCATTCTATCCCAGGTGTACAGCATTTAATAAATGCTGCTTTGCTTCAAGTTAATACACATTTTTCTCCTCCATGCCCTAAAAATAACAAGCTCCAAGTGTAATTATTTTGGAAATAGTAGCTGGGCACCTTTGGAGCAGGAGGTGGGGTTTGCTTGGATGAAGTTCCCAGCACACAGGGATTGTCCCAGTGCAGGAAGCAGCAGAATTTGCTCATGGGGTGAAAAGAGGGTTCTGGGATTACATTTGGCAGAGATTTGCTTTGTTCTCTGGAGCTATTGCAGGGCTGCTCCTGAGCTTCCTGGGGCTGGGGACATTGCTGGGGTGTTGGGGACAAAGGCTGTGCTCATTCCTGCCTGCTTATTCCTGCCTGGTCATTCCTACCTGATCATTCCTACCTCTGATCATTCCTGCCTCTCTCATTCCTCCCTGGTCATTCCTACCTCTGGTCATTCCTGCCTGCTCATTCCTACCTGATCATTCCTATCTCTGATTATTCCTGCCTCTCTCATTCCTGCCTCGTCATTCCTGCCCCTGCTCATTCTTCCCTGGTCATTCCTACCTTATCATTCCTATCTCTGGTCATTCCCACCTGATCATTTCTATCTCTGGTCATTTCTACCTGCTCATTCCTACCTCTGGTCATTCCTACCTCTGCTCATTCCTTCCTGGTCATTCCTGCCTGTGGTCATTCCTGCTCCTGTTCCTTCCTGCCTCTGGTCACTCCTTCCTCTGGTCATTCCCACTTCAGCTCATTCATTCCTACCTCTGCTCCTTCCTGCCCCTGCTCACTCCTTCCTCTGGTCATTGGTACCTGTGGTCATTCATTCCCACCTCTGCTCATTGCTGCAGTTTGCCACTGACTGCAGGAGTGCACATGCTGAGGGTTTTGGGAGCAGGTGTTCCCTTTTTGGACCCCCAGGAGCATTGACCCCTCACTGCTGGGACTGTGCCTTGGCAGAAGTACCCAGTCCCTCCCCAGGCCTGCCAGTGCTCCTGCTGCAGTGCCACATTTGGGGATACAGTTTCCCATCCCAGGAGTGCATTCACTGTCTTCTCACTGAAACAAATCTCTTTAATTGTTTAGATGGATATTCTGAATCTGAGTTTGTTTCTGCAGTGATTTAGTAGCTAGGTAGGGATAAATAAATAAAAAAAAAAAAAGAATTATTGGTTCCAGGTCAGCACTTGGTTCACTAATGACTCCAGTTTTTCTCTTGAGGGGTAATAGTGTGAGTGACAATTCTGACAAACTTTTATTCTGTGAGCAAACACAGAGTGCAAATTTAAATTCAGCTTCTGAAATGAAAGCAAATGGGAGGAAATATCTATTAAAAAGAGTTAATATAAATGCACATTCCAAGTGAATGTCGCCCTAATGGTAATGTTGCTGTTTGCCTTTGTAATCAGGACTATTTTTACATAACCCACCTCATTTTTTTTTTTTCTCTTTGGGTCTTCAAACACTGCTCCCACTGTTTAAATTTGTATGTATGAGCCTGTGTACATGGCTCCATCCACAATAATGTAGAATAAAGGCTAGAAAGATTTGCTGTGCAGGAGATAAGAAATTTGCATTACTCGTTTGGTAAAGTAAGATGATAAAATAGTCCTAAAGAAGGCAAATTCATTTTATTCCATATGCCTTTGTGCCATTCACCTTGGGGAAAATGAAATAGAACACTCCTGTGATTATAAAAATAGCAGAGAAGTAGGATTACAGCAGTAGAACTCACTTATACACTGTAATTCAAACCTATCCTTTTCCTTTCTCATCTGGTACCTGCAGTGTACAGTCCAAGCAGGCAATAAATACTTGGGATTGTTTATCAGTGAGGTCATCCCTGCAATGGCCAGCTCATGGAATTAGTTCCTAATGAGATTATTAGGCCAGTGTTTATTTTGTGGGCTCTGAACAGCCGACATAAACTTGGACATTGTTATTTTGCTGTCAAGATTGTGGCTGAAGCTCATTTTCTTTTCCAAGACTTTAAATCTAATCTAATCTAGCCCAGCTCCCAGAATTAACAGGACTGTTTGTGTTGTAGAAATCTTCATTCTGCACTGGGGAAAAATGAGCTTGAGCAGGTTGCCAGCCAACTGCATGTTTTGTACTGATCAGGTAAATGAAATCTACTGCAAAAAATCAAGGAGAGAAGTGGGGGTTCTCTTTGTGGATGTGTTTTCATCCAGCCTTGTTGTAAATGTGGTGATTTTAGATGAATAAAGTCCTTCCCCAGTGAGGTGAAGTCTTCAATGGATACACAGGGTTATGCAGGAATTGTGCCTTTCAATGGTGTTGATAAAGTGGAGCACAGCAGAGTTTGAGCAAATCCCAATATTGAGCAGCTGAGATGAGGAAGTGCTGAAAGATTCTGTCTCCATGTAAAACCACAGGGGAATTTGCAAAAGCAACATTCAGTTACACAAGGAGCAATTTCAATTTTCAGGGCCATTTCTCTTGAATCCATTTGACTCATCTGTGGAATTATTTAAATGCACAAAATCAGAATTGACCAGAGAAGTTGTTTAATGAAGTCAACCACTGTCTGTGATTATGTTCCAGAGAATAAATATTAGTTATATTTGATCTTTATCCTCACTAAGAGTTCTTGATTCCTGAGTTTGACCTTCAATATTGTTGAGAGGAGCTGAGTTCTGCAGGATTCTGCATGAAGCCTTTTCTCAGAGCTAAATTTACTTTGTGCTGCTCCACTGAATAGTGGAAGAGCAAGTGAATGTTGATAGTGGCTCTTTGCATATTCCCTGCCCTGTTCCTGTTCCAAACACCTCCATGTGCTGGTACAGAACCATCCCTCACAATGCCTGTGCCAATTTCTGGAATGTGATCTCCAATAATTTTTGGAGAGTCTCAGAAATATTTCAGTTCCTGTCAGCAGCATTCTTGCTGCTCCATAGCATGGGATCCTTCTGCAGCTTCAGCCAGGATTGATTTGGTGCAGCAGGGATTGATTTGTTTTGCAGAGCATTTCCTCAGCCACAAAACTCTGAAGGTCTCAGGGCCAGTGCAGGATATGCAGAGATATTTATATGCAGAGATATTTATATGCAGAGATATTTACCTACCCAAAATTTCCCTTGATTTTTTTATTCTGTTTCAAGGTGTGGAAACTCTTTGAACTTGAACTTTTTCTCACTAGAGCTGAGTTACTGGAGAATCAAATTTATCTCCAGGAAAAGCCATGAATTATTTTGGTTCCAGTTTTTCCAGGATCTGTTCTGCTTACTTAGACCTTGGGTATTCAAGGAACAAAGTTAAAGGAGCTCCTCAGTGCCATGGGGTGGTCAAGGCATTCATCCAAGGTGGGATTTAATCTCTTTCCAGTTCCAGTTCATGTTCATACTGGTGTAACATCACATCCTGGTATAAAATGAGCAGCTTGTTCTCCAACATGTTCTCTCTCTGCCACTTTTTCGTTGGTTTTGTAGCATTTTGGGTTCTTCTTTCCCTTAAGAATGAACTTGGGAATAATTGTTGCCTTTTAGCATGGAGTTTCCTAGAAGCTTTTTTCTTGAAGAAACATTTACTTTAATTGTTGTGAGATTAATAGGCAGGGAAAGGAGATACAATAAGAGATAATGTGTTCATATTTATAAAATCTTTAGACAGGCTCCAGTGAGTTCTCTAATTAACCACAGGAAGACTTTATGAGTGCTGAATAAATTAACATAAAAAATAAAAGCCTTGATCGGTTAGAATGCCTGAAACCAGGCTATGTATTGTTGGTATGGAAAAACAGGGGTCACAAATGGGCAGGAGAGCCTGAAATGGGGGTCTGGTTCCCTTTTCTTGTGTGAGCAAACTCTCTGGTGGCTCATGCTGATTTACAGTGATGTAAGAGCAAATCAGGTCTCCACTTCTTACAGACTTAACAGAGGCCATTAAGTCTGGTTTTGCTCAGTGAATTTGTTCTTTTCAAAGGTATTTTAAGTCAGAAAAAACCTCAGGAACCATTCTTTAATGAAGGCAATATGAGCAGTTCTGGAGGCTGAATTACCACCCTGTGTGTGCTGCCTAAAAGAACCCTGAACCCCCGTGGGTGCTGTGCACTCCATCCCCTTAGCCAGGCTGGGCCAGGCCAGGGTTAGGTTGGATTTTAGGGCAAGGTTCTGCCCCCACAGCATGGTGGGCACTGCCCAGGGAATGGGCACAGCCCCAAGGCTGCCAGGGCTCCAGGAGGGGTTGGATAATGCCCCCAGGGATGCCCAGGGTGGGCTGTTGGGGGTCTGAGCAGGGCCAGGATTGGACTGGATGATCCTGTGGGTCCCTTCCAACCCAGGATATTCTGTGATTCCATGGGACAGAGATTTGTTGATGACATAAATTGACCCCTTCCTCAAAATGCTGTGTATAAAACACTAATCACAGCAATTTCCTTGATGGCTTCTTGTCCCTGGCAAAGATGAAAACTCAAAACCCATCAAGAAGCTGATTTGTAGAGCAGTTCCTGAGCACAGTACTTGCAGTTGTGGTAGTTCCTGCATCAATCTTCCTGGGAAGCTGCCAAATGAACAGTCAGCTTCTTGGGAGAATTAACAAAATGGCTGTGAATGTCTCCAGAACTGCCTTCTCACCAGCAAATCCCTCAGGAGGAAGCCCAGGGTCCCAGGTGTCTTAGGCTGGAAATGCAAGATGTGGCTGGGGTGTGTGTTCTGTCCCCCCCTGTCAGAGCTGGGGCAGGTCTCTGCTGTTGGCACTGTCATATTCTCTGAAAAATCTCTTTGCCCAGGATTTTGCTCCTGGGAAGCTGAGAAGCCTCAGAGAATAATGAAAACAATAATTATCTGATTTGCTTCTCCTGTGTTTTGCTGCTTTGGAATGTGTTTGGACATTGATTACCTACAGGTGATTGTTCATTGGTTTCATGTGAATTGTTTTTACTTAATGACCAATTACAGTCAGGCTGTGTCAGGACTCTGGAAGGAGTCTAGAGTTTTTCTTTAGTATCTTCTAGCTTTCTGTCTGTATCCTTTCTCTAGTCTTGAGTACAGTTTAGTATAGTATTCTTTAGTATAATATAGTGACATAAATAATAAATTAGCCTTCTGAGAACATGGAGTCAGATTCATCATTCCTCCCTTCATCAGGGGACCCCAGAAAATACCACATTCTGTTCTTGGGGCAGTTTTTTCTTTCTCTCTCCCACAGCCAACCCTCCCTGCAGGAGATCTCTGCTGTCCATGGCCACTGAGTGTCCCTGCAGGGCTGATCCCATTCCCCCATCCCATGGGGAGATGCTGTGCCCAGGGCAGGAGCCAAGCATTCCTACCTGGATCCAAGCTGAGCCTGGCCCAGCACAGCAGCCTTTGCCCCCTGCATTGCCAGAGGAGCAGCTTTCTGCTGCCCTGCATGGCCAGAGGGAGCCCAGGCCCATCTGCAGCAGCCCTGGAGCTGCAGAGGAAAACTCCCCCCTTGTGCAGGATCCCTGCTCCAGCAGAACCACAGCTGGCACTGCAGGAGGGCTGAGCCCCCCTGGGATGGGGCTGGGACACCACCCTGACACACAGGGGACAGGGCATGGGCTGACTCTGGCAGTGGGGTTTTAGTTTGTTTTTGTTTGTACTATTGCATTTTTATTTTTAATTTTCCTATTGAAGAGCTGCTCTTCCTATTCCCATATCTTTGCCTGAGAGCCCCTTAATTCCAAAATTATAATAATGCAGAGGGAGGGGATTTACATTTTCCATTTCAAGGCTCCTTCCTTCCTTAGCAGACCCCTGGCTTTTCAAACCAGGACACAGGAGAGGCAGGGAAATCTTGGAACAGCAGGACTGTGTCTGGATTTGGGTGTCATCTCTGCCCTTGGAACCAGATGATTTTTGGGTGCCCCTCTGACCCCAAACCTGATTGCTTTCCTGTATTTTGAGAGCAAATCTGAGCTGTGCCCCAGAGAAACAGCCCTGAGCTGGCACCAAGCTCTAGGAATGCCAGAGCAGATGATATTTAAACAGCTTTTGAGTGATTCCCTGTGCAGATGAGATTCTCCTCAGTGCAGATCTTCCATTTGTCTGCTTGATTTCAACACAAGAGAAGAAGGAATTGAATCAGAAAAGGAGCCTTAGGGGTGGGATTCATGTCAGGAAAGATGTGTTCCAGTGCTCCTGCCTCTGCCATTCCAGGTGTTCTTCCATGAGCAAATGGTGGCTCCAGTTTGAAGGAGTCAGCTTCTGAAAAGCTTGTGTGAATCCATGTGGGAGTGCAGGGAAAAGGGAGTGCATGGTGCTGGAATTCTGCAAATGCTCCCTGAGTGTTCCAGACAGGGCCTGGCACAGCTCTGGGTTATTCCAGGTTGTACAGACACTCCCACTGCACACACTGAGCACTGATGCTTCTGAGAAAGTTATTTCTTCACTGTCAGGACATGTAGGTGAGAACTTTTAGTTCTCAGTCCACAACGAGGATGTTGAAGTTGCTTGTCACATGAGAACACAGGATTCAAACCTGTCCAAAAGAACTCCTTGTCCCAGCTGCTGCTACATTTAATACCCAGCATTTTTCAGGACCACAGGTTTCAGGAAGAGGTGCAAAAAGTTGCCAACAGGATAAAAATATAATAAGCAACTTCTGGGAATTTTTTCCTCCTGTTTTCTGACTTTAAATCCCAATGGATTTGTATTTCTCCTCTAATACTGTATTTCTTTGACCCCTTCTAAATGTGGACGTTCTAATTACCCACACAAATGCTCAGCTCTCTTTTGGCTCTTACTGAATTCCTGCAGGTCACCAGCCCTGGCTCATAATTTCATGAGTCACTGCTGAACATGCACAAATGTTGGGAGTTAGGGCAGCCTGACCCTCAGCTCCAGCACGACAACGTTCCCTGCACTCTTTGGAGAGGTTATTTCACAGCAGCCCTTCCACCACAGCCCCCATGCAATTGGGTCATTATCTGGAATTATAAATGCATTTACTGGGCAGGAGCAGCAGCCAGCACCGTGTCTGGGGTGTCTGGGCCTTTTGTGCCCTGCCAGTTTTCCTCTGCCCAGATTTGCTCCTGGAAAGCTGCAGGTGGAGCTGCTGCAGAGTCAGAACCTCTCACAGGATCTGGGAGAAGGAGGGCTTGGCTTGAAATGACTCCTCAAACACGATCAAACTGTTCTGGAAGATTGTTCTGGTAACAGTATTAATCTGCATTAGCATTAATGATATTATTAATGAGGGGACAGCAAGAAGCTTATAACACTATCTCTGCCATAAAGTCCTACAGATAAGAGGATGTAAACCTTGCTGAATGACCACTTATCCTCTTCCATAATTCATAGATTCCACTAGAAGCATCTCACTTCATTCCCAAACACTGTTTCAGAGATGCTCTTGGTTATTTAGGGACATGGAGTTATTTTAGACACCTTTGAATGCTGTGCCCTGGTCAAAGGACTGCCTGACCTCAGACTGTTTCATTTCTCTTTGGTTTGTTTATGGCAACCAATTCCCAAAGGCAAAGCCATTGTTTGGAGTATTTTGCTGAGTAAGTCCAGAGCCTCAGAAGCAAGCTGATAAATAGAAGCAGCTGTATATATTTAGTATATTCCTATAAGCTCCCAGTGCAGTGGATTCACCTGCTGAGCAGCAGCTGAGAGTTTCCAGGCTGTGCTCCTGGAGGGATGAGCAGTGTGTGCCCTGAGGGTGACAGAGAATTGGGTATTGCCCTTCAAGAGCAGTTGCAATTAAGTCTTTGAAAACAATCTATTTTCCAGTGCTTTTCAGACTGGAGCATTCTTCTCTACAGAATTCCTTACACAAAACTGGGTATTTTTCCCTGCTCTGGAATGCAGCCTGTGCTGGAGAGCAGTAAGGTTTCAATTACTGAGTGGCACTTCCAGGAGAGCAGGTGAACAGAATGGTTTGAACTCAAAATGCAGGAGGAGGGAAGGCAAAATCATCCCTTAGGATTTCATCTTCCAGGGGGCAGAAGAAAATTATTTGAAGTCAGCCAGGATTTATTTGCTTGTTGTGACCTTCAAGGCCAGGAGGGACCTTTAGATCATGGGGAGTGTCTTGGTGTGTGTCAGAGCTTGGGATGTGTCAGGTGGACTAACTTGGGCAAGCCTGGCTGCAGCCAGGGAACATCCAGGCCCAAATGAGTTGGGATGTGTGGGTGGTGTCCTGGCTTGAAAAGCCAGGGGTCTGCTAAGGAAGGAAGGAGCCTCCCTTGAAATGGAAAATGTAAAATGTAAACCCTCCCTCTGCATTATTATAATTTTGGAATTAAGGGGCTCTCAGACGAAGATATGGGAGTAGGAATAACAGTTCTTTACTAGGAAAAATAAAAATAAAATGCAGTATTACAAACAAACTAAAACCCCACTGCCAGAGTCAGCCCATGCCCTGTCCCCTGTGTGCCAGGGGGGTGTCCCAGCCCCATCCCAGGGGGGCTCAGCCCTCCTGCAGTGCCAGCTGTGGTTCTGCTGGAGCAGGGATCCTGCACAAGGGGGGAGTTTTCCTCTGCAGCTCCAGGGCTGCTGCAGATGGGCCTGGGCTCCCTCTGGCCATGCAGGGCAGCAGAAAGCTGCTCCTCTGGCAATGCAGGGGGCAAAGGCTGCTGTGCTGGGCCAGGCTCAGCTTGGATCCAGGTAGGAATGCTTGGCTCCTGCCCTGGGCACAGCATCTCCCCATGGGATGGGGGAATGGGATCAGCCCTGCAGGGACACTCAGTGGCCATGGACAGCAGAGATCTCCTGCAGGGAGGGTTGGGGGTGGGAGAGAGAAAGAAAAAACTGCCCATGGACAGAATTCTGGAGTCCCCTGATGAAGGGAGGAATGATGAATCTGACTCCATGTTCTCAGAAGGCTAATTTATTATTTATGTTACTATATTATATTAAAGAATACTATACTAAACTGTACTAAAGAATAGAGAAAGGATACAGACAGACAGCTAGAGATACTAAAGAAAAACTCTAGACTCCTTCCAGAGTCCTGACACAGCCTGGCTGTGATTGGTCATTAAGTAAAAACAATTCACATGAAACCAATGAACAATCACCTGTTGGTAATCAATGTCCAAACACATTCCAAAGCAGCAAAACACAGGAGAAGCAAATCAGATAATTATTGTTTTCATTATTCTCTGAGGCTTCTCAGCTTCCCAGGAGCAAAATCCTGGGCAAAGAGATTTTTCAGAGAATATGACAGTGCCAACAGCAGAGACCTGCCCCAGCTCTGACAGGTGGGGACAGAGCTCACACAAATCTCACAGCCCAGGACACAAGGCTGTGCCTGGGGCAGGGCTGTGGCTGCCATTGCCCAGTGGAACATCAGCTGGGCACAGCTGGATCCCAGCCTTGCTGCTGTGCCCTGGGCAGTGTGTGGGGTCACTCTGCCATTCCCTGGGAAAAGCCAGTGCCACCAGGCTGTGGATGGCTTGGGGGGCTTCTTGATCCCCCCCTGCACTGGGATGGGAGTGGAGCTGGGAGTGCTGTTGGAGTTTAGCTGACACCTCATTTTACTCTACATTTTATGAGCTTATAACCTTAACAAATCTGTAGGAGCCATTTACTGTCAGAAAGACAAAACTCCCTTTTGTAGACTTAATATTTCAAAATATTCCCCTTTTTTGTCCCCTTTTCTACCTTTTTATAGCTCATAAAGAATGATTTGGTTTTCCTGCTTTGTTTCCATTGTAGTTTATGAACCTGCCAGCTAATAAAATTTCAGGAAAATCTAATTCCATTGAAAAGTTCAATTCAATTTTTTAATAGGAATTCTATTTGAACATCCTTGTTTTAGCATAGCTGCCAGCAACATGAGCAGTTTTAGGGTTTGTTGGAGAACACATTTAATTTCCCATTCAGGAGATGTCCTGGATTTTAATAATTTCCAAGGGCAGGACTGGATACTGAAATGACAAACTGCTGTTGCCTGCACAAAAACCTCCAGGCACCCTCACAAAAGCATTGCCAGCAAGAAGACTGCAAGCAAGGACATGGTGGGAGTCAAGGGAAAGATTGGAATTCCCTTGCACCCATTCCTTTCTTGCTGAATGGACACCAGGATCTGAGCTTATGAATTAAATCTATTTTATCTGTGCATAAAAACTGGTGTAAAAACCACAATTCCTGACTCATCTCAGCACTGCTGGATTTTGGGAATCCTGAGGAAGGCCAGGATTGTTGCCTGCTCCCTGCCAGCCATTCCTGGGGTTTTTATTGCTGGCTGTCCTCAGAGGGAGGATGATGTTGGGGTGGATGAAACAGGAAAACCTTATAAATATGTTTGCCTGGCAAAAGATTTTGAGAATATGGAAACTATAAGCGAGATTGAAATGAAAGCAAGTTTTGAGATCCCTCAGTTACTGAACAGCTGGAAAACAATGGTGTGGCCAGCTGAAGGTGATCCCCTTTGGATGGAACAACACCCTCTGCCTGCAGACAGGCCCAAGGGCCAGAGCAGACCCTGCCAGCTTGGCAGAAGGGGTCCAAAGAGGAGTTTTTAGGGTTTAAAATGTACCACAGGATGGTGATGTAATGATTCTTATAGGCTGTATGGAAATGCTGTAGGATTTGTATATTGTACTAGATTGGTTAGTGAGAATCAGAATATTCAACACTGAAGATGATTTATTGTATTGTAATGGGAACTTTGCCCACCTCCTCTCCTCTCCTCTCCTCTCCTCTCCTCTCCTCTCCTCTCCTCTCCTCTCCTCTCCTCTCCTCTCCTCTCCTCTCCTCTCCTCTCCTCTCCTCTCCTCTCCTCTCCTCTCCTCTCCTCTCCTCTCCTCTCCTCTCCTCTCCTCTCCTCTCCTCTCCTCTCCTCTCCTCTCCTCTCCTCTCCTCTCCTCTCCTCTCCTCTCCTCTCCTCTCCTCTCCTCTCCTCTCCTCTCCTCTCCTCTCCTCTCCTCTCCTCTCCTCTCCTCTCCTCCCCTCCCCTCCCCTCCCCTCCCCTCCCCTCCCCTCCCCTCCCCATCTTCCACTTCTTCCCACACTCTTAGCTCTCACCCCTTTTACTCTCTTACACTCTCCCCCTCTCTTCTCTCAGTCCTGCTCTGAGCTGTGGCTGGCAGCTCCCAGCAGGGCCCTGCCCCCAGGCCCTTTGCAATAACCCCAAATCCCAGCAGGGCCCTGCCCCAGGCCCTTTGCAATGAACCCCAAATCCCAGCAGGGCCCTGCACCCAGGCCCTTTGCAATAAACCCCAAATCCCAGCAGGGCCCTGCACCCAGGCCCTTTGCAATAACCCCAAGTTCCAGCCTCTGTCTCTGTCCATCCCAACCGTGCCACCCCCGTCCCGCTCTGGCACCAGGGGCTGTGGCTCAGGAGCAGAGCAGGGCAGGCTCTGTGGGCACTGCTGGGCACTGCAAAGGGGTGCAGACATCCCTGCCCTCCCTCTGCCCAGTCTGGCTCAGCCTGGCACTGACAGGTGCTTTTGTCAGGGTTCCTCAGAGCACACTCAGCCACTCAGTTCAGAAAAGTATTTTTGGTTTGATGCTTAGGTGCTGTGACATCCTGAGCTCTGCACATTTCAGCAGACATCATCACATAATTCACAAAATTAACAAAATAATGCAAACCTCCAGTTCCTCCTGTTTCCAAAATTAATATTTTTAAGATATTTGGCACTTTTTGAGTAATATAATCAGGGGTTTGTTCAGTCTTTTACTCTCATACAGTTTTACTTTCAGTTTATTGCACACACCCCTCATTTCTCAGGGCTCCCAGCCCTTTCACTCAGAATTCTCAGCTGTTTTGAGGGCCCAGCTGCTGTGGGGCAGGGTTTGAGTCTGTCCTGTCAGGGTTCTACTGCAGGCTGACAAAGGGATTCTCTCCCTTTACATGTGCATTGAAGGGCCTGGGGTGAAACATTACACTTTTCCCTAAAAAAGTCACTTATCCAATTCTCTAGATGGATTTTCCAGCCTGAAAACTTGAAGATTTTAATGTCTTCTTCTGGAAAAACCCAGCACATTCTTATTTGCCTTCTGCAAATCTTCCTGAAAGGAATTTTCCTCTGAAGGCATCATCTAACACAGCCCAAACCTTCCCTCCACAGCTCTTTCATCTAAAAACTCCCAAAGTTGGAGCAATTTCATAAATCTCTGCCCATAATCCACAACTTTTCCAGGAAAGAGCTGTGGTAATTTCTCTGTCCTGTGAAGATGAGTGCCTCACTTTACAAGCAAATTGATCAAAGTTGGTATTTTACTGATTTTTTAAATTTCTACTCATTTTCTCAGCCCTGTAAGACACATGAAGCAGTAGTGATGCATTAAAATGATTTTGCAAATGTACACACGTTCCTATCTGTGTGGCACACAAAAATATTGAAATATGAAGTGTCATTATAACATTTCCAGTCATTCTGTGAGCAAATGATGTTCACCAGCAAATGTAAATATTGGAGCTGTGTTAAAGTTTCATTTACTCTCTTTGCAATCCCTTTCATCCCTCATTAAAATGAAGTTCTAACAAGCATTCATATGTGACAAACTTCTGGGAAGGGCTTTTCTTTCAACTTCACCCTAGAAATGTTTCATGTGATGCTTCCTGTCACTTTTGAGGACGTAGATTTTAAAATAAAAGCACAATACTAGTTCTCCCTTTCATTCCTCTGAAGTATAGAATCATTATGGAAAAAAGAAATTTTCCTTTATGGCAAAAATTCAATTTTGGAGCTTTTACTTTCTATCAATAAGAGCTGGTTTTGCCAACTTGATTCCACTTGTCTCCTTGCAGGATCATTTTCCTAATTTCCTCCTGGTGCAACTTCACAATCACATTTGGTGGTGGGGACAGGAGTTACCCAGCTGCAGCAGCTCTGGAGGCTGGGTCTGTACCTGTGCCTGGCCTTGCTCTAGGCCTGCCCTGAAGTTTTCTCTGTCTGTTTTTTAGGAGAGACTCTTCTGCAATCAGTGATAACCAGAAATGTTCCTGCTCCCTCCAGAGCAGCAGCAAAGACTGACCCAGCCCAAATGGAGGAACTGGGAATGGAGCTCTGAAATGGGGGGATTTAAACCCCAGCAAATGCAGCCTGGGCAGTGCTTCCTCCCAGATTTCAATCTTGCATTGAGCAGTCTTCAAAAACAAAAGGAGGGTCATGAATCCATTTTTGGATTTCTGCTGTCCTGTATTGGCATTTTTCATATTTAATGAGGTAACTCATGCTGTGCTCACAGGCAGCCTTTGCCTGCCTTTGGAGAAAATGGAATGTGCTTCCTTACATTGTTGTTTGGTTTGAATTTCCTAAATTTCCTAACTCTAAAATGCAAGGGGGAACTAAAATAATGAAAAGCTAGAGAGCCAGGCTGGGTTGTGATGGTCTGCTCTGCTTTGCTGCTTTTGTGGGAGCTGTTTCTGGGTTTCCCTCCAGGTGATGTCCCCTCTTCTGCAGCACTGTTTTGGGGCACTTTGCATGGAGGCAGGAAAGGAGGGAATTAATCTGCAGGACAAATTGTGCCCTGAACCTGAGGGAATCCAGTGCTGGGCTGTGCACTAATCCAGATTCAGGGCAGCTCTGTCTGGTGCTGCTCAGGGGGACTGAACCAAATCCTGGATGTGCTAAAATTGAATAATGTCACAGCACCCAGATCCTGCTGCCCCTGCATGGATTTCCCCCTCCCAGAGTTCTCACTTGCCCTTTGCAGGTCTTTCCCCATTGTATCAGGCTGGAGTAGGGCAGCATGAACTGGTGTTTACTCACAAATTACTCAGTGAGTAGTTGGTGTTTAAGCCCATTAAAATATTCCTCTTTACTGAAAGGGGTTAAACCAGAAAAACAGAAGGGTGTTAGTCTTACTGAAATAAAAAAGTCCCTGGCACCTGTGTACTAAATGAACTCCTAATAAATAGATTATTGTTAATTGTGCCACCCTTGGCATAATGCTAGCAGGAGGGAATTACTGACCATGATTTAAGGCAACATTACATTACATTTTTTCTTTAGAGAGCTGTGATCTACTGAAGTCTGGAGAAAATTTCAGCCTGTATTTTGAATAGGTAAAATTTGTTCTTGAGTACCTCTGGAGTCTGCTTTTCTCTTTGCCAGCTGGGAATTTTCTTTCTTCCCATGGCTGGGATGAATGTTGGCTCCCAGGGACACAGAGCTGTGGGGTCAGTGCTCCTCTGTGGATTTTTGAGGAGCTTTGATGCAGGACCTGGCCCCAGGAAGAAGCAGAGACCAGCAATGCACCATGGCTGTGGGAATCCATAAAATCAGAGGGTTTGGGGAGAGCTGCAAAAGGCCTCAGAGACAGCAGAACTGTGAGTAGAGCTGGTTTGGTTTTCACTTTTTCAAACAATGACTTGTAATTGTTATCAGACATGACTTATGCCCTCTGAACTGACTGGACTTTCACAGCATTAAAATTGCTGTGTTGTGATACAGCAATGCTTAGTGGGAGCAGAAAGATGCTTTAATAGGTAATAAGCAGATATATGGTGGTAAAGCTATGAAATGCAAGGTAGTAATAAATAACATAGTTATGAAGGTTTCTTTTTAGGTGAACAGAGGGGGAATTGTGGGAATCCATAAAATCAGAGGGTTTTGGAAAAGCTGCAAAAGACCTCAGAGACAGCAGAACTGTGATTAGAGCTAAGCTGTAGCCATGACATTGGTCAGCAGAAAAATTATGTAGAAAGTAGAAAAGTAAAGACAACTAGAACAATGGGCTGTGTTTTAACACTTGTCTGGAATAACTCCCTAAGCTGCAGAAAAGTTTATCTAGTGAGATGTTAGGAAGTTTGAAGCTTAATTAAGGAGCTCTGTGCATTGTGTTTTAAGGTTTACAAGCAGGTATTGTATCCAAAATAAACCAGCATTGTTTAACCAAAGGTACCTGTGCTTACAGTGGTTGGATGGAACTGCTGTCAATGTGCTTTTGCTTTGTGTGATTGGTCAAAAAACTTATAAAGTGAGTTTTAACATGAAGTTCTTTCTCTGCTGCCCTGGATGTGACCTGATGGCATCTTCCCATTGTCATACCCATGGAATGAGACTGATGCTGGAAAATAAACCAGCTCAAGGCAGTTCCCAGCAGTCCTGTCCCATTTGTGATTTGTACACAGCCCCCAGCTGGTGATCAAGGCCATCTCCAGAAGATCACCTGAAGAGCAGCTCCTGTGTTCTCCTGAGCTCCTGCCTTTTCCTTCCTGGAAGGAGGTGATGGTCCAAATGCCAGGAGGAAGACAACCTCACTTTCCTTTGCAATCTGTTGGCACTTCCCATTTATTACAACATCCTGAAGGCATCTGGGATCTCACAGATCCAAGGATTAACATCAAGGCCAAAGAGTGTTTCATCAGCACAGAGGAAAATCTCATTCAGCAGAGGAGGGCTGCTGAGTCAATAGGTCTCAGTGTCTGAGCTGGCTGTGACTCATCCTGACAGCAGGAGCAATTGCTGCTGTCACCTCCAGAGCAGGCTGGATTCACAAACAATCCATCACCAGGCCAGGAGTCCTTTGTGACAGCCAGGTTTGGATCCAGCTCTCCCAGTGCTTGGGGAGAGGAGGCTTTGGCTCCTCTCCACCCTCCTGTCCTTCCTCAGGGAGCTGTGGATTCCTGCTGCTCTTCCATCGTGACCTTGGGCACGAGGGGCTGGGGGCTTCTGCAGAGGGGAAGGGAGGAGTGAATCCTGTCCATCCCAGGTTCTTCAGCATCAAGGTGAAGGAACCCATTACCTGAATCCCCCTCAGTGCTGCTCCTCACACCCCTCCACCTGCTCTCCTTGCTCACCCCCCTGTCTCTGTGCTTCTGCTCCCTGCTGAGATGGCTTGTGACATTCTAGCTTGGGGCATAAACAATGCAGGGCTGGCTTTGAAAAATATACATGAATAAAAGGTCAAAACTCTCCCAGAAAATAATAAAGTTCTTGGTTGGTTGTTGTTTTTTTTTTTTTTTCTGTTATTTTGGTTTGGGGTTTTTTTTTAATGCATAGTTATGAAAAACAACTTAACCTTTGGGATTTTGAGGAATTCACTGTGACAATGGTCCAGTTTAAAAATAACAACTGCTGCTCCAAGATGAGTGTCCAGAGATGCCAGGTTTGCTCTGTTGGCCCTGAGGATCACTGAGTGTGTAGTCCTAGCTTTAAAAAGTCCTGCTAATATTGCTCCTTCTGGAAGGGCAGAAGGCACAGCCCTACATATGGGAGTTCCAGGGATGAATTTTCTTTAGTGGGAAAACAAGGACTTCATTATGCTCCTGCTCTCTTTGATCCTGCCTGCCATCAGGCTTGAATTTTTCTTTAACAGTGTTACAGGGGAAGAAAGAAAGACAAGAGGGAAAAGCCAGAACTGACAAAGTTCTCACTGTAACAACTATGAGCAGAAAAAATCGTGGTAAATGGAGAAACACTCATCATGTCTGACTCAGACAAGGATCAGTGTATTATTGACAAGTGCTTGGGCCTCTTTCCCCACATGACATCAGAGAGAAAAATTCCTGCTTTGTCTGCAAAGGAGAAGACTCAGGTTTTTAAAAACTTTTGATAATGATTTCAGGAATTTGACTTGATTTTGGAGACTTGACTTTCCAGAGGATCCATAGCATTAGGAATCTTTTCCCTGAAGGAGACTTGGGGAAGTGGACAGTTCCCAATTAATGGAGTGGACATGGGCAGCTGCTGTCTAATGTCACTGTTTGGGTGTGATCAATGCATCAGGTGTGTCCTGAGAGAGCACTGAGTGCAGTTTGTTAACTGGCAGGTGGAGCAGAGGAAAAAGCAAAAAGCACAAGAGTATCTGTGAAGCTGTGAGGGAAAATTGCCTGGGAGTTTTCCTAGAGAAGCCAGCTTAGGCTTGTCTTTACACAAGAATCTAATTTGTTTTGTTTCCCTTTGCTATGTGAGATCAGTGTTGCCACATCTTTTGTTTGGACACAGATAAAAAGTCATTAATTATTAGCAGACTCCAGTTTCCAGGATTCCCAGAGCTCTGCTGAGGCTCCAGGTGAGTCACCAGCCCCATTACCCTGTTTGGAAAGGCCAGGCCTGAGTGGTTTGGGGCTATCCTGGTGATGTTCTGCCTGCTAGGATGAAACAGTGACTCACACTTGGCTGCTGGAATATTCAGGGTGGAAGGGACTTCAGGAGGTCCAAACTGACCCTCCTGCACAGAGCAGGGTCAGTCAGCCCCAAAATGTGTCACAGAGAGGGTTTAGTCCTTCTCAATGCAGGACTTGTCCTCAGTGAATGTCATAAGGTTCCTGATGTCACTCTTAATATTTGAAAGAGGATTTCTTGCCTGTGTTTGCCTGGTGATGTCACTCAGGTGACTCAGTGACATCACCAAACTGACTAAACCACCTGTGGAGTTGCAATTTGCCCTAAAATATGTAAGAGATGGGCTTAATCCAGCAGCATCCAGCCCATGGATTTAGCCAAGAGCACCCTGTGGACATTTGTTCCTACCTTTTCCTACAGGGTTATAAGGATCACTCATTTTTCACAGAGTGCTGTAGCTTCTCATTTCAGCCAAAGCTCCTTCCATGTGCTCACGGGCCTGGGGATGTCTGACAGAATAATTCAATCTCTTAATCTCCTCTGTGCTCAGCTCACACTTGGAAGAAAAATCTCTGGCCCCAGAAGGTGAACAGCTGAAAGCTCAGAGGAAATATTTCTTCTTTACTGGGTGCTATTTCTGCTCAGTGAGGAGGAGGCTGGAATCAGCCCCAGGGGCTCTGTGTGGATCACATCCTCAGGGTGTGATCAGGAGGAACAAACTCACTGTGAGAATATGGGAGGCTCTCCTGATTTCTTTCATTATCCTGACATTTGGTATTACAACAACTTCAGTCCTGTTACTCCTGGGAGCCACAGCCCTCCCTGAAAGTCTCCCTGAGGAAATCTGCACCAGGGGTGTTCAGAAGCCACATTACTCTGCCCTTGTGGTTGGTGCAGATGTGGAGTAAAGTCCTCACTGCCTGCAGAGAGCAACAGGCAGCTCCCACTTTGTGCCTTGTGGAGGGAGGTGAACTGCCACAGCTGGGATTTCCTGGGGTTCAGTTCTGCTTCCTGAGCCCCTGCAGGAGTTCAGACAGAGCAGTTTCTCCTCTCAGAGTTACAATGACTCTCATCAGGCTGCAGGAGCACTGCCACTCCTCCCTGCCTGTGCTGACAGGAGAACTGTGTCTCTGTGGTCCTTGCTGGGCTTCTGCACCCTCCACACAGAGCCAGCTCATCCCAGCACTGGGCATTCTGTGTGCCACCACAAACTGGCCATGGAACGTGTGCTGGGAGCCTCTGGAAGCTGTGGGATGCTGGAAGGCTCTGACACAACACCATCATCATCTGCTCATGGCCTCAGTGTGTCCAAAGCACTGGAAATGAACAGCATTTTCTACTCTTTCTAAGCCTTTGCACTTTATAAACCCTCTCAAGTTAAGTCTGATTATGGGAGGAAGGAAAAAGGACTTGACTGGAAATCAGCTGGATTCTCTTCTCAGCTTTCTAATGTCACCACCACCAAATCTGTGTATCTTAATCCTAAATCTTTCTCTTGCTAGTCCCTATTTTCTCCTGGGGTTCTTATCACCCAAAGCCACCAAGCTTCGTTACTTTAGCCTGAGATTTTCTGACCTGGCCTCTCTACGTGCTGCTGCTGTAAAAACAAAAATCTTTTCCATCCCATCCAGCAAAAAAACAGGGGATGGAGAAGTTAGATCCCCTGGCCAAGACCCAAGAGCAAAGCTTCCATTTCTGCATTCCCAATGTCCTTCTTCCCCAAATTCCTTTCTGAGCCTGGCTGTAGCAAGGTCCCTTCCACAAGTGTAACTCAAGCTGGGTGTGATTAATAATTCACATTTGGTGCTAAAAGCAAATCAGAGTTAATTTTGTATATTTTGTTCCCCTCGTTAATCCGTGGGTTTCCGCGGGAGGTGACTCACGCCTTGCGCAAGGAACTGAAACAGCCTCAGTTCCAGAGGAGAATGTTCCTGCTCATTATGGGGATGAAAGGAGATTGCTGCATTTCAAATGACATGTATAATTTAGACACTTATTTCTAGGAGTGTTTGGAACAGGGAATGAAGAGAAACGAAAATGTTTGAAGTGACTTGAGTGCTTCATAGTTTTTAATGTGACTGGCAAAATACACAGCCTGATAACTTTTAAGGCTGCTAATGGAAGAATGGCTCTGAAACTCTAACACACTTTTTTTTTTTTTTTTTGTTTCCTAATACCATTATTTATTTTAAGGCATGAGTAGAAACTGGTATTTGTCACTATGTAAAAAAAAAAAAATCTCATTTTTTTTCTGCTGGTAGTTACCCGCTGTGCCACCAAAGTGGAAAGAGGGATGGGATTGGTATTCCAGAAAAAGCAGCCAGCTGGTGAGGAAAGTGGCAGCAGGTCTGCTGCACTTGGATGGAGCTGGGAGATTTTTTCTCTTGGCATTCTGAATGTTAAACCTTCACTAGAAATGGAGAGCATGGAATAATTGTATTTCTACAGTGCAGAGTTTATTCAAAAGAGAATTCAGTAATGTATTGGGAAGTATTTATTTAATGGTGTTCTTTTTAGACTATTATGGCAAACTAAATCCAACACAACCTCTGGAATTTTGAGGCCTTGCAAGCCCCAGCTGCCCTCATGTTGTGCAGATCATCTGCACAGATTCTGTACTGACACGCTTTGGTGACCCAGGGCTGTCCTCAGCAGGCAGAATGGTGATTGTCTCTCCTCTCTCAGCCCCAGTTATTGAGATGTCTTAGCAGGAACCAGACACAATGTCTGTGTTCCACGGGCTGTTCCTGGCAGAGGCTGGTTTGGTGCATTTCTCCAGCAAATTGCCCATTTTTTTCAGAGGTCTGTGACTCTTTAAAGCAAATGCAGTGGGCAGCTCCCTCTGAGCAGTGTGGCAGCCTCTGTCCTAACTTTGGAACCCCCTGTAGAAATTTGGATGAGATCTATGCCTTGCAAAAGTCTCTCAAAACTGTTGCATTATTTATTTTTATTCTGCTTCAAGGACAACACTTTTCAAACCAAGAGATGACACAGAGGAGCCCTGGGCTGTATAAATATAGAATCTTTTTTATTTTTTTGGTTAATAGATACAGTACAATTTTTGACTACATAAGAAAGCGTTGTTCTCAGTGCATACATTCTTCAGGCAGACAGGAACATGGCAGACAAACATTCCTTGGTGGTTTGAACATGGCACTTGGTTTATTTCTGTAAGTCTCAAGTTCCTGGGACTTGGGACTTTTTGGAGTTTATTTTTGTAAGTCCCAAGTTCCTGGCTTTTCCCAGTTTTCCTTCGTTTATTTCTGTAGGTCCCAAGTTTCTGGTTTTTTCCCAGTTTTCAGTGACTGCTTTGACAACTCAAGGTCTAAGGAAAAATGGATTTAGTGCTACCAGGAGAGCAGGACAGTGCTCAGTGCATCCCACATTGTTCTCCCTGTCACCCTTGTGGTCCCAGCTGACCCAGGCCAGCAGGTTTTCCATTCAGTGTTCACAAAAATGGAAATAACAATGTCAAACAAACCACCAGTGCTTGGGCTCAGCACCTCCACAGTCCCCTGTACTGCCTGACTCCTGAGAGGCCCAGATCCCAAACTCCTCCCTGGATTTCACTTGTCTAAGTTGGTGCTGGTGCTGTGACTTTGGCAAAATTCTTTCTGTTCTTTTGTGGTGTAGTAAAAACCAGGAAAATGGATCCCAGCATTTGGCCATCACATTTTCAGGGAGGAAAAAAAGAATTATTGCTGCCTTTTGTGTTTGAATTCACTGGATGATAAGAAAAAACCTCTAGGCTGAGCTGTGAGTGTGAGACTGATCCTGAGCAATTCCTGTGTTCAGGGAAACCTGATAATGCTTCTCTGGCTCTGCAGCTATTTGCTACAGGAACTGTTTGCAGCAGTTCCTGGTGTGTCCCCGTGGTGCTGGTGGGATTTAGGGATCCTGGAGCCCAGCCCACGTCCCCATGGCTGGGATGGAGCAGATGGAATCTGCAGAGTGAGGCAGGACACGAAGGATAAGTGAGGGGAAAATCAGGAACCAGCCTGGCCAGCTGCAGGCTTGGATGGCAGCTGAGATCCTGCAGTGAGCAGGAGAGCAAATCCAGTGAGAAACACCTGGATGCTCTGGGGTGGGTGAGAGAGGAGGCTTTGTGTCCCTGGGGTGTTCACCTGCAGCACTCAGGGCGTTTGTTTGACACCATTACTCAGACTTTGAGTTTTCTCTGATTTCCTTGACATCCCAGGCAGATTCTTGGGATTCACCTTGCTGGGGATCCCCTTCTTGTGGGGTAACTTGGGAGAACCTTACAGAAACCTCATTGTTTGAGGAAAGGACTCTGGGAAAGATCACATTCACACAGTCACCAGCCTTCATTTTGCTCCAGACACCAATATTGAAAAATCAGTAGATTAAAAAGCTTCTCCTATTCAGGGAAGGACACAAAGAGACTTCCAGACAAACTAATACAAACTAGTTTTCCTTGGCTATATATAGAGGGTTTAATGTGAAAATCTCACTTTAGATTATCTAGTTCAGCCTCTGCAAGCACAGGATAAACAGCAGTGAAATGATCCTACACCTGATTCTAGGGAAAAGGCAGAGCAAAGCAATCCAAAGGGACTGGGAGAGCAAAGAACAAGAAACAGATGAAAAATAGAGAAAAGGGGAGACAGGAGATGGTTACAACACCAGCCTGAACAAGAACATGCAGGTGAAGGCACTTGGGCACCTGGTGGGAGGTGATTGTTGGAGAAGAGACAACACAATTGCATGGAGAGCTCTGAGCTCTTTTGCCCTGGTTCTCTGGGCCCCCAGGAGCACAAAGGAGGAGTGAGCACCATCAAAGGGAACAAAGGTACTTGTTAATACAGATCCCACTGAGCTCAGGTTAGAGAAAGCAGCTGGCAGACAGGAGTCGAGTAAGAATCCCTGAGAAGTCTGAAAAAATAATAAACATCACATCATTTAAACAATTTACCCCTTCTGATCCTCTAGCCAATCCACCAGCCTCAATTAAAACCCAGGCAGTGGGAATCCCTCACCTTTAACACATGCTGCACATGGTGACACTTCAGGAATGAGATAAACCTTCCAAATTCCTCCAGATTCCTGTTTCCTAACTGAAACTAAAGACATGGAGAAGAAGTGAGAGGCAGAGGCACTGCCAGCCAAGAGAGCTGCTGTGCCATGGCACTAGTGGGGCACTGTAAACTGGAGCCTGGCCTGCAAGCATTAGTGAAATGTTTAGTACAATACTTAACTCTGTTACATCTGGGTAGTTCTTTCTCTTTGGACTAAAATGTTACAAATTTTACCATATAAATGAAATACTATATTTGTTGCTACAGGGTACACTATATACATCACTGGAAGAAGAGAACAATAATTAAATTAAGGGAGGCGAGAGAAGGACAAACAAAATATTAGTAAATAAAATAGAATATGTTCAATAATACTTTTCAGGCAATACTTTTGCTTGTTACATTTACTATAAGGAGGAAAAAAATCTTCCATAAAATAACATTGGAAACAGCTGCCCAAACATCAGTCAGTCCCTTCCATCCCTGATGTGCTCAGATGTTCTCAGTTCTGGCCCTGCAGAGGAGCCCTCAGTGGGGCTGTCAGTGAACCTGGGCTGCAACCAGCTGGAGCTCTGGAGCTGTGCCCTGTGCCACCAGCTCAGGGGGCACAGAAGGGCTGGTGGCTGTCACTGAGAGCCACAAGGGCCCTGGCTCCCAGCTGTGCTCCTGTGCCTCTGCCCTTAGAGCCCTGCAGCCCATCCTGCAGAGAGGGGAAGGGGAGGCCCCGTGCTCAGCTCCCCCAGCAGAGCTTCCCCTGTTGCTCTGAGCACTCCTGCAGGTTTTGTTCCTTTGTTTCACAGCTCCTCACTGAAGGTTTTTCAGCGCTGTTGTCTCAGCCTCCAGCTCAAGGGGCAGGAACAAACATCTCCAGCTGAGGCCATCAACAGCAGAGCCACACTCAGGCTGCACCTTCTCTTCCTTTGCCTCATCAGTCACTTATTTCCACAAGAACTGATTGATTGATCAACCAGTGGATTGATCAGAGCTATAGATAGCTAACAGTGTTTGATGAAAAACCAGTCCAGTCAGCTTCCTGGGGCTCATCACAATTCTTTCCCAGTAGTTTCTTCTCTTCTCTGACCAGCTCTACTTAATACATAGGTACTAAAATACAAAGCAGTGCAAAATGACCATAAAGCAACTACAGCCCACACCTATCCAGGTGTGCAGGTGCACTATGAGCAGGGGGCTCTGGAGGGACTGCAGCTGATTTATAAGGGACTCTAAGGTCAAGGAGAAGAAGCAGTGCAGTTCCCCAGAGCCCATCCTTCAGATGCTTGAGAGTTCACAGTTAACGTGGGGTGGGTTTGGAGATTTGTTTTCCCCTTTGATAATACCTGAGGCTTGTTTGTGATTCCTTCAGCACAGCCCACTGCAAGCACTCAACCAGAAAACTTCCTTGGCTGCTGCGAGGGCGTGCAGCTGTCTTTGCCAAGGTAACAGCATCATTTTGCAAGGCTTGGATTTCATCCCCCTCTAGTCTGAATCATGAGAAAAATTCTTTTTCCACTGAAGAAGTCAAATCAAGGGAGAAAAGTAAAGGGTTGTGCAGAGCTTGGAGGAAACTGCACAGGGAGCCATTTACAGATCAGTTTGTAACTCAGGAGGTTACAGCCCTCACTGTCACTGAACATCTTGCTCATCCTGGTTTTTTCTCCTTGCAGCCTGGAGACCTTTCCCTTCCTAAATTTTAAAGCCAACTCTGATTGTTACAGAGCACATGAAGGGCTAAGGATGATTTGCTGATTTGTGAGGCTGCTGTGATGATGCACAGGGCACACAGGGCACCTGGGCACTCTTGTAACAGTCCCTGCCACCCCCAGCTCTGGGGCAGGGCAAACCCACTGTCAGTGTTCACATGGGAGAATTTGTGATCCTTTCAGTCCTGCTGCAACAACAGCTTTGAATTACCCTGAACCCAGGAAGGGCTTTGCACTTGATACCAGTATTTACCTTGGCAAGGTAGAGAGAATTGTGTGTCACATGGGCTTGCAGCTTAACAGGGAGAGTCCCCCCAGGGTCACACCCTTGGGCACCCCACAGAATCCAGAGGAAATGCTGTTTTCTGGTTTGTGTGTTGTTTTAGCAAATAGCCTGTGTGCAGAAAGGAAACATAAAAATGCTGCTGCCCTGCTGGTGCCTCAAGGGTGTGTGTGAGTTTTTGTGTAACTCTTGTGCTGGTAATGAGAGTTTTCTGCACATTCACACCAAGGTGTGTGAGCTGGGAAGTTCTGTTTGAGTTGAGAGGGTTCTTGCTTAAGGCAGTGATTTTGCCTTGCAACCATTGCAGAGCATCTCCAGCAAGGTTCCCTATTGCATGTCTGCAGAATGAACTGCTGTTGGAACAAGGGCAGAGCCCAGGGCCTCAGATCCAACCCCACTGTGTGCCCTGCAGCCCCAGAGAGCTGGCACATGGGCACTACCAGCCTGCTCTGGGCCATGCCATCTTCAGCAGTGTATCCTCTGGGCAGTGGAAATTACTAAATCCAAATTGCAGCCAGAATAGCTTGGATTGCAAAATATTTCAGAAATATTTACAGGAGGTGAAATCCCAAGTTAGGAAGGGTGTTTCAGCTTTTCTCCATGCCCCAAACATTCATGTGGCTGCTGCTGTTTTCAACAGATCCCTTCCAGCACTGGCCTGACCAATCCTGCAGGATGTGTCAGGGCCAGCAGATTGAATCTTGTGCTCCCAACCAGCTTGGCACGACCCTCATGGGGTGAAGTGGGCATGCAGGAACCTGTGGGACTGGCAGTGCCAAGGAACAGCCCCAGGCAGGGGAGGAGTGGCAGCAGGTCAGGGTCACAGCTCCCACCATGGCTCTGACAATGTCATTAATTCACTGCAGATACTGCAACAGGCCTTTAAAGAGAAGAGAGAAGATGCTCTGAAATTGTTTCTAATCCCATCTGAGATGTGCCAGAAGGAACATGTGAAGCTTTATCCCAGCAGAGCTCCCTCCTGTGTCACCCAGGCTGCCTGGGGGCACAGCAGAGCCTGGCAGGGCTGGGCTCAGCCCCTGCTTACACTGGGGGGGCTGAGTAGTGCATGACAGAGTTGTAGTCTGGGGGAGGGCTGTGGCACTCCAGGCTGGGGTCCATGGGGAGCAGCACTGAGTCTTCCAGGGGGAACTCCATGGTGTCCTCCTCCACCTGCACTGCTGGCTGGTACTTGACAGTCTCGTGGTCAGCCAGGATGGATTCCTTGCTCCTGCTGACAGCTCTCCTCCTGTTGGGACAAACATGGGGATGTAGCCAGCCTGTCTCTGTAACCAATGGTCAAAATGATTTCTTGAAGAAGTAAATATATAAAAAAAGTCAATTTACCTCTATGGCATTCTGTGAGACAGTTTTGCTGACTGGATGAGGGAACTGAGGTATTTTAAATAACTCTGTGTTTTAAAAGTAGATTTAGGAGTGATTCCAGCTCTGCTGCCCTGTCCTTTCAGCTCACCACATTTCAGTGCACCACAGATCTCTTACTTGTAAAGGCACCTGTCCTGTACACAGTAATATCCTCCCTCATTGTTCTGACACAGGTCAGTAAAAATTTGACTTTTCTGAAAGCAGAACTGAAGGCTATGACTTTTCTTGAAGCATGATAAGGGATGAAATACTGAATAATTTCTGGCAGACTCTAATTCAAACTGATACTGAAAGCAGGAGCGTGTGTTGAACATACCCAGGCAGTGCAGGGCAAAATCCCTTTGATATTCCCCAGCCCTTTAACACTCCTGGCCCAGGGCAGCTGGAGGGCAGTGCTTTGCAGCATCCCAGCTGCTTTTGTGTCCTGCCTTCCCCTGTTCCAGGTGATGGAGGGTGGGACAGAGCAATTCCATCTCCTGGAGCAGCTCAGGGTTCAAAGCAGGAGAACCCTGGGATTTGTGTGACAAGGTGACCTCGAGGAACAGCAAGGGCTGTGGAGAACTCAAAAGGTTCTTTCTGTCACAGGCTGCCTTAAAAAGGATGTTCTGTCAACCTTGGTTTGCAGTTCCATGGTGCAAAACCAGGACACTGAGCAGCTCCTTGGAAGAGGCCTGGGTGACTGAGGGGTGCTCAGAAGGATTCCAGTGTGACAGGGGCCTCTGAGCTGCTGCACTTTGCTCAGGACCCTTTCCCTGCAGCTCTGGGGAAGGAAACTCAGCCACAGACCAATCCCAGCACTGCTGAAACCTCAGCTCACAATGACTTAAATGTGCCTGGGAGAATTAAAAATCAGGCAGTGCCCAAGCACTTTGTGTGTGAGTGCTTCATATGTGTTTAAAGCAGTATCAAGTTACATTTTAATGACCCTAAACCAAATCTGAATAGTCAACAGTTCATCGAATCATTGTAGAATTCATTACACTCATTTTATTGGCACTTGTGCAGTGCTTCCAGCCCCCAGCAGCTGCTCATTTTCTCACTGGGGTGCTTTAGGAAGAAAGCAGAGCCAATTCCTGCTCCAGGGAATAAACCAAAGGCAGGAGCCAGACACAGCAACTGCAGGGAGAGCAGCAGAGCCATGAACAGGACAATGGCAGATCCAGGACAGGAGCTGTGTGTGTGTGGTGTGTTGGATGGCACAGCAGACAGAGCAGGCTGAATGGCCACACAGAGCTCCTTTCAGCTGGAAAGGGTCAATCTGCCCTGCTGGGACTTTACACGTTGTGTTCTCTCTGAATCTGCAACCTATCAAATGTTTCAGGTTCCCCACAAGCTGCAGATACTGCCACTGCCTGACAGAACCACTGTCACTAGAGTAAAAAAGAATAATTTTTTTGCTGGTTCTGGAAAGATCCCAGGTGTTGGAGCACTGGCTGCAGTAGAGCAGTGGCTCCTGCTCTGTGCACAGGCACAGGTGCTCATGTTCTGTACATCCCCCACGAAGCTCTTGTGCAGCCAGGCTCAGACACAGCACACAGCTGAGCTCTGATCAGCTGCAGGGGGACATGGGCTGGCTGATTTAGGCTCTGATTTCAGTGTGCTGGGCTGGCTGATTTGGGCTGTGATTTCAGTGTTCTGGGCTGGCTGATTTAGGCTCTGATTTCAGTGTGCTGGGCTGGCTGATTTAGGCTGTGATTTCAGTGTTCTGGGCTGGCTGATTTGGGCTCTGATTTCAGTGTTCTGGGCTGGCTTTCCATGGCAGGTTTGCAGCTCCAGCTTTGGGAGGGACTCTGGGCTGTAGGAGCCCATCACATCCTGCCTGCCCAGAATGAGCCTGGCTTCCAGCATTGCTGCAGTTCACAGAGCAGAGCTGCTGTTTCTGGGCTTTCAGACCTGCACAAGGCATTGAAACCAAACCTGTGGAGTGGCAGAGCAGAAATTCTAAAATAAACAGTAACCCTGAGAACTGCAGCAAAAAATGTAACACCCTCTGCTTTCACAACTTTGACCTCATTGTCCGGAGAGAAGCAGGAGTGGAAACTCCTTTTGTACCCTACAGATTTGGCAGCTGTCCATTCTCCACACACACAGTTTGTCTGCAGATAAACTTCCCTGCCATGAGCCATGCAACCACAACTTTGTTTATTTATGGAATTCTCCTTTTGTTGCTCAGCTCCACTGGCTTGTGTCAGACAACTCCATGGATGCTCTGGCTTCCAATTTGCCAGGTATTAAAGTTGTCACTGGAAACAGGGAGAATCTTGAGAGCATCAGTTTAATTTGGAAGCTTGAGAGGGGCAATTTAAAATTATTAGCTTTAAGGCACTTGCAGTATGGGGATAGTGTAAGTGCCTTAAAACTAATAATTTAAAACTACCCCTCATTAGTCTTACTACAATACATCTTTCATAGCTCTATTTCTCTAAAGTATCTAGTCTTAGCTACAAAACCATCCTTTAAAACTTATTTGTAATTCTTTTTCTCTCTCAACAATGTCTGTCCTATTCCATAACATTTCTAAGTCAACATTTCTCATCTCAAAGTTCACACACAAATACATGCTACATAAACCTTCTGTCAAACTTTAAAAATTCTCTACAAATTCATTTCCCCCAAGTATCACTTTAATTTGGCCCCCAACCTGCATCTCTCTGAGTTATTAGGGTTAAAAAGGGGAATTTTCAGCCCCCTGTAGCAGGTTTTCCTGTTGGGTTCCAGCCCCTGTGGGTCAGGGGTTTGGATATTTGGGAATAAATAACCCTGCCTGCTGCTGAGATCAGGCTGGGCTTTGGAGGACTCCTGAGTGCCCCCTCTGCTGCAGGGTCAGAAGGAAGGTGTGTCACTTGCTATCTAATGGCACACCAAAATGCAATTAACTTCCAATACCATTCCTTTCATCTCAGTGCATTTCCTAATTAAAGCTCTCTGTGGGGCTTTGCATTTCCCCTTTGCTGCTGTCACAGGCAGAGCCTGCTGTGCCTGCCCAGCTGTGCTGGGGCTGGGGCTGCTCCTCCCTGCCCATCCCTCCCTGGCACCTCAGGATGTGCCCAAACCTCAGAGCCCAGCCCTGCCCTGCTGTGCTCAGGGCCTGGGGCTCCAGGCTCCCCAAAAATCCCTTCCTGGCCTGGCCCCTGGGCAGGTGAGAGCCTGAATGAGGGATGTGGGACTGCAGGGGCTCTCCAAAATGCAGATTATTGTATCCAAAATGCAGATTATTGTATCCAAAATGCAGTTTATTGTATCCAAGAGTTACAGCAGTGCAGGGTGGTGGGTGACAGAGCTGTGCCCACAGCTGGCAGCTCCAGCTGCAGGCAGGCTGGAGACCCTTTGGTTACATTGCATTGCATACTTTTCTTTGTTTAGTATCTTAATACAGTAGAACCAATCTATACCTTAACTATTATCTATAGCCTATCATAATTACTATAATTACACTAATATACGTATATATATTTATAAATATATATAATTATAGTAATATATATAAAATACATACTATATATATTATTTATATAGTATTTATAGTATATATAATATATAAAATAAATATATTTTATATATATAAATATATGTAATACTATAATTATTACTATAATTACTATATTCATGTTGCTATTCTCCAGTCACTAAAAGTTAGTACATTACAGTTTGAGCTAGAAGTTGTTTTTCAGTTTTCTTGCAGTGGAAAATTCTGAGACCTTTTTTCTAATTGCAACATCAGCAGGCCTGTTTGCCTGTGCTGTCTTCCTGCTTGGTAAAAACATCTTCTTGTTTGGGGTGGGTTTATCCTTTGCTCTAAGCCATAAAAACCCCTTCTAACTAACTCACCCTTGGTTATCCAGTGAGACTGGCTCAGCAATTCTTTTCTTCTGTATCAAAACTTGCTCCCATCTCTATTCCTTCATCAGACTCTACATTTAAAAATCTTTCTGCCAGGCACACATACCTGTGAGACTTTCTTGTCAAACTTTCCTCCTTCCCAACAGGCAGGGACCTACTCCCTGAGCCCCAGCAAACAGCCTCAGCCTGGAGGGGCTGCACTGGGCAGTGACAGACTGTGCAGCTCCAGAGGTCACTGATGGATTTGTAATGAACTGATTTCATTAAAATCTGGCCAGTCCTTGGCTCAGGGCCTCTCCTGGGCTGGCACTGCCCCCCTGGTGTTTCCTCACTGCTCTGCCTTGACCCCGCAGTGCTGTGGGAGCCTGGCACAGACTTGTTTCTGAAAAATCCTTTCCTTAGGATTTTTCCTCCTGAGAAGCTGAGAGGCCTCAGGAACAAAATATAAACATTGATTATCTGCTGCTGTGGAATGCAACAGGTGCATCTGGGATTGGTCTCATGGGGTTGTTGCTAATTAATGGCCAATCACAGTCAGCTGGCTCGGACTCTGTCCAAGCCACAACCCTTTGTTATCAATCCATTCTTTTTCTATTCTTAGCCAGCCTTCTGATGAAATCCTTTCTTCTATTCTTTTAGTATAGTTTTAATATAATATATATGATAAAATAATAAATCAGCCTTCTGAAACATGGAGTCAGATCCTCATCTCTTCCCTCATCCTCAGCCCCCTGTGAGCACGGTCACAGGAGCCCACCAGAGGTGAATGGGTAAATCAGGTAAATGGATAAATCAGTTTGGATAAATCTGCTCAGGGCTGGAACTGTCCCAGCCTGGCTCCCCAGGGGTGTCCCCAGCATGGCCAGCACTGAGGATCAGGGGGACACCCCAGATTCAGCTGGGGTTCAGCTGCCCCCTGAGCCAAACCTGTCACAAATTGCTGTGACCACCCTGAGAACTCACAGTCCATGCACAAGGTGTCCTGTCTGGGGACACAGCCTGAATATTGAATAATCCTGCACAAACTTTTTAGTTTTCTGAAGGCACCAAAGTTGTTTAGAAGATAGCACAGAGGATAATCCTGCAGTAGCTTGAAGGCCTGAGTGACCTGCTGAGGCTTTTCCTTCCTACTGTACAAAACCAGAGATTTTGGAGATAGAAAAATACAGAAACCATCAAAGACCTGGGAAACCATTAGTGGAGCTGTTTATTTTATGTGAGAGGGAGGCAGTTTCTGTTAATCTACATTTTGGGGTCAATGACTTGAAGGGGACTGTGGAGAAAGAAGGATGGCTGCAGGAAAATCCCCCTGCCCCAAGTGCAGCAGCTCCTCCTGCTCTGCCATAAAAACCCCAAATATTTTGCTCTCAGTAGGAAAAACCAGTGGACTTTTCTGTCCATGTAGGAAGCCTGGCCATGTTCAGAGGCTGTGTTTAGGGAAAGATGAGAAATTGGGCTGACTGCTGCCAAGTGGAGCAGTTTGTCTCATGACTACCTCTCCTAATAACATGCAGGAGCTTCAGGGCTTTGTAGGAGCCTTCAAAGGTGTTTAATAAGGCTCAGAGTAAGAGTGGGGTTTTTTTTTTTTTAATTTTAATTTTTCAGCAATTAAAGAAATAAAAGGATTATTTTTTCCTTCTGGTAGCTATGACTGATTCACAGTTTGCTTTAATACATTTTCCAATGAATGCTGTGCAGGAGAAATTTCATCCTGGGTTCCCCCTGGCACAGCAGTGCATCAGCATTCTGCTGGCAAGAGAATTTGAGGAGTTGAGCTCAGGAATTCATTGTTTTGAAGCCCTTTCACACACAAAGTGCAGGTAATAAAGCTTTCCCAGGCCAAAGCCACCCTCGTGTCCCCTCACATGTGTGGCCAGGCTGCTCAGCTGTCCCTGTCCAGGAGCAGTGGGATGGAAAACTCTGCAGTCAAATCCACAGCCTCACACAATTCCCCTTCCAGTCCTTGCTGCTGTAAGCACAGGGAATAATCCTCACAAAAAGTGCTTTCCATAACTCCTGAGTAGCTGCTCATTCCAGGTTCTAGTTTGGGGACCTCAGGTCAGGTAACACTGCAAGGTGCTGCATGGCACAACAATAAATGTATTTATTATTTCTGAGCTCCATTCTGCCCTGGAGCAAACATATTTCCATGCCTTGTTTCTGTGAGAAGGTGAGAAAGGATTCCAGCCCAATCCTGGCTGTATTTTTGTTGTGTTCTGTGTGTTTGGACATGACTGTCTGCTGCTGCTGCTGAGCAAAATCCCTCATTCCAGTGTTGCTGCCCTGCCTTGGGCCCAGCTTGTTTTGGCAGAGGCAGAGCTGGGATGTGGGTGCAGCATCCAGGGGGGATCAGCTGAGCCCCAGCTGAGCTGGTGGGTCTGGGCCAGGACCAGAGCAGGGATTTCTGAGCAGCACTGGGTGAGTGGGCTTGGGGGAGAAGGGGAAGAGCTGGGGGAGGACAACTGAGCAGATACCAAAGCTTTTGTCATCTTAAACAATAACTTGATTATAGAGTCTCTGGAGGGTTTAAAACAGGGCTTGGCAGTAGCCTGATAATATGAGCTGGGAGCTGACACCAGAGTCAGCCCATCATTAAACCCCTGTGCTCCCTGTGCTTCCCTGAATGCTGATTCCAGTCTTGTTATCCCAGCCAACCTTTCCATCTCTCACTGCAGCTACTGCTGTGACTTTCTACTTCAGCAGAATAAAACACTCAGAATTTCCTGCTCTATTTTAGCAGGAGGAAAAGCTCAGACTTTGTTAGTCCAGCCTAACAGTGAGCCCAGGCCCAGAGTATCAGATTCATCCTCACTAAACTCTTGACACTGACACTCCATGGTGTGTGCTGTTGGCAAATTTTAAACTCAACAGAGGAATGAATGCAGGATAAATAAACAGTGAGATTTTGGCAAAAATAATAAATGCAGCCACCCTGGTTTAGAAAACATGCTAAGCCTTTGAACAGTTTTGTTTTAGCAAAGAAAGACTTTGAAAAGGATCCAGGGTAAATGTTTTTGATAGAGAGAGATACACCATTAACAAGGGTGACTTTATCTCCCCTGTTAACCCACACTCCCTTCTGACCTCTCTAGATTGTTCCACAGGCTTTGAGCCTTGTTTGGCCTCTTGTCAGTGCAGGAGCACCCAGGGGTGTCCTGTCCTCAGACCAGAGGGCTTTGGGGTGCTCTGCACTGTTGGAGCTGCTCTTTGTGCCAAGGAGGGTCTGCAAGACTCAAAAATAAAAATAAAAATAAAAATAAAAATAAAAATAAAAATAAAAATAAAAATAAAAATGGCAGCTGACAAAAAGCCTTTCTCAGCTGGAGCTCAGACCTCAGACAGGGATGTGGCAGGGAGAGGCTCAGCTCTGTGGGGGCTGTGGCAGCAGGAGAGCAGCACAGCTTCCTGCAGGCTCTGCTGAGGTGCCCTGCAGGCTCTGCTGGGTGCCCTGCAGGCTCTGCTGAGGTGCCCTGCAGGCTCTGCTGGGTGCCCTGCAGGCTCTGCTGGGGTGCCCTGCAGGCTCTGCTGGGTGCTCTGCAGGCTCTGCTGGGTGCTCTGCAGGCTCTGCTGGGTGCCCTGCAGGCTCTGCTGGGGTGCCCTGCAGGCTCTGCTGGGGTGCCCTGCAGGCTCTGCTGGGTGCTCTGCAGGCTCTGCTGGGTGCCCTGCAGGCTCTGCTGGGTGCCCTGCAGGCTCTGCTGGGTGCCCTGCAGGCTCTGCTGGGGTGCCCTGCAGGCTCTGGGGGCACAGAAAGGCTCAGGAGCCCGTGCTGGATGGAATCCCCATGGCAGGTTCAGTGAAGTGGGGAGAGCCCAGGTGTGGGGCCAGGCAGGGATTCACTGCCCCACAGAGCCCCCCTGCACTCCAGGGCCCTGCTGGCAGCTCAGGAGGTTTTCCTGGAGATCTCTAGAGAACAGGCTCCTGTGGGTTTTTGTGTTTCCACATCTGGCTGGGTGCTGACTTCTCAGATTTTCAGGAGAAAGCTTAGAAAGGGCAGAGGGGGAACCTTCCTGTGCCAGCTCTTTATCCAAACAGAGAAATGCAACAGGGAAAAGCTGTCAGGGGTGGGTGCCAGAAATCCCCAGAGGGATCAATGCCACCAGGGAGGCTGCTGGATTTGTGTCAGGGTGACATCATGCAGCAAGGAGGTGAATCAGCCCAGGTGAAGCATCACAGGAATGCAGCTCCTGACATTTCAGCTCCTGCTTTTGAGCTGCTGCCATTTGGTCTCCATAGCAATGGATTGTGCTGGCAGGAATGCTCTGGGTGTGTGCAGGGGATAAAACCATGGAAATGGATCAGGATCTCTGCTAATCCCCCAGGTCCAGCCCTGGGACACTGCTACAGGGAAAAAATACAGCTGGGCAAACATTGCTGAGGCCACACTGCCTTCCAGCACAATCCACAGCATCCTAATGCTGCTGATAGTGCTGTCCACCTTTCCTTGGGAAATCTTCTCCCATTTCCTCTCCTTCTCCCTTTTCCTTCTCCCTTTTCCTCCTCTCCTTCTCCCTTTTCCTTCCCTTCTTCTCCCTCTTCCTCCTCTCTTTGTCCCTTTTCCTCCTCTTCTCCCTTTTCCTCTTCTCCCTCTTCCTCCTCTCCTTCTCTCTTTTCCTTCTTTCTCCCTTTTCCTTCTCCCTTTTCCTTCTCTCTTTCTCCCTTTTCCTTCTCCCCTTTCCCCCTCTTCTTCTCCCTTTTCCCCCCTTCTTCTCCCTTTCCCCCTCCTCTTCTCCCTCTTCCTCCTCTCTTTTTCCCTTTTCCTTCCCTTCTTCTCCCTTTTCCTGCTCTCCTGCCCTCAACCATCAGGGAATTGATGCTTCTGAAGCACCAAAAGACAGGGCAAGCCCTTTCCATCTGCTTTTCCCTCTGAGTGAGAGTCAGCCCCTCCAGAACTGCCACACTCTGGCCATGCCCTCTCCTGGCAACTCTCCCAGAATATCCAGAAGTGCACCAGGCTTCTTCTCATCCCTCAGTTTAATGCAGAAAAGGGGTGACTTGGTGTAGAACCAGCAAGAAGAGTTTATCTCCTCTGCTGGGAAAAGTCACTGAGTTCCTCAGAACACAGAAAACTCATACAAATCTCAATATATTTCAGAGAAAACTCTAGGCAAGTAGTAATTAGCTTAATTAACTGAATAGACAAGGAATTCATTGCTACATAATAATATATCTTTTTAGTATTTTGAGCAGCTATTCTTTGAAATTCCACATGTTGACATTCGAATCAGTAAAATGGGAAACTGTTGTTAGGAGGGTGGAGAAGTTTTTCACTACTGAGTCACCTCTGCCTGTGTGCTTGTTTCTGAAATACAAAGAACTGTGAGCAAAAAGCAAAAAATCTGCTTTTAATCTTCTGTATTGTACTATGAGTGGATAAACAAACAGCAAACCCTGTTCCAGCCTCTGTTTGTAAACCAGGTGTGAACAACAGCACCCAGGGATTGCAGGGGTGGGGGCATTGAGGGAATTCTCTGCAGCTCTGTCTCAGAGTGATGGTGAAGCAAGTGCAGCAGTCAGGGCTCTGTCAAGGACTGCTCTTTGCTGTGTACAAGCATTTTAAGTTTACTCACATCCCATGAGCTGCAAAGATGCCACTCCTTCTGTCTGACTTCAGTATACACACTGGTGCCATTACAAATGTCAGCTTTTTATTTTTTTATTTTTATTTTATTGAATCAAATTCTTCAAACTCTGCTCCATCCCTAAGAGAGAACACTGGGGAGGCAGTGAACAAACTCCTAAATTTGACCTCTGTGTTCTCATTTTTTCCACCTATCATCTCCCATTTGCAGAATCTGCTGCCCCTTGATCTTAAAACACATCACCAAGGTTTCCTGTTTATGGGGCTGAAATTCAGAGTTCATCTCCTCTCAGCTTGCCTGGATACCCAGAGGTTTCCTTTTGGCAGCAGAAACCAAACTGCAGTTTCAAAAGCATTTCTCTAAAAGGAAGAACTGTGTGAAAAACAAATCCCCAGAGTACTCACGCCAGAGCCATGATCCCATAGGGCCAGGAACGGATCTCCAACCTCTTGGGGCTCTTTATCTCCTCTGAGGTCAGCACCATCCCACTGTCAGACTCCTGAGGAGCAAAAGGAGGGGAACATCAGGGACATCTGAACCTGGGACTGCTGCAGGAGCCACCAGTCCTTCAGGATATTCTTTTATCAAGGCCTGTGTTATCAGTTTTTATCCAAGTGTTCCTGATAATGCTGCTCTGGAGCCTGGGAATGTTTCACTTGTTTTTATGACATTAAAGGTTTTGATCTGCATTTCCAAAGAGCACCCTTAAAATGAACATATCAAAAATAATTTGACATTTTCAAATTTGAAACTGCTATTAAGTGTGACATATGGGTACCATGTACGTAGGAGAGCTGAGATATGAATAGACTGAGATTCATAAAGAATATATCCAATAATTCTGGCTGGGCTCCTCCAAGGAAAAGCTCCTTAAATACCCACTGGAAATACACATTTAGAAACACTGGGCTTTGAAGGAAGTGGAAGTTCAGCAGCATTTTGTAAATGCAATTGCTTTGTAAAGATGGATGGCCTTGGCCTTTATGGATTTTTTTGTGAGCTGTCCAACAAAACTGTCTTGATTCAAGTTGGGGTTGTGCTTCTGCTGCACCTAAAGCTGAGTCTAGAGGCTGCAAGTACACAGACATCACAGTCCTCATTTTAAATTATTTAATAACATTAAATGCTCTGGGTGTTTCTTTGCATTTGAAATATTTTGGGTTGCTGGGAAGTTGCACATCTGTGCATTTGTCAGAACCAAGATAGCAAAAGCCCTCAACATAGAAGAGAAACTCTCAGTCTGGTTTTGCCAATCAAACTGATCAAGATGTAAAAAATAATCTCATCAAACCATAAATAACAAGAAAAAGTCTTTTTATACATGCTCTGGTCATCTACCACTTGTTAATAAGATCAGTTTATAAGTGAGTTTATGAAGTATAAAGTGAAATCCTGAATTAATGAGGTCTGTCAAACCCTCAGTAAAAGCCAGCTTGTCTCTGGGTTTTATCTTGACTGTTTCCCCTTCAAACACGTGCTCTGGGAACAGTTTATCTGGGGGGTTCTGCACTGTGCTTACAGCTCTGCTAAAAGAATCTCCACAGAGATTGCAGATAATGGCACAATGGCAGGAAGGTGTGCTGGAGCACTTGGAGAGCTCGGGCAGCTCTTTGAAATAATGACCTAATGACAATTCAGGGCTGATCATGAAGAAAACTTCAATTACCAAAGTACACTCACTTTGTCCAAAAGGAGATCACACACTGATTTGGATTTAAAAGACCCTTGTTGAAACATCACATTTATTTCTGATCTCTTGATGTATTATCACCCTTTCTGGAAAATTTTCCCCCTCATGCAAAGGTTTATTAGAAAATGAACAGGGAGCTCTTAGGCAGGTAATGCTCCTGCTGGCAGCAATAATCCCTTGAGACTGCATTGATCTAGCAAATGTCTTTGTGTGATTCACAGGGACAGATTTTATCCTGCAAGAGGGAAGATGCAGGAGCCAGGGAAATTTCTAAGCCTGCTAATCCCTGAGATGCATTGATAAAGAGGCAGAAATTCCATCTGGGAAAATAGAAGGCAATAATGGGCCTCAGTCTGTGCTCAGCAGAGAACAAATGACAAATAGGCTGTGTTGGCAAGGACATGAAATATTTCCAGGACAAGCTGGAGCTGCAGACTTGAGCCTTCCCAAGGGAGCTGCTCTGAGGAATGGCTCTGTCCAAGTCAGCTGGAGCCTTCCTTTGCTGCTCCTGCTGTGCCAGGAGGGTTCCTGAGGGATCCAGGCTTTCTCCCTAAACTTTGATCTCCCTGGACCATCTGGGCATTGCAGAAATGTCCCTGTCCTCCTTAGGGACACAGGAGGTGCCATTGAGGCAGCACATGGAGCTGCAGCCAGGGGCTGCCTGCACCACACAGGGAATTCTTTTTAAATAAGAAAATCCCACCCATAACTTCAGAGGAAACCAACAAGCAGAGCCCTCATTCTGGAACAAAACAAGTTTGCTTTCCCCTGGAGCAAAGTGAAACCCTTTAGCACTCTCCCACCCTGCAATGGCATTAAACTGGCAATAAATACATTCACTTGCAGTGAGGAAAATCCAGGGTTAAAGCCCTTTGTGTGAATCACGACCAGGATCAGAACACCCAGAACTGAACACCTTCACCCCCACCAAGTGATTGGCTGTCTTGGCCAGCCAGAATGTGTCTGGACACATTTCCCTCCAAGAGCTTCATTTCAATGAGCTGCCACTTTCTTGTGGTGGAAAAACATCTTGAAATATGTCTTGAATATTAAACCCCTTAGCCTGATCAAAGCCAGGGCAATCACATGTGAGCTTCTCCTTAAATTATTTGTTAGGAGAAATGCAGGTCCCTCTTTGTTGTCACACAGCCCTGGGTGTGAGGTGCCAGAGCCAAATCTTCTGCCTGATTTAAAGTTCTCTCCCACCAAATGATTGCAAAGCTCTAATGAGAGTTTCTGGTGATCTGTGAAGCTGCTGGGGAAGGATGCAGTCACCTCTCTTACCTCATGCAGCACTTTCTCCTTTTCCACTGGCACCTCATCAAATGTCTTCACACTCAGGGGTCTCTTCTTGCTGTTGTTTCTGAAAGCAGGAAAGCCAAGGGTCAGCACAAAGCCCAGGCAGGTTCTGCCCCCATTGCAGCTCAGTTTCCTCCTCACCCAGCCCAGTTTCCTGGACCACCACTCTTTTGTCACCTCTTGTGTCTAATAACCAACACCAACAAACCTGTCTGGTTCTTTCACCAGCCATACCAAGGGAGGACAGTGAAATGTTTCTCTCCCCCCACCCTGTATCTGCTTTTCTCACCCAGTTTCTACTGCACTCCAGCGATTCACTCCATTGCTCAAGTTTTCTTCCACAGGGCAGGTTTTGGAGTTGGATTCTCCATCAGGACACAAGGTGATGTTCAGTGGAATGTAGTCTTTGCCATCCTGTGAAATTAAAAACAGAAAAGAGCACAAAGCTGGTAAAGTTCATTTTGTGCTGCACCTCAGATGTGAGAGGTTATTGTATCCTACAGAGCTTTGTGATGAGAAGGGACTAAATTGGGTTTTAATTGTGATGTTTGTTCAAGGTGATTACCATGTTCCTCACACCCTGTGGAAGTTATGGAAGTAGAATGCACACTTCATCCAAGAATTCCTGTGCAGGAGGCTTTGGGAGGGAGCTGGGGCACTCTGGGAGCCCTGTGATGTGGGGTGGCTGAACATGGGAGATTCCAGTCCAGGTCAGAACCAGTGGCCCATGAACTGTTCAGGTTTGTTCAGCTTCAGGAGCTTGGGAAGAGCCAGGCCTTAACATGGGAGCCTGAGAGGATTGAATTTCTTGTCCTTCCCAGGAATTGCTGCTGCTCATGGTAATGAGCTCTGCACTGTCATTACCCCCCTGCAGCAATCCTCAGGAATGACTCTGCCTTCAGCTCCTGAAACTATTTGTCCAAATTTCCCTGTGCTTCTTTTTGTTTTTAATTTTGAGAAGCAGTTAAGTGCCCTATTCCCTTATCATGATTTTTATGTCTCCTCAATTTACTTTGGTTATAGAATCAAACTCAGAAGCTCTTCATATTGCAGACTGGGCCCTCTTCAACTCAGCTCCACTAAATTTGTTTACAAACAGGAAGGAGCTGGAGGAGAGTATTTGATTTCTTCTTCAATTAAATTGGCAATTGCATAACTGATCTGGTTGTTTTTACTGAAGAAGAAAACAACTGGTTTAACTATTATGAAATTAATCATTATATACCTGATTTTCTGTGCCTTAAGCTGCATAATTGCAAAGCTCCCAAGAGCACTGGTGAACATAAACTTGGAAATGAGAGACAAAGTTCAGGAGGTGAAGAAAATCAGAAGTAAAGTTAACATCTGAGTAGTTAACATTGTCTTTACTCATCCCAGCAGGGATTTTCCTACTGAGCTGTGCTAGGAGGTGAAATCTCACAGTGGTGTTTAACAACCCCAAATGCACATTTCTGCAGAGGCTGGCCCTGCTGTACCTGCTGCACGTTGGCCTGCAGGAGATCCCCCAGGCGCTCCACCAGCTCGGTGAACGTCGGCCTCTCGGTGGGCACCCCGTGCCAGCAGTCCAGCATGGTCTGGTACCTGCAGGACAGACAGGGATTAGGGGTGGGAAAGGATGGCAGCTTTGCTTCCAAACTCTTTCATTCCACTGCTGCTTGGTTCGGTGGGTCTTTGGATTGAGAGGGGTTCAGATCTCCCCATGCTGAAATTCGGGTTTAGTTTCCATGTGGGATGCTTTTGCATCCATGTTCCTGCCTCAGCTGAGCCTGCAGGATTTTGGTTTTCACCTTTAGTTTCCATGTGGGATGCTTTTTGCTTCCATGTTCCTGCCTCAGCTGAGCCTGCAGGATTTTGGTTTTCACCTAACTTCGAGTCTGGCTGCTGGGCCCTGCTGATACTGCTGAACTAACTCCTGGTTATGGGTTCTGAGTTTCTGTCACAGGATCTGAAGTCTGAGCTCCAGGAACTACATGAGCAGTGTAGAACACATGAGTAGCTGCATGTACACATGAGTAGCTCCATGTAGTACCACATGAGCAGCTCCATGAACTACAGCTGACATGGGACATCTGATCATCTTCTTGTTGGCTGACTTGGGCTGTCCTTAGCATTAGTCTGTGCTAGGCTGTGTCAGACACCCAAAATACACTCAGTCACAGCTTTACTGAACATAAAATACCGAGCTGTGGTCTCCTCCCCCTCCCCACAATCACTTCTGTGAGGTCTCCAGCAGCTCCCAGCAGCTCCCAGCAGCTCCCAGCAGCTCCCAGCAGCTCCCAGCAGTTCCCAGCAGCTCCAGCAGCCCCAGCAGCCCCCAGCAGCTCCCAGCAGCTCCCAGCAGTTCCCAGCAGCTCCCAGCAGTTCCCAGCAGCTCCAGCAGCCCCAGCAGCCCCCAGCAGCTCCCAGCAGTTCCCAGCAGCCCCAGCAGTTCCCAGCAGCTCCAGCAGCCCCAGCAGCTCTTACACTTCAGGAGTGGAATACTCTGGAGATCTCATCCGGGTCCCCTCCTTGAGGCGCCGGCAGAAATCCTCATCTATCTGCACCCCAGGGTAAGGAGAGGCACCTGGGGGAGAAATGACAGGGCTTCAGGGTGGCACAGACTGTGTCCCAGCCCAGGGCATCTCTGCTGAGCAGCTGATGTCACCCAGAGCCTGGCAGTAACACGAGCTGGAGTGAAGAAGGAGTTGCAGTCACTCACAATCTGCATTTTTTGTTTGGAAACCTGTCACAGACTCACTCTGTCCCTTCAGAGATTTCAATCACACTGTCTGCTCTGCTTTTGAGATGCAGTCAGGACCACTCCGAGGTAAAATGGGGCAGAGGAGAAATAAACTTTATTGGTTTAAGAGTTTAAAGTATCTCTTGGTCAGTGGTAGAAAAGTTCCAGCTCATTCAAAGGTTCCTTGGTGCTTTCCAAACTGTTACACTGCCAGAATCCTGCCCTGAGAGGATACACACAGAGTGAGTAATTCCTGCTCACCCTCCATGGCCTCAGAGCCCCTGTGGGCAGGTGCAGAGGGGGCTGTGGGCACCTGGCCCCTGCCAAGGCCCACGAGAGCCTTGGTTCAATGCCATGAGTGGAGTTGCTCCTCCCTGGTTCACCAGCTACTGCATCTGCATTGTCCTCCAGGCAAGGCTCCCTTGGCAGTGACCTCCCAGCCTTCCAGCCTTGTTTTCTTTCCTGACTGTTCACTGCTGTTTACCTTGAGTGCCACTCAAGAGTTGGCTGAACCCTGGCAGGACAGCTCGTGGCAACTGGAATTGTTCTGTGGAGGTTGAATGTTGTGAAGGAGCTTTGTGTTAACTCCCACAAAACTTTGGGAGAGTGCTCTGGCATCTGAGCAATCCAGAGCTCACAGGTAAAATTCTAAGCTGAGATTTAAAATGCTACTGAACCCACAGTGGATAAAACTAAAGATTTGTAACTTCCTTCTCTTCCTCCCCCCTAAGCCAATGCTTCCTGTGCAGCACAACCCTTGTCTTGGACATTTTGGCATCCCAGAGGCTGGATGATGAATTTGGAAACAATTTCATCAAGTCTTAACATGGGAGATTGAATGGAATCTGTATCCAGCCCTGGAGGAATCTGTGTATGATTTACTGGCTATAACATTCCTGCATATTTCCTGCAAACACCATCATGTGCTGTGCACTTGGGGGCACAATGAGAACAGCAGGAATCTCTTGGATAAAGCATTGAAGAAGGGCCCAAAATGTGGCTGCTCCAGAACTGCTCCACTCTGTGAACCTGACTGCACTGGGGACTGAGAGCCCAGCACTGCCTGAGGAGGAATCCCAGCTCAAATGGGCTCCCAGGACAGCCAGAGCCCAGGGATGCTTCTGAACCCCCAGCACTTCTGAATCCCTGCATGGGCAAGTACCAGGGCACAGGACTGGCAGTGTTCCCTGGAGTTATGTAAGCTGGGGAGAGGCAGCACCATCATTTCTGCTCTGTACCCAGACTTGCCTTTGGTCATTATGCTCAGAGTAACCTGGGAATTAACTGCTCATCTCAGGGATGGAGAATTCCAGGAATTAACTGCTCCTCTCATGGATGGAGAATCCCACTTGCTCCCACCATCTGAGCTCTCTCTCTTTGGTTTCATCACAGATCAGATCAACTGCAAGATGTTGGTGAGAGCAAATACAGGGAAGGCAAAGGATAAAGTGATAGGACAAGGAGCACTGGGCCAAACTGAAAGGAGGGACAGTCAGGTTAAATATTAGGATGAAATCTTTTACTGGGGGGTGGTGAGGCCCTGGCACAGGGTGCCCAGGGAGGCTGTGGATGCCCCAACTCTGGCAGTGTTCCAGCCAGGTTGGATAAAGCCTTGAGCAGCCTGGTTTAGCAGGAGGTGTCCTGCCCATGGCAGGAGGGTTGGGAATAGATCATCTTGAAGATTCCTTCCAACCCCTGAACATTCCATGAGCCTGTGGTTCATTTTTGACTGCAGGATCTTTTGGTAATTTATATTTTGGCCAGTGCTGGCTTCCTACCAGCTGGAGGCAGCTCAGATCATAAAAGCAAGGAACTCTCCCTTTCCCACTTCCACTCAGCACTGTCTTTATCTGGACTATGGGATCAGCCTGATAACTTGGATTTGGAATGCTGAGACAGCTTGGGAGAAATGTAGGCTGGAACATATGGTGTAAGGCCTACACATGATGTTTTCCTTAGGGGAAATCTCCTTCAAAATGCTCAAAGATGTGGCATGCATTGGATATGGGAGCCCTCTTTTGATCTTGGTTTTATTTTAGTGGGATAATGAGATGCTGATGTTACTACCAGGCACTGCTTGTTTACATAATTATCTCTGATTGCTTTTGGAACAGTGCACATTGAAATTCCAGGAGACACTGACATTCTGTACCATTAGTGATTTCAGGATGTGTTAAACACTGCTGGCACCACCTGACACGAGGTGTGCTGACCCCATTGGAATAATTTAAACCTCATTGCAAACTCAGCCCCAGATGGAAATTAATATTCCCTCAAGTCCTGAATTCCCTGTATATCACCAAAGCAGATCCAGCCTTTCTGCAGGCAGCCTATTGTCCTTCCCAACACAAACTGCACTCTGCATTTTCCCAGTCAGTATTTTTCCCTTTTTTAGAGGGTGCTCAGCCTGTGGGACCCAGTGAGAGCAGCAGCTGTAAATGGGAGCCAAAACACACCCTGTGGCAACGACAAATAACTTCCATCTCATGGCTCTCAATGATGTGTAAAACTTTTATATGACAGAATTCAATCAGTGACACAAATCCTTAATTAAATATTTATCATTTGAGCTGCAGATGTGAGCGGTGCCAAACCACAGGCATGCCTGGATGAGCTGGATGAAAAACCCTCTCAGAGAAAATGACTGCTTTTGAGCCTGTGCCACCAAGTGAAAAAGCAGTTTGTGATCCACGTCACAGGCAGGGCAGGGCTGCTGCACGGGTGGCAGCCCCTGGAGCCATTTGGGAGGTGCCAAATTCAGAAGGGGACAGTGCCAAGAAAGGGGCTAAAAGAACCCAGATAACATGTTTTTTTTAAAAATAGATTAAAATAGAGGTGAATTTCACTGACTGGATTTTAATTTGTGTTAGTGTTCAGGATTAAAGGCCATCTGTTAAATTCTGTCAGGACCTTTGGGAGTGATGCAAAGTTTGATCCTGCAGTGCCCCTTGGATTCATCAGCATTCCCTCCCTTTGGTTCCCCGTGGAGAGCCTGTCCCTGAGTGTGTCTCTGGATGCTGATGCTAAAGCATCTTCCTGAATAACCTGATAAAGCCAGGGGGTTTTATTAAGTACCCCTGGTGCTTCTGGGGCTTTGCCTTTCTGTGCTGCTGCTACACCTGCAGCAGGTGATGCTGTTACAGAGCCATGGAGGGCTCACCCCAAAATAACAGCACCCAAAAACCAGGGCTGAGCCCCAGGGAAAGCAGCAGCTGCCACTTGTTTCAACCACTCAAGTGTGAACTTTCTGCTGGGTGTGCAGATGTGGAGCAGGGAAAAGTCTCCAAATCAAAGACTTGGACTGAGAGCAGGTTATGATTTTGCAGCCAGCCCTAAGTAAAGATTAGGATAGAAACAGCTCCAGACTTTGCATTTTCACTTGGCATCTTGAGCCCAATCATTAATTTCAACTGATCCACAAACCAAAGATAGAAGGAGATTAGAGTTTGCTTTAAAATCCAGCAGCTTTAGTTGACAATGCTTTTTGTTTTCCTTTGTCTGCAAATGCTGATTAAAAAGCCAGAGCTGACATTCCTAAATTCCCTCAGGAAAACAAATCTTGCCCCTCTGCAAGGAGAATCTGAGAGCAGCACAGTCCAAGTGTCTGTAGGGCTGCTTGTGTTGGTCTCACAGCTTTATCTGCTGGACAGAAACCAGAGCTCAGAGAGGCTGAGATTCCTCACAGCATCCTGGGATGACATCTCAGCTTCATAAAGAACATCATTATTATTCTTTTAGAAATGTTGTGGCTTGCAAATGATGCAGCCACAAGAGCCCAGGTTCCACCCTTGGTCTGCTGCCAAAAGGGTTTGGGCTGAGCCCAGCACTGCTCCTGCACAGCCCAACAGCAGCTGCTGCCAGGGGGTTTTTCTTACCTAGAAAATCTTCGATTTTGTGGGGTGGATGATCAAGGTGGGATAACATATCATGTGGGCTCGTGCTGCATGGGCTGCCAGCAGCAGCCACTGTGCCCACAGCAGGGTGATCCTGCAGCTGTGGGGTTCCCTGAAGCAGGTGGGGTTTGATGGGAAATGTCCTCATTGTTCTCCAAGAAATCTCCCACTCCTCCCAGCAGCAGAGGCTTGCATTTTATCTCTGGGCTCTGTTGCTTTCAGTGGGTACAATGTTAGGTTCAGGATTTTGGATTTTTGGTCCCCTTCCCCAGTGTTTTCATGTCCTTTGTCAGGTGGAGTTCTCATTGAAATTGGCTTTATTTTACACCTGGTCTGCACTGTGCACTCATCCCCAGTGAAACAGAAGCACTGCCCCACATGATCACCTTTTGTTAAAAGCTCTTCTTAGCTAAGCAGCCATAAATTAGGGGAGGAAAAAGGGTTTGAAACCATTCTCACCTAGAGAGAATATTTCCCAGAGCAGCACTCCAAAAGACCACACGTCGCTCTGCGTGGTGTAAATTTTGTCAAAAATTGCTTCTGGAGCCATCCACTTGAGGGGGAGCCGTGCCTAAAAGCCAGAGAGACACAAGAGATTACCAGATCTGCTGTTCCTGATGTGCCCAAGCCCAGCTTGAGGGGAACCACTGAAGCTTCTTGCACTCACATCTCCCTTCCGGACGTAGTCGGGGTCTTTGTAGATGTCCCTGGCCAGGCCGAAGTCACAGATCTTGACCACGTTGTTCTCGGACAGGAGGATGTTCCTGGCTGCCAGATCCCGGTGGATGCACTGCCAGGGAGGGACACGGGGTCACAGGGGGCTGGGCAAGGAGCCCCTGCTCCAGCTGGAGGCAGGAGGGATTCTTTGGGAAGGGGAAGGAAATGAACTGCACTGGGAGCAGCTCAGAGAATGAGTGGGAATCTGCTCCAAATACACTGGGATATGCAAAAGGGGGAATAACTCAGGGAATAAACCAACATTAGAGTCAGATTTCTGGGTTTTCTGTCTGAAATAACTTTGCAGTTACAACAAGGAAGGGAGTCCTATGTTCTCATTATTTGGGAAAGTTTGGAGAGGCCAAAAAGCAGCTGCAGCTACATTTGCCAGTGCAGGTCCAGGAGGGTGTGAGGTGGGATAACCCCACTCAGGGTTTCTGGGGATGCCCTGGTGTGGGAAATGGATTGGTAAAGAATTCTCAAAACCTGACAGAAAACTCACACAGTCTTGTGCATCTGTATGCAAACTCTGAGATAAGGTGTGCTAACTCAGGAAAGCCATAGAATAGAGATAACATTGAGAGAGAGATTCAACTAGAAACAAGTTTCAAAATATGGTCTTGCAAAAAGATCAGATATTTTAGAGAATTAGAACTGTGAAAGATGCATTGTAGCTGGACCATGTGGGCAAAAAATATAGGTGATGGGTGTTAGGAGTAATAGCAGCATTGTGTGGCAAAAGCTAATGGGCTGAAAAACATGTATAAGGTATTGTAACCAGGAAATAGGGTGGCTTCTGATGGAATGGTGTTGAGTTTTACATCTCTTGTGTCTCAGTATTCATTGAGACTGATAATGGAATAAAACCTATTAAAATGCCTCTCAGTTGCCCCATCTCTGTAAAAGCTGGGAAAACCAACACGCTGGTGGCTGTGTGTGAGTGAGGCTCAGCTGTGTGCACACTCTGGCCTGTGGATTGCACTGCCTTTACCTGAAAAGCTTTTCCACAGGGTACAAACTCTTCCTGTTTATCCAAGCAGTGCTGACTTTGCTAACAGTCCCCAACACCTCTGACAAACCAAAGGAATAACTGGATACTCCCTCCTCATTTTCAGTAGTGGTGTTGCTCACCACACTAAAAGGAGCTTTCTCTATAAGCCCTTTCTGTGCTTATTTATGAGGCAGTTCCACAAATTGTCTCACAATTTCTGAGAACTTCACTCCTTCTCTCTAAACCCTCCTGCTGCAGATGCCAGTCCCTGCAGCCAAGAACGTGATGAATGTTCCTCCACAGCCCCTTCAGTGCTAATTACTGCCTAACCACCAGAGCCAACGTGATCTCCAGCACTCTAACAGAAGAGCAAAAAGCAGATTTCTCAGACTCAAGGGTGTGTTTGGGTTCCTTCACATCAGACACTCTGCAGGAGCTCACTTTTCGGGAGGCGAGGAACTCCATGCCTTTTGCCACCTGGAAGCTGTAGCAAATCAGATCCTCCAGAGTCAAGGGCCTCTTGTACAGATCCTCAGCATCTAGGAGAGACCAGAAATGTGGCACAAACGTGGCAGAGATGTGGCACAGCTCCAGAGCTGGGTGCCACTGGTGCCACTTGTGTGCTGATGGCCCCAGCCCTGCACACAGTGCTGGGTGTGAGATCTCTGCAGGGCTGCAGCTCTGGGGGAGCAACCACGGACCCAGAGGCAGGAGATGAGAGATAACAAAGTTCCCTCATCCATTAGTCACTCATTCAGCTGTGGGGAAACAACACCTCAGGCTGGAGTGAGGGAAACTTTATAGACAAGAGCCCAGGGACAGAGTGACCTCCCAAGTCTGGTAGAACATTCCTATTTCTCCTCTCACACAACAGGAGCAGCTTTTGTACACAATACAGAGCTCTCTTTTTGTGAGAAAGTTGGAATGGGGAACAGGCAAGAGGGAGAATTTGGGATTTCAGGAACAAGCCAAGCCATGTAAGGGCTTGTAAAGTGTGTGACAGCATGTGTGGCACTAGCCAAGTGACAGAAGTCTTTCCAAGAAAAGATTTGGGATGAGGTAGGGTTCTTTTACCTTCTTCATCATCTTCTGAGTCACTGTAACTCTTATCCTCAATGAATCCTGAGCTGGCAGAGCTGCCTGTGCTGGCCACACTCTCGAGGCGCCTCTTGATCAGTTCAGTCAAATCACTGCTGGACTCATCCAGACTCTTCTCTGCTTGGTCAGAGTTTTCCTGGGACTAGAAATGGCATAAACTCAGTTTTTAATTCTGTATGATGCAATGCTTGAGCATGCAAAATATGTGACAATGTTATAAGGAGAAAGGGTCCTCTGAAGATGAGCATGTCTGAACATTATGTTTCCTGAGGTGGGAATAAATGGGAAACCATTTATAAACCAGGCTTTATTAGTTCTAACTGTAAATTATAAAGCCTGGTTTCCTACTTATTCCTACTTATTATTCCCCTTTCACTGATAGCAATGTTCCACATCAGAGTTAGCTGAAAGCTGGCTGGGTGAGGCTGAGGTGAGCAGACAGAGGCTGTAATTCTCTTGCTGTCTCAGGATGCTAAAAATCCCCTCAAGGTGGTGCATGATGGGCACTGTGCTGGGGAGTGAGGCACAACCAGCCCTCAACTCATGGCAACAATGGTGAGAAGGAAATTCTGAAGGAGTGCACCAGGAAAAGCTCCTTCACTCACACAAAGTCCCTCACGTACTTTGCTGCCTGCACACAATAGCTGTAACAATAATTATAATTATAATTCTGCAGTCATCTGGGAAAACAGTCCTGGTGAGGCTGCAGTTCTGGCAGGGCTGGGTCACAGAGCCTGTTCCACACTGGGAATTCATGAGGAGGGGTCAGTGCCATCCCTCCCCAGCCCTGATTTCTGCTCCTGTGCCCAGCCCAGCCCAGTCTGTGCTGGCACAGATATTGTGTGCATGCAGAGCTGTCTGGGAACCAAACCCTGGGTTGGTTTTGATGTAGAATATCCCTGATCCAGGCTGTTGTTACAGCACAGATTCAGGGCTGGCACAGGGAAGGGACAGAGGATGGAGTGAGCAGATGGGGGAAGGATGAACTGTGTTCACCTGGGGCCTAGAAACAAAAATCCCCAAAACAGATTTGTGTTTTGGGAGGGTTCACTTTCTCCTAGTTCACTTAATGCCAGGTTTTCACTACTATTTTGTTGCCCCCCTTGTTCTGGGAAGTATCTCCCAAGTAATTCCCTCTCTTTCAAGGGCTCAGGAGTGTTTGGGTACTTGCAGCTCATTCTTTAGGAGATGCTAGGAGAGGGCAGCACTGAGACCCTGCAGGGAAAATACATCCCTCTTCTTGCTTGTGCAAATTGAAACGTGGAGAGAAAATAAAGTGCCCATAGAAATACCCAATTGCCTTGGTGCCAGTGCAGAGCAAACCCAGCTTCTGTCAGTGGTTGTTGATTCCTTGCCTTGTGACAGAAGAAGTCTCATTTTCTTACCTTGTATGCAATGAAATCTCCTCTTTTCCCTCTGAGATAGTTGGACAGATTTCCATATTTGCAATATTCCACTATGACCATTAAAGGACCTAAAAAAGACAGTGAAAGTCAAATGAGTTTTGAAGCACTGCAAAGCACATAATTCTAATTTACCCCACCAAATCCTCTTCAAAATAAATGGCATTTCTATTATACAGATGAGGAAATGAGGAAACACAGGAGTGACACAACCAGTAGGGATGTGGAGAGAAGGGAACACATTGTTAGTTTTCCCCACTGGATGGTAACAGTTGGTATTTATTCCTAATTTATAAACAAGGAAGATTCAGGATGATCAACACATCCCAGAGGCTGTTAAGGTTGGTTTGCTCTGCACATGGAGCAGTTTTCATTTTCTCTGCTGGCTTCACAATTGTTTGTTTTGGGTGGAGCTGATGCCACCAGAGGAAATCAAAGTATGCAGGGCCATAGACAAAGCCTGGAAAAACAGAAAAAGTTTCTGAAAAAACCGAAGTTTCTGAAAGCCTGAAAGCTTTTTTCTGAAAGCCTGGAAGTGCTCTCACTTTCTTCTTATTCCTCTACAAACCACTGTAGAGTCAGTGCTGCTTTTACCCAATTATGCAGGTTCTTAGGAGCTGCTTGAAATGCTTTTATATTGCAGTGTGAGATGTTAGGGAAGGGAAAAGCTGCACTCTGGACCTTTATTTTTTGCAATCATCAAATGTAACACAGGGTAAATCAATGGGACTGGGATGTGGATAAACATGGAATATTATCAACCCCAAAAACTGAGACTTTCATCTCCAGAACCTTTTTCTCTGGAGAAGGTCCCTGGTTCAGACTCAGGGGTTGGCACTTCAAAGGGGAAGTGCTGAGAGCTGCACTTGGCCTTGGGGAAGGAGCTCAGCAGGGTTCCTGCTGGAATTCCTGAATCCTCCTGGGCAGGGGAGGGCAGGGGCAGAGCTGCAGTCACTCCTGGCCCAGCAGTGCCTGGGAGGGCACCAGGAGGGAGCAGTGACCCTGGGACAGTGAGGGACAGGCAGAGGAGCCTTTGGGAGATGCTCAATTCCTGCTGATGCCTTGTGAAGGCTGAGCTGAGCAGAGGCTGGACAGAGCTAAGGAATAAAGCAGGGATTTATGAAAAGGATCTCCTCAATGGATGCACCTTGGGCAGCACAAGAGCCCAGCCAGGGCTGCACCCAAGATGAACCAAAATGGTCACAAAAATCCCTGACTGCTCACAGGCTCTCTCACTTTGATCAGTTCTGCTCCATTTGCACATTGCAGTTCATTGTCCCATTCCAGCTTTAGCCCAGGCAGTCCCATCCTTGTTTTTCTCTCTCAGCCCACGGTGTTTGTGCTCCTGGGCTGAGATTTGGATCATTTGTCCTTGGTCCCAGCTGGAGCAGGAATTGTTTTGTCTCCCTGCTCTGTGCACAGAGCTCACCATCCCCTCCTATGCAGCCCAGACCCCACACACTAAAGCAGCACAGAATGTGAAAAATAGAAAAGCTCAAACCTGAGGTATCACTGCAGGCAGAACTGAGCCCGTGGTGTTCCCTGTGGATTCCTGCAGGTTCTGCACTCACCCAGCCCTGGGGCACCTTGAGTGCACACCCTGGGGCTCTCCAGGACCCCCAGTCCCTCTGCTGCAGCTGGAACAAGCCTGAAAACCCTGCAGTGGCTGCAAAAACACCGAGCCCAAATCCCCAAATCCCAGTGGTTCCAGTGCTGACCCCAGAGCTCTGCTCAGTGCTGGCATCTGGCTGTGCTCAAGAGATTTGGCTCTGAAGAACCCAAAATCCAATGTCCCTCATGGATGCCCTGAGGAAATGCAGATTCCAGAACAGCTTTAAAGCTCTGCAGTGATTTATTCATGGTTTTGAAACGCTTCCTAGACATGGCCTCCCCATATTTTGTTCCCTCATTGTAAAGCACACACTGCATTAGTTCTGACTGCTGAACATCAGACACCCCGGCAAAGTGTTAAATTCTGTTTTTTGATACCTTGTTAAAATAATGTATGTGCATACTTAATAGCAGCCTCCATCAGGAATACACGGTTACATAAAGCCTAACAGGGGAGGGGGAGCACTGGAATTTCCCAGGAGCTGGGATCCGTGTCTGCCTCTGGAGCTCCAGGCTGTTTTTCTTTAGTCTGCACTTGCAGAGCTCCGAGGAGAACCAAGCAGTGCCTGCCTCGAGGCTGCTCCGTGCCCTGTGGGCCCTGCTGCCCCCTCTGCCCCACACTCTGCCCCCCAAAGGTTTGCCCAGGCACCGGGCAGGGAGGAGGGAGGGAGGGTCACCTCCCACCCAGGATGGGGCAGGATGGAGAATGGGAAATGGAGGAACTCCTGGGAGAAAAGGTGTCTCAGAAATGGGACAGTCAGAGCCTTGGATCAGTCCTGAGCTGTGTCTTGAACAAGCAGAACTCTGGGGCTGCTCTGGGTAAGAACCTCTGAGCCCTGGTCCTGCTGCTGGTTTGAGGCTCCTGCTTGGGGTCCTCCTGGGGGTCCTGAGCCCCCTCAGGGAATGTGAGCCCAGCAGAGTCCCCAGCATTGCCATGTCCCAGCCCCTCTGCTCTCAGGCCCAGCAAAGGCTCCTGGCTGCTGCATCTGCACCCAAACCCCTCAGCTGGAGCCCCTTGTTCCCACACAGCTTTTGGGCTCTGGAGTGAGTTCTGGGAGCAGCAGACCCCAGCAGTATCCATGGCTGCTGGCTGCTGATTCCTGAGGAGCTGGAACCACCTTGCTGGAGGAAAGATTTCTTCCCTGGCACCCTCCCAAATCTCCCTCACTGAAATTTTCCTTTTCCCTTGTGACTGGACAACAACTGTTGGAAACTGATGGGTTTGGGGTCTCAGATGATGAGAGATCTGTGCACCATCTTTCCTGTTTCCCCCCTTCATTTCTTTCACTCTGGGGTTTCCCTTGCCCTCGGGTCTCCTAAACCTGTTTATTTGGGGGAGGTTTTGCAGATTTTGGGGTCAGCAGTGAGGAGCCATCCTCAGGAGCTGCTCCCCTGAAGCACAGTAAGAGGCAGGGCTGCTTTGTGTGGCACTGTGGGAAGGGATTTTTAGTGAAAAGGTCTGGCATTTATGGGACTTTGTGATGCAGCTCAGCCCTGCTCAGCCCTGTGCAAGTCCCTGCTCCTGTGCACCCAGGGCTGTCCCAGGCTTGGAGCACAGAGCAGAAACTGCTGTGCTTGCTGGAGAGGCTCAGGGAGCCAAGGGCCCACCTGGTGCATCCTCCTGACCAGGCAGGGAAGGAGAGGGAGAAGGGGCCTGGAAATGCCCACGGGGAGGATTGGGCACCTCATTTCAATCCAGTGTTCTCCTCCCTTCAGTGCCCTCAGAGAGAACAGAGGTGACACCAGGGCTGGGAGAGGCTCAGGAGCCCTGTGGGGATGAGGCCCCATCCTGCAGGAGCAGCAGGGCTGGGAATGGCTGTACTGGCACTGACTGCACCACAGGCACTTCCAAATGCCCCAAAACTCTGAAAACTATTTTCTTTTTTGCTCCTGATTTCCTGAGCACTCCTCACCTCCAGCTTTGGTGCAGGCTCCCAGCAGGTTGACCACATTCAGGTGATGTCCTATATGGATGAGGATCTTCAGCTCAGACATCAGAGCCTTGCATTCATTAGTAGTTGCACATTCTGCTTAGGATAAACAGGAAACAAAATCATCTTTACACAACAGGATATTTTCAACAGGACACAGCAAGATCCTGTTTATCCTTTGGAACAAAACCCACCCAGGTTCCTTGCAGTATCTTGGCCTTTCAGACTCACACAGATAATAATTCATCCGTTTCATTGTCTGCTGACCTTTATGAAGGGGGATAACACTTTATCTTTTGGTGACTCTTCCTTTCTCCAGTGTGGGTTATGGAGGGTTATGGTCCCTTCTCCCAAAGCTGATCCCTCAGAGCCTTTGCCAGTTCTCAGGTTTGCAAGCTTAGCAAAGCCAACTCTGCAAGCCCCCCCAGCACAGGGAATGTGTCCCTTCCCCTCTGCTGGGCTGTGCAGGTCAGCAGGACTCAGTTACAACAGGGAGAAAGAATCCACAGATCTGGGAGCTGTGTCCCAAAATGTCCAGGGAACACACAGCATGGCTAGAGCTCAGGCTTGTGAGATCTTACTGACCCAAGAAATTAATTTTGTCAGATCTGTGTGTGAGCCATGAACCTGACAGGGCCTGGCTGGCCAGTGACATTATTTTAAGGCAGGCACCCTCAGACCAGAAGTTTGTTCAGGTGCTGCTTTATCTTCCCAGCCTTGTCTCCAAAACTTCCATGATGTATTTTAACAGGAGAGGCTTTGGCCTGTTTCCTTTGCCTTTGCATCATGTAAGATTTAAATATGGAGAAACAGTTACATAACAAATCATTTGGTGTGACAGGTGTAACCTCTTTATCTGTCTGTAGAATTCCCCATCACCTTTCTCCAAACTGTGTCATACAAATGGAGCTATTCCAAGATTCCTTCAGCCAGCAGTGTTTGCTGGTCCATGGGTGGTATCACTCCTGGTTTCCCCTGGCATGTGCTGGTACTCACAGCCAGCTCAGAAGTGTTTCAGGTAATTCTGCACATTGAATTTTAGCCTTCAATCCAGAACAGAGCCTACTGCATGGAGATGGCAGAAATGCAGGCATCCCCAGAGCCTTTCAAATTCCCTGGATGGATGAACTGACACTAGAGAATCTGCTTTATTCATGAAAGTGATGAATTATGGGCATGTTAGCTGGGGAGGGGCACACCAGAGCAGGAGGCAGCTGCCTCCACGGGGGAGGGAGATGGAAAACGATGGAGAATCTGCCAAATATTGCTGAATATGTGCTGGCAGGGCAGAGCTGACATGAGGATCAGCTGGGAAGCTCAGCATGGAAGGGAATGAAACCCCAGAGCTGTCCAGGGCAGTATGTTTTGATGGAGATGGGAATATGTCTGGATCAGGGACTTCTAGGGGATTTCAGGGATCTGGAAATGGGCATGGAACACAAGATACAACAGCAGGAGAGAAGATGATCAGAAGGAGGAAAATCGAGAGAGGAGACCAGACCTGAAGGAGGTGCAGAGAGGTGACAAATGGGTGTTTTTGTGATTTCACAGGGATGGGAGTAGCAGAGCACCAGGTGAGGCAGCTGGCAGCAGAAGCCAAGTCCCGTGGCAGCAGTCACTGGCTGGTGGCATGGCAGGGGTTAATGGTGTCATGCAGCAGGATGGAGCCTGAGGGCCATGGCAGCATGGGCTGAGCCCCTGGAACCCCCTGAGGAGCAGCCCCAAGCCCTGCCCAAGCAGGCAGCCTGTGGCTGATGGTTCCACCCTCCCTGTGTGCAAGAACAGGCTCCAGGCTCCCTCCTTCCCTCCACCCAGCAGGAAAGCTGCCCTTCATTTCAATAATTGCAAGCGAGATGTCTCTAATTTACTCCCCTGGCACTGGTTTTTTTTCCAGCCCCTTGAACTGTTCTACATCTGGCTAGGCTGGGATGGAAGCTCAGCTCCAATTTCAGGCTATCTGGTGTAATTACATTCTGTAATCTGTTCCCTCCTCACCCCACGGAGCTGGAAGCTGCTCCTTTCTTCCTTGAGGATCCCAGCCTCAGTCAGCAGAGCAGCACGGAGCTGCTGTCCTCCTCCCCTTCCTCCATCCCCCCCAGGGAAGCCCAGTCCCTGCAGGGCACAGCCCCCTGGGCACTGTGCCCTGGCTGCCCCCAGCTCCCCGGGCAGCCTGGGCAGGATCTCAGAGGGATTTTTGTACCTTTCAGCATTTTTACGGCAACTGTTTTGCAGGTTGAAGATTTATCAATGCCAAAAGCAGACGCCTCCACCACCTTCCCAAAAGCACCATGACCCAGAGTTTTACCTAGAGAAGCAAGAGTTGAGAGTGAGCCCAGCTGCACCAGGCAGGAGGGGACATGCAACCTCAGCTGTGCAGGAGAACCAGGCACAGACACAGGCACAGCAGCCTCCATCACATCCTGCAGCATATGGATACACAAAGGGCTTTTATCCATATGGCCTGGATGCAATCAGCAGGGAGAGAACAGAGGAGGGAATCACTGCACTCACTGAGGGCAGGGCTGACACCTGCATTGAGGGGACAAACATCACCTGGGGGAGGGCAGAGCTTGGGTTAATTGTGGCACCCTGATCTCTGATGAGTCATGGAGAGAGCCAGCAGGGCACTCAGGGAGCCACAGCATATTAACCCTTCAGTATTGACATTGATTTGAGGGAAAAGCTGCACTGAATGGGATTTAGGATGGTTTTCTTTCTTCTTTTTGTTTATTTTCCCTTTCATCTGGATCTTCCTGCCTGTGTTACCTGGTATGCTCTGAGGGCTCTGACCCAGGGTTTGGCTTTTTGGTTCTCCCTGTGTCCCACCATCATCTCAGATTTTGGGATTTTTTCTGTCCTCTCCTCCTTCCATGTTTTCCAGCTGCAGCACCAGGAGCACACAAATACAGATATTTTCCCTGCACTCCTCAGTGCACACAGATGTTACAGTTTCACTGTACAAACACAGCCAGCTTTTTGCATTTTCTCACTCCATCAGCCAGTGAACTGAGCTGTTCAGTGAAATGTGGCTCATTTTTCCATGAGAGCTTTTTACAGCTCAAAGCTGAGCTCTGATGGTTGATAAGGAAGTGATTATTTGATGAATTGATAGCTTTCTTCTAAAGAAAACTCACTTTCCTTTTTCCTCTATGAGAATGAAATCACATTTTGGCAGGGACAGTACCTGGAGGTACCTTTGCTCCCTATCAAGAGTTTGGCTTCCCTTTTCCAAGGAAAAGTAGTGGCAGCTCTTTGGACAGAGCCCTTCCAAATCCTTTATTTCAGCCCCCATCAGGCTGACCCTGCACTCTGTGATCCCAGATCCAAAGGTGGCACTGTGACAGGCTCCTGCTGGGTTATCCAACAGCTTCTCTGGGAAGTGTTTGGGATCATCCTTTAACAGCTCCAGTGCCCCTGGGATGGATCTGGGATCATCCTTTAACAGCTCAGTGCCCCTGGAAGTGTTTGGGATCATCCTCCTACAGCTCCAGTGTCCCTGGGAAGGATCTGGGATCATCCTTTAACAGCTCCAGTGTCCCTGGAAGTGTTTGGGATCATCCTTTTAACAACTCAGTGCCCCTGGGATGGCTCTGGGATCATCCTTTAACAGCTCCTTGCCCCTGGGATGGCTCTGGGGCCATCCCTGCCCCTGTGTGTCCCCCAGCACTCACCCAGGCGCAGCCTGTCCCTGGGGAACTCCCATTTGCTGCTGTCGTAGGGCAGGCGCTCACACTGCTCGTCCAGGGGCATCTCCTCGGGGTCCATGATAATGGACAGGTATCCTGTTTTAATATCGGTGGCATCGGGCTGAAAACAGGGCGGGGAAAGATCATTCAGGGGATTTCCACTGCAGTTCCCAAGGGAGGGAGCTGTCTGCAGCCTGGGGACCTCCCTGCCTTGCAGGCACTTGTATTGGGAGCCAGGAATGCATCACTGCAGCTTCCTGCCTGTTCTGCAGCCCAGACACAAATGTCTGTGTGTGGCTGCCACTCGTGGCTCTTGGGAGGAGACACTGATTGATGCTGGGAAACACAAAAATCTACCTGGGTCAGCCAAAGGAAATCAATGATTTTCCATGGGAACTGCAGGAGATGCATTTCATCCTGCATATTTTGGCATTGTCACCGTGTTTGGTTCTGCAGTGCTGATTCTCCACAGTTCTCCACTTCAGGGCTGCAATTTATTGCAATTTAAAATTGCTGGAAATTGCTATTTCTGATGCTGCTAAAGTGAGAAATTGTGGTTGGGTGGCTTCTGTGAGCAGACTTACACAGGAGTGAAATGTAAAAGGAAATTCAGTGTTATCCACTGCTCTGCTAAGCTGAGGTCAAGGATGGAAACATGAATTTAATCCCTGTGTTTCCAAGAAGAGGGGAAATTTTACTCAAATATTGGAGATCAGCACTGGGACTGCAATTTGGTGAGAGCAGAGCAGGGAGCTGTGCTTGCCTTTCTTTTTGCTGTTTGTCCCAGGAAAACAGACCTCAATTCCTTGAAACTTTACTGCAAGTTTACTTTTTGAGTCACAAAAGGAAGGTGAAAAAAGAGCAAGGAGATCAAATCAGCTGTGTGGTTTGAGCTCATTTCTAGAGCAGACAGCCTGGGATCTTTCTTTAATATCTTTTAGAGTCAAGTGCTGAAATCAAGTCCTCATTTTAGAGGATTTAGGGTATTTTTTGTTATTCTCACAAGCCAGTTGGTCTTATAGAGAGGGAGGAGCCTGATTTTATGGTTCCACAGAAGTGGCTGGAAACCTCACAAGTTCAAGGGTTCTCTGGAGAATTCAACACAAACCAAGGACTGAATTTTAGGGCCATTTTCCCCAGTGTTTCTACCATCTGCCCCAAAGATTTGTCCCTACTCTGCAGCTGCCATGAGCTAGGACAGCCTGTGAGCAGGTGGGAGCTCTCTCACCTTTCTCAGTTTGCGGATGAAGAGGGTCAGCAGGAGCCAGAAGAGCGTGGCAGCCAGCCCTGTGCACACCAGGATGATCACCTCAATGTTGGATTTCTCCTCAGAACCTGCAGGTGAATGCACAGCCAGCTCAGAAAAGTGTCCAGACTCCCTGAGGGAGCCCTCTGGCACTGTGCCTGCCCCAGGCCAGGCTCACCCTGGATTTTGATGAAGGCTGATGTGCTGTCCTGGCCCAGCTCGTTGTTGGCCCTGCACTCGTAGAGCCCCTCGTCGTCCTTCTTCACCCTCTCAATCACCAGTGTGTTGTTTTCCATGGAAATTCCTGTTTCAAGGCATTTGGGTTAATGCTGGCACAATAACCTGCCTGCCAAAAATGCTTTTAGGAGACAGAGCTGAAGGTGAGCTCCCATCCATGCAGGCTGTGGTGTGAGGACACATTTTAATCCTGGCAACCTTTCCCTGACTTTTTTCCTTTTCAACACCTGGATAAATTATTTGGCATAATTTAAACTACAGCCAATGTGGCTGTTGATTTAGAGTGGGTAGAGCCTGGAAACTGATCCAGAAGTTAGCAAAGGGATGCAGGATTGGTGTCTGATAGCAGGAAAATACACTTGGAGAAATGGGAACTCAGTGGAAGTCCTGAAGGTTGTGGGAAGGGATGGGACTTGTAACATGGGGAACATGGAACTCAAGTTAGGACTTCTTGGAAGAATAATGGTGTGAAGCAATCCTGGATTCACAGGCAGCCAGGTGCAGTGGGAATTGTTGCCTAGAAATGACCTATGAGAGGCTTCCATATGTTTAATTTTCCCAGTTTCATTTTTCCTGGTTGGTGGTACTGCACTGAGAGTTCTCCTGTTTCACTGAGGGATGACTGGGGGAGAAATAGGGAAACAGGTCAGGTTTGCAATCCAAAAGGGAAGGACTTTTTGAATTTCTGGGTGTTCTGCCTGTGCATCCCGTTGTTGTTAACAAGAGTACTGCACACAACTTGCCATGCACTGTGCTGAAATATTTACCCTGAGGTGTTTTTTCTAGATATTTTATTTATGTTTCCATTGGTTGGATGAGTTACATGCTTGTCCCTCTAGAATTATTTATAAAATTTCAGTAGCTATAAAGAGTTTCTCTCAGAACATTCTGATCTGAATTATGGATGATCCTAGATTTCCCACCTAGTCCAAGTTGCAAAATTAAAGTCACAGGACCAGCTGCTGACATGGGATTCTCCATGATTTATGGGAGGACTCAGGCCATACTCAGCTCTGCACTGGGGCAGCCTCATCTCCAGTGCCAGTTTCAAGCACCAGAATATCAAACTGCCTTGAAGCCTCTGGAGAGCATCCACAGGAGGCCACGAGGATGGGGAAGGCTCTGGAGGGGCCAGTCCATTATCCCACATCCCAAACAACTCTGGGCAGCAGGACCTCACCTGATGCTGCTGAGATGGGGAAGCCATAGAGCACCAGATTATCAAACAGCCTTGAAGCCTCTGGAGAACATCCAAGGAGGCCATGAGGATGGGGAAGGCTCTGGAGGGGTCTCATGAGGAGGGGCTGAGGGCACTTGGTTTGTTCAGCTGGGGGAGACTGAGGGGAGACCTCAGTGCACTCTTCAACCCTGCTGAGGGACAGCTCCAGTCTCTGCTCCCTGTGACAGGGACTGCACCCAGGGCATGGCCTGGAGCTGGGCCAGGGCAGGGTTAGGTTGGATTTTAGGGCAAGGTTCTGCCCCCAGAGCATGGTGGGCACTGCCCAGGGAATGGTCCCAGCCCCGAGGCTGCCAGAGCTCCAGGAGGGGTTGGACAGCACTGCCAGGGATGCCCAGGGTGGGGTTGCTGGAGGGCTGGGCAGGGCCAGGATTGGACTGGATGATCCTGTGGGTCCCTTCCAGCTCAGCACACCCCATGATTCTATGGCCCAGAGCTGGGAAGGCACCTGGGCTCAGGTGAGGGGCTGCAGGCTCAGGTGGGGCTCCCTGCCCATGGTGGCTCTGTCCCACAGAGCTGGGAGCACATTCCCATCACTGTGCTGAGGGACATAAAGGACATTTCACATGCCATGGGATGCCCTGATCCCCTCTGCCAGGTGACTTTGCTGCAGTTTGTCATGGCCAGGACAGCTGGGAGCTCAGCCTGTGTTGCCAGACCCAGGTGCACCCTGGGGCTCAGTTTTGTGCCCAAACTCTGGTCCCACACAGGCAGCCTGAGCAGCACTCCCTGATTTCCCAGTGCTGTCCCAATGTGTGCTGGGCTGGAGCTGCCTCCCAGCTCAGAGTCCAGTCTGGAGAGCCCTGCAGTGCCCTGGCATCCTTGGATCTGTGTGTGTGCCTGAGCCATGGGCACAGTCACAGGTGCTGTGTCATGGGGACCCTGCCAGTCCATTATCCCACATCCCAAACAACTCTGGGCAGCAGGGCCTCACCTGATGCTGCTGAGATGGGGTAGCCATTCTTCCTCCAGGTGACCTGAGGCTCTGGGGTGCCCCTGACCTTGCACTCCAGCAGGATCTTGCCGCTGATGTTCACCTCCAGGTCCGTGAGGTTCTGGATCACCACCGGCGCCGCCTTCGCTGCAGCCACAAAGGGAGAGAGCCCCAGTCAGGTCTGGGGGCCCTTCCCTCCCCTCCCTCCTTGCACTGCCTCTCTGGGCTGGATGTGGTGAAGGTTTGGTTGATCAAAAATCCCCCCAAAGGTTCTGGGAGGTGTGGGTTTGGTTATTTGGTTTATTTTCACACTGCCTAAGCTTAGGTTTGGCTGCAGCTCCAACTCCTCATCCTCTGAAGAACAAAGGACAGGGAGTGGGTGGTGCACATGCAGAGTGAAGGCAAAAAGGAGAAATGGGGGAAAAGAGGAAACAGTTCTAAAGGTTTTTTATCCTCCATCAGGAGTGCAGTTTTCTCCTTACTACAAACCATGGTAACACCCACTTTATGTTCATTTATAAAAGGTGCAGGACAGCAATGAATAAAATCACAAACACAGCATAAAATACACCCCAAACCTGCAGTGAGGACAGAAGATGAGGGGCATTAGAACATATGAAATGTTTGAATAGGGGAAGGAAGGCTGGTTTGGAGGGACATTTCCATGTGTGCTCTCCACAAGAGTTGTCTGACACGTGCCAGACTGATGACAGACCCCAGTCATCCTCACAAGAACGTGATCCTGGTTCAGCTCTCCATGGATGTATTCACAGTCTAGCTGTGTTTTTCCCATAGCTGTGCTGTGTAGGTGTGTGTGTAGGTGGCAATCTGACTGGCTGAATAAAAATATCTGCCAGGGGAGAGGAAAGGGAAGTGCCTGAATGCAGAGAGCAGAGGAGGGCCAGTGCCTCACTGCAGGTGATGCTCACAGGTGGCCCTGGTGCTGTGGGGAGCAGCCAGACCATTATCAGTGCCCAATGCCTGAGTGAGACCCCTTCCCTTCCTCTCTGCCTCAGGAAAAGGGAGGTGTCTGTGTGTGCCTGGAAATAAATCACCTGCCAGCCTGGAACCAGAGGATCTGAGTGAGAGGGGAAGGGGCTGGGAGGCTGCCAGGGAATGTGCCATTGACCCCAAGGCTGAGGGCAGCACTGGGCTGTGCTGAGGGACCCTGCAGTGCCTCCTGAGCCAGGGGGGCCAGTTTGAAAATCCCTGGCCAGGTCAGCACTCTGACTCCTGCTCCCTCACTTGCTGCTGCATGTCTCAATTCTGCTCCAGTTCTGTGCTTTTGTTTTCCTCACCATTGGAAGGTGGTTAATAAACCTATCCATCCCCCATGCCAGCAGCCCTTTGTCTTCTGAGGAGGCTTAGAGATGATCACCCACCTTCTTCACTCTGAAGCAGAAGAAACTTCACCAATTTTCAGTGACTTCCTACTGGAGAAGTGTCCTGCCCTTTGTATTCCCACAGCCAACAGAACCAGGCTGGAGGAGCTCAGTGAAATGAAAAGATTTGGGGGCTTGGGTGTAAGTAAGAAAATAATTGTTATAACAAAGTGCATCACTCTCACCCAGAATAAATGGCACATGTCACTTGATTTTACACTTGCCCAGGGACATTTGGGGTCTGCTGGGTCCAAATCTATTCAGGTATCTCATCCTGGCAGCTGAGAGTGGGTACCAAAATCATACAGACCTGGGGGGAGCATCCCAAGCTACAGCTGTGCTGTCAGTAAATGGTGGGTGATGCTTTTTGTCCTCAGCCAGCTCCAAATCTGCACCAGCATGGAGCTGGGAAGGGAAATGCTGCTGAAATCACCTTGATGTGATCTCAGATATTTTATCCAAAGCCAGCAGTGGCCGGGTGAGTGTTCTCCATGTCAGGCTGTCAATCCACACAGAGCAAATGACAGAAGCAAAGCAGAGCAGGACACAGGGTGTGTGTTAGGACACAGCCCGTGCCCCTGTGCCCTGGCACATACCTCTGACCAGGAGCTGGCTGTGCTGCTCCAGCGTGTCCGTGCTGTTCTGCTCGTTCTGGGCTCGGCACTTGTAGAGGCCACTCTGCTCCCTCGTGACGTTGGGAATGAGCAGGGTCAGAGAGATGGAATATTTGTCCATTTTCCTGACCACAGAGTGGCTGGGAGCTGCCTCTGAGGAGGGGTAGTACCAGGCCAGGTGGGTGTAGATGTACTTGGAGGCCCGGCAGGTCAGCTGGACGTCATTGCCCACGATGGCTGTGACTTGGGAGGGTGTTTGCAGCCCAGAGGGCACATCTAGGAGGAAGGGAAAATGTGTTTGGAATCAAATCCCAGCTGAGAAGATCTTTGGCTGCCTGGCTGCTACTTGGGAGATAAAATTTCTAGCAGCAATGGAAGAAACCAGGTTTAATGAGGCACAGGATTCACAGAACCACCAGGTTGGAAGAGACCTTCAAGATCATCAAGTCCAGCCCAGCCCCAACACCTCAACTCAACCCTGTCCCCCAGTGCCACATCCAGGCTTTGTTAAACACACCCAGGGATGGGGATCCACCACCTCCCTGGGCAGCCATTCCAGAACTTTCTCACCTTTCTGTGAAAAACCTTTTCCTAATACCCACCCTGTATTTCCCTTGGTGCAGTCCTTGAGACTGTCAGTTCTTGGAGAAAGAGCCCAGCCCCACCTGGCCACAGGCCCCTTTCAGGGAGCTGTAGATTGTGATAAGGTTATCCTTGAGTCTCCTTTCCTCCAGGATAAACACCTCCAGCTCCCTCAGCCATGGGAATGTGGAAACAGGGACTGGAGCTGAGAATCAGGGAAGTGGAAGTTCCTCTCACTGCCCAGTGCTAACCTGTGCCAGTCCAGCCCTCAGCATTCTAAAGTAATGAACTGAAAGCTTATAAATAGAAGGAGTTAATGGACTGAGAGAGTTTAATCAGGAGCTGCTTTTATCCAAGTAGATGAATGTGTTTGTGAGCTCTTCCCTCTCCACAATCAGGGCTGGAAAGTATTAATTGCAGAGGAGCAAAGGAACCCATTCCCATCCCTCAGGAGCAACTCCTTCTTCCCCTGAACAGATTCCTCAATTCTCTCTTATTCCAACTGTGCCAATATTTATTTCCATCACATGTGAATGCTGGATGTTTACTTGATCACTGATGGATTAACTGATCTAATGATGTCTAAATCCTTGAGGCCTTATATTTAGCAGAGAACTACTCTGAGTCATGACTCTGACCAAGCCATGAGTGAGCTGTTTCTTGATATATTTTTAGTAACTTTTCACTCTAAAAAAAAAAAAATTAAAAAAAAATAATTCCTGAAGTGGCAAACTGAATCCATTTGAAAACAAGAAAAACTGAGTGGAAGGCCAGAGCCTGCCCTGCAGCAGCTGCCAGAGACCTGCAAGTAAATTTGGGCTAGAAGATACTTCATTGCCTTTGGGTTTTGTTAATTTTAGGGCTCTATCCACCTGAATGAAAGCTCATGGATTCCCACAGTGATCTGGAATTATTCTGCTGTCTGTTAGGTCAGGATTTTCAAGCAACTGAGAGTTGTGAGGAAGCTCTTATCAATGTTACCAGGGATGGGACCCTTGGGAGGGCTCACTCTGGGCCACCTTCTGAGCAGGACCAGGTTTGCCCTAAATCTGAGAGATGGTTCAGTGCCAGGCTGTTGGTGAGATGCTTCCTCAAGCCAGGGTGAGCTGGTGGGACTCAGAGAGGGCCAGGAGTTAAAGCAGAACAAGTGTGCACTGCATTTGCCATCTGCAAATTCCACCTGGAATCTGGCCAGGGGCTCCCACTGCAGAAAGTTCTGCAGAACAGTGAGGCTGCTGAAATAACCAATCTGCCTTATAATAAAGCACACATTCTATAAAATACAGAGCCCTGGGTGAGCTTTCAGATGTGATTAAAAAGTCTCTCTTCTTCCCAAGTCATCTGGAGTAGAACCCATGAGCTTTTGCTTCATGGTTTTTAAAGACTGGCACCAGAAATATTTCACAAAAGATCCAAAAAGAGAAGAGACCCCCTCAGGCCACAGCTGTGGAAATTGTTATTTTTCTCCTCTTTCCTTGTGCTGGAGTTGCAGTTTGCTCTCTGTTAGGCTCAGTTGTCTCTCTGGGTGCCAGCTGTGTGCTCAGGCTGCCTTGTGTGACACTGCTCACTGCTGATGTCCTGTGCTTCCAACATGTCCAAATCCTCTTTATGCACACAGGGGGAATGTCTGAGCCCACCCAGGGCTCCCCAGAAGGGCAAACTGGGAGCCAGTGGGACTCTGGGCTGTGGCACCAGCAGCATCTCACATCTCCTGAATCTCTCCACCAAAACATGGAACAAGTGCAGCATCCCTTGGGATGAGCCTGCCTGGGGCATGGCACAGCCTGGGCTGCAGCATTTTGGTGCAAATTCCCAATAAATGGGATGTGTCCATTCCCAAACTCTGAGTTTTGAAGGATGCTCCACAGTTTTGCTTTGTTGCTGGACTTGAAAGTTGCCTGGGTTTTTTTTTCTACCAACTTAACATTCTGGGAGCAGAGGCCCGGCTTGTTTTTCTTATCATTCCTTCTCCTGACATTTTTTATTTAGCATTTTGAATATTTTTAGCTGGAACCTGTGCTATTCTCTCCCATCTTGTTTGCCTTTCAAGCAGCTCTTTCAGCTGCAATAGAATATTCATTAATTTTCATTGCAGTGGAAGGAAAAAGAGAGGAAAAAAGAAGTTGCTCTGCTCTATCTTTTCATGCTCTCCTTTCTCTTTTCTCCTCCTACCTGGATTATCAGGGGAGTGATTGCAGCTTGGAGAGCACATTTCAAGTCAGTTCATCTCTCAGACAGCTTTGCTTACATAATCCTGAACCTGAGCAGTGATTAACTTCCTTTCTCTGAACAGATACTGTGTTTTAGAAGGCTCCTAATAAGTTGGCTGAAAGAATGCACCACGGGGCCTTTTCCCTTTTATCAGCAGTCACCAAACATTTGTCTCTGGTGTTGGGTTACAGCATAGTAGCTGCGAATTTCCCTCTCCACCGTGTGGGATTCCGTGGCAAAAGAGGGAAAGGAGCCATTGGGGGGAGGTAAAAAGGCAGCATAAATCAAAGGCAAGGCTGGCTCCATTTGTATTTACAAGGAATTAATTGTTTTTCATTTCCTGTGCTTTGCACAATAATCTGTGTAATTCAAAACTTCTGCTCTTACCCAGATTCCAGCCCTGGGCCTGGCAGGGGGGGTTGCACCAGGAGCAGGGATGGAGGGAAGGGGAGCCCCTCTCTGGAGCAGGGGTGCTTGTCAGGGTCCTGTCAGCACCTCGGGAATGAGCAGTGTGCAGTGGCACAAACTCCTCCAACAGCCCAGCTCCTCCATTGTTCTGCTATCTGAGAGCAGATTTTTATCTCCTGCTGGAAATGCAATATTTTCTTTTGGGTAGAAATCTTTAACTCCATTTTTCTCAGTTGTTTTGGCAATCAGATAAACCCTTGAAAAAAGGGCTATGGTTATTATTTGTTATTCTTATCATAATTCATTTATATTCCCAGAACATTCTGAGTTTTCAGATGGGTGGGATCCCACTTTGCTGAATGCAGTGCAGTCAGACAAAGGCTGGAATTTGATTTACTCTGGACCTGCAGCTCTGTGGAGCTGCCCTTTCCAAGGTGCAGAGCAGAGATTAGACATTAAATGACATTAAGTGACACTTGTCCATGGCAGAGAACCCCTGCAGGAGACACCAGGGCAGCTTTCCCCTGCACTGGGGGGTTTGCAGCCTGCTTGGAATGTCCTTTGGAGCTGGACAATGACACCTCTGAGCACCTGGTGGCTCACCCAAGGCTTAAATGGGAACGGTGGAGTCAGAGCAGGGGTGGGAAAGACAGACAGGGGTCAGATCTTGATTGGATTGACACCAAACAAAAATCCTGGAGTAGGAGCTGGGCCAGGACACGATGGATAAATCCCTTCAGGAGACACTGCAGAGGGACAGTGACAGCCAGGACATCTGCAGGAGGGGCTGCCACTGCATCATGAGATTTCTCATCACTCTGGACCCCTTATAAGGTTTGGATTCTGAGTGATCTCCAAACCCTGCTGACCCCTCATGAAATGAACTCTGCTGGCAGAGAAATGATTTAAAAATAGAGCCCAGTGCTAATTCTGGTGTCCGTGGGAGTTTTTGTGGGGGTTCTGCAGTGGAAGAACAAAATGGTTGCTGACAATTATTCCACAGGGATAAATTAATTTTTCTGAAATGAAAGTGGTGGTGGTGAAAACATCAGACTGAAGTGAGCACATCCCCAGAGAGCAGCCTGGACAACACCTGAGGAAGTGTCCCTGAACACTCTGCCATGTCCTGGGAAAAGATCTCAACCCTGCCCCAGTGGAACAGGGGCTTGAGGGAGTTCAGCCTCTGTGCCATCCTCAGATTTCTCACCAGGGAGAAGTGAGTCAAGCCCAATTCAGCCAGAAGGTCTGAAAGCAGCTCAGGGAGCAGCAGCTCATTTGTTGGTAGGAGATAATGGGAGGGCAGGTCTTTAAAATCAGCAAATTGCTGAAGGAGTTGAGGGGTGCCACACTTGGAGCTGCTTTGCAGAGAGCTGTGAAATGCTGCAAACATTTCCCAGATGCCCCCAAGCCCCACGTGCTGCTCATGTGCTCTCAAGCTCTACCCCAGCCTCAGCTCAGCCCTGCACAGATTGAACCTCCTCAAACCCATGAAGTGACCAGCTCAGAGCCCTGTGCTGCTGGGCCTCCTGTGCCTGGAACCTCTCAGGCCACCCCTGGATGTCCCTCAACACTGAGACAGGAGAAAACTCCTGGGCAGAGGAACCTGGAGCTGCTGCAGCTGTTCCAGGTGTGAGGGTGACCTGCAGAGCTCCCCCCAGCCTGGCCCTGCTGGAGCAGGCGCTGCTGCTCTTCACTGCTGCAGCATGACCTAGTTCAGCACCAGGACAGCCACATTTAGAAAGTTTGCATTCCTTTCTAATCCATAAACACCACTATTTTTAAATACAGCACTTCCAGAAGCCAGTCATGCTTGGTCAGCATTTGCCTCTTCCCCTGAATGGTGCAGACTCCCAGTTTTCCTTCCCTCCCAGTTTTCCTTCCCAGGCTGGAACACATCTGCCTGGCCAAGGCCTGTTCACCTCCTGCTCTGCTTGGGTGAATGGAGACATCCCCACCATAACCACTGTCAGTAATTTCACCCAGTGATTCATTTCCTTCATTATTTAAACTGCATGATTAAACTACTTGTGTCTCAAAACATTGCTAGATGGATCTTCAAATAAAAAATTTGAAATATTACCTCTCCGTGGGTGGAAAAAAACCCCCCCTACATAACTTTATAATTAAAATAAACCAGAGTTGTGCAAGGTGCATGGATGATCTAACCCTTGGATCTGACCTTGTGCTCCTGGCTTATTTCTCTGGGTTTAGTCACCAAGTGTGCAGTTCTGTGTTCAGTTGGATAACCCACCCAGACACAGCAGCTGGCAGAATTCCCAGCAGGACACTCAACATTTGGAAGGGGTGAGGTGGAAAATTAATAGCTGGTCTTCATCCTGCCTTGGACATCTTGGAGACCCCTTATACCTGAGCTGTGTCTCCCAAAAATGCACCTTGAAGGGCATTTCCCTGAGTAAATGAGAGGTGGGACTTTGGGAAATATCTTTTGGAGGCTGAGAGCCTCTCCTGTCTCCTGTCACCTCTAATGGAGGTGAAATCTTTCCCCTCCATGGCTCCTGTTCATTATTGTTGGATGGCATTTTTCTGTTGGCACACTGTGTAACACCAATGGGAACAGTGTTTGGTGAGCCCTTTTTTGGCTGGAAGGATTTGAAAGGTGCTGGATTCCTTTGGAGCAATGGAGTCAAACAAGCCAGGAGGGAGGAGAGGCACAGGAGTGCAGATCCTGCCATGAGTGAGCTCTGCCCTCCCAACTTGTTATTGGGCAAGGAACCAAGCAGTGAGAATCAGACATTTACTTTCCAGGACACTTCTGCACTCTTTGTTCTAAAAATCGATATTTTGATGCAAATCCTGGCAGCCAGCATCAACTCATCCAGAAAGTGAGCACAGAAACATTTCAGTTTGTTCTGGGTGAGCACTTGAACGAGGCTGTCCCTGGACTCTCCTCTCTTTTTGAGCTGCCATCCCTCCTGAAAGCATGATGTAGATGTTGATCTCACTCCTAAAGAATCCCTGTGCTGAAAGGTTAAGTGGGTATTTGTTTGGATTTGTGCTCTTTGGAGAACCTCCTCCCTGCACAGAGGGCACTGCAGAGGCCAGGCAGGGCACCAATGTCACAGTGCCACCAGCCTGGACCAGGCTGCATCCTGGCCTTGCTCACCTTTGTGTGCCTGCTGATTTCCTTGGGGACCAACCTTTCTCCTGGCTCAGGGAGAGGCTCCAGGCCTCTGGATCACCACAAAAGCTTCAGCTTTGCCAGAGGTTTCCCAAGGACAGCTCTCAAATGTCACCAGTGCTGCTTTAAGGCACAGAGAGGGACTTGGGGCTGCAGCTGCAAAGGGCAAAGAGCCATCGGGGCTGGACATGTCCAACCTGCCTTGGGTGGGGTGAGGAGCCTGGGACTGCTCCAAAAAACAACACACAGGGATGGCCAGGATCTGGAGCAGCACTGAGCAGCCCTGTGAGGCTCACAGGGAGCTCAGAGCAGCAGCAGTGCCTGTGGAGGGCTTGGTGCTCACCTGACACGTAGAAGGCGACGCTCCGCTCCTCCTGGCCCACCTTGTTGGCAGCCACGCAGTGATAGACCCCCGAGGCACTGCTGTCCTCCACGCTCAGGGTGCTCACAATCTGCCCACAGAGAGAACACAAGGAATGGCTCTGAGGGTGTGTGAGGGGAGAAAAGCTGTTCAGAAAGTTGTTTCTAGTTAATAATGGGTGAAAGTCCCAGACAAGTGCTGCTACTTGGTTTTTGTATCTTGGCATCTCAGCCCAGCTAATTCTCTTCCCTCCTCATTCCTAAACCTTTCCCTTCCTTCTTTCCCCTGTCTTACCCATGAAAAACAGGGACCTGCCAAGGTCTTTGTGTGACAACATCAAGGAAAAACTGAAGGGAAGGGCCTGGAGGATCCATCCAAGCACAGTCCCACAACCAACTATTCCCTTTTCAGCTCTGGGTTGTGTGGGGAATACCCACATTTGCATGGGAAGCAGGTAATTCCTATGGATGTGGTACAAAATGGGAAGCAGGTAATTCCTATGGATGTGGTACAAAGAGTATTGCAGCATTTTGCTTCTCCCCTCAGAGAAGGGAGGGAATGATGTGGCCCCTTTGTGCTGGGAGCCCCTTGATCCAAACCCTTCCTTGGAGCTGCACAGGACTGGTTCAGTGAGGAGGGAGCTCTGGGAAGCTGCCAGTGCTGGAACACTCAGCAAATGCAGAAAGGGAGGATCGTGGGGAAGGAAGGAGCACTTGTCCTGAGCTTCACCACACCAGAAAAGGAGAGGGTTCTGTTATTCCTGGGGCTGAGCTCAAACATGTCCTTAAGAACTGGTGCTCCTTAAACCTCCCAAGGCCCAGCCATGTGCCCTGTTCCTGTCCCTGCAGCCTCTCAGGCTCACACAGGAACATCCACAAACCAAGCCTTCAAATATTCCCTGTATTCCTCTGGAGTGTGAGCAGGAAAACAGGCCCTGAGCCACCAAGACAGAGATGTTCTTGCAGGAGTCCTCTGCTTTGCCTGCAGCCATTCACCTGAGGAGCTCTGAGCCCTCACATTTGGAACAAATATCACTTTCTTTGCCATCCTCTCTAAGGCCTTTGAGAATCAAAACTTGTAACACCCTCTGGCCCTTTGTCCTTATTTCCAGAGAGCTCTTTGAAGTGCACAGAAGCATCTCTGGACTTTCTTTTTAATATCCTAAACTAAACTCTCACAAGACATTCCTTTACCCCTCCTAAAGCTGCCCTATGAGTGTGTCTAGAGCTGTGTGGGATGAATTTTCTGAGTTATTTAAGATTTACTGAGATCTGGCACTTTAAATCCCGCAGGGAAATGAATTCCAAAGGTTTTGATCCCACGTGCATTTGCCCTTCTGATGGTGAGCATTTGCAGCAGAATAAGGGCTGAGTGGAAAAGTCTTTACTTTTCATGGTAAGAATGGGGAACCCCCAAATTTAGGGGTGCAAAAGGAGAGCAGCAAACCCAACTGGCTGTGGTGTCCAGCACAGAAAGAGCTGTGCAGTCCTGAGTGATTTATGATGTGAAAAGAGCTCTGCCTTGGCTTTAAACCAGCCTGCTCCTCCTCCTGCTGCTGGTCCTGAGCAGTGGCCCAGTGCCCTGGGCTGGGGAGGAGCACATGTGCAGAGCCCTGAGCAGCACTCTGGAGTTCTGCTGAACCAGGACCAGCACCTCCCTCCTCATGGCTGCTGGAGCTGAGCATTGCATGTTTGGGAAGAGCAAAAGCCAATATAAATGTACGTGCTGAGGACAGGAGGGGATACACTTGGACAGCTTTTAACAGCAATTAGTCTTCCTCAGTGACAGCTCTAGCTGGGAAGTGGAGGATAACACTGCAGAGCCAGGCAAAATCATAAAATATCCATTTTGGGACATGTCCAAAGCTTAGGGGTGACACTGTGGCTCTTGTAAACACTGATGCAATGCCTCAAGCTGCTTGGTGGCCCAGAGGTAAATGCTCATGAGCACACACACAGACAGATGCTGATATCTCCAGCTCCATAACTCAGGAAAAGTCTGGCAGGACAGTGGGAAAACAGAAAAAAAAAAGAAAAAAAAAAGAAAAAAAAAAGAGCAAATAGCTATCCTGAGACCTCATTGGAGCTAATCTCAGTTGTGTCTAGATATGAAGGTGAAAGAGATGGTAAATGACAGTGGGAAACAATCTGGGGACAAATTCTTGGGGGAACAAAACTACTGAGGAATAGAGAAAAAAAAAAAACAAACCCAAACTACTGAAGAATAGAGAAAAGTAATTTTCTTGTTTGGATGCTCTGGTCATTGTTGTGCATTGGATCCCAAACCCTTACACACCTGGCACCAGAGATCAGGAACTTCCCTGCCTGAGCCCACAGCTGGCACCTCCCAGGGCCCTCCAGACTGTGTAAAACCAACAGCACCCAGTGCAGACCCACATGTGGTCCCAGAGCTGGCAATTCAGGATTTGGAGTGATTTTCTTGTGAGATGAATCCCTTGCAATCATTCTGTATCAACCTTTCACTCCAGCTGTGTGCTCCTGGGTAAATCCCTGAGCCTGGGAGCCCAGTTGTCTTTCCAAAATCTGAATGAAATAAGTTCTCAGTGGTCAAACTAATTTAATCCTGCTTGGTTTGGTAGCTGAAATTTGAAGTCTGTGTGTGTTTGGTCACAGTGGCATGTTGGGATAAGGATTTTGTTCTTCTAAATGCCATCCCTAATGAAAAAATGGTTTTAAGTTGGGCACCCAAACTCAGGGATCTTCCCCCATTATTAACAGGGCAAACTGCTGGACTCTGCAGGGGCACAATCCCAGAATCTGGGGACCTTGAGCAGACAGTGGAAAAATTCTGAGGGATAATCCCTGTGTGTGCTCAGTCCCTGCACCTGGAGAAGTATTTTCCACTCCTGGAATCACAGCCAGGGTAGAAAAGCCTGAGACACATTGGAGTGAGTCCAGAGGAGGCCACGGGCTCCAGGGCTGGAGCCAGGCTGGGAGAGCTGGGGGTGCTCACCTGGACAGGAGAAGCTCCAGGGAGAGCTCAGAGCCCTGCCAGGGCCTGCAGGGGCTCCAGGAGAGCTGCAGAGGGACTGGGGACAAGGATGGAGGGACAGGACACAGGGAATGGCTCCCAGTGCCAGAGGGCAGGGATGGATGGGATATTGGGAATTGGGAATTGTTCCCTGGCAGGGTGGGCAGGCCCTGGCACAGGTGCCCAGAGCAGCTGTGGCTGCCCCTGGATCCCTGGCAGTGCCCAGGAGAACCTGGGACAGTGGGAGGGGTCCCTGCCATGGCAGGGGTGGCACTGGAGGCTCTCTGAGTCCCTCACACCCCAAACCCCTCTGGGATTGATTCCATGATCAAGGCAGGGCTCACCCCACAGCTGCTTTCCAGAAAACCCAGAGCACAGCACTGTCTGCTGAGCTGGATCATGATTGATGTGAAACCTGCAATTGCCTTAAAATTTTGTGCCTCTGCACTAAAATGCCATCAATGAACCATTTACAGCCTGGAAATGTGCAGTTTCCAGCCTCCCTGGCCCTGTGAGCAGCAGTGCCACAGGGCTGTCCCACCCTCAGCTCCTGTGCAGGCAGTGTGGCACAAGGCTAATTAATAACAAATTATTGGCATGTCGTGTCTAGACATCTTCCTAGATGGGATCCTGGGAGTTCACTGCAAACCAAACACATCCCTGCATTGCCTGGCTTGGATTTGGAATTAAGGACTCCATTTCCTATTACTTAACCTAAAGGCCACCCAATCCTGCGAGCCCAAGGAAGGGATTATTAGCTAATAAATAATTACTAGGAAAGAATAAACTAAGTTTAAAGCTCAATAAGCAAAGGAATAAAATTAATGATTTCTGAAGAACAGCTCTGACAAGTAAATAGAGCCTGCTGCTGGGAAAACTCCTGATGGAGTAGTTCAATAAAGTCCACATGTAACGTTCTCAAACTGATAAAAATAAGTTATTTTAGAAGCAGCCAAGTAACATTCCCCAGCCATGCACTGTGAGTGTTTTAAGACATCTTGTAGTAAGGACAGAGCAACGAGACCTTTCTCAAGCTGGAGCCAGCCTGAATTAATATCTCTTGTTACTCCTTGCTTTCCCTTTCCTCTGTTACCCCTCCCCAGCCCAGGGCTGGAGTTAACAATCCCTCCTCTTGCACTTCGTTAGCTCTCCGTGGGCAGGGTGAGGAGAGCAGAACGTGGGTGGGAAACCTCTCAGCTGTGTGACTGTGGCAGAGCTGGGCTGGAGGTGGCTGCAGGGAGATGGAATTCCAGAATTTCAGCAGGGACCCTGCACAGAAAGCACTCAGCTCCCTGCTAATCCATCCCCTGGAGTGGCACACACAGCACTGTGTGCACAGCCTGACAGTGCTGAGCCAGGGCTGGGCTTCACTCACTCCAAACTGCTGAAGGATGGGCTGAGCCTGGGTGAGGGGAGGAGCTGGAGCTCCTGAGAGCTGCCAGCCTTGCTCCCACCTCTGGCAGGGGCTGCTCTGTCCCTGGGAAAGGGGGCAGGCAGTGCCTTCCTCAGGGTGGGCACAGCTGGTGGCAGCACTGGGTCAGGAAAGGGGCTGGGGATGGGCTGGAACTGGGATGGGGACTGGGATGGGGACTGGGATGGGGACTGGGATGGGGACTGGGATGGGGACTGGGCTGGGGACTGGGATGGGGACTGGGATGGGAACTGGGCTGGGGGCTGGGGACTGGGATGGGGACTGGGATGGGAACTGGGATGGGACTGGGATGGGGACTGGGATGGGACTGGGATGGGAACTGGGATGGGACTGGGATGGGAACTGGGATGGGACTGGGATGGGGACTGGGATGGGACTGGGATGGGCTGGGGATGGGCTGGGGATGGGCTGGGGACTGGGCTGGGGACTGGGATGGGAACTGGGATGGGACTGGGATGGGGACTGGGATGGGAACTGGGATGGGGATTGGGATGGGAACTGGGATGGGAACTGGGATGGGGACTGGGATGGGGACTGGGATGGGGACTGGGATGGGACTGGGATGGGGACTGGGATGGGAACTGGGCTAAGTGCAGGTTAACTGTGGCCTGGAGGGACTGATCACCTTCCAGCCCCTGGAGCAGGTGGGTAAATCCTGGCTGGTCCTGAGCAATCACCACCCCTGCTCTCTCCTCCAGTGACTCCAGATTTTTTTGGTTTTTTGTTCCTTCAGGAGGTCTAAACTTGGCATTTTTGGGTCAGTTTTCCTGCGTGGTTGTGAATTTAGGAGGTCAGGGAATTTGACAAAGGGCAGTTCTGATGTCCCTGCTGCTCTCAGCACACCCAAGGACAGCTCCTGTGCCTGGGCAGTGCCTGACACACCTGGGCTGATCCCAGGGAGGGGCTGCTGTGTCCCAACCCCTCCCTGTGCTGTCCCCTTCCTGGCACAGCCTGGGGTGACAGGGCTGGAGAAGCTCCTGGAAGTGACAGATTTGAACAGCCTGGCTGAGCTGCTCACACACTTCTCACCACACACATCCCACTGCTCTAATGGAGACTTTTTGTTCCTTCAGGAGGTCTAAACTTGGCATTTTTGGGTCAGTTTTCTTGAGTGGTTGTGAATTTCTCCAGCAGAAACACCCACGTGGCCTGGCCACTCTCATATAGACATGAAAGGGAGAAAAGAGATGAAAAGAACCCCCCAGAGAGAGCTGAATTATGCATGAGTCTTGCTATTCCCTTCTGCTGGTCCCAAGCTCAGGCCAGTTTGTTATTTTGCTAACAGGAAAGAAAATAAAATAGCAACCTAGCTCCTTGTGACTTGAAAAGTCAGGCAATTCCTGCAGTCACGGGTGTTAGACCTGGTGTGAAAAAGCAGATTCAGAGGAGCCATGCAGTGCTTTAACTCCCAAAGTGAGAAGCTCAGGGTGGACTCCAAACCCCAGGGAAAATGAAACAATCACAGTGCAACTGCCTCAACTGTGTGACCATTTCACTGGTCACTGTTTGACCAAAACTTCCCTGAAGTGCATCAATACTGAACCACAACCTTGTGTTCTCCTCAGGAGTGAGACTCAGGCCTAGGAAGGCAGGAGGAGCTGAAATTCACTTCTCTATCTGTGGAATACTCATGGAATAATCATGATGAGGATGATGACAGGACAGCTCAATTTTACATGGCACTGCTGCCAGGAGATGTCTGAAGAGTTTCATGTGATCAAAGAGCACCAGGGCTTTGCTGGAAAAACCAATGCTTGCTGCCCTGCCAGCTTGCTTTGGGCAAACTTCTGGATCTGGTGACTCCAGGGGAGTTATTCCAGATTTTGAGCAGCTCTAAACAGTTAATGCAAGTTTCCACATGTGGCTGGACACTGGGAGCTTTTATTGCCACAGCTCCAAGGATGAACTCTTGGGTGCTGACAAATCCTAGAGTCCAGATGAATTCCACCTTCTGGAACTCCAGTGCTCATGGGACAGCTCAAATCCCACAGGAAAATCCCCAACCTCAGCTGATCCCAGGTTCCTGACACAGTTCCTGAAAGCTCAGACTCCAGCATCTTTATTTCTTCATCTCCTTGGTCAGTGTGGGTGAATTCCTTGCTGGGAATGGTGGGAATGGATTGGGCTGGTTCCTGTCTGTTCCATTCCTTTTTCCTCAGAGACTTTTAAAAATTTATATTCTATAATTAAAGACTCCAATTAACACAGTCTTGAACTTCAGAAAGGGGGAAGGAGAGGAACTGTCTGCAATGTAAGCAGGGAGTGAAACCTGAGATTCCTATAATTTAGTTATATTAATTTGAATAAATCTTAATCAGGACATAAGAATTAATAGGAAACACCTCAGACTGTGTTTTCAGCCAGGCAGAAAAAGAATGAGTATACTATAAATTGTAAAATGATGTAGCTCCTAACTTTAATAATGAAATATGTAAAAGCTGATTATATATATATAATATATATGGAGAGAAACAGTAGCTCTGAGAGTCTCAAAGCTCTTGTCAGCCCATGCAGCAACCAAAAAGTCTTAGAAAAAGAAGAAACTTTGAGGGTAAATGTCACCAACTTCCATTTTTATAAATAATTAGCACTTTTAGGGGGTTACTTTTACCTAAGATGTAAAATTCTTAAAGAATACATTAAAGCCAGAGCTTAAGGGGCACTATGCCATCTAAATAAATCCAATTTATAAATATCTCCCAGCAATGGAAAAACTCAGGAATGAGAGGCAAACACTGATTTTCTCCTTCCCAGCCCAAGCTCCATGTTTTCAGAGCTCTGGTTTGGATTATGTTTAGAACTGGAAAGTCTCCTGAGAAGGAGCAGATGGCTGAGGCACTGATCCTGCCAGATGCTGATTTAGTCTGGAGCCCCTCCAGGAGAGCACTTCAGCTTTGTGCTTAACTCTAAGCACGGGACTAACTCAAGGATTGTCCCATGCTCAAAGGGGAGCCAGGACTGGATCCAGCACCTGCAGGATCAGACGCTGAACCATCTGCAGCATCCACCTCCAACCTGGAGCTGCAAACCCCCTGCCAGTCCAGCAGCTGATCCCAGCCAGAGCCCAGCAGAGCCAGGAGGCCCCAGATCCACAGCACATCCCAGCCTGGCCCTGTGGGACATCAGCCAGTGCCACCACGGGCACCTGGGACACTGAGCAGGGAATCCTGCTGGGATCTCTGCTGGGATCTCTGCACGGTGATCCCAGGGCTGCTGGAAGGGGGAGCAGGCAGGGAAGAGTCCCAGGAAGGTTTTCCCTCCTTCATTGTTCCAGGGAAGTGGCTTCAAGGTGAGAGCTGCACACTCTGGACAGCAGAGCAGGCACCTGTGGCACTGTGACCACACCTGGTCAGCTCCTGCTGCTGGCAGTGGGGGAAACAGGGCAGGACAGGGGGACACAGGACAAAGGGACAGGACAGAGGGGGACAGGACAGAGGGGGACAGGACAGAGGGACAGGACAGAGGGGGGCAGAACAGAGGGACAGGACAGAGAGGGACAGGATAGAGGGGGGCAGAACAGAAGGGGGCAGGACAGAGGGGGACAGGATAAAGGGGGACAGGACAAAGAGGGACAGGACAGAGGGGACAGGATAAAGGGGGGCAGGACAGAGGGACACAGGACAGAGGAGACAGGACAGAGGGGACAGGACAAAGAGGGACAGGACAGAGGGGACAGGACAGAGGGACACAGGACAGAGGGGACAGGACAAAGGGGGACAGGACAAAGGGGCACAGGACAGAGGGACACAGGACAGAGGGGGCAGGACAGAGGGGACAGGACAAAGGGGGACAGGACAGAGGGGGACAGGATAAAGGGGGGTAGGACAGAGGGGGGCAGGACAGAGAGGGACAGGACAAAGGGGGACAGGACCAACAACTCTCCAAGTGTTTGATGAACTCAGAGTCCTTATCAGCGTTCACATCACAGCACCCCTGGAACTGAACCACTCTCACACTTTCTCAGGACTGAGGGAGACACAGAAGGTTTTGACCCAGAAGTCTTGGGAGAGTTGAAATAGGGTGGGTGACATCATTCCCAAACCCCAGCACTTGTAAACAGCAGAGATCCGGGATGATCCCAGCACTGGGGAATTCCAAGCATGCAAAGAACCCTCAGCAGCTTGGGAACCACGAGCTGGGGGAGAGCAGCCCCTGACATCATCCCCATCCCATCCCATCCCATCCCATCCCATCCCATCCCATCCCATCCCATCCCATCCCATCCCATCCCATCCCACACATACCTTTGGTTTATCCCCCGGCCTCATGGGGGTGTTCTCAATGCTCCTGATCTTGTTTCCTATGACTGTGTTCTCTGAAACCACAACTTTTGGCCCCTCAGGATTGCACCTGGAGGAGGAAAAGCAGAGATGGTGTTCCAAGGTAAGCAGAGAGGTGTATTGGAGTGAGAAAATGTCAATTTTAGACAATAATCTTAGGTCTTAAATACTCCTAAGAATTGTTGCTGCTGGAGTCTGTTACATCTTTGTGAAACTCCTCCATTCCTTCTTTGCAACATTTCCAAATTATTTACAAGGCACCTTGAGAGAGGCAAACAAAATCAGTGCATGACCAGCAATGGACCCCCCAGTCTTTACAAAGATTAGAAATGGAAAATACTGGGCAATTAATTCAATCATGTGGGTTTTATCTGGCTAATATAAGTTATATTTCCAAATTCAAAATGCCAGTCACTCCAAACTGTGGGGAGGTGGATGTTGCTGAGTGTCTGCCTGTGCTCAGGTTCCAACAGGAAGTGTGGGCTGAGGGAGTAGAAGGGATAAATACTTTATAAATAAATAAAGAAGGCCCCTTAAATGCTGCACATTCCACAGAAGACACTTTTCAATCTTCATTTTGGAAGATGGGCAAGGAGCAGAGTGTGGAACATGTCATGTGGGAAGGTCCAGCTGCACCATCCAGGGCAAAAAACTTTCCCATCTTCCTCAGCTTGGTAAGATTAAGCAGAGACACAGCTCATCTCATTCTTAGAAATGCAAAGGCTTTGAGCCCACCACGGGGTCTCAGGAGGTAAAATGGACTTTTCCAGGCACTGATCAGGGGCTGATGCTGCAGAAATTCCCTCCATAAATCAGCCATGCCTTTGCCAAAGCCACACAAAGCACAGGGGCAACACCCTGGGCCAGGGCAGGGTTTGGGCCTCATTAGAAGATCTTGAGGGACTTCCTGCAAGGCACAATCCTGTCCTGAGGATGAAGGGGAAAAGCTCAGAGGAAGTAAAATCACATCCCAGCTCTAAGGAACAATGCTGGTGCTCAGGCATTCAAAGGGCACTGCTGAGGCAGAGTGGGGGGAGAGAAAGAGAGAGAGAGAGGAAGTCAGACAACAGAAGGAAATGGGGGCTGTGTCATTTCCCACAGGAATCCTCCTCCAGCTTCTGCTGCAGCAAGATAAGGCTGCCCCCGGGGCCAGCAGAGGTAGAGCCACTCTGCAATTGTATTTAAATTGATAAGATCAGAGAGCCAGAAAGCTGCAACAAGGGTTATGTGAGGTCCTTTGCCACCAGGTCACTGGTTTGGATCTGGCTGAATTCAGCACTCATGGCCAATTCTCTCCTCCTAGACAGAGAGGTCTGGAAAAGATTTCAGGTCACCTCTGTGGTTTTCCTAGAGGATGCAGAGCCTGTTTCCATGAGGTGTTTCCACCCTGGTCTCATTGAACCCCTCCCAGGCAGAGCCTCCTGCTGCCCTGCAGTGCCACAAGGCCCTGAGATCCCTGAGGTGATTCCCCCAGGAGCAGAGGAGCTGGGGATGCCTCCCTGGGGCACTCCCAAGCTCAGGCTGCATCACCCACCATCCCTGTGCTCTACAGAAATCCTGGGGAAGGATTCTCCTTGATTCTCCTGTCTCATGGCTTGCCATTCACAGCAACAAATGAGTGAGAAAATAAGCAATCCACTATCCAGTAATTTTCTCCCTTGCTTTCTAGATCTGCCTGCATTTTTATAATGGGTGGAAATCCTGCTTTCATCCCTCTCACTGCAGGGAGGAGCTGAAGTGGTCAGAATTGTGCAGACCTGACTCCTGCACGTGCCCAGGGGCTGCCAGGGAAGCCATGGGCACCAGCCCAGGCCTCTCTCTGCAGACCCCTCTGCTCAGGGAGCTGCAGGAGCAAAGGGAAAATCTCCTTAGGCAAATCCCCAAAGGCATCCTGGTTTTCCCTGGCCTCCTTCCTCTCTGGCAGCTTGGACCCAGTGACTTTGCTGCGTGTTCACACCTCAGCCTGCAGCACAGAAGGGTCCCCAGTAAGACACAATTCCCTCTCACACAGGAGGCTGAGCCCAGAGTGCAGAGAGAAGACAGCCCTTGGGAAGTGCCAGGAATCCCATATGGATTTAAGGAAGCCAAGCCTTCAGCAGGTTTGTCTGGAAAAAGCTCTTGCAGGGTAAAAGGTGTGTTAGCTCTGCCCACACATCCTGCTGGATTTCCTTTGTCAGATGTTCACAGCATTCAGCAAGGCTGAGGAAAGTCAGAGGGGCATTGCTGGTCAAGGTAAAGGAAAATTCAATGACCTTTAGTCACTTTAAACTTATTTAACACAATTCAGGTAATACACAAGGAGCACAAACACAGCCAGACGCCAGCTGGGCTCAGAACCCTGGAGATCTTCACTCTGCTTGTGATTTTAGCTCAGATAATTTGGATGGAGTGGAAAGAAAACCTGGCTGGAAATACCCAACAATTCAGGAGCATGTTCATCCACAGGGAAGTCACTTACAGGGTGTCTGTGAGGCTGCAGGGCTGCCACTTCCACTCAATCCTTGGCTCAGGATTCCCACTTGCTGTGCACTGGATTTCATGTTTGCTTCTCAATTCCGCCTTCACAACCTTACGAAAATCTGTTTCCTTTTCATAGATCTTGGGTCTCTCTAAAGACAAAAAAAACCCCACAAAATTCAAATGAGCAAATTTACATCCATAAAAGGTTTTGAAACATTTTGTTGGGAGAAGTGATGATCCAGTGAGGCTCCTGATGTTCTGGGGAATTCCCAGCAGTTCTGAAAATATTCCTTCACAGAAACAAGGGTGTTGGTTGTGGTATTTCACAAAACACATTGCAATGCTACCACATTCATCCTAATCCCCTTCAAGTGTTGTTGGGGACCTGCTGAAATTCTGGAAAATTGATGCCATGGAACATCTCTTGGTCACATCTTGGCTGCAGGATCAGGATCAGTCCTGGACTGTGGGTAAAATGGAATTGGAGGGGTGATGTCCCTTCCTGAGAGGAACCTTTTCAAACAGCTGCTTGAAAGTCACCAGGTCCTCAGGGCTTTGGGAAAAAACATCTTTTCCACCTGGAATCTTTCCTTTTCTGTGTGTGTGTAATGTGCACTGGATAGAGGGGAGAAGAGACTGAGGAAGGAGTGGTGTGGGGAAAACACTTGGAGAGAAATGCCAAGAAATTCTCACCAAGCACGGTGAATGCCATTAAAAATGTCACAGCATTACTCACATCTGGAGGGGCCACGAGATCACACTCTCAGACTGGAAATCTCTCAAGAGCAAACTTTTTGTGACACTTTCAGGGCTGCTCGTTGCCAGCAGGAAAGAAATGCTTTGTCCTGTCTCCTTGCAGCTCCCACGGGAAGGAGAGAGAATGGGAAGAAAGCCCCAAAGTGAACTGAACTTTCACTAACCTCAGCCAGGGTGGCTTTGGGCTGGGGTGAAAGCACAGGCTCTTCCCTTGTGCAGACAGCTCTGCCCATCCCTGGCCATATCTCTCTGTCTGCTTCTCATAACAGGAAATCAAACAGATTTATTGGTGGGGTCCCTCTGTGGGACACCCCTGTGCAGCCAAGAGGGGCTGCTCTGCACCGAGGCCTTCTGACAAGCTGGGAAGTGAATGGAGATTAGATTTCTATTTTTTGGGCTAACTTATTTTTTCTGCTGTCAGAAGGGCCCCAGATATGTAAATATGAGCTATTGCCCACCTCATCAATCTTGAGCCCTTTCTCTCTTTTTTTGAAATAGTTTTTTTTTGCCTTCCAGCCCTTTTAGGAGAGGACTGGCCAGGCTGAATCCTGTGTCTTGTTGGGACTCTCACTTGGCATTTCTCATGGTCAAGCTCTGAAAGATCTTCTGACCTCACCAGTGCCTGAAAACACATCAGTATTTCCTTCTCCACCCCATGGAAGCATTGACTGGAGTAGGTTCAGTCATATCCCATCCTGTCATAAAACACTGGCTGTTCAAAGGACCTTCAGGAGGTCCTGATTAACATTTCCCCTGAGAAACCCAAATGCTGGCTCCTGCTTGGTGTGGCTCTCCTTGAGCTGAGCCATAGGATCCCACAGGCTTGGACATTCCTGAGCAACTCACAGGACAAACTATTGTGACCAACAGTGAATTTCCTTACCTAGCATCTCATTTCCCATCAATAAATTATTTCTGATCATCACAAAAATTCTGTATATTCTCCCAGGAGGGGAAGTACATTTTTTATTACCCCGTACATTTCTGTTTTCATCTCAAATCCTGTGCTCGACATGTCTGGCCTGACCTCCCAAGTGTGATTGCACTTGAAGAAAGACTCCAAGTTCAGTGTGAAAGGTTACACAAGTGGTGTGTGAAAGGTTACTCAAGTGTTGTTGTTTGGGCTGTAAAAACAAAGCTTCACACACTTGGGCAGGGGAACTGATGTTTGTGTGTGTGAAAGAGCATGGGGAGACAAGGACTGATCACAGACATTTAATATCAGGACATTTTTCTATATTCTTGGTTGACTGTCATTTAAATTGTCCTTCTAAAAAAGAAATAATAATTGCTCCAACTCTAACAAGAACATACATGGCTGAGGAGTGAATTCTCCATGCAACAATTATAGCACTATTAAATATGATTTGAGACCTAAAATGAGTCCAAATGATTCATCAATTGAAATAATCATTATTTATGATCAAGCAATTACTTTTTTTAAGTGTGAGGGGAAACGCCTCCCCATCTGTTCTTTCACATAACACAGGTGGGGTGGTGTGGGCACAAATTCAGACACTGAAGAACTTTTCCAAGTGTCTGTGCCCTTCCCCTGCAGAGGGGGTGGTGGAGGTGGTGTCACCCTGCAGGTGACCCTGATCACCTGTACAGGGTGGGGACAGACCCTGCAGGTGACCCTGCTCACCTGTACAGGATGGGGACAGGGACAGGGCCCTGCAGGTGACCCATCTGTACAGAACTGGGATAGACCCTGCAGGTGACCCTGCTCAGCAGTCCAGGACAGGCACAGGGCCCTGCAGGTGACACTGCTCAGCTGTACAGGATGGGGACAGGGCCCTGCTCACCTGTACAGGATGGGGACAGACCCTGCAGGTGACCCTGCTCACCTGTACAGGATGGGGACAGATCCTGCAGGTGACCCTGTCCACCAGTACAGCACAGGGACAGGCCCTGCAGGTGACCCACCTGTACAGAACAGGGATAGACCCTGCAGGTGACCCTGCTCAGCTGTACAGGACAGGGACAAGGCCCTGCTCAGCTGTACAGGACAGGGACAGGCCCTGCAGGTGACCCACCTGTCCTGCACAGGGCCAGGGCCCTTCCCCATGCCCAGGGCTCCCCTGTCCCTGCAGGGTGCTGTCTCTGGAGCACTGAGGGTTTAGGGGGTGAAAGTGGGGTCCTCCTGTGGGGGACACTTCCTGGGGTGAAACCTCTCCAGCCCCCTGCCCACTGCCATGGCCATTTCACCTCTGACCATGCCCCTCAGGCAGCTGAGCTTTGTCCTTCCCCTTGCTGGGCCACATCCTATTTAGAGCAGTTGCCTCCATGGGTGATGGAAACCTGATTTTAATAGTTTAAAAGTTTTTAAATGAAAATTTTCATTGTTTCTAGAGTTTTGTGGTAATGTAGAGTGTATAAAAGGAATGTTAAAATCCCTGCTGTGGTGTACCTGCACTCTTGCCAATCCCATACCATATTTTCAGAATTCTACAGTTGTGATCCAACCTGTGCTAACAGCTGTGAACAGAAGTGGTTTCTGTGCTGGGCCTGACCTTTTGGATTGGCTCAGACTGGCTGGTTCCTCAGGGCTGGCACTGCTCAGTGTCCCCTTGGGCAGGCTGTCACTTCAGCCTGCAGAGGGGCTTTGAGCCCAAGGCCTGCCATCACTGAGGCTGCACCTGCCAGAGCTCCTCTCTCTCTCACATTTGCTCACTGGGAGCACAGGGGCTGTGCACAAACCCTCACCCCTGCCCATGCCCAGTGTGGGCCAGGCTGGGGGCACCAATCCCTCTGCCAGCAGTGCCAGAGCAGCTCTCCCCATCCCTTCCTTCCCTCTCTCTCCCACCGTGGTTCCCTGGGCCTGCTGCCCCAGCCCCTCCCAGCCCTTGGCCATGGCTCTCCCCAGGCTGAGCTCTCTCAAGCAGAAGCCAAACAAACCTTAAAAGCTTTCTGGGGAAGGAGGGCTGTGCAGATGCCTTTAAATGTATCCAAAGAAATGGCTTTTCATCCTCTCTGGCTCCAAGTGTGATTGTATCCCCAGCTGGCCTTGCAGAGGTGCAATTGCTGCTGTGAGAGCTGACCTGAATAACTAAAGATTTGGCTGCTGCTGCACTGGGAAATGCAATCAAAAAGCACTTCTGCTTACTGCAGGTTTCCCACTGATCAGCATTATGCAAATCTCACCTTCCTCGCTGCTGTTATCTCCAGTTTGTGGCATTAGGAGCAGATAATATGTACAGGGATTAGGACATGAACCCCTCTGCAGGACTCTTCTCTCCCTAAATTCCTTGCAGTGCCAGGAGGGGCTCTACACCTGTCACCCTAAGGAGCATCCAAATATAGAGGACAGCACAGAGAAAGCTTCTCTGCATTTTCCAGAGAAACTTTGTATTCCTTTCAGTGCCCTCTGACTGAACTGCTGTTTATGCACCTTCCCCACTACCATTTCAACTGCTTCAGAAAATCTTTTCACATTAAGCACATCATTAAAATAACATAGAGAGGCCAGTGAAGCATCAATCTCAACCTTAGGTACTTTGCTGGACAGGGGGCTTCATTAAAACCCTTGATGGAGCTGCAGCTTGTTTTCCATTTATCTTTTCTGTTTCCCAAAAATTATTTGCACTTGGGAGCCTTCTATCTGATGTTTGCACAGTACTTAATGGAAATACAAGTGAATATTCTGTAAGGTAGAGAGAGAACTTGCTAGTGAAGGCTTGGACTGGGAAAGGGTGAAATTGCCCCTGAAGTAAAACCCAAAATGACAAAGTTGTCTGAGTTCATTTCACATTTCTTTCCTTTCCTTTTTATTAAAGAAAAAAGGTGAAATGACCTGAAAGCACAACTTTGGTTTCAGACTGACCACTGCACTGTGTTTGAGCCTGGCTGATTGTTGCTGGTTTGTTGTTTTCCCCATGCCCTGCACCCAGAGCTGCTCTCAGGTGGGTGCACAGCCCTGTCCCCATGGTACCTGCAAGGAAACAGCTGAAAACTGTGCCCAGAATCTCTCTGTGAGACACCACAGCCAGGAACAGAATTGGGGACAGGATTGTGCCCCTGCCTCATCTCCAGCTGCTCCCCTGTGACCCTCTGGAATGGGCTGGGAATGGACAGAAGCAGGAGCTTGGATTCTAAAGGAACTGATATTAAGAAAAATCACAGGGAATTTGACCTTCCCCACAGGGAATGTTGGTGTTAAAATGGCAGTGCAGCTTGGTTTGCAGTGCCATATTAATTGAGATAAAATAGCACCTAGAGGTATGGAAACAGAAGGCATCCATATTCTGAATTTAGTTACAGACATTTCAAAAGTGCCACTTAAAAAGAAAAATCAGGATTGACTGAGGAGGATCAGCCAGGTTTCAGTTTAATGTCTGGCCTAGAGCTGAGGTAGGGAGTAACTCAGGGAAGTTTGTGGTCTTACTGGAGGAAGGGGCATCTGAGTCTGGGCAACTGAATTGCACAAATGATATCAGAAATTCAGTGTTGGTGGGAATTGGGCAGCTGGTGACTTGTACTTAGAGTGGGTTTTTCTGACCTGTGTCACTTCTGGATCTCTCTCTTCCCAGAGCAGGAAGAAATCTCTTTCCCAGTGTTCTCCCAGAGCTGTCATTCACCCCCAGTGCAGCTCTGGGCAAAAAAGGGATTTTTCTAATCTGTCTCTCCCTATCTTATTTCTTACAGAGTTCATAAGGAAATGGGTAATGAAGAGCTGCTCATTTTAAGCAGAGCAGGCAGCTTTCCAGGATTTTTCTCTCTGTCCCCTTTGCCTGCTTTCCAAAAATCATTTAATGTACCTGCAGGTTGGCTGAGGGACAGCCTGGGAAGCCCCAGCTGCCATTTCCCCCTCACTGTGGGTTTTAGGGGCTGTCAGACCAAGATTGCTGCTGCAAAGACGTGACTTGAATGCTTCAGATCCTTCTGGCAAGCTCCAGCAGGCCCCCACCTTCCTCTTCCTAAAATTGCTTTGGCCACTTCCAGCAAAATGAAAATAGCTCATCTGACTTTTTCATCAGGGGCTCTCCTGGGAGCTGCAAGTGTGCAGGGTTTGGATGATATCAGGGAGAAAACTCTTCAGAATTTGTTCATAAAAGTGAAGGAAAGGGCTGCTGCATTTTTCTTTCATAAATCCCCCAGATAAAGTTGTTTCTCTCCTGCCTGTGCCTGATGGCTGAGGCTGCAAGCATGGACTGCAGCACTGTGTCCTGCATCCATACAGACACTGCTCCCAGAACCCGGGGGAAAAGCAAAGCCTTGGACTTGGAAACACCTTGGAACAGTGGCTGGATGGGTTTTATTTGGGGATTTCTAGTTTAGCTCAGCTGGCCCAGGAGGTGGAAAATTCGATTTTCTGTTTTGACTTCTCCTGAGTGGCTCATCCTCTGAGGAGCTGGGCAGGAGCTGGATGTGCTCCACAAAGGAAACCCAGCCCTGGCAGGACTCTGGGGAAGGGACAGCATTGGTGTGGCTCAGTCCCTCAGCTGAACATCAGCTGGAGTTCACCAAGAATCCAAACAAAATTCTTTCTCAGTGTTCAGCTCAGGGATTTTAGTGACCCTTCCCCAACACAAGGGGCTGTGGGATGTCCCCTGTGTCCTGCACTGGCTCTAGCTGAGATCCCCCACCCTAAAAGCAATTTTCCTCTGCCCTGGCATAGCCCAGATGCATTCACCTCATCCCCAAGGCTCCTTCCCCTCTCCCTGCTCTGGCTCTGGGGGAGGTGATGGGGTTTTGTTCTCCACCACACATTTCTTGGCTTTTGTGGAGATCACTGGGGACTCCTTTGATGTCCACTCATCCCTTGCAAGCCAAGGAAGGTCAGGCACAGAATTTCCTTTGAATTTGAAACCAAAATATGAAGAGCTGGCCTGACTACAGAGTAGGGCAATGTGCATCATTCAGGGCTGTGGAGCTGCTCCTGCCTGGTAACAGATCAAGGTGTGACCAGTACCCTGCACCCCTTTCCTTCCAGTCCTTCCCTGGAGAGGGGAATTCACAGCAGCCTGAGTTTCTGCTGCCTGCTGTGGAGGTTATTTCCAGCCCTTAATCCTGCTTTTCTTACAGATACAACACAAGCTTGGGGGATCAAGGGCTCTACAAGGGAATGCAACTTCAGTTGGCTGGAGCAGCTGGAACCCAAAGCAACATTTGCTGGAAGAGCCTTGAGGGAGCACAAGAGAGAAACTTTGGGACAAAGAAGAAAGGCAAAGTGGTGAAGGAGCTTATTCATCCCAGTTCTGAATGAACTCGTGCTTCAGTACTCTCCTCACTCCCCAGGTGGTGGCCAGAGCCTGCTGGCTGCTCCAAAAGGGCTCAGCAGGAGCCCTGAAGGACACAGAGGAGGTGGACAAGGCTGAGGATGAAACACAGTCTGCTTGCCCAGAAATAGATTTGAGGGCGTTGTTTGTGTTTTGTTCTGAGACTGCTTTGCACTCCAGCCTGGAATAACTCTTTTCTCCCACATTTCTCCTCCTTGGCTGGCTCAGATTTTCAGCCACCAGCTGTTTGCTAGGATTGTTCCTTCTCCTTGCTCCCTCCCTTCCAAATTCTTCAGGACATTATTTTCTTGAAGCTTTTCTCAGTAAGAATTTAATCAAACAAAACAAAACCACAGCAACCCGCCGCTTCTTGGACAGTGTTTGATGTGTAAATATGTAAAGAAGGAGTGTTTTGAAAATGCAATCAGCTGCCTCCTGGGGACTGAGTCCTACAAGGAGCCAAGGTGACTCCACACCGAGATATGTGCTCCTGCAAGAATAAATTCCAGCTGCAGTGGGAGCAGGGGTGACCAGAGGCACAGCTAAGCCCTTCTTACAGAGGTATTTTTGGAATAGCTGCACGATTCTCCTCCAGGCCAGGCAGTTCCTTGTTGGACTTTTTTCTCTCAGCTCCCACCCTGCAGCTCTGGAGTTATTTGCCCATTTTGCTCCCTCTCCACTTGATCCCTCTGCAGGTACTCCTCAGTTTTGTGATCAAATTGAACTTTGGGGGAAACAGCTCCTAATGCTTGACTCATTCCCCTGGAGTGAAACCCACGGTGGGGCAGAGCTCTGGGATTTCTCCCAATTAAACACCCAGGAGGTGGCTCCAAGGAAAGCTGCAGCAGTGCAGGTCAGGAGAGACACTGCCCACAGGGCCCAGGCACTGCTGATCCTGTTCTCATCCTGCTGAAAGGGTTCTCCTCTGCTGCCATTATCAGTGAATAAAACTCACTGCCAAAATTCATACAGAGCAGTCTGAGGGTCGAGCCCTACTGCTGTTTATACTTTGTTTGTGTAAAACAATTCACAACAATTGTAACTTCAAACTTCCTCTGCACCCAGCCCAAGAATGCAGCTGATGGCTCTGTCACAGCACACGGAGTGCCCCTGAGTACCTGGGCACACTAACGATGGATGGTTGTGAACAGACTCTCAGAAGAGGGGGCTGTGTGATTACTGATCATTTCTGCTCTGCAGTGTCCCCATGCAGCAACAGAAACCATTCAAATGGCATTTCTCTCCTCATTCCAAAGTCTGCTTACGTAATTTTCCCTCTTCTCTTCAACAGGGTGGACCAGAACTCACTCCCTTTCTCAGATTCACCTCTGAAGTGAAAGGCTGGCCCTGGGTTTGGGGAGCAATGCTGTTATTCAAACAGAAATTGCTCTTCACTCTCAGGGTAGGTGGCTATTACTCAGCAGGAGGTTTATCAGGTGCAGACTCCACCTTTTAGACAAGATGCAAAACTGATACTCCACCCACTGTGTCCACTTGAAGCCCAAGAGGATTTTTCCATCAGTTCCACTAATCCCTGTGTTCAAATCCCAGCTTCAGTAATTGCAGGCTGCCTCTGGTTCTGAGCACAGACATTAATCACACCTCCAGCTCAGAGGTGGTTTCTTTCAGATAATCCCTGCAGAAAGGGGCTACAAAGTGTGTTTTGGTCTCCTTCTCTTGTCTCAGAGTCTGCTGAAGCTCCAAGCCATTTAATCTATTCAGGTGTGATACCCAGGTATCAGTCATGATGGCTGGAGATAAAGTGCCAGGTTATTTGTGGAGAGTTAAGGGAAAAATTCAAATCTGCTTTCAGTTTGGAGCTTCAGAGTGTACTTGAAAGGAAATCCCAGATCTGAAAAAGCAGCTCCTGAAAAAGCTGTCCCTGCCCTCTGATGGGAAGCACAAGAGAAAGGGCAGTTTGGAGCAGCTTCAAGAGCCCATTTTGCCCTTTTTGGGCTCTACCCACATGAATCTCAGTAAAACCAGTCTCTCCTGGGCTGAGGGCTTCACACAGAGAACATCAGGGTAGTGCTGCAGGGATGTCAGGATTCCCTGGTGCTGCAGGGAAGAGCCTGGCAGGGATGAGAGAATTCCCTGGGTGCTGCAGGGATGGCAGGATTCCCTGGGTGCTGCAGGGATGAGAGAATTCCCTGGGTGCTGCAGGGATGGCAGGATTCCCTGGGTGCTGCAGGGATGAGAGAATTCCCTGGGTGCTGCAGGGATGGCAGGATTCCCTGGGTGCTGCAGGGATGAGAGAATTCCCTGATGCTGCAGGGATGGCAGAATTCCCTGGGTGCTGCAGGGAAGAGCCTGGCAGGGATGGCAGGATTCCCTGGGTGCTGCAGGGATGAGAGAATTCCCTGGTGCTGCAGGGATGGCAGAATTCCCTGGGTGCTGCAGGGATGGCAGGATTCCCTGGGTGCTGCAGGGAAGAGCCTGGCAGGGATGGCAGGATTCCCTGGTGCTGCAGGGATGGCAGGATTCCCTGGGTGCTGGGTGCCAATCCTCCTGCAGCCAAGCAAACCCTCCCTGTCTGCAGCCTCAGTTTTCACCCACGGCACCCTGGGCAGGTTTTTCCTTGTTCTGCTCTCATTCCCTGACTTCCTGTCACCAGAAAAAGGACACTTGCTCTGTGGTTTTTCTGTGCATCACCAGGGGACAGTTGGGGACACCCCTGCAGCTGCTGGACTCTGAGAAATGGGGGGGGTGCAATGAAATAATTCTTGCTAATGAAGCCCTTGCTGAGCTGAGCCCTGGAAAGGCTGAGGATGAGCAGCACTGTGTGAGGGGTGGGATGCCCCAAGCTTGGACAAACCATGGACATGAAAAGCTTGTGCAGGAGTGGTTTGATCCTGAAATAGCCTCTTGCTGACAGAAAAAGGCTCTGTTTGTTTTTGGTTGCCTGTTTGGGGAACAGCAGCTCCTCGAGGAAACGCTCCCTTGTGCACACAAACACCAATATTTACCTTGACAAGATAGTTTATTGTCATTCTTCGTTTCTCTTCCTTTAAACGTTTCCGTTCTCTGAAGAGGCAAAACCATTGTGTGCAAAAACAATCTCAAGTGCACAAATGATGCAGCTTAACACGTTCCTCCTGCTCAGCTGAGCTGCAGGACCTGACCATGAGCATGTTCTTGGCTCCCTCCCCTCCTAAGTCACACATTAATTTATGTCTTATTTCAGATTTTTAAGCTATCATATCTTATTCAACATTTTTAATAGGTCAGATGTACCTAAGTGACAAGTTTTCTATTTTTCAGGCATTATTCCTTTCTGAAAGGTGAAATGAGAAAAACACAACTGCTGGAAGCAACAATACATAAGTATATAAAAATTGGACAATGGAGAATAGTTTTAGGTGTAAAGAGGGTAAAGAGAGAAGAATTCACTCCAGAAAAGAGAGCAAACCTGTCTCAGTAAGTACTCACTGCCCAAGTGGAAAATACAAAGGGAAAGCAGAGCTAACTTTTGCTGAACTCCTACTTGGCCTCATAATTCAATCTCTGTTGCCAAATTCAATGGATTAAAAGAGGCAGGGGATGTGCAAAGAGACAATGTGGCTCTGCCCTGCATTACCCACCCAGGGAGGCTAATAAATAGTGTTCCAATATCTATTTTCCTTCTATGGCAAGTGAACCTGCTTCAGTGCACACCACAGTTTTCTCCAAATTCCCCTGAAAAAGAACCTGTCCCTCAAAGACTGCCAGCAGAGAAGTGACAGAAGAGAAAATACAGATTTAGAAAATGGGTCTGGAGCAGGATGATGGACAGACATAAAAGCCAGGGCAGCTCCTCCAGTTCCTTCCCTCAGCCCCACTGGGACCCTTCCTGTCCCAGCAGATGTTCTCCAGTGCTTTGCCCAAGCTGCTCTTAAATCTCAAGGGATAAAACTTCCAGCTCTTCTCTTGGGAAACTCTGCCCCCAGTTCTAAGACCTCTCCACTTGATATCCTCCCAAACTCCTATAAAAATGTGGCCTTTCCAGGCACTTCCACCTCCCTGTGTGGAGCCACTGTCCCAGCACTCAGTGCTGTGGGAGGGGCAGTGTCCCAGGGGAAGGGACTTGCATGACCCAGGGTCACACCAGCTCCTCAGAGCAGCTGCAATGAGGGGTTCAGTGGTTCCTGAGGGGGGTGGTGATCCCTGGGCAGTGCTAAACCCTGGGAAGTGCCACCCATTCCTGCTGACTGGTGCAGTAGGATCACACAAACCAGGATAAGTAACCCAGCAGAAGGAATTAGACACAACAAGTCCTTACCTGTCACCACCAGCTGCATGGTGAGGTTCTTGTAGAGGCCGTATTTGGGGTTGCTCAGGACCATGGTGTAGTTCCCAGCATGTTTTGGTCTCACATCTCTTATTCCCAGTCTGTATTTCAGTGGGTCTGGCTCGTAGCAGGTGTGGTTGTCCTTGATCAGTTTGCCATCCTTGTACCTGTTTGGGAAGTTCCATCAAGGCTGGTAATGTCCCTGTGAACCCTCAGAAACCCTGTCACCCACATTAGGGGGCTAAAGGGTCATCCCAGCAAGGGAAATGCAGGTCTGGAATCACTGCTTGGATTGGATATTTATTCCTGTTAGCCTTCCACACCAGAACTGATTCTCATCTCCAGTGCTGTGGGATGGATTCATTCCATGCAGGAAAAAGGTGTTTGATTTTATCTGAATGAACAGTGCCTCTCACATGCTCAACTATGATCTAAATGCCCCCAGATGAAGCTGGATGGGCAACACCAAGTGTAGGAAATCATGGAATAGCAAAATGTGTGTCACCAGCTTTAAAGGAAGAGATGAATTCAGCAGAATTGTCTCTCAGGATGTCTCTGTGAGCTTCTGGAAAAGTTAAACCCTGTGACCTGGAGAAGGCTGGTCCATAGGGAGGTCAGTGAGGAATTCCCAGCCTGGAATATTCCCTCAGGGCAGGAGAGCAGCATCTGCAGGAGAGGCTCCTCTCCAGTGCTCACCCCACACGTGGGTTTATGGATAGGAATTAGGCCAGGCTTTGCCACACATGGAGCTCTGGGCCTGGTGGAAGGAGGCTGGGGCATCTCCCACTGCCTGAGGATGCTGGAAACTTCCTCTGCAGTCCTAAAAACAACCATCCTGAGAGACCTCCAACATCAACAGCTGGGCTCCAAGGGAAGGCAGCTCTGGTGGTCCCAGGCAGCCACCACAGAGCTCCAGGCTGAGCCCAGGAACAAAGGCTTGGCAGGGAGAAGGGGTCAGTCCCCACTTCAGCTCCCAAAACATCCCATCCCTAAATAACAGCAGCAATTAAAAACACCTCCTGGCACTGGTTCCACTAAAATTAGAGGATTTCATGTTATTTCAGTGCTAATAAAATGCAGCAAGTCCAGCCCTGAGCATCCTTTTGCTGCCTGCCAGGCTCTCAGCTGGCTGAGGACAGGTGCTCCAGGGAAATGCCATCTTCCTGCCAGGACAGGCACCCCCTGCCAGCTGTCCCATGGGATTGCATGCAGTTAAAGATGGAAAAGCCACTGGATGGGGTCGTTAAAGACAGAACAGGAGACAGGACAAGTGATGAAAGGATAAAGAGAGACTTGAATATCTCCTGGAGCTGCTGCTGGTTGCCCCTGCTGTTTAGCAGATCCATTGCACTCCTGGTGGAGCCTTTAGTTTGCTCAGGAGGATTCACTGCAAGGATCTGCTGGCACAGGATTGGAGGACATTATTCAAAAGTTCTGGAGAGAAACAATTTCTTTTGTTAAAATATGCCCTTTTGCTGTTATCCCCTGCCCCTTGCAGACTGACCACCACTGCTGGGGGTAAGCAGGAAACCCTTCCCCGAGAGCTTTCTCCTTGGATCTCCCAAATCATTCTGTGTCCAGGGAAAGTGAAACACAATTTTTTTTTCCTGCAGGGACCTTTCTTTCATGGCTAGGAGAAGAACACAGCCTGGGTGTGGGACATGGAAAGACAGAAACTTCCAGAGACACTGAAGGGTTTGATCTGCAGCCTTGGGAGAAGCTTGGATTGATGTAAAAATAAAGTACACAGATATTAATCAGAAAAACTATAAACTTATGTTTTTATAGCTGTAAGTAAGAATACACCTTAAGTAAGAGAGAAACTGTATTGGGTGAGATGGGGAAGGGTTTATAGTGGAGTAATGTAAATGTATAGAGTAAGATGAGAGTTTAATGTTTTAATAGAAGCATATGTGTGTATGTGTGGTAGTAGCCCATTGGATAAAAGTATCCACTGTGCAGCAGAAATAAAGGTGATAGGTTAGAAAAGCAAAATAAACTTTGAGACAACTGTCCACTGGATCAGAAAGTTCTATATTGTCTGGTAACAAAGAACTTGTGACTACTGTGACCTATGGCTGTTTGCTCTTTTAAATCTCATGGCCTTTGAGACTGATGTTTATCTGAGCAATAAATTGTTCTTAGCCCTGCTGTGGTCCCATCCCTTCAATTAAAGAGTGATAATAATTCCTGGGAATGAGGGCCCAGCCTCCCAGAGCTCAGGAGCCCAGAGTGGAGCCACAGCTCCTCAGCTGAGCTCAGCCCACAGCTCTGAGCCCATCCCTGACCTGTGGTGGGTGAGAATGGTGCTGATGTGTTCCAGACAGGATTCCTAAAGGAGCCCAGGCGTTCCTGCTGTTGCTGGGGCACTCACCAGGTGACAGTGGGCCGAGGAAAGGCGTCCACCTTGGCAGCCAGCTTCAGGGACTTGTGTCCTGAGGTGATCTCGTAGTAAGGCCCTTTCTTGTGTGAGACTGTGATGTAGGGCTTTTCTGGGGAGAGAAATGAGCAGGGAGATTTGGAATGGCAGCTCTGCCACAGCACAGAGCTCACACCTGGGATTGCTGTTCCCACGTGGGATTTTTTCCAATACAGACCTGCACAGAACCAAGGGGATCAGGCTGTTCCCTCAGCTCCCTGTGCAGCTCAGCCTCAGCCAGGAAGGGCTGTTCCCACATGGAGGAATTCACATGGAAAGCAGAGGATATGCACTTGCACTGCCCTGGATTGGTGTGGGGAGTGCCCAGGGCATCTCTTGTCCATGTGGAGCCCACAGGGCCTCAGCAACCGCACTTGGTGCCAGCTTTGTCAAACAGTTCAGCTCCCTCAGACATCACAGAATCCCAGAATGGTTTGGGTTGGGAGGGGCCTTAAAGCCCATCCAGTGCCACCCCTGCCATGGCAGGGACACTGCCACTGTCCCAGGCTGCTCCAACCTGGCCTGGGACACTGCCAGGGATCCAGGGGCAGCCACAGCTGCTCTGGGCACCCTGTGCCAGGGCCTGCCCACCCTCCCAGGAAGGGATTCCTTCCCAATAACCCATCTAAATGTACCTCTTGAGTTTGTTTGAAGACATGGGGGCTGACTCTCATTGACTAATTAGAGGTTTTAGGTAATTAATGGTTGACTTTCTCCCTAGTGCCATTTCAATCAACAGATTTTACAGGCTGGCATCATCCTCTAAGCTGAGCACTGCTGGTTCCTGGTCCATCCTGGTTTGGCTGCAGCACTCACCATACACGGTGACAGTGACATTGGCCTCCAGCCTGGTGGCATTGAATGTCCTGCAGATGTACAGGCCCCCATCTTCCATGGTGACATTTTCAATGATCAGGCTGCTGCCAGCTTTGTACACCACATCACTCTGGTCCATTGTCCTCCTGGGGTGGGGGTGCTGGGAGTCACAAAAAGCAGGGTCAGAAAGCAGAGTAAACTGGATTATTGTGATCACCCTTTCCAAGGCTGCCAGTAAAGGAAAGCAGTGATTCGTATCAAAACCATCACATCTCCCCATCACTGAAATAAATAATATAAAAGGCAGATCAGCAGGAACAGCTCTTGTGTGAAGTTTCATTATCAAGTCTAATAAGAGAGAGAAGCAGAGTGGAAATGTGGCACTTTGTACTGAATTCTGGGCAGGCAAACAAGGGGATGCACCCCAGCCCTTCTCCAGGACCAAATCCCAAGAATCTCAGGGTAAAACTGCTGCAGGGTCAGGGCTGTGCTCCGAGGGTTTGGTTTTGAGGGTTTTTTAATTTATGTTGGTCACAGTCAGTATTTTCTCTGTATTAAAAACCTCCTGCTTTCTAAAAGAAATATATTATGACAGAAATATAATATATTATGACAGCCAAGTGCCAATGCAAATTCCTGGGGAATTTTAGAAAGCATTATTGCTTTCGATAGGATTTTTGATCCCAGAGATTTGGCCAAGAAGTTTTACATTTATAATGTTAGAAATATAAGGAGAGTTCATAGGAAAACTAATCTTTTCCACCATATGGGGCTCAAGAAACCAAATTCATTCAGTAACACTGTAGTGCCTGGACCTCTATAAATTCTGTGTTATATTTTCTGTAGTTTCCTCACTGAAACAAACTCAGACATTCTTTTTTTTAAAGGAAAGAAATCAAAATTAATCAGTTTTTAAGGAATCACATTTTACACCTTCCCAAAAAGCTTAGATGCTTCTTTACAATGTGTATTTTGCTGAACTAAAAAGAAAAAAAATCCAATTACTTTAATTCTCAGCACCAAACAGACCCAAGAAGAGAATCTCAGACAAATGAACTGATTTGGGAAATGATCTCCCTCTGTTCTGTCTTTTTTTTAGGAGAAGTGAGAGGGTTTGGTACCTCAAATGTTAAGTCTCTTACTTATTTCTACTTCAAATTTGGCACTTTTTGTATTGTATCCACAGAAAGCTCATGACTCAGAATTCACATTTCATTCTTTGGGGATGATTTCCACAGGTTCAGCTGTGTTTTCCTTTGCTTTTTCCTACTTCATAAATACCAAAATAGATGAGGAGATTGACAGCTTACAACCTGCATTTGAGACTTGTCACTGTGAGACAGCCAGGACAGAAGGAATGAAGGAGTTTTTCTTCCCAAAAAGAAGGAAATATGCCTGGCTTTTCTTGTCAGGGTTTATTTAGTGAGGTTTGTAGTTTAATCTGCAGGTTCAAGTAGGGCTGAGAAGTTTTGGATTCATCTTGCCAGGGTTTATTTAGTGAGGTTTGCAGTTTAACCTGCCGGTTCAAGTAGGGCTGAAAAGTTTTAGATTCATCCAAACACAAAGTTCAATCAATGATAGGCTTATAAACGGTTGGATAATTTCAGAATTAGCAATAATTAGGTTTTCTCAGCCCTGTGAATTTTGGGAGGGGGGAATGCAGGGATTCCATGCACTCACTGTGCCCCGGGGACACGTCCAGATGAACTCGATGCGCCCGTTGATGAAGGTCTCTGCTTTGCACTCCAGCTTGAGAGTTTCTCCAACCAGCAGCTTTCTGGCACTTGCCTTCAGAGCCAGGTTCTGTATTCTGCCCTCTGCAATGGAAGAGGCAAAGCTGTGAGCAGCAGCACTCCCTGCATCAGTCTGGGATCCAGCACTGGATCCCTGTGCCCATGGACACAGTCAGGAACGGCTGCCCTTGCATGTGCCATGGCTCCAACCCTCTCATCAGCTCCACAGAAAGAGTTTCCAGAGGTGACAAAGGACTCACAATGAGAGGATCCTCTTTTTCTGGACATGAGACGTGTTTCTCCTGCCCTCTTCTGCCCAGCTCCCTCTCCTTCCTGAATGGGAAATCCCAAATCCTTCAATGGGATCCCCAAATCCCCCAATGGGATCCCCAAGTCTTGCTCTTACACCTTTGTCAATGCCTTAAATACATCAGCTCTGAACTCCCATCAGTTTTTGGTGCTAATACCAAAACCACACCTGGGCACTGACAGTAACACAGGACAGAAAGGGATTTCCTGGGTCCTTCCTAAGGTGCAGAGGGATGGCCTAAGAGATTTTGTAGGTTTGCATTCATGATTCTAATAAAAAATTACTCCAACAAGGAATAAAAAGGAAAAAGAGAGAGATTTACAGGACTTTTATTTGGCTGCCACACAAATTTACAAGCCTGTTGTTCAAAGCTGAGTGCTGATTGTGTAGAAAGATGCCATGAGCTAATGGGAATGAAGTCCAAGTAAATAGAAGATATATGAGGAGATAAAGAACATACATGGAAAACAAAGAAAAATAAATTCTAATTGGTTTCATATAAATGCCCAGCACTCAAAAATTTAATGTTTAGTTGCTTCAAATTCAGATTTTAATTATGAGATGAAGCTCAGCTGTAAATCCAAGGGAAATGGTGTAGTAAATAACCAAGAGAAAATCTATAAAAAGCAAAGATGTGAATTAGCAGTGTAGTGAGGTTTTTATATGATGATCACACGTGGTTAATGACCAGAAGCAAAAAGAAAGCTGCTGTTTGCTTTGTCCTGAACCAGCAGTTGTTTTAATGTAAATACAGCTCAATCCAAGCAAACAAAGCCTTGGTGGGGTTTGAATAAAACACTCCTGTTTTGTACCACCTCAGCACTTGGTCATTTTTCAAAACCAGGAGTGGCTCCAATCCAAGTTCTATTGAATAGGGAGAAGATAAGGAAGAAGGAGTTTACTTTTAGCATTCCAGCTTGGACTTGCCACAGATGCAGCCCAGGGAGATGTATCAGCCAGGGCTGAGGCTGAGCAGGGGTGACACCCAGGAGGTGGCAGTGGCACTGGGGCACTCACCCAGCCTCTGGGCCATGTAGTAGGAGTTGAAGACGCTGCCGTTGACCTGGGCCGAGCACGTGAGGATCCCAGAGGGCACGAAGGAGTGGGAGGGGATGACAAAGCCTCTCCTGGGGTCCCACAGCATCTTCTTGAAGTTGATCTCTGCAGATGAAGGGTACTGCAAGGGAGCAGACAAGGAGTGAGAGTCCCATTCCCCTTGGGTTGCTCTGTCTTGGGGGCAGGGCAGGGCTTTGACCTTGCCCAGGGCTTTGGGGTCTCTGTCCACACTGATGTGCAGCAGCAGCAGCCTGAGCAAACAGGAGAGCCCTCCCCAAGGCAGGAGTGTCTCTGAAAATCAACACTTGGGCAGCCACTTCAGGAGTCCCAGTGCTCTCAGATCTCATGTGTGGAACTCATTGCCCTCATCCCTTCTTTGGAAATCCTTATGCCCATCTTATGTGAATTTTGTGGGGTGATCTTTTCACAGTTTCCTCCCAGTTCCACATGGAGCTACCACACATTTACCTCATTGTACTTTAAAAACATGTGTGAAGTTATCCCAAAATCAGAATTGTTCACTAATTCACCTGACTGTGCTTATCTATGAGCTCTGGTCTGTGGGCACTCCCCAGATTCTCTCTATCCCACAGAAGAGAGGGAGACACTCTCAGAGCACCCCAAGGATTGCCATGGAAGCAGCCGGGGTGACTTAGGAGTGTAAATCACAGAAATAAAGGGACTAAAGCACTTTTGGGTCTAAATTCATAAATACTTGTAATGTTGTGAGATTCTTGGAAAAAACCTCTCAGTTCTGCTCATGAGGAAGAGGTGAGAATAGAAAAGGCAAATGTGGAAAATAAAGTGGAGCAAAAATTCATTTAATGAGAATGAATCCTCCTCTGTCTACCCTTGGACAATACCAGTGTCTCAGATCTCATTTCCTTCATCCCTTCTTGGAAATCCTTATGGCCATCTTATGTGAATTTTGTGGGGTGATCTTTTCACAGGTGTTTCCTCCCAGTGCCACATGGAGCTACCACACATTTACCTCATTGTACTTTAAAAACTTGTGTGAAGTTATCCCAAAATCAGAATTGTTCACTAACTCACATGACTGTGCTTATCTATGAGCTCTGGTCTGTGGGCACTCCCCAGATTGTCTCTATCCCACAGAAAGGGGGGAGACACTCTCAGAGCACCCCAAGGATTGCCATGGAAGCAGCCGGGGTGACTTAGGAGTGTAAATCACAGAAATAAAGGGACTAAAGCACTTTTGGGTCTAAATTCATAAATACTTGTAATGTTGTGAGATTCTTGGAAAAAACCTCTCAATTCTGTTTATGAGGAATAAGTGAGAATAGAAAAGGCAAATGTGGAAAATAAAGTGGAGCAAAAATTCATTTAATGGGAATGAATCCTCCTCTGTCTACCCTTGGACAACACCAGTGTCTCAGATCTCATTTCCCTCATCCCTTCTTGGAAATCCTTATGCCCGTCTTATGTGAATTTTGTGGGGTGATCTTTCCACAGGTGTTTCCTCCCTGGAAAGTGGAGCAAAAATTCATTTAATGAGAATGAACCCTCCTCGGTCTACCCTTGGACAACACCAGTGTTGAGTAGCTTGGCTTTTGTTGGGGGGAATAATCAGTTTATTGTTATTATTAACACACAGGGAAATCCTGTATTTGTTAGAGGGAATGTAATTTACTTTCCAAAAATTTTGAAAATCCTGGATTATAATGTACAAAAGAACTACATGAAATTAAAAGAGGTCTCTGAAATGCCCAGAGAGTTTCAGGGGTTTGCAGGTGGGGGAATGGAAGCACAGGAAGCTCTGGCATTCCCAGCAGGACACAGGGAGGCTCTTTAGGACTGAGGATGCTCTTTGGGAGTGTTCAGATAATTTCTGCCCCAAAAATGAAAAGTTTGGGCAAACCTCAGTGTGCTTGCAGTTACCTCATGGTAATGAATTTTATTTGCTTCTCCCTCCTCCTCCTCATCTCCTGGCTGCTCAAAGGTGAGGCAAGGGGAGGTTTTCCTTTTCAGAGAGACCTTGCTTCAGCTTTGGGAGCTAACAAGGGACTGAAAGCAGGAATTTCACCCCTGATGGAACAGCTTTGCTCCTATTCCTGTTGTGGGCAGCTCCTGTTTGTCTCCCAGCAGCCAGGACTCTGGTTTGGCAGGGCAGCTTAAATTGGATTCAGTTTAAACAACCCTCCTGTTCCACACAGCTTGCAGCTTGGGGCTCTGACACACAAGTGACCAGGCTGGCCTTGGTTTGGGTCAATTGTAACAATTCCAGCATGGACCAAACCCAGAGGAATTCTGGCTGAGGAACTGGTGATGCTGCACAGGGAAGGGGGGACAGCCAGACAGTCGCTGTCTTTTGGAGCAGCATTTGTTCTGACAGCAGTAGGAAACAAGGGTCTCTTGTAAATGCTTTTGAAATAATCAAGCTGTGGCATCTCTGTTTAGAACCATGAGGAAAAATAGGAAAAATTACAGAAAGAGATCTGAAACCTGAGGCATAATCATGCCTTAGCACTTGTGAAGGTCAAAGCTGGAAGTGGCAAATGCACACTGAACCAGATCAGTGACTAAACAGATCTGACATGACTGAAAAAGCTCTTTTTGCCCCGAATTAAAATCACATTAAGCAAAATTAAAAGCCTGAGCTGTGTGTCTTAAGCATGAGTTTATTGATAACAAAGATGATATATTGAGATAGCTGGGATCTGTTTAGTATAAGCAAGAGGTACCTTTCTCTGAGCATGTTTAAAGAGAGTACAATGATTTAAAAGTATAATGGTAATATAAGGAACTTAATTTACGGTGGCAAAGAGTCCATTTTCCACAAGAATAATAAAATGTGATAAAGCTGAACTTCAGGGTTTGGCAGCTCTGCTCCCCAATGCCTGGGGGAAGGGGGAAGGAAAAATAACCCTACTCAGGAGGCCCTTTTCAACACCACACACAGATTAAACATCTTCATAAAATATTCACAAATACCTATTTAAACAAGCAAACAAAAAAGCGTCATTGCTGCTCGAAGGAAATCACAGTGGCTTTCCTCCCTTTGAAGTGTTGTCCTCCCTCTCCAGTTGTCTCCTGGAGATTAAATTTGGAAGGAGAGGATGTTCTAAATTAGTCTGATGGCCTGGCTCACCTCCCCTCCCCAGGCTCACCTCCGCCCCTGTCCTGCCCCGCTTCCTCCTGCAGCAGGAGCCGCCGCCCCGGCGCTGTGGTGCTGCCTCAGGACTGGAGATTTGTACTCTTCAAACCCTGCACTGCAGCAGGGTCTAACCTTAAACTCCACCCAGAGTGTCAGTTACTGTCCTCACACTTTGGTCAGACCAAACAGTTCCTCTAGGCCTGAGAGTCAAGGACACTCTACTGCCTCAGGCCTGAAAAGTATCAAGAAAAATGAATTGGGGGGAGCAAACTGGGGGAATATGGCTTCACTGCCTGAAGCTGGAATTGGAGGATTAACCCCTGATATGTAAATGGATCAAACTTATAATTTTCTCAAAAACTCATGACCATTGTACCTCTTGGGTGTGTCCTTGGTGGCTTTTGCTCTGCCCAAGGTGAACCCATTGAGGGCCTTTATTAAATACCCACTTTATTCTCTTAATCCTGTCTGGCCTCTGTTCTAGGTAGGCACTGAAGGCATCAGTGGGATTCTCAGCCAGGGCCAAGCCAGCAGTGCCATCCACAGCTGGATCCCAGAGCTTCCCAAGGTGCCACATCCCAGCAGCTCCAGTTCTTTGGGAGCTGTGCCCAACCTCTGCCTTCCTGCCATGAGCCCCAGGTGCTCGGCCTTGGAGAGGAAAATCTTCTGGGGACAGCTTTTTGTGGGAGAGATTTTGGTGGAGGTTTCATTCCAGCAGCCAGGCTGCAGGTTGTGTTTGGAGAAATGACTGGAAATTTAGTTGGGAAGCAGGAAGAGCAGGGCTGCCCATCAATAATAAACATGGAAACGGGAATTCCAAGGCCACCCTGATGCTGCCAGGGTCTGCTGCACTGCTCCAGCCATGAATTTGGTGAAGCAGACTCAAATCAGAGAGGGATGTTTCATTTTTATAGCCAAGGAGGAAGATGGTAACACTTATCCAGCCTAAAATGATAACTGGAGAGGAGCCTCTTTCCCTACTTTAATCCCTGCTGATGAAATCAAAATTAGAGATCTCCAGAGCAATAAGGCTCCTGCTGTCCCTCTGCACCTCTACTGGGAATGTGCCATGGGTCCCAGCAGGAGCTGGAGCCCTGTCCCAGTCCCCTGTGACTCCATGTGCTGCCTCCCAGGAGAAGGGGACATCTGAGGCATGGAACTGCCACGAGGAGCAGAGGTGCTCAGACCCCTCTCTGCCGTGTACAGAACAGCCTCATCCCTCACAGTCCCTCCAGAACAGGCTGGAAAAGGGGCACAGGATGAGCTTCTGTTCCCTTCAGGATTTCCTGAGCTGTCAGACTGGCAGGGGAAGGGAAGGGCACAGAATTCCTGACTTAAAATGCAGGATTGGAGCCAGGAGACCTCTGTCCTGTTCCTCACTCCATGACAGGCTACTCTGGAGTGCAGTTCTGAAGCCCTTTAAATGAGTGACTCCATTGACTGATCAGGGCCCAGACCTTAAATTTCCATTTTTATTATCCCAAACAGCCTTGGCCTGCACAGACTGTGCTGTAACCTTGACATTCAGGTGTAACTGCTGCCAAAGGGATGGATGCTGGAGCCATCTATTCCCAAGCTTGAAACTTGGTTTGAATTGATGAAATGAAGCAAAAATGGGCAATTGTTCTAAGGAGGTTCAAGGTATAAAGAAAGAACCTTTCAGACAGAGCCAGGTGTTAGGCAAAGAATTTTGAAGGAAAATAGTGCTTTGTCATCTACCTCTGCCAATTTATGGAGGAACACCAAGCCACAACATTAAAAAAAAAAGTGCTAAACTCAGCCTAATCCCCAAACAATCCTTTTACTCAGTTCAACAGTAACACACTGCAAGAACAGGTTCATGTTTGTGGATTTTCAGGGTCTTTGCCATTATTTATGGAATTTACCCAGCTTTATATCCTTAGATTTTTGGTTTTTCCCACTTTCTTGGCAGCCTAGACCTTGAATTGAGCTTCTCTGAAGCCACCTCTTACCTGGATGAGCTTGGGTCTGATGTCTGGCGAGGTGACCCGGCAGGGGATCACCACTGTTTTCTTATCATCCGTGATGTAGATGATGTCAGGGTGCTCTGGGTGCATCTCCACAAATGGATTCCTGTAGTCTGCAGGGAAGAGAACATGGATTTGGAACACTGCTCAGTCACTGGAAGGGCACAGCAGTGTGAGCACTGAGCTGCCCACAAAGGCTCCCTTGGGGTCAGGACATGCAGTGACACCCTGCCACTGTCACACAGGGGTTAGAGCCAATGACCAATTCCTGGCATTTAGCTCCATGTTCACCCAGAAATTGCCCAGAATGGCACATTTCTGTGCAGACACATGAAAACTGCATGGATTACCAGCTCAGGACACTTCTGGGCTTTGGGAGCCCCCCTGTCCTTCATTTGGGGATATCAACGTGCATTTCTTGACTGATGACAACCTTTAATCAGGAATGTCATGGAAATACCCCAGGGTTGTCAGCTGGAATTAATCCTCAGAGAATCAGCTCGGTGCAGAGCTGGAGCTCCACAACCCACCCCAGTTTCACTCCCAACCACACCAAGGCAGGGATGGACACAGCAGAGTGGCTGTGCTGCCTCTTGTGGGGTTTGGAGATTCATTTTAGCCCTGAGAACTGGGAATTTTGTCCTTGGCAGACAAAAGGAACCATGGGCTTCAGCAGGAGGAGGGCAAGTGTTGGTTGGAGCTGTGTGTGTGACAGGCCACGTGTGAGGTGGTGATGGTGTTTCACAAAAGGCACTTGGGGCACTGTGCAAGGACAAGAGAGGTGGGACAAGGGGCTGAGCATGAGCACTGGACCCAAGGCAGATAAAGACCCAAAATCTGGCTGATTTCTCTAATTTCTAGTGCTGGTTTTTATGCCATTTTTATTTCCATACCACTGGTTTATTCTGGCTGTGCTTTGGCATAAGGGCATTGCAGGAAATGTTATGTGAGAGAGATTAATTAGAATTAAAACATTAGATCTCTAATCTCCCCACATTTAGGAAGTTTCAGATACACATCTGAACTTTCTGGTCAGGCAGGCCCTGGTTCTAATCAAGCCTGGAGCTGAGAAACCTGATCTTTGAACCATAACTTTGTAGTTTGGTCCAAGCCCCAAAATAAATAGGAAATATTTATACTCATTCCAGTGTCTCATGCACTTTCCCAAAAATGCAAAATTCTCCTGTTGAGTCACATTATGAAATTGTGTTTAGTGTTTATCCCTGCAGCTTAATCCCTCTGCAGTCTTGCTCTCCAGTTGAGCCACACTGGGAGGTATCAAATGTGACAATATTTTTATTCTACTTAAAAGAAGACACTGGATAATTAAAAGGAGATCATTGGGTTATTTGTGATAGGAAAAAGCAGAGAAAGTAGATTTTTGTCTACTGGCAACAAAGTGCAAAAAGGTGTCAGGGGAAATGTAATCAATTATTTCTTGTCCTGTGGAGAAAAGGAAGGTCAAGGAATGTGCCACGTGACAGGGGATGGACCAGGGTATAGAATGGGTGGAAAAGGGTATGGGATAAAGATACAGGCCAAGAGGAAATTTGCTGGGGGAAAAAATTAGCTTCCTGATACCAAACTATCCACAATTCAGGATCAAATTTTGACTGAAAAGATGGAAGCACTGAATTTAAAATTATTTCTGCCAGTATTTTTAGAAAGAATTTCAGAATAGCACTGTTTGTTTAAGAAGTAACATGAATCAAAAGAAGGCAGCTAAGCAAATATGAAATAATCCTAAAAGGCAGGAAAATATTGAACTGTGAAATGATTGATGCATCTTAGTCAAAACAGAATAAAATGTCTCAAAAATATTTCCTGTTCAGGAAAAAAATGTAATTATTTAACCCATTCTTCACCATCTTTCCAAAACTCCAAGACTCGTTTCTACCAAATATTCTGATTCACAAGGGACCTAAAATTAATCTACCTTTTTCCAGCTGACAACAGGACAGGTATGGTGTTACTGATGCCCCTGATGGGAAGGGAAGCAGGGATTTACAGGGCATGTGACAGAAGCTGCATTTCAGTCCTAACTGATTTTTAATAGCAGCCTGCTCCTGAATTGCCACATGTCCAAGCAGGGGCTGCAGATCAACTATCCTAGATAAGCTACAATCTGAACTGGAAGCCAAACGAGATAAATCTGGCCTTCTACAATCACATTTTGAAATCTTGATGGTATCTCAAAATCACCGTGCACTTAGCAGCAGCAAGAGGCAATTTCTGGGTGATAAAGATTGGGAAAAGGAAAGGATGGCTTCAGCTGTGGTGACTGTTAATCACTAATGGGTGCTGGGTCTCCTGGGCATCAATCTCACTGTGTTTAAAAAAATAAAAAGAGGAAAAGGTTTTTATTTTATGGGTTCTCCTCTTTGCTAAGCCAGTGAGGTGTCCTAGAGCAGATGGCTGTGATTTGTGTTATCTCAGTGATTTGTGTTATCTCAGTGACTTGTGTTATCCCACTGCTTTGTCCAGTTTATACCCAAGCCTGGAGAGTTCTCTGCCTATGAAAGGGCTTTTCCTTCTCTGTTTTCATCTGCAGTATCAGAGCTCTAAAAAAGGTGGGGATACCAGTGAGTGGACACCTGTGGGTGATACCTGTGGGAGCCACTGGGATTGGCCCAGTTCATCATAGCAGGGTGCTAATAAAGACAAGGTTGTGGTTTTGAGCCCTGTTTGGGCCATTCACTTAAGAGGACTCCATGATCCTTGGGGGTCCCTTCCAACCTGGAATATTCTGTGATTTCAGCTCCTGGAGTGGGGGTTCTGCTGTGGCAGCAGCTTGTGGGGCTGCCCTGCTGCAGCTGTGACATGAGAGCCCATGCAGGAGGTGAGGGCTGCCCTTTGGCCATCAGGGGACAGTGACAGGGCCAGGCAGCTGCAGGGGAAGGTCAAGCACCTGGGTCTGTCCCCGAGGCCAGGGAGGCTTTGTTTCTCTCCCTAACCATGGAATTCTGTGCAGAAGGAAAAAACAATGTCACAGAATCCCAGAATGGTTTGGGGGAACCTTAAGGCCCATCCAGTTCCATCCCTGCCATGGGCAGAGACATGTTCCACCATCCCAGCTTGCTCCAAGCTCCATCCAGCCTGGCCTTGGACACTGCCAGGAATGGGACAGCCTCAGGTGTCTCAGTCATCAAGCACTAAAGAGCCCCAGCACACAGAGAAGAGCTCAAACCTTGTGTGTCCTGCTCCAGCTTCTCCACACCCCCTCCTGAGCAGGAGCAAGGCAATGCTATTGGGAAGGAGAGGCTTTCCAGCACTTTCCAGGCAGCTGGGCTGCTCACTCAGCAGATAAGCAAATATGAAGTGGCTCGGCTTTGGGGCTTAACAGAATGGCAAAGGATAAATTCTGAGCTAATCAACTGCCAGCTGATACCTTTGTTATGGTTTGTGCAGACAAAAAACCAGATCCTTCTTGCAACCCCTCAGTAGTTCAGACTGACGGTGGCGTGGACAAATGATCTGCTGGAACATCAGGAGTGTCACTGCCAGCTTTACAACCACGCTCACCACCTCCAGTCCACCAGCAATCAGTTCACTCCTTGTAAAAAAGTCTCTCAGAGACAGAACTTCTTGAAACAAAAGGGACAGGGTCACTTTTCTTTAAAAATGATAACCTCAGCCTGGAGGAACATCTCCAGTTCCAGGTGGTGTAAATCAATTGCACTCAAGTGTTGCAATCTGGAGAGCTGTGGCATGGGAAATGCAGGTGCTGTCCTCGCCACAGTCACCGGCACTGAACTCTGAGGGGAGTTCAGCAAAGAAATTTTATGAAAACAGAGTATTTCCCTGCTCCTCCCGAGCTGGGAAGGTGAAATGCCCTATGCACCTACTCAGAAAGAAACACCTAGCAATTCCCAAGGGATAATTAAAAAGAATGATTTAGCGCGGGCTGCAAAGCTCGTTACACGTGAAGAAAGACAAGAGCTGAAGCACGGTGGGGACTTATCAGCCGCAGCCGCAGCTCGGAGCCGAGGGAAAGGCCCTTCCATGGCTCTCAGACTGGATGTCTGGCTGCCCAGGTCAGTGGGAGTTTGCAGGAAGCCCAGGCACGCCAGGGTGTTGCTGTTTCCCCAGCAGGGCCCGGCAGGGAACACAAACACCCAGCCAAGGAAGCCGTGGCAGCGGGATGGGGCGGGAGGGGCCTGCCCGGCCCCGGGGACAGACAGACGGCGAGCGAGGAGCGCACAAAAGCAACTCTAAGGTCAAATGTTTTGCTTCAGGCACTGAAACCCTTCTTGTTGAGATGCGCGTAGTGACCAGGAGGAGATGAATTGCTGCTGGAGATGAGATTTGGGAGGTTTTCCAGCTCAGCTGGGCAATCTCAGCTGTCCCCTCACACCTCCTCAGCGTGGAGCCGAGGGGTTTAAACCCCTCAGCGCTGCACTCAGCAGGTTGTCGATTCAATCTCTCCTACAGCTCTTTATTTCCGTGTCTGTGCCTCTGAAACCTCTTCCTGACACACACACACAGAGGATTTTATTCAGAATTTGGGGTTTTTTTTCCATTCCTGCACCGTGACAGCGATTTGTCTGGTGGTATTTGTCTCACAGCCCGAGCCCCGGAGCTGACATCGCCTCTCCCTTCAGGTGCCGCCAGCGCTGCGAGGATGATGAGCACGAAATGGCCTCTGAGGACAGCCATTCACTGCTGCTCATGTCCGTGAAATTCCTCAACATTCTCATTTTGCCTCTCGCTTTGTTCCAGATAAAGATAATTCCCTCGCCCTCGCCATTTATTTTCTTCACTCAGCCATACCTAAGCTGGGGAGCCTGCACAGAGTTTTACAGGTTCTTTAAGTTCATGTTTTGACATAATCCCCGTGAAGTTTGTCTTCATCAAGGTCAAAAAAGCATCGAGAGGAGTTTATAACCTGTTCTTTACAGTAATAGCAGCATTAGCAGTGCGGTGACACTTTGGGCAGAGCATTTTGGAAAGCTTCACAAGGAAACAGCCTGGACTGCTGAATTCCCCCTGGTGACCCATCAAAGCTGCCTCTAGGTACAGGAGTAACTCCTATAAAGGCGCTTGTTTTGAAACTGGATCTTTGAAAATAAAAGACCTTTCAGTTTGGCAGGCCAATGAAAAGAATTGGTGGTGGAATGTTTAGATTAAACAGAAAGCAGAATATTTTCTCTTTAGGCAAAACAAAAGTGACTGCAAAACCCCCAGAAGCCATTCTGAGTCAACATGAAGCATTCTGTTTTGGTCAAATGAAATGCATTCTTCCCCTGGAGATTACTGTTATGAACACAGGAATATTTGTAGAGAAAAAAATATTACTCTAAAAAGTGTTAACTTCAAAAATTCTAGAAGCAAAATGCTTCTTGCTGCCAAGCAAATACAGGCAAAATGGAAAGATTTATTTTTTAAAAAATCCCAACAAAACACCACAGGAAAAGAAGCCTCCATGCTTTGTCTGGAATTATGTTTCAAGCAGCAGAAGAATTTATAAATTCTGACCACCACCAGATTTTAGGCAGGTTGGACTTTGTGGAAAATACTCCCCAGCTTTACCTGAAGCCCCATTAAGAACAGGTCTCCCACCAGCAGCAATTAGCAGCTACTGAGTGGATAAAAACCAGGAAGGAAGCAGTGGAGGAAGTGTGTGTGACTCTGGCCTTTGGGCTTTCATTTAGAAATTTCTGATCCATGGGGAGGGATCCTCTCTCCCTGCTGGGCTGTCAGGAGCTGTCACTGCCCGTGCCAGGAACTGGCACTGCTCACTCATCCTCCAAGTCTCCTCTGCTTTAAAGTGAGACCCTTCAGGATGTGATTTGAAGACACTGAACGCCTTGATTCAGAGCTAAAAGCATCTTGCTTTTCCCTTGGATGCAGCCCTCAATCTTGGAGGGTCCTGCCCAGGGCACAGCCTGTGTTCTGTGTGCTCTGACACCGAGCTGGGATGTGCAGCCAACCCAGCCCTGCTCTGGGCAGGGACAGCCACTTTATCTGCAGGGCACACAGCTCAGCAGCTGCCTATCTCAGCTGGCCCAGGTCTGGCAGCAAGTCTGCAGCCTCAAAGAAAGAAGAAATGCAGCTCCAGTTCTGTTCCCACTGGTAAAATCTTGGGAAAAGTGAGCCAAAGCCTAAAGCTGTCACCTCAGCCCTGCAGTTCTGCTTCTCACTTTCTGATTATCTCTGTGAACTGTCAAGAGGATTAGGGAGGCAGGAATCAGCTTCAAAGAACATCAGAAGCAAAATATGATCTCATCTGAGGGGCACTTCCATGCACTTCCAGCCTCTTTAGATATCTCATGGTGGGAAAGGGATGAGGCCAATGGGGCTGCTCATCCCTGGGCTGTGGCTGATGTGAACTCCACCCTGATGCAGCACTTGCACCATCTCTCCTCACTCTCTTGGACCATGCTCTTCACTCCTGCCCTTCCCTGGAGCTGACCAGCAGGAGATGCTCCAGCAGGACACGTGCTTGGATGCATCCCCCTTTTCCCTCTAGAATGCCTCAGCAGGACTTGTGCTCCCATAAAAATGTCTGTCTTGCTTCAAATTTGATTTCTAGTCCTCGTGCTCTGGACTACTTGCAGGGCTGCACTGTGGCTGGTGCCTTCATGGTTCCCACATGAGCTTTACAAGCAGCCAGAGCTCAAATTTTCTGTGGGGCATCTTCTGGATTTCCTGTGCTCTTGTGAACACCAGTGCTGAGAACCAAAGAGGTGGAGGCAAATCACTCCCTCAGTCCCGTGTTCCTCTCTCACTACCACTGAGGTGGTGAAACAGCAGCAGCTGATGGCTCTGGGTGGGGACACACTGTTCAAATGTTCACTGATTAATTGTCCACTATTAAAATGTTGTGTGTTCAAAGTGAGCCCCCTGGAATGAGCAGGAATTGGGGAATCCATCCTATTCTGCTCAGCCCCTGGTGGCAGCCAGCACTGGGCTCACACACAGCATTTTGTGGCTGTTGCACTCAGAGGAGGTGGGACTGGTGTTTCTGAAGCAGTTCTTTGATAAGCAGCTCTATCATGGCCATAATTATTTCAAGAAATAGAATAACTGCCCTGCTTTGCATAAAAGATGAAGGATGTTTCTGGCCCCATACATTGAGGAGGTGCCTCTCACAGAGCCCTGCAGCTGTGGTACACCAAATGCCATTGGGGGTGAGCAGGAATCCCAGCCTGGAAACCTGGAGGAACTTTTCCAGGCACTCTTTGGCAAGATGTGTCCAGCTCCAGTGGCCTCTGCACTAAATTCACACAAGGTGGAGGCAGCAGGACTGGGTGGGCTCGTTCCTTGCTCTGATCACTGACTCAGGGGTACAAAATGAGCAGCAGATCCTTGACTGTGACCCAGGGGCTGCTGGGGTAACATGGAGCTGAGGCAGGATTGGAGCCAGGAGCTCTTCCAGCTGACCCCCCCAGGACTCTGACTTTGCTGACACTGACAGTATTTCAAACAGCTGAGAGCTGCAAGTCCTGACTCCTGTCTAGACTGGAGCCTGGGGTAGCCCTTTGGGAAGGTGGAATGAATTTTTGCTTGATGTGCCCTTTCCTTCCTCCTTCTCTAAGCCATGTTACATTTTCTATGTGCTGGGAATATCTGTGTGTATGTGTGAGACAGGAAAGGCAATGGGGTGTTGGAAAATGTGGGATGTGGGACCTGGCATGATGGAAAATATATGGAATAAAGGGTGGATGCTGACCTGGTTTTGTCTGGGATAGTTTTGTTTTTTTTCCTAGCTGGAACAGTGCTGTGTTTTTGATTCAGTATTAGAATAAAATGGGTAACACGCTGAGGGGATCACTGTCAAGAGGAATGTCTGTATTGTCACACATCTGCCCTGTCCCTTGGCACAGGGATCCCAAAGGCTGCAATAAATGGGGATGTTCCTCACAGGGAGGTGTCCCTGGTCAGGAGGGATAACTGCAGAAGGCAGATGGAAGCAGATGCTGTGTCTAGGTGGCTGTGGCAGCATTTCCCATGGAGCTGCCACTGCAGTGTGGGACCAGACCCTGCCTTTCCCTGCAGACATTATCCCTCAGAGCTGAGATGGAATGAACTCTGTTAAGAACTCCCAGCTATTTCTGTTCCAGCCCTGGGCTACTCTGTGTTTCCAACAGGGAGATGGGCAACAGGAGAAGGGGTTGTCTTCCTTTTTAATGATGATCCTTGGGACTTGCAGCTGCAGCAGGAGGCAGGAAAGGCCTCAGGAACAATTAATTCAGGATGAAGCTCCTGAGCTGTGCCTCCCTCAGTGCCCAAGCACAGCTGAGGGGTGGCAGCTGCCCCTCCTGACCCCAGGGATGAGCAGGGTCACAGCTCCACCACCCCACAGGGAGAGCTGTGAGTGCCAGGTCCTGCCAGAGCTCCCAGAGCCCTCCAGGGAGGCTGGGAAAGCAGGAGCAGCACAGGAAGCAATGGCCAATTACAGGGCTTCCGATACAATCATGTTCTCATTTCAGTGTCAAGCAGCCAGCCAGGAATGAAGGGAAAAATACCATTCCCCTTCCTTTTTTGGCAATAATGGCTTGTAACCTCAGAGGAATCTCCAGCCTTCAGGGGCTGGCTCCACATTTTCTGCCTGCACCTGGCTCAGCCTCACAAACACCCTGCTGAGCACTTGCTCTCTCCACAGACATCCCCAGAAATGAGCTTTGGGCCTCACCTCTGTCTGGCACTGCCAGGATCTGTGAGTTCCCTCACTTGGAGACAGCTGATGGGTTTCTCAGTGCTGCCCAGACACTGCCACAGCAATTTCCTTCAAAAGGCAAGTTTAAACATTGAAGAAAGCCATAGGTGTGCTCTGAACTCCTTGTTTAAATCCAGAGCAGTTTCCTGGTCCCCAGGACAGCCTGCTGGCTTCTAACAAATATCCACAGGAACTGAATGGCAGGAAGAGCATGCCCTGAGGACAGATCCATGCTGAGGTATAAATAGCTTCATTTCACAGGGCCAAGCAGCTTCCTCAGCCTGGCAGGGCAGATCCCAGCAGGAACCTGCAGCTCCTGGGGCAGAGCCCTGCTTTGGGGTGCACAGGACAAGCCAGGGGATTTTCCACCCACTTTTCCTTCCATGGCTTTTCAAGCTCAGGAGTCTGAGTAAGAGCTTTTAGAGCAGGGAGGACGTGGGACACAATTAAAGTGCACCTGAGAGGGTGATTTTGTGCTGTTTGTCAGGAGAACCTTGGCAAGCTGAAGGACATCCTGCCTTTTTTTTAGATCAGCTCTGTTCCAAGAGCATCCCTGGCGAGGCATTTCATAACTTGGGATATTTTCTTCAGGAAAGTGCTCAGGCAGTCCCCAAAGGTCCACAACGTTTCCTGCACGTGCTCCTGCCACAGAGTAATGAGGGGCTGGGTAGGCAGCCAGGGCACTGAATCTGGACAGAGAATGGAGTTTCCTGGAGCGTGGGACAAGCTGGGTTAACAATGTTGGACCTGGGGCATCTGAGCTGGGTGTAATGGGAAAAGGAAACAGCTCAGCATAAGAACCAGGGTGGATAAAACAACCAGAGCACCAAGAAAAAAACAGAGAAAGGAAATAGAAAGGGAGAAAAAAAATTTACTTCAGGAACTAAGAAGTAACGCCAAAAAACCACTTTCCAATTAGAGGAAAACTTGCTGGGAAAGCAGGATAAGGGTAAAATGGGACTGTTTTCAACAGGCAGGAAAGTGTCACCCACATGAATCGAGCAGGTGTGTTCACCTGGAGGTGCAACAGCTGAATTTAGCTGTGTGGGCATATCAGAGTCTCCTGGGAGATGGAAATCACTTCTTGTGTTGCTTCACCATCATTGGCAACACCCTGAGGCCCTGAGTCAGAGCTGACAGCAGAGATTTGTGTTTTCTGGAGGTGTAGGTTTGCAGCTCTCTTCAAATACCATCAGACAAACTCACTGCCTCTGCAGCATTTGTGTAAGAGGATTCAAAGAACCACAATTTGGCTTTTACCAGGAAAATGAAATTAATTCATTCACATGATTATTTGTGGGGAACCGAAGGCTGAGCCTATCCAGCACCAGAGGAGTTCATGTCATCTCCTATTCAAGGCACTAAAAGTCAGATCCTTCATCTGAGGAGTCACAATCTCAGCTTGGAAGATCCAAGATGATTCAGTGTTTAGTAATGCATTTGTCAAGTAAACTTGAAAAAAACTCAGCATTTGGGGGGACCATTCTAACAAAAATTCCCATTACTGGAATGGTGGTTCAATAGGTTGCATTCACTTAATCACAGAGGACCATGCTCCTCTGAACTTCTTGCTTCCATTAATTCCTGGATCTGAACTCAATGATTCTGAAATGTGGGGGAGAGGCAGCTCAAAGGGAGCAAAAATGAGCAATGGGACACTTTTTATAGTAAAATATATCCAATGCAGCCACCCAGCTCTGCTAGGAATGCCTCACAGATATAAGGAGAAATGTGTAGGAGGGGAGGAATTACAAAGCATTCTGCTGGGAAGGTCCATGCCTGGGGAGGAAGGGAAAGAGAGAGGGCTTGGGCATTCAGGGTGAATCTTTGGAAAGGCAAAGTCCTTTAGGATTGAAGAATTTAGTCTTAAAAGGAAAGGATTTTTAAGGAAGTAGCTGTTACTTGGGACACTAAACTGATGGGACAATCCAGCTTTCAAGTCCTGAACTGAACAGGATGGGTAATCTCTGGTTCTCACATCCATGTCCCTGAGAGTTCAGCTGCCATGAAAACCCAGATGCATTTGGTCTGTTCAGAGTGTCAGAGCTGCTGCTCCCTCCTGGGCCAGCGGAGAGGTGGAAACCCCTTCCCTGCTGGTTCTGCCTCACACAACTCCCACAGCCCACCACCATTTAAAAAGCAGAATCCTTACCTTGGACAAAGACATAGATCCTGGCCACGAGCCCCTGGTGCTCGGGGGTGCTGCTGAGGGCACAGCTGAGGTATCCAGTGTCGTTGGCCGTGGCTCTCCTGAGCACCAGCTGGCTGCAGCCCGGCCCGGGGCCGTCGCGGCAGCCGCTCAGGTGCACCCGCGGGTTGTCCTCCCTCAGCTGCCAGCTCACAGCCGGGGCTCCCCTGCCAGCACAGCACATCCAAATTACACTGCATTCAGGCACAACTGGGCCTTCTTCCTGGCCAGTCCTTCCCAGTGCTCCTACCCTTGTCATTCCCAAAATATTGTAAAGGTTGCTGAGACTGCGACAAAATCCCCTCCCACCCACACTGCACTATTGAAGACATTCTGGGATTTGTACTAATACTTTCCCTGCTCGTCTCCCTGGCCCTATTCTCCCCCAGCCTCTTAGGAGACCCAGAAAACTTTACACCAGCTAACTCACTAGTCACCCCTCTACACATCAAACCCGAATGATACTTCCTATTTGCACCTTCACCCATCAGAAATTGAGCTGGATCACCCCACCGTATTCCCCACACATTCCTGAAATACTCCCTGGGAACTGCAGCAAGCTCCTGGAGAAAAGTTTAATTTCTCTTTTAACACACTGCCTGAACACAAGTTTGTTTTTATAACACTGTATTTTAGCCACTTCATACATTACAAAGCATCAGATAAAATTATATGTTTGTTCGAGGAGGAGGATTTTGCATATTTTAACTGCTAAATTAATGTATATTTTCTTACACTGAGGCTGCATGGAGAGATGAGGGTATTTATGCAATTTTTCATCACCTTTCTTGCTTAATCAGCAGTGACTCAGTCTTGATTTTTGTGAAGAGCCTGAAACTAATCAGGTTACAAATCTGGGAATATCTGCTCAGGACACATTTTTTCCAATTCCCCTGGAGGCAGCAGCCAGAACATCAAGCCAGGAGGGCAGAGGATGAGACATTCGCCCCACCTGACCCCTTTGCTGCTGGATCTCCGAGCGCAGCTCATGAAAAATGCAATTCCATGGAGTTCAGGACAAAAAGCAGGGCCTGGGTGTCACCTGCTGCAGGACCCAGAGCTCCCAGCTGATCTAAGTCACAGCTGGGTGTGCTGGAAGCACCAGGCCATGGCAGCAGGAGCTCCTGGAGCTCCCTCTGAGGGCTCTGGGGATGGACCAGAGCTACCACACAGGCCTAGGAGATGAAGATGATGGTGTTTTTTGTAGCAAACTGGTCTTTAGTGTGGAAACTGGTGGGTTAGGGGTTAATCTCCTGTGGATTTTCCTGGGGAAGAAGTTGGTGCTGGAGAGAGGGAGTTGTGTGTGTTGTGCTGGAGAGAGGGAGTTGGGCATTGTGTGTGTGTTTGCACTTTTCCCAAGAACAGGGGGGTTGGCTCTCCCTTCTCACTCAGAATTCCCACTGGCATTTGCTGGGCTGAGGAAGGACTGAGAACCCCTGGACTTCCCCAGCTCGGTGCTGCCAGGGAGAAATCCAGACACACTGACCCCGGACTGAGATGGCAATGCCCAAAGTGTGTATGTGTGAAATTCCCAGTTATCCAAGGACTCAGAGTTCCAGTGGCCTGCAAGGATGCAATAGGTGCAGTCAGAGCACGTTTGCCAGGACATGCAGTGACATTTCACAAACATCCTCTTGGCCCTCGTTCCTGCCCGTCCCCCTGTCGCCTTCCTGGACAGGAGGCAGACGTGGAGCTCTTGAGGTTATTCCCAGCTCCAGGCTGACGGGAGCTCTGGCAAAAGGGGGAATATCCTCTCTGCTGAGCAGCCTCGCCCTTGTTCTTGGATGTTCTGGTGGCCTGGACAGCCCCACCCCACGTCAGAGCAGCTTCCCATTGTCCTTCCGAGCACCCAGAGCGCGGGCCCACCCTACCAACGTCACTGGTGACTCCAGGACTGGGATTGCTGGCCTGGAATAGGGAGCAGAGCCAGTTCACACAGACACAGCTCCCAGCACGTCACCGTGTCCCTGCCCCTCGTCACCCACACCCCTCTGGTGTCCATCCAAGCTCTGGTACTAATACTTTCCCTGCTCGTCTCCCTGGCCTTATTCTCACCCAGCCTCTTAGGAGACCTAGAAAACTTTACACCAGCTGACCCACCAGTCACCCCTGCACACATCAAACCCGAATGATACCCGAATGGGTGGCTCTGCAGGGCAGCACTGGGATTTCACACCTGTGCTTCCTTAAGTCTTTCTCCCCCTACATCCATTATCCTGGTGGAAGGTGAAGCCTTTGGCTGTTGCTTTGGGATTTTCACACATTTGCCAGGAGGGAGTGGCAGCAGCAGCTTTGGCCCCACTATCACAAACCAGGAAATCTTGGCCAAGAACCTCAAAAGCCCAGAGTTGAAGGGAGAATGGACATTGCCACAGACCTGCTGGGACTGCTGCCCCATGCTGTGCCCCACACAACCCAAATGCCCCTGGCAGCACAAAGAATTCCAGAGCTCCCCTGGGCCAGGAGCTAACCTGTGAGTGTGGCAGAGGAGGCAGGAGGGCAGACATTCCCAGAGGGGCTGATCCAGGGAATCTTCCATTCAGAAACCACAGTCTCCTTCTCTTCCCAGGTTTTAATCACCTAAGCCAAGGAACTGAAGTGCTCTGGGCCCTGGTCCCACATTACACCTCATGCTCTGACCTTTTATGTTTCTCAGACCTGTCATGGGGATTTCTTGCTTTGCATCCATAAAGAATGTGGGACAGAAGTGCTTGTAACTCCTTCAATTATTTATTGATTTGGTGATACGAGAAAAGTAGGGTGGTCCTCCAGACTAAATAGGTGGGGGATGGAGAACTGCTGAGAAATGTTGTTTTAACTGGCCTGGGGCACCCCAGGGACTTTGAGTCCACACAGGTTTTATGGAGAGCATCACTGAGATGTTAAAAGACTGCTCAGACTTTATTGCCATCATATTTGCTGTTTGCCAAGCTAAAAATACCACTGGAAGGTTATTGTGACCTCCTAAGCCACATGGCAAGCTGGAGGGATTTGGAAAAAGCTGCCTCACACTCCAGAAGACATCCCAAATTTACACAGTCTGAGCCCATTCACCTTTCACTATAACAAGGCATTAAATAGTCTGGGACAAAAATCAGAAGGGATGTGTCAGCGAAACCTAAAGCTTAGATTCATCTTCTCACTGCTTTTTTTTCCTTTTTTCAGTAACTTCTGTTGCAGGAAACCATCCAGGTAGTGGCGCCAGCCAAGGGAACCTTGCAAGAAGGTGTAAAATCCATATGTGTGTGAGAGAGAGAATGAAATTGTGAGAGTTTGTGTTACCTTGGGCTTTTTTCCTACAACACTCTCAGGAAAAAAACCTGAGAAACGTCCTCTGGCAGTAGTGAAGTGTAAAAATCCCACTCAGAACAAGTAACACCTCCATCCATCTCAGTCTGGGGCCTTTTGTGGGACCCAGCAGCTGCTGCATGTTCTGGCACAGCAGAGTGCTCTGGGTTTGCTCCTTCCTCGTGTGTCAGCTGTATCCCTGTTCCCAGAGCATCCTCTCCCTGCCAGCACCAAAATCCTGCTGGTCCTGGCATGGCTGGTGGCACACATTGTGCCAGGACTGAGGCACTGCTGTGATTTGCAGCAGCAGCACTTGGGTTTTTCACAGGTCCTGGTTAAATTTGATTTAAAGAACATGTTATGTTTAAACTGGCTGGGTCTTTGAATGTACACACAGTGACTGCTGCTTATTTAAGTGCCTGTGATGGGCTAGGTGGCAGTTCCTGGTGATCTTTGTTGTTTCCTCATGGGCAGGGAGCAAAGGAGTGATTTTAGCTGCAGGGGAGCTGAATCTGCCCCTATTTCAGGGAGGATTTCCAGCCATGTCCTCAAGCACAGCACGTCCCACTCCCATGAACTCTCCCCTGTGCTGACTCAGGGCTTTGCTTGGGCCCCTGAACAACACAACACAACACAAAGAACTTGGCCAAGCTGACCCCAGACTCTCCTCCCTGCTCTGTCCCAGCCCATCCAGCTCCCTCCACACAGCCCCAGCTCCCAGCTGGCCGAGCATCAGGCTCTGCTCTGTCCTGCTCTGCTGAGCCAAACCAACCAACACAAGGACAAAAATCCGGCATTTCTTGGAGCAATCCTTACCAGCATTTTATTTTGAGGGTGTCTCCCGGTGAGATGACGATTTGGTCCTTGGAAATGCTCAGCTTTGGTTTTTGAAGAAGCTCTTCCTCAGCGAGACCTGACCCAAAAAAAGGAAGAAACCATCATTAGTTTAGACGGGCTATTCAGTGGTGTCAAAGCAGCACAATGCACTCGAGACAAACTCTTTGTTTTGTAAATAGTTCCTAATTTGGGGGCCCACACAGTGCTGCATTTATCCTTGGCCAGGAGATGCCCTCAGTTTGTTTTTGTTTCCTTTATTCCTCTCTTTCTTTTCTGCCACCAAGCACCTGCATTTCTGCCAGTAGTGTTTTGAGCCAGCTTTATTACTGAATTATTGCAGATTTAGGAGAACAGATCTGTGTCAAAAGGATTTTGCACACATATAAAAATGGAAGGAGTTAGGTCCTTGGGAAATAATTTGATGGGTGAGCTCATACATTACATTTTAATTAATGGGAGAAGAGAAAACAATAATTCTGGGGAACAGCTCTGTGAAGCAGCTGTGATATTAAAGGCAAATTGGAAGACCCAATGTTTCCCAAATGACCATTCCCAAATGACCATTTCCAAATCCTGCATCTGAGCTGAACCCCAGGCTCTGTGGGCACTGTGGTTGGGGTGATGCTCCCCCGGGAATCTGTGATTTTGTCAGGTCTCTGATGACCAGGGGCATTAATGACAGCAGTGACAAAGGTCTCTCTCATCATCTCCTGGCCCAGGAAATGTCCCTGCCTGTGGAACTGTCCCCAGGGACAATCTGAGCGTTCATCTACAATGAGACAATGTTCAGAAAGTGAAACTGAGAAGAACCAGAAGTGGAGGTTGGCCAGGCTGGTTGCTTTGTCCAAATTCAAAGTAACATAATCAAGGAGAGGAGAAGCCAGGCTCTGATAAGGATCTCTACTTCCAAAGCTCTGACATTAAAGCCGTGTTTTCTTTCCCCTCCTGCTCTTCAGATTTCTCTCTTCTCCTGTGCCTCAAACTCGATAAGGCAGAAATCCTCCCTGGGCTCCCAGCACGGGCATTATTTGCAGCAGACAGGGAGATAACATATCTGGCAGAAAGAGAAACACTAGGCTTTAACTTTTCAACTGCACGAAGCAGTGATTTTCCTCCCTCTGCCTCTCTATTCTCATCTCTGAGCTGCTTGATTTCAGTAAATTGCTCTCTGCCTGGCATCCGTGTGGGCAGTGACTCACTCCCACTTTGGAGTCTCTGGCTTCTTCCAGGAGCTCTTGGAGCTCCCATCAGGAGCTCAGCAGAGGCCAAGTAACCTCATGGCAACACAGAGTCCTTCAGAGGGGATCCTGCCCAGACACCACAGTGCTGGACTGCCCTTGGAGCCCCTGACCCTCCCTACAGACCCTGGCTGAGACTTGGAACCAGTGCTGGCCACCAGACACAGATCCAGCCCACTGCCCCTGCTCTGCCACTGCTGCTCCATCTCCAGGGCCCTTGGAGTCTGGCCAGCCCCATCTCCCTCCAGTGGCTCTGTGGGACATTATTTAGCACCTCCAAACTGCCATTCCATGGCACACTGGGCAAGCAGAGCAGCTGGGGGCTGCAGCCCTGCAGTTCCCATTTATTTGGGAAGCACTGCCATCCCTGAACACCTTCAGGATGGCACACACAGGCAGCAGCATCACACTGAGCTGAGAACCAACAGAAAAAGCCCCAAACTCTGCAGGAGGAGCCACTGCCAGGCAAGCACATCCTTGCTCTTGGCTCCAAGGCCCCTCTGGTTTCCAGGCAGAGCCAATTCCCACTGGGAATGGGCTGAGCTTGGCACAGGTTCTTTCATGGTGTTGAGGCATTTCACAGCCCCCTCAGACTGACTGTGCTGAGCTTTGCAAAAATGCTCCAGGGTATGGCCAACAGCCTCCAGTTTGTCTGTCAAATCCATTAATTTGCCAGCTGAGGGGGGTTGGGGTCCCTGTAGCTCTCCCAGGATCTGCTCTGGGCTGTTGATGCTGTGACTTCAGCCAGGACTTAGAAAACAAAATTATTTCTCTCCTCTTGTGCCTTCAGTTGTTCTTAGGACTTAGGGGGGCTCAGCTGGTGCCTCTGCATTGTAGCTCTCATGAGCAAGTGTGGCACTGTCAGAGGGTCTGGGGTCAGATCCTGAGCTCTGCTCTGGCTGCAGAGTCTTTGGGCTTTCACAACATTTGACACCATTCTTGCTAAGAGAAAGAAAAGTATTTTTCAATTATTCTGGTTTTGCTTCTGAGTTACTTCTTGCCCAAAGTTTATTTTGGCTTTGGGAGCTGAAGAACAGAATAAGCAAAGTGGAATTTTAGTGCTTTTCTACTCCACAGAGGACAGGAGGAGAATTCCTGTGCCACACACATCTGGTCTCTGCTGGCAGGTGACAGAGGGTTCATGTAAACACAGCCTGTGCCCCTTCTGCCACACCACTGCTGAGTGGGCTGGGAAAAGAACATTTTGAGGGCAAAACAGAGAGAGTCATGGGGGAGAGGTCAGGGTGTGCTAGGGCAGAACACCTAATGCCAAACTGGCAGAGTGAGACCTCACAATATTCCTAACCTCCCCGGTCCCTTTAGAGCTAGACTTGACTTTTAGGAGGCAAAGCTGGGGACAGCCCCAGGGTGTGTTGGATGAGGAGGATGGATCTGCTCCACTTTCATATTTGCTGTCTGTGTTTGAGGAGATTCACGCCTTTGTGAAGGTGTTAGGATGCTGCAAGGGAGAATCAAGCACATTCCTGGCTGTGTACCCCCTCTTTTCCACAGCCCTGCTACCCAGCCTTTGTCCCTAAAGCCAGGGCCCAGGGTGGGGTGGGAGACCTGCTGGGCTGGGTCCTGCTGCAGCTGAAGTGCTCTGATTGCACTGCTCAAATTCCAATGCCCAGGCCTAAGAGAACATTGGCCTCTCCTCCCTGATAAATAAGTTTGGTCCTGCTCTAGGGCTACAGGGGACATAAAATTAAAAGTGAACCATCATTACTGTGTCATGACCATGGCTAAGCTCCTTGTGAGAGCCACAAGAAGAGTCCTGGGTGCCACAGCTGTCCCTGCCATCCCCTGTGGAGCTCACTCTGCTCTGGGTGTGCTCCTGGTGCACACCCCTTCCCTTGATCCCCTGGCATGGTTTGGGATGAGGTGCTGGAAGGACAATCCTGCAGGTCTGGCAGAGGGGTCTCAGCAGCACCAAGGGGTCTCAGCAGCACATCCCCTGTGTGAGCCAGGGGGAAGGACAGGCTGCTCAGGGCAGGGACACCTCTGCTCAGGCTCCTCACTCCTTGCCCTGCCTTGGCTGCTGCCAGCCCAAGTTGACTCCAGCAAGACAAGAGCAGCACGTCCAGCCTGGAGATGCCCCTGGAAAGAGCCCAGCTTGTCAGGAGCCAGGACATCCCTCTGGCTGTCCTGAGCAGCCAAGACTCCTGCCAGGGGGCTCAGAGACCCTGGCACAGAGCCCAAAATGCCCCTGTGGTTTTGATTCTGACCCGTGGAGCGAGTTACCAACCTTAGATGAAGATCTGCAAGCCATGACAAATTAAGTAGAATGATGGTGAATTTTTCACAAGGCAAAAAAGTTGATTTTGGGGTTTCTAGAATGGGGGTTCATGAGGCAAGATGGAGGGAACTGGGTGTGTCCAGCCTTTCTCCTGCTTCTTCTTGGCCTCCATCTTCTGCTGTGATCTTGGCACTTACAGATTGGTTTAGAGCAGAAGCTCACTGTCTAACACAGGTGATGGGTATTGGGAAGTAATTGTAAACATTATATATTCAGTTTTTAGTATAAAGACATAACACTGCCCTGGGGGCAGGCAGAGTGCCTGGAGCTGTCCTGCTGGATGGACCTCGGCAGGGCAGGAGAGAATTTTTTATAGATAAGATACAATAAACAACCTTGAGACCGAGAAATGAAGAGCCCTGACTGCTTCTTCAAGTGCCAGGCTGGGAAAAGAGACTTTCTAACACATCTGGGGGTCACTGACCAGCAATACCCCAACACAGGTGAGGACAGAGCCTCTGCCCAGAGCCTCACTGCACCATTTCTGACTCTGGGAGTTCACTCCTACCTCCAGTTCAGGCTTTAACATTCTGCACTCGGCGGCGAAAACCGCAAACACAGCACAACCACAAATCCTCGGGAGCCAAGTGTGAAAGGTTGACTGATACATTATCCAGGGGAGAAAAATATATTGAAAACTGCTTTTGCTGGGATAATCTGATTTTGCAGCACGGCCAACATTAAACACGGGAGGCTCCCCAGGCAGAGGGTAATGGGTGACCCCCCTCACCTCCCTGTCAGACGGTTTCCAACTCCATCTCGCTTGGCACAGGGAGATCCCTCCCACGCACAGCCTGATGCTCCATACCGGGCCCAGCAGAGAGCGTGGATAAAAAGTATTTTTAATCTCTGTTTTTAATTGTAACAGCCTTCCTCCAGGCATCCTCTGGGCACTGCTGCTCTCACACATGGCTGTGAGCCTGGCTGTGCCTGGGTGTGGCTCAGTGACAGCTCAGTGTGATCCCTGATTAAGGATCTGGGGATCCCTTCTGGCCACAGGGAGAGCTGGGGGAGCAGAGCCCACAGAGCCTCTGCTTCAGAGGAAATCACAGAGAGGGCTGTGCTGGCAGCAGAACGAGGCAGGTTAGAGCAGGGATGGCACGAGGGTTTGGGCACACAAACAGCTTTGTGCACGTGGGTGAGCTCCATGGACTCCTCACCTGTGTAAAGGCTCTCCTGTGCAGAGAGCTGGGCCCAGGGCACCTCAGGACCCCTTGGAAGGGACTGGGAGTCAGAGTTTGGAGCTGATTTGAGTCAGGGAAGGAGGGTGACAGCACAGGAAAATATGAAGGGTTTAAAACTTCACTGACAAATTATTATCCTCAAAAGACACATGGAGAATTGAGAGAGCAAATAACCTGACTCAAAGCAGCCCCCTGAGCACAAGAAATGGGAGAGAGGCACTCAAACCACATTAGGTCTAGAGGGGAAGTTGTCCCCAAGCAGTTCTGACCCACACCTGCAGCCCACCACGGGGGCCTTTGCCCTCTGCACTGACTCAGCGTTTCAAATCTGTTTTGTCATTGCTGAGGATGCTCCTGTGGGCTGGGCTTGCCTGGAAGGAAAAGGGAGGCAAGCACAAGTCCTGAGCCTGGGCCAGAAGCTCCAGGAACCCTCTGGAACACCGGGGGCTGTCCACACAGCACAGCCTGCCCTGTGACCAGTGACTGGGGGGCTGCAGGGGCAGAGCTGTGCCCTGCCCTCCTCCCAGGAAAACCTGGGCAAGGCAGACCCTCCACACCCTGCTGCAGGAATGACTGCCAGGACAGGACAATGCTCTCCCCTCCCAGCTGCCAGGGCACCTCATCACCAGCACAGCCTGAGCACACCTGGAAATGAGCAGGTGCCCCTTTCAAAGGGCATTTTCACACTTCTATCCCCAAGGAAATCTATTTTTGCTGGAATTGGAGAGCTCAGGGATTCACTGAAAAGCCATGTGTGTTTAAACCAATGGCCTGTAATCATCTTAGGATTTATTTCAAGGTTACCCCCATGAAAAGAGAAGGCACCACAGCACTGCCAGCATTATTGGATCACAAGCCTTGCAATATTTGGTGTTTTTATTAAGTCTTCAGCTCCTGGAATCAGCTTTCACTTGTTACACTCAAGTGGTTTTCTATTATTTTTAAAGGTTTAAAAAGACAGTAGCAAATGACTAAAGAGACTCATCTCCACCCCTCTTTTTGTTGTGAATTTGGACATAGGATTTTTGATTCTTTTCAACTTTAATGAAATGTTTTGTGCTCTCTATGCACAATGCAGGATCTTCTAAATGAAATGTTATTGCTGCCATTGACTTTCCCAGCAGAGGGGAAGGGAGGCTCTTGTGGGGAAGGTCTTGCCTGTTAAGTCAGAGAAAAAAATCCCAATTTTTGTCTTTTCTGCTGGCTGCTGAGTTCTGTATCAAGGCACTGATGGACACTGAGTCAGTGCAGAGGGCAAAGGCCCCCCTGGTGGGCTGCAGGTGGGGAATGTGTGGGTCAGAACTGCTTGGGGACAACTTCCCCTCCAGACCTAATGTGGTTTGAGTGCCTCTCTCCCATTTCCTGTGCTCAGGGGGCTGCTTTGAGTCAGGCTATTTGCTCTCTCAATTCTCCATGTGTCTTTTGAGGATAATAATTTATCAGTGAAGTTTTAAACACTTCTTCTTTTCCTGTGCATCTCCTCTGTGCTAAACCACTTTTCCTAGAGGAGGAGGAGGTGAGAAAGGGCTCAGCCTCTCCCCACCTCTGGCCAGGACTCATTCCCTTGCCTGCTATTCCAGCTGAACTATTTATAAGGAAAATGGCTCATCAGCTTTTAAAGATTTTCTATTTCCTTTGTTTGTTTGAGGGGAATGGTTACTAGAAGCCTCTCTTCCTGTGGTTTTCCATGTCAAAATAACCAGGAATCCCCCAGGGTGGCTCTGCCGTGGGTGGGCACAGAGCTGAGAACCTCCAGGCCAGAGCCAAAGCTTCCCTTCCTACAGAAGCTGAAGAAATTCATCCAAAATTAAATTAGCAATCACAAACTCATCAGGAGACATGGCAAAGGTTCCTTCAGGATATTCAAATGCAAGTGTTAACCCAAGAGTACCTCTGGCAAAGCAACAGGATTCCTGTTTCCATTGATTTTCCCAGCCAGGGAAGGCAGGATTTGCTGAGCTGAGTCACGAGAGAGGGGAGCAGTTCCCAGCCATTCCTCTGTGCCTGCTGCAAATGGAAGTTGTGTGTGGCTCAGCCAGAGGCAGCAGTTAGGGTGTAAATGATCCAAAGTGACAACAACTAAAAATTAAATCATTAGTCTGGAGCGGGGAGACGCCAACAACAGCACAGTAAAAACAACTGCTAAGTGGAGAAAGTGTTGGGAGATAAGATAAGGCTTTGGCCCAGCTTTTGGGATTTGTTCCTACAAGGCTTTTCCTCAGCCACAGATGCATCAGCATTTCCTGCTGAGGTGGCACAGGGTCACCCTGGTTTCCTCCTGCAATCAGCAAGGCCACCTGATTGCTCTGGGTGCTGACACACAAACCCTGTGACCTTTCCTTGGCTTTTCTGCAACCCAAACATCACCTTTGGGGCTCACCTGCACCTGCTGCAAGGCAGCCCCAGGAGTTACAATGCCATGGCCTTTCCTGGCTGGCTGTGACCTGGATCACTGGATCAGCTGCAGATTTATGGGAAGGGGTCACAGGAAGCAGCTCCAGGTCAAAATTGTTTGGGCTTGGGCAGTGGCAGCTCATTAATCAGGGCCATTGTTTTCCCTCTGACACCACTGAGAGTCCCAGGGAGTGCCAGGGATGTCACCAGCCCGTGCTGCTGGTGAGCTGGGGACCGAGGGGACATGTCCTCACTTTGGGACTGGCTGATAAGCCAGGGACTCAGATCTACATGGAAAATAAACATGAAATCTGGGAAAGGAGGTGGCAACATCTGCAATCATCTGCCAGGCACTCAAGCACAATTTGAAGTATTTAGGAAATGTGGTAATCTCATGTTGATGGAAAAAAGGCTGGGAATGTTGTTATTTCTTGATCCAAATTATGGCAATTCCTCTGGGAAAGAGAAGACCTGGCACATCTCCATGATTAGGAAATATGCAGACCCAGTGGGAACAAGATGCACAAAAAAGGAGCCCTAAAGACTCTAGGGGGAAACAAAAAAAAATCCAAAAATGTGAGGAATGAAGCTGTCTTTGCCTCTCCCCCCAGCATGGTCTCCTGAGAAAAGCTGGAGGGCTGCAGATCAGCGTTTCCAATGATTCCCAGACAGGATTACTTCATCAGCACTCCAGACATAGCTTTCCTTCCTCCTCTGGCCTTCTCCAGGACAGGGCACATTCCTCAGGCCAAGCTGGGAGTCAGGAGGAATGGGGGCACCCAGGGGGCTGTGGGATGGCCAGAGCTGGACACAGCTCTCTGTGCTCCCCCTGCCCACCCCAGCCCTTCACCTCCTCCCAGGGGGCTCAGGAGCACTTCCTGCACTGCAGAGCTATTCCAGCATTTCTCTGGAACTGAACCCAGCCAGGGATTCTTCCCTGTCTCCAGAGCACTGGATGGAAAACAGGAAGGTGGAAGGATTGCTCAGAAGGGGGAGTGGAGAGACAGCACCAACTTCTGCTCCCTGTGACAGGGACAGGACCCAGGGAATGGCTGGAGCTGTGCCAGGGCAGGTTTAGGTTGGAGATCAGGAAAGTTCTTCCCCAGAGGGTGCTGGGCACTGCCCAGGGAATGGGCACAGCCCCGAGGTGCCAGAGCTCCAGTAGGGTTTGGTCAGTCAGGGTGGGATTGTTGCAGGGTCTGTGGCTCAAACTGGATGATCCTTGTGGGTCCCTTCCATCTCAGGATATTCTGTGATCTATCTCTGCCTCCCCTGGGCTCCTTCCAGGCTTCTCTGTGTCCCTGTGCCAGCTCAGATTTGTCCCCCCAGGTGAGCTCCTGGTGTTTATGTGAGTGTGGATGGAGAGAGCTGGAGGTTTTTATGGTTTTTATGGTTTTTATGGCTTGTCAGCCCAGCTGTTCCTCACAGCTACAGACACCAGACCTGGGCCAAGCTGTGGTTCCAGCTTGTCCAAACCCTGCACTGAGCTGCCTTTAATCTAATCAGAACCCCTCTCTGCAGGCAATTTGTATATGGTGAGTAGTTACTGTGGATGCTAAGGAAGAAACACTTTAAAACGCTTCTAGTTTAATTACTTTGTTATTTTGAGGAGTATCATCAGATCTGCTCATTTAGCAAAGGTGACAGGTGAGGCTGAGGAGTCATCAGCTGTAATTCATGGGCTTCATGTGTGCAGCACTAAACACTCTGCTCACTCACACATCAATGGGATTGGATTTGGCACCTCTCGAAATTTCTCTCAAACTTACTTGTTTTGTACAGCTGCAAATAATGAAAGCAATTGTTGGGCTGACTCAGTTCCAAGAACTATTCCCCAGCCTACTCATGTACACAGAGAGGATCAGTCACTCTTGAAATCCATCCTGAGATGAGCCAGCTCCTCCCATGCAAAAACAAGCAGTAAATCTCTATTGATTCACCAGTGATTTCCCTCCTGGTCCTACCCAGTTTCACTCTTTACACTGGACTTTTTAGCCTGGAATAAAGAGCTTGCCCACACTTTGGTAAGGTGCCTACACTCCAGGGTGTTTTGTTTAACTTCTTTAAACTTAGAGCAGTAGTAGAGAAGTTTTCAACAGGTTTTCTATACACTTTTATACCTTCTTCATAATTTCCTTTTGAAATGACAAGAGATCAGATCTTAAAAATTACCAAGCCCTTCATTTTCTGTGTGGCTGTGATAAGTTAATATTAATTTTTCCCATATTAACCAGGTATTGACAGACTGGAAATGTCTGTGGTGGTTCCTTTACTGTGGTGGCACTTCCCAAAGAAGGGACAAGGTGCACCAGGAGTGATGAACTGCAGGTGGGACACAGAGAGATTTGAGGCAGGTTTTATCTCTCTGTGGATAAGAAACTGCCTTATTTCAGTGTTCAGGGGCAATGCAATAACCCAGGCAGGCATCAGCTCCTAACTGAGCCCGGCTGCCAGCAGAGGTCAGGATTGAAACTGGCACCAGAAAATGTTGAGGAGGGATTTCCCTGAGGTTTCCATGCAGGCTGCTGTCAGTGGGGAACTGAAATTTTTGCCAGAGTTCAATGCAACAGTTGGTTTCCCACGTGTGGAAATTCTGCCCTGGTTGTAGAGAGCTGACCCAGTCCCTGACATCTTCAATCAGGACACAACTTCCAGCAGGAATTTAGGGCAGCCAGACTCAGTTTAGAACCACAGGTTTGGGGCTTGAAAAGTAACACTCCTATAAATTCACAGCAAATAGGTGCAAATGAACTTTTCTCAGGTTAAAAAGGTTGGTAAATGAAGTTGCACTGGGCCACAGCACACGAATTAAAGCACTGCCCAGCGTGAACTCCAAACGAGGTCCCACTTGAGGGGTGCTAACTTTGAACTTCACCTGGCCTGCCTATTTCAGTTCTTAGGACATTGATTTCCAGAGCAATTTTCCATGTAACATGAGGCAATAGCAGCAAGTGAAACTGTATTTCCAAATACCCAGTCAACTAAATCATTGTCCTGTGTGTCAGCTCCTTCTTTGATAATAAAATATGATGGTAATTCATCCTAAGACCAAGGCTTTGGGAAACTGTAACATGGATCCCCTGGAGAGACATTAAAATGGCCAGAGAAGAAGAGAGAGAAGTTACAAAATCCCTGACACCGTGGTTCAGCAAATGTGTGTTTCTTTGAAAGCATTTTTTGGTCTTTTTTGCCAGCACTCAGCCTCTGCCTGGATGTATCAGATCAGAAGGATGCTCACTCATCCTCCTCCACCATTTGCAGACTAAATCTGTGATTACCAAATTTTCTTCTTGTTCCATCATGTGAGTGTTGGAAATCCTGTGCCTTATCCTCAAACCCTGGACAGAATGAGCTTTATAAGATCTGGAAAAATAAAATTTAAGCCCAGCAGATGGGAATCATCAGGAATGGCTCATAAGTGGTCCTGTAGGTCCTACAATAATAAAACTGTTGGAAATGGGAGTGGTTATCAGGAGAGGCAGGAATCATGGCAGGTCTGATACCAAGGGCAATCATTTATCTGCTCTCTCTGTTGGCAGGAGTCTGGGGGGAGGAAAGGAAACCTTCCCAAGGCTGTTCCATCAGCCTGTGTAATTCAGCTCCCAAAGGAAGCAGAGGTGCCAGCCCTATCTTTAGGAATATTTAGAATTAGAGGAGATAAAGTGCTGGGAGATGTCCTTCAGGAAACATTTGCTGGTGCTCCACATGGAACAGTCTCTGAGAGCTCCAGCTGCCACATCTGGGAATTCTCTGCTGTCCTGCTGAGTGGCCAAGCAGGGCCTGCCTTGAGGTACAGGACCCTTCCCTTTCCAAACTACTTAGGTGCTCCCTCAAAGGCAGAGTGGAAATCTCAGCCCTGGACTCTGAAGTGTCCCCAGAGCAGACGTCAGAGAGGACTGGGGATGTTTTCCAAGAAAGGCAAGAGCTGACAGAGGAATTTGGGTGAAGTTTTGCTGAATGACGAGAGGGTGGATTGCAAAGCAACCTCTGACTGTGCTCCAGGGCTAAATCCACCTTGCCTTCAAGGAACATCAAGTAATTATGGGAAAGCTGCTCAGAGAGACCCCAGCTTTCCTCAGGCCACATTCCCCGAGGTTTCCTGCTTGGAGCCTTGCTGGTGTGAGTCCAGCAGTGATCTCTGCTCCCTGGAGATGCTGCTGTGTCCCATAGGCAGCACCACACAAACCCTGGTGGAACCTGGGCAATCCCCATTCTCAGGCCTTTTTTCCTGCTCTCCATCTCTTTCCTCATCCCCAGCCCTCTTTTCTAAGAAAAAAAATGAGCCTGCATGGAAAGGCTTCTTTGTAAAGAACATCTGTGTCCTCCTGTGTGATGAATCACTGACCTGCAGAAGGAGCAGGCCAGGGGAAGGCCACGAGAGGGATGGAGCTGAAATCAGAGCAGGGAAGGTGGATGGGCAGGGTGAAGCAGAACAAAAGCCCACCCCTGTTAGCATTGTTGGACCATTTCTCCTTGAGCTATAAATCCAGAAGCAAATGAGCCAGAGCCTCCTGAGGTCATGTCAATTGATGTGCCACACTAAACAGAGATGGATTTGAGCAAATCCAGGGGCTGGACGTGTCAGGAACATGTGAATGCTCAGTGTCAGTAAAAGCTGCTCGATGGGTAATTACTTTGTTTTCTTAGTTTCTGAGCTCTGCCCATTAAGAAGCAATGGGCTGAAGCTGACTTTGGACTTGACACCAGAATCTGTTTTCGATCAGCTCCGTGTTCCACTTCTGTCGGCTTTGTGTGCCTGTCTCAGGAGGTTTTCCCTTTTTTTCTGGTTTGTTTTGAAGGATAGCAGGTTGCTATTTTGGGAGACAAGATAAAAGCTGTTTGCTAAGATGGGGAGAGGGAACCCAACCATCTTCTTAAAACCAAGCCCAGTTTCAGTTACATTTCCACAGCCCCGGGCGAGGTTTTGTTGCCTGTGGCCTCCCTGGCCAGCTGGGCCTAACTAGGTCTGGTTTCCTCACTGGTTTGCATTAAGCTGGAAAGTACCAATTGGGCCCAGGGAACTGGCTGCAAATCATTTGGTGAAATCCTTCTTAATGACAAACTCCATCAGGCCGTGGAGCAGGGCTTCAATCACTTCCTCAGCCTCCACCACACTCTTACCCTGACGTGACCCCAACTTCTCCCCTGTTTGTGAGGCTTCTCCACAGCTGTGACATAATGTTTTTGATGGCAGGCTTTGGAGGAATTCTGCTCGTGGCAAAGGAGGAATCTGCTTCGAATTAGTTTTGAATTAGCACTGCACATATTTATCAAGTCTGCATAGCATGGCTGCCTGTTGGTGCTCTGATGAGAAGGCTCAGATCATTTTCTCAGGTGACAAGCTGCTATTTTGTTCAAGCATTATAGGCCTTCAAGCTTACCAAACCCAGTGACAGGAAGGAAAGCAGAGAAAGCAGCAGAGCCAGCAGCAGTTTTCTTTCCTCCACAGCCCTTTGTCCATAGCATGGAGTAACTCACAATTATGCTGAAATATTACCTATATTAACATCTCTTGGTGTGGCTTATTTAAATGAGGGGTTACCTGGTGCTCCCTCATGGCCCTAAGGAGTTGAAAATTCAACAAGAAAAATACCTGAACAAAGCAGAAAATACAGAACAAAGCAAAAAATCCCTTCTCCTGTCCCCCGCAGGTTCCCACATGAGCTCACTTGACTCACAAAGGTTTGGAGCTAAAGCAGATTTTGGTGTCTGGGAGCAGCCCAGAGAAGGGGCAGCAGGTGGGTGACAGTCCAGGTGTGATGCCCAGAGCCAGGCTGTGGTTTTAGTGGCAGATCCTGCCTTTTGGGGGTGCCCAGACACTTCCAGGACTCCTCTGCCGTGCCTGGAGCCATTCCCTCTCTAACAGGTTGGTTGAGTTGCAGCACATCAGTTCCTCATCTGGAAAAACTGTGGCTCAGGGAGGGGGGTTGCACAGTGACCTGGAAACAGCAGATTTGCTTTGTGGGATCCTGATTTTAAAGGTGCTTTACTGCAGCTGCTTCCAAGAAAAGCAAACATTGCCAGGTACCAGGAGCAGCCCCGGGTCACGTTAAAGCCACCTACGCCACTCGGCCAAAGCTGGGCAGGAAATTCTTCTCTCTTCATGTCTAAATATTTAAGGCCTATTTATTTATTTTAATTCCTCTTGTGCATAGGGATAAAAACACAAATCCTTCAAAGGTTTTTCTTATTATGGAAAGCAGCAACAGAAAAAGACTCATCTAAAAATAGCCGGATATTTAGGGCAGCCCCCGGGAGTGGGAGACAGATCCAGAGCCCAGATTCCACCAAGGAACGTGGTGTCCCCAGCATCCTCCACTTCCATCCCAACAACAAGGTCATGGCATCATGGGGATGGGACCAGAAACACCATCCTGGCTGGAGAAGCTTTCCTGGAAACCTGCTTCTAATCCAGCCAATCCAGCCACTTTCCATGTAAGATTTTGCCACAGTGTAATTTCCTAATTAAAAGCTTTTTTTTTATTTATTTTTTTCTTATGAAACCCCAAACTGGATCTGGTTTTAATGTTGATTTCAGAGCAGAAACAAGCACACCACAGTTTGCTTTTCCTAAAAATCTCACCTCTTCATCCCAAAAGTTTCTTGCAGTTCCTATAGACAGACAAGATGTGCAGTTGCCCTTTGAACAGTAAAATTCATTTGGATGCTGGGTAATTAACAAAATCAACACATACTACTCTAAACATAATTAAATGAGGAGGGTTTGGAGCTCTGTCCTGCCTGTCTCTTACAGAGGATCCAAAGCTGGTAAGGAATACAGAACGATATGGAAATGACTAAGAAAAAAGAGAATGATGAAAGTTCAGTGAGCACTGAATGAAAGCAAAATGAAAACTGGATGTCACCAAGAAAGAAAAATGTCACCATTTGAATTCAGGAGGAGAAAAGCACCAAGGTGAGAGATGAAAGAATAATGCAAATCCATGCAGGCAATTAAATTAAAAAGGTTCTTTCCATCCTGATTCCACACATACAGCCTTGATTTGCTGCACTCGGAATTCAGAGAACTAATCCCAGAAATGAAATCCAGACCTGAGACCCTGCAGAATAAACAAACAGCTTATCGAGCTAGAGCCAGCCTTTGCTGGGGTTCCTCTTTCAGAGTTCTGCTCCCTCTTGTCTTGATGAATCACTAAAACCTTTGGTGCTGCTCATGAATTTTGGCCTGGCAGAGGTGAACTGTGGCTCTCAGGGGTTTCTGCCTGTGCTGAAGGAAACCAGCAGGTTCCTGGTGCCCCTTGCTGAGCACAGGGGTGTTTGTGAGGTGTGGCAGGAGGGGGAAGAACACCCTGCAGGCAGGCAGAATTGCTAAAAAAGCACATAAAAATGGGTTTGAATTTTCCCTGGATGCCAGAGGTGCCTGGATCTGCAAGGCCAAGCCAAGCCCAGCCACTGGCACAGCCAACACCAAGCAGCACTTGGAGCCACAGAACAACTCTTGGGTTCCAGCTGGAAAGGGAGCCTCAGCATTTTGTTGCACTCTTAAGCTATCAAAATGTTTATATCCATTGAAAACAGGCTCTTGGGGGAGAGTAAAAAAACAGGGATGAATTTCCAGGCTGAAACCTCAGCTGCCAAATTGTAAAACCCTTGGCTGGAAGGTCTCAGGGTGGAAAGGACTGTGCAGCATTAACTGCATAGCAGTGGTTCAAACAGGAGCCATCAGAATAAAGAGAGCCTTCAGGAAAATTGTGAGGCATTTCTTCTGGGCTCTAGAGCAAGGTCAAAGCATGGAAGCAGCTTTGGGAGGAGAAAAGCACTGCTGGAGAGTAAAGAGAGCTGTGGATCAAGCCCCAGTCCTGCAAAGCTTGTCCAGGAGCTGCTGTGCTGACATGAACATCTGTGCAGGGGGAAGAGCCCTCTGAGGCCAGGCAGAGGCAGCAGCAAGAGATCCTGATGTGGGGCAAAGGCTCTGATATGAAGGGAAATTTCCCCCACAATGGCACTGAAATAAAGGGAAGTTTCCCTTGCAATGGCACTGAAATTAAGGGAAGTTTCCCCCACAATGGCTCAGAAATTAAGGAAAGTTTCCCTTGCAATGGCTCTGAAATTAAGGCATGTTTCCCCCACAATGGCACTGAAATTAAGGGAAGTTTCCCTTGCAATGGCTCTGAAATAAAGGGAAGTTTCTCTCATAGTGGCACTGAAATTAAGGAGAGTTTCCCTTGCAATGGCACTGAAATTAAGGGATGTTTCCCCCACAATGGCTCTGAAATTAAGGAAAGTTTCCCTTGCAATGGCTCTGAAATTAAGGCATGTTTCCCCCACAATGGCACTGAAATTAAGGGAAGTTTTCCTCATAGTGGCACTGAAATTAAGGGAAGTTTCCCTCATAGTGGCACTGAAATTAAGGAAAGTTTCCCCCACAATGGCTCTGAAATTAAGGAAAGTTTCCCTTGCAATAGCTCTGAAATTAAGGAAAGTTTCCCCCACAATGGCTCTGAAATAAGGGAAAGTTTCCCTTGCAATGGCTCAGAAATTAAGGGACAGTTTGCTCTGTGGTGGCACTGAAATTAAGGGATGTTTCCCCCACAATGGCACTGAAATTAAGGGATCTTTCCCCCACAGTTGAAATTAAAGAACAATTTCCCCTGTGATGGAGCAGAAACTCTCCCCTGCTCACATCACCAGGGGAGGAAGGACAGCAGATCACTTTTTGTATTCTTAATTCAGTTGAGCTATTTTAAAACGATGAGTTCCTAACCTCAGTATTAGACCTGTTTAGCTTCTTACAAATCTTTCTAAAAAGGGTTCTGTTTGTTCATTTTTCAGTGTAGTTTATCCTTTGGCCATGAAAATACAGTTTATCTGGTGAGATTTCATGGATTGTACCAGGATATCAGAAAAGCAGGAATTTGTAGGGATCCTGAAGTGGCAGAAGTGCCAATATTTGGGTGCAATTCCTGCCTGATTCCCATCATTCCACTCCTGAGCAAGGACAGATTTTCCCCTGCCCTCCCCAAACTCCCACAGCAGTGACAACCCTGAGTTAACAATGCTGAGCATGACCTGTTTACTGTTTGGAAATGAGTAATTCTCTGCATGATTCATCTCTCTGTGTCTTTGTTGTTCCTCAGAGCAGCCATAGAGGAATTTTAGCTGTGCTATTTGATTCCTGCAGCCACCAGGGCAACTTTCTCTTTTCCCCGGTTTCCAGAAGAATGTGGGTGGTTGGTAAGGAGGCACAGAGAAAGAAGGAAAATTTGGCATTTTTCCTTGGAATTCTCCAGTTCTGAGCTTGATTGGAGCCTCCTTGTGCTCTGCAGGGACTCCAACCCCCTTGACACACTCTCTTAAGGCAGTGAGATGCAGTGGGGGCAGAACACAGCCAGGATTTAACCTCTCCAGCCCTCCCTGGGGTTTTATTCACCAGTGGAACCGGATCCTCACAGCTCATCCAAACTGCATCTTGAGCTGGAAGCTGCAGTGTGACCTCACTGACATTCCCATTTTCCAGGTGGGATTCTCCACTCTGATCCTGTGCCTCCCTGTGCTGACACAAGGTCCCATTGTAGATGAAAGGGAAAATAATTCAGATATCTACACTCAAGCAGAAGGCAATGCAAAGCTCATGGAGGAACCTGCCCTTTGCAAACTCCTGCAAAATGCTAATTTCTCTGTTCCACTGCTGATCCCCTAAATGAATGTTTATTGTTGAAGACCTGAATGCTGAGGATTTGGAGAGCTGTAATGTGCAAATCTTTCCCTTTCTCATTAAGCCTGGCTGTAGCTGGGAGGTTTGGGATCTGCAGGCTCTGCTGACCCTCCAGGACAGCCACAGGAATAGGGAGGAAAGGAAATCCAAATATAAAATCAGCTCAATGTTCTTGTCTCCCTCAGCACAGGAGTTATGTTCCTCTCCCTCTGTCTTCACCCAACCCAGGGCATTTTGGTGAGCCCTCCATGCAAAGGATTAATCCAAAGTTGAATGTTTTTTGATTTAAAATGAGAACAGGATAAAATCTGCAGCTCCAGCTCTTCAGTTTTCTCACAGAAATGCTGACCCCACTCCTGGCCATGACTCAGCACAGGACAGAAAGGAGCCTTCAGCTACAGAACCCTGGTGCAGGTTCCAAATCCCAGGGAGGCTCCTGGAGGAGCTCACAGCTGTGGGATCCCTCCCTCAGTGCCCTCTGATCCCATTCCAGCCCAGGATGGACACTCAGAGTCCCACAGTGAGCAGGGGGAGCTTTCAGAGAAGGCAGGAAGGATCCAGAGCCATCCCAAACCAAACCCATTTCCCATAGATCCAGGGAGAGCCCTCCAGGTGCTGAGATTTGGGGCCACCCCTTGGAGTTAAATCTGCTTTGCTGTTCTTCCCAAAGCAGAGCCCAGCTGGCAGCAGCACCCCAACCCCCTGGGAAGTTTTTGGGGACAAAGCTTGGAGCAGGTGGATCCCCCCAGCCATTCCCAGGGGTTCACTGTGCACATGCACCCAGCCCCTCTGTCTTCTCCTCAAGTGCTTTCATCTCCCCTGGTTTGAAAGAAGCCAGGGCTGGCCCCACCCTGCTGTACAACTGCAGGGCTATTTACCACTTGGAGAGGAAATCCCATGTCACAGCCCCTCGGAGCACAAGGAATAATGTCCGGAATTCCTTTATCTGTGACCAGGCCTGCCTCACAGGCTCTTTCCTGTCACTTAAGTGTACACAAAGATATTCTTTTCTTTTGTCAAGGCAAAGGGCCCAGATTTTAATGATGGTTTATTAAAAAAGAAAAGGCTTTGGCAAGACTCAAGAACAAACGTTCTCTGACTTTGGGACCTTTTGTTCTTCAAGGTGAAAAGTGACTATAAAGAATAAGGCAAATTGAGTCACTGGTCCTTGCCCTCCATAGTAAATTTGACCTCCACTGTTTTTACAGTGCCTAAAATTGGTGTCCTGGGCTAATCAGGGAAGTTAAAGTGATAAGCCTCTCTCCAGGGCTGCTCTGCAAGATGATATTTTCTGAAGTGATCAAAACGACCCTTTGAGCACTGCAGATTTGTACCCTGAGCTCCAGGGTTCTGTCTAAACTCTGCCTGGCTGAAGGCTGTGCTCATCCATTTATCAGAGGATGGAGAGAGAGGAGCTGCAGGACACAATCCTGGGGGCAGGGCTCCTTCCTGAGGGGATGGGGAGGAGTGGGATGGAGCACGTGCTGAAATGTCTCCCTGAACATGGATCCAGCATTCCCTGCACATGGATCCAGCATTCCCTGAACGTGGATCCAGCATTCCCTGCACATGGATCCAGTCACTCCCTGTACATGGATCCAGCATTCCCTGAACGTGGATCCAGCATTCCCTGCACATGGATCCAGCATTCCCTGAACGTGGATCCAGCCATTCCCTAGACATGGATCCAGCACTCCCTGCACATGGATCCAGCATTCCCTGAACGTGGATCCAGCATTCCCTGCACATGGATCCAGCATTCCCTGAACGTGGATCCAGCATTCCCTGCACATGGATCCAGCATTCCCTGAACGTGGATCCAGCCATTCCCTAGACATGGATCCAGCACTCCCTGCACATGGATCCAGCATTCCCTGAACGTGGATCCAGCATTCCCTGCACATGGATCCAGCATTCCCTGAACGTGGATCCAGCATTCCCTGCACATGGATCCAGCCATTCCCTGCACATGGATCCAGCATTCCCTGAACGCGGATCCTCCATTCCCTGAACATGGATCCAGCCATTACCTAGACATGGATCCAGCATTCCCTGCACATGGATCCAGTCACTCCCTGTACATGGATCCCCCATTCCCTGAACGTGGATCCAGCCATTACCTAGACATGGATCCAGCATTCCCTGAACGTGGATCCAGCATTCCCTGCATGTGGATCCAGCATTCCCTGCACATGGATCCAGCATTCCCTACATGTGGATCCAGCATTCCCTGCACATGGATCCAGCATTCCCTGCACATGGATCCAGCATTCCCTGCATGTGGATCCAGCATTCCCTACACATGGATCCAGCATTCCCTGAATGTGGATCCAGCATTCCCTGAACGTGGATCCAGCATTCCCTGCACATGGATCCCCCATTCCCTGCACATGGATCCAGCCATTCCCTGAACGTGGATCCAGCCATTCCCTGTACATGGATCCAGCATTCCCTACACATGGATCCAGCATTCCCTGAACGTGGATCCAGCATTCCCTGCACATGGATCCAGCATTCCCTAGACATGAATCCAGCATTCCCTGAACGTGGATCCAGCATTCCCTGCACATGGATCCAGTCATTCCCTGCACATGGATCCAGCATTCCCTGAACGTGGATCCAGCATTCCCTGCACATGGATCCCCCATTCCCTGCACATGGATCCAGCCATTCCCTGAACGTGGATCCAGCCATTCCCTGTACATGGATCCAGCATTCCCTGCACATGGATCCAGCATTCCCTGAACATGGATCCAGTCACTCCCTGTACATGGACCCAGCATTCCCTGAACATGGATCCAGTCACTCCCTGAACGTGGATCCAGCATTCCCTGAACATGGATCCAGCATTCCCTGAACGTGGATCCAGCATTCCCTGCACATGGATCCCCCATTCCCTGCACATGGATCCAGCATTCCTTGCATGTGGATCCAGCATTGCCAGCACATGGATCCAGCATTCCCTACACATGGGTCCAGCATTCCCTTCACGTGTATCCAGCCTTCCCTGCACCTGCCAGGCTCACACTTGGGAAAAGAGGATCAGAGATTCCCAGGAATGGCTGAGCCATCCTCCCAGAGCCCCTCTGTGCTGGCAGGACAGCTGGAATCCCTCAGGGATACCTGCCAGCATCCCAGGCACTGCTGGGGCCATTCCCTCCTGCCACAGAACAGGGCAGGGACCACCAGCCCCAGGCCAGAGGGGAGGGAGATCTCCAGCAGGAAAGCCCTGGGAGCAAGGAAGTCACAGCGTTCTGAGGGAGGAGGGGGGAGCAGGCAGGGGAGGAACCTTTCCAGGAAAAGAACATTTGCATCAGATACTTCCAGAAATAAAATATCACAGACATGTTCTGAATGCTGGCAGCTCTGCCCTGCTTTGCCCCACAGCTCTTTCCATCGCTCTTTTAAATCCTTCTCTAAAAAGTGAGGATCCTTCAGTCTGGAGCCCCTGATGCACAAAGGGGTGCAAGTGCCAACAGGGACCACAGAGCAGCCCCAGGTGATCCCTGGCACCCTCCTGGCACTCTGGTGATGGCAGGAAGCTGCAGCCTTGTTGCAGGACAAATAATTCAGCAGCTGGAGTCTGCTGGCTCTTTATTGCTGCTCCTGCAGCACACAGGCAGTGCCAGATGTGCTGTCCCTGACTCATGTGCATTGTGTTTGATATCTTCCACCAGAACCAGCCTTGGGCTGCATCCAGACTGGTTTTAGCAGAGATAAGTATTTGGGTGAGTCTGTGATTGGCAGGAACCTGTCCCTCCCTCAGCATCCTCCCCAGCTGCAGAGCAGGCAGCAGCTCGGAGCAGGCACAGATGTTTCTGCACAGGAGGAGCAGCCTGTGCTCTCCCTGAGCTGCTGCCACTGCACAGAGCTCCCAAGGAGGGCGATTCTGGCAGGAGGGGACCTTGCAGGGGCTGGGAGCTGCGTGTTCACCCAGGGATGTGTCTGAGTGCTGGAGCACGGCAGCAATTACAGCTGCTCTTACCTGTGTGCTGTCAGGCACAGCAAACACCTCCCACCCTGCCTGCAGGGCATCAATCCCGCTGCTCCCCGGCCTCCTGCAGGGCTGGATGCTGTGGAACACCCTGAACTGGGAGGCCTGGCAGCTGCAAGCCTTGATTTGCCTTTGCCCCCTGCATTAGGGGCACACAGTGTGTGTGGAGCAGAAGGGACCCGTGGCCAGGCAGGTGTGGAAGGCTGGATCCACGGGTTCTCCTTGCTTCTGGACAAGCTCACTCATTTCTCTCTCCACTTCCTGAGTGACCCACAGTCCCTGGACAGACCCCCAGGCCCCTGGCTGGGCTGCAGGGTGTCCTGAGCAGGGCTCTGTGCTCTGCTGGGATGTCCCAGTCCCACAGCCCTGTCCTGCCCACCTGGGGCAGGTGGATTAGGATTTCTGCCAGGGCAGGGAGGATGGGCTGGCTCAGCAATCCCAATCCACCTGTGAGAGCCCAATTCATGCAAATCAAGGTGGATTAGTCCCTTCCATTTCCCTGCTCTGTCACTTTGCAGTTGGTGGCAGTGATCTAAGGCCACTTTACTCAGAATTTGGGTTTTTCCCCCCAGCTTTATTTGCCTGACCTTGGTGTTCCAGTCTGCTGCACTGAGGAGATGAAGCCACGTGTGACAAAGCAGCCAGGCTGATGTTTGCTGGCATGGGTCACAGATTTTCCTGCTCTGTGTCAAAGGAGCCCCAGCAGGGACAATGCCAGAGCTGTCCCAGAAGGAGACACCCCTCCTGTGCAGACATTTCTCTATAAATTGCTATAAATTCACTGTGTGTTGGACAGCTGGGACTGCTGTGCCACACAAGGAGTTCTCAGTGGCACCAGCCCCGTGCCTCTGACAGCACAATCCTGATTTTGGGTGCTCACAAGCTGACAGTGCTGAGATCACTCCTAAAGGCAGGCAAGCACCACAAACTCAGCCCAAAATCCCCAAATTTGGGACAGGGGGGTCAGAGACACCTCCCTGTTTTACATCCTGCCTGATATCTGCTTTTGAACCAGGTCACAAGAGATTGTTATTCCCAGCAGAGTGGGGCTGTGTTGAAATGTGGAATTTTTCAGGAATTTTTCATTAACATTGGCTCTGGCAGATAAAATACTGGCCATGCCAAAGACAACATGCTTGGGAATATGCTGCTCCTGAGCACAAAGATATTGTCCCTCAGCACTGCAGCCCACCCAGCACATGGACTGCCCCAGTGACAAAGAGAATAACAGCCATGGAAGCTGATAATGCCCAGGAATTTTGCTTTTTCTTTGTATTTCCATCTTCATTAAAAGGCCAGGGTGCCATATTCCAGTGAACACTCATTTTTGGTGTTCCCTTTTCAGTGAGAGGATTTGCTTGGGAGGAGATGAAGCAGTTGTAATTCTATCAATGGATGCACAGATCAGCTTTGGGACTCTGCATTAATTTGATTATTTTCACATGGAAAGAGAAAAGAGACAGAATATTGGTCATGTATAAGCAAAGCAGAGGCTGAAGGGGTGCTGAGGGTTCAGGAGCTTTGCTGGGCTGGTTTCACAGACTTTGTACTGGATGGGTGAGGAGTTCTGACAATCATTGTGGATAAACCCATCCACCCCTGGCCTGCCCCAAATCCAGCCCTGACCCTCCTCAGGGCCCAGCTCCAGCACTGACCCCTCCTGGCCTCCCTTTCTCCTGTCCTCCCAAGGTTTTTCAGACCAACTGGACACAGAAATGTGTTCTTAAAATAAACACCTAAAGTTCTGCTGCTTGGGAAAAACAAAACACATCCAAGGAGGAACAATGTCTCTTTTTTTCTTTCTGCCCACCCTTCCTCATGACAAAATATTAACAAATATTGATATAAGCAGCAAAGCTTTGATACTGAGCTTTGAGAGGATCTGCAAATGGGTGTCTGGTTTGTATCTGTGTGTTATGATTCATCTTTTGTTTTCTGCATGGCCATGACCACCCTCTGAGGGTGCAAATCCAAGGGGCTGGGCCTAAAAATGAGCTGGGGCTAAAGATACTCAAGGCTTAGCTGTAGGTCTGGGTAGGTGCAGCTTTTGTAGGGAGACATCCATGGCTGAGAAAGGACAGTGTCAAAATGAAAATAATAATAATAATAATAATAATAATAATAATAATATCAATAATAATATCAATAATAATATCAATAATAATAATAATAAACAATAGACTGCAAGGGGAAAGGAGGAGCTCAGGCTGGGTTTTGAGCCTGCTCAGCTGAAATTTTCTGCTTCTCCCCAAAAGTGTGCACATTCCAGAACAACTGAGCTCCTAGAATGGGGATTTCTCCTTTGGATTCTCAACTCCAATAACCCAATATTCCCAATATTGCCTGTAATCACCTTATTTCTACTGCTGAAAGCAGCAAGGGGCTGTTTGAGGGCTCCAGGGAGGAGGGGAGGCTCCTCCTGAGCTCCTGACCAGCCCAGGGGCACTCCAAGAGGCACCTCCAGCATGGGGGGATGAGAACAAACCCTCAGCCTGGAATCCTCTCACTCTGAGAGCCTCTCAGTGGGGGAACCCATCAGATCAGGGCTGGAAATCAGCTTTGCAAATTCCTCCGTGCCAGAAGAATGAGAACCAAGAGGTTTCTTGGGGTGTGGTTGCAGCTGGAGTGGCTCTGCAGCAGTGCAGGTGTGGGTGCTGAGGATATTTCACCATTCAGGAGGCTGAGGGAGGTTCCACAGCAGAAGAAATTCCAGAAAAAAATGCAGCTTTGCAAGGCCTGAGCATCCCTGCCAGGCATTTCTGCCAGTGCAGGCCAAGCCCAGCACAGTCCCCAGTCTCAGCCTGAAATGCCTCCCTGACCCTGCAGCTCCAGGTGGGCTTTTCTCTGGTGCTGGGAGTGAAAGATGAAGCAAATCTCCTGCAGCTCCTGAGACATTGATCACTCCATCCCTCCAGGGAGGAAGGGCAGGCCCAACCTCCCTGATTTATAGCAGGGCAGAGGCACAAAGGCAGGAAAAACCTGTGCTGCAGGGAGGGGTGTACTGGACACTGAGGGGGCACCTGCAAACTGCAGTGCAGGGCCTGAGCAGAGCACCCACACTGCAGGGAGGGCTGGAGCCACCCCAGCCTCTCCTTGCAGAGATTCTGGGTGCTCCTCATCCCTGAGCTGCAGGCACTGCTGCCCTGGGGTGTTTGCCAAAGGGCAGGGACACAGCTGAGGCACTGCAGCCTCACCTGAGCTCCCTGCTCTGCTTTGGAGCACAACCCCAGCACAGAGCCAGCCCCCACAGACCTGGCCTGCTCCCAGTGCTCCCAGTGCTCCCAGTGCTCCCAGTGCAGAGCATCCTCAGTGCTCCAGCACTGCCCAAAGCATTTCTACCCCAGGGCTCTGCCTCTCCCTTCAAGAAGTGCTTGGACAAAGCCCTCAGGCACAGGCTGGGATTGGTGGGGTGTCCTGGGCAGGGACAGGAGCTGGACTGGATGATCCCTGTGTAACCCTTCCAACCCAGGATATTCTGTGGTTCTGTGATTCTGGTGTTCTGTAATTCTGTGGTTCTGTCATTGATTCTGTGATTCTGTCATTGATTCTGTAATTCTGCAGTTCTGTGGTTCTGTGACTCTGTGGTTCTGTGATTGTGTGACTGACTCTGTGACTGTGATTCTGTGGCTATGATTCTCTGATTTTGTGACTCTGATTCTGTGACTGTGACTCTGTGATTATTTGATTTTGTGACTCTGTGACTGTAGGTCTGTGGTTTTGTAATTCTGAAGTTCTGTGATTCTGTGACTGTGATTCTGTGACTCTGTGATTTTGTTATTCTGCAGTTCTGTGATTCTGTGACTGATTCTCTGATTCTGTGATCAGGTCTGTCATTTGGTGATGTCTGCAGTTCTGCAGTTCTGTGATTCTGTGACTGTGATTCTCTGATTCTGTGACTCTGGTTCTGTGATTCTGCAGTTCTGTGGTTCTGTCATTGATTCTATGGTTCTGTGATTCTGCAGTTCTGTGGTTCTGTGACTGTGATTCTCTGATTCTGTGATCAGTTCTGTCATTTTGTCTGCAGTTCTGTGATTCTGTGACTGTGATTCTGTGATTCTGTAATTCTGTGACTGGTTCTGTGATTCTGCAGTTCTGTAGTTCTGTCATTCTATGATTCTGCAGTTCTGTGGTTTTGCAGCTCTGTGGTTCTGTGATTCTCTGACTGTGTGTTCTGTGGTTCAGAGGGGCTGCCTGTCACCCAGAATGTCTAACGAGGCAGCAGCTGAAGGCAGAGGAAGACATCAACCCAATTGATGCCTGAATTTGTGCTCCTGAGAATGCAGAGGAAGTGCAGCCCCAGAGAGCTGTGCAAGCACAGAAAGTTAATGTATGCTCATTTGTATATCTGCCCATTGTCCAGGGGAACTCTCCACTTCCTCTGGGGATCAATAATGAATAGACCTATAAGGGAATGTTGTGGTGGCAGCAATTTCTCTTTTCCTACCATTTAACTCAGAACAATATGGAACCAAAACAACAAGGCAGCCTTTCAAAGGCTGGCAGTACAATGCACCCTATAGGACACCAACCATTAAACTGAAGAGCACAAGGGGGACCTTTGCCCTGTGGATGCTGAGAATTCCTCTCAGTTCCTTTATCCTGAGAATTCCTTTATCATCCCCAGTGCAGAAGATCAGAGTTTGAGATACTCTCCTTACATCCCACCACGCCCAAGAGTCACTACCCTGCTTTCACTACCAGCAGATGGCAAGGGCAGAACTGAGATAAGCAAAAGAATTTAAAACAGGAAAGATGACTGAACTGGGCTGCTCTGGGCTCTCCTCTCTCTGTTTAAGTCTGGATAGCTTAGCTCTGAATTGAAGCAGACTTCTGGTGACACCAGATGTATTGGTCAGCCTGGAATGAAAGCATCAGCAGCCCAGAGAAAGGCTCTGCAAGGCTTTAGGCTCGTGACTGATTCAGGTGAAGTTTATCCTGAGCCACACCAGTGATGCCACCAATGGTGTATCAATATTATCTGGCATTGCTGTTCCAGGGATGCAAAATGGAAGAGTTCACACTCTATCAGAAATGTCCAGACCCTGCAAAAGCAATCCCAGAGTCATGGACAAAGGCTTTGGTGCTTGCCTCATGCAGAGTGTGCAGTGCTGGACCCTGGATTACAGATTTCACTTGGCACAGGTAGGCAGAGAGGGAGAAGCTCAAAGTTGCAGTGCTCAGTGCCAGAGCACAAATCCAGGTAGTATTTCAGAGCCTACATTAATTTTAAAGTACAAAGATATTGCAGAGTGGAAGGGCACAGGGCCTTGAACAGCAGCTGTGCCAGCAATCCTCCATGGAAATCAAAACCAGCTCAGCTTCAGCTTCTCCACTAATCTCACTTTGAGCACAGAATTTTCATCTCTACTGCCCTGATTTTCTCCTGAGTGCTGGACAGGTTTGGCAAATGAAAAGTGAGATTTATACCCAGACAGAACTCCTGTCCTCTTCTTTTGTCCTTCTGCCAGCAACCCACCAGAAAGCCAAAGAGAAGTTAAAACAAATTGAGCACATATTGCTGGGATGGGAGAAGGAAAACCTTCCTCTGGGGAGCATCAGCCTGTGCTTGTAGACCTGTGGGATGTGGTGGTGCTGTCTGGGGAGCCTGACCTGGCTGATATTGTGCTCCAGCCCTGACACCCACACAGAACATTAGGAAATAAGGCTGCTGGTTTATTTTTAATAGCAATATAACCACCATGGTTGTGCAGAGAGCTCCAGAGAGAGCAACCTCAGTAACCAGTGATGCCTTGTGGAGGCTGCCCTAGAGCAGAGGCTGGGCACAGCTAAAGAATAAAGTAAGGATTTATTAAAAGGATCTCCTCAATGGATGCACCTTGGGCAGCACAAGAGCCCAGCCAGGGCTGCACCCAAGATGAACCAAAATGGTCACAAAATCCCTGACCAGTCACGGGGTCTCTCACTTTGATCAGTTCTGCTCCATTTGCACATTGCAGTTCATTGTCCCATCCCAGCTTTAGCCCATCCAGTCCCATCCTTGTTTTTCTCTCTCAGCCCACGGTGTTTGTGCTCCTGGGCTGAGATTTGGATCATTTGTCCTTGGTCCCCAGCTGGAGCAGGAATTGTTTTGTCTCCCTGCTCTGTGCACAGAGCTCACCATCCCATAACATAAAGCCCAGACCCACACACTAAAGCAGCACAGAACCTGAAAAATAGAAAAGCTGAAACCTGAGGCATCACTAGAAGAAGGCCTCATGACTTTATGACTTATCAAGTTAAATTAATAATGGCATTTCACCAAGTGGGTCTGAGTATTGCTTTTCAAATACGAAGTTGGCAACAATTAAAAAGGCAAAATGGCTGATTTATACAAAAGATCAGAATAGATAAAACAGATCAGAACAATCCCATAGGAATAATAATGAGAAATCAGCCTTGTAAACAATGGCAGAATTCCTGATGGAACTGTCTGGAGCTGGATGGGGAACCTCTGACAAGCCCTGCTCAGCAGCTCCTGTTTTCCTGCATTCCCCTTCCCAGGGAATCCCTCCATCCCAGTACTGTCCCAGCTGGGTCTTTCCTTTCACCCTGCACCTCTCTCATCAGAGCAGGGCTGCTCTTGCCCAAGCTGACCCAGAGAACTGAGCTCATGTCTGTTTGCCTGCTTGGGAGAGCCAGGAGAAAACATTCCAATTGTGAGAACACCACAGCCATTCCAAAGCTGTAAACCCATCACTCTGCAGCCTTGGATTATCTCCTTGCTGATGGAGCAGGGGATGAAGCAATAAAACTGCTCACAGAATCATCTGTGCCTTCATGGTAACACCTGGCCTTGCCTTCCCAGAGGTGCCATGATCCTTGGAAAAGGCCCCACTGGGTGGGATGAGCTGGGACAATCCCAGAATGAGATGGGCCAAGAGCAGGGAGCTGCCAGGCTCTGCCCCAGGCAGTCCCTCCTGCTCCCTTCATGCTGACACAGGATTTTAGGGATTCATCCCTCTCTGGGAATTCCTATTGAGCCAAACCCTCCTGCTCTGTCCTTACTGCACAGAAAATGTGCCCAGACTAAAGGGAAGTTGTTTAAAACATGGGAGTCCCCATGATCTGTGCAGCCACAATAAATGTGAGGAATAGCAGGAAGGGTTCTGTGCTGCCTCACACAACTGGGGGCTGCTGCAGGCTCAGGCACACTCTGGCTTTCCTTCACCACTGGAAAAGAAACAGCTTATTTTGCTTTCTCACAGTGAAGCAAATCAAGACTTTTCCAGAAAGATCAGTAAGATCTCTACCTTTATAAAGCATGCAGTGAGGGAGCAGCCTTCAGTCTGCTTTTTTTTCCCTCAGATTCCACCACAAAATGTGTAAACAGCCAGAAGAAAATAAATGTTCTGAGCCATACAATGGACAATTCAAAGACAGGCTATTGTCTTCAGCCAAGCACAGCCTCAAACCTGTGTGAGTGAGAGGCAAAGCTTGTCCCGAGTGTGTAAACATGAAAATAACTCAGACATGATCCATTTACAGGGAAAAAATGTGGCAGGCCAAAAGGTTACCTGATTCTCTCTGCTTTACACTGTGTAACAGCTTAAATTGTGTTTTAAAGGTCCTCAGGCTGACATCATTGTTTACATTGACTTGAATCATTCTTTAATTGTAACAAACCCTTCCAAGCAGGCTCAGTGCTGCTGTGTCATGCAGAGAGAGAGCTGACACCACTGCCTGCTCATCCACATCCAGAAAGAGCTGGGGAGGGGATCTTGGGTCAGAAACAGAGATGGGAATAGAGATCTTGGGTAAAAAAGAGCTGGGAATAGAGATCCTGGGTCAGAAAGAGCTGGGAATAGAGATCCTGGGTCAGAAAGAGCTGGGAATAGAGATCTTGCCTCAAAAAGAGCTGGGGAAAGAGATCCTGGGTCAGAAAGAGCTGGGGAAAGAGATCTTGGGTCAGAAAGAGCTGGGGAAAGAGATCTTGTGTCAGAAAGAGCTGGGAATAGAGATCTTGCCTCAGAAAGAGCTGGGGAAAGAGATCTTGGGTAAAAAAGAGCTGGGAATAGAGATCTTGTGTCAGAAAGACCTGGGAATAGAGATCTTGGGTAAAAAAGAGCTGGGAATAGAGATCTTGGGTCAGAAAGAGCTGGGAAAGAGATCTTGTGTCAGAAAGACCTGGGAATAGAGATCTTGGGTAAAAAAGAGCTGGGAATAGAGATCTTGGGTCAGAAAGAGCTGGGAAAGAGATCTTGTGTCAGAAAGAGCTGAGGAGGAGATCTTGCCTCAGAAAGAGCTGGGGAAAGCATTTCTCCCCACATCTGTGTTCTGCATTATTCTTCCTCCTGATACTCTCAGGAGTATCAAGAATAATGCAGAAGGGTGAGGAAGCAAAGCAGTAGAAGCTCAGAAATCCTTTCCCTTCTGTCTATAAATGATCATTAACTGAGGAGTGAGGAGCAGTGGGTGCCCTTCCCCAGTGGAGGGGATGTCCCAGTGACCCAGTGGGCACCTGTGGCATTTCTTGTCCTGCAAGCAAAGGCAGAGAGTCCTGGAGCTTTGCAGCAGGAACTCCCCAGAGCTTCCCTTCCCTCCTTCCAGCACCTCCCTGCTCCAGAGGGCTCTGGGCAAGCTCCTCCAAGCTCTCCCTGCTCCTGGAATCAGGATTGCCCTCACCAAGGGCTTCCAGGTGCTGCTGTGGGATGTGTGTGATGGCTCCTGGGGGAGCTGCTCCTGGCAGCTGCATCAGGGAGAGGAGAAGCAGAGGGGAAAATCACATTTTACAGCTCTGGGGGACTCTTGTAGGAGGTGTGTGCACATTAAAGGTCTGAAACGCCGACCCTTGCATTACCCAGCCCTAAAATCAGGGAAATGCAGGTCCAGGATGATTCCTATTGCTGCAGAGCCGTTTTCAGCAGCTGTGAGGGAACTGAGGAGGAGATTCTAGGCAGCCCCACACTCCCATCCCCACTGCAGCTTCTGGGCACGGGGAGGAAATTGCTTTGAGTCCTGAATGAGTTTATTCAGCCCTGATTTCAGCTAATGAGCTCTGCACGAGGAGCAAACAGGATGAACAGCTCCCAGCTCAGCTGTTTGTGTGTGTGTGGGGTGCCCCTGTGAGCAATCCCATTTTCCTCAGGGCTGTGGGGGAATGGCCAAAGCAGCCCCGTGGTGGTTCCTGCTTTTCCTGCAAGCTGACCCCGCTGTGTCCGTGAGGAAGAATTCCAGGTGAGCAATTCCTGAGCTGGGGGCTCTAAGGAAGCAAACATTTTGGCTGAGGTGGTTTGGATTCGTGGTGCTTTTGTAAAAATGGAACAGGTAATGACAGGGTCAGGCTTCCTTGACCCTCAAATCAAGAACAATCCCAGCAGGGCTGAAAGCTCCCCTCTCCACTTCCTTGGCAATCACGTTCCCACAGTTCAGAAAAACACAGGAAGATCTAAGGAAACCTATGTGGAAATGAAGAAGACAAAGGCAAGTGATCTGAAAATAGAAGGCTGGTCCATATATTTCCTTTACATTCTGGGCCTCAGTTTGGGTTTTGGCTGAATTTTGAAACTTTGAGGGCCACATGCTTGTGCCATTCCCTGCAGGGCACAAAGGAAAAGTGACTTTTTCAGACTTCCAGCATTTGCAGGGTTAGATGAGGTTCTTTCTTGCTGCTCAGTCAAAGACTCAGTGCTAAAACCTTCCTGCTCAGAGCCAAAACAAAAGCCCTGGTCACACACACCTCATATTTGAGATGTGACCCCTCCTGCTTTTCCAGGTACTGAGGGGACTTGCAAAAATGATTTTTTGTAAAAATTCAGTGCAACAGGAACACAAAGAGCTGGCAGAAAACAAGAGATTGAACTGCAGGACTCAAGCAGTCCCACTTTGGTTTGTTCAGAAATCTCTGCCCCAGGAAGAATTGTAAAGGCAAAATTCATTTTGGGATGGAGAAGAGAGACTGTGCAGGCCCCTGGTGTGGAAGGGCTGGGAAATTCCTCTTGGCTTCCCCTAATGTAAAAATTCAAGGAATCCTGAGCCCTGAGGGGAGTTTAGGAGACATCCAGGAAAGGGGGGGAAGAGCAGGAGAGGGATGTAGGATGTAGTGGGGACAAAAAGAATGTGCTGCAAAGTCAGATTAATCCAGGGGCTTGGGGACAGGGTATTGCAGTGACTCATGAAGATTTCCACAGACTCACTCACTCCCCATCATAAACCAGTTCCTGCATTGCTCCTGTCCAGCAGAGAGCACAGCTGTGTTCCAGTGCTGGTAAGGGACAGAAGTCAGCAGTGGCACAGGGCAGCAGCTCAGTGCCAGCCCCTGCTCCGGGGCAGCAGCTCAGTGCCAGCCCCTGCTCCAGGGCAGCAGCTCAGTGCCAGCCCCTGCTCCAGGGCAGCAGCTCAGTGCCAGCCCCTGCTCCAGGGCAGCAGCTCAATGTCTGCCCCTGCTCCAGGGCAGCAGCTCAGTGCCAGCCCCTGCTCCAGGGCAGCAGCTCAGTGCCAGCCCCTGCTCCGGGGCAGCAGCTCAGTGCCAGCCCCTGCTCCCATTCCCACAGCCTTTGGAAGCGATTCCAGCACTGGCAGGGAGGAATCTCCACAAAATGGGCACCCATCAGTTCTGCCCCTCACAGCCTCAGGGCTGATCCTGATCCTTCCTCCTTCCCCACTGGAGGAAGCAGCTCCTGGCTGAGCCTCTGAGCTCACAGCTCCTGCAGAAGCCCTGATTGCTGTGGTTTGTGCTGATCCTGCCCTGCTCCTATGAGTGCCAGCTCTGCTCCCTGGGGAAGCCTTCTATTAAATGCCATTTCCAGATAAAAACCTTGACTGGTGGGTTTTGGCAGCTTCTACTCTTTTCTCTGTGGCCTTAAAATGAAAAATTAACGAGGTGCCCAATGGAGAGCTCAGTTCTCTATCACACACATCTCACCCAGCTTTTTTTGGGCAGCCAGTTGTCCTGGGGGCTGTGACTGAGGACACTTGGATGGGAATGGCCTGGTGGGATCTCAGAGCCCTCGTGTCCTGCAGGCCTCAGAGCTGCTTTCTGAAGGAAAGCACCAGGACATTTATTTCAATCCTAGCTGTTGTTTACACACTCCAATATCCCTTCATTACTCCCACTGCTAATTCCCATTCCAGTGCCATCAGGCTGGTTTGGAGGGAAAGGAGAGGTGGATCAGAGGAAGTTCCAGAGTGAGCAGGTGGAGCTCAGAGGGGCTCTGCTCCAGGGTGCTCCTCGTGCTCACTCTGAGGGTCCAACTCTGCCTCCTGGAAACCTCCTGGGCACCTTTCAAACATCCAGGTGGCTGCTGCTGCCCCCAAAACTCTCCTGAGGGCATCTTCTTTGTGCCCCCTGTCCCTTTTCTGGTGCCCAAGGGACCCTTCCTGCATCACACCCTGCAGGTGTCTCAGGAAGGACCAGATGTGAATCATCCCTAATAGATATGGGACAGACCAGGTGTGCACCCTCCTCCAAACTGCACTGCTGGTCTGGGAGACAAACCCCCAAAAACTCAGATCACCTGCCCCTGCTACCTGAGGAATCTCCTGTGGGGCTTGGAAACTTTTTGCTTTGTGCATAAACTTATTTACAACATAAATATTATTATTATTATTATTATTATTATTATTATTATTATTAACAACCATAAATTAATAAAATAGCATATAATATATAATATATAATATATAATATATTGCATATTATATATTACATATTATATGTTATATATAGATATGATATATAATATATATTATATATCTTATAGTTTATATTCTATGTTATATGTTCTATTATATATAATAATATACAGAACAATAATATATATAATATATAATAATAGAATACAATATACATATAATTACATATAATAATATGTAATACATACTATATTGTATATTGTCTATTGTATATTGTCTATTATATATTGTCTATTATATATTGTCTATTTTATATTATATATTATATATGACTATTCTATTATATTATGAACAACATAAGTATTCAGCCCAATCTGAGATATTAATTCAAAGTGCAGTAAATTGAGCTCCCACCTTGTACAAATAATTTATCATAAAATGAACAATCCAGGGAATGGGTGAAAGGGCAGAAATGACCCAAACAGACCCCATTGCTCTACACAGAGCAGACCAATTCCCACAGATAAATATTTTGTAAAAGTTTTAAAGTAAATGCTGCAAGTTCTTACAGCAGAAACCTTCAACAAACAATCTGGTTCATTTTCTCAGTGTTCTTTTGGGTACAACACTGTTTTTTAGAAGTTCAGGGAGTATTCAGAAATACTTGACATTTTTTTCCTTGCCTTAAATGGCTGAATTGGTATAAAGAGATTTCCAGTTGGTTTCGAGTGTGGCAGCTTCAGCAGGAGGCTCATATATCACCAGCCTAAAAAAGGCTCCTCTGCTTTTTATAACATTTTCCCACAGTAAAGCAAATGTTTGGGAATAACACCAGTTAGGACACACAATTTTTGGGAAAACAGCCCCTTGGTGCCTCTGCCCTGGCACAGCCACACTGATCCTGCTGCACCCTGTGACCATCCTGCCTGGAAAACCAGGAGGAACCCGAGCTCCTGGAGCTTTTATCTCCTGATCCATGGCTTAACTGAAATCTCGGTGTTAACAAGCTTCATTGCCCATCCAGTATAATCAATTTGTAGAAGACATGGCAAAATTAAACAACAACAAAAAAATCAATTTCAAACGTGCTTCATTTCAAAGCCATCGGGCAGGACCTGATTTTTATTCTTCGATCTTTAATAATTTCCAGTGTTAAATGACTGAAACAGCTGAGTTTATTCCAATACCCAAAAAGTGCCTTGGATTGCTCAGATATTAAAATCCTTCTGGTGATCATGCCAGCAGGTAAAAGACACTGAATTTTTCAAGCACAATTTAAGGTGTAAGAATTTCTTTGCAGATTGTTTTTGCAAGGGCTGCTTGTGAACCACCCCACTCCACAGCTCAGACCTGTGCCAGCTGTTGGCACCTGCACCATCATTAAATCCGTGGTCATTTCTGAGCAGCCAGACCCCAACCAGTGCTCTGAGGAGTTGAGAAGAAGCTGAGCAATGAGCAAAGGGAAAGTGGAGATTTAATGATGCTCAGGGAACAAAATGAGGCAGTTGAAAGGTGTATTTAGAGCTGCATTTTAGAATAAGGTGGGAAATGACTGGGATGATGCTTGTATGGTCTCTTTTCCCTGCTGAAAGCAACAAATCAGTCAGGAATTCCCCAAAGGAGACCTGGATAAATGTAGTGTTCAGAATTTCATCAATTTCATTGCTGGGGATGAGCTTGGAGGGAAAAGTGGCTGAGGAATCAATGCCTTGGTACCGAGCAGCTTTCACACTTGTAGGACTTTCCTTCTCTCTGCATTGCTATAGAATTGTTTGGGGTGGAATCAGAGTCAGCATCCTCACTCAGCACAGCCCTGCCTAACTTTGGCCACAGAGATCCAGGGAAGGTTTAACCACACTGAGGGGCAAATCCAGGCTTTGGGAGGTGGAGCAGAGCTGCACTGAGCTCAGGAACCCTGAGGGCAAGGTGGTGAGGAGCTGACTCCCCAGTAACACCTGTGCCATCCCAAATCCTCAGCCCTCCTGGCCCTGTCCCCCCTGGCTTCCAGCCCAGTGAGGGCACCCAGAGGCTGTGCTGGTGTTTTGTCTGTTCCTAAAGCTGAGCCAAGCTCCTGACATGCACAGGCTGCTCCAGGTCCCCCCCAGCCTGCACATCTGGGCACAGGGGTGTCCCTGCCTCCCCCTCTGCCACAGGACACAGACTTTGCCTTCTCTTGGCCTCCTCTGTGCCTGGCACTGATAGCAGAAGGACCAAATTCCAAGGTTATTGGGCAGAAATGATTAGGAAAGGAACCTGGTGAGGAAGGATCTGAGCAGCCCTGAAATGTGGGCAGCATCTCCAGCCAGGATTTCCCCCTGGACTCCCTGTGCTCCACTTCACCCTGAGCCTCAGGAACACTTGGGCACAACACGTTTTCTCCCATATCCCAATCCCTCATTATTATCCCTCTCTGATCCCCCAAATCCTGTGGTGATTTATGCCTCTGAAATGCACACTGGATTTTAGGCAGTTTTTCCAGACTGTGCAGAGGCTGGAGCCCCCAAAGCAGCAGCTGCTGCTGCACGTGTCAGCCAGCTGGAGACAGCTCAGGAACCCTCCCAGGGCTGCCCCAGGTGCAGCCCAAGGTGTGGGCACTGCTGGCTCACCTGGCACAGGACACATTCCCTGGGGACACCTCGGATCCTGAGGATTGCTGCTGCAGGGGCTCCTTGCCACCTGCCAGGTTTGCTGCTTCAGCTTTTCCTGGAAAAGCTGGACAAGCCCTTTGGAGCACAACCTCGGGCTCAGTTATTTATTCTGCAGGTAACTGTGGGGAAGATGTGAGATTCCCCAGGGTTTGTGCCTGCCAATCAGTCCCTTTCTGCAGGAGGAATACATTAAATCCCTGAACGAATCCAAGAAAATCAAGGACACTGATGCTCCACAGTGTTTCCAGAAGCTATCCACTTAACTATGAAAATATAATATGCTGAAGAACAACAGCCTCGTGCTGTGAAATACGTCCACTACCAAAAAAAAAAGAAAAAGTCCTTTCTGTCAGAAGGAATTCCCCAATAAACAAGAGCCCATCTCCCTTACACAATTTGCAGTGTCATGAATGAATAGCTCAGTAATCCAGCAAAATCCTCATGCTTAATGAGATAATGAAAAGTCACACGGCAGATGGAAAAGCTCTCCCAAATCTCATTAACCTGCCTCTTGGCTTTTCTGATAGCAGCAAAAATTGGGAATAAATCCGGGGGGACAGGGAGTTTGCTGCAAAGGTAAATGAGTTTTGGAGAGCAGAAGATCTAACCTGGCACCTGGGCTGAGGAGGGAACGGCAGTGAAGAAGCACCACGTGTACAAAAATTGAAATATCAAAGAACCGATAGTCAAAAATTGAAATATCAAAGAACCGATAGTCAAAAATTGAAATATCAAAGAATCAATATTCAAAGATTGAAATATCAAAGAACCAATATTCAAAAATTGAAATATCAAAGAACCAATATTCAAAAATAGAAATCTCAAAGAATCAGAACTGGAATGTCAGAGGGAATGTCTGTGCCCATGAGCCCCAGGACGGCGGGATAGCCCAGGTGCTCCCACACAGCTCCTCCTTTGAAAGCCTCAGCTCTGCCTCGAGTGATCAAACACAACCAGGAGCCCTCCCACATCGAGGGAAAAAAGCCACAAATCGGTGAACACTCACAAGTTGCTATTTCTAATCAAGCGGCCAAACCTCGAGGGAGAACACCCATTAAAATCTGACCTTGGTGTGCGACACCTTCAAGGAGGTTTCGTTATTTTACGTCTATTTCCAAAGGTCAGATTTAACGGAGGTGTGAACGCTGAGGCTTTGGGGACAGAGCGGTGGCACCTGCCCGCTGGCACCGGGGCTCTCAGCTGGGTGGCACCTCCCGGAGGAGCACAAAAAGAGGGAAAAGCTCAATAAAGCATCACGGAGCCCTCTGCGGAGCTCCCCGGAGGGACGGCACCAGGGGGAACACCCCTTAAAATCTGACCTTGGTGTGCGACACCTCCAAGAAGGTTTAGGTTTCTTACATCTATTTCCAAAAATCAGATTTAATGAAGATGTGAACCCTGAGGCTTTGAGGACAGAGGATGGCACCTGCCCGCTGGCACCGGGGCTCTCAGCTGGGTGGCACCTCCCGGAGGAGCACAAAAAGAGGGAAAAGCTCAATAAAGCATCACGGAGCGCTCCCCCCGGGGATGGCACCGCTCGGGGCCACCCCTGCCCCGCAGCCCCGGCTCTTACCGTGCAGCAGCAGCAGCCCCTGCAGGGCACACACGGCCAGGAGGGCCCGGGGCAGCATCCCGGGGCCGGTCCCGAGGCAGCCGAGTCCTCTGGAGAAGTTTTCCTTCCTTCGCTGCGAGGAGTTGGGGAAGGGACGGGAAGGACGAGGCGCGCAGGGTTTCCCACTTGTTGGTCGCAGTTAAATTGTTCTTGCGTTCACCGCTTCATTCCGGGGCTGCGGGCTGTGCTCGCCTTCCCTTCTTCCCGGGGTTCTGGGTTTTTTCCTTCACCCCCTTTCCGAAATCACCTTATTCCTTTTCCCCCCGTTTCTCCAATCCCTGAGGAATCCGGAGGGAACCTTGCTGTGCCTCAGGAGCCTCCCCAGCCCTCCCGGCTGGCGCAGAGTCACTCGAGGGGTGAAGAAGCAAAGCAAAACCACCAGAAAAAAGTTTGGCAAAAACTTTCCCGCACTCGCTGCTGGCGGCGGAGCTGGGATAAGGTGGCAGAGGCTGCTGTGAGCTGGGCTGCTGCAGGGAGGCGCAGGTGCCGAGGGAAGGACAGACGTCCCGGCAGGACAGGAGCTGCCCGGAGCCCACCTGGCTCTACCTGCCCGGGGGCACCTGCCCGGGGCAGCGGCGCCGGGGCATGGCCGGGCTCGGGCTCTGCCTGTCCCCCTCCCCTCGCCTCGCCGGGGCTTTCGCAGGGAAGTTTGATGCGAGCCCGAGATTCTTTATAGGGACAGGAAAAAAAAAAAAAAAAGGAGGAAGGAGAGACGTCACCAGCCGAGGCGAGGGGACTTCACTCTCTCTCTCTCCCTCCCTGTCATTTCACAGAGCTCCTGGCTTTCCTGCTGCTGCTGCCTGAGATGGGGCCAAGGAGGGAATTCCGGCTGCTTGCCGGCATCGCCCGACCCTGCGAAGCCGGAGCTCGGGGGATCAGGTGGCATCGCCTTCCCCCAGGGCATAGAGGTGGCATCGCCTTCCCCCAGGGCACAGAGGTGGCATGTCCCCGGCCGCGGAGCCCTCGGGCTGTGGGACAGCGGGGAGGGGACAGACACCACCTGAGCACGGGCTGTGTCCTTTAGACACCACCTGAGGATGGGCTGTGTCCCACAGACCCCACCTGAGCATGGGCTGTGTCCTACAGACACCACCTGAGGATGGGCTGTGCTCTGCAGACACCACCTGAGCACGGGCTGTGTCCCACAGACACCACCTGAGGATGGGCTGTGCTCTGCAGACACCACCTGAGGATGGGCTGTGTCCCACAGACACCACCTGAGGATGGGCTGTGCCCTTTAGACACCACCTGAGGATGGGCTGTGTCCCACAGACCCCACCTGAGCATGGGCTGTGTCCTACAGACACCACCTGAGGATGGGCTGTGTCCTACAGACACCACTTGAGGATGGGCTGTGTCCTTTAGACACCACCTGAGGATGGGCTGTGCCCTACAGACCCCACCTGAGGATGGGCTGTGTCCTTTAGACACCACCTGAGGATGGGCTGTGTCCTTTAGACACCACCTGAGGATGGGCTGTGTCCTGCAGGAGCCACTCTCTCACGGCCCCTTCACCCCGTGTTCAGCAATTTGGGCTCTCAGTGCTGCTCCCCGTGCCCTGCTGGGATGGAGAACATCCACCCTCCCTCGCTCTTGGGGCACAGAGAAAATCCCTTGTTTGCATCGGGTGTTTCAGGGAATCCCAGTGATGTTATCTGTATGACCCGGCTGCCACCTGACCCCTCCCGGGTTTCTCACCTGGGCATTATCTCCAGTTCCAGCCACACATCCAGGCTCCAGCCTGCCCTGTGCCTTTGCCCTCGCTGTGCCAGGCAGGGTTTCAGCAGGGATGGGCACTCAGGCCGCAGGGATGGGCACTCAGGCCACAGGGATGTCCCTCCTTTCCCTCTACCCTGGAAATCCAGGCAGGGTTTCAGCAGGGATGGGCACTCCAGTCACAGGGATGTCCCTCCTTTTCCCCCCATCCTGGAAATCACTGCCCAGTCCTGTTCAGGGCTGCTCCTCCAGCCACAGCCTCAGCTCTGAGTGTCACAAACCTTCAGGAGATGTCCCAGGGCATGCAAGGGACACTTCTGGAGATGTCCCAGGGCATGCAAGGGACACTTCTGGAGATGTCCCAGGGCATGCAAGGGACACTTCTGGAAGTGCAGCCAGCACTGAGGTGACCAGGAGGGAGCTCTTCTGTGCTCAGTGCACAGATCAGATGTGTGGCTTGTAATGTAAAAGCACTGATAAAGAGAGAGTGCTGGGAGCTGCACAACTGCCCCCACAGATGGTCCTTCCCAACAATCCAAATAATCTAAATAATCCCAATAATTCATATAATCCTAATAGTCCCAATAACTCCAACAATTCCAATAACCCCAACAATCCCAATAACCCCAATAGTCTCAATAACCCAAACAATCCAAATAATCCCAATAGTCCCAATAACCCAAACAATCCCAATAACCCCAGCAATCCCAATAGTCCCAATAACCTCAACAATCCCAATAATCCCAATAACCCCAACAATCCCAATAACCCCAACAATCCCAATAATCCCAATAACCCCAACAATCCCAATAATCCCAATAATCCCAATCCCAGCAGGTGAGCCCCTGGGGACACTGGTGTTTCAGGACCTGCAGAGCCTTACAGGAGAGCACTGCCAGTCCCTGTGGCTCAGTGATGGGGCTGATTTGCATTTTTTTTTGTTCCTCTTGCTCAATTTGTTTGCAAAAGAAAAGCCAGAGCCAGCAGGTGCACCAGACTTGTACAGGATGGAGATCATGGGGTTGCTGACAGGGCCTTTTCACACCTCAGTTTAATCCCCAATCTAAATCCTTAATGCCCACAACAGCTCTGAGCTCTTCACTGCCATGCACTGGAGCAAAGGGAGACACAGGTTTGGTTCTCAGAGTTACAATTCCAAAGGCAAATGGGCAATTCAGAAGGTCAGGGTTGACACCTGGTGTAGAAGTGTCCCAAATTCAACAAGAAATGAAACCCAGGCCTCAGATAGTCCCAGGTTTATGAACAAGAAGCCTCATTTCTCATGCACAGTGTTAAATCATGAATGCTTTTCTCAACATGATCTTCATATAAATGCCCAGATCGTTGTCAAGATGAAAAATTGCATTTTTCTATGCCTAAAATTAATTTTTAGGATGTACAACTTTCCTCAGATATGGGTTACAGTAAAGGAATCCTAAATAACTATGGATAATGGTAAAGTCTGATCCCATAGGAGCTTAACTGGAGAATCAAAACTCTAATATAATTATAGGACTGTAGTTTATTTGTAATTTATGGGGAAGTGTTTAAAAATGCATTAGAGGTTACTTACCAGCTGGTAATAAATTGTGTTGTATTTGTGTAATGCCCCAGATAATCTTTTATCTGTTGATAAATGTAATTGATCTTTTAATTGAGATTAAATGCCTCTAGTGTGTTGTTTCACAAGGAATTCAGTATTAGAACCTGGTCAAGCAGCCCTGAGTTCATAATACTTTATTTTCCCCTCATAATATGCAAAATTAAAGTTATAAGAAGGACACAATTTGTTCTTGAGCACCTTCCAGTGCCTGGAGCAACCTGTTAGAGCTTTTCCAAAGGAGAGCAGACTGGCCTGGCACAGCAGCCTGTTCTGCTCACACAGATGGGAAAAGCCATTTGCTAACTGGGCTAGAACTCCTCATAATAACCCAGCTCATTGTCCATGGCAGATATTCCATCCCAGGAGCTCAGAGCTCTTTACCAATATTAACCAATACCAGCCTTGCCACGCTCAGGGGAGCAGGAGCAGGGCTAGAAAAGGTCATTTCCCTTCCTCATGAGGTGCTTGGAGCTCTGCAAGGCACCCAGCAGTTGCAGCAGTGTGACCATAACTAAATCAAAATAAAAATTAAAAAATGGGGGAGTGAAGGTTGCTGTGTCTGTGTCCCAGACCACTGGGATGGGAATTGCTGCAGGAGTTTGGCTGGGATTCCAGGGTATGGAATGTGCTCTTTGTGGGACCTGGCTGACCCAGGAGATGCTTGGTCACCCTTTGTGGTGCCTCCCATCCTTCCTGGCAGAGGATTGATTACCTGTGCCACGTTGGTGCCTTCTGCCAGCTTGGCATGGGACAGTTCCAGAGCTGGAACCCCTTCCCTTCATCTCTCTCCTCTCCTGGTGCTCATCATGGAAGGGGACAGAGGGAGTGGATTTGTCTGGAGTTGCATCCTGTGCTGCTTTTGGGTAAAGGTAAAACATCTCCATGCCAGTGGAGCTGTGCAGCTCTGGGCTGCTCCCAGGCCAGCTCCAGCCAGGCTCCCCTCACTCAGCCCCTGTGCCACAAATTCCCTGCCAGGTGCCCCTTGCCTCCCTCAGCCCCAGAGGGCAGAGAGGGGCTCAGCCCCCAGTCCTGAATCCCAGCTGGGTGATTCTGCCCTGTCTGTGGGGTGGGTGCTGTCAGCTGCACACAGAGAGCCCTGGCAGGTTCTGTTCTGCAGGCTGGAATTGCTCTCCAAAGGGGCTCCAAGGCAGTTGGACAGAGCTGGGATCCAGCTGAGCTGGGCTGAGCTGGGCTGGATCCCAGAGCAGAGCCTTGCCTAGAGAGTGAGAAGCAAGGAGGACAAAACAAGGCACTGAAAGTCATTTCTCCATTTGGTGATCTTGGTTCCAGTGCCTGTGACAGCCTTTGGGGTGGAATTGTTCTCCAAAGGGGTTCCAAGGCAGTTGGACAGAGCTGGGACCCCCAGCCATGGCTGAGCTGGGCTGGATCCCAGGGCAGAGCTCTGCCTACAGAGTGAGAAGCAAGGAGGACAAAACAAGGCACTGAAAGTCATTTCTCCATGCTGGTGATCTTGGTTCCAGTGCCTGTGACAGCCTTTAGGTTGGAATTGTTCTCCCAAGGGGCTCCAAAGCAGCTGCAGAGAGCTGGGACCCCCAGCCATGGCTGAGCTGGGATGGCCTCCCAGAGCAGAGCTCTGCCTACAGAGTGAGAAGCAAGGAGGACAGAACAAGGCATTGAAGGTCATTTCTCCATTTGGTGATCTTGGTTCCAGTGCCTGTGCCAGGGCCAGGGAGTTGGCACAGCCAGGCTGCCACCACGGCCTGTGTCCATCCTTGTCCCTTCCTGGAGGGACAGTGTCCCATGTCCTGCACACTGAGCCCCTGGCAGAGGTGTGGAGCAGGAGAGGACATTGCCAAGGTGCCTTGCAGGTCCCTGTGACAAACCCTGCCTGCCCTGGGCTCAGCTGTTGTTTATTTGATGCCCAGGCTGCCCTGGGGCATTCCTGCCCTCCAGGACAGGCAAGGTGCTGACACACAGGGGATGTGCTCCACAAACAGCAGCAAAGCCACAGAACCAGGGCACAGAGCCCAGCCCAGCCCCACATCCCTGCCAGGACAGCAGCAGTGCCAGCTGTGCCCCCACATTCCCAGGAAAGCTGCAGGCTGGGTGTGCCCCTGCCCACAGCCCAGGCTCTGCACAATCCTCCAGTCCCTGGGGAGGGAAACCCGAGTTCACATCGTCACTCTGTGGGCAAACAGGGTGGGGAGCTTGCAGATAAAAATATTTTTCCCTGGAAAATGGCATGTTATCAAAACAGAAACCTTCTGTGGGAGTGCTCTGGCTGGACTGACTTCAGCTAGGGATGGACTTTCCAGGGAAAGGAAGCACCATCCCAGCCTTGCCTGCAGCTTGGTCATGTCCTGGGTGCCAGGCCTGGTTTTGAGTCATGAGCCTGGTTTGGGTTAGGAAACTGAATTTTCACCTCTTGCCAAGCTCCTCAGCAAGTCCAGGGCCTGAGCTCTGGCCATTGCAATCAGCTCCTTGCAGACGTGTTTGCTTACTTATCCCTTTGTTTAGAAAAAGAAAAAAAGGCCTCAAGAAAACCCCATTTGGCTCAAGCACAGAATGGGAACAAAATGTTTCTCTAGCTGGGAAAAACATTTCCTGGCCAGCTTTGTCCAGGCTCCCAGCAGCACTCAGGGCTGGGAGCTGTGGGAGCAGCAGGGCCATGGGCACGTCCTGGTGGCCTCTGTGGGGTGGCAGTGGCACAGGGAGGGACAGCAAGCACTCACAGCCACTGGCAGAGCCTCCTGCAGCCTTCTGCTTTCTGCAAGAAGGAAAAAAACAAAAAAAAAAAAAAAGGTTTTTATGAATAATTCAAAGCTGGAAGAGGCCTGTCAGTCACTTCTAACAACAGCAAAGTATAGATAAAGTAATATACTGCAAGAAATTTTATTTTTGTATAAAAACTGTGGAGAATGAGGAGTTTTCCTCTGGTGTCACCTTTTTCTCCATCCCTCCCTCCCTGTCCAGCTGAGGTTTGTCCCCCCTGCATCCATGGGCATCCAGCCCCATCCCCAGCCTGTCCTGCTGCCCTTCCCTCCACCAGCCTGAGTGCAAAGCTCAAACACACACATGCAGAGGGCAGAGGGAAGCAGGACATTTCCTTGTTCCACTGCAAATATGGGAGATGAAAGGATGGGGAACACTCACCTCCCCTCCCATGGCTGCAGGAGTGTTCCTTTAAAATTCAGCATGGAGGAATGGCTGATGTTCCATCTCCTGTGCTCCCTCTCTGAGGTTGTTTTGGAGCATCTCCTTGTAGCTGTTTGACTGGAATCCTTTATTTCTGAGTCTGCCTGGGGAGATCCTTACAGCTTATAAATATAATGTAGGCCTTGGGCCCATAGAGCTCTTACAGAGAATTAACTGGTTTGGAGCAGCAGCCAGACTCCTGAGCCAAGAGAACAAAACAAGAGCAATGGTAAGGAAAATAAATAGCCATCAACAAAAGGAGACAGGCACAGGGTTTGATCTGCTTTGTTCTGCCAGAGTCTGTGGCAGGAAGACAAAGATATCCACCTAATGGGGAAGAAATTCCTGAGCCAGGTTTCATCCACACACAGCATTTCAGGTAAGGAAAATATTCCAGCCCTTTGAGGTACCTTCATGCAGACCTTCTCCCAGCACTGACCTCAGCCAGAGGCCAGATTTTGTGTGCAGGGTTTTCCTTTGCCAGAGTACAAACTTCAAAGTGTGAGAAAAAATGGGTTTCAGCCAGCGACCAAGAATGTTTGTTTTATTTATTTTAGTTTGGATTCTAATTCCCTTCTTACTCCTTCTCTCTCTGTGGGGATAAAGCAGGATTTTCTTACCACTCAGACTGGGAATGAGGAGCATGGTTTGTGTCCTGGTGCTCTGCAGACATTCCCTTCCCTCTGGAGGCTCCTGTTCACAGCTCCAGTGATGTTATTTGAATGATTCAAAAAGCAGAGTGCAGGGAGGGAGGCTGAGAGGGAGGAACAGCACAGGTGGGCCTGGACAGTGGCAAGGCAGGGAAACCACGAGAGGTTTGCATTAATCCAACTCCATCCATGCCAGTCCCAGAAGTGCTGGGGTTAATTCAGCCAACAGCTCAGGGCTGTGTGCTGTGAGCTCTTTAATTTGGCACCAGAATGGCACCAGTTTATCACTCAGCTCTTACCACGTACCAGTGCTGGCTCTCAAGGGTTTAAAACCAATGTTATAAATGCTGCCCCTCCTCCTGCTGCCTAATCCACACTGGGGGAGGTTTGGGTCAGCTTTCCTGGCTGTTCCCTCAGCCTTGGTGACTGCAGGAGCCCCAGGGAGCATCTGGAGCAGGGTGAGATGTGCCCCAGCACTGCCCTGCCCTGCCAGGCCAGTGGGGAGAGGCAGCTCAGCCCCAGAGCTCCCAGTTCACCCCAGAGCTCTCAGTCCAGCCCCAGAGCTCCCAGTCCAGCCCCAGAGCTGCCATTCCCATCCAGCCCTGGAGCTCCCAGTTCAGCCCCAGAGCTCTCAGTCCAGCCCCAAATGTCCCAGCTCAGCCCCAGAGCTCCCAGTCCCATCCAGCCCCAGATCTCCCAGTCCAGCCCCAGATGTCCCAGTCCCATCCAGCCCCAGCTGTCCCCATCCAGTCCCAGCTCCCATCCAGCCCAAGAGCTCCCAGTTCAGCCCCAGTGCTCCCAATCCCCATCAGCCCTGGAGCTCCCAGTTCAGCCTCAGATGCCCCAGTTCACCCCCAGTGGTCCCAGTTCAGTTCCAGCAGTCCCAGTTCAGTCCCAGCAGTCCCAGTGCCCATCCAGCAGTGGTGTGGGTGTCATTAATCATGGCAGTTCAGTTCCAGTTCACCCCCAGAGCTCCCAGTCCCATCCAGCCCCAGATGTCCCAGTCCAGCCCCAGATGCCCCAGTCCCAACCAGCCCCAGATGCCCCAGTCCCAACCAGCCCCAGATGCCCCAGTTCAGCCCCAGAGCTCCCAGTTCAGCCTCAGATGTCCCAGTCTCATCCAGCCCCAGCTTTCCCAGCCCCCATCCAGCCCCTGCAGCCCCAGTTCAGTCCCAGTAGTCCCAGTTCAGCCCCAGCAGTCCCAGTGCCCATCCAGCAGTGCTGTGGCTGTCATTAATCACGGCACTGCTCATTAATCACGGCACTGCTCATTAATCATGGCACTGCTCTTTCTCCCTTTGCAGGTGCCCCAGGAACACGCCCAGCCCTGCTGTGCCTGGGCTGCCACGGCTCTGTCAGATTCCACAGGTCAATGCTCCTGTGTCCATGGGGTGAGCACTGGGATCATCCCTGCTTTATGCTCCAAAGCAAACCAGCACCAGCCCCATGACTCAGTGCAGCCATGAGGCAAAAATAGCAGGTTGGTGAGCTGAGATGATGGGGACAATCAAAGGGACACTGTCTCCCAAATCTAAAATGTCTGCAAATGAGCTCTCAGCCAGCACAGGGCCAAAAGAAATGTTTCTTCCATGGACTTATTTATTTTTGAGATCTGAAAGGAAGCAGTTGCTGAGGACAAGTGGACATTGTGCTGAAGGTTTGAGAAATGAGACATGGTGGCACAAAGACCCTGATAGTGGAGCTGCCATCACTGATCTGCATTGTCCTCTCCAAGAGGGACTGAATAAAACTTGAACTGGAGCCAGTGGGAGTGAATAGAAGGGAATGGGGAGATTCCCACTGCCCTTAATGAGTTTTGGCTCTGAACCTACATGAAGGAACATCACTAGCAGTGAATGAACTGGATTCTGGATTCTAAAAATCCTTTCACCTTTGACAGGACAGGCTGGAATTAGTGAAGTGCCAGAGGGAATCTGTTTACCCTGCAGTTTTTCCCAAATGTGGCTGAGTCCCACATGCTGAGGGACATGAAAGGCTGAGCTGGGAGTGTTGTCCTTGCATGGGTCAGCAGCTGCAGCCACCAGGCTGGAACCTCAAAGCAGGAATCCCAAACGTGTCCTGGCTCCACCAGCTCTGCCAGACTCCTCTGTCCCACCAAGGCAGCCCTGGTACCTGGAGTGCAGGTGTCATATTGGGAAGAGCAGTTGTGAACAGCTCTGGATAAAAAGAGAAAGTTCTTCAGGAAAATGGGCACTGTCTCCAGGCTGTGGTGATTGCTCTTGCTGGAAGGGCTTGGTGCAGCCCTGGGGCACAGCAAAAACAGACATTGACAATTGGGAAATTAAGAGGGAAATGCAAGGAGAGTTTATAGAAGGACAGCAGGGTTCATTTGTCTGTCCAGTTCCTGCTCACCCCAGGCTCTGGGTGTTGTAGGAAGGCAGAAATATTCCATCTTTGTTAATCATCCATGCTTTGAGTGGAATCCAATCTGAGGAGACCATGATGGCTTTAGCAGGCAGGCAGGGCTGGATGTGAGAGCCTTTCCCAGCAAGGTCAGCAATGAGTCAGAGCAGGGCCAGGAATAGTGCTCAGGAGCAGCCTGGTGTGGAGCTGGGGACAACAGGCCCTCCTTTGTCCCCAGGAGTGCCCAGCCCTGCTCAGGCCCTTGCTGCAGCCCTCTCTGCCCATGAACTCCACAGATAAAGCACACATTTCTGGGATGTTCTTTCCCAAGAAAAAAGCTGGTGAGACCTTGCTGTTCTCAGTGCATTCTGCTGCTTGGGCTGTAAATAAATCAGATATGTTCTTCCCATTTCTCCCCCTTCCCCAGTTTGTCCCTCAGCAGACTCAGACTCGGTGGGATGTCAGAGGTGGTGGCTTGGTTTGGGAAGCCAGGTGTCTGCTGAGGAAGGCAGGAGCCTCCCCTGAAATGGAAAATGTAAACTGCCTCCCTCTGAATTGCTGTAAATTTTAAATTAAGGGGCTCTCAGGCAAAAAATAAGGAAGCAGGAATAACAGTTCTTTAATAGGGAAGAAAATAAAAAGATAAAATAAACAATGCAGTACACTAGAACAACACTGCCAGAGTCAGAACCCAACCTGACACCCTGTGGGTCAGGCTGTTGGCAGCAGCCCCATTGGAATTGTGGCTCAGCCCTCCTGCAGGGTCAGGGCTGGTTCTGCTGGAGCAGGGATCCTGTAGAGAAGGATGGATTCTTCCTCTGAAGATCCAGGGGAAGGAGAGGCAGCTGCTGTTCCTCTGGGGAATCCCGTGGAGAAGCCGTGCTGGTGTCTCAAAACCTCTGGATTCTATCCGGGTAGCAATGCTTGGCTCCTCCCTCTGGGCTCACATCTCCCAATGGGATGCTGCAGTTCTTATCAGCCATGCAGGGACATTCCAGAGCTGTTATCAGCAGGTGTCTCCCCAGTTGTGGGAGAGATAAGAGAACTGCCCACTGACCAGAAGACAGCTGCCATGCAGATGGCACATGGGTACAATCTGCTTGGCAATCCAGGACAGGTGGAGTGGGAGGAACCATCTCCCAGTCAGGGCATTCTGATTCAGGGGTGGGACCCAAACTGCTCCTGCTCCACAGCTGACCTGTGTGCTCCTGGGGTCTGCATGTCCTGTTCCTCCTCTGCACAGCTGGGTGAGGATTCACCCTCATTCCCACCAGAGCTGTGCTCCAGGTCTGCAGTGACACAGGGCTGGGCTCATCCTGGACAAGGAGCCTCAGCCTGGCAGGGTCCCAGGTTTGCCAGCAAGGAGGGAATTGCTGTGGGGTGAAACAGGAGAAGGGTGGCACTGCAGCCCCCCATGGCACCCTGGCATGGGGCTGGGCCCTGGCAGGCTGAACTGGAGCTGCAGTCCAGTGAAACCTGTGCCCATGGCTGGGAGTCCTGCTTCTCCCTGCACAGGGTGTGCAGTGACTGGTGAAGCTCACAGGTAAAAATAAAAAATGCTGCTCCTCCTTTCTCAAAGCCCCCCAACTCTGTGTTCTCTGCAGGCCAGGCACCTGCCATCCCCCAGCCTTTGAGGAACAAACAATGATTTTATAAAAGCCCTGGTGTCCCTAACAGTGCCACAAGGCTCTTCTGCACAGAGGCTCTTTGTCTTCTGGGCACCAGGAAGAAGGAAAATACTGCAGGGATTTCCTCCTCTGAATGCCAGAGGTGGAATAACAAGGGCTTTCAGTAGAAAACAAGGGTTGAAAACTCAGCAAGGTGGGCTCTGAGGATTGGCTTGTGCATTTCTCCTCTCTGCTTCCTTCTCTTATCATCTCCTTGTCCAAGCATTTGTCTCAGTCTGTGCTGCTGTGTTTGGCAGGGAGGGTTGAGATCCACCTTTTGAGCTTGTACTTTTTTCAGATAAGGGTTACATTCACAGCCTGGTTTAAAAATGAAACCACACCATGAAACTGCTGCTTCATCTTTTTTTCTCTGAGCTTTAGACTTGCTGCATTCCTCCAGGCAGTGCTGAGCCCACACTGGCTGCTGGAGGGATTTTCTGGAGGGATTTTCTACAGCTAAAGGCACATTTGCTCGGGTGCTGTGTGTTACTCAGAGGTTTGTGGCAGCAATTAGTAGGTCACAGAAAACTTCTCCTTTTCTCCAGAATCCAGGGACATCCTCAGATTTATTGCCCCTTGCTCTGGCTTCATCCAAGGTGGGAGTGCTTGGTGTGGAAGTGCAGCCTCAGCCTTTCTTCAGGAGGGGCCCACAGGGGATCTCCACTGGGGCTGCTCTGGGTTTGCCTCAGTCCTCACTCAGATTTCATAAAAAAGGGACCAAACCTCTGAAAAAAAGTTGGGCAGGAGGGGAGGACCTGCACTTCTCTGTGTCCACACAGTGTGTCACCCTTACTCTATGTGCAGTGTCTCCTCTGCCATCCCCACAGCATCGGGGGTGCCTTAGAGCAGCAAACTGCCCTGGCTTGCTCTCAGCCCACGAGCTGGCACTGGGCAGGTGAGATTTCCCTGGGGACACGCTCAGCCTGCAGAAGGATGGAGAGGATGGGGCTGGCAGCCTCTCCTGAGGCAGCCCTGGCTGCAGAGCCACCAGGGTGGGATGAGGGCTGTTCCCAGGCCAAGAGCTGCCTCTTCCTTCCCAGCATTATCCCAGAGCACTGAGGAAACCAGCTGCCCTTTCAGCCTTTCCTTCAGGAAACTTTCCCATTTCCACTTGCTGGAGCCAACAGTTGGCAACCCCAGCAGTGCCAGAGCCTCTGCAGGAGATGGGACTGCTCTGCTGGGACAGCAGCCTCCCTCCCCTCTCCTTGGTGAAGGGGTGATGGAGGATAATTCCTGTGGAACAGGCAAGCTGCAGGATCTGAAAATTGCCACGTGTGTCCTTTCCAAGGAGACAGATGATTGCTGGAGGTGTGCAATGCTGGGCTGCAATTTAGCACATCTCTTAGCAATAAATCCAGCCCAGTTCCTCACCAGTTTATTGGAGATTGTTATTGCTCCAGCTCTGCAGGGTTTGGTGCTCTGTTGGAGGCACACAAAAGTGCTCCCACCACTTTCATGGGACTATTTCAGGAGTAAGGGACTCTTCAAAATGCAGAAGGCAGCAGATAATACCTCTTCAAGGCAGCAGAATCTGGCAGACAGAGACTGACACTGAGATGTAATAAGGAGCATTTCACAAGGTAATTTCTGCCAATTTTATCTGCTGTATTAAAATTTAATAGGCATGAAAGCACCCAGGTGCTGTAGAAAAATCTAACACTGTTCTATAAAAATGGTTTTAAAAATCGAGCATTTTCTGTGTTTTCCATTAGTGCAGATTGGCACAATCAGGAGTTGTTCTGCTGTACATGTCTGTGCCATTAAACTGAGGGACAGAGGAGTTGTCTGTTGTGGGCTGCTGGTCCCAAATTGTGGAGTGAAATGATCAGCCTGTGCCAAAACACTGAGAATTCTCCTAGAGGAGTTTTTCTGTTTGCTCCAGGAACATCAAAGTGCTGGAGCTTGATGTCTGAATAATCACAGAATCAGAGATTCACTGAATGATTGTGGTTGGAAAAGCCCTCAGAGACCATGGAGTCCAACATGCCCAGCACTGCCAGGCCACCCCTGCCCCGTGTCCCCAAGTGCCACATCCCTGTGACTCTAAATCCCTCCAGGGATGGGCACCCCACATGGCACTGCTCTGGGCAGCTGTGCCAGGGCTGGGCAGCCTGTCCAGTCAGGAATTTCCCCAAGTCTTGTGTTGCTGTTGATAATTGCTGCCCGAGATGTGCAGGATGTCTCTGCTTCAGCCCACACAACTGAAGAACGAGTCTGGACTCTTCAGTTTTGAGTCTTGAGGTTGTTTATTAATTCTTATCTATAAAACTTTCTTTCTGCCCAGCTGAGGTCTGCTCTGCAGGGCAGCAATGAGCACTCTGACCGCCTCCAAGGTGGTGTTGTCTTTTTATACTACAAATATATTTACACTTATATATATATATACTACTATAATATATTTATACTACTATAATATATATACTAAATATATATATAAAATATATTTATACTACTATATATTTACACTTAACTCCCAATACCCATCACCTCTGTTAGACAGTGAGCTTCTACTCTAAACCAATCCCAAAGTGCCAACATCCCTGCAGAAGATGGAGAACAAGAAGAAGAAAAAAGAAAGGCTGGACATGCCCAGATTCCTCCATCTTGTCCCCATAACCCCCATACCAAAAATCCTAAAATCTACATTTTCACCCTGTGATCATTTTGTTATTACACCATTCAAACCTCTGTGACTTTCAGTCCTCATACAAAGCTGGTAATTTGCTCCAGGGGTCAAAATCAAATCCCCAGGTTCTCTGGGCTGCATGCCAGGGTCTCCAAGCCCCCTGGTGGGGTCCTCAGCAACTGTGGACACCCAGAGGGATGTGCTGAGTTCCAACACCCAAATATCCAACCTGAGCCTCTTCTGGAACAATCTGAGGCCATCCTCTCTCCTCCAGTCCCTGTTCCCTGGGATAAGATCCCAAATCCCCCCGGCTGTCCCCTCCTGGCAGGAGCTGTGCAGAGCCACAAGGGCCCCCTGAGCCTCCTTTGCTCCAGGCTGAGCCCCTGCCCAGCTCCTCTCCAGCCTCAGCCCCTGCCCAGCTCCTCTCCAGCCTCAGCCCCTTCCCAGCTCCTCTCCAGCCTCAGCCCCTTCCCAGCTCCTCTCCAGCCTCAGCCCCTTCCCAGCTCCTCTCCAGCCTCAGCCCCTTCCCAGCTCCTGTCCAGCCTCAGCCCCTTCCCAGCTTCTCTCCAGCCTCAGCCCCTTCCCAGCTCCCTCAGCCCTGGGGCACTGCCTGGGAAGTGCTTTGGGCTGGGAGGTGCCAGCACCGGCCGGGCAGAGTTTTCCAGGTGATTCCACAAACAAAAGGTCCCCGTGTGTCCCTGCGGGAGGGTCGCTGGTGCTGGGGGTTCCTGCAGAGCTGTGGCACGGTGGGGCATTCCATGGGTGGGATTGTTGTTGTCCAGGTGCTGCACACACACAGAGCAGTGGGGCAGGGATGGTGTCCCCCTGCCTGCTGACAGCCACTGCTGCCTCCTTTGCTCCAGGCTGAGCCCCTTCCCAGCTCCCTCAGCCCCTCCTGGGGCCCCCTTCCCTTCCCAGCTCTGTTTCCTTCCCTTCACTCCAGCCCCAAAATGCCATTCCTGAACTGCCCCCAGCACTGCATGTGTGGTGTTGATCACTTCCCTGCTGGCCACACTGTTGCTGAGACAAAATCATGTAATAGAATGACAGCATCCTTAACAAAACAACAGCATCCTTCAGACCCCTTCTCCTCACCCTGGAAAGCCAGGCTGGATTTTAGAATTCCCTTTGACAAGTGACATCATGACACCCTCACATGGCATCAGCTCAGTTCTGTGTGATTTGACTGCTCTTTATCCTCTTTGAATCAAGAAAGCAAAGCCTCTGGATGACAAGGAAAATATTCCAGAGTCAGCTGCTAATTTTTGCATTTTGCTTTTTGCCAGTTTGGCAGTAGCTTATTACAAGTGTTGGCCTGCACAGCAATTGCAGAGATTTTGCAATGCTCTGCAATGTTGTGGTGATAAAGAATTATTTACTGCTTCAATCTCACAGCAGTGCTGATGTGACTCCTCCATCCCCACCAAACACAAAAACAAGGTAGGGAAAATGGTTTGGAGAAGGAGGGGAAGCATGGATCTCACTTTAATAGTGACTGAACATTCCCTAGTGTGACCGTGCTCACAGGGGTCTGAGGATGAGGGAAGAGATGAGGACCTGACTCCATGGTTCAGAAGGCTGATTTATTATTTCATCATATATATTATATTAAAACTATACTAAAAGAACAGAAGAAAGGATTTCATCAGAAGGCTGGCTAAGAATAGAAAAAGAAAGAATGATAACAAAGGTTTGTGTCTGGGACAGATATTTGGAGCCAGCTGACTGTGATTGGCCATTAATTAGCAACAACCACGTGAGACCAATCCCAGATGCACCTGTTGCATTCCACAGCAGCAGATAACCATTGGTTACATTTTGTTCTTGAAGCTTCTCAGCTTCTCAGGAAGAAAAATCTTAAAGAAAAGATTTTCCATAAAAGATGTCTGTGACACCCTGGCCTGGATGAGGCTCCTTTCCAAGGGCCACATCCCTCTGGCAGCTGTAGCAGTTGCTCACTGAAAAGTCCTGTTATTCAGCTGCACTCCTGCCTTGTTTTAATGCAGTTTAGCAGCTGGAAATCAGGAGGAGAGCCAGGAGCAGCCAGCTGCAGTGTGCCTGCACAGCCCTGGCTGCAGGGATGGAGCTGCTCCCAGCAGAAAGGAACCAAATCCTCCCTTTGGCTCCCACCTTCCTCCTGCTTTCTGCACAGGCAGCTTTAAAACTTTGCCTTTGGATGCTTGTGGAGAATCAGGAAATATCTGAGGATAGCAGGGAATATCCAAGGATGGCAGGGAATATCTAAGGATAACAGGGAATATCCAAGGATGGCAGGGAATATCCAAGGATAACAGGGAATATTTAAGGATAGCAGGGAATATCCAAGGATGGCAGGGAATATCTAAGGATGGCAGGGAATATCTGAGGATAGCAGAGAATATCCAAGGATAGCAGGGAATATCTAAGGATGGCAGGGAATATCTAAAGATGGCAGGGAATATCCAAGGATAACAGGGAATATCCAAGGATAGCAGGGAATATTTAAGGATAGCAGAGAGTATCCAAGGATAGCAGGGAATATCTAAAGATGGCAGGGAATATCCAAGGATGGCAGGGAATATCCAAGGATAGCAGGGAATATCCAAGGATAGCAGGGAATATTTAAGGATATCAGGGAGTATCCAAGGGTGGCAGGGAATATCCAAGGATAGCAGGGAATATTTAAGGATAGCAGGGAATATCCAAGGAGAGCAGGGAATATTTAAGGATAGCAGGGAATATTTAAGGATAGCAGGGAATATCCAAGGATAGCAGGGAATATTTAAGGATGGCAGAGAATATCCAAGGATAGCAGGGAATATCCAAGGATGGCAGGGAATATTTAAGGATAGCAGAGAGTATCCAAGGATGGCAGGGAATATTTAAGGATAGCAGGGAATATCCACAGATGGCAGGGAATATCTAAGGATAGCAGGGAATATCCAAGGATGGCAGGGAATATCCAAGGATAGCAGGGAATATTTAAGGATGGCAGGGAATATTCAAGAATAGCAGGAAATAAAGGCTCAGCTGGGAAAGGAACCCAGGAATGGGAGAGGGAGAGCAGCTTCCAGTGCTGTCCCCATTCAGCACAGAAACATTTCAGAACATGAGATCACCCACAGTGGCTCCTGTCAGATTCAGCCACCCTGCTGCCAGGGGCTCAGGCTGGAGAGGCCAGTGAGGAAATTGTCTTTTCCAGGGTTGGTTTCCCAGCCAAGCTCCCAGAGAGGTGCTGCCTTTTGGCTTAATAATCCTGATTTCTTTGCTGTGACCTTCCCCATGCTCCTCTGGAGGGCACGTGGTGCTTTTATCACCCACAGCAAGGTTTCCAGAGCAAGGTGCACACAGGAACCTCTCCTTTGCCTTCCTCCCAGCACATCACCTGCTGCTTCATCTGCTGCTCCTCAAGGCTCTCAGTGCAGCTCTTGCTGCCTCTTCACCCTCCTTGAATTTAAAGACCTACATCATTCCCATCCTCAGGCTGGAAACTCACACTTTCCTTAGGCATTGCTGGTATTGAAGCTATTCCATCTCACCCTATTTTTTTTTTTTTTTACTTTTTCCAATGGAGTTTCTAACTTGATGCTGACAAAAGAAGCAATTCCTTCCTCTGCACCTGTGGAACAAAAAACCCAAGGTGTCGCAGACACCTTTTGTGAAAAATCCTTTCTTAGGATTTTTCCTGCTGGAGCTGAGAGGTTTCAGCAGTAAATGTAAACAATTATTATCTGCTGCTGTGGAATGCAACAGGTGGATCTGTGATTGGTCCCCAGTGGATGTTTGGATTTACTGACCACTCATGGTGGAGCTGCTCTTGCTCTCTGCCAGACATAGACCTTTGTTATTATTCTTTCTATTCTATTCTTAGCTTAGCCAGCTTCTGAAGAAGCTCCTTTCCTTTCTATTCCTATGTAGTATAGTTATAATGTTATATATATACATCATAAGATAATAAATCAAGCCTTCTAATCATGGAATTAAGATTCCTGTCTCTTCCATCCATCTAAAAACCCCAGTGGTGGAGTGGCCAGGATGTTGATGTGGAAAAGGTTTTAGCCCCCACAAACCCATAATATATTCTAAGAGAACTGCAGGGAGCTTCCCATCAGCCAAGAAAATGAGAAGCAGAGCAGAAAGGACTCTTGGAGCTGTCTGGGAGAGGCTCTGAGACGTGCCTGGGTCTGTTTATTCCCGTGCTGAGCTCTGTTCTCAGCCAGGCTCACACTGGGTGCAGGACAGCCCCAGGCACACACCTGAACCCCTCATCCAGAAACTCCATCTCCAGCCACAGCCCTGCACAATTCCACTCTCTCCTTTCCCTTCCATCAGCTGAGCTGTGCAGCTTCTCACCCCAGGGGCAGCAATTTTAGGGTCCCTCCATGCTCTGAAGCTCAGCCCAAGGTGCCTCAGAGATCAGTTAAAAAGAAAGAATTTGTTTATCTCCTCCTCATTCATTTAAACACTCCCGAGATGAGTATGTAAATGCTCAGAGGTAAATCCCAGGCACAGGGTGTGGGATGAGCCCACAGCTCTGCCATGGAAATCCCAATGGACACCTGACAGTGCACCTGGCTGGGCTTTCTCTCTCATCAGAGTGGAAAATCCCCTCAGGTTTTATCCTGGCCATGTTCCCAAGGGCTGCCTTGCCCTCTGTTCCTGCATGCCAGGACAGTGAAAAGCAGTGCTACAGATGATTAGATCATTTCTCTCCTCAGCTGCCCGTGGTCCTTGGCCACGTGCTGTCCCCAAGAGCCATTATATAGGAAACTCCAGGGAAAATGGGAAAGCTGCTTATTTTTCTTGGCATCTGAATGATTGTTCTGGCCAGGCTGAGTCCAGTTCTGTGTGTGTTTATGTCACACTTTATTATTTGCATGGCCAGCCCTGGTAAGGGTTTCAGGGCTGGTGGTTTTGTAATTTGTACAGCCCTTGCTCTCTCTGCCTTTGCTGCTCTCCACTGGAGTTGTGGCTGTTTCCTTTTTTATGGCCACTTCCTCCTGAGGGAGCAGTAATTTATGGTCAGAGGTTAACCTCATTTGCTGAAGTATCCAGCTCCCATGCCAATAGATCTATAAAAATGGAGAGCAGGGATGAAAAGATGGGAAATAAATAAACCAGATCTTCTTCAAATGACACACAGAGCCCTTCTTGTGGAGACACAGAAACAAAGGAATTCCTGCAGGGGCTGAGATCAGGATCAAACCCTGTTCTGCCTTTGCTGGTGCATCTGCTCCCTGAGCCAAATGTGCAGTGATGGACACTTTGGGGCAGAACATTCCCAGGTTTTTATGGAGTTCTGTGCAACCCTGGGCCCTCCCCTGGTGTGAACAGCCCTGCCAAGCTCCTGACTGGGATGAGATTTTGGGGGTAACATTGTCCCACAGATAAACTGACATAAAGGTGATCCTTTTTCCTTTCCTTTCCTTTCCTTTCCTTTCCTTTCCTTTCCTTTCCTTTCCTTTCCTTTCCTTTCCTTTCCTTTCCTTTCCTTTCCCCTTTCCTTTCCCCTTTCCTTTCCCCTTTCCTTTCCCCTTTCCTTTCCCCTTTCCTTTCCCCTTTCCTTTTCCCTTTCCCAGAACTTCCTTTTCCTTTCTTTTCCTTTCTTTTCCTTTATTTTTCTTTCCTGAAGCTTTCCTGAAACTTTCCCTCTGTGCTGCCCCCCAGGATGAGGGGAAGGACAGGGCTGGGTTTGTGTTCCCAGACCTGGAATCTCCCAGATTTCTGTGGGGAGCTCCCACCACAGTGTGAGAGCTGAGCTGACTCCTCTGCTGGTGGCTCTGGCTCCTGGAATTCCATGGAGGTGCCAGGTGCAGGTGTCAGGCTTTGGGGTTTGTTTCAAGGTACATTCCAGCTTTTGCATGTCCGTGTGTCTGGCTGAGCTGGGAAATGGGATCACTTTTCCTTCCAAGATGTACCAGAACTTTATCACTGCCGTGGAAGAAGGAAACAGAATAAACACTGAATTTCTCAAGCTGGGACAGCAGCCATGGACCTTCTGGCCTTCCTCCAGTGAGGTTTTGGGCTGCTGTGCACAGTGCTCTGTCTCCTGGTTCCAGAGGGGCTTCTCCAAAGCCTGGCCCCTGTGCAGGGTCTGGGGCTGGCTGGGACCCCTTAGGGCTGCACCAGCCTTAGGGCTGGGCCTGCAAACTGCAGAACATCTTCTGAGCCTGGGATGTACTTTATCTATTCAATATTTAGTATTTTTATATATTTCTGTATCATGTTTCCAGGATATTTCTGTAGTACATCCTTTTTGTTTGTTTGTTTCTAGACATGGAAGGTGTCTGTAATTTCACAGGATTTCCAAGGCCTGTATTAAGCTAAAAACACCACAGGATTTATTTCCTCTTACATGTTCCATCCTCCCCTTCCTGCCCCACAGTGACTTTTCCTGGCATTCCACATTAACCATAAAGCAATTATCCAAGAGCTCATCCCTGGTTCTAGGGCAGGATCTGCAGGTTGATTGACAGCTGTCAGGAATGGCCTGTTCTGGGGGATCCCCACATCACAGCTCACCCACCAACCTCTGCTGCTGTCTGATCCCTCACAGAGAGCTGTGTGATCCTCATGGACATCTCTTTAAACCCTCATGGAGACCTGTGTGATCCTCATGGAGAGCTGTGTGATCCTCATGGAGAGCTGTGTGATCCTCATGGAGAGCTCTTTAAACCCTCATGGAGAGCTGTGTGATCCTCATGGAGATCTGTTTGATCCTTCATGGAGAGCTGTGTGATCCCTCATGGAGATCTCTTTCATCCCTCATGGAGAGGTGCTTGATCCCTCATGAAGATCTCATTAATCCCTCACAGAGATCTGTCTGATCCTTCATGAAGAGCTGTTTGATACTCATGGAGATCTCTTTAATCCTTCATGGAGAGCTGTGTGATCCTCATGGAAATCAATCTGATCCCTCATGAAGAGCTGTCTGATCCCTCACAGAGATCTCCTTAATCCCTCATGGAGATCTCTTGAATCCCTCATGGAGATATCTCTGTTCCCTCTCAGAGTCATCTTTAATCCTTCACAGAGAGATATTTGATCCTACATGAAGAGCTGTCTGATCCCTCATGGAGATCTCTTTAATCCCTCATGGAGATCTCTTTAATCCCTCATTAGGAGCTGTCTGATCCCTCATGGAGATCTCTTTAATCCCTCATGGAGATCTCTTTAATCCCTCATTAGGAGCTGTCTGATCCCTCATGGAGATCTCTTTAATCCCTCATGGAGATCTCTTTAATCCCTCATTAGGAGCTGTCTGATCCCTCATGGAGAGCTCTTTGATCCTCATGGAGGTCTCATTAATCCCTGACAGAGAGTTATCTGGTCCCTCATGGAGATCTCATTAATCCCTCAAGGAGATCTCTTTAATCCCTCATTAAGAGCTGTCTGATCCCTCACAGAGAGTTGTCTGGTCCGTCATGGAGAGCTCTTTCCTCCTGTCCACTGGCACTGTCTCTCCCCCAGTGTCCCCTGGTAGTTCCCCAGCAGCCCCCAGAGCAGGTGCTCACCCTCCCTGGTGCTGTGTATTGATTTGTAGATCAATTCCTGGGATTAACCATGGCTCAGGGGCACTAAGGCACCAGAAGGCTGTCCAGGCAGTGAGCAGAGCTGGAATAACCCAGCTCCTCTGCAGAACTGTGGGACTTGGATCTCTCCCTTCCCTTTTCCCTGGGTGGGGACAAGCTCCAGCCCTGGGCTGGTGTCCCCTGTGTGTCAGCCAGGCCAGCCCTCAGCTCCATGAGGGTGATGAAGGCACTGCTGCTCCCTGGGTGCCTGATTTTGGCTGGGGAACAGATGATCCTGTGAGCACCTGCTGCCCTGAGCAGCTCCTCAGCCTTGGCTGGCTCTGCAGAGCAGAAATCACTCAGTGCTCCTCATTGTGTCCCCAGAAATGGGCTCCATGTGGCCAGGCAGTCACTTGAGGCTGCAGCAGTCACGTTTGGCTAAGATGAGCTGGCAGCTTCCCTGAGATGGAAAGAAAACATTTGAATGTAATAACGAGCACTATAAAGCCTGGCATTAAATAAATATTAGGCTTTGACACCAACTGGAAGAAGCCAAATTTCCAGCTGCCCAGGAATGTCATCTGAGGTATTTGGCTCACTCCATCTCAACAATTTAAAAATCATTTGGGCTGAAAAAGCCCCAGAGTGCTGTCCATCAAAGTGATTTTGAGGATGGGTTAGGATTGTGCAGAACAATCCTCCAAGGCTGCAGCCCAGCCTGGTTTCTGTTCCTTGCTGAGGATCCCCTCACCCCAGCACCTTCTCCATCCTGCTCCAAACACTGCTCTGCCTCTGGGGGCTCTGCAGAACCTGTAACAGAGGGGTGACACCAGAGCCTGGCCCCCAGCCCTGTGCAGAATTCCCATGAAAAGCCTGGTTTGAGGTCACTCCTGGCTGTGGCTGCTTTTTGGCAGGCCCTGTTTGGTGAACTGCCCCGAGTTCTGTGTTTACTGATGGGAACAGGGTGGGGATGCTGCTGTGATTATAAATACATTCCACATCCTTCCAGCCACGGATAAAGCAACTCCCTCCTCTGAACCAAGTGGCTCCAGGTCAGCTTAGAGAGCACCCAAGCTGTGTGATCCATGGGCTGCAAGATTCCCTGGTGGCAGACAGAACATCCTGGAAAAAACCCCAAAGCCTAAACAAAGCAGCCTCCAGTGAGCTAAATACAGGGATACACAGGAAAAGCTTTTAATCTTGGAGAGACAGTCATAATTGTCTTCCTCCCTCTGAGGAAAAACCAGAATCCCATAAAACATCTTCCTGCCCAAGATGCTGTCTGATAATGGGAGAGGGGAAGTGAGAGAGGAGGCAGCACCTTGTGAAGAATGAAATCTGGGCTGGGATGGAGAACATGAATACAGAGCACACCTCCTGCTCACAGAAAAACAGCCACAATCCCTCCAGGAGGATTGTGGATGAGCAGCATCGATGTTGCATTTAATTTTCTTTCCTCTGTCATGGGCAGTTGTTTTCCTCAGGATCAATAAACACTTTAGCACTGGAAATCCCACCAGGAGAACAATGAACTGCATTAAAAATGTAAATCCCACTGAAATAAATGCACTGAGAAACACCAGGTCAGCTCTACAGAGACCAGAGGAGGAGATTTGGGGGTTGTGTCCATGTGGAAATTGTGCTCAGGTTATCTCTGGGGCATTCAGAAGAGGTTGGGCTCTTTTTCCATATCTTAGGATCATCTTTTCCCCTTGTTAAATGCCTCCAGAGCAGCTTCACCAAGTTTCTCTGCTTAGGGCTTGCAATGAATATCTGTGTGATTCTTGCTCTTGAGTGTCAGGGTCTTGATTTGATCATTCAAGATTTCATTTCATTTCATACTGAGGTTAAAATCTGGATTTTGGGGTTGCCTTTCTCAGCTTCCTCCAGTTCCTACCAGCTCTTCCAGCTTCCTCCAGTTAGAAATTCCTACCAGCTCTTCCAAGGGTGTTTTGTGCACACAAGTCAAGGTCTCATGCTCAGATCCTGACCTCAAAGCACCCACACATCCCTAAATTAATTTCTAGCAGCAGCAGCAGCAGTGCCTTGTTGTAAGACAAATGCAGGCAGATGTGGCTGAGGCTGAAGGGGAGCATTCAATGTTCCTTTTCCAGCAAGGTTGGGCACAGTGGAGCAGCCAAGCTCCCTGTGAAAGTTGTTCCTGTGAGCTCTGCTCTGGTGTCCAAGAGCTGAACTCCACCCCTGAACCTCCAGACTCCTTTTTCAGCCTCACCCTTCCTCCTGAACAACTTTGTAGTGGAATCATTTCAGCTGTACAAGGAAAAAGAGAAAGCAAAACAGAACCTTGAGTCAGCCCCTCACCTGAGGCAGCCTTGAGAGAGGAGCCAGAGCTGCCCCAGACCTGTGTGTGTTCCTCACCAAGGCAGGAGCTGCTCTCCAGGTGTGAAGGCCTCTCCCAGCAGAGACAGGCAGCTGCTTTTCTGTCAGCTCCATTCCTTCTTCATCCTCAATAGGTGCAGCATGTTCAGGACACTTGTCTCACTGCAATCTGAAGGCTGAGCTTGAACCTTTCAAAGCTTCAGGAGGGATTTCAGCTTTCCCTTGGTTTCCTATTTTTCCTCTTGTTATGTGTTCCAGCAGGAACAACGCATCGTCCTTCTGCAAGGCCTTTTATTTAATGACTTCAAAATGCTTTGAAACCATTTGACTTTATAATAAGAACTGGGTCAGTTCTGCCTTCCTCATTTTGGAGATGAGGACAAACAGGTAAAGAGGTTAAATGGTTTGCCCTGCAAAAAGGAAATGTATGTGTAGCACACTTTGGAGGAGGGCTTAAAACTTTTGGCTCTGTTGCCTCTGTACTCACCACAGGAATGAATTTCCTCCTTGTGTGACCATTCTTTCCTCTGTGATTACTGGCAGGGAGGCTGCCAGCCAGAAAATTGCAATTAAAGGGATCCCAAAGAAGATCAACATAGCAAAGCTGAGTCTATCTCTGCAGTGCATGGGAAGGGTGATTTAGGGGAGCTTTTGGAAGTGAATGGGGCTGAATGGGGCTTCTTTTAGAAGAGAATGGGTTCACTGATAAACTTCAAAAGGTGTCAGGGCCTCCTGGGCAGAGCTGCAGCAAGATCCCAAACCAGAGGGGATTGACCCCATCCCTACAAATGCTTGTAGGAAACTGCAGAGCCAGGGATGAACCTCATAGGGGTTTCTCCTCACATGGGAGAAACATACTGCATTGGGGTTTCTCCTCCCCATTTCTGCTTTTTTTCAAGGCTGTCCCGGGTTCTAAGATATGGTTTGGGGGTGTGAGTTCTGTCCCCACCTGTCAGAGCTGGGGCAGGTCTCTGCTGTCCATGGGCAGTTTTTTCTTTCTCTCTCCCACAGCCAACCCTCCCTCCAGGAGATCTCTGCTGTCCATGGCCACTGAGTGTCCCTGCAGGGCTGATCCAATTCCCCCATCCCATGGGGAGATGCTGTGCCCAGGGCAGGAGCCAAGCATTCCTACCTGGATCCAATCTGAGCCTGGCACAGCACAGCAGCCTTTGCCCCCTGCATTGCCAGAGGAGCAGCTTTCTGCTGCCCTGCATGGCCAGAGGGAGCCCAGGCCCATCTGCAGCAGCCCTGGAGCTGCAGAGGAAAACTCCCCCCTTGTGCAGGATCCCTGCTCCAGCAGAAGCACAGCTGGCACTGCAGGAGGGCTGAGCCCCCCTGGGATGGGGCTGGGACACCCCCCTGGCACACAGGGGACAGGGCATGGGCTGACTCTGGCAGGGCTGGTTTGTATCACTGCATTTGTATTTTTTTTATTTTAAATTTTTTTTCCTAGTAAAGAACTGTTATTCCTATTCCCATATCTTTGCCTGAGAACCCCTTAATTTCAAAATTATAATAATTCATAGGGAGGGGATTTACATTTCCCACTTCAGGAGAAGCTCCTGCCTTCCTGAGCAGACACCTGGCTTTTCAAACCAGGACAATGGCTCATCACACCCTGAGTGTGGCACTCATGGAAGAACATCTCTTGCTTTGGGCACCCCTTAGTGCAGGGTTTCATGGTCATTCCTGTTTGCCTGGGGCTGTGCCCTGCAGACAGGAGGGTGTGCCAGAGGCTCTCTTTCCATGGGACAGGGAAGTTTGCAGCCATCACAGCTGAGGGGGAATCCCAGGTGAGAGCTCCCAAATCCCCTGAGCTGGTTTTCCCTCCCAAGGGAGTCACAGGCTGGGGAAGCAGAGGCTGCTCTGTGTGTCAGATTCACCCCAGCTCCTCTGGCAGTGCACTGACAGCAGGTCAGGTGGAACTCAACAACATTTCAATAAAGCCTCAACAAATCTCCCAGGAAGCCTAAAACAGAGAAAAACAAATGTGTGATTCTGCTAAAAGGTCTTAGAATTAAAAAAGAATAATTTGCATTTATTTACTTCCTGTCCAAGGCTGATGCAAATTGAGATGCCCTTCACACCCCAGTGCTGAGTCACAGAATACCTGAGGAGTTCCTGAGAAGAAAAGTTACTTATTAAAAGTGACCCCATGACAGTTCCTTGAGATCTGCCTGTATCTGCCCTTCACCCTGGCCTTCTGCTTCTGTTTATTTCCAGCTGTGTGTGCATCATGTCTGCTCTCAATGATCAGGTCTTGAACTATGAGGGGAAATTCCCCAATCCAGTGGCTCCTGTGGGATCCTCTCAGTGCCACCCCAAGCAGCATCAAGAGCTTCTGAGAGCAGGACAAAGCCTTGGAGGAGAGTCCTCTGGCAGAAAGGCACCCTCAGGCTGAGGATGGGCAAATCCACACCCCAAATTTTGTTGGGGTTTGTTCCTGCAGGTTTTCTTCTTGCATGAGTGGGATGGTACGGGCTGGGCTGGGTGGTGGAAAGGAGACATGAGAGGAACAAAGGGTTCAGACACCTCTGCTGGTCCTGGGGACCCCAAACCTGGCCCAGGTGGGACCTCCAGTGAGGGGCTGTCCCTGCTGTGACTGCATCCCCACACCCCTGTGCAAATGAGTTTGTAGAAAAAGTTTAGAACAGTTTTTTTATAGATTTTACTTTTTAAGTATTTTTTTTCTTATTTGTTTCAGGATTGGTTAACTATAAGGTACTAAGTTTTTTTTTCAATATTTAATTTTTATAGATGATTAGCTTTTTTTTCAATATTTAATTTTTATAGATGATTAGCTTTAAGGCATTTGCAGTATGGTATAGCAAAAGCTGATAGGCCAAGAAACACTTATAGTGTATTGTAATTAAGAAACAGCTAACTTCTAATTGTAATAACATAAATTATAACATCTGTAGTGTCTCACCCTTCACATGAGACTAAAATAAAATAAAAGTTTTTAAGCACCTCTCAGTTATCTCATCTCTAAGTCAGAAAAGGACTTGATCTGACACAGCCCAGTGCCCCTGGTGCTGCTCAAAGTGCAGCCACTGCTCCTTCTGGTGGGGAACACCCAGCAGATGATGGTCTGTGCTCCCCAGCAGGGCCAAAAAACCTCTGCAGAACCAGCTCAAGGCTCTTGTCTGAAATTCAAAGAGCAACACTCACATGAGCAAACTCCAGTTTTATTATCCTAACAATTTGCCCTCTGCCCTCTGGGTGGGTCCTGGCAGAATAAGGAAGAAGATGAGGGATCCAAGGACGTGACAGGTTTTCCTTCCTTTGGAAAAATCCATCTTTCCCAGCCAGGCACCCACATCCAAAAGTGCAATTTCTCATCCTAAAATTGAGAATGTCCAGTCCCGAAAGTGAGATTTCTAATCCTAAAATTGAGAATGTCCAGTCCCAAAAGTGGGATTCCTCACCCTAAAATTGGGAATGTCCAGTCCCAAAAGTGAGATTTCTAATCCTAAAATTGAGAATGTCCAATCCCGAAAGTGAGATTTCTAATCCTAAAATTGAGAATGTCCAAACCCAAAAGTGAGATTTCTCACTAAAATTGGGAATGTCTGTCAGAGAAGGGAGACGCAGACACCAGATGGTTCATCAGCGTAGCTCGTTTATTGATCTATATCATCGGGTTAAATACACTTCATAATTAGCCTCATGCATATTGCAAAAGCTGAGCTCATCATTGGTTAGTTGCAATTACACCATACAGCAACTATTTCGCATAAGTTCTACATTTTTGTGATTAGCACTTCTTTCTTTAGTATCCTCCCTATGACTTGTTTATTACATGTGGTCAGCAACTCTCTGTCTCAAGGATACTGTGTCCCTGTAGTGCTCTCCGGCCTAGTCGGGACAACTCAAGCAAGTTAGCCTGACTGTGTCCCTTCTCGATCAGCCATGTTTGAGCTATGCCCCCGACACTTCCTCCGTTTTCTTTTTGGACCAGCAAATTAGTCTTCCATGTTCTTTCAATCATATTCTGCATCATGTTTTGAATACAACTGCAAGCACAAGGCAAAATTAACAGTAGCAATAAAATCACTCCCAATAACTCTATCGCATGTAACCATGGCCCAAGTCCCAGACTTCTTAACCGTTCATCAATTTCTAACTCTTTTTCCTCCTTCAACTTATGGAGTCCTTCTCGAAGCTCTTTATCTTGCTGTGAATCGAAACAGAATGATCAGAGAGATTCATGCAACACATTCCTTCAAATTCCTCGCAACCATGGCCTTGCGCTAAAAGCAAAAATCTATAGCATCTCTATTCTAAAGCATTGCATAATAAGCATTTTACACATCTATAGTAAGCATATCTAAAATCTGTGATTTCTTATTCAGTTTATCTTTAACCCAGCACCCTATCTGTTTTGTAAAGTTTCTTGCCTTTATGCCACACTTCCAGGTAAAATAGTTGCTACTACTACTTAATGCAGCTTAGTCTAAAAACCTAAATTCTTCTACGTTTAATTATTGCTTGTGTTTATACACCCTTACATTAGGAAAGATACATTAAGATGGAACAGTGATAGTTTTCTCAAATAATACGGCCCCCTCTGTGGTTTTACTGGTATGCCATTCCAGAGCTGAGTCTAAGTTAGCCCCATTTTACTTTATTCTTATTTAAATCTTGGGCATTTAAGGGTTCAAAGCTTAACCTACTCCCCCCTTGCAGGTTGCTTGCAAGGCTGGCATTTGCACTCTCAAAGAGAACTGATTCTTCTGGGGGAAGCACAGGGATGTGTTCAAGGACAATATGAACTCACACTGCTGGTATCTGTCCTGTTTGCTTTGATGTTGGCAACGGGCCGAAAAAGACAAGTTTTTTACATAAACTACTACTGTTCCCAAAAACCACAAAATTCCCCTGGGAACCAAACAGGTAAATTTATAAAACAAGTTCGAAAAAGATTAGTCACTCTTCCTAAACTAAGGCAAAGCAATGATTGATTAACTCTCGTAATCTGATCAAGCACTGATTTGGTTCTTTGTTGGGATCCCTGCTAATTGGCCTTATCACGGAATGCTGTGTTATGGGTACTGTGAAAAATGCATGTATTTTATGATTGGCTTTTTGCAAATACCAAAATGAACACTATATGTGTTGTGTTAGGAAGTAATGCTGTATTAATTCTCTTAAGTACTGTGTTAAATAGAGTTTTAAGTTATAGAAATTGTTAAAATAGAAACTATGTTATGTAAGATGCTTTGTTAAACAGAAAGGCCTTGCAGTGAGATAGCAGCTACAGGACACATAAATCTTTCCGAGAAAGGAAATTTACTGCCTTCTTATCAGAAGAAACTAACTTTTTTCCCACTTTGAAGGCACTGTTAGGATTAGAAGGAAGAAGTTAACACTAACCAGACAAAATCTTCTGTTTGAATGGAATTTGTGCAGCACGTTTGAAGTGTATGAATATGCAACAGGCCATTGTTTTGAAGGGTTAATTCTTTGTTAACGTGTATTCTTTTTCGGGCTCGTGATGCCCAGGAAAAGGTACCTGGATGTCTGCAACTCTTTGCTAGTCGTTAAAATTATGGTTAAATACGCACTTGTTACACTACAATTCACATACTACAGACTGTTCTTATCCAAAAGGCCTTGCCACAGCCCCTGCAATACAAAGTTACTCAAGCAGCACAATCAGGTTATTACAGTCAAGATATTTTTGACCCACTGGACCCCGTATGCAATATTCCAACAGCGACCCAATAGTTGTAATCAGTCCCCCAAAGGTCCGGCAGCAGGCCACAGTCCCATTGACAGCCTTCGAGTGTCCTTTCAGCTGTAACAGCAGCGGTCGCAGCTTGCTTGTCAGTCACTGCATCAAGAACAGGCCCAGTTCACCTGGCAGGCACCCACACAGCCCCCGTATCTCCCCCGTTTTCTTTTGCAACTGAGTCAGTGCTCCAAGGAGGTATTTGGGACCGTGCCAAATTGTCAGGTCTATAGACAACTCTGGGTACCGCCGATAAACTTGTCCTTGAGTAACACAGTGCATAATTTGCTGAAAATTGTGCTGCTGCTCCGGAGTAACACAGATCGGACTTGTCGGGTGTGTTCCTTTAAGAAGTGAATATAAACCATCCAGCAGCCTGTTTGATATTCCAAACAATAGCTCCTTGTTAATTTGAAGTGGTGGAAAGGGGGTGTGTAGCATGACCATAATTTTCCCGGTAAAATCCACATTAATAACTCCAGGTAAAACAAATAATCCAAGCATAGAGGCAGATGATCTCCTTAAAAGCAGTGCATCCATCGCTCGACCTTGTATAACAATAGGTGCTTTAACTTGTCAGGATGTTTTGTGGGTGCGGAGTCATCAGCGTGATTTCATCAGCATCGCTTTCCAGATCCTAAACGTTCCGCAGGGGTGCTGGCCATTGCCGTAGGAGCCCGGAGAGGTGCAAGAGCCGCTAATACCTGCGCTTGTGAGGCTTCTGCCTGCTTTTGTAATCCTTCCCCTAGCTTCTCTATAGCCTTTACTAGGAAAGCCTGGGATCCCGTGGGCTGACTAGCCATCCTTTCTAGTGCCTCCTCGATGGTCCAATCAGCCCCTAAAGTAAATATCACCCTTTTTGTGCTATCGTTGGCATTCTGCAAAGCACACTGTTTAAGCAAGGCTCCCTTTATATAGTCCGGAACCCCTGCCTTCTCTATAGCTGTAGCACATTTATCTATGAACGCACCAAAGGGCTCCTCTCCCCCCTGTTTTATCCCCATATATGATGGTATTCCCGAAGGGTCTCGAATTTTATCGATAGCATTCCTTACCAATCGCATTGCCTCTCTAACCTTATCAGCCCCCATTAGCACCTGTGCCTCTGTACGTAGATAAGGACCTAGCCCCATTAGCTCATCCATCGTAACTCCATGCAACGGATGCCCAGGTTGTCTCTGCGTTGCAACCGATTGCCGCACCTCTGCCTGCCAGTGTGCATTAAATAACAGCTGTTGATGCTGAGTAAGTATCAGTCTGGCAAGCCCTCTCAGATCATTAGGCACCAATAACTGAGTGTCACATAAATAATCCAACATCTGTTTTACCGGTTCGCTCTTAAACCCAAACTGACTAACGGTTTGTCTTAGCTGTGCCAGCAATTTCCAATCTAGTGCATAATACTCAGCATTTTGCACTGGCTGGCCCTGTGCATTAACACCCGGAGTATATGTTACAGAACAGGCAGTAACAGAAGCCGCCTCAACCAAGTCACTATCTCCGGACATAAGCCCTTCTCGAGCCAGCGCATTCCAGGCCTCCCGCCGCTGCTTTGCCATCTCCTCCCACAGGTCACTCACAGCCCCAGGGACAGGTTCAGGCTTTTTTAGCGGCAGGGGGGGTGCTGGCCGTGAAAAAGATCTTTCTTGGCCGCCCAGACTTAGTATTTCAGGCTTAGGCTCCCATTGTTCAGCCCGTGCGTCCTCCTCGGGAGGCACTGAGGGTGTTAACGAGCTTGATGTACAAGGAATCAACACCTGTCTAACTCCCGGGGCTAGGGGTACCCTTTCTGATTCCGATCCATACCCCAAGTTCCTTCTATTGGCTTCTACCGCTTTTTCTGCTGCTGTCTTTTCAGTTACTTGTTGCAACATGAAATTATGCACAGTACGCCATAATTTTGCCAGTTTCTTTGCTGTTTTATCCTCATCTAGGACAGCTTCCCACAACAAATCTCCTAACTTCCTCCATTCCGTCAACTCGTGGACTGTATGAGGGTTAACAAAACAGCCCTTAGCATGTCCCCATGCTAGCAGTCCTAATAGTTCCTTCTTATCTATCCCTTTTATTCCCTTTTTCTCTAATGTAGTAAAAAATAAATCATATGCCACTTGCCTATCCATGATCAGTCAGCGCTGTTGCAGCTCTCAGGCTCCAGTGGCACGTATGGCCTAAGGCACCTGTATGCCCTTAGGGGCGCCGCTCCTCTTTCAGTTGGACGCCGTCTCTGCTGCTACAGACCCAACGCTACTTCACCGACCGTGGCGCGTCCTCCCCCCTTTCCTTTTATTCGAGGGGGGCGAGGTCGGGGGTCGCCATTTGTCAGAGAAGGGAGACGCAGACACCAGATGGTTCATCAGCGTAGCTCGTTTATTGATCTATATCATCGGGTTAAATACACTTCATAATTAGCCTCATGCATATTGCAAAAGCTGAGCTCATCATTGGTTAGTTGCAATTACACCATACAGCAACTATTTCGCATAAATTCTACATTTTTGCGATTAGCACTTCTTTCTTTAGTATCCTCCCTATGACTTGTTTATTACATGTGGTCAGCAGTTCTCTGTCTCAAGGATACTGTGTCCCTGTAGTGCTCTCCGGCCTAGTCGGGACAACTCAAGCAAGTTAGCCTGACTGTGTCCCTTCTCGATCAGCCATGTTTGAACTATGCCCCCGACAAATGTCCAGTACCAAAAGTGGGAATTCTCATCCTAAAATTGAGAATGTCCAAACCAAAAAGTGGGATTTCTCACTCATCCTAAAACTGAGAATGTCCAGTACCAAAACTGGGATTTCTCACTCATCCTAAAAATGAGAATGTCCAGTCCCAAAAGTGGGACTTCTCATCCTAAAAACGAGAATATCCAGTACTAAAACTGGGATTTCTAATCCTAAAATTGAGAATGTCCAAACCAAAAAGTGGGATTTCTCATCCTAAAAATGAGACTGTCCAATCCTAAAAGTGTGATTTCTCACCCTAAAATTGAGAATGTCCAGTCCCAAAAGTGGGATTTCTCACTCATCCTAAAAATGAGAATGTCCAATCCCAAAAGTGGGATTTCTCATCCTAAAAATGAGAATGTCCAGTACCAAAAGTGGGAATTCTTATCCAAATATTGAGACTGTCCAGTACCAAAACTGGGATTTCTCATCCTAAAATTGAAATTGTCCAAGGAAGGATATTCCATCCAGCAGGAGCAGCAGCATGTTCTTATCTAGACACTGGAAAGGGAATGGTGGCAAATTCATCTGGGACAATTGTGGAGCAAATATTGAACAAATGTCACCATTTGCACGTTGTTTATAAATAATTGTATTTTTAAATATCTCACTAATATCTCAGGAAGCTTAAAAAGAGAAAAATGTGTGATTTTGCTACAAGATCTTACAATTAAAACAAGAATAATCTGCATTTATTTACTTCCTGTCCAAGGCTGATGCAAACTGGGATTCCCTTGACACCCCCAGTGATCCATCACAGGATCAGTTGGGATTCACTGGTGGGATCCTGCTCAGTCTGGAGGCATTGTGTAAAACCAGAACCTTATTTTAGTTCTCTGCAGAAACCCAGAGGGTGTGGGAGCCCTGGAGCCCAAGAGATGAAGGAGCAGGAGTTTTTTAGAGCAGTTCCTGCCCAATCCAGCTGCTGTCTCTGCCTGGGCACACACAGGATGGGTCGGGGCAGCCGCGGATCAGAGGACAAGTCTGGACTCTTCAATGCTTCGCTCTTCAAATTGTTTATTAATTTTTATCTCACAGAGTTTTCCTCTCTGCCAGCCAGGATCTGACCAGCAAGGCAGCCAAGGGCACTCTGACCACGCACGGGGCGGTCGTGTCCTTTTATAATAAAAACTCTGTACATTATATTTACCTTTTATATACCTTTCACCCTTGTTAACAAGTGCACCTTCACCACAAACCAATCCCCAAGTGTGGGAATCTTAAAAATCAGAGGGTTTTAAGAAAGTTAGGAAAAAGCAAGCTTTAGAGAGTAAAGACAGTGAAATGCTAAAGCAGCAGAAAAATTAGTACTGTGGACATGAGGGCACCAAGTACCAACACCACCACAGAAGATGGAAGACAAGAAGAAGAAAGAAGAAGCACGAGGCACGCCCTGATTCCTCCATCTTGTCTCCATAACCCCCCTGTACCGAGATATAACCCCCTGTACCATAATCCTAAAATCCATATTTCACCCTGAGAATATATAATCTCTCCACCACTTAAACGGTGGTCATTCTCATGTCCTCACACACACCCTCTGAAGGGTCAAAGTGCAGCCACCAAGAATGCCTGGCAACATTGCAGGACCTCCGAGCCCCCCATGGGTTTTCTCGGTGATTCTGGATGTTAGGAGTGATATTCTGAGCTGCCACAGTTCCAGTTTGAGCAGGGCCTCGAGGTGCACAGGGCTGGGAGAGCCAGGGGAAAGCGTGGAGAGCCCCCTCTGATCCACCTGGAGTATGGCAGGAGCTGCAGGAAGGATCTTTCCAGACAGAAATGGATTTTCCCAGATTGTCAGGAGAGAAGAAGAGTGCTGGGATTCACAGAGCACAGACAAAACCCAGGGTGTGCTTCCCTCTCTCCAGGTGGACAAAACATTGAGAATTTCAATGCTGAAGGACCTGACTGCCTGCAAAGTAATTTTCAGTGAACCTGCAGGTTGTCTTCCTGCAGGCTGAAGGACAAAAATAAAATAAAAATAAGGATTCTTCCCCTGTGACAGTTTACCTGCTGTCCCTGCTGTGGTGCCAGGACAGGATCAGGGCCTGCCCAGCAGCTCCAGGTGGATTCAATTCCCAATTTTCACTCCCTAAATGCCTTGTGGAGCTTTTCCTTGTGCCAGATGATCATTTAAGGGCAATAACAGTGTTCATTTCAAACTACTGCATCTCAAACAGCAGCAAAAAAGAAAATAGATGATATCTTTAAATTCCAATCTGGACAAAATGATTGAATTTGAATTAGCTCAATATGTGTCAACAAGACAGAGCTCATTGATTCTTCCTCACTTTTCCTGTTCCCAGGCACGAGACAGAGGAGACAGAGGGGATTTTTGGGGTGGGATGATCAGTGAGCAGCAATTTAGGCCTGGAAGGTTCAACCTCTCCTCAGGACCAGCTCAGCTCCAGCTGAGAAATCATTGCTTTTATAGAAACTTGGCAATTAGTCAACATCTGTCCCTGCCCATCACCTGTTAAATATTTTCTCCCTTCTATTTGTGAACGAACAAAAAAACTTTTCCTGATTCAAAATGTGGAGGGAGAGGAGGAGGAAAGCAGGAAATGTGTGCAGAGCTGAGAGAGAAGGGGAAGGCCATGAGCATACAAGTTATTACCAGGGCTCAGGATGTGTTATTTCACTTGCAATAACCAAAGAAACCAGCTAATAAAGGAAAATTATGTTTTAAAGGCAGATGAAAGGTAGTCAAGGAAACACAATATCTTCCCTTCTCTCCTGTCTAGCCTCAGGAAAACACATCTCTGATACTGATGCCATCATGATAAAATCAGAGTTTAGGAATACCTCTGCCTGTGCTGCTGGTAGATGATTAAAAGGATGAGAGCTGTTCCCACTTGTGTGGCAATTTCCATCCCTGCCCACCAGGGCCAGCCTGGCTCAGGGAATTGGGCATCAAGGGTTTCATTTACAGGGCAGAAAATGATCTGAAGAATGAGCTGGGGATAAATTGCCACGTCTGTGCTGCTTTCAGAGGGGAAAACTGCATTGAAACTGGGCTTGGGCTGCAGCTGGGAGAGAGGAGGGGTGGGGGCACAAACAGGAGCCTGGTGTGGGCTCAATGCAGCCTTGGTGCCCCTGTTCCTGGCATGATGGGAGATGGACCTGGCACTGCATGTGGGGATGGAATGGGGTGGGGGTACAGCCAAGAGCTGCCAGCAGGGCACTGCCCTCCCCTCTGTGCACAGGATATGGGGAGGGATTTAGGATCTAGGGATGGATTTAGGATCTAGGGATGGATTTGGGATCTAGGGATGGATTTAGGGTCCAGGGATGGATTTGGGATCTAAGGATGGATTTAGGATCTAGGGATGGACTTGGGATCTAGGGATGGATTTGGGATCTAGGGATGAATTTATGATCTAGGGATGGATTTGGGATCTAGGGATGGATTTGAGATCTAGGGATGGATTTGGGATCTAGGGATGGATTTGGGATCTAGGGATGGATTCGGGATCTAGGGATGTGTAGGAATCCTAAAAACCAGAAGTTTTTAAGAAAGAAAGGTTTTAAGAAAGCAGGCCTCAGACAGTGAGATAGTTAGATGCTAAAGCAGCAGAAATATTAGTAATGCAAATGTGAGAAAGCTTGAGAAAAGAATAGGCCTATGTTAGGTGCTGCCTTAAGTGGTAACAAGTTTTCTTAATGTATATCTTTAGAAGGTTGAAGTTTTGAATAGACCTTTGTGCTTTGACTTCTATGAAGAAGCTATTGTTTAGAAACTAGGCCGCTTAGCAAAACTACGTGTGCTTTATATTATTGGACAGAATTATTGTCAATGTTCTTGTTCTCTATGTGATTGGTTGAAACGCAGATGGAAATGGCTTTATGATATGCTGTAACGTTAAGTTTCTTTAGCATTCTGCTTGGTTCAGCGAGAAGGTTGCATCTGTTATGTCTCCATTGTTGTAACAAGGTGTTGAGGCTGATGCGCTAATAAAACCTCTCAGACGCTGACAAGGAGTGCTCCGTTCCGTTCGTGCTTGTACATAGTTTATTGCGAGGGCAGTGGTGCCCCGTGTGAGATTTGGGATCTAGGGATGGATTTAGGATCCAGGGATGGATTTGGGATCTAGGGTTGGATTTAGGATCTAGGGTTGGATTTAGGATCTAGGGATGGATTTGGGATCTAGGGTTGGATTTAGGATCCAGGGATGGATTCGGGATCTAGGGATGGATTTGGGATCTAGGGATGGATTTAGGATCCAGGGATGGATTTAGGATGTAGGGTTGGATTTGGGATCTAAGGATGGATTTAGGATTTAGAGATGGATTTGGGATCTAGGGATGGATTCGGGATCTAGGGATGAATTCGTGATCTAGGGTTGGATTTAGGATCTAGGAATGGATTTAGGATGTAGGGTTGGATTTGGGATCTAGGGTTGGATTTAGGATCTAGGGATGGATTTAGGATGTAGGGTTGGATTTGGGATCTAGGGATGTATTCAGGATGCAGGGTTGGATTTGGGATCTAGGGATGGATTTGGGATCTAAGAATGGATTCAGGATCTAGGGATGGATTTAGGATCCAGGGATGGATTTAGGATCTAGGGATGGATTTGGGATCTAGGGATGGACTTGGGATCTAGGGATAGACTTGGGATCTAGGATTTGGGATCTAGGGATGGATTTAGGATCCAGGGATGTGTGGCAGCAGCTCTCTGGCCACAGACAGAAAACCACAACTTTCCCAGGCATTGTCTTGGGGAAGGCTGTGAGATCAGAGAAAAGAATGAGAAATTCTTATCTTTATTGCTGCACCTGCTGTTGTGAACATGTGGAATGTGTAACAGAGATTTGTTTACCAAAGGGTGGTTCCTTAATTGGCCACCTAATTGGTGTTTAATTCAAGGACCAGTTGGGTCACCCTGTGTCTGTCTGGAAGCAATGGGTTTCTTAATAATTATAATAAAATAAAATAAAGTGATTGATCAGCCTCCTGAAAAGCATGGAGTCGATTATTACCATTATTGCAAGGAGCTGATTGTTACCCAGCTGGGGGACTGTGGGGACAGGGGTGAATTTAGGATCTAGGGATGACTTTAGGATCTAGGGGTAAATTGAAGATGTAGGGATGAATTTAGGATCTAGGAATGAATTGGAGATTTAGAGATGAATTGAAGATTTAGAGATGAATTGAAGATCTAGGGATGAGTTGAGGATCTAGGGATGAATTGAAGATGTAGGGGTGAATTGAGGATCTAGGGATGAATTGAAGATGTAGGGATGAGTTGAGGATCTAGCTCACTTTTGTTTCACCACCCAACATTCCCCCTGTTCCTTCCTGCCTGGATAAGTCCCTGGGCAGGGATTTTTTGTTACCCTTGTGCTTAACACTCCTCTTTGCCTTGTTATGGAAAATTCCCCTTTTTGGTGGCTGTCAGTCCCAAAACACCTCGGGGCTGGCTTGGAGGAGGAGAGGGTGGTCCCTGGTGTGGGAACTGCCTTGGGGTCACGTTAGAAAGGAAATATTTCCAGGTTTGGGGCTGATAAAGCTCCATTGTGACGCTGCCTGTTTCCTTCCAGGGCTGCCAGCACGGCTCCAGCACGGCAGGAAACGGGGACAGGGCTGGGACTGCCCAAAACATCCCTGGAATATTTGACAGATGAGCTGAGGAGAGCCCAGGGGAGCAGGGTGGGAAGGGCAGTGCTGGGGTAACTGGGCAGGGAGTGGGGGCTCAGATCAGCTCTGAAGGAGTTTCCTGACTCTTAAATAGGAGCAGAAGGGTGGCACTGCTCCTCCATGCCCTGCTGTGCCTGTCCATGCAGGGAGCCCCAGCCAGGGAATAAACAATGTGCTCCATGACTCCAGCAGGCTGAGCCAGTGCTCTGTTGAGCTGTGCTGTATTACACCAATACTGTACCACATTAAAGAGGTACTAAAGAAAAACCCATGGCTGCCTCAGTCACTTGACCTAATTGTCCAATCAATCCATCAGCAGTGTCCAATTAACAAATCCTCTGGGTAAACAATCTCCATAACCCATTCCACATGTGCCAAACAACAGGGGCAGCAAGCACAGATAACAATTGTTTTCCTTCTTGTCTGTCTGAAGCTTCTCACTGCCTTCCCCAGGAACAATCCTGGGAGAGAGAATTATGTCTGTCTCTGTTCAGAAAATGTGAATGACACACGTGCCAACACCACCTCTGTTCAGAAAATGTGAATAACACACGTGCCAACACCACCTCTGTTCAGAAAATGTGAATAACACGTGTGCCAACACCACCACCCTGCCCAGCAGCATCTCCTCCCCTGGCCAGAGCCACAGTGGGGCTGAAGGGCAGCAGAGGAGATCCCAAGGGCTGAGGACTGACAACACATTCACATTTCCACTGCTAGCACACTCAGGCAGCACCAGAGGCCTCCACGCAGCTTTGGCAATTTTTTCCCATGACATTTATTAATGATTTTCTCCAGTTTGAAGAGCACCCAGCATTTCCACCCAGACAATGGTGACAATAATGTGGGGGCTGGGAGTGAGGCAGCCACAGTCAACAATTCTCAGGGTAAATTGTTCAGCCCAGCTCTGCAGCCAGAGAGGTTCCCAGCCCAGGTGATTCCTGCACTTGCAGGATGCTCCCTGTTCCTGTGGTGCCTTGTTGGGGCTACCTGAAAACAGAGGCCAGACCAAATTAAGGATTAAAAAGGTGGTTATATTCATCAAAGGGCCTTCAGGTACATTTCAGACACATGAAGCCCCCAGGGGCTACACCCAGAATGGACCACAGGTCACAGGTTTTCACACTTTTTTTTGGATCCATTTGCGTATTTGGGTTAATTTTCCAATTCCAGCTTCAACTAATGAAGTAATTTACCCCCAGTTTGCTCCCCCCAACTCACTTTTGCTTCCATCTCCCAGGGTCTGTGACAGTGAGGTGTCCTTGATTCCCAGGCCTGGAGACGAATTGTTGTGTCTGACCAAAATGTGAAGACAGCAGCTCACACTGTAGATGGAGTTTAGAGCTATACACTAAGGAATTGCAGGATTACAAATATATGGAAGATATAAAAGCTCAAATCCTGAGGCATCAGTGCCAGGGACTGATCACTTCCCTTTACCTGACACAGAAATTCTCTGCTGGGGAGGACACACATCATTGGTGAACTGCTCTGAGCTCCTCTTTCACTCCTCTGGCTTTTGCTCCTCACAGGCTGGAGAGGGGCTGGGAACACAAACCCTGAGAGGAACCCCTGAGGGAGCTGGGGGTGCTCAGCCTGGAGAAAAGGAGACTCAGGGTGCCCCCATCACTGCACAGCTCCTGAAAGGTGCCTGTGCTCAGCTGGGGCTGGGCTCTGTCTGCAGCAGCACTGACACAACCAGAGCACACAGCCTCCAGCTGTGCCAAGGGAAACACAGGGTGGATATGAAGGAAAAGTTTTTACAGAAATGGTGAGAAAGTTCTGGACTCATTTGGTCCCATTCCCATGCTGGTCCTGTTCCCATTCCTGATCTCATCCACCACTGGAGGTGGTGCAGTCCCCATCCCTGGGTGTGTTTAACAAAGCCTGGATGTGGCACTGGGTGCCAGGGTTTGGCTGAGGGGTTGGGGCTGGGCTGGACTCGATGGTCTTGAAGGTCTCTTCCAACCTGGTGGTTCTGGGATTCCTCAGCACCTTCCTCCTGAGTGATGCTGGGATTGAGGGTCCATCAGGATGCCCCAGAAGTGCCCCAGCCAGCAGGACCAGGTGCATCCCAGCTATCCCAGCCAGCTGGGACACCCCACAGCCCTGGAGCCTCCTGTGCCTCAGAACTGCACCCCCAGGGCAGAACCCCTGGAACTGCTGCAGGAAGCTTTGCTGAGCCCCTGGAGCAGCTGCTGAGTAAATGCCAGGAGCTCCCAGTGCCAGGTGGTGCCCAGAGCAGCTGGTCCCAGCTGCAGAGCTGAAGGAGCCCGGCAGGCTGGGGAATGGCTCTCTCAGGGTGGGAAATGGGCACTGCTGGCCTGTCCCCCTGGCACTGCAGGCAAACGATCCCTCCTGAGCAGCACAGGCACAGGGGGAGGGAAAACGGTGCTTTAAAAATGAGCTGCTGCAGGCAAGTCCCCAGCATTCTTCTTGGGTTCATTTTCCAACTTAAACAAACATGTAAAAAATGAGATTAATAGGGGAAATGTTTGTTTTTATTAAAATTTCAAGTGCTTACATGATTAATCAAATCAAGCTTGATCATGAGTCATATGACACTGAACAAATAGCACAGAAATATCCCCAGTAACCAGGTGGGCAGGTTACAGTGAGGGTTTTAAGTGACATAGGGATTTCAATATATAATATACATATTAATATATTAAATATGTGTCTATATATGAATATACATATTTAATATATATTCACATATATCAATATATGTTTATCAGTTAATATTTAATTTTTAATTATTTAAATTAATTAATTCATATTATATTATATTATATTATATTATATTATATTATATTATATTACTTAAATATTTAATTATTTGTACTATTTATTATTATATTAAATATTTACTATTATATGAAAATATATATTTATTATCAATATATAAAATAGAAAATATATTCTATCATTAATTATACTTAATATATAGATAGTATATTTTAGTATTTAATATTTGCCCCAACCCTGGATGTGTTGCAGAGCAGGGTGGGACTCTGAGCAGCTCACTCCAGGGAAGGTGCCCTGCCCTTGGCAGAGTTTCCAGGAGGATCTGCTCCATGCTCTTGCCAGGCACAGGTGGGCCTGACTGGCCTGGAGTTCCCAGCTCCTCCTCTTCTCCCCCCTTTAACCACGGGCTCCTGTTCCCCTTTTCCAGGCAGTGGGAATTCACTGGATTGCCCCAAATTCCTGGCTCTGATGGGAGGTGGCTCAGCTGCCCCAGCTCCCCCAGGAGCCTCTCTGTCACAGACATTCTTTGTGAAAAATCCTTTCTGTAGGACTTTTCCTGCTAGAGCTGAGAAGGTCAGTAACAAATGTAAACAATTATTATCTGCTGCTGTGGAATGCAACAGGTCCACCTGTGCTTGGTCCCCTGTAGATGTTTGGATTTACTGACCACTCATGGTGGAGCTGCTCTTGCTCTCTGCCAGACACAGACCTTTGGTATTCATTTCTTTCCTCTCTCTCTCTTAGCTTAGCCAGCTTCAGAAGAAGCTCCTTTCCTTTCTATCTCTATGTAGTATAGTTATAATGTTATATATATATCATAATATAATAAATCAAGCCTTCTGATAATAGAATCAAGATCCTGTCTCTTCCATCCTCTAAAAACCCCTGTGACCACTGCCCACAACACCTCTCACCAGCCCTGTGGATTTGTGACCTTCAGCCTCCTTGGATGCTCCAACCTCAGATTTCCCTTGCTGTCCCCAGCCCTGCCTGCCTGCAGGGTGTGCCTGGGGCTCTGTGTGTCCCTCTGCTGGGATGTGCCACTCCTGGAGCAGCTGATCCTTGGAGCCATCCCAGCCCCTCTTCCCCCCGGGGCTTTGTCCATGGGTCTGAGCCAGCAGAGCCCCACAGGGGCCAGATCTGCCCTCCTGAGATCCAGCATGAACTGCTCACTGCCCTCCTGAAATCCAGGATAAACTGCTCACTGCCCTCCTGAGATCCAGGATGAACTGCTCACTGCCCTCCTGAGATCCAGGATAAACTGCTCACTGCCCTCCTGAGATCCAGGATAAACTGCTCACTGCCCTCCTGAAATCCAGGATGAACTGCTCACTGCCCTCCTGAAATCCAGGATGAACTGCTCACTGCCCTCCTGAAATCCAGGATGAACTGCTCACTGCCCCAAGGATCTCACTCCACCATTTCCTGGTCACTGCCCTGCAAACCAGAGTGGGAATAGAAAATTGATGTGATAAAAGGTTGGTGAGATGGAGGTTTCTGATGTGCCATGCAGAAATACTCTGCACTTCATTAAATTATTCCTTCACTTCAAGGAACAACATTTAAACTCGGTAAGATTAGGAATTTAAATGACTTCAAGAGAGCTTCATTTCTCAGAAAGCACATTCAGGCACACGGTGACATTTAATTTCTTAGCAAGCTGTAGAGCGAAGCTACAAAATTGGCCACAATTAACATTTCCTTAAAACCTGGCTCCAGTGTTGCAGGGATTCAAACAATGGAACCTCAGTCAAAGGAATAATTTGCTCACTGATTTTGCCTCTTCATTTCTGCTCACAGAAGTTTTCTGAGCAGCTTCCAAACAGCTGCCAATTGTATGCAACACCCCCATTCTTTCCTGGGAGGTACCAGGTATGCATCAGATAAGTTTTATGAGTAATTCTCAGTCTTTCCTTGCTCAGTTCTATATTTAGAGTTTCTGCTGCAGTGGCTAATCTTGAGGGGAGGCTTAGGTCACCCATTTCTATTTCCATTCTCTGGCTGAGTGCAAACACACAATTCTGAGCTAAGACTCCACTTCAAACGCCCTCTAATTCCTGCTCATCTCCTCGTCCTCTTCAGCACTGGGCAGAAAGGGATTGAAAAGGAAAGTGTACAAATATTAATTGACCTCAGCACCACTCTGGGCTGCTGGGGCAGATATTTGATGTACTACACTCCCAGTGCTGATTTTAAAACCAGAGGATACAAAAAGCTGAAGTGACATTTAGATGGTTGGAAACTGCCTCTCAACTTAGAACTTTTGCCTTTGGAGAGCAAGCTTAGATGTCCAGCTTAGATTGAAAATATTTTCTTTTTAGACATCCATATCTGCATGAAATAAGTCCTGTTTGAAGTAGAAAAAATCCCTCAAAAATCTCAGACAGCATTTTGTTGAAGGAAGATTCCTATAAGAAAAAAATACAATTTTAGCAGACACATTTCAGCCTCTGGAATCTATTTTTGCATTGCTGCAAATACATCCTAAACCTCTATATTTTGTCTGGGCTCAGCTCTACAGTTTTGCTTAGATTTGCTCTCATTCCTTCTCTTTCAGCACAGATCACACTGCCAGGCACAAAAATCCATTTACATCCCAGTGATCCCAGACCCTCTGTGGCTCCTGAGGAGCCCCACTGCTGGCTCAGCCAGATTTTAGGGGATAAACTCCACCTGAAATGGAGACATTGCAGCTCAGGAGGTTTCCCTGCTGGTATTCAGAGCTCCTCATGCCATGCCAGCTGCATTCCCAGTGCTGGAAATGTCAGGGACCTTGTGTCTCCCCAGGGGCTCCCAAATCCTCACCCCCTGTTCCCCAAATCCTCACTCCCTGTTCTCAAATCCTCACCCCCTGTTCCCCAAATCCTCACTCCCTGTTCCCAAATCCTCACTCCCTGTTCCCAAATCCTCACTCCTTTCTCCCCAAATCCTCACTCCCTGTTCCCAAATCCTCACTCCCTGTTCCCCAAATCCTCACTCCCTGTTCCCAAATCCTCACTCCCCATTCCCAAATCCTCATCCCTGTTCCCAAATCCTCACTCCCTGTTCCCCAAATCCTCACTCCCCGTTCCCAAATCCTCACTCCCTCCTCCCCAAATCCTCACTCCCTGCTCCCCAAATCCTCACTCCCCATTCCCAAATCCTCACTCCCCGTTCCCAAATCCTCACTCCCTGTTCCCAAATCCTCACTCCCTGCTCCCAAATCCTCACTCACTGTTCCCAAATCCTCACTCCCTGCTCCCAAATCCTCACTCCCTGTTCCCAAATCCTCACTCCCCATTCCCAAATCCTCACTCCCTGCTCCCCAAATCCTCACTCCCGTCTCCCAAATCTTCACTCCCTGTTCCCAAATCCTCACTCCCTGTTCCCAGATCCTCACTCCCTGTTCCCAAATCCTCATTCCCTTCTCCCCAAATCCTCACTCCCTATTCCCAAATCCTCACTCCCTGCTCCCCAAATCCTCACTCCCTATTCCCAAATCCTCACTCCCCATTCCCAAATCCTCACTCCCTGTTCCCCAAATCCTCACTCCCCATTCCCAAATCCTCACTCCCTATTCCCAAATCCTCACTCCCTGTTCCCCAAATCCTCACTCCCTGCTCCCAAATCCTCACTCCCTGTTCCCCAAATCCTCACTCCCCATTCCCAAATCCTCACTCCCTGTTCCCCAATCCTCACTCCATATTCCCAAATCCTCACTCCCTGTTCCCCAAATCCTCACTCCCTGCTCCCCAAATCCTCACTCCCTGTTCCCAAATCCTCACTCCCTGTTCCCCAAAACCTCACTCCCTGTTCCCAAATCCTCACTCCTTGCTCCCAAATCCTCACTCCCTGCTCCCCAAATCCTCACTCCCTTCTCCCCAAATCCTCACTCCCTGTTCCCCAAATCCTCACTCCCTGCTCCCCAATCCTCACTCCCTGCTCCCAAATCTTCACTCCCTGTTCCCAAATCCTCACTCCCTGTTCCCCAATCCTCACTCCCTGTTCCCAAATCTTCACTCCCTGCTCCCAAATCCTCACTCCCTGTTCCCAAATCCTCACTCCCTGTTCCCAAATCCTCACTCCCTGCTCCCAAATCCTCACTCCCTGTTCCCAAATCCTCACTCCCTGTTCCCCAAATCCTCACTCCCTGTTCCCAAATCCTCACTCCCTGTTCCCAAATCCTCACTCCCTGCTCCCAAATCCTCACTCCCTGTTCCCCAAATTCTCACTCCCTGTTCCCCAAATCCTCACTCCCTGCTCCCAAATCCTCACTCCCCATTCCCAATCCTCACTCTCTGCTCCCTAAATCCTCACTCCATATTCCCAAATCCTCACTCCCTGTTCCCAAATCCTCACTCCCTGCTCCCCAAATCCTCACTCCCTGTTCCCAAATCCTCACTCTCCATTCCCAAATCCTCACTCCCTGTTCCCCAATCCTCACTCCCTGTTCCCCAATCCTCACTCCCTGTTCCCAAATCCTCACTCCCTGTTCCCAAATCCTCACTCCCTGTTCCCAAATCCTCACTCCCTGTTCCCAAATCCTCACTTCCTGTTCCCAAATCCTCACTCCCTGTTCCCAAATCTCACTCCCTGCTCCCCAATCCTCACTCCCTCTTCCCAAATCCTCACTCCCTGTTCCCCAATCCTCACTCTCCATTCCCAAATCCTCACTCCCTGTTCCCCAATCCTCACTCCCTGTTCCCCAATCCTCACTCCCTGTTCCCAAATCCTCACTCCCTATTCCCCAATCCTCACTCCCTGTTCCCAAATCCTCACTCCCTGTTCCCCAATCCTCACTCCCTGTTCCCCAAATCCTTGCTCCCTGCTCCCAAATCCTCACTCCCTGTTCCAAATCCTCACTCCCTGTCCCCAATCCTCACTCCCTCCTCCCCAAATCCTCACTCCCTGTTCCCCAATCCTCACTCCCTGTTCCCCAATCCTCACTCCCCATTCCCAAATCCTCACTCCCTGTTCCCCAATCCTCACTCCCCATTCCCAAATCCTCACTCCCTGTTCCCCAAATCCTCACTCCCTCTTCCCAAATCCTCACTCCCTGTTCCCCAAATCCTCACTCCCTTCTCCCCAAATCCTCACTCCCTGTTCCCAAATCCTCTCTCCTTGCTTCCCAATTTAGATGCTGAACATTTCAGGCTGCAGCATTTGACTTAAAAGTCAACAAATAACCAGCACTAGGATGCTGCTCCACACTGCTTTAGGAGAGAAATTGTCCTTTGAGCTGTGAAATACAAAGTGTTGGACAATTTCAGCTTGAATTCCACCCCTGGGGGGAGGTTTGGGAAGGAGCTGGGCTGGGCTGGGGCTGCAGGAGCTGCTCAGGGGCTGGGACCTGCCCTGAGGGGTCAGAGCACACCCTGGAGGGGTCCTGTGGGCCAGAGTGATGCCTTGGGAGCTCCTGGAGCAGAGGCTGGGCAGAGTGAAAGGAATAAAACAGGGATTTATTAAAGGAATAAAGCAGGGATTTATTAAAAGGCCTTCACAGGATTCACCTTGGGTAGCACAAGAGCCCAGCCAGGGCTGCACCCAAGCTGGACAAGGATCACAAGCTCTCACTATAAGTTTTATCAGTTTTGGTCCATTTCCATGTTGGGGTTCATTGTCCAATTCCAGCTCCAGGTGATGCAGTCCCATCCTCCCAGTTTGCTCTCCCCAATTCTCTGTTGTTTGCACTTTCTGGGCCTGAAGCTGCAGTGGTGTCCTTGGTTCTGGGGCTGGAAAAGGATTGTTCTGTGGGACTGAGCTGTGAGGAGAGCTGCTGACACTTCATATGAAGTTCAGAGTTATACACCAATGCAGTACAGAATCTGGAAAACATGAAAACTGAAACTGAAGGCATCAAGAGAAAATGGGTTTGGAGGCCCATGGGAGGAACCACAGCCATCCTGAGGACCTGAGTGTTCTCCTTCCAAGCCTCCCCTCCAGAACAGCCCCAGGCAGCCCCTTGGGGGTGAGGGACTGGGGGATGTGTGTGACACCCATCCAGCGGGGGGGACACAAACCCAGCCTGGGAATCCAAATAACTCCAGTGCTGGTGGTGATCTGCCAATGGCAGAGTGGTGCAGGGATGCTGCAATTCCTGCAGGAGCAGCTCCAGAAGCTTTGGCTGTTTTCCTGCACTGGCTGTGAGCAGACACCTGGTTCTGGCTGTTTTACTGAGGGTCACATCCTCCCATGTTCACATAAAGCACGAGGCACCTGAGGGAGCTGGGCCTGTGCAAATCATGATGGAATTCCTTGAGGGACCAGGGCTCTGCTTGCTGAGCCCTCCTCACTGCCAGCTCAGGCTGCATTCATCCTTTACTGAGGGTTTTACCAACCTGCAGTGTGTGGTTTTGTCTGGGCTCTGCCACATTTTTCTAAAAACTTACAGGATTTGGGACTCGTGGTTAGCTCTGTGCTGGGGCAGTTTGCTCAAGACCCCTCTGGAGGTTTGTGCTGAGCTCTTCAGCTACACTGCCCTTGCTGTCCTCCTGTTTGTCTGTCTGTCCTCTTTTTGTCTGTGGTTTCCTTCAGTAGACAAAATCAGATTTATGCAAAAACTCTTTAGAAATGGCTCAGCTGTGTCTAAGTAACGAAACCTGTGCAGGTGTCCCTGTAAAACAGTGGGTTCAGCTTGAGGGGCTGCCTGGCTGCTCAGTTTGGGCTTTAGGTGGTTTGTTGGGGTTTTTTTTTTGTTGTTGTTGTTGTTGGTTGGTTTGTTGGTTGGTTTTTTGTTTGTTTGGAGGGGGGTTTTGTGTGGTTTTTTTGGGGTTTTTTTTGGTTGTTTTTTTTTGTTTGTTTGTTTGTTTGTTTTGTGTGGTTTTTTGTTGTTGTTGTTGTTGTTTTTTTGTTTTTTTGTTTTGTTTTTTGGTTTTGCTGTGTTCAAGGAAGTTTCTGGAATCCCTGCTAGAAAAAGACATGGAATTGCTAACGAGTACCAGTGTAGTGCTCTGTAGGTTGAAAAGCTCTGAACAATCTATTTTTATTGTGTTTATATGCTGGAAATTGCAGCCCAAACCACGGTGATGAGCTGGAGAATTTTTTTCCAAGAAATCTCCTTTGGTAAAGATGGGGTGAGGTGAGTTCAGCACAGAGCCAGCAGCTCTCAGATTAATGGATTTGTTTAGAGGGTGAGGAGGAGAATTGGCAGCTGTGACTCACTGGCCAGGTCTGTTTTCAGAGAACTTCCAAAGCCAAGATGAGCAAAAGGGAAGGGGGTTGGTACCCAGCTGTGCCCTCTGCCCAGGGCAGGCAGGGCAGGATCCCACAGGGAGCAGGGCAGGATCCCACAGGATCCCACAGGGAGCAGGGCAGGATCCCACAGGGAGCAGGGCAGGATCCCACAGGATCCCACGAGAGCTCAGCAGGAGCTGAACCTGGCTGCTGCTGCTGCTGCTGCTGCTTCCACCTTTCTGCATAACCCAGATCCTGGCCCATGGTTGTTTCCAAGCTTTTTGGAAAATAATCAATGGATGGTGATAAACTGAGCAGCACAGAGCATGGTGCTGCATCTCAGGGGTGGAGCAGAGCAGAGGGCAAGGAGACAAAACCCCAAATCCTTTCTTTTCTTAAACAGCAGGGGCAGGGCAGGTGGGGAAGCTGTGGTGGTTTGGGGGGAGGGAGCTGCAGCCCTGCCCTGAATGCCCATTGCTCTGAAATGCCCATTTGTCACAAACATCTTTTATGAAAAATCCTTTCCTTAGGATTTTTCCTCCTGAGAAGCTGAGAGGCCTCAGGAACAAAATGTAACCAATGGTTATCTGCTGCTGTGGAATGCAACAGGTGCATCTGGGATTGGTCTCATGTGGTTGTTTCTAATTAATGGCCAATCACAATCAGCTGTATCAGACTGTCTGCTCAGTGACAAGATTTTGTTATCATTCCATTTCTTTTTCTATTCTTAGCCTGCCTTCTGATGAAATCCTTTTTCTATTCTTTTAGTATAGTTTTAATATAATATACATCATAAAATAATAAATCAAGCCTTCTGAAACATGGAGTCAGCATTCTCTTCTCTTCCCTCATCCTCAGACCCCTGCGAACACCACCACACCCACTGCCCTGCAATGCCCATTGCCCTGCAATGCCCATTTCCCTAAAATGCCCACTGCCCTGCAATGCCCATTTCCCTACAATGCACATTTCCCTGAATGCCCAGTGCCCTGCAGTGCCATTCCCCTGCAATACCCACTGCCCTGCAATGCCCACTGCCCTGCAGTGCCATTTCCCTGAATACCCACTGCCCTACAATGCCCATTGCCCTGAATGCCCATTGCCCTGAATGCCCATTCCCCTGCAATGCCCATTGCTCTGAATGCCCATTGCCCTGCATGCCCATTTCCCTGCATGCCCACTGCCCTGCAATGCCCATTGCCCGTAGTGCCCGTTTTCCTGAGATGCCCATTGCCCTGAATGCCCATTTTCCTGCAATGCCCATTTCCCTAAATGCCCATTCCCCTGCAATGCCCATTCCCCTACAATGCCCATTTCCCTACAATGCCCATTCCCCTGCAATGCCCATTTCCCTGCAATGCCCATTCCCCTGCAATGCCCACTGCCCTGCAATGCCCATTTCCCTGCAATGCCCATGTGGGTGAGGCCATCCCTGCTGATGCCAGTGCAGTGGCTGTCACCCCACCCTGAGCAAAACAACCCAGCCTCTCCCACAGCATCAGGACAGCTTTGTTCCTGTTTTACAGGGAAAACTGAGAGGGAGGGGGAGGCCATGATGAAAATGGAAAGACATGCCATGATTCTGACTTCTATTTTAATCCATATAAGAGGGAATTATTTTTCTTTTTAATGGGGACAATGTTAAAAAATATTGAGTCTGTTGCTCTAAATAAAGTGCAGAGTGGACCTTGGATAAACATACATAAGCAGCATGTGATCCAAGAACATTATTAATTAAAGAGGAGATTTCCTCACCCAGGTGTTCCTGGAAGAATGCAGCATTGCCATTTTAAATCCACCAGTTTCTGCTCATAATTAAAATGCTGTAAGTCAGAAATCACCTTGCAGCACGGTGGGTGCTCTCTGCTGGCTTAGCTCAGCACAGAATTTCATGGAGGGACAGGAGGGAGCTCAGCTTTTTATCCTGCAAAATGACCACTGGCAGACAAAATTCCAGGAGCTGCTTTCAGCCAGCAGTGGTTTCAGATTTTCAGATCAGAGTTAAGAAATTCTTCCAGCAATCTGGGTGTTTATCAGTCACTTTGGAAATAAAAGAAAAATTATTCTGTTTACCAGTCTATGAGTGAGTTTCCCAAAGTCCTCGTGCCCTGTTCTGGGAAATAGAGTGAGATGAGAACTCAAGAATTCCCAAGGCAACAGGCAAGACATGCCTATGGAAAGGAAGGAATTGGAATAAGCTGAGGAAACCTTTGTAAGCTGGGAGTGAATGTGGATAGAACAAAAATGTTTAGGTGGAAAGAAGGGGTTTGTTAGGAGCACAATGATATATTTCTCTTTGGGACTGTTCCCTTTAGAAATTGTAGGGAAAACTGACCTTAGAACTTCGCAGAATAAAGAGCTTTGATTTTTCTTTTTTCCCCTCTCACTGCTTTTGAGCCCTACATTTGTGTTTGCTGCAGGAGGTTCATTGTTGTTCATTGTTTCCAGGGCTGATTTATAGAACCAGCTGTTCTGGAAGGCAGCCAAGGATGAAGGAAATAGTTAAAAGTGCAATTTTAATGGAGAGTGGAGTTTGGTGATGCATGGCAGAGCCTGAGGATTTGGGGTTTTAATGCAGTGTTGTCCACCCAGAGCTTTCCCAGCCCAGTTGTTCACTGCTTGCTCCTCTCCAAAACAATGCTAAAAATGGATTTAAAAATGGATTCTAAAACCCACAGAGCTCCTCACTGGCAGGACATTGAGTGAGGGGCTGCCCCAAAACCTGGTCCACAGCCTTGTTCCTCCAGAACAGATCCCTGCAGGGCCAGGACAGGGGACACCTGAGCCCCTCTGCTGCCAGGCTGAGTCCCACTGAAGGGACCCACCAGGGCTGGCTCTCTGCAGCCACTGCCAGCTGCTCTAGAAAACTCCATGGGCCAGCTGGTTCAGAAAACTCCATGGCCCAGCTGGTTCTAGAAAACTTCGTGGACCCAGCTGCTCTAGAAAGCTCCATGGCCCAGCTGGTTTAGAAAACTTCATGGGCCCAGCTGCTCTAGAAAACTCCACGGCCCAGCTGCTTCAGAAAACTCCATGGCCCAGCTGGTTTAGAAAGCTCCATGGCCCAGCTGCTCTAGAAAGCTCCATGGGCCCAGCTGGTTCTAGAAAACTCCATGGGCCAGCAGCTTTAGAAAACTCCATGGTCCCAGCTGGTTTAGAAAGCTCCATGGGCCCAGCTGGTTCTAGAAAACTCCATGGCCCAGCTGCTTTAGAAAACTCCATGGCCCAGCTGGTTTAGAAAACTCCACGGCCCAGCTGTTTGAGAAAACTCCGTGGCCCAGCTGGTTTAGAAAACTCCATAGCCCAGCTGGTTTAGAAAGCTCCATGGCCCAGCTGCTTTAGAAAATTCCATGGCCCAGCTGCTTTAGAAAGCTCCACGGCCCAGCTGGTTCTAGAAAGCTCCATGGCCCAGCTGGTTCTAGAAAACTCCATGGGTCCAGCTACTCTAGAAAACTCCATGGGCCCAGCTGGTTTTAGAGAACTCCATGGGCCCAGCTGGTTTAGAAAACTTCATGGGCCAACTGGTTTTAGAAAACCTCATGGCCCAGCTAGTTCTAGAAAGCTCCATGGCCCAGGTGGTTTTAGAAAACTTCCTGCTCTGGCCCCCAGACTGGGTTGTGCCCAGGTGCAGCTTGCTGGGTGAATGCTGCTGGTGCATTGTGGCTGCTCAGGCATTCTGTGCTCCAGAAGTTGGCTCAGCTTCCCTCAGAAACTCTCTGGGGCCAGTCTCCAGGCAAGGCTCAGCATTTCAGTCTAATTCAGAACCCTTTTGTCCCTTTTCCCTCCTTCTTTATTTACTTTTTTCCCCTCTCTTCTTATTTTTTCCCTTTTCCTGCCTGTGGAAGTGATTGAATCTGATTTTCAGATTCAATTGAATCAGTGATTGAATCTGATTTTCAGATTTGTGGCAGGTGGTGGAGAACCAGCCAAGCTGAAGCCCTGATCCTTTTCCTCCTCTGCCACGAGGGCTTTTCAGTGCTTTACACAAGGGATCAAACTCTTGTCACCTGTTGCTTCCCTGTGTGATTGCTCTTGCAATCCCTGTGCTGTTCTCCACTTTGGCACAAACTGTGTGGCACAGCTCTCCTTTCAAGGTCTGGAAGCTTTTTGGGGTGATTGGGGAGGATTGGAGCATCCTCATTGCCCCTGGAAAGCCACCCAGGAGGGTGGGGAACCTGCTGGGAGGGTTTTTGCCAAAGGGGGGCACAGGGGTGGCTCAGGTGGCACCTGGCTGTCCCCAAAGCAAGGCTGGGGATGCCCTGGGTAACCCCAGCCCTGGCAGGGGCAGATCCCTGCAAGTCCTGTGGGAATCTTAAAAATCACCTTCAAGGTGTGCTGGAATGCCAAGCCCTGTCTCCCCAAATGAACCAATACCCTTTTGGTAATTGCCATGGATATTGGTCAGCCTCAGAAAGCACATCCCAACTGTTTGAAAAATTACACCAAAAACTCAAATTTCTGTATGCAAAATAATGAGGAGTAACATTATACTTTGGAGGAACACCTTTTCACAAAGCACTAGCTACGAAGGTAAAGCAAAAATCCACGGTTAAAGAACCAAGGATTTCTAATTCTTGGGGTTCAGAATTAGAACCATTGTTGTACCAATGCAATAAGTCTGATGCTTGAACAAACCTCTCAGACACTGACCAGAATGTCCTGTATTGCCAAGGCAGGTCCCATGGGGTCACACACTGCTCCTCTCCCAGACACTTTTGGGAACCCCTTGGCCACTTCCATGGGTCAGGGCAGCAGTGGCCACAAATCCTTTCAGCCACATCTGCAACTTTGATTGTGCTGAAGGAAAAGTGAGCAAACTCTGCAATGCATTAACCTTTGTCCCAGTAATGGGAATCTCTTGAGCTGTCCCTGATTCCTGGAAATCAGCTCTGGTACATTACAGAATTAATTCAGCATCTCCTGTTTTCATCTTCGAGTGTCTTTTCCTTGTATGATGTTCTGCTTCTTTTCTCCAGTGGATGCATTGCCTGGTTTTATATTTTCTCAGTACTTAAGAGTGGAAAAAATTGAAGATCTTTCTTCAGAGAAGTTCTGCTAGAGATGCTCTTGAGATCCATCCTGCTCTGTCTGATGCCTGACATGCACCAGGAGTAATTGAGGAAATTTTTCTGTGTCAATGGCAGTAAATAATCAGTGTGTGTTTTCTCCCACAGAAAATTATTCCTGGGCTTGTTTCAGAAACTGAAGTGACTCTTGTTTCCTTGAAAGGAATTATATTAAATGGCTGATATATTTCCACCACTGCTGTTGTCAGAATCACATTCAAGGACAGGATGTGGGGATTTAAAAAATAATTTAATAACACAGAATTGTTTGGCTTTGATCTGCAATAAGAATTGTGTGAACTGCTCTGCTGCACGCTCAATCCCAAATAAGATGGCTCAGGGAAACTCAACAGTCTTCAGCAAATTTACTTCATTTGCAGCCACTCCTCATCCTTCTCCCAGTCATTCCCACTTCCTTTGACTCACAGGCTCATCCTGTGTCAGGATGTTGTGTGGGCTCAGTCTCCATCCCAGCTCCCCACTGCCCTGCTCAAGGGATCCTTCCCTGAAATCTTTATTTAAGGGAAATCTCAGCCCCAGACCCAGGGCTGAGAGCTGCCTGGAGCAGCTGGGGACACTGAGGTGCTGCTGGGGCTGGGTGGGGTTCAGGAGCCTGGCTCTGGGGCTGAATCCCTCATGTCCCAGGAATTTTGTTAGAACTTCTCCAAAGGACAGGGATGCAGTGCTCCAAGCCTGGCTCTGGGGCTGCATCCCTCATTTCCTGGGTATTTTGTTACATCTCCAAAGCAGAGGGATGCAGCCCCAGAGCCAGGCTTGGAGCACTGCACCCCTCATTTCCCAGACATTCAGTTGTGACATCTCCAAAGGACAGGGGTGCAGCCCTTCCATCTCCCTCTGATGGTGGGAACACCTCGTCCCACAGAGGGCAGGAGGAGCAGACAAACTGCTTGGAACAGCATTCCAGAATTCCTGGTGTGACCATTAGGGCAGAGCAGGAAAATCAGATGAATGGGGGCAATTCTGATTTTGGATTTTCTGACCCAGGGATGGGGCAACTGAGAGGAATTTTAAAAAACTTTTATTCCATTTTCAGTCTCGTGAGAAGGGTGAGACAATACAGATGTTATAATTCACACCATCACAATCAGAAGCCAAATATTTCCTAATTACAATCACTGTAAGTGTTTCTTTGCCTATCAGCTTTAGCCACACCATGCTGTAAATGCCTTAAAATCAAAAATCTAAAATTACTCCTCGTGGCTCCTACTACAATGCACCTTCCATAGTTCTATTTCTCCAGAGTATCCAGTCTTATTTACAAGGCCATCCTTTGAAACTGTTTCCAGCTCCATTTCTCTCTTAGCAATGTCTGTCCTGTTCCATGGCATTTCTAAGTCAGCATTTCTTATCTCAAAGTTTACAGATTCACACTATGGGCCTTCTGCCAAGCTTGGAGAATTCCCTACAAACTCATTTCCCACATTCTGAAATAGCAAAAGATGGAGTTTCTAGGAAGTTTCTCTCCAGGTAACTGAGGGCTCTCAGGTTGGAAGCTTCCCCTGCCCAAAGCAGGACCAACTTCAGCCATGGATTGGGGCCTGAAGCCACCACATGTCATGGTCCCCACTGCTCCCAGCTGCTTGGAGCAGATCCAGCTGGTGGGAAATTGTAGATGGATGAGCTGAAGGTGAATTGCATTTTTTGCTCTCATAAATGCTTCTCTCACTTGGGTTCTTTGAGGAAAGTCTTCCTATGGACACATTTTTGAGTGACAAAATTAAGGCATCTGCTGCTGTCTGCCCTGTCTGTTATGCCTTTTTATTTTGAATTTCATTTCCTGTGGTCAGTAAAAATACCAGATTATTAGATTTTGGTTCAACTTCTTCCTGTCCATGTTCTCCATCAGTCCCCTGCAATGTGTGAGGCTTTTCCTGCCTGAGGGATAACTCACCTGGTTTTGGTGCTGCCAGCAAAGTTTGCTTATGAATTTTGATGTGCTGCAATGCTCCTTTTCGGGCTAAACCTTGAATATTCCCAGCCTGCATAAAGGAACATCCTCTGATGGCAGCTCATCCCTTAAAGGCCTGGAAATTCCCAGTGGGGAGGTCGAGGGGTGGGTGTTGGGTTCTTCCAACACAGTCATCCTTCCTCAGGGAGCTGCAAGGATCTGTGGAAATTCTGCATTTCAGAGGGTGCAAAGTTGAGTTTCTAAAAAGAAAGTGGGAGCCAAACTGAGCTTGAGGTGTGCAGAGCAGCACAGGGACAGCAGGGATGCCGTGCCCATTCCTGTGTGTGCTCCAGGGCCAGAGGAGGATTTCCCAGGGGCTGTGGGGTTTGATATCCCCAAATCTGAGCTCCCTGGTGCTGCCCAGCAGGGTGGCTTGGTTTGGAAAGACAGGAGTCTGCTGAGGAAGGCAGGAGCCTCCCCTGACATGGAGAGTGTAAACCCTCCCCACCCCTCTGAATTCTATAAATTTTAAATTAAGGGGCTCTCAGGCAAAAATATGGGAGCAGGAAATAACAGTTCTTTAATAGGGAAAGGAAAAAAATAAAAGGATAAAATAAACAATGCAGTGCACTAGAACAGCACTGACAGAGTCAGAACCCAACCTGACACCCTGTGGGTCAGGCTGTTGGCAGCAGTGCCATTGGAATTGTGACTCAGCCCTCCTGCAGGGTCAGGGCTGGTTCTGCTGGAGCAGGGATCCTGTAGAGAAGGATGGATTCTTCCTCTGAAGATCCAGGGGAAGGAGAGGCAGCTGCTGTTCCTCTGGGAATCCCCTGGAGAAGCCGTGCTGGTGTCTCCAAACCTCTGGATTATATCTGGGTAGCAATGCTTGGCTCCTCCCTCTGGGCTCACATCTCCCAATGGGATGCTGCAGTTCTTATCAGCCATGCAGGGATATTCCAGAGCTGTTATCAGCAGGGTCCCCCAGAGGGAGGAGTGATTGTGGTGACTCAAAGAGAGAGAGATAAGGCAAACTGCCCACTTGACAGAGGTAATCTGCCATACAGATGGGAATGAAAAATACCTTCCATTGCAATCTTCAGCACTGGGCTGGTGCTGAGGAGAGCAGCAGGAGCTGAAGGAGGCAGAGCAGAGGAGCAGAGCAGCAGCTCCGGGGCTGGGCCCATCTCTAAATGTTAAGGGAGAGGCTGGGCACACACAAAAGGTCAGCACTGCCCAGGCTGGCAGTGAAACAAAGGCCAACTATTTTTAACTTCAAGTGGGAAGCCTAAAGCCATGAGCTGGCCTGATTGCAGAAGGCCTTGGCTGTGGTGCTAATCAGAGCTGTTTGCATAATGAGATCCCTGGCTGCTGACCCAACGCCGAGAGCTCCATCCCAAACCTGCCCTGGCCCCCCTCACACCTGGGGATGCTGCAGGTGGGGCCCAGCTCCTGGAGTCTGCAAGCACTGCCCCAAAAATCCCTTCTTAACCTCCTGGAGTCCTGCAAGAAATGCCCCAAAAATCCCTTCTTAACCTCCTGGAGTCCTGCAAGCACTGCCCCAAAAATCCCTTCTTAACCTCCTGGAGTCCTGCAAGCACTACCCCAAAAATCCCTTCTTAACCACCTGGAGTCCTGCAAGCACTGTCCCAAAAATCCCTTCTTAACCACCTGGAGTCTGCAAGCACTACCCCAAAAATCCCTTCTTAACCACCTGGAGTCCTGCAAGCACTGTCCCAAAAATCCCTTCTTAACCACCTGGAGTCCTGCAAGCACTACCCCAAAAATCCCTTCTTAACCACCTGGAGTCCTGCAAGAAATTCCCAAAAAATCCCTCCTTGTCTTGGAGGTTACAGTGAGAGACACTGAGTTTGTGAGCAAAGTGGGGGTTAGCAGGACACAGATAATTTGCTTTACTTAGCAGTGCCCCCACCTGCAGCTGGGCACTGCCAGGGGGTCAAAACCCAAGAGGGATTGCTGGGCACATGGGACAGGTGCCATGAGATCCACAGGAAAGGGATCTCCTGTTCTGCTTGGAGAATCCAGGGCTCCTTGGATGTGTCCTGTGCAGGACACAAATCTTTGACTCCGAGGATATTTTTTAAATCCAAGTGGGCATTTCCTTTGGCAGACAGATCTGCAGGGACCCTGTCCTGCACCTGCCAGCAGGAATATCAGCACTGGCAGGACAGGGTCTGCACCTCTGGGTGTTTGGCTTTCTTCACCCTGGTGACAGAGCTAAGAGAAGCCAGGTTCTGGTCTGGGATCATTTCCTGACTTTTCTCCATGCTGCTTTAGCAACTGGAGCTGCACTTGCAGGTCTCTGTCATTTCTTGTTTCTGGTATTAACAAAATCTCCTGAGAGTTCCTGGTGAGCCATCAGGGTCTGAAGAGCCTCTTGGCTGGGTGAGCAGTGCCATGGCTGCAGAACACTTCTGACAGTTCAGCTTTTCTGCTCTTGGGTCAAGAAGAAAAAAGAAAAGGCAAGTCTGGAGCAGCCTTATTCCCCCTGCTCAGTACTTGCAGCAGGGCTTTTCTCAAACTGGTGGTGGAAATATGGAATATTGGCCTGTTTTCTGAGCTGCCTGGCAGTGCTCAGCAAGGTTTCCCCCTGCAGCAATAAGAGCCCACAGCTGATTTTCTGTGCAGCTGTGGAATGGGATCACTTCCTGATCTTGTCACTCCACAGGAATGAGAAGACTTTTCCTAAGAATAAGCTTTGTAAAGCTCTGTTTGTTTCCTTGAGATTGATGAGGGCTGGGGACACAGGGTGGCTCCAGAGCTCCTGAGCCCATCCTTCCCCTGGGATTCTCTCTTTTCCTGGGATTCAGCCTTTTCCTGGGATTCTCCCTACCCCTGAGATTCACCCTTCCCCTGGGATTCAGCCTTTTCCTGGGAATCTCCCTTCCCCTGGGATTCTCCCTTCCCCTGGGATTCAGCCTTTTCCTGGGATTCAGCCTTTTCCTGGGAATCTCCCTTCCCCTGGGATTCAGCCTTTCCCTGGAAGTGCCCTCTGTGGGTTGGAGTGTTCTGGGAGGTCCCTGCCTGCAGCAGTGCTGAGCTGGGAAGGGATTGTGGCCAAATCCATCAATGCCCCCAGAGCAGCCTGGCCTGGCTGTGTCCCCACAGCCCTGCTGGGACAGGAGGTGTCACAGTGAGGGGTGGCAGCACCCAAAGTGACCCCAGGGGACTCTACAGCTCCCACCCTCAGCTGCTGAGCCAGCCCCTGCCTCCTGCCATGCAGGTGACCCCATAATTCAGGTGACCCCATGGCTCAGGTGACCCCACAGCTCAGGTGACCCCACGGCTCAGGTGGCCCCATAACTGAGGTGATCCCATAACTCAGGTGACCCCATGGCTCAGGTGGCCCCATGTCTCAGGTGACCCCACGGCTCAGGTGACCCCATAGCTCAGGTGACCCCATAACTCAGGTGGCCCCATGGCTCAGGTGACCCCATGGCTCAGGTGGCCCCATGTCTCAGGTGACCCCATGGCTCAGGTGACCCCATAGCTCAGGTGACCCCATAACTCAGGTGGCCCCATGGCTCAGGTGACCCCATGGCTTAGGTGGCCCCATGTCTCAGGTGGCCCCATGGCTCAGGTGGCCCCATGGCTCAGGTGACCCCCAGCTCAGCTCCCAGGCCATTCCAGGGGGAATTCTGCTGCTGTTCCTGTGGTGGCTCCATCAGGTCTGTCCTGCAGGGACCCTGCCCAGCTGCTGCAGCTGTGTCCAGATGTTGTGCCACCCCCAGCCTGTTCCTTCTCACAGAATGGTTTCCCAAAGCCCCGTGGCAGCTCTGGGGCTGAGCTCAGTGTGAAGCCCAGCCACCCCATCCCTGGGGGTCTGAGGAGTGTCCCGAGCTCCTGAACACCTCCAGCTGAGCTTTCTCTCTCTCATTCTCTGCATTGCCCCGTGTTTGTGAGGGAATCAGCGTGTTCCCAGGTTGTCAGAGCACACTGAGGGCACAGACACATCTTATTTGCAGGATTTCTCTGCCCCAGCCATCCCACACACTCTGAGCAGCTGCCAGGAGCAGTTTGGGATCCCAAACTCCATCCCAGAGGTGCTGCCCTCATTTTCCCATCAGGGGCAGAGATGTTCTGTGGTTTGTTGGACTCATGGAATCACAGAATGTGCTCCCCTCAGGATCACCCAGCCCAGCTCCTGGCCCTGCAGTGGGGAAATGAATTTGTGAGGGATTCTCACAACCTGACAAAAGGCTCACACAGTGTGCACCTGTATGGAAACCTTGAGATGAGAAATGCTGACTTAGAAATGCCATGGAACAGGACAGACATTGCTGAGAGAGAAATGGAACTAGGAAAAGTTTCAAAGTGTCCTGGTTTGAAAAGCCAGGTGTCTGCTGAGGAAGGCAGGAGCCTCCCCTGAAATGGGAAATGGAAAATATAAAACCCCTCCCTCTGAATTATTATAACTTTGGAATTAAGGAGCTCTCAGGCAAAGATATGTGTAAGAGCCTGAATGAGAGATGTGGGACTGCAGGGGCTCTCCAAAATGCAGATTATTGTATCCAAACTGCAGTTTATTGTATCCAAAATGCAGTTTATTGTATCCAAGAGTTACAGCAGTGCAGGGTGGTGGGTGACAGAGCTGTGCCCACAGCTGGCAGCTCCAGCTGCAGGCAGGCCTGGAGACCCTTTGGTTTTGGTTCCAATGCATTCTAGACTTTTCTTTTGGTTCCAATGCATTATAGACTTTTCTTTGCTGAGCATCTTAATACAGTAGAGCCAATCTATACTTTAACTATTATCTATAGCCTGTCATAACTGCTATAATTACCATATTCATGTTACTGTTCTCCAATCACTAACAGTTAGTACATTAAGCTAGAAGTTGTTTTTCAGTTTTCTTGCAGTAGAAAAATCTGAGACCTTTTTTCTACTTGCTACATTTGCTGACTTGTTTGTCTGTGCTGTCTTCCTGCTTGGTAAAAACATCTTCTTGTTTGAGGTGGGTTTATCCTTTGCTCTAAGCCATAAAACCCCTTCTAACTAACACACCCTTGGTTATCCAGTAAGGCTGGCTCAGCAATTCTTTTCTTCTATATCAAAACTTGCTTCCATCTCTATTCCTTTATCAGACTCTACATTTAAAAATCTTTCTGCTAAGCACACATACCTGTGAGACTTTCTTGTCAAACTTTCCTCCTTCCCAACAGATATGGGAGTAGGAATAACAGTTCTTTACTAGGAAAATTAAAGTATACAAATGCAGTGATACAAACCAACCCTGCCAGAGTCAGCCCATGCCCTGTCCCCTGTGTGCCAGGGGGGTGTCCCAGCCCCATCCCAGGGGGGCTCAGCCCTCCTGCAGTGCCAGCTGTGGTTCTGCTGCAGCAGGGATCCTGCACAAGGGGGGAGTTTTCCTCTGCAGCTCCAGGGCTGCTGCAGATGGGCCTGGGCTCCCTCTGGCCATGCAGGGCAGCAGAAAGCTGCTCCTCTGGCAATGCAGGGGGCAAAGGCTGCTGTGCTGGGCCAGGCTCAGCTTGGATCCAGGTAGGAATGCTTGGCTCCTGCCCTGGGCACAGCATCTCCCCATGGGATGGGGGAATTGGATCAGCCCTGCAGGGACACTCAGTGGCCATGGACAGCAGAGATCTCCTGCAGGGAGGGTTGGCTGAGGGAGAGAGAAAGAAAAAACTGCCCATGGACAGCAGAGACCTGCCCCAGCTGTGACAGGTGGGGACAGAACTCACACATCATTTTACAGTCCAGAACACAAAGGATGGCCTTGTAAATAAGACTGGATACTTTGGAGAAACAGAACTATGGAAGGTGCATTGTAATAGGACCCACAAGGGGTAATTTTAGATTTTTGGTTTTAAGGCATTTACAGCATGGTGTGGCTAAAGCTGATAGGCCAAGAAGCACTTATAGTGTATTGTAATTAAGAAATAATTGGCTTCTGATTGTGATGGTGTGAATTATAACATCTGCATTGTCTCACCCTTCTCATGAGACTGAAAATGGAGCAGAAGTTTTCAAACCTCCTCTCAGCTGCCCCATCTCTGGGTCAGAAAATGGCTTAATCTGACACCACAAACACCCCAAAAATCCCACCCTGTGCATCCCTGAGAGGCCTCGGCATGGGATGTTCCTGACCTTGCTCTGACCCCTGGCTCTGCCCTTGTGTGGAGCTTTCCTGCCCTTCAGACATCCCCACACGTGGGGGTTGCCCCTAAACCCTCCCTGTGCTCTCGGGGAACCCTCCAAGCCCAGCCCAAGCTGCATCTCCAGCCTGTCCTGCAGTGCCCCCTCACCCCTGGCACCCCCAGTGCAATTAACAGCAATTAAGAGCAGCGGGGGGGGTGCCAGTCTCGGTTTCTCCCCAGCCCTTGCAGATTGCAGCTCCAGATCCCAGCTGGGAGGGGATGCCCCGGGGAAGCAGTGCTGGTTCAAAAAGCCCTGGCTGCTTCCCAGAGAGATAAAGGATTAATTAGGGCCATGGACGGTCTAATTCAGCCCTTAATGAGCCCTGGGAGATACCAAAGCTGGGCAGGAGCAGCCCTGGAGCAGTGCTGGATTAGGACTGAGAGCCTGGGCAGGAGATGGGGCACCCTACAGCAGCTGGGAGGAAATTGTGGAGCAGGAGCCTGTGGGGTCTGGGCTGTGGGGGCAGAGCTCTCCTCCTCTAAATGCAGATTTCACCTGCTGAAAAACAAGATTTGAGGTGTCTGTAGTGAAAGCTGCAGAGCCAGGTTGTTGGGTTGGGGTTGGAAAGAGAAATGAAACCTCTCCAAAGGTGAGATCAGAGTGTTCACCTCGTTTGGGGGGCTCTGGATTGGAGTTTAAATTTCTTCTCTGGGCAGTGATTTTGGGCCTGTGGTCTGCCCTTGTTCCCCTGTGTGGGAGCTGGGCTGACACCCAGCACAGGAGCCTCTGAGAGAAAAAGGCAAAACATGCAAGGCAAAAAAAAAGATAAAAAAATGAAAAAACCCTCAGAGCTGACCCTGCAGCCTCCTCCCAGAGAATCCCCTGCACCTTTTTGTGCCTTCAGTGAGCAGAGCCTGGGGCACCTGGAGCCTCTATGGCCCTTCCCAGCAGAGCCTCCCTCTCTGGGAGATTTCTAACTGAATATTTAACTGAATATGCTAACTGAAATTATTATTATTATTATTATTATTATTATTATTATTATTATTACTATATGCTAACTGAATATTTATTATTATATATAATAATATATATTATTACTGTATGCTAACTGAATATTTAACTGAATATGCTAACTGAATATTATATTATTATTACAATTTATTATTATTATTATTATTATTACTACTACTATTATATGTTAACTGAATATTTATTATTATAGTTATATAATTAATTATATTTATATAATAATATATATAAATTTTTATATATTATATAGATATATTTATATATATAATATATTATATAATTATATTAATTATATTTATATAATAATACATATTATTACTATATGCTAACTGAATATTTAACTAAATATGCTAACTGAATATTATATTATTATTACAATTTATTATTATTATTATTATTACTACTACTACTATATGTTAACTGAATATTTATTATTATAGTTATATAATATATAATTATATTATAGAATTAATTATATTTATATAATAAATATAATATATTTATATATATTATATATTTTTAATATATAATATATATTTATATATATTATATATATTATATAATTATATTAATTATATTTATATAATAATATATATTATTACTATATGCTAGTAATAATATATATTTGAATATAATATATATGCTTGAATATTTAACTGAATTATTCTGAACTCCAAGGCCCAATTCCTGCCCCATTCCTGCTCAATACCTGCCCAATTCCTGCCCCATTCCTGCCCCATTCCTGCCCCATTCCTGCCCCATTCCTGCTCAATTCCTGCTCAATTCCTGCCCAATTCCTGCCCAATTCCTGCCCCATTCCTGCCACATTCCTCCCCAATTCCTCCCCAATTCCTCCCCAATTCCTACCCCATTCCTGTCCCATTCCTGCCCCAATCCTGCCCCAATCCTGCCCCATTCCTGCCCCATTCCTGCCTGTTCCTGCCCCATTCCTGCCCCATTCCTGCTCAATTCCTGCCCCATTCCTGCCCCATTCCTGCCCAATTTCTACCCCATTCCTGCCCCATTCCTGCCCCATTCCTGCCCCATTCCTGCCCCATTCCTCCCCAATTCCTGCCCCATTCCTGCCCCATTCCTGCTGAATTCCTGCTCAATACCTGCCCAATTCCTGCCCCATTCCTGCCCCATTCCTGTCCCATTCCTGCTCAATTCCTGCCCCATTCCTGCCCCATTCCTGCCCCATTCCTACCCAATTCCTGCCCCATTCCTACCCAATTCCTACCCAATTCCTGCCCAATTTCTGCCCCATTCCTGCCCCATTCCTGCCCCATTCCTGCCCCATTCCTGCCCAATTCCTGCCCAATTCCTGCCCCATTCCTGCCCCATTCCTACCCAATTCCTGCCCCATTCCTGTCCCATTCCTGCCCCATTCCTGCCCCATTCCTGCCCCATTCCTGCCCAATTCCTGCCCAATTTCTGCCCAATTTCTGCCCAATTTCTGCCCCATTCCTGCCCCATTCCTGCCCCATTCCTGCCCAATTCCTGCCCCATTCCTGCCTCATTCTCCTCCTGGGAGTGAGGGGCAGCATCTGGCCTTGACTCACAGGCTGCAGCATCAATGGTCTGCTTTGAGCCTGCTGGAAATTTGGTTTTCTTGCTGTTATTTTGGGTGAAAGCCGTGATGTCATGCAGAGTTTTCCATCCAAATTCCCCCATGGCATTTCTTCTGAGCCAGCAATTTTTAGGAAGCAGCTCCTGAAGTCTCATCTCCCCCATTCCCAGCTCCCAAACCATTTCAAAGAAGTGCAGCCAGAACTGGGAGAGTCCAAACCAGAGCTGAAGGAACGAAGCACCACTGATCTCCACTCACCCCACACATCTTTCTGCTCCAGCTCTCCCACATCAGCTCCCTCTGAGCCTGGCACTGGGCACAAGGGGAATCCTGCATGGAGAAGGGAATTCAGACCCTTCTCTGCCTGTGCCTGCTCTGATGGGATGGACACAGGTGTGCTGTGGTGCTGTACAAGTGTTTGTTTGTCCTCAACCCTGACTCTTGGAATTGTCTCCTCCCAGCCAGGAGGGGATGGTCCCTCTCTGTGTGTGTGGGTGTGATGGGAATGGATGATCCCTCTCTCTGTGTGATGGAGGGGATGGTCCCTCTCTGTGTGATGGGAAGGGATGATCCCTCTCTCTGTGTGATGGAGGGGATGGTCCCTCTCTGTGTGATGGGAAGGGATGATCCCTCTCTCTGTGTGTGGATGTGATGGAGGGGATGGTCCCTCTCTGTGTGATGGGAAGGGATGATCCCTCTCTCTGTGTGATGGAGGGGATGGTCCCTCTCTGTGTGATGGGAAGGGATGATCCCTCTCTCTGTGTGTGGATGTGATGGAGGGGATGGTCCCTCTCTGTGTGATGGAGGGGATGGTCCCTCTGTGTGTGTGTGGATGTGATGGGAGGGATGATCCCTCTCTGTGTGATGGGAATGGATGGTCCCTCTGTGTGATGGGAATGGATGGTCCCTCTCTCTGTGATGGGAAGGGATGATCCCTCTCTCTGTGTGTGGGTGTGATGTGTGTGTCCACTGAAAGGAAAATAATGCTGCCTTATGAATTCCCTCTGGATCCTCTGCCTCTTCCTTCCAGCTGAGTGACATTTGTGGATGCTCTGCTGGGTGGGTTTGATCAGGGCAGCAGGATGGAAACAACTCTCTTCTAAGCTCTGAAAGAGATTTTTATTCAATTATTTCAAATTAAAAATATGAGAAGGCAAATCCCCCTTCTCCCTCAGCAACCTCGAGCCCCCAGGCCTGTAAGGAGCACAAAGAAATAATTTTATGTGTGAATTTGGCTCCCTGCTCCCCCCAGAGAGGGAAATACCTGCAGAGAGGCTGTGGAGCCAGGAGGGACAGGAAGGGGAAGGGGAAAGGAAAAGGAAAAGGAAAAGGAAAAGGAAAAAAAGGAAAAGGAAAAAAAGGAAAAAAAAGGAAAAGGAAAAGGAGGGAAGGTTTGGGAAGGGAAGGTAAGGAAAGGAAAGGAAAGGAAAGGAAAGGAAAGGAAAGGAAAGGAAAGGAAAGGAAAGGAAAGGAAAGGAAAGGAAAGGAAAGGAAAGGAAAGGAAAGGAAAGGAAAGGAAAGGAAAGGAAAGGAAAGGAAAGGAAAGGAAAGGAGAAAGTTGCAGCTTTGTCATGAGAAAACTGAGCAGAGAGCTGGGTTTGGGCCAGGAGTTCCTCAGCTGTGCTGAGCTCCCTTCTCTCCTCTGATCTACCAGAGGAGGGTTCACCACCCTGCCAATGATGGATTGGGGGATATTTCCCTTCCCTCCCCTCCTGCTCCTCTCCTGCTTTCTCCAGCACCTCTCTGCTCTCACATTTTGGCAGTACCAAGGCCCTGAAGGGCTGTGGTTCATTGATTTCCCTCTGGGATGCCTTTTCCCTGGATTTTCTCAAGTGTTTTTCACGTGGAGAATAAACCTGCCTAGTACTTCCCTCCTCACCAGGGTTTGATGGCATTTTCTGGGACAGAAATGCAGGAAAAAATAATTAGCAAAGCTCCCAGCAATAACAAACTGTGCAAATCTTTGCCCTCCAATTCCACTGTTTGGCATTATCTGGGAGAAGAAATGTGAAAATGGTAACACTCTTTAATTCATTAACGTGCTAATTGATTTCACAAAATTCGTTTGCAGGCACTAAAAGCAGTTTCTCTTATCTGCTTTTCCTGAGCTGCCAGTACAAAGCAGAAGCAGAAGTAGGGAAGACACTTGCACAAATAAATGGAAATAGTGATACAAAAAACGTTGCCTGAAAGCAAAACTCAAATTCTTCCCTGTTCTGCTGAATTTGCCATGCATCAAAAATACAAATTTTCTGCATTTCCAGCACTCTGAGAACAAAAGGGCCAATCTTTTACCCCCATTAGCAACAAGCACTTATGGGCAGTCAGAACCCAGGGACAGGGAGCAGCCCAACTGCCTGGATTCATTTTATTGTCAGAAACCCCCTCAGCACTGTTTAATCAGAGATCCCAGCTAGAGAGAGAAAGGGGACAAAGAAATGAAATGGAGTTTTTGTCTCCTCTTGCAGTGGTGTTGATTTTTGGTGTTGATTTCCAGCACAGACCCTCTCTGGCCTGATGCTTCCCTGGGGAATTTTCTCCAGGTGTTTTTTTGAGCACAGATGGACAGTGGAGAAACCAAACCAGCAATGCAGCAGCAAAGGCAGTGGTTTCAGAGTTACCCTGCAATGGTTGGGGTTTGCCAGCACTTTCTCAGCAGCTTTGCTTGGATTTCTTAAACCAAAGGCTCTGCAGCTCTTGGGGAGAAGAGCCAGAGGAGCCAGAAGAACCTTCCTCCCCTGCTCTCCCTCTGGCTGTGGTAAAAATGGTGCCCTTGGAAAGAGGAAAATAAAAGTGCAGATTGCTCATTTGGAAAGAAAGCATTTTATTTTTTCCTCCCATTTTAAGTGAAGATGGGCTTTAGTACAAAGGGAAGATTTGTCCCCCCATTTCTGATGGAAGCAGAGGTGGCTGGGCAGGCACTGCCAGGCAGTGGGTGCTGCCCTCACTGAAATAAATTTAAATTTGCCTTTCATTGCTGTTCTCAGGTATTTTCTGCTGGACAATTTTCAACAATCCAACCAGTCTGGGTCACCTTTGATTTTGGGAGGTACTTTGGGGCTGCCATGGGGCTGCATTAGGGGTCTCTGCTGCTGAGCACAGAGGAAAAGGCAATCCTGGCACCAAGGAGGGTTTGGTCCCTTGGTTTTCCAGCCTGGGAACAACCTGCCCTGCTGGGAATGTGGAGCTGAACCTTGGGATTGTGGCCACTGTGGAGCTTCCGACTGTTTGGGGTTTAGGAGAAGTTCAACCATCTGAAAGTGCATCATCTGAACACTTGGCAAGATGAAAATCTGGAGGAGAGAGTATTCAAAATTTACTTTTCATTAACAGGAGCCAATTAAACCATCCAGGCAGCACTCTCCGTACCCAGAGCAGGCAGCCACGTCTATTTTGAGCTTTCCCTTCTCCTGCCAAGTCCAAGTCTCCAGACCAGCTTTATTTTTCAGTGGGAACTGAGGACTTTGGGACAATGTCAAGCATCACGCTCTGGATCTGCTAATTTGTGGCTGGGTTGTGCAATTCTTGCCCAGCTAATTTTAGCTGTGCCTCGCAGGGTGAGGGTGGCACAGCCTTGGTAAAGAACAGGCCACAGGAGCAGCCCCCAGCTCCGAGGTTCATTGTGTAAGAAGGCAGCAGAACCATGGGGAAGGCTCATGATGGAGCCTTTCCTTAATTCTGCCTTGTTAATGTGAGCTCTGCTGCACTCCAGCTTTCCTGAGGATATCATTTGTAACACGTTTGCTTCTCAACAACCTTCCCTTTCTCAGAGCAGAACATCACCCCTCCTGTGGTTTCAGCACAAAGTCTGGGAAAAGGGAAAAGGGAAAAGGGAAAAGGGAAAGGGAAGAGGGAAAGGGGAAAAAGGAAAAGAGGAAAGGGAAAAGGGGAAAGGGGAAAAGAGAAAAGGAAAAAGAAAAAGAGAGAAGGGAAGAAAGAATAGGAAAAGGGAAGAGGGAAAAGGGAAAAGGAAAAGGGAAAAGAGAGAAGGGAAGAAAGAATAGGAAAAGGGAAGAGGGAAAAGGGAAAAAGGAAGAGGGAAAAGGGGAAAAGGAAAAAGGAAAAGGGAAGAGGGAAAAGGAAAAGGGAAAAGGGAAGAGGGAAAGGGAAAAGGGACTTTCTCCTGGCTTGCTGTGCCATCATCTCTTTGCTGTCATCCCCTTGCATCTTTGTTGGATGTGCACTTTGTTTTCCTTGAATAAATTTATTTTTAGCTCAATAAAGTGCACTTGAGATCCCCTCCTTCCCTGGCAGCCTTGTTTTCCCTGCAGCATTTAGGGGAGGGGGGATTTGAGGCTGCACTGAAACCCTCGTGGTGCCTGGACTGGAGCTTTGTTTCCTGGGAAAGGATGAGATCCTGGAAGCCCAGAGTGAAACCCTGACTGGCTCTGGAGAGGTGAGGATAAAGGGGGAGTAGCCAGAAAAACCAGGATTCAGCTGGGGATCTGTGGGTATCCAGCAGGAGCAAAGCCTGACCCAGCTCCTCAACCAAACCTCCCCTGCTCCTGCCCCTCTGCTCAGCTCTGGGTGGACCCAGGGGTGAGAGCTGCTGCAGCCCCTGCATGCCCAGGGTGCCTTTCCAGGGGCTGGAGAGGCTGCACAGAGCCTGGGGAGCCAGATCTGTGTCCATCCCTGCTCTGTATCATCCCAGCTCTGTGTCCATCCCAGCTCTGTGTCCATCCCTGTCCATCCCTGCCCTGTGTCCATCCCTGCTCTGTATCATCCCAGATCTGTGTCCATCCCAGATCTGTGTCCATCCCTGCTCTGTATCATCCCAGATCTGTGTCCATCCCTGCTCTGTATCATCCCAGATCTGTGTCCATCCCTGCTCTGTGTCCATCCCTGTCCATCCCTGCCCTGTGTCCATCCCAGCTCTGTGTCCATCCCAGCTCTGTGTCCATCCCTGCCCTGTGTCCATCCCAGCTCTGTGTCCATCTCTGCTCTGTCCATCCCTGCTCTGTGTCCATCCCTGCCCTGTGTCCATCCCAGCTCTGTGTCCATCCCTGTCCATCCCTGCTCTGTATCCATCCCTGCCCTGTGTCCATCCCTGTCCATCCCTGCCCTGTGTCCATCCCTGTCCATCCCTGCTCTGTGTCCATCCCTGCCCTGTGTCCATCCCAGCTCTGTGTCCATCCCTGCCCTGTGTCCATCCCTGTCCATCCCTGCCCTGTGTCCATCCCTGCCCTGTGTCCATCCCTGTCCATCCCTGCCCTGTGTCCATCCGTGTCCATCCCAGCTCTGTGTCCATCTCTGCTCTGTCCATCCCTGCTCTGTGTCCATCCCTGCCCTGTGTCCATCCCAGCTCTGTGTCCATCCCTGTCCATCCCTGCTCTGTGTCCATCCCTGCCCTGTGTCCATCCCAGCTCTGTGTCCATCCCTGCCCTGTGTCCATCCCTGCCCTGTGTCCATCCCTGTCCATCCCTGCCCTGTGTCCATCCCTGTCCATCCCTGCTCTGTGTCCATCCCAGCTCTGTGTCCATCCCTGCCCTGTGTCCATCCCTGCCCTGTGTCCATCCCAGCTCTGTGTCCATCTCTGCTCTGTCCATCCCTGCTCTGTGTCCATCCCTGCCCTGTGTCCATCCCTGCCCTGTGTCCATCCCTGCTCTGTGTCCATCCCAGCTCTGTGTCCATCCCTGCTCTGTGTCCATCCCAGCTCTGTGTCCATCCCTGCCCTGTGTCCATCCCAGCTCCGTGTCCATCCCTGCAGGACCCTGTGGCCAGCAATGCCTCCGAGGGGCTGTGCTGGCACAAATGCCCATCGTGGGGTGTGAAGGAGGCACTGAGGGGCTCTGGGCTGTGCTGTGTCCCAGGGGAGCCCTGCACAGCTCTGGGATCTCTGCACACACTGCCTGTGCTCACAGCTGCTTTGGGAGCCCCTAGTCCCTGCAGTGATGTCCCTGAGGCCACCCCAGCCCAGCCCTCCCCAGCTCCAGCACTGCAGCCAAACAGAAATGAGGATTTTCCAGAGCAGCTTTAATTCATTACGAGCCACAAGTCAAGAGGAACAATGTTTTAAAATTCCATATTTTTACCTAGACAAGTGTTCCCATGTCATTCATTCTGCCTTTGCTGCTGAGGCTTTTCCCAGCCCCTCAGCCTGGAACCTCCTCACTCCAGGCACAGCTGGCCAGAGCTGCTGGTGGCTCTGCTGGCAGCTTCTCCATGCTCAGTTCCACCTGAAGGATCCCTCCAGCAGGTTTGGATAGAAACCCTCCCAGCCTCGGTTATTTATTGGAACCATCTGTTTGCCCTGGCACAGCATTTGCAGACTCTGTGCACCCCTGGCAGACCCCAGTGAGCAGCCCCTGTGTTCACACGGTGTGGTTTGGTGCAGGGATGGATAATCCTGGCACTGAGGGCAGAGCCCTTCCCTGCTGCCCTCTTGGAATTTCTCCTGGGAATGGCAGAGGGGTTATAATGGGGTGGGGGATGGAATTCAAACATTCAAACTGGCATTTCTGCAGCAGTTTGGATCAGCCTTTGTTTGTGTTTGCTGCAGGAGGAGTGTGGCCTTTACCCCCCTTTACCTGTCACCAATGTGCCTTTTTATGAAAAGCCAGGAGAATCACAGAGTCAGGACAAAGCCCAGTGCTGAGCAGGTTTTTCCCCTCTCAGAGCTGTTTTCTCTGGATTTTGGGGCATTCCCTGAGTGCCAGCCCCCCCTGTAACCCTGCTCCCAGCCCTCCCTCCCTCCCAGGGGCTCTGTGTGGGGAGTGGGATGAGCTCTGGGGTCAACGTGGGCTCTGCTGGAGCAGCCTCTGGGAATGGGCTCTGGTTTCTTCTGCACCTGCAGGAGATGCCAGAGCTCAGCCCCTGCCACCCCAGCCTGGCTTCCCTGAGCTGGGAATGCACAGTCAGCACATCCACGTGTGAGGATGGCAGAATCCAAGCACCCATTTCCCTTTGCCAGGGAAGTGTTGTCACCCCCCTGCTCCACAAACACACCTGGGACCCCCACCCAGCCAGGGATGTGTTTGATGGAGCCCTGTGGAGGCTGGAAGCACTCAGCTGTGAGCAGGCAGCACAATCCAACTCTTTAATGGTGCATCCACACAGGAGGAACGGGGGAACACCAGCCTGGGCCAACATTTCTGCTCCTCTCCATCCTTCTCCTTCTGTCCCAGCTGCACAGCAGGCTGGGCATGGCACAGCCAGGGCATGGCACCCAGGGAGGGGCTGGGTACAAACCTGGGGTGCCACAGTCACCAGGACACAAACCTGGGGTGCCACAGTCACCAGGGTACAAACCTGGGGTGCCACAGTCACCAGGACACAAACCTGGGGTGCCACAGTCACCAGGGTACCAACCTGGGGTGCCACAGTCACCAGGATCCAAACCTGGGGTGCCACAGTCACCAGGGTACCAACCTGGGGTGCCACAGTCACCAGGGCACAAACGTGGGGTGCCTCAGTCACCAGGGTACAAACCTGGGGTGCCACAGTCACCAGGATCCAAACCTGGGGTGCCACAGTCACCAGGGTACCAACCTGGGGTGCCTCAGTCACCAGGGTACCAACCTGGGTGCCACAGTCACTAGGGTACCAACCTGGGGTGCCACAGTCACCAGGGCACAAACCTGGGGTGCCACAGTCACCAGGGTACCAACCTGGGGTGCCACTGCCACAGTCACCAGGGTACCAACCTGGGTGCCACAGTCACCAGGACACAAACCTGGGGTGCCACAGTCCCCAGGATCCAAACCTGGGGTGCCACAGTCACCAGGGTACCAACCTGGGTGCCACAGTCCCCAGGATCCAAACCTGGGGTGCCACAGTCACCAGGGTACCAACCTGGGTGCCACAGTCACCAGGACACAAACCTGGGTGCCACAGTCACCGGTCCCAGCAGCAGCAGGAGATGCAGCAGAGCTGGGGCTCGGGGAGCTGCTCAGTCCTTGGGCAGGGGCAGCAATCCCTGCTGGGCACAGCCAGAGCCCGTGGCCCCCCTGGCTCCCAGCAGTTATGGGTATTTACTGTATGAGCTCCTATTCTCCTTTCCTGGTCCAAAGATTCGGGATTTCCTCTGAATTGCGTGAAACCACCGCAGCAGCAGGGCTGGCCAGGCACTCCTCTCGTGCTGCCCTGGATCTGTGGGGGAGTGAAACTTTGAGGAAAGCAGAGTGATGGTCACAGATTCCCTGAAAAAGCTGTGGGACAAGGCTTGGTTAAGGCAGTGGGGACAGCTCCCCTTGGAGCTGCAGGAGGAGTGTGGCCTTTACCCCCCTTCACCTGTCCCCAGTGTGCCTTTTAATGAAAAGCCAGGAGAATCACAGAGTCAGGACACAGCCCAATGAAAAAGGGCAAAGCCCAGTGAAAATCCCTCCCTGTGCACACAGCCCCACCCTGGTCCCACCTGTGGGGGTGGGAGGCTCCTGGGCACTGTCCCAGGCATTTGTGTCCCCTGGGTGTCCCCTGGCAATGCCAGAGCCCTTTGCAGCTGGCCATGGACACCAGCACAGCAGAGCTGGGCTCCAGCCAGGCCGAAAAATAAATCACAAATCAACTAAAATAAATCACAGAACACAAACAGTCTGGGTTAGGACAGATAAGGCAGCAAGTGACAGAGATTTTGACAATTGCACTATCAGTGCAATTTGCTTGTCGTGTCCTTTGCTGATTTAGGGCTGTGTAAAAACCAGGCTCTGTAAAAAGCACCCACTTTCTGTCACCTGAGCTTTGTGCTGTCAGGCTGCTCTTTTCTTTTGGCACAAAAAAAGCACAGTTTGGCTGCTGAGGAGTTAAACCAGAGCAAATGGCACTTTGCTTTATCCAGCTTCCAAACAAACAGAGCACAGAGGACTTGTGTGATGGCTCAAATGTGTGGAAAGCAATTCCACTCCAAGATCTGCTGCCATTCCTCAGACTCAAATCTCCCTGCACAGGAGTGACTGATGAAGGAAAAGCCATCAAATGTCCAGGTCAGCAGCACCAGATTGAAATGAAACCAGGCTGGGCAGTGCAGCTCAGCAGAGCTCTGCCCAGACCATTCACCTGGAGAGGCCAGGCTGGAGGAACAGCAGAGACAGAGGACTTTGTGACACAGCAGCAGGGACTGACTCCTGTAAATGACTTCTTTGTTCAAACCTGCTGCTCCCCTCACATTTCTGCAGTGCTCAGGGTGTCAGCCCAGCCTCTGTCAAACCAGACTTAAAGGCTGCTGTCCTTAGGATGAGGCACCTCTTAAGTCCCAAACCCCTTCCACCCAGGGCAGGCCACACTGTGGGCAAGGGCCAGCTGCTTTTTGATCTCCTGTGACCTTGCAGAGGTTTGAATGCACATCCACACCCTCTGAGGATTTACTGAATAAAAGCTGAACAGCTTTTGTAAAGGTGAGCTAAGAAGAGAAGCAAATACACCAATAGATCCTCTAATTGCTTCTCCAGATGAAAAACAGAGAAGGAAACTTCTCTTCTGAAGTCAACTCCACTGGCTCCAGGGCTGGCCATGAAGGCAGCCCTGAGTGTCTTGGAGCTGATTCTCAGAGGTTATTTATAAGTGAATTTAGTGGTGGAAAAACTAGATCCTGGCAAAAATATGTCTCTGTTCCAGCTGTGAAACAGGAACAAGGCCAGAGGGGCTCTAGGTGTGTGTGAAGGGTCTGTGTGTGTGCAGAGCTCTGTGGGGGTGAGCAGCATCTGCTTGTGAACAGAGCTCTGGGTGTGCAGAGCTTTGGGTGTCCAGAGCTCTGATTGTCCAGGACCTGTGTCCAGCCCTGTCTGTGTCCCAGCTCTGTGTCCATCCCCTTGTGTGTCTGTCCCCAGCTCTGGGTCCAGCCCCATGTGTGTCCCCAGCCCTGTGTTCCCCCTCCTGTCCCCCCAGTGTCATTCCCAGCCCTGTGTTCCCCCTCCTGTCCCCCCAGTGCCATTCCCAGCCCTGTGTTCCCCCTCCTGTCCCCCCAGTGCCATTCCCAGCCCTGTGTTCCCCCTCCTGTCCCCCCAGGGCCATTCCCAGCTCCCCCCAGCACTGTCACATCTGACAGGTGCCCCAGAGCAGGCCCTGCTTGCAGCACTGATGATTTCTTTATGAGACACATGTTCCTGCAAGGGTGGCACCTTTAACACGCTCTCCTGAATGGAAAATAAATCCTCCCCAGTGTTCCCTGTCTTGTTTTGTTGGATTCAGAAGAGGAGAAAAGTGCTCTGTGTCCTCAGACAACACACAGGCCACCCTGGTTTTGGACAGGGAGGGGCTGGAGGGAAATTTGGGGATGTGCCTTGAGGGGCTCTTGAAACAGGGAAAACTTCTGAGCCATTTCCAGCCTGGGAAAGGGCTGAGCACAGAGATCTGTCAGACCCCCAAGAGGTGACAAACTCCTGTGGCTCTGACAGGAGAAGGTGCAAATCTTCACCAGGATGAATTTTGCCTGGAGAGAGCTGGAAGAAAAAAGGGTGTGAACATTAAAAGCATTTCAGAAATACCTTCTGTCTCTTTCCCGTAGCAAAGGTGGGAGGTGCAGACAAATAAAGACAGTTTTACAATTTGTACCTGCAGCTTTGGGGATTATATTTGTAGTTTAACAGCTCCTGTCCTTCCTTAGCAGCTGACTGTGGAACCCATGGTGGACAGGGCTTGGATACACTCTGAAAATGCCAATTATTCCCATTCCATCTCCCAGCACATGCAATTTCAGTCATTCCTTATAAACCAGCACAGATGGTGCATTACATGCTTTGGGATGCTGCCCTGCTGCTGCACTTAGTGCAGAACCCAGAGTAAGAAGAAAATGGATTGTTTGGGGTGGATTGGGATGTGTAATCCCTGCAGCATCACTCAGACTGAAAATCTCATTCCTTAAAAAGCAAAAGCTGCTCTGTAACACCACGGGCACACACAGGGATAACCCAGAGCTGGCTTTGCCATAGAGCCCTTCCCAAACACTCCTGAGATTCACAAACACATCCCTCACCCCAGGAGGAGCCAGGCCCACCCTGCCCAGGGATGTTCCCAGCTCTACACAAATTGCTGCGCTCCAGGTGAGGCACAGACACACCCGGGGCTGTCACCCTGGAACAACCCCGGCCTCCCTACGAGAGAAGGGGGTTGAAATGGGTTTCGTTGGTTTTGCTTTTAGTTTTATGCAAGCAAAGTTCGGAGTAGCTGAATGCTGGCTGGCTGGAAAAGCTGAAACCGAACAGATCACACGGGAGACAGACGGAATTTGGCCATCAGCTCCAGGCGGCAGCAGCGCTCCCGGCCATGGAAGGCTGGAAAAGCTGAGGGGGAAGCAATCAGGGCCGGGAAGGGCTGCAGGGCCGGGAAGGGCTCCTCGGGAGCCTCGGGAGCCTCGGCGGTGCTGCTGTCCCAGGGCACACCCAGAGCTGGGTGCCTGCGCTCCTGCCCGGCCCATCCATCCCCAGCGGGTCCTGCGCTCTCCCGTCCTTCCCCAGAGCTCCTCCTGCAAACCTGGGGAGAGCAGCAGGCTGGAAGGCTCTGCTGGCCTGCACGGACAGCGGGGCGGCAGCACAGGAGCTCTCCAAGGGCAGGGTGGACACGGAGCTGCAGTTTGGGTGCGCGGGCCCTGCTGGCCCCTGCTCCCCTCAGGGACACCCAGAGGGAAACAGCAGCCCTGGGACAGGGGACCCAGCACAGCCCCAGCGGCCTCTCCACTGCAAGCAAGGCAAGCAAGAGATGCAAGCTGGGCTGGGGGCGCTGCTGAAGCAGGAGGCAGATGTGAAGCTGCGATGTTTGAGGCTGCTCCTGAAGCTGCTCGAGGCGCGGCCCCGCAGGAGCCTTGGCGCGGCTTTGCCTCTCTCCTCCCTCATCCTCTCAGAGTTCCTTGGCCTTTGTGGGTTTTACTGCCCTGACTGGTCCCCTCACCTGTGCGGGATGTGTGACAGAACCCTGGTCACTCCCACCCCGGCAGGGAGCCCGGGGCAGAGCGGGACGGGAGGAAAGCCCTCCCTGAAGGAACAATCCTGGCCGGGATTATTTCCAGCACCCGGCCCCTGTGCCTGAGGGACAACGAGCACCGCTCCCAGCCCCCTTCTCCTGGTTATAATCGCATTTTTAGGCTGTCTAGAAATACACAGCTCACCTGCCTTACCCGGGAAATGCCACTGGGGTTGGGGAGAGCACCTGGCTTTTCAGGGATAAACCCCATTCCTTGTCCCGGGACAGGACCCTCTGCAGCAGGGCCGGGTGTGGCCGAGCTCCCTCCCCTCAGAACCCACCCTGCCCTGCTCCACAGGATCCGAGCTGCTCCTGGGCTGCTCACAGCACACCTGGGCTGCTCACAGCACACCTGGTATGGTCACAGCACACCTGGGATGCTGACAGCACACCTGGGCTGCTCACAGCACACCTGTGCTCACAGCACACCTGGGCTGCTCACAGCACACCTGGTATGGTCACAGCACACCTGGGATGCTGACAGCACACCTGGCCTGCTCACAGCACACCTGTGCTCACAGCACACCTGGGCTGCTCACAGCACACCTGGTATGGTCACAGCATTCCTGGGATGCTGACAGCTGCTCACAGCACACCTGGGATGGTCACAACACACTATCATCCCTGGGCTGCTCACAGCACACCTGGGTTGCTGAGAGCACACCAGAGATGGTCACAGCACATCAGGGATGCTGACAGCACACCTGGTATGGTCACAGCACCCCGGGCTGCTCACTGCACACCTGGGATGCTCACAGCTGCTCACTGCACACCTGGGCTGCTGAGAGCACACCAGAGATGGTCACAGCACATCAGGGATGCTGACAGCACACTTGGGCCGCTCACAGCTTCTCACAGCACCCCTGGGATGGTGCTATGGTCACAGCACTCCTGGGATGCTCACTGCACACCTGGGATGCTCACTGCACACCTAGGATGCTGAGAGCACACCAGGGATGCTCACAGCACATCTGGGCTGCTGACAGCACACCTGGTGTGGTCACAGCACCCCTGGGATGCTGACAGCACACCTGGGATACTCACAGCACATCTGGGCTGCTCACAGCACACCTAGGATGTTGACAGCACCCCTGGGATATTGACAGCACCCCTGGGATGCTGACAGCACACTTGGGCTGCTCACAGCACACCTGGGATGGTCACAGCACACCTGGGATGTCTGTCTGTCTGTCCCCCGTGGGCTGGGAGCCGGGCAAAGCAGGGACAGAAGGGATTTAACCCCGTGTTTAATCCGAGCAGCACTCGGAGCAGCCCTGCCAGGGGCTCTGTCCTCATCAATTCCCTCGGTTCAGAGGAGGGCACACAGCGAGGGCAGGGGGATTTTTCCAGGACAATGCTACTTTTTGGTGGCACAGGCTGTCTCGGTGGCCACGGGAGCTCAGCCCACCCCTGCTCAGCCTCGGGAGAAGGGTGACCCCGCTCTGAGGAAAATGATGTAAAATGCCTTCAGATGCCTTTTCACTTCTTTTTATTTAATTCCATAAATATTTTCATAAGGCTCAGTGTCTTTACAACACTTTTTTAAACACTTTTTTTTTTGTTTTATACACACAACTTTGACACTTGTTTGACAGGGTCAAACAGTCCAATATAAACAAAATAATAAAACTGGCAAGTGCGGATCAGCTGGGTTACCAAAATCCTTTTTTTCTTTTTTTTTTTTCTTTTTTTGCTCTTACTGTTAAAACCCCAAAAGCACTAAAATATCAGTATTTGGCTTCAAACTAGAATTTTAAAAACCTTTTTTTTTTTTTTTTAATTCTCTGCTACAAGTCCCTGTCGTCATAGTGCCTTTAAGCTCCTACAGACTCTTCTTTTCTTCTTAAGGAAAAATAAGCTTGGTGATGCCATGCAGAACTTACAATAGCTACTAAATATACATGTTCCCTGAAATGTAGCTGCAATGAAAAGATGACAGAGCATAAAGAGAACAAAACCAGAAACCCAAAGCACCACAGTGTACTATCAATAACATTGCAATGGACGGCTGGTGCCCATCCAGAAACTGAAACAAATTTCAAATATATTTCTCTATGTAGTATTTTCTATTTACAACTGTTAGATGCACCTAGGTTGGTTCTTGTTTGACTTTTTGGAGAGGGTGGGGAGGCGAAAGTCTTGAATTTAGATCCTCTGTTCTAGTGTCTAGGTTAAGGGTAATGCATGTCATTTACCTAGGGAAGAGGGTTTCTTTTTTATTTTTTTTTGTATATATATATATATATATATAGATTCAGCCAGAGAAATACCGTAAACATGTAAGTTTGTTACAACTCTCTTGTTTCTGCATATGGAATGGGAAGTGGGTTCCTCCTGTCTGGCATTGGAATGAAAAGTCTGTACCAGATGCTCAGTCAAGTCACCCCCGTCTGCATGGGCGCTGCTCCCAGCGCTGTCACACTCACGCTCCAGCCCTGCTCCCTGCTGGGACAGCCACAGCAGGTGCTCAAGTGGGACCCAGTGCTGGTTCTTCTTTGTGCCAATGCTCCATCTCCTGCAGCACCTTGGCAATTTATGGAGGGGAAGAGCTTTCTTGAAGGCCCGAGAGCCAAGCCCCTCGTCCCTGCGGCCGCTGTGCCAGCGCCAGCGCGAGCGGCGCTGCCCGGGCGGGCTGCCCACTTAACAAAGAAGCTGCGAGTCCAACAAGTGGCCTTGTCAGATCTTGATTTATGATGCAAATAATGGTGTGGCGGTGGTGTTTCTTTTTTCCTAGTGCTGAATATTTAGGAAGCATCTTCTCATAAAAATTATGGATGTCTCATTCTCACTCTCTGAGGCACAAAACAGTAAATGAACAGGCTTAACTAATGTGCTTGTTACTTGGTTGGTTTTTTTTTTCCCTAAGCAATTAAAAAGGCAAAAGGAGTAAGTGAAATTTTCATCAAGTTGACAACATTTTGGAATCTCTCTCTTTCTCTCTCTCTCTCTCTCTGCCTCTCTCTAGCCATTCAGAAATAGTAAAACATTTCAGTTAACTGACGAGAACCCATCTCATGCACTGCTTTAAATACCCACTCTGTTAAGGAAACAAAACAATATTTGCTATGTATCCCACATTAAAATCTAGCCATAAAAATGCAAAGATACAAAAGAGCATAAAAATAATTTCGGATATAAAATTGGGTTGCTTCCTACTTGGGATTCCTGGTGTTTGCTGGCTGCCTGTCACAGAGGGGCCACTCCTCCTCTCCAAAACACTAATCTGGCTTTGCTGGTTATTGATAGCTTCTAGATTATTCAAAAGTGTAAGAGAGATTATTTTTGGATTTAAATAAAAACAATGCCGCCCTTGTGACATGCCCTGAAATAAAACAGGCTCCATGGAAACAATGAAATCACACTCTCTGATCTTCCCATTCACTTGGATTTCTTGAGGGCAAAAAAAAAAAAAAATAAAAACCCAACAAAAAATAATGTATCTCCATGCTCTTTGTCCTGGGGTGCTTATGTGGTGGATCAGATTCCAAAGAAAATGACAAATACCCTGATCAATCACTTCATCCCACATTTTCAAAGGAGCTTGCAGAATAGCTCTGCAAAGATTTCAAGTTCATCTTCTAAATCTGGTTAAACAGTCTCATTTGCCCTAGGAAAAAAAAAAATCCTTCTCCTGACAATGGTCTGTTTTACAAGCTTAACTGTAAGCTCCTGCATTGCAAACAAATGTACTTAAGGCTGAAATTGTAGGAAGGGTCTTTAAAAATAGAGCTGTGAATCTCCAGAGGGAGAAAAAGAGAGAGAAAGAGACCTGGAGGGTTGGGCTGGTCCATCAGCCCAGGCCCACGGCCAGTGACACCTCCAGGGGACACACAGGGGCCTGGACTGGACCAGCACCAGCTGGGACTGGGCACAGAAGCATGGCCATGCCCAGTCACACCCACAGCTGCTGCAAGGAGCTCTCAGCTCCTCTGCAGCTCGGGCTCAACCTCAGGTGGGCACTCCCAGGGCTGGGGCGAGGATCCTTCCGCTAACGGGGCAGAGCTCGGGGGGACCCGGCGTGGGGTGGGCACTGAGAGCAGCCCCTTTTGGGGCTCACTTTCGGGTCACTGCTGCTGCAAATGGCAATTAGTGCTTCTTTAGGTGCTGCTGTGCAGGCTGAGTGTGGCCAAAGGATGGGACCTTAGTTCCTGAAGACAGAAAACTGGCCGGTTGTCGGAGCCTCAGAGCCAATTTTCCTCTCTGCCATGGAGGCATGAAGCCATTGGTTTTTAAGCTTTTATCTTTGCATGGAAAACAAAGATAGGAGTGGGCTTTTCAAGTGTCTCAGCTTGAAAAGAAAAGAAATCAAAGTTAAGCCCACAGAAACAAAGCAAAAAGAAGAAAAGCCCCTGATTCTCTTTTCTCCGTCTTACTCCGAGTGTGAACAAATCACACCGAATTGAGAAAAAGACAAGTGCTTAAAAAACGCAAAAGATGAACTGAGGAAAACCCATCCCTCACTTCCTAAATAGCTGCTTGCCCTTCTGCTGGGTTTCACCTGCCCACGAGAGAACAGTTAAAGCCAGAGAAATACTGCGCAGCGGAGCGGGAGCACAGGGAGCACATCCAGACAGGCACGAGTCAGACGGGGGATGCAGGACGGGGACAGCGCCCGGGCTGGGGACCAGGGACAGCCAGGGAGGGACAGAGAGGGAGGGACAGGGAGCAGAGACCTCCCAGCACTCCAAAAAACAAACAACACCCCCCCATAAATAAAATCAAAGGAAATATACACCAATGTAGTCCATGAGGAAGTTCCATGACGGAGTCACACAAGCGAGAAAGCATTCTGGGATGCCAATGACGACTCGGATGGGAATGAAGGAAAACAGGAAAAAAAAATCCCAACAAAAAGAGATGTCCAACCAATGGAGTAAAATAAAATAAAACAGGTCACATGGTTAGAAATCATTGGTGCTTCCTAGTATCTAGTAGCAGATTACTTCCCAAAAACAACAAAAAAAGTTTTTGGTCCTTCTATATATATACATATATGTATATATATTATTATTTTTAAAATGTGTGTATACATATATATATGTATATATATTTAGTTGCAACAGTGCTTCTCCGAAAAAAGGTCCATCTATAAATATAATTTTATTTATTTTTATTTTTTAAATTTTAGTTCTTTTAAGTTAAAATTCTCCATCTCTCTAGGTATTATTTTTTGAATGGTGTTAACCTGCTGAAGTTTTGCCAGAATGGTGCCTGGCTGCGTCTGGGTTCGGTGAACTCGAAGACCTGGGACTGGGATATGCCATCTGTCACCATGTATTGTCCCTGATTTAATGGATCCTGGGGTGGTGGGTAGGCTGGAGGAACCGACTTGGAGTAGCTCACACCTGCATCGATGATTGGGGGGAAAAAGAAACAGATCAGTCAAAGAGCAATTGGGTCAATAGTCGTTCTTCGTCATGCTACTGCTCCTTATCACTCCTTATCACTCCTTATCGCTCCTTATCGCTCCTTAACCGGTCCCACACGCCAGGACGTGCCAGGCCTGGCCAATCTCCAGTCTTGGTGCCTGCCTGACCTCTCTCTCTGAGGCTGCCTCCCTAAGCCAAAGCTCCAAGGCTGGGTTAGGATCCATTACGTTCACTGGGCAGAGCTCTGCCCGCCCTCATGGAAAAGTCCTGTGTGAGGCAGGAGAGCCAGGACAGGCCCTGCCCCGCCAGGCCAACTCATCCTGCTCCCATTTAACAACTCCTGTCCCAAGCTCCTGCTCACCCTCCCTCCCAGCTCTCCCTGGAGAACGGCCTTGCCCCAGCATGCCCCACTGACCAGCCCCGAGCACGACCCCGAGCACCACCCCGCTCCGGTTCCCGCACAGAACGGAGCAGAGCTGCTGTGGGAGAAGCCCTACCCTGCAGGGATGCCCCTACACAGAGGGCAGCTCGTTCTTTAGAACACTTTAGGACTTTTCCATAGGGTTTGTTCTCAATTCACCAGTCTGGTTTCAGCCCAAAAGCGGCCGCACACAACGCAGAAAAGGCAGATTCTGCTCAATCCAAACTGGGAGCAATGGATGGACTGGCAAGGCTACGCTTTTAGGGCTGAGATGTTCCATTCCCACACAGGTGAGGCACAGTTCCTGTGCAGGAACGGGGAGAGGGGATGCTGCCCTTACAGCTTTCCCACGGAATGAGGGGGCTTCAGCATCCTGCTGTAGAGGATGGTGAGTAAAGGGTGACTGAAGTGGAACAGAAGGGATGTGTGTCACCACCAAAGCGCAGCCTACGGGGCACAGTGACACAGTCTGGATGTCCTTCCCCACAAAGACAACCCCTCCTTCAGCCTCGGGGCAGCGGGGCCAGCTGGAAACCATGACTCCAGGAAGGAGAGAGGAGCAGGGCTGTGGAGCAGCTTGCTGTAAGCTCTGGCCATCTCTGGATCATGCAGAACTGCTCTTCCTTCTGCAGGAGGGGGCCGTCGCCTCCCCAGGCTTTAACCACAGCAGCGAGGCCACTGTCCCCAAGCAGCTCAGTGTCCTCATCTGGACAGCGGGATGGCATCCCCCACCTACCTCACAGGAGGGTTGTGAAGCTAAATTAATTAATGTTTGTAAAACACTTTGAGATCCTCGGCTGGGAAGGTGCTGGAGAAGGCAAAATACGGTGATTAGCGCCCAGGAACCAGAGCAAGGTGTGCACAGCAATGCGGCTCCTACCACACACAGACACACCAGCGCTGGCCGGGCAGGACGGCGGCACACGACGGGCACTGACACACAGGGAAAGCCTCACGAGGGCACCCACAGAGCTCACCCACCACACAGCTGGGCCAGGTGCTGCTGGGGCAGGCAGGGCCTCTTTGGGGTAGGAGCTAAGGCGTGACTTTAGGGAGGAGAATTGATTCGCCTCTCCCTGCTATGGAATTTACTGATGGAGGGTGAAAATGCTCAAAGGGTTCAGACCAGATGGAGATATCTGGAGTATGTCTAACTGATTTTTCCTTCTTTACTGTATTTGTGCAGCTCTCTGTCCACTGTAGAGAATAACCAAGATCATTCCTCACAGTGGGCAAAAACCACTCTGTGATTCACACTCATTAACCTTTAATTCAAACTTACTTGGAAAGACCACCCTGGAGCTGTTCTGCATCTGTACCTGCATGCTGGAACTGTTACTCATCCAGGACTTCTCTACTCTGTCTCCCCAAGTCCTGTCTGCCAGCTGCAGAGCTGAGGGCAGCCCCAGAGCTGTGCTGGGGTCACACCTGGGCAGGGGCAGCTGCAGGAAACCTGACACAAATTCTGCACCACCCTCCTTGGTACAGAACTCCAAGGAACAGTTTGAATTTCAATCACTGTGTGACTGAAACCCACAAGGGCAGGGCACTGAGCTCCTCTCTGCCCACCTCTCCCATCCCTTCTCTTGCTCCAACGTGCCCATCTCCAGGCTGGCCAGTGTGTGAGACCAACTGCAGAGGACAAACTCCAGCCCTGAGCCCATCCAGGAGTGTCAGCCTTCTCCTGGAGGCCAATTTTCCCAGCAGAGATTAGTGAGGGATTTTAGGATCCGTGGGACTGTCAGGATCTCTTACAGGTCCCTTACATGGCTAGAGTTGGGAAATAAATCTGCTTTGGCTTTCAGACTGACCACAAATTACCTTAAACAGCCCTTGTGCCACTAAAATTACTCATGTTCTGCAACAGCAGAGCTGTGAATCTAAAGCTGCTCCTGGGGGGAACACATAAATTGTTTTTAGCTTTGGAAGTCCTTGAAGCCACCTTGCCTTAGTGACATGGTCCCATGGCTTTGGCATCCTGTGGCTGGGCTCTTTACTGCCTCTAAACCAGTTTGAGGATGGTGAACTGATGTATTTTAATGATGATACAAAATGCTAGGAAGTCTCCTGGATCAGCAGAATGCTGTGCACTTGGAAAGCTGAAGAAGTAGAGAAAGGACAGTCTGGCTGATGTCCACTGACAGTGATGGAGTCACAGCAAGGAATGGAACCCATAGTCTGTCTTCTCCAAAAGGGAAAAGGGCAGACTCCCCTGGCCAGATCACTTCTAAACCCCACTCAGTTCTTTCCCAAAACTCCTGAAAAATGTCTGTCCTTGCTGGAGACACACCCATGCACAGCCTGCCCCCTCCCTCAGGAAAGCAGCTCTTCCCACAGGTGTGTGTGTGGCCCTGTGATCTGGGCTACTGGCATCAACATCTGGGCTGGAGGAATGCCAAAAGCTCCTGCCTGGTTCTCCTGGCACAGGCAGCTGAAGGTTTCACATTTCTCTTGTTCCTCCAATGGCCTGAAGGATCAAACTGTGGATCTCAAGGACATGCACCCTTGCTGTGTGTGGGACATGCAAATACAACCACTGTGCTCTGGTCATTCCAGAATGCATTTCCTTGTGGAACTGTGAGACAGCACTTTGCCATAGCCTCAGGTGCCCCAAGAATGACTTATCTATTTTTTTTGGACACACCAGTGTTCTGGAGAAAGAAACTGGGAGGGCAAGATTCGCCTAATCTGCACATCTTCTAATCCTAAGAAAGAGCAATTCTGGGAAAGGTCTGGCAGGCAGGTATTTTTCTGTTCTGCTCTGAAGTGGTTTGTTCCCTCATCAGAACTCGGGGTTATCGTGCAAAATTGTCTCTTGAGGGATATTTTTTTTTAATATGCAAAGCCATAACTCCGCTGCAATTCACCAGAAAGAGATGGGCAAAGCTCTTTTTCCAAGGCAATTTTGGGCAGCGTGGCGAGTGGAATTCAAAGCACAAAGGGAAGAATCAATGGGTAAGGAATGATTTCCAGGCACAGCAGCCAACTCCACCCCACGGGCAGAGCTGGAGCTCCTTCTGCTGGTTTGTGCCTCATTCTGCAGCGCGGCCGCAGCTGCACGGAGCGATCGCTCACAGGGCGGGGCTGGGAGAGCTGCTCACGAGGAGAACGAGAAAATTCCCAGATTCATAATTTGGCTAGACAAAACTGGTGAGAGATGCTGCGCTGTCACTTGAAATCATGTCTTTTTATAGCACCAGGCAACGTCACTTGGAGCCTTTTGGATTTCTCAGCTCAGAAGGAAACAATTAAAAAGATTTAAAACTGTCTCGTTTCTCCCTTCTAGGTTGGGGGAATTTTTTTGTGTTATGTTTTTTGGGTTTTTTTCCAAAGTGTCTCTTCTCTTTGAGGTTCCAACACGATTTGAGCAGCACGTGAAGCATGCTGGCACCCCACAGGCAATCCACAGGGACTCGTGCAGACAGATCATCCAGCAGGACAATGCCCCTCCCCGGGCTCACACGACACGGACACGAGAACACGCACATCTCCTCCACACAACCATGGAAACTGCCTTACAAGCTGGTTACTCCATCCTCCACCTCGGAGATTTCAGTTTATCCTTTCATCAGCAGCTGTTCCTCGGGCTTTGCCCCCACCCTGCTGTCCAGTCCCTTGCTGCTCATGAGCCAGGGCTGGGAGGGGACAGTGACATCGCCACCCCTGCTGGCAGCTCTGCCTAAGGACCCTTCCAGCTCCCTCAGAGCTCAACAGCAACTTGCATCTTTCAGGAAATGCTCAAAACCCCCACAAATTCAGTTTTCTCCTGAATACTGTACCCCACACGCAGGGAAGCCATGGACACACTTCCAGAGCACTAACTGTTCTATGGTTAATTACTCCTGTCACAGCAACGAGTTTAAGTTAAAGGAAAGAGCAGAACTGGCTGGGTGGGTCCAGCCCTTTGCCCTCTTCAGCACATTTCAACAGAGGATCTCAAAGCACTGCCCCAGCACGTGCAGGGCTGCCAAAGCACGATGTGTCTGGAGCTGGCTGTCCCCAAGGTGAGCATGGAGCTGGGAACAGGAGCCCTCTGCCTCCCCAGGCACTCCTGACCAGCTGGATTTCCTCCTTTACACCTCCCTGCTCAATCACACAACTCCCACTTTGCTGTACTTGCCCAACTCCAGAGGAATTTCAGTGGTGCCTCAGGCACAGCTCTTCACACGGCCAGGATTCCTCTCCAGGCCCTGCTATTCCCAGGGATGGTGAACATGCCTTAGCTCCCTTTGCTAACCATGAACCTCCCTTCTCTGCTCAGGAGGGAGAGGGCTGGCTGCAGTTTGAGAAATGCAGGAGGAAACAGTCCTCTCATGTCCTGATGTTCCCCAGACAACCACAACATCTACCTACACACGCTGAGCTAACCCGACCTTCTGGAGTCTATTTATCAAGTCTGCTGCTGCAGCCTGATGTCATTAGAGCAGCCATTAAGATAATGATTCCTCGTGTGATAAGAAAAGCTAATCGAGGCAAGATGGAATAAATGATACTGGGGCTTTATCCATCAGAGCTGGGTGAAAACCGATTCCTGCCATCCTGTGTTTGTACAGCCTGCCTCTCCCCGGGCTGATCACACAGCTCACTCCCTGGGTTTCCTGACAGGAAAGGATCAGTGCACACCTGGAATGCTGCTGCAGCTTCTGGGGAACAGCTCCTTCCTAAAACCCCTCACCAAACTCAAGGTGATCCTCCTGGATCTGAGCTCACAGACTTATTTCAGTGGGAATTTCAACATGTCATCGATGTCACCACCTCGGCTCTTCCCATGAGGGTCATTAACACCTCACCAAAAACTGCCCTGGGGGATTTGCTCATCAAATGTCACCAGTACCATCCTCAGAGGCCCCCCGGACAAGGATTTATTCCTCATTTGCCTTAGCTGGCAGATCTGACTGGTTCCTGGGAGAGGCTGAGGATCCCAGCTGAATTCCAGATGCCCTCAGTGGGATGATGCTCGTGGACCCACTGGTAGGGTCTGGATTTTACAAGAAATAGGGTAAACTCTGAGATTGCCCTGAATCTGTGGGGAAATACCACTGACAACACGACCAGCTCCATTCCTTCACCCCCTGGGCTGCGAAAATAGGGAAGTGACCCTGATTATCCGAAAATGCAAATGCCCCTCTTTGTTTTCAAGCAGTTGGGCTGGGTTGCTCAGGCTCTTGCAATCCCCCGAGGCTGTGCCTACACGTGTGAATCGATGGGGAAACAAGGCAGGGCCACGTCAATCTCCTCAGCAAGGGAGATGCAATAAAATGGGATTAAACAGCTGAGAGGAGCACGGGAGGGACCCTGGTCAGCCCTGCCGGGGGAGCAGAAGTGCGGGAAGTCAGAGAAGCTGTTGCATGTCTGGGTCAGGGTTTTTATGACAGAGTTGGCTGTGAGCTCTAGTGATCAGAAAGGAATAAATTAACAGGAAAATCCAGTGATTCAGAGGTGTTTGGTGACAGGCCAAGGCAGTTCATGCTGGCTGAGGATTTAACCCCTGCTGGGTTTGCAGGGCTGAGTGTTCACGGGCAGGTTTAGGGGCAGCACCTCAGGTGATGCTGACTGAATCTCTGCTTCCCTCATCCCAAAGAGCTGTCAGGGCTGAAGGCATCTCCTGGGGAAGGGTGCACAGGGCAGGCAGAGGAGCTGGGTGTACTGAGGGGCTCAAGAGCTCTCCTGAGGTGGGAAACACCCCCAGCTCACATTAAGGTCACTTATTTAAATCTCAACAGACATTTCCTTTTCCAGAGGTGGGGAATGGAGCTTTAAGAATGGAGTCTCCTTCCTGGAAGGATCTCTAATTCCCTGACACCACTGGCTGGCAGCTGCTGGGAATATGAACCATTACCCCTCCTGTGGACAGGCTGTCCTGAAAGGGGCCAGATGTGGACAGAGGTGGGGATCAGAGAGGGACTGAGTGCTCCTGCAGGCTGCAAACACCAGCCCTTGGAGGGGGGATCACAAGAGGCCCCTCAGGGAGAGAGGCACTCCACAAGCTTCCGCTTTCAAATGCTCAGAAATGGAAAAATGACCCTGGATTAACCCTTGTCTACATTAGGAAAGGACTGGAGATCCACAAGGGATCCATTCTCTCACCATGACAAGCACGGTGCTGGCACAAGAGGCCAGTGCCACCCTTGTGCTGCCCTGTCCCCCAGTGAGAGCCACAGGACCTGCCCTCCTGCCTGGCTGCAGCCTGCCAAGGGCTCCAGGAGGGCCTTTGGTTGTTTTTCTAAGATAAAACAAATCCATTTCTCCCATTTCTTCACTATTTCTAGGAGACACCAGACTGAATTCTGTTCCCCCACTGAAGGGCAGAACCAAGAGGCAAACCCTGAACAATCAATGCAAAAGGCAAACAGCAGCCACCAGCCCTTCTCTCTGTCACTGAGGTGCAGGGCCAACACCACCCATCCCCTGGCTGTCTAATGGACTTCAAAAAGGCCAAAAATTGGTTTAATGCTGTCTTAAGGCACCTGGTCTAATATTGTTATGTCCTGCCCAGTCCAATAAGGAGTGCAAATCCTGGGATGCTGCCCACCATTAAGTGGGTCTGGCAGGGAGCCTGGCCCTGCACACACTGCTGGGCACACCTGGCAGCCACGAGGGGGCTGCTGCCCCCCACAGCACCCTCAGCTGGGCATCACACACTTCTGAAAACACTCAGAGTGTTTTCTCACTTCATCACCTGGATAAAGGTCCTGGTAGTTTAAAAAGCAGAGTTTTAAGGTTTCTGCAGCTGCTCTCAGCTGCTCTCCCCCTCTCCTGCTGCAGCCAGCAGAGGTTTAAATGCCTCCTCCTCAAACACATGCCAGCCATCTCCAGAGCAATACTTCTGGGAGGTGTGGTACAACAGTGCATGAAATAAGCAGCAGTTTATACTATTTGAAAAATGTTTTTCTGCTTCACCTCTAACAAAGTTGATTGCATTTTCCATTTCACCTCCTTCACGGCTTTTCTCTCTTCCTTAAGTGTTCTGTGACAGGGGAATTACCATGGTTTCCCATTTAAGAGGTGCAGGGAACAAGTGAGATAATCTAGGAACAAGTCTGTAATAGTCATCCTGTGACACAGGAGCTGGGCTGGCAGCACCTCGAGCTGTCAAGCCCTGCTGCAGCCACTGAGACCATCCTGCATTTAAATAAATAAATACTTCTATTGAATTCAGTGACCTATTCCTCCTTCTGAAGGGCTTCCCTGCTTTTCAGGTATACCTGATGCTCCAAAGCAGCTCCAAGCCCCTTCCCAAGGCCCTGCAGGAGGGCAGAGGCAGCAGCAGCAGCCCCTGGCACAGGCACACCTGCAGCCCCAAGCGCTGCCAAGGTCTTGGCACAACAAAACATTGTCAATATCTGTAAAATGCATAGGGCAAGGTTTAAAAAATCAGTGACCAAAAGCCACCTCTCAGGAGTTTCCTCCTACCTCCCTTTTCTGAGCAGCACCAGCAGCTCCCTGCTCTGGCAGCCTCGTGCCTTTTGTTGGGTCTTGGGCACAGGACAAACCACAGAGTAACAAAACTTAAGAGTTCTCAGTGTCAATATTTAATTTAATCAACCTGAGACTGGGCTATGATCACCACAGTGTGGGGCAAAGCACACAGAGCTACCATTCTAATGACCCTATTTGTTGTTTTTCAGATTTCACATCCTAAAACCAACCAGGCTATGCTTAACTCAGGGCTGGGATGTGACTGAACTTCTGTCTGGCCCAAGGACTTAATCCCATAAAAAGAACTGCAAGTGCCACAGCCTAAGCTCGTTCTTCACTACAGAAATGCTGACTGCTGTTTTAGGAGCTAATGAATTTCATAGTCTGAGAAGCCCAAGATAACAACCCCTCCTTTTTCATCTCAGAGAGAAAGAGAGAGAAAGACAAAGAGAGCAGACAGAGAGCAATTGCTGTGTAAGACACCAGTCCTGTCAGGCAGATTGTATTTGTCAGGATGCAAGTCCAGTAATTTACGTGGGAATACTGGCAGGCATGCTCAGGCACCTCCCAACTCTGTCACTTACTGGCTGAACAGTACAATTATTAATTAATACCTCTATTAATTAATAATATAAGGAACTGAACAGCAGCAATAATTGAACCTGGTTTTGTCATGGCAGTCATGCAAGTCAGGCTCTCTCATGGTGCAGCTCCACGAGCCCTGGGATGCTCCCGTGCCTGAGGGACAGACATGCAGGTGCTGAGGGGCTGTGGCAGGGGACACTGTGAGGCACCTGGGCCTGCTCTGGGTGTGCACACTCTGAGCTTAGAACATCTGGCCAGGAGAGTTTTTAGAGAACATCTCAGGAGACAACAGAAGAAGTTAGTAGAGAGGAGAAGACTGATGACAATGGAGAGACACAGCAAACCAAGGAGTTCACAGCTGGCCTGGCAAACCACTCCTGGACCAGCAAAGCCAGTAGACAACACACAGGTGAGGCAGAAAGCAAAGAGCTCCTTCAGCTTCTGCAAAACCCCCCAAAACACCTGCACAGAGCGGGGACCAACCTGCCTGCACCTGACCTGAGCCAAGCCTTGAGGAGCTCTCTCAAAACCCACTTGTAGGCCTACTTGTGCTATGGTACTTTGGTAACAAATCAATACATCCAAGACTGTGTGAAGCTTTGGAGAACTTGAGGAATGAACTCTCTGACCTTCCCTCTGTGTTGAGTATTTCAAAACCTGTAGCTGCAAGAGTTATTGCAAGAGAGAATTAAGCTGGCTTTGGCCAGTTGAGGCTCTGCCTAACACCAGGCAGGGCACTGCTCAGCTGGCTGCAGCCTGCCTGGCTGGGGAAATGAATCTGACATTCCAGAGGTACAGTGTCTTTACTAAAATTCTTTATTTCCTAGAGTTGATGCTACTGTGCTGTCATAAAAAAGTTACAGGCAGCCCCAGGAAACAAGAGTGTCCCTTTCCTTTCCAGCAGCAGGAAAGGGGTACTCCCTCCCCAGTTCCAGCATTTTAGCAATTTTTTTTTTTTTTTTTTTTTTTTTTTGCTAATGGGAGACTTTGGGAATTAGCAGAACTTCTACACACCTCCGCACTCGCTCCCATTTCAGCCTGAGATAAACAACTGAGATAGATTTCTGCCCCCAGGGACAGCTTCTGGACATCAGACTGGAGACACGAGATCAAATTCATCTCTGGTGCAGTTCCACTGGCTTTCAACCACCTTCGACCAGAGATTAATTTGGCCCACAGATACATTAAGGAAGGATACAAAGCACAAACGGTATTTGATATAAAAAGAGAAGGGAGGGGAAGTTGAGGGGATGCTGGATCCCAGCCCAGCAGGATTCAGCCCAGCCCGCTCCACCCTCACATCACCAGGCACAGAGCGTGTTGCCGGTTACCTTTTTGCTTACTGACTTTCTTTACTGTCATTGCCGCTTGCCGCTTTTGATTCTCAGAAATTTCAAAGCCTGGAAAAGGGAACACGGCAAACACAATTCAGAAGGTTGCTCACAAAGCCTCACTTCCTTTTGGGGAGGGGGATGCTCTGCCCTGTTTGCAAACACGGAATGCTCTGGGTACTCTACTGAAAATCAACTCTTGGATGCTCTGCCCTGTTTGCAAACACGGAATGCTCTGGGTGTTCTACTGAAAATCAACTCTTCCTTGGCCTCCTTCTAATCTGACTTGTGCAGGGGCTGGATGAAAAGTAAGATTAGAGCCATTTTTATTTATATAGTGTCAGAAATATGCCCAGTGCTTTAGAGCTGAGCAACAATCCGAGCCTGGACTGAGACTGCTCACAGTCAGTTTAGGGGCTGGTGCAAGGGAAGGGCTGCCACTGACTTTGCTGCCTCCCTCTGCATGAAACATCCCTAACCAGAGCAGGAGGATGCAGCCAGGAGAGCCTGAGGTGGATGGCCAGAGACTTCCCTCTCCCATACACCCACGGAGCTCCAGGCTTGAGCTATGGACAGAATTTGTTTACTGAGGGCCAAAGAGAACAGTAACTGAGCTGGAAAGAGACCTATTTGTGACTAGGAGAGCAACCAAGGACATTTCAACAAGGTTAAACTGTAATTCTACCATAAAGAAAGTATGGGCTCCTCCACACATTGGGGCTGAATGAAACACTACCAACAACCTCCTTCCAGATTCATTTCCACATTCCTCACCTATCTTTTCATCTTCTTTTACCATCTTCCTTTCTTCTCTGAAAGCTCTAAGCCATCGTAACTTCTCCTCCAGTTTCTTGGCAAAGAATAAGTGCATTTCCTCAGTCTCCTTGTTATGCAGTTTGAAGGCATTCTTCATGCTGACATTGAAGTCATCATCTCTCCCATCTTCTATATCCACCACTTCATATTTATCCATGTCTATGCGCCCTTTGTAATACAGGATATCCCTTCGGATCAGATCCTGCACAGGGAAAAGGAGACAGGGACATGGTGAGATCTCATGGAGAGCCTGAACTCAGCAGGGAATTCCTGGGAGAGCAGAGGGAGAGAAAGGAGGGATGGTGAAACTGGTGAGATCCTTCAATTCCTGGGACAGCTGAGGAAAAGAAAGAAGTGATGGTGAAACCTGGTCAGATCTTTCAATTCCTGGGAGAGCTGAGGAAAAGAAAGAAGGGATGGTGAAACCTGGTCAGGTCCTTCAATTCCTGGAAAAGCTGAGGAAAAGAAAGAAATGATGGTGCAACCTGGTCAGGTCCTTTTGCTCCTGGAAAAGCTGAGGAAAAGAAAGAAATGATGGTGCAACCTGGTCAGGTCCTTTTGCTCCTGGGAGAGCTGAGGAAAAGAAAGAAATGATGGTGCAACCTGGTCAGATCTTTCAATTCCTGGGAGAGCTGAGGAAAAGAAAGAAGTGATGGTGAAACCTGGTCAGGGCCTTGAATTCCTGGAAAAGCCGAGGAAAAGAAAGAAATGATGGTGAAACCTGCTCAGGTCCTTTTGCTCCTGGGAGAGCTGAGGAAAGAAAGAAGTGATGGTGAAACCTGCTCAGGTCCTTCAGTTCCTGGGAAAGCTGAGGAAAAGAAAGAAATGATGGTGAAACCTGGTTAGATCCTTCAATTCGTGGAAAAGCTGAGGAAAAGAAAGAAGTGATGGTGAAACCTGGTCAGGTCCTTCCAGCCTCACCTCTGGGAACACACCTCTTGTTGGCCAAAGAGGGCAGACCACAGGCAGAGAGGAACAAACCACAATCCCTGAGCTGCAAACTTCAGTTTGTAGCACAAATAAACGCCTCTGAGTTGGTGCCATGTTCCAGCTTTTCCACATGGGAGGTTTTGCTCCACAGGTGAGAAATGTGAGGCCCAGGCCTGGCAGGGGCTGAGTACACACCTGGAGCCATCACTGCCTGGCAGCACAGTCCAGATCTGTTTTCCACACACATTTCCACTCCAGGAGGGACTGTAAAACACTTTGAGATCCTCCTTCTCCTTGGGGCCCATCTCCCATTCACACACAGCTCACTGGTGAGAGCCCACCCTGATTCCCAGCTCAAAGCACTCCCAACCTACCTCTGGTCTCATCCCACCCTGGATTTAACCTCTTCATCCAGCTTATTTTTTTTCTTTTTCTCTCCTTGGTAGTTATAACCTTTTCAACCAAACCTGTTCATATTCACCTCATTTCTCAGTTGGGTATTCCCTGTTTTTCAGCAACAGCTCATTTCTCTGCATTGGGAAGGGAAAAGTAAATTCCCCATTGGCCCCACAGCTCTGTCCCTGTTATCTCAGATAGCAGAAGATGCTCATCAGAAAACAGAATGTTAATTCTCTAGTCATGGCCACACAAGGTGATTTAATTTATTTAAAACCAAATTCAGCAAAACAATTAAGATTTACTTCCTCTAACCACTCTCAAAAGTATCTTAATATTTAGGTATATTAAATCAATTTAACCTAAACAGCTTTGGATTTTTCAGAGTGCCCTAAAGATAAATGCTATGTCAAAGGATTCATTTGAGAGGAAAAATGAAGGCAATATACAACATTTATTTATTGAAATAATATTTAGCAGTGAGGCTTTTTCAAGATAAGCAGTAGGTATTATTTTAAACAAATTAATCTTGGAAAATAAACTCCACATCATAATGATTTAGCAAACTTGCTCATGAATCTGCCAGACAGTATTAACTATCACAAGACTAGCCAGAAGCTCACAGGCATTAAATCCTGACTCCTTCCTCTGGAATGCTCTGGGCAGCAGGGGAGGAATTCCATTAACAAATATCTTGTACAAAAACCTTCCCCTGGTGTAGGCCTGGAATAGTGATAGTCCAAAACATAAGAAAAAGGTACTTCAGGCTGAATAGGCAACAAAATCTTTTCAGTCTCATCCTAACTTAGGCAGTTGTTTGTTTGCCTCGTGCTGTGGAAGGCTGTGAGGGCCACCCAGAGCTGATCAATCAGTCAGGGCCACACACACTGTCCAAGGGGAGCCTGGGGCTTGTTCTCATGGACAGCATTTATCTGCACCACCTCCTCCAGAACACCTGATGGCAAACACAGCAGCAAGGCTGAGCTCCTGCCATCACTGCACAGCAGCTGCTCCCCTCCCACTGCTGATGAGAACCTCCAGAACCACCCAACACACCGTGCTCCTTGAGGATGGATCCAGTGCACCTTTCCAGGCAATCTTCATGATTGTGGAGAGATCTGCCCATGAAGTATTCAAGAATCAACAGTCACAAGCTCTGAAAATCCCAGGCTCTGTGCACTGCTTGGGCAGGATAATAAACAGGACCAAAGGAACAGAGCCAGCCTGTAAACAAACCTGTGAACAAACCTCTAATCCTAGAGATTAATAATTTCTTCATTTCTCTCACTCTAATTTTGTCATTTCTCCCTGGATAAATTGGAACCGTTGGAACCCTGGATGCTGAGAATTTTAGGCTTTCTGTGCTGACAGGCACTGACCCCCCAGAGAACACTACATTTGACCTGAGGCTGTGGAGAAGGCTTACAAAATTGATGATAGCACTGGGATTGTGGGTGTGGAGTTTGAATAGAAATGTGTGATATCACCGAGTGGAAAACTTGGAGTTTATGGTTTTTTTAATATAAATAATAAATAAATAAACAAATAACTAAATAACTAAACAAATAATGTGCATTCTTTCCTCACACACACTAAACACATTTCCCCCCTCTTGTCTCCCCAATTTTGACTCAGAAAACATTATGAGCTATTTTTAACAGCTACTGCCAAGGGAATGCTTTACCAGCTTTGTGCTTCCAGAGGACAATCCATGGGTTTGGGCATTCTGACTGAGCTGGTCCACACATTTCCCCTCCTGGGATGCAGCAGGAGCTGCCCTGTCTCCAGGGAGGCTCCTGAGCACTGCATGTGAGGATAAAGGTGCTGCCCAGGAGTTCCTGAAGGAGCAGAGAGGAGATAATGGAATGCTCCAAGTGCCTCTGGAGATGAAATGGCCCCAGAGGTTACTGCTGGGGAAATGCAGGAGGGGGAAGCAGCAGCTCAGCTGCAGAGGAGGAAATGCTGTGGTCTGGCCTTGAGCTGAGCAAGGGAAAGACAACAGCACAAAGCTCCTGTCTGCCCCTTCCACTGGCACTGGGAGAAGGAATCCAATAATGACTCCAGAAGAAATGGATCATCTTTTCTCCCAAGGCTTTCCTCCAAAAGAAGGACCATTCCCACTTGTTGGCCACGAACTCCACACTGGTACCCTGAATTTATGAGACTTTATTCCCCACACAAACATCTCATGAGCAGCACGTGCCTGGACATGGAGGACTTTGTCCACAGCTGGTTCCAGAAAGTTCAGTCCACAGTTTAACAACTGTAACTGGATAATTTCATTTTTAATGGGCTCAGCATTTCCTATTATCATTCTCCCTTCTTCTTGCCAACACTCAGTAAATGGATATTATTTTTCAACTGACTAAATTTTAACACCCATAATATGGGAAGCACAGTAATTATTTGATCCATGGCTATTTTATCACAGCTTTCAAGCAATAAAAGACACTACTCAGCTCCTTAGTGAAGCATGGCCCTCTCCAAACACCTTGCAGTGTAACTGAGCTCAAGAAAATACAGGTACTCCTCAGGCCTACAGCAGACAGAAACAAGGCCAAACCCTTGTTTTGAGGAGCTTTTTATGCACATGGACACGAGGAAATGGAGAGAGCACAGAGGCCATGAAGGGATGCTGCTGGGGTGCTCTGCCAGGTGCAGCAGTGCTCAACCTGCTGCTCCTCACAGCACTGTGTCCAGCACAGCTCTGTCCTTCTCCCAGCATCTCCATGGAGCCAAGGAAAAGATGAGATTAAGGAAAGCAGTTGTGAGGCTGAGGAGGGAAATGGATTGTTCCACCAGCCTGGTCTAGGTACTGCATGGCAGGAGGGCAAAGCAGATCCGTGCACAAAAATGGAGATTTATCTGCTGCAGAAGCTGAGGGGAGCTCTGGCTTTGTGAGGACAGGGATGCTGCTCCTGCTCCTGGTTATCTCTGAAGGTCCTCACTTCAATCCTCACATGGGGCACCACCAAATGCTGATTCTTTAACTTCTTTTCTGCCTCTGTCAAGGTCAGGATTGAAGCACTTGAGGTGGTGCTTGGTGGTCAGACTCAGATGTTTATTATTTATCTACATCACAGTCCTACAAGTCATGAGTTCTACAGCATTCTATTAACAAGCTACAAAATGCCTAACTATCTTTCTCTTTTAAGGCTAAACTATCCAATTAAGAAATGACACCTAAATTATTTTAACCCAATAACTAATCACTCATGTCCTGCAGTGCAGACTTTTTGATCCAATTGCACAAAACCACCCAAACCCATGGAGAAGGTGAAGAAGAACAACCAGCCTCTGCCCTAAAACCTCCATCTTGCCTTATATATATTGCTATATTCTAAACTCTTAAACTCTAAGTTTTCTACCCTGTGACATTACACACTTCTATTCAAACTCCACACCCACAATTCCAGTGCTATCAATCAATTTTGGGAGCCTTCTCCACAGCCTCAGGTCAAATGCAGTGTTCTCTTGGGGGTCAGTGCCTTTCAGCCCAGAAAGTTTAAAATTCTCAGCATCCAGGGTTCCAACAGTTATCCAGGGATAAATGAGAGCATTAGAATGTAAGAAATGAAGAAATTATTAATCTCTAGGATTAGAGATTTGTTCACAGGCTGGCTCTGCTCCTTTGGTCCTGTGTATTATCCTGCCCATGGCTCAGCCAGGGTGACCATGGGTTGCTCTGCACTGGCCAGTTCTGGATGTCACACAAGATTATTTCTTGTAGTTAAATCAGAGAAAATACAGAAACTCCAAAAAAGACTCTCAAAACCTTATCAGTGGGGAAAGGCCAAAGAAATGGAGCTGTTTAATGTAGAAAGGCCATAACTAAAGAGGAATGTGCTGTTGGTATTCCAGCTGCTCCTCTTTAAGGAGGCTGGTGATCAGTTATTCTCCATTTTGATTGTGGCTTGGCTTAATTTACCACAAGGGAGAACAGGATTAGAAACTTGGGGAAAAAAATGTTTCTATCTAGAAGAGTAGTTAAACCCTAGAGCAGACAAAATAGGGAAGTCTTGGGACGGCATTCCTGGGGGATTTTCCAAAGAAGGTTAGACAAACATCCATCAGAGATGATGTGAGTGTGCTGAATCCTGCACAGGGAGTAGCTGCTGTGCTGGGCTCCTGCAGCTGGGTGGAGTGAGAGGAGCTGCCAGATGGGGCAGGGCTGGGAGCAGTGGGATGAGCAGGCCCTGGGGCAGGGGGGGCCAGCAGCAGAGCAGCAGTGGCACAGACCTGCAGCCTCTGCAGAGCACCCAGCCTGCCTGCCTGCCTCTGAAGGAAATTGATGCATCTGGGTCATTTGCACTTATTTGTCTAAATATGATCTTTTTTTACCCTACAGCTTCTACGATTCCCTTTTCTTCCCCTCGCTGAGGTTAATTAAGCTCTTCTGAATAATGCTCTGCAGTCTGTTCACGTAATCTGTACTGAGGATTCACAGGGAAAAGATGAAGCCAAAAAAAGTGGTTTGACAGGAGCACAAAGCAAAGTTCTGACGTGTTACATAAGCCCCCCACAGCTCTGCTCTCTGGTGCTGGGCTTTGTGGCCATGCTTGGGGCTGGCCCTGCCTTGGGACCTGCCTGTGCCACCCCCTCTGTCCCCACCCCAGCACTGTCCCCTCCTGGAAGGGGGAAGGTGACTTCATGTAACTGTGCTGGGAAGGAAAGAAATCTTTGTGGCCATCATGAGGAAAGCAAGGCTGAGCTTTATTGGAAAACCTGGACACTGGGATGGGCTCCCACAACCAATTATGCTCCTCTTGGAGTGGATTTAGACACCTTACATTATTGTACCTGTAAATCACTGTTCAGTAGCTCTTTGAGTCCCACTTGTCTTCTGTACTGCTTCTCCTGCTCTCTGGTTTTCCATCTCTAACACTTTCTGCCCCACTAGTGCAGAGCACAGCTCCTTGTGCCTGGCACTGCCTGTGGAAGAGGAAAGCTCCAACCCCCCTGGGACACTCAGGGGGAAAAAGAACAATAATGACAAGGAGGGCAACCTGCAGTCACCAGGGCAAAATGGCATCAGCAAAAGCCATCCAGGGTTTCAGCAGCACAGGGCACCCCAGGAGCAAACGAGTCCTCCAGAGCCTTCCCCATCCCTGTGGCCTCCTGTGGATGCTGTCCAATGGCTAAATGTCTATTTTGTTGTGCCCAAAACTGGACACAGGACTCAATGGAGGTGAGGCCACCCCAGGCCAGGGCAGAGCAGGACAATGGCCCAGCACAGGGATGTCCCTCATGGCTCCAATGCCTTCTCTGGCCCAGGACAGGGATGTCCCCCATGGCTCCAATGTCCCCCCTGCCCCAGCACAGGGATGTCCCTCACGTCTCCACTGTCACCCTGGCCCAGGACAGGGATGTCCCTCGTGGCTCCAATGCCTTCTCTGGCCCAGGACAGGGATGTCCCCCATGGCTCCAATGCCTTCTCTGGCCCAGGACAGGGATGTCCCCCATGGCTCCAATGCCTTCTCTGGCCCAGGACAGGGATGTCCCCCATGGCTCCAATGCCACCCCTGGCCCAGCACAGGGATGTCCCCCATGGCTCCAATGCCTTCTCTGGCCCAGGACAGGGATGTCCCTCATGGCTCCAATGTCCCCCCTGCCCCAGGACAGGGATGTCCCTCATGGCTCCAATGTCACCCTGGCCCAGGACAGGGATGTCCCTCACGTCTCCACTGTCACCCTGGCCCAGCACAGGGATGTCCCTCATGGGTCCACTGTCACCCTGGCCCAGCACAGGGATGTCCCTCATGGCTCCAGGGCACTGCTGATGTTCTGTAGAGCTGCTGGGGATGGAGTGATGGTCCCTCCAGCTGCACAGGGCACCCAGGGAGGAAATGAGCTCCTGAGGGGACCTGGCCTGGTCCCAGAGCTCCAGCCCATGTGTGCAGCATTCCAGGAGTTCCACATTCCCCCATCACCTCCTGAGTGTACAGGGGTGCTCAGGGGTGCATGGGGAGGCCTCAGGCAAGGGTTTGGATTTAGGATGGTGCCTTTTCTCAGGAGCTGTGGTTTACCCTGTGCTGGGTCACACTCCACTTCTCATGCATAGAACAAATCATCTGTGAAGCACAAATAGGGAAAGAGCCATTTCCAGCCTGAGTCATCAGATCCCTCTCAGGAGCTGACAGGACAGGAGATGCCAGCCCCAGAATCATCCATTACAAGCTCCTCACTGCACATGTGGGTTATTGGTGCTCCTGTTTATCAAACCCTGCATATTCCAGTGGCAAAGGAGTCTCAGAATGACTCGAGGAGGAATTCTGTGCTCTGAGGGCATGGATGCAGCCAGGCCCTGGGAGGGCAGCTCCTGGGGCTCCAGGTGAAATGACATTCCTCCCTCAGCCCTTCCCCATCTCTACCATGGGATAATGATATTTATTTACTGTACAGATGAATGGGGAGCTCTAAGTAATCAGTGAGGCACACACTGGAGGGCTCTGCTGGTGGATGTCTAACAGCTCAGAGCTGTGTGGGAACAGCTCAGCATTTCCCATGCCTTGGGGTCAGAGCTGCCAGAGCCCAGGGAAGCAGAGGAGCCCTGTGGGCAGCACAGCACAGCCCCTGCAGCCCTGAGGGGCACAGGGACAAGGAGGAACAGGCAGCATGGGGCTCTTCCAACAGGGATCATCACTCCATCCCCAGCAGCTCTACAGAACATCAGCAGTGCCCTGGAGCTATGAGGGACATCCCTGTCCTGGGGCAGGGAGGGCATTGGAGCCATGGGGGACATCCCTGTCCTGGGCCAGGGGTGACATTGGAGCCATGAGGGACATCCCTGTCCTGAGCCAGGGTGACATTGGAGCCATGAGGGACATCCCTGTCCTGGGCCAGGGTGACATTGGAGCCATGAGGGACATCCCTGTCCTGGGCCAGGGGTGACATTGGAACCGTGAGGGACATCCCTGTCCTGGGCCAGGGGTGACATTGGAGCCGTGGGGGACATCCCTGTGCTGGGCCAGGGGTGACATTGGAGCCATGGGGGACATCCCTGTCCTGGGCCAGGGAGGGCATTGGAGCCATGGGGGACATCCCTGTGCTGGGCCAGGGTGACAGTGGAGCCATGGGGGACATCCCTGTCCTGGGCCAGGGAGGGCATTGGAGCCATGGGGGACATCCCTGTCCTGGGCCAGGGTGACATTGGAGCCGTGAGGGACATCCCTGTCCTGGGCCATTGTCCTGCTCTGCCCTGGCCTGGGGTGGCCTCACCTCCAGTGCTGAGGCAGTTTTGGGCAAAACAATATAAAAAAGACATTTAGCCATTGGAGAGCATCCAGAGGAGGCCACGAGGATGGGGAAGGCTCTGGAGGGGTCTCATGAGGAGGGGTTGAGGGCACTTGGTTTGTTCATCTGAGGGGAGACCTCAGTGAGGTCTCTGACATCCTCCCAAGGGGCAGCAGAGGGACAGCTCTGATCTCCTCACTTGTGACCAGGGACAGCACCCAGGGCATGGCCTGGAGCTGGGCCAGGGCAGGGTTAGGTTGGATTTTAGGGCAAGGTTCTGCCCCCAGAGGGTGCTGGCACTGCCCAGGGAATGGGCACAGCCCCGAGGCTGCCAGAGCTCCAGGAGGGGTTGGACAGCACTGCCAGGGATGCCCAGGGTGGGGTTGCTGGGGGCTGGGCAGGGATGAAAAGCAGCAATCCCTGCAGATGCTCAGCAGAGATGAGGGTCCCCAGTGCCCAGGGGAACAGAGCCAGCCAAGGATGAGGCTGACCCAGACCCACCCTGGCCAGCCCTGCCCTGGAATGGGTGATGACAGGAACAGCTGGGGCTGTAATTAGGCAAGGACTAAACCAGGGCTCCCAGCAGCTGCACCCAAACACCAGCTCATGCTCTGGGAAAGACAGAGCTTGGGAAGAGCCTGAGCTGCCTTCTGCACTGAGTTCAGGGTGGGTCTCAGACCCCTCTCTGTGATTTCCCACTGCTCTGGGCACTGACTGCAGAGCAGAGGAGCAGAGATATCCAGTGTACTCCTGAATTGTGTCCTGATTTTCCTGCCAGCCTGCTCTGTCTCTTCCCTGTGCCCAGGCTGCCCTGAGCAAGGAGAGCATGGCACGCTGCCACTCTGCCATGTCCTGGGTAGCTTGAGTCATGAAGGCTTTCAACCTTCTTTGACTTTAAAAAAAAAGATTCTGAGCCTACATTTTTAAAGTCTAATTTACCTTCCAGAGAGCCTTTGACGAAAGCAGCCCAGCCTGCTTTTCATGAACACCAAGGGGACAGTTTTCTGTAGCATTTGTACATTTAATTTAACCCTACAGTGGCTGAGTGCTCAGATGGGACAATAACAGTGACACATGGAGGAGCTCAGTGCAGCCTCTCAGTCCAAATGAGACCCTAAAGCTCAATTAACCCTATGGAGTATTTTTGTCCTAAATATTCTTGATATTAGGAAATAAATCCAAGCCCTGCTAAGAGTTGGGATGCCAGAGCCTTGCTCTGAGCCCTTGGACACAGCATCTAATGGCATCACCAAAAACCATTCAGGGGTTTCAGCAGCACAGGACACCCAAGGAGGAAATGAGCTCCTGAGGGGACCTGGCTGGTCCCAGAGCTCCATCCCATGTGTGCAGCATGAGAACACACTGGAGGGCTCTGATGGTGGATCTCTAACAGCTCAAAGCTGTGTGGGCTGGGCTGGGGGAAATGAGCTCTGCTCAGCCCAGCCAGGGATAAGCTAAAGGATGGATCCTATCAGGGACAGGGGGATGTCACCAACACCTCCCCAAAACCCTCTCAGCCACTCACCTCCCACCCCAAACCTGCCAGGAGTGTCCCTGGGGAGCTGAGCTGCTGGCTCTTGGTAACTCCTCCTGCACAAGGCAGGGGAGGGAGGTCAGCACATCCCTGCCCAGTTCAGCACATCCCTGACCAGCTCAGCACATCCATGACCAGCTCAGCACATCCATGACCAGCTCAGCACACCCATGACCAGCTCAGCACATCCATGACCAGCTCAGCACATCCATGACCAGTTCAGCACACCCATGACCAACTCAGCACATCCATGACCAGCTCAGCACATCCCTGCCCAGCTCAGCACATCCATGCCCAGTTCTTCAGCACTGTCTGGCTCCTGAGCAGGGAGGACACATTGGACTCATCCTCAGCAGCTCCACGGAGCTGCAGTGTGTGACTCCAGAGTGTTGGAACTCAGTGCATCCCTCTGGGGATGCTGGGACCCTGCCAGGGGGCTCAGAGACCCCTGTACACAGCCCAGAACACCTGTAGGTTTGATTATGACCCGTGGAGCAAGTTACCAACTTTGTATGAAGACCTGAAAGCCACAGAAGTTTAAGTAGTGTAATAATTAAATTATCACTAGGTGAAAAAGCAGATTTTGGGGTTTTTAGAATAGGGGTTTTGGGGACAAGATGGCAATCTGGGTGTGTCCAGCCTTTCTTCTTTTTCTTGGCCTCCATCTTCTGCTGTGATGGTGGCACTCACAGATTGGTTTAGAGTAGAAGCTCACTGTCTAACACAGGTGATGGGTATTGGAAAGTAATTGCAAATACTGTACACATAGTTTGTAGTATAAAGACATAACGCTGCCCCAGGGGCAGGCAGAGTGCCTGGGTCCTGCTGGATGGACCTCAGCAGGGCAGGAGAAAATTTATTATAGATAAGATACAATAAACAACCTTGAGACCCAGAAATGAAGAACTTCGACTCATTCTTCGAACGTGTGAGCTGAATCAGAGACTGTTCCTGTGACTCAAGGCTGCAACAAACTGCAGAACTCCTGAGCCCAGAGGGCAGGGCTGGGGCTCACAGCGTTTGTGGCAGTGCTGTTCTCACTCCATGGATGCAGTGGAGCAGCACTGGCATTCTGGTGCCTTTTCCCACCCTTGTTCAACCCCTCTCTGCCTGCAGAGCAGCCCAGCGAGGGCCTTTCCAAAGGACTGATGGCAGGAGGAGATGTGGAGGGATGTTCTCTCTGTTGATGGAGTGATCAAATTATCCTTTGTCTACTTAAAAAGGAAAAGAAAGCCCAGAAGTTTCTCTCCTCAATTAGGTAAGAAGACACCTCATAGCACCTGGGGGATTTCACCTCAAACTTAAGGATGGTCAATTGGACAGAAGCCAAAAAGTCCTGCCTGAGCAATTCACTAGGAAGAGAAGAGAACAAAGGAAATAATGGTTTTTGTGAGGTGTTTTACCAGGAGCAAGAACCTCTTGCACCTGGCTTGTGTTTTCTCCTGTAAAGAGTTTTGTTATTTTGCCTTTTATTAAAACTCTTCTGTTTCCAACAGTACCACAGAAGCCATCCTGCTGATTTTATGCCATCTGAGCTATCTCAGGTGTGATACAGATCTCCAAGACCTCATGGGACCTGGCTGGAGGACACCCCTATATCAGAGCTGGGAAACCCTTGTGCATTCAGGTCACTGCCCTGCTGGCTCCCCAGGGCTCCACATGGTGCTGATGGAAGGCCACAGCAGCAGCAGGGGTAAGTTTTCACCTCTGCAGGTTTGCCTGTGGGCCAAATTTACACCCACTGCCATTCCAGGAGGGGTAAGTGAGGCACAGAGTGTTTTGCAGAACATCCTGCCAGTCTGTATGGTCACAGGAGGCTAAAAACAAGGACTGGGTGTGGATGTGGCACTCAGTGCCATGGTTCAGTGGAGATGTTGGGGCATGGGTTGGACATGATGATCTTTAAGGTCTCCTCCAACACAGTCATTCTGAGAATTCTGTGAATTCTGTGAACCTGATCCCTGCCCAGACAACCACACAGAGGTGGAGAACTCCAAATTCAGCCCTTTTTGGATTTTAGTACTCCTCCTGCTGGCTCCTGCAGTCCCTCTGGATCCTGCTCTTCCCTCTCTGCTCTCCCCAGGCAGCGGAAGGGCAGCAGGTGCCAGGTCAGCATGAGCCCCCGTGGCACTGTGACATTGTGGGACATTGTGACATGGACCCCTGTGACACTGTGACATGAGCCCTGGGACACTGTGACATGGGCCCTGGGACACTGTGACATGAGCCCCTGTGACACTGTGACATTGTGGGACATTGTGACATGGACCCCTGTGACACTGTAACATTGTGAGACATTGTGACACTGTGCCATGAGCCCCTGTGGCACTGTGACATTGTGAGACATTGTGACATGTGGCCCTGGGACACTGTGACATGAGACCCTGTGACACTGTGACATTGTGTCATGAGCCCCTGTGGCACTGTGACAGGGACCCCTGTGACACTGTGACATGAGCCCCTGGGACACTGTGACATTGTGGGACATTGTGACATGTGGCCCTGTGACACTGTGACATTGTGGGACACTGTGCCATGGCCCCTGTGGCACTGTGACATTGTGGGACACTGTGCCATGGCCCCTGTGGCACTGCTCAGGCCATGTCACCTGCCCAGCCCTGCGAGGGCTCACCCAACCCTCCAGGCCTGGGCCCACTCCCAGCGATGTTTCCTTCCCTGAGTACCCCTGCCTGAAAGCTGCAGGGCTGTTCCATAATTGGTTTTAATTGCTGGACGTGCCTTCCTTGGCTATCTGCTGGCCAAGGGACTGGGGAAGCATCCACATTCCCTTCCATGCCCTGTGGTGCCACAGAAGCCTGCACACAGCACCAGCTGGGAAGAGCACAGGGGTCTGTCAGCAAGGCTGGGGCAACCCTGCTCTCTAAAAACTTCATTGCACACTTTGTGACCAAGCCACTGTGTTCTCTCTGGTTGTTTCCATGCCCACCTCATGGAATCATGGAATATCCTGGGTTGGAAGGGACCCCCAAGGATCCTCAGAGCCCAGCCCAGCTCCTGGCCCTGTGCAGGACAGCCCAGGAATCCCCCCAGGAATCCCCCCAGCTCCAGCAGCAGGCTCTGCCTGTCAGGCCAGCACTGAGCTCTCCTGAGCTGCTGCAACCCAGCCTGGCCCATTTCCCCACCGCTGCAGGCTGGGCCCAGCCCTGACCCAAAACCTGCATTTTGTGCAGATCTGTGTTACTGGGAGAGAAAGAGAAGAGCTGGGAGGTGCTGATGAAGTAAAAAACCCACTTAAAGTAATAAGAACTGTCCCAGGGCTGCTGTGTGTTTGCAAACAAGATTTTGGCTGCTCCCACAGGCCCTCTTCAGCCTGCAATGAAAGCAGGGCCGTTGTTTGGTGCAAAGATCACCTCGGTGTTTCCAAGAGAAGCTACAGGGGAGCTAAACCTTCTTCCACTGAAAGGACTCAGAAATGTCTCTTTTATCTTCCCATTTGGAGACCTGGACTGCAATGGAGCCTGACAGGATTATTTTATTTACTCCATCTCCTGTAGCACCGCTATTTCTGGCTGCCTGTCTGGCTGCTGCTATTAAACTGGTCTCATTTTGCTTCCATCCAACCTGCTCTGCTCAGGCAGCTCAAGGGAAGACAGCAACAGCAATAAACCACAAGCTGGAGCTTGCATTGCCTCCTGATTACAAGAGACACATAAAAAGCACAAATGAAAACTAAATGTGTTTCATGCAGTCACTGATCTTTCTGCACTGTCAGAAAACACTAAAGGGGCCCCATCGAGGACTGCTCAGCTATTGGTGAAAGAAAAGTGGAATTTAGAGCAGTAATTCTGTTAACCCTTCCTACTTCACACTGTCATTCCCAGCCTCACGCCACGGTGCCCTGGAGCCCATTGGGGGAATTCAAATTATTACCCAGAACAGAAAAAAGAAGATCCTCATCTGCTAAGAACCTCAAGCATCCCCAAAGTGATCGTAATTAATGCTCTGTGTCACAGGCCTGGATGTTAAGTACCATGATTTGCAAATCTAAAGCATCTCCGTGTCAAACTCTCTCAACTTCAGGGTGATAAGGAAAGTGGACCCTGTGCCTTTAAGGCAACATCTTTTAGTGTTACCATCATCCAGGATTGCCTTCATTTCTTGGTAATTGCGGCCAGCATCCCAGAATAGGCATTTTTGTCCTGATTATGCACATATGGCAAGGCACACTGAGGCACTGCTTGTTCCTGCCCAGCCTTGTTCCCTTCTGCCTTCCCAACAGGCAGCTCTGAATGAGGGTGTCCAACCAGCTCCTTGGGAAAGGCACCTCCTGGTCCTCGTGCCCACAGCAGTGTCCCAGCCTGTGCTTCAGGAAACATCCATGGGAGAGTTTCACACTGATCCCACAGCTGAAAGTTCCTGGCTTTGCAAGGAAAACCTGGATCCTGAGCTCTCCCAGTGCCTCTGGATCAGGAACTGCTGCGTCCAGACCAGAGTTTCAGCACTCAGTTTGTGGAACCTGGAATAGCTGACAAGGCCATTTCACCTGATCAGTCTCCTCACTGCCTGGCACCAGGAGAGCATTCAGTGGTGGTGTTAGGAAGTGACCAGTGGCAAAATCTAAGCCAAAAAGACTTATCTGTAAAGCTTGGAAACTATTTTTTGTGAAAATGATCCCACTCAAGTTGCTCTGCAAGGTGTTTGCCAGCAGGGAGAGGTTTCTGCCACACTGTCACTCCTCCACTTGCTGCAGCCCTTGGAAACCTGAGTGCAGCTTTCCTGCTTGGAGGAAGACTGCAGTACACCCACAGTGGTGGAAATAACATCTGCCAGGCACATCTGAGTGCAGCCCTGGGTGATCACTCATTTCCCAAGCCAGGTCTCTGTCTGAAGGTGTGCTGCTCATGGAAATGCATCCAGGAATTCCCAGTCTTGCAGCAGGTGGCAAAAGCAGGCAACAAGCAGGTGATAATGTCAGGAATGATCACCCTGAGAGTTATTCCCCCTCACAGAAATGCCCTGGCCAGGTGTACAACAAAAAAAAAGCTCTGAAACCTTGAAATATTTCCAGACACCAGGAGAAAAGGGTGGCAAAGCCTCTGGAGAGCAGGACCTGAGCAGAGCAGATGGGATTTGTTGGAAATGTGTTACCTGCTGCTGACAGCAGGCAGCTGGACACTGGGAATACCTGCAGAGCCAACGTGTTCCTCAGCCAGGGAACACTGGATGGGCCAGCAGGGAGATCCCTCATCCCCACTGCATCACCTGTGAGCAGGAACCTGCAGGGTGAGCCTAGGGGAAAAGGTCTGGGGACAGTGGAGCTCACAGGGAGTGCCAGCAGCAGAATTCACAGAGCTCTGGGACACAACTGATTATCAATTATTGGATATCAAGCTCTGTCCCACCAGAACTCCTGTATCACCTCCCCACCCACAGGACCCATCTGAATTACCAGGGGATGCAAACACCTTCAGAGGTGAGGGAGGAGAGGAGGATGTGCAGGTAACTGCAGTGAAGATCTGGAGGACAGAGGGATCCTGTCTGAAATCTGTGTTTGCCTCCTAAAGCCACTCAGGATATCTCCCATGCCTTCATCAAACTGAAGCATCTGTGCCATATTTAAATAAGGAATTAGATCCTTATTTCTATTAAAAATCTCTCTGGGCCAACAAAGAGATAAAAATCACCATAATAAGTTTTTAAAAAGTATTTTCATATAGACTGTGTCATGATGAAGGATGTATCACACCTATTAATTTATTACACCTGAAGAAAACCCACAAATGGAGACTTTCTGAAGATTCACTGAGATGTGCCATCCTAAGTGGTTCCAAAGCTGCTCTCAGGGGTGTGTGGATCATACTCCACCCCTCAGTTTTATTGCAGGGGATAAGGAAGGTTTGCCCCAGCTTCCCAAACCTCCAGGTAAATGGTGCCCCAGCCCTGAAGCAGAGCTGATCCTGCCTCTTGACATCTGTCAGGGGGGTCAAAACAGCACAGACTGCACACCACCCACATTTACTTTATATATGGGATGTGTGGTCCCAAAATGGAGCTAAAACTCCTCTGAGTCCCAGACTTGGACACTCATTCTGAATAAAGGAAAGTGTGATCAGGATGGGAGAGCCCAGCTGGAACCTCATCTCCCCTCCTAGGCCCAGGCTGGACAGCAGCAGCTGCAGTTTGATGCTGGGAACAGACACAGAGGGAGAACTGCAGTGGGGTCTGAGCCCTGTGCCCAGGGCTCAGCAGAGGGGCTGCCCCCCATGCCCTGTCACCCCAGAGCTGGCTGGGCACACGCAGCACGAGGCCCTGGCACATGGAGCCAGTGGTGCTGCCAGGGAGGGCCAGACCCCCTCAGAACCCACAGGGGCTTCCAGGCAGCACCTCCACACCCCCAAAATGCCTTTGCCATGCAGAAGGGAGGAGGAGAGTGAACCACTGGCACTGGCTGGACCCCCAGCAGCCTGCTGTCAACTGCTGACCACTCTCCACTTGTGCTGAATCCCAGCCTGATTCTCCCAGAATTAAGGGAATGTTCAGTAACTCTCTGGACCAGACCCAGGGCAAGGCAGACTGGATGCTGCCTTCTGAATGGGAAATTCAGGGTCCCAGCCAGAGAGCAGGAGGGCAGCATTAGGAAGGGCAGCAGCTGTGCCCTGCAGGCTCACTGCAGCTCTCACTGCAGCTCTGTGCCTGCTCCTGTACAGGGCTGGGCCAGGAGGAAAGGCACAGGAACCAGGGGGGAACCAGCACAGGCATTCCAGAGGGCAGAACTTCAGTCAGCCATGACTCAGGAGAAGGCAGTGCCACCCACTGCAGTGCCCGGGCTGTGGAGGGGCAGTGATGCTGTGCTGACTCAGGAGCCACCCACGTCCCCACCCACGGTGCCAGGGCCTGCTGGGGGGTGCCAGGCTCAGCCTGTCCTGAGCCCAGGGGCTGGGACAGGAACACAGCCCTGTGCTGCCCCAGGGACACCCCCCTGCACAGCTCTGTGTGGCTGCAGGGAGTGACAGCACATCCTGACCTGCCACAGCCAGCACTGAGGGGCTCTGTCCCTTCCTGTCACACAGGTGTGGTGGCAGTGAGCTGGGGTCACCTCAGTGGCACACCAGAGCTGCTGCTGGACACAGTTTCTGTGGATCACAGCTCACCTGCTGCTATCAACACCACAGCACAGCAGCACAGCACCCTGCACTGCCCTCCCTCCTCCCCCATGGGCTCCTGTAAAAACCCAGCACACAGAGACAGGAGGATGGGGCTTGAAAAGCCTCTCCCCAAGCACCAGCACAGACACCCAGCACAGCCTGGCTGCTGCTCATCACCATCTCAATGCAGCAATTGGGCTGTCAGCCCCGGTGCCAGGTTTTGTAGTTGGTACAGGAATTGCAGGGCTATCTAATCCCAGATCATACACTGCAGCCAAAACCTAAAACGAGAAGGGAGGCAACGAGCCAAACCAGGGGCACACGAGATAAAGGCATGAAAAGAGCAAGTGGAGGCTGGATTTGCTATGAGCACAAAAATCCCTCTATCACAGAGAGCTCCCCACCCCGAGCATGCAGATTGTCCTTCCTCAGGGCTCTCCACATCCTCCTCTGCACGTGCAGCCAACAGCCACCGTGCCCTGGAAACCACTTTGCACTGGCAAGCCTGCCCACAGCACGCCCTTAGCTGTGTCCTTACCTTCTTGCAGAGAACCATCTGGTGATCAAAGAGAAAGAAAACTCGCTGCTGGTTCCGTCCATAAGGCTGGTAAATCCAGGACATCTCTCCCGTGTAGATCAGCTCCGAGCTGCGGTCCAAGATATCGTCCCCCTGGAGGGCACAGGGAACGAGCCTGAGTCACTGCACTGACAAGTTTGCCTTTGCACGATGGGCAGAGGCAGCAATTTTGTAAGATTTTGGCCCTTCTGCAGCTCTCAAAGGCACCCCATCTGATTTCAGACCAGAAACTGGGATTGGGGATAATTCTGAAGAAGGGGAATAAATGAAGGAGGTGTGGATGAAACATGGTCACTGCAGCTCCCACTGCAATGGGGAAAGAGCTGCCCCAGACACTGCCCCCACTCCCCTCCCCAGGTACCCCCAGACCTTGGATCTTGCTGCAGGTGCTGGTGGCACCAGGAAAACAAAGCCCCTTCCTCCTCAAAGCCCACCCCAGAGACACTTTGAATTCAGGGCACCAAATTCCCTGCACGCTCTCCCTTTAGAGGAGCATCCCAAAGCACTTCCCCTCCTGAAATCTCCAGCCAGCTACAAGAGCCTGGGACACACTGGCACCAAATTCCCTGCACGCCCTCCCTTTAGAGGAGCATCCCAAAGCACTTCCCCTCCTGAAATCTCCAGCCAGCTACAAAAGCCTGGGACACACTGGGGCAGCAGTTCCCCATCTCTGAAGCTGCCAGAACTCAGCCCTCTGGATTGCTGCCTCTCTTCTCACTCATCCAGGCACTGCCAGTCCCTTCTCCCACAGCTCATTAGAGCTCCCCACCTCCAAAATCCTGTCAGGACCACCCTGGCTCCTGTGGCAGCCCCGGCCCCCCGGCTGGCCAGGCCTCCCTGCTGGCTGCCAGAGTGCCCTCACCCTTCCCTGCCTCCGGCTAACGCTTGTTTTCCTCTCCCGAGCTTTTTTTAAGGATTCATGAGCAGATGGTCTTGAAAACACAGAGCTCTCTCTCCCACTCTCGGAGAGAACAAATGCAGTCACCCTCCACTAATTGGTATGAGCTGGACTTTTAAAAAAGTTAATTAAAATCTATTTATTAAAAATGGGTGAATTCACCACCACCTGCCCTGTGGGCATCTCGGCAGAGCAGTGAGGAAGGAGGCGGGATGGCTGCAGCTCAAAGGTGAGGCAGGATTCAGGAGCAGCACTCAGGAGCAGCACTCAGGAGCAAGACAGAGCAGAACTCTTTTTTTTTTTTCTTTTTGGCTGTGAACTACTGCAGTTCTGGCTTTGATGCCAAGCTGGAACCGATTTCTGGGCCGAGAGCATCCCCAAAATCCCAGCAAACAGCTTGTCGAGGTTCAGCCAGCTATGGGGGGCATCTAGCTAGACACACACTTCTGGTGCTGCTCTCACTTGCAGGTGCCAAGGCAGCCAGGAGTCCCCCCCCTTCCTGGTTTCATGGTGAGGATTTCAAACTGCTGCTCAGGTAAATGTGTAATTAACCTCTCAGCATTGATTGGGAGCGACCGCCTGTGTCCCCGGGCCCTGTGACAGCAGCAGCTTCATTAAGTCACTGCATCACCGAGCTGCAGCACAGACTTCCAATCGCCTCAGCCAGGGCTTTATCCACCTCCCTGCCTCCCTCCTGTGCCTGTGCTGGCCCCGGGCTAAGGAGGGATGGACACAGAGGGTCAGTGCCCCCAGGGATGGGCTGTGACCACCCAGTGCCTCTGCAGGGTCCCACTTCAGCCTGGCCAGAGCCCAGGGACCGAGTGCTGCTGCCACAGCTCAGGGGGACATGAGCCCCAGAATAAGAAGCCTCTGCAGGAAACACAGCAGCCCCAGAAACTGTGAGATTTCCTGGCTACACATGAGCTTACATGAAGAAGATTCCCACAAGCCTATGGATGGGAGCTTTAGGAGAGGGGGCGAGCTTAGGAGAGGCTGGCTGCTAAAAATAGAAAGCCAGCTTTGTCTTTTACTCCTGTGGTAGCATCTGAAGCCTGAGGACACACAGAGGGCTCTGTAAACACTTCTACTTGATTAGCTGAATCCAAACTGTGTAGTCCCTGCAAGCAACATAACCCAAAAACATCCAGATCCGAAATGATGGGATTTGTATTGCATTTCTTATGTGGGGAAAACAATTTCTATATCCAGTCTCTAGGCCAGAAATAGCTGATTTCCCACTTGGGGTGAGCAAATTGGGAAATACAGATTGCACAGAGTTTGGGACTGGCACATGGCTGTCAGGAGCAGCGTGTCCAAGGCCCTGCCCTGCTCCTCCAGCCGGGGCTGCTGTGCCAGTTCCCACAGAGGAGCCCCAGGCACATCCTCTGAGCCTCCAAAGGCTTTTCTTGTCCTGACACAGTTGTACCTCTCTGAAGAGCACAAATTGTCTTCTCCTGGTCCCCACTGAGGGCTCAGGGGGCACTTGCAGGGTGAGGGCAAAGAGGGACATTGGCTGCCCCAGCACGCCTCGATCCCTGCTCCAGGCACACTCCCCCAAATGTCTGTCCCAGTCCCACGCCTCCAAATCTGTACAGAACCAGGACAAAATTTCCTTTTTTTCCTCCATTTTTTTCCAACTCCCACAGAGGCTGGATCATCTGTATCCTTCTGTAAATTAAGACAAACCCTGCTGAAAAAGGAAGAGGCTGAACTTTGAGTTGCTCTGAACTGGCAGACACTCAGCAGAGCACAGCAGCAGAGTGGCCAAGAGAAGCCCTGACTCCTGACACCTTTTCCAACCTGAGTTTTGTCCCATAAGCCTCCAAAAAAAAAACCCTGACCCCTCCCCAGACACATGCAGGCTTTTCAGAGCACATCCTGCAGCACCCAGAGGGCAGCCAAGGAAAGCTGGCTCCCAGTCAGGCAGAGCAGTGGGAGCACAGGGCCCCAGCTCTGGGCTGGATGTCAGCCCCTGGAGCCCTCAGTGACACCCTGAGCCCCCAGGCCACCACTGACTGTGACAGCCCCGGGTCAGCTGTGCTGCTGCTGCTGCCTGGGAGGATGGGGATGGCAGCTCCCCAGTGCTGCTGCCCTGGCCATGCTGTGATGGGCAGCTGGCAGGAAGCACAGGGCTCAGAGAGTGCCATGAAATAAACGGGAGCAGCAGGGCAGCAAGGCAGGGCTGGCATCGGGAGCTGCTCCCCCTCCCTGGGCTCTGCAATGCCCAGAGCCCCCCAGAGCTGCCCCTGCCCACCCCAGCCCTGCCCTGTGCTGGCCCTGCTGGGCACCAGGAGGGGATTTGTGCCCTCTCCAGCTCCCAGGGAGCCAGCAGGGCTCTCTCGTGCCTGACACTGCTGTTCTGCAATTAGAGACTGCCAGGCTGATTAGCACCCGGGGCTACACTGAGATCACACAAAGCAACGGCAGCGAAATGTTGTCCTTTTCAACAAGCTCCGTTTTGATACCTTCTGTTGCTGGGGGGAACAAAATAAAAGAAGGAGAAAAATGAAGGCTCCGTTTCAATCCCTACCATGGTGGTTTTTTCCCAGGAGGATTTCTCATCAGGCTGCCCTCACTTTGGTGGTTGCAGGCAGCTTCTCTTCGTGGCACTCTTGGATGCACTGATGCAGTAGCAGGCTGAGGCCAGTGATTATAGATTACATAATTAAGGGCAGCAAGTCTTGATTTAAAGGACCCGTAAATAACAGGAATGAGAAGAAATTTAAAAGGACAACACTCATTTCATTTCTCAAAAATATATCTATTTCTCCCTTCATGGAAATTTAACACTCTTGGAAGCTGCCCTATTGGTAACCCATGAGAATCTTTGGTAGAAATATCTAAATATCTACAAAAACCAAAGTGATCTGTTTAAACAGCAAGTTCAAACCCATCCAGGCTGACGAGCAAGGCTCTGTCCTCTGCCAAACCTGGTTAACTGTCCCCTGCTGGATCAGGGACCTCTACTGATCTCCTCCCAGGGAATGGGAACCAATTTTTCTCCCTCCTGTGAGAAAAAAACTGGGCTGAAAGGGAGGAAAATGCTGCTGGAGATGTGGAGAGGGAGCCTGAACTGCTGCAGTGATTGCTGCTTCATTTTGTTTTGATGCACTTCAAGAGCTGTGTGAAAAGGCATAAAATTGAGCAATTCCAGGTGTGCTGAGGCACAGACCTGCTTTCCATCCCCACACCATCCATACAGGGCACTCAGGGAGGCTGTGCTGAGCCCTGCCCATGGGAACAGAGCCCAGATCCTGCCTAGGAGCAGTGGCACAGGTGGCACAGGTGGCACAGAGCTCCTCAGGCTCACAGGATCCATCTGAGGGGCAGGAGAGAGGGACCAGGAGCAGAGGGAAGGGCAGGGATGTGCCTCTGAGGGGTGCAAATACAGCCCTGGGGCTGGCAAGGACTTGGAAATGGTGATGGGCTTTGTGGAAATCTCTTTTAATGCTGCTCTGTGTGTGTGTGGTCTTGTATTTGTGGGGTTTTCAGACAAAGAAAAGAATGATGAATTTGATTTTATGTCTTTGAAGTTAATTCATTATTTTATGATACTATGTTATATTAAAGAATACTATACTGAGTTTTCTTTTATAGTATACTAAGCTATACTAAAGAATAGAGAAGGGATACTTATAGAAGGTTAGAAAGATAATAATGAAAACTTGTGACTCCTCCCAGAGTCCTGACACAGTTTGACTGTAATTGGTCATTAAGTTAAACCAATTTACATGAAATTAATGAAACAATCACTAGTTGGATAAACAATCTCCAAACACATTCCACATGTGAGCACAACACAGGAGAAGCAAATGAGCTAAGAATTTGGTTGTTTTTTTTTTTTTTTTCTCTGAGGCTTCTCAGCTTCCAAGGAGAAAATTTTGGTGAAAGGATTTTTCAGAAAATATGGCAGTGACACGTGGAGCTATTCCCACCAGGTTTTGAGGGCTGGAGCCCCCTCAGAGGGCAGGAACAGGGAGGGAGAGAGCAGCAAAGGCTGCCCAGGATGCTCTGGCTGCCCCCTTTGAAGGCAGCTCTGTGTGGGGGTTTGCCTTTGAATGTCACTGCTCTGATCTGAGGCTGTGTCACCTGAGCAGGGGGACAGTGCTGAGGGGGAAATGGAGCTGAACATCAGGGAACACTCCAGAACTGAAAGGCCCTGAAAGGGCTCGGTGGGAGGTGGTGGAAGCCCCAAATTCTGAGCCATTACCAGCTCAAAGCACCGGAGGACTGGTGTGGGCAGCACCTCTCTGGGTCTGTTTATGTGCTGGGAAATCAGGTTACAAAATAAATAAGTGAGTCACACGTGGCAGCAGACCAAGGCAGCTTCTCAGGCAAGCCCACATTGCCACAAATTACACAGGAACTCATCTCAGAGTGACTGGGATTATTCTGATTTACAGCAGCCAGGCAGATCAGAATCTTCCCTTAAATTCTGCTCAGTCATTTCTTGTCTGAAGATGCCAAAGCTGCCAATAATTCCTTAAGACTTCAGGCCTGGCTGTCCCCTGTGCCAGGCCACCCTTTCCTGGTCCCACAGGCAATTTAAACAATCAGATCCTGCTTGCTGGATTTCTTGGGGAAAACCTCTGGCTCTGCTTAACTCAAGGATATTTGCAGTTTTCATACTCTCACCCTGAAGTTCACCACCATGGGGCCACACATGTGATACATTTTTATCCCATGGAGGGATAAAAATGATTCCTAAAAAATGGGATTCAGTAAAACCCCTCTGCTTAAAGCAGCTTGGACACACCCTTACTTTTCCTATTTGTTTTAGGATCAGCATTCCCAACACCACCTCTCCCTGCAAGAAACTGTGCACACATTTTATATACCACAACATTTCAGATATCCCCTCACAAAGTATTCTTTGGTTGGGAATTTTTCCTTCTTCTTTAAAGAATCTTTTCCCACCACCTCCTGACAAAACATGGGTAAATTTAGAAATGAAAACTTCAGAGCAGAGAATCAGCATCATCAGTCTCAAGATGCTGAGGAAAAACAGACATTCCTCCAAATGAAATATCTCCACATGCTGCAACATTCAGCCACTGAAATCAGTTTTGAAGTGCCAACGTGGTGGGAATTTGGGATTAGCTCTATTTTGTGCCCTGCCTGCATTTTGGGTGGAAAAAGAGTGAACTGGTAATTTTTTATGCCTGGTTCCTGTTTTCTTGGGGTCAGTGCTGTTTCCAGGGGGTCTCAGGAAGGTTGGGCTGTGCCTGTGCTCTGGAGCCCCTGGGATGGACAGAACAGGTACAGAAAGGTCAGATGAGAGCAGGAGCAGGGCCAGGAAAGCTGGGAATTACAGCTGGGGGCTCCTCTCTCTGCTCAGGGAGCTCCACAAGCCTGGACAGGACCCACAGCAACTGACAGCAAACACCAAGTGGGAGCTGATCTCTCCTGAAAGCAGAGCTGTCCTTCCCCAGAGGCTGGGGACACACACCAGCAGGTCCCTGCTGTACCCAAACCTGCACAGGAGACAAAGCTCTGAGCCCTCAGGGCTGGGAGAGGAGCCAGCCCCACTGCTCCATGTCCTGGGGACATCCCTGGGAGCAATCCCAATTGCATCCTGCAGCCTCCAAGTTGGGTTTGGGGTCTGCAGTGCCAAAGGAACACCTGCACACATCTCAGCACATCCAAGCACTTCCCAAAGATCCAATCCTTTCATTTCTCCCACTCTCTTCCTGCATTACACTGTGGCTCACTCCTGGGTATTTTGGGTTTCTGTGCATCCTTCTGGCTGTTCCATGGACAGCTGTGCAGTGGGGGCTGGATCTGGTGATTCAGAACTGCTTTAGAGGAAAGAATCAAGCAGAATTCCTCTGCTGGGTCCAACTCTCATCCTCTACTTTCTCATCAAAACTCTGTGACTCTTCTTGATCCAAAATCCAGAATAAAAAGGGCAAGGAGGGTGTTTTTCTTTGACCAGGAGCTGTGTTCCCATGGGATTTCTGAGCATAGCAGCAGCAGGCTGTGCTGTGTTATGAGAAGCTGAAGGATGCTGCTGCAATAATGTGCTCAAAATCTGGAATAGCTGAAAAAAGCCTGGAAGAATAATTTGGCAAGTGCCTGAGGATGGGATGGAGATAAAGAATGGGTACTGCGAAGCAGGAATGAATTATCAAGGACAGGGCTAAATAAAAATGAATTATCAACTGAGCTAATGGAAGAGAAAAAGCAACTGCTATTCCATAGATCCTGTGTGGAGGTCACCTTGGCTTCCCTCTCACACATGAATATTCACTGGCTTGGAATGGATCTGTCCTTAATGGAGATTTATTTACAGTGAGGGGCTGGGAGCTCCTCACAAATGACCCCCATTAGCTCATCCCATGGCACACTCCAGGGCTGAGCACGGAGCTGATGGTCCTGAGCCTCCTGCAGAGCACTTTCCTCATTCTGGAAATGAGTCTGCCTGGCAGTGAGAGATGTTCCTGAGCAGTAAAACAATCAGACACATTGTCTGTGCTCTCTGCTCTCCCAGCCAGCCACAATCCCAGCTCTGATTGCTGCATTTATGTGTTTTATTGTGTGTTTTATCACCAGATCCAGGGTGATAAACCTCCATCCTCCATCACAGCAATGAAACTAGCTCAGCCAAGGAGGACACAGGTGATGCACCTGTATTTCTCTCCCTCTCCTCCCAGCCTTCGCAGATCTTTGCCAGAAATAAATTAATTAAAGGATGAATGCCTCTGTCCCACACGCTCATTTCCACAGTATGATCCCCATGACTGGAATGTGGAGTTATTTCAGACTTCACAAGTGAGGAAGCAGAAAGGCTGCTCCATCACTCTGATTATCTCCTTGCTGAACACATGGGCTGATGACAACAGCGAGAGGATTTACAAAAACGTTTGTCCTCAATCTGCTGCAAAACCCTATTTATGGATTACTTCCATACAATGATTTTTAAAAATCAGGGACGAAAAGAAAGGGAGAACATAATTTTAGTATGGCTTTTCTTCCAAACACATGGCACAAATGTAGAGACTGAAGGCCTGCTGGTGAGGAATCCTTCTGCTGACTCTGCCTTCCCTGTGCCTCTCAGCTCCTTAATTACACCATCACTACACACAGGGCTGGTTCAGAAATATCTTTAAGTGGGATGTCATTTATAAAATGCAAATAACATCTCTGACTCCAGTTTAACAGTTTGGCTTCCAGTCATAAAGCAATCACCAGAAGGATTTTCTTCATTTTCTTAACCTCTTGCAATTTCCAGAGCTTTTTGCTACGTCTTTCCCTCCCTCCTCCCCTGTGACACAGCACAGAGGCAGAATGCACATGGGGTTTGCTCCAAGTCTCACCTACTACCAGCACTGCAACCACAAAGTCACTCCAGGTTCCTGGTGATGAAATTGGAACTGGATTTTCTTTAGGGCACCGTTAACATTTAAGCACCACCCCGAAGTCACGACTGCGCCTTCTCCACCCCAGGCTTCATCCCAAACCCTGGGAAATGATCTACAGGGTCTTGGATAACCCCAGAGCAGCCTGGAGTTTGCCAGGCTGCCAGTGATAGTGGAGCCCTGAAAATGTTAAAGATAGAACTCTAAAATGCCAGGCTTTGTGTTTTCTCAGCTCACTGCACCTGCGTAAGCAGTATGATAAATGATGTAATTGTTAGATGTGATGATTGTTTAGTAATTAAGTATAATTATTATATAACCATAAGAAGAATCATGAAAAACTATGTTGGAAATTTAATGGGAGCTATGTTTAGCTGAAATCTATGTATACAACAGAACAATATAAGTTTAATAATTAACATGAAAGTTATGTAATGATAGAGTATAAAACACCTTCACCTCGAATGTATGGTCAGAATCAGATTTGGGTGGCAATACCCCAATTCCCAGAGCTCTTAATCAAAAGCACCACATACAATCAGTATGTGATTAAGTGTTTTTGAAGACTAACATCAGGGCAGGGTACTGTACCTCCCAGTCCAGGACAGAGGCCTGCCACTGAGCGATCTTGTCGATGTTCTCCAGCCGCCGCTTGCGCTCGTTGATCTGCAGGGTGACGTTCCTCATGACGGCGAGGGCAGCGGCCACGTACCTGTAGTCACTGCACACACACAGGGAAAGGCCATCAAAGGCAGGCAGCAGGACGTGCCCAGGAGTCTGTCACAACTCACCAGCCCACAGGGACACGGCAGGGGTGACCCCTCAGTGTTACAGTGGGATTTTTCAATCTGGATTGTCACGACGGAGCAGCTCGATGGAAACTGGGGCTGGGAGCCCAGTCTGGCCTTGACCAACCCAGCCCTTGGGGTGAGCCCTCTGCAGCTCAAGGAGCCCAGCTGAAGAGCATTCTAGAGACAGGCTGCACACTACTACAGCCTCTGTCTTTGGGCCTGGATTTTTCTGATTTTAAAATGAACATTTAGCAAAGGGTTCATTTAGACAAAGACCAGAGCACCTTCCAAGCCACTCCCAGCACAGTCACCCCATGGAATTCACTCTCACTGCAGATTTCAGGTGAGCAAATCAAGCAACTCTTTTTTTTTTTTTTTTTTTAATCCTGCATGGCCCTGTGAGTGCAGTAACACAGAGTGAGAACAGGCTCCTGCCAGGGCCACTGAGGATGATGATCAGTCTTTTCAAAAAGTGATGCTGAAATCAATGCCATTGATTCCTGCCCTGTGCCTGCTCCTCCATTCCAAGGAGCTGCAACGTTCATTTCCACTGGGGAGAAAGGGAAGGCCAGCTGCCACAACACCACCACAATGTATTATTAACTTAAGGGCTGCTATTGATTGCTGACTAATGAGAAAAACTGCCATCTTGGGCAGCTGCAGGGGGAATGGCTTTATTGATTATTGCTAAGGATTGTGCTGGTGACAGCTAAAACAGGGGTGAATACTGGGAATTAGATCCCCCCCCTCCATGTGTTCCCAACAGGATAAATACTAAGAAACAAACACACTGTGATATACAAAAAGTATTATTTGCTCAAGGATAAATAAAATATTATTTATCCTTGCTCAGGTGAAATCTTGAGCTGAGTTTCCATTTTTTCCTGAATTCTTATGTCAAAATTCTAGGTGTGATTAAAAGCAATCCCACAAATTCCAGGACAGCAGGACTGGGCCTTCAGCAAAATAAAGGTAAAAAGAGGATGGGCTGCCTGATATATCCTGTCCATCACAGAGAGGTCTGGGTGAGGAGGGACCTTAAAGCCCATCCCCTGCCATGGGCAGGGACACCTTCCACTGTCCCAGGGTGCTCCAAGTCCCATCCCACCCAGCCCTGGGCACTGCCAGGGATGGAAGGGATCGTGCTACCCAATGAAGAACTTCTTGTGCCTCCCTCTGTGTGAGCATCTGTGTGAAGGGAGTGCTGGTTGTGTGTGCCAGGGGGACATCAGGGTGGCCTGGAGAACATCCTTGAGCTCTTTAGGGAAACAGGGAAGTCCCTACAGCCAGGAAGGATCTGGAGGGGCAGGGAGAGGTGCAGGATTAACAGACAGTCACCAATGATCTCCCAGCAGTGATGCTTATGCTCAGATCCCTGGCAGAGTCTCCTCACCTTACATGTTCCTACATTCCCAACTCCAGCTCCCTTCTGCTCTGGGAATGCTCAGGATTCCAGCAAGCTGCACTTAGGACCTTCCTATATTTAATTAATATTAAGCTGGAGTGGATCTTTAAGAGGTGAACAGATGTGGCTTTGTGAAAAATTCAAAGGAACCAGGCTGCAGACAGCAGGGAGGGAGGCTCTGAGCTCAGCCCCATCCTGCCTCCATGCAGAGTGGGACGTGCCAGCCACTCATCTTGGGAATGCTAATTCCCTAATTCCAGGGAGAAAACCCCAGCAATGTTTTCCTGTCACGCTGTAATGAAGAAAAGGCTCAGGACTGAACTTTTTGGGCTCCCAGCCCATGTCTGTGGCAGAGCTGGCAAAAACTTAGAAGCAAAAAACAACAGGAGCAGAGCATTTGGCCATGAGGCAGTAATAGGATCCCATTAACCATGAGATGAAGGCAAATAAATGGTTTGTCAATTCTGTTGGGGCTGCAGTGGCCACTTCCCAGTGCTCCATCAGAATCCAAGTCCACATCCTTGCCAAGCACCCCGTGCTGTCTCTGGGGAGCCTGGTCTGGATGCTGCTTTCAGCATTGTCCTGACCTGCTGCAGGGAAAACCCACAGCTCTGCAGGTGTGGTGGCAGTGACAAGGAAGGGAAAAACGACAAAGAGGACACGTTTCTCTTTAGATAAAGCTCACATCCCTGCTTTCCCTGGGATCCTGTGTTTTCCCATGTTTTGCCTCACTCCAGGGCTGGGATATGGCACCACTGTGCAGCCACAGGTTTCCTCCCTGTGCTGTCAGAGCTTCAGGGGTTACTCCTCCTAAAGCAAGGTGAGCAAACCTCCCCCTGCCCTCCCTTCCCAGAGCACAGAGGAACAGAGAAACAGAGTGTCCATGGCAATCCAGTGCCACAGAGCCCTCAGGCTGAGTCACCCAAGAGCTGCTGACCACAGGAGAGCTCCCAGGGCTCCTCAGAACACGACTCTGTGTGACTCCTTAACAACAGGGTGAGTTTAGAACATCCCTAAGGGAACAGGAATGTGCTCCCAAAATAACCCAACCCTGGTGTTATCACACTGCCCACATCCCCTTTGCTGTGGCTCCCAAATAACTCCCAGAGGGTGAGTTATTATCATTTTAAACACCCTCCTGCTGGGAAGCCACATCTGAGCTCCCAGCCATGCTGTGGGTCCTCCTGTGGCTGCTGAAGGGGAAACCCACAAGCTGTGGGATCCCAGAGCTGCCTTCTGATAGCCCGAGGTTCCCACCAGTCCATTCCAAGTTTGATTTGGTCTTTGGAAAAGCAGGAATTGGATCTGAAGCCAAAGGCTTGTGCAAACTGGTGATTTGGGGCATTTGGCTTTCCTGAGTCACTCAGACTTGTGGGTCAGGTTAAAACAGATCAATGCAACTCTGCTCCCATCACACTTCTGCTCTGGGCCCAGGAAAAACGAGACATCAAACACTTGCAGAAGTTTCTGAAACATCTCTGGTCTTTTCTGTTCTCACTTGCTTTTAAATGGGTTTTGGAAAAAGTAAGAAAATTGGCAGGGCAAGAACAAATCTGCTCTCACAGGGCCTGATTTTTCTTTCACCTTATTTTCACAGCAGTAAATCCCAAGTGGTATCACAGGCAGTGCTCCTGATTCACACTGTCAGGCAGCCAGGCTGATTGTCCTCAGCAGCAGCAAAAGAGATGTTGGAAATTTTGGGAAGCAATCAAACTGCAAGTGCTCCTCTGAACCTAAACTCCACAGCAAAACCATGGATGGGACTGGGCTGAAAAGCTGAGCAGGTTTGGAGCTCTCTCCACATCAAGCTCCAGCTGCAGACCCTGGCCCTGCACTCACTGTGTGCCCAGGGTCTCCCTGGGAGCAGGGAAGGAGCCTCTCAGACCACTGAATGCTAATTAGGTAATTTTTCCAGTGTAACTGGTAGCATCAGAAAGTACATCCAAGGGTAATTAGTCCACATGTCTGATTAGAACAGAGCTGAGTGTGTCTCCATCGAGAATTGCTGCTTGGAGAAGACTGAACTGTCTGCTAACCCTTTGTCCTGCTCCTGTTTATCCAGGATGTCAGAGGGACTAGAGATGGACAGAAAATCCCAAGCCCTGGGATGGACAGAGCAGTGGACAGAAAACCCCAAGCTCTGTTGGGAAGGAGCACTGGGAAGAAAACTCTGACCGCCGTGTAGGGAAGGAGCCCCTTGACCAGAAAACCCCAACCCTTGGGTGGCAAGGAGGCCTGGACAGAAACCCCAAGCCCTTTGTGGGGAAGGAGCACTGCACAGAAAACCCCAAGCCCTGTGTAGGGAAGGAGCACTGGGCAGAGAACTCCAACCTGTGGGTGGGAAGGAGCCCTGGACAGAAACCCCAAGCCCTGCAGGGAAGGAGCCCTGGACAGAAAAGCCTCAGCCCTGCAGGGAAGGAGCCCTGGACAGATTCCCCCAGCCCTGGACAGATTCCCCCAGCCCTGGACAGATTCCCCCAGCCCTGGACAGATCCCCCAGCCTGCCCTGCAGGGCACAGCCCTGGACAGAAACCCCAATCCCTGTGTAAGGAAGCAGCCCTGGACAGAAAACCCCCAGCCCTGCAGGGAAGGAGCCCTGGACAGATTCCCGGAGCCCTGGACAGATTCCCCCAGCCCTGGACAGGTCCCCCAACCTGCCCTGCAGGGCACAGCCCTGGACAGAAATCCCAGTCCCTGTGTAAGGAAGGAGCCCTGGGCAGATCCCCAGCCCCGGACAGATCGCCAGCCCCGCAGGGCACAGCCCCGGACAGATCCCCAGCTCTGGACAGATCCCCAGCCCCGGACAGATCCCCAGCCCTGGACAGATTTCTCCAGCCCTGGACAGATCCCCAGCCCCGCAGGGCACAGCCCTGGACAGATCCCCAGCCCTGGACAGATCCCCAGCCCCGGACAGATCCCCAGCCCCGGACAGATCCCCCAGCCCCGGACAGATCCCCCAGCCCTGGACAGATCCCCAGCCCTGGACAGATCCCCCAGCCCTGGACAGATCCCCAGCCCTGGACAGATCCCCAGCCCTGGACAGATCCCCAGCCCCACAGGGCACAGCCTGGCCCCGTGCCTGCAGGGTACCTGTGCTCCTGGGCCGTGTACTTGAGCAGCTCTGCCAGCTGCAGGGGGTACTTGCAGATCTTCTGCACGGGGGTGAGCAGGAAGCCGTCGATGGCGATGTCGATCATCTGCTGCAGCAGGCGGCACGCCTCGAAGAAGTGCTGGTACCTGCTGTCCTTCATCAGCTTGGAGAGCTCCATGCACGCGTCCAGGTGGTTGTTACAGTACTCAGAGTAGATCCAGAAGCCGTCTTGCTGTGAGGGCAGGAGGAGGAGGAGGATGGGTCAGGCAGAGGCACAGCTGATCAATGCCCCACCAGGGTGGGAAGGGCAGGGTTCTGTGGGGCAGCAGGAAAGGAACCAGAACTCTCCCCTGAGGGAGAGCCCTTCAGGCCACCAGGGTGAGGAAGAGGCTTCTCCCAGCCTTCTCCCTTGCTGTGACATGCAGATTCAATGGATCCCATTGGCTCCAGTGTTCTGTCCTGCCCCTCAAGAGCCCCATATAAACAAACCCCTGCTTTCCCTGCCTCAGTGGCTCCTTCTCACTGGACCCTTCAAGGAAGAAGCTCAATAAAGCTCTCCTTGGAACCCCACAAGAAGACCCCATCTCTCCTTCTGTATCTCCTGGATCCCAGAAGAGCTGAAAACACCCAGGGTGAGCATAGACATGCCTGTGCCCCCCAGGTGTCTTTTGCAAGATGCTTCTTTGGGAAGGTCACAGCACTCTGAACAACACCCACCACAACAGGGACACTGGGAGAAACTCCTCTTGGGAGGGTGGGGAGGCCCTGGGATGGAATTTCCAGAGAAGCTGTGGCTGCTCCATCCCTGAAAGTGTTCAAGGATGAGCTTGGAGCATTGTGGTCTGTAAAGGTGTCCTGCCCACAGCAGGGTCTGGAACAAAATGATCTCCCCAACCCAACCCTTTCAACCCAGACCAGTGTGGATTTCCAAGAAAGCACAGCCCAAGCAGGAGAAGGGCCAGATCCTGCAGTGCTCCTCCTGCTTGGAAGAGGTGCTGGGAAAGGAGGGACTGCAGAGAGGGACCTGCACTCTGGCACAAACCCGGGGTCTCTGCAGGTACAGGTGTGTTAATGTGAGCCCTGCACAGAGCTGTGCTTGCTCTCACCTTCAAATCCTGCAGGGAGGGTCTGAAAGGCACAACCCAGCAGAGCTCTGGCTTTTGGTAAGACAAGAGGACAACCTTGTTATTCCTAGAGCTCTTTCCCTGAGCCTGAAGCACCTGGCAAGTGTTTGGGGGCTGGGGATGTTTGAAATTCCCTTTTCCAATGGGGAACCCAAGGCACTTCATGGATTTCCCCAGGAACAGAGCCCCAGAAAACACTGAAAACAAACAAAAACCCACTGACACGTGTGCTCCTCCACCTTTTGGACTGGTCTAACAAGTTTTCCAGTGTCTATTTTCTTGGAATGTCCTTTTTCTGCCTTCACTGACCACAGACTGTCACCTTTAACTTGGGTTTGATTCATCTGGGCCATGCAGACAAGGCAATGAAAGGGCAGAGGAAGATTTCACTGGGAAGGAGGTGGGCACAGCCCAGCACCACAAATTAACCCTGAGACAGCCCAGGTCAAAGGCAGGTGCTGCAAACCAGCCAGTTCCACTGAGCTGTGGTCAATGCCTTCTGAAAAAAGGACAGATTCTATTTAGCCAAGACAAGCCTGCCCAGCAACTGCTTCTCTATCCCTGAGGGTCCAAACAAGCTGCTTCTCTGGGAACAGGGATCCAGTGTCCTCCCCATCCCCACAGCTGGTCCAGCCATGCACTGACAGCTCTCTCTTCCTGAAGAAAATGAGGAACAAGATGCTTTGGAGATCTCTAAACTGGATCTAAACATCCTCACCCCTCAGTTTCCCAAATGGCTAAGCAGGGACAATTTATCAGGAGTTTATCAGCCAGCTCTCAGCCCCTGTCTGGTGACAGGCAAGTGTCAGATCTTCCTCCAAATCTCAGCAGCAATTCTTGCTATTGTCACTATCAATGAATTGACAGCACAGCCTCCAGTCATGACATCTGAGTTCCTGATTCTCAGCAAGATTTCCTACATCTTCCAGCACAGAGGTGGAATGTGATGCTGCTTTCTGCAGGCTCTGATAAGAACCAGCCATGTTAACACCTCATGCACCTTCTCAGAGGAAACCCCAATGAGAGACCCAGGGATGTTTAAAAGATGCTGTGAAACTCTTTAGGGATGTCCTGATGAAGTTTCAGTATATTTATCAGAAGTTTCCCTGATACGCTGTTGTCCTGACACAGCACAGGAGCTGCTCCCCTCTCCCTCAGGAAAGCCTCCAGCTCCAGGGCTGGCATTTGTTTGACATTTCCTGCCATATTTACAACATTGGCCAATTTATCAGCTCCTGCAGGAGGTGGTTTATGGAACAGTAGGATGGGCCAGGCAAAGTCCTCCAGTATCTTCTCACCCATGTGACTCAGATGCACTGGGGGTTCTCCAACTGCATGTCCAAGTTCTCCCTCCTCTGGATCTCCCCCCAGTACATGGAGCAGCCCCTGATCTGTTACCAGAGAGGTTCCTGCCTTTGGGGTTTTCCCTCCCTCCCTCCCAGGCAGCCTGGAGGGACAGTGGCAGAGCACTCACGTGTTCCAGGAAGCAGGGCCCAATCTCACTGAGATGGGGGTCCTCGTTGTTGTACTGCTTCTCCAGGTCCCGCACGAAGCCCATCTGAAATCTGTAGATGTCTTCAATGTTCCCAAAGATGATTTTCAGCTGCTCGTCACTGAACATGTCCCTCCTCTTCCGGCACTGCTTTAAGTAACCCTGGGAGAGTGAGAAAGGAGGATTTGCAGGGAGCAGCCCCAGCCAGGGCACAGCCCCAAGGAGGGGAGCTCAGTGCCCCTGCAAACCCCATTGCCCCAAACACCTCCTAGCCAGGTCTCCCACAAGCACTGCTGCTTCCCCATCCTTCTGTGGCTCAGCCTCCACAGAAAGCTGTGAGGGGCTGGCTGAGCCTGCTCTGATTTCTCCTTTCAGCCCAGTAATCAGGACAAGGAAGCTGTTTAGTACCATCAGCAAGTTCTGTTTAGTATCTTTATCAACCACCTGGATGAGGGGATGGAGTGCACTCCCAACAAGTTTGCAGCTGATGTGCTGGAGGGTGGGAAGGCTCTGAGCAAATCCCCTCATCCTCCCACACTTCACCTGTCAGGATGATCATCACTGAATCACAGAATTTTTAACGTTGGAAAAGACCTTTAGGATTATCGAGTCCAACCACAAGGATTTAGACCAGAAACTCTGCAAGGCCAAATCTCAGATGTTGCAACTGGCCTGGTCTGTTTAGCAGCATCCTGACTAGAAAGAAACAACACAGGGGTCACCAGGAGATGACTGTGCTTACTTTGCTTGCCTTTATTGCATAGGAAGGGGAAAAAATGAAGGGAAGAAAACGCCAGCAGCTCCAGTGGAATGGCTAAATTTGGGAACTCGGGATGCTTAGTCACACTGCCAGCTGGTGACATGCAGCTGCTGGGCCACAATGAACATTGGAACCCTGCAATGAACTGTCCTTCAGCCTCACCATGTGGTTCCTGGCAGGGACAACTTCAAACATGAATGAGAAATGCAACTCTGGCCGAGCTGGCCTGGACCCAGCCTCTGCCATGTGCAGCTCAGCTCGGAGGATGCCACCACCCTGAATTTCCTGGCTTTTCAGCTGAGAAGTTTGGGTTATGGAACACCTTCTACACTTCCTAATCTAGGTCTCTCTTCCCCCAGGAGCTCCTTGATGACTCACTTCCCCGGGTTTCCCCCTCTGATTTTCCAAGGCCACAAGGAATGGGAGCAGGCTGCTTCCCACGCTGTGGAATGGTCACAGGGCAAACCAAAACCCAGACTGGGGAGAAATGACACAGAGCATCTCTCCAGGCAGATTTTCCTGTTTATCTGATGATCTCAGAACAGTCTGGGAAAAAACCCAAGGAAAAAGCCAGGAAAAGCCAGGAAAAAGGGCTCCCTGTGCCCATGGGGCAGTGTCCCCTCCCTGTGCTCTGGGACATCCCTCCCCTCCTGAACACAGGAATGTCTCCCAGCCCCAGGGCTGCCACTGGCTGCAATTCCCATCCTCACTATTCCCACCCTCCCTGTGCTGCTTCATCATTTCTCTGGAATCACGTGTCTGGAGGAGCTGAAGCAGCACATTTCTGTGCAGGCACCTCTGAAAGCACAGGGAGAATAAAGGAATGTGAGGAGTTCCCAAGCCTCATCCTCTCAGTGCGTTTGAATGTGGTTTCCAGCAGAAGACAGGAAAAGGAGACTGAAGATTCATCCATAACATGCAGCAGAGGAGGCTGCTGCAGAGTTTTTCCAGTAAATTTACTTCTGTTACATAAAACAATGTCATCTTCCTTCTGCTCATCCCGTCAGGTTTGCTCAGAGAAGGGAGAGCTGACTGATGAGCAGATGTTGGAGAGTGTTTTGCTCCATGAATACCTAAAAATAGCGGCCAAACTGTCTGGCTTTAAAGTACTTTTCCATGTAGTCCCTGAAGTACAGGCCAAAGTTGGGCAGCATTGCAGGAGGTTAAGTGCTAAGTTTTCTTCACCCCACAGTGGGCTTAGAGACAGCTGGGAGAAGTGGTCAGTCTGTCCATCCATCCATCCATGCATCCATCCATCCATCCATCCATCCATCCATCCATCCATCCATCCATCATCCATCCATCATTCATCCATCCATCATCCATCCATCCATCATCCATCCATCATCCATCCATCCATCCATCCATCCATCATCCATCCATCCATCCATCCATCCATCATCCATCATCCATCCATCATCCATCCATCCATCCATCATCCATCCATCCATCATCCATCCATCCATCCATCATCCATCATCCATCCATCCATCATCCATCCATCATCCATCCATCATCCATCATCCATCCATCCATCCATCCATCCATCATCCATCCATCATCCATCCATCCATCCATCCATCCATCCATCCATCATCCATCCATCCATCCATCCATCATCCATCCATCCATCCATCATCAATCCATCCATCCATCATCCATCCATCCATCCATCATCCATCCATCCATCCACCATCATCCATCCATCCATCCATCATCCATCCATCCATCCATCCATCCATCCATCCATCCATCATCAATCCATCCATCCATCCATCCATCCATCATCCATCCATCATCCATCCATCCATCATCCATCCATCCCTCCATCATCCATCCATCCATCATCCATCCATCATCCATCCATCCATCATCCATCCATCATCCATCCATCCATCAATCCCTCCATCATCCATCCATCATCCATCCCTCCTGGTGCTGGCCAGCTCCTGAGCTCCCTGCCTGGCCAGACTCGTGCCATGGGTGTTGGAGCAGTCACAGGGAGTGCAGTGACACAGGAGCAGGGAGTGGAAATGCATCCTGAAGCAGAGGGGAGCAATGGGAGGGCTCTTCCTCATCACCCTCCAGGAACACCCACCCATCCTCAGGTATCAGGATTTGTTATTCACTGGAGCTCAGAAACAATAACCACACACAGCTAAACTCAGCACTAAACTCAGCTAAACCAGGCTCAGCCCAGCCAGAGCTGCTCTGCCATCCCCACCTCTCACACACCAAACCTTCATCCTACACCTAAAACACCCTAAAACAAAGAGCCCTGGGAAGAGGGGAATGTGCCACTGGCAGAGCAGCTCACCAGGGGCTGTCTGCTGCCTGCTCGTGCTGTGGCACAAACAACAGCCCTGCCCACCCCCCCAGGGCACGGGGAGCCCAGTCCAGCCCAGCTCTCCCAGTCAGTCCAGCCCATCTCTCCCAGTCCAGCCCATCTCTCCCAGTCAGTCCAGACCATCTCTCCCAGTCCAGCCCAGCCCAGCTCTCCCAGTCCAGTCCAGTCCATCTCTCCCAGTCCAGCCCAGCTCTCCCAGTCCAGCCCAGCTCTCCCAGTCAGTCCAGCCCAGCTCTCCCAGTCAGTCCAGCCCATCTCTCCTAGTCCAGTCCATCCCTCCCAGCCCATCTCTCCCAGCCCAGCTCTCCCAGCCCAGCCCATCTCTCCCAGCCCAGCCCAGCTCTCCCAGCCCAGCCCAGCTCTCCCAGCCCAGCCCAGCTCACACCCTGCTGTTCCAGCCCCAGCTGACAGAGCCCTGGGAGCCTTCCCCAGCAGAGGGATTGCTGGGATTAGACTGAGCATAATGAGCCCCTGTCCAGCAAGGCACAGCCCCTCGTTGCACAGATGAGAATGCCATTTCAGCCCTCCTCCCTGCTTAGCTGCATCATTTCCTGCTGCTCTACCTGCAGGTAAGATTTATCCCCTCAATCCCAGTCTGCATCACACAGAGCAAAAAGAGCTTTCTGGATCTCTGCTGTCTGGGATACATCATTAGGGGCAGTAAATCAGGGCTCCCCCACTGCAGCTGAACCTGTCTGCACCTCCTGAGAATCCCAATTGGCAGAAACGTGGTGACACGGCTGGAGATGCAAGTTAAGGTTTATTTTTGTTTCTTTTGTTTTTGTTTCCAACAGAAAAGTGCAAATGCAGGAAAAGAAACAAAATGTGGAGAAGTGTCTGCAGTCTTCCCTTCTCCGATGCAAAGCTCTCTGACCGAAATAGCACATTGAAATTAAGCTCATTTGTTTCCAAATTGAAATCCCAAGGCTCTTCCATATTTGAAAAGTGTCATAGATGCTTTTTGGATGGCTGCTCTGCCTTGCTGGGAGAAAAGCAGCAAGGATGAAGGGAGGAAGACATTCCTCTAAGCACCATCCCCAGGGGGCTTCACCACATTGACTGGGCACAGGCTCACTAAATCCTAAACACTGCGAGGGATGAGCTGAAAGCCATCCCCAGACTTTGATTTCAGGGCTCACAAACTTCTGCCTCTCACTGATAAGAACATCTCCACACACAGTGCCCAACTCTGGCACAGCCACGTGCTCCCCTTCCCAAACACCCAGCACCACAGGCTCTGCAGCTTGGGCTCAGCTCAGGGCACTAATCCTCAACCTAAGGGGTTGTAGGGGTTAATTGTACCCTAATGAACAAGAACCAAGATGGGGATTTGTGGGTCAGTCACTGAAGTCCATTGCTTGCTGGTTCCCTTCCTCATTTCCCATGGTGGAAACGTTTTGCCCTCAGTCTCACCATAAAAAAGGCAAATGGGGGCCATCCTGAGCCAGGGGAAATTGTGAACCCGACATGAAAGGCACAGATGACATGGGTAACTGATTGGTTTAATTACAACCTAATTTCCTCAATCACAAGTTCAAAAGTAGATGGCATTGGGTTTTAATTAAGAGGGCTGCTTGAAGGATCTCAACCTCATCATGTTTTAGTCAAAGAGCTATGGAATAAAGGTCAGGAAATTGCACTTTTGGTTAATACAAACTAAAGGAATTATCAGATCCAGCAGGAAATTCTCAGAACTGTCAATACATATTGACAGATGCTGCTCCTCCATTAGACACAGTCCTCAGACACTTCAGCTTGTTCCCAAATCACTCAGGGACAAACCCAGGCTCAGCCCTTGCCAGCCCCCAGCATGGGCAGGTGCCCCAGCCCCAGGTACCTCACAGATGTCCCTGAAGTGTTTGGTGCACTGGGGACAGAGCCTGGCCCCACATCCTGTTCCCACCCCAGGTACCTCACAGATGTACCTCAGGTGTTTGATGCAGTGGGAACAGACCCAGGCCAGTCCCCATGTCCTGTTCCCAATCCCAGGTACCTCACAGATGTCCCTGAGGGGTTTGATGTAGTGAGGACAGACCCAGGACAGCCCCAACAGGTGCCCCAGCCCCAGGTACCTCACAGATGTCCCTGAAGTGTTTGGTGCACTGGAGACAGAGCCAGGCCCCATGTCCTGTTCCCAATCCCAGGTACCTCACAGATGTCCCTGAGGGGTTTGATTTGGTGGGAACAGACCCAGGCCAGCCCCCATGTCATGTTCTCAACCCCTATGTCCTGTTCCAAGTCCCCATGTCCTGTTCCCACCCCAGGTACCTCACAGATGTCCCTGAGGGGTTTGAGGCAGTAGGAACAACCCCAGGCCGGCCCCTAGAGGCTCCCCAGCCCCAAGTGCCTCACAGACATCGTTGAGGGGTTTGATATAATGGGAACAGAGCCAGACCAGCCCCAGAGGTTCCCCAGCCCCAGGTACCTCACAGATGTTCCTGAGGGGCTTGATGTAGTAGGAACAGCCCCAGGCCAGCCCCTTAGGGTACCTCACAGATGTCCCTGAGGTGTTTGATGCAGTGGGGACAGCCCCAGTCCAGCCCCCATGGGTGCCCCAGCCCCAGGGTACCTCACAGATGTCCCTGAGGGGTTTGATGTAGTGGGGACAGACCCAGGACAGCCCCAACAGGTGCCCCAGCCCCAGGTACCTCACAGATGTCCCTGAGGTGTTTGATGTAGTGGGAACAGCCCCAGGCCAGCCCCCCAGGTACCTCACAGATGTCCTTGAGGTGTTTGATGTAGTGGGAACAGCCCCAGGCCAGCCCCCCAGGTACCTCACAGATGTCCTTGAGGTGTTTGATGTAGTGGCGCTCGGTGCTCATGATCTCGTTGATGACGTTGGCTCTCATCTGGTCGCGGTTCTGCACGGTCCTGCCCAGGCACAGGCAGTCGGCGCTGGGGTCCAGGTGCCCGTTCTGCACCTCGCTGGTTCCCTCCTCCACGCCATCCTCCTGGTTCACCCATAGCTGGAGACAGAGCAGGCACAGGGATCACTGCCAGCCACAATAACTCCAGGGCTGCAGGGCTCTGGGAGATGTTGGATCCAGCCATGGCTGTGCTCACAGCTCCCAGCCCGCCCTGCCCAGCTCCATACTGGTGCAACCAGCCCCAAACACTCCCCACACACTCCCCATCTCCTGGGGATTGCAGTGCTGGCTGCTCTGAGCCCAAATGTGAAATCCTCCTGTGACAGGGTGAATGCTCCTGAGTGAGACAGAGAGAGCTTCTGACTGAGAGGGACACGAGTGACACAGGGCAGCCTGAGGAAGACTGCAGTGCTGGTGGCAAGCACAGTGCCCCAGCTCCTGCCACCCCCAGCTGGGTCCCTCTGAGCACAGGATCCTCTGGAGCAGGGCCAAGCCCTTCCCAGGGGACTGAGTCCAGGTGGAGATATGCCCATATGGATTCCATATGGAGATACCTGGCTGGTCCATAGATCTGAAGTGCTCATCAGCTCTGGGCTGTGTTTCTGGAGCTCTGTGACCTCCCAGGCTCTGAAGGAGCCCTGATTCCATTTCTCAGCAGCTTTCCTCATCAGCTCACAGGGACAGCCCTCCTGGCTCAGGCACATCTCAGCACCCAGCACTGGGATCCCCAAACCATGGCACCACAAAGCAGAAAGGGCACCCCTGAGCAAGGGTCCTACACCTGGGGGCTGAGGGCAGCTTGGGACAGGTGCACTGGGCACTGAAAATTACAAAAAGCAGTGAAAAAGGATCTGTGTGCTCTCAGCACACTGAAGCTGCCTTCCAATATCAAATAAAAAGCATCCATAGAAATTGCAAATTCCACCTCTCCCCTGTGTGTCTGAACCAGCTCTGCACACACCATACGGATCAAGGGCTCCTTCTGTTACCTTTTCCCACAAAAGCTGCTTCAAATAACTCTGATTGACTCAAATTGGGCTCAGGGTAGTTTGTAAACAAACATTAAATAAAACTTAGAGCTGACAGAAATACCTCTGTCTTTCACAGACCACCTCAGCTGTGATGGAAATGAGGCAATTTCTCTCCTCAGTGTTTGAAGTCGCTAAATCCTGGGGACTTTCAAACTAAAAATATATTTTCCTGTGAGCAGTGGAACTGTCCACACACACACAGAGTACAAGCAAACCAGGCAGCATCATTAACCTGATCTTCAGGTTTCCTTTCAATGTTAATAATGTTTCCTGCTTCCCCATTATTCAGTTGAAACTGAGCTTTGCACAGATTGTAAAGGGCAGTGTTCCTGTAAATGAGGAAAGTAAAAACCTCCAAACCTGCCCCTGCTCCTTCCCTGCATTCCCAACCAGCAGCTGTTCTGCTAAACCACCTCTTGCAGCTCCCACGTTCTGCCCTCCCACAGGGAGTTGTAAAGGCCAAGAAAATAAAAAAAACAAACACCAAAAAACCCAAAGCCATCTCTTCTGTAGCAGGATGCTGATGATGCTGCAAATCTGGGGTTTTGTAGGATTTCTATCAGCACTGGGAGGTCTGGCTGAGCCCTGGGTCACTGTGAGGGAGCTGATGATCCAACCCCACCAAATACAGTGGAATCCAGCATGGAAAACCTCTCCTGGCACGCTGAAACAAATGTCTCTTGTTCAGAAAAACAAAATATTTCTAGCCCAAAATCTGGCTAGGAAAGTGGCTCTTTCAGCAAACCCACCCTCCTCTGGAAGAGATTTGGGGTCCACTGAGGCAGAGCAACACCCCATGAACATGAGCAGTGATTTCTGCTGAAAAATAAATAAAAATTCAATAAATAAGTAAAACAAGTGTTGCTGCTGAGCAACGTCCCTGTGGGGGTAAGGGACCCCAGGGCCAACTACTGACAGCAGTGCTAGGAAAACCTGGGGGCACCCTGAGAAGGGAAAATGGGTCTGGGAAGGCCAGAATGGCGCAGGGACACGTCCTGGTGGCAGCTTCACTGGAATTCCAACCAACAGATGTGGAAAATCCAGCAGGAGCAGTGTGGGGATTAAACCCTGTTGGTTGAAGTTTAAAATAACTTCCCACCCTGCTTTTCCTCTCCTACAGAAAGGGATTTTGCAGCTTTCCCAAAGCCAACAGGAACAGCCTGTTACCAAGTTTGATGAAATTCCTGCCAGTCTGGCAGCAGAGCACATTTGTAAAGCTCTACCTCCTGGAGTCAGGTGATCCTGAGAAAAAATTTGATTTTCACTTTAAAAAAAGCCAGAAAGATCTAATCATTACAAAGCATGTGTGTGTAAGCCTGAGTCATGAATCCTAAAGGCTTTGAAACTCCAAGGCAGATAGCAAACTTATAAACTTCCAGGATTCCTCAAATTCAGGCTGCCTTTTGTGCACAGCAGGAACACTCCCTCCTTCCTCATCTGCAAATCTCAGGAGTCCTGCTTTCTTCTTTAATGAAATTTTTGCTCCTTCCTGCTAGAATCCATGTTCCCAAAAGGAAAAAAAATACAGTTCTAGTCTAGATGACTTCTGCCTTAGATTAAAAACAAATGCAACAATTTGATCAGCTCCAGAGGGAGCTGAAGGTGCTTCCACCCTGCACCCTCCAGCCTCTGCTGCTGAAGGATGAATCCAACTGTGTTGTTCAAACACTCCTGTTTCCATCTAAACCTCTGAAATTGTCTGAAATTCCAGCAAAGATCCTTCTTCCAGGGCATCATTTGAAGTTGGGACCATGAGTAATAAAAGCTGGAGTGCAGCTCAGGCAGCTCTGGCACTGACCTCGGGCCAGTCCCTGCAGCTGGAGGAGGTTTCCTCACCCAAACCCAGGGATAATCATGGAAAATGATATTATTCCTGGGATAATCATGGAAAATTATAATATTCCAGGAATAATCATGGAAAATGATAATATTCCAGGGATAAACATGGAAAATTATAATATTCCAGGGATAATCAAGGAAAAGATAATATTCCAGGGATAACCATGGAAAATGATAATATTCCAGGGATAATCGTGGAAAATGATAATATTCCTGGGATAAACATGGAAAATGATAATATTCCAGGGATAATCAAGGAAAATGATAATATTCCAGGAATAACCACGGAAAATGATAATATTCCAGGGATAATCATGGAAAATGATAATATTCCAGGAATAATCAAGGAAAAGATAATATTCCAGGGATAAACATGGAAAATGATAATATTCCAGGGATAGTAATAGAAAAACTGATGGAGCTGTTGAAATATGGGCTGAAATGCATCCCCAGACTCTTGTTCCCACCCAGGAGCAGCACCTGGTTGACACAGCCTGGGGCTGGGGAGGTGGCACTGCAAGGGTTCACTGTGCCCTCTGTGCCAGTGCCACCAGCCCAGGCTGGGTCCCTGGGCCTCAGAGAGGTGGCACAGCCACACTGGGGAGGTGCTGGCCTTGCCCAAACCTCCTGCAATGTCACACTGAGTGAGGTGGACACAGCTGCAAATGTTCCTGTTTTAACCCAGCACCTCTGCCAGGGTGATCCCTGTGTTCCACACACATGGGGCTCCCAAAAATGCCTGAATTTCCCTCCTTTCTGTGGGGAACAGCTGAGATCACACTCCTGGAAAAAGGTCTGCAAAGGGGCACAGCTGCCCCTTCCTCTCAGTGCAAATATCTCCATTCTTAGAAAAGAAAACTTCAGAATTCTTGTTTTTCCCAGTTTCATCCCAGCTCAGGATGGGTGGCTGCCATCCCTGTGGGGATTTCTAGGGATTAATAATAAATAATAATAATAAAACAAATATAAACAATAATAAATCCAGGGTCTCTTCAACACCTCTGCAATGGAAAACATCAGGGCAGGGGCTGTAAAATAAAACAGCACTGGGAGGGCTTCCCCCAGGCCATGAAAAACACTGAGCACCAAGAAAACCACCAAGCCCTGAGAGCCATTCTGAGCACTTTGTATCAAGAATTAATTAAAGAAATCAGTGGAAACTATGGGGAAAAAATATCAAGTTGCATAATGCTGGTCCTACGTGATGCTTCCCATTGAGAGGCCCCTCCATGTGGAGAGGAACAGATTTATCATGAGGCTCCCAGTCCTGTTCCAAAATTCAACCTAATTGGGAAGTCATGACCAGCTCTTGTGCAATGCAAGAACTTGCAGAGGCAGATAAAAGTAAAATAATCCCAGAAAAAAGGCCCTTTTCCCTAAGGAGCACTTCTGGGAGCCAGGCAGAGCTGCTGGCTGCACTGTGCTCACTCAGATTCTCCATGACTGAGATCCCTTTGGAAAGGGAGAAAAGGCAGAGCCAGGGAGCCACAGGCCAGGCAGGCTCACCCCAGCAGGAGCTCAGAGCAGATTCCTGGAAAATCTGTTCAGGCACGTGGAGGGCAAGGAGAGCCTTCCATGGGAGAGCCACCAGAGCTCCCCTGAGGGCACAGTGGGCCTGACACATCCAGTGACTGGGACAGGGGGTTACAGGGCACAGAGCCCTGCCAGGGCCCAAAGGGGCTCCAGGAGAGCTGCACAGGGACTGGGGACAAGGATGGAGGGACAGGACACAGGGAATGGCTCCCAGTGCCAGAGGGCAGGGATGGATGGGAGATTGGGAATTGGGAATTGTTCCCTGTGAGGGTGGGCAGGCCCTGGCACAGGTGCCCAGAGCAGCTGTGGCTGTCCCTGGATCCCTGGCAGTGCCCAAGGCCAGGCTGGACACTGGGACACCCTGGGGCAGTGAGAGGTGTCCCTGCCATGGCAGGGGTGGGGCTGGGTGGGCTTTAAGGTCCCCCCCAGCCCAAACCAGTCTGTGATTCTATGATATAAAATTTCTGTAAATACAATTTATCAGCTCGCAGCTTTACCCAAATGGGGCACAAAATCACCAATGGGCACTGGGCCAGCAGCACTGCCCTGCAATTATTGCAGATTCACCCTGCTCAGTGCATGGAGAGGACTTTTCCCTTCAACAGGCACCAAGGCCTGATCACCTCAGAATGATCAGAAAGCACAACAAAGCAAACATGCTCCCAGCCAGCTGGATGATTAACCTGCTGCCACTGGATATTCACAGGGACACAACCAGAGATAATGTGCCATGCTGGATTCTCACTCCCAATTAGCTAATGTGGCAGATTAATGACACACACACATCCTTCAGAGAGCTGCTGCCATCCCAGGGAATCTGGATTGTACAGGACAGGTGTGGGCAGTGCCAGAGGCTCCAATAACCTGAGAAATCCATGGAAGCACAGAGCCTCAGGACCCTGTCCCACCCCTCCACCCTGCCCTGCTCGGCAGAGCAGCTCCATTCCCACAGGATCTGCTCTGTTCCTGCCTCCCTGAGCTGCTTCCAGGGCTGTGGCCTTGTCTGCATCCCCGTGCATGTCACACCCCGTGCAGTGTCACACCCTGTGCAGTGTCACACCCTGTGCAGTGTCACATCCCTGTGCAGTGTCACACCCTGTGCAGTGTCACACCCCGTGCAGTGTCACACCCCGTGCAGTGTCACACCCCATGTAGTGTCACACCCCATGTAGTGTCACATCCCCACCCTGTGCAGTGTCACACCCTGTGCAGTGTCACACCCTGTGCAGTGTCACATCCCCACCCTGTGCAGTGTCACACCCTGTGCAGTGTCACACCCTGTGCAGTGTCACACCCCTGTGCAGTGTCACATCCCCAACCTGTGCAGTGTCACACCCCATGTAGTGTCACATCCCATGTAGTGTCACATCCCCACCCTGTGCAGTGTCACACCCTGTGCAGTGTCACACCCCTGTGCAGTGCCACATCCTCAACCTGTGCAGTGTCACACCCTGTGCAGTGCCACATCCCTGTGCAGTGTCACACCCTGGGCAGTGTCACATCCTCACCCTGTGCAGTGTCACACCCTGTGCAGTGTCACATCCCCAATCTATGCAGTGTCACACCCTGGGCAGTGTCACATCCTCACCCTGTGCAGTGTCACACCCTGTGCAGTGTCACATCCTGACGCCTGTCCATCCCATCCCTGTCCATCCCCATTCCTGTCCATCCCCATTCCTGTCCATCTCTGACCCCTGTCCATCCCATCCCTGTCCATCCCCCATCCCTGTCCATCTCCCATCCCTGTCCATCCCCCATCCCTGTCCATCCCCATCCCTGTCCATCCCCATCCCTGTCCATCCCCCAGCCCTGTCCATCCCTGACCCCTGTCCCTCCCATCCCTGTCCATCCCACCCCTGTCCCTCCCATCCCAGTCCATCCCTGACCCCTGTCCATCTCCCACCCCTGTCCATCCCATCCCTGTCCACCCTGCCCCCTGTCCATCCCCACCCCTGTCCATCCCCATCCCTGTCCATCTCCCACCCCTGTCCATCCCCACTCCTGTCCATCCCCATCCCCTATCCATCCCATCCCTGTCCATCCCCAGCCCTGTCCATCCCCCAGCCCTGTCCATCCCTGACCCCTGTCCATCCCCATCCCTGTCCATCCCATCCCTGTCCATCCCCACCCCTGTCCATCCCCATCCCCATCCACCCTGCCCCACCACTCTCCCCTCTGAGTGAGGAGTTACTCAGGTTGCCCATGTGCAGCCCAGGAGGGCCCGTGGTGCAGAGCTCTGCACAGAAAAGCAGCAGCAGCCTCCAGGCCCAGCCTGCCCTGGCCTCTGCCGAGGTGTTCCCCTTTCCCAGCCTCCAGGAGGAGTGAGGAGCTGCAGGAGATGCTGTCCAGGAGCTGCAGGAGATGCTGTGTGTCCCCCGGAGCTGTCCCTGCCGGCAGGGCAGGGCATGTGTGTGCAGTGTGCTGGGAAGCACAGAGCATCTCCTGCATCCTCTTCCAGGACAGGGAACAGGACGTTTGGCAGCAGAGGGAAAGGCAGCTGAAGCAAGGTGCTTTCTCCTCCTGTAGTCCCACCACTCTTTTCTTCCCCAGCCTGAATTTCTCCCTCAGTAATCTGACTCCAGCCTCAGTGTCCTCCACACCTTCCAGCCCACAGGCTCTCTTCTCTTTCCTCCCTCCAACTGCCCCCAGCTTTAGCAAAGCCTCTTCAGCTCTTCCTCTCCTCTCCAAAACTCTCATTCCCAGCCTCAGAAATTCCCTTTCCCCAAGGTGAGAAACACCCTTTAGTCATTTCTGATAAAAGAGAAAGCAGGGGATCCTGTAGGGACAGCTTCAGGCTCTGTATCCCTGGAAGGGGAGCAAGAACAGCTCAGAGACCAGGCCCTGTGCTCCCTCTGCTCCCTGCAATCCAAACACACATTCCCAGGGGCTGCAGCTCCAGCAGGGACCAAACACTGCTTGGACACTGCAGCAAACTCCATCAGAACCCCCAGAATCAGGGCTCAGCCCCTCATTTCCCACAGCCCAGCCCTGCTGGCACACAGGGGGGAAGAGCAGCAGCTCAGAGCTCCCTCAGAGCCCTGCCAGGCTGAGCAAGGGCAGGCCCAGGGAAGGGGCTCTGCAGGTTGGTGCCTGCAGGGGCTGTGGAGATTCCTGCCTGCTTTGCCTGACTCAAGAAAGGCTCAAAACTCTGGGTTTGCCTCTCCAAACTCTGGGTTTTCCTCTCCAAACTCTGGGTTTGCCCCTGAAAACTCTGGGTTTGCCTCTCCAAAGTGGGTTTTCCTCTCCAAACTCTGAGTTTGCCCCTCCAAACTCTGGATTTGCCTCTCCAATCTCTGGCTTTGCCCCTCCAAACTCTGGTGTGTCCCTCCAAACTCTGGGTTTGCCTCTCCAAACTCTGGCTTTGCCCCTCCAAACTCTTAATTTGCCTCTGCAAACTCTGGGTTTGCCTGTCCAAACTCTAGGGTTTGTTCCTCCAAACTGTGAGTTTGCCTCTCCAAACTCTGGGTTTGCCCCTCCAAACTCTGGCTTTGCCTCTCCAATCTCTGGCTTTGCTCCTCCAAACTCTGGGTTTGCCTCTCCAAAGTGGGTTTTCCTCTCCAAACTCTGAGTTTGCCTCTCCAAACTCTGGCTTTGCTCCTCAAAACTCTGGGGTTTGTTCCTCCAAACTGTGGGTTTGCCCCTCAAAACTCTGGATTTGCCTCTCCAAACTCTGGGTTTGCCCCTCTGGGTTTGCCCCTCCAAACTCTGGGTTTGCCTCTCCAAACTCTGAATTTGCCCCTCCAAACTCTGTGTCTGCCCCCCCAAACTCTGGATTTGCCTCTCCAAACTCTGGGTTTGCCTCTCTAAACTCTGGGTTTGCCCCTCCAAACTCTGGGTTTGCCCCTCCAAACTCTGGGTTTTCCCCTCCAAACTCTGAGTTTGCCCCTCCAAACTCTGGGTTTGCCTCTCCAAACTCTGGGTTTGCCAGTGCTGCCTGTGCTGGGCCCTGCCTCCAGCACAGTTATTTGTGAGCTGGATTTGCCACAGGAGAATCAAATCTCCTTTAGAAGGCTCTGGCTGCAGCTCCATCCTCTTTTCTTTGGGAAATCTGATGGCCCTGGCTCTGAGGGAATGCTAATGCAAGAGCTGCAGTGGGGGAAAGCAGGTGAGTGATGAGCTCAACAAGATACAATCAGATTTTACAGGCCAAAAAAAAAGCAGATAGGGCAGCAAAATGAGGAATTACACCTGCAATACAGAACTAAACCCACCTGCCCAGTAAAGGCACTGGGACCAGGCCCTGGGTTCAGTCTCCTTCTCCACAGTGCCTTCAAAGCTCATTCCAATTTATCCAGCACTTCTCCTTTAGCAGCAGAAAATAAAGTGGGTCAAAGGCAGCTTTTCAGCAGGAAAATCAATCTAAAATTACAACACTTGGGGGAACCAAGGCAGTGGTGAGAGAGAACATGGAGCACTGCCACCCCTGCACTCCTCCACCCCTGCACCTTCTCCTGCAGGAGCAGACCAGGAGGATTTTATAGCCCCTCCCTGCTCCTTGGCAGGACCATTTCTTCCCTTCTTCAGTCACCAGGCACCACAAGAAGCTGCAGTAAAAGCTCCTCAGCCCCAGTTTTGCTCTTTACCTTGGCTTAGTAACATAAGGAAAGGAGACTCAGCATTGCTGAGGTGAGAAGAAATATATTCTGCAAGCTCAGTCTGGTATCCAAAGAGACTAAGGAGAGCTTTACACAGGAATAAATCCCCCTCTGCCCAGGACAGGGGCACTCTGCTGTGTCTCTGAGGAGAGATTCCAGTGCACAGCATCCATAAGCTTTACTCTTTTTATTTCTCTTGCAGTGGAAATATGTCAGAGCCCAAACATTAAACCATTTGATTTCCTGTGTTTGGAAGGTCTCACCTGGGCTGTTTTGGAGCCTCAATGAGAGGCTCTGCAATCAAAACTTTGCTGTGCTTTCTGAAGGAGACCTCAAGGCACAACAATGGGTCCATGGGCAGCCCTGGGCTGTTGTTCTGTGCTGTAAATCCCTCCCTCCCAACACTGAGCCCGTTTTTCTGAGCCAGTGTCAATGTGCTGGTTATGCAAAAACTCATCTGTAGCCCACGATGTACAGACAGCCCAAGGCTCTGCCATCCACAGAGGGGATAAAAAAGTGGCATTTCCACCACCAGAATGTGAAATCTAGTTTGAAATTCCTGCTGGTTTTTCTCAGCTGTACCTCCCAGCCTGTCAGAGCACTGGAAGCTGACAGGATGTTCAAAGGCACCGTGCAGCCACCACAGCTGTGCCCTGTGGGTGTCCAGTGTGCTCAGAACAGGCACTGAAATCCACCACAGACACCTTCACCTGTCTGAACCCAGCTCATTGCTGGGTTTTAAATTTAGTTCTGGAGTTCTTATCCACCCTTCTGACTTAGGGGTGTTCATGACCTTCTACCTGAGTGCAGCAGCTCCCTGCAGAAACCATTCACCATTCCCTGCTGGCTCCAGATTTTACCTCTCCTATGCTGTGCTTTCTCTTCCCCCAAATAAACATTGCTTTATCCATCCAGTTTCTCCTTGAAAGGTTCTGAGCTCCCAAACCTCTGTGGTTTCTTCTCCCCCACCTTCCTTCTACCCAAGCCCCAAGCTACTGAGAGGATTAGTGCAGGTGTGAGCAGGGAGACAACAATTGCTGTGTGTGCAGGGAATTCAGGAGCCTTTTTGTTTGCCACCCCTGGCTGTCATGTAAAGGAGGCCAAGGGAATCAGCAGGTTCCTGTTTTCCTCTCCACTTGCAAATGTGAAGTTCCCTGCTATGAGATTTCGTGAGTGCCAAATGCTTTGCCAAAGGTTTTCAGATGATCTGGCTGGAGAGCAAGAAGCGTCAGACAGCTCATTGCAAACTGGGTTCCCAGCCCAGTTTTGTCCTCAGAAGTGATTCAAAGGACTTTGAGAGGAGCCCAACTGTGCAGTGATCTTCTCCTGCACTCCTGTTAGTACTTACAAGAGGCCTGAAGTCTGAAACATCCTGAAATTAATCCTACTTGGCTTTATACCTGTCTGGTCTGTCTGACATCCCTCACTTGAATACTATTCATATTCTATGCAACATATTGTTCCCTTTTCCTTCTGTGCTTGCAGAAGAGAAATACAGATAGAAAGAAAAGCAATTATTTTGCAAGTAAAACTAGAACCACCCAGGCTAAATCAGGCAATTTTCTGGCATCATCTTAAAAAAGCAGGGCTCAAAGTACAACAGAGAAAAACGCAGCCTGCTCATGATGGGAGTGATCATCTGCTCTTCTCGCAGTTCTTTCATTCCTTATTCAGCTGCTTTGGAAACCTGAGGGGCAAATCTTTCTCCCCAGCCTCCCTTCAGGACCTGCAGACAAAATGGACCAGAGCTGTTGTTTTTAAATATTAATTCTCACTAAGGCAGCACAGCCAGGCGTTGCTCCCCTCGGGGAGGGGAAAGGGCAGGGGTCTGGTCCCTGCTGCCCTCAACAAGGGATTCCCAGATGGAACAGCCAAGCCAGCCTCTTGCAGAGCTGATGGAGGACTGCTCTCACTGGGATACTGGACAGAACAGGCAAGAAATCTGCCTGGTCAGGCTGTTCTGACCCTCAGCACCAAGGATGAGGATCCAGGATTTGTTCCAGACATTTGTCTGAGATTCACTGATCCCCTCCCCTTTGTTCCTCAGTTTCTAAAACCACCTTCCCAGCCTTTGGAAAGTGTAGGGAGAGATGGAGAGTTCAGCCAAGACCATGATCCATGGGTTAGGGCCCTAAAGACACTGGTTCATTTGTATTTCTGGTGTGTTTTTAAAAAAACAGGACACTGTTTTCTAGACTATTGTTAAACCTACTGCAGACAGTTTCTTTGTGACACCAGACCAAAGGGCTGTTAAATCTTTTTCCCATAACCACAAAGAAATCAGCACTGGTCAGTGCACTGAGAGGTTAAACTGGCCCAGAATATTTCAGTGTTTAAATTAAGCAAACAAAATGAGATTGTTCTTGTTCAGCCTTTCCAGCTGCAGCCCAGAGGAGATGTGTTAGTGACACAGGTGAGAGTGTTTCTGCAAGAAGGTTTTCACCTCAATCACACCTGACACAAATCCATTTTCCAGACTTGTTGCCACCATTGGCTCCAGGGTCAGACTCAAAATCCCAAACACAATTTGTTATCCCAAAATCCCAAACACAATTTGTTATCCCAAAATCCCAAACACAATTTGTTATCCCAGGCCAGAGTAACAGCATGAACTTTTTTGGGCAGCCCAGCTCCAGTTCCAGTCATGGATCTTTGCACTGGGGGAGATCCAAGAGCTGCACTAGAGGGGAAATAATTGTGTGCTGGGGAGGCAGCAGCAAGCAGAAACCTTCTTTGCTGCCCATTTTTTGGACAGAAAACAGGCAAAGAAGTGGGAATCAGCATCAGTGAGAACAAACACCATAAAAACTGAGCGAGAGCTCAGGGATTGATGTGCTGAGCATGGGCAGGGATTCCTTGGGGCAGTAAAAAGCAGAAAATCACTCACCCTCACGAAGCTGGCGGGAAACCATCCCTCCTCATCGTCGATCTGACCCCACCACCAGTCCTTGTTGGAAGCATCCAGGACCTTGATGACGTCTCCTGCTTTAAACGCCAACTCCCGGTTGGCCATGGTGACGTGATCCCATACTGCCTCAGCACTGACAATGGAACCACCACTGATCAGCTTGGGGAGAGAAAGGCACAGTCAGGGAACGGCTGCAGCCCCAGCCCCTCACATGCACAGAGCACAGCTCGCAGCCAAACACATCTCCATGGCAGCTCCACCCTGCCCTGCCCTGCCCACCGCCCTCACCCTGCTGCCAGCCATGCCAGGCAAGCTCCAGGTGCTGTGTCCGTGTCCCCCAGGGCCTGGCACCTCCCTCCCCTCCATACAGGCACATCTGCCAGGGACAATTCCACTGACACATTGTGCAATACCCAAACACAAGCAATGGTGTCCTGCAGAGGAATTTTCACTTTGGTTGAAATGTCAGAGGCTTTCCATGCAGATCCAAGCAAAGTTAGTGCACATATTTAGAAGGGTTTTTTGAAACTTAGTGCACATATTTAAAAGGGTTTTTTGAAACTTAGTGCACATATTTAGAAGGGTTTTTTGAAAGTTAGTGCACATATTTAGAAGGGTTTTTTTGAAACTGGAGGCTGCCTGTTTCAGTGCTGGTGATGTACTGACACCCCTCACTTGTGACACGCTGCTGACCTGCCCCAGCCCTGCCTGCAGCACAGCCCAGGGCAATCCTGCTGCTCCAGGTTGTGGGGACAGGCTGCATGGAGCAGGCCGTGGGCCCTGGGCACTGGGTGAGGCCAGCCTGGTGTGTGACAGGACCTCAGGAGCATCTCTGTGGAGCTCATGGAGCCTCAGAAGAGCAGCAGCACAGCCCAGGTGCCCCTGTGACAGCCATGAAACTCCTGCTCTGTGCTGGCAGGAGGGAACATCCCAGCACTGGTGCCTTCCACACCACCAGCCATGGCCAGGACACCCCTGCCCCTCTGAGTGACAGCTGTGTGCTTTTAACAGAGCAAGAAATTGTGTTTATGTGCTGCCCACTGCAGGCATTCTGTGCAGAGCACTGAGGCTGCCCCAGCAAACACAGATTTTCCCCATGTGCTAATCAGCCTGTCAGAGCCATCCTGGGCTCATCAGCTCTGCCACTGAGACACCCTGACCATGGACTTGGGCTGCCTCCAAGTGCCAGTCTGAGCTCACAGGGGCAGAGCTCAACCCTGTGGCCATTCCAGACCTTGCTGAGGTGAGGCTCTGGGAGTCCCCTCAGCTGGGGGAGGAACACAGGCACACAGACAATAACCCCTCACTGTGGGTGTGCAAGTGGAGAAGCTCCTAATGCAAGTCTGGCATCCCCAAACCCCTGTTAATCACTGGCTGCACAGTGAGAACCTGAAGGAGACCTTCCAGCACAGCTCCAGCTTCTCAGCATCAACAGAGAACACTGAAGTCATCCAGACAATCCAGTCAACAGATTAAAGGGACTGATTTCCCATTTGCCTTGGACTGGCTCTCCTTTACAACCCCAATCTCCTTGGCTTTGGGACAGCTGGAGCTGCAGTCCCAGCCCTGCAGTTGTGGAGTCAGCCACACAAAGCAGCAAGACCTACAAGGCTTAACCTGGCAGTGCCTTTCATCCTCCAAACCCACACAGATCCACTCAGTGGGCAGCAGGGCAAAGCTGTGCTCCTCCCACCTCCACTTTGATAAATTGTCCCTTCTAATTCTAAATCTGCTGCAGAAGAAACCCTTGTCCCCTTTGTGTGTCATACAGGGGATTGTCCACACCAGGCTCACAAGGTCCTGGACCAGGCACAGAAGAAGCCCCCAGGGGATGGCTGAACTCCTGGCTGAGGGCACCTCCTGCTTCCCTGAGGGCTCATCCCACATCTGGGCTTTTGAGACACAGCTGGAGGGAGCTGGGCACCACAGGGTCCCCCCAAACCAGCAGCAGCTGCAGTCAGATGGTGGTGGAGCCCCAGCTCACCCCAGAGCTGGCTCAGCAAAGCAGGGGAGCCACATCTGGACAAGTGACAGAGACTGATTTCTGACCCCAGAGCAAGGGCTGGATGCTCAGAGGAGTTTCATTGCCTCCTCACAGCCCCTTGCTCTGCTCCCAGTCAGGGTCCTGGATGCTCTCATAAATAAGGGTCAGTTTAAAGCACAGAGACCCCCAGGACAGATCTGGAGGGGATGAGACTTCAGAGCTGAAGGAATCCCACATTTTTGATACATGTGAGACCAGGTACCATTTATCTGTTCTTATGCCAGGACTGAGCTCTTCCCCTCTGCCATATTCATGGACACTGTCCAGGTCTGGCTTCCCAGGTAAGGAAGTTCTGCCCTTCCAGCCCCCAGCTTTTCCTTCCCCCAGGCACTTCACCAGCCCTTCCAGGCTTCCACATTCTCTGCCTGCTTTTTCTGGAACACAGATGACCAGAATTGCAAATACTATTCCCAAAGGGACCTTACCAGAGATTTGTGGAACAGCATGAAATATTTATTGCAGTGTCACAGAGATCTCCCAGTAATGCCTCACATGTCCCCCTTTCCCCACGGCCACCTCCCACCCGTGGCTCACGGGGATCCTGCACTCAGCTCCTCCCAGTAAATGCTGTAGAGTACGTTCTCTTTGGCTGGAAAATCAGTTTTCTTGTCAAAAAATGAACGGGGCTGGCCTGACACTTGTTCCTTTTGTTAATGCCATTGGGTATTTCAGTCCCTTCTGCACTGATGAGGAACCAGGAACAGAGCTATTACGCAGGAGCCGCGTTCCTGCTGCTTCTGCTTCAGCTGACAGAGACTCTGCTGTCACTTCACACACAGCCAGTTCTGGGCACAAACTGCCACAGAAACGTCACTGAGCCCAAACTTCAGAGGGACTGTGCTTCAAACCCTCCCAGCCTACTTTGCAAAAATCCATTCCCGAGCCCGAGGCGCAAATCCCAGCTCTGAGGAGACGCAGAGGGACAGGGGGTCACACCTCAGCCCTTTTGTGCTGTCATCACACAGGTCTGGAGGTGCTTTCAGGGGATGCCAGGAGCTGGGGGGGCTTTGCAAGGTGTTCTTGATGTCAAGGAGAAAGGCTCCAAGTCCTTGGTTCTCACTGATCAGTGCCAGCAGGGTCCTGCCCAGCCCCTGGCCCTTGCTCTCAGCTCCAGCAAGGGATCCACATCCCAGCAATCCTGCAAGCAAGTCTTGCCCTTTTGGAACACAAATCCAGCTCAGCCTGTACCAAAAGGACAGCGAGAACTGGAGCTCCAGCCATGCCACGTGCTGAGCCCATTGAGAGAATGTCAGGGCCTCAAATGAAAAGATCCAGTTTAATTTATCTTGCAAGACATCTTGCTGCATCCATGGAGCCATCCAGCTCTCTCAGGGCAGGGTTATGGAGACAGAACCTGACATCTGCAGCAGCAGGAGATGGCAAACTGGAGAAAGGTCAGCATGAAATATTATTTTCTCAGAGAATTCAACACAGGAAAGTTCAGAATTCTTCACTCCAGAAAGTTCACGTCTCTTGGCTTCCAGGCTGAGTTTAGTGCTGTGGTCAGAGATGTTCAGCCAAAGACCTTGGAAAGAACTTCTCTGCCATAAAGTCAGGTTCTCCCACACTGCAGCTGAGGGAGTCATCTGGAGTCCCTGATAGCCAGTGAAGAGAAAGAGGCACATCTGGAGTGTGATTCACCCTGGCTATTTCAGCAATCTACCTTCCAGCCAGGTGAACCATGCCCTAGAATTCACTCTGTGTTTAACTGGCTGAGGCAGAAGTTTGCATTTCCCACATCTTAATGTTCATCCCATCTACAATTTGGCCATTGCCAAAACCAAAGAATGGAATTAAAGAATGATAATCCCTGTAGGAATAGTGAAATATTAAAGCACACTCTCCCAGACAGAGCATGTTCTGAAGGGTGAAGGTTGATGGAAATAAAGTTATGTTCTCTGTGCTCACCAGAGGAATTCACAAAATCTTAGCCTTGTAAATTTACAAAAATTGGAACTTAGATATTTGGGAAAGTGTCCTACCCATAGGAAAGGAGAAGCAGTGAGAAGAAATGCAGCAGGTGACAAGAACATTCAGTGTGACATCCCTGAACACTGCCTGTCTGCCAGGTGGAAGTCCTACTTCCTCTTAAAATCAATTATTCTTGTCAGTTGCTTGTTCAAAGTAAAGAGCCCAAAGAGAAAATCCCTCAATGCTTTCACCTGGTAACACGAGTGCAGCAATGCCCAGGAGCATTTGGGAGCCACAGAGCTGAGAACAACGACTGCTGCTGTGCAGGGGCCTGCAGAGCACTCTGAGGGGTGCAGGAACAACCTGCTCAGGGGGCAGAGGAGAAGATGAACTCTGGGGATGTTGTGTGGGGTGGGCACCAGGGCACACACAGGAGAAGCCATTTCCACAGCCCAGCACCACAAAGCAATGGATTTATGAGGAAAACAAAAAGGGCAAAAAGAAAAGGCTCTGCCTAACTCCAGGCACAGCTTAAGCACCCTGAGAACAGGGGTGTGATCCCTGAACCAGCAGGACCAGCTCAGCCTTCCCAGGCATTTCCCCCAGAGGTTTCCACAGCAAACCTGCAGGAACTCAGTCACAGACCCTCCCTCTAGAGATGCTCCTTCCCTGCCAGCACCCCAGCACAACAGTGAGTGCTTTACAACAGTGAGCAAAGCCAGAGGAAAGGAAGGAAACCATTCCTGCTGAAGGGCTGGGAGGGTTTTGCTTTCTCCTCCTGTCTGGTGGCATTTCCAGGATGGAACGTGGCCACTGGAAATCCAGAATTACATTAGAGGTGCTGCCAAAATAAAATGACAACAACAAAGAGTAAAAAAGGGTTTCAGGGGACTCTGCAAGGCCCCAGCTCTGCCAGCTCATCCCAGGGATGCTGAACTCTGTCCTCACCAGGGCTGGGAGAGCTCAGAAGGGTCCATCTGGCCAAGGATCCCACTGCCTCCCTCTCCCCTTGCACTTTCCAAAGCCAAAGGGCTTTAAGGTGTCATTAATGCCACACTGGAGCTTATGAATAAAAATGAATAAAAAGGTGCTCAAAAGTGGGAGTTTGACTCCAGATTTTACAACTTTCTCTTCTGGCTTGTGGTACCTTTATCAAGATCAGATCAATGTCCCCATCAAAGCAAGCAGGAAAATAAAGAATCAAAGGAGTAAGAGGAGCAGCTGCCTGTTACAGGAGCTGGTGGGATCTGTCTGACCCTGTTACTGGGGCAGGTCTGGAGCAAATCCACATGAGCCAAAGGAGAGGAGGGAAGGGGAATGCCTCTCCCAGCTGTATCCACAGCACATCCTGATGAAAAAGCCCAGGAACACCCCTGAGGATGGCTTCCCAAAACACATTTACAGAGAGACCTCTGAGCCAGGGGGTGCAACTCCTCCCAGGCCACTGCAGGGTTTAAATCTCTGAGCCATGACCCAGCCATGCCCCTGCAGAGGGACTTTGCTCCAGCTCCACATGACAGAACCAACTGGAAAATGATTCTGGGGAATGGGTGAGCCTCTGCCTCCAATCTGGTGCATTTCCCTGGCTCTGCTCACTTCCCAAGCCAGGATGCACAATTGGACAAGAACATCTGCTCCACCTCAGCCCCTGCCTGCAGTGAGGCAGTGGAGGATTAAACATCTTTGAGTGAAATCAGCCACTACTGCAGCGTTTTGCTAAATATTCCCAACATATCAACACTGCCTGGCTTCTTGTGGGCCAGCCTGAAGAAGAAATCAGGGGCTTAGTGGTCCATGGAGACTGAAATGTGCACAAAAGGGCCATTCAAACCACTCTCACCTGTCCATTCTTCTTTCAGGGATAAATAATCACTGCAAGCCCACAAGATTCCAAGATCTTTTTCAGCACAGAGCTTCTCACAAATCCAAAATGCACTTTATAAAGAGCCACATTCACAAAAAACCCTAAATAAATCTATCATCATTCACCATCTCCTTAGAAAACTTCAAGGACCTCAAAGTTTCCAGCACCATGGTCTCTGGGAATATGAATAATCTTTAAGGCAGGAAAGTGTTTCTCTATTAGAACATTTATTACTGCATCAGTAGAGTTGTAACAGTAAAAAATGAGAGCTCTGGGTAGCTCCCTTTCAAATCTGTGTTACATAAACTGTGTCCTCCTCCACGGGAGCAGGATGCAGGAATAGGAGCAGGCTGTGAGGGGAGGAGGCAGAAATGTGGTGAGTGGATGCCATTTGCTCCAATTGTTCTTGTACGGAGCTGCCCTTTGTTCAGACAACATCAAAGCCCTGTAAAACCACAATAGCATTTCCCACACTGTGTTCACCGGCCCTTCCACGATGGAGGCAGCCAAAACAGCTTCAAAGAAGGATACACAGAGGGTGTTCAGAGAAATCACCGCTGGGGGGAAGGACAGGGCCCGGCAGAGCTGCACAGAGCCCAGCCAAGGAGAGCAGGGGATCCGGAGGGGAGGCACTCACACTGCCCAGGGCCAGGAGGAGGACTCACAAATGAAGGGACAGGAGCAGGACTCACAAAACCCTGTGTGGATACTCCGTCCTCTAAAAGCTGACACAGTTAGCCAGGTTTAAAAACCATGGAAGGAGATGAATTCAAATGCAGGGTTAGGAATACAAACCAGCACAGCACAGCACAGCCTGCAGGGGCTGGGGCTGCCAGAGCCCTGCTGGGACTCAGTGCCAGCCATTCCCAGCACAGCCGTGCCCAGGGAGTGAGGAGGGCAGCAGGGCATGCCAGGTGCCAGTGCCAACCCTGCCGCTCCTCCCAGCCAGGACAGGGCTGTCAGCTGATGGAGCAGAGCACAGGAGAACATCCCCCAGCCCATCCTGCTGCACTCCTGCTCTTGCATAATCTCCCCAGAGTCCCTTGGATGGTGTGTTTATTTTTAAACCTCTCGTCAGGAATTATACCAAGTGAATAATGCCCAATCTCAGTGAATGGCCCCACGGCTCATTCACAACCACAGGGGAGGGCAGCTCCACTTGATTTGTTCATTCTCTCAAGAGGTGCAATCACCCAAAGGTTAAGCACAAGTCAAAGAATTTCCCTTTCTGCTTTCAAGCCCCTTGATGAATTTAACTAATGACTGGATTTCAGCTGAAAGAGGCTGATTGGAGTGAGAGTCTCCCATATCCCACATTCTGGGAAGGCTGCCACACTCGGTTGGAAGCTTTATCTATCTTTCATTTATCTCTATGTTATGTGGAGAGTCAGTACAGACAGAAAGGTTCCTAAGGACTGGCTTGTTCTGTTTTTCATTGATTTCCATTTTCTTGAGGAGATCTCACCTGGCAGATAGGAAATCACCTGGCCTCAGCCAGGCTGCAGCAGCAGAGCCCAGGGGATGGCATTAGTCTCATTTTCCACCTTATTGTGATTATTGCCCATGTCATTCCTATTAATAACAGCAGCCACAAGGCAGAGTGGAGAATGGAGAGCTGAGTAAAACCCTGGCAGCAGTGAGGAGGAGAAAGGAAGGTGGTAAGGAGGAAGAGGGGCCCCAGAGAAGCACAGCCCACGCAGGTGTGAGGTGTTGGGATGGAGCATATGTCACCCTGATTGCTCCCCAGGCCCTCCTGTGCATGGGGCACACCAACCCCCTTGCCTCATGACATATCTTTCCTGTAGAGTAATTACAAACAACCACTTGCCATCATCTTTTAACTCACATTAATGATGAGACTGGGGCTGGAGGTCCAAGTTTGAACTGCCCCAGGGCAAGCAGCACCTTGAGCAAGCAGAGCCAGGGCAGCTGCCAGGGCTGTGGGCAGGGGCTGTCAGCACAGATCCCTCACTGCAGCACTCAGCAACAAACAATAAACACCCTCCAAGAGCCAAACCTAAGACACTCACACAAAGCCCAGCCTCCTGCCCCCAGAGGGGACTCCTGACATTCCCAAGCCAAGGCCACAACAGCCTCAAAGCCCTGGAGTTGTTCTGAAATCCTCCTGAGCAGGGGGCTGGAGCTTTCACTTCCACCCAGCCCAGCCTCAGTGGCTGAGGATGCCCAAGGTGTGCTCCCATCTCCACAAACCCTGCCAGAACCCAGCACATCCCTCTGGCTGCCCTGGAGGGCTCAAGCCCCTGGTTGGGGGCTCAGAGACCTTGCCATGAAACCAAAGACATCTGAGCCTTTGATTTTAACCCATGGAGAAAATGACCAACTTTATGTGGAGATTTACAAGCCACAAGAGTTTAAGGAGAATGATAGATAGTTTGTCACAAGGTAGAAAAGTAAAATTTTGGGGTTTCTAGAATGGGGGTTCAGAAGCCAGGATGGAGGCACTTGGGAGTGCTTTGTCCTTCTTTATTCTTCTTGTCCTCCATCTTCTGGGTGATGGTGACACTTTTGGATTGGTTTAGAGTAGAGACAGACTGTCTAACAGAGGTGGTAGGTATGGGAAAATTATTGTAAATAAAGTACATGGAGTTTTTAGTATAAGAAGATAACACCACCCCAAGGGCAGGGACTGTGCCACAGACCAACCTGCTGGACAGACCTCAGCAGGTCAGAGAAAGAATGTGATAGATAACAGAGAATAAACAACCTTGAAAACCAGAGCTGAGGAATCCTCACTCCTCCTTCAATCTCAGGGCTGGGAAAAAGAGACTTTCCAACCCCTTGGGGTCATCTCAAGCACAGAGACCCCAGGAGCAGCCCAGCAAGGACTGGGCCCAGTAACAGAGGCACCATGAACAACCAGGAGGGACCTGCTGCTCTGTCACCCACGGGGCAGAGTAAGGCAGATAAGCAAACAGATTATTACTAAATAAATAGAAATATTACTGAATAGCTACAAATTCAACTCTGGGAATGTACAGAGAAGGACAAGATGCTGCTGGGGAATGCTGAGCCCAGGGCTGAGGGACACAGCATGGACAAACAGCATGGACACCATCCTGACATCCCTATGCCCCTGGTGCAGCCAATCCACGGCCTCAAAACCCCTCCAGGGATGACCAGGACCTGACTGGAAATGTCAGGAATGCCAAATCCAGGCTCACTTTACCCCAAAAGCCTGTCCTCATTCAAACTGGAAAGCAAACAGCTTCCCTGCCATGGAGCAGACTGTGGGAAAACTGAGTTCATCTGACTAAATGGTGTTTGCAAGGAGAGGAGACAAAATCGTCATTGCTCTGAGGACAGCAAGAGTAACCCTCCTTTTAAAGGATATTTATGTTAAAATGCACATCACCTGTTACTCTGGACATGGAAGTTTCCAAAGCAGAAAGGAATTAAGGAGGAAATCACACAAATGACTCCCAGTGGATTGAATTATTTAACACAGCTCCTTCCAAAGGGAGCAGCACACGGATCTGCTCATCCCAGACCTGGGATCTGTGTCCCTGCAGCTGCTGCAGTGCCAGCGCCAGCCCAAAGCTGGTGACACATCCAGCTGTCCCCAGCAGGAGGGATGGCACAGACACACCAGGGACACCCAGAGCAGCCACTCCCTCACCCAGAGCCAGGAGCTCCCAGGGAAATGAAGGGACAGGAGCAGGACTCACAAATCTCTGTGTGGATCCTCTGTCCTCTAAAAGCTGACACAGCCAGGTTTAAAAATCATGGAAGGAGATGAATTCAAATGCAGGGCTAGGAATACAAACCAGGAACATCTCTCCTGGATGGCCAGGAACAGGGAAGCAGCAGCAAGAGCCCCTTAGTGACTGAGTCACTGCCATGTGTTCTAAAACCCCATTTGATAATGGAGCAGAGGCCTGGATTGTGTCATGTTGGACCACAATGTATGAAACACATCCCCAGGAATCCTCAATAATGCATATATTGGTATTGTAGTAAGAGGCCAATATGATAATATTAAAAAAAGGATATTTTTAGTACTGAGCACTTAGAACTTAAAAAGTGGTGGCTGTTATTAGTGCAAATCAATGCCCAGGCTGGATTAAAGTCCAGATGAATGTATTACACTGATTAAATTCACCACCTGGGCTCCTTATTTGCTGTTCTCATCTCCTGGCTTCTCAGGGTAAGTCCCTGCAGCTCCCATCTAACAAAGTCCAGGAGGGGCTTGTTGGCAGAGGAGGGCAATGACATCTCCAAACTGTTCCACAGACCCTGAGCTCACAGAAATTTAATTAAAGGAAGCACCAAAGGAGCAATGGCTGGAAAATCAACAGCTGGCCCCAGGAACCAGCACTTTTGGGTGACTGCAGGGGCACTGAGAGCCTTTCCTCCAAGCCAGGGGGAAGCAGAGCCCATCAGCTGCCCTGTGCAAACCAAGGGCCACCCCCTGAAAAATCCCATTGATTCCACTCCCAGCAGCAAAAGGAAAAACCAGGATGAGCACCCAGAATAAGAAATGGCCAGAGAAAGCTTTTTGCCACCAAAATGATGATATATACTATACTATATTATATTCTAAAACTACACTAAAGAAAAAAAAATACATAAGAAGGCTATAAAAGAAAAAATAATAAAAAACCTGTGACTGCCCAGAGTCCCAACCCAGCTGGACTGAGATTAGTCATTAAATTAAAAAAATTCACATATTAGATAAACAATTCTCCAAATCACATTCCAAAACAACAAAACAGGGAGAAGCTGAAGCTTCCCAGGAAAAGAAATATAATGTAATATAATATAGTATGATATAGTATGATACAATATAATATAGTATGATATAGTATGATATAATATGATATGATATGAAATGATATAATATAGTATGATAATGATATGATAATGATATGATAATGATATGATATGATATGATATGATATGATATCATATGATATAATATAATATAATATAATATAATATAATATAATATAATATAATATAATATAATATAATATAATATAATATAATATAATATAATATAATATAATATAATATAATATAATATATCAGCCTTCTGAGAACATGGAGTTAAATTTTCATTTCTCACCTCGTCCTGGGTATCTCACACAGCACAGTAATGAGTGGGTGCTCATTAGAGGCACAGGACTGTCCTGCAGATTGCCATGGGATCCTCTGAGCCTCTTACAGGGACTGGCCAGAGCAGCACAGGGATGGATGTGCAGCCTTCCACCTCCAAGCTGCTTTGCTCAGCTCAGCCTGGCCATGAATGGAGGTCATGGCTGATGGCTTCTCACTTTTCATGGCCAAAATGTCCCTTCAGTGGGAGTAACTCAAGGCAGCCACTGGTACAGCCTCCTACCTCAGCTGGGCTTGGATGGCACTGCCACAGGGTGGAAAGCTCAGATCAGGGGTTTCTCCAAGCCACCACCACATTCTGACCCAGGAGTCCCCCCCCAGCCCCCTGGGCTGCTCAGGAGCCAGCAGCAGTGCAGGCACAGAACAGCCATGAGCATCCCCTGCCCCACACCCTGAGAGCTCTGCAAGCCCTGCCAGAGGGGTGGATGGGCAGGGACTGCACCAGGACACAGCAGTGTCACCTCATCCTGCAGGACACAGTGTGGGCAAATGAAGGTGGGACAGAGTGTAATCTTATCCCCCAACCAGTTACAGCTGGACCAATACTAAAGCTTAGGAGCAAGCCTGATCTGAACAGGCCACACCTGTAGCCAGTAAGAGCAGTGTTATAAAAGAGTGGATTGGGGGAATCTGGAGTCAGATGGCTGCTGCAAGGACCAGGAACAGTCAGTGCTTACAGGAGCTGCCTGCAGGAAACAGCAAGGAGGCACGACACTCTGGTGATGTGAATCTCTGCACTATAATGATAATAGAACTCTTGATACACAAGAAAACATCATCCATTGTGTCATTGGCCCCTTCCCCTCTCTCCAGGTCACCCTGCACAGGACACAAGCAAGTGCTGTCCCTTCCCTGTCCCACTTCACCTCATCAGGGGCCACATTTGCTGCCTGCTGCAAGGAAATGAGCACCTGCATGGTGCTGGAGAGATCAGCTCTGCACCAAGATAATTCTATTCAAAGTCTAGAGGGCAGAGCTGTCACAGATGAAGTATGTCTGTGTATTATCTGTTGGCAAACACGGGATGCAATGGCAGCCACTCAACTTAATGGCTCAAATTCCAGCTCCTCCAAAGGAGCCCATCGCCCTGCATGTAATCACAGAATGTATTTAAAAGTATAATTTCCATCCAAAAGGACCAGAGCTGGAGCAATATGACTCATGCAGCTCGCTGTACATTGGGAAACATGTCAGGAAGCCTGGGAATTTGTGAGCCCATTGCCATCTGTGTGGAAAGTGGGCCGTGGACATGATTCCTCAAACCATTCCTGTGGCATCCCTGGGAGCCTGGAGGCTGCTGGGCCCCCACAGCTGGGCCTTTGCCCCTGCACCCAAGGGAGCAGAAACACTCTGAAGCACAGGGATACAAATACTAAAGAGAAAGGCAATGGAATTAAAAGGCATCTCTCCCCATGTACCTATTCCAGCACTCCAGAGCTCCACAGTTACAGCTGCAAACTCAGCTCCATTTCTGCCATAACAAAATCATCTCCACAGCATAATTAGTGTGCTCGTGTTAAAATGGTACAAATGCAGGGGAAGAGGCATCCAAATATGATTTGTTTTTCAAGACAACATGATGTTTTCCCTGGCTAATAGATTCGATTCATTAAGGAATAACAAGAGCCAAGCACCACTTGCAGCAAACCTTGCTGCTTTTAGCAGAGAATTATCCATCCCCAGATTGGTTTGCACACTGTGCTTCTTTACCTGCTATGACTTGACAACCTTTTTTAGTCTAACCTGCCTACACACGGCTTACAAAATATCTCTTCTGTAACTACTGCTTAAAATCCTGCTTATTCCTAATTTCCTTAATGGCTCAATTAAATCCCCAGCACTGTTCTGCTCTGGGACTGGATGACTTCCACATTCACAAGCAATTTTCAAGGTACTTGGATAGTTTGTGTGAGCAGGTATTTGCACTAGGATTTGCAACACTCTCTCAGGGCAAACATCTGAGTTGTCTGAAGGGGTTTTGAATGAATAATTTCCTGTGTTATCCACCTTCCTCTAGAAATAACGCTCCATCTGTTCATGGAACAGCTCCCTTCTCTTACCCAGGCAGGAGGAAGGTCACGCAAGGGAAAGAAAAATTTGCACATCCCCAACGCCCTCCAACAACACACAAGGCACGTACCTGGCCAAGGTCATTAAGCAGTCAGGGGAAGAAATACAGCTGTCAGGTTAAGGGGAGTGAGTAATCACCCAGTGCATCATTGCTGCGACAAGCACCCCAGGACACGGGCTGGAGTCACAACATGTCCTGTGCAATTAATCACTAATCACAACCTGCTACAGAGAAGGCAAATGGCAACTCCAGAGGTGAACCAAAATGTTACCTTCAAAACACCTAAGCTTAAAAAACCCCAAAACCTGAACAAATTCAACTGTCCAAGCTGAGGGAAAGGCAAATGGAGTGTGCATGAAATGCCTGGCAGCCTCTGGGTGGGAAGCAGCTCCTCTGGGACATGATTCACCCCAGAAGAACTGGCAGCAGCAGAGCCCATGTGAAGTTAATCCCTGGCTGTGCTGGTGGAAGATCTGTCCTTGCCCTGGCCTGTCCCACTGCCTGGTCTGCAGAACCCTGCAGTGGTTTCCATGAGAACAGCAGGGCTCTGCTCACCCTCCCTGGCTCCCTGTGCAGAGCTCCTGCCTGCCCTGGCCTCTCTCCTCCTGCATGTCTGGGACAAGCACTGGCAGTAAACTGGTCACTCCTAGCAGCTGGATGGCCCAGGAGCACTCACAGTCACAGAGTTACCAAATCACTAAGGCTGGAAAACAACTCCAAGGTCATCAAACCCAACCTTTGACCAGATGCCACCACACCATGGAGTGCCAGGAAGGAACAGGGTAAATGCAAGTGCTGCTCTGGCTTCAGCTCAGAAATGATCCAGGAGCCTCAGGGACAGCTGAGCTCCTACTCTGAAGAAAAGCAGCCAACTTCCCCCTCAGTCACACCTGCAAAGCCTCTGCTGGAAAGGAGCCTCCAGGAGCAGCTCCTGCATGGAGGTGATGCATTCCTGGGCTGGACATCTGATCCATCCCCCAGACTGCCCAAATTGCAAGAGGTTCTTGCTGCTCCCTGCTTGGACAGGGCAGGGAGAGGCTGGGATTTCCCTGCAATCCCCCAGCTGAGCACAGCAGCCTCGTGTGAGGCTTTGTCCTTTCTGAGGAGTGACACCAAAGTCCATGGGAGCTCCTGGGAGCCCACGATCACCAAACACCTCAGGTTCTTCCCTCAAGGAACACCAACCCTGGTGGCTGATGGACAATTCCAGGGCTGCTTTCCATTTCTAGAGCAAAACTGGAGTCAAGCACAAATGGCAGCCCAGGAGGTTGGCACACACAGGTACAGAGAGATGTGAGAGCACACAGAGCTTGGTCTGCATTGAAACGTGCCCAAATGGAGCTGTCAAGGCTGAGGCCAAGGAATTCCCATCCAAGGATCCACTCAGGCTCAGCCTCAGCTATTCCATATATTATCTGCCTGGCAAGCAGTCTACACTCAATTATATCCAGTATATAATTATTATTCCTTTCAGACAGAGGTTTTCCCAATGCAGAACACTGGGAAAGGATGCCTTAAAGGATTGGTACTTCTAGGACAGGAATATCCAGAAAAGAAACCAAGTAACAAAGGTGGGAGATTCTGACCTAATGGGAAATCTCCAGCTCTTCTCAGTGTGATTTTTTTTTTAGCTAAAAGCAGAAGTTGAGTGTGTGAGCTCCCCTCAGATGTTCCACGTGGTGGGCAGGTCATACCAACCACACTATGGATGGGACAAGCATGGCAAAGGGATCCAGCCAGGGAATTCACAGCGATTTTGCAATGCAGTACCACAGGAGATTACATTCACTGATAGTGAAATATGCCCAGATCTCTGAAATAAAACTTTAGCTAGAGTTATTTTGACTAATTGCTGAAAATCAGAGCATGTACCCTCACTGCTCTGCAGCCCATTTCATTCCTCTCTCTATCACTGAAGCAATTTCCAAATATTCCCAAGGCTATGCCAAGTCCTGCCCCACTCTCAAATGTGCCATCATTAAGAACTGATTCTGCTCTTTGAAGGCATCCAAGATGTTCTCTCCAGGAAAGTGCTTGCTAAGTACCCTCCTGAAGACATCTGTAAGGAATTTTTACTACTGGCCTAGATATTTACTTCACCTGGAAGAATTAAGTGGCTCTGAGGAGCTTTTAGTTGAAGTAAATCCTCATTTAAACAAGCCCCAGGAAAGTGGACAGGGAGCTCCAATTGCCTCATTTGCTTTTGTTTTATGACCCACTCAGAAGAAAAGAAACAGGGAAGATGGAATGTGATCAGTGTCTCCCAGGTTTCTGTTGCTATTCCACACCTCACTCCTCAGTGCTCTTCTCTCCTCCAGCACTGCCATGGAAACAATAAATTCTCCTACTCTCACAAATTTGCACAATCATTTTTATGGTCAGTGCTGCCTCCCTGGAACTGCACAGCTGGGGCAGCCAGGGTGTGCATCCAAAAGGAAGAACTTTGGAAAAGAGAAATTGGAGATGTGGCCAGTGGCAATAGGGGTGGGATGGGCAATTGTGCCTCCATGGTCAGGCACGATGGACAAACCCCCTCTCCTTCCTGGTTCATCTGTAACAGCTGGAGCCAGGCAGAGCCTGGACATCTCAAAAGCATGGAGAGGTTCCTCCCTGGGTTTATGTTGGGTTGGTTTCCTGGCTCAGATCCTGTGTTTCCTGGACACAGGTGGGAGAGGCTGTCCCAAGTCTGCTGTTACCCCACAGGAGATGGCATGGTTTCCACACCAGCATGATGGAAACAAGGATAATTTCCCCTCCAGTTCAGCTGCAGTCTTTGATAACCTGGATCACAGCCTGAGTCTGCTGTCACACAGGTTTAGGATCCTGTGATGCAGCACAAAGCAATAAAAAACAAGTGCAGAAAACCAAAGCCAACATTTGCTGTGGTCTTTGATAGCTTTCCATGTCCATGGCAGTGTGGAAGAGGTGATGCTCTCCCTGACATTCTCTGCTGATATCAAACAGACAAACCTTGGGAATGCATCTGAGAGCTGAGAAATAGCTGATAAACAGGAAGGAAACTCACTCCAACCCCATATTCAATGGGAGAGGTGCTCCCAGGGCCAGGAATCACAGGAGCAGCCGTGGCAGGGAGTCAGAGAGGAGCTGGGGATGCACTGAAATGAGAGCAGGATCCATGGGAGGCTGGAACATTCCCTCCTCCATGGCTTGTTCTGCACCAAGCAACTCATTGCAGACAGATATCGACAGCGTGGGAGGCATTCAGAGAAAAAGCAACAAATTTTATCAGAGGTTCTGGAAGGATTAATACCCAGGAAAAGATTAAACCCGTTAAAAGCTCAGCTAAACTCCCATTTCAGAGCCTGCTAACACAGCTTCAATAGTTCCAGAGAGGTATTAGTTATGTATAATGGGGAGAGCTGGGAGCCTGAAATGGAGAAAGGCTCCATTTTAACCATCTGAAAGGAAAACACCAACAAAGGATTTCAAACAGAGGATCACCAAGGTGAGAAATCTAAAATCAATTAAGGAATTTGCCCAAAGCAGTCCAGGAAGGCTGTGGGGAGCAGAGGCAGGGGAGAGCCCTCTCTGCACCAGGAACCAGAACTCTGAACCACGGGAGCTCTGGATCCAGGCACCCCCAGCAGCCCCAGCCTCCCCCTGGAAGGAACACAGTGCTGCCAAAAACTCGAGGCAATTCCTTCAAATCCTCCCTTCTTTTTGTGCCAACAGCCTGTGGCTGTTTGGGTGCTCACCCTCACCTTTTCCACCCTTCTTGGAATCCACTTGTCCCAAAAAGTACCCAAGTACTTGGACACATCCTCTTTCTCTCCTTAAAAAGGCAAAGATAATCCCATCTCTGTTATTTATTACACTCCTTGGAAATGCAGCTCCTTAAACAACTTTTAACAACTCAAATCACCAGCCAGTAAATCCAGGGGACATTTGTCAATGTTTCAAAGCACTTTAGTGCCCAAAATAGCCTTAATTAAGCAGGAATAGATATAAATACCTCAGAATATTGCAATAAAAGTGTCTGCACTATCACCAGTGCCAGCTTAGAGCACTGTGGCACTCGACAAAGCCCCTGGGGTCACTCAGAAGAAGAACTGGGAATATTTTTTTGCACTTAGAGTTGGAGGAATTGAAATCCAGATTAGGTGCTGAATCAGGCTTTGGCACAGGTGTGCTCAGGGAGCAGCAGCTACCCAGGGGAAAGGAAGGTTTTCCTGGAATCAGCATTCCTGTTTCACAGGGGCAGCCGTGGAAAGAGAAAATAAAAGCCCCTACTTTTCTGTGGGCTCTGGACACTGGGGACACATTTTCCAGGAGCTCCTGAGTCCATCCAAAGCTGCTGCCTCAGGTGTGCACAGCCTGGGGGACCAAAGGGACCTGTGCACGCTGTCCCCTGGCACAGGGACCTAAGGACAGACTTCCCTGGGGAGCACAAATGTGGCACAAGGAGAGGCAGCAGCTTGCAGTGCCCAGAGATCAGGAGAGGCTGAAGTCTCATGGGGGAACCTCCTCCAGTCCTTACCCTGTTAGTGCTGCTGCACGTGTGGGGAAAGGAGGATTCCTCAGAGCTGCTGGGGATGGCAGCACTGTCCCCACCCAGTCCCTGCTCTCCCAGTGTCCAGCCTGGCCTTGGGCACTGCCAGGGATCCAGGGGCAGCCACAGCTGCTCTGGGCACCTGTGCCAGGGCCTGCCCACCCTGCCAGGGAACAGTTTTTTCCCCAATACCTGATGTAAACCTACTCCCTTTCAGTTTAAAGCCAAGTTTGGGTAGGAAGGGATTTGAAGATTCCTTGGGCAGAGATACCTCCCACCATCCCAGGCTGCTCCAAGCTCCAACCAACCTTGGACATTTCCAGGGATCCAGGGGCAGCCACAGCTGCTCTGGGCACCCTGTGCCTCACCACTCACAGGGAAGAACAGGGACAAGCAACAGAGCAGCCAACCCATAACCAATCAGCCAAATCCAAAGCTGTTCCTGCTGATGGCACCCCAAATTCTCCTGCAGCAGCCCCAGTGTAACACCCACTCCATCCTGGAACCACAGCCCCAGGGAAAACCCCTTGGTTCCCCACCTGCAAATGTCTGACCCCCCAAGGGCCAACAGCTGAGACTCCAGGACCTCTTGGTTCTGAAGGCAGCAGAGAGTTTGGAATCTCATGAAGAGCCCTGAAGCACAGTCATTATTTCCCAGGGCTCCTTCTGGCTGCAGGTAATTGCTGCAGGCACAACAGGACTGAGGCAGGCAGCTGTGGATCACAAATCTCCACCAAGGTTTGTCAGGTCGTGGCCATGACCACGCAGGAGCTGGTGAGCCACAGCTCCAGCTAATTAAACCTGCAGGAGCAGAGCATTCAGCAGGTCTGAGGACAATTACCCAAGGAAGAGTTTTGCCAGGACACTGTGACTTAGCCCATGCTTTGTGCACAAAGCACTGAAGGAGTTTAATTGTCACCGCGGATGGAGCCCAGCCTGTGACTCATCCCCAGCACACAGGGGCTGCTGTGCCCACTCCTGATTCACTCCCAAGGCCACCACTCCACCAGCAGGACCCCCCTGGGATGGGCCAATGTCCTCTGCATCTCAGCACTCCAGGATGGATCCATGGTTTCCCTTTGGGCCCATCTCCAACAGCTCCCAGGGCAACTGGAGCGAGAGCCAGCAGAGGGGGCTGGAATTTGGGAGGAGTCCTCGGGAATGAAGGTTTTTTCCTGCCATAAAATAATGTAGTCTTTAAATGTGCATTTTCTGATTCTTTCAAGCATTTAACTTCTAAAATTGACTGGGGCTTTATTTAATCTTTTAAACACCAAAAAAAACCCCGAGTTAAAATGTCATAACAAGGAAAAAAAAAAGGAACAAAAAAGCGTAACTGCTTGAGTTATGCTCTTAGACATTTGTCAGGATAATTTTATTCCTTCCAAAACACAAACCCCTTCCAAATGGTGAGCAAGGTTTCAGTCTGAAAGCTGCAAGGTCAGAGTAACACAGGTTTGTGTTATCTGAATGAGCTCCATCCCCACACACACCTTTGGAGTGGCCATTCCCAACTCTTCCCCCCTGATCAATCCTGTCAAATTAATTCATCAGCAAGGACAGATTTTTTTTTTTCCCTGGCTACTGTGCGTTAATTAGCGCAAGGGTTGCCATGGGAACCCAGCAACACTCGTTAGCACCACAGAGCTCACCATGCTGGAGTGAACGTGGGCAAGAGCAGAACAGCCAGAGCTGGGGACGTGCTGCAGCCAGATTGGCTCTGATGGAGGCTCTGACGTCCCTCTGCTCAGTGTAAGTTGGGAAAACTTCTAAAAACCTGGATATTGCAAGAATCTGTGATGGTGGGACAAGGGGGAATGGCTTTAAGCTGAAGGAGAGTGGATTTAAAGGGAATTTTGAGAAGAATTTCTTCCCTGTGAGTGGTGAGGCACAGGGTGCCCAGAGCAGCTGTGGCTGCCCCTGGACCCCTGGCAGTGCCCAAGGCCAGGCTGGACAGGGCTGGAGCACCCTGGCATGGTGGGAGGTGTCCCTGCCATGGCAGGGGTGCCACTGGGTGGGCTTTGAGGTCCCCTCCAATCCAAATCCTTCTGGGACTCTGTGACATCAGGACCAGTCACTGTGAGGGTCAGTCTGAGCACACACTCCATTTTCCTCATGTTTTAACAAACACAATTTAGGATCCTGGCAGGAATCAAAGTGAGGCAAAACAGGTTAAGCTGAGAGTGTATGAAAAACGCTCAGGCATGTGCCCAGCCCCAGGCACTCACTGCAAATAGTTACCAATAATTATCAATAAACCTTGTCCAGCTGAAAGCCCATGGCACAAACTGCTGTCAGCAGCAGGGTGAGCCATGGCAGTGAGCAGGCTGCTCTGCAGGGCCCCAAACACCCCCTGCCTGGAGGGATCCCCACTCCCAAGCCTCTCTTCCTCTGGATCTGCAGCCCTGGGACACCCCAAGGGAGCTTTGTCCACCATCACACTCCTGCCTGGTGACCACACACTCCTCCCAAGAGCCTGGATGCTGCTGGGATCATCCCACAGCTGCTGGTTCCTTGCCCTGGAGCAGTTCTGCCCAGCAGCTCTGTCCTCAGAGCAGCTCCTGCTCCACCAGCACCCAGCCAAGCTCTCTGTGCTCACCTGCACACACATCCCTCACTGCCCTGCCCTTGTCCTGTGGAATTCCACTCCTCTGCAATGCTACCCATCACTCTGCCCAGTCCTGTCTCCATGATATTTTCTGGAAAATCTCTTTACCAGGATTTTTTCCTCCTGAGAAGCCTCAGAAAAGAAATGTAAACAATTTTACCTGATGGCTTCTCCCTCTGTTTTGCAGCTTTGCAATGTGGCAGGTGCATCTTTGATTGGTTCCATATGAATTATTTTTAATTAATGACCAATCCCAGTCCAGCTGTGTTGGACTCTCTGGTCAGTCACGGGGTTTTATTATTCATTCTTGTTTTAACCTTCTGATGGATCCTTTCTTTTTCTTTAGTATAATTTCAGTATATAATTTCATATGATATAGATATGATATGATATTATATAATATAATTAATATAATATAATATAATATAATATAATATAATATAATATAATATAATAATATAATATATCAGCCTTCTGAGAACCTGGAGTCAGATTCTCATCTCTCACCTCATCCTGGGGACCCTCACAACACAGTCCCAGTGATGCTGCCCCCCTGTCTGCCACAGGGCATTCATCTCTCCTGGAAATCCATTTCCTAACCCCTCCTTGAATCACACCTTGTTTTTTCCTGGCCTTTCACACTGCCAGCTCCCTGCAGGGGCCAGGCTGTCCCTGGGAGCCTCCCCTGCTGCCCTGCACTGCCAGGGACCTCAGCCCTGCTGCCTGCTCAGCTGCAGCCCTGGGAACGTTCCACATCCTCCCCTGCAGGAGCATTTAAGGCTTCAACCACTTCTCTAAATAGTCCATTTTCACCATCTGGGTAAAATTAAACCCAAATCTTAGCACAGTAATAAGGAAAGTATTTCAGAAGCAGAACAAGATCCCAGCTTCCTCCAGCCACCAAGACCTGAAATGAAGCAGGATTTGCCTGCACTTTGCTGAGCCAGCTCCTGAGGAGGGCAAGGCCAGGTGCTCACCAGGTCAAGGCACATTCCCCTCTCCTCCACTTACTGGGAGAGAAAGAATTTTGGCTTTTCCATCATGTGAAATAGCAGAGACCCCAGGCAGAGCCCACCCTGCTGAGGGCAACCACATCCCCTGCACCTCCAAACACTTCACTGGGAAGGAGGAGCCAGATATGACATTTTTAACCCTTTTCCCTTTCTTTCTCTGCAGAAGGATGCACATGGCTTGTGTCAAATGCTGGGAACCAGCCCTGAGCATGTCCCTGCAGAAGGTGTGCTGGCTTCCCACATAATGCCACCTCCAAACACCTCCTCCCACTCCAGCACTGCTTCCCACTCTGCAGATCCTCCTCTCACACCACAGCACCAGCCGTGCCACAGCTCAGCACAGCTGTGGAGTGAGAGCCAACCCACACACCTCTGGATTCTAAGGGAGAGAGAGGGATGTTCAGGTTCACCAGAGCAAGTTATGTGGGCAAGCTCAGCTTCTCCAGGAGTATCCACATTAAGAAAATTGAATTTCATCAAGCCATTAAAGCAATCAAGCTGAAAAAGATCCCCACTGCCAAATTTCTCCAGCCCTTCACATCATTTTCTAGCAATCCACCCGCAGGAGTTTTTCTCATCTTGAATAAATAGTCATTTTTGCACCTAAGGGAAGATGAAAACATTTTCTATACTTTCAAACCTTCTCTGGCATTTCCATCAAGCTCAAATCCCTCCTCAAAATACCCTCCAAACTCTGGAGAAAAACATTTGTGCCTCGTGCTAAAAGCTCCAGAAAGTTTCCTTCACAGGCTGATGTTTGTGCAGTGACTCGCTTTCCTCTTACATAAATCAAGGGCCCAAAAAAGACATAAACAGTGAGGAACAGAAATGCTAAACCAAGGCTGGTCTCCAAAGCCCAACTGAATGGGAAACTTACAACAAGAGAGACTCAGCTTCTGGAAAAACAACTTTTTGACAGCACAGAGCATCTGCCATGCCCCTGTGCCCACTGCTCCATCCCAGGTCAGAGGGACTCAGAGCTTTCATGTCACACAGCCCAAGTGCAGAGAGCCCTCCTCAAACCAAGGGCACTAATTGTATTAATGAAGGCTTAAGGTCAGGTCAGTACATCCCCATCAAGCCCAAATTGCTGTTGCCTGAATTAATAGTTCTCCGTCCAGTTTCAGGCAGATGGGAATCCAAAAAGCACCAGTGGAGCTGGGAAATCAGTGTCAGTATGTTAAATCCAGTAGATTAATTTTTGTGTTTTAGGAGAATGAATGAAATCAGGATTGGTTCTTCTTGTGCCAGGGTAGGACTGGGTTACCTACTCCTGCAGGATTCCTGGTAAAGGGAAGAACAACAAGGGAGATCAAGAATTAAGGGGAATGAAGAAAGTAGACAGGTCATCCAAATTTGCAACAAGATATGACTATACTTGGATAATTCCCAGGCATTTTGTGAGTATCCAAGCAAAAAAAAAATCCAGGAAAAAATAATAAACATGCACAGAGCCCCAAGGGCCACAGCCATGCACTACCAGCCTTGTACATGCAGAGGTGCAGGTACAGCCCACACACAATGCCGTGATCTGATTCCAGCTGCTTCAGGCCATAATTCCTTCTACAAAGTGGGGCTTATGGACTTTCCATGCCTTTATCACAGAGAGAACCCAAAAACTGCTGTGACCTGCTCAGTGGGTGTGGGTGTGCAGTTCTGCCTGTCAGAGCCAACCCTGCATGAACCCAGGGGCATTAACACCCTGCTCTGGCCTCTCCCCTGCCACCCTTGGAGCCAGAGCTGTGTCTCACCCACGGAGCTCTCACCCCAGATGGAGCTGCTGTGAGTGAGGGCAGGAGCTGCCCCAGGAAGGCTGGGGACAGGCAGGCAGAGGTTAAAGCAGAGGAGCACCATGTGAGGAGCTGCAGGCGCCGTCACTGGCGGCTCAGCAGCGCCCGGATCCAGTGACCTGACACAGCACAGCTGCTCTGGGTCCCCAGCTCAGCTCTGAGGATCTGCCTCCTCAGAGAGTCCCTTCCATCCTGGAGCCCACTGAACAGCTGAGGAGAGCTGCTGTGCCCAGGCTCCTGCAGCTCTGGAACACCTGGAAGTGTGGGAAGCTCTAGGCCTGCCAGTCTCCAGGAGTGATTCGTGCTCTGGTGTCTAACCTGGGAAGACTGAATGCCACCAAAACTGAGCTCAAGGAGACAAGGGACATGCTTGGGGAGAGAGCACCAAGAAGCAGCACAGCAAAACCAGGCACATGCCCACAGCCCTTCCCTGCAGCTCCTGAGCTCTGCCTCAACCATTACTGCTGCTCCAGTGCCTCTCAGAGCTACCAACCGTGTCTGTCAGCCTCCACTGCAAACCTCCTGGTAAGAGATGGAACACCCCCTAATCCTCCCCTCTGGGAGTTAATGCCTTTTGTTCAGCCAGATTGGGTGCTCTGCCAGTCAGTGCCCCCCTCCAAGCCCCCCGTGTTGGGCAGGCACAGCTGTGAGCCCCCCAAGCTGGGGCTGCAGCTCTGCCAGCCCAGCTCTCCCCTCATCTCCCCTCACTGCTATCCCAAGGTGCTCTCTCCAGCAGCTTTCCTCTGAGCATTGTCCTGCACTGGGAGCTGCAGTGCTCTTGTTGTCAGAGCATTCTGGGCAAGGCAGATTTATCCTGATGCATGCAAGTGATGCCAGCATGCAGGAACTTGCTTCGGACAGAGCCGGGAGTTTGCAGTGCGAGGCTGCTCTGGAAATGTCACTGTGCAGGATCCGCAGGGGCCTCCACCACCTCCTCATTCCCAAGGCCATCAAGGTGTGTGCAATGCTTCCTCCACCTGGGTGAAAACACTCACAGAGTCATCCATCCATCCATCCATGGATCCATCTGTCCATCCATCCATCCATCCATGGATCCATCTGTCCATCCATCATCCATCCATCCATCCATCCATCCATCCATGGATCCATCTGTCCATCCATCCATCCATCCATCCATCCATGGATCCATCTGTCCATCCATCCATCCATCCATCCATCCATGGATCCATCTGTCCATCCATCATCCATCCATCATCCACCCAACCATCCATCTATCCATGGATCTCTGTCCATCCATCCATCCATGGATCCATCCATCATCCATCTGTCCATCCATCATCCATCCTTCCATCCATCCATCATCCATCCATCCATCCATCCATCCATCCATCCATCCATCCATCCCTCCATGGATCCATCTGTCCATCCATCCATCCATCCATCCATCCATCCATCCATCCATCCATCCTTCCATGGATCCATCTGTCCATCCATCCATCATCCATCCATCCATCCATCCATCCATCCATCCATCCATCCCTCCATGGATCCATCTGTCCATCCCTCCATCATCCATCCATCCATCCATCCATCCATCCATCCATCCATCCATCCATCCATCCCTCCATGGATCCATCTGTCCATCCCTCCATCATCCATCCATCCATCCATCCATCCATCCATCCATCCATCCATCCATCCATCCATCATCCATCCATCCTCCATCCATCCATTCCTCACATTTTCCAGGCCCACAGAGAACATCCCAGCCATGTGTCAGCAGCACTGTGCCTGTGTCTGGCCTCTCTCAGGGCTGCAAAGCATCACTTGGCATTACTTAGCTACACTTCCAACCCCAAAATCCACCAAATTTCTCCTAAACAAGAGAAATACAGTACTCAATACTCAAAGTACAGCACACAGCTCAGCAGGTCACAGATACATGAGCTGCTACCCACCCTGCATTCTCAGCTTCTGAGCCCTTCACGACATCTCATCCTAAATTCCTTGCTTCAACCAGCACAGAAAGTCCTCCAGCACCTTGGATGTTTAACAGAAATCAAGCTCAACACAACATTCTCCCATACTCTCCTAAACTTGTTTTTTCCCCACTGCAAACCCAGTGCAGCAGGGCTGACAAGCACAGACTGAGCCTGAGAATTCTAAAGAAAAATCAGAAACTGAAAAAAACCTAAAGAAAAATGAAACTGAGAACTGGGTTCCCCCAGCTGGACAACAAGGAAAGCACCTGGTGTCCATGGAAAAGCTGTCATGGCCCTGCAATTCCCTCCCTGCAGTGCCCCAGGCAGTACCAGGAGTTTTTAAATCACTGTTACCTCAACCATCCTCTTTTTATTTGGGCCTTGCAGAAGGGAGATTTCTCTCTGTTATTTTTAAACTGGAGACCTTACAGATGCCAACCTTTGCAGCCCAGCTGGCAGCTGGGAGGGTGCCCGTGGGAAGGCACCAGAGCCATGCCTGCAGCCCTGGGGATGCTCAGGCTCCTGTGGCACAGCTCTGGATGAAAAGGAGCTTTCCTTGCTTTCCTCCACTCCCCATGCTCAGTGCTGGAAAGAATTCCAGACTCGGGGACCCAAGGGACATTCTGCAGAGAAAACCGTGGGCAGCTGATACATCAGGGCAATTCTGGAACTGAAAGCTGCAGGGACTTTATTTTGGCCTTTTTTGAGTGTTTTTTAAATGTCCTGAGTGAAATTCTCTTCTTTCAGTAGTGCCCCTGGAAAATTAGCAACAGAGATTTGCTCTGAGCTTGTGAGCTCCTGTCTGCAGTAGTTTGCAAACACTGATGGAAGATTTTTGTGTCTGTGTGTGCCTTGGTTCTGAAGTGGGATGAAGGGCCCACAACAGCAATTCCTCACTCAGCCTCCATTCACTGCTTGAGAGTTTGGCACAGAATCCACTGAGGGCCCAAACAAAGGGTGCACACACCTCCAAAACCTCTGTGCCATCCAAATCTACCCTCTCAGAGCTGTGCTGCTGACACTGGAAGGACATTGCCTCTCCCTGCAGCAGCCACAGACATCAGCCACAAACCTGGAGAGGAGCAGAGCAGCCTCACAAATTATCAAACTCAGAGGAAACCATGCTCAAATCCAGATGGGAGACAGAAGGCCAAGGAGATGTGCAGGTGGATGGTAAACCAGCCAAAATGTTGGTGTTGGGGTGGCTGTGGTGAGCACCAGCCAGGCTGAGAGGGCACATCCTCCACCAGGGAGGAACAGCAGCCTGGCTGGGGCTCCCTGCAACCTTGGATTGATCTTTTCCATCAGCACAGGATGTCACAGGGTGCAGCATTCCACACAGTGGAAGAGCATTTCACCTCAGAGCAGCTCACCATGCTCAGCCCCCTCTCCCCCAATCCACCTGGCCAGCAGGTTTTCCTTGGCTGCTCAGGTTTGAATGTGCACCATTCAATCAATCCCTGCTTCCAAACAAAGCTCAGCTCCCTGGGCCAAGCTGGGACTGTCACACTGACTCCAGAGGACGTGGATGATCCCACAGCCCCTGCAGAGGAGTTACCAACTGAAAAGGAATTGCTGCTGGGGTGTGCAGCAGCACCAGCATCCATCCCTCCCCAGGCTGGCAGATCCATTCCTCCCAGGAAAGCCTCTCTGTCCCAGCAGGCTTCAGCCCAGGAACTCCTTTGATGCTTCCTTCAAACCCTGACACCCAGGATTGTGGATGTCAGGAGAGGATGGGATCTTAACTGAGAGATAAGGTGAGAACTTTCTGCATTTCCATTGCATTTTCCATGGCATCTCCTACCCATGTCCTTCTGTGGGCAGCCCTGTGGCATTCCTGAACAGCTTTGGGATAACACAGCCAGACCTGAGTGCAATCACTCTCCCTTCTCACATATTCCTCCTGATTTCTGTGTTCTAAACACACAGCAGCCCTGAGCAGCCACTACCAGAGGGTGAAGGCTGCTCACACTCTGCCTCTGCAAGGGACCAGCCTTGGGGATGGAGGGTTTGGAGTGATGCCTCAGGTTTGAGCTTTTCTATTTTTCACATTCTGTGCTGCTTTAGTGTGTGGGTCTGGGCTGCATATGAGGGGATGGTGAGCTCTGTGCACAGAGCAGGGAGACAAAACAATTCCTGCTCCAGCTGGGACCAAGGACAAATGATCCAAATCTCAGCCCAAGAGCACAAACACCGTGGGCTGAGAGAGAAAAACAAGGATGGGACTGCCTGGGCTAAAGCTGGAATGGGACAATGAACTGCAATGTGCAAATGGAGCAGAACTGATCACAGTGAGAGACCCCGTGAGCAGTCAGGGATTTTTGTGACCATTTTGGGTTGTGCTGCCCAAGCTGGATCTATTGCAGCCTCTTAATAAATCCCTGCTTTATTCTTTAGCTCTGCCCAGCCTCTGCTCTAGGTCAAGCTTTGCAAGGCATCAGGAGGAAAAAGTCTTGGAGCAAAAAATTCTCAGCTCAGGCTCCTCATTAGGCAACACTGGGAAAAGGGAGGTGATGCCATAGCCATAAAAACCCATAAAAACCTCACATCTGCATGGAACAGCAACAAATTATTCATCAATTAGAGAAGGGTAAAGACCCAAAGCTCCTGTGGCAGTGTCCTGCAGCCTCTGAGAGCTCATGTGAGCTTCCTGCAGGAGAAATGCAGCCACAGGCTTGTGCCACCTCAGGGAATTTTGTGTGTGAAGGAAATACAGGAATATTTATTCTGCCTGCTCTTCCCAAGAGCCACAGACAGCTACATAGAAGAGATGCTGCTCACCCTGTAAACACACAGAGATTTGGGAGCAGAATTCCAGGAAAGACTGCAGGGCACAGAGCATCCCACCTGCAGAGAGCACAGCACCAACATCCTCTGCCTGCTGCAGCAAAGTGGGCAAAGTTCATTCAGGAATGAAGAGAAAAGGAGATAAAAGACAAGCCTGGCATCCCAGAGGAGGAAACATCTCAGTGCCACAGAATTCTGATGTGCACCAGCTCTCTGCTCAAACCATTAGGGGCCTTGGATTTTCAGACACAGAGTAAAATTCCAGCTACAGAAAAACATCCCTGCTGCTGCATTTTGGAACTTCTCTCTAGGTCTGGTACAAACACCCTGCCACCCCTCAGACATCAGGAAACATCAGCTGTAAACAACTGCCAGGTCTCCTCTTTATCCACAGAGGTTTATATTCCCTCAAACTCCCAAATAATTTTTGTTACACTGGCCAAAAATATGCAAAGAGTTATGATTTCTGACCTTCAAAATATTGTACTTGTGACATTTCACTTTGTTATTCCAGCCATGGACAAATGGTTCTGCTAAAATATCTGTCACAAAGCAGTCCCCTATGCCCAGACCACAATAATCTTTTTAGCAACTAAAAAGGTTCTGCTAAACCATTATGAACTTAACTCCAGGCAGGAAAGAAATGGAAGAGCTGGAGCACCAAGGCAGCAGCTATTCTTGTTAAATTGGTCTCAATTTTTCAAGGATCCTGTTGAACATTATAGAGGTCACAGCCTGCACCACTGTGAAAACCTGAGAAGTCTCTAAAACCCACTGAGTTTAATAAGGAATGCCATATTCCCAAATTGCCTCAAATGTTTTACAGGGTATTATGACTTCCAGTTTTATAGGTCCAAAACACTAACCAGATAAAAAGTCTATTTCCTCCAGATTTTCAAGGTTCAATTTTTAAAAGGCCAGAGGCACAAACTGTTCCTGTGAGCCAGGGAAGCCTCAGCCATCAGCTTCCATCACAGACCCAGCTGTCCTTCCCAGCTGCCAGGGCTTGTCCTCCCAGTGCCCAGGAGCTGGTTCCATGTAAACCTGGTGCCATTTACATTGCCCAGTGCCCAGGAGTTGGTTCCCTTCCTAACCTGGTGCCATTTTTCCCAGTGCCCAGGAGCTGGTTCCCATGCTAACCTGGTGCCATTTACATTGCCCAGTGCCCAGGAATTGGTTCCCATATAAACCTGGTGCCATTTGCTGAGTTGGTTCCCATGTTAACCTGGTGCCATTTGCTTTTCCCAGTGCCCAGGAGCTGGTTCCCAGGTTAACCTGGTGTCATTTACATTGCCCAGTGCCCAAGAATTGGCTCCCATGCTAACCTGGTGCCATTTACATATCCCAATGCCCAGGAGTTGGTTTCCATGTTAACCTGGTGCCATTTACATTTCCCAGTGCCCAGGAGCTGGTTCCCATGTTAACCTGGTGCCATTTTTCCCAGTGCCCAGGAATTGGTTCCCATGCTAACCTGGTGCCATTTGCTGAGTTGGTTCCCATGTTAACCTGGTGCCATTTACATTTCCCAGTGCCCAGGAGCTGGTTCCCATGTTAATAACCTGGTGCCATTTACATATCCCAGTGCCCAGGAGTTGGTTCCCATACTAACCTGGTACCATTTACATTTCCCAGTGCCCAGGAGCTGGTTCCCATGTTAACCTGGTGCCATTTACTTTTCCCAGTGCCCAGCAGTTGGTTCCCAAGTTAACCTGGTACCATTTACATTTCCCAGTGCCCAGGATCTGGTTCCCATGTTAATAACCTGGTGCCATTTACTTTCCCAGCTTTTCCCCTCACAGAGTCATGCCATGGTGTGGCAGCACCCAGCTGGTCTGTGGTGTCACCAAAGGAAGGAGGAGTGCCAGGAATGGTTTGGCTTGGAAGGGACCTTAATGCTCATCTTGCTCAGGCCATGGGCAGGGACATTTCCACCATCCCAGGGTGCTCCAACCTGGCCTTGGACATCTCCAGGGATCCAGGGGCAGCCACAGCTTCTCTGAGCAACCCTGTTCCCAATGTCTGAAGCTCTTTTTGTATTTTTGAGATAAAATTTCTCCTAAAATTTGGAATCATCTGTCATGGAACCCTTCAGGCTGAACAGCGTCAGATGATGAACCTCAGGATCCCAGGGAATCATGGTGCCCACTTTCCTGGGCTGTAGAGTTTCCCTAAATCTCCTCCATGTAGGTCCCTATTTCCCATAAATGGACTAAAGTGATTTATTGTTTTCTCCCTCCTGCTGCCCTCACAGCCACGCTGCTGTTCCCTGGCAGCCTGCCCAAGGCTGTGCCCCCAGTTTGCTGATGGACACCACAGGCAATCCCTGGGCACAAGGCAGCTCCATCCCTGGCCTTGACAAGGGCTGCACCCAGGGCCAGGAGCTGTGGCAGGGATGGTGCTGCTGGTGCCTGTCCAGCTGCACTGAAGCTGTGACACTCCCTGGGGTCAAACAGGGCCTTTCCAGGCACCAGCAGTGGATTTACACTTCTCATCTACTCCATGCCTAGGCTGTAAAATTTCATCTTTCTTCCTGTGCTGCCCTTCCCTCCCAGATTAACTTCATTAACAGCTCCTTTTATGGACACCATAAAGCACCATTCCACATCTGGGCACTGTTCAAGAGGACAAATTTCTACAGAGACCTTCTGGGATCTGAGGGTGACTCTCCAAGCACATTCCTGGTTTTCCTCACTGGATCACACCCTCTTTGTCCCCTTCAAAGGAAGTCTGACCTGTGACACTCCCAGTCAGGTACTGAAATACTGCAGCTGCTTTCTCTGGGGTGCAGATATTGAACATTACTATTGAACATTACCATCCCCAAAATGCACACAAGGTGCTCAGGACCCACAGCCTTCAGGTCAGCTCAAATCAGCTGCTGGAAAACCTATGTAAATGCTGTTTCTTTGGGATTTCTACTTGACTTTCCCCCCTCAGGTTTCCCAAACAAAACCCAATGTCTCATTTCCCACTGACTGACAGTGCTGTGCTTCAGCAAATTAACAAACCCATGCACGACTGTGCCTTGATTACTCCCTCTCTTATTTTATGAAAGAAAATGTCAAATCCTTTCATTTGACTCTTTGAGGAGCCTTGAGCAGTTCAGGAGCAGTTTCTCACCTCGGAAAGGAGCTCACAGAGGCTGCTCCACAGATGCCACAGCTGATCCCAGCAGAGCTGCAATCCAAATCCTGCCAGCCTGACTCCCAGCACTGAGGCCAAATCTGCTGCCTGGCACTGAAATTCTTATCAGATATGGAGACTTTAGGCCGGATTTTCATCTTGATGCTGAGCTGCAAGCAGCAGCTCTGGGTAAGCTGAGCTCTCCAGACAGCCATCCAGCTCAGGGGCCATCACTGCCATCGTGCCCCCTCAGATTAAGGTGTCACCCCCTAAGCACCTGCCTCCCACCACTGTTCCATCCCCACACATTTTTCACTCTCTCTGATGCAGCCTGCTCCACCCTGTCCCAGTGCTGGTGCTCCCAGCAGCCGTGTGGCTCCAGCTCAACATATTAATGAACTTTTGATGGAGCACTCGGCTCCTGCCAAGTCCCAGGGGATGCTTTCCAGGGAGCAAGTGAGCCCACGCTGGGGGCTGGGGGCAGCCCAGCCCTGGTGCTCAGCCCTGCCAAGAAAGCAGAGCCAGCAGCACAGTCCTGGAGTGTCACTGCCTCCATCCATCCCTCACCACAGAGAAACACCCTCTGTGATCCTTGCACAGGGATCAAATGCTGCTCTCCTCACTTTCAGTGCTGTTTGGAGTGCTGCAGGTTTGCTCCAACCTCAGCCATGCTCCCTGCTAAATGCTGAGTGTCTCGCTCCCTCCTCCTCTCCCTCGGAATTTTTCCTCCCCTGCTCCACCAATCGTGCAGGGGAAAATTCCAGCCTGAGCTTCATTAGTGTAAGACATAAAAATAGAAGTGCATTATCTTCTGTACTTCTCTCAGTTGATTCAGCAGCAGCGTGAAGGTAAAATAATTAAATGTTTGTCTGGTGATAAAAACAAGCCCAACAGGAGGGACTGGGCTGGGCTTTTCTGGAAGCTGAGCGTGGAGATCTGGGGGCTCCTGTGCTCCACAGACTTTGCCCTCCCCACTCTCCATAGCTACCAAAGGGATGATGATGCCTCCCTCCCTCCTTCCCTCCTCCTCAGCTCCAAAATAAACACAGGATGGAGGCTTCAGGAGAAGCTGGCAAATGCCTCTGCTGCAAAGCACAGACCTCCTGCAAGAACTTCTGCTGCCATCTCCCAACCCCTGCCTGGCAATTCCCTCAGCACCTCCAGAAGCTCTCCCAGAGCCAGGAGAGCTGCAGGAGCGGGGGGTGTCTGTGTGCACCAAGGTCAACACAGGAGATGTTCAAAAAACATTAGTGAGTTGACTTGATCCTTCATCAAAATACTTTCTGCTCTTCCTTCCTAACACTTCACTGCCCACGACGTGGCAGGCTGAGCCGATGTGACAAACTGTCGAAACACATTTTTTTGAACAGAAAAAAAAAAATGAAACCTAGACTTTAAAGGTAAAACTGGCCCCTTTGAGTCCCTCTATCATATGTGACATTCCTGCTGGAAAAAAAGGGCTCTGAGAGCAACTTGTTGGGAAAAGGCTCCAATGAGCTGGTAAGAGCTCCAGTCTGCAGGCAGCTCCTGGGCTTCACCTTGACTTTTAAGCTCCCATTAGTTAATAAAAGCAAGCAGAGAGGTAAAAAAGCACCTGAGCATTTGTCAATCCCCAGACACAAACCTACAATAAGATGCTGTTCATTGATTCCATAAAGTAACCAGCAAAAATTCCTTAAATCATTCTGCTGGCACCAGCAAAAATACCTGCTACCAAAGGGAAAGGACCATCATTTCTGCCTCTCCAAATTGCCCCTCTGTGCTTTATTCCTGCTGTTGTGTTGGTAATGACCTATTTACCACCAGGCTGTGGAGGGTGGCAAATCCCACCCACCTCTGAGTTCCCTGCTGGAGCTGAGATTGCTATTGATGAGCTCTGTGCTTTGATGGGAAGGAAATGAGTTGAGTTTAAGGGCTGCTGGCACTCTCTCTGGAGAAATGCCAGGGAATTTTTAGACAGTCTTCAACCCAACAATGAAATGCCATGGATGTGAGTCAGAGTGGATGTGAGCATCTCCCTGGGAATCTGGGAGCAGCCAGCCCTGTCTGGATGTGCAGCATCCCTGCCCAAAGGAGCCACCTGAGAGCCCAGGTGTCCAAACCCCCTGATCTGGGTCTCTGGAGCTGCACACAGCTCAACACTCCCTGCATGCCCACAGGGTCACCTTTACTGCCCTGGGATCCCCCAGCACCTGGGCAGCTCATTTCTGATGTGTGGGGCTGCAAATCCAATCTGCAATCAATACAAATCAGCACAAATCAATGTTGTGCTCACACTGTAACAGCCTATAGAATTTTTATATTCTTAGCTTATAAATACATCAGGTAGTAAAAACCAGCCTTTTCTTGGGGTGGATGGGTAGTGAGTGTGTGTAGAAAGCAGCTTACAAATGCCATGTTCATTAATACAGACTCCAAAGAAATGAAACCTTTATGTTTGTCTCCACAAACTGGTCACATATTTACTTTTATTTCAAAAGGATTCTGCTGGAAGTGGAGTGGTTTAAATTATTTGTATCTTATGTCAATGCAGGACAGTGTGGGTCTGTTAATTTTAATTTTTAATTTTTAAAAAAATTAAAACCTGATAGCTGAAAAAATCTTGTGACTTCCTAACACATTGGAAAGCTCTGTAATTTAGCTAACCAAGAATCTGGTTCATGATTTTAAAGGTCTTGGGCTCATGGCCAAACTCCCAGAATGTCCCCTGTGTGCTCCACTTTTAGGTCCATCAGGATGAGCAAGATCCCTGGAGTTCCAGCTCACAGATTTAAAATGGCTGAAGCTACTGCAGGGAGAGAAAATGGGGGGAAAAAACCTGTTCTGTATTTATGCACCAACACCAGGTGGGGAGAGGCTCTGGATAAGTAGCACAGGATACAACAGAATTATCTACAAATTAAGGCCTATTTTATGTGAGAAGAAGAACACAGTGCTCTTGGTAATAAATACAGGAGCCTTTTTAAAAATCAGACCTTGAAGCTGCTGGACACAGATAAGGCTCTGTGGCCTTGTCTCTGCAGCACCCCAGCTCCCCCAGCACTGCCTGTGCTTCCTAAGGTCGTCCATAAATCCAGAGCCACACCACAACACCAGCAAGGCTTGGGGCAGGCTGCTGAACTGCCAAGATAAATCCTGCTCCTGCAGCCAACCCACCTCCATCCATCTTCTCAAAAGCAATAATCCAAACCCTCATTTGCAGGATCTCACTGACTTGTTTCTCCTTCTCTAGGAGCAGTGCCAAACCCAAGAATTCTGTGCAGCTCCTGGCACCTCTAACCACAGCCTGCACCAAACCACCACCAAAGCAAACCCTGACCTTCCAGTCCAGTGTCCCCAAAGCACTGCTGGACATGGGATGGATGATGGATGGATGGATGGATGGATGGATGGATGGATGGATGGATGGATGGATGGATGGATGGATGATGGATGGATGGATGATGGATGATGGATGGATGATGGATGGATGGTGGATGAATGGATGGATGGATGGATGATGGATGGATGGATGATGGATGGATGGATGGATGGATGATGGATGGATGATGGATGGATGATGGATGGATGGATGGATGGATGGATGGATGGATGGATGGATGGATGGATGATGGATGGATGGATGATGGATGATGGATGGATGGATGATGGATGGATGGATGGATGGATGGATGATGGATGGATGGATGGATGGATGGATGGATGATGGATGGATGGATGGATGGATGATGGATGGATGGATGGATGGATGGATGGATGGATGATGGATGGATGGATGGATGGATGGATGGATGATGGATGGATGGTGGATGAATGGATGGATGGATGGATGATGGATGGATGGATGATGGATGGATGGATGATGGATGGATGGATGGATGGATGATGGATGGATGGATGGATGGATGGATGGATGGATGGATGATGGATGGATGGATGGATGGATGATGGATGGATGATGGATGGATGATGGATGGATGGATGATGGATGATGGATGATGGATGGATGGATGGATGATGGATGGATGGATGGATGGATGATGGATGGATGGATGATGGATGGATGATGGATGGATGGATGGATGATGGATGGATGATGGATGGATGGATGATGGATGGATGATGGATGGATGGATGGATGGATGGATGATGGATGGATGATGGATGGATGGATGATGGATGGATGATGGATGGATGGATGGATGGATGGATGGCTGGATGGATGGATGGATGGATGGATGATGGATGGATGATGGATGGATGGATGGATGGATGGATGATGGATGGATGGAGGGATGGATGGATGGATGGATGGATGATGGATGGATGGTGGATGGATGGATGGATGGATGATGGATGGATGGATGGATGATGGATGGATGATGGATGGATGGATGATGGATGGATGGATGATGGATGGATGGATGGATGATGGATGGATGGATGGATGGTGGATGGATGATGGATGGATGGATGGATGGATGGATGGATGGATGGATGATGGATGGATGATGGATGGATCCATGGATGGATGGATGGATGATGGATGGATCCATGGATGGATGGATGATGGATGGATGGATGGATGGATGGATGATGGATGATGGATGGATGGATGATGGATGGATGGATGATGGATGGATGGATGATGGATGGATGGATGATGGATGGATGGATGGATGGATGGATGATGGATGATGGATGGATGGATGATGGATGGATGGATGATGGATGGATGGATGATGGATGGATGATGGATGGATGATGGATGGATCCATGGATGGATGATGGATGGATGATGGATGGATAGGGGAGGGATGGATGGATGGATGGATGGATGGATGGATGGATGGATGGATGGATGGATGATGGATGATGGATGGATGATGGATGGATGGATGGATGGATGGATGGATGGATGGATGGATGATGGATGGATGATGGATGGATGATGGATGGATGGATCCATGGATGGATGATGGATGGATGGATGGATGGATGGATGGATGGATGGATGGATGATGGATGGATGGATGGATGGATGGATGGATGGATGGATGGAGGGATGATGGATGGATGGATGGATGGATGGTGGATGGATGGATGGATGGATGGATGGATGGATGGATGGATGATGGATGGATGATGGATGGATGATGGATGGATCCATGGATGGATGGATGGATGATGGATGGATCCATGGATGGATGGATGATGGATGGATGGATGATGGATGGATGGATGATGGATGGATGATGGATGGATGATGGATGGATGGATGGATGGATGATGGATGATGGATGGATGATGGATGATGGATGGATGGATGGATGGATGGATGGAGGGATGGCTCCACTGCCCAGCTTTCCAGCACAGCCAAACTGGCAAATCCTCCCATCTGTTAAAGGCTTGGATCCACTCCAGGTAATAACAATAAAGCACTGCCTTCCCCTGCCTGAGCTCACCCAGGGCCCATTTCCAGAACCCTTCTACTTCTGACTCCATCCATCCTGGGGAGATCTGTTACCCCTCTCTGCAATTATCATCAGAATAAACTCTATTTTGAGCATATCCTGCTGCTGCTGCCCCTCCATCAACCTGTGCCAGAGGTGCCTGCAGGAAAAGCTGTGCCTCTCAGAATTCCAGGGCCTCTGGGCTCTCAAAACCAGACCTGAATCCTCTGTTCTGCTCACAGGCCAATGGAAGACTGTCTCTTTGAGAACCTGTTCTGATATTTTCTCTACTCCCATGAGAAGTGCCCCATGTGAAGATACTTCAGTTATTTTCCAGAAGTACATATCCATGGCCTAGTGGAGTACATTTTCTGCATGTTCTAATTTGTCCTGACCTCCAGCCCCAGATTTCCCTTTATAACACACTCCTCTATTCTTAGTTTTACCTCCTGCATTGTATCCTTCCCCCTCTTCCAGCTGCACTCTCTCAATTTGGAAAAGCCTGAATGTTCTCTTTCCCTGCCTTCTTCCCAGACTGAGGATGGTTCCTTTGCCTGCAATCCCATCAGATTCATCCCAACTCATCCCAACCTGCTGCAAACCCTGGTCCCATTTCTGTCAGCTGCTCCAAGCCAGTATTCCAAACACAAACACATTTAACACCCTGCAGTGACAGCCTGAGAGTGACACGGTGAGGAGGACACGCTTGGAAGCCAGGAGGGAGGTGAAGGTGAATTCCCTACCTGGAGCCCACTGCTTTTGGGCCTTTCTGAGGGGAATGTGAGTGTCTGGCTGTCAGGAAGCTCAGCTGCTCCCTGGATTGCTGTCTCAGAGCCTCCCCTGGCTGTGAGGCTGCTCTGTGACCTCTGAGGAGCCTGGCTCCTCCTGGGGAGCTCTGTCCATCCCTCACCGCCTGACTCCATCTCCAGGTGGGACACAGGGACACTCCAAAGGCCATGGCAGCACAGCCTCCCTCCCTCCAGGAGCACAGGGACCCTCCTGCAGCCCCAGCTCTGCCCAGACCCATCTCTGGGCTGTCTCCACAAGGCCCCTGCCAAAACTGGATTCAAAGCAAGGCATCCTCAGCAGCCCCCAGTGCTGAGGATGGACCAAACACAAGGTAAAACCTCCCTCACAAACACCACCAAATCCAAGAGAAATGTCATGCTGGCCTTTCAGGGGACTGCTGGGAATGACATGGATGACATCTGTGAAAGTCAGGACTTAATTCTGCTGAATTACCAAAAGCCTTGAGCACGGATGGACTTTCACCAATCTCTTAGGCTGGGAAAATCCATTCAGGGAAAGGAACTTCCAGATGATGAGGCAGCTGCCATGCCTGTGCTACACAACCTCATCCCATGGATTTAAAGGAGCTGATCAGAGAGGAGAGCACAGCATGGCCCCAGCTCCACCACTCACACAGAATTCCTGCCCAGGGAAAACTCCCTGTGAGGGGACAACAGCCACGCCTGGGAGATTTGGGGTGATCCTACAGAAACCCCACAGCTTCCACATTCCCACACCCCATTCCCAGCACCAAAACCACTCCAGGGTGCTCCTCAAACACAACAGAGGCAAATTCAGAGCAGAAAGCCCCAGGAGAGCCCTCACTGCCCACCTGCCACACATCAGGGGGACATCTTTCCCTGGCCACTGCCAGGAAGGAGGGACACGAATAAACTGTGGGAGGAAGCTGGAAATAACAATCCAGAAAGCTGCAAACATCTGGAAGTCCAATGCTTTGCTCTACAATTCTGCATTGATTTCTTGCCTCAAATAGATTTCTAGATGGATTGCAATTAAAATGAGTTACACAATGCTGGAAAAACATCACTCATTTCCGATTCTGATTTTATTTTTGCATCTTTGCTTTCTAGATCCTTTTGCGTTTCAACAGCCACTCCTTGGATCTTAACTTTTTTTTTTTTCTTTCCACTCTTCTTCTGGCCAAATTGCTCTGCATCCATTTTTACCTTTTATTCCAGCAAGGATGCTGCTGGTGGTGGCTCACACAGCCCTGGAACAATTCCCTGGGCAGTGGTGAAAATCCCCACTGTGAGCCCTGACTGCAGCTGCTGAGCAAACCCACAGAAAGCTCTGAGCATTTATCAGAGGCAATTCTTCTGTGAGCTGCCCTGAGCCCTCAGGATCCCCTTGTCACATGCCTCCAGGACATCAATTTCCATCTATTGTCCTGATTCCTGCTCAGAAGCCACAGGGAGGGAGGAAAACGGTGAGGAAGGCTGGGCTGCAGGAAAAGAGATTTACTTTGCTGAAATCCTTGTAAAGGCAGGCCAGCTCCCCTGAAAAGGACAGAGCTGCCACTATCCCTGCTCCAGCCCTTTGCTGGCCATTCCTGCACTGGGATGGACGAGGTGCAGAGCCCTTTTCTGGTTTTCTGTAATTTTCTCTTATTTTCAAGCAAGATGACAGAACATGGGATTTCCACCCAGGCAGCAGCAGCAATGTCAGACACCAAGCCCAGCTCCCCTGAGCACCAAGGCTGAGTTTCACAGAGTAGCTGGGACAGATTAACCAGAGACCAATGAGAGAGAGCAGGGTTAGAGGGGATATTGAGGAGAAATCCTAAATCCTTCCCTGTGAGGGTGGGCAGGCCCTGGCACAGGGTGCCCACAGAGGCTGTGGCTGCCCCTGGATCCCTGGAAATGCTCCCTGGATGGGACTTGGAGCACCTGAGACAGCAGGAGGTGTCCCTGGCCATGGCAGGGGTAGAATGGGATGAGCTTTAAGGTCCTTCCAACCCAAACAACTCCATAATTCCACTATTGCATCATTATGAGCACGGCAGTCCCTTTGCACTTTGCCAATACAACCTCAGTCTGGAGCTGCTGTGAATAATACAGAGAGCTGCTGGTATTCCCAAGCCTTTGATCTTCATTTGACTTTTGAGGGTTTTCAGGCACCATTTTCATTTAAAAATAGAAGAAGTACTCAAGTATTTATACAGCACAAAGGCTTTAAAGGCTTTAAAACTTCAGAAAAGATTTTTAAGATGCTGGGATGAAGAATGTCAAGTATTATTATCGTTTGAATTTCAACCTGAGTTGGAAAAACCCTGCAAAGGTAAAACTGTCTGCAGAAAAAACAGAGAGGGCAAAACCCACTGCAGTGATGGGGAGATGTTTCCAGATGTGGGAAACCTGTTCAAAGGAGGAGCAGAAGTCTTCCCTGACCAGCTGAGAAAATCACTACAGACATGTCCTGCCTGTCCTGACAGCACAGGAGGGAACATGCCCCAGGGAACAATCCTCCTTTTGGGGAGAGGATGGCCAAACACAGAAGCTCTAAAAGGAAAGATTTGGGAATTAAGATGTGAGCTCGTGTCACTCAGCCAGAGACAGCACTTCCAGGCCATGCCAGCACCCAGAGCATGGCTGAGCTGCCTTGGGTGCCTTTTGTGCCATTCCTCTGTGCACCATGAGCCTCTCCTGGCTCCTTTTTGCTGGCTTTGGGGTGGGAATTGTGGATACCCTGGGTATTTCTGCCCCAGAGCTTAGGCCACAAGAGGCTCAACAGCTACTCCAAAGCTCCTGGTTTTACTGAGGTATTTCTACTTAATGCAGATTAATTTCTCGACAGCACAGAAATACCACAAAAGGCTTAGAGAAACAAAAAAGCCTCATTTAGATGAATTAATAACAGAGACCAAGTGTATTATTACTGAAGGCTCTAACGAGGTGCAGAGCTCTTCTCTAGCTGCAAAAACAGAAGGCTGAGCTCTGACGCTGCATATGCAAAATATTTGAGGCCAAATGAATCTTTGGTGGAGCCCTGCTGACATCACTGTTGGGATCTCGGGTGGAATTCAAGATGTTGCTTTAAATGAAAGCAGGGAGCTCCTGGGTGGGAGCTCTGCTCTGCCAGGGGCCCCCGCAAAGCCCCAGAGGGTGAGAGGCATTTTTCATCCATCTGCTCCAATCCCACCTGCCTCCAACACAGCACTTCTCATCCTCACTTGCCAAACCCTTGAACAGGAAAGGGCAATTTCCTTCTGTACGTTTTACAGAAAGAGAAACAAAGATGTAGAAAGATGAAACAGCCCCTGCAGCATCACCCTGGCAGCAAGAGGTGGGGAATGGGGGGCAGGAACCCCAGACCCCAGCCCTTGGAGGGCCCCATCATTCCCCAGTTGCTCCAAACAGGGCAGACACAGCTCAAACCAGGCTTTTCAATAAAGAATGGAGAGCCCCGACGGATGGTGGACAGAAAAGCCCATCCTCTCTACTGAGCTCATTAGAATTTCTGGTAGTAACGGAGACTTTTGGTTTTAAAAATATAGATTTAAATTCTTTTGTCTCCAAGCACCAGAAACTCGAGAGCTAATGGGGGTGAAGACAGAGTGCTCAGGTTATCCTGTCAGCACCAGCTGCTGTGTCTCTCTCAATGTGCTCTGCAGCCCGTGGCTCAGACACTGTCCCAGCCAGGGCACGGAGCTGCCTGCCCTCCTGCTCTCAGCCAGCGTGGCAATTTCAGCCTCCTTGGGAAGGCTTTGATATTGGAAAACCACAACTGAGCTTTCTCTGTGCTTGAAAGGCACCCACGGGCTCAGCCACGGCGAAAGCGTTTGCACTGCCCTGAGAGATCAAAGCGGCTCAAAACCTCTCGCTTTTATCGGGCAAATTAAAAACAAACAAGGCCTTTCCTTCCTTTCCTTTCACTCTGCTAACACCCATTGCCCTCCTAGGCTTTCCAGGCGTCCTGCAGGAATTCAGGGATTCCATGAGCAGCCTGGAATTAAGGCTGGCATTGGAGATGGAGGAGCAGAGCTGCAGCACCACGGAGAGCAGAGAGCACCCACCCGCCGGTGCCTGCTGCTCCCATCCCTGCCCGTGCCAACGCTCCCAAGTGTGCCCAGGATTCAAACCCCTGACATTCCTGCTGTCTGACTCCCTTGGATTTCTGTTTGAGCTCCTCTGCGTGTCCATAATTCCTGCTGCTCCCCCCTCCCTGCCCGGCCAGCACGGAGCAAACTGCGCATCCCTCTGATCCCCGATGCTCCAGCACAGATCCCAACGGGACCAGCCAAGCGCTCCTCCAGCTGCAGGAGCCTTAAAACGGTGATGAAGCCCTTCTGAATCCTGTGTGGGCAGGGCACGCACGGCGAGGGAGAGGGGGAGAGCCGAGGAGCAGCAGCCCGGGGCTAAAAGTGGCTGTTGACTTCACTCTCCCATTTGGGAGTAGGTGGAGGAGGTGGGTGGCCGTGAGCAGAGGGGAGGCGGAGGGGGCAGCAGCTATTTCCAGCTGCACTCATGTGCCATTTCTCTCAGTGCTGAGATCTGAGAGAAAACAGCAGGAGGTGGGGAGTGGGGGGAACCAAAAAGGAAAATCACAGACTCTGTGCAGGAGAACATGTTAAGGAACAAGAGAGAAGTCGTTACCAACAGCACAGCCCTGAGATTCCACCAGTACTGGGGGGTTTAAAAATATAACAAAACCCAAGGCTGCTGGGACTGCCTCCCTGCATTGCACACGAGAGGATATGATGGAAATGAGGCCACTGACTGAGGGGCCCAGGCCAATGTGTGGCCCCAAAACGATGGTAAAAGCTGCTGCTTGCAGAAAGCCTCGCTCCTAATACACTGCGAGGTTTTCTTGGCTCCCAGAGATTATGTAATATGTTCTTGCCTGCTGCTGCTGCTGCTGCTGACTCATATTTTCCAAAATATATCTGGGAAGGAAAACATATGCACATGTGTTTTAATGCACAGGTTTCCCTGGCCATGTCCAGAGTGACCCACAGGGAGGTGCAGCGCTGCCTGCACATGTGTGTACATGTGTGTGTGCCCTGACATGTGTGGGGAGGAGGGACTGGGACAGCCTGGCAGCTGCTGGAAAACAGAGATTAAAGCAGCTCTGCTTTCTGGGGTAAAGCACAGCAACTCTACCACAGTGCAGGAGGGACCAGGGGACAGGGAAGCCAGGGAAGGAGATAGCAAAGGGAGGAGCACGGAGCATGCACTGCCGACAACCTCCAGCCAAACCTGGGCTCTGGGGACCAGACACAGACTTGTACTGAGCTTCAAATCAGCTGGGAAAATTGGCTTTGTGGCAGCTGGGGCCACAGTGACAATCTGCAAATGGCACTGGGCTGAGAGGGACATCGGGGCTGGCCTCAGCACGTGGCTCAGCAGCACCCACCCCTGCAGAGGGGTGCTGGGGGCAGCAGGGCCAGTGCTCCCTGAATTCCATAAATCTACAGTCTGCCTCCTGTAAATGCCTGGGAACACACTTCCCAGGCTCTGGGTGTGCACTGAAGAAGTCAGGCTTCTCCAGCTGAACATTTCTAACTCTAAGGCAGCCCGTTAGTCTTAAGCAAATTTGTTCCCAGCCTGCAGGTTTGGGAGGTTTAGCTCCTCTGCTCCACGCCTGGGTGCACTTCTAATTCCTTAGGAAAGACTTTTTGACAATTCTGCAAAACTCTCAGTATCCAGGAGCTTGGATCGATCTGCTGCTGGGCATTGGAACAGAAATCCATCTCCCCTGGAGCAGAGGAGACTGAAAATCTATCCAGATGTCAGCCCCTGATCCCCACAGCACGGCAGAAGCCTCGCACCGATGGCAGCCTGGTTCCATGCACTGCCTGCTCCTTGTGCCTGTGTGCTCGGGAAAAATCAGGGGACAATTCCCCACACAGGGACAGGTGACAGTGCCCCTGTCCCTTCTCACCTCACACACACCTCTGGAGAGGGAACAGGCTCTCTCCTTCAGCCCTGCATCATCCTCACGCCCATACAAAGGCTCTGTTGATATTCCCTGCCTTACACAGCCAGCACCAGAGTTAAGACAATTCTATTTTAACACCTGAAACTCCATCAAGCCAACTGCTCTTTCTTGTTTTATAGCAACTTTAAAATGTTTCATCTGCATTCAAAATTGGTTCTATAATTGCTACTTTTTAACTTAATTCTCCTAGAACTTCACAAAAGAGCAAACATCCAGCGTGCCTAAAAGGCTTTGGAATAAACCTTAAAAACAAACATTAAAGATTGATCACGCTTTCTCAAGATTATACTAAAACTGACTGAAGCTCAACTAGATAAGGAAAGAGAGTTGCATTAAATTAATCAGCACCTTATCAAGCCAGGAAGAAAGAACTGTAGATAACAAGCCTTCCCTAAATTTGGTACCAGAACAGAAACTTCAGTGCACGACGTACTGAGAGAACCTTGTCAGATTTACTGAGCACAATACAGGGGAGTGGAGCAGCAGAAATAGCAGGGGAATGAGGTCCACAGAAATGCTTTGAAAAAAACCTGTTTTCTGGTACTGCCAGCAAGAGCTGATGCTTTTGTCAAATGGAACAATTTAATTTTGACAAAACTTTTCCCCAGATATGCCCAGCGAATTAACCCGCTCCTATTAGGGTAGAAGACGGATCCTTAGGGGTTTGCTGTGAGCTCCTGTTCGTGTAGCTGAGGCCAGACTGCATTTGCCCGATGACAAGGGAACAATTCCTACACAGTTCTGTCCCTCCTGCTTTCCCAGCCCTCGGAGCCGGGCTGATTCCTCTCCCCGCATCTCCCGGTGCGAGCTGCAGCCACTCTCACAGCCCCGAGCTCCCGTGCAGGGGCTCAGGACCCCCAAAACCGGCACCAGCAGCAGCTTAACCCTTTGGAAACTTTGGGGCAAACATCCCGAGTCCCAGCGGGGCACAAACCCAGCCAGCAGCACCCAAGGATTTTGCCGGATGCCTGGAGAGGCTGCGGGCTCTCTGCGGCACAGGGCAGGACATCCCTGAAAATCAAACATTGTCCTCAGCATTCCAGGCGGGACAGGAGGGCAGCAGGGCTGGGGACACAGGCCCTGGCAGGGAGCTGGACAGCCAGGCTCGCTGCTTCCCCAGGCAGGAGCAGCGGGAAGGATATTCCAGCCTCAGCCCCCGGCAAAGCGCAGAGCCCCGGGCGCGCCGGGCAGCGCCAGCCTCGCTCCAGAAGGACACGGGAACACACACGGCTCATGTCACCACTGTGACCAGCCTAGAAATCCACTTGGGGCTTTAGCCAGGGACCAAAAATTGGGGCTTTAGCCAGGGACAAAAAATTGGGGCTTTATCCAGGGACAAAAAGGGGAAACAAAGAGCCGGGCTGCTTTAAGCACGGTGAGCCCACTGTGCCTCCCTGGCACCCAGGGCACGCTGCCCGCTGTCCCCAGCACCCACAGGGGTCAGTGCCCGCCCTGCCCACCCCGGACAGGTCCTGGAGGAGGGAGGGGCAGAGGAACAGCTCATCCCTGGAGAACAGGGATTCATCCATCCCTGGGAACAGCTCATCCCCGGAGACCGAGCCCAGCCCGGCGAGCAGGGCGGGCTCAGCGCGATGCAGCCGAAAATAGCCCCACGCCGGCTGCCAGCAGCCCATACGTTGTGTTATATATGTCTCAGCTGATGCAAAGGAAGGGGCAGGCGCTGAGCCACATGGCCCTTCACATGGGCACGGCCACACTCGGCTGCTCCCGGCTCCAACATCCCCCAAACGCAGCCTCAGCCCACAATGCCCGGCACCAGCCTGGCCCCGGCACTGCCCCACGGCAAGGGCTGCAGGAAAATGCACAAGCCAGACCCTAAACACGGTGCCGAACAGCCTCCCCCGCTGGTGAGCCCTGTATCCTGCTCCAGATCCCAGCCCCACTAACCCCCATCCCAAAATGTGCCGCTCTACAACCACCCCGTGCCTCAATTTCCCCAGCTCTGTGACAGCATCAGGGGCAGCTGTCCAAAGCAGCACACTCCCATGAAATTATATCCCTGTGGATAAACTAGAGGCAGTTGAGATCCAGAGCTAATTCTTTAAATCCTTGCACGCACGCACTCCCTTCATCCCCCAAAATTCTCTTTAATTCAGGTGGTGAAGCTTTCAGGCTGCCCAACACAGCCCCCACCAGCACAGCTCTGGGGGCTTCCTGCCCACCATCAAGGTGGTGTTTCTGACAATGCCAGAGCAATTCCCAGGAAAAGCAGGAATAAGGAGCAGATGCCACATGGCCCTTTGCTGGTTAGAGCCACCCCAGCCGTCTGTCGTGCTCGCAGATTAAGACTCATTTCCACTCAGGAAAGAAATTCAACCACAACTAATAAAATAAAGACAATAAATCACAGTTCCTCCAGCAGCTCTTCCTCCAGGAGCATCTATTTTTAGTGGGAAGCATCAATCACCACAGCTCCTGCTGTCTACAACAGCTCCAACAGGCAAAACCCAGGTAGGCAGAGCTGGGCCAACATGGGCACACACACATTCCCCACCTGCACAGCCAGAAAGGGCACACACAGGACAAGATCATGGCTACACCTCAGTGCTGTGAGATATTCCTCTATCCCAGATGGAAAAGAGAAGCCACAAGGCAACAAAGGAACAAAGGAATGCGCCCAAGGCCACACAGTAAATCAGTGGCAACGCCAGGAGCCGGCAGAACTATCCTCTGCCAGCCCTGGAACCCCTGCACAAGCACCCTCCTCAAACAGGACAATTCTTACACAATTATTAACATTTGGGAGTTCTCCTCAAGCTTCCCAACTTCTCCTCATTGGAGCCTCCACAGCTCCGAGACAAATCCTTGAGTTTTACCAAAATCTCCCTTCCCAAGGTTTCACTGGGAGAGACACACTGAGCACACTGTCACACCCAGCTGAGAAAATGCACAGAGGAAATAGAACACACAGGGAGAGATCCTCATTCCCACACGGAGCACACGGACACACATGCAGGCAGGCACGGCACACAGACAAACCCAGCTGAACACACAAACCAAGCACCACAACAAAATGAAATGACAACACAGACAGGGGTTCTAGTCACAAATTGAAACTAAAGCAACCAAAAAAATTAAACAAACCCAAAACCGACAAAACAAAACAACTAAAAAAAAAAAAAACAAACCAAAAAACTTACATGGATTTTTGGCAATTTTCCTTCAGACATTATACACAGCAGCTGGGCTGTGTACTGAATACCTGATCCAAAAAGAAATATAACCACATTATGCAAACAGATGGGGGCAGGAGTCAGGTGAACATGCAGCTCTTAATAACAGTCATCTACGGGCTGAGAAAGCACCTCTGCATTCCCACAGGAGGGCTGGCATCGGGGCAGATCTTCACTCCCTCCCCAGCCAACGCCGGGGCTGTGCTGCTGCCATCCCGGGGGAAAAGCCAAATGGCAGGACCGGGCAGAGCCACCGCGTCACGGAGCTCGGAGCTGTCCCATCCCCTCCAACTTGTCATGTGAGGTTTTAAACAGAGGTGGGAAATAGCCAGGGTGGGGGAGGAAGCCTTTCCAAACGCGAAGGGAAAGCACTTTATCTGCCTTAAAGACAGAGCATTAGAAGCGCCGCGCAGGCAGGACAAGCCGGGATCATCCCGACGCTTAAGCTCTCAGGGAAGCACCCGGAGAGGGGCACATCCCCCTTTCCCTGCCGAGGAGGTGCCGGAATCTTTAAGACGGCGGATTGCTGCTCGGGAGAAATGGACTTTTTATGGACTGTGGGAAACGGGGTTGCTATGATACAGGCAGAGGCATTTTCATGAATCCTGTGGCAAATAACATTGAATCCTGCTTAAGCAGACAACAGCAAGGCAGGTCTCCCATCACCCAGCCTCAGCAAACACAGCAGAAGCACGGAAAGAGATTATACGCATCACAAATACGCTTTCTGCAGACAAATTTGTATTTTTTTCCTTTAGGGCCATATTTTTCAGAGGGTCAGCGCTTTGATTCCTTTAAACGAATTATCCCTCTGCCTCATCCCTGGGTCTGAGCATCCCCACAAAGGTGAAGAAACCTGGGGGAGTCACGGGGTTGAAGCATCCCAGGGACCTGAGAGTGACCTCGATGGTCCCAGGACAGGGAAAGCTCCAATCCCAGGGAATTTCACAGCAGGCAAATGCCACCCAGAGCACTGCAGGCACAGTCCCTTGGGGGCACAGGGATCTAGGGGGGACTGGCAGCAGCGTCACCCCAGAAAGCTCCCGGTGCTCACCGTGGGCTGAGCCGCTGAGCCCCGCTGGGCAGAACAGAGGGGCTCCTGCACGCCTGGAAATGCCAAACTGCAGCTGCCAAAATACAAAACTGGGGCTGGGGCAGGGCTGGAGAGGTGGACACTGAGGCCTGGGCTGGCAGACAGAGACCAAGCTAAACAAGCAGCAAGCCCAGGCCCCGCTCGCTCTTTCACCTCTCGCTTCCTCTCCTTTCCCCCAAAATTCCATCAGGAAGCCCGAGATAACGAGAGCAGTGCTGCTACAATAACAAAGTTTGCTGCTGCCAACTTTTCCTATTGCTCTGCATTAACTTTCCTTCTTTAACTCCACCAGCCTTCAGAAGGATAAAAGGCAAAAAGTCGTAATAAAATCACAGGAATTCTCCCAAGCAAGCAGGTTCCGTGACGGGAAGAACTCGGCTCCCGGCGCTCCCTCCCAGCAGCTGAGCGTGCACAGCCCCTCATCCTCCCCATGCAGCCCCAGCACAGCCCCAGCACAGCCCCCCGGGGATGGAACCACAGGGGCACTGCAGAAGGAGCCACGGGGCATGGCAGGAACATCCAGCACCCAACACGAATAATTCCCAAATATCTCCCCAGGAGTACGAGCTCTGGATCAAGGAATGCGCCCAGAAAACCACGGCAGGCGCCGGGCATTCCTCGTAGAAATCATATTGAAAGGTAAACCTTAGTGCCAGAGAGCCCTGAGAAAATAAACATTCAGGCACAGCCACGGCCCATTGTAACTCGCTGGTCAGTTTTGGGGTTGGGTTTTTGCTCATTTTTCCAGCCTTTCTCCTCCAAATCCCTTTGTCGCTCAAGGCTGTTCCCCCGAAAGGATGATTTTGGCTGCTGTTTGATCAATTCCCTCTCCATGGTGATCTCAGCTCATTTATTACCTTTCCAGGAGATTCTGCAACCTATAAAACTAATGACACAGAATGGCCAACAGGCAAATAGAGCAAATTTGAGCTGTTTAACAACCCAAACCATCGTCAGCATCAATTTTATTCACTCGGTTTTTTTTAGGGAAGAAGATTGACTCAGTCTCCTGTGAAGTGAAGCAGGTACCTCCTGCAGATAGCTACAAGTGAGGAGGGTGAACAGAGCCAGCAGGCACCGGAGCATCTTCCTGGGCTTGGATCCCTGGCTCCTGCCTTTCCTCCCCACTAAAACAGGCTCCTGCCCCACAACACTTTTGGGGACAATTGTTCCCACCCTGGGACTCAGGGAAATTTTTTTTTCTCTTTTATTTAGAGCTAAAAGCACTTTGAAAGTGCCAAATTTTCAGGATTTAACTCCATTTCCAATCATGCCACCATGGAAAAGCCATCGGCTCCCGAGCCCTGCTCAGCATTTAACTCCCAGCACACAAACCCCCACTGGGAAATAACTCCATCTCTCCATCTGTAACCTCCAGCTTTGTCTTCATCTATCAATTACATGATTATTTTTTTTTCAGAGGGCATCAAATAAATAATAGACAGCTGGAATAAGCATGAACTAATTAAGTTATCAAGGCAACAAAATTCCAGTGACCATCAGTAAAGATAAAAACATTTTCAAACTGATATTTTTGTTTGTTTTAAGCAATTCTGATTTTTCTGGAGGGTGAAATAATATACTTAAAAATCCCAAAGACCTCTAACAGAAGCACAGAACAGAGACATATTTTCCAGAGGAAAAGGCATTACTCTTTCCAGACATTCCCTTCGCATTCTCTCCAAACTTCTCGTGCTGCCACTGGAGCCCCCAGCCAGCCCTGCTCCCAAGCTGTAAACATTGCAATTTCGGGCTAGAAGCACCTCTAACTGCTGGACACCTTTCCAGCAAGCCCATAATACACAACTTAGCACTTCATTTTCCAGAAAATCAATGTAAATAAAGTCACGCGAAGCAACCCATCTCAAAAGCTCGTTATCCTTGAGGTGGGCAAAGATTTTTCTTAGATACATTCCCCAAAATTTTATAAATACACACACACATGAAAAAAAGAAAAGCAAGCCAAAATCAGATCTCTAGAAAATCAAAGCAAAACCCAACCCCTCCGTATCTGTTGCTTTAGCAAAGAAAAACAAAGCTTGTATTTCCCTTTCTCCCTTTGATCTTTCCTTCCCAATTTGCAGAGACAGAAACCACGTACAACCAGAATAAGAACCCAGCAGGTTATGTTTTGATGCCTCTCACATCTCTAAAGCAAGGAGCTGGGTTACATCAGTGTGGACATAGAATTTGGAGGCTTTTGGGGGCTGAATCTTGAGAAATCAAATCAGATCATCAAAGCAACACAGATAAATACAGTAAGTAGAATTTTTCTCTTTTTTTTTTTGTTTTTTGTGGCTGAATGTTATTTTAGCAAAGATTTAATCCTTTAATAGGATTTCTCAAACACCACCCTCCCCCCTAAAAAATGCCCACAGCTCGATTCCGTTGCACACAGCAGCACCTCTCACCTGGCACCTACATGGTTACTCTCACAGACATTGCACATTAACTGCTTGCTCGAAATCGCACACAAAATGACTTATTATTAACTTGAGCCTCTATTTCAAAGGAAAGCAAAACAACACAGCCAGTGCTCACCACAGACAGACCATTTCCACTCTGCTGCTGCCTAAAGAAGCACAGCTCTGTCTCGCTAGCACAGAACCACGGAGCACTGGATCGCTATTATTATTATTTATCACATTTAGAAACCCGGCAAAAGCAGCTACACTTACAGGCATACTTAAAAGACAAGACATGACAAAAGATTTAGGGAGAGATAATAATACCAACGTCATACATATCACAGCGAGGCCATGTTGAAGCTCAACGCGTTTCCCCCCTCAGTAAGAAATCTCTCTCTCTCTTTCTCTCTCTCTCTCGCCTTTCTCTCTCTCTCTCTCCCGCTCGTGCTCTCTTGTTGAATTGCTAGTGGTAGTAGTAGCCCCCAACAGCTCAGGAGAAAAAATCCATTTAACGAGTGCCCAGGAAGAACATGAGTATGACATTCACAAGCAATAGCACCACAATCACTGCAAAAACGACCACCGTTTGAACATCCAAGGTCATGGTGCAATGCAGAACACTGTAGTGTTCGAGGTGTGGGGCTGGCAGATTTGGAGAAGTCAACCTCTGCTCTGTAAGACTGTCCATACATCCACCATGCTAGAATAGAGGAGAAAACTGTTCCTGGTTTTGGGTTGGTTCGTAATGCTTTGTGCTCTGCCTTTAGTTTCTCCCCTATCTGCTGTCTCTAGCTCATTCTGAGCCCGCTAAGTGAAGCATCATCACAACCAGTGAGCACTCGGGATGCAAAATCCTTCCTTTAGGAAAAGAGCGAGCGCTGTCTGCAAGCTTCTCTCTCTGTCTCGTCCCCCCTCTCTCTCCGGGTCTCTCTCTCGCTGGCTGGCTCGCTTTTTAATTCGTCAAGCCAGTGCAGATACGGAGCCCGTGTGAGTGTGACAGCTCTGCAAGCTGCTGCGGCTGCATCCCTCGGAGCGAGGCGGACCCTGGCGCATACTAATCAGCTCCAGTGACCAGGCAGCGACGGCATCCTGGCTGTCACTCAAACGCAGAAGGAAGCGCTGGCTCCATAAATACGCGAGGCTTCCGCCCGCCGTGACAGCGAGCGCCACGCAGCCGCGGCTCTGCCCCGCGCTCCCGGCGCGCCGCGGAAGCTCCGGCCCGGCGGCTCCGAGGCGGCTCCGAGGCGGCTCCGAGGCGGCTCCGAGGCGGCTCCGAGGCGGCTCCGAGGCGGCTCCCAGCGCTCCGAGCCGCGCACATCCCGCTCCGCACCGCCCCGGGATGCGGCTGCCCTGGAAGCGCCCTGGGAAACACAGCCCCGAGCCTGCTCGGAACGGGGAGGGGAGAAGGAGCAAAGCGGCCAAAATAACAAAAAGGCAACTCATGGTAACATGGGAATTCGCTGTGAGCCTGAAATGTGGGAGTTGGGCAGGGGGAATCATGGTTTAGCGCTGTGCAATCGTTCTCCCATCACGAATCCTGTAATCTCTCCCCTCAGCACTGCGCTGGCTGTCTCCAGCTAAGAGTTAAACTGAATTCTGACTCTACAGACAGAGATCTATAAAAGGGGGGTAGGACAGATGGAGGACCTTTATTCCTTCTGCAGCAGCCAGAAATGCTCATTCCTGCATTAAAATCACACACACACACTCAGGGTTTATGGTCCAGGTACCAGGTGCTATATCCCAAACCCCAATCTCAGAACCAGCAGGTACCTCAGAGAGGCATCCCAACGCACACAGACCAGATACACTCAGCTGGAAAAAGCAAATGATTTTCCAGACAAAGACAAATATAGAAATGCTGCCAATGCATATGCATAATGCACTAAAATGTGCATCCGGGGGCTGAGCACGGCACCTTCCAGGAAAGCTGCGCCTCCAAATGCTCCCACACAGACACGAGGCCAGCAGGCACCACACAGCACCTGGTCTGCTCTCCTGCAGCAAACGGGGAGAGCTGGCCAGCACTTTCATGGCTAAACCTGGCCAGCTTCATGCTTTAACCCCACCACCAAGGGCAGCCTATCCTGCAGTGTCCTCCCTGGGGAAGGTGATGCTCCTGCCCCGGCTCACCATCCTCCAAAAATTGAGAGATCACAGGGAAATGCCCCATGGCCTCTCCCTTTATTCGAATAAAGCCAGAAAGGACTCCTCTGTCTCCTTTTTGGGCATAAACCTCTGGTGTTTGTGGATTAATTTTCGTAACAACACCAACACCAAACCCAGCTGTTCAATGCAAGGCTTGCTTTCATTTTCTTTCTTTGCCAGAGAGCTCCCTCAAAACCAGGAGGGTCCTGTATCCACCCCAAACACCACCAAAGGAGAGACCATGTCAGGACTGGGTCCTCACAGGGCCTCCCTTGGTGGCCTCCACTCAGACCCAGTGGTCTGTGCCACACCAGCACTCAGCCAGCACCATCCTGCTCACTTCTGACCAGCTCTGGAGCCCGTGCAGGCTGGGATGTGTTTGCAGATGCAGAGGCTGGGCTGTGTTGAGCAGCATTAGAAACAAGAACAGTTTGGGTTCCTTATGTGGTTTATTTTGGTTGATAAGTGCCAGCCAGAGGCTCCCTCCAGCATCTGAGGTCCCTGCTCTGTTCAGGCAGGGAGTTTCTCATTCAGGAGAGCAGTGAAAAGCTCTTTTTCACCTACAAAATCACAGGAAACTGCTTTAAAGCTGCCCCAGGCTGCCCCATTAGCACACAGGCCAGGCTGGATCCAGGTGATGGATCTGCCTCACCCCCAGCTTCCAAACCTGCATTTCTATCAAGGATCCATTTTTAGGATAGCCAGTCTGTCTGATGTAATTTTAGACTAATCAAAAGAGCAAACATAGAATGATTTGGGTTGGAAGGGACCTCGGAGATGGTTTTGTTCCAACACGTAATAGATGTGGAATATTTATTATTATTGCTACCATCCTTTCCCAAAACAACACAGGCAATTTTCCAAACCATAAACCTGAACTTACAAAAACAGCCAGGAAATTCCAGTTTCAATCTCAGAAAGCAGCAACGACTTCCCCAAAACATACAACCAGCCTGAATTCAGAGGGATTTTATGGCCACTTTATCTTTTCCTCTAAACTGCAGTGAGCACAGAGGGAGCCTGGGTGTGGAGCCCAGGGAAATGTTAGAAGCAGCCCGGTGGGGATGTTCTGCTGTTCCCCAGTTCCCCAGGACCCGGGGACCCTCAGCAGGCACAGCCCATCCCTGGCTCTGCCCCCTGCAAGTGCCAGGAGGTTTCAAGGCAGAAGCGCTGATGTTTGCAGGGAGCCAGGGGAGCCAAAGCAGGGCAGGGGGAGCAGCAGAGGCTGGGAACCCTCCAGAACAAAGGTGCACACCTCACACATGCTCACTGAGCACTTCCGGAGCCCAACGGGAGGGCTCCACTGCCAGCACCGAGCCTGGCAGCGCTGGGCTGGCATTCTGCGAGAGATGAGCCACTCACAGCGCAGGGGAGGGCACGGATTACAAACAGAGCCACAGAGCCAGCCCCTCCTGGGCTGCCGGCCCCAAACCCCCACCACGGGAGCCTGTGGGGACCCCACTGCTGTGCTGCCTGCCCTGGGGAGCCCGGGGGATGCTGCACCCGGGAGGCTCAGCCCCAGCACCCCGGGGATGCTGCACTCAGGGGATGCTGCACCCCGGGGGATGCTGCACCCGGGGGATGCTGCACCCGGGGATGCTGCACCCGGGGGATGCTGCACCCTGGGGGATGCTGCACCCCGGGGATGCTGCACTCAGGGGATGCTGAACCCGGGGATGCTGCACTCAGGGGATGCTGAACCCGGGGATGCTGCACCCGGGGGATGCTGCACCCGGGAGGCTCAGCCCCAGCACCTCCTTCCCCAGGTCCAACACCCCCTAAAAGATCAGGCAGGAAAGCCCCGGGTGCCTCCCCTCACCCAGGACAGTTTTGGGGCTCCAGAGGAGGCTCTGTGTGTGTAACAGCAGCACAAACAGATTTACTGCAGAGAAGCTTCTATTTAAATGATATTCGCAGTATTCCCAACAGTACTTGCTGCTTTATATAATTTCCCATGCCTTCTGCGTGCACTAAATGTTAATTTTACTACGAAAATGGATGGTGCCTTCTCTTAGAAGCCTTCCTGATAAAGCACACCTACACAGCAGGGGTTTATATAAAACCACGGTGAAGTTGAACTTCACAGAATTCTTTCTGGGAAGTTTGGTCTAAGGTTCTGTACAGAGCGAAAGGAGGAAGGGGAAGATTTGTACCAGTTACATAAACCACACATCCCTCAGCGCACAGAACACGCTCCAGGAGCTCTGGGGAGCACGGCTGGTGATCCAGGAGCAACCAGGGCTTGCGCTGGACCAGAGAGGAAGGTGGAATTTCAGCACCTCTGCGAGGGACAGCAGCCGGGAGGGAGCCGGGGCTCGCTCACATCGCACCCATCCCGCTTTGTACCCGCACCCCTGTGATGGACACGGGAACGGGGCAGGCAATCCTGGATACCCGAGTAACAAACACAGGGGCCCTACACTGCCATTAATTACAAGACAGGAATTCTGGAGCCAGCCAAGGAAACGGCGGATGCCAAATCCTCCCGTGCGGAACGCGCCGGGCTCAGCCTTGTGACCACGTCTCCCTCCAATGGATGTCTCCAGTAATCAGCACATCCCACTCCAGGCTCGGCAAACACAGCAGCCAGGGTTTGGGGCTGCAAGGCTGACAGCTCCTGCATTCCCCGAGCAAGGACAGCCCCCAGGGCCCCACACCAGGAGGTGCCAGGACAGTGCAGGGGCGTGGGGCTGTGCACGGTGTCAGCCCCAACTCCCTGTCCTGCTCTCAATCCCTGCTCCATCCCCAACTCCCTGTCCTGCTCTCAATCCCTGCTCCATCCCCAACTCCCTGTCCTGCTCTCAATCCCTGCTCCAGCTCCAACTCCCTGTCCTGCTGTCAGTCCCTGCTCCATCCCCAACTCCCTGTCCTGCTCTCAATCCCTGCTCCAGCTCCAATTCCCTGTCCTGCTGTCAGTCCCTGCTCCAGCCCCAACTCCCTGTCCTGCTCTCAATCCCTGCTCCAGCCCCAACTCCCTGTCCTGCTCTCAATCCCTGCTCCAGCCCCAACTCCCTGTCCTACTCTCAATCCCTGCTCCATCCCCAACTCCATGTCCTGCTCTCAATCCCTGCTCCAGCCCCAACTCCCTGTCCTGCTCTCAATCCCTGCTCCAGCCCCAACTCCATGTCCTGCTCTCAATCCCTGCTCCAGCCCCAACTCCCTGTCCTGCTCTCAATCCCTGCTCCAGCCTCAACTCCCTGTCCTGCTCTCAATCCCTGCTCCAGCCTCAACTCCCTGTCCTGCTCTCAATCCCTGCTCCAGCTCCAACTCCCTGTCCTGCTGTCAGTCCCTGCTCCAGCCCCAACTCCCTGTCCTGCTGTCAGTCCCTGCTCCAGCTCCAACTCCCTGTCCTGCTCTCAATCCCTGCTCCAGCTCCAATTCCCTGTCCTGCTCTCAATCCCTGTGCAGAGTAACCCCCTCCACTCTGGGACAGGCACAGTGGAGTAACTTATTTTACATGCCTAACCTTGGAAGAGGAAGCTCAGGCTAAAGATTGTGTCATAATTACAAAGGAAGATCATGTTTTCATTATGGTGTGTTTCCTACTGTTAAAACTAACTGAAGCCTGACATGAAGAAATGTAAAATCACACACACAAAATAAATCAGATAGACTCCTCAGAGGCAGTCTGGAGAGTTAGATGCTCCTGTGGCAGGGGCTTGTACCCTGCTGGGTTTCCTTTAGCCTGGTCAGGGCTCTAGTCCATCATGAACAATTCCAATTGACCGTGAGGAGCAGAGTCCTGTCCCAACACACCAGCTCCACCTTCTATTAACTGGGAAAATGAGCCACTAAACTCTTAACCTTAATTAACCAGAGAATTCTGCCCATGCCACTGTAGGAAATGGAGTGGCAGGGCCCTGGGAAGGGACAGGAGGAGCCCAAACCTGCTGCCCTTTGACCAAAGGAGATAGGTCTCAGTGAACTGAGGGAAATTTCACATAAAACACAGAATCACGTGTGTGGCTCATGATTCTGAGCAGGAATAAAACTGGTCTGGATGGATGAAATCCATGGCCAAGGAGAAAACCCTGCTGGTGACTGTCACTGCTTCAGCTCCTCTGTACTCCCACCTGGAGCACAAGCCCCACCCCAGAGCTTTGGGGCACCATGAGGGAAGTTTGAACTTCCCAGCTGAATTAATCCTGCCCCCAAGAAGGAACAGGCAGCCGTGGAACCCAGGGATGTGGGAGCACCTGCTCCTCCATTCCCAGGGATGTGGGAGCACCTGCTCCTCCATTCCCAGGGATGGTTCCCAGGGATGTGGGAGCACCTGCTCCTCCATTCCCAGGGATGTAGAGCACCTGCTCCTCCATTCCCAGGGATGTGGGAGCACCTGCTCCTCCATTCCCAGGGATGTGGGAGCACCTGCTCCTCCATTCCCAGGGATGCGGGAGCACCTGCTCCTCCATTCCCAGGGATGTGGGAGCACCTGCTCCTCCATTCCCAGGGATGGTTTCCAGGGATGTGGGAGCACCTTCTCCTCCATTCCCAGGGATGGTTCATTCCCAGGGATGTGGGAGCACCTGTTCCTCCATTCCCAGGGATGTGGGAGCACCTTCTCCTCCCTTCTCAGGGATGTGGAGCACCTTCTGCTCCATTCTCAGGGATGTGGAGCACCTGCTCCTCCATTCCCAGGGATGGTTCCCAGGGATGTGGGAGCACCTTCTCCTCCATTCCCAGGGATGTGGGAGCACCTGCTCCTCCATTCCCAGGGATGGTTTCCAGGGATGTGGGAGCACCTGCTCGTCCATTCCCAGGGATGTGGGAGCACCTGCTCGTCCATTCCCAGGGATGTGGAGCACCTGGTCCTCCATCCCCACTGTCCCACACTGGGTGCTCCCCAACGCTGCTGTGACACTGACACCAGGGGGTGACTCACAGACTCCAGCAGAGATTATAAGAAAACCATTAAATTTATTTTTTTTTTCTAAATCTAGGCAGGAATTAAGGTCGGGGTTTCAGAGATTAAAGGCCAGTGAGATTATGATTTGCTGTTTCCAAAAAGGAGGATTTCCTTAAGCTGGGAGTTGCCTCTTTTTCCTTTCTCTTCACAGAATGCCTGACAGAGCCCTCTTTCCATCCTGGGCCAGATGGGAGGCACCAGCCTGTGAGCTGCAGAGCTGTGCAAAGGCAGATTTTTTTCCTCAGGAATCTCCATAATCTTTTATGTTTATGGAATAGCTTCATGGGAAGCTTTAAAAATCCCCAAACACCTAAAATTCCTTACCCAAAGTACAAAATGGAGGAATACTTGTAGAGACTTGGACCTGGGCCTGATTTTGGCTGTGAAAAATCAACTTTCCAGTCACCCACAGCTCCTTGCCTGCCCACTCCATCCCTCAAATGAAAGCTTCCTTACTCTCCACATGAACTGAGCCCTTTCTTCCAGTAATTTCCTCTTTCTAAAGGACTGCATAAGTTGAGAGCTAGCAAAGCAGCAAAGTGGGAGAGAAGGTGGATGTGGGAGAGAGCAGGGAAGGACCACGTGAAGCAAGATGCCCTTGTGGCAAGGCTGGGAGTGCTGGAAAGAGAAGAAATTCAGTTCCTAAACCCACTTCTGCAGTGTTCAGAGCACACAGGCACTGCTGGAGGTTGAATTCAGCTGCACCTGCAGCACCACCTGGCCAAGAGCTGCACAAAGCTCAGGGGCCATGGGCAAGGACCTGAGCACCTCCAGGTCACTGCTCCAAGCATTCCATGAGGAAAACCCACAAGAATTCCACCCAAAGCTGGGGAGCAGCTGAGCCACAGCAGCGATGTCCCCATGGAAGCAGTGCCACAGCTCCTGGGACACTACACACACCATGCTGAAATGGCACAGAGAGCCTGGCAGGGGGCTGAGTCCATTGTGCTCCTCTGGACTGCACTGAGGACAACAATCTTCTATTTTTAAGTTGACTTGAACTTAAAGCATTAAGACAGGCTAAAATCTCCTGCCCCTGGCAATGGTGTTGGAGTGCTTTCTGCTCTCTTTGCATCTACTGCATACTCCAGCCTGCACTCCAGAAGCATCTTCAGATTCCCAGTGGTGAAAAAGAAAATAAAACCCCCTCAAATCTTGCAGAAATCAGATGTGGTAACACCAATTACCCTGGTCACAGAGAAAGACTTCAGGGGCCGAGCAAGGTCTGTTTAAAAGGACCCATCTAATTCTGATGCTCAACCTTATGTAAGCTCTCCTTGTCTGAAAAAACCTCAGCCCCTGGCCTAAAGGAACACAGAGACCTTTACCCCTTCATTTCATTTCTCAACTTTTTGGCTCACTGTTGAGCCTGGGAAAAGGTGAAAAAAACAAAGCCCAAACTGCAGAAAAATGCAAGCCAGGTCCCTTCCTTGGGGGAAGACAAGTGCTCCCTGCAGGCACTCTGACATTAAATTGCAGAATCTTCACATCAGCACATGTCTGGGCAAAGTGCTGTGTGAAAAAAAAATTATTACATGCTAGAAAACTAAATTCTGAATTCTGAATTCAGGGTCAGTGTCACCCAGAGAAATTCAGCTGCACAGGCACAGGGAAACTCTCTGGCATGAAAATCAAAGGTGCAATTCAGCACCTGCAAGGGAATGAGGAGGAAAAGCAATCGGCCAGAGCTCCCTCACCCCCCTCCTGTGACACTTGGCTCTGGCTTCCCTGGGCTTCTCCTTGTCAGACACTGAGAAAAGGAAAAACCATCTCATTAAGAAGCTGACCCATGGGTCTCATGTTCTTCACACAAATTAACCCAGAGAATTGGATGTGTTTCATATAAATCGTTTTCTCCCCCTCTCTCTGCCTCCCAAAAAAAGGAGAGGGAACAGCCTATTGAATCTGGCACTCTTTTAATGAAGAAAACACTGCAAGCCAACCTAATGAAGTAGGAATTCCAGATGGATGGCAGTAGGTGTATGAATAGAACATAGTGCACTCATTTTTATCAGCAATATCAGCATTAAAAAAGAACTTTAGAGCCTTTCTCTACTTTTTTTTCCTTCTCCAAGCAATGCAGGTGAATGCCAGTAGGCTCCATTCCCTCTCCCAGCTCAGTGGGACTCCCTGCAGTGACAGTGAGCACAGGCTGCTGCCTTCCAGGAACGGCCAGCACTGCCCTCCTGCAGCTCCTGACAGTGTGTGACAGCCCAGGGGACAGTGGCTGTGCCAGAGGGACCCCGGCTGTGAGGGATCACAGGGACAATGCCCCTGAGTGGGACACAGCTGCACACACAGGCACAGGAAGGCACCTGGTGCTGTGCTGGCACAAGCAGCACACTGGCAGCTCTGTGCTGGGGATCAGCAGCACCAAGGGGAAAATCCAGGGGGATGGAGCTGAGGTTTGCTGTGCTGCCTGAACACGGCCCTGCAGGGGTGGTGAGTGCTTCAGGGGCTGCCTGGAACAAGCTGGCAGAGAAGGTGTGGTGCAGCTCACTGCGTGCCCAGCATTACCCTGGGTCACACCCAAGGAATTCTGCACAACGGGGAGGAAGGGGCTGGGATCCCCTCTGAACACATTTCTGTACCAGAGCACAACTCCTTGGCTTCAGGGGCAGTCACCTGAGCTCCAGTCAAGAAATTCCTTACTTCTCATCCAGACTAAGCTGGAGATGCCACAGCCTGACTCCTGCCTTTCCCAGACACAGCACTCGGCCAGTCCCTACCAACGCTGGCCTCTCCTCTCCCTGCACATATTACATAATAAGCATCTTTATTTTTTTTTTCATAAGTTGTCTTTTCATAACAATAGAAACTATTGGAGCCCGAGATAACTTGATGAATTTTTCCTATTATCTAAGAGCTTAGTCACTCAGGGAATTAGTCATGTTCAAAATAACAGCCAGGCTCAAAGAGATTCAGAGCAACCATTCCAGAGCAGAAGCAGCTAATGTCATAAATACATTAAGATGTCAGCTTGAAGCATTTCAGAGATTTTTCAAGAAGTGTTCAAAAAAGAAAAACCCTTTGATGAGATACAAGGAAATCAGGTTCTCAGCAGTTACAAACCGTTGTGGTTTGCAAAGGCTGCGGTGCTCAAACACAAACCCTGAGCAGGAGGGACAGATGGACATGGTGACCACATGGGGTGTGTGGCTTCCCAGCAAGCACAGCCTGCTCAGAGCTCCATGAAATCCTGCTTCCTATGCCTATGGCACCCTCCCAGGGTTTTCCAGACATCCCTGATGTATGTCAAGAGACAGAGGAGTTACTGGTGTGTCCCTTATCCAGCAGGTGGGAACTCCATGGAAATGGAGCCAGGCCTCCTCCAGCCCCTCCTGGGTCTGACACAAGGATAATCATCAGCATGGAGCACAGATTTCTCAAACATTTTTATTTACCACAGCATCAGCTCCTTTTTAACCTGGACATTTGGCAGAGCAGCACTAGCAGGAGGCTGTAACTGAAAGGTTAAAGTAGCCCCAAAGTGGGAGAGGAATGGAAAAGTGAACAGCAACTATGTAAGAAAAATCCCACAAAGAAATGCATTTGGGGGATGGACCTGGGGCTTTGGGGGCTCCATGGCCCTGCAGATCCACAGAATTCTCCACTGCATGCTGAGCTCAGGCAAGCCAAGCAGCAGGCTCCAGTGGCAGGAGACCTGGATGAACAGGAACAAACTTCCAAATGTCCCACTCTGCTGGAAAAGCCCTCCCTGCTGAGGCCACAGGGCATGGAGAGCAGGCAGCATCCTCTGCAGGACAGCTTGCCTGGGACAGCTCCAGCAGCAGCCAGCACTCCCTGCTCCCTTTGATCTCTGCAGGAAAACTGCTCTGGGCCCCTTCAGTCCCATTTTTCCCTAAGGCCTGGACACCACAAGCTCCTCTTTCCATCCTGCCCTGGCCTGGCTGCTCTCCACCAGCTGCTTTTGCTTATCCAAACTTTCAAAACTGAAAGTCAAACCCAAACTGCTTTTTCCTACTTCTCTTTTCCAGACTTCACATTGAGATTTTTAGGATTATGGAGTGCAAAGAGTACTTTGTGTTTCCAATACCCTCTGACTTTCAGCCTGACAAGTGGAAAGGAATCAGTGAGGAAAAATGCTGCTGACCTGCCCCACTCAGGGGCATCTCCAGCACTTGCAGCTTTTGGCCCTTTGATTCACTGAATTAATTTATTTTGGGTTGTGATGATTTACAAGAGTTTTACATTTTTCCTATGAGAAAAATGGAAAATATCAACAGCAGCTTGATTTTAAGTATTTCAACAACAGGCAGTGTAAAAATATCACTCTTTATGGCTGTGAAAGAAAAAAGCTGGGACTGCACCTATTGAAGGTGATGGCTGCACTCCCCTGGACTGTCACAGGCACAGCATTAAACCCAAAAGAGACCCTTCGTGAGGAAATACCATGGAAAATTCACACTTGGGTTACTGCAATACAGTGAAAGACTTGGGGAAAACCTCTGTCCTTGTCAGATAAAAAACTATTCCAGAAGAGGCTGAATTTTGTCCTGATTTAATCCAACTCATTTGATTACCAAGCTGGATCAATACCCTCTGAAGAATGCCAGACCAAATAATCATTGCACTCACACACTGCTCAGATGTGCAGATTGATTCTCATCACTACCAATGACAATTAGTTGCATTTTTCTAGATTAGGAACAGATACTAGAGAGTTTAGCAACGTGGTACCAGTGAAGCATGGAAAACACCCCCGTGGGATGCCAGCATAATTGGCAAAAGATTAATTGTTTAAAAAATGGGAAGCAGCACATGCAAAGGAGGGAAACAAGAAGCTCCAACAGCTTAATATTATGGAATAATAGCTTGGGTTTAGGGGCTGATTTGGAAAAAAAAACACCTGCCACAAGAACAAAAGGTATCATCACTTGTAAAGCATTAGTGACACGCTTCTTAAAGATGAGTAACTCTGAGTCTTGAACCCAAGCTGAGAACAACAGAAAACAGCATTTTGAATAAATCAGTGCTGTGCAGAATTTGGGAGAAACCTGGCTAAAATCCAGGTTTTGACCAATGTGCCTGAGCAGAACAAGGTCCAGGGATGCTGCCAGAATAAATGTGTATTGCTGGTCTTTAGCAGCACACAGCAAATAATACTGGAGTAAAAAAGACAGCTGAAAAACCATAACAGAGACTCAGTGCCCATGGAAATGGGTCCAGTGATGCTCAGGATGAAAGGCTGTGCACTGCAAGGGAGGCTGTGTGAACAGAGCAGCCAACCTTCACTCAGGAGCAGAGCTGGCTGATAGCTCCACAGAACATTTCAGCCAGCAGACTGAGGTGATAATATTCCCACTGAATTACTGAAATGCAGCTACCCCTGGTGTGGAATAACTCACTTGTTTAGCACAGTCCACCAAATGATCAATATCTGAAGTACTAAAATTTCAAATAACTTACCAGTGGGGACAGCAAGGAAAATCTGCATTGGAGGGAATACTGCTATCCACACTAACAACTTGGCCAGGACATCTGGGCCAACACATCTTGCTAAAGGAGCAGAACTTGTAGGGTCCAAGTGTTGGTAGGACCTTGGCTTTAGGTGCTCCCAGTATCCCTGTGCTCCAAGGGCAGGAGCCCCTGAACCCTCGGGCCACCCATGCCCAGGGAAACAGACTCCTCACCACCAGGGACTGCAAACACCTTCACTGGATTTATCTTATTTGGTTCAGTTTCACTTTGCTGCTTTGAAATAATTGTTTCTTTTCAGGTATCTGGAGATATGTGGAGTATCTCCAAACACTGCTGAGGCTGCTGAACTGCTGTATGAAATACAGAAACCACAGCTCTGTCTTTTATTTTATCCCTTGTTAGAAGGAGCAATATTGGGAAATTCCCGCTTCAAAATCAACTAATGGAGTTTTACTTTCCCACAAAAATATCTTCTATTACCCCCTACAGTAAGCTCTGTAATTTCTCTCGAAGAGAAAGCAAAGATTAGACTAACGAGAACAGAATAACACAGCCGGCAGCACCGAAGGGATCTGGGAAGATGAGAGGGCAAGAAGGTGTCGAGTCCTGTGCTGGGGCAATTAGAAAAGCATTTTGCCCTGCAGCAAGCCAGCCCCTCCCAGCGGGGCTCAGCAGCCGCCTGGGACCAGGGGGAAAGGGAACGAGAGCCCCAGGCGGCTTCCCGGCACTTTCATCCCTGACACGGGGCGAGAGGGGCACAGTGCGGGACAGGCAGGACAGAGGAAGGACTCCCAACCCTCCGGGTGCTCCGAGGGTGGAAGGCGGCAGCAAACCCCTGAGGGGCTGCTGGGTGCCAGACAAGCCTTAAACACGACCCCGAACAAACGCGTTGTGCTGCGGGCTGCTGCCTACACCGCACAGGGCACTGCCAGCAGCGCCGGAGCCCTGCGGGAGCACAAACCCCCGGGCCGTGTGTGTGTGTGTGTGTGAGAGGAGCAGGGAGGGCAGCAGGGAACGGGCAGCGATCCCTGCCGAAGGCTCCCCGCAGGCAGCAGCATCTGCCCGTGCCCCCGGAGCCGGAACGCGGGGGCTGAGCCGGGTGACGCCAGCTCGGCCTGAGCCCCGGAGCAGGGAGCAGCCAGGAGGGATGGGGGAGCCGGAGCAGCCCCAGGGATGGCCAAGCCGGACCAGCCCTCAGGGTTAGGGGAGCCGGAGCAGCCCTCAGGGATGGCCGAGGCGGGAGTAGCCCCAGGGATAGGGGAGCCCGAGCAGCCCTCAGGGATGGGGGAGCCGGACCGGCCCTCAGGGATGGCCGAGCCGGACCAGCCCTCAGGGTTGGGGGAGTCGGACCGGCCCACAAGGATGGGGGAGCCGGAGCAGCCCTCAGGGATGGCCGAGGCGGGAGCAGCCCTCAGGGATGGGGGAGCCGGAGCAGCCCCAGGGATGGGGGAGCCGGAGCAGCCCCAGGGATGGGGGGAGCCGGACCGGCCCTCAGGGGTGGGGGAGCCGGACCGGCCCTCAGGGGTGGGGGAGCCGGAGCAGCCCTCAGGGATGGCCGAGCCGGGAGCAGCCCCAGGGATGAGGGAGCCGTAGCAGCACGGAGAGAGCCGGGAAGGGCAAATCCAGCGGCGCCTGCAAAGCGCAGCCCCACACGGAGCCGTGGGGAAATGCCAGTACAAAGGCGGGCTGGGGCGGGAGGAGCATCTCCGAACACCCGCATCGCTTCCCGGGGAAGTTTCTCACTGGGCTGGGGGAACTTCCCCGCTTCCCCCCGGCCACGCTGCCCTCCGGCTCGGCTGGGCTCGGCTGGCAGGGCGGCAGGAGCTGCCTCGGCGGCTGTGCCGAGCCGGAGGAGTGTCTGTGTCTGCCAGGCTGCTGCAGGCGCGCCCAGGCTCGGCACGCCGGGCTCCCCCCGCACCGCAACTCATCATCGGGCGGAGGGGCACAGTGACAGGTCCCGGCTGCCCCGGGCAGCAGCCAGCCCTGTGCCGGCACTTCTCTCCTCCAGTGCTCTCCCACCGCACACCCCACACGCCGGGGAACCGGGCAAACCCTATGCTCCCCCCCCGAACCCACCGGCTCGCCCTACGGAACCCCCTCCCACGCCCCGAGGCATGCCCACCCTCCTTCCTTCCTTTCAATTCCTTCTTTTGCTCAGCAGTTTGGGAACGCAGAGTCTATAAAATGGCTACAGAGTGATCAATGGTTTCAAGGACAGGGAGTAAAGGAGGAGTCAGGAGATAGGACGGAGGTTCATTTCCCTGTCAAAGTACTGCAATAAGAGGAAAAGAGAAAGACATAGCTACCTGAACTCACCATTCCTGTTCCATCCCTTAGCCACTGCATCTTGCTTCTGATGATGTCCTTATTATCAGGGAGGGGAAGGAAAAAAAAAATCCCTACTGCCTGGCGAGAGCTGGCAGGAAAAAAAAGAAGCCCCCCACCCCCACCCTAGCCTGGAGCTTTCAGTCAGCCATCCCTCAGCCCGGCAATCCCGTGCCTGTCAGGAGCACGTTATTAGCAGCCTCCTCACTACCTGGGATTTGTGCTTATTTATTTCAGTCACGGACCGAGGGATTTGAGGGGAGGGGGATGTCCTTTTTCTTTTTCTTTTTTTTTTTTTCTTTCCCTGCCGTGCTTTGAAACTCTGCAGGAGGGGAGGGGAAGGGAGTGGAAGGGAGGGGAGGGAGGGGGGAGCGATGCGAACTTGGGGAGGGTCCCCGCGGGCACCCCGTGCTCTCCTGCCGGGGCCGGTCACCCTCGCCCCCAGCGCTGCAGGACGCCAGCTCTGCAGAGCCAGCACATGCTCCACGCTCAGCAAGGGCTGGGGATTTTGCTGACGTTCAAAGGGCAGCAGGTTCTCATTCTGCTCCGCACATGAACAAGGATGAGTCCCCTTCCCACTGACAGCAAAGCTCCCGGCCCAGCCCAGCGCTGCACCTGCCCGGGCTGATCCTCCCCCAGCACCGGCGCCCTGCTCCCCTCTCCGCCTGCTCATCCCCTGCCTGCTGCCCCGGATTTCCCCCACTTTCTGGCCACAGCTGCACAGTTAAGAAAGCAAACACACTCGCTAAGCGTTGCTCATCGATCCGGCCACCCACCACGTCGAGGGAGAGGAGCTGGCGGTGTCTGGCGCTGGTTAGAAGAGGCGGCGGCAGCATATGGGATGTGTAGAGCCAACTGGGAACGGGGCTGAATCGTGGCGGATCCTCCAGGCGGGACACGCACGTCGACATGGTCCTGCCCATGCTGGGACAGCACACGGGGCTGCCAGCACCTGGCCAAGGCCGCTCACGGCACCGGTGGCGCAGCCCCCGCCGCCATCCCGGGGCTCGGTGCCCACAGGAAGGGGCAGCCCGCAGAAGGACTGACACACCCCTGAGGACAGGAAAATGCCCCACCAATATTCCCAAAATCCCCTCTTTGGCAGCTGAGTCTGCAGGGACAGGAGAGGGCAGGTAGGAACCCTGGAGACAATGTGGGGAACGGCTGGCAGCATGCTCTGGGCACAGGCAGGACACTGGGGACACTGGACGGGCTGGATCCACGCACAGGATATGCTGTAAAATCTGTGCAGGAGCTCCAATCTCCTCACTTACAGCTGCAGAGGATTTAGGGTTGTGTTTGCAAGGGTTTTTTCTCCACGCCTCAAGGGCAGAAGGGCATTTGGATCTCCCGCTCCTGGCCTCTGGAGGAGTCAACATTTTTCCTGCAGCTGGAGATTTTGAGTCAGGGAACAACACGCAGCTCCTCGTGACTGCCACTTTCTGCTGGTCCTGTGCCACTCAGCAGGATCAGGGCTTAGGTGTCTTCACTTATTTATTGAAATGGGACAGACCAGAAGTGCAGGCAGGACTGAAGGATGCTGCCCAGCATCTCTGCACTGCTGGGGCCCCACACAGCCTGCTCCAGTTCCATCAAGCCATATCCCATCACCTTTTGCACAGGCACTGACAGCCATCACTATTCCCAGAGATGGCTGACAAAAGAAGGAGTCAGGAGGCAAATGCTTATAGCTGTCCAAACTTTGGAATTCTGCCGAAGTTTCCAGTGACAGAAACACCAGGCAAGTTATTTACATCCACAGGAGGGCTCTGGTTGGAAAATCCCACCTCTGACAGGCATTCTGGAGTGTTGTCAGTCAGGTCCTCTCTGGGGAGAGCCCCATCTCCTGTAGCAGGTGATGGCCACAGCTTTGTGCAGCCCTGGAATTCAGATCTCACAGGTACCTCACCTGTTCAGGGTGTCAGACACAGCCAGCACAGCCTCAGCAACTGATTCAAAACCTGCAGGGCCTGGGAGAGCTGGGACAGCAGAACTGACAGACAGACATCCTGAGTGGACACTGCTTCCCTCAGAAACTTGCACTGAAAACAATGATCAGGTTATCTCTAAGTGAAGGGTAAATATTTTTTCTACCAGGAAACATTAAATGAGGTCTGCCCTGTTGTGACCACACACATAGAGAATACAACAATGACCCTCTTAAGCCCAAGATTAGCTTCAAACCATGCACTGCATCATCCCAGTAACTCCACTGACTTAGGGCAGAGTTGCACCCTGGCAGTGCCAAGGGAAGGGGATTGGTCTGGCACATCCCACCCTGCTGCTCTAACTGGGAGTGTGGATCTGGAACAGGAGGAGGGCAATTTCTGTGGAGAACTGTTATTCATGAAGAGAATGATCCCAATTTCTCCTCTCCTGCCAGCTGCTGACCAGGCCTGTCAATAAGGCTCATATGAGGCTCACATTCCACTGTTTCACTGCCTATGCCTTGTTTAACCAAGCTGATTTGAGAAGCAAACCAAGAGTTGCCAGGTTAGTTCTTGCTGCCTGCAAAGGTACTGAAAGGCAAGAATGCCCCAAGATCAGCCAAATCTCTGAATGGGCAGCAGGCTGCACACAACCCCATCCTGCCCAGAGCACTGGGGCAGCCGTTCTCTCTGGCACAGGGAACCTCAGAGAGAACCCAGCTGCATTTCCCTGCCAAGAAAATGCACCTCTGCTGCCTCATTGTCAATGCAAAGTGCTCTGCAGGCAGCCAGCGGGCAGGGGACCAAGCCCAGAGTCCCTGCCAGAGCAGGGGGAGCAGGGAAAAGCCACCTGTGAGCTTCTTCTGGGTCCTGTGCAGGGCCAGGAGCTGGGCTCTGATGATCCCTGTGGGCTCCTTCCAGCCCAGGATATTCAGTGGCTCTCTGATTCTCCATTTCCCCACACTGGAATAAAGCATCTTCCAGGGAAGGGCAGCACGTGTCAGCTCCTGTGCCAGGTGTGCCAGGGGTGCTGCAGCCCAGCACAGCTGAGGGCACAGTGAGCTCTATGCCCACCAAGCACATCCCAGACATGGAATATTATCAGGCACACCCTGAGCTGGGTGTGAGTCACAGAGCACTGTGGGATTGTGCCACGGGCACTGCTCTGCCAGGAAAACCCACAGTGCCCACAGGGAAACAGAGGCAGCTTCCAGTGTGTGCTGCTTGGGCACTGCAGGCTCCTGCCCTGGCGTTCAGCCTGCAAACAAATGGGATTTCTACCACCTGTGTGAGCACATCCCACTGAGCAGGCAGGGACCAGGCTTTGCTCAGGTGGCTTGTGTGGGGGATCACTCCAGAGGAAACCCCCAGGAAGAACTCCAGGATTGCTCATCAATAACCAATGTCCCAGTCAGTCTCAGCAGAGCTGTGGTCTGGTCATATTTGACCTGTCACAGCCTCCAAAAATTTTCTTCTCTCTCCAGAATAAGGACCAAAATCAGCTGGTGTGTCCCAGTCCAGCCTGGAGTCTCCTTGTGGCTGCCAATGACACCAATAATGGGCAGGAACCTCCCAGGGGAGCAGAGGAGTGAAGGCAGGGAAGGAGGGACAGTGAATACCCCTGCAGTAGCAGTGACTGCCGAAATTACCAGTTTAATGCCACTTTTCCACGTGGAATTTATTTTCTCCTCATTCCCTGCAGCTGGAGAACCACTCAAAAGCCAAGCTGGGTATGAGCAGGAGGACACAGTATCACACCACAGTGAAACAGCAAAAATAACCTCCATCCCTGTGCCTCATCCAGCACATCTGGAGTCATGGAAATGGCACACAGGGGACTTTACCAACATTCCCACTGCAATCCAGTCTCCAGTCCAGTCCCCCCAGAACCCACCCTGCTCTCCCACCACTATTGACAGTATTGCAGGGCAGCTTTGGGAGCAGAGCCCTGGTTTGAGACACCCAGCACAGAGCCCTGGGATCCCAAACATGAAGGTTCCTTTTCCTGCAGCCTGTGAGAGCAGCACTGCAGGGTTTCACCTGCCTCTCCTCTTTTCTTCCTGCTATTGTGTTACCACATCACCACTGAAATCTCCTTCAGATCCTCAAGGCCTCCCTTCCTCAATCCCACTGGAAGAGTTTTGCTCTAAACCACTCCCTGGATGTGGGAACTTTTGCCAAAATGCTTTTTCCTCCACCCTGCTGCTGTTCTCATGAGGGGATTTCCCTTCTTTTACTTTTCACCTCTGCCTTCCCTCCCCAGCTACGATGCTGCACTGGACAACATCCCCCAGCCAGCAGCTCCCCATTGAAATTCCAGCCTGGAATTTCCTCACTGAGGCAGCAGAGGCTGGCAGTGCCCTTTGGAGAGCCCTGCCACACGCTGGTATTTCACTGCTGCAGAAGGCAGATGTTCTTCATTCCATATCAGAGAGCACAAATATGTTCCTGCAGTCATTGTCTCTATTGAACTGCAAAGAACAGGCACCAAATCCTACAGGTTAATTAATGAGAAAGGAGGGGAATTTATCTAACCTCTACTAGGAATTATCCAGCCTGGCTTTATAAACCAATCAGCCACGCTACAGAGCTATGAAACACGTACCTTCCTGCAGGAAAAAGAGCCCAAACCCCACGGAATACTCTCATAATGGCCCAGTGCCTCCCTGATTAGCACAGCAATAACACAGTGCTTCGGGCTCTTGCAAAGTATTATTATTATTTATGGTACATTACAAGGGAGTTTGTTTGTTCTTTAATAGGAGATGACATATTCAGAAGCCCAGATACGAGTGTCCTCCTGAACTAACTCTGACACAAAGATAGTTTCAGTCATAAATTATAGAATCATAGAACCACAGGACTGGAACAAGTGCCTGGAATGCTTTGCTCTGATGGATGTGATTGGGATCTGGCTGTTTACCACAGCAAGGGAGAGACATCAGTACCTGAGAGAGAACCAGGGGCTCCCCCTGCCCTGCCAGGGGGACACAGTGGCCACTGCCAGGGACACACAGGGCAGCCCAAAGCTGCCTCCCCCTGCTCCAAACCCCTTCTCCAGTCTGATCAGCTGTGTGCACATTCTGTATGCTGGTACAAACTCGAGTTATTCCTAATTTAATGATGTGCATTGGGCATTATTAATTAATTGCAGCATTTATATTTAGCAGTCACAGTGCAAACAGCCCCCATCAGGCTGCAGGCAGAAGTGTGTGGCACACACAGCCTGCTCCAAGGGGAAGGAGGGAGGGCATGGATTGGGCATGGATGGGGCATGGATTGGACATGGATTGGGTATGGATGGGGCATGGATTGGACATGGATTGGACATGGATTGGGCATGGATTGGACATGGCCATGCTCCCACAGACTCCTCTCCAAGGGCCTCTTGTGGGATTTCACCAACAAAATGCCAGCTTCAGTTTTGGAGAGGGTCAAAACAAACTGGAACTTTTACAAAAGCCCTTTCCAACTGGGAAACCACAGTTTGGAATCCTGTTTGTAAAAAGCAATTTTTTTATTAAGTAACCTCTTCAATTCACTGCCCACAGCCTGCCAGACACACAGAGGTTCCTCCCAGCCCTCTCCAGTCCATTCAACCCTTGAGAAGGCAGGAAAGCAGGCAAATCCTGGATCTGCCTCCTCCCAAAACATCTCCTTCAACATGGGCTGCATGTTGTTTACTATTCCTTCTCCCGTCACCCCCGCCTGACTGACAAGACTCCTCATGCCTCAACCCATTTGATTTGCTAATATCTCTCAACTTTTTCCATTTGCAAACCTCCCACCTCTATTTTAATGAACCCAAGGAGTCTGTTGCCAAGGAACGCTCTCTGTTGCCATGCCCTCTGCTTTAGAGGTGAAAATTAACAGCCTGCAGACAAATTACACTCCTTGGGTGATGAGGAAAGCACCCCAGTTCAGACCCCCAAGCCCAGTAAAGTCTCTCCAGCATCCAAGTCTTCTTTACATCCATCTGTCACTAGCACTGCCCTAGTTCTGCTTATTTAGGGAAAATCCTATGGAGATTAAAAAAAGGAATAAAACTAAATTTGAAACTGAAAGGGCTTTACAAGCAGCACAATGCTCATATATAAATTCATTTCATTTGTCTACTTAGAGATCTGCAGCCAAAAAATGTGTATTTTTTTAAAGAAAACTAGAGCTTAGCATTGCTGTTTGTGAGAAGATTGACAGGTCAACAATATATGCTGCCCTGGGTCGTGCATTTTGAGGTCACAAGGGACTGGCAAATCCATAAACCCTGAGGCTGTGCAATTCCCTGGTGCCTGGAGGGACAATCCATGCAGGAGCCCAGGATGGAGCTTCCAGGGCCCTCAGCATGGCCCTGTCTCATGGCCTGGGGGCTCTCAGAGCCCTGCCCTCATCCAAAACCAACAGCCAGACCCACACTGAGCTCCTGCCCTCATCCAAAACCAACAGCCAGACCCACACTGAGCTCCTGCCTGTCCCAGACTCACACTGAGCTCCTGCTTGTCCCAGACCCACACTGAGCTCCTGCCTGTCCCAGACCAACAGCCAGACCCACATTGAGCTCCTGCCTGTCCCACACCAACAGCCAGACCCACACCAAGCTCCTGCTCTCATCCAAAACCAACAGCCAGACACACAGTGAGCTCCTGCCTGTCCCAGACCAACAGCCAGACCCACACCAAGCTCCTGCCTGTCCCAGACCAACAGCCAGACCCACACTGAGCTCCTGCCTGTCCCAGACCCACACTGAGCTCCTTCCTGTCCCAGACCCACACTGAGCTCCTGCCTGTCCCAGACCCACACTGAGCTGCTCCTGCTTGTCCCACACCCACACTGAGCTCCTGCCTGTCCCCTCTCCCCACCCACAGCCCATGGGGATCTCCCTGGAGCTGAGTGCTTTGGAGGAGGCATCCCAGCCTGGTCCTACACCCACACACACAAAGCCCTGGACAGAACAGGTTCTCCTGCCACGGGAAGTACAGGAGTGGACTGGCACAGCCTGATCCAGGCATGGCACAGCTCCCACTCAAACCCACGGGATTCCTGCCTCCAAACCAACCTTACAGCTTGGCTGTCCAGCAGCAAAGCACAAGGCAAGGAGGTTGGTCCCCCAGGAGCTCTCATCTCCAGCAGGCAGGTGAGGGTTTAACAAGCAGCTGGTATTTATGGCCACAGTTGATTGGAATGCACGGAGCCATCGGAGGAGCCTCTCACATTCACTCAGCACTCTTCCTGCTCTGTTATTTAATTCAAGCTGTGACCCCTGGCCCTGGATGCTGAGCTGAAGCAGCTCAGCTCCCAGCCCTGTTTTCATGGCCTCAGTCAGTCTGAGTTACCAGGACGTGTTGGGAGCCCCAGGGGTGCAGGGAGCAGCACTCAGCAGAGCAGGGAGGGCTCCTGGAGCAGCCCAACCTCAGCTCTCCCAGTGGGGGCTGTCCAGTGATGGACACCCAGGACAATGAGGAGTGTTCTGACCAGGATGAGGGACATTCAGTCCCTACATGCCCATTTTCCCAGTGTGCCTGGGTCAGGTCAATCTCAAGGTTTCTCCTGCACATTTCTCTCCCTGCTCCCCTGTGCCTGCCCTCAGCTGTGCCAGGCAGGGCACATCTGGGCAAGACAAACAAGAGGGGAAAGGAGCAGCTGAGACCAGCCCCAGCCTCACCAGGAGAACTTCTTGAGCTGGGGCATCATCTGCATGGATGCTCCATCAGCCTAAGGAAACCTCTTTGCTGAGCCTCTCTATTAACTGGAACTATTCACTTTTAGGGCCAGGAACATTTCCCAAAGAAATGCTCTCTTTCAATACTTCAGGCTGCTAAAGCATCGTGAGGCTTCCCTTCTGAGAGAGCCTTGCCTTGAGTCACCCTCTGGAATCAAAAGCAAAGCAAAGAGATTTTCCCTTCCCCTCTCACCACGTGAGGGATGTGAGTTCCCCTGATACACTGCAGACCCAGGGCTGTGGCTCTCCAAACCACTCAATGTGCTGCTTTCACTCCCAGCTACTTTTCCAGACCCCTCCAAATCCCTCCACAGTTCCTTCTTCAGATTATTTCCACAGATCCTCCCCACTGGATTCAATCTGCAAAGGAAAGTTTCAGACTTGCCTCCCTTTTAAAAGAGTAGAAAATTCACTTTCTGACATTGCCTTCTTAAAGCTCCCACCCCTGTTCCCTCCCCTCAGCCCACAACTCCTTGCTGGTGTCCTTTGAAACTGGTACAACTCATCTGCCTACAACAATTACTGCCTGGATGCTTTCATTCCAAAGGAAACCAGCTGCCTCTTGGGCCTGTTGGATTCCAGCAGAGGTGTCATGGTTTGACATCCTGTATCTCCCAAAAAACCTCACTTCCTTTTCAAACCAGGACAAGAGGGAATAGGCCATGGCCTTCAGGATTGTGGAGATTCCAGCAGAGGGAACAGGCCATGGGCTCCAGGAAACTGGAGATTCCAGCAGAGGGAACAGGCCAGGGGCTCCAGGAGTGTGGAGATTCCAGCAGAGGGAACAGGCCAGGGGCTCCAGGAATCTGGAGATTCCAGCAGAGGGAACAGGCCAGGGGCTCCAGGAATGTGGAGATTCCAGCAGGGGGAACGGGCCATGGGCTCCAGGAGATTCCAGGAGAGGGAACAGGCCAGGGGCTCCAGGAGATTCCAGCAGAGGGAACAGGCCATGGGCTCCAGGAGATTCCAGCAGAGGGAACAGGCCAGGGGCTCCAGAGGGCTGAGGCCTGCTGGCTGAGGGGAAGGGCTTTGGTGTGCTCAGGGCACTGTGGCTAACTCAAGCAGACAGGCACACCCAGCAGCAGCCAAAGGTGTCTCCAGGAAGCCACCCCACAGCAGGGATGCCATCTCACAGCAGGGATGCCATCCCACAGCAGGGATGCTCAACACAAAGTACAGGGTGTAAAACACGGGCAGGGATCACCCAACAGCTTCCAGAGCGTTTCAGTCCGAGGTCATGCACCAGCTAAGGTGTCTAGGTGTAGGAAAGGTATTTTGTGCTGTTCTTGTGAGCCAGTGAAGGCTTCCTAAGATAAGAAAAGTCCCATATCTCTCTCGAGGAGGACACCAAGGCTATCCCTATGACAACGTGGTGGAAGAGAGAAAGTTCAAAGATACGGACTCTAGCTGGCTCACAGAATGACGTGGCTCCTTGTTTATCTATTGAGAGCTTTGTTTCCTCCTTGTGACCAACAGGCAGTTAATGTGTCTGTTAAGTAAATGTAAATCTCTTGAAAAATATTTCTTTTTCAAGATACTTACATTTATATATATAATATATAATCTAAAAGCAACATGTTGCTATAATAAATCCCTGTTATGCAGCTTCTGATGGAGTCCTGCTGCTTTGCACTGTGTCACATTCTGTAATGACATTGGGAGCAGTCAGATCCCAGGAGCAGTTCTGAAACCACCCCGGAGACACGAAGGGGTTAAAGCCAGCGTTGGGATGCCTGGCACGCCGTGGTGAATTCCTTCATTAAACGCATCCCCAGCGCAAACGAAGCCATAAATATGTGGCATTCTCTCCCTCTAGTGGCTGGCGGCTTGGAAATGAAGGGGCTGGAACCTGACCCTGCAATCTGCAGGAATCAAAGGGGCTGTCCCGGGCTGCTGTCCCCCAGAGCCAGCCCAGAAAAGGGGTCACACCCTTGGCCACTGTCACCCCCCAGCACTGCGAGGGGCTGCAGCTCCCCCTGCTTCCAGCAGGCACCTGAGGGTCACTGTCCCAGTCACTCCCCTGCCTGTGTGGGTTCCTGCACATCCCCACCTCCCCGGGCTGCTCCTTGTTCATGTCCCAGTGCCAGGAACACACAAGAGCTGCTCGGAATTACTGTCACCGTGTCACCGTGTCACCCCACAGCAGCCAGGCTGCCAGCTCTGCTCACTCCTTACAACACTCTGAGCTTGTAGGAAAGCACGAGACACAAAAAGGCACCCAGAGAGGCACAGAGACATCAGAGAGATAAACCAGGGAGTAACTCAGTATGACACACGAGGAACAGCTCCCCAATAAACTGCTTCTGAAGGATTTTAAACAAACACCAAGCTCTGCACCACCAATTCCTGCTCTAGCTGAGGTTCCCAGATTGGTGATGTGGTTACTCCAGTTATGGGAGAGCTGGGGCTTGTTCCCACATAAGCCTTCCTCCAAGGACAGCTAGCAGGGTCCAGCACTTTAATTTGCAATAATGAGTGCTGTTTTTAGGAGGACAGCATTCTTGGAAGGAAGACAACAACATCAAAACCAGTTCAACACAGCTCCTTTCCACTAACTGCAATACAGCTCTACCATTTCATGTATTTTAGCTAAAAATCCCAAGGCTCTCTGTCAATAATGCACCATTACATCACCACAGAATTTGTGTGTGGGTATGAATGTGGATGAATATCCTCAACAACAGCAGAAAGCTTCTCACGAAAGGCCAGGAAGAAGGGAAGAAAGAGGAGATGGATGCTATCCAAGCAAGGTGGTGGGTTTGATTCAAAGATAACATTTGCAAATATTCTCTGCAGCTTTTCCAGGCTGGCATGGCAGACAGAAACACACCTGAGTGTTTTCAACAGCCTCGGGAAAAGAGGGGGAGTTTGAAGTGGGAAGGCCTCAAGCTTGACACAAACAGGAAAAAAATTCCAGAAGGAAAATACATCCAGAAGGAAAAAAACCATCCAGAAGGAAAACCTGTTCTGATCTCACGTGGGAAAGGTTACCAGAGCTTCCCACAACCCCTGTGGCTCTCTGGCCGTGGTTTCAGGCACTGCTCTCCCACTACCCCAGGGGGACGTGCTGAGACGAGCCTGCCAGGGGCCTCTCTGAAATCACATCCCCAGTCTGACCACAGGCACTCCAGTGTGATTCTTGAAGTGGATGCAAACCAGGCACACCAGTGCCTGCACGAACCAGAGAGGCAGGCAGGCATTCAAAGCCACAATTACACCCAAATCCCATTAAACCACATTTAATCCAAATCCCATTAAACTGTGTCGGCCTTTCCTGCCTCTCCTTCCCTGCTACTCATGATCCATGAGTCGGGATGCCTCTGGTTTCTGCCTTCCAAAACTCTCCTTCACCATTTGGTACTTGGATTGGCACTGGAGCTTGTAATTAGGTCCCAAATGTGACACCACATCAGTGCTGACTACAAGGGATTACACAGAGGTAAAGACTTTAAGAGCTCGTGTGATGTGAAGTCTGAACACCATCCATCGCCTTCTGGAGTGCTAAATATACCCATATTTTACTATTTACTTGTCTGCTTAGCTATCTCAGGAGTAGTCTGTGGCAGTCCCTAAAGAAGGCACTTTTCTATCTATATATAATGTGCTTAGCAATTTTTGCCACTGAAGTTGCACAGATATATTCCACATGGAGCTTTTCATCCTTAGAAACTTCATCGTGGGAAAAATCCACGCTGCACTAATCTTGCCAGGTTCTTAGAAAGGGATGCTGGCAGGCAGGATGAGTGTCCTAACACCCCCAAGCCTGCAGTTCCTGTAAACTGCCACTTTGAATCACCTTAAGAATATGGCATGAGAAATAAGTGATACAGGCAGCCATTGGAAATTTCCCTGCCTTCCACCTGCAAGAATAGATTTTTTTGTTTACCCTCAATTTGCACAAAATACCTTTAAAATTATATAAATATAATATAATAACATATAAAAATATATAATATAAAAACATATAAAATATATAATATATATTACATATAATAAATATATATAATATATATGATAAATATATATATTATTATATAATATAAATATAATATAATAACAAATATCTCCTCTTTCTTCCCTTCTTCCTGGCCTTTTGTAAGAAGGTTTTTGCCTGTTGTTGAGGATATTCATCCACACTCATACCCACACACAAACTCTGTGGTGATGTAATGGTGCATTATTGACAGAGAGCCTTGGGACTTTTAGCTAAAATACACGAAATGGTAGAGGGATGCACAGTCCCTCAACAAAGAAATCAAGATTTTTTGCATAAGGCTGCAAGATCAGGTGTTGAGATTTTCCCCCAAAGCTCAAGCTGCTGGAAACACAAGCAGCTCATGTGGCTAAAGACAATCCCTGAGACTCCTTCAAGTCTCAGCTGTGAAAAAGCCAAGCCAGAATCCAAGAGGTGCTGAGATAAATGATGGGAGCGTGGCCCTTGCCTGCTTGCACTCTGCCAGATGGGCCCTGTAATGGCATTTGAAATCCATGAAAAGCACAACACGAGCTGTGCCCGAGGCTGGAAATGCAGCCAGAAATTCCCCTGCCTGGTGCTGATCCAAGCACTCCACTGCCATCTCCCACCTGCATCTGCTGGGGTGGGGTTATTTTGGAAAGGAGTGGGTTGGAAATGTACAGAATTGTTGCTAAAACACCATTTTTCTTAACTAAGCTGTGTTGTAAGGAGATAAAAATAGCCTGTTGGGGAGAGCAGACTAACTGTGGAGGCATCCCAAAAATACCCTGTGTGAAGGGAAAGGTGTGAATGCATGTTCTCAAAAAGGAATGTGTGGCTTATGCTTTACTCTGCTTCCACTACACAGCCATATGTTGGCTGCTGGGTTCTATTAATAACCTCAGTTATTTATATTAATATCCCACTTGGTGTCTGGCTGAGCACAACTCTGGGTTCAGGAATCCTTGATGTTGGTACCTCCAATTTATAGGAATACTCAGGTGTCAGCTCTGCCAGAAAGGGAATTTGATGGAGTCTCCTGCATTAAGAACACACTGATCCTGATGCCTCAGGTTTGAGCTTTTCTATTTTTCACATTCTGTGCTGCTTTAGTGTGTGGGGTCTGGGCTTCATATGAGGGGATGGTGAGCTCTGTGCACAGAGCAGGGAGACAAAACAATTCCTGCTCCAGCTGGGACCAAGGACAGATGATCCAAATCTCAGCCCAGGAGCACAAACACCGTGGGCTGAGAGAGAAAAACAAGGATGGGACTGGATGGGCTAAAGCTGGAATGGGACAATGAACTGCAAGATGCAAATGGAGCAGAACTGATCAAAGTGAGAGGCCCCGTGAGCAGTCAGGGATTTTTGTGACCATTTTGGTTCATCTTGGGTGCAGCCCTGGCTGGGCTCTTGTGCTGCCCAAGGTGGATCCATTGAGGCCTCCTAATAAATCCCTACTTTATTATTTAACTCCATCTAGTCTCTGTTCTAGGGCAGCCTCCACAAGGCATCAATCCCACGCAGATCATGGATAGGAAGGAGGGAGGGGTGTCCTCTGTGCCTCTAAATGACTCCAATCCCTCACTAATACATGGCATTTTTGTCATAAAGGCACAGAAAACTCATACAGAACCTCCAGCTGGCCCTGTACACCTCACATTCAGAACAGCAAGCTGGATTTGATATTTAGGCTCAACTGTGGCCTGCCAGTTGTTGTTCCATTCACAGCCACGTTCTTTCATTCCTTACTGGATGCCCAGCCTCTGTTATGGTGATACATAAACTTCCCAGAATTTTTTGGACTTGATGGCTACAAAAAAAAACAAAAACCCAAATGCATGGAGAGGGAAAATGGCTCACTATGAGCTCTCCCCCCAGAAGGAGTTTTTTCTTTTTCTTTTCTGCCCCTCCCTTCACTTTTCTTGTATTTTTGTGTTATTTTTAACACCATTAACAGCTCTGCTCCCACCCCTGATAGGGCCAACCCCTGGGACTCCCCAGGAGTTCTCTGCCCCCATTAACTCTGAGCCCACACAGACCAGCCCAGGCACAGGGGCTGAGCTTTAGTGCTCTTCAAGCATTCACTTCTTTGGAATAATTTTAATGTTCAATCCTGGAAGAGATTTTGCACTGCAGTCATTTTCCACTCATTTGCAGGAATTACAATATCCCCTTTCTCTTTCACTGAAACAGAGCTGGCTGTTGAGGGCTGCCATTCATGTCAGCCCACAGAAAACCCTACAATAGATTAAGCCCCAAAGTAAAGAGCTCTCAAACATCCATTGTGCCCCAGCCAGCACAGAGCTGATCACTAAATTGTGGCTTTTGCACAAAACACTCACATACATTAAAGCTGCCTTTGTTTGTGGAGGGTTTATTTTGTTTATTTTTTTTAATGAGCTTTCTGAAGAAAATTTTCACCTGAAAGCAAAGTGTGGAGACTTGATTACAGTTCAGAGCCTCAAAACTTTCTGATTTTTCTATTTGAGCTTTCACTCTCAAAAAGAAGGGAGAAACTTCCAGATAGCAGAATGAAAACAAAAATTTGTTGTAAATCTGGCTTTCTGACCAAAAACCACAATGGAAAATCTCCAAACAGCCCTTAAGGAAACCATTCAGCAAAAGCCTGGACGACCATTGGTCTGTTCCTGCAGGGTTAATGATGAATAAAGAGAAGAAAATGGGCAGATGTCTTGTTGGACACTGTGGTGCCACTGCCTCCAGCAGGAGTTTTACATTTGGATTTACTGCAAAGCCCCAAAATGCTGCATTGCTCACCCAGTGGCTCTTGGTTCAGCAATCCAGGATGGGCAGTGGTGCCAGCAGGGACATTCCCTAGGGAACAGCTCCAGCAGGACTCCCAAATGCCTGGCAGTGCCAGGGCCAGTGCCAGCGCCAGTGCCAGTGCCAGGGCCAGTGCCAGTGCCAGAGGTTCGTGGTCTGACCCACCAAGGTGCCTGCACAGCTCCCTGGGGATCAGCTCTGGCACTGGAGCTGCTCTGAGCACACTGGCAGAACAACAGGGCCATTTATCCTTGAGAAAATTCCCATTTATGTTTTTCCCCACCTGCTTTATCTGTTCCCTGAAGGAGGTTAGTGCTTTCTGGGGTTCAGGAGGATTACTGAGCCCTGCAAACTCAGGCTATGTGAAGCTTGCTGGGAAAGCACCTCTGCTATATTCACACAGTCCACTGAAACACAGGCTGGCAGCACATTAAATTGCTTCTCCCACTGAGTCTGCTAATTGCCTGTGCTTTTAAAAGTTACCAGTGAATTTAGAGTTGGCTAGAGCTGCTCATTTAATCAGCCCCAGCCTCCAAAGCAGGCACTGGATCAGCACCCCCAGCAGAATCCTCCCTGCACTTCACTGATCAGGGCTTGGGAGACCAAAGCCCAGCCAGGCCCTTCCTCACCCCTGCACTGCCCTCAGACCCCCACCCACCCCTCCTGAGGGCAAACCCCTCCTCAGGGACTGACCACAGCCCCTGCAGTGCTGCTGCACACGCAGATGTGCCCCACCTGGGCACAGGTATTGGCACTGGGGCACAGGAGGCCCCAGCACTGCCATCACAGAGGCTGCCACTGTACCCCTGTGCCACCCCCCTGAGGCTCCCCACAATAAACCACTGCTGCTTCACCCTTGCAGAAGTTTTCCTTAGGAATGGGGACACCAGGACACCCCATTCCTCCTGCCCAGCCCAGTGACAGCAGTGGGAGCTGCTGCTCCTGTGGTGTTGGGCACAGTGGGAAGAGCAGACTGTGAATCCTCACCCAGACCTTCTGCTCTCTCCCCACGAGCTCAGCATTTAGTGTCAACCTTCAATGTTCAACTTCCAGGCTGAAAACACGTCCCAGAGTCCAAACTCTGAGCCAAGATTGGGAATCCCAAAGCATCCCTGGGCTCTCAGTGCCTCCCTCACTCTGACGTGTTCTCTGGAGCTGCTCTTCCAGAGCTGAGGGATGCCTTTAACAAGGCACATCCCAACAAAGCAACAAATCCTTTCCTTCAACAAGGCTTTTGCTCCTATTCCCAGATGTGCATTCATGTGCATCTCCTGCCTGCTTTGGAAATCCCAGCTGGAACTGCATGCCAGAACAGTTAGAGGATTCATAAACTGATATGGTGGGAGGGAAAAAAGCTTTATTTGTCCATGAAAGCTGCTTGAGTGTCTCTGAGACAATGAAACAGCAGGACAAATACCTCAAATGCAAGCATTTCTCCAGTTTCCAAAAACTGGAGTCTTCAAAAAACAAGTTGGATGACTTAAAGGTCTTTCCAAGCTCAGCAGTTCTGTAATTTTGTGATTCTACTGATTCTGTCCACACCCTGTGCCCCCTCCACATTCCAACAAACCAAGGCCCTGATACATCCTCGCACAGAAAGGAAAGCAGGTAAACAAAGGAATTTATGCAGCATTTTCCCCTGCCAGTCATGTCTTTCATCTGCCCACCCTGAGCCAAGTTCAACACATTTTTATTTAATAGCAAATAATTAATCCAACCACACTGAGTAGAAATTAAAATGACACATAAAACATGAAAGCCATCAAATGCTTTCCAAATATCCTTTTGCCCTCTCATTTTGCATTTCAGTTAGAGGCTGGTGTATTGACTGAGCCCATCTCTCTGTGCTCACTACTGAAATCACACTGGCAGCTCCTCACAGCAAGCACGGGGCATTTTTCAGCAGCCATTCAGCCAGCTGGCTCTGGTATTCACAGCAGTATGACCAATCCACTAAAGCAGACTTCAAAGTATTCAACACTTAAAATCAAACAGAGGCTTTAGGAGTGTTGGGTTTGGGGCCTGGGTGGTAAATGTAACACAAAAGCTGACAATACACTTCAATTACTGCTATGTGATGCTAAATTGCCAACATCAAGAGAAGCAGTGCCAGCACAAGTGCAAGGAAATAATTAGCATTTAATATTTCATCAAAACGTTGAATTTTTAAACATTGGAGTTGTCAGGGATTTTTTTTCATTATTATTATTATTAGTTTTAATTATTTAGCTGGTTTTACAGAGTCCTTGAGAATGGATGCCAATGCCTCAGGTGGCTCTGATGCCAACTGCTCACCAAGGGATGCCACACACGGTGCTTTTCAAGGTGCCAGCTATCAGGGAGCTGTTTAATTAAAACCTCTGCTCCTGACTGCCACTCATGATTCACTCCTGAGGAGAAGCACCTTCCCCTGAGCTCACACACCCCTGGGAGAAGCTCAAGCCCAGCCTTTGTTCAGGCAGCAAGGCTGGCTCTGCCCCACGCCCGCCTTGGGTTTGGTGCCCTCTGCACACAGCTGGGGGTTCCTGAACATTCCCCGGGCATTCCAGCACTGCTGCCAGCACAGCCACATCCTGATGGAGCCCACGGCCAGCCCAGGGGCACAGACACGGCCAGGCTGTGCTGCTGCTGCAGTCCCAGCAGTCCCCCTGCACCCAGGGCAGCCCCAGTCACAGCCCATCAGCTCTGGGGAAGGGCAGTCTCACATCAGCCCTCCCTTTCCTTCCCTCACCCCAGGACACATCCCTCCTTCCACACGGAGTCCTTCCCACCTCCCCAGAGCCAGAGGGATGCAGAGGCACAGTGCTGCTCACTGCCCTCTGCCCAGCAACATCACAGCTCTGGGAGCACAGACAGAAAAACAAGAAGGATGGGACTTCATGGGCTGGAGCTGTAATTGGGCAGCAGAGCTCACCCTGACCTGGCTCTGCCTGACAAAAAGGCTTTTTTAAACTGTGACGTGCACATGCAGCAGGAGCACACACACCTGCCAGGGCCACTCAGAGTCTGTGAGCAGGGACAGGATCATCCCTTCCCTGCAATCAGAGCCTGGATGGCACTCAGAGAACAACCCCCAACCTCTGCAAGCCATCCCACTCTCACTTCCCTGTCTCTGATCCGCCCTTTAGCATCCCAACACAACAGCACAGGAGCTTTACAACAAGCCAAGCTGGCAAATCCTGCACAAATACCCTGCCAAAACTCTGACTTTTAGCACCAAGCCTAAACTAAAAGCATCTCAGGACCTGCTTGTGTGCAGCAGAACAAAGCCAGCGTGTTCCACAGCTCTCTGTACCCGGCTGGGGCTGGCATGGGACGTGCCTCCCAAACAGCACTGCCAGGACTGAACACAATTTCAATCCTTCTCGTGCTGCCACTTCCACAAGCACAGATTTCAATGGCTCCCCACACCAGGAGCTGGTGATACAAGAGCTTGGGAGGGTTTGCAGAGCCCACTGCACCGAGCAGCCAGCAGTTCACCTGGAAACCAGGACATGCAATCGAATCCTTGTTTTCCCAGCTTCTAAGAAATAGATGGAAGAGCTAATATTAGCTCTTCCAGGAATAGTTAGGTGGCTAAAAAGAGAACAAAGGTGATAAAACAGCCTGTCTGTGCAGCTGCAGGTTTTATTCCTCCAGCCTGTCTGTTGGCTTCAAGAGTCTTCAGCTGGCCCTTGCTGGAGGGCCTGGGCAGAGCCCTTGGGTCAGCCTGTGACACCCACAGCAGTGATGCACATCAGCCAGAGCTGACACACTGCTGGCTTTGGGCCTTCTCCAAATTAGATAAGGAAGGAAGAACCTCTGGCCAGCTCCAGTGGCTCTTCCTAACTCACCTCCCTCCTGACCACAGAGCACTGCAGGCCAGTGGGGTGGAACTCTCTGTGTTCCCTCACTGCAAACCCCCAAAGGGTCAGGAACTGAACGTGCATTTGCAGATTTTCTGCTGCCCAAGGAGACAAAGGTGGGTTTGAGCCAGAGCCCAGCAGCCCCCAGAGCTGCAGTGGGACCCTGAGCTCCAGGGTCATCTCTGGGCTACCAGGTGGGTTTGGCTCCTGCCATCCCCTTTTCCTAATTCTGCTCCCAACACAGAGCCCTGAACATGGGACCCCTGGGATGAAATTACTGCTACCCTTTCTGTACAGCCATTTCTTTAATTTTTAAACTATAAATCACCTGATGGTTCAGTGTTCACTCTTGGTTCACCTTGGCCAGGAGAGGGAAAGACCCAACAACACAAGTGGAAATGAAGTGGGTCAACTCCTGCTGTGCAAAAGTCCTGCCACAACTAGGTTAGAACATCAAAAACCACGAGTTAAATTTCCTCCTGGATGCTTCATTTTCAAGAAGCTGGCTAACAGTAGGGAACTGCATAATTGCATAATTTGGTTCCATTCTCATGACTGCATTCTGCCTTTTTGGGCTGCCACCAGGCCTGGCTTTAATGCTTTGCAAATTACACAGAAATAGTCATAAAGTGTACTGAACTACTAAAGGACTTTATTTCCCTTTTTCTCAGAAACAAAAGTTGGATTTGATGAACCTGGAGGCTTTTTCTAACCTGAATGATTCCATGAAAGGCTTGACACATTGTGGCCCTATTAAGCCCATCTAGAATGTGCCTGCTTGGATGACTGTAATTACAGGAATTTAGGAGGGTGCTTTGTTTCACCAGCTAAAAAACAGAGAGCTAGAGGAAATGGAAGTGAAAGACCACTAGACACAAAGAAGTTTTCCAGGAACCACATGAGAGAGTGTGAGGAACTGCTGTTTGTGGAAAGGGATGATGTTAACAATGACAAAAACAGTCATTAACCAAAGGACATCCAACAGGGCCACAAGGAATATTTGGGGATCCCATTAGATGGGAGGTGTGCTCTTGGCTTGGCACCCAGGCAGGATCTGTCCCCTTGTCTGCAGAGCCCAGCTCTGCCCTGTATCCATGGCCATACCCTATATCCATGGCCATATCCTATATCCATGGCCATATCCTATATCCATGGCCATATCCTATATCCATGGCCATATCCTATATCCATGGCCATATCCTATATCCATGGCCATAACCTATATCCATGGCCACATCCTATATCCATGGCCCTGCTCTGTTCTATATCCATGGCCATATCCTATATCCATGGCCATATCCTATATCCATGGCTATATCCTATATCCATGGCCATACCCTATATCCATGGCCATATCCTATATCCATGGCCCTGCTCTGTCCTGTATCCGTGGCCATATCCTATATCCATGGCCATACCCTGTATCCATGGCCCTGATCTGTCCTATATCCATGGCCATGTCCTATATCCATGGCCATATCCTATATCCATGGCCATACCCTGTATCCATGGCCATATCCTGTATCCATGGCCATATCCTATATCCATGGCCACATCCTATATCCATGGCCATACCCTATATCCATGGCCCTGCTCTGTCCTATATCCATGGCCATACCCTATACCCATGGCCAAAACCTATATCCAAGGCCATAACCTATATCCATGGCCATACCCTATATCCATGGCTATATCCTATATCCATGGCCCTGCTCTGTTCTATATCCATGGCCCTGCTCCATCCTACATCCATGGCCATACCCTATATCCATGGCCATATCCTATACCCATGGCCATACCTTATATCCATGGTTATATCCTATATCCATGGCCCTGCCCCATCCTATATCCATGGCCATATCCCATATCCATAGACCTGCACCATCCCATATCCATGGCCATACCCTATATCCATGGCCCTGCTCCATCCTATACCCATGGCCATATCCTATATCCACGGCCATATCCTATATCCATGGTCATATGCTATATCCATGGTCATATCCTATATCCATGGCCATATCCTATATCCATGGCCATATCCCATATCCATGGACCTGCTACATCCTATACCCATGGCCATATCCTATATCCATGGCCATATCCTATATCCATGCACAGGAAGCCAGGAGAGGAAGTTCTACCACACTGTGAGCAAGGTGGGCTCACTCCACAGCAGATTCTGAATTTCTCAGTGCTCTGTCCCTCATTCCCCCAAAAGCAGCCAAGGAAGGCACCACCCCACAGCAGAACGTGGATATCACCCCACAAAACCCACCCCAGGAAGCACAGCAGCAGCTTCCAGTGCTTCAGGGTTTGTTTATGGAGAGTAACAGCACACCAGCTCTGGGATGCTGCCCTGAGCCCCAGGAACAGCAGAGGCTACACAGGCAGTGCTGGCATTTGGGAAAGACAACACAAGCCTGGCTTCACTCATTTCTGTATCCCTGCAAACTGCACCATTCTGCAGTGGAAGGATGTGGATTTTCCCAGATGGGCCCCAAAACTCAAAATCCACTCCCTGGCCCAATTCCTGCATAACCTTCCCATGCAGACAGGGAACATCTGCCTGCACAGGTCTGGGAGCTAATCACTATTACACAAGAAAGGAGCTTTTTGGGTGGATTTTTCCCTTGCTGATTTGGACAGCTGAGAGCAATAACAGCTTGTCACTGCTGCATTCTGCCTGCAATGGGAGCAGGCCTGGGAATCCCACAAGAGATGTGTGGATGTGATCCTGTGATGAGTGTCTGATTTGGATCAGCAATCAGCGAGGTACCTCGGTGCCCTGGTGCACATCACTCCTCCCAACAACTCTGCATCTATCAGCAGCATCTGCTGCTAATAAATAAGGAGAAGCCAAGCTATCAGCTCGCTGCTATTTTTGGATGAGAAGCTTGTTTTGAAAGCAGAGGAAATTTCCAGCCTTCACAAAGGCCTTTCACCTTCTTTATGTGGGAAACTACCTGCTGCACATTCCCACCAGACATGCACTCACATACAGAGTCTTTAAATGACCTGGAATGCTATCAGCTTCATTTCCAAATCAGAAGCTGCCAGAGAGAGAAAAGAGGTTCTAAATTAACATTAGCCACAAGTGGGACATAAACCCCACTCAGTGCTGCCAAGCTGGTGAGAGACAGATGAGCCATCAGCTGGTGGTGCAGAAGGGCACTAAGCAGGGAAGGAAAATCACTTTTCCCAGGCCACTGGAGCTGGGGGAGTGAAGCCACACACTCTGGGATGAAGGCAACAAGAGTCTGCTCAGCCCCTGCCCTGCCAGTCCTGTGGGAACCCTGAGCTCAGATAACAACCAGCACTAAGGGTCAAAAAATCTGATATCTGCTGTCTTTATGGACAGATTTGCAAGAAAACAGGGAGCTCTTTTACCCCTGCAAGGTGCTCCACAGCCCAATGCCAAACCAGCACTTCTGCCACACTCCTCAGGGTTAAAAAATAATAGTGGCACACTCCTCAGGGTCCAGAAATAATAGTGGCTGCAGACTGGAGCTGAAGGCAGGCAGAGGGATCTCTCCTGTGATGAACACAGCACCTTGCCTTGTGGTACATCTAGTCCTGACACTTTTGTCTGACTAATCCATAAAAGATATCAAGGGCCTCAAGCAAACCCACAGATCTTCAGTAATTCTCTGTCTCGCAATCGAAATCTCAGTCTGGTTATTTGAGTCTGTCACCAGCACAGGGTGTTCCCACAGAGCTCTGCCAGCACCTGCCTCTGCCTGGGGGTCTCAGGGTATGACAGGTTTTGAAGCCTGGCTCAAGTCATGGATCCCCTCAAACTCCTGTATTTCCCAAGTGCTAATTTTAATTCCTTTCTCTCAAGGGCCCCCAGCCTGCATGAACCTGATGTGAACAACCCGAGGCAGGGAAGCACAGGACTGAGACACGTGAGCCAAACCAACACAACAACTCCAGCCCAAAGGCCACTGTGCACAAAGAACCCCAAACTAACTATTCCTTTGATTTCCACTCAAAACAAAGATGCAATTTTCCCCCTCAGTGTTATAATTTGGGGTAGGTGGTGGGGGCTGACTCAGGACTTGTGAATGCTCCAGGCTGGCAGGGCTGCAGGGATGGGGAAACCACCACAAAATGTCTTTTTTCCCAACTCTGCAGAGTATTCCTGCAACCAGAGAACTGCAGAGCAGCAAGGGACCACCCCAGAGGGGTCCCCAGTCACATTCTGCTGCTCCCCCTCACCCAAACTCTCCCACCCACCCCAGTGTTCCCCTCTCCCTCCCTCCTGCTGCCTTTGCCGAAGGGAGTGCAATCCGGAGCCCTGAATATTCACCCTGAATATCCACCCTGAATATTCACCCTGTTCCAAAGCCGTGCAGGCTGTGATTAGGGACCGAAGCATGCGTCACTGGATCTGCACATCAAAGCCCTGGCAGCCACAGCATCGCGGGGATGGGGAGGGAAGGAGCCCAGCAGAGGTGACACCGGCTCTGCTTTGGCGTAGGGGGAGCTCCCCACTGAGAATTTTGTCAGACTGTATTTAAAGATCTGGGATGCTGCAGTTCCTCCAAGCTTCCAGAATTCCTGCTCAGCACAAAACGGGCTCCAGCAGCCCTCCTCCCTCTCCCTGCTCAGTATCCAAAGTGTCAGCCTGAGACTGATGTCAGGCTGAAATCTACTGGCAGAAGTGGCTGTTTTTGCAGTTTTGTTTTTCCACTTAAGTCTGTGTTATCCACAGCAACGTGAATATTCCAATAGCTCAGATAACAGGAGCGGATGCCTCCAGTCTGTGCTGAAAGGGGACTGTCAGAAAAGAGAAGCCCAGCTCTTTCAAATGCCCTGAGATGCTCAGATCTTCTCTGCTTTTCCTCAACAGCCAACTGCTTCCCACTCCTTTGATATGATCACCAAAAAAAATAACTAACTTGGTCCTTGGGTACTAATTTCACCAGCAGACACTCTCTGAACAACCCTTGCAGTCACTTTATGCAGAAAAGGTGCTGGAGTGGTCTCTTCCCTGATCCTGGTGCCACTTTCCCCACAGCTCCCATTGCCAGAGGTGTGCAGCTGTTAGTTTAATTTTCTCCAGATCTTTCCAGCTGCTCCACGATGGCCATGGCTGAGCAGGCAGCTCAATTCCAGGTGCCTCACCTCATGCTAGCCAGCCAAATTAGCTTGTAGAGCCCTGACAAATTTCCACGGAGAGAAGCACAGGGCAACAGATCACTCCAAGATGAATTTAAGCTGCCCATTATTTAGACTCACTTCTCTTGGTTATCGTTTAGAGACCCCTCCAAGGCAGCACAGAGAGCACAGTTCATCAACCACAGCCTGAAATGATTCACCTGAGGCACCAGCTCCTGGAGCCTGGCAAATTTCCAGGGCTTGAGGGCTGCCCAGCAAAGCTCAGCTTCAGGAGAGGGAGGGAGGGAATGCTGGGGTGACAGAGAGGGGTCAAGTTTTAGGCTGTGACCTCTCTTTGAGCCAATACCCCAACTGCCAAATCTGTTATCTCCTCATTGTCAGCTCGGTCATCCAGGAGTGCCCTGAATCCCTGGGGGAAGAACCCCCTATCCAGGGGTCCATGAGGAGCCCATCTTCCTTCTGGGCAATGCTGAACAACCCATCCCACCTTCCTGAGAGCCCTGCAGGACCATCTCCCCACCCATGCTGCTGGATTTGGTGCAGTGTGGAGCTGCAGCAGCCCTGCAGAGCTGATGGGGCTGCCCTGCCCTGCCTGAGCTGCCAGGAGCTCAACTCCAGCCCCCAAATTCCAGTGAAAGCCTTCCCAGGCTGTGCTGACCACTGGATTCCTTACATAAGCAAGCAGCACAGTGTGAGCTGCACACAGCAGTTAATGCTGCCTAAACCAAGGCCAGATTTCCCTTTGGGAGAATCCTCCTGCTTTAGGGACTGAATTTATTCTTTAATGAACACACAACTCCAGGTATTCACATGGACACAGAATCAGGGATCAGAGAAGGGGTGTGCATATACCTTACTCAGCACTTCAGTCTGTTTTCTAATATTTTGTAGATTTTTCCAATCCTTTTCACAGCTCCAACAAAGAATAACCCATTAGCTGAACTAAAAAATAAACCCCAACAGCTTCAAGCTATAAATAACCAAGTCAGACATGCAGGATTGTATAAACTCCTATTTTCACCCTCCAAGAAAACAGGAAAGGCAAGGAGAAAGGGTGGAGTTAGAGCCTTTTTTTTCTTTTTTTTTTTTAATAACAGCATATTGCTGTAACAACAGATATGAGATCTACACAAATGCAGTGCAGTGTCAGGATCCCAAACCCCACACTAGGAAAGCCTGGAATGGTGTCTGACACAGGAAGGTTGGAACTGCAGGCTGGCAGCAGGAAAGCCACAGCACACAGATTTCCTCAAGCATCCTTTCCAGGCCTGGAAGGAGCTGTGGAAGTGCAGAGTGCTGTGAGTGGAGCAATGGCAGAGAGGGGAGTAAAGAGAAGAAATTCAAGAAAATCCAGCGCTGCAACACTGCCACAAACACCTGGCTCCCCACTGTGCCAAGCCTGCAGAAATAGGGGATCATGTCCCCACCTGAACAATTCCCTCATTCCCACCACACTGGCACAGCCCAGGAGGCAGTGACTGAAGCCACAGCACTCCAGCCCCTCAGGAGGAGGCCATGGAGTCAATGGCCATGGCCCATTTCCAACCCAGAACATTCATGGAGATGTTTTCCTGTGAGGAGGATGTTTGTGTGTCCTCCTCACAGGAAAACATCTCCATGAATGTCCTGGGTTGGAAATGGGGATGGAATGGAATGGAATGGAATGTCCCTATTCCTATCTGATGGGGCAGTTCTCTCTGTCCATGGGCAGTTTTTTCTTTCTCTCTCCCACCCCCAACCCTCCCTGCAGGAGATCTCTGCTGTCCATGGCCACTGAGTGTCCCTGCAGGGCTGATCCAATTCCCCCATCCCATGGGGAGATGCTGTGCCCAGGGCAGGAGCCAAGCATTCCTACCTGGATCCAAGCTGAGCCTGGCCCAGCACAGCAGCCTTTGCCCCCTGCATTGCCAGAGGAGCAGCTTTCTGCTGCCCTGCATGGCCAGAGGGAGCCCAGGCCCATCTGCAGCAGCCCTGGAGCTGCAGAGGAAAACTCCCCCCTTGTGCAGGATCCCTGCTCCAGCAGAACCACAGCTGGCACTGCAGGAGGGCTGAGCCCCCCTGGGATGGGGCTGGGACACCCCCCTGGCACACAGGGGACAGGGCATGGGCTGACTCTGGCAGTGGGGTCTTGTATTACTGCATTGTTTATTTTATTTTTATTTTCTTCCCTAATAAAGAACTGTCATTCCTATAAAGAACTGTTATTCCTACTCCCGTATCTTTGCCTGAGAGTCCCTTAATTTCAAAATTATAATAATTCTTAGGGAGAGGATTTACATTTTCCATTTCAGGGGAGGTTCCTGCCTTCCTGAGCAGACACCTGGTTGTTCAAACCAAGACAATGGACCCATCTGGAGGGCTGGAATTTGCTCACCCTCAGCTCCACGAGGCTGCAGGGGATGCTCAAACCTCTCCTCACCAAATTCCTGGCCTGGCCCTTTGCAGGTCTCCATGATCAATACATTGTAGGATATCTTAAAAACCTCAGCACCTTCCTCCCAATCCACTCCTATCCCTGTTTCTTAATTACAGCTTGCAAACCTAATTTTAAAAATTATGGTTCTCATCATATTCAGGCATAACAGTTTTTGTTTACAAATGGAGCAAAGAAATGGTATAAATTATGCTCAAGAAAACCCTTTGGCATTTTAACAGGCATTGGAAAGAACCAATTTCAGAGCAGTGCCTCATAATGGGTGTCTCCATGGATACCTCTTTGTCAGCACCTCATTAGGTAAGAGCTGAGACACCTAAGAGTTCTCCTGCATTTCAGAAGGCACCTCAGAAACACTAATTATGCAAATCTCCATCCTCTTAACTGATGGATCCTTGGAAGTTCAGGTGACAGAGTGGATAAGCTGAGCCCTGGCAGGAAAGGAAACACATTTCATGTGGATTCTTCTTCTTTATGATTGCTGAGGCTTCAACAATTACTGGGGCCACAAAACTCTGTCCCCCATACTTCTCCTTTTCCTCTTACCAGCAAGAAAACAGAAAGGAGGAGACAAATGGAGATTCCAGGAGCAGCATGAGGAACACCTGTGGTGTTTGAAGCAGGACAGGCTGTGTGGCAGACCCAGCAGGATTCCATGATTTCTGACTGAGCAGTGACTGCACCCACCTTGAGTAGATCAAATATTTCTGTTTCACATCTCAGCAAACACCAGTGGATTTAATTATACCAAAATTGGCTCCCTTGTGACCCATCTTTGTTATTAGTCCTTTACCTGAGGCCATGTGAGCAGAAAATTTTGATTTTTTTCTAATGACAATTCCTTGTGTTTCCATACTGGCATGCCAAAGAATCCCCCAGAACTGTGAAAAGTTTTATTTATTTATCCCTGAATTTCTTTCTTTATTTATCCCTTCCTTTATTTATCCCTGAACTGCAGCCACCTCAGCAGTGCAAGGTGGCAGCTCTAACACAACACGGCGACCTGGACTTGAGGCAAGGGAAGTTTTCCAACCTGTGACCAGAAGGCAAAACAAAAAACTTCCTACAGCTTGTTTTTCATCCCTGAGACCTTCAGCACAGTCCTCCCAGCCCAGGCAGTGCCTTTGGGACACTGCCATGCAGACACAGGGGTGGCTCTTCACAAGCACAGAAAACACAGAAGCTTTCGTGCTCTGAATGTGCTGAAAACAGATTTTTTGGTTTGGTTTTTTTTTGGTCAGACCTTGAGGCTGGAGCCACAGAGTCAGGGACCCTAAAGTAAAAATTGATGTCCTGGAGCTTGGGGAATGCTCAGAGGAGGTGCAGGCACTGCTCAAACACAGGAAGGAAACATTGCAATTTGCAGAGAGCACTTGGGAGTCTCCAGCACTGCTCATTCTTTAAAGGGCAGACTTATCAAACCTTGAATTTTGAGCATTTTTTCTCCCAGAAAAAATAGTTTTTTCTCAGAAAGCACAGCCTTGTTGTGCATGAGAAAGGAGATGCATCCACTCCTGAAAAGCTCCTGCATGTAAGGAAGATTCTCTCAGAGATTCTGGGCTCCCAGCTGTGCTCCCCTCTCCCAAGAGCAGCAAACCAGGGCTCCCAGCTGCAGCCAGGCCCCACTGCCCTGTGGCTCCCTGCAGATTCAGTGCCACAGTCCCACTGTGGGAGCTGTGTGCAGCTCAGCAGCTCCTCCTCAGCAGGAGTGAGGGAGGTGAGTGGCTGGGGTTAACCACAGCCAGCTTCTCCAGATTGAATGTGACCTCAGAAATGCCAAGGCCTGAATAAAAAGGCTCATAACCTCCAGAGAGGGTAGGAGTGGAGAGCAGGTAATTCATTTCCTCCAATTCATTTCCACCATGACCTGGAGGAAATCATCAGGCTTTTCTGAGTTTCATTTGCCTCTCGAGCCTCCCAGGAAGGATGGCTCAGAGTCACTGGGGTGAAATCTCTGTGAGAGCAGCAGTGCCAGGCCCCTCTGTGGCTCCTGGGAGGTGACATCCTCTCTGTCACAGGACTGCTTCTTATTCTCCATGAATTTCCTCAATGACTGCAGCTTTCAGAATCCATTTCTTAAGACAAAGACCTGCTTGAATATTAATGCTATCAAAAAATAATGGCAGTTGAAAGGACGTCCTTGATCATGTCTAGACAGGACCAGCTATAATGGATTTCTAGGATCAGGGTAGTAGATATAAATAGATTAATATTACTCAAAGACCTGCAACGTCTCTATGCATTATCCAGAGAGGAGTGATCCTATAGCCCTTCATGAATATCTGCTGTGTAATGAAGAGTGAAGGAACTGTTCCCTGTGAAGGTGGGGAGGTGCTGGGATAGAACTCCCAGAGCAGTTGTGGCTGCCCTTGGATCCCTGAACTGTCCCAGGCCAGGTTGGACAGGGCTTGGAGCACCTGGGACAGAGGAAGGTGTCCCTGCCCTGGGAAGGGAGTGGAATCTTTAAGGTCCCTTCCAGCCCAGACCATGCTGGGATTCTATGGAAGTTTCTGGGAGAAAATGGTCAGGGGGTGCTGGGAGCTGCTCAAAGTCCACTCCTGCTCTGATAAAGGCAGTGACAAACACCATCAGAGCCAACAACAGAACTGAAGCTCAGTAAACTTTAAATATGAGGAAATGGCATCCAAAGAATGCAGGCAAAGAGCCCTTCCATCCTCTGAGTCAGAAAGTGCTCAAGTCAAACCAAGAAAACCAGGTGTGAGGTCAAACCTGGGTCTGATGCCCATGGCTGTGCTTCAGAACCCTCACAGGCAGCAGCAGGTGAATTCCTGACTCTGAACTCCAAAGAATTCTTCTTCCCATCCTGTGACAGCCCAGCCAAGGCATGAGCTGAGCTCCTCCAGCATCTCCCCCAGTGCCAGTGCAGGCTGCTGTGCCCAGAGCCTCTGGGAATGCCCAGTGCAGGAACATGGGCAGCACAGAGCCAAAGGGATTCAGCTCCCTTCCAAACTAGTATCCAAACTAGTGAGGGCAGGAACAGCATCCAAACTTTGTGTGATTGCTGTTTCTTGTGCTCTCTCCCAGGCAGATTTGACTGAGGGACTCACACAGTGTGACTGCAATGTTGTCCCTTGGGAAAGGAGGATGTGACCCCCATGAATGGGCCCCAAACTCCCCTCAGCAGTGCTCAGAGTGCTAACCCTCCAAATTCCTCTTTCACTGACAAAAAGCCTCCATCAGGAACTGGCAGATCTTTTTGGGAAGGCTCAAAAAGATTGTGGGATCTTTTTGAGCCATGGGCCAAAGCAGCACTTGCTCCCCACCAAGGCTTGAGCATCCCAAATGTTCACTGGGCAGCAGCAAAACCAGAGAATGTCACCCAGACCTGGCTGCACAAAATCAGGGAATGTCACCCAGACCTGTCTGTACAAAACCAGGAATGTCACCCAGACCTGGCTGTACAAAACCAGAGAATGTCACCCAGACCTGGCTGTACAAAACCAGGGAATGTCACCCAGACCTGGCTGTACAAAACCAGGGAATGTCACCCAGACCTGGCTGCAACAAACACAGGGAATGTCACCCAGACCTGGCTGCACAAAACCAGAGAATGTCACCCAGACCTGGCTGTACAAAATCAGGGAATGCCACCCAGACCTGGCTGCACAAAACCAGGGAATGTCACCCAGACCTGGCTGCAGCAAAACCAGGAATGTCACCCAGACCTGGCTGCAGCAAAACCAGGGAATCTCACCCAGACCTGGCTGCACAATACCAGGGAATCTCACCCAGACCAGGCTGCACAAAACCAGAGAATCTCACCCAGACCTCACTGCAGCAAAACCAGAGAATCTCACCCAGACCTGGCTGCACAATACCAGGGAATCTCACCCAGACCAGGCTGCACAATACCAGGGAATCTCACCCAGGCCAGGCTGCTGAGCAGCAAAACCACTCAGGAGCCCAGGATCCCTTCCTGTGCTTCAGGAGGCCCCATTCCCATCACTCATGTCCACAGGTTTGTCTCTCCAGGAGCAGCACAGAAATGCCCATCTGGACCCAGAACTGGCCAGTAAAAGCAGCAGGGTTGGCTCAAGAGGCATTCACACTCAGCCAGGGTTCAGCAACATAAAGACCACAGCTGGCAAGAAAGAGGAGAAAATGAGAAAGGAAGGAAAAAAAAATGAAAGCACAGGAGCAGGTTCATCGATGAGTTAAGGCTGTTTTAGGTATAAGCCTGGGGGAATTAGTTTAACACTCCATTTCAGCTTCTTTTTCCCATTTTCTCTTGCACCAACTTGCATCTCTCTCCTGTCAGACTTTGATGGCTTTATGTAACTGTTTAAAAATTGAACAAGCTTCTTAACTTAGGTTTAGAAGAACACACTTTTCTGCTTCTCTGTCTCGAATGCACATTAAGAATAAAGATTTCTGGAGAAAACAAGACCTTTTCCATGCTCTGACATCAGCCACTGGAGTACACAAAGCCAAGTCCTTGAGGAGTGGATATTTTGTACATTCTGTTCCAGCACAAGCCTGTGCATCTGCAGCCCCAGTGGGTTTTAAAACTGGAGAGGAAAACTCATGCCAGAGAAAATGCACAGGTTCCCCATCCCAGCAGCACCCTGCAGTGGGGGAGAATCCTAGAAAGCAGGAAGGAGGGAATAAACCCAAAACCTTGGCAGGGAAACAGAGCAGCCACAGCCCTGAGTGGCACAAGAGCTTTGCCCCTTTGAGAAACTGATGCTATTGTGAGAATCATTTTTCTCTTTTTATTAACCTTAATACAAGCTGAAAATATTTCTGCTCTGTGTGACTGGATGTAAAAGCTTGAGCAGAGCCTCCCTCAAGGCCCAGAAAACAGAGGTAAATAGCCCCCACCCTTTTCTGTGTGTTTGCAGTTCCTAATTACACCCATCTCTAAGCCAGAACTGTATTTGTTGATGCTTCAACTTGGCAATGCTGATGGAAGAGGCTTTGAGGAAAGCCAGTAAAAATATTCAACGTCAAGATTTGTAATTAAAACTCTCTTTTTCTCATGTTTTGTCTGTTAGAAAGTGTTTGTGTTTGCAGTGTGGGCTCTTGAGGGCAAATGCTGCTACTTGCTGTTTGCACAAGCTCAGAATAACAGAGTGGTGCCACAAGCTTTGCCCAAGCCAACCCAGAGCATGGACACCTCTCCATGGGCAAAACCACAGGGCCAGGCCTGCAAAGGGCACCAGCATGGAATCAGCCCAGCTCCAGCTATGGGGACAATGGCAAAGAGCTCCTGGCTCAGGGGATCTCAGTGTGGGTCAGGCTGGAAGGGACCAGAGAGAGCTCTGGGCCCACTCCCGGCTCCAGCAGGGTCATCCCAAACTCCAGCAGGGCCATCCTGGAGTACAGCACTGCTCTGGAATATCCCCAGGGAGGAAAACTCCAGCAGGGCCATCCAGAGTACAGCACTGCTCTGGAATATCCCCAGCAGGGCCATCCCTGAGCACAGCACTGCTCTGGAATATCCCCAGGGAGAGAAACTCCAGCAGGGCCATCCCAAACTCCAGCAGGGCCATCCCAAACTCCAGCAGGGCCATCAAGAGCACAGCACTGCTCTGGAATATCCCCAGCAGGGCCATCCCTGAGCACAGTATTTCACTGGAATATCCCCCCAGGGAGGGAAACTCTCTGTCCAGCCAGGGCTCTGCATAGGGAAGAATTTCTTCCTCATGTCCAGGTGGAACTCGCTGGGATCAGTCCCTGCCCATTCCTCTGGTGCCATTGCTGGGCCCTGCTCTGAGCCCTCCCTGCACACAGGGACAGACTGGCAAAATCCCCTTCTCTTGCCTCTTCCTGAGGCCAGCTCTGCTCCCAGAGCATCCTGCAGCAGGCTCCTCCTGCCCCTGGAGCATTCCTGGGCTGGGTGATCCCAGCCAGCAGGGCCAGAGTTCACCTCCCAGCAGTGCTGGGCTTCCCTCAATTGAGTCACCCAAAATTCCCCAGGGACACGGCTGCACAGCCCCAAGGGACAAACCAAAACCATCAATCCTGAACCCAGCAACTGTCAGTGTGAGAAGCTGGGCTGGGTGGAGGCCGTGCTGTGCTGCCCCTGCAGGGATGGCAATGCCCACGTGCAGCCGCAGTTGGGAGTTCTCCTGTGCCCCACAGTGAGTCAGCAAAATTCCATTCAAAGCCAGCCCCATCTGCTGTGAGTGTCTGCTGCTTGTGGGGCTCCAACCCAGCCCTGCCCACACCCAGCCCGCTGCAGGGAGGGCTGGCAAACACCACAAATGAGCAGCTGAAGAGTCACAGAGCCTGCCAGACACCAGTGCTGGGCTGCTTCCCCCTCTGCTGCTTCCCTGCCACCTCCCACGCCAAGCTGCCACATCCCCTCAAGGATGCTCAGCCCTGACAGGACCCTGCTCTCCTGGGCTCATCCCCACAGGATGTTGTTCCCCTGGGCTCACCTCTGACAGGACCTGGCTTTCCTGGGCTCACCCCAACAGGACTCTGCTCCCCATGGCTCATCCCTGACAGGACCCTGCTTCTCTGGGCTCATTACTAACAAGACCCTGCTTCCCTGTGCTCACCCCTGACAGGACCCTGCTTCCCTGGGCTCATTCCTGACAGGACCTTGCTCCCCTGAGCTCATCCCTGACAGGACCCTGCTTCTCTGGGCTCATTACTAACAAGACCCTGCTTCCCTGTGCTCACCCCTGACAGGACCCTGCTGCCCTGAGCTCATCCCCGACAGGACCCTCTGCCCTGGGCTCATCCCTGACAGGACCCTGCTTCTCTGGGCTCATTACTAACAAGACCCTGCTGCCCTGGATCACCCCTGACAGGACCCTGCTCCCCTGAGCTCATCCCTGACAGGACCCTGTTCCCCTGAGCTCATGCCCATAGGATGCTGTTCCCCTGGGCTCACCCCTGACAGGACCTGGCTTTCCTGAGCTCATCCCAACAAGACTCTGCTTCCCAGGGCTCATTCCTGACAGGACCCTGCTGCCCTGAGCTCATTCCTTCCAGGACCTGGCTCCCCTGGGCTCACTCCTGACAGGACCCTGCTTCCCTGGGCTCACCCCAACAGGACCCTGCTGCCCTGGGCTCACCCCAACAGGACCCTGCTGCCCTGGGCTCACCCCAACAGGACCCTACTCCACATGGCTCACCCCTCACAGGACCCTTCTCCCCTGGACTCAATTCCTGATAGGATCCTGCTTCCCTGCACTCATTCCTGCCAGGACCCTGCTCCCCACCTGGGCACAGGCAGCTGCAAACTGGAGCAAAATGTTCCCATTCCAGATCAGAGCTGAAAACTGCAAAATGCTGCCCCCCAGCTCCTGCTCCTTGCCCATCCCACACATCCCTGAGGGATCAGCACCCCTGGCAGAGCTGCCCAGATCAGCAGGACACTCCAGAGCCATCTGGGGGCAGCTCCTGTGGCACCCCAGCACCCCTGGGCACCCCCATGAGCAGCTCTGCTCACTGCTCCGTGCCAAGGCAGAGTTACCCAACTTCTGACCTACTTCTGCCTTGTGCTTCTCCCCTCCCCGCTCCTGCCCTCAGTCCCCAATTAAATCTGTGTGAGATTTCCTCAATTATCCCCTTCCTGCTAATAGATGTGGAAAGAGGATGCCATAACAATGTATTCCCCTGGCACTGGTTCAAAATACATCTCTGAATTAATGTTGAGGAGTGCAGGATGCAGGAGCACTTTAATTAAACAGGAATGTATAGGAACCAGCAGCTAGGTTGAAGAAAGCTGAGCTTATGCTGCCACCACAACACTTCATCTGAGCCATGCAGTGAGAATCCTCGTGCTCCTCTTTAATTGACAGGTCAATAAATCAGCACTAATCTCCCCTCTCTGTGTAGCTGAGCATGCTGATGTTCAGCTATTTTGGAATTCACTGGCACAACCTAAGCAGCAACATGCACAGGGATCCTGCATGGAAAACACTCCAGGCAAACGCTGAAACCTGTAACAAAACTTGGAGGGGGACCTGAGCAATAAAAACCTGTGTTTGGGAATTGTGGCAGGAGTAAAGCTGCATACACACCTTTGGAAAGAGGAGGAGCAGCAACAGAGAATCCCAGCTGAAGCCATTCAGATGTTCTGATAGGCATTTGCAGCTCTGGATGAATACAGAGATAATTTGAACACCATTTCTAATTGAGACAAAAACTGTGTGTGAAGAATAGGGAATGAGCCTGGGAATCACTGTGCCCATTACAGAAGGCATCAAGCCTCTGCTCAACTTTACAGCCCCCTTCTGCCTCATCCCACAAAAGTATTGGGAGATAAGAAATTGCAAGTCTTCATAAAAAGGAGGCTTTAATCCAATGGAAGCTACATCTGCACACCTCCAGCTGCATTTTCCATAGCCAAGCTCCTGCTTTATCTCCTCTCCTGGCCCCAAACCATCTCCTAACAGCTTGATAACAAACTGCAATTAACCACATCACTGCAAAGGGAGCTGGGGGTTCAGAAGGAAAACACAAGGTTATTTTAAGCCTGGTGAAGAGGAACTTGCAGCACTGTAAAGGAAGCCAGACCTCAGCCCTGCTGCAAACACCCAGAAAACTCCCAGGCAGCAAATCCCTGTACACAGCAAACAGCCACTGGGGTGATCTCCAAATTATTTAGGGCACTGCAGTGCTGGAAGAGGCTGAAATGAGAGGAGATGAAGACTCATGCCCAGGCAGCATCTCTGCTTGAGATGTGCAGCCAGCCCCCAGAGCTCTCTCAGAATCCCAGGGGAACACAGCAGGGACCAGGTTTTCCTCATGCTGGAGATGCTGAGCAGAGGAAGGAAAGGAAACATTTTTAATTTTTTTTCAGTATTTCTTCATGCTGTGCCTGGGACCTGGATGTTAAAATTACCAACACCTCTGGGACCAGAGTGCCATCTCTCAAACCCTCAGTCCCCTTCATCTGTAAGAAGGGAATAATTCCCATCCCACTGGCATTACAAGCAGCAACACTTTGCTTGTCTCTGGAAAACACACTTTGCTCTAAACAAAAAGCTGCAGCTTCCCCTCTTGCCTCCCTCCCTGTTTGCTCTGTGTACACCAAAGGCCTTCATTTCCACCTTACTGCACATGTACTGAAGCTATTTTTGGCCAAGAGTGACGTGGCTTTGTTTGCATAACTGGGTTCCCACCTCATGATCTGCTGCTCTAATAGTTTGCAAAATAATAGCTGGAAAATGTCTGACTCCAAATAAGTGCCTGCAAAGTTCAGTTTGCCTTTATCTTAAGTCCAAAATAAAGGAAAAGAAACAAAAAACCCAAAAAAACCCACAAAACACAAAACAGGAAACAAGCCTTCCTGCAGCATCACTCATAAAATGCTTCAGCAAGATGTAATACAAATTATTTAGTGATGACCAGCTGGGATGTGGGGATTTAATTCTGATTTGGATGAGGGTATGAAACCAGAAAAGACAAGCCCAAAGTCACACAGGAAGAAAACCATTTTACACAGTGGGGCCTCAACAATTCACGTCAACCCAAAATATCATCTGCAGGAAATGCAAACTTATCACTGATGGCTAAAAACAAAAGCACAGCTGAAAATAGCAGCATTTCAGATGAGGCAAGTACGTTGGTTGGACTATTCTCAACTGTCAGAACTGAGCTGCAATCACAGATCTCTCTTGAGGAATATTTGGTATTTGTCCAGTATTAAAAATAAAATGTGAGATATCTTAGAAAAGAAAGAGATGGATGGAAATAAATCCTGCATACAGAAGGATCCAACTGCTGCTTCTTCTTGTCCAAGTCCCAACTCCTGGCAAAAGAGGGACAAAAGGCATTTCTGCAAGAACTTTGTCACTGCAAAACACTGTAAAGGTGGGATGAACACTGCCCAGAGCCAGCTGAGCCAGGGGAATTGGCCATTTTTGTTTTGGCACAGGAAGTTTTGGAAGTACCAGGTTCTTCCTTCACTCCCAGGATGGTGCTGCCCAAGCAAGAACTCCACATTTGGGCAGGATTATTGCTCAGGTCTGCTTGGGACATCTCAATTCACTGTCCCCCCTCATCCCTCACCCTCAGCCACCCCAGCATGAACAGGGCTTGAGGCATTTCCCTTCCCACCTCCCAAACTCCCTGGCTCCAGGGAAGCCCCAGAGCAATGAATGTGGGGAGTCCCAAGTGTGCTCATTAATTGTTGTGGTGTTTGAAGGTCTCAGGATGAGGTGAGAGCTGAGAATTGGCTCTAAGTTCTTAGAAGGCTGATATATTATATTATATTATATTATATTATATTTATTATATTATATTATATTATATTATATTATATTATATTATATTATATTATATTATATTATATTATATTAATATGCTAAAATTACACTAAAGAAAGAGAAAGGAGACATCAGAAGGCTAGAAAAGAATGATTAAAAAAAACTCATGATTGACCAGACTGACAGCTGGACTGGGATTGGTCATTAAGTAAAAACAATTCACATGGTGGGTAAACAATTTTTCAAATCACATTCTAGAGTAGCAAAACACAGAGAAGCTGAAGCTTCCAAGCTTCTCAGGAGAAACAACCCCGGTGAAGGGATTTTTCAGAAAATATTCAGTGACACCCAAGGTCATGGCTCATGAGGAAGTCACAGGAGCAGCTCAGCCTCTGCAGATCCTGGAGGCAGTGAAGGGCAGGGACAGAGGCTGGGAGCTCTCCCTCCTCATTTCCAGGCAGGAATTTCTCACCTGCACAAACCCCTGAGCTGCCAGGGATGGGAGGAGAGGCCAGGAACATCTTTCTGAGCCTGCTCTGGAAGGACAGCGTTGGGCTGTGCTGTATTCCAGCAGGAATCACAGAGCAAGCACCAGGCAAACACCTGGCAGCACACAGTGCAGCACCTCTGATGGCAACAAAACGCCAAACAAATGTTCACAGAGCTCTGCTCTGGGGTCTCAGCCTTCCATGGGGTCACTGTGGGGTGGAGGCCCCTCAGTGCCAGGCCCAGGCCTGTCCTGGGGGATCCCCAGTGCTGCTGTAGCCAGCAGTGGCACACACAGCTCCTGTCCCAAGGCAAAGGCAATGCCAGCACAGCTGCTGCCAGCACTGCCTCTGCCACTGATGCCTCAGGTTTGAGCTTTTTCTATTTTTCACATTCTGTGCTGCTTTAGTGTGTGGGTCTGGGCTTCACATGAGGGGATGGTGAGCTCTGTGCACAGAGCAGGGAGACAAAAAAGTCCTGCTCTAACAAGAGACACAAAGACAGCCAATCCAAATCTCAAACCCAAAACCACAAACAGCAGTACACCAAAGAGAGAAAAACAAGAAAGATAAAACTTCATGAGCGAGAGCTGTAATTAGACAATTACCTCCAATATGCTCATAGACCAAAACTCATCAAAGTGAGACACCCCGTGACTGGTCATCCATTTTGTGACCATTTTGGGTTTACCTTGGGTGCAGCCCTGGCTGGGCTCTTGTGCTGCCCAAAGTAGATCTATTGAAGCCTCCTAACAAATCCCTACTTTATTCTTTAACTCTGTCTAGTCTCTGTTCTAAGTCAGCCTTCACAAGGCATCACCAGTCCAGAGCACACAGCACAGCCAGGGCATCCCATCACAGCCACCACAAGGTTCCAAACACTTCCATTTGCCTTTGTCTCTGTTTTCCTGCTTGCTGGAGGATTTCTCCCACCTCCGCAGCCTGCCCAGGTGCCTGGCAGACACCTGCAGCAGGGCAGGCCTGGCTGCTCACTGCTCACCTCAGTCCCCTCCCAGCACCACGGTGACACTGATTTGACACATCCACTGCCACACCTGAGCAGCTCAGACACAGCCAGTACCCCCACAGCACAGTGAGTCCCCTCTAAGAGACAGCCAAATCCCTTCCTGACTGCAGTGGGATTCTCCAGGCAAGGTTAAACCCACCTCCAAATTTGTGTCAAGAGGTAGAGCTAAGGAGCAGCCACCATACAAAGCTCTGGAGTTACTCCTGCTTTTAGGTGGAGTTCTTGCACAAGGAGGGGTAGAAAGGTGTGAGGGTGGTCACAGGGGTTTTCAGGCGAGGGAAGAGACAAGAATGTTGACTCCATGTTCAGAAGGCTTGATTTATTATTTCATTATATATATATATATTACATTATAACTATACTAAAAAGAATAGAAGGAAAAGTTTCATCTCAGAAGGCTGGCTAAGCTAAGAATAGAAAGGAATGAATAATAAAGGTTTGTGTCTCAGACAGAGTGTCCCAGCTAACTGGGCTGTGGTTGGCCATTAATTGTAAACATCCAACATGGGCCAATCCCAGATGCACCTGTTGCATCCCACAGCAGCAGATAACCATTGTTAACACTTTGTTGCTGAAGCCTCTCAGCTTCTCAGCAGGAAAAAATCCTAAGGAAAGGATTTTCATGAAAAGATGTCTACAAAAGAAAGGGACTCATCCCACAGAGACTCATCCCTCCTGGAGGGGCTTCCTGGGCATCCCACTCCACCTGCAGCCTCTGCAGCAGCCCCTTGCTGGCTTGCAGCAATCATTCTGCTTCCCTGTGTCTCCCCAGATGACACACAGCATCCCTGGGGACAGCCCTGCAGGGGACACCAGCACAAGGAGAGCCAGCAAGCTGGGGCAAACACAGCACTGGCTGAGCTCAGAGATCTGCAGGGAAAACAGCCTCACCTGGGGAGCAACCTGTGCCCAGCAGCTCTCCACACTCAGAGGTTAAACCCACTGCTGAGGGTGACAGTGCTCCAAGGCCAGTGACAAAAGGCCCCCCAGAAGTGGTCCCCACTGGCCACAACCTCTGTGCTGTGACTCTGCTGCTGCTGCTTCCGAGAGCTGCAATCCCTGCAGCCTTCCCCTCCCCAGAGGATGCTCCCTGCAGGAGTTGCTGCACAGCCTGGCCTGGGCCTGAGTGGGAAATGGGATTTCACACTGGGAACAGCAGCACTGGGTGGGAAATGGGATTTCCCACTGGGAACAGCAGCACTGGGTGGGAAATGGGATTTCCCACTGGGAACAGCAGCACTGGGTGGGAAATGGGATTTCACACTGGGAACAGCAGCACTGGGTGGGAAATGGGATTTCACACTGGGAACAGCAGCACTGCAGCCAGCTGGTATTGCCTCTCCTTTCCAGTGCAATCCTGAACCTAGCACAGCAGAGCTGCCATGAAATGTCTGTTCTTCTCCAGAAAAGACTGATCTCTCAAGGTTTTTGGACAACTCTAGATATTAGAGACTGAAAGAGATTTATTAGGGGAATTATTCTGTGTATTCTGTGCAGTCCATGAAGCTTTCCCTGCCCCACTGAGGAGCTCACTGCAGGCCATGTGACTGCACTGATACAATACCCAAGTCCCCTCTGCAGCCTCTCATCCTGCTCATTTCACACTGCTCCAAGTACAAGCACAGTGCTGGGTCAATATCCCAAGTTCAATTCACGTGTGAAACCCTCCATAAATCTGCAGGACAAAACCAGGGACAAAATTAGACCCTTTATTCCTACCCTTGGTACTAGGGACAGCTTGTTACTAAATCCACTTCAGCTTCTTGAATGCCAAGGGCAGAGCAGAAGTCAGAGCAGCTGCAGTTTCCCTGGGAGCCCAAATGTTCAGGTGCCAGCACCTGAGCAGTGTGTGCAGGTGCTCTGGATTTGGGGTTTGTGAACACACCCCCTCCAAACTGCACGAGGATCATCCCATTGAGCAGCTGGGGTGAACAGCAAAGGGGACAGACCCAGATCTTCCTTCCTTCCATTCACAGAGCCAAACCATTGCTCTGGACACTGTGGGATCACAGAGCTGCTCCCAGGAGCAGGATGGTGCTCCTGCCTCTCCAGGATCCCAAGGGAATTATCCTGGGCCATGCCAGGCTGTGAAGCACCCAGAGCTCACCTCAGAGTCCAGGGAGCCACACACAACCACTCCCACCCTCCCCTGGTGACCTTCTGGGTGTATCCATCCACCCTGTGGCTTCAGCAGCACTTCTGGGACACATCTCAAACCTGATGCAGAAGCTCAGAAGACATTTTGGAGCTCTGACCTGTGCTTTTACCTGTCCTTCCCAAATTTAGCTCCTTTTCAGCTACACACTGGTGACACCAGGGTGGCCTGGCATCAGGAGCACAGCCAGGGCTTAGGAAGCACTACAAAAGCATTTGTTCCAATATTTACTCAGGGATTTTTCATGCTACACCTACCACAGCCTTTAGTTTATTGGGAACACGGTGCACAGGGGAAGGGCAAACCACAGAGTCTATACTGCTGCCAAGCAAAATGTCATTAAGGTTTTAGCAATGCAACACAAATTGAGTTTACATTAAAGCTTCTTTTGTATAAACCATATCCCAGAGTGAAACACAGTGACAGAGCTGAGTAATGAGTTGGAGCAGAGCAATCAAGGTGGAACTACTGAGCAATAGGAAAAAGGAGCCATTCCAAAGTGCTATTTAAAGTTAGGCTGAGAGCTCCATTTGAAGGATAGAAGTGATTATGTACAGTCACCACTGCACACAGTTAATGCCATGTAGGATGCAGTACCCACCACCTGCAGCTGCACAGAGACACCCTGAGGTTCCATGGCTCTATAAAAACCATCCCCAACAGGAGGCTGAGATTCCTCTTAATACAGACCTACACACAACTGCTGAAGGGCTCAGGAGCCTGGAACTCCAAATCTCTCTTGTGCTGCCCAGCACATAAACCCACAACTCAAAGGTGACCATTTGCCACTTCAAACCTCTCCCTCCTGCAGGACTCAGAGTCCCTGAAGCCCTGTTTGTCCCCAGGAGGGCTGGGAACACCTGGGCTCTGGCACTGCTGGAGCCACACCCAAGGCACCAGGGGTTATCCAGCCCTGCTCTGCACAAAACCACAGCACTGCTGAATGGTTTTCTAAATAGCCAGCAGGCCTGCCTATTATTAGTATAGGGATAATATCAATATTATGCTATATTATATATTGGTATGTCAGAGAAGCTCCTCTCATGCCAAGTTTCCAGTCTAGCTAATTAACAGTGGCTTCCTCCAGCACAGAAATTTGGGCTTTAGTCCCTTGTACACAAGTGTGGTTGTGTTCACAGGGGTCTCAGGATGAGGGAAGGGATGAGAATCTTGACTTCATGTTTCAGAAGGCTGATTGATTATTTTATGATATATTATATTAAAAGAAAATTATATACTAAAACTATACTAAAAGAATAGAGAGAAAATGATTTCATCAGAAGGATAAAAAAGAAAGGAATGGAATGATAATAAAATCTCACAGCCTCGACACAGGTGGCTGTCATTGGTCATCAAGTAAAAATAATTTCACATGCTGGGTAAACAATCCAAACCACATTGCAAAGCAGCAAAACATGAAGAAGCTGAAGTTTCCCATCTTCTGAGAAGAAAAGACCCTGGCAAAAGCATTTTTAAGAAAATCTGTCTGTGCCACACGAGTACACAGGGCAGGAAGGGAGAGAAGGAGCAGAGGACAGGAATGGCTGCAGTCATCTGTAAAGGCTGGAAATTCAGGACAGAACTAACACACATGGAGAGGAGGCTTGCAGAGCATGGGAAGGTTGGAAATAACTCTCATTTCCAGTTCCAGGCTTGCTGCTGTGTGCTTTGCACTGCTCCCCACAGAGCCCCTGGGGAGGGAGCCCAGGGCAGGCCCGTTCAGGCGAGAGGATGCAAATGGGCTCAGGGCTGACCTGCAGCTCACACTCAGCTCTGCCAGCGGCCAGAGCAGCACATCACACACAGCTCAGGTGCTGGAAAGGCTGCAGTGCTGCAGCCAGGGGTGCAGGGACCCTGCCTGGGCACTCCTCGTGCAGGCAGATGGGGCTGGATCACAGCACTGCAATATTCTGCAGCTCAATCCCTGTTTCCCCCTCAAATGAGCAAGCCAGTTTTGATTTGAGTTTTTCAGAACTTGCAAAAACACTTATAAATGGCTAAATATATTTAAAAAAAAAAAAGCTCCATAAAGACTTCAGAGCACTGCTAAGTAGAGCAAGTGAATAGGTCTATCAAGACATAAAGCAGCTTTCCCCAAAATATATGGCTCAGACATACCCTGCCAGCAGAAATACTCCATGTTTAAGATGAGGGAAGAGAGATTCAATGAGGATTTGTTTTCCTGGCAGCCCTCCATACGTGCACATAAACCTCTTGTAGCACCACACTGATATTTAAACTAATTAGCACCAGGAAAGCCTCAGGACTGTGCTTTTCTCCCAGCCTGTTCCCAGGGACACAGGGGCTCCAAATCTGGCTGGGATCACATCCCACTCACATCCCAGGATGCTGCAGCCCAGCAGCCCCAGCACAGCCCCCTTCCTGCCCAAGTACACAGAACACAGGGCAGGACACTTGGCAAAGGGAAAAAAATCCCCCCTCTGCCCAAAGTGCCCACTCAGCACTATGGGAGAGGATAAAAATAGCAGGCAGGAGAGCTGGCCCTGAATATCAAGCAGCATTCTCACCCAAATCAACTTCCCCTTCCCTCTGCTCTCCTGCAGGCTGCACGTTGCCTGAATTTCCTATTCCTCATAAACACAGGCAGTGGGGATTTAGCTCTGGGGAGCTGCAGACTGGCACATCCACCATCATTGCTCTGGCAACCCCCCAGCAGGCTCTGGAAAGAGCTCCTGACTTCCAGAGCAGACAGGACAGGCTGGGGGGTGGGTTTTGTGAATATTCAACACCTCAGCACAGCAGGCCTGCCTATTATTAGTGTAGGGGATGTCAGAGAAGCTCTTCTCATGCAAAGTTTCCAGTCTAGCTAATTAACAGTGGCTTCCTCCAGCACAGAAATTTGGGCTTTAGTCCCTTGTACACAAGTACACAGGGCAGGAAGGGAGGGAAGGAGCAGAGGACAGGAATGGCTGCAGTCATCTTTAAAGGCTGGAAATTAAAACTCTCAGGTAAGAGAGAGAATTAATACACATTGAGAGGAGGATTCCTGTTTCAGCAAGGGCTGAATCTCCCTTTCTTTAAAAAAAGACTGGATGTGGCACTCAGGGCCATGGTTTAGTTGAGGTAGTGTTTAAGGCATGGGTTGGACTCAGTGATCTTAAAGGATTTTCCAGCCTGGAGGTTCTGTGATTCCTCCTGGAGCACATCCCCAGAGCTCTGGAAAAGGCTGGGATGATTTTGGCTGGGCAGCCAACAAGGAGCAAAGAGTTCCCTCACAAGGGGCAGCAGAGGCCAGAGTGTGGCTCAGGGTGGGACTGTCACCCTCTGCCCTGACATCCAGACCATCAAACACCTCCCAGCACTGCTCTGGGCTGCACAAGGAGCTCACTGCTGCCCTTGCTGCAAGGACCAGCCCCATCCCAGCTGGCAGGACCTGCCTGAGGGTAAATCAGAGGCAGGAGAGAGGCTCAGGGTCCTGTCAGGGCAGCCTTCAGGGCACTCTGATCTCTCCTGCAGCAAAGTCTGCACTTCAGGGCACCTTCAGTCTCCTAAAAGTTGGTCCTGATTGTGCCAAACTGCTCCCATAAAAGCAAAAACTCTAAGGGACCTAAGTGCTAAACCAAAATGCTCTGCACATAAACTGCTTCAACACAGAGTTTTCTCCAGGCTGAAGAGTGTGCTTTGGAAAAAAATTAAAGATTGAAAACTTTTGGAAGTCCGACCTTATTTATTTGTACTTGCTTCTTAAATTAGGAGAGAAATAAAAAAAAATATTGTATGGCTCCACATTACCACCCTCCAGTGTTTCAGTTTCTTATTCCCACCCCCAAAGTGGAACAATAACCTTATCTACTCCATAAAAAACTTCTCCAGCTTGTGCCCAGATTTCAGACACTCTTTCTTGGAAGGACAAATCCCTGCTTTCTGCACTGCTCTGCCACCTCACTGGTGTCAGCTGTCAGTGAAAGCCCCTCACCAGAGACCCCACAAATCTCACCCCAAATTTATACATTTGCCAGAGCAGAAACTTCTTTCTGGCCAAGAGGTGATGTGCAGCCCTGTAGATCTTCATTGAGCTTGGGGCAGAGGTGACAGCTGAGTTTTCCAGCACTGCTGTTGTGAGTTACATTTCTGTATCCTGCTCCTTGCACAGCACCTCTGATTTATAAACCAAAGGTTTCAGAGCTTCCTGTTTGCCATGATTTAAAAACAAGCTGGACAAACCTCCCCAAAGCCAATTCTCTGCCTCAGGGGGGCACATGGCATGGCCATGGCTGAGCCAAACAGCACCCACACATCTCTGGGGCTGTGAGCAGCTCATGTCCCTTTCCAGCTCCACATCCCTCCCACTATCACCACAGGAGAAGCAGTTTCTTTGCCAACCTTTCCCAAACTTCAGCAGGGTGTTTGTTTGCTGAGGTTTCAGTTTTCTACAGCTTCTCTAAGGGTCCCTGATGCAATCTGGGCTCTGTTTGCATTCTGAAACAGGTCTGGCTTCAGGATGCTCAAGGCACAGATAACTCATGAGTAATTTTGTGTCAAAACAGCACCTTGGCTTCCAGGACAGCTATGAAAGCTGCAAGGCTCCTCTTAAAGGATTAAAAATAAAGTGATTACTAATGTGTAATGAAGTGATTAATTAAGGACCAAATCCATCCATGCACTGGTCAGCACCAGACCCTGAACAGGGACACAGCTCATGGAACACACCTGAGACACTCCCAAGGCAGGGCTTGCCCACTGCACAACAGGATACTTCACTGCTCTGCAGCCACCTGCCTCTATCCTGGCCCCAAGGACAAACAGCTTTATTGGATAGGGATCATTTCATCTTCCAGGAAAACTTTGTTCAAAGCTTTAGATGTTCAGCTTGTCTGAAAGCAGAAAAGCTCTCCTGAGTTGAAAGGAGCAGTTCATGTTTCTGCAGTGAGGCAGGAGCCACAGGGAAGGAAGAGAAAAAGAAGAGCTGAACTCCTTGTCTATCTCTCCTCTGCCTTTGTACCTCAGCCCACAAAACCTCAGCAAAGAAAACAGAAGTGATGCAAGATGAAATTCCAGAAAGTCACAAGTGACCAAAAAATCCAGCAGTCCATCCCTGTACGTGTTCCCTGGAAAGCAACACCCAACATGAGGAGGGTGGAGAAGTCAGCATCACTCACTGCCAACTTCCTGTGATGGAAAAGCACACACAGAGGCCAGGGACCTCCTGGAAATCACATTTCAGGAAGGCAATTCATCAAATATCAAAGGGGAAAGGAATACAAGAAAGGTCTGGTAAGAAGGACAGCAGTGGGGAGGGAAAGAGCCACAGAGACACGAGAGAAGGTCAGTTCCCCTCTCCCCTCCAGCAGGGAAATTCCTGGCTCCCAGACCATCCTTTGTTCCTGTGCCCTAGAGGAACAACAGGGGCTAAACCTCTTCTGCCATTATCAGTAGAAAACTCTGCCTGCATCACAGTGCAGGCTGGGAAATCTGCTGGGTTTGGGACAATCTGGATCTGCTGGGTACCAGTGAAACCAGACTCATGAGCACTACAAATCCAAAACAAGACCATGAAACAACCAAAGCCTCCAGACTTCAAACATAGGGCACAGCAAAGAAAAACATCCCCCTGCCCAAGCAAGGAAACACATCAGACAAATTATACCGTGTTTGTCATCTTTTCTGAATTTTTCCCAGAGAAAAACATGAACGTCCCCAGGCCCACAACAGCTTTTACTTCCCCCACTAGAAGCATCATTCACAAAAAAAGAATCAAGTGGATTGTGCCTATATTTGCAAAACACTTTGGGAAATAGGCAGTGACATGAATTTGTCACCGAGATGGTGCTGGGAGCAGCACCAAACCCAAAGGACACAGGGCTAAAAAAGGAAGGAGAAAAAATAAACCCATCAAAAACCAGGGAGCACATCTGAAGGCAATGGGAAACGTCACAGCTCCCTCCACCTGCAAGGAGCACTCAGCCACAGGCACAGGAGGCCCAGTGACAGCCCAACAGCCTGTGCCACACATTGAAGGGACACTGATTTGGAGAAAAGACAACGCACCTGAGCTTTTATTGCTACAAAATAACACCAAACCAAAACCTTCCCCATCTGCGGCTGGAGGACCCAGGGGCTGAGGAAGCTGTTAGTCAGGCACATTGTTCTAAACACAAAGCCCAAAGCAGGCAAATCCCAGGCCTGAAGCAGGCAGGGGCACGTTGCACACAGCTCCTTACCCGACTGATCTGCAGCTTCTCAGCTCCAGGCTTGAAGAGGTTCCATCGACGGCCGCCGTTCCTGCAGTTCCCGCGCACCTTCAGGGTCTTTGAAGCCTGCTCGTTCTCAGCTGCCAGGAGAAAATCCACAGGAAGAAAAAAATAAAAAAGGAATGACAAAAGATAAATGCTGTGCTTTAGCTCAGGCTGGGGGCGGAGGCTGTTCTTTTAAATGAAAGAAACAAAATTGTTTGCAAGAGACTCATTCAACCTCTCCTTTCGAAAAAGAGAGCACAGAGTATATTTAGGTGCTTTATTCAGTGCTCTTGGGATGCAAGAGAAATAGTGCAGCTTGGATACTACAAAAAGGCAGAGCCGGGAGCCACATCCCAACGTGGGGTCAGCCCAGCTGGCTGTGGAGCCAGGATGCTCTGCCAGGAGCTGCAGGAGCAGGAGACCCTCACCAGCCTGCCCCAGTGTGCCCAGGGCAGCAGCTCCCTGGGTCCCACCTGCTCCAGCAGCAGCACCTGCAGCAATCCCAGCTCCACACTCACCATGCTCCATAGGTGAGTGCACCTTGGACCCTTCCAGGCCCTGGAAAATAAACAGCTCCTCCAATTCACACACAAACCAGAAATGGGTAAGGCCATAAAAGCTGTACTGGGCTGGTTCTCACCCCCACTATTTCAGACCAAGCCCCAGAGATGCAGTTCTGCTCTGGCTTTGAGCGATACCACTCACACCAGACCCCAGCCTGGCCTTGCAGATGGCACTACCCAGGCACACAGCAGCTTGTGGAAAAGAGGCAAATGAGCTCTACTTTTTCAATCAACCACAATTTTCAGCTCCACATCCTCTCTCTCTCTTTTTGGGCTGAAGCTGCCATTATGTATGAGACCAGAGTTTTCCCTCCCACATTTGGCAAGCTTAGATTTTAATCCCTTCTTCCATCAGGCTCTTCATAGGCTCTGGCCTGGAGGGAAGGAAACAGAGCTGAGCACCACTGGTGCCCCCAGAGCAGCTGCTAGCACAGGTCCATGTGATCCAGGCAGTGCACATATGTGTACATGCATCCCCACAGGTGTTTCCAGCACCTGGAGCTCCTCATCCCAGTCATGGATCAAGGATCTACAGAAAACAGCCATGTTCTGGAATTCTTCCCTGAAAGATGCACAATGCTCAATTTCTAGCTCCTGACGTACCTCTCACCAGGCAGAGATTTCAGACTGTGTCAGTCCTGAGGGGTTTGAGACCAGAATAAATGGTTCCAGGCTTTGGGAGGGAGGAGACCCCCAAACCAAACAGGTGGGGGCTCTGCCCTGCCCAGGCTGGAGCGCAGCAGGGCTGGGATGCTGCTGCAGGCTGCCTGGGCAGACCATCCTGATTTTCCTCCAGCATTGTTGGGAGAGAGATTGCACTGAGACCTATTTCCTCAATGCTGATGCAGGCAGCCTGCTGCTATTTTTAGCAGCCCACGTTTCACTTTGGAGACTCTTGGAGAGCCAGGCTGCAGCACGGTGCCGGCTCCAGCAGGAGGAGGCGATGGATGGAGCAGCATGCAAACAGGAAATGCTGCTCTGAGGGGCTGTGTGACCCCCCTGGGCTGGGGAACCACTGCACCCCAGCAGCAGAGCCATCAATTAACAGCACAGGCAGCTAATTGGCCTTGTCCTCCCCAGCTCTTCTGAACCCTGACGTGCTGCCACCATCCATCAGCTGCCTGGATCCCGGAGTGCTCCCAAGGGATGCCAGCACAGCCTGGCAGTGCTCCCCTGCTCACCCATCACTAAATCACAGGATCCTTCATGCCAGCAGTGGCCCTTCAGGAAATCATTTCCTTTCTCTCATTATCAATCTTTTTAATTAGAAGGTTCAGAAAATGATGTCATGTATTCAGCCATCAGCCAATTTACCTGCCAGCACGAGACCCTGCCAGCAAATACATTCCAGGGTGCTCTCTCTGGTGTCACTGTGAGCAGGACAAATGCAGAGAGGTCATCCCAGTCTTTGGCTCATGAGACTCCCTCCTTCATCATGAAAAGTACCCAAGCACAAGAGGAAAAAAACCCTTCACTTATTGTGTTTCCAAACAAACATCAGATTTGAGTTGTGATCTCAGCATCCATCATCACTCACTACCTCCAAACGGTGAGTACTCAGTGACTACTCACCACAGAGGATTCTTAGAGGACAGAAATTCAAGAGAAAACCACCAAATATAAGCTCACACAGCAGCTGCTGAACAGCTTTTGCACCTCACGTGCCTACCCCTGTTCATCCTCTCATAACCAGATTATGGGGATTGTGTTCAGAGACATCAGAGAGAGAAAACAGCCTTATTTCATAAACACACTGTACACAAGCAGATCCTATTAGCCAGCAAGAAACTCCTCAGCGTGTGGCTCTCAGAGCTCCCTCACCTGGTGTCAGGGATGTAGCCAGCATGGATGCAAACCACATTCCTGATTTTTCCACCCCTGCCAGCCAAAGGGTGGAAAAGTCAAAAAAGCAAAGGTGGCAGAGAAGAGGCACTCACTCACCATGGCTCTGGAGCATGGGTGCCACCCAAAAGCAAAGCTGGCAGAGAAGGGGCACTCACCATGGCTCTGGAGCATGGGTGCCACCAAACGCAAAGGTGGCAGAGAAGAGGCACTCACCATGGCTCTGCAGCACAGGTGCCACTCCAAAGCAAAGGTGGCAGAGAAAAGGCACTGACCATGGCTCTGGAGCATGGGTGATGCCAAAAAGCAAAGGTGGCAGAGAAGAGGCACTCACTCACTACAACTCTGGAGCATGGGTGACACCCAAAAAAGTTAAGTGAGAAGGGAGGAAAAGAGGGGAGGGAGAGGAGGAGTAAAGGAGAAGAGAAGAGAAGAGAAGAGAAGAGAAGAGAAGAGAGAAGAGAAGAGAAGAGAAGATAAGAGAAGAGAAGAGAAGAGAAGAGAAGAGAAGAGAAGAGAAGAGAAGAGAAGAGAAGAGAAGAGAAGAGAAGAGAAGAGAAGAGAAGAGAAGAGAAGAGAAGAGAAGGCAAGAGAAGAGAAGAGAAGAGAGAAGAGAAGAGAAGAGAAGAGAAGAGAAGAGAAGAGAAGAGAAGAGAAGAGAAGAGAAGAGAAGAGAAGAGAAGAGAAGAGAAGAGAAGAGAAGAGAAGAGAAGAGAAGAGAAGAGAAGAGAAGAGAAGAGAAGAGAAGAGAAGAGAAGAGAAGAGAAGGACACTCACCACGCCTGCGGAGCAGGTGCTGCATGCGCCCTCCCAGCTGGTCCAGCCCCATGGGGGTGCTCTGTGACAGCGGCTCCGAGCGGCAAGCGCTCCACCAGCGCCTTGAAGGGCTCAGCCCGCGGGGACGGCTGAGCAGGGGGAGACGTCGGCTGCCGAGAGAAGGGACACGGGAGGTTTTACCAACAGCACTCAAATCTCAGGACATACAATAATACACAGAATTACCACGGCACTGCTCGCTGCACTCTGCACCCACTGCATTTCTGACTGCAAGGTCAGGACCTGCTGGCCCTGGTGTGCAGCCCCCAGGGTGTGGCAACCCAGCACATCCCTCTGGCTGGCCAGGACCCCTGCCAGGGGGCACAGAGACCCTGGCACAGAGCCCAACACAACACCTGTGGGTTTGATTATGACCCGTGGAGCAAATTATCAACCTTAGATGAAGATCTACAAGCCACAACAGTTTAGGTAGAATAATAGTGAAGTTATCACAGGCTGGAAAAGTCGATTTTGGGGTTTCTAGAATGGGGGTTCAGGAGGCAAGATGGAGGGAACTGGGTGTGTCCAGCCTTTCTCCTCCTTCTTCTTGGCCTCCATCTTCTGCTGTGATATTGGCACTCACAGACTGGTTTAGAGTAGAAGCTCACTGTCTAACACAGGTGATGGGTATTGGGAAGTAACTGTAAACATTGTACACGTAGTTTTTAGTATAAAGACATAACACTGCCCTGAGGGCAGGCAGAGTGCCTGGAATGTCCTGCTGGATGGACCTCAGCAGGGCAGGAGAAAATTTATTATAGGTAAGGAACAATAAACAACCTTGAGACCAAGAAATGAAGAGCCCTGACTGCTCCTTTGAGCGCCGGGCTGGGAAAAGAGACTTTCTAACACATCTGGGGGTCACTCTGAGCAGTGTGAGACCCCAACACACCAGAGCAGGGGGCTCAGACCTTGTACAGCTTTGAGCCCAACACTTCCAGTTGGGCACTGAGTGTCCCAGAACTTCTGGGAGTGACCCTGATGGAGACCCCCCTTGTTGCTCTGCATTTTGGGGGTGAGGCTGCTCTCCCAGCAGGAACAGACACAGACAGGAAACAGAAACAGACACAGAAAGGAATTCCTGGTGCTGAGGACTCCATACCAGCAAGGGCTGGCTGCTCCCAAGGAACAGCAAAGAGCAGCCAAACGGGTTGGCAGCTCACTGATGGCAACAGCTAACCAGACACGTCCTGGGATCTACAGCCTACAAATTATTTACTTGAATAAAATAGTTGCAATTGATTGAAGCACCCAGAAAATGGTCAAATACCTCATTTATACCTTAATGCTTGGTAACACTAATGCAAAGAATTGGCATTTACAGCTAAGTGGGGAAAAATGTTGGTGTTTTCCTCACTCCAACTTTTATTATTCTATTCCAGGAGGAAAAGTTCCTGAAAATGACAACTGTACCATGACATTTTGTAGAATGGAATGTTCTTTTTAAAAACATCACAATTCAAACTCCTACTTTTCATTTTATTCTCTGTGACATGTGACACCATGGAAGTCTTGTGTATCATCTTAGAGTCAAGAAATCAGAAGAAAAAGCACTTGACAAAGGTCAAGGGAAGCAAACAGGAGGTGTTCCTCTCTAAGAGGTTTTGAGGCTCAATCACAAACACATCTGTCACACTTCCAGGAGCCTGCTAATAACTGGGGGCCTGGGAAGGTTTGGTGGATCCATCCTCAACACTCCAGCAGTTCATTTTCAGTGATGTGCTGTTATTTTCATTTACAGATGAAGAACAAAGTAGACAGGCTGTAATTACCCCAGAAGAAAGCTGTGGATGAACTAAGCTCCATCTTCAGCACCAGCATCATATCCAGTGAGCCAGCACACCTCTCTTGGCTGGAAAGCAGCTGGGAGGAGGTAAAAGCCAAAGAAAACCTTCCACCCAGGGAATTTTTGACACAGAGTCCCTTCAGCATAAGGCCAGCAAGGCCCAGAGGTGCCCCTTCCCACCCCTACTCTGATGCCCTGGTTTCACTTTTGAGGCTGGCAATGGGATAAAGGAAAGACACAGCAGGTGTTTAAAGAAAACATGTGGAAATCTGAATTATCCATGTGTTCCATGGCTGGTTCTGTATACATGCAAAGCCTATCAGCTTTGCAAACTCAACCTTCCTTTCCCTGACAATGTTAAAAATACCTTTCCCAAATAAACCCTACCCCACTATAGATAGCACTAAATATAGGCTTTAATTCAAGATTTTGCTAGCACCTCCTGGTTATTATGAATACAAGAATCTGCACAGCTTGAAGATAGGCTTTGGAGGTTTTGTCTCCTCTAAAAATAAAATGATTGTCAGACACAACCATATTAAAAGTCATAAATACCCAAAATCTTCATTCTGCAAGTAAAGTGCACCTCACTGCAGGCAGGAATACAGCACTCTTTTGGCAACAGCAGGATTTAGAAAGTGAAGTACTAATTCTTCATTTGGAAGAACTATAAAGCCTTTTGTTACAGCAGGCTGAGACACAACCCAGAAGCTGAATAACCAGGAGATGAAGAAAGCTCTGAAGATCAACTCCCCCAGATACTATTTCCTGGTCAGTGCCATTCAGCAGTGGGAGGACAGAGATAAATCCACTCAGCAATCCCATCTCTGCAGCTGCTCCCACAATAAACCAATCTCAAGTTAAAGTCACTGTGGGCATCACCTGCAATTTCTCCACAAACACAGATAAAAAAGGGAATTTTGCTGGATCTTCCTCTTGTGAAAAGGCACTTGGAGCTGCACTAAAGCCAAACCCCAAAGCTGTGGGAGGATCTGAGCTCTGCCCCAGCTATCAGGCAGCAGATCTGCAAACCCATCCCCTGGCATGTGCACACTCAGGCAAATCAGCAATGCTGCGCTTCCAGTCGGACCCACCGCAGCGAGAGGCTCCTGCTTTCCCACACGGAGCACCTATGGAACCCCAAACACCTCCTAAAGCCCTGGCAGCACCCACATCCATGTGGGCCACTCGGAGCAGCAGCACACTGCACCAGGGACAGCCTTTGTGGTACTGGCACAGTTTGGATTTGAGGCCAGGACTCAGAGGAACAACCTCAACACCTGCTCCAGTGATGCAGGAGTTTGAGCACACGGCCCCTTACAGAGCCCTGAAACCAAACCCAGCATCCCACCAGCCTGGCCCCTCATCCTATGGGACACACAGCTTTTGCCAAGGCTGACAAGCCTGTAGAAATCTCATTTGCACACTTCTGGCAATCCTAATTCCCCCAGAGGACGGCCTCACAAACCCAGCTGGGGGCTGCTGCAGAACAGCCAGAAGCAAGCTGCAGCCTGCAAACCCTTTGGAGATAAAATTCTGAACCCCAAGGAAAAGATTTGGCTTTCTGGTCCATCAGAATAACCTCTGATTTCCCAAGCAAGCCAGCAGAGGGCACAGAAAGACTGCAGTGAAAGTCTCTGCTCTGCCACTGCGAGGGTGACACGAGCCCAGAGATGCTCCTGGTCATGGCCCTGGGACAAGCAGGGATCTCACCCTATGGCAGATCTCTCTGCCAGAAATAAACCTGACTTTTATTTCTGGGTCCTAAACACCCCAAACTGATACCTGAAATATGAATTCAGATGTCTATTTTGCAACCTTTCCTCGTGTCACTCCAAAGGAGGTAACAAATCACCCACAAACCCCATCCATGGACACACCAGCCAGTCTGGAACCCTGATGGAAGGCTGGGATTGCAAAATACACAGTATCAAAGCTGCTTTCCATCTGAACACCACCTCAAGCTACTGGAAATGCTCAAAGACAACTCCTGGGGCTGTGCCTGACTTCCTGCAGCAGCAGTTTCCCTGTTGGGATGCTGAGGTGTTTTTAGAGGTTGGAGGAGGATAATTCACTTCAGCGGAGTCATGGAAAACGAAACTGTCCAAAACCCAGTGAAACCTCCAGGACATCTTTTACTCCATGTCTCTTGTCTCAGAACAAGGATGGCACTGTGACTCAGAGCTGCAGCAGTGTGAATGCAGTAATGCATTTCCCACTGACCATTTGTTTTGACCTTTACTGTTCTTCCAATCCTTCAAAACATTTTATCTCCACTGTTTCACAAGTTCCCAGAATACATGAAAATTTGGGATGGGGACTGAAAGCAACCATCAGGGATGTGCTTTTCCACTTTTCTGCATCTGTTTTTATTAAATGCTGCAGCAATGCTATTTCCATTAAAGCACCAGGATCAAATCCTACCAAACTACTTGCCCATATCATCACTCAGCTCCTGCCCAAAGACATCAGAATTTTAAAAGACAAGACCAGGAAAGCAAAACCCAGGTGCATTAACTGCAGATACAACTAAACAGATTTACTTACTGACAGAAGCAATGTACAGATCATCCTCTGAATCCCATCCAGCATCCCTTGTGCTACACCCAGCCTCAGTTTCTCACACCATCTCCCCACAGGAGCCTCTGTGGGAACAGGCACTTCTATGTTTTCTTGGGGCAATGTTTAAGTTGTTTGGGAAATGCTTTCTGCCCCACTCTGCTCACACATTGTAAAACTGCTGGGAACTTGCTCAGGGCATCTGGCCTGGCCAAGCCACCCCATCCTGGCAGGACCTTCTCCTGCCTGTGGCTGAGCACTTCCCTTGAAATACAAATCCTACAGTTAATCAGAGCAGCCTGGAGTGGAAGCAGCAGGACCAGTGACTGCCCTGAGAAACAGGTGCCAGCCAAGAGATGGACTGAGCCCTAAAACAATAAGAGGCTGGAGTTTGCTGCTACTGTCACGCTCGGGCTGAAGTTACTCCTCTGCCCTGTTTATTTTTGGTAAAGTGTTTCCGAGTGCCGCTCCCTGATGGGAGATAGGCGAGCAAATCCCTGGGGTATCTCAGGTCATTTGTTACTGCAGCTGCTGGCAGACTCTCCAGGGCTGTTCCTGCCCAGGAGATCCCTCCTGCAGCCTCCCTTGGCTCTGGGTTTGGTGCCACCACCCGATGGCTGTGCACTGCCAGACCTGCAGCAGGAGCTCCTGGGGTGCAGGAGGTGCCCAGAGCCCAGGAGGGGCTGTGTGCTTTGCCAGCCCCTGCCCAGGAGGCAGCCAGCCCTCCCTGCCCCAGGCAGGCTCGGCAGCCCGGAGGCCGTGTGCTATCGCCACGCTCCACGGGAACTCGGGGGAGGCTTCCTGCCCAGTTATCTCAAGCACCACATTTAAATTTCTTGGTCATGTAAGTAAGCTGCAACAGCTGAGCTGCGACTTAGGGCATCTCCTGCTCACACAGCTGAGCTGGGAGAGCGCTGGGATGGTGCCCTGAGAGCCCTGGGACCAGGCAGGCAGGCCCTGCCCTCCCAGCAGGGATGTGGCTGCTCCGGGAGAGGAGTGCTGGTATTTCCCTCTGCTCCACTCCATCCTTCATGCCTCTCTCATCTTGCTCCTGCCCAGAGTACTTTCAGCTTGTGAAGGGATATCAAACCACAGCTCTCCTAAGCTCCTCCTAAAAATGTTTCTTCCAGAAACCCCAAGAAGTGACCAACCACTACTCACTCCTCTGCAGTGCCCGGGATTACACAGAGAGCTTCTGTAACTCTTTGTATTACACAGAACAACAGAAAAACAAAACCAGGAATAACTAACAATACTGCTGCCTGTTTTAGCTGCGAGTCAGAAGTTCAGATTTTTCCCCCCAGCATTTCTAATCTGCTGCCAATTTTCAAACACTTCCCCTCTTGGCTCGGAAGTTACTGCGACCCCTTTTCCAACAGGCAACAGTGTCACCACCTCTGCAATATCTCTTGTCTCTCCAAACCCAATAGGAAAAGAGGAAGTTTCTTCATAAATCAACCTTATTTTTCTACTTGGCACCTTTAAAATAGAAAAACTCCTCATTCCAGCCTCAGCTAACCAGCAGGTACCCAAAAGAACCCTAAAGCTGGGCTTCACACTGCCTCCACAGGACTCAGGTCTCATAGCAATAAGCTGGACAAAACAGATTTTTAACACCCAGAACCTAGTTGAAAATGGAATGTCCACTTATGAGTTCTGAGGATTTTAAGGGCTTTGAAAGACTTGCTTGTACCAGACAGAAGCGTCCTGCCATGACTGGAGCCACTAGCATTGCCCACCTCCCATTTATCACCCACCCCATCACTCCTACAACTCGTTAAGATAAGGAATCACAGAGGTCAAAGCACAATTGCTGAATTCTATTTGCCCACAGCACACTTAAAAACTCTCAGTTTGCTAAAACCTCTCTTCTTAGGAGCTTCTACTTCCAATGAACCTAAATGCAGACAGGAAAAAAACTCAAGCTAGTGTCTAGGGATACATAAACTAGTACACCCTCTTCAAGAGACACTGAAACACACTCCTAAGGGTCTCAGGAGAAGCAGCTCTGGAGGTTTAAGAGCTCAGACTGATCTAAGAGCTGTGTCTGCAGCCACTATTCACAGAACAACCTCCTTAGCTGCAAATCCCAATGAGGGATGTAAAAAAATGCTTTCCAGTGGAAACCAGCTTTTTGAGATGTACAACAGCGTGGTCTTATTGCAAACCTCACAAAGCTGCTCCTACCTTTCCATTTTTGAGGCGTCCAGAAGAGACAATCCTCGAGACGTGCACCTGGAAGGGCCTGCACTCCGTGCTGCAGTCAAACTCTTCCACTCTGTCCATGACCTCCACCGAGTTTTGTTCCACAAATGAAGCAGCTCCCCGCTTTTTAATGCGGCCACCAGGCTGTTCCAACCCCTGCCTTTTCACTGTGGAACACTTCAAAAAAGTCACTACAGAAAAGTCCACGTCAGCAACTGCGGAACAGCCCATGTCCGTAGCATCCAGAATATTCTCAGGAATGTCATGAGAAGGTGGCAGGTCCCTGCCTGTGACCTGACTCTTCTCCAGACTACTGACAGTGTCTTGGTTCTCTTCAGTCACAGCTGCCTGGGGCAGGTGGATCAGAGCCTCAGGTGCTGCAGAGAAGTCACCATTGGCAGCTGAGGAATGGTCCAAGTCCACAGCACTCAGCTCATTCACAGGAAGATCAGAAGGTGGCACATCCCTGCCCACAACCTGTGATGTCTCTGGAGTACTGCCCAGGTCCTGAATCCCCAGCTCACCTCCCAACAAGTCTTGCAAAGGCAGCTCAGGGTTTCTCAAGTCCTGATTATCCAGTTCTGTCCTTGAAATTTCCTGAGCCGCAGCTGGAGATGGATCCATGTCTTTAGCAATCGCTGGGGCACAAGCCACGTCCTCAGTATCAAGTTTAGTCAGTGATGTCTGTGGAAGGTGGGCCTGAGCCTCAGTCACTGCAGGAAAGGCACCATCAGCAGCTGGAGAGCAGCCCAGGCCTGCAGCATCCAGATTACTGACAGGAAGATCAGGAGAAGGTGCCAGGTCCCTGCCCACGACCCTCTCCAGGGTACTGCCAGTGTCTTGAAACTCCAGCTCACTTCCAGAGAAGTTTTGCAAAGGCAGCTCAGGATTTCTCAAGTCCTGATTATCCAGTTCTGTCTCTGAAAGCTCCTGAGCAACTGTTGGAGATGGATCCACGTCTTTAGCAACCACTGGGGCACAAGCCACATTCCCAGAATCAAATTTAGTTAGCGATGCCTGTGGAGGGTGAGTCTGTGCTTCAGTTTCTGCAGAAAAGTCCCCACTGGCAGCTGGAGAACAGGCCAGGTCCACAGTATCCAGACTGTTCACAGAAAGATCCTGAGAAGGTGGCAGGTCCCTGGCCATGACCTGGGTCTTCTCTGGATCAGTGCCGAAGTCCTTAATCGGTTCAGCCAGAGTCATCTGTGGAAGTTCAACCAGATCCTCAGAGGGGTCTTTGCTGTTCAGCTCAGTGAAAGAGCCATCTGCAAGCTCTGCCAGTTGGGACATGGATGGCTCTGGCCCAAAGGGAGAAGGTGAGGTTTCATTAAGCCTGTCATTGCCACTGTCCAGACCAGAGGAACCAAGGCCTTTCAGCCCATCTGTGGTTTTGCAGTGCTGCAGGGGCTCCTTCCCCCCCAGACTCTCAAAGCTCAGGTTCTCCCAGGTGCCCGAATCCGGGGACTGCAGGCAGGCTCCCACCGTGCAGAAGGCCTTGGCGCTCTCGTTCTCGATAACCAAACCCTCTCTGGGGGAGGCCACGTCCTGCCTGCGGCCCCGGAAACTGCGCTGAGGCCTCTTCTCATCGGGGGAGAACGCCCTCGAGGAGCCTCGCAGCCGCCGAGCCGCCTCGGCCACGCTGCTTAGGAACCTCACAACACCCCCAAAGTGAGTGGCTTTGGCAGCACCGTTTGATTTTTTTCGCTGGCTGAGATTTTCCTCACATCTTGTATCAAAGTCAATGTAAGAAGCAGAATGATCAGTTGTATTTTCTAAGTTCTGGAAATTGGTTTCAGCCCTTTGATCTGGGAGCTTTGAATTATCTTTGCTAGCTAATGAAATTCCTTTCAGATAGCTCCAGACATCAGAGCTCCTTCCTCTCCTGCTCTCCTGTGGGAGCACAGCACACCTCTTTTGATTGTCCCCTTCTGTAATTGCAGGACTCTTGACGTGTTCAAAATTCAAAGACTCGCTCTTCCTGGCCGGTATTCTGTGGCAGTTACCATCATTATCCTCACCGTGTAATCTGCCACTGATATCCCTGAGACATTTACTTTCAGTGGCATCGAGTTCAGGAATGCTGATGTTCAGCTCTATGTCCTCAAAAGAAGAGTCCAAATCCTCGATGAACCCCGCGTAGGAGTGGCGGGAGGGCCTCCGGCCATCGCCCAGCTTCCTAACCCTGTACACAGCTCTCTGCCCACTGCCATGAAGCTCCTCCTCAGGGTCACACACGTCCTGCCCTCTGGATGCTCTCAAATCCACGTTCTTTGGTGTCCTGGAGGATCTTCCCTTTTTTGACGAGCGTACCCTGTCCATGAAGGATGGCTTTTTTAATTCTGACGCCTCAGAGGCAACTCCCAGCAGAATCATGGACTGGGGCCTATCTTTATTCGTAGAGAGTCCTTTCCTTCGTCTGACGAAATTCCAGATCCGGCTGCCCTTGGTTGTCTTCTTATACCTGTGTGTTTCCTCCTGCTCACCGGGGACTGGGTCGCCAGAGGCGCAGGGCTCAGCACCACAGGCCTCCAAGGCATCAGTGCTCCCTCCCTCCATGTTTCCTTGGGAAGTCCTGTTGGCACATCCATTGGGAATGCTCACAGAAGCAGTACGCTGGAGGCCCTCTAGAACTTCCATCGCCCTGGCTCACAGGCTGGTTCCAGGAGTCACGGATGCATGGTCCTCAGATTGCTTTCTTCACAAGACTTTAAGGGAAAAGAACAAAGGAATGCAATTAGAGCAGAAAACTTTTAGAAGACACGTTTCATAAAGCATCACAAGTCAAAGCTTATCCCAGCAGCGGTGGTGGTTTTCCCCATTGATTCCAGGGAGGCTGAAATTTTGCTTCCAAACCATATAAATTTTAAAGCTATTTAAATCTGCTTTAAATGACTGAACACTCAGCGACCACAAATAAACTTCCTGCACTAATAAAGTTACCACAAAGTATGCTCAGAATCCCATGAATCACATCTTCGTTTTGCAAGCCATGGAGACTCAAAATGCATCAGAGTTCATGGCAGAGATGAGAGAGGAAACTCCAGTCAGTGCCCCTGCACATGTCACTGTCATCTCTACCATCTCCATCTGCCAGGAACTGGCACCATGCTTCCAATGGCTCAGCCTCTCCAGGCAGCCATTCAAAGAAAATTCAGGATGAGCCTTTTCCTGGAAGCAATGCAACTCTAAAATACTACAACATCAGAAAACTCGTGGAATATCCAAGCCAGGTTTTTCATACAGTAGCGATGGCATCAGCATGGGAATCCCTCCTGGCACTGGTCTGCTCAATGAAAGCTGCTTGGCCACCACTCAATACTACAAAAAACATGTTCCCCTCAAGTGAGTTCCAAGGGACAGGATTAAAAATCCAGTTCCCCCCATCCAGAGCAGCAGTGGAAACCACTCTGAAGAAGCTGTGGGAATACAGCTGAACTCCTGCTCAGCTCCTAAAGCTTCCCTTCCCCTGGAACACATCTGTCCTGTCTCGATATTACAGCTTCATGGGGCTGGATCTGCTGGTCCTGGGTTTGCTGTCTAGAAAGCAGAACTACATGCCAGGCACTCAACTGGGTTAAATTCCCTCAATTTCCAATCCTACTCCTAGGAGGAAGAAGAAAGAAATAGTGAGCCCCCAAGACGTGGGTTTGACTAGGGAGAAACTCTCCACTTTCCCCCAAGCAGCAGGAGAGCCACACTAGCACTGTGAACAGGCCCCATATCTACTTAAAACATTTAACTTGCTATTTCTGGTAAAACTAAGGTTATTAATGCAGCAGCTACTGCCCTGGGCATCCCATGACCCTTGCATTCAGTCAAATAAGTCTGTTTCTTCCTTGCCACCATGTCTGCCTCCAACAAGGGACAACCCGTGAGACCCCCAGGGATGGCAGAGGCACGATGGAAGCAGAGCACAGCCAAGAGAAACAACCAGCATCCCTCTTTTTATGGACAACAGTCATCTGGCTTTCCATGAGCCCTGCCACAGCGCTTGTGCCAAGCATTTCTGGCACCAACTGTGCTTAGGGTAACAGAAATGAGTGTGTTTGCTGCTGTGGTGGGCTGCCAGATGTCTGCTCACTGTGCTGCCCACCCCAGGCAAGGAGGAAAATAAGAGGAAAAGGCTGATGGGCTGCTATAAAAATACAGTGAGCCCTTTCCAATCCCTGGCAATCCGATTTATCGCCAACCGATCTGGATAACAAGAAACAAAGATGAAACAAACACAGTGTCTTACCCCCACCCACCATGGCTCAACTTCCCCATTTCTGAGGGGATCTACTTCCCACTAAAGGGTGCAGAAGGATTGGGAACTGGGACAGAAATGGCTGGGACATGATAGTTGTCCTTCATTCTCACACTTTGCCCAGGCTCCCGTGGGGCCTCCACAGGCCACGGCTCCTGTCAGGAGAACTGCTCCTGTGTGGGGCCTCCACTCGTTACAATTTCTGCCAGGAATCAGCTCCACAGGATACAATTCCTACCGGGAACATCCCCCTCCTCCTGTGCGGAGCCTCCAGAGGTCCCGTTCCTGCCTTGTGGAGCCATCACAGGTCCCGCTCCCCTCAGGAGAACCTGCTGCTCCTGTGTGGGGCCTGCACAGGCCACAACTGCTGCCAGGGATCACCCCCCGTTCAGCACCTCATCCTCACCAGCCTCAGTGCCCACAGAGCTGCTTCTCACCTTTTTGTATCTCCCCTTCACTCCTCCGGGCCATTTTTGCCCTTTAATAAAGGGCAAAAAAAGCACCTCAACATGTGAGATGCTGCCGGCTCTGCTCTGGGCTGTGGTGGAGGCACCGCCTGTGCCCAACACACCCCATAGTGACAAAGCCTAAATCTGCACTGCCAGATACACCCCACAGTGACACAGCCTAAATGGGCACTGCCAGATACACCCCACAGTGACACAGCCTAAATGGGCACTGCCTGTGCCCAACACACCCCACAGTGACAAAGCCCAAATGGGCACCGCCTGTGCCAAACACATCCCACAGTGACACAGCCTAAATCTGCACCGCCTGTGCCCAACACACCCCATAGTGACACAGCCTAAATGGGCACTGCCAAATACACCCCACAGTGACACAGCATCACTGGATACAGCCAAACTCACCCCACAGTGACACAGCCTAAACGAGCACTGCTAAATACACCCCACAGTGACACAGCCTAAATGGGCATTGCCAGATACACCCCACAATGACACAGACTAAATCTGCACTGCCTGTCCCATAGTGACACAGCCTAAATGGGCACTGCCTGTGCCCAACACACCCCACAGTGACACAGCCTAAATGGGCATTGCCAGATACACCCCACAGTGACACAGCCTAAATGGGCACTGCCAAATACATCCCATGGTAACACAGCCTAAATGGGCACTGTCAAACTCACCCCACAGCCATACAGCCTCACTAGATACAGCCAAATACACCTCACAGGGACACAGCATCACTGGATACAGCCAAACACACCCCACAGTGACACAGCCTAAATGGGCACTGCCAGATACACCCCACAGTGACACAGCCTAGATCTGCACTGCCAATCTCACCCCACAGTGACACAGCATCACTGGATACCACCAAATACACCCCACAGTGACACAGCCTAGATCTGCACTGCCAAACTCACCCCACAGTGACACAGCCCAAACGGGCACTACCAAATACACCCCACAGTTGCATTTCCTGATTGAATACAGCCAAGTACAGCCCACAATTTCACAACCTGATAGTATAGAGTCAGATACACCTCACACTCACACAACCTAAACGTGCACTGCCAAATACATCCCAGACCTACAAACATCACTGGATACAGCCAAATACACCCCACAGGGACACATCCTGATGGAATACTGCCAAATACACCCCACGGTGACACAGCATCACTGGATACAGCCAAACACACTCTGCAACTTCACACCCTACATGTACACTGCCAAATACACCCCACAGCTGCACATCCTAAATGTACCCTACCAAATACACTCCACTCAATTACACATCCTGAAGGAATACAGCCAAATACACCCCACAGTGACACAGCCTAAATCTGCACTGCCAAATACACCCCAGAGCTGCACAGCACCACCGCATACAGCCAAGCACACCCTACAATTACACACCCTAAATGCCCACTGCCAGACAGACCCCACAGCTCCCCAGCCCAACCACACACCCCCTGTGCAGCCCCCCACCTCAGTGGGTACCTCCAGGCCCACCCCAGTTACCCAGCCCAAGCACAGGGCTAAAGCTCTGCTCTGGCTGTCTCTTTACTCAGCCTCCTGTACCCCCCACCATGGAGGTCTTAAGAAAGAACCTCCTTCACCATGGAGGTTTTAAGAAAGAACCTCCTTCCCCAGGCACTTTTGGGCCTCAGCACCACCTGCCTCCATTTAAACCCTGCAGCAGAAATTCATGCTGGAGCTGTGCTGCCATGGGTCCCTATAGAGACCACAGAAGCTTTTGTTCCCAAAAAGCCAAGGGTTGAGCAGGACAGTTCCTCCATCTGGTGCCTGAGGAGGAGACCAGCTCCTCATTTCTCAGGCTGTCACTTTGGGATGTGAGTTATTCCCAGACATTCCTGCTGCAACTTAAAGACTAACACATTGGAATGGGTTGGAAGGAGTGGTGGGGGAAAAAAAAAGAGCACTTCAGTCATTTCAAGTTGTGCAGCCAACTGGCAGCAAAAGACAGAAATCACAAATGGTCCTGGTTTTTTGTTTGTTTTCTCTTTCCAGTTTTATGTTTTATTGTTTTTGGCTGGGTGGATCCTGCATGAGGAAAGAAGATTCAAAGGGAAGAGGCTTGCCTGTGAAGTCTTTGGAGGGATGCTAGCACAGAGGAGACAGACTGCTCCTCATGTGGCAGGCAAAAGAGAGCCCATAACAAGGGACAGATCCTGCACAGCCCTCCCCAGAGAAGCAACAGAATCCAGAACCACAGGGCACATGGGTGGCTTTAAAATTAAATGAGGAAGGGTGGTATTATTTTTTTTAAGCAGCTTTAAAGCAGATGTAAATTAGAGCTGCCATCATGAAGCCAGAGCACTCTAAGCAGAGAGGAGACCCATTCTGTGACCAGTGTTTGGTTCCTCCTCTCCATTTCCCCTTCCACCACAGCCTCACCTGAACCTCTCCTCATCTTCAAAAGCACCTTGTGGGTGTTCCAATTCCCCCAGTCACACCTGCAGGACTGCACACACTGAAACTGATGCCTTGAGAGGCTCCTGGAGCAGAGGCTGGACAGAGTTAAAGGAATAAAGCAGGGATTTATTAAAAGGCCTTCACAGGATTCACCTTGGGCAGCACAAGAGCCCAGCCAGGGCTGCACCCAAGTTGGACAAGGATCACAAGCTCTCACACTTTTATCAGTTTTGGTCCATTTCCATGTTGGGGTTAATTGTCCAATTCCAGCTCCAGGTGATGCAGTCCCATCCTCCCAGTTTGCTCTCCCCAATTCTCTGTTGTTTGCACTTTCTGGGCCTGAAGCTGCAGTGGTGTCCTTGGTTCTGGGGCTGGAAAAGGATTGTTCTGTGGGACTGAGCTGTGAGGAGAGCTGCTAACACTTCATATGAAGTTCAGAGTTATACACCAATGCAGTACAGAATCTGGAAAACATGAAAACTGAAACTGAAGGCATCAAAACCACAGGCTGACCTTGGCAGGAGCCAACTCCCAGCACAGCTTCCCTCAGTGCCCACAGCCCAGCACTGCCCCTAACCCAGCTCCAACCCCAGGACTGGCACTGCCCACCCAGAGCAAACCTCCCACCCTCGAGGCAAATTTCAGCCACCTTCCCTCAGTGTTCCCTGAGCAGGAGCCCAAATCTGCTCTGCTGCAGCGCCTGCAGGAGCTGCTGAAGGCAGCATCCACTGCTCTGCAAACACCTGCAGCAGCTGCCTGGGGCAACCTGTGCTTCCCACCAGCCAAGCAGGGCAAAGGTGGCTTTACCAACCAAACCACAGGGCCCTGGGGGCATTTAGGCCCATCATGACAAAATAAAATTAGAATATGGAGGAAAGCTGCCCTGAGAGTGTCTGATGAACCAGTGCTCACCTTTCTGGGGTGCAGGGGAAAGAGGTTTTGAAGAAACACTGTGGGCAACAGCTATTAGCAAACAACACCACTTGTCAACCACATGTTTGTTTTTCCCCTCCTTGAGGTGCAGTGGCAGATGTCAAGTCGTAGCAAGTCACCACCCAGCAGCTGAGCTGGGACTACCATCACTTCAAGCAGGGTTTTAACCACAGAAAACACAATTACCTTCCACCTCTCCCACTGCCCACAGATTACCCGAGCCTAAGGAGGGTGGCTCAGCAGGTTTGGAGACCAAAGGCTCGTGTGTTTGCTCTCCAAAACACACAGAATCTCACCTGGAGGGGAAGATGGTTTTATAAAACTCCAGCAATCAAGAAAACACTGCCAACAGTTCCAGTGCACAGGGGCTGTGTGGGTCCCTGCCTTGCCCTGCTCTTCCCAAAGCAGCCTGTCATTCTAAAAATTCACTTTCCTTTTCCAGGTCACTGAGGGGGATGAATAAACTGAGATTAATAAAATCCCCAGCCAAGGGCATCAGGTGTGTTACACAAACATCTGTATCTACAGCCATGACTCCCCCTCCAAATTCTTTCCATATTTTTTGCCTTATCCCAACCAATCTCTAAGAAAGAAATAGGTGTCTGTATCTCACTCGTGCTTGCACAACATTCCCTTTGGCAACAGGCTCTTCCTGCACGATACAGGTGGGAGTAAGAGCAATTTTGCTCCTTTTCAGTGTGATTTAGCAGCCAGCCAGCAGAAATAACAGCACAGGCCTAGGGAACACCCACTAAAGTTGACAGTTCTCATGGACTTAAAGGACATGGAATCAGGCCCAAGCAATCAGGGCTGTCACAAGCCACCCCTCAGGGAGTGACACTTCCCATGGGCAATCTCCTGCTGCTGAGCTGCCCTACACAAGTTATCCACAAGCAGAGCAAAACCAGGCTAAACCACAACACCAGGTCCAAAGGCAGCAGGGTAGCAAGACCTACTAGAAAGGCAGCATCAGTTAGGAAATCAGGATTAGTCTGATCCAGGCTGAGTTTTCTCAAGAGATTCTAATGATGGAAAGAAACTGCTCACTTAACAGCACACAGTTCAGGCTGTTTGCCAGGCAGGCACCACACAATCCCTGAAATCTTCTTCAGATCTCTGCAGGTTTTGGACAACAAGCAGAAGTAACTTTTAAGAAACATATATTTAGTGCTCTGAAGCACTAGGAGGGCACTGGCACAGGGTGCTCAGAGAAGTTGTGGCTGCCCCTGGATCCTGGCAGTGTCCAAGGCTGAGCTGGACTGGGCTTGGAGAGCCTGGGATAGGGGAAGGTGTCCCTGCCCATGGCACAGGTGGAACGAGATGGTTTCAAAGGTTCCTTCCAACCTAAACCATTCTGTGCTTCCAGGATCCCTTGGTGCTGTGGGATATTCCAGGTTCCAGGCAAATGGTAAATCCCTTCTGTCAAGTGACCCGAAAGAACTATTTTGACTGGGGCCCTGAGAAACAAAAAACCTTTGAAGGGAACAAAGAGGAAATTGGTGGTGGGGTTGCCCTTGGGGCAGCCTAGACAGGATCACATGCCAGACACTGTGCTCTCCTCCACAGAGCTGCTGCCTCAAAGCACCTGGAGAGATGCAAGGTCATCCTGGAGGTTTTGCAGCCAGAGAGGGTCTGAGGCTCAGCACTCCCCATGTGCAAAGGAGAAGCTGGGGGTTCAAACCATGTCAGAATTGTTGGTAGAAATGCCCAGTTCCTCCTGGCACTGTGACAACCTGCGCTGGGCTGGATGTTCCAAGGACAGGATCTGCACTCACCATGGAGCAGTGACTCCAGACACCCCTCCAAGGCTCTCCATCCCTCTCCTCTCACCCCTCAGCAGTGCTAAATGTGTTTCCAAGCCCAGTGTCCCCCCCAGCAGCACAGGGCTGGAGCGAAAGGCCCGGGGCCGGCCCAGGCGCCGACAGCCTCGGCGGGCGCTGCCAGAGCTGGAATGCACCGAGGGCCCCCGGGGACACGATCTTCCACTCGGCTCTTCCTCTGCAGGATCCAAAATAACAAACAAGAAGGAGCCTTTGGCCATTGTTTCTCGGGGAAGGGGGGTGACAGGGAGAGGGCACGCGGCGCAGCCTGCCAGAGGCACGGCTGAGCTAAGGAAGTCCTGCCTGGGCTTCGCTGTATCCGCTCCTCTCCAGGAGGGGCGGGGGGAGGCAGGAAGGAGAGAAAATAGAGAACAAATGATCATATAACCCTTGAGAGAAACCTGTCTGCTCTCGGAGAGCGTATTTAGCCCAAGCATGCAGTGCCTCTTGCTATACAAAAGAAAAAGAGGAAAGAAAACCCCGCCAGTTCTTCCGTTACCATGTTCTACCACTGAAAAAAAATGGGAGGAAACAGATGTTAAGCTCTCCAGCGTCAGGAAATTATCTCTTTCATGGGGGTACAGTTACTTCAATGTATTTAGGTCAAACAAATAGGGAGAGAATCGTGACTTCTCCCCCTTTCTGTTTATGTCTCCGCAGACATTTCAGACTTGCTGGGTGCCGCATCCAAGGGCCAAGGGCAGAGCTGTGTTTGCTCACAGAGCACACCCTGAGGATGCAGCCTGATGATCAAGTCCCTGCCCACCTGGCAGATCCCCACCCCATAAACCAATGCAGCCCCTACAAAAATCCAGCATCCTCTGTTTCTGGGTCAAGGAGGACGGTTTGCTGCTGGGCCCTGGCCAGGCATGGCAGCACGGCAGCTTGATTGTTCATTTATTTCAATCGAGGTGGAAGGAGAGACCTGGGTGAAACATCTGCAAAAGGGATCTCCAGCCCATCAGCGAGCGCAGTTACGACTTTCCGGCACCGGGGTCCCCGAGGAGCGCGGGGCCCGTGCCCATAGGAAGGAACCAGAGAATTGAACCAGCATTCCACAGGCTCTGCAAAATCCCTTCCACAGGAAGCTAAACCCCTCCATTAGGAGCAGGAGACAGAGGAACAGTCTGAATCCCTTCCTAGTCAGGAATGGACAGACATTATCAAAACACTGACTTTTAGAATCACAGAATCATTAAGACTAATAAAACCTCCAAGATCGATTCCAACCATCAACCCAGCACCACCACCACCACTAATTCATGTCCTCAAGTGTCACATCCACACACCCTTTTAATATTTCCAGGGAGGGTGACTTCACCACTTGCCAGTGGCAGAAGGGACCCTGCAGCAATGGTCTGCCCCATCACTGAGGGCAGACTAGCAGACAAGATAACCCCAGGCAAACATGACACGTTCCCTGTGGCAGCACCATCTGCCCCACTGGGTTTGCACTGGTTTAAGCCAAAGCTTTTACAGTCCTGGACCTGCATTTGTGTTCCTGTTAATTCAATGTCCACCAGGCAGACGGATGGATGCACAGACTGATAGCTCCAGCCCTGTATTTATAAGGACGGAACTCAAAACTTCAGGCTGAGTAAATCAGTTCACTCATGTATAATTTAAACATTACTTCCTTCCCATTACAGGGAGCTTTAGAGTTTGTGAGATGGCCAAACACAATGAAATTAGAGCAGGAGACTCATTTTGCCTGCGGCCAAGGGGGAGAGAGAGCTGCTCCACTGCATCTGTCAGACAAACTAGGCCGGTGCTGGCGCTGCCAGGCAGGGAGCAGCTCACTGCAAACACCACAGCTCCACACTGGAGATGGGCTGGCACTGCAGGGAGCTGCCAGGCAGCTGAACAGGGCACCAGCCCTGGCCTCAGCAGCACACAGAGCACTAAAACCTTACACCAAGCCAGGATCAGCTTCACACAGACTGGGAAGGAGAGAGAGCCAGCACCCAGCTCCTTGTGCAAAGCTGAGCAGAAGCTCCAGATAAAAACACAGAGATCTAAAATCCCTGGAATACAACTGGAATGAAATAATGAACTTAATAATCAGTTCTTGCTGAAGGTGGATTTCAGACCAAGCCTTCCACAAAGCCCACACACCTCTGGCACTGCACCTGTGCTAAATGTTCCTCCAGATCCACACTGCTGATCCAGGAACTGCAGGTGCAGATTCACCCCCTGCCCACTGAGCCACAGCAGCAGCACCCTACACATCTCCCCTTTTTCGCAATTCTAAATTCTTCTGCTCTACAGAAAATAAACCTGAGGTGAGTCCTGAAGGGATCCAGAAGGATCCTTCTGGTTCTGGCAGCCAGGATGGACAGGGACCCCCAGGAAAAGGAGGGAGCCTGAAGGAGGAGTCATCTGCCAGCACAAGGTTGTTTTGATGCACAATAGCTGTTTCCCCAACCTCTCCAGCTATTTGGCACCAACTGTCACCATTCTAATACCAAAATATCTGCCATTACATGTAGATTATTTAAACTGTTCAGCAGTCAGTTGAAAGTAGTTAATTATATGTAAGAACATTTAATTACTATCCAGTAGCAGCTGTAGGTACTTTAATACCATAGTGATGAGCCAAAACACAATGGAACAGGCATTCAGGGGTCTACACCCATCCACACCCCATTAATGTCAGCTGAACAACACTGAACCACTGGCTGCCAACCTTTGGGAAGCAACAGCTTCGTGGTGCTTGTGACATTGCTCTGCATTCCCAATTAGTCAGTTTGGTAGAGATGCCTCAGGAATCTCACAGCTGTGACATTTCTTTAAAATCTTGGCCTTATCCACAATTCCCCAAGCAAGAAAGCATGGTCTGAACATCAGAGCAGGAATCAGTAGCCAGCGTTTAATTGTTTATATCTTGAGACAAAGATAGTGTCTAAATAATTGTCTATTGTATCCCAGAGACAGCACAGGAAAGCTCTTCCCCTAGCTGGGAGCCTGCAGGTCACACATGCTTCTGCCATAACATTTGCTATAAATAATCCTCGCTGAGCCCAGCTAGGTACAGACCAAGGCAGCACTGTGCTCCTATCGCTTTCAGCCATTACCCCTCCCCAGAGAGTGCATATCCTACCCTATTGTTCCTGCTCAAATGTTTGAAAGAATTATTTTTTCCTTGCTCCTTTTGTTTGGGGAGTTTATTTATATTTCCTTTTTGACATGGAATTACTACGAGAAGAAAGGAGTGCCACCTTCCACGGCACCCATCAGTGCCAGTGCTGAGATGAGCAGCAGAGGGTCACGTTTGGAGGACACTGCCATAGTTACAGACCTCCCAGTCTGGCATTCTCTGATAATGTAGGTTCAGCACATTCAGATCAGGATTAGAAACAAAGAGCTGGGTGCCAACGCCAGCCCCAAACTCACAAGCAGAGACTGGGAGCACAGGCAGCAACCCGTTCTGCTCCAACATTTTCAGGATTATTTCAGCAGGTTACTCAGCAACTCCCTGATGTGGCCCTGGTGATGTCAAAGAACACCTTATCTCTACTTCATTGTCTCACTTCCAGCCCTGTTTCTACCTCCAAACAGATCCCAAGTGACCTGTTCCTCTCAGGCAGCTGCATGGGTGGAATTTACCCTTGTCCTCCTTTCCCCTTTTCCTCAGAGGAGTTGAACACAACCACACAAGCACAGGGCTTGGCTCTCAACTCCCCAGGCACCTCATTGTGGAAAACCCCCCTCATCCAGCACAGCTTTTTGAGTACAAGGTGAGGTATCTCCCTGCCCTGCTTTGAAATTGGTGACAAATCTCACTTCAGAGCCCCAGCTATCAAGTGTACAAGTGTCTTTGCCCTCGGTAGCAGACAATTCATTGAAGAGTCTTCTGCACTGTTTTTTCATAAAATCAATCCAGTTTCTGGCTGTTGGAAGGTGTGATATCCCAAACAGGCCAGTGACACCTGCTGTGCCTCTGTCCATCACAGCACTCCGGGATATCCAGCTCAGGAAGGCCAGGGGCTGTGCACTAAATTGCCTTTAGGCACATGGAAAAACTGCTCTGGTATTTCTAGAAAACCACAGTGACTGCCACAGGCCTGGCCTGCTCTCAGGCTGGGGCTTTTCACCTCAGAAAGACACATTTAGGGGTCACACAGAGATTTTTTAGTAGTTTGACACCTGTCTGCACTTTACTTTTCCCTCACAAGGTTGGTGCAGAACACTCCAAAGTCACAAGGTGCCTCCTAGACAGGCTGACACCTTTCTGCTGCTCTACCCCTCAACAGCAACAACCAAAACTCACCCTAATCTGCCTCCAGAGCCACTGCACAGCAGGCAGCAGCACCCACTGAGCCCAGGCTGGCACACAGCAATGCCCTGCAGGAACTGGGGGTGGCTGGGTGGGTGATGCCTTGCTGGGGATGCTGCTGAGTTATTCTGCATTTCTGCAGCCCAGCTGTTCCTCATCTCCTAACCCAAGGCTTCAAATGCACAGCTGATCAAGGCCAGCCTGCCAGGATGATCCCACAGGGACACTAGAGCAGCTGAGGGGAGGGATGGCAGCACAGCCTCTGCTGGCCGTGCCCGTGTGCCCAGCGTGGCTGTGCCCTGCCAAAGGCTGGCAGCTCCCACTGCTCCAGCCACACAGGGAGCCAGCACTGCACCCAATGAGCATCATTGCTGATGAGCTTCTGCCCTCCTGCCCCTGCCCCAGGGATGGGGCTGAGCAGGCACAGTGGCCACAGAGCTGTGTCTCCTCTGCCTGCCCACCCTGCTCTCCCCACGGTGCTCACCCCATTTACCAGGGATCAAAACTCAGCAGAGCAGGAGCAGCTAAAGGTTCCCTTTGTTCCTGTTTATGGACCAAACCCTGAATCTTTTTACAAGGAGCTGGGGGTTGGGTTCTGAGTACTAGGCACCTTTCTACTTCACCCTTTTCTGTAGTCTGTATATTCTGTAGTCTCTCCTATTACTCCTTTTCAACAGCAAACAAATTCATTGCCATGTGTGGCAAAGGTCTGTACAAAAGCCACAAGCAGGGGAGGACAGGACCAGTCACCCTGAAAGTGCCCATCCCCTGTGAGGTGCAGATCCAAGGATGAGCCCAGCACACCTGCAGCTTCACCCAGGCTTTAAAACACAAATAGGCTGGGAACACGTGCAGGCAATATCTAGTTTCTGCAGGAAATTGCACAGCGTGGATATCCAAACATTGCCACCAAGCAAAAACAACATCTTGCTTTGCCAGCTCATGTCACACAAACCTAAATTCTTTATAGGAGACAGTGTTCAGCCAATGCTGAGCAGCAGTGATACACTTCCACAGCCCTGGAAAGCCCTGGGGCTCCACAGCAGCCAGGCATGAGGCTGCAAATCCTTAGCAAAGACAAGGATATGAGTTCTGCAAGGATGTGCACCCTGTGGAGGGTGCAGTGAGCCAGGGCACCCCAGCTTGTGTTTCCCCAGTGCTGGGTTTCCAGCCCTGCTCAGCTGCTGCAGGAACTCCCACGCAGGCTCCACGTGCCTGCACAGGCAGGGCAGCACCAGCCCCGGCTCCCTGGGGCTCCCCAGCCGTGCCAGCATCCACAGAGCCTGCCCGGCATCCACAGAGCCCCCTCAGCATCCACAGAGCCTGCCCAGCATCCACAGAGCCCCCTCAGCATCCACAGAGCCCCCTCGGCATCCACAGAGCCCCCTCGGCATCCACAGAGCCCCCTCGGCATCCACAGAGCCCCCTCGGCATCCACAGAGCCTGCCCGGCATCCACAGAGCCTGTCCAGCATCCACAGAGCCTGCCCAGCATCCACAGAGCCCCCTCAGCATCCACAGAGCCTGCCCAGCATCCACAGAGCCCCCTCAGCATCCACAGAGCCCCCTCAGCATCCACAGAGCCCCCTCAGCATCCACAGAGCCTGCCCAGCATCCACAGAGCCCCCTCAGCATCCACAGAGCCCCCTCAGCATCCACAGAGCCCCCTCAGCATCCACAGAGCCTGCCCAGCATCCACAGAGCCCCCTCAGCATCCACAGAGCCCCCTCAGCATCCACAGAGCCCCCTCAGCATCCACAGAGCCTGCCCAGCATCCACAGAGCCCCCTCAGCATCCACAGAGCCTGCCCAGCATCCACAGAGCCTGCCCAGCATCCACAGAGCCCCCTCAGCATCCACAGAGCCTGCCCAGCATCCACAGAGCCCCCTCAGCATCCACAGAGCCCCCTCAGCATCCACAGAGCCCCCTCAGCATCCACAGAGCCCCCTCAGCTCCACAGAGCCTGCCCGGCATCCACGGAGCCTGCCCGGCATCCACAGAGCCCCCTCAGCATCCACAGAGCCCCCTCAGCATCCACAGAGCCTGCCCAGCATCCACAGAGCCTGCCCAGCATCCACAGAGCCTGCCCAGCATCCACAGAGCCCCCTCAGCATCCACAGAGCCCCCTCAGCATCCCCAGAGCCCCCTCAGCATCCCCAGAGCCCCCTCAGCATCCACAGAGCCTGCCCGGCATCCACAGAGCCCCCTCAGCATCCACAGAGCCTGCCCAGCATCCCCAGAGCCCCCTCAGCATCCACAGAGCCCCCTCAGCATCCACAGAGCCCCCTCAGCATCCACAGAGCCCCCTCAGCATCCACAGAGCCCCCTCAGCATCCACAGAGCCTGCCCGGCATCCACAGAGCCTGCCCAGGATCCACAGAGCCCCCTCAGCATCCCCAGAGCCCCTTCAGCATCCACAGAGCCTGCCCAGCATCCACAGAGCCCCCTCAGCATCCACAGAGCCTGCCCAGCATCCACAGAGCCTGCCCAGCATCCACAGAGCCCCCTCAGCATCCACAGAGCCCCCTCAGCATCCACAGAGCCTGCCCAGCATCCACAGGGCCCCCTCAGCATCCACAGAGCCTGCCCAGCATCCACAGAGCCCCCTCAGCTCCACAGAGCCTGCCCAGCATCCCCAGAGCCCCCTCAGCATCCACAGAGCCCCCTCAGCATCCACAGAGCCCCCTCAGCATCCACAGAGCCCCCTCAGCATCCACAGAGCCCCCTCAGCATCCACAGAGCCTGCCCGGCATCCACAGAGCCTGCCCAGGATCCACAGAGCCCCCTCAGCATCCCCAGAGCCCCTTCAGCATCCACAGAGCCTGCCCAGCATCCACAGAGCCCCCTCAGCATCCACAGAGCCTGCCCAGCATCCACAGAGCCTGCCCAGCATCCACAGAGCCCCCTCAGCATCCACAGAGCCCCCTCAGCATCCACAGAGCCCCCTCAGCATCCACAGAGCCTGCCCAGCATCCACAGGGCCCCCTCAGCATCCACAGAGCCTGCCCAGCATCCACAGAGCCTGCCCAGCTCCCTGCATGCCCCCCCCAGAGTTGTGCCCTCCTTGTGGCTGGAGCACCAGGGCAGAACCCCCTTGGCTTCCAGGCCGGGTGCTGGATCTCTGCTGCGTGCTGACACATTTCCTTCCTGTAGTAAAATCACCTCCCATCCACAGCTACAGCACTGCCTGCAAACCCAGAACTTTAAGGAGCCAATCCTTCCTGCCCATGCCCCTGCAGGAGCACCAGAAGTGCATCCTGAGCTGTGGTCGTGCCCAGCCCTTTGGCACATGGGCTGCAAAATGCCTCAGGACATCAAGGTGAAGGCAGCAAATATTCTGACAGGTGACTGGTCCCAGGGACAGCACCTTCCCAAAACCACTGTGATTCACAGCTCACGTCAGCAGTGTGGAAAAAGTGACCCTTTCTTCCTTCAGAGGAAACAACAGACATGCTTCAACAAAAAAAAAACCATTAAAGAATAAGGGTTTGTCCAGCAGAAAACCTGAGCAAAACTCAATTACCACAGAAGCAGAGGAATCTTCCATTGACTTTAATCCCTCTTTTTCATGTGTGTCCTTAATTCCCTCTCCCTCCTCCCCACAGGAGCAGACAAACGAGTGCCAGCCCAGCAGTGGCACTTGCAGAACAGCTGCTGTTTCACAACTACCTGCAGCAAGAAAATCAAGAAACCTGACAGAGCGTGCCAGAAATAATCTCCCTGAAAGACAGAGCAGCTGGGAAGGGCTGCAAGGAGCCATCCCTGGCACAGGGCAGGCGGGTGCTTCAGTCCTGCCTGTGGACACAGAAACACAGGGCAGGCAGTGCCCCACAGCCCCCAGGGGTGACAGGACAGGTGCAGCAGGGCAGGAAGGAGGCAGGAATGAAGTTCCCAATGAAATTCAGTGAAACCCACTGAAATCTCTGTGACCCTCACATCCAAGGCATCACCCTTGTTTCATTTATTCCAGCCCTGGTAGAAGCCACTGCTGAACTTCCCTCCCAGGCTGCCCCTCCACTAGGGGTACGAGCAGAGCAGGAGCAAAGGAAGAGAGAAATTAATCCAGCCCCTCCTCTGGGAGCTGGGTTATTTGGTGATTTTGGGGGTTGTCCTGTGCAGGGTCCTTGTGGGTCCCTTCCAACTCAGGAACACAAAGTTCTGACCCATCTCTACAGCAATGCAGCTCCACAGCCACCAGACCAAACCCACTGTTATTTATCCAGCTCAAAATGAGGTGTCCCCACATCTCCACAATTAGAAATCCCAATTTAAGCCATGTGAGGCTGAACCCCTATCCTCTACCACCTGCAAAAGAGCAGATTAAAGCAGGCTCTGAAGGCTACTTGGCTGGACTCTGCAGAAGATCCTGTCCCAGAGTTGCTTCTCTAGAAACCCTCCTGCACAGTCAGGAAATGCTCCCAGACACCCCTAATGCTGCCCCCTCCCAGTGATGCCTTGTGAAGGCTGAGCTGAGCAGAGGCTGGACAGAGCTAAAGAATAAAGCAGGGATTTATGAAAAGGATCTCCTCAATGGATGCACCTTGGGCAGCACAAGAGCCCAGCCAGGGCTGCACCCAAGATGAACCAAAATGGTCCCAAAATCCCCTATTGGTTACAGGATCTCTCACTTTGATCAGTTCTGCTCCATTTGCATATTGGAGTTCATTGTCCCATCCCAGCTTTAGCCCAGGCAGTCCCATCCTTGTTTTTCTCTCTCAGCCCACGGTGTTTGTGCTCTTGGGCTGAGATTTGGATCATTTGTCCTTGGTCCCAGCTGGAGCAGGAATTGTTTTGTCTCCCTGCTCTGTGCACAGAGCTCACCATCCCCTTATATGCAGCCCAGACCCCACACACTAAAGCAGCACAGAACCTGAAAAATAGAAAAGCTGAAACCTGAGGCATCACCAGAGGGAAAATTGTACCTTTAACACCAAAATCAGATTTCCCACTGACATGTGCCAGCATGTATTTAGGTGCCCAAACTAAACTCAAATTAGGGATCTCAGTATTCCTCCTTGCCATGTGTTACCCTCAATCAGCAGAGGGGACAGAGAGAACCAGGGAAGGTCCTCCAACCCCACCTAAATCCACATCTCCTTCCTGCTTCCAGCCAAAGTTGCACCTCCTTTTGTGTGTTTGAGGGAAGATGGGCAATGCTTGGGATCTTCTGAGGGGTGCCTCAAGGAGCATCCAGCAATCACTCCATGGAGTTGTCCTGCAGCACTCTGCAGTAAAGCTCTTCCCAAAAAAACATTCTTCTTTTTTGACTGTCTTAATTAACACATGCTGTAGCTGTAAATAAAGGTGAGACTCTCCAGGAATCAAAGCAAAGTGCCTGGAAAGATTAGAGAGTAATTATCACACACAACATTCCAGCCTGAAATCACAGGAATGGACTCCCTGTATTTCCTACAGACCTTTTTGGTGGCATTGCCCTCATCCTTTATGGGTGCAGAACCCACTGATCAGAGAGGAGCTTTGAGGAGTACAAACATGCCAGCCTGGATTATATAACCTCAAAAAACCTGCTGCTTCCTCCTGTGCTCTGGACAAGGGCAAACCCTTCAGAGCAAAGAGGCATAAACTTCATTAAGGAGCAATTATGGAATAATCTGTGTCTTGGAGAAAACTGCTTCTAGCTGTGTCAAACACAAGCTGGGTTATGTAATTTATTTACTTCCATTTTATACAAATATTTCTACCTAATGCAACTCATTATCTTTACAAAAGTTTATTTAAATAGTTGGCTTTAATTATTATGTCAAGAAGTCACAGAGACCAGAGAGAGGCCACAGAGGAGCTCCTGCCCTTGGAGAATTTCTCCAAGGCACTGCTGCTGCATCCCAGAGCAAGGAAACACCAACCCCTGAAGGGTCAGAAGCAAGATTTGGCTCTTGCTGCAGCAGACCCCCTCTGCAGGATCCCTGTTTGCAGCACCAGCTCATTTACACAGCTCCCAGCCCCACACCTGGCCAGAGGCTCCTGTGCACAGCCCAGCTGAAGAGCTCAGCTCTGGCAGAATCCCCGTGGCTCAATGTTTGCATTCACCAGGGCTTTTGTGGCCCCATTTCCCTGACCCTCCACACCTGAGGTGCTGGCACAGCCCTGCCACCCTGCAGCACCTGACCCCATGACTAACTGCCTTTTTTCCTGTTTTTCCTTCCTCCAGCAGCCTCTCTCTCTCAGGAACAGGAGTGCAGCCTGCTCAGCCCTGATTGTTCAGGAGCAGCCAGAGCCCTCCCAGCTCTGTTTGCCACTGGGAAACCCAGAATTATTCCTTTATCTTGGGGCACCACAGCTGATCCAGCCCTGCCTGGCACAGGCCCACGCTGCAGCCCTCCAAACCTTCCAGAGGAAGGTGTTCCTGCCCAGCCAGGGCCTGGAACAAGATGTTCTTTAAGGTCCCTTCCAACCCAAACCATTCGAGGATTCTGTATTTCTGCTTTGTATTCAGTTTGTTCACTTAAATTAAGAACCAAGCAGAAGGGGGTTTGAGATGCACCCCCATTCCCATTGGTCTGGCCTTAAAAATCTGCCTTTGCAGGAATGGAAAATGGTGTCACAAGAGGAGCCATCAGCTGAAGACACCAGGGCTGAGACCTGGGATGGTCCCACAACTCCAACCAGGTCCAGACACAGCCTCACACTGTCTCAGCTCTCATTTTAACACAAGCCTTGTCTCCAAGGTCTCTGCCCTTCATTAACCACCTCCAAGAGCAACTGAAGAGATAATTCATAGGAAATATCATCCAAAATGAACCAGATCCATCTGGCTGTGGAGAGACCCTACACAGACCATACTCAGACATTTCCTAAATCATTTAACTAAATCTAACTCTGAAATTTCACTGAAGGACTGAGAAAAAGTCACCCTGGGAACTGCTGCTCAAAGCTCCCAGCTCAGAGCAGCAGAGCCCCTGGGAGAAACCAGGTCCTTATAAAAGGTTCTTATCACTTCTCTAAAACTGGAGCAGCAATAACAGGAAGAAATTGTTTTGGCAGGACTTACACCACATAAAATCAGCTCATCAGCCAGTGGTGTGTGAAATCTCCCTGGAAAACACAGAGAGAGAGAGCACAGGGTGCAGAGAGCATTCCCCAGGCTCAGCTGGGCTCCCAGACACCCATCCCAGCCACGCTCAGCATTCCCACACCATGGGGTCACCCTCACCACGGGGTAACACTGACCATGGTGCCACCACCCTCACCATGGGAGCACCCTCACCACGGGGCAACACTGACCATGGTGCCACCACCCACACCATGGACAACACTGACCCTGCTGCCACCACCCATACCATGGGCAATAATGACCCTGCTGCCATCACCCTCACCCTGCTGCCACCACCCACACCATAGGGCCACCCTCACTATGCTGCCACCTTCATCACGGGGTCACCCTCACTATGCTGCCACCACCCAGACCATGGGGGCACTGTCACCCTGCTGCTATCACCCCCAACACAGGGTCACCCTCACCCTGCTGCCATCACCCTCACCATGGGGAACACTGACCCCACTGCCACCACGCTCACCATGGGAGCACCCTCACTATGCTGCCACCACCCAGACCATGGGGGCACTGACACCCTGCTGCCATCAACCACACCATGGGGCAACACTGACCCCACTGCCACCACGCTCACCATGGGAGCACCCTCACCCTGCTGCCATCATTCCCAACACAGGGTCACCCTCACCCTGCTGCCATCACCCACACCATGGGGCCATGCTCACCATGGTGCCATAACCCACACAACAGGGGCACTGTCACCCTGCTACCATCACCCAGACCACGGGGGCCATGCTCACCCTGCTGCCAGCACCCTCACCCTGCTGCCACCACCCAGCCCATGCAGCACAGGGCACTCTGTGGAATGCCAGGACACCCCCCGCCCCCCCCCCCCCGAGCCCTGCTGCTTGTCCCAGCTTTCCCCGTTATCCCTCAGTGGATGCTCCCCAGGGTGACAGCAGAGGGACACGGGGTGCGCTGCTCTCCTGCTCTCACAGCTGCCAGAGCCTTTCCCAGCTCCAGTGCCCAGGCTGCAAACCCAGTTTAGGACGTGCTCCGCACCCCGGAATATTGTCCAGTTCCCTACAGTGCAAGGGAGGGATGGGGAGATGGTAACACACCCTGGGGTTGCCTGATGGGGTTTCACCCTTCCAATGCAAACCCAACACCTCTCACTGCCCAAAGACCCGGTGAACGCTCTCCTCCTCCTCCTCCTCCCACTCTCAGCTGCAGAGCCGAGCTCAGGCAGGACCCTGGTGCCACCCTTGCCCCAGCCTGGCCGAGGGAGGCCAGAGGATGCTGTGGTGGAGCCCAGCTCTGCCTGGGCAAAGCTCTCTGGAGGTTCTGCAGCCACCACGGGCCAGCAGGACGTGTGTCCTCCCCCTGCAGGGACACAGCTCCCGTGCCAGGACAGCCCCTCACACAGTGCTGCTGTTCCCTCACACAATAGGCACTCCTCCCAGCCACGAGTGACACGGGGCAGCTTTAAACTGATCCATGGTTCTCTCAAACAAGCCCTGAGTGTGCAGGAGGCCCCGGCAGACAATGCCAGCCCAGTGGCAGCAGGACGGCAGCAGCTGGTGCCCTGTGCCAGCGTGAGGGTGGCAGCAGATGAGCTACGGGCACTGCCAGCGTGGCTGGCGCACTGAGGGACACAGGACAGCTGCTGCCAGGCTCCCCGTCCCTCTGCCAGGCACGTGGCAGCACGGGCACGGCACTGAGGCTGCCTGGGTCCCTTTGTGTGCCAGCTCAGCCCTGCTCCACAGAGCCAGCACAGCCTCCCCCTGCACAGCCTGCCCGGGGCTCTGCTGGGGCTGGAGCAGCTCAGGGAAAAGCCCGGGGAAGTTCCAGGCTGAATTCTGCCCTGGTGTGCAGCAGGGCAGCAATGTCACACATCAGCTTCTCTGGGTCTGGACTGAAGGCACTTGAGGAGGTAGTTCATGTTCAAACTCAGGTGTTTATTATTTCTGATTAGAAAACAGCCTCACAACCATGACTTCTGCAGCTTTTCATTAGAAGGCACAAAATAGCTAACTATCTCTTGTTACAAGGGCTTTTAAGACTAAACTATCCAATTAAGAACTGACACCTGGATTATTTCCCCTTTTAACCCAGTAACTGATCTCTGGAAGCCCACAATGAGGACTTTTCTGCCCAATTACAAAATGCCACCCAAAGCCAAGAAGAAGAAGGAAGAAGAAACCCAGGACAACACCCTGTGCCCTCCATCTTGCTTCCATCCACAACATACTAAAAATCCTAAAACCTAAATTTCTCACCACACCCACCCTACTCTCTATAATCTGTTTCACACTTTTGTGGATTTTAGTCTATCTTGAAGTTTAGGAAACTTTCTCCATGAATAAGGGTCAAAGTCAGTGCTGCCCTGGGGGTCAGGGCACCCCAGGGCAGACACAGAAATATTCCCTGTGGTGCCCTGGCTTTGCACAGTCACACGTGCAGCTTCACTCTTTACACCCGCCCTGGTTTGGAGCCTTCCCTCTTTTGGGATGGCAGCCAAAAGGGAATGAAAAACCCGAGGAGGGTGAGCAGGCAACAACAAAGCTTTGGGATCCTCCTGCTCCTGCCGGCAGCCACAGCATCGCAGGCAGCCTGAAGGGAGCCGAGGCTCACACGGGTGAGTGAGGAGCAGCCCGCAGAGCCCAGCCTGGGAAAGGCAGCAATCACAGCCAACCATCTAAACCACGGCATTAGCGCAGGGGGAAAGGCAAAGAAAGCAAACACGGGCAGAGCAGCTCCTCCAACACCCCCACAGAACTGAGGCACGGCCGGTGAACAGGCCCTGGTCACACCACGAGGCTGAGGCAGGTAAAACAGAGCTGCCACGTGCTCTGCCTGCTGCACACCCCGAGCGCCAGGACACGTGTGCTGCCATCTCCAGCAGGGCTCGGGGGGGTCTGCATCCCCCAAACCCTGATTTTACACCCCTCAGCGTGCACCTGCTCCACCCCACCTGGCTACACAAGGTGCCCACCACACACCATGCACAGACAGGAGCGGGCTGAGCAGCAAAACGCTGCCAACTGCAACAAAGGACTGTGCCCTGCTCAATCCTCACTCCAAAGTTTTCCTTAACTCCGAGGTTTCCATGGAAAACCAGAGGGGCGGGTTTGGTCAGAAACGCAGGGATCCGGGCTAAGCATGAACCCTGCACAAACCCAGCTTGGAGCTTTGTGCTCCTCCTGCAGCCCTGGCTACTCCACCACATCCTTCCAGCACAGTGAGACACTGGAGGATGTGAGCAAGCCCGAATCCTGCCCTTGCCCCAAACAATAGGCTCTGCAATAATGGTGCAACCAGAATTTCCTGTGCGGCGGCGCGCGCCAGCTCCGGGGAGAAAACACCCTGGGAAAGCTCTGCCACGGGAACACAGCACCAGGGCAGCTCCTCCAGGCTCCTGCCCGTGCTGGGATGCTCCTCTGGCAACAGGGAAAGCACCACACTGAGCCCAGGCTGGGAAGAAGGGAGAAAACCACACCGGTGGCTTGGAACAGGAGCCATCCAGGCTGGGGATAATCCATTGCTGCAGCAGCTTCTTGCAACATCTGGACCTGGCTTTTCTCTCACAGATGTTTCATATCCTGCAGTGCTTGGGAAAGCAGCACAGAGCAGGCTGGGGCTTGGGAGGCTCATGGAAATCTCTCCATCTCTCCTGGAAAGATGGCACGGGTGCAGCAAGGACAGCTGATGGCATCGGGCACCAGAGGCTGCAACCGCAGCCAAAATGCTCCAGTGTGGGAGCTTCTGTCTGGAACAAGGGATCAGCACAGCCCCAAACCCTGAGAAAAGCCAAGGACAAGCTCCTGTAGCAAAGCAGGAACGGTGGATGATCCCAGGCTGGAGCAGGGGAGGAGTGCAAGGAGTGCCCAGAGAAGGAAGGAGGGGCAGAGCCAAGGTGTGAGGAACTGGCCAGAGCCACCACTCTCCATCACCCTGCACCACCGAGGGGGAGAAAGGGAAAAACCTGGGAGAGAAGTCAAGCCTGGGAAGGAGGGAGGAGTAGCAGGAAGGTGCTTTCAAGATTTGGTTTTATTTCTGCACACCTTCCCCATCACCCCAGGAAGCCCATCGCTCTGGATGTGCAGAGACAACAGCATTTACTGCAGGAGGAAAAAGCTCAGGAAATGGGTGATGGCATCTGAGCCTGGCTTAGCAGGATCCTGAACCACTGGGGATGCTCCAGCACCTCCATGAGACCTCCTGGAATGAACACAAGTGCCCAAATTCAGTCCCTTCCTGCTGGATTTAGCACACACACTGTGAGTCAGCAGCTGGCACATCAAAGAGAGAACCAGGGAAACAGAAACAAGGTTTTTCACCCCATTTCTTCCATCAGCTCCCCTAATTTGCCTCTGCCTTGTTCTCCCCAGGGCTGAAGGCGATGAGGATCCCACCCACCCACAGCAGCTCCCACCAGCCCAGGCTGTGGGCACCAGGGCAGGGCTGACCCCAAGGAGCCTTTACAATCCCCCTGCACCTGCAGCAGGTAAATGCTGAAGGGCAGAGAAAGCCAAGCCTTGATGGCAGGATGAAGGAGGGCTCTGGGTTTGGGATGGGGACAGAAGAGGTGAGGACAGAGCTGGTGAGGCTGGAAAGCACACACTGCCTAAACCCAGCACACACCCCCACAAAAAACCAACCCCAGAGCCCAGCACAGCTCCTGGTGTGCCCCAGAGAAGGACTGGCTGGACTGGGCAGGATGAGCAGCTCAGCACCACCTTCAACACAGGGAACACAGAGCTGTGGGCTCCACACCCTCCTTCCAGAGAGGAACAGCAGAGAAACCTCATACAGGAACAGCAGAGCTCTCAGAGCTCAACCTACAGCAAGAAACAATTACTGGGAGATAACTGGAAAACCATTTTTAAAGAGTTTCCTCAGAGAAAAAAAAAATCCAAGGCTACTCCATAGTTTCTTACTTTACCAACTACTGGGAGCCAGCAGGCTGCAGTGGGACTGGGAGCTGGCCTTGCACTCAGCCCTAAATGACCCAAAATTCATTTGTTAGTGTTTATTTGCACAAGAATTTCCCCCAAAACTCTGCAGTTCCCAGACACACACTGCTGCCTAATCCTCCAGCCAGGCTCACCCTGCCCATCTCCCCACCACCAAAATCCTTTGTGATGTTTGCAAAATGCCCCCTTCTGGCAAATTCCAACTCAGGTTTTCAGGTCAGACAGTGCAGATGAAGAAAACTCCAATAAATCTGTCATTTAACGGAAAATTAATACAGTGTCCTAATGTCAGCACCAGGCCAGGAATAACCTCCTTCCCACAGCTATTGCGTGCTGGGTGCAAGAAGGCCAAATGCAACAAAACTTTTCATAAAAAACACCCCACAAAAATCCAAGTTGGTGATGTTTATGCCCTGAAACAGGGCTGGCAGGGGGCCACAGGCAGACACGTGGTGACATCCCAGCTCCTGGTGCCAGCAGGAACCTGGCCCATGGAGGGGCAGGGGTGGGAACTGCTCCCACTGATCCTGAGGCAGAGGAATTTTATTAAATCAGCTGATACCAGTGCAAAAACTGGGAACGTCTTTGGGATCACCAGACTCAAACACAGCAGCAGGAATACAGGCAGAATTAACTGCTCCAAGTGTCACTGGGCTCCAGTAAGTCACTGTGGGGTTTTCAGCTCTCCACCTCAGATCTGGGATGTCCCAGACTATTGCTGAGGCTTAGTAAGGGAAATGGAGAAGTAAACCCATTCTTGAACTTCACCTGGAAGTTTCAGAGCCTGCAAGCTGGAGAGAACAAAACTCCACTGAACAGGATGGCCAAGAGCAATCAGCACTCAGGAAAAGGAGCAATAACAGCAGGCAGGAGCCTCCGGAGCTTGGGAACCAGGATGGGAAGAAATAACCTTTAAAACAGGTGTGGGATGAACCAAAAATGGAGCAAAGGACCGAAATCAACTTGTTGCACCTGTGGCTTTTAGTTCAAGGATAGTTTCCAGACTCATCTTTCCAAAGCAGGCCTTTCTGCAGCACTTCCAGCTGAACTTATCAAGAGGCTCCTCCAAGGAGGGGATGCATTTTCCCTCCCCTTGTGATGATGCACTTGCCTCTTCCTCCTCCCCACCAGCGCCTTCCTCCCTTGGACCATCCCTTTGCACCTGTGCCAGTGATGGCACCACCCCAGAGCTCCTGAAGTCCCACCTGGAGAAGCTCCTGAGCTCTGGGAGAGCTCCTAGGGCAGGAGTAAAGCAAGGCACCGAGGTCACTGTCATCCCTTTGAAGGACAGAGCCCTCCCTGAGGCCACAGTGGGCACCTCAGTGTCACACAGGGGGACTCGGGGTGGCTCTGAGTCTGTAACTTCCCTGGACACCAAGGAGGAGTGGCAGCAGTGTTCCCCCTCCATCCCACACTAACACCCGGCCAGCTCTCCTTGCAATGCACAGAAATCAGATAATTCCAGGAAAACGAGGTGGCACAGCAGAAACTCAGCACTCCCAGTCCCTGTCGGGTCAATGAGGCACCAAAGCCACTGGAATGAGCCGTCCTGCAGCACTGGAGCAGGGCACCCAAACCCTCTGGGCAGGAGCTCCAGCAAAGCATCCACCTGCTCCAGCACTCACTGTAACAGACCTAAATCTGGCAATTTTACTTTCCATAAAGCCAATCGGAGACGATACCAGGCAGGGAGTGAGCAGCATTCCATAAATACTTGATTTGAACAGTTCCAGCAGTTTGGACCCGGCAGAGCCAGGGTTTAACCGGCTGTGAGCAGCCAGCCCGTGGGTCGGGGCTGTCCTGGCACCGCAGCCCGGTCCCGACGGAGCCGCTGCCGGGATCTGTCGTCACTCGGGAAGGATTCGTGCCTTGTTTTATAACAAAACCCGAGGGAGGAGCAGGGAGGTGATATCAGCCATTAATCCCCGCATTTTGAAATCTCCCATCTCATAAATGTTCAGGTGTAAAACCAACGCACCAAGGCGGAGGTGGGAACGGGGACCCTCCGGCCCGGCTCTGTGAACACCCGAGTGAGATTTTCTCTCCGTCAGCTTCCCCAAAACCACTAAAACCACTAAAATCAGTAATAAGCGAACGCTCCCAAGCGCGGAACTGCCACCAGAGCCCACAGAAATGTTCCCCTGGACTCAAACGCGCCCTGAATCACCGCGGGCGAGCAGTGACCCCGTTCCTCGGGAGCTCACACGGGTGGAAACCCGGCTCAAACCGCTCAATTCCATCACACGCGGCGGAAAATAAACCCAGACCCGGGCCCGCGGCAGGAATTGCCCCGCTCAGCTTCGGGCTGGTGCTTCCTCAGCAGCTCCAACACAGCCAAAAACCCCAACAAAGAAAAGATTCCCACGTGATGTTCTATAAAAAAGGGAGGTTTTGCGAAACTAATCCGAACTTCGCGGCTTTGTGACCGTTCTGCGGGACAGGAGGGTTTGTCCTGCAGGTACCTGCGCTGGGGTGACACGGATTTAAGGGGTCAGAGAAGTGATGTGAGGCTTCACTCTCATTGAAGCCGCGGCTTCGGGGACAGCCCCAGCCCCTGCCCGGGCCGGGGCTCGGGGGATCCCGGTGCCAGCCCCGGTGCCAGCCCCGCTCTTACCTCGCTCACCGCATGGCCTCAGCGCCGCACGCTCACGCGGTCCCGGCGATCAGGGCAAAACTCTGCGCTGGCGTCGGAAAGTTGAAATGTTTAAAAAAAAAAAGAAAAAAACTTAAAAAATAAAAAAAGTTTTAAACCACCAAAAAGAATAACAAAATAAAAATTTTAAAAGCGCCCGAAGGTGCGAGCTCCTGAGAGGGAGTTGAAAAGCAAGAGCAGAGAGCAGCCCCGCTCCGGGAGCCGCTCCCGCCGCCCTCCCGGCTGCGCCGGGCGCTCCCCGCCGGCCCCGGCCCGGGAGCCCCGGCAGGGCCGGCGGAGCGCTCAGGGGGCGGCGGCGCGGCCCCCCCCGAGCCGGGCTCGGGCCGTCCCCGGCGCCCGCCCGCGGGCAGCGGGGTTCGGGGGGCGGCCGCCGGGGCCCGGCGCGGGCCGCGCTGCTCCGCGCATCCCCCGCAGCCCCGTCCCGTCGGGGCCCGCCCGGCGCCGCCGCCGCCGCTGCGCGCACACGGCACCGACGGCGAGCGAGGCGAGGCGAGGCGAAGCGGCCGCTCCGTGCGGTGCCGGCCGCGCTGCGAGCCGCGGGGATCGCTCCGGGATCTCTGCGGGATCGCTGCGGGACCGCTCCGGGATCGCCGAGCGCCCGCCCGCCGGGCCCGGCCCCCCCGCCCGCCCGGCGCCGCCCCGGCCCGGCCGCGCTGTCCCGCCGGAGCTGCTCGGGGCTGGGGGCGATGCCCGCACGCAGCTCTCGGGGGTCGCTGTCCCCGCTGTGTCCCCGCCGTGTCCCCGCCCCGCTCCGGCCAGCAGAACAATCGGAGGAAGCGCGGCCGCGGCCCCGGCCCGTCCCACGCAGCCCCGGCACCCCCGGCCCCGCAGGCCGAGCCGCCCGCCGGGCTCGGAGGGCTCCGGGCTCTGTCCCCCACAAGGGACACGGCCACTCCCGTCCCTGCCGGGGGCTGGAGCCAGAGCATCCCCGCGGTCCCTTCCGCAGTGACAAGAGGACACCTTGCCTTGCCCTGGTCAAGCTCAGAGCACCCGACACCGGCTGTTCCATCACTACTGAGCCACCCTCATCGTGGGAATTAAATTTACCTCGATTTTATCCGGGGTTCTGTTTCCCAAATGGAGTTGCTCAAACTCCATTATCTTCTGTGTTACCTTCTTTCAAGCTTCTCTGTTCCCTGTCTCAGGGTGGAAGGTCCCTTCTTTCCCCTGCTGGGAGAGGAGACCTTCTACCCCACCACAAACCCACCTGGGCAAGCCCAGCTCGTTTGGGCCTGACCAGGTGCTTCAAATCACTGCTTGGAACCAGAAACACCTGGAGAACATCACCTGGTCCCCACAGGACCATGGAATCGTGAAGGCTGGAAAAGCCCTCTCAGACCACCAAGTGCAACATTCCCCCAGCACTGTCAAGGCCACCACTGAGCCGTGTCCCCACAAGCCACATCCACACATTTTTTGAACACTGAAAGCTTAAAATGAGAGTTTTCCCACCCTAACCATGCATCCTTCTTTCCATAAATCTCTGCAAACCCAGGCCTGCTCTCCACCCATATTCCCACATGGATAAATAGGGGATCACACAAATAAAAGAATTGCTTTGAAGAAACTGCCTTTATAATATTAAAAATAGTGCAGGGAAATGAAATAATTATTTGGACAAGGCTTAGTGGATTTAATTGCTGCTTTTCCATCACGTGTAATTGGTGTTTGAAGTGATGCTAAGAGTGTTTCCCATGGAGAGGCAGGTGTGTGCCACAGAACGAGGCTGTTGTTAATGGGATAACCACAATTAAGTGTAATTGGGAGCATCATATCAATCACTCCTTGGAGCAGCACGCGTGCAGAGTTTTCCACCTGCTTTTCCCATGCTTTCAATGATGCATCAAAGCCACAGAAAATACTTGAAATTCACCAGGGACAGCAAGAAACTCCTGAACTTTCTGTGCCATTGGCCCATTGATGGGGAGTTAATCTGAGGGGCAAAATTCCGTCCCAGTTCCTGCCAGGACCCAGCATGTGATGGAGCAGCACCGTGCCAGGGCAGCGTTTGAGGCTGTGTCCCTTTGAAGGAGAGCTCAGCCCTGCTGGTGGCACACAGGGGTCACATCCAGCCCCCTGCCCGTGCCACAAACACCTGGCACCACGGGGAGCACCCACAGAGCTGCTGTCCTGGGCATCAGACACCTGGGGCTGGGGGAACGGGGCTCTGCTCCAAGCTGTGTTTAATATTCCCATCAGGAACATCATTAAGTGCTGTCATCTCCTGTTTTCCTCCTCAGGGGAAGCAGCTAAGAGCTCCCTTTTCCAGGAAAGCTGAGAATCCAAGGGGTCACACAGCTGCCTAAGCTGGGCTTGAAGGAAACCTTCGGATGGATTTAAAAAAAAACGAAAAAGAAAAATCACAATTAGCACAAAATCCAGGGGCAGCAACACTGCTGAGGATAACACCTCACAACCCCCAGCCCTTTTTTCCCCCTAAACCCCAGCTTTGATGATGTATCAAAGGTGAAATTTTAAAATGACCCAGCCCTTGGGGTGGCCTCCCCAGCACTGTCCCTGCCTCCCTCCTCACCTCTCCCCCTGCTGACATTTTGCTTCCAGAGCCATCCAAGGACACAACCCCCTCCAGGGCCATCCAAACACAGCTCCTGAAATATCTCTGAAGTGCAAAAAACATAAAACAAGAGTGATAAGGAATTAGCAGCCTCTTGGAAAACCCAAACAATGTTTCTGCAGTGATGGAGGAGTCAGAAAATGTGATTAAATGTGATTAAGTCACCCCCAGCACTCCCTGCTGGGGAGCCTGGCAGGAGCTCAGCCCTGCAGAGCTGCAGCTGCCTTGGCCAGGAGACCTCAGCCTCCTGCAGGGGCTCAGATTCACACCTGGGTGGGGTCAGGGGTGGGTCACAAACGCCCAGGCTGATAAAAATGGGTCTTGATAAGCTTCTCCTGGTGGGTACCCAGGGCAGCGACCCACAGTGTCACCACATCCCATAAGCTGCTGTCCCTGCCACTCTCAACTCGCTCTCACACCCCTCCATAGGTGATGTGTGCCCTGAAATCCGTGAAAACACAAGCTCAGGGACTCCTTAATCCTCGTTTTTAATTCAGACCAGGTGCTGCAGGCTCCTTTCCCTGCCCAGGAGGGCTCAGCACTTCCCAACTCCCAAATATATTCCTGAGCTTTCACCTTCACTGGGTCCCAGCAGTTTCTTGTCTCCTTTCATTTTCTATTACATTCAGTTCAAATGTTTCAGCTGATGAGGACACCTGGGCCCAGCACCAGCCTGGTGCCCACCTGGGAGCTCAGATTTGATGCCCAGCTGAGGTGGGTGGTGCTGGGCATCAAATCCGAGCTGCCAGGTGGGCACAGGCTGAGTTTTGCCTGGATGCCGTGCTCTGATCCAGGCAGGGAATGCCAGGAACTCCCTCCGGCCCCCACCCCGGGAGTCAAACCCAAGCACAGCCTCCTAAACCCCGGCAATTTCCCACCCTGCTGTGTTTCTGTGCTCCCCCTGGCTCTCAGATGCACAAACGCCTGTACCTGGGCAGGGGATGTTTTAAATACGCCCTTAAATTCAGGTGCTCGTGGTGAGTGGGCTCAAAGGAGGCTGGCACGGTGTGGCTTAGCCCAACACCCACCTTCAGAGCCCCCAATTAATTCATTAATTGACCCCTGGGCCGGGTGTGGTGGCCGTGACGAGCTCAGGGCACGGATGGGGACAGCTTTAGGCACCAGGGGTGTGATGGCAGGTGAGGGGCAGTGGGCTGCACACACACCCCAGGGCCCAGCAGCAGGTTTAATCCAGGTCTTAGATGAAGCTCAGCCCTTTGGCTCCAGCCCCTGGGAGGGGGTGCAGGGGGAGGTGCCCCCGGCCCGGGCAGGGCACGGTGCCCTCACCCGGCATTGGCACTGTCACCAGGGCTTGGATTCCCAAAGATGAGATGAGATAAGGCGAGGCAGGCCCGCCCACAGCAGGAGATAGAGACTGGTTTTTCCTCCTTTTAACGTTTTAGTGGCCGCAGGACGGGGCAGAGAAAGGCTCAGCTCATTAACAAACCCCGCTCATTAATGGGTGCTGTAATGAGGGCTCATTGCGCTCCTGCTCCTGCACCCAGCCTGGGTTAATCCAGCGGTGACTCCTGGCCTTGCCCTGGGCTTTGCTGCTTCCTCCTCTGCAAAGGGAATCGTTTAGGGAGGGAAAGAACCTGGGAACACATCCCTGGACCAGCAGGAGCTGCTCAGCATCGCCCACACCGCAAACCACGGCAGGAAATCAGCGAGGGACACCTGGGGGAAAGGCTGAGCCCCCGAGGTGAGAGCTGAGCGTGGGGCACATCCCGGGAGCTGCTCTGCTTCCAGGAGATCCTCCCTGCTGCAGTTCCTGGCTGGTTCTCCATAACTCAGCAGAGTTTCCAGGATGTGTTTCTTGGCGTCCCCGTTTCTCGTGCTGGCTTTGCAGGACTGATGTGCTGAGGTTTCTTCGTGTGTGCCCCCCTGCAGGGGTCTCCTTCCATCCCAGAGCGTGTCCTGGACTCCAGCTCCATCCTCTGGCTCTGCTGCACCAGGAGCACGCTGAGGAGGATCCTGTCCTAAGGAGAAACCAGCAGCGGAGGAGCGAACATCAAACAGCGTCAGGAGCTCGCACATCCCCAAATCCGCCCCACGCCCAGGAGAGGCCGAGCCGGGCTCTGCCTCTGGGATTTATGGGAGAAGCTGCTCCTTGCCGAGGGGAAGCCCCGAGGTCTGCTTGGGGTCAGAGCCGGGGTTACAGCCCCGAGCTGCCGGGACAGCGGCATCCCCTGGGAAACCATCCCCGGGAAAATATCCCCGGGAAAACATCCCCGGGGACAGCATCCCCGGGAAAGCGGCATCCCGGGGACAGGGGCATCCCCCGGGACAGCATTCCTGGGACAGCAGCTGCCCCCGGGGACAACGCCATCCCCCCGGGACAGCGGCATCCCCCCAGGAAACCATTCACGGGACAGCGGCATCCCCCCTGGGACAGCATCCCCCGGGACAGAATCCCCGGGACTGCATCCCCCCGGGACACCGGCATCCCCCGAGACACCATCCCGGGACAGCATTCCCCGGGACAGCATTCCTGGGACATCGCCTTTCCCCCGGGACACCGGCATCCCCCGGGACAGCATCCCGGGACAGCCTGCAGCCGGAGGAGGGCAGGAATAAGCCGAGAGGTGGGAGGGGGCCGGGGGGTTATTCCGGGCGGAGCAGGGCCCAGCCCGTGCCGGTGGAGCAGGAAGGGACTTGCCGAGGTGGGAAGGGCGGCGGGGCTGAGTCACGGAGCATCGCCCGGCCCCGCACAGCCCGGCTCCTTCCCCAGCCCCGCATCCCGCACGGGACCGGCCCCAAATCCACCAGGAAAGGCGCCTTTTCCCCCTTCACCCCAAGGAACAGCTCCCTCCCTGTTTCTAGGCAGCTCCAGCACACCTAACACTCCTTTTCCCTTCCTGTATCCCCAGAATCCCCGTTCTCCAACGCTGCTTCCCCCCTGGGCTCTCTCAGAAGCAGCACCCAGCCCCTGAGCGCAGGCACAGCCCGGGCTGGACAGGAGTGACAGGGAGCAGCAGGCCAGCCCCGAGCAGCAAGTGGGAAAACAAGGAAACATTTCCATGTATTAACTTCATTTCCTCCCTCTCCTCCGGCCTGGCAGCCTCACAGGGGGTTATTAATAGCTCAGGGTGGATGAGAGCAGTGGCTGGGGCTGCAGGAGCCCAGGGCCTGCCCTGCCACCCCTCTGTGCCCAGGAGGGGATGGTCCTGGTGGGATGCAGCCCCTGAACTCATCGCTCTGTGAGATCCACTCTGAGCCACATCCCTGCAAACACCTCTCAGGAGAGCAGCACTGAGGGGAGGTCAGGGACAGCCACGCTCCCCCTGCTCCCCAACCCGGGGCTCTGGGAATGGCACTTTTAACATCAAACCTCCTCAATCTCACTGATTTCTCTCTGGGGAGGAGCAAGCTCTGCTCTCCTGTGTTTGCAAAGCAAATGGTGCTGGCACCCAGCAGGGCAGAAGGAGCAGAGAGGGGGCAGCCAAAGTCACCCCTCAGTGACACGAGGGGACCCAAATCCCCATTTCCCCACCTCGAGGGGACCCAAATCCCTATTTCCCCACCTCGAGAGGACCCAAATCCCTATTTCCCCACCTCGAGGGGACCCAAATCCCCATTTCCCCACCTCGAGAGGACCCAAATCCCTATTTCCCCACCTCGAGAGGACCCAAATCCCCATTTCCCCACCTCGAGGGGACCCAAATCCCCATTTCCCCACCTCGAGAGGACCCAAATCCCCATTTCCCCACCTCGAGGGGACCCAAATCCCCATTTCCCCACCTCGAGAGGACCCAAATCCCCATTTCCCCACCTCGAGGGGACCCAAATCCCCATTTCCCCACCTGGATGGACCCAAATCCCCATTTCCCCACCTGGACAGACCCAAATCCCCATTTCCCCACCTGGATGGACCCAAATCCCCATTTCCCCACCTGGATGGACCCAAATCCCCATTTCCCCACCTCGAGAGGACCCAAATCCCCATTTCCCCACCTGGATGGACACAAATCCCCATTTCCCCACCTGGACAGACCCAAATCCCCATTTCCCCACCTGGACAGACCCAAATCCCCATTTCCCCACCTCGAGGGGACCCAAATCCCCATTTCCCCACCTCGAGGACACAAATCCCCATTTCCCCACCTGGATGGACACAAATCCCCATTTCCCCACCTCGCTGTCCATCCTTTGCTGCCCTCCCCGTGAGGCCACGTTTCTCCAGGACCCCCTCCTGCCATCCCTCACCCCAAAGGCTGCAGGCACAGGGGATGGGGTTGGTGGGAGCACCCCCCTGAGCCGGGCTGGGATTGGGGCTGGATCAGGGGGGGATCCCGAGCAGGAGCCCCCAGGGGCTGCCCAGCCCCGCTGCCCCGAGCCGGGGGTGCAGCCCCAGCCGAGCCGCCCTGCCCGGGCCGGTCCCGGCGTGCCCGCTGCACACGGGCACGGCCTCCGCAGGCAGAGCGAGCCGGGAGAGCCCCGGGCACATTTCTGCAGCCTGACTCACGCTGTGCCTCCGCAGAGGATCGGGGAGAGCCCCCGGGACAGCCCCTGCCCGGCCGCGGGCTCCAGGGAGCTGCAGGGAGGGGGCAAACACAGCGGAGGGCTGGCAAAGAGCCCGTTCATCCCCGGATCCCCCAGAAATATCCCCCAGGGATCCATCTCCTCCATGGGCTCTGCAGTGGTGCAGCTCCAGCAGGGAAAAGAGGGGAGAATGGAGGGTCCCAGTATCCTGAAAAATACTGCAACGTGAAAGAAATAATTTTATTTATCCAGCCTACTCTGAAACCACGGAGTTTCACCTACTGCTGCCCTGGAGATGCTGCTGCAGGTAAAACCCACAATGCAGAAAAGACCTAATTCTAAATAAAGGCCTTGAGAGCAATGGGGAGTCTCCCACCCACCTTGAAAAGCACCCTCAGCTGCCAGATACCCTCTGCAAACCCTGCACCTCGTGTTTGGGGAGGTTCCTGCCCTGCAGCTTCCAGCCCTGGCTTTTGGCTTTCCCCTGAGCAAACTCTCAAACACCACAGCAGCAGCACGACCACTCCCAGCCAGACCTTGGAAGGGTTTCCTGGAGTCCTGGCAGCTCCTCCTGCAATGGGAAATGGAGCCACAATCCCCAGGAAAGCCTTGTTGGGGAAGGGAACTGCTGAGCTGCTCCAGGAGCATGCAGGGTGGCTGCAGGTGATGGACGGAGCTCCCTCACCCAGCAGGACCATCCCATCCCCATCCCATCCCACCCCCATTCCACCCCATCCCCATCCCATCCCCATCCCCACCCCATCCCATCCCACTGATCCCATCCCATCCCATCCCATCCCATCCCACTGATCCCATCCCATCCCATCCCATCCCACTGATCCCATCCCATCCCATCCCACTGATCCCATCCCATCCCACTGATCCCATCCCATCCCATCCCATCCCATCCCATCCCATTGATCCCATCCCATCCCCAGAATTCCCAGAACCACCAGGTTGGAAGAGACCTTCAAGATCATCGAGTCCACCCCAGCCCCAACCCCTCAGCCAAACCCTGGCACCCAGTGCCACATCCAGGCTTTGTTAAACACACCCAGGGATGGGGACTGCACCACCTCCCTGGGCAGCCATTCCAGAACTTTCTCACCTTTCTGTGAATAACTTTTCCCTCATACCCACCCTGTATTTCCCTGGGCACAGCTCGAGGCTGTGTGCTCTGGTTGTGTCAGTGCTGCTGCAGACAGAGCCCAGCCCCAGCTGAGCACAGGCACCTTTCAGGAGCTGCAGAGTGATGGGGGCACCCTGAGTCTCCTTTTCTCCAGGCTGAGCACCCCGGGGTCCCTCTCAGGACCCATGCCCATCCCTCCAGGTCCCTCTCACCCAGCCAGGGGGGGTGCACCCCCCAATGTGGAGCTGGGCTGTCACACTCCCTGTGACACAAATAAACCCTGGGAACCTTGGCTTCACAATTCCCTGCTGTGGTGTCATGTCCATAAATCAGCCCAGCCCCAAAATCTCCTGGTCACAGCCTCTGTTCTGTGGCCACTGCAGCTCTCCTGCTCACAGAGTGTCACTGTCACATTCTCTGAAAAATCCTCTTGCCCAAGATTTCTCTCCTGGGAAGCTGAGAAGCCTCAGAGAAAAATGAAAACAATAATTATCTCATTTTCTTCTTCTGTGTTTTGCTGCTTTGGAATGTGTTTGGACATTGATTACCAACAGGTGATTGTTCATTGGTTTCATGTGAATTGTTTTTACTTATTGGCCAATTACAGCCCAGCTCTGTTGGGACTCTGGAGAAAGGAGATTTCATTATTACCTTTGAGCCTTCTGTAAGTATCCATTCTCTATTCTTTAGTATAGTTTAGTATAGTATGCTTTCATATAATATAAAAAATAAAATAATTAATAAATAATAAATTTATAAATTAATAAATAATTGGCCTTCTAAGAACATGGATTCAAATTCAGCATTTCCTCCCTTCCACCGAGGACACCAAAACCACCACAACAGAGCCCAGTGTCCCCCTAAAATGATCAGAAAATGGTAGAGCAGTTTTTGTTCAGTGGAAAAGCAGAGGTGAAGCTCCCCCTGGATGAACCAGCGTTCCAGGTCTGCTCCAGGTCTGCTCCAGGTCTGTTCCAGGTCTGCTCCAGGTCTATTCCAGGTGTCACTGCCTCCCCTTCCCCAGGGCACAGGTGCCTCAGGAGCCTCAGAACTCCCAGAACAAGGAGCTGAGGCTGCTGGGTGAAAGCAGAAAACATTGCCAGGGTAGCCAGGGGTATAAAAGAGGATCCAAGAGGAGGAGAACGGGCGAGGCAGAGGGGCTGGCAGTGAGGTGTGCCAGTGAAACACCCAGGGCACCCTGCCCTGATCCCAATCCATCCTTGCTCCAGGGAAGGGCCCTGCAGAGCTGCAGCTTGCTCCAGCCTTCAGAAACACCTGAGCTGATGCTGCTTTGGGTCAGAACTGGGGATTTTCTCAAATGGAGCTCAGCAAAGTGCAGCAGCCCCATCCCAGAAGGTGCTCAGAGCTGGGGCAGGTGGGAGCCCAGGGAGCCGAGCTGTGCCATCCTCCCCAGGGCACCTGGGCAGGGAGCCACCCACAAAACCAACACCCCACGAGGCAGGAGACACATTTGGGATGTGGGACAGGAGCAGCAGAGCCCAGCTTTGCTCCAGGCACTCAAACATTGGCACTGCCAGCTCCAAGTGTCACCTTGATGAAAATCTACAGGCACATGTGGGGAGTTTTCTGTTTTAGACTGGCTCTTGGGGCTGTTCTGGAAGAAACAACATCAGAGAGCAGCACTCCTCCTTCCCTGGGCCTGGCTCACTTCCAGATTTTACTTTTTCCCCCTGGTTTCACACCAAGAGGCACCTGATTATCATAAACAAATAGTTTATCCAAAAGGAGATGGGAGATAACAGCACATCCTTGGCACATGGAATAACTTCCCTGGCTTGCACAAAAGCTCAGGGAAAGCTGCAGCAGAGTGTGGGGGGAGGAATCAGATCAAACAGCTCAGATCAAACACAACAAACCTCCAGATCAAAGCCAGAACAGCCTCACACGTCACTGTCCCACGGCAGTGACCGGGAGCAGGAGGAGGAGGAGGAGGAGGAAGATCCTCAAACGTGCTGGAAACACGTGTGGGAGCTGCCACGGGAGTTGTGCCCAATCTCACCTGGGTTTGTGGGAGGAAACAGCAATTCTACCCAGCACTGAGCCCTCAGCATGGACACCCAGGTGGGATCTGTCCCAGTGTGGTTGGTGCCAATGGGATCTGTCCCAATGGGATCTATCCCAGTGGGATCTGTCCCAATAGGATCTATCCCAGTGGGATCTGTCCCAATGGGATCTGTCCCAATGGGATCTGTCCCAGTGGGATCTATCCCAGCTCCAGAGGGTCTGCAGGGGCTCCCAGCACAGCTCCAGAGGGAGCAGGTCCCCAAAGCCCCTCTGTGGTGGGTGAGATATTCCCAAGGAAAAAACAAAAATCAGAGCAGAGCCCAACTTGTGAAAAGGGACTGAAGGAGAAATCCCACAGGGAGCAGAGGGGAATGGGGAAAGAGTGGTGGAAAATCACTGCCCACCTTTGGGAGATGCCAGGTAATGCCCAGGAGTGCTTCCCTAAGGGTGGGGAACAGGAGGGAGCCCTCCTCAGCCAGGAGCCGGGACTGGGGAAGGGTTGGGGCATCCCTGGCACCCTCCTGCCCTTGGGACATCCCTGCTCCAGCCTGGCCTGGCCCCAGGACAGCCTCAGGGGCTTCTGGGGACATCTGAGGGCAGCAGGGGTGGCACCAAGGGACACTGGAGAGCAGCAGGAGGGACACCAAGGGACACTGGAGGGGAGCAGGGGTGGCACCCCCAGCACTGCCCCCACGGTACCTGAGCAGGACAGGGGAGGTGGCCCAGGCCAAGCAGGGCACGGCAGTGAGGATGGGCAGGGTCACACCAGGCTGGGAATGAACCTGGGCTGGGAATGAGCTCAGCCTCGGGGGTCTGGAGCCCCGGGAGGGCCGGGCTGGGCTGGGCTGGGCTGGGCTGGGCTGGGCTGAGCTCCTGGTCCCCGGGTGTGGCCCCAGGTGAGGCTGCTCAGGGCTGTCCATGCCCCCAGGGCTGCTGGCTCCAAAGGCGTCCTGGGGAAGGAGCAGAGAGAGATGCCACGACCAAAGAAAGGTTGAACTGATGGAAGCTGGGGCTCAAGGAGAGCCTGGCCACTCCTGGGGTCACTGTGGCTCTCAGCAGCCCTCACAGGGGCTGAAGCCCTTTCCCCAGGCTGACCCTGCAGGGAAGTCCCTCTGTTTGTCCTGTAGGAATTCTTTCCTCTAGTCCTGTTTTCCAGACTCAGCCCTGATCACGTTTTAATCAGATTTGTCTCCTTTGCCTTTGACATTCCCTAATCTCAGAGATGCTTCCCATAAATCACTGCCAGGGCTCCCACGGGAGGCTCCAGGTCCATCCAGGCAATCCTGACCCTCACTCCAGCGACTTTCCCAGCCCAGGGAGATTTCCAGCACTGCTTCTGCTCTGGAACCGATGCTTAAACCCCCAAATCCCTCTGAGCTCTCCCGGAGCCCCTGCAGGCCCTGGCAGGGCTCTGAGCTCTCCCTGGAGCTCCTCCTGTCCAGGTGAGCACCCCCAGGTGTCCCAGCCTGGCTCCAGGGGGTTCCGTGCCCTCCCCCAGCAGAGCCTTGAGGAACTCAGCCCCTCATTTATTGGGGTGGGGTTTTTTGGGGTGAAGTTTCTGCCTGGAACCATCCCTCATTAACCACGGGCAGTGCTCGGACATCAAATCCCGGTTCTGCTTTCCCAGCCCCTCGGAGCTCCCTCCCACCCGTGCCGAGCCCGCCCTGCCTCGGGCGCTCCGTGTCCCAGCCCGCCCTCCTTCGGAAAACGGGAATTTCTGTTTTAGTGCAGCAAACACACAGAGCCCGGCAGGGGCAGCGCTGTCCCGCTCCCATCCCGGCTCTGTCCTGTCCCCATCCCGGCTCTGTCCTGTCCCCATCCCGGCTCTGTCCCGCTCCCATCCCAGGCTCTGTCCCGCTCCCATCCCGGCTCTGTCCTGTCCCCATCCCAGGCTCTGTCCCGCTCCCATCCCGGCTCTGTCCCGCTCCCATTCCGGCTCTGTCCCGTTCCCATCCCGGCTCTGTCCCGCTCCCATCCCAGGCTCTGTCCTGTCCCCATCCCAGGCTCTGTCCTGTCCCCATCCCAGGCTCTGTCCTGTCCCCATCCCGGCTCTGTCCCGCTCCCATCCCGGCTCTGTCCCGCTCCCATCCCGGCTCTGTCCTGTCCCCATCCCGGCTCTGTCCTGTCCCCATCCCAGCTCTGTCCCGCTCCCATCCCGTTCCCATCCCGGCTCTGTCCCGGGGCTGTCCCGGGGATCCCAGGCTTTCTTTCCCTGCCTTGGACTTTGCACGGTCCCAGCTCCGGGCTGGGCTGGCAGGAGGGGGGGGACAGGACTGTGCCCTTTGTTGGTGGAGTGACAAAACTGTCCTCTGTCTCTTCAAAAAGGAAAAAAGCCCAGAAGTTTCTCTCCTCAATGGGATGGGATGGGATGGGGATGGGGATGGGGATGGGGATGGGGATGGGGATGGGGATGGGGATGGGGATGGGATGGGATGGGGATGGGGATGGGATGGGGATGGGGATGGGATGGGGATGGGATGGGGATGGGGATGGGATGGGATGGGGATGGGATGGGGATGGGGATGGGGATGGGGATGGGGTGGGATGGGATGGGATGGGATGGGATGGGATGGGATGGGATGATGAACAAACTCCGCTCGATCCATGGAAATAGGGAAGGAACTGAAGCAGTTGCCCCAGGGGTGGCAGGTGACACAAAGGTCACCAGGCCATGGCAGCCTCTGGGCACAGGAGCCTGAGGACCCTGGCAGTGCCACAAACCCCTGGTGTTCCCTCAGAGAGCAGGGTTGCTGTGTCACAGAGTTGTTGTATCGGTGCTTTTCAAAGCAGCTGTGGCTGCCCCTGGATCCCTGGCAGTGCCCAAGGCCAGGCTGGACAGTGGGAGGTGTCCCTGCCATGGCAGGGGTGGCACTGGGTGGGCTTTGAGGTCCTTCCAACCCAAACCAGTCATTCTGTGACCCTGGAGGGGTTTGGTGGAGAAAAAAGGGGAAAAAAAGAAACATTTCAAAGCCACTTCATAGGCCTGGGTGACTGCACCTCAAACTTAAGGATGGCCAATTGGACTGAATCCAAAAAGTTCCACCTGAGCAATTCACTAGAAAAAGAAGAGAACAAAGAAACTGATGGCTTTTGTGAGGTGTTCTACCAGGAGCAAGAACTTCTGGCATCTAGCTCGGTTTTTTTCTGTTTGTTAGTTTGCCTTTTATTAAACCTTTTTGTTCCCAACGCTGCAACAGAAGCCATCCTGCTGATTTTTGTGCTCTAAGGGCAGCTGAGCTATCTTGGGTGTGTTATAGTCCTGCAAGAGCTTATGAGACCTGGCTGGAGGAGGCTGCTCTAACACAGGGGGGCTCAGTGGGGCTGTGGTGCCCCCCTGGGCTTTTGGGATGACATTCCCCCATCCCAGCAGGAGCTGCCACCAGCTCTGCCTCAGAACCCAACCTTCAGCAGGCTCCAGAGGAGATAAAACCCCAATAAATATAAAACCATCCCACAGAGCACAAACCAGCTGTGCTGGGGGACAGGGGGACAGCAGTGTGGCTGTGAGGGCTGTGACACAGCACAGGGCTGCAGCTCTGCCCCAGGTGCCCCTCCCTGGGCACACACTGGGCTCAGGGTGCCACTGGAGCCTGGCATGCTGCAGTGCTGCCTGTGCCTGCCTGGCTCCCAGTCCCTGGGGACTCACAAAGATTTGGCACCCAGGGTCCCCTCATGGTGTGGGACCCCACAAACCCCCACAGCTCCCAGCACCTGCAGTGCCCTCACACCCAGGTGCCAATTCAGGTGGCACCAAAGCCACCAAACCCCTCCAGGGTCACAGAATGACTGGTTTGGGTTGGGAGGACCTCAAAGCCCACCCAGTGCCACCCCTGCCATGGCAGGGACACCTCCCACTGTCCCAGGCTGCTCCCAGCCCCAGTGTCCAGCCTGGCCTTGGGCACTGCCAGGGATCCAGGGGCAGCCACAGCTGCTCTGGGCACCCTGTGCCAGGGCCTGCCCACCCTGCCAGGGAACAATTCCCAATTCCCAATCTCCCATCCATCCCTGTCCTCTGGCAGCTTCTGTTCTCCCAGGGTGTCCCCAGGGTGTCACAGACCCCTCACCCTGGGGTGTGACTCGGAGCTGTTGATGCTGAAGGCTCAGGGCACTGAGGGAATGTGAAGCTCTGGCTCATCTCTGAGTTTTCCCCTGTCATGTCCCCAAAAAGTGCTCCAGGGCCTCAGGGGAATTTTGGGGAGACCCAGCTCAGCATTGGACATAATAATAGAACAAAGGGAAATGGTTTTAAACTACAAGAGGAGAGATTTAGATGGGATATTGGGAATGAGGAATTGTTCCCTGGCAGGGTGGGCAGGCCCTGGCACAGGTGCCCAGAGCAGCTGTGGCTGCCCCTGGATCCCTGGCAGTGCCCAAGGCCAGGCTGGACATTGGGGCTGGGACCATTCTGGGATATGGGAAGGTGTCCCTGCCCTTGGAAGGGCTTTAAGGTCTCTCTCATCCGAGCCCTGCTGAGATTGTGGATTCCATGAGCTGCAATATGAGAGCTCTCCCTTAGAGGTCAGCCCAGCACCAAACCTGGCCCGAATCCCCGGCGTGGAGGCGATCCCTGCCCAGAGCCGGGGTTTGGTCACCAAGGCCCCCCGGGGTGGGCAGGGCACGGTGCCCAGCGCCTGCAGCCCCTCCCCGAGGATATTGTTGGGGTGGATGAAACAGGAAAGCCTTAGAAATATGATAAGGCTTTCCTGTTTCGTCTGGCAAAAGATTTTGAGAATATCGAATGTATAAGAAGCGAGATTGAAGTGAAAGCAAGCTTTGAGATCCCTCAGTTACTGAACAGCTGGAAAACAATGGTGTGGCTGCTGAAGGTGATCCCCTATTGATGGAACAACACCCTCTGCTTGCAGACAGGCCCAAGGGTCAGAGCAGACCCTACAGCTTGGCAGAAGGGGCCCAAAGAGGAGTTTGTAGGGTTTAAAATGTAACACAGTATGGTAATGTAGTGATTCTTATAGGCTGTATGGAAATGCTGTAGGATTTGTATATTGTACTAGATTGGTTAGTGAGAATCAGAATATTCAACACAGAAGATGATTTATTGTATTGGAATGGGAACCTCGCACTCTTACCCTCTTTATTCTCTTACCCCTTTTACTCTCTTATGCTTTTACTCTCTTACCCTTTTACTTTCTTACCCTCTCACCCTCTCTCCCCCTCTCTTCTCTCTTTGCTGCTCTGAGCTGTGGCTGGCAGCTCCCAGCAGGGCCCTGCCCCCAGGCCCTTTGCAATAAACCCCAAATCCCAGCAGGGCCCTGCCCCAGGCCCTTTGCAATAAACCCCAAATCCCAGCAGGGCCCTGCACCCAGGCCCTTTGCAATAAACCCCAAGTTCCAGCCCTGGCTGCAGAGATCTCTTGTATCCATCCATCCCCACCGTCCTACCCCCAACACTCCTCCAGATATTTCCTAAAGCTGAGCTCCCCCAGCTCCTCTCCTGCTCCTGCCCATGCCTGGGACAGAGAGCTCTGAGCTCTGTGCCTGCCCCACCTGGGGATGCCCTGCCTGGGGAAGGCCTGGCCAGCTGCAGATTTTGGGGAGCAGGATGACCTGGTCCTGCTGCTGTGACATTTTCCATGCCCACAACAGCCAGGACAACCCCTCAGAGCTTTTCCTTAAGGCTCAATTCCTCCTTCCCTCCTCCCTTCTGACAGACAAATACAACACAGCAAAGAGACTCCCTGCCAAAAAAAAAATAAAAACCCCAAAAAAGCCCTTCACTCTCAGCTCCTGCATCAGAAAGGAAATTACTCTTCTTTCTTTGTTGTTTGTCTTTTTCTTTCCCAAATCCCTCCAGCATTAAACAGATTTCAGCATTGTTCTAAAAATAGAGGGATTAGAAATAATCCTCCAACATGGAGGGACGTGGGGATGTGGCACTGGGGGCTGGTGCCTGCCCTGGGGGGGCTGAGCTGGGGGGGGACCCAGGAACCCCAAAAACGGTGAGGAGGGGACATGGCTGTGTCCCCAGGCCAGGTGTCCCTGACAGGGTGTCCCAGGGCTGTCCCTGGCTGTGCTGAGCCACTGGGAGCTGAACCCAGAAAATGGGGATGGGATGGGATGGAGATGGGATGGGACGGGGATGGGGATGAGAATGGGGATGGGATGGGATGGGATGGGATGGGATGGGATGGGATGGGATGGGGATGGGGATGGGGATGGAGATGGAATTGGATTGGGATGGGGATGGGATGGGATGGGATGGGATTGGGATGGGGATGGAATTGGATTGGGATGGGATGGGATGGGATGGGATGGTGAACAAGCTCCACTCGATCCATGGAAATAGGGAAGGAACTGAAGCAGTTGCCCCAGGGGTGGCAGGTGACACAAAGGTCACCAGGCCATGGCAGCCTCTGGGCACAGGAGCCTGAGGACCCTGGCAGTGCCACAAACCCCTGGTGTTCCCTCAGAGAGCAGGGTTGCTGTGTCACAGAGTTGTTGTGTCACAGAGTTGTTGTGTCACAGAGTTGTTGTATCGGTGCTTTTCAAATCGCTTTGGAGAAAAAAGAGGGGGGGAAATAAAAGGAGCACTTCAAAGTGTGAGATACATTCCTGTGATGACAAGCGACTTCCAGGAGGTTTTGTCTGCAGGAATTTGTTTGCAGCAAACGAGTCAATTTGTGTTTACAAGGAGGCAATTAGAGCTGCGGGTTTGAAGCGTTCCCAGCGGGATGGGCCATCCCAGGAGCTGATCCCGCTGCCCTCATCATCATCAGCGCTGCACTGCCACGTGCTGGGGAGGAAAAACAACCCAGGGACAGGTGAACTCCATCCCCTGCATCCATCCCTGCCTGAGCTGGGGGTGCAGCCAGCGGGATATTCCTCTGGTACCAGGGAAATCAGGGCATGAGCCAGGACCCCCTGGATAAGCCCGGCCCTGGCAGGGAATCCCAGCTTTGCCATCAGCTCGGGAGAAAAGGCCCCTGCAGCTCCTGCAGCTCAGAGCGGGGTGTGGAAAGGGAACCCCGGGCTGTGGGAATGTTCCTTCAGCCAGGAGGGGTTCGGGGTGCAGGGAGGGTGCCTGGAATCACACCCAGCAGGCTGGAGGGAGGCTGGATGGCAGCACAGCTCCACAGGGGGAGTTTGAAGCCCAAATTTTGAGCTCCTGACCCCTGAACCCCCAGGCACAGCACGCTCACCCCTGCCCAGCCTTCCCACAGTTTTTGTGGCTCCTCTGGCAAAGTTTTCCAGCCCCGGCAGTGCTGACCCAGCCCCACGTATCCTTTTCCAGCTGATGCCTTCCAGACTCTTCCCACATTTAAAATGCAGGAGAACCAGCAGGGCTCCTCCTCCAGCTCCTGCCCTGCAGCTTTCCCCCTCCCCAAATTCAGTCAGGGATTTTCAGGAGCCCCATCCCCACAGGAGATGGTGGCCCTGCCCGTGCTGGTCCCTCTCTGCTGCTGTCAGGGGTGGCCCCAGCTGCTGCCCCTGTCCCTGGCTGTCCCCACGCTGGGAGGTGACAGCAGAGGCACCCGTGGGAGGGACCCTGGGGATGGAGCTGCCCCAAGGGCCCTCCCCTGCTCCTGCCGGGGGTGAAAGGCACCAGAGCTGTGCCAAACACGAGCGGCACGGTCAGAGCTGCTCCTGGGCCACACCAGCCCTATTGAACCCCAAAGGAGAAGCCACGTCCCCTGCACCAGAGCTTCGGGAGCTGCCGGAGGCTTTTCTAGTGGGAGGAGGGGGTTATCCCCAGCTGAAACGCAGCAGAAAACAATACTGTGAAATAAACATTAAAATACACTTAAAATCATACATATTTAAATATTTAAAAGCATATATATATATATAAAAACATGTAGTTATATATAATTCTATATTTTCTATAAATATATATTTATGTACAAATATTATAGATTATAAATAGTATTATTTATAAATATTATAAATATTTATAATATTATAAATATTCTCTCTATATTATTTATATTAAATATAATTATCTATTTATATTAAATATAGATATATTGTCAATATTGTCTATTATATTTATATTAACTATTAGAAATAATATTTATAATATTCGAAATAATATTTATCATATTATAGACAATATTTATAATATAATAAATATATCGTTATTTATAAATATTATAAATATTATATAGTTTATTAAATATTAAAATACATAATAAATATAATTTTAGTATTTAATAATAAATATATATATTATTATTAAATATATAATTATAAATACAATATATATAAGTAAATGTATATATTTATAAATATATATATTTATAAATATATATATTTATAAATATGTATATATTGATTATAAAATAATATATATAAATCAATAAATATGTTTTTTATGAAATACTAAAAAATACTAGGAAGCAACCTCTGCTGGAGGGGAGAGCTGGGTTGGGGCAGCCCTGAGCCCTCTCTGTGGGGTCCCAGGGAGGAGGTTGGGATGTTGGAAACTCCTTGGGTGCCTGGAGGGTGTCTGGAGGCCCAGGGTGCAGGGTTTGATTGATTCCAGCAAGACCCTGCCTGGATCGGGAAATTGAAGGAAAGCCCAGGGAGCAGGGGGAGCTCTGATGGAAGCGCAGCATTCCCAGAGAGGCTCTGGGGAATCGGGAGGAGGTTTGGGAGGAGGGAGAGCAGCACCAGGGGGACAGGAGAGGCTGGCAGGGCTCGGGCAGGGCCTGGGGGCTCCAGGGGACAGGAGAGGCTGGGAGGGCTCGGGTGGGGATGGCTGGGGGGCTCCAGGGAACAGGAGAGGCTGGGAGGGCTCGGGTGGGGATGGCTGGGGGGCTCCAGGGAACAGGAGAGGCTGGCAGGGCTCGGGCAGGGCTCGGGCATAGCCTGGGGAATGGCTGGGGGGCTCCAGGGGACAGGAGAGGCTGGCAGGGCTCGGGGCAGGGCCTGGGGAATGGCTGGGGGGCTCCAGGGGACAGGAGAGGCTGGCAGGGCTCGGGGCAGGGCCTGGGGAATGGCTGGGGGGCTCCAGGGGACAGGAGAGGCTGGCAGGGCTCGGGGCAGGGTCTGGGGGGCTCCAGGGGACAGGAGAGGCTGGCAGGGCTCGGGGCAGGGCCTGGGGAATGGCTGGGGGGCTCCAGGGGACAGGAGAGGCTGGCAGGGCTCGGGGCAGGGTCTGGGGGGCTCCAGGGGACAGGAGAGGCTGGCAGGGCTCGGGGCAGGGTCTGGGGGGCTCCAGGGGACAGGAGAGGCTGGCAGGGCTCGGGCAGGGCTCAGGCACAGCCTGGAGATGGCTGGGGGGCTCCAGGGGACAGGAGAGGCTGGCAGGGGACAGGAGAGGCTGGCAGGGGACAGGAGAGGCTGGCAGGGCTCGGGTGGGGAATGGCTGGGGGGCTCCAGGGGACAGGAGAGGCTGGCAGGGCTCAGGCACAGCCTGGAGATGGCTGGGGGGCTCCAGGGGACAGAGAGGGACAGACAGAGCCTCACCCCGGGTCATTAAGGGCACAGCTCATCAGGCTCTAGAGATAATTACAGCTCCTTGCAATGCAGTTCCAGCCGCGGAGGGCAGGACTCTTCTCCGGGGTGTTCCAATGGGAATGCTGGGAGGCACCTGAGGAACACACTCAGCAGGATCCAGGATAAACCAGCCCTGCCTGCCCTGCTCTGGCATCCCAGGGATGTCCCGGCCAGGTGGGGCCACCTCAGAGCCAGGGAATCCCTGCTCCTGTCACTGCAGGAGCCCAGGAACAGGGAAAATCTGCCTTGGAGCCTCAAAGGATGGAGAATTTCCAGGGTTCATTTGTTGAGGCTTTAAGGAGCCTGTTCCAAAGGGTCTCTGCTGCCTTCTCCCATGGAAAATTCCACCTGACTGGCAAATAACCAACAGACAAAGAGGAAGGGAAAGAAAAACATTCAATCAAGGATAAAATAAGCACAAAAACACGAAACCACCAGTGAAATCAAATGTTCTCTAAAAATCTGCAGTTTATTCATTAGAATTCAGTGAAAGGAACATTCATTTTAAAACACAATCAATACATTAAAAACTTGAAAGGACTAGTAGCAATGAGACCAGGGAGGAAACAAAAAAACCCCAAATTCAGCCAGGTTGGTCACCTGGGAGGAGCTGCCAGCCTGGCAGCAGGAGGGGCAGCTGGGGACAAGGGCTAATTCATTATTTCCTTACAACTGAGAGGCTTTTTGGGATTTGAATTTCTCACTTCACCCAAATGGAGCTTTGGGGTGACTCAATGTGGGTGAGAAGAGCAGGAGAGGAGGGAGCCCAGAATTCCAGGGCAGAGGGAATGTGGAAGGTGGCTCTGAGTGCCCCAGGAATGTTCAGTGAGAAACCTGAACCCATCCCTGTGGGGAACAGGGCAAACCCAATCCAGAGAAACTTTTAAAAGCACCATCAGGTGACAAGTTATGAATTAGAAGACAAAAAAAAAATCTCTGCAGAGCCAAATCAGTGACAATTGCCACCTCTGCTGGGGGAAAAAAGAGGGGGAAATCTGCTTTGGGCTGGATTTGAGCCTCCCAGAAGCTCTCCTCTCCTCTGATCCCCAAGTTCAAGGCAGTGCCATTGCAGGGAGATGTTTTAGTGATGCAGAGCACAGGGCTGGAGCTCCCTGGAGGAGGAAGGAGGAGAAGGTGGGGAGCTCTGCAAATCCCAGGATTATTTAAGGAGCAATCCTCAGGCACCAGGGCAAAACCCCAGCCTGGCCAGGGAGCACCAAGGGAGAGGAAACCTGCCCAAGAGCACTTCCATGCACCAGCCAACAGCATCTCCTGCACAAGGACTGAAGAAAAACCCCAATTTGAGATAAAATAACATCAGCAGACAGCAGGAAAAGCCTCAGCTGAAATATGTGGGCTTTTTACAACATTTGGAAGGAGAAATCACCAAAATCCACAGATTCAGATTAAAAACAACACTGAAAAGCAAAGAAGGGACAGCTGAGTGTGACAGAGGAGGGTTAAGGACATCTCAAGTGTGTGCAAAGTGTGTTTGTGAGGCCTGGGGGCCGGGCAGAGCCCCCAGCACATTCCCAGGGAGCAGGGTGGGATCTGGGCACAGCAGCAGCAGGAATGGCCCTTTATCCATGGCAAAAGCAAACCACAGCACTTGGAAAGACAAGACACACGAGTAAAAGAACAGTCTGTAAAATTTCCCCATGATTATAAAATGCAAAACTATACAAAAATAGAGAAAATTGACCGTTTTCTTATGTGTATAAAAACAAACAAACAAAAGAAAACCCCCAAGTCCCCAGAATGCAACACAGAAGCTCTTGGCAGGCTGACCCCAAGGGCAGTGGTTCCATCCCAGATCACAGCCCCAGTCCCTCCCTGCCCTGCAAGGTGAATTCCTCACGTTTTTCCTAACTATCCTGGCAGGACCTTCTGCTGTTCCTGACTTTTGTGACTGGTTTCTGGCTGGGAAGCCCTTTTGCATAAGAAGCCTCAGTGGCCACCCCAGCTGTGAGCCCCTGGGGTAAGGCAGTGTTGGGCTGACCCAGCTCCAGCCCAGCTTTGTTCCCATGGATGCCAAGTGGGGATTTTTGGGAAGAGTGGCTCAGCAGGCAGTGAAATCCAATCCCTACTGCAGTCATCATTTCCAGGCTGAATTACTGCACTAGAAATTCCAATTTCTTTGGGTTAAATGGGGCAGAATCTGCCAATAATCCAGCAAATTAGTGACTAAACTGCATTAGGAAAACTCATTTGAATTCCAGAGATATTTGCCTCATTGAATTCCCATCGAATTAAGAGGAGAAACCTTTGGTATAAAGTCAGATGACCAAGCCTTGGCTGTATTGCTCCCACTGGACCTCCCCACCTCGTACCTACCCCCACCCCAGGACCCCAGGGACCCCCTGAACATTCATTTAGCACCCAGACACTCCCAGCCCTCAGCAGGACTTTGGCTGAACAAAGCTCCAGAGCCTTTGGTGAGATGCTGAAAGGAAATAAAACAGGGATTCAACCCAGCCAGGGTGTGAGGGGTGACAATGGCCCTGTGGTGTCCCCAGCAGGGTGTGCCCGTGGTTTGTGTGCTGGGATGGGCTGAGATGGGCACAGAGCTGGCCCTGTCCTTGTCCAGGGAGGGATAGCCCATGTTCATTAGCAGCTGTGCTAACGAGGGCAGACAGCCCCAGTGAGGGCACTGTCCCCACATTGCCCTCTCAGGGTGGCAGTGGCACCAGAGCCAGGTGTGCCCCAGGAAACCCTCCCTGGTGTCCCAGAGGGATGGGGGAACAGAACCATGGCACAGCAGGCTCCTGTGGAACCCCCTGCAGCAGGACTGGCAGGAAAACATGGCAAAATGCAGGAAAACATGGCAAAATGCAGGAAAACATGGCAAAATGCAGGTCTGAGCCCTGGATGCACAGAGGGATCAGGACAATCCCATCACACCCACAGGCTGAACCAAGCCTGCCCTGCTCCTTCCCACACATCCAAGCACAGGGCAGAAGGAATCTTTTCTCAAAAGGAATATCAAGACCTCATTTTGCTTAGGGGGGAAAAAACCCATCAAAGCCAAACCAGCTCCTTGTGCCTGGAAAGGCAGGGATGGCAGGGAGCAGCTGATGGAGCCACATCCATGTGGAGCAGGAGAGCAGCAGGAAGGTGACCCAGCAGGGCAGGACTCTGCAGGAAAATCCAGTCTGGCCCAAGCACAGCCATCCCTCACTCCACAAATGTGGTAAAACTCCAGTATTTCCACTTTGGGATTATATATATATATTTTTTTTTGAATGCTACAAATTCTGCTGCAAAGAAAAATAGAGAAAGGGCAATGAGGAGGGGAGAAACAAAAATCACTGGTAATGGAATTAAACCAGAACACAGAGCTTGGACAGGACAGGGAAGCAGCTTTGTGTCATGGATTGGGGGTTTAGGATCACAGAGGGCACCAGGAGCCTGGAACAGATGTCACAGGAGCTCACAGGACACAGTCTGTTCTGTCCCCTCAGCTTGTGTTCCTCCTCCACATTCCTTCAAAGAGGAAAAAATCCCAAACCTCCAGCAGCTTCCAGGTTTTTTGTTCCCTCCAGACAGCAGGGGTGAAGCCCAATGTAGCTGCAGCCCATCCCAAATTCCAAGGAACACAAAACTTTCCTCCTGTGGGTTTATGCAAAGAAAACAACCTTAAAATAATAAAATAAAATTAAAAAGCCACAAAGCTTCCTTTTGAGAAAGTAACATCATCTGCCACTTCACAGCTACAGGCATGATGCAAATTTAGCTTATTTCAAAGGCCTCATCCCTGTCCCCACGGCCCTGGAGAGGCCAGGAGCCCAGGACCAAGCCCAGGAAAGGTTCCACCAGGAATTCTGCACCATCAAGACAGACCACAACAAAGAAGGGACCAACACTTTGTTCTTCAAAGGGACACCATGGACAGCACATCTTTCTGAGCAAAAAAACTAGACCTGGAGAACGTTATCAGCACGCACACAAAAGCTCCTGCTTTCCTTTGGGGCAAGGACAAATCAAATAAATAAAAACGTTGCTGCAAAGTTCCCCTTTCCAGCTGCCTCTGGAACAAGCAGCACCTTCCTCCCTGCTCCCCACACTGAGCCCGGGCTGGAAGACATTCAAAGTGAGTGTGAACCAAAACATTTCACCCAGAAGAGGAAAACAGCCCCATTTCCCTCAAAACCCTGCCCAAGGCCTGTTCCCCCAGCCCCACTCCTGCACAAACCCCAACCTGCCACACCAGCAGCAGGTCCATCCCCAGCTTCTGCCAGGGGCTGCTGCTGCTGCACTTGGTGTTGGAGAGGGCTGGAAAACCACAAAGTGCCTCAGTGGTGATGAAGGAATCCTGGAGGCAGCTCCAAGCTGCTTCCAGAGCATCCACAGGGGCAAGGCCACGGCTGTTTGCAGGAGAGGAGCATCAGCCCAGCTCAATTCAAGTCCTCCCCAAACTGCTCGTGGTTTTCTCCCTCCCTTTGCTCCCCTTTCAGCCCTGCCCAGAGCAGCCTCAGCATGGTGACATGGTGACATTCCTGCAGCCTTTTGGCTTGGTGACAGTGACATTCTTGCAGACACTCAGCCTGGGTGACACGGTGACATTCCTGCAGCCCCTCAGCTGGGTAACACGGTGACATTCCTGCAGCTACTCAGCCTCGGTGACACTGCACACGGTGCCCCGGCAGGGGCCGTGCCCCGGGGTGGCCCTGCCCTTGAGGGGCTCGGTGCAGCGCTCCGGGCCCTCGGTGTCCCCGCTGCCATTCCCGGGATGCTGTGGCACGCCCTGGGCGATGCCCACAGGTTTGCCCCTGGCACGGTGCTCCGGGGAGCAGGCAAAGCCAAAGCTCGGAGGCAGCTCTGCCTCTCCCAGGGGTAACAGGCGGGACAGCTTGGGGACATCGCCGGGGTAGCGGAAGGACCCGGCCGCCTCCCGGGCCCGCCTGGCCTCGGGCTGCAGGGGGAGGTTGGAGGGCCGGAGCGGGAGCCTGCTCAGCTCTGCCTCCTGCGGCCGCCTCTCCGCAGCCTCCCCGATGGCACCGCGGGAGAGAGGCAGGAAAGGGGACGCGGTGTCCGGCGGCTCCGATGGCTCCCAGACGCTCTCCACAGCGCCAGCCGGAGCCAAGTCCCAGAGCTCCATCCCGCCGGGAGCCGCCTCGGGGCCGTGCTGGAGGTGCCGCAGGCCCGGCCAGCTCAAGCCACCCTCGGGAGCCAGCAGCTCACCCTCCTCCTTGCTCCTGCTCCTCCTGGCTCCGGCAGAGTCCTTCCTGCCAGCCTCGTGCCTGGCCCAGAGCCGGCAGGGCTGGGGGCCGCCCCGGGCCCCGTGTGGCTCGGCCAGCTCGAACTCCAGGCTCTCGGTGTCCAGCGAGCGGCTCCGCCGGTCCACAGAGAGCGGCGCGGGCATGGAGGGGCTGAGCCCGTGCAGGCGCAGGTGGCGGGGCAGGCTGGCCACCCCCCAGTTGCAGCTCTGGAAGGAGCCCGGGGAGAAGCCCAGGGACATTCTCTCGTCACATTCAGCCAAGGACTCTTTCTGTCCGTAGCCATCGTCAAAGGCCTCGGCGATGTCCTCGCCCGCCGTCAGCTCCGGGTGCTGCTCACATTCCCCTTCCCCGTCCTGCTCCACGTCCACCACGTCGAAGGTGACCATGGTGGGGAGGGCAGGGAGGTTCTGGGTGAAGGACGAGCTGGAGGCCGAGCTCCCCAGGCTCTCAGAGAGGCTGGAGAAGAGGGTCCCGCTGCTGGCAAACTCCACCAGAGCCTGTGAGAAGCTCACGGCGTGCTCGGGCTCGCTGCCCACCTGGGGCTCGCCAGGACCGGGCTCTGCTCCACCACCGTGCTCCTGCTCGGGCAGCCTGAACCCGGGGAACATCCCTGCCTTGGCTGGGGCCACGCTGCCATGGATGGGGTCCCCGAACATCCCACAGTCCAGGTCTGCATCGAACCCCGGGTTGTTCTTTGTGTGCTGAATAAGGCAACTTCCGGGGGCTTTTTGGCTGTTGTAACAGTTTTCCAGACACAGAGTCCCTGGAAAATCCCTCCACTCTGGATTTTCAGCCCTAGCCACTGCAACCCCACCATTGACAGCCCGGCTCGGGGTGTGCAAGGAGGGCACCTGCTCACTCCCAAGGCCACTCTGACTCTTGCCACTGGAGCTGGCTGCTCTGGTTTTACATTCAATGCACTGCTTTTCCCGGGGACACTTCTCCTTGCTGGAGACATCCAGGCGTTTCAGGACCGGCTCTCTCTGCAGCTCCCAGTACAGCAGCTCCTTCTGAATGGCTGCAAGCCCCTCTTCTTCAGTTTCCATCAGCCCTCTTTTCTGATCCATCATCTGTTGGATCAGGCTCTTCTCAGCAGGGAGGCAGAAGTCCATGAAGTAGCTGAAGATGCCCTGGCGTGGGACTTTGCCCTCGAACAGGGATTCCTCCCCGTGAGAGGGGCTCATCAGGGTGTCAAACTCGTAAAGTGCATCGCCGCTGTAGCTGTCCCGCGGCAGCCGGTCCTTCTTGAGCTCCTCTCCAGTCTCATCCTCTGGCCCTGGCGTGGTGGAGTCATAATACCCCTCGTCACTGTTGGGGGCAGACTCCTGCTGGTCGCTCTGGGGCGTCAGGAGGTCAACGCCATCCATGGCCTCCCCCATGTAGGGGTGGGCGTCGGCCTCATGAGAGGCGTGCGTCTCCAGGCTGCTGCTGGACACCTGGGCCCCGTAGCTGCTGTCCCCCGGCACGCCGCTGTCCCACACCTGCTGCAGGTACTCCTCAGCCTCCTCAGGGATGGCCATCTCCTCGCCACCGCCCTGGTAGGTGACGAGGCAGGAGCCGCGTTTGGCGCCGTCGCGGCTGCGCTCCACAGAGATGCTGCTCTCGGCGATGTCGGGCTCGGCGATGTCGTCCCCGCAGCCCGTCAGCGAGTCAAAGCTCTTCAGGGAGGTCACGTCCCCCAGCATGAGGCTCAGCAGCTCCCCGGAGTGCAGGCAGGGAGGCTCGTTGTCCATGAAGTCAGGGTGGAAGGCCAGCAGCAAACTCTCACGGTCAAACTCAGCGCACGCAGCAGCCTCAGGTTCTGATTTTGTATCTGGAACATCCCCGTTCCCTGGCACGGCCATCGTGTCACCCTCGGAGGTGCCTCCATCAGCTGTGGGGCCCGTGGGCTCGGTGGCCTCACCACAGCTGCAGTCACCCCCCAAGTCCCCTGGGCCGGCCGTGGCCTCAGGGCCCAGCCCTGCTCCCCCGCCCTCCACAGCCCCTCGGCTCTCTGCTCCCATCCCAGGAGCATTCCCGGCCTCCTCGGCGTCCCCGTTCCACTCGGGGAGCTCTGCCTTCTCACTCTCGGCAGCCTTGCTCTTCCGGTGCCGCCGGATGCTGTTAAAAAACCCTTTCAGCCCTTTCTTGGGTCTGGGGCACGAGGATTTCTCCCCGTTGGGCTTTTTGTCACAGCCCTCGATGCTCCCGGGGGGAGAGCTGTCCTGCTGGCCCAGCTCCGCCCTGCTGCCGGTGTCCAGGGCCAGCTGGGCGCTGCGGGAGCCGGGCAGGGGCCCGGGCTGCCCGTCCCTGCCGCCCTCCGAGGGGCTGCCCGGCCGTGCCGCACCGCCCTTGTCACTGGTGGCGCTGCTCAGGCCGTCGTGGGTCTTGCACTTGCTGAGCCCCTTCTTGCCGCGGCCGCCGAAGAAGCTGGGCAGGGTGCAGATGCTGCGCTTGCCCCCGAACAGCTTGAAGGCCGTTTTCCTCAGCTTGCCGGGGGGCGGCTGCTGCGGCTCGGCCGCCACCACGGAGCCGTTGGCGCTGTCGGGAGGGGCGTCCCCGCCCTCCTGCCGCCGCCGGTCCCCTCCGTCCCGCTCCTCCGGGCTGCCCGTTTCCATGGCAGCGGGCGGGCTTGGATCTAGCTGGAAGCGGCGGCTCTGGGAGCGCGGAGCTCGGGGCGCAGGGATGGACACATCACCGCCGACCTGCGGCACAGGAGAGGGCACAGGTAAGGACACGGCAGTGGAAGGGGCAGAGCTGAAGGCACCGGGGTCTCAGGGCTCCATCACCGGCTGGAGGAGCCTCCAAGACCTGCCTCCACTTCCACAATCCAGGCACCAAAATGTCGCCTAAATGTAGCAGTTCACCAGAGCAGGAAAACCACACAATGTCCCTTGGACAGAATCCCTGGGGATGGGCAGGTCTGACCCCTGCACCTGCTCGCTCCAAGCCCTGTAGCTTCCCAGATTTTCTGTCTCCAGGGTGATCAGGTTTGGCTATCTTAAAGTGAGAGCTAGCAGCTCCCAAACCCCCTCCCAGCTCTGCCAGGCCTCATGCCAGGCTCCAAAGAGCATCCTGAGGGAGGCCAAACCAGGACACAGCCCCCCCTACGCACGTGTCCGGGAAAAAACCACTTTGGTTACTACCCTGGCTTTTTTTAATAGAAGATTTCAGTTGTTTTTAAAATAATCTGTGCAGCCAGAGAGAATCGCCTTAAAAACACCCACTGTGAACCCCCTGATCAGATTATCCCAGAAGCAGAGAGGTAGGTTTGGAATCTGACCCTGGACTGCTGTCAGGAACAGCAGAAATAAAACAATTATAATCATGTTTGTTTTACAGAGGTGAGGGTGGAGAAATTAAATGCAATAAAATCCTAATGTGCTCCCAAGCTGTAAATGCCCCAGGCTGAGCTCTGACTGACAGGAGGCCAAGCAAACCTTCCCGAGGTGTTTAGCCAGAAATCCCAAATTAAAAATACATCCAAACAATGCTCTCTGCTCCTGCACCCCAGAGCAAACCTGCAATTCCAGGATATTTTTATTCCTGGGCTATTTTGCCTCTGTATTGATCTGGCATCGGTGCCCTCAGCATGGCTGGAACTGGATGGGCTTTAAGGTCCCTCCCAACCCAGCCCATTCCACGATTCTGGAATTCTGGGATTGCTGATAACCCCTCACGTTCACCTGTCCCACTGGAAGCAGCAGCTGGGGCGTAGCCAGCTGCCACAGCCACCTCCCCAGCGGCGAACTGCGCTTTTCCAGCTCTGCCAGAGCCCACCACGAGTCCCAGGAGCCTCCAAAGCCTCTGGAGGGACCGGCAGAGAGGGGCCTGGGAGAAACGCCCGCACCTGGCCGGGAGCGGGGCTGCTGGAAAAGGGGGAAAATGAGCCCAAACCTGCACCTGGACAGGACGGCTGGAGAACAGCCGGGGAAGGGCACGAGACACAGCCAGCATTACAAAAATTCCTTTTGGGAATCGTTCCTCTCCAGCTCCACGTCAGCACCGCGGCACGGCTGCGGAGGGGAGGCTGGAGTAGGATAAAAAATGAAATAAATAAAAATGAAAGAAAGGGAAATAAAGGGCACCGAGGGCAAAGAGCCACTACCAATAGAACATGAAAAATAAGGTTTAAAAGCCAACAAAAAGGAGCACGGTAACAATGAAATGCAGCGTTTCACCCGCAGAGGGGACCCTCGGGACCCCTGGCCCGCCCAGCCCCGCACGGGGCCGCTCCCCCAGGCCGGCCCTCCCCGCTCCCCCCGCCGCGCTCCCAAACTTTCGGGAGGATCCGTGAAAACGCGAGGGGCGGGGGGGGAAGGGGGGGTCGGTCCGGGCCGCGGGGAGCGGCGGCGCGGGGAGCGCGGCCCCGGGCCCGGCCCGTGCCCAGCACTTACCAGGGGCGGGCGGCGGCACCGCGGCAGCCCCGGGACCGCGGCCCCGGCCCAGCCCTCAGGCCGCGCGAGGGGCGCGGGGCCGCGGGTCCGCCCGGCGCGGCCGGCAGGGGCGGCGCCGCGTGACGAGCGGGGCGGGGCCTCCTGACGGGGGGCGGAGGGGGCGGGGCCTGGTGGGCGGGGCGCGGTGATTGACGGGGCGCGGCGGCGGGGGGCGGGGCCTGTGCGTGAGGGAGGGCGCGGCCCCCACATTGGGTCCAACGGAACGGGGCGGGGTCACGGTGACGGGTCGGGGCCGCTGGGCGCGGTCCCCACAGTGTCCCCTCATGGCCATGCCACGGTGTCCCCTCATGACCGTCCCACTGTGTTCTCCCCGGTGGCCCGGGGCGGCCACCACCGGGGACGTCCCGGTGGCGGGTGGGCGTGGCCTCAGGGCGGGTCCCCGTGCTGGGGGCGCGGCCTCGTTAGCGGGAATGATTGACAAGGGGGCGTGGTCTCTGCACGGGGCGTGGCCTTTGAGCGACACCCGCGGGCCACGCGGGGTCACGGACACGAGGGGATGTCCTGTCCTGTCCTGTCCTGTCCTGTCCTGTCCTGGTGTGTGACACCGCGGGCTCAGGGATGTGACAGTGTGTGTGATACCGGGATGACACGGCACGTGTGCCGTGGGACACCTCCCTGGATGTGTTGTGTCACCCACAGGTGTGTCACCCGCGCCACGGCACTGCCAGCCCCCCAAAGCTGCACACCCACAGTCCCACAGGCACTGAGCAGCCCGGCAGGTAAGCCCCCTCCCCATTTTTGGGACCCCCAAATCCCAGAAGCCCCTCAGATCCCCACGTGAGGATGACAGCAAGGATGCCACCAGTGGGATCACAGCAGGGAGTGGCAATGTCCCCACAGGACAGCCTCTCGCAGCCCCCAGCTCCTGCTGTGCTCCTGCCGGTGGCTGGGAGGGGACAGAAGTGGCAGCAGTGTCATCATTCCCTGTGGAGCCTTGTCCAGGCTGCTTCCAAGCTCTAATGCTTCCCTTGGGAGAGGCCCACAGCCTAATTAATAGCTGGTGATTAATTGATCCCAAGCCCCTGACACAAGCCCATAAATCCTGCAGGGATTTGTGTTTGGCCCAGAGCCACCCTTGGAGCTCTGAGCCCTGGGAGATGGCACAGGGCAGGAAAAAATGAACCATGGGCACCTTCTGCTCCATCCCAAAAGCATCCAGAACATCCACAGCACCACGGCTGGGTGGGCACTGAGCTGCCAGGGAGCAGCAGGATTGACCCACCAGTTCCAGGAGGAGCCAGGAGGGCACCTCCAGCCCCACTGGTGAGAGCAATCCCAGTGCCCAGGGCAGGAGGGATGGAGGGACACAAAGGGGGTGCTGGGATGCCCCACTCCAGCCTGGAATTCCCTGTGTGCAGCCATTCCCTCATCCCTGCCCAGCCATCCTGGCAGGGCTGCCCAGCACGGGGAGTTCCACCACACAGGCCACAGCAGCTTCATACCAACAAAACACTTTAATCCAAACCCCAGCCCTGCCCAACCACGGGAGACACTCAGCCCCAACAGGAAGCACTTTTGGGCTGAGAAGATGATGTTTAGGGTCAGAGCTGGGGCAGGGAGAGCAGTGGGGACGCTGGGGCTCTCCCAGCCCCTCCTGTGCTGCCAGCTGGGAGTGCTGGGCTCTGCCCCCACTGGGGTGGGCACACACGGCCAGGGCCAGCCCCAATCCTGCCCCTCCCAGCTGGAGGAGGCACCTGGGGACTTCTCTGGGAATCCTGGAATCGGGAGGGACCTCAGAGCCCATCCAGAGCCACCCCTGCCATGGCAGGGACACCTTCCACCATGCCAGGCTGCTCCAAGCCCTGTCCAGCCTGGCCTTGGGCACTGCCAGGGATCCAGGGGCAGCCACAGCTGCTCTGGGCACCTGTGTCAGGACCTGCCCACCCTGCCAGGGAACAATTCCCATCCTCACAGCCAGGAATTCCTCCACACACCTTCCCAGCCCCTTCTCCAACCAAAATCAGCTAAAGGTGTAAAATCTTTCAGTACAGTTGGCCTGAGGCAAACCCAGGGGAACCAGATCCTGCTCTATCCTCGCTTTGCTGCAAACCAGGAGCTGACACCTCCTGTTCTCTCTCCTCCTTCCCTTCCCTTCCCACCTCTCCACACGGGCACGGCTTTCTGGAGACACCTGGCAGCAAAAATGAACCTGCAACCACAAATTCCTGGGGGTTCCACAGATCTCAGGGATTCACTGCCAGGGTGGAGCAGGTTCCATTGGGGTGCTCAGTGGGTGTCCCTGGGCAGGCTGGCATCACGGCTGGTGCTGCAGGTATTTGGCCAGGGCTGTGGGGATCTCCAGCTCTCCAAGAGTGGCTGAGCAGCCAGGCTGCTTCAGGAGGCGCCTCATGGCCAGCCGGGATTGGGACAGCAGGGATTTGGGATGAGCTGTGGAAGGAAAATCACACGGTCACCTTCAGAACACACAACCCTGCTGCCCTCCAACCTGGCACTGCCTGAAGGAAAGGGACATGGGCTGAGCAAACCAGACAGCATTGGGACAAAATGATCTCTGGGTCCCTTCCAACCCAAACCGTTCCATGAGCCTATGAAAACTCCATGATCCTATGAAAATTCCATGAAACCATCCCATGAAAACTCAACCTCTGTGGTGGGGCTATGGACTGACACAAGCTCCCATGGGAGCAGGGCATGGAGAAGAAATCTCCCAGCCCCACATGGAAGTAGGTGCAGGGTTTTAGACTTGGGCAGTATAGGAGAGCCCAAGGTGAGCAGCAGAAAGGAGAGCAAGGGTGAAAAGCAGGGGATAACCCCACAAGTGAGGGGAAACACGGGCTGTGGGAATCATGGAATCACAGGAGGGCTTAGCTTGGGAAGGGAATTTAAGCTCATCTCATTCCATGGGCAGGGACACCTTCCCCTATCCCAGGTTGATCAAGCCCCACTTCAAACTCCACTGCACAAACCTGCCCTGACTGGCCCTGCTCCAAACAGGGAACTGGGCTGGAGGCCTCCATGTATCCCTTCCAAACCATAGAACCCATGGATGATTTGGTTTTGAATGGACCTCATAGATCATTGACTTCCCATCCCCAAATCTGCAACTCCAAACCCCTTTGGAGGGCAAAGGACCTGCAGACACTGCCCCAGGGTGAATTCCCTGGATCCAGGGGCAGCCCCAGACCCGCACAGCCAAGTGATGCTGCAGGGGAGCCGAGGCTGAAGGAAACCCGGGTGTGGCTGTCGGGAAGGGGGAATCAGAGCCGAGCCGTGCCCGTCCCATCCCGGGCACCCATCGCGGGCACCCATCCCGGGCACCCATCCCGGGCACCCATCGCGGGCACCCATCGCGGGCACCCCTCCCGGTCACCTCTGGCGTGCAGCAGCAGCTCCAGCCCCTCGCTGCGCGGGCCCGGCCCGGCCGTGCGCGGCACACCGGGCAGGTACACGTTGGCCCCGAAGTCGATGAGCAGGCGGATGAAGTCCGGGCGGCAGCCGTGCCTCAGGCACGTCTCCAGCAGCGTCTTGGGCTCGCGGATCTGCGCCAGCACGGCCGGCTCGGTGCAGTTGTAGTCGGGGTCGGCGCCGTGCAGCAGCAGCAGGCGGAAGCACTCCAGGTGCCCGTAGGCGGCCGCCAGGTAGAGCGGGCCCGAGCAGGCCGCGGTGTTGGCCGCCCACTCGGGCAGGCGGGCCCGCGCGTTGGGCTCCGCGCCGTGCTCCAGCAGCAGCCGCACGATGCCCGCCCGGCCGTCCCGGGCCGCCAGCAGCAATGGAGAGCAGTTGTTGTAGGCGCTGCCCGCGGGGCTGGCGCCGGCCTCCAGCAGCAGCCGCACGCACTCGCCGTGCCCGTTGCTGACGGCCACGAAGAGCGGGGTCTGCGCCTTCACGTCCAGGCTGTCCACGAGGGCGCCGTGCTCCAGCAGCAGCCGCAGGCTCCGCACGCTGCCCCGCGAGGCCGCCAGGCGCAGGGGGGTGCTGGGCACGCCCCAGCCGCTCCGCCGGTTGATCAGCCTGCGGTACCGGGCCTGCGACAGCAGCCCGGCCAAGCCCTCGTGGTCGTCCCGGCACACCGCCCGGCTCAGCTCCTCGCTCTCGCCGCTGTCCTCATCGTCATCCCCGGGCTGCAGCAGGGAGAACATCTTGTTGATGTCCATCAGGCTCATCTTGTCGGGGCTGGGCTCCATGTGCCGCTCTCATGGTAAAGGATGAGGCCGAAGAGCTACAGGATGGCAGAACCGGCATCAAACCCGGGTTAGAACCAGTCCCTGACATCGACAGCTGCATTTTAGTGTGAGTTTGCACTAAACGAAAGGAAGAGTCTCCAAAAAATGGGCAAACATTGGATGAGGATGCTGCTGATGGCACCACGGGAGGAAATCCACATGGGTGAAAGGCTGAGGGAGCAACGGAGCTCAGTGCTGTAGTGGGTATGTGGGTCAGGGTCCCATAAAATCATGGAATGGTCTGGGTGGGAAGAACCTTAAAGCCCACCTGGTAGCACCCCTGCCATGGCAGGGACACCTCCCACTGTCCCAGGGTGTCCCAATGTCCAGCCTGGCCTTGGGCACTGCCAGGGATCCAGGGGCAGCCACAGCTGCTCTGGGCACCCTGTGCCAGGGCCTGGCCACCCTGCCAGGGAACAATTCCCAATTCCCAATATCCCACCCATCCCTGCCCTCTGGCAGTGGGAGCCATTCCCTGTGTCCTGTCCCTCCATCCTTGTCCCCAGTCCTGAGGGATGAGGTGAATGTGAAGCAGTCAGTTTGATCAGGGACGATCAAACTGATCAAACTTCATCCCTGATCAAACTTGATCACCTCCCAGCATCTCCCAAGTGATGCCAGAATCCCACGGTTCCTCCCTCCTCCTGCTGGATCATGGCTGCAGAAGGGTCTGGGATGTTTCTGCTCAGGGATTTGGGCAGGGAGGGTGGAAGTGCTGAGCTGATCACACCAGTGGCACTGAACCCTGGAGCTTCCCTGGGCTCTGCACACGGGCTGAGGCCTCAGGAGGGACAGTGGGGACAGGATTGGGATGTCCCAGAGGAATGGAATGTCCCACAGGATTGGGATGTCCCACAGGATTGGGATGTCCCAGAGGAATGGGATGTCCCACAGGGTTGGGATGTCCCACAGGATTGGGATGTCCCACAGGAATGGGATGTCCCACAGGAATGGGATGTCCCACAGGGTTGGGATGTCCCACAGGGTTGGGATGGCCCGGCTGGCACCTGAGCAGCTGGAACCCTCGGGTGGGCACAGGAATGTCTCGGCAGCCCAGGGCAGCTCGGGTTTCCCCGGGAGAGGCAGAGCCGGGGCTGACCTGGCCTGGGAGAGGCCAAGGAGCTGCACGGGACAATTAATTAGCAAAGGAGGCCTAGCAAACTGTTAATTATCTGATAAGCAGAAGGAGCAATTAGCCTCGTTGTGCACCTGAGCCCATTGGTGCCCAGGCAGTCACAGGGACCTGTCCCACATCACCCACAGGGACAGGGCCACCAGCTCAGGGGGACCCCAGCAAGGCCAGCAGCACAGCTGGGGACACTGGCACAAATCTGATGGCAGCAACAGCAAAGCTCTGCTCCGCTGCCACCCATCAGCCCAATTTATACAGAAATGTGGGAAATTCAATGCTGCTGCTCCTCACTGGACACACCAGGGATGAGCTGAGGAGCTTTGGGATCACCCACCCTGATGGAGAATGGGCTGGGGGTTCCTGCAGGTTTGAGTTAAATGACAGCTGTGTTCCCAGTTAGAGCCCAAGGGAAATGGTGTGGAAAAGGAAAAGAGCAGCTGTGACATTTCCTGAGCACACCAACAGCCCCTCCAAGGGAGGCTCCTGGGCTGAGGGAGGCTCCTCAACCAGGAGAGCCCAAACCAGGATTCGTGGAATCACAAAATGGTTTGGTTTTGAAAGGAACTTAAAAGTTCATCCCATCCCACCCCTGCCATGGCAGGGACACCTCCCACTGTCCCAGGGTGTCCCAGTGTCCAGCCTGGCCTTGGGCACTGCCAGGGATCCAGGGGCAGCCCCAGCTGCTCTGGGCACCCTGTGCCAGGGCTGCCCACCCTCACTGTTCTGGCGCCCCTGGGCTGGCAGAGGCTGTGCCACCCTGCAGACCCCACAGAGGGTGACAGAGCTCACAGGGCTCCCATTTGTCCCATTTGTCCCTCTGGGCCCCAGTGCCCCCTCACCCCAGCAGGTCCCGGTGCCTCCTTACCTGGCTGTGGGGGATGCTCAGAGCCCCCGGGGCCGGGGGGGTCCCATGGGGGTCCTGCCGTGGTGGAAGCCCCCAGGGCAGAGCAGGAGAGGCTGTGGCAGGGCTGGGGCTGTGTGGGGCCCGGGCTGTGCTCTCACAGCTGAAATGCCACGGCGGGACCGGCCCGGGGCACTCAGGCTAATTTTAGCCCCTCTGGGGTTTTATCTTACCACTTCCATTCTTGGAAAGCTCCCCCTGGGTAAATATAGAGAGGGCAGCGGGGTGGGGGGAGCTGGGACAGGTGCTGGAGGCTGCTCGACCCCTCTGAGCACACCCACAGCTTTTTCTGTGCTGTTTCCCCCCAGGAATCACAGGCAGTGGGGTGGTTTGGGGTCCCTGCCAGGGCAGCACCAGCCTCTACCTCACCTTGGCTGCTGCCAGGCACTCGAATTCCCTCTTAGCCCCCCTCCAGCCCTCCCTGCCCCTCTTCAGAGCGATACAAATGGCCATTTGCAACCTCCAAAATGATTTATTAGGCACCAGGATGATAAAAGGTCCTGAAGGTGGCCCAGATTTCCCAGCTGAGCTGCACCTGCCAGCAGGAACCACAGCCAGGGCTCCTGAGGCTGAGCAGGACCCAGGCAGGCAGGAAACCTCCCAGGGCAAACCAAAGGAGTGGGGAGCAGCACTGGGGCTCTTATCAAAAGCTGTCAGCTGGGAAGTGCAATCCTATTTTATCCAGCTCCCTTGAAACCCTCTCCAAACTCCTCAGCAGTGGAGCAGGAACTGGCTGGGGGTTTGGGGCAGCCTTATCATGGCATGAGATAACAGAGAGACCCAAATTACCCAGCAGGAAAATCCCCACTGTGCAAGGAGTGAAATCAGGGTGCTCTGTGAGGTGTGAGATCTGTGCCACCACCACATTCCTGCTTTGGAGCCTGGAATGCAGGAAAATGGTCACCATCAATTTGGTTTGGGCTTTTGGTTTTCCTCTCTAAATTCACTCAAAATTAGATTATTGCCTCACAAAGGTCAATTCCCCAAAGCCAGCACAGGAATGGAATTATGGAGTGTGGTGTGGATGAACCCTGGAGCAGAAGAGGGGAGTCTGGGTTGTTTTTCCTGAGTGTCAGGAAGATGCAACCACAACAGGGATGCTGCAGCCACAAAAGCCAAGCCTGGCTGGAAACCCCTTCCACAAACCACAGAAATCAAAGCAGCCATTAAAAAGACATTGTTATAAAGGAAAAAAAGGGAATGCAGACAACAGAAATGCTAGAAAAGGTGAAATGTAGGCAACTTTGAGATGAAAGGAAAATCCTTGAATAGCAAATTAATGATAAACTTCTCATTCTTTTGTTGCTGCTGCTGCTGTTAGCTGTTAACCAAGAGAGATCTTAGGAACAAGGAGCAGATGAAACCCAGTTCTAAGGAGGCAAACCTGACAGCCACCCCAGCCTGGCTGGAATCCCACCCAGACAGGAGCAGGAACATTTCCATCATCCCAGGGGACATTCCAGCAGCAGAGGCAGGGCAGGGGTGACACCCCAGCCTGAGCCATTGGGGATGAGTGTTGGGGTGAATGAAACAGGAAAGCCTTATAAATATGATTGCTTGGCAAAAGATTTTGAGAATATAGAAACTATAAGCGAGATTGAAATGAAAGCAAGCTTTGAGATCCCTCAGTTACTGAACAACGGGAAAACAATGGTGTGGCTGGCTGAAGGTGATCCTGTTTTGATGGAACAAGATCCTTTGCAAGCAGGCAGGCCCAAGGGTCAGAGCAGACCCTGCCAGCTTGGCAGAAGGGGCCCAAAGAGGAGTTTTTAGGGTTTAAAATGTAACACAGTATGGTAATGTAGTGATTCTTATAGGTTGTATGGAAATGCTATAGGATTTCTATATTGTACTAGATTGGTTAGTGACAATCAGAATATTCAACACAGAAGATGATTTATTGTATTGGAATGGGAACTTCGACCACACTTTTTCTTCCCTTCTCTTCTCTTCTCTTCTCTTTGCTCTTTCCACTGCATCTTCCACTTCTTCCCACACTCTTAGCTCTCATCCCTTTTACTCTCTTACATTCTACCCCTCTCCTCTCTTTGCTGCTCTGAGCTGTGGCTGGCAGCTCCCAGCAGGTTCCTGCACCCAGGCCCTTTGCAATAAACCCCAAATCCCAGCAGGGCCCTGCCCCCAGGCCCTTTGCAATAAACCCCAAATCCCAGCAGGGCCCTGTCCCAGGCCCTTTGCAATAAACCCCAAATCCCAGCAGGGCCCTGCCCCCAGGCCCTTTGCAATAACCCCAGGTTCCAGCCCTGGCTGCAGAGATCTCTGTCTCTGTTCATCCCGACCGTGCCACCCCCGTCCCGTTCCTACAAACTCCTACAGATGAGCTTCCCATGCCCCAAACTCCAGGGAGGGATGAGGAGTTGGGAAAAGCTTCCACCTTCTGCCAGGGCCTGACCTGGCCTCTGCTCCTCAAGCAGCTCTTGGTCAGCTCCCTGGCACTTGGGGAAGAATTAGAGGGCAGAAGGGCACTGAGTGCCAGTCCAGGGGTTTTTGGGAAGGTAAATCCTGTCCAGAGTCACTCCCATTAAAGAGATTATTGTTATTAACGCAGCTGAAGAGAGCTAATGAGCTTGTGGATTTAGCAGGGCTAAGCAGTTAAAAGTTTAGAGCTAAACAGTCCCAAATAAATGATTTTGCAGGGATTAGGGATTTCCTAACAATGCTCAAAGTTGGGAGAGCAGAGCTGGGGATGGGGCTGCTGTGTCTGCTGCCTTTGGGCTGGGAGTGGAGATTGCAGAGCTGTGCTCTGGCAGTGGCTCTCCCTCTGTGCCCTCAGCTCTGCTCCAGCATCCCAAACCTCAGCCCTGGGCTTCTCCCAGTTGGGAGTGGCCCCAGCAGCACCTGATCCAGGTGTTTGTTATCCAGGAATTACCCAGGTGTTATCCAGGTGTTACCCATGAATCACCCAGGTGTTTGTTATCCAGGAATTACCCAGGTGTTACCCAGGAATCACCCAGGAGTTACCCAGGTGTCTGTTATCCAGGACTTATTCAGGTGTTATCCAGGAGTTACCCAGGTGTTCGTTCTCCAGGAATTACCCAGGTGTTACCCAGGAATTACCCAGGTGTTTGTTCTCCAGGAATTACCCAGATGTTACCCAGGAATTACCCAGGAATCACCCAGTTGTCTGTTATCCAGGAATTACCCAGGGATAATTCTTTGGCTGCTGCCAGGCACTCAAATTCCCTCTTAACCCCCCCTCCAGCCCTCCCTCCCCCTCTTCAGAGCAACACAAATGGCCATTTGCAACCTCCAAAATGATTTATTAGACACCAGGGTGACAAAAGGTCCTGAAGATGAATTACCTGGAATTACGCAGGTGTTACCCAGGTGTTTGTTATCAAGGAATCACCCAGGTGTTTGTTTTCCAGGAATTACCCAAGTGTTATCCAGGAATTACCCAGGTGTTACCCAGGTGTTATCCAGGTGTTACCCATTAATTACCCAGGTGCTTGTTATCAAGGAATCACCCAGGTGTTATCCAGGAGTTACCCAGGTGTTACCCATGAATTACCCAGGTGTTATCCAGGAATCACCCAGGTCTTACCCAGGGGTTTGTTATCCAGGACTTACTCAGGTGTTACCCAGGAATTACCCAGGTGTTATCCAAGAATCACCCAGGTGTTTGTTACCCAGGAATTACCCAGGAGTTACCCAGGTGTTACCCATGAATTACCCAGGTGTTACCCATGATTTACCCAGGTGTTACCCATGGATTACCCAGGTGTTATACAAGAATCACCCAGGTGTTTGTTACCCAGGTGTTATCCAGGTGTTACCCATGAATTACCCAGGTGTTATCCAGGTGTTACCCATGGATTACCCAGGTGTTACCCAGGTGTTACCCAGGTGTTACCCATGAAGTACCCAGGTGTTATCCAGGTGTTACCCAGGTGTTTGTTACCCATGAATTACCCAGGTGTTATCCAGGTGTTACCCAGGTGTTACCCATGAATTATCCAGGTGTTATCCAGGTGTTATCCAGGTGTTACCCAGGTGTTACCCAGGTGTTACCCAGGTGTTACCCATGGAATCACCCAGGAGTTACCCAGGTGTTACCCATGGATTACCCAGGTGTTATCCAGGTGTTACCCAGGTGTTACCCAGGAGAGGGCAGGGACAGCAGCCCAGCATCCCCTGCCTGCACTGCACACCCCTGCCAGGGCCCTGCTGGTGGAAATTCCTGATTTATTTGGTGCATCCACACACAAAATCCAGAGTTAGAAAGGGAGGAGGAATCCAGCCATGCTGCTTCTCCTCCATGAGGCATTCCTTGAGGAATTCTGGCAGCCCCAGGAGTTCATCACTTCCACTGCACCTTCCCATTTGGAAAAGAGGATAAAAGGATGCTTTGGGTGGGGAGGAACTTAAAACCCATCCCATTCCAGCCCTGCCATGGCAGGGACCCTCCCACTGTCCCAGGCTGCTCCAGCCCTGTCCAGCCTGGCCTTGGGCACTGCCAGGGACCAGGGGTGGGCACAGGTGCCCAGCCCAGAGCCTCCTGCTCCATCCATGGGGATTTTGGTTATTTATAGGTTTTTATTGATTCCCATTGCCACTGGATCCCTTCCCTCTCTCCCACAGCTCCAAGACCTCTTGATGAGAGAGAGGTTCTGTATCCCACTCCCATACCCTCCACTCCTCCACAGAAAAGGAAAATCAAATTCCAGGAGAACACTGGAATCCATCAGCTGTTTGCAGCCCAAAGCAGCTCCAATTATCACACCTTTTGTCCAAATTTCCCCCAAATTAAATTGCAGCTTTATCAATTCTAGCCAGTGTTAATGCTAATAATCCAATTAAATGCAAAGCGAGTCTAATTAGGTAAATGAAGGATTTCACTGGCAGCATTCAGAACATTTAAAATTAGCAAGAAGGAAAAAAGCCAGAGAAACACCCAGGGACTGAGTGTACTCCAGTGCCAGGCCCTTAAAACATAGAAAATTCCCATTTTTAAGGTGGAAAATACTCATCAGGAGCTGGCTGATGGGCCTGGAGTCTGTTCCAGGGTTCCCAGGGAAGTTTTGTGCCTGGAATCTCCCTCTTGAGCATCTTCCCCTCTCAGGTGAATTTGTCTGCACTCACATCTCTAACACCTCATTGCCCATGACTAAAAAGAATGGGATAAAAGAGCATTTTCCCAGGATGCCATCATCAGCTGGACTGTGGGTTCTTCACTCTGAAGCCATCAGAAAACATCTCCTCACTGGCCCCCTGGAGCTGGGAGTCAGCTCCTTCCTGCAGCTCTGCTCCTCAGGAAGCTGTGCAAGTCAGCCTGGAGACACCTGTGGCCAGGTGAGTGAGGGACAGAGCTCTCCAGGAGCAAGGAAACACTGAGGAGACACTTGGGTTTAGCATAGAAAAGCCAGAATAGCATAATTTGCAGAAGACACCAAGATTTGTACAGTGCCATTGGTTATATTCCCTTTTTTCCATTAGTTATGTTCCTTTTTGGGTTGTTTTTAACACCCTGCACTCCCCATTCCCCCCAAACCAGGGGGATCACCCCAGTTCTGTTCTGTAGAGGGGAGGTGGCCCCACACTCACTTCATTAATTAAGATCCTTTAAGTGACTCCACCTTTCCAAGTGTGGGCTTCTGAGTTACCACCCAATAAACAGAGCAGCCACTTCCTTTAAAAAGGCCAAATGTTTATTTTTGTAGGGAATAAAAATACCTGCAATCCAAGAGAGACTCCATGGGACAAACAGAAAAGACACAATTCTCCTCTAGACAAAATCAGCTTCAAGCAGTGCAGGAACTGAAATGCCCACAGAGCCCTCAGGGCACAAACTGGGGCTCACCCCCACAAATGTCCCTCCCCAGCAGTGACACAGACACAAACAGCCACAGGGACACTCCCAGCCAGCACCAGACACAGTTTTAGGGACATTGCTACAAGGATCAGCTTGGGGATGCCAAGGAAAATCCAGCCAGAGGATGGGATCCAGTGCTGAGTTACTCCAGTAGTTTCTGCCACATTAAAAAGATGGAAATACAGAAATGATATAAAAACAACTCCTTGGTCCTGCCCTGCAGCTCCCAGGGGGTCACATCAATTAATGTCATTAGCAAAGCTGCCCTAATGAATGGCCCACCTGGCTGCCTGGTCACGAGCACAGGCTTTAGCACCCCCTGCTTCCTCAGCTAATCAATCAAGTGCTGGGTGATAATTAAACACAAACAGGACGTGCAGGGCAGGTTCTTCCCCCAGGGGATGGCTGGCTGTGCATGAGGGAAGGGTGGAAAGCAGGAATAGCTGGGAGAGGTCCCTATAAAACAACCCCAGCACAGAGCAGAGGGCTGGGAGCACAGGAAAACCCCTTTGGAATGCTCCTGCTCACTCCTGGGTACCCAGCACTGCATCCTGCCAGCAAATTCCTCTGGGCTGCCCAAGGCCAGGTGTGCCAGGAGCTGCAGGAGCCTCAACAGGAGCTCTTCCCTTTCCAAGGCTTTTCCTGGGGCTGCCTCAGCTTTGGGAGCCCCCCTGAGGGCTCTCTGCTCCCAGGGGTGATGGAAACACCAGCCCAGGGCTGCTCCACACCAACATTCCCACCTGGAGATCCTGTGGGGCTCTGGCACCTTCAGCTCCTGCCAAATCCCACTCTGCAGGGCTGGGGAAGCTTCCAGAAGGTCCCCAGCTCCCTCCCAGCCCAGCCAGGATGGCTCTGGATCACAGCAGGTGGATTTTTACTCCAAGGAATTAACTTGGGAAGGCAATCACCAAGCACAAGAACAGACCAAGGCACAGCTAAAAGCTTTTACAAACTGCTTTTCCTCACCCCTAAAGAGGCCATGGAGAACTAGAAGTATGGACAATCCAATTATTCCCACTTTTTCCCTGCAGAGCAAACAGAACCAATTGGATTTTCTCTCCCACAGGTGACAACAGCAAAAGAAAACCCCAATTTAGGAATCCACAGAACAAAGTTCACATTTCAGACATTTCAAATGAAGCTCCATGAGTCCCTCTCATGCTTCAGAGTAGGAGATTTAACACAGAGCATGACAGGCTACTACAAGGTTACACCTGGTTGTAGCACAGAAGATTACTTGGAAAAAGCAGGAAGGCATGGAATGTCCTGGAGAAACCATGGAATGCCCTGGTGAGACCATGGAATGTCCTGGAGAAACCATGGAATGTCCTGGAGATACCATGGAATGTCCTGGAGAAACCATGGAATGTCCTGGAGAGGCCATGGAATGTCCTGGAGATACCATGGAATGTCCTGGTGAGACCATGGAATGTCCTGGAGATACCATGGAATGTCCTGGTGAGACCATGGAATGTCCTGGAGATACCATGGAATGTCCTGGAGATACCATGGAATGTCCTGGTGAGACCATGGAATGTCCTGGAGATACCATGGAATGTCCTGGAGAAACCATGGAATGTCCTGGAGAGGCCATGGAATGTCCTGGTGAGACCATGGAATGTCCTGGAGAAACCATGGAATGTCCTGGAGAGGCCATGGAATGCCCTGGTGAAACCATGGAATGTCCTGGAGATACCATGGAATGTCCTGGAGAACCATGGAATGTCCTGGTGAGACCATGGAATGTCCTGGTGAGACCATGGAATGGAGAGGCCATGGAATGTCCTGGTGAGACCATGGAATGCCCTGGTGAAACCATGGAATGTCCTGGTGAGACCATGGAATGCCCTGGTGAAACCATGGAATGCCCTGGAGATACCATGGAATGTCCTGGTGAGACCATGGAATGTCCTGGTGAGACCATGGAATGCCCTGGTGAAACCATGGAATGCCCTGGAGATACCATGGAATGCCCTGGTGAAACCATGGAATGTCCTGGTGAGACCATGGAATGCCCTGGTGAAACCATGGAATGCCCTGGAGATACCATGGAATGTCCTGGAGATACCATGGAATGTCCTGGTGAGGCCATAGAATGTCCTGGTGAGACCATGGAATGCCCTGGTGAAACCATGAAATGTCCTGGAGATACCATGGAATGTCCTGGAGATACCATGGAATGTCCTGGTGAGACCATGGAATGGAGAGGCCATGGAATGTCCTGGAGAGACCATGGAATGTCCTGGAGAAACCATGGAATGTCCTGGTGAGACCATGGAATGTCCTGGTGAGACCATGGAATGTCCTGGAGAAACCATGGAATGCCCTGGTAAAACCATGGAATTCCTGGAGAGGCCATGGAATGCCCTGGTGAGACCATGGAATGTCCTGGAGAAACCATGGAATGTCCTGGAGAGGCAGCAGCAGCTCCAGAAAAGGGAGAGTTTTCCACAAATCTGATCCCTCTTCCCTCCCAGTTCTCCCAGGGACAGGAATCCAAATGGAAAGAACTGCAGAGCTCCAAATCAAAGCAGGATTTGTGACCTCACAGAGCACAGCTGCTCCCCAGGAATCCATCAGGTGCAGGAACTTTCCCCAGCAGCAGCAGCAGATTGCCAACAGCAGAAACAGCTCCTCCATTCCTCCCACATTTCCTGGGAGCAGAGGATGCTCCAGGGTTGGGAACAGATTTCCATGGAGCAGAGGATGCTCCAGGACAGGGAACACAGATTTCCATGGAGCAGAGGATGCTCCAGGACAGGGAACACAGATTTCCTGGGAGCAGAGGATGCTCCAGGGTTGGGAACACAGATTTCCTGGGAGCAGAGGATGCTCCAGGGCAGGGAACACAGATTTCCTGGGAGCAGAGGATGCTCCAGGGCAGGGAACACAGATTTCCATGGAGCAGAGGATGCTCCAGGACAGGGAACACAGATTTCCTGGGAGCAGAGGATGCTCCAGGGTACAGAACACAGATTTCCTGGGAGCAGAGGATGCTCCAGGACAGGGAACACAGATTTCCTGGGAGCAGAGGATGCTCCAAGGCAGGGAACACAGATTTCCATGGAGCAGAGGATGCTCCAGGGCAGGGAACACAGATTTCCTGGGCAGCAGATCCCAGCTGAGCTCAGGACACTGCAGAGCTCTGAGCTGCTCCTCACTTCTGCTCTTCAAACAGCCCCAAGCTGCCACCAAAACCAAAAAGTTTCTCCTTCATTGGTTTTTAAACCATGGGCTTGTGGGAAAAAAGGAAACCCTGGAATCTTTTCCAGCCCCTAAATTCCAGCATCAGCATGAAAGGCTTTTAATACACTGCAGCCTTTGCCTGAGCCTGCACACACAAAATCCAAGAGCTTTAAAAGATATTAATTTTTGGGTTTGGCTGTGTTTTGCCACTGGAGTTAAAAGCAGCAAGATTACTCCAAGCTTACAACACTGAGTAACCTGGTGGTGGTTGTACACGCTTGTAGTAACATTGGAGTTTTGTGGAGACAACTTTTTTAGGGACAAGGAAAGGTTATTAAACTCCTCCAATGGCAATTCCAAAGGCAAAGCACCATACAAACATTTCCAGGAGCCTCCTGCAAGCTGGATTTGTACAATAAATAACCAATGGCACCTTTAGGTCCTTCAGTAGTCAATCAAAACCCTCTCCAGTTTTAGATCTCTAATGAAAATTAGAGAATTTATTAAAGATACTCAAAGAACTGATAATCCATAGAATAACTGGTCCTAGAAAGTGCTGTCTTGGCTTCATGCCCCATTTCCTCTCAGATTTGGGGACAGGGCTGACCCATCAGTCACACCTGGGTAGGTATTTCCAGAGTTCCATTTTTAATCAATCACTCTTGTAGCTCCCACTCCTTCTTTAACAACTTTATTTAAGTCTGACAAACCCTCAATACTGAAGAACATCCTCTCTGCCATTGCAGGCAGTGGAGAAACTCTGTGCTCTTTTTCCCTGGATCTTTCATGTGCTTTATAAAATAGGTATTTTCTTACCCAGAACAGCCACTCAGGGAGGTCTGGGTTGGGTTTTGGACACTGGATCTACCCAGTGATTTCACCAGGGGTTAAAAGCACATGAACAGAGTTCTTGCACTTTACTGCAATTTCTGCTGTTACAATGGAATGTTTCTGCTTTCACTGGAGATTGGGAAGGCTCAAATATTTTCAGTTGGCTTCCAAACTTTTTATAAAAGAGCAAATCTGATTTGAAAACTTAATGGCAGCACCTGATTGAAACAACAGCTTGAGAAGAGAGCAGAGCAGCATCCTGAAGAGAGCAGCACAGGGGACTCTGTGCAATCCAGCACAGAACAAGGACAGTGGCACAGCTTTCCTGGGCAGGGGAATCCTCCAAGCTCCCAAGGCCTCACCACGACCTCAGAAATGTCCTCAGGCCTTGACCTTGATCAGCAGCACCCTGAGCTTATCAGGAACACTGGCTGCTCCCAGTACAAACTCCTGGGTTTAGCCACCAGCCCTGCAATCTGATTTTTCTTGCCTGAATAACAAGGCAAGTGGAACATTTTTGTTATTGACCTTTCAAAGGAAGATATTGACCCAAATTGCAGCCAGGCTGGAAAGTGACTCTGATAAAAGCCACTCTCTATAAACAGGGAACTGGAGGGGAGTTTTTCCCAGGGATACACCTGGACCTGCTCCTTGGGGCTGTGCCAGAGCCAAAGCACTGGGAATGCTGCTGTCCTGGACTATGGAGTACTCTGGATTTGTGAGTTCAGCCTCCAAGGGAGCTCCTGTTGTGCTTACAGGGAATTCTGCATAAACCCCTTGTTCAATTCCTCACCTGCTGATTCTCTGCAGTTGAGTTCAAGTGCTGCTACTGATTCTCTGATTCCAGGAAACCTTTAGGCCTGAACTGTTGATAATTGCAGGGCTCAGTCTGGGAGGATGCTCCACTCTGAACCCTGTGACTCAACAGGAGAATCTCCCTCATTTTATTTCATTTCATTTCATTCCATTTCATCCTGACCCTTGTCCATCCCCAGCCTCCATGCTGGTTGATTGTAGCTTTAGATTGCCTGATTTCCTATTTTAGTTTTTCTCTGTGTGCTTTAAAGATTTAATAAGTAACAGAGTGAACCTTGCACATGAATTTGGTCACACTTTTTTACATCCAACCTGCTTTTGCTGATGTCTCTCCCAAGAATTCTTTGGGTGACCTTCAAGCCCTCATTTGTGACACCCAATCCCTGGGAGAGAAGTCCTTGCTGCTTCTGTTTCTTCCCAAGTTCACTGCCATGAGATACTGTTCATGAGACAGACAAAACATCCCTAAAGTTCCTGGAATCTGAACATTCCCTAGAATCACTCAGCAAGTGATTTTATCATTTCAGGCCCCATTTCAATAGCAGAACACAGCCCCATCTGTAACTGCTGTCTCATCAATGATTCCACCTTGGAACAGAGTAACTCTCTTGCTTCAGTTTAACCAAGATCATAAAATAAGAGAGAAAAATTCCACATAAATGTTCTGCTGCCTTTCCTCATTTCCAATCCTCCTCTCTTATCACAAATCCATGTGTTATGGGCTGGCTCTGCACTCCCACCAACAAAGGAGGTCCATAGAAGCTGGCTCTTCAAGAGGTCAGCTTGGAAAAAGCTGCTGAACTCAGGGGAACAGCAAAAACCCTGGAGAAGCTGCAGCAGAAGAAAACCTCTCACAAACACTGACTACAGACAGGACCAAGAGCACACTGCAAACTGCAGCACCACACCTGCAGTGGCCTGGCTGGACACAGACACAGTCTCAGAGAAGGCACAGGGGGTTTGGTTTTGTGTAACAAATATGCATAGGAAACAAAACATGAATCAGTTCTGCTACAAGGCAAGGGTCCATGCAGAGATTCATTCACAGCTAAGAAAGGTTGGGGGGGTTTTTATCATTTGAAGACAGATTGAAATTTTTTCTTGTTTTAAGATGACCTTGGACCACCACTGAGAACAGAGGGATTTGCATCCTTCCTCCTGCAGTTACTGCCCAGCTCCTCATGGAATTGGCAAGATTTCTTGCAGCCTCAAACAGCAGAGCTGGCAGGCAGCCCTAACCCTCAGAAATGCACGTGTTGCCACTGAAAGGCAAGTTCCCAGGAATGCCAGGCAGGCTCCTGGCAGCTCTGCATCACCTGAGCTGCAGGAGGTGTCCCCCAGCAGCTGCTCCCAGCCCTGCACACCCCTACTCACACTCAGCTGCAAACGGGGGCTGCAGCAGCTCCCCAGAGCTTCTCCCAGCAGCTCCCAGAGCTCATCCCTGGTGCTGGGCCTGCCCATCCTCCCCGGGGACTCGGGGCTCCTGGGGCTGGGCTGGGCTCTCCCTGTGCTCCTGCTGCCCCAGGGAGGGGCCGTTGCTCAGCACAGGGGCTGCTCCCCCTGCACAGTCCTGAGCAGGCCTTGGGGCTGGGGCAGCAGCAGCTCCTGCCGGGCCTGGGGCGCAGCCTTGGCTGGGCAAGGGGCCGTCCAGGATAGGGAGTTCCTGCACAAATAAAAAGGCAGAAAAACAAATAATTAATACCCAGATTGCCAGAGAGAGACAAAAAGCAGGTGTGAACACAACAACAGCCCTGTGGCAGTGCCTCTTTTCCAGCTCTGAAATCCAGCACTGAAGTAGCTGGAGACAAATCCTCAAATGCCTGACACAAACATCAGAAATACCTGGACACAGATCTGCCATGTCTGACACAAACATCAATATTTAACCAATAAAGCTGAACTTTTCAGCATTCAGATCACCCCAGCAAAGGGCACTGATGTTCTTCTCACTGGTGTTTTTTATAAACTGTATTTTGAGTTTTTGGGGGTGTTTTGGGGATTTTATCACACAGAGGTTTGTCACTGAACCCTCATTTCCACCCAGCTGGTTCATGTGGTTTGATTCATCTGGCTTGGTGTCAGCATCTCCTGACCTCAGCCCAAGGGTTCTGCAGAGTCCTGGAAAATGGGCACAGAACAAAGCTCCAGGACCCTGAAACAGCACAAACATCAGTTATTGTCATGGAGCAATAAATCATACACAAAGCTCCAGGACCCTGAAACAGCACAAACATCAGTTATTGTCCTGGAGCAATAAATCATACACAAAGCTCCAGGACCCTGAAACAGCACAAACATCATTGTCATGGAGCAATAAATCATACACAAAGCTCCAGGACCCTGAAACAGCACAAACATCAGTTATTGTCATGGAGCAATAAAATCATACACAAAGCTCCAGGACCCTGAAACAGCACAAACATCAGTTATTGTCATGGAGCAATAAATCATACACAAAGCTCCAGGACCCTGAAACAGCACAAACATCAGTTATTGTCCTGGAGCAATAAATCATACACAAAGCTCCAGGACCCTGAAACAGCACAAACATCAGTTATTGTCCTGGAGCAATAAATCATACACAAAGCTCCAGGACCCTGAAACAGCACAAACATCAGTTATTGTCCTGGAGCAATAAATCATACACAAAGCTCCAGGACCCTGAAACAGCACAAACATCATTGTCATGGAGCAATAAATCATACACAAGGCACATGGAGTACCCGTGTTGGGAGCAAAGCAAGGATGGCATTTACTCTGAAATGAAGGGCTGACTTGGGTCATGGCCCTACAACAGTGAATGGCACAAAAATCCCCAAAACACCAACCCCACTCACATTCCTTAAACTAAAATTTTAACAGGATTCTTTATCCTAGGGGAGATATAAAGAGGTATCTTTGATTACATTATTTTAAGACCTGTTTAATAACTTTGCATGAGTTGTCAGTAGATTTATCTGATTTGATTCTATATGATGGGAAGAGGGGAAATAAGTGCCAATATTTAAATATTTACATTTTATATATAATTTTATACAATATAGTTATATAATACATATGTTTATAATACATAATATATTTAATGGCCAAGATTTATATATTTATATTGTATTATTAAAGTACATATATTTTTTTATAGAATATCTTTATATAATATATTTCTAGCATATATGTATAATTCATATATTTAATGGCCAATATTTATAAATTTATATATTATATATAAATGTATAATTTTATACCATAGATTTATATACTATATTCTATCATATATGTATAATGTATAATTGATATATCTGACGGCCAATACTTATATATTTATATTTATATACAAGTATAATTCTATAACATATATTTATATTGTATATGTATAATACATTTTTATATAATACATGTGTAATTTACAGATTTAATGGCCAGTATTTATATATTTATATATTATATACATGTAAAATTTTAGACAATATATTTATATAATATCTTTTTATTATATATTTATATATCATACACGTGTAATTTATATATGTAATGGCCAATATTTATATATATAAATTACATAAAAGATGTATATGTATAATTTTATACAGTATATTTATTTAATATATTTTCATCATATACTTCTATTATATATATTTACATATAATATATATATTTCTATATTACATGTACAATTTATCTTTTCAATGGACAATATTTATATATTCATATTATATATATGTATAATTTTATACAGTATATTTAATATAAATTCAATATACTGTATAAACTTATACATATATACAATATGAATATATAAATATTGGCCATTAAATAGATAAATTAAATAGATAAATTGTACATGTATTATATATAAATATATATGATATAAATATATAATAAAATGTATTATAAATATATCTGTATTATATATGTAATATACAATATTATATTGTATATTATAAAATAAAAAATAAATATGTAATATATTATATATATGTGTACTATAAATATATTGTTATTTTATATATTAATAATAAATTATTATTATTTTATATTTATATATATATATATATATAAATTATTATATCTAATAATTTATCTATTTAAGGGCCAATATTTATATATTTTAATTTAATAAAATATGTATATGTATAATTTTATACAGTATATTTATTTAATATATTTTCATTTTATATTTCCATTATATATATTTACATATAATATATATATTTCTATATTACATGTATAATTTATCTATTTAATGGCCAATATTTATATAATATGATTTTGTACAATATATTTATAGTACACATATATATAATATATTACATATTTATTTTTTATTTTATAATATACAATATAATATTGTATATTACATATATAATACAGATATATTTATAATACATTTTATTATATATTTATATCATATATATTTATATATAATACATGTACAATTTATCTATTTAATTTATCTATTTAATGGCCAATATTTATATATTCATATTGTATATATGTATAAGTTTATACAGTATATTGAATATATTTTCATTATATATTTCTATTATAGATATTTTTTATAATATGTATTTATACATTACATATACAATATATCTATTTAATGGCCAATATTTATATATTCATATTATATAGATATAATTTTATACAGTATATTTAATATATTTTCATTATATATTGTATATTTTTTTATAATATGTATTTCTATATTAGATGTACAATATATGCATTTAATGGCCAATATTTATATATTCATATTATATATATGTATAATTTTATACCGTATATTTAATATATTTTCATTATTTATTATATATATTTTTTATAATATGTATTTATAGAGTACATGTACAATATATCTATTTAATGGCCAATATTTCTCTATTTCTGTGACAATATTTCTCTATTTCTATGACAGCATTTCTATATTTCTATGACAGTATTTCTATATTTCTATGACAATATTTCTCTATTTCTATGACAATATTTCTCTATTTCCATGACAATATTTCTATATTTCTATGACGTTATTCCTCTATTTCTATGACGTTATTTCTCTATTTCTATGACAGTATTTCTATATTTCTATGACAATATTTCTACATTTCCATGACGTTATTGTCTCTATTTCCATGACAATATTTCTCTATTTCTATGACAATATTTCTCTATTTCCATGACGTTATTTCTATATTTCTATGACGTTATTTCTCTATTTCCATGACAATATTTCTCTATTTCTATGACGTTATTTCTCTATTTCTATGACAATATTTCTCTATTTCCATGACAATATTTCTCTATTTCCATGACAATATTTCTCTATTTCTATGACGTTATTTCTCTATTTCTATGACGTTATTTCTCTATTTCTATAACAATATTTCCATATTTCTATGACAGCATTTCTATATTTCTATGACAATATTTCTCTATTTCCATGACAATATTTCTCTATTTCTATGACAATATTTCTCTATTTCTATGACGATATTTCTCTATTTCCATGACAATATTTCTCTATGACGTTATTTCTCTATTTCTATGCCAATATTTCCATATTTCCATGCCAATATTTCCATATTTCCATGCCAATATTTCCATATTTCCATGCCAATATTTCCATATTTCCCTGCCAGTACTGTCTGGGTTAACCCTTCCCTCCCCAGCACTCACGTGCTCCAGCCGTGCGGCGCTGTCCTCCAGGCTGGCGCTGTGCCTCAGGCAGCCCAGCAGCTGCTGCAGCACGCTCTGCTTGGGCTGCATGCCCTTGTCAAAGCGGTTGTACATCCCACACCAGAACCTCAAAAACACCCAGAAACACCAGTGAGGGCTCAGCTGGAGACATGACTGCCAACAAATCCATGCTGGTTAATGTTTTTAATAAATTGAGTTTAGGAATTCATTTGAAAAGCTGCTACAGCGTTGGATTATTAAATTTAGTAGTAATGAGTGACTTTTCTTCAAGTTCAAAAATCTGCTAGTGGATATTAGAATAGGATGAAAATATTTTTAATAGCAGATTTATTGGAAGCTTGGGCAGCTTATCTTCCTCCTTCACACTTCCCTTATCTCTGGCATTTCACTTTCTCACCTCCAGTTCCCAAGGGAAGGTCCTTCTGCCACAGGCAGGAGAGAAATGGGGAAAGGTGTGGAGCTCAAAGGGCCTTTCCAAACTAAAGGATTCCATGGAGGACCTGAATTTCCATGGAAGGTGATGCCTCAGGTTTGAGCTTTTCTGTTTTTCACATTCTGTGCTGCTTTAGTGTGTGGGGTCTGGGCTTCTTATGAGGGGATGGTGAGCTCTGTGCACAGAGCAGGGAGACAAAACAATTCCTGCTCCAGCTGGGCACCAAGGACAAATGATCCAAATCTCAGCCCAGGAGCACAAACACCGTGGGCTGAGAGAGAAAAAACAAGGATGGGACTGGATGGGCTAAAGCTGGAATGGGACAATGAACTCCAGAACTGATAAAAATGAGAGAGCCCGTGAGCAGTTGTGCATTTTGAACCATTTTGGTTCATCTTGGGTGCAGCCCTGGCTGGGCTCTTGTGCTGCCCAAGGTGCATCCATTTTAAGGTCTTTTAATAAATCCCTATTTTATTCTGTAACTCTGTCCAGTCTCTTCACAAGGCATCAGCCCAACGTCCCAACTTTCATTTGCACACACAGCACTTAAAATCCCATTTTCATCTCCCTCTCTCTCAGCAGGGCCCAGGAGTGATGCAGAAACAAAGGCTGAGAAAAATCCTGAACTGGGCAATAAAATTCTTGCTTGAAAGACTTCCTTAATATACATTAAAAAGGAGAAAAAGAGGAACTGTTTCAAACACTTCAGTGTGACAGAGCAAGCAGTCAGGGGGTGTGTGTGGGTCTGTCTGAAGTTCTGCTTTTCCTTGCCTTTCCCCACCCTCTTTTCTCAACACCAACTTACAAATATTATTTTAAATTACAGAATCTGGATTTATTTTACCTTTGCATTGCTCCTCTTACTCTATGCCTGAGGAATGGAGGGGAAAGGTAAAACAAACCAAGCTAATCAGTGCAAATTTATTTGATTTACCATGACTTATTAATGAAAGAAATATCCCCCTCCTTCCCCTTCTTAGCTGAGCCACTTACTGGAAACTGAAAGGTAGAGTGTTTGGTTGAAGCTCTTTGTAAGCTGTAAATCCTCTGTACAAAGGATTTCTCAACTCCTGCTTCCTCTGCAAGAGGAAAGGCCACAGGGAATGGGTCTTCTCAAAGATTCTGGCAAGTACAAAGAACATCTGATCACTAAAAAAAACAGCAAGTGGGTTAATAACTGCAGCTGTTGGGAGCAGAATTAGGTTAAAGGAGCTAAGAATTGTTTTTATATTGGATCTGATTGATTTCATAAGCACATGATATTAAAATGGACACTCTCCTGTCCAGAAGGGATATCTGCAAGTTATTATTGTGCTCCAAACCAAAACACCATTTTTGGGATATAATTCATATTCTTTCCTCCCGTTTGCTTAAGGGTAACATCCCCTTGATAAATGCTGATGATCCACAATCTCAAATTCCATAAAACACACCCTTCTGCAGCCATTCCAGGGGATGTGTGGCCTGCTGGACCCCCAGCTCACCTGAGCTCCTCCCTGTCCCTGTGGCAGGTGCCCAGGAAGTTGCCAAACTGGCAGGAATAGACGTGGTCATGGATCTCCAGCAGGAAGAGCTCACTGAACTCGAAGGAGCAGGGGAACTGCTGCATCAGCTGCCACACACACTCCACAAACTGTGTGAACACAGGGGACACCTCCTTGGGGTCCCCATCCAGGTGGCCACACCTACAGAGGTGCAAAAAGCAGAATAAATCTTCTGTCACCCACCACAACACGTCCCCTTGCCATCAGTTTTGTGCCAGGTCAGGTTTCTGCTTTGATCTTGGCAAAGTGGCTGAGATGCTCTCCCAGGGATTTACCAGAATTACCAGGTCTGGCTGGAGCACTGTGGATGGGACAGAGTGGGGTCACCATCCCTAGAGGTGCTCAGGAGATGTGTGGATGTGGCATTTGGGGACAAGGGTCAGTGCTGGTGCTGGCTGAACCTCATGATCTTGGAAGTCTTTTCCAGCCCTCATGGCTCTGTGATTCCATGATTAGCACTCCTCAAATAATACAATTTGCAGGTAGGAAAACACCCAGAATTCAAACCATGATTTTGTAAAGAATAAAAGCACAGTGATGAAATAACTTAGCAGTTATTATAACTTAGCCTTAGCAGACCCTGGCTCTGTGTCACCATTGCCAATATTTTCCCAATGTTTTCTCCTTTTAATTTCAGTTTTTCATGGCATCCCCTAAACCTGCAGACAGTTTTGGTTTCACTCCCCCCCCAGAGGAATGTGCCCCTCTCACCTGTGTGAGAACTTGTGGCCCATTGCAATCCACTCCTTTTCTATCAGGACCTGCAGGTTCAAAGCAGGGATTAAGAAAAGAGCATTAATTTGGTTAAAAAAGCAAAATGAAACCTTTGATGTTAAAGCCTAAAAAGCTGACAACCTGCTGACCCTATTGAATATATCCCCAGAAATCAATGGAACAGGAATTGTGATTTATAGATTATCCAGTTACCAAGGCAATGGCCCTGCTGGAATCAGAACTCATTTCAAAACTATCATTTTGAGGGGGTTTCTAAATTGTTAAAATCATAATATACAAATATATTGATATCAAAGAATGAACAGCTTAATATTATACTATGATAATACTATAATATACAGCTTAATATTTAATTTGAATAAGAGTGTTGTAATATTCAGCAAAATAAATCAGCAACTTAAGTTCAACAAATGTTTAACAGACAAAAAGAAATATATGAAGTACAGCTGTGTAATGAGGAGTTCAGGATGAAATCAGAACAACTATGTGGCATTTTTAAATAGATGCCTGCAGTTACAGAAAATAACAACTGTTACAATGTGTTTTCCTTAAAATAAATTAAAATAATCTGTTTTCCTTACAGATAAATATGATAAAATAATCTGTTTTCCTTACAGATATCTCACAAGGAACCACCTGACTGAAGCTGCATCCATCATTACTATGCTGGATCATATTTAAAGATAATTCCTGCTATCATCATCCAGATTAAGAGGAGGAAGGCAAAACCTCACAACAGAGTTCTTAGAAAACTTTATTTAAATTGTTTTTGAATTTTTCCATTCCTTGCAGTGCTGATGAATTCATGTAGGAATGAGCCCATGTCAGGGGACTTGTGCCTACAAACCATGAGGACAGACAGGGATGTGTCTGTGTCACTGCTCCTGAGTGAAATCCTGTTCTCAGTTCATGCAGGATTGTTCAGGGACAAAACTCAGGCAGATGTTTCATGTGCTGATGGAATTTTAACTGTTGAAAGACTGCAGTATAATCCAGAAATAAAAATAGAAACAATAAAACCAGCCCGGAGTGCAAAGAAACAGTCCTGGCACTGGAAAAGGCAAAATCTGCATTGTTCTGATTTCAGGGATTCCTTCAAGGAGCTCTCCTGAGACAGAGCAGCTCTTCAAGTATTTAACCAGAGATGAATGGAAAGAAACATCACAGACTGCCCTGAATTCATGCAGGAATTGCTGCAAATTAAGAAAAGCCTGCACAAGAAGCAAACAACCAAATGAAAATGAAATGGCTTTAAAAAAGGTGTGAAATGATGCAGATGTGACTGATGGACAGGGGACAGGGCTGAGTTCACCCAATTTCAAATCCCAGCAGATAAGAGACCTGCAGGACAAACTCCTCCAGCAGTTTTTGGTGGATTGCTGCCAGAGCTGCATCCTTTGCTGAGATGTCTCATTAGTGGCTCCCATGTAGCCATTGCAGGGAACAAGGATTTGGGAATTGTCCATCAGCTGCTGCCGTGCTGCTCACAGCAATTCCAGCTCCTTACAGAACCAAAGCTGCTTTATGTAGGTCACCCATACTTGTCCCAGGAAATGGCCTGAGCCCTTCCCCAGGGCCTGCTGGCACTGGAGGTGCAGCATGTCCTTACCATGAAGCCTTTGAAGGTCCTGTAGAAGGGGTCCAGGAGGAGGCTGGCCAGGGAGCAGACCTGGGCCGTGCGGTCCCAGCCGTCGGAGCAGTGCACCAGCACGCTGGCCCTCTCCTCCCTCACAGCCTGCCAGGGACACAGCACAGGGCTCAGGAAAGGCTGCACCCCCCCTGCACCACCCCAAAACCCCAGGGCCATGGGGGCCATCTCTCCTCTGGCCTGTGGGAACACACCAGTGCATCAAGAGAAGCTCCAGCTAGAGCAAAGTGCTGCAGCAGGAGGTAAAAAGCAGCCCCTGTTGTCACAGACATCTTTTATGGAAAATTCTTTCCTTAGGATTTTTCCTCCTGAGAAGCTGAGAGGCCTCAGGAACACAATGTAAACAATTGTTATCTGCTGCTGTGGGATGCAACAGGTGCATCTGGGATTGGTCTCGTGTGGTTGTTGCTAATTAATGGCCAATCACAGTCAGCTGGCTCAGACTCTCTGTCCGAGCCACAAGCCTTTGTTATCATTCTTTCTTTTTCTATTCTTAGCTAGCCTGCTGATGAAATCCTTTCTTCTATTCTTTTAGTACAGTTTTATTATAATATATATCATAAAATAATAAATCAAGCCTTCTGAAACATAGAGTCAGATCCTCATCTCTTCCCTCATCCCCAGACCCTGTGAACACGGTCACACCCTGTGATCTCTGGAAGGCCAAGGATTCCCAGGCTCTTCCTCTGAGGAAGAAGTTTGGTGGATGAGTAAAAAACAGTTGGACACCAGGGATTAGAACTTCAAATAAATTAGAGGAGTTGATGCCAGCTTTCCACTATCCCATCACCTTCTGCCACTCAGGGCAGCAGAGAAACAAACATTTCTTGCTCGTGATGTGGGCAAATGGTGAGAGAAGCTGCCAGGGACACAGCACAGGGCTCAGGAAAGGCTGCACCCCACCTGCACCACCCCAAAACCCCGGGGCCATGGGGGCCATCTCTCCTCTGGCCTGTGGGAACACACCAGTGCATCAAGAGAAGCCCCAGCTAGAGCAAAGTGCTGCAGCAGGCTGGTAAAAACCAGCCCCTGTGATCTCTGGAAGGCCAAGGATGCCCAGGCTCTCCCTCTGAGGGAAAAATTTGGTGGATGAGTGAAAAACAGTTGACACCCAGGGATTAGAACTTCAAATAAATTAGAGGAGTTGATGCCAGCTTCCCACTATCCCATCACCTTCTGCCACTCAGGGCAGCAGAGAAACAAACGTTTCTTGCTTGTGATGTGGGCAAATGGTGAGAGACAACCAACATTTACTACTCACTCCTCTGACCACACACTTCCTGCACACCCTGTACTACTCCTGTGTGACTTCCTTCCTTCCTTCTGCCTGACCTGCAAAGCCACCAGCTCTGCAGAAATGAGGACTGTGTTGAATAATCAAAATCAGTGTCCACATCACATCCAACCAGGAGAAAATAAACCAGTCAAAACAATCCCTCAATTCAAGCAGAGCTAGAATAGCGAGCACAGGGTTAGGAGTTGTTGGCACTGCTATATAGAAAGGTTTATAAAGGTAATTTATTCACATTTTGTGATGTGTTTCACATGAGCTCTAATAAAGCCCTGGTACAGTGCATGACACAGGACCTGTATCTGCCCAGCAGCTGCACGACCCAACATTTTTGGAGAGATGAAACCAACCTGAACAACACCTCCTCAGAGCCACCCTCCCACCCCTGCAGCAGACCCCAGCAGAGCAGGAGGCATTCTGGGCTGCAGCTGGAGAGCAGCTTTACCTTGGCCAGGAAGACACCAGCATCCATGACAGCCTTGATGTGCCGTAACCAGCCCGAGTTCTCCAGCCCCGTCAGGAAATCGCTCATGGAGGGAGACTTCATCTCACACACTGGGGGCACACACAGAGTCACAACAGCATCCCTGCATCCTCATTATCCCCCTGAAAATAAAGTGCTTGCAGCAATATCCTGTCTAAAGGACACACTACTGGTTTTGTGTCTAAAATTTGTAACTAAAAAATCGCTGGTTTTGTGAGAATTTGAGTCCCTGGAAATCTCCTCCCGTGCTTTGTTTAAAGGGTCACTCATTATTTATTCAGCTGTGGTTTTTCCAGCAGTGAGCTGTTGCTTCACTCTAAATCACCATCACATCTACCACCAGTCACTGACTTCCCAAAGATTTGAAGTTCTTTCTCTCTAATTTAGAGGCAGAAATAACAAATCTAACCTTGAAGGCAACTCAGCTGCTCTAATGAAACCCAGCACAGAAAACACTTCAAGTAATAAAGTTCAGAACACTCCACAAGCCCCAGTGAATGAGATTTTAGCACTGCTGCAGAAGAACATGGGAGCAAACAAGTTTTTATTCTGCCTCCTCTCCCAGCACAAAATAAATCTGTCAGGAAGAGGCAACTGAGGACTCAGAGTTGTGACCAGGCCACTCTTTTGGGTGGGAACAGCCCCATTTGTGTCCAAGGTCACCATGGATCCTGCAGGGCCACCTGGGAGCACCAATTACCCAATTATTTTGGAAAAAAGATGAGCATTATGGTGCTTACTAAAATATTAAACTCCTATTTTGGAGGACAGCACTTGAATTGCAAAATTGTCCAAAATTCTACTGATGAAACTCTGGGCCTCATTATCCTCTCCATCCCCAGTCTCAGGTGACTCTTTTGCCCAGCTTTGCATTCCTCCCTTTGATCACAATGAGCTTAATTACTCTGCATTTCCATATATTTAGATATTAAAACATTAATTTAATATATTGTAAAGGAGTTTGGTTAAAAGGAATCAGAAGAAAGGAAAAGTTAGAACCAAGTATGTATGAAACTCAAGTCTTTGGAAGATCATGTATTTCAACTCAGAAATACTGTTAATAATCCAAATATAGCAAACCCCAAAAAGCATTTCTGTGGGTTTTCCTTCAATAAGTCATGAAGCAGCAATGAGACTGTCTTAGCTGTAAAATGTAATATTTCTCTAACCTTTTCCTGTTAATTTAGCACATTCATCAAGGACTGCTTTTAGTATTAGTTGCTATTTTTGAACCACTATAAAACCAAGCACAACAACAAAGAAAATGTCAAGCAGGAAAGCATTTTAACAGCATTCATACTTTCAGCCACCTGAATGCAGCAAACAAAGCAAGATGCTGACTTTGCTTCCATCAGAACAGGTTTGTGCACAGAATATTTGGATGTTTGGCAGGAAGTTCTGTCCAGAGGGGTAAGAAAGAACAAACCCCTCCAGGGCTGTACCCACCTTCCAGCAGTTTCTGCAGGCTGCTCCTCATCACATGGATGTTCTCTATGCCAATGAATTTAAAACGAATGTTTTCATAATTATCTTCATTCTCATAGCCCTTCCCAGCAGCTCTGTTGGCCATGGCATTCAACTGGCAAATTCAAGGAGCAGAAGAGAAAAGAAAGAGAAAATCACAACAAAATTCAGAGAGGCTGTTTTGCAAGTTCTTTTTTTTTTTTGTTTAAATCTCCCAGAAAATGTACTGGACAAAGCTGTTACTCAGCTGTCCTTCTCCACCTCCCAGACAGTTCTTTCAGCTGTTTCATTAAAATTACTGCAGTTCATTAGTCAGAGACGGGTAGTATAAACCTCCAGTTTCTGCTATCAGAGACACTAAACCTGCCCTAACTGAGTTTACCTAAGGAAATTCAGAGACAGGCACAGGAAAGCAGCACTAGGAAAGGCATTTTTAAAATCTTTACATACATGGTACAGAAATAGCAAGGGAATTCCCAATTTTCACAGACATACATGCACAGAGAAAATTAAACCACCTGAGGGAAACACAGAAACATTGAAGTTGAGCAGAAAGAACAGAGCAACTGCAAGACAGAAGCAGAAAAGAAATCAGTTGCTTTAACATTCCCCAAAGCAGTTCAAGAGCTACCAGGACATCTCTGGTGGGGACAGAAAACAGAGCAGCTCAACCCCCCCTTATCAATCTGGGCAGCTTTTGAGAGAGGAGTCAGATATGGTGCAGACACCTCTGGAACTGTGAAATAACCCCAGAGCCTCAGTTCTGCCAGGCTGGGACAGGATGGCTTCCAAGAAGTGTCACCAATTATAAACTCTCCCCTTGTCACCAAATGCTTCAGCACAAATTGGCACCAGTGATGGATTTCAGTGGCACATCAGTGATGGAGAAATCCACACCAGTGAAGGATTTCAGTGGCACATCAGTGATGGAGAAATCCACACCAGTGAAGGATTTCAGTGGCACATCTCTGCCACTGGCAGCTGTCTGTCCCAGAAATGCACATATCACTGCAGAACAGGGATCTCCAGGGAATGTCACACTAAAAACCAAAATACCCACTGGAGCAAGATGGGAAACACTCCCTGTTTTCCCCAGAAATACACTTCCTTTCTTGCCCTTGCCACAATTTAACTAGACTTGTAGTTTATAGAAAATAACTGCAAGATCTGAACAGTGAAGCAGGTTCTCAGAAAGCTCCATTTTCAAATAATCAGAGCAATTTAAATCTTTGCATTTAAATAATTGTGAGCTATGAAAACCCTTGTGTTCTAATTGGGTTCCAACAACACTTATAATCCATATGTTTACAGGAGAAACATTGGAATTGGTTTCTAAACTCAAGTTTCTCAAGATGACAGTCATTAAAATTTTCATTTTGCAAATATTTCCTTTTAAATAAACCCTCAGCTCTCAAGTTCTAGCCCCAAATAGTGGGGCTGAGTTGTATTAAGCTCCATCATGAGTCTTATTTTTAAAAGGGAAAAAAAAGGGGAGGGATTGCTTTTCACAGCTGCACTTCCTCCCAGATCTGCCAGTAAAAGCACTTCAGCCTTGTGGAACTGAACCCTGAGGCTTCTCTCCAACTCCACTTCCAGTTCTCTCCTTTATCCTTTAGGACTCTGCAGGAAAATGCTTCACTGTCCCAGCCAGGTTCACAACTGCCAGCCCCATCAGGTCATCCTGAACACAAACCTCTGCAGGACCCAGGACATCCCTCTGCTGCCCTGGGTGATTGCAGACCCTGGCAGGGGCTCAGAGACCTTGGCATGGAGTCACAAACACCTGTGCCTTTGATTTTAGCCCATGGAAACAATTCCCAACTTTGTGTGAGGATGTACAAGCCACAAGAGTTTGAGTAGAATGACAGTGAATTTATCACAGAGGGAAAATGTAGAATTTTGGGGTTTTTAGAAAGGGGGTTCAAGAGGCAAGATGGATGAATCTGGGTGTGTTCTGTCTTTCTCCTTCTTCTTCTTCTTGGCCCCCATCTTCTGTGTGATAGTGACACTTTTGGATTGGTTTAGAGTAGAGACAGACTGTCTAACATAGGTGATAGGTATTGGAAAATTATTGTAAATAAAGTACATGGAGTTCTGAGTATAAAAAACTAACACCACCCCAAGGGCAGTCAGTGTCACTCAACCCAACCTGCCAGACAGACCTCAGAGGGTCAGACAGACAATGTATTGATAAGAGAAAATAAACATTTTTGAGAACAAGGGCTGAGGAATCCTGTCTTCTTCAGTCTCAGGGCTGGGAAAAAGAAACTTTCTAACACCTTGGGGTCATCTCGACACAAGAGACCTCATCAAACCTCAAACCCAAGATACTCCAGGAGGCAAAAATCCTCAGGATCAACTTCAGATTCCATTTGTACACCCTGGACCTGGACCAGGAGCCAATCCCACATTCCTCTGCAGGACTGACTGATCCAGAATTGTGACAGAATGAACTGGAAACAGCACTGCACATTCACAAGAGATTTAAAGCAGCCCAGAGCCCATGGAGGTACCTTTGGCCTCGTGTCTACAACATACATGAAGGGGCAGCCGGGGTTGGCCTCTCGGATGGCCTGGAGCATCTGCTCGTCCTCCAGGCAGCGCGCGCTGAACCCGGCCAGGGGCTGGCTGCAGCGGCACAGGGCGGCCTGCAACACACACAGACAGACACACAGACACACAGACAGACACACAGACACGGGGTCAGCCTGCTGCCAGGGCCCTGCTCCTGCCCCAGAGCCCCTGAGCTCACAGCCTCAGCCTCTCCTCCTGCCCCAGAGCCCCTGAGCTCACAGCTTCAGCCTCCCCTCCTGCCCCGGGCTCACAGCTTCAGCCTCTCCTGCCCCTGAGCTCACAGCTTCAGCCTCCCTTCCTGCCCCAGAGCCCCCGGGCTCACAGCTTCAGCCTCTCCTCCTGCCCCTGAGCTCACAGCTTCAGCCTCTCCTCCTGCCCCTGAGCTCACAGCTTCAGCTTCTCCTGCCCCTGAGCTCACAGCTTCAGCCTCTCCTCCTGCCCCACACCCCTCAGAGTCACAGTTTAACTGCCCCTTGTGCTCCTTCTGAGGAGGACACACACTGGGACATTTCACAAGTGACAGCTTGGGGGAACTTGGAGTAGTGAGGGTGAGGAGGCTCCACCTGCTCTGCCTGATGGTCACCACTCCAAATGTCAGCAGTTCATGGGATCCCAGAATGGTTGGGTGGAAAGGACCTTCAAGATACCTCATTCCACCCCCTGCCATGGCAGGGACACCTCCCACCACCCCCAGGTGCTCCAGCCTGGCCTTGGGCACTGCCAGGGATCCAGGGGCAGCACCAGCTGCTCTGGGCACCTGTGCCAGGCCTGCTCACCCTCCCAGGATATTCCTTCCCAATGTCCCATCTGACCCTGCCCTCTGGCAGTTAAAAACCATTCCCACTTACCCTGTCACTTCCCATATAAAAGTCCCTCTCCCTCCTTTCCATGAGCCTCCTGAAAGTACTGGAAGGCAGCAATTTCTCATGTTTTCCATTTGGTTTCTATTCCAAACCATTCTTTTAAGTTTTTGTTATCAGTTGCTGTTGGACATTCAGAGCAGCACAGGGTGTATTTTAAGGAAATTTCATTAGTTTCCAGCACAACTCCAGGCAGTGCCCAGGTCAAGGCATGCTTCCTCAGGAAAACAACAATTTGGCTGTGACTGAATTTTCCTAAGATCAGCATCTAAAACACTGCTGAGGCAGCAAAGTTACAAATTTACATTCTGGTCTCCAGTGGAAAAAAAATGAAACCTTCACTTATTCTGAACTAGTGGGGATTTATTTCAGGGTGGTTCCTCCTCTTCAATACTAAGAACATCCAGCCGAGTCAACATATAACTTGGTAAAACATTATTCAATATAGCTAAAGAGGAGATTAAAAAACCCCACATCAGAAGGAATTGCTGAAAGCTGATTAAGAAAAAATTCCCAACAGGAAGCTTGGAAAGTCTGTGCTTTTGGCAGAGCTCTGGATGCATTCCAAGTGTTTGCCTTCAGCTCATTCTGTGACTCAGAATGAAAGCCATTAAGAGAAGCACAGTTCTCAAAAGCTTCAAATCTAATAATTATCTTATTCTTTCCTTCCATTAGAAGGGAACTGGACAAAAAGGAGAGGCCTGAGTCCCCCAGGCAGCAGGCAGTGAAGCACTAACATTGTTTTCCTTGTACAAGTAAGAAAGCACCGGGATCCGCCCTCGGCTCCTGAACCTGGAACTTCCCATCACCACGGCCCTGCTGGCAGCTCGAGGCACCACGATCTCAGGAGGGTATGTGCTGCAAACCTGAGGGAGAACAGAGCAAAAAAATCAGATATTGCTCCTCAGCACTTCAAAATTCATGAAAAATTCATCTTTAGCTTATTAGGTTACGAGGTGTTCAGGAAAACAATGCAGGAAACAATCAACTCTGCAGCTGAGCCTAAAAACTGGACACAAAGCAGCTTCAAAGAAGTTCTTTAAATGCAGAAATGTCATGGAATTTTCTAAATTAGATTTTCAGAAGGGACATTAAAGCCATCCCACCCCCTGCCATGGGTAGGGACACATTCCACTGTTCCAGGGTTCTCCAAAGCCCTGTCCAGCCTGGCCTTGGACACTGCCAGGGATCCAGGGGCAGCCACAGCTGCTCTGGGAATTCTATTCCAGGGCTTGCCCACCCTCACAGCCAAGAGCTCCTTTCCACAAAAAAGAAATTGACTCTATTTTAGAAGTTCTCTCTAAATGTTATGCAACTTGGAAGGCACTTCCAGCACTCAGGTGGAATCCTCAGAGAGCAGCTTCATCCTTTCTCCCCAAACAAGCACAGTCTGTGCAGCACAGACTTCAAAGATAAGCTGCTCTCCAAGCCTGGCTTTACATCAGGCTTGACAACTCTAAAACACAGGCTGGAAACCATGAGGAAACTCTAAAGCACCTGAGAGTTCCAGTGCAGCAAGCAAAGCCTCTGGGTGATTACTGATTTGAGATGGCCACAGCAGCTACTGGAAACAGCACCTCTCACATCACAGCTCAATTCAGGCCCCCACAGGCACAGGCAGGTAAAACTGGCAGCCACCTCTGACAGCACAGGCTTGTATTTCTTCAATGCACAGCTTAAAGTAAAGAAAGTTACCAGGGAAAGAGATTCAGGGTTATGAATATCTTGGTGTCTTCCTTGAAGTTGCTTGCCTTGCTTTTCAACAGCCAGGTCTGACTGCACACAGCCCCAGAGGAAATAAAAAGGGAAATAATGTGGAGCAGGATTTTGAACAAGCTTGCTGACAAATGCTTTTGTTTCATGTTGTTTAGATCCAAGTTGGCCTTTCAGGGAAAATAACAGCAGCAGGCAGCTCAGACTGAAATGACAGAGGGCCCTTAGGTAGTAGAAGATCCAACTGAGAAAGCAAAAACAGGCTCTGTTTTCCACTGCTGTTTTCCCTTCCTCCCTTCCCTAGTCCCTCTTTAGTCTGCCTCTTTTCCCACCAATCCAAACTGCTGCCATTTCCTTCTCTCCTCCACATCTGTCACCAGCCAGGTGGGACAGGCTCTGGAAATACCAAAAGCAGCTCAGGGTACTTGAGGCTTTGCCTAACAGATGGGTTGACATTTCTGCAGAAAAACAAGGCTCTGCTCCCTTGCCAGGGGATCAAACACAACAAAGTGACTCTCCTGGAGCTTCATCACCTGCAACTCCCCATCTAGATGATTGCTTTGACTTAGACCAAAGGAGGTCCTTCCTCCCCAGAGGCAGGGAGGGCTGTCATTAATAACAACAAGGAGATGGTGCAGGGGATGGCTCCTGTGGGCAGGAATTACCTCATAGTCCTTGTTAATGTCTGTTATCTCCCAGCAGTCGTTGGGGATCCCCATGCGCTGATAATCCAGTTTCACATCAATCAGCTTCCAGCCCATCTCCCGGCTCTCTTTGGACATTTTAGGGTTGTAAGAGAAAGCATAAAGTTCTTCAGGTTTCACTGGGAAGGAGAAAGGAAAAAAATCAACAAGTTAGAGATGCAAAGACACCCAGGGAGGCCAAAACTGCTGGAAATCAGTGACTGAGTGCTACAGAGGAGTATTCAAAGTATTTAAGATTTCTCAACCTTTTATAGATTTTTTGGTTTGGGATAGTACCAAGTGCTGAAATTCATCCTGAAATCCTCAAGGATTTCCAATACTCAGTTCCCAAATGCAGGGAGATACATTAATTCTAGCAAAGTGTTTTACCCCAAGTTGGAAGAAGTAATTTTTCCTAAACTAATGATTTCCTCCTGAATTCATGTAGTAAGCATGTTAGATGGGATTTATATCATCACCATTAAAACATGGACTAAAATATCTGTTTTCTGTGGAAAGTTCATACAACAGCTCCTGCACACCTGTAAGGTCATTGCTCAGCAATAAATTCTGAGACTGGAAAACGTGAGGGATGTCTGGAATATTGCTGTCAGCCCAACAAAGGCTTCAGGCTGCCTCTGACAAGTGCCCATTTACCATCCCAACCTCCTTCCCTCTCTTCACAAAATGCAAATCCAACCAATAACTCATCCAGCTGATTCCCAAGGCAGCTGCAGAGACAGATGGAAACCTGTCAGAGGCTGATAAAGCAGCTGGGTACTGAGCAGGTAACCCAGAGCTGTCCATCACACGTGTGCAAATAATCAGCAATGACCTGCTCTGCCAAAAATCCATGAAGGGAGCACACTCAGACATCTTAGAACAACAAAAATGTGCTGTTACAAACAAGAGGTAGAAAAAAAGGAAGAGCTACAGCATTTACACAGTTAAGTAGAGACCAAAGGAAACTGGTGTGAGCCCCTGCAGTGACACCTCCCACGCTTCAGGCACTACCCAGACCTCTAATTTCCAAACCTCAAAAACCAGTGACAGCTTTTAAATATAACACCACAAACCTGCCAGCTACAGCATCAGAGGCAGAACTTCAGAACTAAAAATACTCCACAGAGCACAAGGGGGGGGCTGGGAGTAGACACAGGCCTTAATATCAAATTAAAACCACCTAAACTGGGCAAAGCCCATTTCTCCTACAGGATTTCCAGCCCAGCCCTGGTGCCATTAATTCCCTTCCCTCAGCCTGGTGACACCATCACAAATTGCAACTGCAAATGACATCCTTGTAATAACACAACTCCAAAATGGGTTCCAGCATCCCAAAAGCAGAGGCTGCCAGAGGCAGAAGCCAGGCAGGAGCTCAGTGGAATGCTGTCCTGCAAGAAAAGCCTGAAGATTCATCCATGCTGGAATAAAAAGCTGGAGCTAGAAGAGAGCACAGGCTTTGAGGGTGTCTGGCTCACACTGCAAGAGTGACTCCAAGTCAGGGCAGGGTGAAGCACAGGCTTCACTGAGCAAACTCTGCAGAGCAGCCTAACCACGCTGCTGGATGCACAGCCAAAATGCCAAACTGTGGGATTTGGGAATTCTGTGAATGCCTGCATCAGCTGGAAAGGGCAGAACTGCACACAGCCAACAGCTGGGTGACACAAGGGGCTGCCAGTGGCCAGGTCTGGGATATGAACTTTGCACAGCTCTCCAGAAGTTCCTCATGGGTGACCACGTCACTGCCACTGCCAGAGAGTGACAAAATCACAGAGAGGTTTGGGTTGCAACAGCTCATCCTGCCATGGACAGGGACACCTCCCACTGTCCCAGGCTGTGACAGGTGTCCACAGTGTCCACTCCTGCCATGGCAGGGACACCTCCCACTGTCCCAGGCTGTGACAGGTGTCCACAGTGTCCACTCCTGCCATGGCAGGGACACCTCCCACTGTCCCAGGCTGTGACAAGTGTCCACAGTGTCCACTCCTGCCATGGCAGGGACACCTCCCACTGTCCCAGGCTGTGACAAGTGTCCACAGTGTCCACTCCTGCCATGGCAGGGACACCTCCCACTGTCCCAGCTGCTCCAGCCCCAGTGTCCAGCCTGGCCTTGGGCACTGCCAGGGATCCAGGGGCAGCCACAGCTGCTCTGGGCACCTGTGCCAGGGCCTGCCCACCTCCACAGGGAAGAATTCCTCCCCAATACCCCACTTAACCCTGCTCTGTCAGTGTGAATCCATCCCCCCTTGTCCTGTCACTCCAGGTTCCTGTAAATAATCTCTCCCCATCCCCCTTGGCTCCCAGGACTGTGTTTAGTTTGGAAGCCATGTCCTGCTCCAGAGAGCTCAGCTCCCTGAGCCCTGCCACTGTCCCTGCTGCTGGATGCTGCCTCTGACCCCACTCCTCCCTCCCAAACCCAAGCGTGGGGCAGCAGAGCCTCCCCAGGGCTCAGCTTGGAACATTCCAGAGACTCCCAGGACACATTGCCAAGCCCAGCACCTGGCTGGGAGAGCTTGAGCAGGGAGGTGAACACGTCGTGGCAGTCCCTCTCCTGCCCAATCACAAAGTGAGCCACGTGGAAGTTCTTGCAGTGGATGAGCAGGGGGTACCCAGCCGTGGTCAGGGGCAGCTTCTCCACGCTGGAGATGTGGTGGTGCAGGATCTGGAGAAAAGGGAATAAACATCATTGTCACTGATAGAGCTGTGAGCAGTGCAAGCAGATAGGAAACCTTCTGTAACACAATCAGCTGTCTGTGCTTCCTGCAGCTAAGGAGCAGCAGGAAATGAGGTTATTTGTGCCATCAAACATAAACTGCACCCAAAACCCAGGGAACTACAGCAGGACTGAAAAACCACAGATTTACATAGATTGCTTTCAGAGACAGATGTGCAACTCACTTTACCTGATGCACTTTGCTTTGCTTTCACCTCTACATGAAATACATTCTGTCATTCCCATTTCACTTCAGAATTAACAAAATAGGCTAATTTCAGGCTAAGTCTGCACTTCTAAAAGCTGAAAATTCACATTTAGTGGTCTTGTATATTGAGTTTCAAATAGGAAATTAGAGAAATTTTTTACAATCCTTGAACTGACACTAATTCCTTGAGTGAACTCTATCAAGTCACGTCACCATTGTGCTCATTTCCTTCCAAACCAGCTGTTTCTGGGAAGCATTTGGGATCAAAATGCTCTAAAGGACCACTATGGTTCTGGAATTCCCAAACCTGTTCATTCTGGAAATGAGAGCATCAAGTTCCAGGACAAGGGGGAATGGCTTCCCACTGCCAGAGGGCAGGGATGGATGGGATAATGGGAACTAGGAATTGTTCCCTGGGAGGGTGGGGAGGTGCCCAGAGCAGCTGTGGCTGCCCCTGGATCCCTGGCAGTGCCCAAGGCCAGGCTGGATGGGGCTGGGAGCACCTGGGACAGTGGGAGGTGTCCCTGCAGGGGTGGAATGGGACAATCCTTCAATTCTCTCCCCACCAATCCATCCTGTGACCTGAAGCAGCTTTCCCAGGTGTGTTTGCAGCCCATACCCATGTTTCCTTCCTGCCCTCAGCAGAGGCATCCACGTAGATGAGGTGTGTGGCTGTCAGGTACAGGGTCCCGCTCGCTGCCTTCCTGCTGGCGTAGCGATCCAGCAGCTTCACGTTCTCCACCTGCAGCAGAACAACACACAATGCCAGGATTGCTGAGGCTGGAAAAGCCCTCTGGGATCATGGAGCCCAGCCTGTGCCCAATTCCCACCCAGCTGTTCCTTGGACACCCCAGGATGGGGACTCCAAACCTCTCTGGCAGCCCCTTCCAAGGGGAAATTCCTCCAAGTCCAGCTCTGATGGAAGCACTGCCTAAACACCTGTTGAGCTCCATTCTTTCAACTTCTAATACACAGCTCATGAAGCAAAACAGAAAAACACAAGGTCTTAAGTCCCTCCTGCAACACCAGCCTTGCACCACGAACTCAAATTATTTCTCCATGAATTAAAGCCATAAAGGTTAAGCAAACAGCTGTGGCTCAACACCAGCAAACCCTAACAGGATTACTGGATTTATAGCCAAGATGATCCCAGTTTGTTACTGTGTGAGGCTGCAGAAATAACAAGACAAAGAACTGCAAAGGGAAGACATGCCTGTGCTCAGGGTGATCAACATGTTGCTCTGAAAGGAACAGCCCTCTCCAGTCTGACTTCCCACTGCTCATTCCCTGTTAGGAGCTACTTCTTGTAACTCACTTCCTGGCCTCCAAGTGTATTTCATAAACCACACCAAGCTAATTAATAAAAAACAGCTTTAAAGAACTCAGCACAGACATAATAAAATATGTTACAGCACTGGATTGATTTTCTCCTGGCCTATTTGCTGCCTAATGAATGCAGATGGAATTTTTCTTTTGCCATTAAGCAGAAATAATAGGAAAAAATAACTGGATGGACAATGAAAACAAATGTTTTAACAGTATATGAGAGATGAGTTCTGGGTATTGAATGTGTGAGCTTCCATATGTCTCAAGTACAAATGGAAAATCTCAGCAAATAAATTGGAGAGCTGAGGCCTGGGCTCGGTGTCCCCTTAGCAGGTTTTGTTTTTCAGCAGCTATAACTATCAAATACAATATTGCCCTTTCCAGGGCACTACAGACATGCAGCACCAGGAGAGCACCTCAGAGCAGGGGGTGAGGAGCATCCCCAAACTAAGGTTCTACAGAATAAAACGAGTAACAATAACCTCCATTGCAGTGAAGGAGAAAATTAAATTATCAACTGCTGCCTAAATAAATGCAATTCCTTTTAGCACAGCATTCCCGGAGCTCCTGTTTGACTTAATTCAATGGGGAAAAAAAAAAATAAAAGCCCTCTTTGGTTCCCTCCTTGGGACTGAGAGGAATCTCCGCGCTTTGACAGGAAGGAAACATTCCGGAATCGCCCCCAAACCACTGCAACCAAAGGGGGGCTCTGCCCAGCACTGCACCCCCTCCCCACAGAGCACCGGAGCCACCAACACCGGGGGACCGCGGCTGTGACCCCCCCACCCGCAGCCGCGAGGGCCGTTCCGCGGCGGGGGAGTGAGGGGAGCGGGGGCAGCGGCGGCGGGGAGCGGGCAGGGGCGGCGGGGTTACCTTGGGGGTGCTGATGTGCTCCATGGCCGCCCGGCCCCGCCGTGAGGGGCCGCCCCGCCGCCATCAGGGCGCGCGCGCCCCGCCCCGCCCCGCCCCGCCCGCCTCGCGAGAGCCGCGCGCCAGCGCCGCCATCTTGGCTGAGGGCAGCGCTGAGGGCAGAGCCCGCCCGGGGCCGGCGGGGCGTGCCTGGGGAGCGGGGAATGGGCTCGGGGAGCGGGGAATGGGCCCGTGGAGCGGGGAATGGGGCCGTGGAGCGGGGAATGGGCCCGGGGAGCGGGGAATGCACTCTGGGAGCGGGGAATGGGCCCGGAGAGTACGGGATGCGCCCCGACCTGCTGCCCGGTGCCCTCGGGATGCGGCCGGAGCCCTCACTCAGGATGTGCCCGAAGTCCCCGGGATGTGCCCGGAGCCCTCAGGATTGTGCCCAGAGCCCCCGAGATACGCCTGGTACTCCCGGGATGTGCCCGGAGCCCCCGGGGATGTGCCCAGAGCCCTCGGTATGTGCCTGGCACTCCCGGGATGTGCCTGGAACCCCCGGGATGTGCCCAGATCTCCCGGGATGCGCCCGGAGAGCGCGGGATGCGCCCCGACCTGCTGCCCCGAGCCCTCGGGATGCGGCCGGAGCCCTCAGGATGTGCCCGGAGCCCCCGGGATGTGCCCGGAGCCCTCACGATTGTGCCCGGAACTCCCGGGATGTTCCCGGAATCCCCGGGATGTGCCTGGAACTCCCGAGCTGTGCCTGGAACTCCCGAGCTGTGCCCAGAGCCCCCGGGATGTGCCCGGAGCCTCAGGATTGTGCCCGGAGCCCCCGGGATGTGCCCGCAGCCCTCGGGATGTGCCCAGAGCCCCCGGGATGTGGCCGGAGCCCTCGGGATGTGCCTGGAACTCCCGAGCTGTGCCCAGAGCCCCTGAGCTGTGCCCAGAGCCCCCGGGATGTGCCCAGAGCCCCCGGGATGTGCCCCCAGCCCCCACGATATGCTTGGAAGTCCTGAGCTGTGCCCAGAGCCCTCGGGACCCTCCTCATCCTCCTCTCCATCCTCCACAGTCCCCCTCTCTCCCCGTCTCTTTTCCCTTGCCAGCACTCAGGGAATATTTCAGGAAAAAACACCTTTTTTCCCCCCCCTCAAAGCATGCGGCCATCAGCTGTGCCGTCTGGGTGAGCAGCAGGCTGACAGCATCCTCCCCTGGAGAAAGGGCTTGGAGGCACATTTGTCACGTTAACACTTGTCACACTTCCCACAGCTAGTGACACCTGCTCGTCCTGTTTGCCGTGTGTTTTCAATTCCGAGCACGATGCTGTGTCCCGTGGGTGCCCAGCCCGACGAACTGCTGGAATTGCTGTTCACTGCTGCAATGAGTGTTTGGTGTCTCACAGCTCCAAGGGCAGCAGCTCCCAGGCGTTTGTTCCAAGCCAAACCTTGAATTATCAAAAAAATCCCTTTAGGAGCCTCAGAATGTACTGGTTTTAAATGTTAGTGATTTTGTAGCGAGCCTGAAAATTTCCAGGTTTTAATTATTGGTGATCTTGTATCGAGCGTGAGAATTGACAGCTTTTAATGACAGCAAAATCAGAATCCCAGACTGGTTTGGGTTGGAAGGGACATTAAACCTCATCCAGTTCCAATCCCTGCCACGGGCTGGGACACCTTCCATGGGTGTTATTCCATATTCTATAATTTCTACCGCTCGTACAAACCCACACAGCCTCAGATCAAGGGAAGAACAAACACACGGGCTGTAATTCCCTGTCATTCCCGGTGCGGAGCAGCACAGGCTCCTCCTCTGCAATTAGTGGGGGCAGCGCTCGTTAATTAAGGCTTTGTGTTTGTGCTCCACGCGATCCAAAGTCGTTTTTCCCCTGTAGCTTCTCCTGGGCTTTGCAGAAGGATGAGCATAGTTTTTAAAGTTAATAATAAACGGGGTGGGCATCACTTGGGGGACTTTGCAGCACTGCACAAAATGTACCTGTGGAATAGCAATGCAGCTTCCTCCTCTTCCCTAAGGAAAGTGCAAAAACAAGACAAAAATAAAAAATGAGGGAAGGAATAAGGATGTGGAGATGAGAAGAGCTGAAGGAACAGCTGCACTGCTCAGCCAGGCACTGCCACCCTCACAGCTTCTCCCCAAACTTGTGCCACAGGGATCAGTTTGAGCAGGAATCTCAGGGAATAAGGAGAGCCGGCTTCTTCCAGGGAGCTTTGCCCAAGTCACAGATGGGTTCTGCCCATCTTCTGTCTGAAATCTGCATCTATGGAGCCTGAGGAGGTGAGGCAAAGATGTCAGAAGAAAATAAACAGAGAATGAGGCCACGGTGTGAAGCTTAGAAAATGTATTTTGAGTACATCTGAGGAAGCTGAATGCATAAAAACCCACCCAGATCAGAGAAGAATTGGACTTAAAGGAGCAATTCCACCTCTCCTCCAGCGGGAAGGGAAGGGAAGGGAAGGGAAGGGAAGGGAAGGGAAGGGAAGGGAAGGGAAGGGAAGGGAAGGCTGGCACAATGCTGGACATGTCCTGTCCAAGGCCACCAAGGCAATGTCCCATCCTTGACTGAACTGCTGAGTACAGCCCACAGCATCTTCAAGATAACCATTTTCTGGTGTCATTTGAAGTCACATTTATTCCAGAATTTCCCCTGTACTACAGGAATCTGTGACTCTTTGGGTCTTGCTCTGAGTTCCCTACATTGGCATTGATTCTGCCATTCACCCTCATGCTGGACAGGCTTTGTGCTGTGAAAATTTAGAAAAGTGATTTTCTAGATTTATTTTGCATTTTGCAGATCAGTTTGAAGTTCCTCCTCTTACAGGAACAAGCAAGTTAAATTGTAGGTCTGGTCTGTTCCCCACCAAGCAATTCCTGTAATCTCATTTTTTATTACTCACTCCCCACTTAGGAAGTGTTTAACAGGCAGATAAAATCTAGCACAATAAATCCCTATCAACAAAACAGCGAAATCTTGTGTGATGCAGATGAAAATGACATTCTGGGGGGAGATGTTTGAGAAAAGAACAATTTCTTGTGCTATTTTTACTGCGAGAAGGTGGGAGGGGGCATTACCAGACACCCACACTGAGTGGCAGAGGGGCTGTTGCAGAGCCTTGTCTACAAGTGTCATCAAGAGAATGCTGCCAAAAATACCCTGAGATGATGAGTTTAGATACAATTCCACCCCAGCACCTGCCCAAACACTGGGTGCTATAATTTGGGAAGCAGAGAGCCCAAGGAATGTGCAGAGGGTGCCAAGGGCAGCTGAAACACAGCAGGAATTCAGCTTTGGAGTTTGTTTTCCTCACTTGAGGGATAGTCAAGAAAGAGCTCTCTCAAAAAGAGCCTGAGGGAGAACAGATCCTGCTAATATTTTAGAATTTTGACTGCCACAAATAGATTGTGAAGTATCTTCCCAGAGAGGAGAAATGCACAAGGAGCTCAATCCAGGGAACGTGAGGCTGCTGAGAGGAACAAAAGCAGAGCTGGGCAGGGGCTCCTGTGGGCTTCAACCCTTGGGAATCTCCTTCTCCCCAGGGGATTTTAGAGTGAGTTTTGCTGTCCTGAGCTGGTGTCAGGGTCCCTGTGAGGAGTTGTACATCCCTGTGTGTCGGAACGGGTGCGGGGGTGGCACGGTCGGGATGAACGGAGACAGAGATCTCTGCAGCCAGGGCTGGAACCTGGGGTTATTGCAAAGGGCCTGGGGGCAGGGCCCTGCTGGGATTTGGGGTTTATTGCAAAGGGCCTGGGGCAGGGCCCTGCTGGGATTTGGGGTTTATTGCAGAGGGCCTGGGTGCAGGGCCCTGCTGGGATTTGGGGTTTATTGCAAAGGGCCTGGGTGCAGGGCCGTGCTGGGAGCTGCAGCCACAGCTCAGAGCAAACCCAAGAGAAGAGAGGAGTAGAACGTAAGAGAGTAAAAGAGTGAGAACTAAGAGTGTGGGAAGAAGAGGAAGATGCACTGGAAAGAGCAACGAGAAGAGAAAGGAAAGGAAGAAAAAGAGTGCTCGAAGTTCCCATTACAATACAATAAATCATCTTTTGTGTTGAATATTTTGATTCTCACTAACCAATCTAGTACAATATACAAATCTTATAGCATTTCCATACAACTTATAAGAATCACTACATTACCATACTGTGTTACATTTTAAACTCTAAAAACTCTTCTTTAGACTCCTTCTGCCAAGCTGGCAAGGTTTGCTTTGACCCTTAGACTTGCTTGCAAGCAAAAAATCTTGTTTCATCAAAAGGAGATTACCTTTAGCTAGCCACACCATTGTTTTCCAGTTGTTCAGTAACTAAGAGATCTCAAAACTTGCTTTCATTTCAATCTCTTATAGTTTCTATATTCTCAAAATCTTTTGCTAAGCAATCATATTTATAAAGCTTTCTTGTTTCATTCACTCCAACACCTGTGCAAGCTGGGCTAGGGAAGGTGTCCCTGCCAGGGAGGGGCTGCATGAGCTTTAAGATGTCTCCCAGCCCAAACCAGTCTGGGATTCTGGGATTTATAATTACAGCCTGTGCTGACAGACCTGAAATTATGCAACTGAAGGTTTTGAAAGTAGCTCATGGAAAATAATCTGTGCTGTTTGTTCCACCTTTTCCTGCTGACATCCCTGGACAGTGATGATGTGAGTGCCACGAGTCTGGGGCAGTGCAGTGGTTCTGGGGTTGGATTTCCATGCCATGGCATATCCAGGGATCTGCTGGAGCAAACACAATCAGCTCATCCCTTGTGCTGCTGGAGTCCCACAGGTGCTGCCTCTGAGCTGATCCTGCTGCAGTAACACCAAATCCCAGCCCCTGCTCTCCCTTCCAGAGCTTTTCCAGCAGGCAGGGGCTGTGATTGCAGCAGCCTGAGCACTCAGCATGCAGGGCCCATCCCTCTCCTCCTCTCAATTCCCTACAGTCAGGTGGAGCAATCAGGTGTCCTGGGTATTTTTAGCCTCCCTGGTTGTGTTGCTGTGCCTTGGATGAATGACCTGCTCCCCACGCTGTGCTGGGGCTCTGGGACAGGCCCCACCCTGCTCCCAGGCAGGAGATGGCATTAATTAAAGCATCACTTGCAGAGATGGAAAATCACTGAGGGGCTCTGAGGGAAGCAAATGTTTGGTAGAGTTGGTTTTTTTCCCTTCACAGTTGCTGTGGATGGATGGCTTTAATGGAAAGAAGATAAAATGTCATCTTAGTGGGTGTGATGGAATCACCTGACATTTGTGTCCTCTTCCAGCAGAGTCCAGGAAGGGAAGTGAAGAACACAGAGTTTCACTGTCCCTCTGGGGCTGAACTGGATGTATGAGCAAACAGCCCACACAAGGAACTTCCTTCTCTCTTCCAGTGAACAGCCAGGAGCAGGTTGTGATGATTCTCAGTTTCAAAATTACTCTACAAGCATCTTCTCGTTTATTGTCTTGCAATTTGAGCTGCACTTCTTGTTTTTAAGAGTCTAATAATTCAGGGGCATGGTTTGCATCCCTGAATGGGAACAGGCTCCTGAGCATCCTGTGAAAAATGCATGTATTTTATGATTGGCTTTTTGCAAATATTAAAATGAATATTAGATGTGTTGTGTTAGGAAGTAATGCTGCATTAATTCTCTTAAGTACTGTGGCAAATATAGTTTTAGGTTATAAAAACTGTTAAAATAGAAACTGTGCTATGTAGGATGCTTTGTTGAACAGAAAGGACTTGCAGCGAGATAGCAGCCACAGGACACCTGAATCTTTCAGAGGAAGGGAATTTATTGCCTTCTTATCAGAAGAAACGAACTTCTTCCCACCTTGAAGGTGCTGTTAGGATTAGAAGGAAGAAGTTGACACTGCCCAGACAGAATCCTGTGTTTGAATGGAATTTATGCATCATGTATGAAGTGTATGAATATGCAATGGGCTATTGTTCTTAAGGGTTAATCTTTTGTTGGCAGGGGTCCTTTTTCAGGCTTGTGATGCCCAAAAAGAGGTACCCGAACGTCCGTAACTCTTTGCTTTTATTGTCTCATATTGTCCTGATTTAAATTGTCCAAATCATTATTACTCTGATTGTATTACTATTTTTATAACCATTTTATTACTATTAAACTTTTACAATTTCAAAAGCAAGTGATTGGCGTTTTTCACAATCCCAAGACACACTCACAGAAATTCTCCTTGTTCTGAAGCTGAGCAAACAGCCATCAGTCTGCCTTTCCCAACCAGACAGCATCCTGAGAGCTTCCTGGCATGAGCATTCCCAGACTGGCAGCAGGAGGGAGGGCTGAGCAAGGCCAGAGCAGATGTGTTTACAGCTGCAGACAAATCTCTGCAGCTCAGGCAGTGCAGCGTGTCTGTCACTGCTGCAGAGCACAGCCCGGCAGTCTCAGCCCTGCTGCATCCCCCAGGACAGAGCTGCTCTCCTCTGCTGCTCTCCTCACCCTGCTGCCAGTGCCACAGTTGGCTCCTGGAACTCCTCTCTACCAGCTCCCATTGCTCACTGGGCTCCCAGCTGGATTTAAGCCCTGCATGGATGGATGAGCCAACGACAGAGCTGGGAATTACTGTCTTCCCTTGGCACTGTGCTGAATTTGGTGTTTTCTGTCTGCCACTGACACCTCAAAAAACCCCAGATCTTGCTGAACGAGCTCCAGAGCAGAGCAGGTGCCCTGTGAGGGTCTGATCTTCCTCCAGTGCAAGACCTGATCTACAAACTCAAGTGATCCATTCCTGAGACTGAATGGAATTTCCTCTGCAATCCAAACATGTTCCAGGGTCTTAAACTCTTTGTTCCAGCACACAAAGCTCTGACCCAGTCAAGCTTGTTAGCAGTGGTAAATTTATTCCTAACTACTTTTCTTTGATGCAGTGGAGTTGTTGTGAGGCATCAATCCCTGGTGACAAAGGGTGGATTATCTGCCTCCCAGCAGGACACTGAAACCTATCCCAGGGAATTCGGATGTGGGCTCGGGAGAGCTGTGGAAAACTTGCCAAGAACTGCATCACCCAGGAAGGAGAGCAGCCATGGGACTGGAATGCAACATGGTGTTAGGATGTTCATGGCATCTGCAGAGCTGAGCTGGTGTTTGGCAAGTGCCAGAGAGGGCTGGAATTCAGGATTGGAGCCAGACTCCAGCTTTACTTGGCTGCAGACAGAATTTCCTCTGGGCTTTTCCCCTGTCATCCTTAGGAAATTGTTTTTCCCCTTTGTAATGAAGCTCAGATTTCAGGATCTCTGCATGTCTCTGTGTGCAGGATATTTCAGTGAGAAAATTGGCTCGACCTTTTCCTCAGGCCCAGCTTTCATTCCTAGGTAAACAGAGGGGCTTTTGGGCAGAGCTTCTTGTTAGACAGCAAATTAAGGAGAGGTGTCCCTGGGGCTTGCAGTGGGAAAAATACTTCAGGATTCAGGATGCTGTTCTCTCCAAGAGCCTCCTTCTCCATCTTGTGCCAATCTGTGGGTCTGACTCTCTTGTTTAATTACAGTTCTAATCGTTTTACTCATGCTGCATTTCTCACTGTAAATAAAAGGAATTATAGGCTGCATTTCCCTTTTTTCTTCCAAGTGGCTGAGTAAATGTGCCCCTTTTTGAGAAGTGACCGATTATTTTATTGTGAAATTGTGCTCACCCAGTCCACATGGCTGGGCTGAGTCAGCCCAGGGTCAGGGGAGCAGCAGGGGGACAGAGGGATGAGGGCAGGGTGTGTCAGCAGAGCATGGGGAGGACTCAGGCTCTGGGTGAGGAAGGACAGCGAGGTGACTTTGTCCTTACACAGGAAAACCAACACACTCTGCTGAAACCTTTGTGGCTTTATGCACAGGGACAATGACAGATTGAAGGGAAGGCAAACTGAACACTGTGGGTGTTTTTCCTGATCAGCCCACTCATCCCTGATCCCAAGGGTTCCCCTGATCTTTCCAGAGTCAGCTGCCCTGAGCCATGCCTGCCTGTTCCAGAGGGGCAGAGTGCTTTGTTAGGTTCCATTTCCCAGGAATAGCATCCCAGAACTTCCATGCTACCTCTGCTCACTGCTGACAGGGTCAATTAATGGAGGTATAATAATTACCTCCATTAAAATCTGAGAAATGCAGGAGGAAGGAGAGTTGCCACAAGATGAGCTGTGCTTGTGTGCCTCACAGCCCTAAAGCTGACATCTCCTTCAGGAAATCCATTATTGCCTTGAGTGTGAGCAATTCCTCACCCTCCTTGTGCTCTCCTATTACACCTTTCTTTTCTAACATGCACATTTGTGGGTTGTATTGATTGCTTTTGGCTGTGAGACTCAAACCAGAGCAATTTAAAGATAGAGAGGAAGAACATCAAGCCTTAAGCAGCCAGCCCAGCCATCCATCAGTGTGTCCCAGAGCCAGTTTAATGTGCTCCACTGGGAGCTGCCACCCCCTCTCCAAGGCCATCAGCTGGGACAGCAGTGGCTTCACCAAGAACCAAGATTTGATTGCAATTTGGGAGTCAATAAACAAAAAAAGCCTGGCTGGGGAGCTCATGCCAAGCAGTGATTTCTGTCAGCCCCTGTGTGACTCAAACCCCATCCATCACCCCCAGAGCAGGAGCACAGCACCCCAGGGGCAGAGAGGGTGTTCTGCCATGTCCCCTTGGTTTGAAGCTATTTTTTGGATTTATGAAGATTTTATGAGGATTTTTTTTCTGGAACCAACTCTCCTGTGCCATGGCCAAGGAAAGCTGTGCACAGAGCATCAGCCCCCTGATCCTGGGGCAGCCACATCTCCAGAGGCTGCTGGAGCTGTTGGGGAGGGGCTGAGGTGGGGTCAGTCCTTTGTCCCTGTAACAAGTGACAGCACAAGAGGAAACTCACCCAGGCTGCACCAGGGCAGGGTTAGATGGGGCACTGGGGGAAATTCCTCCTGGAAAGGGCTGCCCAGGGCAGTGGTAGGGTGCCCACCCCTGGAGGATTTAAAAGCTGTGTGGATGTGGCACTGGGGGACCTGGCAGTGCTGGGGGATGTTGGACTCGATGTTCTCAGAGAGCTTTTCCAGCCTGAATAATTCTGTGCCTCTCTAAGTTCAGTTTCAGCTCCTGAGTTAAGGAGCAGCTGGCAGAGCCCAGGTTTGCCACAGCTGCTGGGGGTGCCAGGAATGCCACCTGTGAAAAATGCCAATCACTTGCTTTTGAAATTGTTAAAAGTTTAATAGTAATAAAATGGTTATAAAAAAGTAATACAATTAGAGTCATAATGATTTGGACAATTTAAATGAGGACAATATGAGACAATAAAAGCACAGAGTTACGGACGTCCGGGTGCCTCTTTCTGGGCATCACGAGCCCGAAAAAGGACACAGTTAACAGAGGATTAACCCTTAAAAACAATAGTCCATTGCATACTCATACACTTCATACAGGATGCATAAATTCCATTCAAACACAGGATTCTGTCTGGGCAGTGTCAACTTCTTCTTTCTAATCCTAACAGCACCTTCAAGGCAGGAAGAAGTTAGTTTCTTCTGATAAGAAGGCAATAAATTCCCTTCCTCTGAAAGACTTAGCTGTCCTGTGGCTGCTCTCTCACTGCAAGACCTTTGTTAAACAAAGCATCCTACATAGCACAGTTTCTATTTTAACAATTTTTATAACCTAAAACTATATTTGCCACAGTACTTAAGAGAATTAATACAGCATTACTTCCTAACACAACACATCTAATATTCATTTTAATATTTGCAAAAAACCAATCATAAAATACATGCATTTTTCACACCACCAGTGCTCCCAGAGCGTGCTCAGGGCTCTCAGTGCCAGGGCAGGACAGGGACTGCCCACAGAGCTCTGCAGACTCACCCAGTGCCAGGGCCCCCAGTGCCTGAGCCAGCATCACCAGCCCTTCCTGGCATCACCCTCCTGTGGGGACAGTGCCAATCACTCCAGTGACACTTGTGCACAGGGAAATGTCAGTCAGGTGAGACTCAGGCTCGTTCCTGTATCACATCTGCCTCCCCCAGCACATGAGGGCTGCCTCATTAGTCCTGCAGTGCAGCCTGTCCCTGTCCCTGTCCCTGTCCCTGTCCCTGTCCCTGTCCCCCAGCCTCTCACTGCTGCAGGTGATTCCTGCCTGACATTCCAGCAGAGCTCAGGGATTGCTTACAGCACCAAAGGGGAGCTCTGTTAAATAAATGGGGAAATAAAATCTCATCCCAGAGCTCCAGCTCCATTACATGCCAGTAAAAATCCCCATCCCAGCACAGACAGACTCACCCCATGGGTATTTATATTTCTCCATGCTCAGCCCTTTGGTAATTAAAGATTTCCAGACCAAACACCACCCTTCATTTCAAATGTTCAACCTTGCCACTGTCAGGGGATGTTTCAGTGGAACAGGATCTGAAAATGAGGGAATTTCACTTCTGGGTTTGCAGAAATTCCTGTTGCCCACATGTTGGTATCAAAAAAGGCCAAACAAGTTCCAGCCTGGTGTTTCTCACCTTGGTCTTTCTAGAGGGCTGGTAGGAGAAAAAGGAGTACATTTGCCATTGCTGGGACAGGTAAAAATACATTAACAGAGAAGAACGAATTATTTTTATCTTCTCTGTCAAAGAAATTCAAGATTTTAGGTCAAACCTTCAGCTGATGATTAATCAGGTTGAAAAGTTTTATTTCAGGTGAGGAACTGCCCTTTCAATTTTCCCTTTGCTTGGGGACAGGGGTTTGTTCTGGGCTTGGCAGTGCTGGGGGAACAGACCCCTGCTCTGGGAGGGCTTTTCCAGCCTCAGTAATTCCATGGTTCTGGGAGGGCTTTTCCAGCCTCAGTAATCCCATGGTTCTGGGAGGGCTTTTCCAGCCTCAGTAATTCCATGGTTCTGGGAGGGCTTTTCCAGCCTCAATAATTCCATGGTTCTGGGAGGGCTTTTCCAGCCTCATGGTTTTGAAGCCTCCCAAGGCTATTATCAACAAAGGATTTGACTTAGAAGGGTTTTACTGAAAAATGAGATTACAAAGTTGTATTTTTTCTTTTAAAACTGTAAAAAAGAAAGGCTTTTTTGGAACATATTGATGAACTTGTTGTTTTTGTAGAGTTGATGTTACAGTTTTGGATTTTTGTTGTAGAAATGTTTAGTCTAGTTTTGGATTTTTGTTGTAGAAATTTTTAGAAATTTTAGTTACAACATTAGCACAGGTTTGGTCTATTTTTGTTTGTGTTGAAGCTGTGAAGAAATTATTTAGGTAGTGTAGAGTCTTGAATTTTGAAGATTTTTGTTGAGTTGAAGATAAAATTTGTATAACAAGATATTAGCAAATTATATACATTATGATAACTTTGTTTGTCTTGGTAAGAATGTATTTACATGATAATCTTTTTAACATGATTTGGTTTATCACAAGCAAAGCAGCACAGGTATTTTGGGGATTTGATATGGTTTGTGTTTTATTTATTTTTTTTGATTTAGGGGAACAGATAGATTTACTGATAGTAATTTTTTTGGGAACTAGGTTAGATTTTGAAGTTATATTAGAGAAGTTATTACAGTAACTATTTTTTTTTGGGATTTGGTGGTGGTTCAGAATTCAGAGAGGTTCTTTACAAGCTGAGCACTCTGAGAACACCTGGGGCTGGATTAGTTCCCAACACCTTGGAGCTGGATCCAGATGGAGACTGGGGCAGGACCTGGCTGCTCCCCTGGAAAACCTCGGTGCCAGTGCTGGGGCTTTGTGTCCAGCCCTCCTGAACTCTGCCAAGGCTCAACTCCTCCCCTTCCAAGGAGGGAGCTGAAAATAAAAGCAGATTTTCCCATCTCTGTGTGTTCCCCCGTGCTCAGGAGCACTGGGAGCTCTGACATCCACGTTTCCCAGGGCCTGGCACCCTCTGGTGTCAGAGGGCTCTCAGGGAGGATTTCAGTGCTCAGGCACAAGGGCAGAGCTGGGTTCTTTGACAGGAGTTTCTTTTGGCACTGAAGTCACTGCCTGGAGCTGTCCTGGAGCCCTTGGAATTGTGGTGGGTCTTGGCCAGACCCACCAAGGGCTGATCTGTGCTGGGAGCATGGCAGAGTCTCCCTGGGCAGGTGAAATCAGAGGCAATCCCAGTGAAAGTGCAGATTCCTGTCACCCTGGTTTTTTAAGATTCTCAAGGCTTTCTGATGTTGACATTCTTCTAAGGAACTTTATCACGCACTTTCTTGTAAATAACTTGTTGTTCACATTCCTTCGATGGAGGAGGAGAGAATTGATGGACTGTTGTTGTAGCCAGTGTCATTGGAGAGGTGTCACTGTCACCCTCCAATCCTCTGTCACCTTTGTAAAACTATAAATATAGGAGTCAGAAAATAAACCTTCCCTTTTTTCCTTCACCTTGAAAGAGGTGTGTGCTCGTGTTCCTTTGTGTCTGATAGCGACAGATTCCAATTGCTGGGGTGTTCCCTGGTGGAATTCAGGGGTCTGAGCTGACCCTCAGGTGGCTGCAGAGGGAAGGGCACAGCCCTGAAGGTGGCAGAGACCTCAAAGCCATTTTAACCCTCCCCTTCTTTTCTGACTATTCTGCATTCCATCAGGGACCAGTGGGAAGAGAAGGGCTTTGAGCAGGGGAATAAAGAAACACATGAGAACTGCTCAATGACTGCATCTTTGGGGATTCAGTCCTTATCTCTGGGCCAGCTGGGGAGAATAAAACACTTTTCTTGGCTTTAGATGAAAATTAAAACATCACTTATAGCAATGATGGTCAAGCTGAAAGAGGCCCAGAGGCTGAGGTTTGGGTCTGATAAAGCATCCTTAGATACCTGTGCTCTGAGCCTCCTGGTTAACAGGACAGGAAGGACACTTTGCTTTTCCAACATTTTCTGTTGATCCCTGGGCATAGGGACATAATGAAATGTGGGCATTTTCCTTCCTTTTCTACTTAAAATCAATCAGATTTTATTTTAATGGTCATGGAGCAAAAATTAAAATACAGTAAAAACACCAAGTGAACAGAACTTTTCTAAATTTCTTAAAATATTTGTGGGCACAATCTGGTGAACTGTTGGTCTTTAATATTTGCCTTTGCCTAAATTCCACGTGCTCAGTTTTAGTGGACATGGCAGAGCTTGTGGTTCAGGGACTTCCCAGCTGCTTTTCCTTCCTGAGCTCACTGCTTTGTGTTCATGTGGATCTTGTCAGGACATTTGAGATCTCCAGATCCAAATTCATCCCTGGTGTAACTGTGAGGGAAAAGGAGAGAAGGGCACCAGGAAAAAAAAGATTTGATCCCTGTGCTATCCCAGGTTTTGTAGCCTGTTGAGTCCTGATTTTATTCCAGCCTGGGTGATGGGGCTGACACAAAATCCACATTCCCAGGGTTTGCCCAGGCTTTGTTTTGGGAGAATTCAGGATGAGCAGCCTGGAGGGAGGGCTCTGCAGCCTCCTCAAGCCCAGTTTTGTGGTTTTACACTGAGTGGTTTATTCAGAACTGCTCTTTGCTGCTTTGTGTATTCCCTGTGTCTGTCCTGCAGCTCTGGGCTCCCAACTCTCCATTTGTGGCACCACCTCATTCCCTGTCTAAAAAAGAAAAGCCATTTAGCAAAGCTTCTCCATTATCCCATCTTCTTTTCTTAACATAACTGTGAAGGATGTGTTCCTGCATGAAATTAGCTGGTAATTTTCTTGTCTTGATTTGCAGTGTTTCAAGTGTTCTTCGGAGCAGCCCTGCCAGACTTCCAGCATATTGTTATGGTTATCACCTTGATAAATATAACCCAGTTCTGTCTCCTCCAGCCTCTCTCTGACTCTTCCCTGCTGACATTTTCCTCTCAATAACTTTCCTTTCTTTATTTCCAGCATCTCCACAGCCTTTTCCTCAACCAGTTTCCAAAACCTTCATGATTGCTCTTCACCTTTTGCTCTGAGGTTGCTCACTGCAGTTCCCTGCCAGCCCTCAGAAAGCCTCCAGCTTGTTAAAGCCTCAGTGAAATTGGGTTTTCATGCATTTTCCACTGCCCTGATTGAGACAAAGTGCCTGGAACTACTCCCAGCTCCTCCTCCAGGGCATCTCTGCTGTGCTGGCAGCTGCAGCTCACCCTGAGCTGATCCCCAGCCCCTCAGGAATCATTCCTGGGTTATTTTCCAGCCCCTCGCCCAGCTCTCCTGTCCAGCAGGGAATGCACACCCAGAAATACAAATGAATTTGCTCTTCCCCAGCCTGCCAGCCATGCTCTGCAGAGCCCCAGTGGTGCAGAGAGCTGGAGCTCAGCACAGCTGGAGCTGCCAGGGTCCCCTCAGAGCCTCGAGGGCTGTGGCAGCAGAGTTTGACACTCAGCTCTGCAATCCTGCTGCAGGAAAATTCAGCAGAAAATCATCAGAGCCCAGGGGTCAGAGCTGGAGATTTTAAGAGCAGGTTTTCCTGGGAGATTTGCAGCATTTCAGGCTTCTAATCCTTTCAGTTCTGGAGGAGCTGCATCTCAGAAAAGGAAAGAAAAACTTACAGCTTCCTAACCTGAGAAAATCTGCAGCCCTGCTTGAGGCCCAAAGATGTGGAGGCAGCAAAGGTTTGGTTCTGCTCTTCCTGGGTTTGACTTTTGGTTCCACCTGCACTGTTCAGCACCACCTGGGCCAGAGCTTTCCATGGATGTTACCAAAATCCTCTGAAAACACAGGAAAAGAAGAGTTTCCCTGATGTTCTAGTGTCTTTTTTATTGACTGCAAGTCAGGCATTACTTTATTCTTGGCCTGGGTTTGTGTTTGGCTGATGAAGTCCCAGCCTCCTCACAGACCCTGATGCAAAACTTTTTTATTTATTTCTACATTTCTAACAAAGAAATGAATGTTCATTGGTTCTAAGTCACATAATTCTCTTCATTAATCAGTATTATTAATAATTAACCTTCTGTTGGTTATTGATTTTTTTCTCTCTTCAAGATAAGATGGGCCACATCCTCCTGTCATTTTTAGCTCATAAGGAATTTCCAACTTTCCAGGCCTTAAACTCTTGTATCTTCTGGTTATTCCAACATCCCTGGAGAGTCATAAATTAAAGATCCCAGATGTCCAACCTTCACCTCCCTTTGGCTCTGCTTATTGAAGCTCATCAGGGTTAGTTTTAGCAGATTTAAACTTTTGGTGATTTAATGATCAATGTAACAACAAGAGTCTGTGAAAAAACTGAGCTGGTGCTGGCTAAAAGTGGGCATGGCCTACCATTAATTAAAACAACTCATTAAAAATTAGTTAATTTCCAGCACAGACAGAGCTCACCTGGTTCTTGCAGAAAGTTCCAGCAGCTCCTGCTGCCTCCCAAAGAAGCCACCAGGAGTCTCCTCTGGAAAATCAGGTTTATTGTGTCTGAACAATGCAGAGAATTGAGGCTGAACATTCCCAAATCCCCTGGAGAATCTCCATCTCCATCTCCATCTCCATCAGCTCTGCCACCACCTGGGAGAGTCTGGGGCTCCTCAGGAGAGACCCCTGGGCTGGGACCCTTTGGGAAGAGCCAGCAGTGGGCACAGGAACACCCAGAGGGGTTAAATCCAGCACAGGAACACCCAGAGGGGTTAAATCCAGCACAGGAACACCCAGAGGGGTTGAATCCAGCACAGGAACACCCAGAGGGGTAAAATCCATGGATGTGAGCACAGGAACACCCAGAGGGGTTGAATCCATGGATCTGGGCACAGGAACACCCAAAGGGGTCAAATCCAGCACAGGAACACCCAGAGGGGTTAAATCCATGGATCTGGGCACAGGAACACCTGGAGGAGTCAAATCCAGCACAGGAACACCTGGAGGGGTCAAACCCATGGATCTGAGCCCAGGAACACCCAGAGGGGTCAAATCCATGGATCTGGGCACAGGAACACCTGGAGGGGTCAAATCCATGGATCAGAACACAGGAACATCTGATAGGGTCAAATCCATGGATATGAGCACAGGAACACTCAGAGGAGTTAAATCCATGGATCTGAGCACAGGAACACCTGGAGGAGTCATATCCAGGGTCTGGACACAGGAACACTCAGAGGGGTCAAATCCATGGATCAGATCACAGGAACATCTGATAGGGTTAAATCCATGGATTTGAGCCCAGGAACACCCAGAGGGGTTAAATCCATAGATCTGAGCACAAGAACACCTGGAGGGGTTAAATCCATGGATGTGAGCACAGGAATATCCAGAGGGGTCAAATCCAGCACAGGAACATCTGATAGGGTCAAATCCATGGATCTGGGCACAGGAACACCTGAAGGGGTTAAATCCATGGATGTGAGCCCAGGAACATCTGATGGGGTTAAATCCATGGATCTGAGCACAGGAATATCTGATGGGGTTAAATCCATGGATGTGGGCACAGGAATATCTGATGGGGTTAAATCCATGGATTTCAGCCACCTCTGTGCCCCTCTCTTTGCTGAGGATGAGCCCCCACCTCCAGCTCATTTGTTTCCCTGCTCAGCCAGGTCTGATTCTCCACCTTTGAGCCTCTCTCCACTCAGCAATTCCCCTGGAAAATCCTGATTCCAGCCCCTGCTTCTGCAGGGAAGGCAGAGCAGCTGCACATCAGGAAGTTTCCAGTTTGTGCTTGGAGAATAACAGGAATTTTTAATCACCTTCCTGCCTATATCAAATTGACAGGAGGGGAATGAGCACTTCCCTAAATAAGAGAAACAAGCCTCACATGGAGAAAAGGCTTCTCTCCAAGGGTTATTTCCATGGCAACGTGTTAATGCCAAGCTCCAGCTGTTTTGGCTGCAGGAGTACTGGCAAAGGTAACAAGGTTGTTGTTAATTATGAAACCATCACTGTCCTCTCATGCAAATCAGGCTGGATTTGGTTTAAAACCTCCCCAAAGTTGGCAGGGGACAAGCTTGCAAAATTCCACCCTGGCAACTGCAAGCTAAGAAAGCTGAGAGTGACAGAACAGCAGGAATTGGGGGAAAAATCCCAATTTTTTCCCAATATCCATGCAGCCCTTTTGATCCTGGCAGAACTTGGAGGGAGCCCTAAGTCATGTAAAAATATGTGATTTTATACACAATTCTATGTGATATTATACAATTATACATCTGCTCCTGCAGTGGTTCAATGGGCATTGCAGCACACAACAGTCCCTGGCAAAATAAAGGTGAAATATTTTGAAATGAGGAAAAAATGCCCCCTGAAACACACAGAGAAACCTCTCACAAAGCAACCCAAACACACTCTGACCCTGAACAGGAGCTCTCCATTTAGTTTCCAGGATTCTATCCCTGCAAAGTGAGGCAGGGTAATCCCTTGGAGGGAAAATAATCCACATTGTTGTGCATGCAGAGAGAGGTGATCAGCCAGGGCAGGCAAGAAGTGTTAATGGAATTCACCTCCAGGAATCTCCTGCATTTGAATTTCTGCCTTGGCAGGAGGCTTTGAACTCCTTTAACCTGGAAAATGGGAGGAAATAATTGCATCCAGTTATCTTCACTGAGGTCCATTTGGAGGAGCCTGGCTGAGGCTGCTTTTCCCACAACAGCAAAGAATGAAAGTTGGGGTTTGGTCTGGGCTGAGAGAACGTGGGAATGAGCCAGGATTTACCTGAAGGCAAAAGGAGCTTTGGACTTGCAGCATCACCCCAGTGATTTGGTAGCTCATCTCTCACCCCTGGCTGCCTGGAATGCTTCAGGATTTCCTGAATCCTTGCCAGGGATTTACAGGATTAGTCCCACATGGGCAGCCAACCTTACAGCAGGGCAAAGGCACATCCCAAAGTGTCTCTGCTTCCAAGCATTCAACAGCTCTGAATCCAGGGATCTCTCTAAGGAGGACTGCCAAAAAGCCAATTAAAAATGATGCACAAGAGGTGGTGAGCAATTGATGTCTTAAGGAGGTTAAATTATCACTCAGCTGAACCTACAGCAAAGTTAATAAAGCAGAAATGCACAAGCTGTTATCAAATATTAAAACAAAAGCCATTAGAAAGGAGATAATTTGGTGCAAATCTTTTTAAAAGTTGGCATCACTGGACAGCTTCCCTTAACAATCAATAGCAACACTCCTAAAAAACTCCTAAAAAAGCTCTTGTGTACATTCAATGTTCTGAGGTCTTCAAGGAGGCCTCCAGACAAGGGCCCTGGGAATCCAGCAGCACTTGGACATGGCAGAGGCTGTGAAAGACCCAGAGGAGCTGGGTTTCATTTTAGTTCAAAGCTGAAAAGGTCGCTGGTGCACAAAGGTAGAGAAATTATAAAGAAAAGCCTTATCAAATCGATGGCTGGCATTCTGAAGCTGGCACTTTGTGAGCTCCCAGGTGAAAGCAATCCTGGTGTGAGCAGTTTGTTAGCATAACAATCTGATCCTGGGTAAAAAACAACTTACACCTGTACAAAGTGGTTTTACACCGTTGGATGGAGAAATGGAAACTCCTCTCACAAACAGCTTTTCCTGCACATCCACCCTGGGGGCTGGAGTGACCAATCAATACAGAATAAAAATCTGTCAATAACCCATGAAGTGATTGGCAGGAAAGCTCCTGACCAGCTGGAGTCCCACCCGAGGTCTGCAGGGCTGTGTAAAAAGGAGTTGTGTGGATAAAGAAGGGGCTTTTCCACATGGAGGAAATGGAGTCCATGTGATTTATTCCCACAGCTCACCACCATTCCTGTGCTGCCAGGAGTGTTTTGAATATTTTCAGGTTTTCCTGTGTAGATGAGAATTCTGGAGATCTTAAACCAGACATTTTATTCCTTGACCCACAGGGTTTAACTCAGGGATTGCACCCTATGTGGGAAAGCAGAAGTGTCAAAGACCTTTTCAGATTTTCAGCCTCCAGTTCTTCAAATACAAAGACAGAAACCAAACCAACTTAAAGCTTTCAAGATTATTTTTTCCTGCCTTTTCAGATGAAAATCTTTATATTTCTGTCATGGATTATCCATGTTAACCAGGTAAAAATCTCCTTGAGTCAGTTTGAGTCAGTTACACCTCAGAGCCCACCAGGAGCTGATTATCCCTGTTTTATTCCTGCTCTAGAAATTGGATTTCTCACCTGTCACCATGTGTTGTCCCAAGTTTGACACTTCAGCCACTAAAGAGACCCTGAAGGAATGACATTTTGGCACCGGGGTTTTCCATATCCCTCTTCCCTACAAATGGAAACTGCCAGGACCCAGGACATCCCTCTGCTGCCCTGGGTGATTGCAGACCCTGGCAGGGGCTCAGAGACCTTGGCATGGAGTCACAAACACCTGTGCCTTTGATTTTAGCCCATGGAAACAATTCCCAACTTTGTGTGAGGATGTACAAACCACAAGAGTCTGAGAAGAATGACAGTGAATTTGTCACAGGGTGAAAAAGTTGAATTTTGGGGATTTAGAATCGGGGTTCAGGAGGCAAGATGGAGGAATCTGGGCATGTCCTGTCCTTCTCCTTCTTCTTGCCCTCCATCTTCTGCTGGGCTGGTGGCACTGTTTGATTGGTTTAGAGCACAGACAGACTGTCTAACATAGGTGACAGGTATTGGAAAATTATTGTAAGTAAAGTACACGGAGTTTTTAGTATAAAAAGCCAACACCACACCAAGGGCAGGGACTGTGCCACAACCCGACCTGCTGGACAGACTCAGCAGGTCAGAGAGAAAATAAACAACCTTGAAAAGCAGAGCTGAGGAATCTCAACTTCTTCGGCCGCGGGGCTGGGAAAAAAGAGACTTTTCAATACCTCGGGAGCCATTTCAACCACAGAAACCCGAGAACAAAAGTTCAACCAGTTCAGTGCCACTTCCAGCAGGAACGGGGGTGGGAGTGCAGGAGGGAAATGAGGAGGGTGCAGCCGGAGGAGCTGCGAATGGGTTTCAGTCAGCGGCTCCTTTTGTGTTGTTGCAGAGGGGATAGGGCAGGTCCCAGGCCGGGGGATAAAACCTCACATCCCTGAGCTCCGGGGGTGCCTCGGGCTCTGCCCCTCCAAAAATCACCGGCAGAATCCAAAGGGCAGCCGGCGGTGGCTCCCCATGGCTGTGCCCGGGCGCTGCTGCCGGCCCTGGGCAGGAGCTCTGCCATGGCTGGGCTGGCCCGGCTGGGCCAGGGGCACTGCCCGTGCCCGGGACACCTGTGCCAGGTGAGGGCCTCCAGCCCCGGGCACTGCCACCTGTGCCCCTGGGCATCCCTCTCCTGTGGCACTGCCACCTCCAGCCCATGGGCACTGCCACCTGTGCTCCTGGGCATCCCTGCCCTGGGCACTGCCACCTCCAGCCACGGGCATCCCGTCCTCGTGGCATTGCCACCTCCAGCCCATGGGCACTGCCCCCTGTGCTCCCGGGCATCCCTGCCCTGGGCACTGCCCCCTGTGCTCCCGTGTCACACACACATTTTCTGAAAAATCCTTTCCTTAGGATTTTTCCTCCTGAGAAGCTGAGAAGCCTCAGGAACAAAATGTAACCAATGGTTATCTGCTGCTGTGGAATGCAACAGGTGCATCTGGGATTGGTCTCATGTGGCTGTTTCTAATTAATGGCCAATCACAGTCAGCTGGCTCAGACTCTGTCCCAGACACAAGGCTTTGTTATCATTCCATTCCTGTTCTATTCTTAGCCAGCCTTCTGATTAAATCCTTTCTTCTATTCTTTTAGTAGAGTTTTAATATAATATATATAATAAAATAATAAATCAACCTTCTGAAACATGGAGTCAGATCCTCATCTCTTCCCTCATCCTCAGACCCCTGTGAACACGGTCACACTCCTGGGCATCCCTGCCCTGTGGCACTGCCCCATCCTGCCCCTAGCACTGCCCCCTGTGCTCCCGGGCACCCTCCCCTGGCACTGCCGCCTCCCGCCCTGTCCCGCCTGGCACAGTTTGTTTGTTTGTGGCCAGAGCTGCTCCGGTCCCGTCTCTGGGAGCAGGGAATAACTGGGGGGCTCCACTCGGTTTTCTGTCCGTTCTCCTCCTGGAGAAGCTCAGAGCTGTCCCCAAAGCCAGCTGGCAGTGGCTGTCCCTGCTGAGCCCGGGTGCCACTGCCCTGCCAGCACCTCTGGGCTGAGCTCCAGCCCTGCCCTGTAGCCCTCAAAGCCCAATCCAGAGGGAAGCCAGCACCAGTTCCAGCCCCAACTGCAAATCGGGGTCAGCAGTCTGAATTTCTAACTGGTGCACAATTAAACTGTGCCAGCGAGGGCTGGAGTGACCAATCAATACAGAATAACAACCTGTTAATAATCAATAAATTAATTGGCTGCTCTGAGCCCCTGTGCTTCAGTTTTCTCAGGGTGCTGCAGCATTTGGCAGCTTTGAACCTCCTTGCTGCAGCAAGAGAAGAACTGAGAGTAAAAGCACCCTGGTGAAGGAGTGGATGGGGATAGAGCCTGGAACCCCATGGGGATGGGAACAGAACCTGGAATCTGAACAGGAATAGAACCTGGAACTGCTAAAGGGATGGGAATAGGACCTGGAATCTGAATGGATATGGGAATAGAACCTGGAACTCAACGGGGATGGGAATAGAACCTGGAATCTGAATTGGCATAGAACCTGGAACCCCATGGGGATAGGAATAGAACCTGGAATCTGAATGGATATGGGAATAGAACCTGGAACTCCACAGGGATGGGAATAGAACCTGGAATCTGAATGGGGATAGAATTTGGAACCTTATGGGGATAGGGCTAGAATCTGGAACCCCACAGGGATGGGAATAGAACCTGAAATCTGAATGGATATGGGAATAGAACCTGAAATCTGAATTGCCATAGAACCTGGAACCCCATGGGGATAGGAATAGAATTTGGAATCTGAACAGGAATAGAACCTGGAATCTGAATGGATATGGGAATAGAACCTGGAGCCCCTCCATGGGGATGGGAATAGAAGCTGGAATGTGGGTGGGCATGGGGATAGAACCTGGAACCCCACAGGGATGGGAACAGAAGCCAAACCCCACGGGAATGCCTGGCAGCTGTCCCTGTGCCCTGCAGTGCCCGGGTTCCTGCCCTCCCTCCTTCTCAGCTCTGTGTTTGTGCCATTTGTTGGTGGTGGTGCCTGTGTTGGAATTTGCTGCTGCAAATGCTTCAAATCTGCCCGAGGGGCAGCCAGGTGGACTCAGGGCTGGCCAGAGGTGGCTGCTGGAAGCTGCTGTCCCCTGTGCCTGCCCAGCTCCATGGCAGTGCCCCCAGAGCAGCCCCTGTGTGGCTCTGTCCCCTCCTGTCCCAGGGCTGGCTCCAGACCCTGGGTTCCTCCCCACCTGCTCTGCAGAGCCCTCACACCCCTCCCGTGGCCACCACAGGGTCCCCCTGACCACTCTGCCCTTGGGGTCCCCCTGACCACTCTGCCCTTGGGGTCCCTCTTTTCCTCAAAACCCATGGACACAGGGCCAGCACTGTCCCCTTTGGGGTGACACTGGCTGACCCTGTGCTGTCCCAGTTGTTCACCTTTGAGGATGCCTCACTCAGCCAGATCCCACCTCATCATTCTAAGGAGTTCTCTGGGACTGAAAGGATGACTTTCAATCTTGCAGCAATTTTGTGCCTTGATTTTGGCTTTTTACAGCTCTGAAGGTGCCATTTTAGAATTTACTGTGTCTTCTTGGGCTTTTTAACTTGGATTAGGAGAGCCCACATTGTCAACAAGTGGCTCAAGGTTGGTGTCATCAGCAGAATTTGGGGTTTTTTGATTACAGGGCAATTTTATGGCACATGGCCTGCTGGAACTGGATGGGCTCCATCTCTCTGTCAAGGGTAGAAGAATTTTAGCTCATGAACTGGCAGAACTTGTTGAGAGGGCTTTAAACTAAGTCTGAAGGGGGTAGGGGATGCAGCTGGGCTGTCTGGAAGCAGCCCCAAGGGGGGTCAGTCTGAGTTAGGGGTGAAATCAGCAGCCCAGCTGGGGTGCATGGATACCAGGGCACCCTGCATGGGTAACAAACAGAGCTGGAGGCCACGGTCCCACAGCAGAGCTGAGATGTCATTGCCATCAGGGAAACGTGGTGGGATGGCTCCCATGGCTGGGGCACTGCACTGGATGGGTACAAACTCTTCAGGACAGACAGGAAAGGGACAAGAGGTGCAGGGGTGGCCCTTTGTGTTAGGGAGGCTTTGGACAGTAGGTATTGAAACTGAGGATGGTGAAGTTGAATTCCTGTGGGTGAGAATTAGGGGGAAGGCCAACAAGGCTGACATCCACTGGGAGTCTGTTATCATCTACCCAGCCAGGATGAGGGGTGGAGAACTCATTCTATAAACATTCTATAAACTCATTCTATAAACATTCTATAAACTCATTCTATAAACATTCTATAAACAGCTGACATCCACTGGGAGTCTGTTATCATCCCCCCAGCCAGGATGAGGGGTGGAGAACTCATTCTATAAACATTCTATAAACTCATTCTATAAACATTCTATAAACTCATTCTATAAACATTCTATAAACAGCTGACATCCACTGGGAGTCTGTTATCATCCCCCCAGCCAGGATGAGGGGTGGAGAACTCATTCTATGAACAGCTAGAGAATGTTCCAGGATCATCAGCCCTTGTTGTTAAAGGTGACTTCAACCTGCCAGACATCTGCTGGGAGCTTAACACAGCAGGAAAGAGGCAGTCCAGGAGGTTTGTAGAGTTTGTGGAGGATAACTTTTTGTCACAGCTGGTGGGTGAGCCCACCAGGGGAGGGACTGTGCTAGATCTGCTGTTTGCAGATAGAGATGGGCTGGGGGGAGATGTGGTGGTTGGAGGCTGTTTGAGGCACAGTGATCATGAAATGATAGAATTCTTGATATTTGGTGAAATCAGGAGGAACATCAATAAGACTTTTACACTGGACTTCTGGAGGGCAGACTTTTGCCTGGTCAGGAGACTCATTCAGAGAGTTCCTTGGGAAGCAGCCCTTAAAAACAAAGGAGTCAGGAAGGGTGAGCATGCTTCAAATCAGAGATCCTGAGGGCACAGGAACAGACTGTCCCTGTGTGCCCAAGGATGAGTCAACGAGGCAAACACCCAGCCTGGATGGGCAAGGAGGTTCTGGGGGAATTTAGGAATAAAAAGAGGATGTGTCATCTTTGGAAGGAGGGTCAGGTCTCTCAGGAAGTGTGTAAGGGGGTTGCTAGGGCATGTAGGGGAAAAATTAGGCCAAAGCTCAGTTCAGACTTAATTTGGCAACTTTTGTAAAGGATAATAAAAAATGGTTTTATAAATACATTAATAGCAAAAGGAAGGGTAAGACCAACCTTTGTTCTCTATTGGATGCTGGAGGGAACTTAGGAACTGCAGATGAGGTGAACTCTTATTCCTACTTCCATATCTTTACCTGAGAGCCCCTTAATTTCAAAATTATAACAATTCAGAGGAGGGGGTTTACATTTCCCATTTCAGGGAAGGCTCCTGCCCTCCTCAGCAGACACCTGGCTTTTCAAACCAGGACACAACACTAAGCTGGGAGCTGTGTGCATCTGTTGGAAGGCAGGATGGCTCTGCAGGGAGACCTGGAATGGTTGGATGGATGGGCAGAGTCCAGTAAGATGATGTTTAATGAGTCCAAGTGCCCAGTCCTGCATTTTGGCCACAATAACCCCTGCAGTGCTCTGGGCTGGGGATGGTGTGGCTGGACAATGCCCAGGCACAAAGGGCCTGGGGGTGCTGGTGCACAGTGACTGACCATGGGCCTGCAGTGCCCTGGTGCCCATGAGGCCAATGGCTCCTGGCCTGGGTCAGGAGTGGTGAGGGCAGCAGGAGCAGGGAGTCATTGTGCCCCTGTCCCTGGCACTGTGCCCCTGTCCCTGGCACTGTGAGGGCACACCCTGAGTGCTGTGCCCAGCTCTGGCCCCTCAGTTTGGGAAGGACCTTGGGACACTGAGCACATCCAGAGGGGCCAACGAGGCTGGAGAGGGGCTGGGAACACAAACCCTGAGAGGAACCCCTGAGGGAGCTGGGGGAGCTCAGCCTGGAGAAAAGGAGACTCAGGGTGCCCCCATCACTCTGCACAGCTCCTGAAAGGTGCCTGTGCTCAGCTGGGGCTGGGCTCTGTCTGCAGCAGCACTGACACAACCAGAGCACACAGCCTCCAGCTGCACCAAGGGAAATACAGGGTGGGTATGAGGGAAAAGTTTTTACAAAAAGGGTGATAAAGTTCTGGAATGGCTGCCCAGGGAGGTGGTGCAGTCCCCATCCCTGGGGGTGTTTAACAAAGCCTGGATGTGGCACTGGGTGCCAGGGTTTGGCTGAGGGGTTGGGGCTGGGCTGGACTCGATGATCTTGAAGGTCTCTTCCAACCTGGTGGTTCTGGGATTATTTTAATGTGAGATGCTGAGGCCTGCACACCTGCCCAAGGAGAGATTGAAGCTGTAAAAATGAGCTCCAGCCTCCCCTGGTCCTTTCAGGCTGCCATGCCACCTTCTGGGGACATTTCAGAGATTTGGGCTCAGTTCCTGTGGCTGTCGCTGCTCAGCAGCTCAGGACAGGGCAGTGCCTTTGTGGGGTTTTGAATTGTGGGGTTGTAAAGCACAGCAGGACTGGGCTTAACCCTTCACTTCCAGCAGGAAAATGATGGTGAAACTGCCCTGTCCCTCATGGACTCTCAGTGCTGCTGAAGGAGCAACTTTTATCCCTGATTTCAGTGAAATTTAATTCAGTACAGATGCTACACAAAGATAATGAACCACAAATGTGTTGCTTCCTCTCTTCCAGTGGCTTTGGGGTTTTTTTTCCTTTTTTCCCATAACTGGACACTCCAAATGCCTGAAGAATTAAAGGGTGAGGGAAGAACAAAGTGAGATTCCAGGCAGTTTTCCTGAGGAGCAGCTCCTGGCTGCAGCCAGGCCCTTCCCAGCAGGAGACTGATGGAAGAAGTTGTCAAAATCCACAAGTCACTGCTGGAGTGGTTTAACAGCTCCTGCCAGCTGGGAATCCTGAGGGACTGGCTTGCTAAAAGGACTCCACAGGTGTCACCAGCAGGAGCAGAGCCCTTACAAACCTTACCTGTATAGAAGGAAATGCTGGAGCTTTCCCCCTCCTAGTGCTGCCTATCCAACAGCAGATTGGAAAAATCAAAAGTTTGGAAATGTCTCCTGCAGTTCTCTGGCATTCACAGACTTTGGATAAACAACTGTGACCTTACACTGATTTATTTTACTTCAGAATGTTAGATCAGAGTTGTGGTGAGCACCAAGTCCTACAGTTACTCCCATATTGTATCCAAGTGGCCTCATTTGTAGGGAAAAAGTCATAATTTGATCATTCCTGGCTCTTTCAGGGGGGTGAATCAGGAATGTCACAGAATCCAGCTGCCCCTGAAGGAAGTGGCAGCAGGGGCTGGGGCTGTGCAGAGCAGCAGGATGAGCTCAGGGCTGCCTGCCCAGCTGCCCTTGGTGCCTCTGGCATCAGGACATTGCTCAGCACCCCCTGCCACCCCCTGGGCTGGAAACCCCCGGGTGCTGAGCCCTGGCTGCCCCAGGAGCTGCTGAAAGGAGTTCAGTTACCCAGACACTGCTCTGGGAACGTCCCTGAGCTGCTGAGGACACCAGGGAGGCACGGAATGCATTTAATTCCAATCATGGACAGGGTGCTGGGAGAGCTGAAAGGAGACAGAAATCCCTGTCAGAGGTACCCAGAGCTGGGGAAGGCAGGATGCCCTGATCAGTTAGATAATTATTGCAACCAAATATTCAGAGATAAATCAAACACAACTACCCAAGTTGCAATCACAAAAGAATTCAGGAGCAAAGATGCCCATCCAGCAACCCTGACATTTGCCTGGGTGATAACAACAGAACAGGAAATCACATTTCCATCAGCACAACAACCACAGCAATAAAAGCAAGATTCCACGTGTAGGGAAAGTGTTTGTGTCTCCTGGATTAGAAATGATTTTTTTCTTTGTCATTGGTGCTCCTGCTTCTTCTTCTGAATAAACAATCCCACCTGATTTCCCTGCTCCACACGATCTGTGCAAGCAAATCATATTTTCATTTCTTTTCCCCTTGCCTAGGAGGAAATCTTTCCTTTCTATTAGGAGATGGCTGCATGGGAATATTGGGCAATGATGGATGAAATGAGGGGAAGGGTGAGAGAAGCTGTCTGTAGGTAACTCAGAGAGAGATTTATCTAAAATAACTGGATATTGTTCGATGTTATTTCTGTGGGTTTAGCCCCCCAGTGAGTGTCATTTCACAAACCAGAGGGAACAATATTCTTGATTTTGTGTGTGCTTCACTTCTTTCTGCTGCAGGGACCCAAACTGTTCCTGTGTGCCACAAATCCCGGGGTGACACACCCTCAGGGAAATGTGTTCCCCATTTTTTGGGAAAGGATCCCCATTTTGGGAAGAAAAAGCCTCTTTTTGTCTCAGGAGGATCTGACTCACTGTATGGGTTTGAAAAGGCAGGTGTCTGCTGAGGAAGGCAGGAGCATCCCTTGAAATGGAAAATGTAAACCCCCTCCTTCCAAAGAATTATATATATAATATTAATATTAAATTATATATATATATATATATATATATATATATATATATATATATATATATATATAATATATTATAATTATATATGACATATTATATTTATATTAAATATTAATGATTTAATAGAAATATTAAATCATTATATATATAATATATAATTATATATCATATAATATATAATTATAATTGTATGGCCACTGACATATTTTCTGAAAAATGCCTTTGCTAGGATTTTTCTCCTGAGAAGCTGCGAAGCCTCAAAAAGGAAATGTAAACAATAATTATGTAATGGCTGTGGAATGGGGCAGGTGCATCTTTGATTGGTCTCATGTGAATTGTTTCTACTTGATGACCAATCCCAGTCCAGCTGTGTCAGACTCTGGTCAGTCACAAGATTTTATTATTCATTATTTTCTAGCCTTTTTCTCTTTCTTTTAGTATGGTTTTCGTATATATATTTTTATATAATATATATCATAAAATAATAAATCAGCCTTCTGAAACATGGAGTCAAGATTCTCATCTCTTCCCTCATCCTGGGGGACCCTCAAACACCACCACATTATATATATAGAATCTATAATTATAATATTATATATTATAATTATTATTTTTAAATTAAGGGGCTCTCAGGCAAAGATATGGGAGTAGGAATAACAGTTTTTTAATGGGAAAATTTAAAATACAAATGCAATAGTGCAAACCAGCCCTGCCAGAGTCAGCCCATGCCCTGTCCCCTGTGTGCCAGGGGGGTGTCCCAGCCCCATCCCAGGGGGGCTCAGCCCTCCTGCAGTGCCAGCTGTGCTTCTGCTGGAGCAGGGATCCTGCACAAGGGGGGAGTTTTCCTCTGCAGCTCCAGGGCTGCTGCAGATGGGCCTGGGCTCCCTCTGGCCATGCAGGGCAGCAGAAAGCTGCTCCTCTGGCAATGCAGGGGGCAAAGGCTGCTGTGCTGGGCCAGGCTCAGCTTGGATCCAGGTAGGAATGCTTGGCTCCTGCCCTGGGCACAGCATCTCCCCATGGGATGGGGGAATGGGATCAGCCCTGCAGGGACACTCAGTGGCCATGGACAGCAGAGATCTCCTGCAGGGAGGGTTGGGGGTGGGAGAGAGAAAGAAAAAACTGCCCATGGACAGCAGAGACCTGCCCCAGCTGTGACAGGTGGGGACAGAACTCACACCCCAATGACATCCTGGCCCTAAAACACCTTACTGGATGTGCTGCTGGCACTGGGAATGCCCAGGAAGCCACAAATGTGGTTCAGGGCTGTCACTGAGAGGGGAAACCAGACAGATGTGTTTGGGAAACATCCCAGGAGATGCTGGGACACATCCCAGCTTGGTCCCAGCAGGAGCTGGCACAGCCCAGGGGACAGAGCTGGGACAGGCAGCTGGGCTGAGGGATGGGAACTGTGAGGGCAGGAGAGCCACAAAGCCTCCATGAGCTCCAGCTGCACGTGGATATCCCAGCTCTGGCTCTCCTGGAGGCAGATCCTGGGCAGAGGCACTGCAGGAGCTGGGCTCACACACCAAGCCAGGCTTTCACCATCAGCAGCCCTCAGGGATCTGCACCCCTTTGCCCTCCTCAGGAGGATATTTCACTTTCAGGCACCTGGGGGAAGACAAACCTAAAACCAAAACTTTTGCCCCAGATTTTGTAGCATTTGTGCAGTGCTGAGACTGCTGGGGCCCTGCTCCCTTCCCATCAGGCTCTAGGGAATAATTGCTACATATATTAAGGAGAAATTTAAAAATATGAGCAAAATCGACCTATCTGGAGCTCAGCTAAGCCCCAGATGATTGGCAACACCCTTCTTGTTGCACAGGGAACATTCCAAGGCTTTGAGCTATTTCAGGCATCATCTCTTCCCACAACAAAGGAGCCTGGGTGGCAGAGAGTGCAAAACCTGAAACATGAGGGCTGTTTAAAACATCTCTTAGCAACCCAGAGATACCCCAAAGTCACTGCTGCAGGAGAGCACTGGTGCCAGTGCTTGTGGGATTTCTGCTTTCCTTGGATGCTGGTGAGGAATTTATAAGCAGATGCAGGGAACTCCACAGCCTTTATCCTTTTATCTCCCCCATTCTTATTCAGATAATTGTCTAATCCTCATTTGAAACTCCCCAAGGTCTTTGCCTCAGTAATTGAAGTTTCAGTCGTGCTCTGGGGTTTGAAGAGATGCAGAAATCCAGAGGATGTTCCTTTGTGCTGGAATTCAGGCTGTTCCAGGTGGGGCAGCTGAGAACAGCAGAGATTCCAGCACCAGGGGCAGGGTGGGCATCAGGGCTGCAAACGTGGCAGGGCTCCAGAGGCCACCCAAAATCCTGATGGAATCGCAGAGCTGGAGCCTGAAGGACACCCAGAGCTCAGCACTCCTTCCTCCCGTGCAGAATGTCCCATTTTGCACAGGTCAGCAGGGAGTGCTCCTCACTCTTCACTGTTCTGTGCAGAAAATGCCCTTGGGTGTTCCTGGGCTGAGGGAGGGGTGCCCAGTGCTCCTCTCCAGGGGTTAATTCCAGATGTGGGGCAGCCACTGAGTGCTCAGGTGGACTCTGCTCTGACAGGCAGAGCTTCCTGCAGAGCCCAAAGGAAAGGGCAAAACACATCCCAGGGAGCAGAGAGGAGAATGGGGAAAACCTGCCACAGCTTCTGTAAGGGGCACTGGGGACAGGGTGTGAGAGGGAAAACCCTTGTGAGAAGAGAGGGGAATGCCACTGTGGGAGCTCAGCACAAAAACCCTTGTGAGAAGAGAGGGGAATGCCACTGTGGGAGCTCAGCACATCACTCCCAATGTCCAGAGGCACTGGGGGAACCCCTGGGGGGCTCGGAGCTCCTGCAATGTGTCCAGACATTCTTGGTGGCTGCACTTTGACCCTTCTGGGGATGTGTGAGAGGACATGGGAGTCACTGGAGTCTGAGTGGAGGAGGGATTGCAGATTGCAGGGATTACATATTTCACACATTTACAGGGTGAAATATGCATTTTGGGATTTTGGTACAGGGGGGTTATGGAGACAAGATGGAGGGAACTGGGTGTGTCCAGCCTTTCTCCTTCTTCTTCTTGGCCTCCATCTTCTGCTGTGATGGTGGCACAAGTTGGGAATGGCAGACATCAATAATGGCCAGAGCAACAAGCTCCAGTGGTGTTGGAATTCAGCACACCCCTCTGGCTGTCCTGGACTGCCAAGACCCTGCCAGGGGGCTCAGAGACCCTGGCACAGAGCCCAAAACACCTGTGGGTTTGATTATGACCCGTGGAGCAAATTACCAACCTTATATGAAGATCAGCAAGCCACAACAGTTTAGGTAGAATATTAATGAAGTTATCACAGGGTGGAAAAGTCGATTTTGGGGTTTTTGGTATGGGGGTTCAGGAGGCAAGATGGAGGGAACTGGGCATGTCCAGCCTTTCTCCTTCTTCTTCTTGGCCTCCATCTTCTGCTGTGATGGTGGCACTCACAGATTGGTTTAGAGCAGAAGCTCACTGTCTAACACAGGTGATGGGTATTGGGAAGTAACTGTAAACATTGTACACGTGGTTTGTAGTATAAAGACATAACATCACCCTGGGGGCAGGCAGAGTGCCCTTGGCTGTCTTGCTGAGCTGACCTTGGCAGGGCAGGAGAAAATTTTTTATAGATAAGATAAAATAAACAACGTTGAGACTGAGAAATGAAGAGCCCTGACTCCTTGTTTAAGTGCCAGGCTGGGAAAAGAGACTGCTGAACTTTTCTTGGGGTCACTCTGACAAACAAATGATCCCGACATCCCATGAGAGGGGAAAACAAACCATGTGATAAAACAAACTATTCAGAGCAATATAAAGACCACTCAGTGCAAATCCCCAATCACCCAGTGCAACACAACACCTAAATAACCATTCAGTGCCATACAACAAGCTTCCACCAAAGAGGGTTTTTTCTGAATGTCCTCCCCACTCAGGTGAGCAGGGATAACCATCCAGGAAGTTTAACCAAGTCATATTTTAAAGGCAGATAATTTTAAATCCCTTGCTGAGGGCTCCTGGAAGCATTCCAGAGCCAAGTGCTCTGCATTTCCTGGCTGTCCCCACAAGGACATTCCCACCCCAGGGTGCTCCAGGCCCTGGCCCCATCACCCTCTGAGCCAGAGGTGTCAAACACTGAGCTCCTGCAGAGAAGGATCCTGCAAGGAAAGGGAAGGGCTGGAAATTTGTTTACTGAATCTCAGTCTGAGGTGAGTTTTAGCTCTCTCACGAGGCTTTAGCCACATAATTGCAAATAGTTATTTTAGCTGAACTTCATAACTCTGGGTTGCAGTGATTAAACTGAAATTCCCATCCCAGACCTGCAGGAAGATGAGTCCTAATAACAACTGTTAAATCTCAATATCACATTCAGCCACCTCAGTAATCTGTTTAAAAAAGCAAACATCTGCAATCTCATTATCAAGCAGCCCAGGGGCTGAAACCTCCCAAGTGGATATGTTGGGAAAGAGAGAAATTTTGCTTAAAAAGGAAGCTTATCTCATCAGGATGAAAAATCTCAACCAAGGAAAGCAAAATATGCTGTAAAACGTAACCACAACCTTTGTTTGTCTCTTAGTGTCTGAGAAATTAAAATTCTCCAGGGGTTTCTCCCCCTCTGAAATTCAGGTCCAGCCCATCTTTTAGAACAATGGCTTCAGGTTTATCACAGTCAGCATGGAATTGTTTCTTTGTGACAAGCACAGCTAACACAACAAATAGCCTCACATTCTTCAGGGGTGCTGGTAAATAAATAAAACTAATTCCTGCCACCAGCACAGCTCCCAGTATTTCAGTGTGATAACAATGCTCTGGAGCATTTCATCCTGCACAGCCCTCATCCATCCCAGGGACACCAACTGCTGAGGCTGATCTTGCTGAATGTTTCTGGGTGGCTGAGCAGAAGCCTGGCTGCATTATGATACACCCATAAAATAATCCAGAAACTCAGCTTCACACAGCTCACAGCACTGCTGGTGCTTCAGCTCCTCCTGGAAGACAAAGTTTCTTGGGAAGGAGGACAAAAAATATCATTACATTCATTAACTCCACCCTGTTTCTGTAAAGAGATGTGGACAGAGTTAAGCAGCTCTGCAAAGCTCTTTTTTAAGCACTCCATTTTACATCTTCAGTTCTCTACTGTTTTTCTGTGAAATCCAGAATGAGGGGGCTCTACCTCCAGGAAGCAACTGAAGCCTTAAATGCACATTTGAGTGAGTAAATTACCCAGCACCTCCTCTGAGCATCCAGCTGCAGACAGGCACAGATGAACTCGGGGAGAAGCACAGCAAGAGGTTTTGTGCTGCAGAATTCACCTCTCTGGGTGGGAAGCAGATGCTGAAGGCTTTGGAAGCACTCTGATATCCTTGATTTCCTTCACAGCAGGAGTGCACTGGCTTTAGAAGGGGTGCTTCTAATTAAACTGTTGTGTTAATGTGTTGTAGTTAATAAATGATTGTGGGTTGAACCCTTGGCATTAAAATTTGAATATGACAAAATGTGGGGTTGTTTAGATCTGGGGGTTTATTTTAGCAGGCTGTAAAAGACACATCAGACCCCATTCTGCCTTTCAACCATGGAATTTCTACCCATGGAAAAATGACAAATGATGGGGAGCTGTCCTGTGAGCAGAGGACAGCGTGAGGAACAGTGGAAATAATATTTTGTTACTGACTTTCCTTGGAATGGGCAAATTCCCTTCATCCCCCAGCCAATCCATAGCTGTGCAATGACAAGGTAGACAGGAGACTTGCTCATCCTCTAATGCAGACAAATCTCAACTTTATTGATTAACAGAATTACTTTTATAATCACAGTAATAAGGCTCATGCATATTGCAAAACTAAAGCTCACTATTGGTCAGCTATAAAAAGTCAGTCACACCTATTCTCAAGATGTTTGTGGCTTCTTTTTTACCTCCTGTTATCACATAATTTATAAAACAACTTCTTGCTCAAAGAAACCATGTCCTTGAATTAGGCAGCTGCTGTTTTCTCAGATGCTCTTTCTCACGTTACTTTTCCCATGGACTGTGTCTCAGTAAAAAACTGTCCACAGTGCAAAGCAGGGCACTGAGGATGTGCTGCTGTTCCAGGCCTTGCACTGGACACCAATCTCCTTATGCTCCTAAATCAGCTCCTGTTTCAGCCCAGGCCTGTGGACAGTTTTTACTGAGACACAGTCGATGGGAAAAAACTGACGTGAGAAAGAGCATCTGAGAAAGCAACAGCTGTCAATTCAAGGACATGGTTTCTTTGAGCAAGAAGTTGTTTTATAAATTATGTGATAACAGGAGGTAAAAAAGAAGCCACAAACATCTTGAGAAAAGGTGGGACTGACTTTTTATAGCTGACCAATAGTGAGCTTTAGTTTTGCAATATGCATGAGCCTTATTACTGTGATTATAAAAGTGTGCCTGTTAATCAATAAATCTGAGATTTGTCTGCATTAGAGGATGAGCAAGTCTCCTGTCTACCTTGTCACAGGCCAGCCTGGCACCTCTGCTCCTCCACAGCTCTGCCTCAGTGTCCCCTGGGCTGCTCAAAAGGATAATAATGAACATTTCCTGACCTGCACAGGGCTGGGAGCAGGGCCCAGCCCCGTTTGCAGCTCTGTCCTTGCCTGGGGTCAGGGACAGCAGAGCAGATTCCAGATGGGAGCACCTGGAGATTTCCCTGCCAGGCTCCCACACCAGGCCATGCCTGTTACACAAGACTTAGATTAAAAATCAGAAATTGTTGCAAAACTGTTGGTGAAAGGGCTGGCCAGGGAGTGTTTCAATAACTTCTGTTACAATCATCACATGCTTCAGCTCAGCTCCAGCTCAGCCATAACAACAGAAAAGCCATGTAGGTAATTTTTAAATTACTTTTTTGCCATTAGGACAATGTCTTTTACCCAGAAGTTGAACACAGATGGCCCTCAAGACACCTGTAATTCTTTCTCCTCAGAAACAAACATGCAAAATGAATAATGAAGAGGCACCTGAAGCCATTGGAAGCTCTGTCCACAAGCAACACTTGCTGTGACTCAGTAATTTTATTTTTCTTTCTAAATAAAGGATGCTAAAATGGGGTTTTTTGTCCTAGTAACACTGAGTATATCATTGCAACAACAGGCCTGGGTGATAGCAGAACTGCTAAGGTGACCTAGGCCAGGGAGGAATTAGGGGAAAGTGTTTTAGATGTGGCTGAAAAGATCCCAAATGCCAGCAGCAGCAGCTGTGCCTGTGGAAAACTCAACAAAGCTGGGAATGCCCAGGGGAAACCAGGAAAACACAGCCAGTCCCCCATGGACATCACCCCAAAACAGCAGCTGGAACTGCACAAGGAGAAAACTTCCAGGCCATTCTGGGAGAGAATCCCAGGACTCAAAGAAATGAAGAATGTAAATTCCTGCATTATTCCATGTGTACACCGAGCAGGAAGCATTCACAGGGATGTGCTGAAAATCCCTGGATGGAACCAGGAAGGGAGGGTGGAATTGGTGCTGGAGTTCACTGAGGACAGGCAGGAAATTCTGCTTTTGTCTCCAAAGCAGCCCAGGCTGGCAGCAGCTGTGCCAGCCCCCAGCACTGTGATATTTTCTGAAAATTCCTTCACCAGGATTTCTTCTCCTGGGAAGGTGAGAAGCCTCAGCTTCTCCATGTTCTGCTGCTCTGGAATGAGGTCTGGAGATTGTTTATCCAAACATGGGAATTGGTTTTAATTAATGACCAATCACCATCAGCTGTGTCAGACTCCGAGCAGTCAGTCAGGGGTTTTTATTATTCATTCTTGTTAAACCTTCTGATGTATCCTTTCTCTTTCCTTTAGTATAGTTTTAGTATAGCAGAATAGAATAGAATAGAATAGAATAGAATAGAATAGAAATAATATAAAAATATCTATTATTATATGATAGATATTATTATAACACAATATTGTAATATATATGATATGATATATGATATGATATATGATATAATATAATAATAATAAATAACATATAATATAATATATAACATATAATATAATATATAACATAACATAACATAACATAACATAACATAACATATAATATAATATAATATAATATAATATAATATAATATAATATAATAATATATAAAATATAATTAATATATCAGCCTTCTGACAACATGGAGTCAAATTCTCATCTCTCACCTCGTCCTGGGGACCCTCACAACACCACAAGCCCCCATTAGCCCAGGCTTGGGGAGCCAGCCCTGGAGCAGCATTAGACAGGACTGAATTTCAGTGGATGGGATGAGCCTGGAGGGCTTTTCCAGCCAGGATAATTCTGTGCTGGGACACAAGTGTGACCCCAAACCATCCTGGTGAGCAGCAGCATCTCCCAGAGCCCCCACAGGACTGGCACCTCAGGCACAGCCAGCACTCCATGGAGCTGCCCTCAGCTGGCCCAGCCAGACACAGAGATTTTGTCAATATTTCCTTTATTTGGGGAGGGGAGAGAATAAAGCTGAAACAACAGCCTGGATTTTAAGTTATAATAAAACTTCTGCAGCTCCTGGGATTGTCCCAGCTGAGATCAGGTTTGGACTGCTGAGTTTTCTCCTGGTGTGTGATGCTCCCTGCTGCTGCCAGGGCCCACAGTGACAAGCCCTGCTGTAAGGACAAGCAATTTTATTTTATTTTATTATTTATTATAGGGTAGAATGCACTGAAGCACTAGAACTGCTGCTGTTCCATGCTAATGGTGGCACAGCTTGACTGGCCCACCCTGCCCTGTCAGCCTGGGGCTGAGTTATGGTTTTGGTGTTTCACTCTGCTCTGACTGGGATTTGTCCTTTGCTGTGTTCTGGTCTGTACTGCAGGGCAATCCCTTGTGGAGACACTCAGGCTGCTTCTCACAGAGCTCTGCAAACAGAAGAGCTCTTCACAAATTCTGTGTGTCTGGGGCTGGACAGGATGGGAACATGTTCAGGATCTGTGAATCTTCCAGAACATCTGAGCACAAACTCCTGGCAGAACAGAAACACATCTTCACTCTCATGATTTAATGAAAACAATCAGCACATTCCAGTGTGTGCTTTCTCCATTTCTGTATTTTCATTCAAAATGCATCTTCATACATTCTTTACAAGTATTTTACTTCAAATATTTAATGAACATCACAGAAAATGCAATATAGAATACATTTGGCTTTTCTTTAATAAACTATTCCCAAGGCACTACACATATGGCTACACCTTCACACATAAATAAGTGTGCAGTGGATCAGAGTCTGGATTATTATTATTCATAACTAGGAGAGGACTGTGACTGTATTTTGCTTTTCAAAATTCAGGAACAATCCAGCAGAGGCTTTTGAGTTATCACAGGAGTCAGCAGGTGCTCTGTGAATGAGGAATTGGAGAGCTCAAGGCCTCAGAGCTGTGAGCACTCCTTGGTTTGAAGAATTTAGAAAGGTAAATAGGTATTGCTACAAATAGGTGCAAGAAATAATAATGGGAAATTCCATTTAATGCAGGACAGAGGCAGGGGATGTAGAATTATCCTTCATGAGGGGAGTAAAGCTTGTAAAGCTTGGCAAGGAGCTCAAACCAGGCAAAACCTTCAGACAGCTTTCCCCAGCTGAATCCACCAATGAATTGCACAAATCACAGAGGGGGGAAAGTGAAGATGCCCCATCCAATTCTAATCCAGCTGTGGAGAGTGAAATTTTTACAAGTTAAAAAGGAAAATAAAATAATTAAAGCTACAAGTTTTGATAGCTCTGCAGCTCAGGTGTTATTTTTTGAGAAAAATTACAGTTTGGTTAACTGAACCAAAATATTCAGGTTTTGGTTCAGGTAACCAAAACTGAATGTTACTTTAATGAAATTTCACCCATTAGGTCATTAAGATCAGTCCATTTGTTTCCTTTGTTTTTCATTATCTTCTGTGGAGTCATTCTGGTTTTCTACTGGTGTAAACACATCCCATCCCATACTGTTTAATTTCCTTAAAATTTTTATTTGCCCATTTCTGGTTTCAAGAGGACTTTAACTTGCAGGTGTTTAAATCAGCAAGGAAACAAAAAGATCATCTTAGAAGGAATTGGAGTCAACTCAAGCCATATTTTAATTTTATGATTGTTCATTTTGTTATATTGGCAATTCCCAGTCAACTCCTCAGGTGAGAGAACATGACATTTTTAACCACTGAAATCCCATAATTTTGAAGTAACTGTGGGCTTCTGGTTGTTATTGCTTAAGATTCAACAGAGGCTGCCTCAGAAATGAGCCTTTGAGGAAACCAAGCCTATTATCCCTGCTAGCTGGGGCAATGGCAACCATCATGAAAGTAAAATTACTGCCATTAAATCAAGAAACTAATTAGAATCAGATCATCAAGTTCCTTTTCTGTGGAGCCTTGGTCTCCTGGCACGGGATAGGTGATTTACCTCAGAGCACACACCAGGGCTGAGCTGAGTCTGTGATTTAGTGCTTTTCTGATACTTCCAGAAATTCAATAAACAGCTCAAGAAGGCTCAGTGGCACTGCTGGATGTGGATGTGGGCTGGCAGCTCTCAGGGAGGAAGGCTGGGAAGGCAGAGCTCAGAAATCTGGCTCTGGATGGAGTCAGAGGGAATCAGCCCCTGCTGTCCCTGCACAGCCAGAGCAGAGCAGGAGCCTCAGCTGAACATCTCAGACACAAATCCTGGGCTGGATTCCCTCCCTGTCCCAGCAGAGATCAGTGAGAGATCAGTGAGATATCAGTGAGAGATCAGTGAGAGATATCAGTGAGAGATATCAGTGAGAGATCAGTGAGATATCAGTGATAGATCAGTGGGAAATCAGTGAGAGATCAGAGAGATATCAGTGATAGATCAGTGATAGATCAGTGATAGATCAGAGAGAGATCAGAGAGATATCAGTGAGAGATCAGAGAGATATCAGTGAGAGATCAGTGAAGTATCAGTGAGAGATCAGTGAGGTATCAGTGAGGTATCAGTGAAAGATCAGTGAGATATCAGTGAAAGATCAGTGAGGTATCAGGGAGAGATCAGTGAGATAGTGAGATATCAGTGAGGTATCAGTGAGGTATCAGTGAGAGATCAGATGGAAGGACCATGAGCAAGCTGTGCTCAAGCATCTCAGACAGACAGGAGGGATCTCTGTGGTTCCCACGAGGAGACCTGGGCTGGCTCAGACAGTTTGTGTGAAAACCACATTCACTCTCCTGGGAAAATGTAAACAGTTTAATAAAGGACCAGAGGAGGCAAGGAGCACAGAGCAAAGGTTATTATGGGATCAGCCAAGAGCACACCTGCTGGTTTGGGAACACCTTTAGATCCATTTCTATTGCATCAGCCTGTTGCATATTCATAAACAATTATGCACAGTAAACTTTCTTCCCAAACCAGTTCACATCTTCCAAGAACTGTTTAGCATGGCTCCTCCTTGGTTCCACCCTTTCAGAGCATGCAGATTCCTTGGTTATGGTTTTTAGTCCTTTCTTATCATCTCCTGTTTCTGGGCCTTGGTCCACACTGCCTTCAGACACTGAGCGCTGATAATTGGAATATCTGTAGCAGGGTCCTCATCCTGTGTTCACTGGATGTTATCCCATCCCAGCAGCATTTTAACACAAGCACACTGGTATCACTATTTCACTGAGATTAATTAACAACAGAAATAAAAAGTTATAACAAAGTTACTTTAACACCACACATATAAAATCCATTTCAGTATTCCCAAAAGCCAGTATTTTAGTATGTATCTATAATATTTGGGTGGTTCTGCACCCTGAAATCCCCTTCATCCCCACACCTGGGAGTCTCCTGGGCATGGCAGCATCTCACCTGCCTGCCAATCTCCCTGCCAGCCTCCTGCCATCAACCTTCTCCTGCTGTGGTGCTCCAGCCTCTCAAATGCAGCACAGTTATCTCACAAATATCCAGCAGTGAGCTCAGGAAACCTGGGGGGAAAGCACAGGACTTGTGAGGGTCTCCTAGTGAGGATGGGAAAGGTGATTCACTCCCAATGATACCACAAGCAATTAGACAATTAGCAAAGGTTAATAAAGAAAAAGCAATTAGACAATTAGCAAAGGTTAATAATGAATAACATGCATCTGTCACAGCAAGAAGTGCCCCAGTGAGAATCCAGGCTGCCACTCTGACCCTACAGGAGCCATTTACTCTTTTTATGCCTTTGATTTCCCAGCACTCACCCCTATTTTCCCTGTCTTTGGACAGTAATCAGTGTTTTAAATGTTCTTCAAAATTATGAGTCAGTACAAATTGTCTTCCCATTTGTACCCTTAATTGGGTTTTAAGGCCATTTTAGGCATCTGCATGCTCCCAAGTCTAACAGGAACTCTTAAAACCTGAAATAATTTGGGACCAAAATTGAAACCTGAGGATCATTCTATTAATGGGAGTTGAGAGTTGTCAGTTTTAGAGTTTGTTTTGTTTATAACCAGAGGGAAGGACAGGTTTACTCAGTAACTGCAGCATTACTCAGCACAGAGACCTGAGGAATGTTCCAGAAAGCAGCAAGGAATTTGCCGGGTCCACAAATTAAATCATTATTTAAGATTATAGGGGCTACATTTATTGAGGGGATCTGCCTCAGATTAGGACACTGAAGTCCTCAAATATCTACACACAAAAGTGGCACAAACTGGGTGCCAAACTTCAAATTAATGTTTATTTTCTGAGTTATCAAACAGTTCCAGAAAATTAAGGGAGAAGTTCTTTCCCAAAAAAATATCATCACTCAAAACAAGTCACCTCCTTCCCAGAGGGGAAATGCTCAGAGCAGCACTGATGTTCTGCCTCCAGGACCTTGGGATTGCTCAGAAATGAGCTGAAGCTCAGGAGAGATGAGAAAAGTCCTCTGAACTACAGAACCAGTCCAGGATCTCCAGTAGAAATAATATTCCACCAAAGGGACTGGAAAGGAAAACAGAAAATCCCTTGCTGATATGACCCACAGCAGGTGTAGGGCACTGCAGTACTTCAAGAAATTGGCTAAGGAATGAATAAATTCTGTGGTTTTAGGCTAAACACAGAGTCAGAGTGAAAAGCTGCCATTTCTAAATTAAAGCATTTGTTGAACTGGCAGAGTAACTCATTGGTTTGAAGCCAATCCTGAAAGATTTCCAAAAGAATCAACCTATTACCAAAGCAAACTGATTAATAAATGCAGTATTGATCTGCCAGGAGCAGGGGATGCCTTTGCTGATCCCCTTGGAGGCTCTTCCCACTGCAATGCACTGGGAATTCAGCAGGATGGGCCACAGGGAAAGCATTGGGCAAAAATAACAAAAGGAGAGAAGAAAAGGAAGGAATCTGAAGCCTTCACCAGACAGGTTTCTGGTTTTCCTCTTTTCCACAAATTAATGGCATGTTCAGGCTGGAATATTCCTCGGATAAACCACTGCTCTCCAACATCCAGCTATTTAAATCACCTACAGTAACTCTGTACAATAATTCTGTAAAAAGAACTGATGCAAACCTGCAGACAAACAACCAAACTGAGCTAGAAACCAACCCTGTGGGTGTCCCTGGCAGCAGCAGCAGATCTGGGCTTTCCCAGCCTGCTGGGGTGAAGCAGCACTGATTTATCCACACACAAAACATTTGAGGCTCTTGGGGAAGATGGGAATTAGAAATTCAGTGTCCAGTGAGGAGCTGGATGTTTCCATCCACATGAATATCCATCCCTGTGAATGGAGATTTGATAATGCTGCCTCATGGAACTTTATTGCATTTTCAGGTGTTTTCCCACCGAGTTATTGAAATTCTGTAAGAAGAGAGGACTCAGGAGGAAATCTGCAGTTTGCAGGCACAAAGGAGGAGGATAAAATTTGCTGTTTCCCACTTCCTTAGGACAGGGTGAGGAAGGATATTTCTCCAGCTAAAAGGAAAATCAGGAAGGCAGGGATGGCCTTGCTGACTGGAGTGTTGTTTCCAACACCAATCCCAAAGCATAATTAACAACAGCTGCCTAAAATACAGATTTGCTTTTTTCCCCTGTCTGAAACTCAGGGCCACGTTCACCAGCTCATTGGCATGCAGAGCTCTGATGTGCCAGGGACACCTGCCAGTCTCCAGCAACTTCCAGCAAAGATCAATCCATTTTCTAATTAGGGATGGGAGTTAATGGCAGATGAAATGACCACTTGAAACAGAGCAGCCCTAAACAATGAGTGCCCCAGAGCCTTTCCTTTGTAATCTGCTCAGCCTCTGCACTCTCCTGGGTGATTTATGGTGTCTGGGGGCTCCTTGGCAGGACTTTCTGTGCTGATAAACAGGAGAACCTTGACTGTATCTTAAATTGCCAACAAATGCTTTCAAATTTCCTAAGAGTTCTTGCATTTGTCCTTCATATTTCCAGACTTAAAAAAAAAAAATGTTCCAGCCTGAATCTGCCCTTTCCTACAGAGTAATGCCATGAGCACCTCATTATTGAGCCCCATGAACTTTCCCACAATCAAAATGTGCTTAATTCCACTGGCCTCACCCCATAATTCCCAACTGGATACCCAACCCTGTGGTGACAGCCCAATTAATTCTGCAGGTATCATTAATTATTGGAGAAACACACCTGGCAAGAGTGAGCTTCACAGGCTAAAAGGAACATTACAACTTTAATAGAAGGAGACATCAAAAAGCATTTGCCCACAGCAAGGAATTCAACAATTGTGTTTAAATTTAATATAACAAGTAATAAAGAGTTGAGCTGGAGTCAAAGTCTGTCACTGGCTCTGCCACAATATTATTTATGGCTCTATATGGGCCCAGCTCCATGGCTTCAGCAGGCAGAAACCTTAATACCTTGTGACACAACTGGGCTGAGCATCCAATATCACCCACAAATCCTTGAAAAACAAATACTCCTTCAAATAATTATGCTGTTCCAACATCATAACTTCCCAGGCAGTGATGAAATGTCCTGGTTTAGGGAAGACCACGGAAAAGCCTTGTCTGTATCCTGGGCTTCAAATCAAAAACCTTTAATATTAGGATCACACTCTGCACTGAATAAATGTCAGAGAAATAAACTTGACGGAACAATATATTTTTCATGCTCTAAAATGAATTTTAAAAAGGACCTAGAACAGGAAACTACAAAGTCTTTAACCTCCAGGGGGAAAAAAATCAAATACCACCCAGGTCACTAATAATCTAATGTCAACTGTTTCCATAAAAAATGGGCAATGATAAATAATCAAAGCATTTAGTGGGAGCTGTGGGGATCTGGGTTATTCTCAGTTATCCTGTGTTATTCTCTGTGCATGTTGATTAGATTTTTAAAGAAAAGGAAATGTTTCTCCCAGCCCTGTTTCCCTGTGGCTTTTAACCCAGTGCATGAAATCTCTCACTTTATTTTCTAGATCCTTCCAGCTCCTCACCTCCCTCAGCCTGGCTGCCACGTTATCTTCCTGAGAAGGAAAATCCCTCAGAGCAGCCAGTGCAAGGTGAACCTCTGGGCTGGAGAGGTTTGGGACACAAGGCAGGTCTGGCTGATCCAAACTGTACAGAATTCCAGAATTCCAGATTTCCAGATTCCTGCCTGCACGAGCTGCTGGCATTGAGCTGCCTCCTGCACCACCCCTCCACTCACACACCCCTCTGATCACTGCTCTGGTTTGGATGGGCAGAAAGGGTACAAGAAATGTTTATCCCACATAAATTATTTTAATTTCTTGCAGCAAACTACAAGGAAAGGGCCAGCCCAAGCAGCTCACTCAGCAAAGAGGTGAATGTTACAACTTGAACAATGTGTGGGCAGAGCTGTTTATTCCATCACTGCATCAATGCATTTATTACTCTCCTGCATCCATCTCATGCTGCCCAATCCTTCTTTATATGAAATGTAGAGATCAGCACAGAGCTCTCTGTTCCAGGAGACACAAGATCACTTTAGCTGCACTTCATCACATGTGAGAGAACACAAAATCTCTTGTCCTTTGGGCAGGCAGTCCAAACTCAGCATGAGGATAAAACCCCAGTGACAGACAACACACTCTGCATCCCAGGACTGGAGAATCAGCTTTTCTTGCCAAAAAATACTTCGATGAAAAAAAAAAAAAAAAACCAACAAAAAACCCCCACCAAAACAACAAAACAAAACCCCCCAAACAAACAAACAAACACACACAAAAAAACCTCACCAAAAAAACCAACCAAACAAACAAAAAAAACCCAAAACAAAACAATTCCAAAAAAGTGGTATTAGCTAACCTGAAATAGCAATTTTAAAGCAAGATCCCCAAATAGAGAAGAGCTGCTTTTATCGTGATATAACCTATGGAAATTGTAGCTGAAAATACGGGGAGATTTCATGCCCTGGAAGACTTTTTGCATCTTATTTCCATGAAGTGTCACATCCAAGGCCATCTGCCTTCATCTTCTTGGGTGTAATACACTGTCCTACAGGTAAAAAAAAAGTGATTTAAAAATCCCCTGGTGTTTCTCTCGGCTTTTGTGTCCTTGTAGCAGAGTTGGAGCTGACCGTGCGGGGTTTTTCTGTCACAGCTCCGGGCAGCCCTTTCTCGGTGTTTGTGCAATGTGGGATCCTGTGGGGATTAAACACACCCGGGGGGGAATAAATACACCCCAGGGGGGAATAAACACACCCGGGGGGGAGTAAACACACCCCAGGGGGGAATAAACACACCCCAGGGGGGATTGAACACACCCAGGGGGGAATAAACACCCAGCTCAGCTCCCCCGGCCCTGCTCCCTCACCCTTCGCGAACCGCCGGACTCGCTCCAGCCCCTCAGAGCCCTCTCCAGACCCAGGGGGACTCGCTGTGGAGCACAGCCGGGACGGGATGTGCACAACCCCGACCCCACAAACCCGGCACATTCAACACCGGCACCATTCAACACCAACCCCATACAACACCGACCCCACAAATACGACACGATTCAACACCCCCCACAAACCCGGCACTATTCAGCACCGACCCCATAAACCCGGCAGGATTTCGGGGCCGGATTTTCCGCCTCGGCCGCGGCCGGCCCGGGCTCCGCTCCCCGCCCCGCTCCGCCCTCAGCGCCCGGGGCCGCCCCTTTCCGCCCGGTGTAGCCGGGCCGGGGTAAGGAGCGAGGTTCTGAGGGCCGGACGGGGAAAAAGCCGCTCTTAGAGCCCGTCCATGAGGGCTGAGAGCAGCGAGGGAAGGGCAGAGCAGCTCCCGGAACCCCTGAGGGGCGGGCACGGCCCTGGCTGGGGGAGCTGCCGGGCCCGGAGCCGCTCCAGGGCTGGAGCTGGGCTGGGAGAGCTGAGGGAGAGAATCCAGGGAGAGCTCAGAGCCCTGCCAGGGCCTGCAGGGGATCCAGGAGAGCTCAGAGCCCTGCCAGGGCCTGCAGGGGCTCCAGGGAGAGCTCAGAGCCCTGCCAGGGCCTGCAGGGGATCCAGGAGAGCTCAGAGCCCTGCCAGGGCCTGCAGGGGATCCAGGAGAGCTCAGAGCCCTGCCAGGGCCTGCAGGGGATCCAGGAGAGCTCAGAGCCCTGCCAGGGCCTGCAGGGGCTCCAGGAGAGCTCAGAGCCCTGCCAGGGCCTGCAGGGGATCCAGGAGAGCTCAGAGCCCTGCCAGGGCCTGCAGGGGCTCCAGGAGAGCTGCAGAGGGACTGGGGACAAGGATGGAGGGACAGCACCCAGGGAATGGCTCCCAGTGCCAGAGGGCAGGGATGGATGGGAGATTGGGAATTGGGAATTGTTCCCTGTGAGGGTGGGCAGGCCCTGGCACAGGTGCCCAGAGCAGCTGGGGCTGCCCCTGGATCCCTGGCAGTGCCCAAGGCCAGGCTGGACATTGGGGCTTGGAGCAGCCTGGGATGGTGGGAGGTTTTTTCCCACTATCTCATCTAACCATACTCTCCTTCCATTTCAGCTCATTCCCCCTTGTTTTGACACTACCTGCTGTTAAACAGTCTTACCTGCCTGTAAATAGTCTTACCTTTTCTTTCCTGTAAGTTCCTTTTCAACACTAGAAAGGGGAAAATTTGAATTTTTTTTTAATTAAGCATTTTATCCAAGCATTACTGTAATCCACTACAGATTTGCAAAGAATGCTGCTCAGATTTCACAGCTAATGTTCAGTGCTAGTTGGTTCTGTACATTTCCCCTGTGGATCTGAGTGTGTGCTGTTCTAATCCCTGCTTTGGCTTGATCACGACTGAGTTGTGATTTTACCTACCTGTGGTGGTTAAATCTGTGTGATGTGGCTGTAACATCCCAATGTACCTGCCATGTTGCTGTGAGCAAACTGATTTTGATTTTGTTTTTGTTTTTCTTTGCAGTGCTGTGCCATGGCAGCTGCCCCAGCAGAGAGCTCCAGGAGCCCTGGGAAGGGGCTGGAGTGGAGCCAGAGTCTCAGCAGCTCTGCCTTGGACTATTCAGGAGACACCTTTGAGTCCTTCAGCGAGGAGGAGGAGGAGAGTGAAGCACCTGGATCCTGGTGTTCCACAGAGGATTTGGAGGGGGCAGCTGTGTCAGAGGCTTTGGAAAGCTCAGCATCACTGGCAGGGCAAAGTGCTGCAGGTATGCAGAGCTCTCCCTGCTTGAGGCCTCCTTCCACAGCTCCATCAGTGCACTGGGGACTCGAATCAGTAGAAATAAACATGTGAAAACTGCATACAGTGTCCTTGCTGTGCAAAGTGCCACCAGATCCATGCTTCAGACAGCTCCATGGGAAGCACTTGGCCATGGAAATCCTTCCTTAGTAATCTTGTGATGCTGAAATTCTGTTGGCACCTTAAAAAACAATTCTCCAAGCTGCTTTTTACCATGTATGAAAAGTAGCTGGGCCATAAAACAATTTTTCTATGGGATAGTTCCTTGATTTCAAATACTGAAGAGGCTGGGTAGGACCTTAAAGCTGCAGCAGAGGAGGGATAGAGCAGAAGCTGAAATCTGTGGCCTCATCTGTGTGTTGCTGTGCCTCAGGGTTTCTCCTCTAGCAGGGAGAACTGGCACATTCAAGTGCAGGATTATTTGCCTCCCACTTTGCTTTCCTCACAATGTGTGTTCAAAGTTGCCTTTTTTCCTTGCAGAGGAGGAGTTTGAAGCAGTGGATCCTGCAGCTGTGGAAAGAGCTGCTATAAGAAAATGGATTGATGCCATGAGAAAATGGATTGATCTGAAAAATAAAGACACTGGGATTAGGCCAGACAAATCTGTCAGCAGAACTCCTGCTGGTGAGTTGGGTAACTTCAGCAGAGCCTGTAATTGTTTCTTGTGGAAGGAGATGTAAACTTGACTTAAATTTTATACACAGGCTATTAAATTAAGCCAGCTAATTAGCCTGGCTTAATTAGCCAAGTAATTAAGTGCAGAGGTTCTCTTTTATGCTTTCTTGGAGAGCAGTTTGTCTCCCATATCCCACATGGCTTTGATGCTCCCCCCACGTAGTGAGATTATCCTGGTGATGCATTACCACAAAACCTGGAAAAGTACATTCAAAAATGTCCCCATGTTTCAAATTTAATTGTTTAATTTAATTCAGGTTTTTTCTCTCCAGCTGTAGAGGTACTGGGAAATTTGGGCATTTTCCCCTCCAAAACAAACATGACTTCAGAATTTATTGTGTGAAACGGGTTTTCCCCCTTGTTAATCAACAGTATTGATAATTGAATTATTTCTTTGCCCTTTTTTAGTTCCTTTCCCAAGCTGAGGGAGGCAGTAGGGCACCAATTTTGGCAGGAACAATGGAGCAGCTTTACCCAAATAATGATGGAGTGCAGGGAGGAGGAGGAGGAGAAGGGAAAGGAGGAAGGAAGGATCCATTTCCATGTACCAGTTATGCAAGGAACTGTGAGAGCAGATGGTGGGATGCAAGCCCTGCTAAAGTCTGTCACAAAGTGGGTCAGAGATGCTATTTTTAATTAAGAAAAAAGAGCAAGAAAGCTGTAACTGAGCAAAAAATAATGGGAGCAGACGGGGAGCCTTCCTCAATCTACATGTTGCTGGGAGGTGAGCACTCTTGGAGTTCTGTAGGTCAGTGTAGGACAGTGATCCTCCTGCCTGGGCCCTTCATGGGGTGGGGTTTGTGCACCAGCATCCTCACAGCCCCCATCTGCCCTAAGGGAGCAGCTCCTCAGGTCCCTGCCAGGCTGGTGTGAGCTGCAGAGCTCCTTCCCCAGTGCCAGTGCTGGGGGCTCCTGACTCATCTCCTGCATCTCTCAGCCTGGCCTGCTCCTCCAGGAGGATCTTCCCAAAATACATCAGAGCCCTGGGACTGATTCCTGGAGACTGAGAACGGGACCTGGTGGGTTCAGAGGCACTGAAAGGAGGATGAGGATGTTCTCCCTTGAAAGTTGTGCTCAGAGGGTTTTATTCATAGAAGCCCTTGCAGATCCCTGCTGAAGGTTGAGGATGTTTTCCCTTGAAAGTTCCAGTCAGAGGATTTTATTCATAGGAGCCCTTGCAGATCCCTGCAGTTCCTCACCAGGGAATGCTGTGCCTTTGGCTGGTGGATGCTGATGGCAGAGTCAGAGAGGTCCCTGGGGCTGGAGCAGCAAATCCTGTTCCATGACCTTGAGCTGATGGATGCAGAGCTGGCTTGTCCTTGCTGGTCCTGGCACTTGTCCCTGTGGCAGCCTCAGGTACATTGGTGCTTCCAGTGCTCCATATGAAGAACACAAAATGTGGTTCACACTTTCTTTGATGCAAACACAGTACCCAGCCATGGTACCCCAAGTCAGTCATAATTAGCCATGCACTGCATTTTTTTATTGCAGAATATTACCATGAAATAAGCACAGCAACTTTTGTCTTCTGATATCTAGAAATGCTTCTCTTGGACTTAATCCTTCAGCACTTGGTAACCTCCAACTCTTGTATTGTTTTAGCAGCTTGGAGATGTTTTTTTAGTGCAGTAGATGAGCTCACCTGGATTGCTGCACTGTGAGTCCCCTCAGAACACTCAGCTCAGTGAATCACTGAGCACACAGGGTGCTCTGAACTGGGGTTTGTTTTATTGCCTCAAGACTTTCCTTCTCATCTTACTGCTAATAGGGTTAAATGTGATGGGGAGAGCAAAAGGTTCTGGTTTGCCTGTAGGAACACTCTGGAATGTCATTTTTATTCTTCATGGTTTTCTTTGTGGGCTGAAAGAAGGAAAACACACTGGCCTGAGGTGAAGTGAGAAATTTTCATCAGAGCTCTTTGTCCCTGCACCCCAGTGTGGAAGCACGAACTGTTATTAGGCAAATGCATCACAACCTGAGTGTAAATCCTCAGTTCCACAGAGATTGCTCCATGTTAGTCATCTTTAAAATGTGCTCAGGAAAAGGCAATTCTTCAGCTTGGCTGTATCTGAGAATTCAGGTGGGGCTCTTTGACCCCCTGGCTGGTGCTGTGCTCACCAGCTGCCTCTCAGCTTTGCAATGTGTCTCCATCAAATGCTTTGCCTGTTCATTTTTCTGCCCTGATCCTGTAATTGTTCCCTGGAGGGTGGGCATGCCCTGGCAGAGGTTGCCCAGAGGAGCTGGAGCTGCCCCATCCCTGGGGTGCCCAAGGCCAGGTTGGACAGGGCTTGGAGCAGTGGGACAGTGGGGTGTGTCCCAGTGTGACACTGGATGGGCTTTAAGGTCGTTCCAGCCCAGGTTGCTGGGTGACTCTGGGATGATTCACTGTGCTGGAGGAGTTTTACTCACTTGAAATTCCTATTTGTGATGAACAGCCTGACATTTCAGCCTGCTTCTCTGCCCTGGGTTACCTGCAGGGGTCTTTGTCGTGTTCTCTGCTGGTCAGGCTGTCAGTGTGCTCATCTGAGCTGTAAAATCAATCGAGGTCATTATGAAGATGCAATCTGGAGCTGCAGAGGGAAAACCTTACTGAAGAGCAGTTATTGGTTATTGCCTTTCACAGTTATCTCTTTTTACCTTCTTTAAATTAGAGTATTGGTAGGCAATAATAACAACAAAATGCCTGCCAATTATCCTGTTAAATCCAAGTTAAACATCAAAGGAAAAGGAAACTCATAACTCATAAATATTTTCTTCTTTTACTTTCTCCTGGTGGATTTCAAATGTCACACTTAATGCTGGAGTTAAAACCTACAAAACCTACACAGGTGTCTGAGTTCCACCCCCTCAGCAGGGTTTGGGGTGCAGACATGAGGATTAATTAGCTGGTCTGTCCTGGGCTGCTGGAACCACAGCAGCTTCCTGCACCCTGTGGGGCTGTGCTGCCTAAACACTGCACATTTTGTGACCTCCCTGGCTGAGATGGGGCTGGGCTGGATGCTGTGCTGCTGGCACTGGGGCTGCCCTTGTCCCCTGCCCTGCCTTGCTCTGCAGTGAACAGAGTAACAAACACCAGGAGAATTCCTTGTGGAGCAGCCATTGGCACAAGGATTCTGTGCACTGCCCTTGGAGCTGCCACCCCAGCTGGAGAAGGAGCATGGCAGCAGGTCTGGATCAACATGGAAAACAGGGAATGTGTGACAGACATGGAATAAACACAACCCCAAAGCAGGAGCTGAGATCCCCTGGGCAGGTGAACCTCCCACACCTGGGGGAGATCTGAATGTGCAAATACTTCAGTTAAAAGACAAACTTTCCTCATCATTTTTTGTGTTTCTTTCATAAAAATTCAGGTCCTTGATCCCTAATTTAAATTCTTTCTGAACTTCCTGTTAAGCATGAGTTAATGTGAAGGAAGAGCTCCAGCACTGAGTCGTGCAGTGAGGTTTAAAAATTGCTGTTCCCTTTGCCAGTGTTTCTTCTGAAGTCTGGAGGTGCAGATGAGCAGATGGGTGGGTGTGTGGCAGCACAGGATTTATGCATTATTAGAAACCAATTCTTAATAAAATTGCACTTGGGGATGTCAGAAGAACCTTAAGTGAGTTATTCAGGCTGGTATTAAACTGTCACTGAATGCTCAGTGGACCTGATGTGTTTTACTTCTTCCTTTGAGTACTCAAATGCTTTTGTTCTGAGTTTTTCCCCCCTCACAATTGTAACTTTTTAATCTTTTTATTCATTCTATGTTCAACATAAATGAACCTGCCAGGAATATTTTATTAGTGTGATTAAACCCAGTAGTGGCACATGATTTCCACTTTTTTACACAATTCTTGTAAGGAAAATCTCCTGATGACTGAAATGGAGGTTTCCACTCAGATATTTTTGATGCTCCCTCAGAATTTTTTTTTAAATTAAATTTCATTTTAAGGTGTTGCTAATTCTTATTTATGTGTCTATAAATTGTCTTTCCTTTTAATCATTTTGATCCATCATCTTCTTAGGAGGAGTAAATTGCCCTGTGATGCTCAATTCTTAACTTAAACATATTTTCCATGTTGTCAATGAAGCCACAAAATTCCTGCTTTTAGTTTTAATTATGGATTCCCTTATCCTTTAGAAACACTGGATTTCTGAGGAGATGCTCAGTTTCTTTGCAGAATTCAGGACTAAATAAAAACTCAGGACTAAATAAATCCCAGGGAGTTTAGGGGAAGTTTTCAATTCCAGTTGTTCAGTATTTTGAAGATTTGTGCAGTGGGACTGGAATGCCAAGTACCTGTCTGGAAATTGAATTTAATCCTGAAAAACCAGAGTGTGGAGGGGTTGTTCAGAGGATACAACCCAAGCTGCCAGCAGGAATTTGGAGTTAAAACAAATTGATGTTTTAGGGAATCCTTGGGTTAAACTGACCCCACTTTGGAGGCAGCACCTGCCTGATTTTGGGGAAATCTGCCCATGGAAGCCTGGAGAGCCCATCCCGAGGTGCTGCCCATGAAACACTGCTGGGACTGTGCTCTGAGCCTCTGCAAAATCTCCCCAAAATTGTGAATCCATCCTAACCCCCCCAGCTGAGCTCTAATCTCTGGTTTATTTATTTTTATGTGCCACTGGGAAGGGTAAGAGAAGATGAAAGAGGGAATGATGGTTTTGAAATAAGATCTTACAAAGAATTTAGGAAAGGATTGTTGAAGATTTAGATAAGAAGTGTTTGCTAATTGCATTTCCTCCAAAAAAAATTGCCTTTCTGTAGTTTGTGGAATTTATTGGAGGTGTTTCCAGAGTGGCTTCAGTGGACACTGCTCTCATTTTTCTTACAAATTGCTCCTTGGAGTTAATTGATGAGATCTCTCTTGATATATTAATTAATTTGGGTTTAGCAAGTTGCAGTTTCAGGTGGTGAGGTGCTAAATCTGGATTATTGACAGCCAGTTTATTTAATGTCAGAGTATTTAACTGCTTGCTTTGCTAATCTGTTTATCCTGTGCCATTAACCTTTTGTCTTTTTATTTCCTCCTGTTCTAGAGCCATTTATTGTGCAAGTTCTTACAGCTGCCATCCACATTGTGTTTAAAATTCTGATTTTGGAGCCTGTTCTAGAGCCATTTATTGTGCAAGTTCCTACACCTGCCATCCCCATTTGTGTTAAATTCTGATTTTAGAGCCATTTATTATGCTGGTTCCTGCAGCTGCCACCCCATTTGTGTTTAAATTCTGATTTTAGAACCATATATTGTGCAGGTTCCTATAGCCCCATCCCCATTTGTGTTTAAATTCTGATTTTAGAGCCATTTATTGTGCAGGTTCCTACAGATTCCATCCCCATTTGTGTTTAAATTCTGATTTTAGAGCCATTTATTGTGCAGGTTCCTACAGATTCCATCCCCATTTGTGTTTACATTCTGATTTTGGAACCATTTATTGTGCAGGTTCCTATAGCCCTCATCCCTATTTGTGTTTAAATTCTGATTTTGGAGTCTGTTTGAGGGCCTTTTATTATGCAAGTTCCTACAGCTCCCATCTCCATTTGTGTAAATTCTGATTTTGGAGCCATTTATTGTGCAAGTTCCTACAGCTGCCATCCACATTGTATTTAAAATTCTGGTTTTGGAGCCTGTTTTAGAGCCAATTATTGTGCAAGTTCCTACAGCTCCTATCCAGATTTGTGTTTAAATTCTGGTTTTGGAGCCTGTTTTAGAGCTATTTATTCTGCAAGTTCCTACAGCTCCCATCCACATTTGTGTTTAAAATTCTGATTTTGGAGCCAGTTATTGTGCAAGTTCCTACAGCTGCCATCCACATTGTGTTTAATATTCTGATTTTGGAGCCTGTTTTAGAGGCAATTATTGTGCAAATTCCTATAGCTCCTATCCAGATTTGTGTTTAAATTCTGATTTTGGAGCCATTTATTGTGCAGGTTCCTGCAGCTCCCATGCACATTTGTGTAAATTCTGATTTTAGAGCCATTTATTATGCTGGTTCCTGCAGCTGCCATCCCATTTGTGTTTAAATTCTGATTTTAGAACCATTTCTTGTGCAGGTTCCTATAGCCCCATCAACATTTGTGTTTAAATTCTGATTTTGGAGCCATTTATTGTGCAGGTTCCTGCAGATTCCATCCCCATTTGTGTTTAAATTCTGATTTGGAGCCTGTTTTAGGGCCTTTTATTATGAAAGTTCCTACAGCTCCTGTACAGATTTGTGTTTGAAATTCTGATTTTAGAGCCAACTGTTGTGCAGGTTCCTATAGCCCCCATCCCCATTTGTGTTTAAATTCTGATTTTAGAGCCATTTATTGTGCAGGTTCCTATACTCCCATCCCCATTTGTGTTTAAATTCTGAATTTAGAGCCATTTATTGTGCAGGTTCTTACAGATTCCATCCCCATTTGTGTTTAAATTCTGATTTTGGAGCCATTTATTGTGCAGGTTCCTGCAGCTACCATCCTCATTTGTGTTTAAATTCTGATTTTAGAACCATTTATTGTGCAGGTTCCTATACCCCCATCCCCATTTGTGTTTAAATTCTGATTTTGGAGCCATTTCTGTGCAGGTTCCTGCCCTGCCAGCCCATCTGTGTTGCTGCAGGCAGGGCCTGGCCTGGCCTTGGCTGTCCTTGCCCACAGGAGGTCCCAGTGGTGCAGAGCAGCCCTGCCCTGTCCCTGGCACAGCCCTGATGCCCTCCCCTGTCCCTGTCCCAGCCCTGATGCCCTCCCCTGTCCCTGGCACAGCCCCTGATGCCCTCCCCTGTCCCTGTCCCAGCCCTGATGCCCTCCCCTGTCCCTGGCACAGCTCCTGATGCCCTCCCCTGTCCCTGTCCCAGCCCTGATGCCCTCCCCTGTCCCTGTCCCAGCCCTGATGCCCTCCCCTGTCCCTGTCCCAGCCCTGATGCCCTTCCCTGTCCCTGGCACAGCTCCTGATGCCCTCCCCTGTCCCTGGCACAGCCCCTGATGCCCTCCCCTGTCCCTGGCACAGCTCCTGATGCCCTCCCCTGTCCCTGGCACAGCTCCTGATGCCCTCCCCTGTCCCTGGCACAGCCCCTGATGCCCTCCCCTGTCCCTGGCACAGCTCCTGATGCCCTCCCCTGTCCCTGTCCCAGCCCTGATGCCCTTTGCTGTGCCCGCAGGAGCTGCAGAGCGGTGCCAGGCAGGGCTGGCAGCCCGGGGCCCTTGGTGCAGCTGCAGGAGCTGCAGGAGGCTGCCCTGGGGAGCCCCAGCCAGGCACACTGAGCCAGCAGAGTCCTGTGCTGTTCCTGCCCAGCTGATGAACAGGATCCTGCTGGAGAACACCAGGGAGGCTCTCAAACAGGTACTGGGGGAGACCAAGGGACATTTCCCCTAACTTCTGGAGAACCACTGCAGAAAAAAGCCATAAAAACAGCATTAAAAAGCCATAATAACAGCATAAAAAAGCCATAATAACAGCATCAAAAAGCCATAATAACAGCATCAAGGCAGGCAGACCTCACTGATGGCAGGCTCAGGCCTCTGGAGGAGGTTTTGGGTTGACAACCCAAGATTTCATCTTCTCATTTCTTAGACATTGTCACACATTTTCTGAAAAATCCTTTCCTTAGGATTTTTTCTCCTGAGAAGCTTCAAAAACACAATGGAAACATTGATTATCTGCTGCTGTGGGATGCAACAGCTGCATCTGGGATTGGTCTCATGTGGTTGTTTTAATTAATGGCCAATCACAGTCAGCTGGCTCAGACTGTCTCAGTCACTCACAAGCCTTTGTTATCATTCTTTCGTTTTCTATTCTTAGCCAGCCTTCTGATGAAATCCTTTCTTCTATTCTTTTAGTACAGTTTTAATATAATATATATCATAAAATAATAAATCAGCCTTCTGAAACACGGAGTCAGATCCTCATCTCTTCCCTCATCCTCAGACCCCTGTGAACACAGTCACAATACATCACTGGAGATGGTAGGAAATAATCACCATAAAATATTGTCTGCTGGTAAAATCCTGATTTGTGTGATTGAGCAAGGTTGGGGTCATCATTTATTTTACAAGAAGCCCTGGACCAGCTGATGGAAAAAGCCTTTTACTCCCCTATTATTTATCAAATTATTCTGCATATTATTTGTTGTGAAGTCTTTGTGACTCCAGGATTAGAAAAATTGGAAAAACAAAACCTCCCTGTGCTCCCAGCTTTCTCAGGTATTAAATAATATTGATAAAAGCAATTCCAATAAAATCTTGCTGGCCTCAGTCCCTGGTTAAGAAGCCTGTGTCTCATCTTTACCCTATTCAAATCTCTTTTTTTTGTCACCAGCCCAGTGGTTTTTTCCCACCACAGGATGGGATGTGGCTCCTCCCCTCAGCCCTGCATCTAAAAATAACAATTTAAAGTCAGTTCTGCTGTGATAATTATTTCAGGCTTCCTGTCTTTTAAAACAATTTTGACATTTCAGCCATCTGCTTTTTAAATTTCTGTTAATGTTAACCTACCTTGCAAATTTAGTGGAATTTTTTATTTCTTCTTTCTTTGTCTTCCATTGTGGGAATGAATTCCTTGAGAAAAGTGACTTCATCTGCTCTTCTGCTTGGCTCTGTCTGTAGCTCCACACAACATTTTTATCCAGAGAAGTCAGGGAAAAGGGACAGAGAGGCCTGGGATGGCACTTCTGGGGCTGATTGCTCTGTCCTTGTAGCAATTGAATGTGTTTATGGGGCCAGATGGAATCTGAGTCAATCAGACCAGATAAAACCATTGATATTTCATAAAAGCACAAACCCTGGGATTTGTGTAATGCTGTTAAATAAGCTGAAGATTTCATGGTGGATAAACTGGCCCAGGAATCACTGAGCAGCACTGGTTATCTACAGACAGAACTGCAGAGTCTGGAGTGGATTCTGGCTCAGAGCTGCATGTTTGAACTCATGGCTCCAGAGTTTATTTGCCTCCTAATTTATTTATAAAATGTATAAATACAATTTATACTCATAGCCCCTCTGGTTGCTGCTTAAGGCCTTGCACACAGCCAGCACAGGAGCAGTTACAGATGATGGAATTGTGACTCTGAATTATTTCACCACTGCCTAAAAAGCCAATTTTTGTCTTTAGTGTATTTTTATTGATTGTTCTCAAAGTTGCCAGGCATGACATTTCTCATGACATCAAAGTTTCCTCCTCCAGGTGACAGAAGCTGAAATCCATGAGGTTTCAACCTGTCCTGACTGCCAGCAGAAGGAAGCAGAGCTGGCCAAGGCTGCCTTTCTCAGGAAAAAAAAGACTCTGCTGGAAGGTGCTTTAATCCAAGAGAAATTGGAAGAACAGTTTTACTCCAGGGTAAGCAAATATTTTAGAAAAAAATTCTTGCTACATTTTATAGGTGCTGTAATGAAAGAATCTGTAATTCAGATTCTCCCTGATTTATGACAATGAGATCAGTGCAAACCAAAATAGAATTTGGGTCCATTTCATTAATAAAATGCTTGGGACCAGCATTCTCCTCAGGTCATTGGAGCTGCTGATTTGTGGAGCTGAAGGTCATTCCCAGGCTGTCCTGGAATGATTTTGGGTCTCTTGATTTTGCCTCCCCAGTTTGTTTTCTGCTGGGCTGTCCAAGCTGAAAGAGCAAATTAAATGATGTGATAGGAGGAGCCCAGACTGGGCTGCCTTGCTCATCCTTTGGGAATCTTGCAGTAGGACACTGCAATGTGTGGTGGAGGCTGAGGTTTTTCTGGAATACTGGGATTTTTACTGGGATACTCTGAGATTTCTTCTTGGAATTCCTGTCTCTGTGCCAGTGTCCCAGGGATGGAAGCTTTGTTGGTAGGAAGTGCCTCTGGGGCAGCTGGGGGAGCAGTGAAATGTGCAGAGTTCCCTGAGCCTCCTGTGCCTGTTCTTCAGGAGGATCCTTGTAGCCAGGATATTTTCTGAAAAATCCTTTCCTTAGGATTTTTTTCTCCTGAGAAGCTGAGAGGCCTCAGGAACAAAATGCAAACATTGATTATCTGCTGCTGTGGAATGCAACAGGTGCATCTGGGATTGGTCTCATGTGGTTGTTTCTAATTAATGGCCAATCACAGTCAGCTGGCTCAGACTGTCTAGGTCAGACATAAGCCTTTATTATCATTCCATTCCTTTTCTATTCTTAGCCAGCCTTCTGATGAAATCCTTTCTTCTATTCTTTTAGTATAGTTTTTATATAATATATATCATAAAATAATAAATCAGCCTTCTGAAACGTGGAGTCAGATCCTCATCTCTTCCCTCATCCTCAGACCTCTGCCAACACCACCACAGATCCTCCTGAAGGAAGAGCTCTTCTCTCCCTCCTTGGGAGGGGGCAGCCTGAAGGCAGGAGCCCTCCTACAGCTCCCAGGTCTTTTCCCATGAGAGAAACCTTCCTGCAGCTCCCCTTCCCATGGCAGGAACCTTCCTGCAGCTCCCCTTCCCATGGGGAGAGCCCTCCTGCAGCTCCCCTTCCCATGGGAGGAACCTTCCTGCAGCTCCCAGGTCCCTTCCCATGGGGAGAACCTTCCTGCAGCTCCCAGGTCCCTTCCCATGGGAGGAACCTTCCTGCAGCTCCCAGGTCTTTTCCCATGGGGAGAGCCCTCCTGCAGCTCCCAGGTCCCTTCCCATGGCAGGAGCCTTCCTGCAGCTCCCAGGTCCCTTCCCATGGCAGGAGCCTTCCTGCAGCTCCCCTTCCCATGGGGAGAGCCCTCCTGCAGCTCCCAGGTCTCTTCCCATGGCAGGAGCCCTCCTGCAGCTCTCAGCTCTCTTCCCATTCTGATGAGCAGGCTGGGAGTTTGTGCTGTTCCTTTCTTTCCTCATGTAATTCCAGTCTCCAGAATTTTGACTCTTCCTCACTCCCTCACCTAAGATTTGAGAGCTTCAGCCTCAGGTGAGGCTTCACTTTTTCCCACTATTTCCCCCCTGCTTCCCTGCAAGGCCAGCTGCTTTCCCTGTCCCTCCTCAGGGAACAATCCTGCTTTTTGGGCCAGAGCTTTTAAACAGAATCCTTTCAAACCCAGCAGGCTGTGTGGATGAGTGCTGCCCACCTGGCTGGGCTTGAGGGGCTGGCTGTGTGCTCCAGGCCATGAGAAGTGGCAGGGATACAATCCTGAATAATCCATGTTTGCTTTCTGTTTCAGGACATGCTCACACTTCTAGGAGAAGCCCTCAGAAGCTTTCCCAAACCTTCAGAGGATCCCAGGGATTTGTGGCAAAGGCTGAAGGCTCAGGAGTGGAAAGACTGAATGGACATAACTGCAGTGGGTGAAGAACTGGGAGAGCCTCCTGTGGGCAGTCAGCTCCAGAATTCCAGTGATTGTGGATCTGAGCTGCTCTGGCAGTGATGGATTGGGTGCTGCTTTAATATTCCTGCAGGTGGAAGCAGATCTGCCTGCCTGGGGTGTGAGTCAACCTTTCCTCAATGCAAATGTTGCAGTAGATTGTAATCCATCTCCATAGGTTTCTCCAGTTCCACAAGCCAGCAGTTTCCATTATTAATCTGCAAGGCAGAAGTATTGTTTTTGTGGGATTGCTGTGGGATTGCAGAGCAGCTCCCAGCTGCTTCCATCCATAAGGAAAATAAATGATTCTGTTTGCCAGGGCAGGGAGGTGTAATTACTGCAACTCAGCTCAGGCTTTGCCCACTGCCTCCTGCTAAATTGAAAGTGAGAGCCCCAGGTGGAAGACAAAAAGCAAAGTTAACTGTAAAAAGCAGTAAAATGAAATGAAGTATTTATAGAAGGGAATTAATGAGGTTGTAACAGAAATTAATCAGCAGGACAGGGGATGCCAATGGGATGAGAAATGATAATAAATTAATCATGGAATCTGTATAGGATAGAGGAAAACAACAGATGAAAACTGGGAGAGGAATTGCAAGAAAATCCTTTGGAATTTGTTGGAATTTTTCAAGGTAACGATGTCACTGTTGTTCAGAGGCTGGATCTGGGGTTCAGTACACATCCAAATAAAATGGAATTGTGCTGGGAATCTCTGGGATAGACAATGAAATCATCCTCAGAGTGGCCTCCAAAGCCTGATGCTGCTCTGTGGGCACCTCTGCAGCCCTGGGTGACCAAAGCTGACAGCAGGGGCTCAGCCCCCTGCCCCAGCCATGGCCTGGCTCTGCTCAGCCTCCCATTTCCTGACTGCTCTGCATTCCCATCTCTGTGGAAACCTTGGAGGGACATCCCTACCTATGAACCCACACTGCATTTTTGTGTCAAAGCAGAGGGAATTAAATCCCCCTGTTGCATTTTCTTCCTCTATTTTGGGACCAGAGCCCTCACTGCTGAAGGAGGGTTTGTATTTCATGGGGTTGTTTCCCTCCTCATGCTCTGGATAATTTATCAGGGTTTCCCTCCTCATGCCCTGGATTGTTTATCAGAGTCCTTGGGGGCTGCTTAGCCTCTTGTTCTCACTTCCCACAAACCATGGAAAACCTGGAGGGAAATGCTGGGATATAAACAGAAGTGTTAGCAAAGTTCTGCCTTCTGCTGCTTAAAAATCTGCTCAGGGTGCTTTCCCTGGGAGTGGATCCTGAGTAGGTGAAGCCCAGGTGGGAGCCCAGCCCTGCCCTGTTCCTCAGTGCTGCTTGTCCTTGCAAACAGCTCTAACAGTCCATCAGAAATATTCCCCCAAAGCATCCCCTTTTGAATTGTCCCTGCAGGGCACCTGGGTAATGAATGAACAAGGATCCTGCTGCTCTGGGATCCTTGGAAATGTTCAAATCCCTTAAATCTCCTGCCTTCCAGTCTCTTCCTGCATGCCCCACCTCTGTTCCTTGTTGTGCTCTGCACTCCCTGGTTCTCTGAGCCTCTGGAAGTCTCTGCAGACCTTGGGAGAGGCTCCCAGGATTTCAGGTGGAGCCTTGGAAGGGCTGTCAGGGGTACAGGAGGTGATCAGGAACTGAACCCTTGGAAATTGTCATTTTGTAGCACAGATTTCAGCCTAGCAGACCCACAAAGAGTGACTTCCATGCACATGTTGATATTTCTGTGTTCAGAACACAGAAGATTTCTAGAGCTACTGAAATTCCTTTGCAGCTGCTGTCAGCCTCTCTGTAAATGCTGAGCTCTGAGTTATTTGGGTTATGTCTCTGACAGTGTTTGTCTGCCTGCTCACACACAGTGCCTGCACAGCTCTTGTTTGTTTGCATAAATGTTACAAACAGAACTCAGGTAACTCCTCAGGAAAATCAAAGCAGATTTTGCTGATGGCTGTTGGATGCATTTTCCTGCTGCTCACTACAGTTGTTTCATTCTTTTATCAGCAGTGACTCTGAGATCTGAGTGTTTTCTGTATGCAATGCAATGAACGATCTGATCTCCTAAATAATTTATTTTCTAATCCTGCACTTTTTGAGGCTGGAGATCCAGAGCTCTGCCAGGGAGGATGTGGGGAAGAGGGTGGGTGATGGATCTTCCTTTTTCCCCTTCCAGGAACTCCTCCCTCCAGCAGGAGATTTTTCTTTTGATCCAAAGAAACCTCAAAACTCTGGTCAAGGAATATTGGCTCATGTGCTGCCTGCTTTGTGCTTGCTGGGGCATAAAAGGAGCAGGGTGGCTCAGGAGGGATTCCTTGGGAGAAGCAGCTGTGCCTGTGAAACAAATCAATATCTGCCTCTTTAAAGTGCTCTGCAGCTTTGCCTTTGTGGCTTTCCTGGCACCCAGAGCTGGATGATTTGATCTTGTGGATGATTGCTGATGTGGTGGGGTTCATTGCTCTGAGCTCTGTGCTCACAGAGAAGGTTTCTCCCATCTCAGTTGTTTCATGCTCTGTGTGTGTTGATATCCACCTCTGGGCTGCTGGATTTTGTGACTGACCCTTTGGAGCAGCTTGCATTCCTCACATTATCATTAAAATCAATTTCCCATGCACTGCAGCACTGTAACTTTCCCTTTCATTTGCTCTAGCTTTATAAAAACCACCCTGCACTGCAGGCTCCCTCATTCCTTGTCTCCTTCCCAGCCACCTCTCCTGCTCTGGGAATTTGTACCTCTAGAAAAACTTCAGCTCAGCCCCAGCAGCTCTGAGTGGGAATGAAGTTTTAGTGGCATTCACTCCCTGGAAATGAGCTGAACAAAGCTGAACATCCCCAAGGACCTGTTCTGGTGGGAGGTGGCTCTGCCCATGGCAGGGGTAGCACTGGATGAGCTTTAAGATCCTTTCCAACCCAAACCATTCCACAATCTGGGATATTTGAATTTGGATTTCCACTACTGAGGAAATCCTTCGTGGTCCCACTGGTCCAGTGTAGGAAAATCAAAGAGTTTGAGTTGGAAGAGACCTTCCAAAGGCCACCTAACCCCTCCCACTATTCCAGGGTGATCTGACCTGGCTTTGGACACTTTCAGGGATCCAGGGGCAGCCACAGCTTCTCTGGGGATTCTTTTACAGACCCTGCCCATCCTCAGTGTAAAAACCTTCTTGTATGTGGTCCAAAGCAGCCCCCCTGCAGGTGAACCATCCTCCCTGCTCCAAGGGCACAGGCCCTGTGCCCACCTTTCCTGTGACCCCCTTCAGGTACAGGAACGTTCCTGGAGCCTTCCCTTCTCCAGCTGAACCCTCCCAAAGCTCAGCTTTTCCTCAGGGCAGGGGACTCCAGCCCTCAGAGCACCTATGGGGCCTCCTTCCATTAATCCTGAACATTTCCTGAAGTTCCAGGAATATCTGCAATGCTCCAGGTCCCCTGGGCTCCCTCAGTGCCTCCTCAGAAATTCCCCTCACAGGGTTGGGGTGTGGTGAGACTTGGGTGGTTTTTTAATTTTGTTTTTTAGCACAGCCAATTTGATGAGGTTCCAAGAAAAGGAGCTGAACTCATTTATTCCTATGGGGAACTTGACAGAAGTTTCCACTGCTGGCACCAAGGACAAGGGCTGGTGCCCCAGCTCTCAGTAAACCCTGAGCTGAGAGCAGTTCTGACCATCCACCTGTCCTCCAGCAAGGGCTGCAGTGCTCCCAGCTCTGCATTCTTCAAGCATTTTCCACTCTCCTTGCACTCCTCAAGCTGGGATTTTATTACCACTGGATGTGATTTCCAGAGAGGGACTTTGGATTGTGCCCCTGAGGGAGGCACTGGGTGTGTGCAGATCAGCCCTGCCTGCCCCAGGGCTGCTTTCCTGCCTGCTCTGCCTTCAAATGATGGCAAAACAGATAATAATGCTGTCCACTGATATTAACCCTATCCACTGATATTAACCCTATCCACTGATATTAACCCTATCCACTGATAATAATGCTATCCACTGATATTAACCCTATCCACTGATAATAATGCTATCCACTGATATTAACCCTGTCCACAGATAATAATGCTATCCACTGATATTAACCCTGTCCACAGATAATAATGCTATCCACTGATATTAACCCTGTCCACTGACAATAATGCTATCCACTGATATTAACCCTGTCCACAGATAATAATGCTATCCACTGATATTAACCCTGTCCACAGATAATAATGCTATCCACTGATATTAACCCTATCCACTGATATTAACCCTGTCCACTGATATTAACCCTATCCACTGATATTAACCCTATCCACAGATAATAATGCTATCCACTGATATTAACCCTATCCACAGATAATAATGCTATCCACTGATATTAACCCTGTCCACTGATAATAATGCTATCCACTGATATTAACCCTATCCACAGATAATAACCCTATCCACTGATTTTAACCCTGTCCACTGATATTAACCCTATCCACAGATAATAACCCTATCCACAGATAATAACCCTATCCACTGATTTTAACCCTATCCACAGATATTAACCCTATCCACTGATATTAACCCTATCCACAGATAATAATGCTATCCACTGATATTAACCCTGTCCACTGATAATAATGCTATCCACTGATATTAACCCTGTCCACTGATATTAACCCTATCCACAGATAATAATGCTATCCACTGATATTAACCCTATGCACTGATGTTAACCCTATCCACTGATATTAACCCTATCCACAGATAATAATGCTATCCACTGATATTAACCCTGTCCACTGATAATAATGCTATCCACTGATATTAACCCTATCCACAGATGATAACCCTGTCCACTGACATAAACCCTATCCACTGATATTAACCCTATCCACTGATATTAATGCTATCCACAGATATTAACCCTATCCACAGATATTAATCCTGTCCACTGATATTAACCCTATCCACTGATATTAACCCTATCCACTGATGTTAACCCTATCCACAGATAATAATCCTGTCCACTGATATTAACCCTCTCCACAGATATTAATCCTATCCCCTGATATTAATCTTGTCCACTGATATTAACCCTATCCACAGATATTAGTCCTGTCCACTGATATTAACCCTATCCACTGATATTAACCCTATCCACTGATATTAACCCTATCCACAGATAATAATCCTATCCACTGATATTAATCCTGTCCACAGATATTAACCCTATCCACAGATATTGATCCTATCCACTGATATAAACCCTATCCACAGATATTAATCCTGTCCACTGATATTAACCCTATCCACTGATATTAATCCTATCCACAGATATTAATCCTATCCACTGATATTAATCCTGTCCACTGATATTAATCCTATTAACACCACATTTGCATTGGTTTCATGCAGTTTTTGTCCTTTTTTTTTCCTCCACAACTGATTTTGAAGCTCTTTGGCAGCACTGACAGCACCAGGATGTGGATGGGAGATGAGGGGGATGGATTCCTTCTGTCAGGGTCCTCCATTTTCCAGATTACCTAAAGAATTGATCAGGGTACTTAAAAAAAAAAAACCCAAACATTTTCCAGCTTCTGGGCATGGATATTCACTGCTTATTTATTCATTTATTTATTCTGTAATAAAATAGTCCTGTTCTCACAGACTAGGCTGTATGATCCATAAATACCCTTGTAAAATAGATTTGTAGCATGTAACAGAATCCTTTAGAATATTCTGTGAAAATTCTTTTTTTGTTGTTGTTGTTGTTGATAGCACTTTCAGAACATTTACATCCTTCATCCTGACATTTTGAAATAGAACATTTTTTCCTACAGAGGTAAGTTTACAGCATCATCACAGTATTATAGCTTGTTTAAAAATACATACAGCAGAACTGGTAATTGCAAGCAAGCTGGAGACTTGAGCAGGGGGCTGGTGGCAACTTCACATGGTTTCTACTTTATAAAACAATGACATTTATTAATATTACATCCATCACTTGCTTAGAAAAGCTTACTTAGATGTGCTACTCACAAGAAATCTGTCATTTCTCTGTGACATCACAGGACAGGCTATGGAAATAGAAACACTCCGTGGTATGGGTGGTTTAAAAAGGATTTGATGGCTAATTAAAAAAAGGGGGTTAGGCTGTGTCATCCCTTAGGAATTTGAGTTCCATTAACACTGGATGTCCTTAATCCACTGGTGGGCTCTCAGCACAGCCCTGGTGTGAAGGAAGCACTGGAATGTCACTGAAAGGGGGGAGCAGCCCCAGCTGGGAGCTCTCCCTGCAGCCCCCCAGCCCTGCTGGCACCAGCACAGCTCAGCCCCCCTGGCTGGGGCAGCTGGGGGCACCCCAAATCTGCCTCTTCACCTTGCAGAGTGACACTTGGAATATTTGAAATATTGAAATACTGGAAATTGTGAAAAAATATACAGAAAATTGTGGTCAAGGTTGGAATGGAGCTAAAAACTCATCCCATTCCAGTCCTGCCATGGCAGGGACACCTCCCACTGTCCCAGGAGCTCCAGCCTGGCCTTGGGCACTGCCAGGGATCCAGGGGCAGCCACAGCTGCTCTGGGCACCTGTGCCAGGCCTGCCCACCCTCACAGGCACTGCCAGTTTGCCCAGTGAGGATTAAAATGACAGAAGAGATTAAAAATACATCATTTCATTGGTTTTACTTTGCACAAATGAGACTAAATGTATAAATATATATATATATGTATAATAAAGCTGTAGGAAATCTCCAAACTGCTAACAACTCTTAGAAATGAGATAAAACAAGGATGTATTTGCTTGGAAATCCCAAATTTGCAGTTCTCTCATGATTTTCATTTTCAGGTAATTCAGGAGTCCTTCATGGTGCATCCTGCTTTTCTCTTTTTACGAAACAAGTTCGGGTGTGCTTTGGCAAATGCTCTTTTCTTGGTCTCTCTGATACTCCTCTTGTGCTTTCTGCAGTCTTCTCCCTCTGAGTTTCCACTTGTGGAAGCAGTAGGTGATGAGGGATGTCATGACCAGGCAGAAGATGATGACCAGCACGACGATGAGGGCGATGGTGGACGAGAGGGAGCCCTGCAGCTGCTCGCTCTCCGTGTCCCTGCTGGAGTTCACAGCAGCAAAGCTCTCAAACTCTGCTGGGGCCAACAGGGCAGCTCCAGGAGCCTCCCTCAACCTGGGCCTCATTGGGACTCGGGAGTGTTCTCAGGATCCTGGAGAAGCAGATCTGGGAGTGCCCTGTCACATCCAGGAGCCACCTGTGGGTGCTGCAGGCATGGGGAGGCTCAGCAGTGCAGAGCAGGAGCTGCAGCCTGGGCACAGAGCCCCCAGCACAGCTCAGCTTTATCCAGGTGGGTCAGATCAATCCCAGGTGAGTCAGATCTATCCCAGGTGGCTCAGCTCTGTCCCAGGTGGGTCAGATCAATCCCAGGTAGCTCAGCTCTGTCCCAGGTGGCTCAGCTCTATCCCAGGTGGGTCAGATCTATCCCAGGTGAGTTCAGATCTATCCCAGCTTTATCCCAGGTGGCTCAGATCTATCCCAGGTGAGTCAGATCTATCCCAGCTTTATCCCAGGTGGGTCAGATCAATCCCAGGTGGCTCAGCTATATCCCAGGTGGCTCAGCTCTGTCCCAGGTGGGTCAGCTCTATCCCAGCTTTATCCCAGGTGGATCAGCTCTATCCCAGCTTACATCCCAGCTTTATCCCTGATTTGGGTCAGCAATGTGCTGCTTTCCTCATCAAAGGCCAGGGAAGGCTCAGCCAGCTGCCAGTTGGGGATTCCTTGTTTTCTGCAAGAGATAATTGGAGAAAATCCAATCAGTTTTCCACTGGTGGCAGAGCTTGTCCTGGGGCTGAAAGCAAAACCAGAGCTGCAACAAGTGTCACTTTCTGTCAGAGGAATTGTTTCAGTGGAAGATTTTTTTTCTTTACCAAAATATTCCCAGAGGAGAGGGAAATCAAAGGCCTGTTTTGTACATTACCCACAGTTACAAAATCAGCTGCAAACTGGAGTTCTCACATTAATGAAGGGGTTTCATTTCCCCTCTTCTATGTATCTGCTCTTGGACTGGGCAGGAGTTTGGGGTTAAATCCTCTGGAGTTTTAGTTATAGTGGGATTGAGGAGGTTTCCTCACTGATTGCAAATCTGGGATCTGGAGAAAGGTCCTGGGTGAAAACCCACCCGGATTAGTGGAGAGGTGAGCTCCCCTACAGGCCCTGAGCTGGAAACTGAATTTCACCCCCCACCCTTCCACAGTTCCGGTGCCATTTCAGAGACTTTTAAGTCGTTTGCCTTTGATATGAGCTGTGTGTGACAAATCCTAAAAAATTCACTCATCTGAGCACTTCTGAAGCCCAAAGCTGCTCTGCCCTCCCCATTCCCTCCCTGATCCAAATCCCATTTTGGAGTTAAACCTGAGGAACGAGGCTGCTCTGCTCTGCATTCCTGCTTCCAATCGGGACAGGAGCATTTGCCTCGGGATATTTTCCTCCGAGGAGCTGTAAGTACGTTCAGGGCTATTTATTTCAAACAACAGCTTGCTCCAAACCCCCTCCACCCTCCTCCCAAATGCTTGGAGGCCAAAATTAGGTTTCAGAGATCTTGGAGCATCATTGTTTGGAGATGCTGTGTTTGATAGGATACAGTTCATCCTCTTTATAGAAATAGAGTTCATCCCACTCAGGCTCACAGAGAACTGAGGGTCTCTTTTCCTAATTAACAGCACATTCTGATTAGTAATAACCACTGTTTATATAGCTCAGCGTTCTGTTGGTGCTAAAAGATGTAAATAACAGTTCCTGCCAGTTTGGAACAATATGTTCACAGAATCTGCAATGGGGATTTTCAAGGAAGTTCAGAACTCCGATTTTGCTGAGGGAGAGCTGATGGAAAGCTCATTTCACAGGAGGGCCCCAGTGGCCCATCTTTGATGGATGTCTGCCAGGGCACTGCTGGCCAGCCATGCATCAGGAGGGGTGACAGCAGCACCCTGCAGTGCTCCCTGTGTGCTCAACATCCCTCCCAAGCAGCCTGGAGAAAGGAACTGCAATAAAAGCACTTGAGGAGCTGAGAAATGGCCTCAGATTTATGGAGCAGCCAAGGGCCCACCTGGCCAGGGAAATCCAGAGGGGGAAATGTCTCAGCACGGGGGAAATCTGATTTTGTCACACTTGCCTTGGCCTGGGTCTCATCTCATCTGTGCCCACAGCTCTGGGGTTCCTGGGGAGGAGAGAACAGAGCACAAAGTCACCGTGGAGCTGGCTCTGTGCTGTTCCAGCAGGGACAGGGTGGGTTTGTCACTGCAGGAGGTGAGATCCAAACCAGGAAAGCTTTTAAATCCCAAATCTGCAAAGCTCAGCTTGGGCTCGGCTGCATGTGGGGAAGGAAAAGGTGTTTGTGGGCAAATCCTGGGGAACAGCCCCTGAGGGCTCTGCTGTGCTGTGACCTCAGTGACAGTGACCTGACCTGGGGGGCACAGCAGTGCCAGCACTGCCCCGTGGGTGACAGCAGTGCCAGCACTGCCCCTGGGGGTGACACAGCAGTGCCAGCACTGCCCCTGGGGGTGACAGCACCTCTGCCCCTGGGGGTGACAGCAGTGCCACCTCTGCTCCCGTGGGTGTCACAGCAGTGCCACCTCTGCTTCTGTGGGTCACAGCAGTGCCAGCACTGCCCCTGGGGGTGACAGCACCTCTGCCCTTGTGGGTGTCACAGCGGTGCCACCTCTGCTCCTGTGGGTGACAGCAGTGTCACCTCTGCCCTTGTGGGTGTCACAGCGGTGCCACCTCTGCTCCTGTGGGTGACAGCAGTGCCACCTCTGTTCCCATGGGTGTCACAGCAGTGCCACCTCTGCTTCTGTGGGTCACAGCACCTCTGCCCCTGTGGGTGCCAGCAGTGCCACCCCTGCTGCCTGAGGGCCAGGAATGCTCCTTGCTGCTGCTCAGGGATGGATTGGGGACCCAGACTGGAGAGCAGAGGCTGAGACACCCCCAAAGTGCCCCCATGGCTGGAGGGCTGGGCTGGTGTGGGCACAGGCAGGAGCAGTGCCCAGGGAGCCCCAGGGAGAGGCTCCTGCTGTGGGCATGGAGGGGCTGTGCCAGGGCAGGGGCAGGGCAGCAGAGGGGCTGGGCTGCTCCCAGGGCACAGGAACCTGGTGGGGTTCAGGCCTGGGATGATCAGCTCCCATCCCACCCTCTGGAATCTCACTGGCACCATGGGCAGTCACATTTCTGAAAAATCCCTTGGCCCAGGATTTTCTCCTGGGAAGCTGAGAAGCCTCAGAGAAAAAGGAAAACAAATTTTTATCTCATTTGCTTTTCCTGTGTTGTGCTCACATGTGGAATGTGTTTGGAGATTGTTTCATTGGTTTCATGTGAATTGTTTTGACCTAATGACCAATCATGGTCAACCTGATTTGGGGTTGTGGAAGGAATCATGAATTTTCATCATTATTTTCTGGGCTTCTGTCTGTATCCTTTCTCTATTCTTTAGTATAGTTTAGTGTAGCATTCTTTAATATAATATCATAAAATAATAAATGAGCCTTCTGAGAACATGGGGTCAGATGCACCATTCCTCCCTCCATCTGGGAACCCCACAAATACAAGGGGCAGCACATCCTCAGGAGGCATTTCCCATTAAAATCCCCCAAACCTCTTCCTGTTCCAGGCTTCAGCTGAATTCCAGCAGCAGAGAATAAATAAAGCTGAGATTGTTTGCTTGGCTTTGTGTGAGTCATAAGCCTTCAGTGGCTTTGGCCTGAGCACTGCAAACATTGCAATCAGGAGCTCAGGGCTGGGCACATTGAATTCCCATTAAAATATATTAGAAAGATTCAAATATTGACAAAAATAATGTGATTTTTTTAAATCTGGACATTTGTTAGGATAAACTTCTTGTGCAAGCACATTAGAATATCTGAAAGTTGAATTCATTTTTAAAGCTTTTAATGAAATAATCCTGTTTTACTCTGGGACTTACACAAGCTCAGGCTCTTGGTGTAGCACATCCCTGCCTTGGGATGGACCCTCCTGCCCTGGCTCGTGTTCCCTTGTCTTTTTTAGCAAGTTATAAAGTAAAGTACAACTCAGTACAAGGTGGGGAAGACAAAATCTGCTCCTTGATTTGCAATATCCTTAGGACAGGCATTGTCTTCCCTTTGTTCTCCAAGTCTGACCTCTGAGAACCTCAGAGAGAAATGGATTTTTGAGGTTTTTTTACAGTTTTTGAGGGTGGAAAGTAAGAGAGGGTTGGAAGCCATTTGTGTGAGAGGAACAAAGGAAATGACAGTAAAACCAGCCAGTGTCTCAGGATGAATTCAGGTTATTGGCATCTGTCAAACACTGAATTACTGAAAAGAGATAAGAATGTTCATCAACAGCTTTTTGATTTCCCTGGGAGTCCTCCCTTTCCTCAGGGCAAACCTTGCCTCTGTTTGCCAGACATGGCAATAATGATCTTATCAGTCTTACAGTCAAGACAGAAATGACAATTTGCACTGTGTCCCCAAAAATAAATAAATTTAAAAATCCAAATTCTGTGTGGAAGAGCAGACTTGAGTTTTACTGGGTATGGTTTGGGGCTTTTATGTAGTTGGAGAAGTCTGGTTTTGATTTCAGTCTGAGTGGCTGAGTTCAGTGAATGTCTGGGAATTTCAGGTTTATTGGAGGGATGAAGGGCAGGAATCCAGTGAGAGCTGCAGCTGATGGCACATCCCTGACCCAGGGAATTTCAGGTTTATTGGAAGGATGAAGGGCAGGAATCCCAGTGAGAGCTGCAGCTCCAAAGGGGAGCTGATGGCACATCCCTGATGCTGGGAAATTCAGGTTTATTAGAGGGATGAAGGGCAGGAGTCCCAGTGAGAGCTGCAGCTGATGGCACATCCCTGACCCTGGGAATTTCAGGTTTATTGGAAGGATGAAGGGGAGGAATCCAGTGAGAGCTGCAGATCCAAAGGGGAGCTGATGGCACATCCCTGACCCTGGGAATTTCAGGTTTATTGGAAGGATGAAGGGCAGGAATCCAGTGAGAGCTGCAGCTGATGGCACATCCCTGACCCTGGGAATTTCAGGTTTATTGGAAGGATGAAGGGCAGGAATCCAGTGAGAGCTGCAGATCCAGAGCTGCAGATCCAAATTCCCAGGCACATCCCTGACCCTGGGAATTTCAGGTTTATTGGAGGGATGAAGGGCAGGAATCCAGTGAGAGCTGCAGCTGATGGCACATCCCTGACCCAGGATAACTCACACACTTCCTGATCAGGACATCAAAGCAGCCCTGGGGAAAAGGAGCAGCCCTGCTCTCAAAGGAGCACAAAAGCAGCTCCAAAGGAAAGGTGAGTGCCCTGAAACCACAAACCCTCCTTGGGAGCTGATGGAAAAAATCTCTTTGACAGCAGGAGAGCCTTGGGTTCTGTCTTTGTGCCTCATCTCCTCATCCTCCCCTCATTGTGCTCTTCCCACTGTTGAATTACTCCCTTCATTTATGTAACCCTAAATATATATTGATTTTTTAAACACAGTTTCAGGCTTGCTTTCTTCCCTTTTGCCTTCAGCTTTCTTGTAAATCTCCCTGCAGCCTTTCAAAGTGCCTCTTCCATTTTAATTGCATTAGGGAAGAATGCAGCTCCTCTCTCTGCATTTGCATCTTTTTGATGTGAAAACATTGGGATGAAAGGTGTCCCTCATGCTTCAGCCTGGGCTGGAAAGGGCCCTTCCTCCTCCTCCCCCTGAGCTGGGGAGCAGAGGAGACATCAACTCCAGCACTTGGGCTCAGATAAAAGGGAGTGGGAGCAGTGGGAGGGGAACAAGGAGGAGGAAGGGATGGGAGAAGGCAGAAAACGCTTGGAAAAACACAGGGAGATGCTTCAGCCTTGCTGCATCTTCTAGAAACTCATAGGAACAGAAGGCCAGGCTTTGAGAGTGTTTAAAATAGGCCCATAAATATATATGTATTTAATTTTGGATGCTCACATTCTTTTGGAAATCTGAGGGTTTCAAGTCTCCAAAGTGCTGCTGGGTTTAATTCCTGGGGGTTCTGTGTCCTCTGGAGTGTGTGCTGCTCCCATCTGTAGGGTCACCAGGTTTGGGGTGTTCAGCAGCACAGATTCCCTGCAAAGCCCTCACTCTAAACCTCTCTGTGCCTCTTTCTTCTCTGCTTTTCATCTCCACAGAGGAACCACGATCTGGGTTGGGTTTTTCCACGTGGTCACCCCCAGGAGCAACGTTTGCATCCTTCCCCTGGGATTGCCCCAGTGCCAGAGCTGGCACCTCAGGGAAAGGCTGGAGCAGCCAATTCATCTTTTAATTAAGTGCACAAAACTCCAGCCCTGCTTTTACCCCAGTGAACAGGAAATCTCTGCTCTCCATTGCTGTTCATTGAGGAGGTTTCCTCACTGTTCAGGTGTTCTGCCTTTGTTACTCCTGAAGAAAAGGAAAAGTCTGGGAGTTTTGGGATCTCTCATCCCAGCTCTGGCCAGATCCACGAGCCAGGGGAAAGATGTGTTCCCATGAAAAGATCAATATCTGATGGGATCCTGATTCCAAAACCAGGAAATTTCAGAGCAGAACCTGATCCCATCTTCCCTCTGCTTGGAGGATCCTGAGCAAAACCACCCCTGGAGGTTCCTGGGATCCATTTTTGGGAGCTGCTGTGGGCAGGGGCTGTGCTCAGCAGGGCTATAAATGTAATTTTTGGCTGTGCTCAGCAGGGCCATGGATGTCAGGTGCTGCTTTCCTGGGATTTGTTTCACACAGGACCCACATGAGGCTAATTCTGGTTTTCATTTTAGTCCAGTAATCCTTGAAGTGGAGATTAATTAAAGCCACAGGTGTGCCTGGCTTTAGGCTCTCTCTCAAGCTGATCTCCATCCCACAGATTTTACTGGGGACCTCTGACAGTTTGATGTGTTCATTTAGCCTGAGTGTGATTTGATAAACAGCAGCAGCTTCGAGGGTGTGATCACAGCCTCCTTCCCACTGCCTGCTTGGGCAAATCCCAGCTTTGCTCTGTGCAAAGTCCAAATCCCTCAGGAGTGGTTCCTGTTCCTGAGCAAACTGCACCTCAGCCATGGGCAGACTGAGCACGGGATGGATCCTCTCCTAAAGAGGCACCTGGACAGGTATTTGAACCTTCTTGTCCAGGAAATGTGAGCAAAGTTTATTATCCTGAGCACTGGAATGCTCAGATACCATTTTTAGGGTGGCTTTAGATCTCCATGAAATGCTTCCAGAGGTGTGAGGACTGAGCTGGCACAAACATGTGAGGAGGAGATATTGGGGTTTATTATTTTCAACAACAACAATAATAATAATAATAATAATAATTATTATTATTATTATTATTATGTTTTTAAATCTAGGAAAGGGTCAGTTTTTTCCCCCTTTTAAGCTTGGAGAGCAGTGCTGTATCCAGGTGTTCCCTTCCAAAGAGGCTTCACTGCCTTCCAAAAGCTCTGCTGGGTTGTTTTTCTCCAGCAGCACAATTCCTGTTTTTGGAGGGTGGATTTTGCTGCTCAGCCATTCCTGCCACAGGAGCTTCCATCAGCAGCCCAAGAGCACAGCCTGCAAAATGGGGATTTTTGTCCCTTTGAGATGATATTTTGTGCTTCATTCAGACTCATTTTTATGCTGCTGTTCCCCTCCCAAATCAGGGCCAGCTCCATCCTGTGATGACAGAGGCAGCCTGGGAATTTCCCCTTGGTCCATAATTTAGGAGTTGTTCTGTGCAAACACAAACCTGGGGTGAGCAGTCCCCAAACCTGCACTGAGCTTAAATTGCTCAGTGATATTTTTTTCCCCATTTGCTGTTTTTAAGCTCAGTTTGCCCCAAAGTTTCAGGATTTTGGAGCCAGGACAAGAAGTGCAGGTAGAGGTGGATGATTAATGGTTGAGTCAGAAGGGAAATGGGAACTAAAAGCTGCTTAGAGCTGAACTCAAATGAAAACCCCAAACCCAAGAACCTCCATAAAATACAACCAGGGCCAACCAAAGGCCTTTTTGTTCAATTCTCATTTTGTGTGCAGGTGAAGGAGGGATTTAATTCTGGCCTGATTGTGAAGGGATGAACAAATTAGATCTGGGTTTGAGTTCCCCTCCCTATTTAATCTCTCCTTTCCCATTTTCTCCTGCCCTACCAGGAGCAAGGAAAGCCATTACAGCTGGGACACTGCAGCCTTTCTCTTGGACCTAAAATCTGACTGAAACTCCTGCAGGGATAGATTTCTTTAAAAAAAAATCTTGCAAAAGAGCAAGAGATTATTTGAACATTCCAGTTTTCATCCCTCTCCTTTCAAAAGGAAACTCTCCTGCTCTTGATGAACAGGCCCAGTCTGGGACTGCAATAAATTCACTGCTCAGGGAATTTCACCTTTAAATTGTGCAGGGAAAGAAGAAGTTAAAGGGTGTGGGAGGGAGCAGGGGCTGGGAGGGGGAGTGATGAGTGTCAGTTTAGAGGCAGCTACTTTGTCTGTACATTTCTGGAATAAAATCCCATTTCTTTTCCCACAGCACAGACTGGGCACAGTTTCTGTGGGATTTGGGAGCTGCAGGTGAGCAGGAGCTGCTTCCCAGCTGTGCCAGCTGCAGCCCGGGGAGCTGAGCTGTGAGCAGGGGACTGGTGCCAGCTGGAGGAGGGAACGGAGCCTGGAGCATCCCGTGCTGCCAGCGCTGCCCCTCCTCCGGGCTGCCAGCCCCATCCCAGCCGGGAAAAGCCCCGGAGTGGGCTCGGGGATGGGGGGAGATGGCAGCACTGCCGGGCTGGGAGGGCACGGGCACTGCCAGGGGCACAGCTCGGGTGCGGGAGGAGGGAGGGGAGGCTCAGGGGTGCCTGGAGCCCGCACGGAGAGCAGGGCAGGGGTGCCCAGGGGTGCCCGGCACAGCTCTGGGAAAGGGGATGCAGCTCCCGGGGAGCTCGGGCAGGAGGGGCAGCAGGGGCACCCGGCCCGGAGGGGCACACCTGGGACAGGAGGGGCACCCACGGCACACCTGGCACACCTGGGGCAGGAGGGGCAGGAGGGACACACCTGGCACATCTGGGCAGGAGGGGCACCCACCCCAGAGGGGCACGCCTGGGGCAGGAGGAGCACCCAGCCCGGAGGGGCACACCTGGGGCAGGAGGAGCACCCACACCTGGCACACCTGGGCAGGAGCAGGAGCCCGGGGGGCACCACGAGCGGCCTGGGCCGGGGCGGGGGCAGCGGGGTGGGCAGGGCAGCCCTGGAGCCGCCAGGGACCGTGCCAGTGGCTGGTACCGTGCCGTGCCAGCCTGGCCCGTGACTGTCCTGGTGCCGTGCCGTGCCAGCCTCACAGCCCAGGTATCACCGTGCCGTGCCAGCCTTGCACGCAGGTATCTCAGTGCCGTGCCAGGCAGGTACCGCGCTGCCCAGTGCCGTGCCGTACTGTGCCGTGCCAGCCTGCCCCGGTACCGTGCCGTGCCATTCAGCCGGTCCCACGCTGCCCGGTGCTGTGCCGTGCCAACCCAGTGCCAGCCTTACACGCGGGATCACGGTGCCGTGCCATGCCGTGCCAGCCGTGCCGTGCCAGCCGTGCCATGCCAGCCGAGCAGTGCCATGCCGTGCCATGCAGTACCAGCCGTGCAGTGCCATGCCGTGCCATGCCGTACCAGCCGTGCAGTGCCATGCCATGCCAGCCGTGCCAGCCGTGCCGTGTCCCCGCGGGCTGCGGGGCCGGGATGCAGCGGAGCATCCCCGGGCTGTGCCGCAGGCGCTCCCCGCGCCCGGCGATCGCTGCCGCTCCCCGGAATCCCCGCACGGGGCTGGGGCTGTTTGGGCATCGCCCCGCGGCCCCTTCCCTCCCTCCCGCCCTCCGTTCGTCCGTCCGTCCCTCCAGCACAAAGGAGCCACCGCAGCCGCTCACTCACCTGCTCCGGCCGCGTCCTCCGGCTGCGGGGCTGCGAGCGGCTGCAGCCCGGGCAGGGAGCCCCGAGCTGGGCAGGGAGCCCCGAGCTGGGCAGGGAACCCCGGGACCCGCGGTGGTCCCGGTACCGGGCAGGGAGCCCCGGGACCCGCGGTGGCCCCGAGCCGGCGCTGCCGCAGCCGCAGCGAGCCCGGAGCGCCGCGCACCCCCTCGGCAGCACCATCTGAGCCCAGGCGAATTTGTCAACTTTATTTAGGGGGAAGAATGGATCACATGGGAGCCTCACCGAGCTGGGAGGAGCGTGCGGTGCGGAATCAGGTCACCGACAGAGAGCCGAGCGAGCCGCGGCCACCGGCACGGAGAGCCGAGACAAAGGCAGGGCAGCGGCCGCGAATTCGGCTGCTTTCCCCCCTTCTCTGCCCATTGAACACGGTAATTCCGCGCTCCTTTCATCAGGTGAGGTTTCCTAATCAAGTAGGAAATAGAGAGCGATGTGAAAGGAATGTTTTCAGCTCCCGAGCGCTTTCGAGCACATCCATCCTGTCGAGCGTTTCTCAGCCTTTTCTTTGCCCGTTTCTGGCTCTGTTTCTTTGCCCGTTTCTGAGCACATCCCTCCTGTCGAGCATTTCTCAGCCTTTTCTTTGCCCGTTTCTGGCTGCATTGATCCAGCCCCAGAGAAATGGACGCTGGACCCATTCCCAAGCACCACATGCAACAGCCCAGGTGGAATATCCACCTCTGTCTCAAACCTGCATCTCTCTGTCTTTAATTTGCATCTCCTGCTCAGACAAAGGCTGGAGCTGCTGCTGGTCCCTGCTGCCCCACGGGCTGAGGAATCCTTGTGGAGCTGGGTTCCTCCAGCCCCTTCCCTGCTCTTTCTCATTCATTAATGGCCAGCAAAGCCCCCAGGCACGGGTGACACCAAATTTGAGCCCTGCTTGCTGCCAGGACCCGTGTGACTTTTAATACCATTGTTTATTTCATCAGCACACATTCCCAAAGAGCTGCCATGGGTTTGGGTTATTCAGAGGCCAGAATTCAAGTGTGGATCCCTAAATACACACGGATCTTGTGAAGGAGTGGGCCTGACTTTTATAGGTGCTAAGCAACTGTTCTGGAGCATTTCCATCTGCCTTGAAGTCACATCCCACCCTCTCCACCTTCCTCATGTCCACACTTTGAGACAGAAATGAGCTGTGCAGAGTAGGCTGGCTCCTTCCTCTGCTGCCAGGAGCTTTCTGCCCAAAGGAAACTCCATCCTGCCCCACAGAAAACCCATCCTGGAGCAGGACACCTGCTGAAGGGAGTTGGGAACCAGGGGAATTGCCACTGATGTGTCCAGGGAGGGTAAAAACCCAGGAGAGGGCGAATGCTGCAGCCAAAAATGGCTCAAGCAGCCATGGAACAAGTGGCAGCTGCCTACAGAGGGACTTTCCTTCCTCCAGCTTGCAGAAAATTATCCAGCCTTGGCACTTAAAGGCTGGAACAGTCAAAATGTTGATTCTTGGCAACTTCTTAATGAAGCCTCTGGATTAGAGAGGATGTAAATGAGGATATCACACCAGGAAAACAATCCTCACATCAGAGAGCACCAAAGGCAAAGCTGAGTCCCTGGCTGGGCACTGCAGTCCTGGCTGGAGCAGAACTCCCCATTCCTTGCTTTGCTCTCCCAGAAAAGGGGGAAGCTGGCCCAGGCTCCTGCTCCTGTGGCTCCAGAGGCTCCAGGGGTGCAGCTGCCCCTGCTGGAGGGAGGATTCAGCCCCAGCTGCTTCTTTGGAGGGCAAATAAAGAGTGCAGGGAGCTCCCTGCAGCTCTGCTCCTGCACAGCCCCAGCCTGGGCCTGGCACAGGGACATGGGGGTGCCTTGGCTGGGAAATGGGGATGTGAGTTCTGTCCCCACCTGTCAGAGCTGGGGCAGGTCTCTGCTGTCCATGGGCAGTTTTTTCTTTCTCTCTCCCACAGCCAACCCTCCCTCCAGGAGATCTCTGCTGTCCATGGCCACTGAGTGTCCCTGCAGGGCTGATCCCATTCCCCCATCCCATGGGGAGATGCTGTGCCCAGGGCAGGAGCCAAGCATTCCTACCTGGATCCAAGCTGAGCCTGGCCCAGCACAGCAGCCTTTGCCCCCTGCATTGCCAGAGGAGCAGCTTTCTGCTGCCCTGCACTGCCAGAGGGAGCCCAGGCCCATCTGCAGCAGCCCTGGAGCTGCAGAGGAAAACTCCCCCCTTGTGCAGGATCCCTGCTCCAGCAGAACCACAGCTGGCACTGCAGGAGGGCTGAGCCCCCCTGGGATGGGGCTGGGACACCACCCTGACACACAGGGGACAGGGCATGGGCTGACTCTGGCAGGGCTGGTTTGTATTATTTTTATTTTAAATTTTCCTAGTAAAGAATTGTTATTCCTATTCCCATACCTTTACCTGAGAGCCCCTTAATTTCAAAATTATAACAATTCAGAGGAGGAGTTGTACAGTTTACATTTTCCATTTCAAGGGAGGCTCCTGCCCTCCTCAGCACACTCCTGGCTTTTCAAACAGGGAGATTTCCCTGGGGTTGGACCTGGGCACTGAGCTGGGTGTGCAGCCTCCTCTGGCCTGGATTTCAGCCCAGCAAGGATCCAGATCCATCCCTGGGCACAGCTGCTCCAGGTGTTTGGGGTTATTTTGTCACAATCTCTCTGCATTGCCAGGCAGGAGGGGACCTGCCAAAGGCTCCTCCAGCCCTGCTCACCCCTTATTTATATCTCATCCCCAAGTTCTTCCCTCCTCACCAACTGAAGTTTTCTGTCTCCTGCACTTCATGAAACTTTCCTTTTATATTTTTATACCCTGCTGCTTGCTGAAGTGTCTGATGTCAAGTGAAAATCTGTACATAATGTGTGTCTAAATGCATATTTATATAAATTCACCCAAATACATATGCAAAGACCTGGGAATGCAAATTCCTCCCTGTTTGCATTGGTGCAAGGGGAGTTTTTCCTCTGGTTTTATTACATTTCACCCTCCCCAACACTTTGCCAATGAGCTAAGCCCATAAGGAATGTCTGAAAAGATCCTAATATATTTTTATGCTACATTTCAGCTTTTCTTCAAATGCTTGCTCTTAATTCTCTATGACTAATCCACTCGAATTCCTCACACTATCAGATTTGCACTTCCTGAATCTCCTCTATTTCAGGCTTGCCACAGGTCAGGAATTGCATCAACAATCTGGAGATTGTGGCTCTCAGGGAGTGCTGGCCAGGGACAGGGACAGTGTTGGGATGGCACAGCTCTGCCTCCCCCAGGAAAACTTACAATTCCCAGAAAATCAGGAAAACCTTGATTTCAGTAAGACTTGAGGATGGAATTCTGGGCTGTGAGGGTGGGGAGCCCTGGAATGGAATTCCCAGAGAGGCTGTGGCTGCCCTGGACCCCTGGAAGTGTCCAAGGCCAGGTTGGAGCAGCCTGGGACAGTGGAAATGTCCCTGGGTACAGGTGGGTGACCCCAGCAGAGGAGTCCCAGGTATCAGCTGCTCTGGGTCTGGGTTGAAGGCACTTGAGGAGGTAATTCATGATGGGACTCAGGTGTTTATTATTTCTTATAGTTCATGATGGGACTCAGGAGTTTATTATTTCTTATAGTTCATGTTCAAACTCAGGTGTTTATTATTTCTTATAGTTCATGTTCAAACTCAGGTGTTTATTATTTCTTATAGTTCATGTTCAGATTCAGGAGTTTATTATTTCTTATAGTTCATGTTCAGACTCAGGTGTTTATTATTTCTTATAGTTCATGTTGAAACTCAGGTGTTTATTATTTCTTATAGTTCATGTTCAAACTCAGGTGTTTATTATTTCTGATCAGTAAAACAGCCTCACAACCATGACTTCAGCAGCTTTTCATTAGAAGGCACAAAATGGCCAACAATCCTTTGTTCCAAGGTTTTTTAAGACTAAACTATCCAATTAAGAACTGACACCTGGATTATTTCTTCTTTTAACCCAGTAACTGATCCCACAGAGCCCACAATGGGACTTTTCTGCCCAATTACAAAATGCCACCCAAACCCAAGAAGAAGGAGGAAGAAGCAGCATGAAGAAGAAGAAGAAGCCCAGGACAGCACCCTGTGCCCTCCATCTTGCTGCCATCCACAAAATCCCAAAACCTCAATTTCTCACCAAGTGACACACCTGCACTGCTCTCTATAATCTGTTTCACACTTTTGTGGATTTTAGTCTATCTTGAAGTTTAGGAAACTTTCTCCATGAGTGAGGGTCACAGTCAGTGCTGCCCTGGGGGTCAGGGCACCCCAGAGCAGACACAGAAATATTCCCTGTGGTGCCCTGGCATTGCACACCCAGGGAAATGTTGTTTTTGTTGTTTTTCCATGCCCATGCTGCTGTCAAGGTGCTCTTCTCATGCAGAGACTGCAGCAGGTTCCTCACCTTGGATGGTCCCCAGCTCCCCTTGGAGCACAGAGGCAGGAATGTGGCTTTTCCTATTCCCAACTGAGCAGGGAGGCACCAAAACCAGAATTATTCAAAGCAAAGTTTCCCATCAACGCCAGACCATCAAATTCCTCCTCACTGGATGAAGTTATAAATATTGACTGCAGGGGAAGAGCAAAATTTAGAGGCAGAGTGAAATGAAAGCTCATCATGCAGAAAGTTTGAGCGGGGTTGTTGTTCCCTTCCATCCTAGTGGAAGGTTTGGCTTTATTAGGAGAGATAAAATTGACTTAATAAAAAAAAAAAAAAACAGTTAAGAGCTCATAATGTAAAAGTGGCTTAGCCAGCACTGCTGATCTCTCAGTCTCACTAATTTTAATTGCATTCAGCCTGATCATGAAATGTGGAATGAGGTCTGGGATTTCTGAGGCATTGTTGGAATTCTCAGGCTGCTCCCCCACCTCTGAAATGGCTCCTGAGGAAAGCTGACAGCTCCTGAATCCTTTATCCCAGGGAGGAGGCAGAAAAGGCTGTGAAATACAGAAACCTGGGCCAGGAAATCAGCAATTCCTAATTAATCTGCCATTTGGGGAGAGTAAGGAGGAATCCGGAGGAACTGAAAGGCATTGATGATTGAAAGGAAATTAAAGATTATATTAATGGACAGGAATGATTGAAAGGAATTGAAGGGCATTACAGATGACATGAATGGTCAGGAATGCTGCTGCACAGGGCACAGAATTCCCCATGGAATTCCTTGCTGCAGGTGTGCTCTGGGGCTGGAAGCCTTGAGGGATTCCTGGGAAGGTGCCCTGAGGGGTGGGAGCACCCAGAACGTCAGCAGTGCCTCTGGCTGTGCTGTAACCCAGCACATGCAAATGGGAAATTCCCTTTGGGGCAGATCTCCTGCATCCCCTGGGCTCTGGGTGAGAAAAGCAGCTCCAGAGCAGCCCAGGGGCAGGAGCTGGGGCTGCACAAAGAGCCCTGGATCCACCAAAAAACAGCCCTGGATCCACCAACAAACAGCCCTGGATCCAACAAAGAGCCCTGGATCCAACAAAGAGCCCTGGATCCACCAAACAGCCCTGGATCCACCAACAAACAGCCCTGGATCCACCCAACAGTCCTGAATCCAACAAACAGCCCTGGATCCACCAACAAACAGCCCTGGATCCACCCAACAGTCCTGAATCCAACAAACAGCCCTGGATCCACCAACAAACAGCCCTGGATCCACCCAACAGTCCTGAATCCAACAAACAGCCCTGGATCCACCAACAAACAGCCCTGGATCCATCCCACAAACAGCCCTGGATCCAACAAAGAGCTCTGGATCCACCAACAAACAGCCCTGGATCCATCCCACAAACAGCCCTGGATCCAAAAAACAGCCCTGGATCCACCAACAGCCCTGGATCCATGCAACAAACAGCCCTGGATCCAACAACAAACAGCCCTGGATCCAACAAACAGCCCTGGATCCAACAAACAGCCCTGGATCCATCCCACAAACAGCCCTGGATCCACCAAACAGCCCTGGATCCACCCAACAGCCCTGGATCCACCAAACAGCCCTGGATCCACCAAACAGCCCTGGATCCACCCAACAGCCCTGGATCCACCCAACAGCCCTGGATCCATCCAACAAACAGCCCTGGATCCAACAACAAACAGCCCTGGATCCATCCTTGCAGACACTTCTGCTCCCTCACCATGAACACTCCTGGCTGCTGCAGGAGGAGGAAATTCAGCTTCACAACAGGGAGATAAATCTGGATTTCCCCCGAGGTCCTGCTGTGCACACAGATCCCCAGTGCTGCTGACTGGAGAGCTGAGTTCCCTCTGCTGGATCAAAAACCTCCTGGAGAAAGCTTGGACCAAAGGATGAATGTTCTGGAAAGGTGGGCTGCAGTGCCAGGCCCTGTTTGCAGGGCTGGGATGTGAAGGTCAGGGCTGCTGAGGAGGCTCCTGTGCTCTCTGAGATGACCCTGAGGAACCCCAGGATGATCCCTGTAGGAACGGGGCGGGGGTGGCACGGTTGGGACAACGGAGACAGAGATCTCTGCAGGCAGGGCTGGAACTTGGGGTTATTGCAAAGGGCCTGGGTGCAGGGCCCTGCTGGGATTTGGGGTTTATTGCAAAGGGCCTGGGTGCAGGGCCCTGCTGGGATTTGGGGTTTATTGCAAAGGGCCTGGGTGCAGGGCCCTGCTGGGATTTGGGGTTTATTGCAAAGGGCCTGGGGCAGGGCCCTGCTGGGAGCTGCAGCCACAGCTGGAGCAGGGCTGAGAGAAGAGAGGGGGAGAACGTAAGAGAGTAAAAGGGGTGAGAACTAAGAGTGTGGGAAGAAGTGGAAGATGCATTGGAAAGAGCAAAGAGAAGGGAAGGGAAGAAAAGTGTGAAGGTGGTCGAAGTTCCCATTACAATACAATAAATCATCTTCTGTGTTGAATATTCTGATTCTCACTAACCAATCTAGTACAAGATACAAATCCTACAGCATTCCCATACAACTTATAAGAATCACTACATTACCATACTGTGTTACATTTTAAACCCTAAAAACTCCTCTTTGGGCCCCTTCTGCTAAGCTGGCAGGGTCTGCTCTGACCCTTGGGCCTGTCTGCAAGCAGAGGGTGTTGTTCCATCAAAAGGAGATCACCTTCAGCCAGCCACACCATTGTTTTCCTGTTGTTCAGTAACTGAGGGATCTCAAAACTTGCTTTCATTTCAATCTCACTTATAGTTTCTATATTCTCAAAATCTTTTGCCAGGCAATCATATTTGTAAGGCTTTCCTGTTTCATTCACCCCAACAGATCCCTGCCAGCACCACCCCTGGAATTTCCTTTCATTCCCTCTTGTCCCATGGCAGGGGGGTCTGGATGGGTTTTAAGGTCCCTTTAAGGTCCCACCCCACCCCTTCTGGGATCCTGTGACACAAACCCCTGTGGTTTGCACTCCCTGTGCATCCATCTCTGCTCTCTCATCCCAAGCCTAAAGATCCTCAGCTCTCATTCCCAGTGTCCCTCATTCTGTCCTGCTGTCCCCATTCCTGCCAAACTGGATATCCCAAATTCATCAACACTTTCACAACACAGCAACCTCCTAACAATTTGTTCACCAGTCAAAGCGGGACAATAAATTAATCAAAAAATGCATTTGCAATGTGAACCTTGGAAAAACCAGGAATAAATTAACAATGTGTGCTCGGAGCAGAACGTGAGCTGGGAGAAGTGAAGTGGGTTAAACTAAGCAGGGAGGAAATGCTCTTGTTCTGCAATAAAACATTCCAGCAGGGAGGTGCTCAGCTGTTCTGAGTACCCCCTGAGGAGGGAAGGCACCAGGAATGGGCTGCACAAGGAGAGAAAACAGGGATGGAATTGGTGCTCGTTAATTTGGAACCCTCCACTGAGGCAGGCAGGGTCCTGCAGGGATGGAGAGGAGGTGACAGGAGGTGGCCCTGGAGGCTGCAGCTGGGGCTGCACCTCCCTGCTGGCATGGCTGACCCTGGCAACATCCCAAAATTCACCTGAGCACGTTCAGAGGGGCTCTGTGAGCTGCAACAGTGAGGGTGAGGTCCAGAAATGTTGTTTTGGAGTGGAGCTGGGTGGGTTTTCACACTCCTGCTGCCAGGGAGAGGCAGCTGGTGTGCTAAAACAAGGGATGGGCTTTGGAACCTGCAGGGTTAGGGACTGGAGGCAGGCAGTGACACAAATGTCAGCTTTCCTGGCAGCAGTGACACAAATGTCAGCTTTGCTGGCAGCAGTGACACAAATGTCAGCTTTCCTGGCTGCTCACTCCTCCCACTGCTCCCCACGCTGTTTTCTGGAGCAAAGTGTAAACATTTCATGGGAGGTGTTTGGTGGCTCTGCTGGCACTCACTCTGTGGGTTCTCCATCTGATGCTCTCCCTAAATACAAATCTGGGGGCTCCAGTTGCCAGCTCTGAGCTCAGCGTGGGCTGAGGGCCAGACTGGTGGAGCTGGGGAGCAGAACTGGGTGAACTGGGCTCTGCCCCCGTGTTTGGGCCAGGACAGAGCCCAGCTCCCACCCTGAGAGCCCTGTGGGGCTGAATAAAGGCAAAGCACCAAATCTGGGTTCATCATTAGCATGGGCAGGTGCATAGGAGCTTGTGGGGTTTCATCATTGACTTTGAAACAAAGAGGTTTTAATCCATCTCCTTAGTCAAGGAAATTGTTATCTTGGAGCCCTCCTGCTCTGTTTATCCTGAGTGTAAATGAAAAGTGATTCTTTGCTCTAAATCTCCTAATCTTGGCACAAAAGCAAGAGGAATAGGTTTAACCCCCCGAGGAAGGCAGGAGGTGTAACACTGCAGCAAGGCCTGGAAATCAATGATTAATGCTTCAGGGTTTTAATTAATCTCCATTTAATAACAGGGGATCAGTGGTCAAGGAGCTTCTCCAGGGCCACTCCTGGCAGTGGGACACAGCTGAGCAGGAGTGGGAAGGAGGAATGTTCTCCCAGAACCCAGCAGGGTTGTGTGCCCAAAGCCCAGGGCTGGAGCTGTGCCCAAGGCCCCTCAGCCTCCTCCCAGCCCCACCCCAGGCCCTGGGAGGCTCTGTCAGGACCAGGGCACGTTTCCATCTCCTGTGAGCCACCAGGGGCTCCAGGAACAGCCAGGAATGCTGTTCTTAGTCACAAGGGTGGCTGAAGGAGACTGCTCCTGGTCCTTTGTTCCATCCACCCTGTTCTTCCCAAAACACCATTTCCTCTGAGCTGCTCTGAAATCGGTTCAATTGACCAACAGCTCCAGGAGTTACAGACTCAGGGAATGGTTTTGACGAGGTAGAAGGGAGACATTGCTCATCCAATGATGATCAACAAGTCTCAGATTTATTGATTAACAGAAACACTTTTATAATCACAGTAATAAGGCTCATGCATATTGCAAAAGTAGAGCTCACTATTGGTCAGCTATAAAAGTCAGTCCCACCTTTCTCAGGATGTCTGTGGCTTCTTTTTTACCTCCTGTTATCACAGATTTTCTTGAACAGCTTCTTGCTCAAAGAAACCATGTCCTGAATTAGGCAGCTGTTGCTTTCTCAGATGGATTTTCTCACTTTTCTCACTGTCTCTTTTCCCATCAACTATGTCTCAATAAAACACTGTCCACATGGTTTGTTGGGTTTTTTTTTAGGAAGGGACCTTAAAGCTCTTCCAGTTCCACCTCTGTAATGATAATCTCAGGATTACAAAATTCACAGAATGGTTTGGGCTGGGAAGGACCTCAAAGCCCACCCAGCTCCAGCCCTGCCATGGCAGGGACACCTCCCACTGTCCCAGGCTGCTCCAACCTGGGACATTCCAGGGATTTGGGAAATTCCCACCTCTCTGGGCAGCCCTAAGGAGGCAGAACTGGAAACACCAACCCTGGGTGTTCCTGGTTGTTCCTGATGGGAGTCCTGCACTCCTGATCCCCACGGGGAATCTCCACGTCCCTCCTGGCTGGCAGATGCAGGGCTTGCAGCAGGATTTCTGTGCTTTGTGCTCATTCCCAGTTTTCCCTGCACAGCAATCCCTGTCACCCTCAGAACCACGGCAAGCACCAGGAGTTTCTCTGGGATTTTTGGGGTCCCTCGACAAAGGAAGGAAATGAATCTGACTCCATGTTCTTAGAAGGCTAATTTATTATTTTATGTTACTATATTATATTAAAGAAATCTATACTAAAGCATAGAGAAAGGATACTTACAGAAGGCTTAACAAGATATTAAAGAAAAACTCATGACTCTCTCCAGAGCCTCGACACAGTGATTGGTTATTAAATCAAAACAATTCACATGAAACCAATCAAACAGTTGATAATCAATGTCCAAGCCACATCCCAAAGCAGGAAACATGGGAGAAGCAATCAGATAATTATTGTTTTCATTTCTGCCTGAGGCTTCTCAGCTTCCCAGGAGAAGAATCCTGGCAAAGGGATTTTTCACAAAACATGATGGTGACCAGTTTCTGCTCCTCTCTGCTTTGTTTTTGCTGTTTTGTCCCTCCTGACAGCTGTTTGGTAACTCTGGTGCTGCTCTTTGGGGATCAAGTTTAGTGCTGAGGTTTTTTCCATTCCCAAGCACTTGCTGGGAATAAAACCACACTTTCAATCTGCTGGGTGTGTTCGTGCCTTGGGCTGTGCATTCACAGTTCTGGGGGGCAGATGTCCCTTCCCACCCGGTGTCACTTGTGAGGAGTCTCTTGGTGGCTTGTGGCTCTCAGTGGTTCCCTGTCCCAGGGCCCACCCAGCTCTGCCCTGGGCTGTCCCCAGCACTCCCAGCCCCTTTCCAGCTCTCCTGCCCCTCTTGCCCAGCCTGGAGCATTCCCTGGGGCTGTTGTGACCCAGCTGCAGGACGTGGCACCATCTCACTCCAAGGTGGCATTTCAAATTCTTTTCATTTTGCCACTCCAAACCTCCATGCAGCTGCCCCTGGGCTGCAAAAATCAGATTTTTTACTGGTGTAGCTACTCAGGAAATCTCTGATAACTCCATTACCCAGGAACAAGGAAAGCTGTGTGCTGGCCAAGCCCCTGTGTCAGCAAATCCCAGGTTTTGTGGTGTTTGCTTCCCCCCAGCACAGTTTGATTGGATTTGTCCAAACCAGCTTTCCTTCCCTTGCAGGGAGGCTGAACTCCTGCCTCAGCAAACGGAGCAGGGCTGACCTCAGGAACGTCCCCTCCTGAAAAAAACCCAGAAAATGAGTTTTACTTGAGAATTCTGCTGACTTTAATATCACTGAGCTGCACAGCTCTGCCAAAAGTGGGATTGGTGCCAGCAAAAGGAGCCCTGGACAGCTGGGAACTGGGCTGAGATTGCCACAAAAGAGCTGCTGGCACCTCCATGGAATTGTGTGGCTGCCCCTGATCACTGTTCATGTGTAGATATTCCATTATTATTAATTATGAGTCCCACTGATAATAATAATAATTAAAATACATATTAATATGATAAGACTGGGATAAATCCTTTCCAAAGGCTTTCTCAGGGTGTACCCAGAGAAGGCAAATCTCCTTTTTCAGAGTCTTTTTGGGATGAGAAGCCACACTGAGGAATTTCACCCCAATGCAGATCCAGCACTTTGCAGGGAAATCTGCAAACACAAATTAATGATTCAAAAAAATATTCCTGTCAAAATGGAATATTCTCAGAGGCTGTGCCAACCTCCTGCTGGAGTGGGTGGAGATTCATTAGGAGCTAAGGAGAGGATGAGGATTTATCAGGAGCTGAGGAAGGCTCCATCCTGCCAGGGCAGCACGTGCACATTCATGGCCAGCATCTGCTGAGCAATAAATCAGCTCCAAATTCACCTCCAGGACCCCAAACCAGCCCTGCTGAGCAATAAATCAGCTCCAAATTCACCTCCAGGGTCCCAAACCAGCCCTGCTGAGCAATAAATCAGCTCCAAATTCACCTCCAGGGCCCCAAACCAGCCCTGCTGAGCAGCTCAGGTGCTGCTTGTGCCTTCCCAGTGCAGGAGGAAGCCTTGGAGCAGTTCAAAGCTCTGCTTCCTCCTGCCCCTGTCCAAATGAACTGCCTGGACACTAATTGGCATCTCCTCGGTGCCTGGAGCTGCTTCCAAACAAATGAACTCTGAAACAAGGCAGGAGCAGCTCAGGGAGAGCTGGAGACAGAGCTGGGGAAACTGAGGTGCAAACAGCTCCTAATAGCTCTGAAAGAGAGAACTGAGCTGTGGGGAGAGCAGCCCTGCCATGTCCTGGGTATTAAAGACAGGGAGGTGCAGCTGTGTGGATTTCACAGAGGAAAACAGTGGGAAAGCCTGGATGTGGTGTGGGAAGTTTAAAGAAGCTCCAGCCCCAAGCTGAGACACAACCAGGTGGGTCTGTCCCTCCTGGGCTCACCAGGACACAGCAAAACTCATTGCTGCTGCTCCTTTCCCAGCAGGTGATGCCTTGGGAGCTCCTGGAGCAGAGGCTGGACAGAGTTAAAGGAATAAAGTGGGGATTTATTAAAGGAATAAAGTGGGGATTTATTAAAGGAATAAAGCAGGGATTTATTAAAGGAATAAAGCAGGGATTTATGAAAAGGCCTTCACAGGATTCACCTTGGGCAGCACAAGAGCCCAGCCAGGGCTGCACCCAAGCTGGACAAGGATCACAAGTTCTCACTATAAGTTTTATCAGTTTTGGTTCATTTCCATTTTGGGGTTAATTGTCCAATTCCAGCTCCAGGTGATGCAGTCCCATCCTCCCAGTTTGCTCTCCCCAATTCTCTGTTGTTTGCACTTTCTGGGCCTGAAGCTGCAGTGGTGTCCTTGGTTCTGGGGCTGGAAAAGGATTGTTCTGTGGGACTGAGCTGTGAGGAGAGCTGCTGACACTTTAGACTGAAATAGAGATTTTTGGAGTTCACTTGAGTTAGCAATATGAATTAAGCATTGAAAGTTTAGCCTGTAGAATTGTGTGTTGAATTTTAACAAAATGAAGTTCAGAGTTATACACCAATGGAGGACAGAATCTGGAAAACATGAAAACTGAAACTGAAGGTGTCTCAGGGAGCTGGGACTTGGCTGAGCCTGGGCAGAGCCGGCCCTTGGAGCTGCTCACTGGGATGGGATGGGATCAGTGGGATGGGATGGGATGGGATGGGATGGGGATGGGATGGGATGGGATGGGCTGGGATGGGATGGGATGGGATGGGATCAGTGGGATGGATGGGATGGGATGAGATGGGATGGGATGAGATGGGATGGGGATGGGGATGGGATGGGATGGGATGGGATGGGATGGGATGGGATGGGGATGGGGATGGGGATGGGGATGGGGATGGGATGGGATGGGATGGGATCAGTGGGATGGGATCAGTGGGATGGGATGGGATGGGATGGGATCAGTGGGATGGGATGGGATGGGATGGGATGGGATGGGATGGGATCAGTGGGATGGGATGGGATGGGCTGGGCCAGGCTGTGCCCTGCTGTGCTCCCCTGTGCCAAAGGGGATCCCAGCCCGTGCCTGCTGTCCTGCCCACCCTGGCACACCCACCCCTTTGTTCCCGGGCTCCCTTCCCCTGCCCTGGAATCCATCTCAGCAGCTGCAGCACTTCCTCCTTCCCCTCCTGCTCCTGCTCCCTGTCTCTGCTCCCTCTGCTGTTCCCAGGCAGTGCTGCCTCTCCTCATCTGCTGCTGAATTCTGCATTTCTCTCCCTGCATTTCACACGAGCTGGGAGCACCAGCAGCTTTCTGTCCCCCTTGGGAGAGGAACCAGGGCAGGTCTGCAGCCTCCACCTCCCCTCCCTGTGCCAGCACCTGAGGCCAGCTCTGAATCCATCTGACTTCCAGTCTGGATGATTTCCAAGCCCTTCACTCATTCTCAGTTCAGTTTGGGGATTTGTTTTCCAACCATTAAAGTTCCTTTCTAATTCAGGGAGCTGGAAGTTTAATGGGATGTGACACTGGGATTAGAGCCACCAGATTTTGGTGCCATTCCAACAGCATCCATCACACCTGAATGCTGTGCTTGAGTTCACTTTAGACTCAGTCTAAGTTCAATTAAGTCTACAAAAGCTTTTGGAGCTGTGAGGTGTTGCCTGGAAATCAGAAAACACAAAGGGGGGCTGGAGATCCATGTTGTGATCATGGGATCACTGCTGCAGATAAAAACACCTCACACAGAGATTGTGTCCAGAGTTCTGACTGAAATGTAACTGTTTAATGAGCTCTGAATTGTGTGTTATTTAATATAAATATTAAATAATAATTAAATATTCCATTTGCATGAGAATATCTGGAAAAGGGCTTTGGGATCATCAAGTCCAGGGATTCACCAGCACCACCAGCACGGTGTCTCAGGGCACAGGGTGTTATTGGGGTGTGAGCTCTGTCCCCACCTGTCAGAGCTGGGGCAGGTCTCTGCTGTCCATGGGCAGTTTTTTCTTTCTCTCTCCCACCCCCAATCCTCCCTCCAGGAGATCTCTGCTGTCCATGGCCACTGAGTGTCCCTGCAGGGCTGATCCAATTCCCCCATCCCATGGGGAGATGCTGTGCCCAGGGCAGGAGCCAAGCATTCCTACCTGGATCCAAGCTGAGCCTGGCCCAGCACAGCAGCCTTTGCCCCCTGCATTGCCAGAGGAGCAGCTTTCTGCTGCCCTGCACTGCCAGAGGGAGCCCAGGCCCATCTGCAGCAGCCCTGGAGCTGCAGAGGAAAACTCCCCCCTTGTGCAGGATCCCTGCTCCAGCAGAACCACAGCTGGCACTGCAGGAGGGCTGAGCCCCCCTGGGATGGGGCTGGGACACCACCCTGACACACAGGGGACAGGGCATGGGCTGACTCTGGCAGTGGGTTGGTTTGTGTTACAGCATTTTTATTTTTGTTTTTCCTACTAAAGAACTGCTATTCCTATTCCCATATCTTTACCTGAGAGCCCCTTAATTCCACAATTATAATAATTCAGAGGAGGGGGGTTACATTTCGCATTTCAAGGGAGGCTCCTGCCTTCCTCAGCATCCTTTCAAACCAGGACAGTGACCAGCACCAGCCCTGTCCTGCAGTGCCACATCCGCATTCCTGAACCCTCCTGAGGCTCCGGCCCTGCCTGGGCTGGTCCCCAGGGCCACCCAGGGCCACCCAGGGCCACCCAGGGCCACCCAGGGCCAGGGTCCCTCTCTGCTGCAGGGGGAGGGAAGTGCCAGCGCTGCCCCCGCCCAGGAATGTGTTCGCAGGCTTGGAGTGGGTGAGTGACAGCTGAAGGCTGAGCTCTGCCGAGCAGCACAGCTAATTAGCACCTAATCTAATTAGCACCTCCTCAGCTCACCCCTCCGCCCAGCCCTTCCTGAACGCTCCCTCTTGGGGGTTTTGGCACCCAGCCTTGGGCTGAGCACAGCTTTGTCCTCCCCAGGACCCGACGGGATGGAAAAGGGAGAATCCTGTGGGGTTCGGGTCTGCAGCACATCCCTCCTGCCCTGCCCTCACCTGCTGTCCCCAGGCTCAGGGAAATGGAGCACTCATGTCATCCCCAGTTCATCCTCACCATTTCCCTCCAGGAACGCTGGGATCGCTGCTCCCAGCTCAGTTCCTTGGTGGCAGAAAGTTCCTCCCACGCAGGGAAAAGGTGGAAAGCCGAGGCTTTTCCCTAAATCCCGGGATTTCCCCCCAGCTGGCAGCCAGGAGGACACGGCCCTTCCCCTCGTGCCTGGCTCCTGGGCAGTCCCAGGGGTTCCTCAGGGATTTTCAGTGCTGGGGCTCCTGCAGGAACCCAGGAAAGGGCCTGTGCTCGGTTATCCATGCAGGAAAAAGCAGAAATTCCATGAAACCCTTGGAGACTGCACTGCAGGAGCATCCTGGGAGGGAGCTGGGCATCCACAGGGGGATTGGTTTCCAATTCATTCTGTCAGAAACACGGCAGCACTCCCAGGGACCACCCAACCCTTCCAAAACAAACCTGGAGACATCCCAAGGCCTCCCTGGGCCCTGCTGAGCCCCTCCTGTGAGTGCCCCTCTCTGCTTCCCCTCTGTGGGCCAGGATTGTTTCCAGAATGATGAACCTGCAGGGAGATGCTCCCACCTGGCACAGTCAGGCTGTTCCCACACCATCCTCCTCTTTATTCCAGCAGGAATCTCAACATTTTGGTTTTCTGCTCCAGTCAGGGCCAGAGGAAAGTTTGGGCAGAAAAAAAAAAATCTGGAGTTGAATCAGATCTTAAGCCTGGATTTAAAACAGATGACATTAAAAGAACCCAAAAAATCCAGTAAAGAATAAAAAATCCCTAATTCTCCTCCTGATCTCCCTCTGCTGCCTCCTTGTCCTCCCATCCACTCTTCCCATCACCTTCCCTTGCTCTGCTCCAATTATAGATCCCTCCAGGCAGGGACCTGCCAGTGTTTCTGTCAGGGAAGTGCCAAGCCCATCCTCGATGCTTTACAAATAATCACAGGCAACACATTTTTTGTGAAATATTGAAGCTCTTCCTGTTAAAAAAAAATGAAATCTCTCTGCCATATCAGACAGGATGAAATGTCAGTGTGCCATCCTTCCTAAATTAACATCCTTCCCTCTGTCACTCCTGCTGTGGCACATGGGAGCCTGGGATCCATCTCCTCCTTCCCACAGGGAAAAATTTGGTTTTAACACTGAGACACAAACTTGTATAAAATGGAATGTCTGAGGTGGGTAAGAATGAGGGAAAATCATCTCAGATCTTCTTTAGCTGCCTTTGTTTGCTGCCCTTTAACTCTTCGTTCCCTGAAATCCCTCAAAACACCTGGAGGTGTTTTGGAAGGATGGAGGATGAGGCGCTCTGTTAAAGGCTGCAGAGTTCTCCTTGTTCTCCTTTGACTTTTCCAGGACCTGAGCATGTCAGGAGCCTCACAGCCCATTCCAGTGTTTGACAGCCCTTTCCATAAAGGAATTATTCCCAATATCCAGCCTCAGCCTCCCCTGGCACAGCCTGAGGACCAGAGAAATCCACTGATGGGAGGGATGCCATGGGATTGGGAACTGGGGGAGTTCCAGTGCCCAGGAAGGTCCTGCCCCTGGGATGGGGTGGCATTGGCAATATTTGGGGGCAGGGTTTGAGCAGGGGCCCCTGAGGTGCCCCAGCTTTCAGGTCTCACTCCAAGAACACTCTGAGTTTATTTCCAGGCTGGAAATGGTGCCAGGATTTGGGTTACCAACGTGGATCTCGAGGATTTGAGGTGACAGCTGGGAAAGAAATCTGCTGCTAAAGCTGCACTGGAGCTCTTTCCCTCTCTGTCATCTCTCTCAGTTCATTAAGGGCCCAGCCTTCTCCTGAGCTGGAATTGAATTATTTGCTTTCACCTCCAATCTGCCTGAGGTGGAGTGAGCTCCCCTGGAGCTGGCAAACACAAACAAATCCCATCCCCACAGGGCTTAAGGGTTAATTGTGTTTCTCTCAACCTCTTCTGACCAGAAAGTTGGGATTTGCCCCCTCTGCCTGATCCCTCTTTGCTCCTTTCTGGAGTTGTTTTGGGGGGCAGAAGGTTCAGGGCTGTGCCCCCAAAGCAGCTCAGGCTGTATGAACACAGCAACTTTCTGCAAGTGAAATCTGCTTCTATTTCTGTGTTTGAAAAGGAGCTGAAATGCCAGTGGTGATGTAATGTTCATTTACATTTAGAGCCTGTTTCTATTTATTTTTGCTCCTATTAACTGCATCTTGATTCCAACAGTTGGGTTTTGGTTTTTTTAATCCACTGAGGCTCTCTTTGCCATGAACAGCTCATTTTTTACCTAAAGCCTGCCAGATTTGGTGCCTTATTCGGTCCATAAATGAAGAAGAATGACAGGTAGAAGGGGAAATGGATGTTTCCTCCCCAAGGGAAGGCTCCTAAATTTGATAGGAGCTATTTCTCCAGGAATTGCTGCCTCTGATTGCCACTGGAATGGCTCTGGAAGGAGCTTGGAGGGGATCATCCACCTCAGCTCTGTCCTGGGTATGCAGGGCTGGGAGATGCTTTGGGGCTGAGTGTCACAGACATCTTTTATGGGAAATCCTTTCCTTAGGATTTTTCCTCCTGAGAAGCTGAGAGGCCTCAGGAACAAAATGCAAACATTGATTATCTGCTGCTGTGGGATGCAACAGGTGCATCTGGGATTGGTCTCATGTGGTTGTTGCTAATTAATGGCCAATCACAGTCAGCTGGCTCAGACAGAGCTGAGCCACAGACCTTTGTTATCATTCCTATTCTATTCTTAGCCAGCCTCCTGATGAAACCTTTTATTCTATTCTTTTAGTATAGTTTTAATGTAATAGATACAACAAAATAATAAATCAGCCTTCTGAAACATGGAGTCAGATCCTCATCTCTTCCCTCATCCTCAGACCCTGTGAACGCCCTCACAGCTGAGAGATTTCCTGTGCCACCTTCCATAACACAAAGAGATGGATTCAAAATGCTGCAGAGCTCTGGTGTGCAGCCTGGGGCTCCACTCAAGGGTTCCTCAGCCCCAGAGCAGGAGGAAAAGGCAGAAAATCCTGGAATCACAGGGTTCTTAATGCTGGAAAAGACATTTAAGATCATCAGCCACCACCATGGTCACACAATCCACATCCTCAGGTGCCATGTGTTCATCCCTTGCACTGAGAGCTGGAATATTGCAGGTTTATTTTCCTCCCTGCTCTCATCTCCTTTAGTTCTTTTTAGGGCTCACTTTTGTTGATTCAACCTTCTGGGGAACCTTTAATTTCTGTTGTTCAAAGGTTTCAGGGAGCACTGCCTTCCTTACTGTTTAATTTGTTTTCTAAAGGGATAAATGCTCCAGGGTGGCTTTTTCAGACTGGGCAGAATTGGAGCTGGCACTGGCAGCAAGAATTAAAGCACAAGAGTTCAGCTCTGCCTTCAGAAGGAGCAGGGACTGAAGGATATTGAAGGATTTCATTGTTTCTATGGCTATAAAATCCTTGGAAAATCTAACCCAGCAGCTCTCTGTGCTCTTGCTCAGCAGAACTCCACAGAAATGCCCTCAAACCCTTTATTTACAGGGTAGTTGGACAAGGAGAATGCAAAATTAAAGAGAGGCTCAGGATCCATCCTGGAGCTGCTGTGCCCCCAGCAAATCCTGTATTTCACAGCTCACCAGCCTAAAAAAGCCCCAGTAAACCCAGCCAGGGGAGAGCTCTGACTCATTCTCCCCTCAGGTGGAAGTTTAAGGTTGTCCAGGTGAGCCCAGCTGATCTGAAGCTGAGAAAATGTGCAGAGAAACATCCAGAAATCAGTTCTGTCCTCAAGGCTGGGCCTAACTCTGCTGCCAGGTGTAGCTGGGCTTGGTTTTTCCTGAAGGACAGAGCTCAGGTCCTGATCAGGAGATCAGGAGATAGGCCAGGCTTAAATCTGTGTGGGAAGGCAGAGCTGGAGCTGCCAGGTGCTGGCAGGGCTGCTCAGTTCCAGCTGTACCCAGAGTGAAAAATGAGTGGGAAATGCAGATGAACACAGGCAGGGCTGGGAGGAGAAGCTGATTTATCTCCCCCTGGTTTAGAACTGATTTATTTCCCCTATTTAGAACTTATTTCTTCCCCCCTGAGGTTTCAGTGGATCAGGTGAGCTTGGAGGCAGCTCCAGGTACCAGAGGGACATGAGGGAGCAGGAATGGCCCTGGGCAGGTCCAGCTGTGCTGGGCCAGGTCCTCTGGGGCTCCAGGAACCTCTGGCTCTGCTCCCCACAGGGCTGCAGCTCCTTCTTCATCCCACCCTGCCCTGTCATTAATTTATTCCCCATTTTATAAATGTAACAATCTCTCTTTATCCCCACAGTGGGAGGGAGCAGAAGGAATTCAGTGCTGGAACCATCTCAGAATATCTTTACCACATTCCCCTCTTTTGTCAATCGTTCTTTTTCCCCAGTTTCTCATTTTATAGGTTTGAAACTGAAGCTATTTAGAGCCTCCTTTTCCCTGGCTTCTCTCTAAATATATCTTAGGGCTGCCTGAAGGGTTAAGGAGACACACAGACATCCCCTTATGGGGAAAATGGGGAAACACACCCCAGCCTCCTGCTTTTCTCTCTCCTCACAGCCACACACATTTGGATTTTGTCCTTATTGTCTGTCATATATTCTGTCATTGTGGGGAAACAGAATGAAAACAGGCAAAAGAGAGGAAATCAGTATGTTCCAAACCCACTTTTAAAAAATTAGGTTATTTAATGTGGCCCATGGGAGCTGGCAGTTGTAGGAGAGGAAGGTTTTCATATTATAAATGTGTAAAAAACTGGGAATCTGCTTCCCTTCACACTTCCAGCAGTTCCCTTGGACAATGAAACCTGCAGTTGTATTTATTACATCCCTCATTTCCTCATGTGTGTCTCATCCAGGGATGAATTTCATCAACAATTGGAGGTTTGCTTTCCTGGCCAACACAGCTAAGGGACTGTAAAGAAATATAAATAATATAAATATAAATAATTGCTCCCAGTCTGTGGGTGTTACACAAGGGACTCTCCACTCTGGGGTGCACAAGAACTGCTGGATTTGGGGTTTCTGGGGGGGTTCCAGCAGGGTCATTGAGGTGAGTGAACTCCAGGGCAGACAGTTCCCACCCCACTTTTCTCCTCATTTCATGAAAAGAGCAGAACTGAAGGAATCTCTGCTGGATGTTGATTCCCACTGAACCTTCAGAGTTCTCTCCTGTGGGTAAAAAATGACAGAACCACGGAATTCCAGCCTGGGTGGGCTTGGAAGGAGCTTAAAGCTCTCCCTGTCCCCTCCACCACCATCCCAGGCTGCTCCAAACCCTGGAGTTCCAGGAGAAGGCAGAGGTTTGGGGAGCAGAATTGAGGAGCAAATTCAGCTTCCAGAGCCTGAAGGGGCTCCAGGAGAGCTGGAGAGGGGCTGGATGTGGCATTCACATCCTCTGAACTTGATCCCTTTGCCCAGAGCTTTTCTCCTGGGAAGCTGAAATGCAGCCAGAGGCCTCAGAGAAAAGGAAAACAATTCTGATCTCATTTGCTTCTGCTGTGCTGTGCTCATGTGGAATGTGTTTGGAGATTGTTCACCCACAGGTGATTGTTCCACTGGGTTCTGCTGGGAGTTGTTTTCACTCTTTGCCCAACCAGGGCCAGGCTGTGTTGGGACTCTGGAGAGAGTCAGGAGTTTTCATTATTATCTTTTTAGCATTGTGTAAGTATCTTTTCTGTATTCTTCAGTATAGTGTAGTATTCTTTAATATAATATAGTATTATAAATTAATAAATTAGCCTTCTGAGAGCATGGGGTCAGATGCATCATCCCTGCCTTTGTTGGTGGCCCTGCATTTACAATGGACTGGGGACAAGGATGGAGGGACAGGACACAGGGAGTGGCTCCCAGTGCCCAGGGCAGGGCTGGATGGGAGATTGGGAATTGGGAATTGTTCCCTGGCAGGGTGGGCAGGGGCTGGGCTGGAGCTCCCAGAGCAGCTGGGGCTGCCCCTGGCAGTGCCCAAGGCCAGGCTGGACAGGGCTTGGGGCAGCCTGGGACGGTGGAAAGTGTCCCTGGAAGGTTCTGGAAAGGACACAGGTTGTTTCTCTTGTTCTGGAGTTGAGGAATTTTGTGAACCAGCAAGGAAGGGTTGGACAAATCCCATGGAGCTCAGAATTAACAATAAGAGAATTCTGTAAATGGGAATTCTGTGTCCTGTGAAACACAGGGATTTCAGGGCAATCACTCCTGCTCAGGAGCCAGAACTGGGCCCAAAGAACCTGGCAGGAGCTGCTGGAGCCCTGTCCTGAGCGGGGTGGAGCTGTCAGGCTCTGCTCAGGGGGCTGCAGTCAGCCCCAGAGAACATTCCCTGCACTCTGAGGTTCATTCCTCCAGCAGGACCCCCTGAATTCCAGAGCAATTCACTAAGGAGCTAAATTGCTTGGCAGGATAATGGGGGCAAGAAAGAACCTGGCAGGTTTCTTTGACCAGAAGAGCCCCAAATATAACAAGTAAGAGCCCCAAATATAACAAGTGAATCAGAATTCCCTCACGAACCATGACTAATGAACTGAATGCCTCACTCCAGGCTCATCTGCTCCAGACCTGCTGCTGGTGTGTGTTTGAAAGCCCAGCTCCATCCTCCCAACACCAGAATGGTTTTAGAGCCCTGAGCCACGAGCTGCTGAAGAACACAGAAATAATGTTGTTATTGGAGTTTGCTAATTCCATCCCTGCTAAATCTGGGAGGAAAAAAGGATTGTTAAAGGATGGGGTTGTTCTTTAGGGGGAGAGTGTTTGTGTGGGTTTATTGCTGCTGGGTTTTAAACGTTACAGATGATGTTGGTAAACTCATAATAAGTGGAAAGTGGTTTTACTTCTGGTTTTACTTCTTCCCCTGCAGCTTTGGCAATTATTAAAATCCAGAGGTTACGATGGAATTTGTTAAAATCTCTTCTGAGGGATGCAGAAGGAATTATTCCAAGTGACTCAGACCTGCTGAGACTGGAGGAGCTTTTCAGAAAGGTTTGGGAGTGTCTGAGCAAATCCAGGAAAGCCCTGCTAAAATAATGAGCTGCTAATTGCCAGTTTAGGGATCAGGACCAGGAGTTTTGGCCATTTTCTGGAAACTGCCTCCCCTCATTCATTCCTGTCTCCCATGGGAGGTGCTTTACCCAGAGGATGGATCAACAAAGCCTTGGCTGTTGGGAACCTGAAATCAGAGTAACCAATTTGCCAAGTGTGAAAAACACCAAAAACTTGTTTTTAAAATTTTAAAAGTTTAATAGTAATAAAATGGTTATAAAAATATAGAGTAATAATAATTTGGACAATTTGAATTAGGACAATATGAGACAATAGAAACAAAGAGTTACAGACATCTGGGTACCTTTTCTGGGCAGCACAAACCCGTAAAAGGACACATTAACAAAGGATTAACTCTTAAAAACAGCCTGTTGTATATTCATACACTTCATCCATGATGCATAAATTCCTTTCAAACACAGGATTCTGTCTGCTCAGTGCCACCTTCTTCCTCTGAATCCTAACAGCACCTTCGAGGCAGGAAGAAGTTCATTTCTTCTGATCAGAGAGCAATAAATTGTTTTTCTCTGAAAGATTCAGGTGTCCTGTGGCTGCTCTCTCACTGTGAGTCCTTTCTGGAAAAAAAGAATCCTACATAGCATAATTTCTATTTTAACATTTTTTATAACCTAAAACTATATTTAACACACTACTGAAGAGAATTAATACAGCATTGCTTTCTAACACAACACATATAATATTCATTGTAATATTTGTGAGAAGCCAATCATAAAACACACATTTTTCACACCAAGCCAGCAGGTGGTGCTGGGCTGAGGAGGTGAAAATCCATGGGTGTGGAAAGGTTAAAGATCAGTGGGAAGGAGCTCTGGAATTTAGGAGTAACAGGAGTCCTTTACATCATCACACATTTCTGGGAAACCCAGCCCTCCCTGTCCACCCCAAAAACAAACCAGAGCCTTCCAAAGAAATGTTCCTCGAGCTGGTCTGGGAGAGGGTTTCAGGATGGTGAGGAAACATTATGGGATGTTATAGTGAAAGCAGGGCAACACCCACAAAGGCAGGAAATGTCAGGGAGGACTCCAGAATATCAGCAGGGTAATAATTAATTATAATTAATGACTTTATTATACTATATTATTCTATATTTTATTACACTATGTTACATTGCATCTAATCTGAATCTGCACAAGCACCCAACTCAGCTCAGCTGCCCAGAATCTCCTGAATGAGTCTGCACACACTTGGCCCTGACAGGCCAAGGAAACAAAACCCCATCACTGTGGGTAAACAATCTCCATTTGCATTCTGCTTTAGCACAACACAGAAGCAGCCAATGAGATGGGAATTGTTCTAATCATTCTTTTCTCTGCTTCTCTCAGGTTCAGGGAATGTGAATCCCACAGAGAGGGCTTTGGCAGGGGCCTGGTGTGACAGGCCAGCTGTGGATGTGGGCTCTAAGGAAACAGCCACATTCTTGTCCTACATTATACTATATTGAGAATTCTCTAGTATTTTACACTATATTACACTACATCTAAACTGAAACTGCACAAGCACCCAACCCAACTCAACTCAGCTCAACTCAGCTGCCCAGAATCTCCTGTCTGCTGACCCACAGTCTGCACACGTGTTTGGCCCTGACAGGCCAAGGAAACAAAACCCCATCACTGTGGGTAAACAATCTCCATGTTGCATTCTGCTTGGGCACAACACAGAAGCAGCCAATGAGATGGGAATTGTTCTAGTCATGCTTTTCTCTGCTTCTCTCAGGTTCAGGGAATGTGAATCCCACAGAGAGGGGTTTTGGCAGGGGCCTGGTGTGACAGGCCAGCTGTGGATGTGGGCTTTAAGGAAACAGCCACATTCTTTTCCTACATTATACTGTATTATTCTCTACTATTTTACACTATATTACACTACATCTAAATTGAAACTGCACAAGCACTCAGCTGCTCAGAATCTCCTGACTGTCTGCTGACCCACAGGCTGCACACACTTGGCCCTGACAGGCCAAGGAAAACAAAACCCCACCACTCTGGGTAAACAATCTCCATTTGCATTCTGCTTTGGCACAACACAGGAGCAGCCAATGAGATAAGAATTGTTTTGATCATCCTTTTATGTGCTTCTCTCAGGTTCAGGGAATGTGAATCCCACAGAGAGGGCTTTGGCAGGGGCCTGGTGTGACAGGCCAGCTGTGGATGTGGGCTCTAAGGAAACAGCCACATTCTTGTCCTACATTATACTATATTGAGAATTCTCTAGTATTTTACACTATATTACACTACATCTAAACTGAAACTGCACAAGCACCCAACCCAACTCAATTCAGCTGCCCAGAATCTCCTGACTGTCTGCTGACCCACAGGCTGCACACACTTGGCCCTGACAGGCCAAGGAAACAAAACCCCACCACTCTGGGTAAACAATCTCCATGTTGCATTCTGCTTTGGCACAACACAGGAGCAGCCAATGAGATGGGAATTGTTCTGATCATTCTTTTCTCTGCTTCTCTCAGGTTCAGAGAATGAATCCCACAGGATGTCTCTCTCTAATTCCTGCTCCCTGCAGGCTCTGGACACGTGTGAGCACAAAGGCTCCAAAATCCACTGGAGCTTCTCTTTGGCAGCTCCCCCAGCCCCGTGCAGAGATCAGGGGGAGCACCAGGGGTGTCCCACACCCCCTGTCCCTGCAGGACCCAGCTCCTGGCCAACCTTCCCCT